>CADWAE010000482.1:2500000-5000000 GCA_902982915.1 Phalloptychus januarius
CTAAATGATTTACCCCTTTTATTATTATTCCATTTAGCAAAAATAAGAACCTGTTTCATGTTGTAGGATATCTGGATTGCTTCAAATGGTTGTTTGTCCTACTCCTTTATCTGAGATACAGATATTTCATTAAGTAATATCCATAATATTAAGAAACATCACATAATTGAACTGTTTTTTTAAGCAGTGGCTTCTAAATAATCAAAACTGCATTCGTGTTTTAAATTTAGATATTTGAGTTTCTAAATGTTTTAAATTTTTTTTATATGATTGTGATATTATTTTTATAATTTCAACTGGCAAAATTACTAAGAATTTCTTTTAATTTGCTGTAAATGATGTATGTGTTCATAAATATGTGTGTCAACTGTTTTTCTTTATTTTTTTATTTTTTACCATAAACCTGCCAGGAGATTAAAGATAAAAATGAACCCTTGTTCTAAATCTGGTATCATGTTGATTGATATCCCTTATTACATAAATTTACATTAATTTCACTGTAATCTGTGCGAGAATGAATTTAGACAATTTAGAAAATTTTTATGTGGTAGAATATAGTTTTTTTTGCACATACACAGAAAACTACTTTAAACAATTTTCTTTCATAGAAGCAAACATGAGAAAAGAATAAAGATATACAAAGGTATATGCATGATGTACAATTGATTAGCAACATTAATTAATTCTTTAGTGATTGTTATACAAGTAAAATTATTTGTTTTTTTTATGTTTTTCGTCAAGCTAATAAGACGTTGATTAAAAGAGTGTCTGAATTGGATTCACTGGAGGATCCAGCATTCAGAAATCCATTCAAGTTTGTGTCTCCGTTATCCTGGTTGCCATGGCATCCACACATGTGCTCGATTGCACTGATTGAGATAATCAAGACTCCTCAAGCCCATGAGATCAAATGAATAACAAACTGTGGCAAACAAGTCAGTAAACGCACCAGAAAGGATCAATACAACCATCGGTGAAGCGACAGCACAGAAAGAGCATCTGGCTCTGGATGAATCAGATCTCACAGGGTGGAACATTTATAATCTGAACTGAATCCTGCATCTATTTTTTTTAGCAAAATGTTCAAATAATATGCAGATTACAAACATATTTAAACTTGATGACTAGTTCATCTAAAAAACACAAAACAAATGTTGACTCATTTTACTCAAACAGTGAAGTGTTCCTCAGTCTAACAAGCTAATTATTCAGAAAAGGTAGCCAAGTTGTCAGCATTAACATAGTTACTTATTTATAGACTTTTCACACCTCCAATGTCAGACAATGAAGAACGAGGTGTGGAGATTTAGGAAGGATTTATGTTAAGACACTAAAAGTGAAGAACTGATGCACATATTTCTTTTTCTTCACTTCCAGTGGTGAATTAAGTTTTCCTCAGCCACTTGTGTGAGGGTGAGGGAGGCTAATAAACTTTTCATTATCCCTGTCAGAGAGATGTGGAACAATTGATCATCGTTATTATGGGAGTGATGATAGTTGAGATAATTACCAGGGAAAGAGATGATCTACAGCCACAATTAAAACCCCCAACTGGGTGGTCCCGAGTCACGTAGCTTTAAATTACAGTCAGAATGTTTGTCCAAGTTCTGGATTAAAGTAAAGAGCAACTTCATCATCACCAGAAGAACCCGTGTAATTAAAGCAACACAAGGAAAATGAGACACATGTCTCACTTTGCTGGGTCTCAAAACCTGTTGAGATAATTCAGTGTGACATTAAAGCGGATGCTTTTAGGTCAAGTGCAATTGATTACAAATTAAGAGATTTTATTACGGTCATTCAGCTCAAGGAAGAACAGAGTGCTGCATTTAAGCAGCTTCAATCAATTAAGCATCTGACCAAAAGAGTCAACCACAAGATTATTAAGACTGTCTTCAGAGCTGGTGAAAAATGCCAGGAGGTGTCAAAACATGGTTTAGCAACAATTCTTGACATTTAGAAACTGGTATCCATTTTGAAGGCTACAGAGTGGTTGCTAAGGCTGTTTGCCTGTTGGTAAGAAGTTCAAATCCAAGCTGAGTGGATTTTTTTCTGAGATCTTTACAAGAGATCTTTGACAAGTTTCAGTCTGAAAGCACCACTCCACTGGAAGTAATTTACTGAAAAGTTTCTACTTACAGTATAATATGATGTCGGCTGACGTTGGAAAACTCACAGTAGTGGCTCTGATAGTTTCTAACATCTGATTTTGGTAAAATATCAAATAGGGCTTTGATGAACCGGATCCAGGAAGTACACCAGAGTGGCTCTAGAGTGCTTTCACTTTTCTCTTTCCAGCAGAAAAGTTTTTCAAAACAGATCATGACAACTGCAAAGGGATTATTATGTGGGGCGCCTCAGCATTTAGCACTGGGACCTTTCTTTCTTTGTCCTCGTTTATAATACAACCAGACTAGTATTTTGTCCTGGAATGCTTAGTTTAAGTCATTTGGAACAAGCTTCTCTAAAACTTTGCAGTTTCGGCACTAAATTTGTTAAACTCAGAGTGGTTTGGGAATTAAGGTTACTTCTTCTCTGCAGGGGCTTAGCAAGTCTTAAAAGCAAATATGGACATGGTAATAGTTATAACACAAGATTGAAAAAAAACAATGCTTTAAAGTAAAAAAAGAACAAGCCTGAACTTCTAGTCAGTACAGAAAGCTGCTTGGAGACTTTTAACAAATCCACATAAGAGGCAACACTTTATTGCCTCTTTGTTACTTTGGCTGCTGGAGCATTTTACAGTGCATTTTAATGCTGTGCTGTCAAGCTGCAGCATATACATCTGACCTTTCCAAACTCAACACCCCTTCTGCTGCTCTGATATCTTGTGGTCAAAGGTGGTCTGTAGTTTCACTGATACATTTTAGGACAAGAGGAAATAGCAGCAACCCTTAGGGTATGAAAAGCATCGCATTTGTCTTTACACTGTCTTAGGATTTGGGCTGTATGAGTCTTTGGAGATAAAGCAGGACAATCTAGTTTTGTTTTATATTCTTACTGTAGAGATTTATGAATAAAACCTATTAAATATTCTAAAACAAATTTAATTAATAGCAACCCCGTGTCTCATAGAGATGGTTGAATCATCTCTTTGTGAAATATGATTGAGATCTTCATCTTTTTACCTTCCAGTAGTTGCAGTATGTCACAATCAGGAGTGACTTTGAAGACAAGTGAGGTTGGTTTATTCAATTATTGTGTCCTGATGATAAACTGGGAGCAGCATAATGGCTTGATTAATTTCCTTATCACGGTGAGCACAAAGAGTAATTACAACCAAATCCAGGGCTTGGTGAACCACACATCAATCAAATTAAAGCAGTCTCCGCTTGGCAGCAATCACTTTGAAAGACAACAAATTGGCTTGGACCTCTGCTTCCGGCCATGCAAGAGTTTACTGAGGAACTGCAACTCCAAGAAAAGGCTGGATCAAAGAGATCATTGCACTGGGAATCTAAATCGTATTGTCTGTAAGAATACTTGTAGACTTTGTAACAGAGTTTTTGTTTTGTTCTCCTCGTCAAGATTTGTTTTGAGCAGTGTTTAATATATATATAAAATATATATATATATATATATATATATATATATATATATATATATATATATATAGGAAGCAGTTGATCACAGATCACATAAACCAGTTAGACATTTTGGAGACATACCTGGTCAGGTCAGTTTGCCACAATCGATATAACCCACTGCTGACTGCTGTCATTCAGATTACAATTCCATTCTGGTTGAACTGAATCCAATCAGAATATTCAGATTGAGGCATTTAAATTTGTTCCAGTTATGTCCATGCATACATGTCTATTGTTATCAAATGTAACCCTTGCTTTGTTTATTTGATTTTCTGTTTTAGAACAATTGCAGCATTGAATTAGTTTTTTAAGTCAGTACTTGAAATTAAGTGTTAAATCACACCGGACTGAGTGGGATTTTCTAATTGTTGTGGTTAGTGAGCAGGTTAATTGATTTCAATAAGAGCACATTACTCCCAGAGTGCTGGTTATATATAGGAGGATTGCACACGCAAAGCAGGAGATGGACCCCCTTAAGAAAAATAAATCCTATGCTTTTAGCTAGTGAATTACAGCCAAAGAGCTTCACTTGACTTGGGCAAACCTGCTGGATTTCACTGGCAGCTGTCTGTGTTTGCCTTGTCTCTGTAGAGCTAAAAATTAAATCACATCCACAGTGTGAGTGCTCAGATTTACAAGTGCTGTTTGCACTGTAGCTCATTACAGGAGCCACTACAGGCACATAGCAGCGGGAGAGCAAGCAGGAAGGAATAATGATGTATGTTAGCAAATATAAAAACATCTTCATATGTTATATTGCTGCTGGGAAGAATGCATTATAAGGGTAAAGCGTCTTGCTTGATTTTAATGTGTGAAATACATAAATATAGCTGTGGCGGGAGATAATGAGATGGTGCTTTTCCAAACAAGATGACAGCATTTCCTGTAGGTTGTTGCTTATCTTTCACACCAAACAGAGAAGTCAGCAGCAGCGGGCGTACAACAAGAATTTTAGCATCATCCGACAAACAAAAACATGTACAAATAGAAACAAAATTCTTGCCAGATGCTTAGTTAGTATGTCTGCCAACATTTGATTGCCTTCATTTCAATGCTTTTTCTTTCATTAGTGTCATTTTTATGATCTTTGGTTGAACTTTATAAACTAAGAACAACTAATATATGATCTATTTTTCCCCACATGTGGCCCAGAGCTTTTACTGCTGTTTTTTTGTATCATAAATGTTACATGATGTACATGCAAAATTTATGTTACATGTACATCAGTTTCCCTGTTTCTGAACTGAATGTGAAGTTAGGTGTGAGTGTGTGTAGGAGTGAGATAGCTGGGTGTAATTAGCAGCTCATGAGCCACACATTGAAATCTTCTTTCCACGTGAAGGAAATACAAGGTAATACAGATAGTACAGATAGAGCTGGAAATAAAATCACAATGCACTTTGTGATTAATTAGCATTAAAACTATAATGGGAGAATGTTTTGGTCTCAGCTCCTTGGCTGGTAGAAAGTTCTTGGACACCTAAAGGATGAAGTCTAAAGCTGGACGGGCCGCCATGTTGTTGCTGTGAAAAAACAAATCTGAATAAATTTCTGTCATTTGTCAAACAGGCAGCTGACAGATGGGTTCAGAATTAGATGTTTCTGCTGCTTAATTGCAAATGTAAAATTAGGACAGAAGTTTTTTTTTCTTTTTTTCTAGAAACTAAACAAATAGTATCAGCTTTTGCAGCACACCTCTCCCAATTAATTGGGAGTACAGACAGGATATAAAACTGCCATCTGGATGTGACTTAATCAGCCAATTAAACAAGCAATATTTTCCAGCCACTGCAAAATAAACTGTAAATAACTTTTTCCATGACACTGAAGCTAATTTAAAATCTGCTTTGACAGACCAGCAGCCACATCTCTGTGCATTAAGGACCTCCTGAGCTGCCGTTTCTAACTCCAGCCTCCAATTATCCCCCATCACATTTCCATGTTGTTGCTGTGAGGGAATAATTTCTGGCGTTAACTAAATGGTTTCTCTGCACACCTGTCTGAATGCAAGGACCTCGATGGGCAAACAGATTGAGACCCATTGCTTCACCATTCCAGTCTCCATCTCCTGGCTTAATGAGCTGCCAGGACTCCACCTTAATTTGTGTCAATAAACTTGTTGGGTTTGCAGCCGGCCATGACAGGTAGCATCGAGCTGAATGGGACTATTTGTCGCTGCTGGAGGGGAAGAGAGGAAACTTTGACATCAGTTCTGGTAATTAACAAAAACTGAGAGGAAGATGAAGCTCTTTAAATTTGTTTTGACTTCCAAATTGTCTCTGTGCTTTTGAAACTGCGAATCGCTTTGGTTTTTCAAAACAGCCATATAAATTACTCACAACGCGTGTGTTATCTTTACATTTCTCAAGATCTGCTCACATAGTAGAAAGAATCAAGTGAACTCAAATGGCTTATTTAGATTTCGCTTTGTGAAGCTTCACAGATCTGGGGATCCGCAGCAACACTTAAAGCTTCATTAGTCCTGAAATTCAACAAAAGTGAAAATTACAATTTCACTAACTTTTCAGTTCAACTTTGATGACGTCATCCGTGCTAAAAAGGTGCACAGTATTTTAACAAGGGTTGTCAAATGCTCTGTGAGATCTTCTTAATAAACACACTTATAAAAGAAATACCACCTGTGTGCGTACTAAATGAAAATAAATGAATGAAGACAAAACAATTGACTACTTGCAGAGCACTTTCTCGGGTCACACAGATTAGTTCACTTATTACCATTTTCTGATTTGTAGCATTTTCTTAGCATTGGTATCACAGTCACCTATCCTGACTTCTGTCAACCAGACAATCAGCAATATATTCTCTCAACTATGTTTTATAAGCATTAATACACATTAGCTTATTTAAATTATTTAAATATCTCTCAACAAAATAAGAGAAATTAAAAGAATCAATTTTATGGGACAATTCAGAATTGCTCTTCAAACACTTTTTTTAGTTTGGTGGATTTGCAAAACATAACAGAACAATTTTTGGGTAATCTTTTCTGTAATCATCTGCAAAGTTCACGCTGTGTTTTCTGTGCTTGTTCTGGCACAAAAGACATGACCAGGTGACAGATCCCTGTGATTGCTCCTGCTGTTCTCCTCTCTGTTCGGTGCTTGCCAGCGATCAGGTGTGCTTCACTGACAGATGGAAGCACAGTATTCAGCAGAGATCCAGCACATCGACCTCCATTTTGATACTAAAAATGTGACGCTGTGTACTGCTGGCCAACCAGCTGAATCCCCCCTCTCTTCATTTGCTTGAATCAGGCCTCTGGGCTTGTTCGACTTTGTTTTTGGGTTGCTTTCACCTTCTTATCTCCGTCTATTTGAATTCAATCCGAGAAGCTGAGTTTCCGTGTTGTGTTCCAGAGCGCTGCTTGCTGCCAGAGTCAGGACCTCCTCCCACATCCTCTCCAAATTGCGGTGGATGCCATGGCCCCACAGTAATTTTTATTTCTCCATCTTGTCCAGAGGTTTTGCTTGCACATTTTTCTCTCTGTCTCAGTGCGTTCTCTCCAAGAAAATGTGTAGTACTAACAAACATTAGTCAACACATCATATCGCCACACTGTGCATAATTTACACACAGAAAGAATGTTGACAGTAAAATTTGGAACATGTATTTTCATTCCACCCACTCCACCCAACTGTGGATGTCTGGACTTGTTCAGAAAAAAACATCTCTGGAGGAGTTGGTACATTGATATATCAATTTTAAACATCACAACCAAGCATCCACGTCTGACATAATCATCTTAAAAAAAGAAGAATGCGGCAGCAGGAGAGAGCAATCAAGACCCTCGCTGACTTTCTGTGCCTCAGCCCACTTCTCCCCCTTGATGCTAATCAGTGTGGGAGCTGCTGGCTGCCTTGATGCTTCATGTGATCTTAAGACAGGCCTTTAGCTTGTAAAAAATAAACCAGCAATGCACTGTCAGACATTCATCTATATCGAGGCAAATCTTAACTTGCTTCACTCTGTCTGGCTGAAAACAGTTAAGAAATATACAATTTCATCGAGATATATTCTGCATTATTGGATTAAAATATATGTAATTGGATTTAAATCTGTCTATATCACTGGGTTGCTTTGTATTGATTTAATTATTTTTCTGAAGAGAAATTGCATTTTGTTTATATTATTCAAACCTTTTAACCAACTGTGTCTTGGCTGTCTGTCTATCCTATGGTCAATAGATGTTATTATGCTTAAAGAACATATGGAGCATATGTTCTTACCTGCGTCAGATATATAGATCTACGTCATCACCTGCTCTGGAACATCCTGTCTCTGTCTTTCTGTGAGCCTGAATCTGTTGAGTCCTTTAAAAATCAGCTTGAGACACTTTTAGGACACAGCATTCACAGGTTTTTAGTTAAAGTTGCAGCATCTAACTTAAAAAAAAATATTTATTACTATGCTATATGGATAATGTGTGAAAATATGCCTCCACTCTCTGTACATCAGAAGCAACAAATCAAAGCCAGCAGGAGGGTTATAGCATTGTTAATCACACTTTGGAATGTGCTGCTCACACCCTTTTGCTTTCTTTTTGCTGTGCTACAGCTGGTTCACCACACCAAAGTTTGCCATGAATGCTCAGACGAGTTAGCAGATACAATGATGGCAGATAAAAGTTTTCCTGAAACACATTTCTCCATATTTAGCTGCAAATACACCAGCTTGATTGACAGCACTCAGATCCTCCACCTGGCTCTGATTGGTTGTTTTTGATCAGGTGCATTTTTTCTGCTCTGCAAGGAAGTGGAGGGTCTCAATCTCTGACTTACTCACCTGTCTTGTAAAGCATCATAAGATTAAATGTGTGGTGAATTGATATTATATAAAGTAGACTAAAGTGACAAGTGTTGAATTAATTATTTGTAAATCTGGTCGTTATAAAAGTAATCGACTTCTTACCTAAATTAGCCCATTAATCTATATTTAAATGTATGTTTTATTGTTATATCATTTTATTAGCATTTATCCCTCTTTGCAAAACATTCCTATTTTCCTCAGCTCCAAGCTGGCAGTAGATAGAAATGTGCACCAGATGGACACTTTATCATCTGCCTCCCCTCTCAATTAACAGGGAGATTTGTGTTGCAGCCCAGCATCATTATTTTAACAGTGCGGCACCATGCAGAATATGTTTAGTGCAGGTTGTCATAACATAAAAAAGCCCCAAAGTTCATCACAATTGACCGAATAGGAACTTGCTCACTCCACGGTAAAATGGAGAAGGCGTGAATCATTCCGGTAAAAGGTTTTACCCATGTGCTTTTTGCACCTTTTAGTTTTTCACAGATTTTTGAGGAAATGTAATTGCTTTGATTTTAATTCTGCCTACTTTGAAAGATTTAAACTGAAGAGGTCTGAATATCTATATATATAAAACTGCATGACTGGAGGTGACCTGAGTCCTTGTTAGTGCAAAATAGTCATTTCCCTGTGGAGGAAAACCGGTGATCAATGAGAGAGTGACCTTACCCTCCATGCACACCATCTTCAAAGTCAGATAATAAATTGGTTCATATCACCTCCCCTTTCGTCCCAGTTATTTAGAGGGCCATCTGAAGGAGTCCATTACCTTTTTATGGAAAGCAGGTTCATTCAATTTGCTGGGAGCTCAATGAGAAGTTCTGTATGGATGCGCGGCAAGGGGGCTCAAGGGCAAGTGAATTATTCCATTATCTGTAATGTGTGGGAAGGCAAAAGCTGTCAGGGTCCTGGGGGAATCAATTTAACTTTACAACCTCTGTTCCTCTGGAAGGAACAATGAGGGTAAATAAAAACTGACAGAGTAACTCATGTATATCTGACATTGTTTTAATTCAGCTACAGTTTATGAACCTTTGCTTATAACAATTTCTGCTACTGTGTGTGTAAAATTGAGCTTTTTATTTGCTTTAAGTATGTTGAACCCATCAGTAGTAAGTAACTCTGCACACGTGTAGAGTTGAGATGAAATAAATATTTAAACAGCAGGGAGGCTTAGTCTTTGTATTATTTTGTTCTGAAAGCAGAACAATTTTATTTTAAGTAAAGATAATCCTAACAGGTCAAAGTTGTGTTTTGTGTAGCAATGTCATTCTCCCGGTATTACATTAAACATATGGCACACAAAACTTTTTAAATTTGATTCACAGGTGTTTTTTCTGTCAGTGGTGTGTGATAAAAGGTAAATTCAGTATTAAGGAGACACATATAAAGAGCAACGCCCTCTATAGCTACTGCTGCCTCTGGTAAAGTCTGAAAATATGTTCCTGCAGTATGTTTTTGCAGTAATAACAGTTTTTGTTTAAAATCAGCACTGTATAATTATTGCCCCTGATCAAAATTATTTTGAAATGTATTAAATGTAACCTTTTTCTCTTAGCTGCCCTTTAAAATAGGAAAGACAAGACAATGTGGTTCTCGAACGCCTGAAATTCTGATCCACAGGTATGGAAGAACTGTACTAAAATGTTTTAAACAGGGTCACATTTTAGTACAATAAAATTAATAAAATAAATAAAATGGGTCTAGGGTTGCCCAGTGGCGCAGCTGGTAGAGCTGTTGCCGTGCAGCAAGACGGTTCTGGGTTCAATTCCCGGCCCCGGTATTTCTGCATGGAGTTTGCACGTTCTCCCTGTGCATGCGTGGGTTCTCTCTGGGTACTCCGGCTTCCTCCCACCGTCCAAAAACATGACTGTCAGGTTAATTGGCCTCTTTAAATTGTCCCTAGGTGTGAGTGTGTGTGTGCATGGTTGTTTGTCTTGTGTGTCTCCGTGTTGCCCTGCGACAGACTGGCGACCTGTCCAGGTCGTACCCCGCCTTTCACCCGAAAAGACAGCTGGAGAGGCACCAGCACCTCCTGACCCCAGGAAGGGACAAGGGTGTAAGAAAATGGATGGATGGATGGAAAATGGGTCTAAATAAAAATAATATTTTGATCCAAATATTATTTTCACCAGGCAAAAATAATGTAAAGAAGGATTTTAAAAAATCTTGAGTGTCCTAATTTTAAGGAATTAGAATACATTTGTGCCGAACAGAACAATAACCAAAGGGGGCGCCTTTCAGCTAAATAGTGAAAAATTGCAACAATTTTTGTCTAAATTTAGAAGCATCTATGTTCTAATAGAGGCTAAACATAATTGGCAGGAATAGTTAAAAGAGGGAAATTAAAAAAAAATTGGCTTTTTTGAGCTTTATGTCATGTTATAATGCTTTTAAGAAATCCTTGTGTCTTTTGTGGCAGCCATGCAAGTGTGTTGCACATTTTTTTATTACCTATTACACTGAGTTAACCTGCTGCACAGCTGACATATTGCTGCTGAAACATAAGTTCATGTACAGCAATGTGTCAGTTGTGGCTAAGACTTAATGATTTATTCAAAACATTTTGCCTTTTTGGTTTTAATAATACAAATACATATTTCAGAATATACAATCCACTAGAAGTACGTCAAAAAACAGGAAGTCTTTTTAATAAGATGTCTAAGTCAGGTATTATTTCCCAGCTGCTTGGGCAGGTCACAGTAAGTTCTTGCTTTGCTTCTGGTTCTTTGTGCAGAACAATTCCCAGGCGTTTCAGGACATGTAATAAGGGGGCTTACTGAGCGTGCTAAATTTTAAACTATTTTAAGCACTATATTAAAGGAATCAGTGCCATACACCACAGGTAAACAAGCCATATATTATGACTTGCATGTGACACTTCGTTTCCAGGGCAACTGGGAAATAAGGAGTGTTCAAATATAATCTCTTGCGGCATGTATATGGCAACGCATGCAAAGCCTGTCATCTGTTTCAAAAGTTGCCAGTATCCGAACGGCACATTTTTGACACGTTCCGGGCAAACAAAAGCCTTTCCAACAGTGAACCGAGCAGCCATGCTATGAGTATAGAAGTAAACCCTTATATACTCAGAAAAGTGCGTTTTCTGAGGAAGAAATTACTTAAAAAGGGTTTGTTGTAAAGGCATAAGTGACTAAGAGGTAGGAAGTCCACTTTGAACTGCAGAAGACAAAGTCTGGAAGAAGGTGAGTGCATTTCTAACTCATTTCTTTAAGGAGTAGAACATAAAAAACAGAAAAGGCTTCCTGTTTGTTATAAGGTGGCCTGCCCTGTGTCCTACGCTGTTATAACTATTTGTGTGTAAAGTTGCACAAAATTCCAAGTTTTCCTACAAACACACTGGATCTGTTTCTAACTACATTTACTAGTGTTTGCCTGCCTTATTTCCCAGCTCTGCAAGGGATTCGAAGTGGGAAATTTCAGATATTGACAGAAAGATTGAGTCGTACCTCAGAGTAATGTCTGGCTGATTAAAGCAGCATTTTTGTTCAACAATTTACAAGGTTTTTAAAAATTATTCACACCACTCCTCAATGTTGATTTAGTTTTTGCTGAAAATATCCAAAGAAAGCTTATTTAAACCTCATTATTACAGGGATACAAACTAATTTTACCCCCAGCTGTAAGCTAAGACAGTTGGACCTGTGTGGAAATACAAGCCGGTTACAGAAGAGCTCAAAATTGACCCAGAACAGAACTCCTTTACTTATTTTGTCACCCAGCTCTACCTGGTAATAAACTAAAGACTGTAACAGCAAACCTTTGATTTCAGTGAGTTTTACTGGCTCCACTGCATTTCAAAACCATCCCACATCTATAAGTGAAATCAGTCTTGTGGCGTTGGAAGAGAGCGTGCTTCAGGCCAGGATTAGAGCTCCCAGTTACTGCAGTTATCCACAATAATGACCCGAGGTGTTGAAAAGTGGTATGCTCCTAAACTGTTATTTAAAGTCAGCTCTTTCAATCTGATGTGCTTTAACCTTGGTGGCGTTTTATCAATGAGTAAGTCAGTCTGTCAAGCAGGTGGATGGTCTTCTCGCCTTAGAGTTTATGGAAAAAGATAGGGCGTCTGTGAGATTATTCGTCTTTTCCAATACAGTATAAGCTCCTAATCTCTAGCCCCTCTCAGCCCATTCTTGACAGGATGAGGAGTCACTGAGGGCAGTCACAGAGAGAGGACTTTGCTGAAGAAGGAGTAAATATGTCAATCACCTGAACCTCTTAGCGGTTTTCTCTAAGAAAGTTTATCCGACTGGGTGTTTTTCTTTGAAATATCTAAAAGTTAAAGCAAACTCTCTTACCTCTTTAAACAACACAGTGAGGCTTCATAATACACAGTGCCAGTCAGAAATTTAGACATTCATAGTGGGTTTAAATGTTAGTTATTTTGCACTTTTATTGATGCATTTGAACCCTTTTGTTCCTGAGGAAGGAAAATGGTGAACCGCTATGCAACTGCACACATGTTTAATTTGAATGCATTTTTAATTTCAACCTTGCATACATGCATACATATCCACATATTTCAAGGACAGCAGAGAACAGAGAGGAAGAATAATAAGAGGAGATGAGAGGAACCGGCAAGGAGTGACTGAGGATAAGGTGCTTAAATACTGGGGAGGTTGAACGCTGAACAAAAGATGTAGACTGTTTCTGCAGCGCCTGATGGTTTGCAGGCGTGAGAGGAAAGCAGGAGGCAGACTGAGGAGAGGGAGAAACAAATTGGTACAAGGGGGCAAGGAAGAGTACACTGGGGAACAGGAAATACGTCTAACACGAAAGAATAACTAGATTAAAGGAACACAATCGAACTAGAATAACCAGGACCAAGAAATAGACATAACTAGAAACACTAAGAATAATTGAACTGAAGTAAAACAGAAACAAGACTGATCTCATCAAAGAAAGAGACTAATGAATACAAAATGATCAAACTAGAATAAATGAATGAAACTCCAAAATGGTAAACAACCAAGCATTAAGTTTCTTTATGTATGTGTTTATCTTGTGTGTTTACTTTTTTCAGCCTTTGTGAGTTTAAGAAAATATGTATTAAAGTTAAGCTTGTGCAACTAATCCTCATTTTGATCATTTATTGAACTTGCTAAATCGTTTCTCCAAATTAAAAAGAACAATTGAATTGCATTTAAATACAAAGATTTATGTAACGTTCATATGTATGATACATTTAAGTAAACTATAATAAGTTTTGGAGAACAAACTATGATTTTGAATCCAAGTACAGATAAGGGTTATATGGTGGAAGATGACCAAACCAGGTGGATGTTCTTTATAAAACCTCATGATTATTTCATCCAGTGTTCAGAATCTTTCATATTTTAAGCCTTTGAATTCTTCGGAAAGTGTTAAAGAAGTCATATCAGTCAGTCAAACTTCTTGCATAGTCTTAATAATTCAGAAATCTTCCGCAGTATGAGGAAGTCATTTATTCGAGGACAAAAGGTACTCCTCCATTGGCCAGCCCGGATCAAAGGCAAATCATTAATTCTGAGTCGCTCGTTTCAGTGAGATCTGCTGTTCCACTGTGACTAGATTTCCTTAAACGGTCGTCACAGTCAAAGAGAGCGCTGAGACAAAGCAATTTTAGATCCTCTACAAGGGCACAACCAAACGCAAGTTTAAATTGAATGCCCCAAAATAGCTGTTTAATTATGTGGCTATCTGAGAGGCTTTCATGTTTTCAAAATGAATCAGGAGCAGAGAGATTACCGATACTTTTATCAATGCAAAACTCAATGTCCCCCCTCTTCTATCAATCATGATGGAAAGCCGCAGAAATTAGCTCATATACCAGAGACATCAATTATGTTTCTTATAATTAGAATATCCTCAGATCACCCCGATCCCTGTGAGATAATTTTAATTAGAGGAGAAACCCTGCGTCCATCTTATCTTTATGAGCCAGTCCTTCTGAGGATGGTATATTTTTATGTTTTTTTATATGCTTAACAGTCAAGGACTGGCCAAAGACTAATTCATGCTACAAGAGGAAATAAATCTGTAAAAAGTGGAGATTTTTACATGTGATTTTATCGCGTGGTTTTTTGAAAATGCTTATTTAAATTGTGAAATAAAAAAAACAACAACAATAATATTATTAGTAATAATAAAACATCCTTTAAAAAAATAGTCTGTTGCTGCAAAGTTCCCAAAACTTGTCAGAATCTTCGCATGGATTTAAGTCTGAACTTTGCATGACAGAGAAAATCTATCAGACCTGGAATGGGATTTATTTTGGCTTCCTATGGCTTATTACTCTCCATGAATACAAGGCAGACTTTCTCTGCAAAATAAGACTCACTTCAAAAGATCTCAAAGTGAAAAAACCCAACAACATTAAGTTGAAAACTAAAAAAAAATCTCCATAAGCCTCCATCATCATCTTCGATCTCCAGCTAAAGAAAGCAGTAACATTATCTTAACACTAAAGCAACAATGAGTGTAAGAGCTAATAATTTCTAATTAATGTGAAGTGCAGCTTTGGCTGAATATAAATAATGTCAAAGAGGGATTAATGTTTAACTGGCACAATAATAAGCAATACATTTGTTAAATTGGATCTATAAAATAATTTATCCACTGATGAGTTCTCCAAATCTCCTGAAGTGTTTAATGCAGTAATCTAAAAATAAAACACCACTTAAATCAAGTTTAAAGTTGAGGTTTTACTTGCTAAGACATGTTGTCAAATTACATGACACTCATAAGGTCTTGGAGTTATGCAGTACAATTTACAATGAGCAAGAACATATCATCTAAAGCAGTGTTTGTCAGTCCCTGCTGTCTCACACAAACAGATGGGAGACTGAAAGGTTTCTGCAGCACTTGATGGCATGCTGAGAAAGTAATGCAATCATTAGAATCAGGTGTGCTGGAGCAGAGATGCATCGAAAACATGAAGGAGCAAGATGGAAAACCATTGACATAATGCTATGTGTCATTATGTCTTCAACAAAATCAAAATGCTGAGGCACTTTGTGAAAAACAAAGTATATCCACTTTAGCTGCAAACATGACTACAGAAAATCTGAAGTATTTATACAAACTGTTGTTCATAAATTTAACACCAATGAATAAACGTTCTATTGTTTTTGTTTTCCCTGAAATTTCTCTTTAGGCTTATGCAATCAGTCTAGTCCAACTTCCTCACTTTAACTTAGCTTTCTGTCATTTAGGAAGCTCGTTAGCTCGAGACCAGTGTTAATAAGCTATGACTGGTTTCTAAGTTTGGGTTCTCTGGTTCTATAGGTCAGCTTTGTCAAAACAGATCATTGGTAGATTCAAAATGCACAAAAACTGCTTTCCCAAAGTGCTCATGCTGTTATGATTCATCTGGTCTCTTTAGGCTGTTTATAAAGGCTCCATCTACGTCGTCTACTGGGATTGTAATGTTATTACTGTGACCAGTGGACTTTTAATTGGTTAGCGTCACATGAGTGATTAAACTGAACGTCTAAACTTGAAGCAACCACAAAAAGCTGTGCATGTTTGTTTTTCATTTGGTCAAAAAAAAAAAAAAAACTAACCAGAAAATCAGTACACCTAATTGTGCTTCAACCAATTCTGAAGCAGAACTGATATAGTTTTAGGTTTAGGTATGCAAGACACCTGTGTTTTATCATTTGTAATAATTCATTGGTCTGTGCCATACCAGTATTTTCATTACTATCTGTAACAAAAAGTATTTTTTTAGATGTAAAACTGCTGCTCTGAAAGTCATAATTCTCTCAAAGCCTCATTGGTTATAGGAGTAATGTGGATGGTAATGTAGTGGAGAGTTTAAACCTCATTTATCAGTTTAAACACCAGCATTAGCAAGCATTTACTACATCATTACAAAGGCATTGATCATTCATCAAAATAAAAGCACTTCCTGTTTGATACTTTTAGAAATTTCTAATAAGTTTCTTTAAACATTTTAGAATGACAAATCTTACATTTTACTCATTTAAAATACCTCAAAGCAGTTAAAGAAATTGTGATACGTGTTCAATTGTACTTTCTAAATGGTCATATCAATTAGACCTAAAAATAACAAATACAATTTTTAACTTTCAGCAGACTAGACAGCATCTGTCTGGTTTCAGAATATTTAAAGTTGACTTGAAAAAAATTACTTGTGAACATCTCTAGTCTGGAGCTTCAAAACTAATGATTCACTCTGACATTTGCCCGACAGTCTGTGTGTCTCTCCACCACGTCATAATCTTTTCAAAAGCAATGAAGCCAGTTGTGAGATGTTGTTCTTTCCTACAAATAGCGACACTATTATTTATCATCAACTATCTTAATTTTGCAGTCAGCATGACGCTGAAAAAAGTAAAGTATGATTCTAATTCAACCATCTCCTCTGATCCAATCGAAAAATGAAACTAAAGAATCGGGCCAATAAATTCCTGTGCTACCGTGGTCGATTGAATTTGGGAAATCTACAGTGCGTCCCTTCAGCCTGGCATCAGTTATGCAAATGGTGGCAATTTTAAATGAATGGCAGATCGTCTTCCCGAAATGAGGATGGCCAAGAAGCGAAAATGAAAAATGGAGGAGGAGGCTGAGACGTGAGAGTCACTCAGCCTTGAAATGATTTAATTTAAGTGATGAGGAGTTGACTTTGATAAGTTTCCATTTTAATAATGAATACTACGACTGCTCTAGGGGTCCAGTTAGAAAGAAGCCAACTGGGTTAAAAAAGAAAATAAAACTGAAGAAAAAGACAGACAAACATGGCTGAAGGAAGAAGAAAACGTAAAGCTAATGCTAATGTGCGTCTAACATGTATCTAACATGATGTCCATCAAAGACGATTTAAAATTATAAAGCAAAACAAAAGCTCAAAAACATCTGAACAGGTAAGGACTAATCTTGGGCAGATATGTTGAATCTTAACAAAGATGGCAGCAAACAAAACAGCAACTGATAACTTCAAAATGCAGGTTTTTAAATGCACACAATACATTTTATATTAAAGCTAAAATATATTTAACATGAGTCAGAGTTTTTAACTACAAAAGATTTAAATAATCTATGTTTAAGTTTGTCATGGTACCACAAAGATCAAAAAGTTGAGCCTAAAATTACTGATTAAATCAAATAAAGAGAAAGGAAGTTGAGAAATCACACACATAGTGAATGTTTATTTTTTGGGCTCTTCTTGTATTTTAACAGAAGTAGTTTTTATTATATTTAGACCCTGCAGGTAGCAATGGATAAAGGACATTGCAGTATTTTACTGCAATGTGAGATTTACTGTGAGATTTAAAGGTTTAACTAAAATAAACAGCAAAACATGGTTTTAAAAATAAAACATCTGAATGTTTTTAACATAAGAAAAGCTTGTCTACAAACTTTATCATCACAGCAAAAGTCTTTCAAGATTCTTTCTGAATAAAATGTGATTCCTGACTTGCAGTTAGTCAGCTTTGTCATTTTTCTATCAGTCACAATGGGATTCATGCATTAATAGGCTGAGGTGCATGAATCCACTTCATAACCATTTTCATGTATTAAACTTCACCTAAACTAATGAAGACATAAACCAGTCAAAATGTTACAATAGTGGTCCAGCAAGTGGTCTTATCACAACGCTTTAACAATGGGACTTAATTTCCAGAGAGCAGTGAGAAGAGAAAAGCACACAGAGTCCTGAACTATGTTATACTGAGCTATATTTATTTTAAATTGAAAGTCATAAAATCACTTCATCCTGAACAGAAAGGGAGAAAAAAAATCTTTTTCAGTGAAAGGGCAAATATTTTACACATATCCAATTTACATTTGTTGTTATTTCTCTTGCTCTCTCAGAGCTGCAGGCAATAATGACAAGCAGTTAAGCTGAAAGCCGTCTCGCGCTTTATTTTTATCTTGGAAATCTCTGCTTTGTGAACATCAAATAGGTTGTAATCAGTGAGCCTTCCTCCTTTAGACCCACTATAAATAAAAGCATCAAGAATTGGTCTGTCTGTGAGATTTAATTTTAACACCAGTCAACAGGTTTTCCCAGTCATGGATTTGAACCTACATGCCGACAAAGAGTATGATTTGGTTGCATTTGGCAAAACCTCAGAGGATTCGTATTTTTGGACAGGAATGTGACATCAAGTATAAAATGTAATCATCTTGGCTACACAGCATCCTGTCTTGTCTTCCCTTTTTTGCGTTCTCTCATTTTTATACCAGTATTACAGCCATTTTCTACTTAAAAGAGACACAAATCTGAAAAATTTTAGCTATTTTATTTATACCAATGTCAGCCATATTAAACTCCAGTATTTCATATGCAGTGCATTTTGTATATTATTGTATGTAAGAAGGTACACAAAAATAATTGATGCCAAACTTGTTTAATTTGTTGGGATTTGATTTCACTGCAACACATAATTACAGACATAAATATAACCTTATATAGATCTGGATGCAGTTGAAGCATATCGATTTGTTTTATTCTTGGCAGTTTCACAAAACAACCATTACATAGTTTTAAAATGAATAATTATTGTCAATTTCTGTAAAAATTCAAAACAATATCTCTAAAATTTAAGCTAAAGGAACTCAAAGAATTTCACCCACTGCAGATAAAACTGTTCTTTACACCCCAGAAATGTTCAGAATCCTCCTTTTTACTTTAGCTCTTTGTAAATATTTTTGCAGTCTGCATTGAAAACATGTTGTAATCCATCAACTTCATTTACTATGTTAATGGAGGTAAATGCTTCAAGTCTTTTCAAATGTCAACACCCACATTTTAGCTCAAAATGAGTGCAGCAGGTGCAGATCCATAAAACTGCAACATTACAAACACATAAATCTGTTATTGCAAGTTTTTTATAGACAAAAAAATGTGCAAAAATCACAAAACCTTTCATTCTGCAAAATAAAAATAAAAACCTGCATTGTCAGCATCACCAACATTAGACATCGACTGATTGATACCAACTACTTTCCCCACAGGACACTGATACAGAGCCATTAATTAAGTTATTATTGAAAAGTCAATTTATTTCACACATTAACTATTACATGATATAGACTAACTTAATTATGATGATTTTACGCTTACAGTTAATGACATCTACATTTAAGTTACAGTATTACCAGAGACCGATTATTGTTATTTTCAAAAGTTACTTTTAATATATTACAAATGAGCTTCATCAGAAAACATTTTCTAATTTATTGAATATGACTGAGATCCAGCCGTCGACTGAAAGGTTCGCCACCTGACGTTGCTTCTGTTTGCTCAGATTAGATTACGTTGCTGTCAGATTTTATGGGACTATATCGTCGATTGGTTAAAAGTTAATTATACATTAAAACTGTCACTGATCCATTAGAATCCCTTCAGAAAGAAAATACACACAGACTACACAAAACATCCCAAATGAAGATGTTCTCTTCAGAATGATAGGTGGCACGCGTGCCACCAGCTGCAGGTGGAAGGCTGCGTGTCGTTCGGTTTTCCTCACATGCTGAAGTGAACCATAGAAAGGGAAATATACTCCTTGAGGGAGAATTTCACAGCAGCTTTGAGCTGATGTTTGAAGGGAAGGGTCTAAACTCAGCTCTCTGCTTTGATTTTCTGGAGGAATCATCACACTAAATTCCAATTCCCTCCCATAATAGGCGTCGCTCTTCACATGCACCAATTCGAAATATCCCTAAAGTAAATGTTGATGTGTTTTACAAAAGATCTACACATATAAATAGTTGTACATTTGACATCTTTACTTGTAACACGCAGTCCTTTTGCAAAGGTTACAAACAGAAAGACAGACGATTAACCGCTGGATTCAGAGCAATTCCAATCTCTAATTCCAAAACCCAAACAAACAGGATTGCCCTACATTCTGCAGATGAAAACAAAAAGAGAAAGATTGGCAAAATGCAAATCAGAGGGATTTTACAGCTCTCCATTCCAGCAGGCTCATTGCTTTTAATCACAAGCATCAGACTCATTTTGCTAAAACAGCTGAGAAACGTCTCTTCAAAGTTAGCGCTGCAGCAACGTAGCGCCTGCCAAAATCAATCGGTGTGTCAGTAAAGCCAAACTCATTTCTCCCAGCCAGCAACTTTCAGAAGATTAGATTGAAATCTGGAAATGTCAACGTGAGCTCCAACAGCCAGAAGGATAACTTTTTCAAGTAATCGTTGAGTTGTTGGCGTTCATCAATATCTCATTCAAACTCCCTTCCAGTGATGTATTACAGTCACTCTGAGCCAGCGAATGAATGTCTTTGTCGTTAATGTGCTGCAGCTCTGACTGCCAGTTTATGGGTTTGTTAATGATAAAGTGAACACACTGTACTCTTGCAGAGCACTTAAAAGTAAAGTTGCTCCATTGTGTAGTTTTTGTGAAATGGTTTAAATGGGCAGATGAAATGTGCTGGGTGGCAGATTTGTCTCTGCTAACTTTGGATTAATTCTGACTGACTTTCCTCTGCAGGTAGCCGTCAGCACAGTCTGCATGAAAGCAACACTTACTGGATGTGTTAAAATGACAGGCAGTCATGAGTTTCCATCTTTTGTTTCTTTAGCTAACGACATACAGATGAAATCATGTTTATATTCACCGAACAAAAAGACATTTTTCTCTCCGTCTGAAGATAAATCAGAGGAAATATCTCTTATTTTAGATCAGTTAGAATTACCAAATGTATTTCTTTTTGTTAAGTGGCACTGACGGAAAGATTTATGAGTCACTTGGAGTGACTCATACATTATGTATATATCATTGAACTTGAGGTTAATCAATCAATGAGTACAAAAGATAAAAGACAAAAAAGTGACTTATTTTGTTTCTACGCAATAGACACACTGAATATTTTACACCCTTCATCTCAACACACACACTGAACTTCAGTACCTATTTATCCTTGCCAGGTTGGATTGTGGATCCACTCTGGACACTTTGTCAATCCATCACAGGAAAAAACTGAAAAATGAACCATTATTTTTTTTAAATTATTACTTCTGTTTGTACATTTTGCTCAATGTCCGTCTGCTATTCTAAACCAGAGAGGGATCATTTGTATTTCTCAATTTACTTTTCCAGTCATTTGTTTTCTATCAAAATAAAACTATTTTCCATTTCATTTTGTCACATCATTGATGCAGCCTACCAATTAGCATTTGTTTTATTCCCTCACATACGGAATGAAAAGTGTCATAAAATAAACATGAGTGCTGCACCGGGTGTTAAGCCAACTACAGTGGTGGGATTCTAATGGATTGGGAAATCAGTATGACATATGAATCCACTTTGTCGATAAGTACAATTGCTTCCTGGGGAGTTGGCATCATTTCTCGCTCTTTAGTGGGAATGCTTCAGCAGTCAGTCATTGTCCGTATTACCCAGAGTAACACGACACAGACACAGGAAGGGCCAGTTAACATGCAGTGAAACGAAACCCAGAGAAATGCATAGAGGGAGACATGTTGGGCAGAAGTGCTTAGTGCTGAAGAGAGGAGAAAAACAAGCAGAGAGGAGAGAAACGGTAGACAGAGCCCTCATCCGCCACTAAATCATGTTTGTCATTCTCACAGGGAGATCAAGAAAGACAGAGATGCCTCATCTGTGGAGGAGCTCTGACTGCCTCTGCTTCATGTTTTCAGACTCCATTTCTTGTACTCATTTGTCTGTGCTCTGAGAACAGTTTGTCTGCATCTGCTTGTATTGTGCCTTTCAGCATTGATGCTGCAAATGTCAAAAGACTTTTGAATTTCATCAGCAAACAATGCAGCCTTGATAAGGAAAGAAATAAACCACCAATAAAGTAGCATGTGAGCAAGAAGGGGGAGCTGAGGTATGGTGGCACAAAGATGCATTGAGCAGGCGAAATTATTTTTAAGATGCAAATTAATTTAAAATGGTTGACGATGACCTGTTAATCCAAACATATATAAAAATAAGGTTGCAAATGCAGATATCCTCCATATCGTGGCTGCATATCTCAGCAGATGATTAATTGTTCAGCTGTATTCAGAACTTGTAGTCAATGCTGCGGCTGCAGCTGGATTGCTTTGCTCTCCACTCAAAAGTGTTCCTGCTATTCCGTCCGGCCTGCCGTATCCTCCCTCTGGTGCTGTCATTCGACAAGCCCCTCCAACCACTTCTCCCCCTCTTCCTCATTAAAGTAGCATCTGCTGAGGTAAGAGGCCTGAATACCCCCCTCCAACATTGCACACACACACACACACACCACCGCTTCCTTTTGCAGAAACTCATGCCTGCCATCTGCCACAGAGTTGGACGAAGCCCCACCACCGGAGCAGCCGCACGCTCTCACCATGCATCCACACTGAAAGCCCTCATTTAAAACACGCTCAATTGCTGGAAAACGTCTCGGACGCAGCAGACGTGCATGGTTGCACACAAACGCACTCGCTGGCATTTGCACCCGAGTTCCAGTCATCTGATTGAGAAGTCCCTATGAAGGACGGCGAGCCCAACCTGCTGCACAAACCCAGCAAACTCCTCCTATTCTCAGTGGGACTCAAAGGGAAGAGGGACGGGGGACTGGAGGGTTAGGGGGACAGAGAGACGGGGGGACGGGGGACGACAGCAAACTCTAATTAGTCCACTGTGGCCATCGGGTCCCTCCAGCGTTTCATTTCAGGAGCAGAGAAAAGGAGCAGAGCGGAAAGGAGAGGTGAGGACAGCGCGGGGAGAAAAGGACTCATGCTGATTGAACATGAAGCGTCTCCCTGTGGCTTCTTTCTCTGTCTCCTTCTCTTTTCTTTCCATCTCTGCTTGTTGTACATAATGCCCTCTCGCTTTCAGTGCATTTGCTCGTCACCCCTCAGTTCTCCACAGTGAATAATAATGCTTCCTCTTGGAAAGAAGGAGGCAGAGGAGCGAACCTAAGGCCATGCATTCTGATTGTCTAAGCATTCCCAAGTCGCTCTCTCTGCCTGCACAAAAAATCAACAGTGCAGCAGGGGAGGAAGGCAGAACGCCTGTCTCCATACTCTCTGTGTTGTTTTTACTTTTTAGTCATTATTTACGATCTGCATCACCCAGAGGTCCCTCTGCCTCTCCTTCCCTGAGACAAATGTTGGACCACAGGGACGCTCCTCTTGTCTTTTACGAGCTGTCCAGGCAAGTTAGCAACATTTTATGTTCTCTGGGGATGTTTGCTCTTGCCTGCCACGCTGCCATCATCGTCACTGTCACCCGGACAGAAAGAGTGGTGGGGCGAAGAGACTGGAGGAGAGATTTCCTCCAAGAGAGGCTGAAGTTGAAGAGACAGTATGGCAAAGCGCCAGAACCTCGGGCTATTTGAGAAAAGGCTGCTCAGTTCACGCTGGAGAGCCACATTACTTTGCTTTCTTTTTCTGTTTTCTTTGTTTTTTGCAAATTTCCTAAAATAAACTTAAATTTGATCCAGACTGGAGTCAAAGATGTGCATCTATTCAGTCTGATTGGAGGCCCGACACGTTCAGTCGCATTCTAGGAATAAAAAGTATTTTTAACTCTAATCCAGAAAGCTAATAAAATCTCCTCAAACCAAGCCATGTGCAGCCGTATGCTCCTGCGGTAACAGAAGCTATTAAAGAGCCATTATTTGGTTCACTGTGCCTTTCCACTGCCTGTGCCGATGTCAGATGAAATGGGCCATTCTAATCCTCATCAACATAGCTAATTTCACAAAGAGGGAAGTTGATTCAGAGTGTCAAAAACATTTAAAGGTCAACCAGGCAGGCATGTATTAGATTTGTATTAGATATATAAGTAAGCCTGTTCAAATATTTTAAAACTCATTTCAAATATTTATGAGTAGAATCTCTTTTTAAGGGCTAGCGCATGCAGAGACCACTCGAGCAGAGACAGAAACAGCTGTCAGAGACGAGGAATCAGGAAAACATGGAGGCAGCAGAACAGCTTCTGACAAAACAGGTAAATAGTTTTATGTAGAGGATGATCTGAAAAAGTGTTTGAAATGTTTGTCCTCGTTCCAACGGCCGCTGCACTACAGCTAACCTTTGGACAGATGGATGAAAGTGTCACAGCACACACGTGACGGGTTGCTGCTTCAACAGAGACTCAGGCAGAACGGCGACACAGAGGCGAGGAGGAATGGGTCCGACATTAGAAGCAGGACGATGCTGTCGCATAACCTTTAAACACAACAGATAAGGGGTGTGTGACAACAAGGGGTAAAGAAGAAAACTAAGGAGATGCCTGCTGTGGAAGACACTAAAAACTAGACTTGTTCAAGTTTCAAACCATAAAGAAGAAATATGATGTTTTCCAGTCACATGGTGTCATTTTAATCCACAATCAAGTAACTATTTTACCTTCAGTTATTATGAAAATGCTGCATAAATCAAACATGACTTAAAAGAAATTTGGTTTTGTAACTTAGCGCCTTAAATTGGGTTCTGGTTTATTCAGAAACTTTAGCTTTTTCTGACACTCTGCATTCAGAAAGCCATCACAACTCCATTCCTCTATGAACCCTTTAACTAAGTTACCAGCATTTCACTGAGAATGAGCTAGGATGATGAGCTCAGCAGATGTTTGCTAATTGCTGCTAGCTAGTCTGAAGGAGCGAAGTGGAGGAGTCAAGGGGGAGGGATGCTTGGAAGCTTGCGGTTTGAGGAGTTCGGAAGGTGGCGGTGGGTCCACATAGGCGTTTTGCACAGCTGAACTGTTGCGTGGAAGATTAAAGGATTTCTCAAACATGCATGAAGAAATCAAAACAACACTCCAGGTATGTTTTTGATAAGAGAATAAAATTATAACAAGATGTAAACCTCAAAAAAGTTGATTTTACGTAATACTGCCGGTTTAAAAAAGACTGGTTAGTTTTCTTCATGTGGAAGGACGGAACTTATTAACAGTTTATCGTGTCTTATTGACCACTTAAATCGAATCAAACTGACATCACATTATAAAGATCATTTACTGAAAGCACAATCTAAGGCATTCAACACGGATAAAGGGCTATAATTCCTGGGGTTTTTCTAAATATCTCATGGATTTGTACAAGTAATGTGGCTACACAGCATTAGGAAACCATGTGAGGACAAAGTTATAGCTGTGATGAATCCATATTTCGACCTCTGACATCTTGATCCAACTCTCTATGGATATTTTACTATCATATGTCAGCGTCATGGAGAGACTCAATGCACCAGGCAAAATATATTTTATGCAATTACAACTCAAATTTATGGCACATGAATCTTTGGCCAAATCAACTCGAAACTATTGTGCTCCAAATAATCCTTTTATGCAGATTCATAAAGCAAGGATGATATTTACAACATAATGTTTATCCATAAGTCTCGACTACTGTTACAATTAAATGTCAACAAGCATGTTTATGGTGAGAATGCATTTTAGTGTGAAAATTAACAAAGATTAAAACAATACAAAAGAAGAAATGTATTTAAAATTCAAAACATCTCGACGTGAGATATGGCATATATTCAGTTTGAATTTGTCATAATTTCATATTAAACACCCAGACATAACAGCCATTTCGAGTTTCTTTTTTAAACTACCAAAGCTTTGCAACATGTGAGAACATTTCAGAGAACTTACCCGGTCACCCTGCGGCGGGCGGTGATGCTCGCCACAATAACGCTCTCCGGTCTCGGTGTGGCCACAGCCTTGAAAGTTCCTTTCCAAAACTTCTCAAAGAGCTGCTTCTCTCCCAGCTGCAGGAAGCTGCCGGTGGCGGTGCTTCCCTGCGATCCCAGGGTTGGAGAAGGACCACTGAGGTCGAGCTGGAGTGAACATGGTGTCTGCATCTCAAGGGTTGTTTTTTTTTTTAATCTGCAAGTGAGATGTGATCTTTAGTCCCTCCTGAGCCAGACGCTCCACAGTCTGCTGAAAACGCGCTCTCTCCAGTTGCTGCTCGGGAACTGTCCAAGTACTGAATCAAAGCGAGGGGAGAGCAGCGGGCTGCTTTTCCTCTCCTCCTCTTTGCTGCAGCGGGTCAACGTGTCAGCGCGTCTGTCTGCTCTTCAGTTGAGCTGCAGCCCGGGGAGAAGGACAAAAGCTGCCCCTCTCCAGCTGAAGGCGGGGTATTGTTCTTGAAGACGGGACGGGGTGGGGGGCAGATTGTGTTTCTCTGTCTGCCTCTGCTTCTCAGTCACATCTGCTGCTCTATTTGGGATGGGGTCCGGGTCGGGGGCTCCGGGTCGGGGGCTCCGGGGCGCTTCTCTCTATTGCCCCAGTCGAAAGCTTTACACAGTGTGAAGCGCTGCCTTCCTGCAGATGGAGGCTCAGTCAGAAGGAGACAGGAGTTTTCTTGGCTGTGTTTTGATTGTACTCCCACCCACAGCAGCTGAGCAGCGGGTCTGAAGGAAGGTCTGTGTGTGAGTTTGAAGAGTGTGTGAGCGGCTGCGTGATGAGAGCTGAGTGAGGAGCCGGACTGTGAAACAGCTTGTTTTGTATCGCTGCGCTGGTGACGTCAAAAAGGGGGGCTGGACTCTGGAGGGACACCTCTGTGTGTAATGTGGGTGTGTTCTTAGGTTTACCTCTCATCCTTACTTCTATGCATCACCGTTTCTTTAGTTATCTTCTCCTTCTCCACTCCTTCTTATTCCTTCCTGTTATTTAAAAAAGTCTAAATCAATATTTAATAAAAGAATGCTTCTGTCAGATCGCATAAAACCAGGAATACCACAAGAAGACAGAAAAAAACCCTAAACAGAATCTCTAAAATTACAATAAAGTTTGTGAAATACCTATATCCCACCACTCTCCAGCATCTAGTGAGAATACAATTGCCACACTTGCTCTGTTAGCTTAATATGAATTGAATATTGTTGCTGATGTTGTGGTGCCAAAATGGTTTCCCACAATCAAGACAGTGTTGCAGTAATTCAAAATATAACGAGGATTTATTGCATATTAAAAAAAGTTGTTTTTTCCTGATTAAGCGGATTTTAGGCTACATTCACACAGCAGGCAAATGCAACCCAGACCCAATTGTTTGTTTTTGTTCCCATATATGATTCATGTCAGACTTTTTCAAGGCATTGTAAACATTCCAGTTCTAATCTTTTCACCTAATAAAAGACTCAATTTGTGCCACTTTCTATACTACATCAAATAATTTTGACCATCTGCAGTCTGAACGGTCATGTTGCAGTTTATCCAACTTTTATGATGAATTATAAAGATGGTGCAGCTTAATTCTGCCCCAGCAGAATCCAGATGTAAACAATGGTTAAAAATAAAACATAATGGTGATAGAGCCATTATGTTTAATATATTTTTTACCTTTTTTAATTCTTTTACTAGTTCAGCTTTAATAAAACATGCACATGCATTTTTCCTGAGAAAAGTTTGCACAAAATGGGATCACTTTGCTTGATAGCGTTACGTTCTTTATTTTATGTGTGATTGAGGTTTCAAATTTGAATACAGCCTGCTCTGTGTCTGTGTCAGTAGCTTTTGAATTTCTTTGTCCTGCTCTCTTGGAAGCTCACACTTCATGTTGCTTCCACAAAAGGCTGGAGTAAATCAGCATAACAAAAGGCCCAGCTCAGTGAGGGCCGTCAGGCCATGTGCCTGATCCAAAACTCCCTGCATTTTCTCCAACTGTCGGATTCATCTGTTTGCTCTCTGGACTGATTGGATCACACAGATGTGCAGGTTTTCTTCATTCTTTTTACTCTCATGACATGCTGTTAATATTTACGTTAAATGTGTTATTCTCACAATGTTTCTGTACTAAAAAAAGCTAACATTCAAGCTGTATCTACAGAAATAGTCTTATGCATCTCATGTTTTTGAGTTCACTTTTCAACTACTATCAGTCGACAAATCTCTTTTATTGATAACAGCACCTTTAAAACATGCCATAAATGTTTCAGATTAGTATTCACTTTTCCACACTGCCTGTTACAGTTCTGTTAATTCAATGAATTAAGCTTTAAACTCTCAACCAAAATATGCATGAGCCTTTTTTAAATTTTAAGACCTCTTTGCTATTGCTGGTTCTGGAACATATGAATGCTTTGGATATGATTTTGGGGTGGGTAAAGTGACATAGTGCCGTTTTATGGCCTTCAGTTATTATGAAAATACGTTAACTGTAAAAAATAAAAACAATTTAAACATAAATTACTTTGCATCATAGATGCGCCTAAATTGGCCTCGGTCTCTTTAAGAACCTCCTACCTTTTCCAACACTCATCATGTCACCACAACAAAGTTTCTCCATGCTCTCCATTGATGCTATTAGAAGAGCTGTTCAGATGCCCTAAATGTTTCCACAAGAGATTCAAGGATTTCTTAAACATGAATGAATGAACCAAAGCAACACTCAAAGTATACTTTATACTTTCATGGGAGAATCACATCATAAAATTATACAAAGCTCAAAAAGCGTTGATCATGCAGATGCCCACACCCTGTTTTAACTTTATCTGTCTCCTGGATAAAGGCACACAAGTAACTACTGCTGAAAATAACTCTTTACTTTTTCTTTAAGATGTAACGTACTCCTGAACCAGTGCTTGTTTATTTTAGTTGTTGTGTCTGCTCAATCTTGGAAAAGCCTCACTCTGCAGCAGATGGTAGCTCATATGGGGCCTCCTTCTTTTTTTAAAGGAATCAATCTTTGTTACTGTTACCACAAGCTCAGAATGATTTATTTCTACAAAGCTGAAGCAATGTAATCAACTGGTTTTCCTTCAAAAGCAAACTTTTGAACCACATGGCACAATAATCCTTGCACTGCTTTATAATTAGAGTTACATTCTAAGGTATATAAATGAATTTGAATTTGTCTATGAAATTGGATGGAGTTGAGCATATTTTTAAACATAAATAAGTCCTGCTTACCTTGTAAAGTTTACCACCATATTTGCACCATATGAATTAACTGAATTAAAATATTAAATCTAAGAATAGTTGATTAAATAAAATAAATATGACTTAGCAAAGCTAAATCGCATCACGTGTCTTCCTCCTCATTCTTTGCCCAAACGCTACATCTTGATGTTGCACCAATGGAAGCATAACCCGAATTCTGTGATGCAGGAGATGTAAGAAGCCTCACAACTGTTTACAGGCACATGTGGGCAAATTACTGTATCTGTTTATGTGCAAATAATTAGAAAGAAACAATGATGTACCAACTTCCTGACAGAGTCTCTCATTTCACAGTAGAATATTATAACCTACATTATTTCTGGCTGCAAACAAAGCAACCCAGAATAGCCTTAGTGCAGACTTTGGAGGTAAATAAATCCAAGACTCTTTACTTTGTCTAAAAGATTAGTTGATTAAATCTGTTTACTCAGGTGTGCAACTAAGCTTTAAGCTGTGAAACCCAAGAACCAGCGATAAAACAAAGAGTATCGAGTTGTTTTTCCTCAGTATAAATAGTGAACAAGAGCTGAATATCTCTTTTAGATACAGTGGAGTTGGTATTTCAGAGTTAATCTATAGAGTCAATCCTGCACAATGTTTCTCAATCTGTATTTCTAGGTGTTATGGATGTTTACCTTCTCAAACACACCTGACTTAACTTACAAGCTTCAAATTTACAAATTTGACTTACAAATTTCAGAAAAACCAAATAAAGTCTCACCTTTCAGGTGAAAATCTATTTTCTTTCCATGTGGGTAAAAAAGTGCATTAAAATACCTGAATGGTGCCTCAATGTAAGTGAATGCAAGACATATAGAACAAGAGTTTTAACTCTTCTTTATTACCAGGAGGTAATTACACTTCCCCCATTGTAAAGTCGTAGGTGGAGGTGGGAATGTCTCTCCTCTAATAGGTATGCATAATGACATGGCTGCATGCCTCATCGGGACTAATAATGCATGTATTAGTTGATAACTTGAAACCTTGATGTATAACACCACCAGTCGCTTGATGATATGTGGCTGCTTCATCAGTGTGCTTTGCATAAAGATGAAACTGAGGTGCTCTCCAATCAAACCAGGGAGCACAAACAAGAAGGGAAATGTTTCCATCGTTGCTGGGAATATTAAATAAGCGTCGCGTTAAATATCGGAGGGTTGTGCCGAGGGCAGTGGGTCGGGCTTCTGCAAAACAGAGTTTTTTTGTGAAGAGCTTTTGCTTGTATAGATTTTAAATAAAGCACTTAGTTGAAGGACATGTTGTTGTTATTGAAAATGTTAATTTGTGTGAAGATGAGAAGTTTTGATAGGTGGAAAAGCAATTAGTAAAAGCTGCTAAAATGTTTAATGCAAACAGATTTCCTTTGAATGCTTGATCTTAATTGGCTCTTGATATTGTCATTGAAATTGCATTAAGATGATAGAAAATGTTGCAATAATTAGTGGGTGGCATTCATTGTGTGCAGCTCTGCTCTAAAAACAGTCTAACAGCCCAATTATTCCTGAAGGAGTCGTCTTTCATATTTGTACTGGCTGACAGGGCGCAGCGGGAAGAGCCTCCACTCAAGGTAAACAAAAAATTAAGCGAACTTTTAAAAATAGCCGAGGGAAATATGGGGAGACTTTTTGTGTGTGGTGAAGCTGGATGACTTTGTATGCTCAGATCTCCTGCTGGCAGTAATTGCTTTTGTTGGAGCAGATGAATTCCTCTTAATGGATTTTTTTATTATTTTTTTTTCAACAAAAAGAGGGTTTGCAATTACTGCGAAATGCAACTTTTCTTCTCTCTCTTTATCAGCAAGAGCCAATATGTGTTATTTTTTTTGGCAATTCTTCGTCTGATGCATCATTTAAAACACTGGAAAGCAAACCTTCAACCTACTGTCAAAGCCCAGAGCCGTAAATTCGTTTCCATTTCGGCGAGCACACGTCCACGTCTCTAACAGGAATCCACGGCTGCTATTGTCTGTGGATGAGCTGTCACCACTACATTCAGACCAGACAAATCTTCCTTCTCAGGTTTCAGGACATGTGGTGCTACAAAAAAATCTATACTTTTTTCCAATACTTGTGGAATTGCTGTGTCATTTTAAGTCAGACATTGAAGTAAACTGTGATCCAGAAAACAAAATTAGAAGTTTTGTTTTCTAATTTTAGAGAAAACAAAACTTATCTGTCAAATCGAATTGTTTACAAATTTGTAATGATTTGACAAAAACAAATAAGACCCAATGCAGACATGCAGATGAATAAATTGTGTACTTTTAATAAACAATTTAACAACTCTAAATGTTATAGGAGGAGAATCATTATAGAATAAAAGTGGACAAAACCTTCGAGGAATCTCAAATAAGACAAGAAAGCAACTAAAATTCAGAATCAACCTAAAATATGCATAAAAACACAATATTCTTTTAGTTATTTTAAAAAAAATAGACCTATTGTTTATCCTTTGAAACTATTACTAAACATTGGCAAAATAAATAACATTTTTCACAGACCAAAATGATCAAAAATAATTTCTGTGAAACATCATGTCTTTGAATGATGTAATAACTACATATTAATATAGCAAATGAAATACTAACTACATTAATACTTTAAATGTAGCTGAAATACTAACTACATTAATACTTTAGATGTAGTTAGTATTTCAGCTATATTAATATGTAGTTATTAATGTTTTTAATTTTTAATTAAAACCGAAATTTTTTAAAAATTTTTTTTATTTATTTTTTATAAAATTAAAAAATTCTTGCTGGAAACATAATCATTGACTCTGCTTATATTCTGTCATTATTTATTTGGCTAATTGGCTGAAATAGTTACTGTGTTTGTTTATTTACTTTGACAACAAACAGTTGGAAATGTAAGTTATTATTTTGTGACAGCGGAGCCGTAAAGCAGCTATTTGCTGCTCTATTAATTGTGTACAACAATTTGCAAAAAAAAAAAATGCTGGACAGATTTAAAATGAATTTTCCTGGAGCAAAACTTTGAGGTTTCTTTCATCACAAAAATTCCTTATGAGAAGGAAAGTAAAGCTCACTAACACTGATTTGGAGGACAGAGACTGACTGTTGGCATAATGGTTTCTTCTAAATCTCTGTCATAAATTGTAAACTGTGAACTCCAGGTTTTTTGCCCGAGGCTACACAAACCTGATTGTTTCATTTTCATTCAGTATCATTGGGGTAATGATATTTTGATCATCCCTCCATGTACCCGGGAGCGAAGAGTCCTGCCCTTTAACTGCACTGTAATTTGGAAAAGAGGGTTAAGGTTTGGGGAGGAGATCTATTGAATAACAAGCCATGAATTAAACAATATTATAGTTTGACATTCCAGCATCATGACTGCAACAGTTTAGGAATTAACATAACATTTTTGCTCATGCTCAACAAAAAAAATTACACATAAACATAATGAAAAATTGTGATTTTGTACATTCTTATGATTTAATAATTGTCAGTGTTATCGACAGATTCTAGTGGTTTGGACTAATTCTGTTTTCACTTTTTCAGGTTTTATATCTGCATTTTTATTCTTTGATTCTAATGCAGAGAAATCAATAGTATTTTTAATTAGCCTTTAAATGGAGGAGCATGTGGTTGCTATGGCAACAACCAACACTTCTATATGGAGTCTTGTTCATGTATGTCTGAAGTAAGAAAAAAAAGGTGCCATAACGTGCAGACACTGACCTACTTGGATCTTGTTATAAAGATGACAAACAGTTTTATTTGACTGTTTTTGCTAAATTGGAGAAAGAAAAAAGCATAAAAATATATTTTCAGTCTGCACTCCCAGTCTGAGAGTATTTCTCTCTAAATCAGTAGTTCCTGAACTTTATGTGTTCAAGATGCTGATTAACATGCATTTGAACATGTGACTCTACAGTAAAAGTAACACATTAAAACATGTTGGCAGAAATGCAGCATTCGTACTGGTGGTCTGTTTTTACTTCCGGTTCTCTAAATTTCACTCCTGATTATTTCGCCTAATTCCTTCTGCAAAGGCTATAAAGAAAAAAAAGATGCAGTAAATAGCAGCTATTTTAAAAATAATTTCATAACTCATTATGTTGGGTTATGCACCCAAAACAAAGCATTCTTTTAATTCCTTTCAATAAACTTGAATCCATATGAAGCCTGAACTGCTTTCCTTTCCCCTCAGTTTACAGTTTCTGAGACGCGGTCTGTGCAAAGTGCCCTCTGACCCCGGCCAGGAGAACTGTGAGTTGAACAATAGTTTGGAAGGTCAGCAAAACCTTCATTATTTTGAGGAACAGGCTTTTTATTTTCAAAGAGTGGCCAGACTAAGGCTTTGCTTTGACTAAATCCTAAAATCTATTTGGCCAGTGGGCAAAGAGTCCGGGGAGGTCAGTGAAAGTTTTACCATTTTTATTTTTTCTCACAAAAACAGAGAGATAGGACATAAAGATACAAAAAGATGAAGGGCAACAACAGAAGCAAGACAAAAGCAGTTAAATATTAACTTGTAACTTGACTTTTTTTTATAACATATTTGTATTTGGGCCTGATCTATATTTCAATAAATCAAGATATATTGTTAAATTAACTGTTAAAAGAAAACAAAAAAGGTAAATCAAGCATGAAATGGGTTAAAAAGTAAAATATTAGAGGCTGCAAAACTTGGTTTGACATTCTAGTGCAGTAATGATGATGCTGGTTTCTATTGATTGAAACAAATAGAATAGTTTTGATCAAAGCAAGAGCCATTTCAGTTTTCAGGTGTACAAAGTTGGTAGAGATATCCAAAAGATTTTATGAATTATAACGCAGCAAAAGAGGTTGAAATAATCAGTTTTCGATAAAACAAACAAAAACAAAACTGAAAATCAATTTTTTTTTTCCCCATCACAATTATGCTCTGCTTTGAGTCGGTCTGTCAGAAAAAATAGATGAAAAACATTCATCTCTGTTTGCTATGAGACATTATGTGATGAAATTCAAGTAGCACTCTGCTGCTAAAGTAAACTCTGAAGTAAATAGCTGAAATGTTGATTTTGACCTAAAATGGATTGAAAATCAACATATTGTACAAATCAAAGAAAATAGATAAAAACACCAAGTTTGAAACTTCTGGGGACACTGAACACACTGAAAACGTTTCCCTTTTGGGACTTGGCATAGTTTGGCCAGCGTGGTGACGTTAAGGACAATCTGAGCCACACAGGGCAACAATGAAAGGACAACATCTTACCTAATTAAATCAGAAGTGTCCAAATAAACCACGGGGTTACAGGATGACGGAGCAGATCTGCTTCTGCTCGGTGCCTAGAGGTCACACAGAAATGCTTATACTGACTCTCGAGTATAAGCAGAAGATGAGTTGTCATCTGAGAGGACAGCACTCATGTTTTTGAATCTTATCTGCAATATGAGGTTGTTTGTCTCAAAGACACACTAAGATCTTGTGAGACTTTTCAAAAACTATAGTTTGAGTTTTATTTGTTTTTTACTTTGGCCATTTGTGCATTCTGGAGCATGACTGACTAAACCAACTGAGTGAGTTCAATCAGAGTCAAATTTTAGCTGGTTTATTTGTTTATTTAGGTAGTAATAAAGGAGTATTTTGCAGTAACACATGAAAAACATTCTGAATAACAACATTGTTAAGATAAATAGTGTCCTTTCTTAAATATAGTCACCATGAATGAAAATTTGAATATTTTGTAGCTAAGATTTGGGGAAGTTGCCTCCTTCCCCAGGTCAGGGGATTGCTCACATGTTCTTGTCTGACTCCAGAAACAAAATATTTATATTTACTTTGATCAGACAGAGAATCTTTATGAATAATTTGAATGACCCTGTGGCTGCAGTTTGTATAAAGTGCAGTAGCTGCAGTAATAAAACTTTTCAGCTCCGTTTTATTCAACAATCATAGTGCTCAGTGTCTCTTAGTAAGCATCCAGTCTCTGAACAAATAAAAGCTGAGAAATACATCAGTATTGACTTGTGTCCCTCGCAGTATTTAGCAAAATAAAAAGTCCTGACGCAGATCATGAAAGAAAATAAATGAAGTCAAACTGAACAGAGAGGCAGGGAAAGGCAGGGAAACAGAGAAATACCGTGAGTCTTTGGCTTTTTTTCGACATATTCCTGTTGGTATTCAGTGCCTGCCCTGTTTGCTACTGTCTTTAGAAACAGCAAAATCAATATGGCTGCCGCTCTGACCCTGCAGCAAGAGGAAGCCATCAGTGGCCTTACACAACAGGTTCAGGATGGGCACAGATTGGTTCAGACAAAAGAGGCTTTTTGCAGGGATATGTTTTGGTTCAGTGCTCTAAAAGAGCTTCACTCAGTGGTCTTACTGCCTCACTTTTGTATGATATCATAAGTGCATGCAACTGAACGCAGCAGAAGTGAGGACGTTAAAACAAAATAAAGCAAGATTTTAGGGAAATAAGAGTATTAGTTCAAAAACTGTAAATAAACTTCTCACAAAAACTTAGAAAATATGGGATTTGCTAATTATTTGCCAAGTTTTCCATGGCTGTAATGCTAATAATAAACCCTGATTTACAAATCTTACAAATTTGTCACCCTCAAAATGGAAATTGGTTTCCAATTTACCAAAAACTTTGTGATAACAAAGGAATAGAAAGAATCAAACATAAATTCCCCTTCTTTTAATGAGTACAGCAACATGTTGTTCCTTTTCTTTTTCTTTTTTTCTGTCCAGTTTGCACACCGGTTGACATTTTAGCTACAAATTCCACATTATGATAGCAATTTAATTGCCATTTTTACATTATATTGCTGGTTATGAAACAGTGGTAACAAAATCTTTTAACTAAGTTGTTATTCTATTGTTAATCTCTCATTGCAAACCTGAAGCAAAAATGCAACTTACAAAATGTTTTCTTTACACATATCATCAGTAGAGTCAGATATTCAAGGCTGCATCTCTTTCCTTTTCTGAAAACCAGCCAGCATTATTTATATCAGCCATTAAGCACCAGAAATGTTCAGAATATATATTTTTATGGTCAGCATTCATTATGTGAGCTCTTTTGGGAGGAAACTGAAAGACAGAAGACTTTGTCAGAGGTAAAGCAGAACAGTACTGACAGTTTCCACTTGGGGAGTTCAAGCTGTTCTCACACAGCACAAGTAGCAAAGCTGAACATTATTCACAGTGAAACAATCTTGTTTAATTAAAATCTATTCTTTCCTATGGCTGCCAAATGTGTTTGTCACTTTAAAAAATACACATGTTTTTAGAAATATACAACTGCTGCCCTTAATAAAAGAAGACAAGGGCTTACATGTTTTATTATGAATAGTTTTGCTCTTAATGGTTGTAAATAAAACAAATGAACTGATAAGAACTTCTAAATGCACTTAACTATAGGATTCTCTTTTGTAAAAAGTGAAAAGGCCTGGTAGCTAAAGACACTTCAGGGAATCATGTTTGCATTTACTGCATCTAGCGTCTGCTTCCTATGACATCTGACAGAACCAGATAAATATAGTCCTCTGACAAACTCCACTGTTTTTACTTCCAAGACAGCTAACAGCAGACATACTAAAACCAGCAAACACAAAACAAGAGCCGCTCAAAGATCCCGATGGAACCTCGGGTTTATTTTTGATAGCATGCCTTCCAAACAAAGTCTTACGCAAGCGCTCCATATCTGAGGTGCTGAGAGGGTTGAGTCCATCATGTGCCACTTCTGTGCATGTAGGGAGGAGAAGAAAAATGAGGACGATGATGACTTGAGTGAATCGGCTGTAACTGATGGATCCCTTGGCCTTAGGGTGCATCTGCTTGGATGTGCGTGTGTGTACGTGTGTCTCATAAAGTGCACTCTGATTCTAGGCAGACTAAATCATTGTAATGTAGCTTTTATGGCAGGAGAGCTCTGTGGGAGAGGACACTTACAGTACAGAAAGTCATCTGAAGGCAAATTGCTTCTCTGTGCTTTCTCTCATTTAAATGTTGCAGTGTTGAAGGTGTTGTTTTTTATGCTGTAATGCCAGCCAGATATCACCAGGTGCTTAGCAGAGGGAGATCAAGTTATTCATTACTACACTATATCCTTGAATGATTTCTATTGAGGACCAACTCGCATTCTCTTCCAGCAATAAGTGGATTTGTTTAAAGAAAATATGAATTTCAGAAGGAATGTGAGAACAGTAACAAATGAACCGGGGAAAATAACTTTTTTATTTCCAGGCCTATATTTGATATTTGATATAGTTTAGAAAAAGCCTCCAATTTGTCCATGCAACACTAAGGCATAAAACTCTCCCCAAGGTGGGTTTTTGGCAGGGAAGAGAGAAAGAAAGGAAAAAAAGAGAAATAATTTAAGAAGAGTCTCAATTACTTGAACATTTCCTGTCCTTATTTCTTCCAAAAGAAAGACACAAAGAAAAGGAGTTCAAATTTGTGTTACAAAATAAAAAAACAAGCTGCATGTCTGTATTGGATGCACACACAAACACACGCACACAGTAACCAGAACTGGTTGAAATGCAAATAGTTTACCTGTAATGTGCTTCCACGACTGTGAAAATTGTGGTTCTTCACAAAATGCTTCAAGTTAATATGTCCAAGCAACAGGAAATCATCAAAAGATGCAAAGGGAAGAAAACCAGTTCTATGTTGCAAGTTATTCTTTTATCATTCAGCCAAAGTAAAGATCAAAACCCACATTTTGATTCGTAGTTGCTGCAATTTCAAATTCTTAATTTAAGGTGAATTAATACTCTCTCAGTGATTTGTTCACCTTATAGCAAGAAACTATTAAACTACTGTTTTATTACAAGGTCTTGCAGCTTTGTTGTCCACTAGATTAACCATCAGCACTTTTTTCGTTGTGCACAATATAATTGCTAACATCATAGTTTCCACCCACACATTTATGCAACACATATTTATCTGAAGAGGATAAAAAGCAAATTTCAAGCCTCAAACAGTTTTCTTCTTACCTGTGTTCATCAAGCTCTTTAGTTTTTCAACTTCTTTGGAGCCACGGTATCTCAAACAAGCACGTCAGTTTGGGTTTAGAAAACAGGCATGTTTACTAGTTAAAAGGAACTGTTCTATTTGATCTCCTCTCATTGAGTGACTGCTCAGAGGGAAACATGTATTCAGTTTTGAAAAGAACATTTATTCAAAAATACTTACAATTATGTTCAATGGATTCAAGAATTATCAAATGGACATTTTTGTGCATGAAATGTTAGTTTTTTTTATACATATCTGTCTATGCATTGAGTTACATGCAGAAAAATTGCTAACAAGTTGGCAATGCTGCAGCAAAGCAATACAAAAAACACTTACAAATATTTTCCTGTTAGATCCACAACAGAGGGTGAAACCTGGTTTCATCGGACAAGGAAGTACATTATATTTTAAAGTCATAACAGCAAAAGTTGGACAGCTAAAGATGTTTTATCCCACCTAAATAGCATTACTAAACATAAAAATATATCTATTTATTTTGCAACGTCTACCACCAGAACAAAAACTGTTTAAACCTGATCAAACTGCAGTAATGCAATCCAGATTAACTGGATTATCTAAAGACAACGTGAAGACAATCTTGTAAGTTTGTCTCTGTGAAAAAAATATGAATATGACATGCAACTTTAAAAAAATCAGTTATTTTTCTTTAAGCAGTAGCTTAAAGTAGGAACAAACATGAAGGAACACCAAACTTTCTGATTCACAAACACTTTTAAAATTCTTGTTAAATATAATTACCTGGTGTCCTGTCTGAGTGCAACCCGGCTTCAGTTAATGGATGGATGAATAGAATTATCATGCAAATGTTAATAGATATAACTCACTTTATCACTCACCAGCTGGGGGAGACAAACAAACATATACAATGATGAGTAAATGGCAACTCTGGAATAAAGGAAAGTAAGCTGTAAGATTTTTTTATTTAATAATTTTAATGCAGTTTATCTAATGGAAAGCAAAAAACACAATGTTCAATTCTAAATGCTCCAGTTTTCTCCTTTTACATAAAAAGTCTCAGTTACTTTAATATTTTCACATCATCTTGAGCAGAACTCTAGCTGAAATGCAGTTTTCCTGCAGGGGAGGAATTTTAATGTGTTGGTAAATGGTATGAAATTCATCCCAAAGAAAAATTATTAAATTATTCTAATTTCTCCCTAAGACCCTTCTTAACCCAAAGAAGCCTATTTGGAGAAAGGCAAAAACATCCTTAGGAATATTAAAAACACATTTTCTTTCCGATAATTTGTGACTCAATTAGATTGAGCTTTTTCACATATATAATTGAAGCTGCACCAATTGGAATGGCTTCAAATGAGCTGCACCAGCCAAGATTTAACCAGCCCTTTGCAATAAAAGGTACACAATTTCAGATAAAGTTACCTGACTAAATAAAATTTTAAATTGTGTCCAGGGTGACGCCGCCTCTCGCCTGAAATGTTCGCTGGAGATAGGAACCAGCACTGCTCCGGACCACACAAAGGGACAAGGGTGTTAGAAAATGGATGGATGGAGGAATGATGTTGTCAAAAATATGTTTGTTAAATTCCTGTCTACCACTCAAGATCAAATACATAAAACAGTGAGCTTTCACCGTCTGATTACCGTGAACTAAATATGTTCCGAAGTGCTTGATGACAGAATAGGATAGCATCAGGCCTTAGCAGCATATTTCTAAGCCAGAGCCTTACAACATGAAGGTGTTTTCACACCCGTTAGATTGATAGCTTCAGTTTGAATGGAGACCAAAATTGTGCATGCAGTTCGCTGCCACACTGAACTGTGTCAAACAAATAAAACCCTTTGATTTTCTGTTCACTTGCACCAAGAACCACTGAAGGAAACAAAATTAAAATCCCTGAACAAGACACTGCGCTATTCCTGCCGTTAGCTTTACACTCTCATGTTTATTTCGGTTTTATTTACCCAGAATGCATTGCGTTACAGTGCACTTCCTGCTTTGGGAGGAGTGTCCAGTCCCACTTGCATTCACATAAGCATTCGAACCTTGCCAGAATTCACTTCAACTGAACTAAAACCTGGGTTTTTTAGGCAGAGTTTGGTCCACATCAGAGATCAATTTTGCAATCACACCAAATGAAGCGGACTTTCTAGGCAAACAAATCAGAATTTGATTAAAGCTGACTAAACAGGGCTGGTCTGCGACAGACTGGTGACCTGTCCAGAGTGTACCCCGCCTCTCGCCCGAAACAACAGCTGGAGATAGACACTAGCAACCCTCCCGACCCCAGTGAGGGACCAGGGTGTAGGAAAATGGATGGATGGATGGATGGATATACAGGGCTGGTTTACTTGGCTCGCTCAGCCTGAAAGTGAACGAATAAGTTAAAGAACATCTGAACATGTCAAAGACACTCAGAGCTACAGACTGCTATGGGAAGTTATTGTCTGTGCTATACATAGATGCAGCTGTAGGTAATGAGGTCATAGAAGAGAAGCAGTGTGTGTTTGTGCTGTCTGTAAGCCTTTTAAGAGACGCTGTGCTCAAAGTTTCTTTGGAAGTTGACCATTTTTAACTTCAACTTTTAGATTCTTCCCAAAATAATCCTCTAGATAAGTCTTTGTCTCTGAATCTTCACTGGTGTAGTGCAGTACAGAAGCATTTTTAAAGGTGACAAACCCCAGTTAGCATTCCATTAACAGCCTATTAATACATTCAACATTGTATAATCACTTACTGATTCCTTTTGAGGCTTCATTTGTTCTGTATTCCTTCATGATGTTACACTCATTGTTTGTAATATTACTGAAATCACACTTTCCAATAAACTCCTGCAGGCTGAATGCAGCTGCACTGTACACAAAATGAAGTATAGTTAAAATACAACTCAGTTTAGTTTCATTTATATAACATTACTCCCCAAAAGAGTGTCCCAGGACACACTTGGAGAATTTAAAGGTTAATTTGGCTAATAGGAAAGACTTTTTCTGTACTGCAGGCGTCTGGTAGAAACCTTTTGTACCACTGTTTGGAAGTTGCATAATGAAGTGATTTGTAACTGTAACTGTAACTGCTGTGCAAAGACCAGTTCAAAGACTAAGTGGGAACCTGCTGAGCCTCACATGAATACTGTATCAGTTGCTATGGAATTAATAATATGCTGTAGTTCCTTTCACAGAAAAACCTTTAATGGCATTGTGCAAGCTGCTTATTATAATTAGCTGCACATTGCCTTTCTGCTCAGAGTGCCGTTGAGCTGTTTTGGAGTTTAAGGCAGTGATGGAGAGCTTTGTTGTTTACAGCTTTTCATGTGCTCTGAATTCAAATAGCAATAAACTTCTACAAAGGGCATATATCAGTGGTCTGGCAACAGCAAATAAAGGTTTGCTGCCACAAACCAATCTGAAATGTGACTGAAAATGAAAGAAGACGCTGCTGCCTTTAAAGAAAAGTTACAACATAAATTAGCAATAAAATCAATCCACTTTCACAGACTTCAGACTATTTCAGTTGATTTGCTATGCTGTCAAAGGAGCTGAGCATGTTGTAGTTAAGCAGTCAGAGTTAGAAAGGACATTGTTAATTCTTACATTTATGAAAGTTGTTTCTTGCAATGGCAAACATTTAAGCTAACACATTGCTTGTTTTTTATAGGATCAAATAATCATTACAGTTAATGATGGTTTAGGATCTATTCTGCTGTTCTATGTCATATTGTAATCTGTTATACAGTATTATTCTCAATTAAATAAACAATTAGAAACAGCTGGTGAAGTTTGAGATTTATAGCATGTTGCCTTCTCTTCAAGTAACGTTTTTCTGCATTTTGAACCTTTTCTAATTGTGAGTGAAACCAACCAGAGGAAAAATAGTCTGACAAGCTTCATCCAGGCACTTAAAACTGAAGTTGATCAAGTGTTAGATCAAACTGCTTGGCTTATTCTGCAAATCTAAAAACAAATACCTGTTAGTTTCTGTCATACAATAACAATTCAGATGAAATATTCTAGTATAAAACAGCTTAGCCCAGAATAAAGTACAGCTGGAGCAAAGCTTTTGGACTGGGCAGCTGACCCAGATTCAAATCCCAACCTGATCCCAGAGAGGCACATGGCCATAATGTTCATCCAGTCATCCATTTTACCAGTACACTGCCAAAAAACAGGCAACAAGAAACTCAAAAAGCTGTCAAATGCATTTTTGTCACTTTTTAGAAATGAATGCAACAAATTTGCATATTCTAAATTTAAAAATAAAACACACCTTAAATCAGAGGTTCCCAAACTGTGGGGCGCGCCCCCTAAGGGGAGCGCTGTGCCATTGTAGAGGGTCGTGGGATGGATGAATGAAAAAAAAAAGAAACAAAAACAAAGTTGAATGCAGTGTGGGGGCTGTCTCTAAGAGTCTCTCTACTCCCCCCTTCATACACATCGTTTAAATGAGAAAAGTCCAAGTCTCCCTATTGTAATCCACAGGGGGCCAAGAAAGTGTCTGGAAACCAGTGGGGGGCCCAGGGGAAAAGGTTTGGGAACCACTGCCTTAAACAAGTAAGATTTACATCATCGTAGCTTCTCTACTGTGCATTTCCATGTGCCACATCATGAAACACAAGGACTTGTGTTGGGATTCATTTGATTGAGTGTTTTACATTGACTTTATAGATCCTGAAGTCAGGATCTATAAACGCTGAGGTCAGGACCTTTATAGATCCTGAGGTCAGGATCTATAAAGTATATATGTCTGTTATTCTCAGAACAAGAAGCCAAGGCCCTAAATTGATCCACCAGGTTTCACTGTAAAGCAGAATTTTATTTTTGCAAAGTTTTAACTGGGATGTTTTCCATCAGCAGGATTTTTATGACTATTTTATTTATATTCAAAGTGACATTCTTACATGAGAGGGCAGTGAGGAACAGGAGAAACAAAGCTGGTTATGTATGGATTTCTAACCTGTAATCAGATTATAAATGTCATCTAAAGCAAAATGAAAACCCTATTTGATCTTATCAGGCAGCTTCAGGATTATTTTTACAATAGTATCTCCTGTACTGTTGGACAGTAACATAACTTTTTTGTTGTTGTTGTTTTCAAATAACACACTAATCGATTTGGGCTTCTTTTCTTTTACCAAGTTGTAAATCTACGATACAGAAAAAGTTAATCTTCGTTCAAGGGAACTGTGTTCTGTTACCTAGTGCATTGTGGGTAAATACAACCCAAACAAATGTGTACCAAGACATCTCCAAACATTGCAAAGTTAAGACAAGGTAAAGGATGTGATAGAAGTTTTGTCATACAAAATATCACAGCCAGGTCCAGTTTTACAAAGAAAGTCATGGTACCATGAAGTGTGAGAATTCCCTTTCTCTAAAAGCTGTTAGTTTCACACCAGATGTAAAGTTTCTGACACCTTCCAAATATTACCAGGAAATACTTTTTCAAAAGTCTTTGGAATCATGAAGTTTTTTTTTCCATTGAACTCTTTCAAATGCTATTTTTTCCTGCTCTCTTTCTTATTGTTATTTCATAAACAATCACTTGTTTATGAAAGTGATTGTTGAGGCCTGGAGAGCTGCATGAATCATTGATGCTCTCCTGGAGTCATTTTGGTTTCCTGCAGACTCCTGGGAAGGGTCAACCCTGTTCCATATTTTCTCCATTTGTGGAAAATGGCCCTCACTGTGGGTCACTGTAGGGCCACAGGTGTGGAAATTGCTTTTTTTAACTAAATGGGAGTCAGAGACTTTGACTATGGTCTATAAAGATTTAGACCTGTGTTTCACAACTTGTGCTTTCAGAAGAATCTTTTTCTATTCAGAAAAAGTTAGACTTCCAAATGGTCCCTGTTAAATTCCTCCTGTTTTTGCAGTTTCTGTCTCCATTTTGTCATTTAAATAGTGTCCTTATGCCCTTCCTTTGGGTGTTGCACAGACTAGGAAAGTCATATCATTGGTACTGCTTGGCACCACCTTTGTGTACCCCATTTTCAAATCTACTTTTTAGCATTCACAAGTAATTCTCACTGTAACTGCTGGGAAATAACTTAATTCAGACTCCAACTGGTGTATAATTCTGAATCTCAGAATGCAATTACCACAGGGGCATTCCTTGTTACTTCTCCTCCATGGTAAAGCTTTTCTCTGAAATGAGAAGATTGGATGATATGAGGAGCCATAAAATGTCTTGTGTATCGTATATTAGAAGCAGAAATTGCTGCATGGAGCTGTAACTTGGACAAGAGAGTGATGGATGAGAGTTAAAATGCGTTCAGTCTGCGGCTGCTTTTCCTAGAAATGTTGCAAACTTTTTTTTCACAGAGGAGGAAAATCAATGTTGAATTTTGGGGATTTGATTGTATAGAGTATACTTTATTAAGAGCGACATAAAAGGATACATTTTGCAGAATTTTGTTGCAGAAATCGTTTTAACTGTTATTAAAATCATTTCTCAAAGCAAAACCTGCCCTGTTTACCTGTCTCCTTGGGAGTTATGTTGTTCTTTTTCTGAGTAAAAGATTGTCAGCAAATAAAATAATGTTATAGTGTCTGGTGCAGTTTTTCTGAGTGATAAATAGTGTCTCTGTGTTCATAAAGTTGGAATGGTTCATGAAAGCATAATTACATATTATATATTGGTGACATAAAGATGAATATTTCCTACCATGTGTGCTGCTGGTTTAAAAAGAGGCAGGTTTAATTCATCGCGTTGACCTGCTTGTCCATGCAGTTCTGCAGCCTTCCTTCACTGGTCATTGGATAAAAAGATAAGAGAAAGAATGATAGGATTTTAGGCTGACCTTATAATTAATTTGTTTATTTTTGCCTAACAATCAGGTGTACATTATAGTTAACTGTTGCAGTCAAACGAGAAGATCTTGGCTTCAAATCCTAGCCTAGGATTTGAAATTCATTCTCTCTGGCTAGTTTTGCTTTCTTCCACAGTCGATAAACATGAATTTTAGATTAATTGGTCTCTCTAAACTGCACATAGCTTTGAGTCTGTGCATGCATGGTTGTTGTCCGGTGGCAAACTGGCAAACTGTCCAGGGCGACAATAGCCTTTGTTTTTGTTTGGCTAAATTGTTCTTTTTTGTTACTTAACACATGGGTAAGATGGCACCCTGCTCCTAATTAAAATAACAGAGAGATATAAGGTTCTAATGGCGAATACTACAGCAAGTTTCTAACCCTCTTGAATCCTCTATCCATCTCTTTGAAAACCTTTTCAGTTAATAGCTTTGACCTTTATAGTTGACAGAAGCCATCGCTGTTTCATAATGAAAGCAGTCTTGCAAAGTTGTTGAAGTATCCAGCATCATAAAAACAAATTACATCTGCTTTCAAATCAGTGTTAAATTTATTTCACTTAACTTACTTGATTAAGTAGCATCTAGCAAATGTTACAAATGATAGGGAGGCAAGAGGAAATGATGAGGATTTAGTTCACATATCACAAAAGATTCACAACAACAAAAGATAAAAGATGTCTTTGAGAATTTTGTGCAAGCTGCAACATTCAAACAGTATTCAGCAAAGTTTTTATCCATTTCAACAATTTGGCTTCCATTAATCTTTGCTTGAATTGTGCTATGTGAATAAGAACAGATCTGCCCACAGTGGACAGTATTCATGCTCAGACGTTTTGTTTAATGGCACAAGGGTGAAAGCTGGCAGGCAACAATCCGGTTGCTTCAGAGTATCAACATTCAAATACATTCAGTTCTCTGAGGGTGTTTTCCTTTCAATTTCAGCCTCTGTAGAAAAACAAAAGTTAGAACTGAAGTGGCGAAACCAAGCAAGCATTGATGTTTTGGACATTTTTAATTCACTTTGTTTTTAAAGTAGTCGTTGCTATAGAATACAGTTTTTTTTTTAAGGATTTTTTGGCTCTAGTGGCCTTTATTTGAAAGTTGCTAGACAGAAAATAGGGAAATGAGAGAGGGGGAAGACATGCGGCAAAAGTCACCAGGCCGGGAATCGAACCTTCGACCGCCAGCATAACTAAGGCCCCCATTTGTGGAGGCCTTAGTTCTTTTCACGGCTGCAGTGTCTTTCAACATGGTGGCTACTCATTGCATCAGCGAAATAACTTATTTGCATTATTATTTACCTGTTATCGGGTGTTATTTTTGCTCCTGCATTATTGTTAATGATCAATAATTGAACAACTTGCAAAATCAAAAATTATTTGTGTAATTGATTCAGTCGGTGGTCACATTTAACTCCATGAAGGCCTGATTTAGTGTCTAACGTCATGACAGAGTTTATTGTTGATTCTTCATTGATGTTGTTGAGTAGCGGACTGTTTCACTGATATGACAGAAGCTCTACACTCTGCTGAAGTATGGAGGGAATACAAGAGCTGAGTGCCTTCACGCTTAATTTCTTCCTATGAAGGGCAAACTTGACAGTAGTGGTCAGCATTAATCAATCACAGAGCACAAACGGATCAATCCGGGATGGCGCGGCGCTGCAGACATCACACCTAAAGGAAAATGGATCTGCTGTCAGAGGTTAATTGTGTGGCCTTCTCCTTCAGTCTCTCATAATTATTAAAATCATTAAGTAAGTATATTTGCAGCAGTCCTTCACAGGTCTGGAGTGACTGGTACTTCAGATTCCATTACACCTTTGGGTTTTTCTGCATCATTTCTCAAAAACTGATAGATGAAGCAAACAAATCTCTTTTGTTGTTCCTAATAACTATCTACATTTTTAAAGTAGTTTATGCAGCTACCAGCTACTTTATAAGCTACAGCTGTGCAGTTATTGTTTATTAACACACAAATAGTAAATTAGCCAATCACATAGCAGCTGCTCGATGCATTTATAATTCTAGACAAGGTAAAGAAAACTTGCTGAGGTTCAAACTGAGCATCAACACTGGCAAGAAAGGAAAACTAGATAACCTGGAGTGAGGCAAGGTTGCCTTGTCTCATATTTATCAGAGCATCTGGTCTGAGTATTTCAAAAACTGCAGTTTCTAAGCACAACCATCTGTACGTTTTCCACAGAATCTATACACAGACCAGGCTTTGTTAATGTCAGAGGAGGATGAGCAGAATGGTACGAGAAAATGGAGAAATTGCAGTAGTTAAAGAAAATAACCAGGTGTTGCACCAAGGTATGTTTAACACCTTCTCTAAATGCACAAAATGTGGATGTGTTAACGCAGCAGCACAATATGATGCTTCATCATTCTTCCTATATGGGGTGGTGATGCATCATGAATCTGCAATTGACAGATTTGCAGCAATTACATGGTACAGCATTATGTCTCATGTTATCTCATTTAGATTCAATCTTTTGCTCATTTTTCATTCACATTCCCATTCAAGTGTTACAGACTACAATACAACATTTACCATCCGATTACCTCTGCACCACTATAGTATTGCATTCATCCAAGGCTTTCTTTATAATCATATCCTTCAGTAAAAGGTCCATTCATTGGGTTTGTTATGCTAGTATTATATTAAGAATGTCACATGTTTTTTTCTCACATAAATAAATTGTATGCTCAGAGTTTGATGCACTTCAGCAGCTGGAAAAAATAATCAAGTTATATCTGAGCTCCTACAAAGGGGAAAAATTAATTATATTATTATAAGGTGTTACATTGGATACCCAACAGCTGAATTAAATCAGCTACATTCCCCCTAAAAATGTACTTTTTTTACAGTTTTTATGATAAGTTATTGATTCTACAGAGACTGAACTTGGCAGCTGCTTTCCGTCCATTCATAATAAGCAAGATGCCAATCCAGAATCACTTAGATTTTAGCGTAAGAGATCATTATTTTAATTTACTTTGCAGAGTTTGTCTTATCTTTTCTATTTTTGGCTCCAGCCTTCATCTCAGGTCAGTCTCAGTAGAGATCCGTTCACCTCCTGCCTTTCTGTCCTGCATTGTCAGAGTCTGCAGTGATTATTCAAAGCCTCTTTTCCATCTGCCAGTCATTGACTGTAATCAGGATTTTCCAAACAGCTGCACAGTTCAATGTAAGAGTTTTGCTTTTACTTTTACCTTAGAACTTCACTGCATGCTGAGGAAGTGACTCTGATTTAATTCACGGGTTTAAGACAAGAGACACGTTTAAAAACTGAAGGTGCAGGCCACTGGCCGCCAAGGACAGACGTCATCTGTTTTAACCACATGATGCATGTCTTCCTCTTTTCCAGTGTATTACAGAACGACTCCCTTGAACATCGTTTACATTCTTTCCTATGATTGGAGACACTTCTAGAAATGAAATGATGCAGTTTTCATTAAGATTTTTTAGAAAGGACAAATACAAAGATCAGTTTTGAAAAAAATATCTTACATGGACAAGGTCTTAAAGTCTTGATCATTGTGTGAAGCTATACGGATGTAATAGGACAAGATCTTGCGGCTCTAAATGTTGAAACTGCACAACATTTATTGTTGGAAATGTATCTCAGCAAATGATATCCAGTTGCTGCATGCTTGCAAATTGTAATCGTAAGCTAACCCATGTCCCAAATGGACTGTAGATCTGGGCCTGACAACATATTGTAAGGGCATAAAAATAATTTGAAGTAAGGAAGTTGTTCTTGGGTCTTGATTTTGTTGACAGAGCTCAATTTTCCTCTTGCAAAGATTTTATAAAATTTCACTTTGTTCCTTTAACAAACACTGGAAGCGCTAGAAAATTATATTTGAGAAACTAAGGAAACTAAGAGGTGTTTCTGCAATATCAATCACAGCTATTTCTTAGAAAAGAGTCACTTCAGTAGTGGAAAAAGCTAGAATAAATTCTCTCTTGAAGGGGCCTCCTTGTCTTTCTGTGGACAGACCTATTCATATTGTCACCAGGAGTTCTTCTTCAGGAGATAAGGCCTCTTGTGCTGCTGCAACAGGGCCTCCATATCAGCAGATTCAAAACTCAATCAACCCTGCAGACAGCCAGAAATACCTGGGGAGAAAGAGGAAATCACTACCTTGCATGGTTTCCTCTCTTTTTTTTAAAGGATTCCATCTGATCTGTATCACTTCCTTTTACCGTGAAAATATGTTTCAGGAAGCCAGTGCTGCTGCGGTCGTATCCTCAGGTGTTTCTTGCCTGAATAGATGTAATGAGGGCGCTTTGCTTGGATCTGGTGATTTATAAAATAGATTTAAAGTAAATCAGCTCAGCTTAGTTACTTTTGCTTTGTCTCGTATACTCTAGAAAATAATTAATATCAGAGATAAAAGAAAAGGGAATCACATCATCTATCATTCCACATTCACATTTACATACACACAGAAATTATCGAGTGCCAGGGTGAAACTAGTCACTTTTGCAGGAACTCAGAATTTCTCAAATACTATTCAAGTCTCTAATTTTCCTCCAGGTGCATAATGATTAATTTCCAGACTTTTCTAATCTGCTCTGATGCTGCAGATGTGCTCAGCTCTTTGCCATCGGTCAGGATTGTTCCACGCAGAGCCAGAGGAGGTAACAATCAAACCGATCTGGTTCAGAATACTAAGAGGAAATCTGCTTCCATACGCCTTACGTTTCTTTTAATTTCTAATCCACCACCAAAGGAGATGCACTAAAAACATTATTTGGGAATGTAAGCATCGTGAGTGTGTGTGTGTTTGTGTGGGAAAAGCAGCATTTGGTGTTGGCTGTGTTTGCAGTTGCAGTGAAATACACAGACTGCAACACAGAGCGACATTAGAATCTGGTGAAACTAATCCTTTTACAGTGTCTGGAAATGTGTCTCCTCTTGCAAGCTGCAACCTTGATTCTGCTGAGGCTGAGTCGCCATGCTCACAAAACCTGTGTTTCTCAGTCTTCCCTCTGTTTCTCCTGCCTTCTTTTGTCCTTTAATTTTATCTACAGTCGACACATGGTTCCTGTCACTGGGATTCCTTATCAATGGCTGACCAGAGCCCCACCCTCTCACACCCCCCAGCTGCGGCCACACGAGTGAGCGCGGATCGCTGCTGCTGCACTCGCAGGAGTGCACACAGAGAGAGAGGATGTGGTGGGAGTATAAACACTATTTTGTGCTCTAAAGGTTTGAGCAAAATCCCAGCTCAACTCCACCCATCGTTTCACAGCATGAAGGGGCAAAAGAACGGTTCATGTTTGAATTATTCACACCACGTGATTCTATGTCTGAAGTGACCAACAGAACAGCAGCAAAAAGATACTCAGGCAGAAAAGACAAAATGATGTTACTGGTAAGTGATTGCTCTGCTTATAGCAGGTTCATCTGTTGTCTTTCTTGTGTGGGATTGAAAATTGTGCATTGTGTGGAGCAAATTCAGCAGCAGCATCCTTAGAGGAGACCTCTACTGTTATGCGTCAGTGATTTTTGTGTGTTCTTCACACAATGTTAGATGTTAGGTGTGGAGATGGAGAAAGGACCAAAACGCTTCTGCGTTTTAAACATGGCAACTACAGCCAAATTAAACTGGTTCAAGAGCAAAACTGAAAAGATAAATGACACGGCAACAAAACATACATGGTGTATTTATTCATCCAGCCATTTTCTTACACCCTTGTCCCTTACTGGGGTAAGGAGGTGCTGGTATCTCCAGCTAACGTTTCGGGCGAGAGGCGGGGTCACCCTGGACAGGTCGCCAGTCTGTCGCAGGGCAACACAGAGACATACAGGACAAACAACCTACCACACACACACTCACACCTAGGGACAATTTAGAGAGGCCAATTAACTTGACAGTCATGTTTTTGGACTGCGGGAGGAAGCCGGAGTACCCGGAGAGAACCCACGCATGCACAGGGAGAGAACATGCAATCTCCATGCAGAAAGAACGGGGCCGGGAATCGAACCCAGAACCTTCTTGCTGCAAAGCAACAGCTCTACCAGCTGCAAATATTATTTTATTTTATTTTTTTACAGTTTCCTGAAAAGCGTGTAGAAATGTACGCAATAATATTTATTCTAATATGTTCTCTTTGTACGAGCTTCCTTGACATGGTGGTTATTAGATCTTTAATTGTAAAACCAGAGATAAAATATACAAAACATACAAAAACTTATTGTGTAGAATGTAAACAAAGTGAGAAATCATTTCAAAACTGAGCGAACTTTAAGAGGCTTTAAAGTTCTTTAATTAGGGCTCAGTAACAGAGTGACTGTTTTCCAGTTGAATAATTTGGGGCTCCATGCAAAGTATGTCTTCTGGAAAGATGCTGAACCCTTAATATAATATTTACCTTAAATATTTTTTCTGTGTTTGTTCTACCAAAATAAAACTCAGGATGCCTGATTTAAAAATGAAAAATAACTGACAGTGATTTGCATTTGTATTGTGAGAATGATTGTAACTGAGACCAACAAAGAATGCAATAAAACTGTCATCAAATGAATGGCATGTGATTGTTTTAAACAAGTCAAAATGTTGAAGCAAATAGAGGCAATTCTCAATATCAAACCTCTATAGGACACTTTCATGGGTCTGACATGTTGCCTGCCTCTCAAAGGCTTCGTCCCGGTTTCCAGGCGTGTGACGGTGGCCTTTTATAACTTCTTTTCGATGTGCTGACTTCAGATAAACTTTACTCCAGGCTTGCAGTGATGAATGTCGGAGCGAATGACAAATGACAGGTAGGTTAGCCCTTGTACGAGCTGAGTCAGGGAACCGACCAATCTCATCCCAAATGATGACATTTCATTTTGACTGGTGCTTTTTTGTACATTATAGTAGCTGCTGAGGTAATTATCAATACGTCTTGTTGTCACTTTCTTCTCTTTCCGTCTTCCCTGTCTGTCCCTCTGTGCTATTTCCAGTTTCCCCTAAATCCATCCTCCGTAGAGCTCATCTGCTTTTCCCCGCTTCCTTTTTTCCTCTCTGTATCCCATCGTTCTGTCATCCCTGACTCACCATAGCACATATCTGTGGATAACTAATGATAATGGACTTTGCTCCCTGATGTGGGAATTCTGCAATCAGCCACTCTGCATGGCACATCTTTGATGGCCTTAATTTTCTCAGACTTGAATGCCCCTCAAGATCATCAGCAGCGAGGAGACGGAGCACACAAACAAGCGCCGCTAACAAAGAAATGGTGATTAATTCTGCCAGAGACGGCGCTCCGCTTTGATGCAGCGGTGATTCAATCAGCCACGGCAAATACTCTGCATGTAGAATAAATCCTGCTTATGACCTCCCAATCTTGATTTCTCTCTCACATCAATGCTGATTTCACAAAGATACAGACAGCAATAAAACATAGTTTTCCCACCAAAGCATGACTCAATTATGAGATGTTTCTGCGAGATTCTTTTTTTTTCTCAAGCTTCATCCTTTAAGTGTGTGTGGAGCAAATAAGTTTTGATGACTCGTACACTTTCCTACATGGACGGAGAATGAATTTATCAAGCAATGATATTTCAGAAGTAGTAGTTCATCCTTGGTGCGTGAAGATGAAGCATTTAGTCATTTTGAAGGGCTAATTATGCACTTAATAAATGGCAAAGTAAACAAACTAATGATGCTACCACTCATGGAAAAATATTCCACTCAGTTTCCTCCCACAAAGCATGATTTCAATCATCATTTTTTCCCTTTAAATTGCAATAACTGAAAGAAACCTCAGCCTGTCACGCTCTGGTACAGGACCAAATATTTTCTCCTTGGATCAGGAATTTAACGGGACTCAGAAAGTCGTCATCATCATACAACTGCTATCAAATATAAAAAACATGTCATACTTTTTTAATTTGTCACCATCACTTCTGATTTCCTCCATAAACAGGATTTATTAGGCCCGAGCAGCGAAGCGCTGGCGAAGGCCTAATGTAATCGCAGGATTTCGTTTTCTTTGTTGTTGTTTTTCTTATTTTTCCGTCACTTCGCGGCGCTGTTTGGGGACTTTAACGTATTCGAAAACTCACCAAACTTGACCCAAAATTGTCCCCCTAGGAAAATTTTTGGTATCTGGTGGAATCGCAACCAGGCGTGGCCCAACTGCTCTATGGCGCCCCCTAAAGTGAGTTGGGAGAAAACGTAGGTCGTAGAGATCTGAAACTCGGTACGTAGGTAGATCCTCCCGAATCAAGAAAAAAAGTCTCCTGGAGGTACCCCCTAAAATGCACACAAAGGCGGGCATTTTGGGTCAAAGGTCAAATTTTGGCCATTTTTCACTTTTATTCACGTCAAACTTTTACGAACTCCTCCTAGAGATTTCGACCTATCGGCTTCATTCTTGGTCAGAGTGCAGTAAAGGCATAGAGCTTTAAAGGTTGCCATTATTCATGCCCTTCTCAAGGATCAATGGTAAAATCTTTATTTGAGTGAAGATAATCAAACCAGTCTTGTGAGCCGTAGTGGCTCAGAATCCTTTCATATATCTGTGGCTTCACAATATTGTCTAAATTGATGTCTTCCTAACTAAACACTGTGTTTCATGATCTCTTGTTGACTGAAAACAAAATAGATATAACTTAAGAGAGGCTGCTGTGAACCGCTAACCAAAACAAAACGACTGTATTGATATGCTGCAAATGACCAACAAATCTTTGACTTTTATGAACAAATAAAGATTCACATTGTCACTTTCCTAAAATAATTGCCTAAGCAATTTTTTTCCAAAAGTGATTTTGATCCCTGTTTTATTGCCAAAATATGATTTAGTCAAAAAATAATAAGGCAAAACATTCCTTGGGTCAATATTTTAAGTCGGTGACGATATAGATTATTCAGCGTGGGTTGAATGTTGCTTCTGGATCATTCTGCATGAAGCTCTGATACTCTGTATCTTTCCCCAGTCACTGCAGAGCAGCGCCTGCATCAAAGCAAGCTGTCTTGTGTAAATCTTCTGGCCCAGTCTTGGAAGAATCTGGTCGGCTTGACCAGCCTGACCGCGTGATCCAACCTGAATCTGTGGCTGTTTGGACAGAGAGAAGGCGGATTTCTCTCCCATGAATCATTGTCATATTGTGTGTTTAATCTCCTTCATCATTCCCAGTCGCTAGTAGACACGTCACTGGCAGAAAACAACACTTGACGTACAATCAACCTTGGGAGGAAGCAGAGAGATATTTGTAGAACCACTGAGAAGAAATGGCAGCTAATCAGAGGCATCTGCTGCTGTCTGGGTGCCAGCAGCATCTAAACTCAACATGATGAGTAAAAATATATTTTGCACATGGTCATTTTTTGGCTTGTCCTTTTCAATATTATCTGTCTATTTTAGCAAGTGTTGCTTTTGTTTTTGTTGCCAGCCATCAAACCTCAGAAACAAAGCCAGAAGCCTAAGGCAGAATGTTATTTCTCACTGAGATACTAAAAACACATGTCCATGTTTTCACAGTGCAGCTCTAGTTGGATTGTTTGTGGCTTGGGAGCTGCTTCTGGCCACTACTTTCCTCTCTCTCAGTTCATTCCCAGAGAAAAAAACACTTATAAGATCTCAGCTCAGAATGTTGGAAAACAGAAAAGGCAGGTTGGAAAAAAGTGAGACAAACTTTCAAAGAATCTTCAGGGTGACGCATTGTATTATTTCTTTGGAGGGTTAAAGGGAAAAGGTTAAAAATACGCCTGAAAGAATATTTAATTCCACTGTTTATGATAGAAAATTTCTCTTTGTAATAGAAGCATTTTTTTTTCTTTTTTCATTTATATCTCATTAAAACATTGAATGTTAAAAATTATTTATATACTTGTTAAATCTTGGGGGATAAAAATTTTCATTGGCATCTCAGCAATCAAACTCTCCTGAGAATTGCTGACCAGCTATTTCCATTTTTCCATTTTCCAGTGACAATTTATCCTTTTCTAATGAGCTTCAAGTCTTTGATGTTGAAAGTCCTCCTTGCCATCACCTTAATCTTTAGCTCCATCCACATATTTCTGTTGGATACAAGTCAGATTGTAAATTCTTAATATGACTTCCAGCGAGAAGAAACACGTTGGAAAATGAAAAGATTCCTCTAAATGTAGATCTGACAGGGGTGCGAATCATTTGGGTCTTAACTGTACAATTCAGCACTTAATCTCCAAAATTTGAACTGTGAGCCCCAATTTCAGGATTAATTGTACAAAATCCCTTTGTATAATATTTCTTTATTACCTCTGAATTATAAATTCACAATTCTATGTTTGAAAGAATATTTGTTCTGTAAACTCTTGAGATTTACATCAGCTTGTGCTTTTTGCTGTCAGATTGATGAATCGTTTTATCTTACATGCAACATCCAACGCAGCACAAAGCAGGAGTCTGCTCCAACATTTACTTAATTTAATGAATCAAAACTGCAAAGCTTGAAACCTTATAACCTTGTTTGTGGGTTGTGTGTCTTCCAGATTTGAATTTCCAATAAAACACAAATGAAACCAATGCTGAAAGCTAATTTATCTCTCAGATAAGTGCCAAGCATCACTATACAAGCTTACAAATGAAATCTTTCTTCTATAGTCAAACAAAAGGTTTTTACAAGGATTTTGGTCTGAATAAGTATTTCCTATAGTCAAACTACTTTTGCCCAAAAGAACTAAACAAAGGTGTCTAAAAATATGGCATTACCATCAGAGACAAAAATAGCATCAGAAAAACTCCTTTTGGCCCCAAGTTACAGTGGATATGTTTTGCTTAATGACCTAATGATTCATCAAGTCTTGCTGCAGTGTCACATCACAGAGCACAGATGGTGGTAAGGAGAAAACAGTGTCTTCCCCACAGTTTTATGTTTTAATCTGGTAGGAAACCAATTACGCTTGACAGATTTAATATTACAAGATTGAGCAGGACTGAGACACAATGTAACTGCTCCCTGTGCATCCTGACACGCCACATTTGTCATCACATCCAAACTGTCCCTCGCCAACAGGCAATATTTTCTGACTCTGGTGTTTCACAAAGTGAATAAGCATCAACTAAACTTATAATAAGACAATTTCCTCAATTGATGTAGACAGTTAAGCCCGAGGATTCACTTTAAAAATCCTTTGGTTGCACTTTTTAACAAATGACAAACCAATCTGACAAATCTGGGAAAGCAATTCCTATAAAAACTTAAGACTTACTATGGCACATAGTCATCATTTCATTTAAAATCCAATGTGCCCGACTCACTCCCTATAAACTGCACTGCTGCGAGTCTGTAAAAAGAACCATAAAACATCAAAACAGCAATGCAAGGCCTGGAGGAAAACTAAAGCTAAGTGTTCTGCTGTATGCTTAAATGTAGATATATTCACTTGCTTATTCAGCAAACAGCTTCTTTCAGAACTAATAATATAGTCATCTATTATGTTAGACAAGCGAGGACTTGTAATAAAACTCTGGAAGACCGTGTGGTGGTAAAATGCAAAGTCAGAGAGCTGAGTTAAGGTTTAATGGATGGAAGGAGAAAGAGGTTCTGTTGGCAGCAAAGGGTTGTTGTGTTTGGCGAAAGGATCACAGGAAAACAGCATAAATGCCCATAAAGCAAATGTTTAGATTTCTTTGCTTTTTACCTGTGATTGATGATGTAGAAGACAATAATTAGCATTTCCAATAAACAATTCCTGGTTTAAGTCTCATACTAATATATTTGCTCAATAGAAAAAAGCATTCCCAAACTATGTTATTTATTTCAAATGAAATGCACAACAATAAAACTAACTACTTAAATAAGCAACTGATAACACTTTTCTAACTTCCTGTATCGGCTAGCTGTGCTTTAGTGATGACAGTAACTTAATACACACAGTTGAGAAACAACATTTCTGTTGTTCCCAAACTCAGATCAAAATTATGAAAACTGTGAGGATTGAATGGGAATATTGCCAAAATACTTAATTAACTTTTAATACGATAAGATTTAGACATGTAAATAAAAAAAAATTTTTAAATTTTTTTTTGTCGGATTGATTCTTATCTGGCAAAAGCTTCTATAAATGCAGCTTTAGGGAAATTGGCAGAGATTCTAAATGAGGAGTCGTATAATTTATGAACAGCTCAATTACATTAATAACCTGGAATGAACAAGGAGGCTATTTAGCAGAGGCAGACAATAAAATCCACAGCATTTTTGTTACTGTTCAACATTAAATTTGACTGATTGCAATTTTTGCTGATGTTGTACAAAACAATTTTTTATATTCCCAGCACTGAACGCCAGGTGAAGAAACAAAGTTCTGTAAAAACTTGTTTTCTGACCCGACTGTCAAACGCTGATTAATAACATAATTGATGACTAATGAATCGGTTCCTGCCGCCGTATTACTCAGCATGCTCGACATCAAGGACAAGATGGCCGTTATGATATTTTCTCCACCGAGTCTCCCTGGAACAGTGTGGTAGATCATTAATCTGCGAGCAAGCACGTTTTTGAATGAGTTGCAAATAGACCCTAACTGCCTCCCTGCAGTCGCTGCCACAAATCATTATCACTGCACCGATTAAAGCAGTGAGTAAGGCAAACCCCAGGGGCCACTGCTGTCTTCTGTCTCCTCCGTCCTCGCCACTGACCCTCTTGTTAGGCCGACTGCGCCCGGTGGACAGAGGAAAACAGGATGTGCCATCGGTGGTGTCTTTGCCAGGAGCTGGTTCCCTTTTGCACAGTGTAAGAATATCCTTCCTGGACCGGTTTCATCACGATGGCTTGATGTAACAAGATGATATTTTCACGTTTTTTTTTTACGTTAATTTCAACATTGTGTCAAGACAAAAACAACAAACAAACATTAATCTCAGTGCCTGAATTAAAAGCTCCCGCACACAACATGTTTAAATACAGTTCATCCAATGACTAACTTCATGAACTGGCTCATTAGCAGAATACTTGAGGATGGTCTCATTACTCACCACCACACTTAATCAGTTTTCTCTTCCAAATCTCTGAGTGTGGTTTTTGGAGTGTGAAATCACTCATATGAATTGACTCTTCATTTTTTTTCCCTGCAACGTAATCGCTGGATAATGGGCTGAGAGCTAAAGGCGTGCTTGCTAATTTCACATCAATTAATGCTATTCAGAGAGAACCCAATAATTGATTGCTGCACCACCAACAAAACCCAAACATACTGCTTTCATTTTCAGTGCAATTAGGGACTTGGGATCTCAGATCTCATCATAAATCTTAATAAGGAATTCTTTCTTTAATAAGTGGTGAATAAAGCCCTGCATGTATTTTTAAACTCTTTTATTTCTGTTTCTACTGTGGATCTAAAAAGTGCACACATTCCTTTTAAAATGTAAAAAGTAATGAGATCATGATTAATTATTTAAAAACATTTCTCTGCGTTCATTTGGCATAAATCCCATCCAATTTCACTGACTGGTGCAGTGGTGCCCAAAGTTGGTTCTGGTGGTAGTAACAACCATTTCAGCAGGTCAATGTTCTATTTAGACCTTCTAATGAGCCATCATTTGATCCAGGTGTGTTAAAGCAGGGAGCGAACTAAAACTTGCAGGATGCCGGCCCTCAAGGACTGACTTTGGGAACCACTGGACTAGTGTGAGAAGAAAAGCAGAAACTCAAAAACTTCCAATAATGGGGTTCCAGACGTCTCTGCACCTTTAAACTAATACTTTGTTTGAGCCACCTTTTGATTCATTTAAACATTTAGTCTCACTGGCTAAATGTTTAACATCTCAGTTCAGCTGTTCTTGTAAAATTTTCCAGTCGGTTGCTGGAAAATGTTACATCCTAAATCTGTAGATTGTTGACAAGTTATAAAGGATAAAAGTAATTGACACAGTGAAACCCGTGGTGGCGGCAGAATTATGGTCTGGGATAACTTTTTCTTCAGAGAGAACTGTTTTTTGTTTTAGTTTTTTTTGTCAAAGTGTGTCAAATCGCAAACGTTTTTGAGCATTGCTGTTAATTCAATATGTTGATTTGTTAGTTTTTTAATGACAAAGTGAGACATGAGATTTGAAAACCAAAGTGAAGTGTCTTGTTTTTGCACAAAATCTTGACCAATAAAACTCGTTTTATCTTGCTTCCGTTTCATAAAGCACACAAAAGAAAATTCTGATTCAAATTCCTGCAAAAACAAGAAACAACTATAAAGGAATAGAAAAAGGATGCTCCACTTTTCTAATTATTCCAAATGTTCTTTATCAGATCCAGTTTGCTGACTGAACTGTGCAGAAAATAATACAATTAGATGGTGGCAAATAGATTTGTGGAGAAAAATCTTGTTTTGCTGACTATTTCAAAGTCATGGGCAAAGCCCCTGAAGGACAGATTTAACACCTAGGAAGAAGAATGGCCATCTCTGGTGCATTCACTAACAGGGTGATGAATGAATTACAGCTCCTAAATTTAGCCAGGCAGCCTACCTTGAAATCAGGCCAGACCTCCATCTTGGGAACGCAGACAGGCTGCACACTACGTCAGAAGCCGCGACCTCCATTTCTGCATTAAAGGAATAGAAAGATTGATGTCTAAACAAGCATTTCATGGTTGCCAGGATAATATGTTGTGTGTGTTGCTCACATATTTGTCTGACTGACTGGTCATAGAAAACAGCAGCATCAAGATGTATAACATTAATATAAATATAGTTTTAATGTAAAATTTTGCCTCTTTTGGTTAATATGTAGTTTTCTTTCCCTTCTTAAAAAAACAATATAAAGACAGTGAAGACACGCTAAGTCCTATTTTCTTGGAAAACTGTTCATGCCACCTAAAAGTTATCACATGTTGTCACTTTGCAACCAGCAAGGTTTTCTTATATGACTGACTATGTAATATATATATATATATATACACTGGAAAATCATAGTTTTTGTGTGCTGCTGTTTTTTTAAGTATAATTTTGCACATCAGTTGAAAAGGAAAGTCATATTTGGCCATTTACTTTAAAAATACAATTTTTTTCTTCATTATCACAGTAGCTTAAAAATGTTCTCTTACTCTTTCCTATTTTTTTTGTCTGCTGTTACTTTTTCTTTGACCCTGGAAGGTGAGAGTGAGGTTATATTCCGTTTTACAGCATGCATAGTGCTCCACTCATTTTTTCCCCCTCGACCTTGAGAAGAGAAAGACTTACAGCATACCTATACAATGTACCTGAATATATATGAGGAGCTGGCTGTTTAAAGCTGTCCAACTCTTAATCCAGGAGATTAAAGAGAGAACTTCCCTAGATTGTGATCAGATTTGCTGCTGTTGTAGATTCACCAGCAGGGACTTTCTGGAAGTCACTTGCAGAAACATCAATCTCTCTAAAGCAGCGTGTTTTATAAGTGCATCTGTATTATTTTAAACAATTCCTGAATGCAATGCATAAAACTACCTGGTGGTATTTTCTGGTTGATAAATAATCTACAAGAGTGGCCTATACCAACAATATAATAATGTGTGCACTGTGATATTCAGGCAACAAACTGTAAAAACGCAACATCTTACGAATTTTTGGCTTCGTTTCTAGTGCAAACAGAAATTAGACCAAAAATACTTAGTAAGAGTTCAGATTTTCCAATATATAGCAGTCATCATCGTACATATTTTGTACATAATATTTCAAATAAACAAATAGAAAAAGTCTGGCAAATAAAGAGATCAATAAATAAATGCTCACTATTTCTATTTACCATTAACTGTCATTGATTGGGCCATCCTACGATGAGGATTTGGATTTCTATCCAGCCATCTATTCATCCACATGCTAAAAAATCTCAATGAAAGAGCAATTTTATTTTAATGCATTTTTCTTCCCTGGTACAATATAAAAAGGAAAGTAAAAAATTACTTTACAAAGGAAATATGTGCAAATTACATGCTTTTTGTCTTTTTTTACTTTCCATTTCCTTTGTGAAAAAAGTTATGTATGTATTACAGGAAAATGTAAAGGACGTTAAAACATTACTCAAATCTTTAACAAGTTTTTAAGAACTACTGTGGAGCGTCTAAAGAGCCGCTGGTTGCAGAACCTTCTCCTCCCGTTAAAGCAGTAGAAATGACAGAGCAGGTAGCTGCCCCAGTCTGAATATGAAAATAAGCTGTTCTTTGCACATTCTTGTTCATTTTTAATTTAAAAAGGTTTTCTGAAATTGAAGTGTTGTCTGAGTAAACCAGTTTAATCTCTTTCTTTGGTTTCTGATTTACATTTGTGCTTCAGGGTAACTTTCCTCAACAAAAAACATGAGTTTACACAGAACAATCAGCAAATCCTTAGTGGTTTTATTCCCTGAGATTATGCAGTGGCAATACATTGAAATACAAAATGTAGTTTTAATACTTAAATCTGCAAGGTAAGCAGACAAAAGAAATAATAAGAACTGGGAAATGCTGCTAAACAAATATTCCCTTTGAAGTTTGAGATAAAAATAGGTGGAGGAAAAAAATTAATGTTTTAAATACATGCAGGCTGCATAAAATGGTTTTGTGTGCGTGTGCGTGTGTGTGTGTGTTTCCTACAAATTAATAAAGCTCAAAGTGATCATATGCTCCGTGATTAATTAAGAGAAACTATTTGTAGAATTCTACTTCATAATATTAAACTTCGCACTTCATACTTCTGCTCTCAAACTTCTAATAAATACCAGACCCAAATGACTCCAAGGCATTAAGATTTCATGCACGCCCCTCTGAGGCTGCGGAAACAACTTTAATCCAAATTGCTGTAAGACTTCCTTTTCTGGAATCATCAATATGTGATTATTGTTGCTGCCGGGGTAACAGTGAATTTGAAACCTCATGGAAATAAAGCTGAGTCTTTAATAATAATAATCTGTCTTTTGACATCATTCATAAACACAGTTTGGTCATGTCCAGAGTGCGCCAGCAGTAATTACGTTTAATCTGTTTTGTGTCCGGCTTTTGTTTGACATCGGACTAATCCCATAAAAGCATCCAAACAGTTCGAGTGTAATTGCAAAGCAACTCAAAGTGTTTTGATCTTTGAAAAGTACGCAGGGGATTAAAATATACAACCAACATTATAAATTAACTGTCAGGACTGAGTGACAGAAACTGCGTTAGACCTGTAGTGTCTCTTTAATGGCGTCCAATGAAAAGTCCATGTTGCAGCTTCACAAATCAGATGGATTTTATAACATCTTAGTAACACAATGAATAATGATAGCATGTTCATACTGGATTAAGGCATCACCCTAATGCTACAATTATTATTTTTGTTGTCATTCTGTTTGACCACCATGTGTTTTTAACTTCCAACACATCATGTTTTTTTTTCTGATGTTTCTTCAAGTCAGATTTGACTGTATTACAGTCAAAATTAAGGCACTGAATTTTACTTATCTCCAAACTAATTTAGCTTTATGGTTAAAATGAAAAACATAACATAGGGTATCAGTCTGAGCAGCTTAAACATTTAGTTTTATGTTGTCTGAAATCTTATTGGCTTTGGATGTGAAATAAAAAACCTTTCTTTGTGTCTGGTGAGTCAAACGTCCATTTAAACTTCAAATGAAAAGAGAGAAAAGTGAATCTCCATGAATCAGTAATGTGTCAGCATGTCTGAGGACAGAAAAGCCTCTTCATGGTTGGCTAGGTTTGAAATCCCCATATTGAATAAGGCAGAAGGTTCTGCCCAGGGCTGCTAAATCACAGTGAAGAGGTCAGTCTTCAGTAAGATATAGTCTTCAGTTTGCAAAGATGATTTTTCTGTGACTCTTTAAAATGAAACAGTGAAAGCTGTAAAAAAACAAAAGCCAATACAGTTAATCCTGGCTGTAGGCACACCAGGCCTGCTATGTACAATGTTGAAAGACAAACTGGTGGCTTCTTCTCCATGTGGTGCTTTGGGAAGTGACACACTTGATTAGACCCTACATGTCTGCATGGGTATTACAGATGACATTAAGAAAGCTGCTCTTCATCTCTATCACCAAATCCACACAGACGTGACTCACCAGAACCCCCACAATGCATTGTGCCCAAGGCCTGAACACCCCATCCAAAAATAAAATAAATTCCCTCCACTGGCCTGAAACAGCAGCAACAACAAAAGAGGCAGGTTTTTATTCAGTTTGTGGCCTCAAAGCTCTGCTTGCAGCGTTGCAGGCGATGAACGCTGTCAGCTGCAGCAGCAAGTGAGAGGACTGATTTCCTCTTGTGCTGATCATCCGTTCCAACCATGGAATGAGCTTTTCTATGTCACATTTACACTCCATTGGGTTACGGTGCGCTTAGTCTTGATTTAGTGCTGCAGTCTTTCTCAAACATTTCATTCCCTGCCAAGAACATGTTGGCACGCCGATGTGTAAAACATTGTTTGACAGAGAAACACTTTCTATACTGAAAAGAAACTTTAGCGTGACACAAGTGTTCAGCACTCTTGATTCAGAGTCGAGATTATCTCGTTTTATGACGTATTTAACATCAAACAAACCATAATTCAGCGCTTATTCTGAAAACAGCAAATCAAACTGAGTAGTGCAATGACTCACAAAGCACAACTGAAATCCTTTGAGAAACAAAATAGGCTTATGGGTGTATTTCTGCCTCAAGTGACTATATTATGCATTTCTATTACTTTCCAAAGGTATAATTGGTCATTTACACAAACAACAATATATATTTTTGTAACATATGCAATGGGTTGCATTGTATCCAGATTTTTTTAAAAAGGCCTTGCCTTGTCAAAAATCCCCATGATGTATTAAAATGCTTTTTCAACAAAGCATTTTAATACATCCTGGGGCGTCTTACAGAGATTTGTTTCTAAGAATTAAAATCACACTAAGCGGTGCTAAGAAGGAGTATATTATTATTTGGTTTTGTATTATTCAGACATAAATATCCACCAAGAAAAACAAAACAAATCCTTTTCAGATCTAAATAATTAACCTTATGTAATCAATAGATGTAAAGCACAGGAGCATCTTTCCCACTCTTTCAAATTAGTGGGTAAAAAATTGTGTGTATGTTGGCCAATGCCAGTGAATGAACAATCAGGTCTAAATAAATCTAGTAGTATGAAGGTATTTTGTTGCACCAGGTTTGTTTTGTTAAGTTCAGCTCAGAACTGGCATCATAGTATAAAAATAAGACAGTACCACAAGACATTAAGCTTAAAGCATTTTGTTGCAGGAAAAGTGTTTGTGATAAAGTGTTAAGACTGTGGAAATTTCTAATATTTTGGATTTTTAACAGTGTAGTAGCCAAATAAAACAAATAGTCTGATGTTAGGTGAGCTGCTTCAGGTCCTGTCTTTACTTGACAGCCATTAGAGTCAGTTTTATCCTGTACAGCAACAGGTTGCATAGCAGATTGTTGCACAGCAAAAGAATCCAGTTCTTTTGTCTACATGTGACCCAAATCACATCTGACTTTTTCATGGCAGTCTGAACAGCCCAATTCTGTTTTTCTTTATTTTTTTAACCCATCAAACATCCCATGTGTGCCACTTATATATGATGGATATATATCAGAGTTTTGAAAGTGTCTGCAGTCAGAACAGACATGACGCATTTCATCCGACTTTTACGTCACAGTTCTGCACCAGAAGAAGCCAGAACCAGTAAATTTGAACATAAACAATGGCTCAACCAAGCAGGTTTTATTTTAATAAACTTTCTTTTGTCTTGTCTTGACCTTGTCATCATGACAATGTCATCTCCCTTTGCCCAAGAACTATAAAATCAGTCTATAGATGGCGGCATCCATTAATACTTTCATAAACAGTGCACTGCTGTAGCTAAAATAATGTCTCACACAATGTCAGGCATGTCTAGTAGAGTAAAGCATGATCTCTCTCTGTCATTACTCACTAGAATAGAGCTTCAAAATGGTCCAAATGTCCACAAAAGGGTACCTCTGTCCCAAAAAATTGAAATGAATCATAACGTGTAGGACCTTAAAACCTTCATCTTTTAGAATAATTTAACCAGACAGGAAAGTATACAAAGTTTCTACTTTTACTGCTTTAATTTTCCATCATATTTTGCTTATATTATAAGCTAAAATTTATAGAAGAGACATGACTTTTTTATTCAATTGATGCTCTTTTTACGGAGGAAGGATACACTATCTTGTACAAGGTTTAGTCCTGAAAAATATGTCACCAAACATTTAAACAAAAGCATTCAATGTTTTAAGAAAATGGTATAGCAGCAACTGGCACAAAAATTGCAGCATTAATCCTAAAACAGGCAAGTTGTGTTTCATGTCATTGAATCAGTATCTCCCACAGAAAATAAACTCCTTTATATTTAAAGCATATTGTCTGCATCATTTTCTTCTTTTGTTCGGTTTATTCAAGATTAGCACATGGATAATCTTTTAATGCACTTTATTCATCAAAGTCAAAACGCCGTCTTGGTTTGACTTTAACAGTGAAAGCAAACAAACAAAGCTGTTCAGACGTCACTCTAGACAAATAGCCCTACAAGACACCCTTAATGTTGCACAATAAATCATACAGAAAAGAAATGGGTGGCAAATGGGTGCACACTTCAAAGCCCTTTTAATGGTTTGACATCTTTTCAAATCACTACTGTCAACTTTTCAAAACCGCTTTCATTATTTCCAGCAGTGTTTTTGCTGAAGACATGACAGGAAAAATACACGGAGAGGACAATTTTCTGCTAAAAGATCTAGTCTTTGTCACTTTCTAATGCTTATTCATCCAGATGAGTGAGAAAGCAGTAACCTGATCAAACACGCTGAAAGCATCTTGGAGTCTCCTTTTCATGTCTGAAAGCTGCACACAACCTTGTCCGCTTAGTTAGCTTCCGACATGGTTTGCAAAAAAGTTTTTATTGCAGTTGCATTATTTCATAAATGTAATGAGCGCTAAGCAGTTTCCATAATCAAAGCTATTGTAGCAACTTTGAGGAGACTGTAATTAGCACTGCACTGCTTTAGTTTTTCTGTTTAGACACTTGATGTAAGCTTAAATTACATCATGCCTCTCCCATGGCTAATGCATGCGAGAGGCAGCGTTACAAACAATATGAGAGAATAAGTAAATGATTTAGATTGAAAGTATTCCTTTTGTCACTTTCTAAAATATTATATGTAAAAGGTAAAAACTATACATAATATTTATTCAATTCAAATTCTAAAATACTTTTTTGATCCCAAAGGCAAATTAAAGGATGTGCAGCAGTAGCTCAGTTTCAGATGAATATAATGTTCTTAATGTATTATTTCATAATTTTAAATCAATGTTATACAACTTTTAATTAAAGTTCTTAAAATAATGTAAATCTGATGTCATACTGGTAATTTTTTTAAGATGTGAAGAAACAAAGTACATTTTGTAAAACATCAAGTTCTGACACACCTACAGAATATCTGTCACTCTTGATGAACCTCCATTTTGAATACAACATGAGCGTGGGACAGAGTGTGTACATTTTGCTAAATTTATATAGCGAAATGTTGTTTATATAATCTTGTGATGTTGATGTACATTGCATGTTCTCCCTGTGCATGCGTGGGTTCTCTGGGTACTCCGGCTTCCTCCCACAGTCCAAAAACATGACTGTCAGGTTAATTGGTCTCTCTAAATTGTCCCTAGGTGTGAGTGCGTGTGTGCATGGTTGTCTGTCTCTGTGTTGCCCTGCGACAGACTGGTGACCTGCCCAGGGTGACCCCGCCTCTCGCCCAAAACATTCGCTAGAGATAGGCACCTCCTATCCCTCCTGGGGTTCTGGTGCCGTGGGGCTCTAGAACCATCTGGCTTCAACAGAACCATAGAAACACACATACTGCTGCTGCTCCAACATGGGTGTGCAGAGGGTGTACTTTGCACTCAGACCTGAACCTCTACAGACACATAAAGACAATTACAAAGACAGCCTTTTATCACAAGAAGAGCATTTGGATCAAATGACCTGATGTTCCAACAAGGTCTAGGGAAACCCATCCATGTGTTTATCTATTATTGAGATAATTACTGCAACAGTGTATTTATGGAGCTGACTAAAAAAAATCAGAAAGATGCATGCAGAATGCAGAACTCACATTCTCACTAGAACCTCATATCATCTCAATTCTAAAGTTCTTACACTGAAGCTAAGAGAACAGAATTTAAATTCCTGGATGGCAGAGCAACAAAATACATTAAGGATCCTTTAATGTTGTATGAACCATCCAGACCACTCAGGTCTTCTGGTTCAAGTCACTAATTGCACATTGTCATAAGTACATGTAATATGTTTTGATTGTTTTCGTAGCCATTATCTGTAGTAACTATACAGTGCGAGTTTTCCCAAAATCTAACTAAATCTCAAGTGTTTGTTTGATGTTATATTTCCTAGAGTCTCAGCTGACTGTCTGGATACTTTGTAAAATAGCAAGAAATCTGTGTCTTTAACATATTCTTATCAATAAATAATTATTAAATGTGTTTATTCAAGGAAAGGTGTGAAAAATTCAGAGGCTTTTACTTGTCCCAAATAAATCTCATCTTAAAAACCGCGATGCAATTTAACTAAAGGGAACATATTGAACTATTCACTGTAGATTGAGCAGAGAAAATGGTTCTCAATAATTCAGTGAATAGTTTAGTGAATTACCCATCTGTTTGGAAATGGCCTCCCTGTGGTGTTGCTGAGCATTTAGCGTCACATTAAATTCATGCTTTTCTCTTCTTTCCTGTGGGAGCTTTGGAATAAATCAGGCTTTTTGCATGTCTCATATTTGTGTGATAAAAACGGAGCACAACATATGAGCTCTGATACTTAGAACATTTCGGAATCGCTTGTTTACCTAGGCGTCATCGGTTGAACCATAAAATTAATATACATGTGATTTTTAGATTAATTGGAAATATTATAAGAATTTTTCTTTGATCTTTAAGGGAAAAGAAAGAAGTGGTTTTGCTGAGACTCAGTTTGAGAATTAGATTTTATGCTTGTGATTAAAGAGATTTAATTAAAATTTTTCCCTGAATATATATGCAAAATATCTGCTATTTATCAGAAAGGCGATCAGAGGGTCACTGACTGAGCTGTTGCTTCAAATAACCTCATGTTCTGTTTCTGAGTGTAATACAGGTAGCCCTGTTTATCTAGTTTAACCTTGTCTCTCCTACACAAAGCAACTAAAGGGGCTATTGCTGTTAATAATATTTTGATATGATAGGTTTTGCTACCAGCTGAGGGCTAAATAGGAATCTGTCCGTATTACAGGATTGAGCTGATGGAATATTTCTCAGTATAAATTTAACCTTTTTCTAAAATGCCTTGAGGCGACATTTTTTGTTGAACCGAACTGCATATAACACCTTATCTAGTTTTCTGCATAGGTTTCAATTAAACAATTCCAACTGAGATTAGGCTGCTCACAACAAAAATCTATAGCTTCTGCAGCCAACTGCATGTTTACGTAAAAACGGTAAATGAGAAAAATTACTTTAATGTTTGAAGAAGATGACGTAGGCAATGGTCTCGATCAGCAACCAGGACACCTGTTTAAGTAATGCAGCCTTCACTCTCTGCAGAGCTGACGATAGCCTCCAAAGAAAAATAGCCATTAAATTGAGTCTATACATGCAGTACAATGATTAAGACTGAGGACTTTGAATAAATAATTTTATTCTTCAGTAAAAAGAAAGAAAAACAGTCGGTAAGTAGAGCTTTCATTACTAGCCATGAAAAAACAGTCATTTTCATTTTTTTTTCCCATTTAAATCAATTGTTTAAATGAATTATCATGATCAAAACATGTACATCAGCCTTTTTGGGGAGACTGAACTAATTAATTCTAATGTGAGAGCATTAATAAGGGATCCTGTGGACTCAAGACAGATCTGTAAGCTCTTGCAGCTTCATTTGTAAAATCACAACATTTTTTACTGAGGATTCAGCCTCTTATCAGCTGGAACTAAGCAGGGTGGATAAGCAGAGAAATATGGTCCCACAAAAATTTAGCTGGCACTTTTGTGGCTGCAGGAAATTCACAGTTATTTATTTTGTTCTTTAGGATGTAAACATGGGAATGTAAGTCAGTAAAATAGTTTCTGAGGTTTGTTCAAATCCAAATCTCCAGTTTGGGAAGAAAAATGGATTTCCAGCTCGCTTTTTAGATCAAGAGTAATAAATGGACTGATACCATTAGAAAATATGAATCATATCCAGGGTATCAAGCAAAATGGAAACCTCCTGAAAAAATGTTTTATTGGTCATTTTAGAGAAAAGAAAGCATTTCCACAATTATTAAGTTTCCTTGAAAATGAGGAACAATGTTGGTTTCATACTATCCTCTCTCTTATTTGTACAATTACATTACTTCAGCTGTAATTGGCTCGTGTTTGTTCTCCTGTAATGCCTGAACTTCCTCTATAAGAAACAATAAAGGCACATTTTATCTCATTTTAAAGCAGAAGTGCAGAAGCATTTCTTTTTTAATTTAGACAATCTGGCTCACCACCCATTGTGGGAAGGCCAAGGGAACATCACAAGCACTTAAAAACAAGTTATCTGTCAGCTCGGCTCCAAAAGAGGTTTTACAGCTTATTTGCATGTCCAGTCAGTTGGGAACAGTCATCCCACTGTGTTGTGCACAATGCAGTCACTGTAAAAGGAATATTTTAGCAGCGCTTAGTGGGAAATGTTTTTTGAGTTAGTATCTGACTCACAGCTTCGTAGCTGCTGCAAAATTAAAAGGAAATTTTACTGTTTTAACATAATCTGGTCAGGATTTTTCATATCTCTCTGGTCACCTCTCAGATGGATTATTATGCTGCAGTTGGAGATTCTTTAGAGGATGAGCTTAGATTCAGAATTTGTTCTTTATGTTTGGTGAAAATGACAAATGAGCTACAAATTTTGGTAATCTAGTGCAAGTTCCGTTCTTTTACTATTCCATTTAGTTTCTCTGCTTTCTTTGTGATCTGTGCATTTCTGATATATGTTTTTTTGTTGAAATTAGACAAGAAACACTTCTCTAGGTATAAATATCTGTCAATATTTATTTATATCTAGTTCAAGTTGCATAAAATTAAATCTGAACGAGTCAAATTTTTAGGCTTTTAAGAAAATAAAAGTCAGATTTGTTTTGTTGTTGCCAGAGTCAGAAATCTTAGAAAGAGAGACCTGCCCAGGGCAACATTATTACAAGAAAATTGCAGCATTTGTTTATTCAGAGATAGTCAAACATATTAACATTTAACCTTAGAGTTATAACAGCATCCAATATGGGGCAAGAGAGTATTATTATTAGATGGAGACAGCTTAGCTTAGGAGAATGTCCACCCAAATCTGGCCTCATGGGTCATCTTGTCTTTTTTAAATAAAATCCCAGCCTGTGATTATGTTTGAAACGCACACGAGGGCAGCTGCTTCTGAAAACGGCTCTGAATGTGATGTTGGTATAAATAATAGTGTTTAGGATTTCCCAACGGTATTTTGGGCTAAAATCACCTGTGAATAACAAAATACTGTCAGAAAAATCTACACAACTGTTGACATCTCTTAAGCTACAAATACAAAAACAGAACAACAGAAACATTATTTCATAACCAATACATAAATTGGTTGCATATCAACCAATTGGTTGGTTGTATAGCAACCAATTTATGTATTGGTTGATATACAACAAGAAAAGTTAGGAAACAAGAAAAGTTAGGGAACAGTTTCATTACGTCGCTGATTTAGGTTTCTGATGTAGTTGCTATTTTTCTAGAACTTGTTGTATTCCTGATGGGACTTTGTGGATTTTTTGAGTTAAGTGTTAATATTTAGGTTTGCTAGAATGAATAAATGTGAAATAAATGTCAAGGAGGCATTTACCAGTTGCTAAATGTGGTCAAATTTTATGGCGCAATATAGTTTCAAGGAAAGGAGGGGTAAAATGCTTTTGGTTTAACTCTGGTTGGATGTAATGCACAGTTTCTTTTAATATGGACCCAGCCAGGTGATCTAACAACATAATGATCCTCAGAACACATAAAAAGTAGTTTTGGGAAATACAAAGCAAACTAACATTAAGCTTCTGGAATAGCTCCAACCTCAGCTCTACTGAAAATGCATCAACAAACTAATCAACTTTAATGACGTCTGCAAATTCTGCCAAGAAGAGGGCTCAAATATTCAGCTTTGAGGAGGAGCTGCCTCTGCAGTCCATACAGGTATTTTGCACGACTCAGTCATGCATGAAAGAATCAAGACAGGCATGATTTGGATGAGGGAATAACATTATAACATGATGTAAAGCTTGATTTTAAATGGCCCCTTTAAGTTCAGCCCCTAAGATTTATGGAATGCTTACTTTGATTGTGCAATAAGGCTGAAGGTGGGTTAGAAGTTCACATCTATAAAGAAGAGGTTTGGTCAGGCATCCTTTTCTCTTGAACTTCTGTTTTGCTTCCCAGACTTTTGAGCGCGAGCCGCTGCGTCGTTGACTGCACGTGCTTTGAAGGATATAACAAAATCTCCTGCCAGGGAAAAAATACAGGATTGAAAAATAATTTTTGTATTGTATAATCTCTGTCTTGCTGAGATAGCTGCATGATTCTGCATTTCTCAATCTGAAGTTAACCTTAAGATACCCATTAATATTTTCCACTTATAATAGAAAAAATACGACCCTACAAATGTTGGATGTATCTATCTGTCTATTTGTTCTTGAGTTTATTGCTTTACTAGTTTTATTACATGGTGTTGAGACTACAAACAGCCCTGCATTACACCGCATGTCTTGGGGGAAATGAAGCCTGATGAGGGGAAGTGGAATTGAAAAAAAAAAAGGGAACGATATTAAAATAAGAATAAAATAAAATAGGCTATTCCATGGAGTGTGAACTCTAATATTAAAGGGATTTCTTTTAGTTTCTTGCCATTAGATTTCAGAAGGTTTTGTCGTTAAAGTTACTATAGCTATGGATGATAGCAGCTGTGTTTAATGGTCGGTTGGATGGCAGATCTGGATGCTCTGTAACTGGGACTTTAGGAAATCAAGATTAAAAAAAAACCATCTTAGAGAAGCTTCACCGTATGCAGAGGCTTCATAACCTCCCTTCTTCCTGTTCAGGCACTAATAAATGCAGACGTCTAGTAAAATCGATCATCCTTCTGTATACACTGATACATGCATCTTTCATTTGTATTTGATCTGAAGATCTTTGTTGTCCCACAACTAGTTTTCTTTAAATCTGTACAGTTGATGCACCTTGTTCATTTTTTTCAGTAAGCAGTGTTTGATTTTATTGTTTGCATTTCCACGATCGAAGCCACCAAAGAAAATGATATCTTCCTTTCTTTATTGAAAATTATTTGATTGTGTATGTAATTGCATAAGCATCATGATAAATAGATACACATTTGTTGTGTTGTGCACAACTCATGCTTTCTTTTTTTTTCTAGCTCCACAGTAGCAGAATATTAAAGTTTTTTTATGGTTTCGTTTGGTGTTTTTGTGCTGATAGAGGATAAAATAAATGTGTGGTTCCTAGAATGAGTTGAACCAAACAAAACTGGGATCTACTCACAATAAGATGCACCCAAAAAAAACCTCGAATGGAGATGCCCATACATGCTTAATCTTTTCCATATAAATCCAGGCAGCTTACAAAGGATTTATGCATCATCTCTGGCTTTAAATATACATTCATTCAGGTAAATACATCTGCGGCGACAAAACTGCAAACCCACCTGTTAAACCCACCAAATATAATTTTTGATATAAACAGAAACCGTGCTAAAATCAGTCACAGCTCCTGAATAAAATCCTCTTTCATGTTCCTGCTGAATAACCAACTCATGCCCTGCCTTAGTGAACCAAGGAGAGCAACGAAAACAGCAGTTTCTGCCTCTTCTCTTAGTTCCAGATAAATCAGGGAGACAGAATTCGTCCTTTTTCCTTTGCAAAGCAGAACTCTGTCATTTCCTTGTTAGAGGTAATTTGATTGGGTTGTTCCATGTGTTCCTGCATGATGACTCAAGTGGCTATGAGCATAATGTGACCTTATTGTGTTTGACACATATCTGAAATCATTTTCTTCTCTCACTTGTTGTTTCATTAAGATCTTAGAGTGTGGCAGATTTTCGTCCTTTGTGATTGTCTTATCGCTATCCAGAGCACATTGCTGCCCGCTGGTTATGATTATAACCCAACCTGCTCTGACATTTTCTTTTGTCTAGTTTGTCTGAAACACCAAGTGTTGAAATATACCTGTTAGAAAGGGGTTTTTTGTGAGATAGAAAACAAAATGTCGTAGCTTTTCTGCATGGAAGAGTTGCATTTTTTCATGCAGTTTTGAAAGTTTCCACAACTCGCTCGATATGTTTCCACTAAACTCAAAAAGCTACCACTTACAAGAATAAAACTCCTTTCAGGGAAACTATTTTAAACCTACAATTCATGCGACGCAAATTAAGGTTCTTTGTGCATGCGTAAAACTGGAAAGTACAAAAAGAGGAGAAAGAACTCAAAGGGCTTCATCAAGGCAACTGCCGACACAAAGGTACCATGGGGCCCACAAACAGTGTGAAGTGGGAAATCAGCTGCTGAGCTATATCTATTGATTTTGTCCAAAGAATATGTATGGTAAATCTTAAAAGAGAATATAATTGTTTATTGCTTTCATGAGAAATTACCTTAGGGGAAAAGCTTTGAAGATATCTCTTTGTGTGGCACTTCTTTGGATGAAAACAATGATGTTTGTAACACTGTACCATAACAACATATATATCGAGTTTTGCTTTTAATTAGACTTTCATCTTAGAGGAACTTATGAAAAAATGCTCATCTTGGGACAACATGAAGAAAATATAAAGTATTTCCTTTCGTCGAAGTAAAATATGTAAACCTCTGCTTAATTGCTTGACTATTTCATAAAATACATTTGTCTAATACTTTGTTGTCCATCGATGTTGGTTGCTGATGTTGCTTATGCATTAGACCAAAGGGTGAACCACAAATGCACTAACCCTAAGGAGCACTGTTTTCAGTCTGTGCAATAAAACCTTTAGGATTATTCTGTTCTGATTTATAAGATTTGATTATTTCCAAGCAGGAGAGAAGAAAAAAAATTGGGAAAGGTTCAGATTTGAGGTGATAATGGCCACTGCACAGAAGAAATGTTTTAATTAAGCCAACAGCATCAAATCCTTCAAACAGGCCATTTGCTTGCTGAGACAATATGCTAATAATGTGGCAGTCAGTCAAATAATTTTACAGGTCAAGAACATTTATTTAAATTATGTAGTGCAGTTTCATTGTTTACCAGAACTAGCTTTTGTGTTTAGCACAAGAGCTTGGATTACCTGCAGAGATTTGTCTTTCACTGCACAAATCCTGAACTAAATCTAACCAACAACATAAATAAGGTCAGAATAATGTAGAGGTCAACATGTGCAGAAAGCAAGGGAAAATAATGAAAGCTTTCTGCATTCATCTTTACAGATTTGCAACATGCTTAGAGTGAAATAAAGTCAAATGTTCCAGACATTTACGAAAAGGGATTATTTGTGCTTCTTTTAAGCTTTCTAAAACTAGAAAGGCATCCCGAGATATTTTTACTCCTTACTGGAATCACACAGAATTATCAACTCAAATTTCATCTACTGTTACAAAATGAAACTGGAAATAGAATAAAAAACACTCTCAAAAGTGTTTCCAGCCGTAGAGTGTTGTGCTTAAGTGATTAACCTTTGCAAATCAATGTCAGAAATGGAGGGAAAGTTATGCAAATCACCTGCATGCAGGTTCTCCCATCAGGTAGAGAAAACTGCTGTACTGTTGGTTTTTGTGGGGCTTTAATACATCTAATAATGTAAAACTGTCTTTCTGTTGTGCTTCAATATAGCAGCAACCTTTGTCTGAAAGCACATTGTCAAAGAAAATCTGACGCTTGCTTGTCTAGAAATGTTAAATGGTTTTGCTCTCCATGGCAAAGAAGTGCAGGCCGAACCGCTGGCCTTCGAGTGCAAAGTGAAGGAGGGAATCAGAGCTAATTTGTTCTGCTCTAAACATCAACTTATGTTTTACTTTCCTCACGTGCAGTGAGCTCTGTAAAAGAGAGGGAAAGTGTGCAAAGGAGACACAGAAACGCAAATATATGCCATATTTGTTGAATAGATAATGATTGAAAAGAAGAAACGAGAAAACATAAAAACAAAAAACAGTCAGAAATGTTCATATCTGAAATCTTTTTCTTATTCATGTCAGTGGCTGTGGTGGTGTTGGGCCAAATGGAGGCAGGAGATATTGTGTGTTAAGACATAGTAAATACATGAATAGAGTGAAATGAAACTATAAGGTATACTGAACCATGATAGTTTCAATTGAGAACCATGAATAAACACCAAAATAACGAGAAATACAAGGTCAAACAAGTTATTCATCGAAAGCAAGAAGACAATACTGCCTTGAAGGAGAAACCATCTTTTATATTTTGTATCTGTGCAGGAATGTGCAGGGCTCTTCTCTATCTGCAGCTGTCATTGAATAAGAGGCTGCAAACACGGACACAAAGGACTAACAACCACACACACACTCACTCTAAAGGCCAATTGAGAAATAAATAACAATTAACCAAGCATGATTTCTTTTGGAGTACCCAGAGAAAACCCACACCCAAAACCTCATTACAAGATGACAGAGCTTACACACTAGCTCCACCGAGAAGTCCACAAGAGAAACCAGACTCTCAAAAATAAAACACAGAACAGAGCCAAAGCCAACATATAAAATAAAAAAAATACCATTTATTATGCCATGATATAAATATTGCACAGGGAAACATGGGCTTGTTCCTGAGCAGAAACAATTAATTTCTTTATATTGTATTCAAAAATTATTTCTTTTCCACAGGCTGATTTAAAATCCCTTCAGAGAACCGTTGACGGAAAATGCATCACAGAACGATACATCACAACAAGAAGACAAAAAGTAAAAAAATCAACTCAACATAAATATAAGGCCAGACAAACACGATGCTCTCAAACAATAAGTATTCATAATACTTTTTGTCTGAGATGTAGTGGACAGATTGCTTTCAGTTAAAGTAAACAAGCTGTTATTTCATTTTGCTTTAAGTTATTTTCTAAGTAAAATAGTTGAAAGGAACCTGAGCAGCAGATTAAGGATGATAGATAATGCTGTGCTGTGATCAGACATTTTAAGTCAGACTGGCTAATGAACGAACCGAAGATCCTTTCAGAGGTCAAGCAATGAACCACGGAGTAGACACTTTACTGACTTAATCAAGCTCCTATTAGAATCCTCAGCAGGAGGAGAACAATTCTGGAGCGCGACTCCACATTGTGGAAACAGAAATCTGAGGGAGCTCCCCATTCAGAAACATTAAATAAAGACAATGTCAGTGTCTGATCTGATCTAGTTGTTACGTACGTTCATATCGGTTCCTCTGGAATACAAAATTTTGTTTGTAATTTAAGGTCAATTTGTGACTTTGCCATTACTTCAGAACTAACTTGACCTTTGTTTATTTTTCATACTGTTCAAAGGTTATTCCTTCAAACTCTTATTTTAAGACATTTTTGTATGCAACTACTCTTGTCTTGCTGTTTTGGGTAACAAATGTGCAATTTACATCAATATTTGATGGATAATAATTTACCAACAAAGAGAATGTTTACTAGTTGATTTAAATGTTTTTGGAACCATGTGACTGGATGAAAGCATAAAGACGTGAATGGATTAATTAAACCATCTGTTGCATTTATGTCTAAAAACCAGTCCTGGTAGTAAGGGCAATAATACAAGAATCAAACTTTATCTTTTGACTGTTAAAGCAAAATGCTCTTAATCTTAAATTGTAAGAAATTAGGAAAATAAAAGATTATATAAAGACAATCAATACAGAAAGAACCTTTTGCAACAAGAAAAATATGTGCTGTGGTTATTGATTAGCAGCTCAAACTCATATCTATGCTTTGATGACATGTGCAGCATTGAAAGGACGGTCATAAAAGACAAAGCAGAAATACATTACTAACAGTTTCTGAGTGCAAATCCTTGCCGCTGTCCAAGGTGCTGCAATTACTGAGAGAGCCTCAGCTCAAGGAAGGATAAGTGCTCCTCTTCCTCCTGCTGAAATGCTTTAAATACCTCTCATACTTCACAAAGCCCTTCTTGCGAGCTGGAAAGTATGCAAGACATTTTCTTCAAACATTCAGCTTGAAACCTTGGAACAAAAGCCAAACTTATTCCTTCATTTTATTTTCATTCCAGCAAATGCACAGATCTTCCCTGAACTGCAACATTAACATGAACTAAAGAGTTTTAGGCTTTTCCGCTTAAACTACCAAGAACGTTTCCCTTCATATTGAAAACACTTGATAAATATACTACTACCCATAACTGCAAAGTCATAAAAATATGCAACAAGAAGAAAGAATAAAAAATAGTCTCATTTGAATTTCTATCAACTGATGTCGTGGCACTAATTTGCACTAATTCTCCACGGCAGTTCCACATTAGACTGGCACAAACTGTTTTATTTCTCTCCAGATACGCAATTTTTGAAGTGCCTTTATTTTCATTTTTTCAATAGAGGCTTTTTAGCCGTCTGTTATGATAAGTCTTTTTCAATAGTAAAATCCACAGTAACCAAAAAGGGGAAAAAGCAAAGCAAAACAGACAGACAGACGGATGACCTGTCCAGTTAAATTAACATTTCACTCATCGGTTCAAACAAAACATTTAAGTAAAGGTGGATGGAATGAAGTACTTGATGTTTCATGTGAAAGTTTAATAAAATTGCACACATTTAATCCTTCTCATGCCTTCTGAGGGCCGTACTAAAACAGCATTTCTAATCTCCCAACTGTTGTTCACTTTTATAGCACTTTCGTTTGTGCTTTGCCTATTATATTTTCATATTTTGTGAATGAAAATACCAATTTAGCCTATGCTCTTATTCCAATATTGGCATTGGGATTTAATCAAGCAGTTATAAAGCTAGATCTACACACATGACATCATCAGGAAAGCTGGAAATGCTGGGACTGAAGTTTTAATACATTCAGAATATGAGTGGAATAAATTACTTGGAATTGTTTGCATTTCTTTAGAGAAATCACCATCAAATGACTTTATTCTAATGCAGCATTGGGAGCCACTGCTACTGCATTTTTTACACGTTTTGCGCTAGTTTTTTGGTACCCTATACACATTTGACATCATACACAATCCTCTAGGTAAAACTTCATATGTATACAGTTCAAAAATATTTCTCCCTCCTTTCTATTTTTTAACTATGCTTTTTTAATAGATAAAAATATTTTTTTACTAATGAATTTTATTTGTTTAGGGAATCAGGCTTGCTGTTATGTGTTTTAGGAAATATTCCAAAGATGTTGCGTGCTCAGTTTGTGGAAATGCTAAAGGATTGTGGGAGCAAACAGGAACCAGCACAACTCAGCAACTTTAGCAACTAGCCTTGAAAAATCTCCATCAGATGTTTCATCTATTATTCTGTAATCTTCTAAATTATTAACTTAAGACTAAACTTCATGCGACCTATCTCAGTTCCCTTATGATAGAAGAACAACCACAGACAATGCAAGTTTATTAAGATCATAGTGTTCATTTGTGATTTTGCACATTTTTGTTAATAAAGTCGGCATCTCATCAGAGTTTGGTTATATGGACAACTTAGTCACTTTTAATTAACCCAAGACCCTGAAATGGTTAGAAGAAATGATCAAAAAGTGGATGATTCCCAATTTCCTGAAAGAATTGAGCATGTATGGTGAATTTAAAGGTTATATATCAGCTTGTCAACGTAGAACAGCAGGTTTAGAGATTACATTTATTAGCTCTCCCAGAGAGATCAAAATTACTGATCTTATTTATCACGTTATGTGTTGCTTGAATATGTTTTCCCTCTGCTCTCTAAAGAAGGTGAGTGGTATATTTGCTGTACCTTACAATAAAATAAGTTTGATAGTTACATCATGCAGTGTGTTTTTTATTGGTTCCATAAACCTGTTGTGATCCTGTATGGTGGTTCACCGTTATGTCCGTGAATATTTCTCTCTCCCTCTGTTCTTCTTTGTTCTGTTGATCTCCCTCCAGAGTCTGAGTCTACTTCAGTGCTGCATCTCACAATACGAAGACCAGCAAAAATGTTTGGATTTTCCAGATTGTCTGTCCATCCAGCATAACCCTTCTTATGTTTTTTTGAATGTTCAGAGGATTCTCCTCCCCTGTGTCCCACAAATACTCGCCCGTAGCCTGACATTTGTCTCCTCTGAAGTGTGCTCACAATATTTTACTTACTTCCTGGTTTGATCTTCCTCATAAATACTCAACTCCTTTCTGCTCTTTAGTTCACCTGCATGTCAGAGCTAACCCTCTCATCAATCTGGGCATCATTCTGCATATGTGAAGTTACTCATCACTTTCACATCGTCCACCTCAAACTCTACACTGAATCTGCCAGACCTACTGCACACCAATGGATTTTCTCTGCTTCCCTCTGGATGTAAGCCACTCTTCTTTAATTATTAATAGCATTCAGTATTTACTTCCCTGGTCCTTCTTTCTACTGACCAAACTACCATATTATCAAAAACCCTTCTCTTCAGATTACATGCAAAGTTTTATGTAGGTTGAAAAAGCACAAGATTTCCTTCATTTAGAAACTACAACAATCTCCCTCTACTGGCGACTGTATGTAATTGCAACTTTAGTCATCTTAATTTTCAAGACAATTTTCACTTAATGCACAGTTCGTACACACATGCAGAGCTGCAACTGCACCCAGGGTGGAGAGCACGATGAAGGGACAAACTCTGAACCATTCGCAGGCTTTCATTTGCACAACATAAACCTAATCGATGAGATAATGCATGTTGTGGACTGGCCTCAACAGGTTCATGCATAATTCATGGTGAAGGATGGCATGTTTACTGTTGCATTCATTTAAATTTCATTGCCTGTGATGAGTTTACGATCTAGTGTGTGAATCTTACTAGCAAGGTGTCTGGAAAGGGGCTCTCACCGTTTTATAGCTCGCTATCTTCTTCTTGCAGTATTCAAAAAAGTTTGAATTTATTGCTGTGATATTGAACGGTGGGATCTTTTCAAATAAGCAGCATCTCGACCGGACTTTGCGTTCTGCCGTCGCTGATGAAGTTCTTCCTATCAGACAGCCTATTGAGGCTTTGGATTAATACGCCGTCTGAAATGCCTCCTCTCAGCAGGTTCAAACTGAAGAGGAAGAGCAGCTTCCGAGTGGCTTTCAGACTCAATAACCATCATTCAGCCTGTGAGAATATTTTCTCCTAGGAAATTAGCTTAATCCAATAAACAGCTCTTATTGACTGGACAAGAACATTATTATCTAGAGAAGGACAGTCAGACCTAGAGTATACTGTGATGCTAAAGGCCCTGCGAGGGTTAAGGTGTTCTAATATACCTGGATGGGCAGTGATGGATTTAAAGTCCATCTCTGTTCCCTAATGTTACCAATTAGGATGTAATAGTTTATCAATAGTTCTCCACAACTAAATAATCACTAAGCATAGGGTCAGATAGAGGGCAAATGCTGTTTTCTCCATTACAAACCTTTTAATTATTGGTTGTTATAAGATATTATTAAATTCAGTATAATAGTGATTACACATCATCATGTAGAATAGTTAAAGCTCTTTCTGATGTTTCCCTGAAGTCCAGGATTTTTATAGAATTAATTTATTTCAATAATAAACTACTTACTCTAAAGGATTTAAATATTTCAGTTCTTGTGTTGTAATGTACATGAACAGGTTGAATTCTTTTTTCATGGTGAAACAAAATATTACAAATTTTTCTTTGGGATTAAGATTATATTTTACCAACAAAGTGAACCAGAAAACCTTGCAAAGTTTGTATTCAGATACCTTTTGTCTAGACATTCTGATTTTGACTTTTTAACAGTATGCACCTAAAAACCTCCAGGTATGAACTCCATAAAAAGTCAACTTTTTCTCTCCTTATAATTAAAAGCTTCTGGTGCACTGACTGCTTGTCATGGTTGCTTTGAAAAACTATTGAAGAAAAGCAGGCCTTGATTCATTCCTCCCACATAATTAAATATCTCAAAGTTAGCTTTCATTTCTGTGACAAGCAGAGACTTCAAAAAGTCTGCTGACTTTTTGCTGGTGTAGATACGATGACCAGCCACCAGACAAGAAAAAACAGAAATTAAACAAACAATATTGTGTGGTTTTAGAAATGTGAAGGTGTTTTCTGCCTTTTTATGTTCCTGAAAAATCCTCATCGGTATTTGAGCAAAGTCTCCATGAGTTCTCTGAACTCCCAACACAAAATGTTAATGTTTCTCTGAAAAGTATACGCACAAATTCCTCCTACATGTTTTCATTGTAATAAATGATCCTCTTCTAAAAATAAAAACTATATAAAGAAATAATCATTCTTTTTAGGCAGTAATTTACTAGTAATAACAGACTTTCAACCATATTTTCTTTTGATGCATCTTGCTGTCTGATAGCGGACCCCATTGACTACAGAACCACAAAGAAATCGCCTCGTGACTGTCAGTGAATCCATAAAGTACTAGCTAAATAATTAAGAAAAGAAAAGTCCTGGCTCAAGTCAAGGGTCACTTTTGCCCCTGCTGCTGCAAAATAAAAACAAAAAACAATTTACTAAATACGAACCGCATCAAATATTAATGAAAGATGACAGAGTTAAGCTTAAAAGTATTCCTATTTTCATATTTTTGAACAAAAAAAATCCTCTATTACATGAAGGAAAAAAATCAACTATCTTGCAGAATGAGGTAACCCTTTTCTATAAACTTGGAAAATTAAGAAGGATGCGTAAAGCTACTTACTTTCAAGAACCTGTTGTAGATACTCATAGAAAACTATTAAAATGGCCATTTCTTATTGTGTCCATAATCAGATTCCTTTTGGTTTTGTAAGAGCCACATGTAAACAACCACTTCCTGGTTATTATGACAGAATCAATCCATGTTTTACTCCAGAGCACTGAACTGCAGCACAGCAATGTAGCTGTCAGAACCTGAACTCTAAAGATAACATGTCCCACCATATTCCATAAACTCTTCCACGGTTTCCACACAAGAACGCGTTTCTAAAAGTTCCCTCAAGCTAATGCTGCACATATGGTGCATCGGAGAAGTTAAAATATTGATATACACCCAGACAGCATTTGCAGCAGTAGCATAGCTTATATTTATGGATGGTAAAATACGTTTTCATACTTTAATTTTTTCCCCTACATAGACACCTTTGGTTATTTTGATGGTCAGGCTTGCAGCTCTGTGAAAGTTACCCATGATAGCTGAACTAGGGGTTGTACTATGTCCCACTGACACAACTTCGTGTTTGCTTCCATTAAACATAAAGACTTATTTCATAATCATTTTATATGAAACATTTCCGAACAGAAATGTGAGCCATATTCACTTTCAGGAACCTCACCCAGTTGTCCTGCATAACTGGACTCCTCAAGAAACTATGCCTGTTTTTCAGTTGTTTTCCATGACTACACACTTAGTTGGCATGTTCCGGTTGGAAATGTCTGTATTGTCAACACCGCAATCTCTTTTCTGCAATTTCAAAAAATACAATAAACACCATAAATGACAATGTTTCCTGAAGCTACATAACTCCATATACATGTGGCATCGCCTAGTGCCGTGTCTATTTGGATTTAGAGTTACTTCGTTGAAAATGAAAAGTCCAGATTGCTATGAAAATGTGTAGGTGGTGGTGCCCCTGAAAAATGATAAGGTATAGATTTTAATTGAAAATTTTACAAGAGAAGAAAAAAAATGTAAGTTTCAGAAACAATCAAAGAGGTTTTTAATTAAAAACATCATGTTTCAGATTGGATCACAACTGGAAAATCATGCTTTGTTGTTTTGTCCTGCCAACCTGCAGCAGACATTATTTGGAATAGGGGAGAACCACTGATATTTCGTGCCATAAACACAAGGTAGGTGTCTCTGCTGCATATAAATAGCAACATTGCATGCCAGCCATCATTACACAGCAGCGTCATTAAATATTGCCTCAGTCAATCAGACCTCCAGAGAGAGCCTCTGGGAAACATTTGTAATGCCAGAGTGGTTAGAAAGTTGAACCTGCAGATGTCTGGGATCGGATGGTGGGTGTTTTCTATTCTCAGTTATATACAGTTATAAACACAGCTGGGTGCTAATTATTTCTGTGCTTTTCAGTACAAGGTGCGTAATTGTAAAAAAAAGTTAATATAGAAACAGTTTAACCTTGACAAGTCAAGGATACAGCAATGTTCTTGAGTGAATATATTGCATAAAACGTTTCGGAGTCCTCTGGACTAGATAAAGAGCCCCTTGTTCTACACTTTGCTTCGTATTAAGTGTCCAGACTCTCGGCTATTGAAAAACAATCGCTTGTTAGAAGAATGGACTCTGATTTAAACAATTGGTTCTGATTTTACCAAATCTCTAATGTTTTGTTGTGATGTATGTAATGCACCAGTTTGTTCGTGAAAGAAGCTACGCTATGAAACTTAAGATAAATGTTGTGCATTGTAAATAACTAATACTTGACTACAATATTTGACTGTTTCTGGTAATTTCTGCTAATATGCAAAGGTTTTCTGACTAAAATGAGAGCATTGTTCTTTCAAACCCCACAGAAACTGACAGCAGAACTCTGTTCCAGGAACGATTTTAAAAAACGTAATTTCTCCCTCAATAACATTTCTCGCTTAAAAGGGATTTGGAGGAGTTTTATTTCCTCTGATTTTCTGTATGAGTTACATCCAGACTCCTGTAGAGAATAAACTCTCTTTATAAAGAAAACTCAGCGATGTTGGAGCCGCTGTACTGCAATCTCCAGAAATATCTCAGTTTGAGCACTGTGCCTCTGTTGAGAGAAATTTTGTGATTGCATTTCACTCTCCAATGAATTGGACATTTTGCTTCACTATTACTCAGACTGTGGCAAATGGAGGTGAAGACATCAGCATGCAACACCTGTAAGACCTGAGCTTGGTTTATGTATTCTGCGATGGGATGCTGCTATAATCAGACCTAATGGAAACAGATGTGGCATTCCATGGGACATGGCATCTCCAGCAAGGCATGCCGACTGCCTGGTGTTCGCCTCAAAAAGTCCTTGTGCTTCTTCTTACTTCCAAACCTCTTACGGCAAGATTATGGCAATGTTATTTATGACAATTATTCTTTACACTGAAATAATAAAATACGAATAAAAAGGTATCCTTACAGTAGGTACAAACAAATCCACATTGTCTTCATGGAGTTTTTTTGTCTTCTGAACATACAAGGCTACAAACAGAAGAGACAAATTGCCTTTCTTGATAGCACAGACATTGCAGCACACAAAATTACCTCTGAAAGGCCATGGGAGAGAAAACAATTTCCTGACAAGTGCAAAAAAAATAACGTGAAACTCAAGAAGCAAAGACTATTACTATGCAGAGCCAGTATGTTGTCTAGGAAACTCTAATTGGAAGTCATTTTACACTCAGCCCTAATAAAGCTAATGGAAGAAGAGGTATCATATCATGCGCTGGCAAAAATTCTCTCCTTATTAGCTTAAATCTCTGGCAGCAGTATATGTCTTTTGTTGCCTATTTGCAGGATTCTGCTGTCAGCAAATGTGCTTGTAAAGCTGCAGTAGGAATTCAGGACTGAGGAGAGGAGGAGAGATTCGCAAAAAGCGACAACGGTGCAATCAAAGTGATGACATCCCCGCTCTGTTACAAACCGCTAAAAAAAGGCAGGAACAACAAGATGGAATCCATTATCCCCTCCTCTCCACTCCAAATGAGGCATTGGCAAGCACTCAGAGCTCTCCTCAATGCCTTGTGAAGACATCTCACAATCAATGGGCTTTAATCACATCCATTTCCCCTCCTTTTTCCCCACTTTCATAGAAAAGAAGAAGAAAAAAAAACTTCCAAGCTCGATCAGAGCTAATAACACTGAAATGGAGCAAGATGTTCATGTGGGTGGGTGGAAGGTATTAGTGGAAGGAAAGGGTCAAAAGTTCACAGTGCTATCTATGCCATCATTATTAGGAGAAGCTAGTGAGAAGCTGACCATTCATTTGTAGCTGTGCTCCAGGTAAGCCAGTGAATGCTGGTCAGCATGCACATGCACCTATTTTTGAGTACAAGCAAAATAAACAGTTCCTAAAATAACTAAGGAGAGTAAAAACTTCAGTACTAACAGCTGTGGTGATGCCTTTTCCTGTTAAAACCAGACCTTGCTGCAGTGAGACAGGAAAGGGGGAACATTGGGGATGACGCTATGATTGCAACAGGATTGTGCAGAAGCTCTTTTCCCACGTTGATGTGTTACATTCTGTTCAGTTAGGACAACTTCACAGACATCCTGTATGTGTTGGATGTGTGATTATGTGTCAGTGCAAACTGAACTTTGACCAATGCATATGGCTCTCCTCTCCATGGTGCTTCACTTGTCGCAGTGCATGTCCAATGTCTAACAAATCAATCGGTTTCCGAGCACAGCACCAATTATACTGCTTTTAAGTGAAAGCTGTTATGCTCGATTCTAATCTAAGGGAAATTTAGAAAAAGAAAGTTCTTAAGTTGCTGTTTAACTTTCCTACAGTTGTTGCTCAACAGTTCAAGTCAACTTGCTGGTAAGTAGGTGGCATCTACTTGCCTAAAAATATTCATTTATGACTATTTTTAGGGTAAAAATACTGTATATTCATTGTAATAGGGACAGATCGGAGATTTTCAAAGAACAACCTTGAACAAAACATGATTCAAGAAAAACCTGGTATTCTGAGACATTACAAAGCAAATAAATTCAGTTTTTCCACATGAACAGAATAATTCAAATTCAATGATTTTGTATGTATAAGTTTTTTTTAAACTTCCTTTGCTTACTGAATTTTACTTCATGCTATTGAAGTAAGTTTGTGAAACTGTCAAGATTTTGTTGGAATAAAGTATTCTTATTAAAACAAGGTAACTACAGGCTGCTGATGTTTACAACTACCGCTTTATATTATTATTGGTCCACCAGATTTCTCATCTAGCCTTTGGCGAGCAAGTTAAGCAATGTACCTGTCAACCATGTGAGCACATCAACATTTACCTGCTCACATTCATGAAGCTCAGGACAGGGAGGAGACATGTTTTCTGTTCTTTAAAGGTTGCACTGATAAAATAAAGAACCGCTTGAAGGGGAGATAAATTGTTTGTATGCACCGTCCTCCATATGCTTGCCTGGCTCTCACAAGGCGAGACATAATTTGTCTTTTCAAGGTAGGAACCTCTCTTTAGATGACAGAGCACTTTCAGGAGTCCTGTGAATGCAGAAATTGTGCGATAAACTTGTTCTGTACAGTTGCTTCCAGATGATTTCTGCAGAGAGTACTGTTGTTGTTGTTGCTCCTATTTTATGAATGCCTTCTATGCAGGACGGTGTCTCAATATGGATAGTTAGGAGGGGATTTATGTTTGTTTGTTTTATTATTTTTCTTAATGACATAACAACTGTGAGATTCCTGAAATGGCCAGATTGAAATAGTGTTTATTCTCATAAAAAAGGTTCACTTTTATATTGTGAACAAAAAAGTTTTCCTTGAATTTAACAGTCATTTATAGGCATTTTTTGTCAACTGCGTTTGCTGTGAGTAAATGTTACCAGGAGTCAATATTTTCATATGCCAAGTTCAGTTATTGCTCTACTGTTTGTAAGTGATGAGATCAGCTGAATCAGGACTTGGTTTGATAATGCGGCCATCTTTAAAACCATGAAGGCTTTTAAAACTGATCAACAAACAGGAACTTAAATTGACAGCCAATTCTCTTTGACTTCACAAAAGGCTGCAGGGAAATAAAATAGGAAATTTAATTTGCACAACACCAACCTCAAACATACTGAAAAATACACAACACCACAGCTACAGTTAAAGCTTCTCCAGTTGAAGTTGAAATCTGTTCTTTTAAGTTTGTTTTTTGTTTTGTTTTGACTTTGAAAAGTGGAGAAAGAAACTGGAAGCAGAGCAGTTTTGGTGGTAAATCTAGCAAATACTACTTAAAATACTTCTTATTCTCATCAGTGGCTCCCATGGCAGTTTCCAAAATGGATTATTTAACTCTGATGCACACTTTGTTGCACAACATCAAAAGACAAAAAACAAATACTTTATGAGCGTATGAAGAATTTATTCATTGACCTGAATTTGAAATGAACAGAAGCTTCTTGACAACTTTATGTCTGAAATGATCACAACATTGTGATGGGATTAGATCTGCTGGAAGCTAATGAAGTTTACTTTTGAAAAGAAAAAATGGGAACAGGTCTAGAAAACAGAAACTGCTCCATGTTGGGTGTTTAAAACCAAATTAGCGTTGATGCCCAGATGGATATTGTAGTACTGGTAGGAGATTGATCTTTTCACAGATTAATTGTCTCATGTTACACTGTCAAAATATAGCGACAATTTTAACAAATATGTAACAGAAAGTTATTTTTAAATAAAAGTAAGATATCCAACCTTTAAAACTGCTGCTACTTTACCCCAGAATTCCAAATGAAAAGACATAAATATATTTTGGGAAGTTCCTGCTGGAGTATGAAACTGCAATAGCTGCATTCCCCAGACTGCAAGGTGAAAACAATTCTGGCAACAATTACCAAATGATTCAGTGTGGCTTTAGCTCTCCTCTGTAACCTTAGGTCAAATATCAACACTCAGATGAGGATCCTCTCCCACTGCAGACCTGCAGGAGGGTGATAAACTGGGCGAACAGGAACTTGCATGTGCACACAAATGCTCAAAGAACTCCCAAGGACCAACATGGCATCAATTTAATTCTGCTCACCGGAGGCAAATCAAAATGTGCCTGGGTCCAACTCGTTTTCCAGCAGATAATGCAGGAGGTGATGCAGCTCTCCTTCCTGCAGCCATGTATCACTGTGCTAACATGCGGTGCACCGAATGCTCAAAACAGGAGGAAAGAGATGAAAGACGGAGTTAGCTACTGGAGCTGGAGTCGGTAGGAGATTTTGAGGTGGATTTTTCTATTGATGCCCCTGGTGACTTTTTACAGCACACAAGCAATAGCTGGCGAAGAGTAACAGCTCCTGTGAGGCTTCCCAACACACCTAAAACCACAGTTGAGGCTTTGTAATGACTTCCCATCACTGAGGACCGGAGAAATCCCATTTTTTGTTTTGCACATGGAAAGTGTCAGCTGGAGTTTTACACACTCTGGTGAACAGATAGTGTGCGAGAGAAAAATTGATTCATCACCAGAGGACTGCCTACATGCTTAACTGCTCCTCCTGTCTCCCTTGCTTACTCAGCATATTGATTCTAGCAGCATATACACCTACCCGAGGTAAAAGCTTAGGTGTTATACACTGCCAGAGAGCAAGACAAGGCTCATTTAAAAGGCCTGGATTTGGACAGTAGAGTCAGTACTGCAGTTTATTAAATGCGAACATAGTAAGACAGCAACATTGGTCAAGTTGGAGAACTTTGAGTAAACCTTATCTTACCATCTGCTCATAAGCTTTCTGGGAAAGATACAGATCATTTTGCAACTGAGCCTCAGTAATAGCATTAGGCAGTTTCATGGTTTCTTTATGATTTTAAAATGTAACTTTTAATATGTAGCTGCTTCTGCTGTTTAAAATAATTTTTTATTACGTTCTTCAAATTCTGAAGTTTGTATCCACTAAAATGACTAAGTTATTTTTAAAGGCCTGTATGGCATTATACTCCTCAACAAGGTTAATTCACAACATTTGAGTAGAATAGATGCACCTGTTGATATATTTGAAGTGAACACCTTAAAGTGGCAGTATTATGTATTTTCCAGGCATACAGTGTCATTTTATAGCACAATCAAGTAACTAGGATAATTTCAGTTGTTATAAAAATGTTATTCAAATCAAATATGACTTAAAAGAAATTTGACGATGTAATTCAATGCATTCTTTATTAAACTCTTGCTCTTTCTGAAACTCTGCCTTCAGGAAGTCATCACAACATGGCTCCTCCTTTAAACCTTTAATGTTTTCACCAGAAATGCACTGAGAAGCAGCTTGTACAATGAGCTCAGCAGATCCACCAGGTGTTTGCTAATTGCTGGCAACTAGTCTGAAGGAGCTGAGTAAGACTGCTCGTAACCTGGGAAGCTCGGACACTGCAGCTGAATGGCTGCCATAAGAGATTAAAGGAATTCTCAAACATGCATGAAATAATCAAGACAACACTACAGGTATGTTTTTACTAAGAGAATAACATTAAAACATTTTGTAAAGTTCCTAAAAGGTGATTTGATTTATTACTGCCCCTTTAAACACAAACATCCCTAATGTGAATCAAAATCAAACCAGAGATATCAGGAAGAGAATTGCAGATCTTCACAACTCTGGTTCATCTTTGTGCACAATTTTCAGATGCCCTTTAACCTGTTCAAACATTATATAGGTATATATGTGTGAAAACAGCATCAGAATGTCTAGCATCACATTAGAAAGGAGAAGGGTTCTGTGCGGCAGAGATAAACACATTATTGTGCAAATTACCACTCAGCGAGAAAGCAACCATTACTCCAAATGCAACACAACGAGTCACATTTACAGTTTGCAAATGCATTTAGGGACAAAAGTCTCTACTTTGTGGACACATTCCCCTTGGTCTGGTTAAATAAATGAAATTAAATTAATTAAAGTATTTGGCCATAATGACTACTTTTACATCTGGAGAAAAAAAACAAGTGAATTGTATAAGGATGAGAGAACCATCTTCAGACAACATCTTCAGATTTAAATTAAACCTCAGGCTCAAATGAATCTTCCAGATGAGGCGCACATCTAAATTAATGACAAATTGGTTTAAAGAGAACAAAGTAAAGTCACTTGTCTTCAACTTTGTGGTTATTAATTGCAATATTTATGCTAATCATGTGCTTATTTTATTGGAATACAAATGGTGACTATTTCTTTATTAACATTTAAAGAATAACAACAATTCAATATTTAAACATCAAAATATTTTGCTCAAAAATTGGAAATAAACATTGAGGCTGAAATGAGGAGATGATATTGTGTCACAGCTCCTAATGCTGAATCTTTTTAAAAGTGCTGCTTAAAATGACTAAAAACAAGACATCCAAGCTGCAGCATTCACCACATTATTCGTATCAGTGAATTTTACTGTGCCCTTAACCAAGGGTGAGGCAGGTGATGCAATAAAGAAAGCAGACAGGCATCACATTGACTATCAGCTCATTTCATGTCATCACCAAAGCCTGAGCAATAACACCTCGTGGCTTCCAGACAGCGAGCCTTTTCACGTCAGCCTCGCATTTTGTGTGGTGTGGAAAATAATTGCCCTTCTTGCCAGGCGGCAGCGTCATTAAGTCAGAGGAAAAGTGAGACATGCCATCCGGTTAAAATGATAGGACACACAGGAAGGAAATGGCAGGCTGTTCAGCTGGCAAAGACCTGTGCTGAATGCCAAACATTTCAGCTGTTTACCAAGTGGAGAGATGGCAGAGAGAGGCTGTATGACTGGACAGGAGCTGTGAGCTGACTGGGTCACATTGATTAAATGGAGACGCTGTCAAGTCCACGTGACGTCCAATAAAATATTCTCTCTCTACTGAGCTAGAAGGATATATTCAAATGCTTGTCCTTGACACAAATAATGAGCTTTTCAAGATGCTATATAATATTTGAGGACAGGAAAGAGTCCTCAGACCAAAGAACTGATTTAAAATATTCACAGCGCTTCACTTTTTCCTCATTTGGTTATTCTACTAACTCCAAATTGTATTAAATTAACCCCATTCCTCAAAATTCTACACAAAAAAATCCTAATATGATAATGAGAAAATAATGTTTTTGAGATTTTTGCAATAAAGCTAAAAATGGCTAAAAATACTGATAATTATTTAAGTGTCACCACATAACAGTAGTTTATCCCTTGCATTTGCAACAAATTTATGTTAATTAAGTTGTTCAATGATTACAAGACCAACGTTAGAGGATTTAGAATTACATCTTCAGTGTGTTTCACATGTCACCTCCGTACACCCTGATAAAATTTATTGTTGATAAAATGATCGACTGAACACATTTCTGAGATTTTAGTTCAGATAAACATAACAGCATCACACTGTCTGCAGATTTTGCACATCCATGATGCGAATATATTGTTCAAAAACATCGAAAATGTGTTTGACTGGATTGAAATGTGGTGACTTTGGATGAACATTTGAGCTTTATGACATGATGCATTATTCTCATCAGAAAATTGATATACTGTGTTCATAAAGGGATGGACATTGTCTGCAACTGTACTCGGATGGCCAGTGGTTTTTAGATTATGCCCAGTTGGCACCAAGAGACCGAAAATAAGCCAATCAAATATCCCACAAAATGTTATACCATCAACACCAGCCTGAAATGTTGGTGAAATACAGGATGGATACACTTTCAAGTTATTCACACCAAAGTTGGCTCCACCATCTGACAGTTGCAGCTAAAAATGTAGGAAGTCTTTTTTAATCAACCATTGTATGATGGTAGTTTTAGTTTGCAATTGGCTAATTTGTCAATTATTTTAACAAAACCAAGCTTACCTTAGGGGCTGCGCAGTAGAGCTGTTGCCTTGCAGCAAGAAGGTTCTGGGTTCGATTCCCGGCCCCGGTCTTTCCGCATGGAGTTTGCATGTTCTCCCTGTGCATGCGTGGGTTCTCTCCAGGTACTCTGGCTTCCTCCCACAGTCCAAAAACATGACTGTCAGGTTAATTGGTCTCTCTAAATTCTCCCTAAGTGTGAGTGTGTGCATGTTTGTTTGTCCTGGTCTGTCTCTGTGTTGCCCTGCAACAGACTGGTGACCTGTCCAGGGTGACCCCGCCTCTCGCCATTAGCTGGAGAGGCACCAGCACCTCCCGACCCCACTAAGGGATAAGGGTGTTAGAAAATTAATGGATGGATGGAAGCTTACCTTACAATGAGGTCGGTCAACAGCTACGTTTACACTTTGCTAAACTTTGTCAATATTCTGCAAATGTAAAAGAAAAAAAAGGAAGAAACAATTAAAATCACATAGGAATGACATTTAAAAATATGCTGCACCATGAGCCCCCAACTTCCTGTTGTCTTCTTCGTGGTTTGCGCCAGTGTGACGCTGATAAAAGTGTTTTCAATACGGCCAAAAAAAAACACCTCATCCTAGCGCCAAAACTTTATTGAAAAGGAGTTTGGTTTTTTCTTCTCGAAATGGCGTTTCTTAATCAAATTTATTCCCAAAATGTCAAATTACTTAGTTATATAATGGAAACACATCTCCAATCATTAAACAGTAACAAACTACTTAAGGCGTGTCGTTTACTCTTGGCAAAAGATACTTCACTGTGACCTGAAGAATTACACTATCATTAAATCAAAGACCCTTCCTAAAATTATTAAAAAGCTAAATAATTTTAATAAAACAAAAACTAAGTGAATCATCTGAAATCCACATGCCAACACAGCTGAGTTACTCCAGATTGCTAACGTATGGAGAAGGTGACATAAAATGACAAAATACATTTTATTTTTTTTTACAAGAGACAAAAAACAGGTTCAGTATACATGGCAATCCATCCATTATCTTCTCCTTATCCAGTGTCGGGTCGAGGAGGCAGCAGCCTAAGCAGAGAGGCCCAGATTTCCCTCTTCTCATCCACTTGGAACTGTAACAAGTTACTTATACTGTAGGTATCCGTACAACAAGCAGTTTTTGTTTACCATTCCAACAGGAATATTCTTGAAAACAACTCATTTACATGGGCGGGTCAAACCTAACAAGTAATAATCCTTTACAACCTTTTCTGTTAAAATTAACACAGCAGATTCAGTTGGCATACAGTTGCCAATTTTGGAAAATGTGTTTTAACTGCTTTGCATAAAAAGCAAAAATAAACTCAAACTGGTTCCAAAAACATTGTACATAGTCACAATAATACTGGAAACCAGTAAGAGTTTTAAAAGATGAAAAAAAAAGAGCTCTGAAATGCTACAGTCATGTTTTATTAAGGAAACTGGGGTAGTGCATCTGAAAATATTAGGTACAAATAAAAGCCACATGGTAAAACTGAAAATGCACCAACGTAGGAGAGAGTGGATGATTGAGTGAGTTGGTGGTTAAACGGCAGGACAGATAAATGAACAGATGGGGCTGGGCGGGGCGGAGCCGGGGAACATTTCATGCAGCAGACCGTCGACGGATGACAAATGTTCCTCTCTGCAGCTGTCCTAGGTAGATCCTCATCTTTGTACTGTCGCTCGTCTTCCTCACCCAAATCTGGACAACGAGCACAGAAGGAGAGGAAGATCTGTCGTTCATCAATGTCATGAAAGGATGTAGTGATTGTGGACAATATCTGTACATCATGTTTTGTTCAGGTATACAATTACAAATAAGTTCCTAGTCTCAGTGTGCTGGTTCTTAATAGTGCTGTTTGGTGGTCAAGGTAAAGCAGGACTAAACCACATTCCAGTTGGGTTTTAGATAATAAAATAAAAACAGTCTGGTCTTGACTCAAGATTTAACTTCAAGATCACAAAAACTGATCCCACAATTGTATTAGTTCCTAAATATATCACAAAGCTAAAATTACAATTATTTGTATAGTCACGGGAAATCCAAGTTCACTTTTGTTGCTTCTCTGGAATGGAAAAGAAAAGGTTTTAGCTGGATGCTGAGCATCAAATGCCACCATTTTATCAATCATGGCTGTGCCAATACAGCTGTGGGTTAAAGTTAACGGTTTAAAAAAAGAAGGCTTCAGAAAAGATGCCAATCCTCCCAGGAGGGGAGGATCTGGCAAATCCTTCTCAAGGTCAGAGTGCACGGTTCAGACAAATTGCCAAAGAAGAAGAAGGTTAACATGTTCAATGTTAAAGATTATGATAATAATAATGACTTGACAAGCTTGACTTAAAAAGCCTGTTCTCTTCAAGCAAGGTATGATAGCATTAATTTCAAATTAATTTGCAAATAGAGAGGAGGCACCACAATAAGGTTTCTTGACTATAAGACAGAACGACACAGCAAGCACTTTATTGGAGGGGCGATTATTTCAATTACAAAATACTTTAATGATCCCAAATGGAAATTAAATGTTGTTTTATATCATTAATTCAAGATTCTTCAAAGGAAAAGTAAAGTAGAAAGGCCAAAAGACCAGCAGAACAATAGGAGGGACTGATGCTGCTAAAGATGGTTCAACAAGCTGAGTCATTGTAGCAAACAAAGGCTTTGCAGTTTGGATTCATCTTAGCTTTATAAATACTGATAGTGTCATTTCTGGTGGGTATTTGCATTCACTTGAGATTAGCCTGAAATAATTTTCTGTGTAAATTAATTAAATTAATTAATTTAACCACAATTAATTAAATTAATTTACTATGTTATTTTATGTAAAATCATAGAAATTAATATGGGTATAATGTAGGTGATGATGAATAAAATGCATAAGCTGAGGCTCATTTATAATTTTATCAACTTATTGGAAAGCACATTTTTGGAGCAAATTGTCATCACAAACATTTTTTTTTATAAATACATAATTTTTAACTACCAACACCTGCAGGTTTAAGGGATGCAACCAATTCAACTAATCAACCACGAAATTAAGTCAATTACAATCAAATCACTGTGGACATTTTACATCTCAGTTATAATGGCTGCCCTAGATTTGAAATTTCCCTTGTTCATTTAAGATCTATAGCTTCAGTTAGTCATAAAGAACAGAGCATTTCATCAGCTGTTAAATGCAGAGGAGCTGCCAAATAACAAGATTAGAAATTTGCATTAGCATTTGACCTAAATTACAGATAAAACACGGAGTGCGCAGGGCTAGTCAAGTAGATCGTACTGACTTGAACATGCAACACTAAAGTCGATTAGTCATTTTTGTACTAAAAAGGTTTCAATGATCAGAAAGTAAATATAACTTAATCAAAGAGTTAAGTGCACTAATAACATTAATAGATTAAACTTACCTCATTGGTCCCGACTGAGCTGATGACACAGCTAATTTTTGTGTTATCTTTTGATTCCAGGTAAATGGCTTGACTCTTATGGTACCTGTCCCAATAAAAAAAATAAAAGCAAACCCATCAATTTGACTGAGTCATAGCCAAGGAAGGAGACAGTAAAAAGTTGCAAAAGTAGCTTCGTCAATCTAAACAAACCACATTTATCCTGAGAAAGCACCAAGTAGATAATTGGATTAAAACATCCAAACAAAAAGTCTGGACATTTTTTTCCAAAAGGCTCCAAACTGTCAATGGACAAAGTGGAGCAAGAGGAACAGATTGATGCTGAAAATATTCGATCATTAAGAGCCTACTGAAGAATAACGATGCATGCATCTCCCTGTGGCGCTTTGAGACAGCTTTCTGTCGTCGACGTCTTCTTCAGCCGCGAATAAATGAGACTTCGCCTTCAAAGGGACGCAGCTCGCAGCTCACAACTTGCTCCTCTCAACTTTCCCTGGCTACGGCAGCAGCTAATAGGGCAGAATTCTATTATCTTCTTCGCCTTTGAAAGGAATAGATGTTCTGACATTTCTGATTCAGACCTGCACTCTCAAACAGAAGGGTGTCAGGGCTGAGACTGGTCAAGGATTCTTATTATCTTTGCATATAAATCAAAGGAGAATGCTGCAGCACTGGTTGCTATGCAGACACATTCCCCAAGAGGAGGTTTTTCATGTTTATATTTGATTCAAGCATTGGTATACATTCAGTAAAAACTGATACAGTTTTCAGTAGCTTGAAAACAAGCCTTGAAGACCAAACGCATAGCAATGGGGCCATCTAGTGGTGGCAGATGTAACACGTGAGCTACTTAAGTTACACCCCAGAAAACACAGTCATGCTTTCTCTGATAACAGAGATAAAGTCTCACCATCTTTTATCGTAGTAAAGTTTCCCTTCCTCAATGCGGGCCTCGTAGCGCTGGGAGGGGTTCTCCATGGGAGTGGAGGGGACGTGCTCAGGAGACGATGGAGACACTGCACATAGTGACACAATCAGAAACATTACAAACACACAGAAAAACCAATAATATAAACAGCAGGTTTGCATATCTGGTTTTGTTGAGGAGCCTCAGTTTCTTAACTGGATGTGAAGCCAGTTAAGAAAAGCCATAACAAATTCTCTTTTAGATTGTCCCAAATTGAATATTTTTTAGTCAGACCAACAATGAAATTGTCTTAATAAAGAGTATCCTTTGCTTAACATGCTAATATGGGAATAAAAATCCTCATTTGTACTGATGTCTTGCATTCACTCCTTAATCTCTGTCCTTCCATTTCATTCGCTGGAATACATAAAACCCAACCAAGCAGAAAGCCTCTCCTTTTCCCACCAGACATTGCCAGTATGTGCTGCACAGTGAAGGTTTTACTGTGCAGCAGTACAGTGAAGGTCGTAGAGTGGTATAGTTGAAACCCAAAATAATCTATTATTATGATTTTAAACATAATCCATATTATTAATCATTGAAATTCCAATGTGGCTGAATTAAAACAATTCTGCAATTGATTAAAAAACTACATTTTGTCTTTATTCAGGTTTATCTGGTTTGCATTTTAAAAATGTTTGATATAAGACATGGACGTGTGACAAGAAAAGGGAACTCAGAAAAATCTAGATGGAAAATGTTTTGCACTACAATGAACATCAAGCGGTTCCCTTAAAATAAAGCGTTTAAAGATAATACTAGCTATTGAAGATGAGCTCTGACGTACCTGGTCGTTTCGGTGACTTTAGCTGTATAAAAAAGTAATGAAAGTATTTGAAATAAATTTTGCAAACACATAAAATTTATGTTGGAACTTCTGTGAAAACAGAAGTACAAACCTTATTAAGTGTTCTTAGGTCTTCCATTATCTGCTCATCTGTTAATAAATAATTTAGCTGAGGTTTGAAGAGTTAAGGTCCACACGTCTTGCATTTTAAAGATGCTTTTTAATACATGAACCCGTCTTCATATGAAGCTAACTGTACAGAGTTCAGGGGAAGGATATCTGGTGCCGGTTTTCTTCGCTTGTCTGGGATTGGGACTGGATCATTGGGCCGCCTCCTCAGCTTCCTCGTCATGATGGGTTTCACCTCCATAGAGTCTGTTAATGACAGAGAACAGGATGCTATAATATTATTATCATTATAAATTTTCAACCGTTACTTGTTCTAATCTATATAAGCTGTGATTGCATTCATCTGACTTCCTTAATGCTCTATAGAGATTTGAGTTCCTACCATAGTGATGTATTCTGGATTTCATGGAACCATATCATTTAAGTCAAGATGTCATGAAACAGGATAAAAAAATGCTGAATGTGATGCCATCAGAAACTCATTTATCCTACTGCTGCTGTACTCTGAGGTAACCAGTTCTATTCTAAAGTACAAGCTGTCAAGTTCCATCGAAATGGTCGAAGTGAAGAAAAGTGAAATACGCCTCCTGCAAAACCAAAGTACAAACTGCAATGTCAAGACCAGGAAAAGGAACATAAAAGTCAGATTTGCAGGCATTTAACTAACCTTCAAAAGGCCCAGAAAAGAAAAAAAAAACTGCTGTCAGTTTCTGAAAATGACTTTCTTCATGCAGTGTTAACAATTACCTAGTATCTTATTTTTTTTTTACAGTAAAATGATTCCAATGTACTAGAAAGATCACTTCTTGTTACAATTACTCAAAAATCCTAACAAATTAGTTAAAAAGCAATCAGTTCTTGTAGCTGTCTTTTCATTTAGCGCAGCAGATTAAAGAAAAATGCTGACATTGGAAAATATTTGAAAAAAACTCTAAGCAAAATAGAAACCTGGATTTTCCATGTTTGTTACTTTTGCCTGATAACTAGATATCATAGTCTAAACTAAATATGCATTTTATTTATTTCAACCCTTAATTAACAAACACATTCATTCCTTACCACCTGTTAGCTCCATTGTTAACTTCTCATTCTCAATCATCTTTTTCTTTTCCTCCAGCTCTGCGATTAGGTTTTCTTTCAGTTCAACCTTTTTATCATCAAACTCCTTCACCGCTGCCTTCTTTTCTTTTATGTAGTTCCTCTCCACCTGCTCTGTCTGCAGAAATTAAACAGACGTGTGCTTTCGACTGAAGCGAAAAATAAAAAATACAGAACCTTTTTTTTTCTTTTCATCAAATCTACTTACCTCAAGGTGAAGAAACAACTCTATAAAGAAAAATAAGAAAATAAATCTCATACTTAATTTCAATCTACAGCATGCAATCAGGCTCAAAACTCTGTGGATTTGATATAGTTAGTTTTCTTGTTGTGTTGTGAAAAATTAATCATGTTTCCATCAAAAAGAATATGGGATATTTTGGATCAAAAGCAGTTCATGAACTAAAAACTACAGAGAACCAAAATGAATTGATGTTGCTGTAGGAAGCCGATTGCATCAACCTGCCGCCTCTGATAGAGTAGATTAGCTGATCTTGATTCTTCTGGGATAGTTGACACATTTTTTTGATTATAACTGAAAATAAACATTTTCTCATGAACTAGATTCTCCAGGCAGGAAATATAATGTCCTTGTCTAACAGCAACATCATAAAAATGCTAAATCACATCTGAACTAGTATGCATTTCACAGACCAATTAATAAACTTAGATTGCTGTGACTGGCAAACATTTTTCCAACCTTTTAAGAGAAAAACACATTCTACATCACTTCAACATGATCTGGTTCATGACCTGGTGGACATTCAGGTAAAGCACCCACTAAAGTACAGATTACTCCAAAACTTACATCCATATTCAGAGCAGGTTACTCTATCAACATCAAAATGCATTGTGTTCTTGCCTGCATTTCGAAGTCTCTCTTTGTACTGCTGGTCCAACTTCTTCATCCTTTTCTGATATTCCTGCAGAGTACCTACAAGGACAAAAAAAAAAAAAGTCAGAACTCTGTCTGTTTTACTGGCTGACTTAATTAATTCTGTGGAAGACTGAACCTTGGACTTTTGTGACTTTGAAAGAATAAACTACATTTCAAAAAGCAACAAAAAAGCACAACACGTTCAACAATAGTTTCAGTCTGAACTCAAACTGAAACTATGTGGAAGCAGCTGGTGGCTACAGAACTGTAAACAGCACAGTCAGCAGCTCAGAAACAGCGAGCATTCATAAGCAGTTACTAGATTATTATTTCTCATATTTAGCTGCTGATTTCTTTTTCAGTTTTTGACCAAAAAGGAGCACGCTTTCTTTTGGACGACATTATAAGTTATTAAGTTATTATAATTATTACATTATTATAAATGTAGGTAAAATGCACTTGCTCTCTGACATTCAGTGAAAATCAAAACTTTATTTGTTACCTTCCTGGAGCTGCTGCAGCTGTCTTTTTAATGAGGCCAGTTTATCCTGGTACATTCTGCAAAGAAATGAACCATACAGATCATAATCATAGAAAAAGAAACTTTTAATCTAAATTTATAGTACTTCTCTTACTGTTCCTTGATTTCCACATAGTCCTCCTCATCATGTTTGGCAAGATCTGTCTCACTTGCATCTTCTGTGTCTGGAAGCAAGAATGACAGGAACGGAATTAAAATACTGAACTCTAAATTAAACTTTCACACAAATATTTCAGGAGTTTTGTCAGCGTCTTGGCTCTGATTATCTTAAGCAGATCAAAGAACGTGCGTGGCAGTAGTGAGGTAATGGTGAACACCCTTTCTTAGGATGCCCTCGGATGTGTTTGAATGGGAGATCACGTCCACATTTGTGAAACAACACGAGAAAAAGTTCAGCTAAACAATGGATAAAACCAGAAGTGCATTTCAGTGAGTGTAATCAACCGACATGATCAAAAACGTTCCATGTTATTTCAAACTTTTAGCTTTTGTCGCATCGGATGATTATCAGCTCGTTTTAGTGGTGGTGCTGTCAGTCCACCGGTAACTCCAAAAAAAAAGGGACGCTAACGTTTTTCACCGATGCTAAACGTCGTGTCAAACTCAAAAAGAAAAGTTTACAGTCGAGAGGCGAATTGAATCGGTTAGTTTTTATCTCAAAAGACAGAAAAAAAAGAAAGAAAAAAAAGGCCAAGTTAAGCTGACACAGCAAGTTTCATTTTCAGTTAGCATTTGTCTGCTAGCTGAAGTTAGCTCCGTCTGCTGTTAGAAGAGTAACCCGGCTGTAGCTTACAAGGACATCAGAAACACACCAGAAGGAGCAAAACTACATAAAATGAACCGAGCTGTTCGTCTGGAGGTCAGTGTCAGAAGACTAGCGAACCTTGTAGTGTTGTCATCGCCTCGTTTTGTTTCTTGCCTGGCTTTAATAAGAGATTCGCCGCAATCCGTCTGGTCTGAGTGAGGAGTGTGAAAAGGGCACAGCAGTGGACACAGCAGGCAGGGCCAACCTGTCAGCGCTCACAGCTAACGTCACCGTCAGTGGCTGCCTAATTATCAGTGTTTATCAGGAGCAGAAACTACTGGGGAGGGGGGAAATAAATTATCGCAGAAATGGCAATGAATGAAAAACGTTATCCCGTAAAATTCTCCATCTTGAATGCTGCATTTTCTTATTACATAGATTGATAGATTAGTTTCATACGGGGCGATACAGTAGTTGTTAACAAATTGTATGCTAGAGTATCCTAAAGTTATTTTTTATTTCCCTATGAATACATTAAAGATACACTAATCATTCAGCACGAGATTGGAAAGTAAATTTTTCATTAATATGCTCTGAATGCTGTACAATAGTTTTATGCTGTTGATTAAATGCAACAAAACTAGCAACTCACAACCTTTTCAGTTCAAAAAACCAACAACATCTAATTCCCCCTACACACTTATATGAGTTAAACGAAAATCAGCTACTGGTTCAGGACACAAGCCCCTATAAAAACGTTGCAGTACATTTTCTCTCATTTGTCCTCATGCATTACAGCTCTTTAGGGAGAAAAATAATAAAAATCCGACAGAATCAGCAACTCGAGACCTCAAAATCAGTCGGGAAAAAAAGCTTGCATATTTAATAAATACCTATTGTTAATTAAACACCAACCTAGCTGAGATTAACTAACTGAAGTTAATCTCTGTGTGATCACCAGATCAAACACTGAAAGATTAATGTTTTTTTCCTCTTTATTAAAATGCAACAAGACTGAAAAGTCAAGTTTCTGGTCCGTAAGCATTCATCATGTTCCCTGATCAGTATTTATTGGATTTAAATCTTTACAATACGAATATTTCACATTATTATAAAGAAAATAAATACATATTTATCCTGATATTTTATGTTTAATTAAATATTTTCAGTCCAATCTCTTAACAGTGAAATACATTTACGCTAAAAATGTCTTTAAAATAAATAACCGTAATAAACTTACACACTATCTAAATGTTCACTGTCTAAATCCCCTGAATTGGTTTTCCGTTCTTACTGTCGAGTATAAAACGTGTGGTTGAAGGAAAATTGTCTTAAGCATGGAAAGCACCCACTTTTTTGTTGCTAATAATCATCTGGGTGGAGTCTATAATTTGAAAAGGCACGCTAGCGAGTTACTGTACAAACAAATCGGTGTTGATGTAACGAGCTATGGGAACTAAAGGCAAAATTTACCCTAAAGCAAAGCACACATTAAGTTAAAACACCTATTAGCAAAAGCAGTCTTTTGAAACGCCTGGCTTGAGACGTTTACAGCTACATTTCTATAAGAACCGCTCATTTCCGTTTCTTTTCCAAAGACTAGACGGAGCCCGACAGTTAATGTGTTGCTGAGGATTCCTTTAAACGTTACCTTCTTCTGAGTCTCTTCCCCTGAAACTCCGGTCATCATCGTCATCCACGCTATCGAGCTCCTCTTCGTCGTTGTAATAATCCACCATAGGAGAAATCAAAGTGGAAGCCATTTATCCGTGTGGATGTAAACAAACATGAAATAAACAATCGATTTGTGTTTTGCAGGCTTCTTAAAACTGCGCCTACAACTGGCAGGACCTCTGTATGCCAAGCTGTCAAAGTATATGCCTGCACACAATTTATGTAAAAAATAAGATAATAAAGTAATATACAGTTACATTGGTTGTATTTAATCATTTAATTTAAGAAAAGACAAACTTTGTCTCATGAGAATGCACGCTTGACAAAAACAACATTTTCATTAATTGTTTCAAGAGCACTGGAATCTATGTAAACGACCAGAATGCCGATTAGAAAATGAGAAATCCGTTTTATTTTTCAGATCCAAACAGTTTGGCTCAGCTACCAACAGGAACTAACTTTTGTCGGTTCTCAAACGATTCATTACCTGATATTGCTACTAGTTTTGATTATGAAGGTAATATTTCTGTATTTAATAGTACAAGGCACACATCACAACTGTTATCATGTCTAACAGGTGGAAATATATAGCTTAAATATATTTTTTGTCACTTCCAATTGGCTTTTACTTAGCGATGCAGCTCATCTATTGTTTACAGAATTTACCTGCATTTGTTAACGAAAAAGAATGCTTTCAGGTGAAAATCTGGGTCACATCGTTCATTCAAAGAGTTAGCAAACTCATTTAGCTCGGTTACTATCAATATATTAGCTTAATTAGGCTAGATCAGTGTTTCCCAACCCTGGTCCTCAAGGCACACTAACTTAATGTTTTAGATGTTTCTCTGCTTCAACACACCCGATTCAGATGATAGGAGTTCAGCAAAAGCCAGTTAATCTGTGCAAATAGTAAAATAATAGTAAAATAAGTAAAATAATCTGTGCTGAAATAGGGAAATGCCTAAAACATGCATGGCAGTGTGCCTTGAGGACCAGGGTTGAAAAACACTGGGCTAGATCGCTGTCAAGTTTAGTGTGATTTTAAAAAAAGAAGACACATCACCAGCTTCAGATTGTCTCTGGATTTTATTTTGACTCTCTTTATTTTAAGATGTGTTATAGGTTATAGTATTTTTTTAAAAAATACAGTATTTTTTTCTTTTTTAATTGCAGCCTTTAAAATACAAATATGCAGAAAACGTAATGGTTTCATTAATCTGACTACACATTTTAAATGTTTTTAATACAAATTAATTGATTGGCCTATTGACAAAATACTTTTTATTCTTACTTGAGTCATTTCTTGGATAACTATATTTACTTAAAGTACTAACTGCACTACCCACAATTCTTCGTTATGAGAACAAAAGAAAAAAAACTTAACTTACAACAGCAGATGGCAGCATTGCGTCGAGTATATATTTTTTCTTTCCTGGCGTTGCAACAGAATCTGGTATGACTCAGGTCATGCATCTTTAATGATTTGCAAAGAAAATAAGGTGCAAGCTTTCTGATCGTTTATTTTCATCGTAGGTAACGTTTTGTTTTCGTTAAAGCAACTTTACTCTAGCGCTAAAATATGTGCATTTTATCTTGTTAAACGAGCACAGACCATCTCAATAATGTATGAATATATTAAAAGAAAAAAAAAAGTTGTCAAGAAAGAAACCCAAAGCCTATAACGCGCACATCCTCCAGCGGTCCCTTCAGCAGGCAACTTTATTTCCGCCTGCCTGTCAAAGTAACTGTCAAACACGAGCGAGGGGTTGTTCTGCTCTCCCGCGGCTCCGTCATTCAGGAAGTCTAGACCAACTGACAGCACTTCGCGAAGTCGCATCGACATCTTCAAAGTCGGACTAAACACTTTCTGAAGTACGCATTTTCTTTTTTTTCTTTTTTTAACCTGGACGACTTTGACAAAAGGTGAGCGGCTTTCCCCCCTTTGATGTTGCCACGGTTTGTCAGTTAACAGCTTGCGCTAAAGCCTCGCGCTCTCAAACTGAACTGACACTTCCTCTCGTGTCAGCGGCTAAGCTACTGTAGCTAAATGTCAGAGGGTACAAACAAAAGTGGATTTTATTGAGTACACTGGAGTTGGAGATGGTCACCGTCGTTTTGGTTTTGCTTCGGCTTGTTGTCTGAACGCCAGTCCACTCAGAGGTGGTGAGTAGGTAACACACAGACACCAGCATCGCTGGGTTTAAAGTGCGTAGGTTTGTCTTTTTAATGGTCAAAACGAAGTGTTCAGTCTCGCTTCTCTGCACCTGCTTATAAATGAATTCATGTAGATATAAGGAAGAAAGCTACGCCGAAATGTGCATGTTTTACACCTGGAACTGACGAGGGAATAAGCTTTGGTGTTTGGTTTGCTCCTTTTGGAGGGGGTGAGTACGCTGAGCCAACGGGTGACAGGTTGTAGTGGAAGTGTAAAGCTGAGGGGCAGGAAGGAGGGGCGGGGGGTTGTAAGACGACAATGCGACTGGATGTTATGTGAACTTGTCCTGTGTGTAATTTTAGCACTGTCATGCAGTGCTTTTCGGTGTATAACATCAGAAATGACTGTGGTACCTTCCATTGTAGCCTGCCTTGTTGTGAGTGAGATTTTACTATCAGTGCGTAGTCACAATGGCTATTGAGACAGCGACGTCCGCCACAACATGACCCCCAACCTCATTTTGGTTCATATGTCTGCGCTCGTTTATCGATGTTTAGCATAGTATTTTTATGCACTTAATTTTAGGGCAATATTTCATTCGTTGACTGCGACAATAACAATAAAAAACGCACGTCATTTGTTATTTCGCACTTGAAATGATTTTCTCATGTCGTCACCCGCAGACAGACTTATGCTTGCTTAAATTTACAGCTTTGACCAAACGTTAGGCATGCTCGACGCTTTGGAAATGGCAGATGTAGATAGCAAGCTGAGCACTAAAACCCAATCTGACCCAACATGATGTCATTCATCTCTTGTGTGTGTAGGGCTCATGAGTGAGTGAGTGAGCGAGAGGCAGCAGGAGCCGCTTTACAGAGCTAAACTGTGTCATTTGTAAAGATTTATTTTAAGAAGCCTGCCCACGGAGTTAAAGACAGGAATCAACAGAAAGAACTGTAATCCTTCACTATGACATTGCAACTGGATGTCATTTAGATTGAGTTTTGGTATTTTTAGACATTTTGTTTCCAGCTTGTAGCTTAACAGGATTGCAGTTGTTGAAAACAAATGTAAACTCAATTTACTTCCTTTGCATAAGTAAATGCAAAGGAAGTACATTTGCTGGTGCACAGTCAGCTGGAAAGGATGCTGCTCTATCTAAGCACATACAGGAAATTGTATGTATTCTTTCTTACTCTTGAGATTTCTGATTTTCCTACCAGGTTTCAAAGCAGTTGAGTCCTTTCATATCTCCTAGTTACCTTTTAACCATGCTCTGATAATCGGAACAGAAAGTGACACGCTTCCTTGTGATATGCAGGGCAATTCATTGTTTATGATTTTAACATGACCGTGTAATTTGAACAAATATAGAGATTTAGTGCCTGGTTTTTCTATCACCGATTTAGTAAAGGTAATGATTCAGATTTTGAAAGATACATTTTACTTTGATTTAAAACACGGCGTAAATGTTAAACAGAATTGTACTACTTTAAGACAAAGATTTGATTATTGAGTTGATATTTCGAAGCATCTTTGCCCCCAGATATTAGCGAAGTTAGTGTTACTAAAAGCAGTGGCTATATATATTTCCTGTAGAAATCTCTTGTCCTTCCTTTAACCGTCTCAGTGATATTCAGAATATCTGTCTTCTTTACACAAAAATAATTTGCACACTGAATAGTCTTGTTTGCTTATTTACTGACCATGAAAAAAGATGCATATCAGTGACCCTTGTGAGGTTGGTCAAATATGTTTTTTGGGGATTGGGAGTGGCTGGTACTGAGAAACATTATTACAGGTTTGCCCATCCTTTAAAAAGCCTTAAATGTATCCAAAATTAAGGCCTTAAAATATCTTAAATGTATTTATATATATATATATATATATATAAAAAGGTAAGCTGGCCTGCCTTAGATGCAAAAACAAGGTTTTAAATTTTGTATTAGTGGGGAAGTTATTGTTGTAGAACGTTATTTTTATTTTTCTCAGGAGACTTTTCTCTCAGGCAAAAGTTTGAGTTGAACACAGACATCTGCACTGCGTTTTAATTGCAAGCTAGCTAGCCAAAATAGCTAGCTTTATGCATCCATCATGGATTAGTGTAAATTAATTACTTGTTGGCTTGACAAGGTTTGTACATTTCTCTGGAGATATGGGCCTTAAAATGTATTCACAGCGGTTTTGAAAAGGTCTTAAAACATCTTAAATTTGAGTTGATGAGTCAGAATTTGAGTCAGTATTTTAGTCACTAGATTTAGGGCTAAGTAATCTTTTAATTTCATTAGCATTTTCTAGCCACAGGATTTTCCATATCTGCCAAAATTATGAATAATTTTGGGCTTCTATATATAATTCCACAAACTCCACGATCTTGTTTGAACCGAACCACCAAATGATTTGTTCTCACAGTCATGTTTTTATTGTAACTCTCTTGTGTCCCAGGATACTAAATAGCAACCTGAATGCTTTTGCTTTGATGAGCTGTGATGAGAACATAGTTACTAAGCAATAAGGAGTTATTGCTACTTTGTTACTGTTTGATGCCCAGTTTAAAAAAAGCCTTGTTTGCATCTATCACGTCCTAATGACAGGAAGCTACAAGAGCAGACACATTTATAACACACTTTTTGAAGACATAAATTGGTCCTGAAGTCGGTGGCTCAGTTGATGTGAAGGAAGGAGTGAGGCATCATGGGAGGTTCATATTGAGCCACCTCTCAGCCATCAATGGAGGGTGCCAGAGAGCCCCTTTTGTGAATAGGGTCAAAGCTGGGGTGTCACAGGCAGCACCCCCACTATTACCCTCTTGTTATCATCTTACTCACAGCTTCTGTGTTTCAGGTGTTGCTTATCTAAGCTCATGTTGTGAGACAGTTGACTGTTGAGTTTGCTATAACACACAATCTTTTAATAAAAAAATTTAATGTTTCCCTACTGGCTAACACAAAATTGAGCAAGCCTAAAAACAAAATTGCTCTTGTAATGTTACTGCAGCCTGTGGCATTGGCATTCATACTTTGCATAGACAGACACCACAATTGGATGAGCAACAAGATAAGAAGCATGTCTTTGTGCAATGGTGGTATTCAGTAAAAACAATTTGAGCTCTTGAAGTCTAGAAGTTTTATTCTAGCTTTCGTAAAGCTTCATGTAACTTTAAAAAAAGATGTGGAAAGATGGGATATCATTAGATTACTTAAAATTGTTCGTCCTATGCTATTTTCGACTTGTCTCAGAAGTTAGTTTGGATCTGGAATGGATGAAAACCAATAGGATTTGCTCATTATTGTGCTCAGTCGCCAGGATAAATACTATTAACAGAATAAGCTGATAAAATATTTTTCTATGTTCTAAGCATTGAAAACATGGAGGAACATACTGAAAAACAAAGCTTGTAGAGTCCTGTGTGAACCACGGGTTTAATAATACACAAAAAGATGGGTGGCATGTCAAATCTGAATTCTTGGTCAAAATTTCAACTTCAGAAGAAATTCAAATGGATTTTTTCTATTTTGGAAATTTGCTGTTAACTGCAGTTATTAGCAAACTTTGGGTGTTTTATTTTTTATGGGTCAAAGTGGGAGATTATGGAAGTTTGTAAATATTACAATAAGTTTGGAAGAAATATTTTCTATCTTTTTCTACCTAATAACATTCTACCTAACGCATCTGATACAATTTTTAATTAACTTTCTAAATATAAACAATTAGAAAACATAATGCCACTGTAATGTTTTTCCCCTGAACTGAAAACAATGCACTTGTTTCTATCCACATTCCTACAGGCTCAGCCATTAATAAAATAATGATTTGTTCCATTTTTCAATGTTTGTATTAGTAGTGTTGGTTTTCTATGCTGTAGGACCAGAGCCTATCAATGATAAAGTAATGCTTTCAGGCTTAATGTTCTGCAGTGATATGATTTAGCATGTTTAACATAGACATGCTGCCTTAGATGAGCATGTCTGTTGCTCTCCCTACCCCCAATTTCTCTTGCACTTGCAGATGTGCTCATGCGTACTGCTTTTAATGATGATTTCAAAAGACAGCAAAACTCTGCAGTGCTACAAGATGTTGGTCTTGTGAAGTCAGCAGGAGGAGAACCAGCATATATATTTGGTGACTGGATTAATCAACAGCTATAATTTTTGTGGTAATATGAATTTTAAGAGCAATATTAAGTCATCCTAAATATGGCTGTTATTTGATTGATCATCTTGTAGTTTTAAAGTATTTTATTCATTCTACAATTAATGCATTTATTTAATTAATCTATTGTTTCATGTCTTCAAATGCTCTTAAGTTTAAAGGAGCACTATTATGTAAAATTGATTTTTCTTTTAGCTTTACGTCTTGTTATATTGTGATTCTTTCATCAAAAATAAACCTGTTGTCTTACCTTGATTATTTCATATATGTTTGAGAAGTCCTGTAATGTCCTGTGGCAATCATTTAGTAGTGCAAAACACCTGGATGGGACAGAGCACCGCCTTCAAAGACAGAGCTCCTCTTCGGAACTGCAGTTTCCAAGTTTCCGAGCTTCAGCATTACAGACCACCTCTTTCCCACGTTTCCCCACAGTCTCCTTCAGACTAGCCAGCAGAAATTAGCCCATTCCTGGTTGAACTACGCATCACCTGAGTGCATCAATTGAGCCCAGCTGAGCTTCTCAGTGCAATGCTGTTAAAATTAAAGGGTTAACAGAGGAATGATGTTGTGATTATTTCCTGAGGGTAAAGTTGCAGAAAGAGCAAGAGTCTCTTAAAGAGACAGAGGCCCAGTTTCACAGGGTTATATCACAAAATCAAATCTCTTCAGTTTTATTTGATATATATATATATATATTGAATTTTCATAACAACTGTAGGTAACATACTTGATTGCACTATAAAATGTCACCACATACCTGGAAAACATGCAACACTGCCCCTTTAATGCATAATAAGAGACAATTTCTTCTGCATGGTATCCCTGGATTTAATGGAAACAGTGTATTTGCACCACTGAATGTAATCCCACTCATCGGAAACATGGATCCAGTCACGACCCAGCAGCTGATGCGTACCTGAGTCACGGTCTTGGTTCTCTAAATGTTGTCTCAGAGAGAAAGAAACTTTGATGCAACAGCTGTACCCTGATCAAATACCTTTAAAGTGAGTGTTCCACCTCTGCTGTTCAGTCAACACCTTGTAATGATGACAAACCGTCTTGGTCTGAGCAGTTGCTTTAGATCTTTGGTCAGCTGGAAGATCAAGCCGTCATCCTTTGAAGTTTATTCTAATGAAAATGTTGTGCACATGAAAAGGAATTTATTGAGGTATATTTCATGAAAGCCCATCTGGGGGCACATGTAACTTTGGGGTTTTTTTCATGTTTTACAAGCTCTCCTCTAGCGCATTTAACCTGGGTTAAACACACAAGTTATTGTCATTTTATACAACACAGCCTGGTAAACACACCTCTTGAGCATTACATCTCTCAATGGAGAGCATTCTGTTCTCCATTGTTTTTCTTTCTTCAGAATTTGTTATAAAAGAGGCATTTTGGAAAGATGGTTGCAGTGGGTGTGGAAAGTTGGGATCAGTGACTTCATTACAGCCCTTTATTACAAGAATGTCTCGACTCCTCTGGGCCAAGTTGCAGCTGTGGCCATGAGTTGCCCCCCCTGACCCCCTGCACCTCTTTCCTCTCCAATGTTGTCTCTTTTGAAACCTCATCATGTTTGGCTGCATTTGCCTCCTCTCCAGCGCTGTTGTGAAATTTCTAAGCCTTTATCTTTTCCTTCATGACTAGGCTAGCTCGACATGCTCAGGAATTATGAGCAGCTATTCCCATCAGCCAAACGTACATCACCATTGGCGACTGCTGATTTTTGTTATATCTGCCATCCACCACTCCTCCGGATCTAGGGCTTATTTTAGCTCGGCAGAGAGAAGGAAAAGACTCAGACACGAGTATTTTTAGAAATACGTGGTAATAGGGCTCTTTTAAAAAAAAAAAAATTCAAAGTGTCATGTCATAGCCCTACAATTTGTTTGTTCTGCTGACTTTTTGTTGCATCCTTCAGGGAGAATTGCAGTGTGCAACACTAGCTTAGCAGAGCTGGGCATGTCAGCAAGGCTTAGGATGCATGCTTATGATGGACACGTCTGCTGATGTGAGTGGGGATGAGGTAATGCGCTGTACCACACTGCTCTAATTTGGGAGCAACCTTTGACTTACTCAAATGCTTCTTTGTCTCATAGCTATAAAAAAGTTAGTTTTACTCTGCAACCTTGAAGTTACAAAGTAAAAAAAAAAACTTGCTTCATTGGCCAACTGAGTTTCAGGTCAGACCTAGAGTTTGTTGAGGCCGTTATTTTTTTTCAGTGGGGGCATTATTCATTTGAGCATTTACAAATGATTCTGGGTTTTGAGAATGATTTTTGTTTTCTTTTGCCTGGCACTATCAGCCAACTCTAAAGCAAAGGCTTGAAAACTCCTCTTCTATCAGGCTACCACAGTGTGCGCCAAACCCACCCCATCCCCCAGTCCCAAGGGAATGTAGGCCTCAGCCCAAGCTCTGCGGCTCTAATGCTGTAACTGGACAGCCTTCATTGGGTCAAGTGGAGATTTGCTTAGGAATCTAGGGGAGATTTTGTAATGCTCTCACCAACCACCAGTGTGTGAGGATAAATACAAGTTTGAATAATTGGGAAAAAAATTATTCTGTCCTTGGCACAAGATCACAGATTTGAAACAAACTGCAACAGAGTGAAGGCAAGATGTTGAATGTCAGGAACATGTCTTGTCTTAGTCTATCAGTTTCTTATCTGCATATCTCTGATTCCTTAGACTAGATGAGAACTGTTCTTTGCTGGAAAGAACTGTTCATTTCCTTCCTGGAAATGTACCAGAGATTTGTGGCCAATTCCTGATCTATAATAATTTTTTTTTTTTGAAGGTTTGACCTTCTGATACAGATATTAGTCAATTTGTAAGTTTTCTTGACATGAAGCTTAAATAACCGTTTAGTATATTGGAAGCAAATGCAAATAGTGCAGAAAGTGAGGGAGCACACATTGTATTCGAGGATTTCATTATTTTAAAATGAAGAGAATTTGGAGTTCAATTTGTAAACTAAATTTAAGTTAGGCACTAGCACCCCTCCTGACTAGGGACAAGGCTTTAAGAAAATGGATGTATGGAGAACAGCAAGTAACGCAAAGGAAGCATGTTTGTTTTTGTTGAGCATTTTTAGTTTTGGTTAGTGTCTCCTCGCTTTCATTTTTCTTCTTCTCCGTAAATCACTGAAGCTTGCGATGTAATCATAAAGCTAAAGCAGGAGCTGAATACAACTGAAAATATTGTGCACGGTATGCCAAGCTTTACTTGACCTTTGTGATTTCCAGAAGACTGCCAACATTTCCAAATTCAGCATGTTCCATGATAGGCAAAGGTTGAAAGCACAAAACCAATAAAATAGAGAAACTCTGGTGACATCCCACATCTTTCTGCTTTCTTGCAGACCACATAGTGTTGTTACCCTGATCTGGTCACACTACGGTTTGTTTAATTTACTCATGGGCAGAAAGACGAGTACAATTTTGCAACACAGAATGTACATTTTCTCTTGTGTGTTTTATTTATTGGCAAGAGAGAATATGCAATAGGAGATTCTCTTGAGGGAAATAAGCTTTAGAGCAATCCAGAGTGAGGGCTTTTGCCACTCCACTTAGAAGTACATTGTAGAGCAGTTTTGAATGGCTTTCTCATCCTAAAAAGCCTGAAGTTAAACTAAGCAATTGTCCAATTAAACTGTGACTTGGAGGAAGCTCTGCCAGTCAAATCATCCAACCCCACTGCACTGTGTCCCTCACTCTTTCTTGTGTCCTCTCTCAGCAACAGACATAAAAACATTGATCATACAGAAACACACATAAACCAGATGTGCAAAGCCAGAAGGCCTCAAACCTTTAGGATAATTGCAGTTCTGCCAACATCCCAATAGGCTTATAAGGAAGTAGTGAAATGATCAAGCCATCAAAGTATCAAAGAGACCAATGCATGCAGACACCATCGCTTATTTTTATAGACAATGACCTTCCTGCCCCATATCCGGCTATTGTTTCCTAGTAGGACTCCGGGCCTCCGTCAGATATCTTTTGCTCTGCCAAGCAGAGCAAAGGAACATGATTCAGTTAGTACTGCTGCTGTCTTAGATTTAAAGATGTAGATGCTTATTCAGAATATAATCATAAAAGCACTAAATAATTGTATAATATTTGGCTGACTCTTTGTCGGTGTCAAAAATGAAATTATATCACATTTCTCAATTCTGTGTGGGTAACATCCAGAATCATGCAGCTGCAGCTCCTGTATAGTCGAGCATAGCAATATACTATGTCTAAGTGCTTCTTATTCATACTCAAAACAATATTGGCATTTAAAACTTGTTAACTTGACTCTAAAAACCCAAAGACTAAATTATCATGATAGTTAGCTTTATCATTTTGAACATAATGACATTTTTCACCCCCATTTCTAAAGTCAAATGCAACGTTCAGGCAAACATTTGGAACGAGAGCAGCACTGGTTCAAAATAAAATATGACATTGCAATGCTTTGTTGTATTTAGTTACACTTTGATTTGTTGCTAAAATGCTCCTCAAATTTGATCATTTTAAACAAAAACCCAGTTACTGTGCATATATGAACATTTGCTAAGTAGTAGTTGTAGGTTCCAAACTCTGCCTTTGTGCAGTAACTGATCAATAACATGACTAATTTAATTAATTAGAAGGAATACAATCAGAAGAGCTACAACAATTTGATTGCTAATATTTTTTCCCAATAATGTATAACTCAAATTTTGTGGACTAGAAGTGATCACTCCAACATGACCATTCACTGCTTATCTTATGTTTCCTTTTTAGCCAAACCTGGTTTGTCTGGCAGGATTTCATGAAACCTTTGTTTCCCATTTTGGTTTGAGTAATTCTCAGCTCAGCTCACCAGTCTGGAATTCTTCTTGATCGACAAATCACTGATTTAATGTGGTCATACATTTTGGACGCGACTCATTCCAGGGAACAATTAAAATGCATCTCTCAAACCTTTTGAGAAAGTGTCCACCACAGAGGGTATTTTATATGCATTTATTTAGGGGTTTTGAACAGATTTGATGAATCCTGAAGATCTAAAAGAGGAAGAGGGTGGCTAAGTTCTAACACTAAATGAATTCCCAAGCTAATGGCTAGCTGACTACATTAAACTGAAATCCTGAAGCTAACAACCCATGGGTCCTCTGCTACACTGTGTAAACCCTAATGATGATGGTATACATAATTTATATTGTGAGTCTATATTGAAAAAAGAGACTAAGTGACAAAACACACGGGAAATGACTCAGTGGGCCAGATGTGCATTTCTTTTTTGGGGGTTTCCTCTCTCGCATTTCCCCTGTCTGTGTCTTTTATCTTTCAGTTTGTATGATCATTCTGTCTTCATTCGACAAAGAAAGAAAATGTGTAGATAGGATACAGCTTAGCATGCTTTGGCTTCTCTCATTGTGCTGTATCTTTTGAAGTCAAGCAGGTAAATAAATTATCAGCAGCTGGATTACTTCATTTACTTTGAAGCAACCAGACACAAAGATCAGATTTAAAAGGTTTTTTCATTGTAACATACTGTGCGTACTTTGTGAAATTTTCAGTAGACCCATTTTGTTTTTTATTTTTATAGTCAAATTACACTAAGGGTGCATTCAAACATCTTCACTCATTCATGGGTAAATTTGCTAATTCATTATGAATTGACTTTTTGAACCATTACAAACAGTAATATCAATAAAATATTATTTCGTAACATTCTACTTTGCAATTACACTTTTGCTTTGTTCCCAAACTCAATGAGTAATCACATCAAATGATCTCAGTCAAGTCTACAACATCAGGAAATTGTTTTAATTGGGATATTAATATTGAATATTGTGATGACAATTGAGCTAAATTTTCCTCACTCTCCTGCAGAGATGTCTCCTCTGCAAGCTGTTCCCTGAGTTGAGAGGTTAAGCTCATGTTCATTCTCCTAGCTTCATGCAGAGTGGTTCTAAAGCTTTTCTGACTTCAGCAAACCTTGGTTAGCATGCAAAGACAAAGATCAGAGAAAAAGCTATGGTTCTGTACCTTCTCTCTAAATCAATTGCATCAGATCATGGAATGTTAAAAAGCCTTGGTTATCCACCATGTCAGAGAAAGATGGACACATGTAAGGGTTAGTAGTTACTCAACTCTGCTATTTATGGCAGTGAAGTGCCCGTCTCTCCCAGCTAATGGTTGCTCAACCTCTCCATTAAATTTTTGTCTTTTAAATATTTTATCGTGAATAAAAACTCAGCAAGAGGCAGTAGCATGTTGTAGTCCATAATCATTTTCCTTCTTCCCTGCTGTCATTATGTAGCCATGAAGTAGGCTTCTGTTAATCTTTCTGCTGCTTTGGATTGAAAAACCCTGTTGGGCTTTGGAGAACTGCACTCCGCTCTCTGGCGCCCAGTTGTTCAAACGCACACACAAGCTTAGAGTTAAAACTACATCAGCTGGTTGGTGCTTCCACACAGGTTAAAGGTTCCGCTGTTTCTGTGAGAATCTAGACTGCTGAATGAAGGACCATATCTTCTTGTGTAAGAATTACTGTGTAGTATGTTGATCAGAACATATACCAAGTGTGAAGATTTGCTACCATTGTTCAACACCTTAATTCCTTTACATGGCCTTCGGGAAAGCAGCTGGGTGATGCTGTAGGTGATTGCTGTGCTGTCTGGGACTGTTCTTGGTCTCTGCATAAGTCTAAAAGTTTAAATGTATGCATAATCTTGATTTTTAAATGTTGTGCACAGAAATGCAGTTTGGGGTGTTGTGAGGTTCAGCTATTGGGAGATATGTTTATAAATTAAAACATATTAAAACTAAACTGTACTATAGTTTTGAATGCACCTAGAGGAAAAAATTGTGGATAAACGGGGTTAAATATCAATTAGGATTGCTATCTGAGGTCCTGACCTTTGCGGGTCACATTGTTACGGCTGACTGCTTCTGGAGCTAAACTGGTATGAAAGTAAAACACAGGCCCTTCATTTAGTGTTGGTGTCTGTAACATGACCGAGCTCAGCTGGAGCTGAGGTCATATTGATTGGGCAACAACCCCAGGCTGCCTTATGATACTATCAATTCTCAACTGCATCAATTATAATTGTGGATGAAAATATATTCCGAAGATAAAGACAGCTCACAGGATTCAAATACGAACACTGGGAGAGTATACCAAATCATATGATAATGATTATCTGTGAATAACAGATAATCATTCTCTTAAAAGATGAACATGTCACTTTCAAGTGTCTAGAAATTTCACATGAAACATAAAGCAGATTTGTTCAAGTCTACAATCCTCTTCCTGACATCTTGCCAATTTTATTTGATGTTTCCATGATGTCACACAACGATCCAGTCTGTTTGGGGTATTGGATAAGAAAAACAAAAATTACAGGTCGTCTGCAGATGGGTTTCCAGTTGTGTCAAATGATATGGATTGCCCTGGAAGAGGCTTTCAAAGTTATGACTACCCAAATTTCCCAATTAGTTTAAACATTTTGGTGTGTAAACTTGGTCAATGTAAATCTGAGTTGAAACTAGGTCAAGAAGTCTTTCTTCCATTTTCTAGCAGGAAGTCATTGTGACTGTTAAAATATTTCTCTATACAGTTTATAATGTCAGAAAATATATAACTGTAGAATTCTTACTCTGTTTCTTGGCTACTGTTTTGATCACAATGGGAAGACGAGTCCTGCAGTATCTTTAGGGTCTTGGGTTGTCGCAAGTCTTCTGTGGTGGGTAACTAAAGTGAGTCTGTTGGAGCGCTCTCTGCCAGTCTCTTCACATTACGTGATGGGTCTTTCTAACACAATTTGCATCATAACCAAAATGTGCATGTTGGTGTTTGTTCAGTGAGTCAGCTTAGAGGAGGTGGCACTGGTGGAGTCGTGACTTTAAAATAATGAACTGGGACGCTGCATGTGATGCATGGGTTCCAGAAAAAATGGCCAAAATAATTACCCATGAGAGAAGAAGTTACATAAATCTCAAATCCCACATTTTCATGTTTTTCAGCATTTACAGACTGTGACAGAAATAAAGATAAAATAGAAGTACAATTTTAAATGTTCTCAGTGAGCTCTGGTATTTTATACTATTTCTTAAACATTTAAGGCTGAAGACTTCAGCCAACTATAAAGTGAAAGTGAACTAATCGCAGGAAGTCGCATGTGATTTTCCAAGCAGTTCTTCGGTCTGTTTGTGTAACCACAACGGTACTTCAGTCTCTCACTCTCTGCCATCTTATTTGCTGCTTCTGGGTCTGTCCTTTGCATGAAAAGCAATGTGGTGGATAGCTCTCTGCCTTTTCTGCTGCTCATAATAGCCAGTGTGTTGTGATAGTGCCCCAAACAAGCAGCTGTTGCAACTAATATTATCCAGCCCATTCAGTCCATTTCTGAAAGTCAACCAAACCAAGTGAAGGTGACATTTTTTGGAAATCCCCTGCACAGTCAACAGTCCTCGGTACTATTCTGATCTGAAAGACAATAAGATTAGGCCACTTTATACTTCAGAAAGTCAAACTTGAAGTATTTGATCCCAGATCAAAGTTCAGTAAGCTAACTTGTCCTTAAGTGCTTTGGCTTGTTTGTCAGGTATGCCAGATGTTTTTTATGATGACGTGTACGGTTTCCTTTAATCTTTAATCTTCATTGTAAGTTATTCTTTACTCAGAGCTGCTTTGTTTTCTGAAATGCTGAGTAAATATAAGCACACAACCTAATCACGACAGTTTTGCAGGAAAATTGTTTAACTTGTGGGTTAAAATCTTTCACAACCTCTTTCGTGTTCATGCAAATAAATATTGTGACATAGTGGACAGAAGATGTTACTTAGAAGATTAAAAACTACATTGTAAAAACAGCCAATGTAGAGCAGAAACATGTTTCTAAATATGTTATACATTTTGTATAAATGAGAAGGATGTTGGGCTGTAGCAAAAACACTTTGAAACTTGGCTATTAATTATTCCACATTGTAATTAACATTAAACTCAAACGATACAGTGAATGTATACTGGCAGATGGAAAAACAAATTCATCTCTTCCTCGCTTCAAAGAAATAGTATTTTTATCTCTTGGTTTAATTGTATTGAAAGTGAATAGGACACAATGGTAGCTGTTCACGGTCATAGTGGTAACCATGAATAGCCTCCACTTCATGCCGTACTTTCTCTGATGTGTAAAATCCTAAGAGGAACTACTGAATAATGTAAAAGCCTCTTGCTCTGCCACACCGTGTGCTTTATTTGTCTAGATTGTGTTATGGGTTGGAGGAATCTGGGAAAAAGAAGGATAGAAATTGATTATGCGTGTTTGACGAAAACACTGCAGGACTTGGTAAAAGCGAAACGGCACACCACGCATACTATTGACCTGGTTGGATGGGGAAATAAGCCTCAGAGACACAAACCTTGATTGTTGCCAAAGAGGATAAATGGCTTTAATAGAGAAAACTTCAGGCTTTATTCCAGAGGGATAGGCATTGGACATACAGAACGACTCATCTGGATTCAAGGGATTTCTCCGTGGGGGGGAACTTTCATCATGTGGTATTGTTGTTTTTGTGCAACTTAACAATCTACACCAAACCAAGAATGTTTTCTTTAAGAGTTAAATTTGCAAGCTTTTTTTCTTAAAAGTTCATATAGTGACAGATCTGACCCCTTAAATGGTATTTCCTTTCATAACTTCTGGATATTCGCAAACACACCGTCCAAAGCTAGCTTAGTACTGCATGGCCAGCGCTGTAGTCTGAGATCCTTTATATGTGAGAGTAAGACGGTGGTGTAAAAATCCTTCTCACGTGCGAAGGCTTTTCTGTGCAGATAGCGTGCTTATTCTGTTATGTTATATAACACCTCACAAGTCTGTATCATTGCAAATAGCTTTTTTACATTAATAAGGGGATTAGGACTGATATTCAACTTAGCTGTAAGGGAAAAAAATGGGTCTCTGCTCAGTCACAAGTCAGGAAGATGAGGCTCAGCAGTATGGAGAGCTTATCTTCTTTAATGGACATGTCTGCAGCAGAGAAGGCTGCAGCACCATCAGTGTTTCCCTGCTTTTTCATGTTGGTAGCATTACAGTACGAAACATTTCCAAACCTTGTTAGAATGATAGAAATTGAGAACAACTTGGAAAAAACATTCATCAATCCTTTAGGTTTTTTCTGCAACTGAAAACAGGCTAACTTTGGCTCACTAACATAAATCGCTCATAGAGAATCCATCATTTCTAAGCTTTACTATCCGTTATTTTGAAGGACATACCATGAGTTCAAGTGAAGACTATTAAAGACTGTAGGAATAAAGCATTTCGGCAATCAGAACGAGTTCACTTTATTTAAAGGCTGGATGGGCCACCTAGCACTATTGTCTTGCATATTTGAATGCATAGCAGAATTGCATACTTTTTATCAGAATTCATAAACCTGTGAGATTAGACTAGACCCCAGAGTGTAAAAATTCTGTTTGATGTAAACTCTGCATGAGCTTACTTTGTGTAAATGAGTCACTGCTATAAAAATCCACACCATGCCGCCCTGGGAGGATAATCAGGACATAATGTTTCACTTTATTGTATCAGAAAATATCATTTTCTTTCTTTTTTTTTTTTTATATCGAGGGGAAACATATATATTGTAAACACATTATTCTGCTTTTGTTTTCTATTAAACAATATTTAACTTTGATGTGCAAGTCCACCTGCCTCAAGCGTGAGTCATCAGAGTCCTATGTCAGGCATCAAAGGATCTGCTGGGAGTTCAACATTTGGATACGGAGTCTGAAGTACCGGATAAAATCAGACGCCTCACTTCTCAAATTCCAATTAAAATAGATAAAACAATTTAGAGCACCATTGTTTTTTAACGTTTGGCATTTGCACTAATTAAATAATTCCCAAGGTTTCTTTCCAAGCTACCATGAATACTGTGTGCATCATGTGGAGCCATGTTTTAAAAAACTTTAATAAGAGAACAAGATGAATCTGGAACCAGAAGAGCTCTAAACCTGTCCGGAGTCTGTTTTCTATCCAACTCTCCATCCAACATCGACTCATTTGGCCTCGTCCTAAAAGCTATAAGGTATTTTGCCCTTGAACACAAATACAATTCCGGGCAGTTGACATGGTTTTCATGGCCAGTTAGCAACTCAGAAATTATGGCCTATGATTCATAAATTATGATTCATAGCCGTCAGTGTGTTATGCACCCAAAGGAATGGAAAGTAAAGGGTGTGGATAAGGATTCAATAAAGATGTCACTTACTAAGTAATTATCACATGTCAAAACTTGACACTTGTAATTATAGTCAGAATTCACATTTGATTGTAATTCTCTTTGCTTAGAGGGTGTAAAAATTGGCCTAAATAGCTCAACATTGGTAAAGTTTTTGAGAATAAAGTTAAGACATTTATACTACTAATGCATCGTGTTCTGCTGTGCTGTTTGGCGATCCACAAATTGGACAAAATGAATAATGCCTGTTACTGGAGGAAAGCTAACAGGAGTTTGTGTTGCAAGTCCTGAATGTCAATATTTTCTGCGTAAAGAAAGTATCTCGCAAAGCAACTAGACAGCTGTAGATGGCATGACTTTGTTTGGCTAATTTCACATCTAAGACTGAAAATGTAAAACTTTTTGTGTCAAAGCGTAACAGAAAAGTGTCCCAAAAATGTAACATATTAGAAAAGAACATTTTTATTTTAATATTCCTAATTATTATTTAAAATCTAAAAAACTAATAGTCCTCCAGATTAAAATTAAACTTACTTTAAGCTGCTTACAAATTCCTTGATAATATTACCTTTTTCTTTTCAGTACATTTTCCTTGGCTGTTTTTAAGTAGTCTGGACTGCAATTAATCATCTTTAGATAAATTATTAATCATCTTTAGTTCAAAATGATTGTCATCTTTAATTTTGGAGCTTTAAAATAAGAAACCTAAAGCTTTTTGAAGATGAATTAAAAAACAAACATTTCTCAATGGATAGTCCATATATATGTCTTTCCATAACTGACTGGTCATAAATGCCACGCGGGGAGGAGCATGTGAGGGGGAGGAGAAGTGCAGCCTCAACTTTCCCAGAGGCTCATGCAAGCGTCAGTTTGTGTTATAAATCATTCAGAGACTCTCAGAAGGGGCACAATACATTTTTTTCCCTGCTCTCTCATCCCTCCATCCTATCGGCCTGTTTTATTATTGAATACAGTTCCTTTGAGCACACAGTCTGCCACATGGCTCCATCAGAATCAACAAGCGGGCAAGAGGTTGGAGGCTTAACTAAGAGCTCGAAAGAAAAGGGTAACAATTTATTTTGTAGGTGAAAAGGAGGGGAAAAAAACATTTAATTTATTTAGAGTTCAAAGAAAAGTCACAGGGTCATTACAGAGCTGAATAATGAATAAGCATCAAGACTGTAGGGCTACTTGTAGAGAGTTTGCTTCTGTTTTTAGGCTCGCATGTGTTGTGGAAAGGTCAGCTCGTGTTCGCTGGTAACACTGAATGCTTCACCACCTGCTTGTCAGGACAAAAACGGCGCAGTAGCTGACAGCGCTCTTCTGTCAGGACAACTCATTCAGATTTGATGCGTCTTTGTGCATACTTTGCATGCGTCTGTGTGGGTGAAGGAGAAATATTGTTTGTGCTTGCTGGTGGGTGAACAACCAGATTGTTGCGATCTGTCATTGAACATTAATAGGAGTTTCGTGAAGAACCTGTTCAGCAGCACACAGAGGTCAAATCCCCTCCATCCTCTGCCGTGTAAAATGGCCGTCCACCTGGTGGAAGCTCTGATCTTTATGATCCACAGCATAAATAGGAGCAAAAACAAGCAGATAAAATATAATACCTGAGGTCTATTATTTCCTAAAAGCTGATAGAGTAACTGGCAGTAACTGAGGGGATAATAACCACCGACAAACACCGAGGAGATTTTTTTATGCCAGTTGAGTCATTCCACAGTATGCTCATTCTGTAGTTATATGAAAGCTTTACATGTGTTTGCACAGGGCGAGTATCACTTTTATCACTCCTATCTCTTGTTTTATTAGCCATTCAACATAAGAAACGTTTTACACAAAAAGCTAAATGCATCTCTGATAAGAGTGAATAGAAAGCAAACATCATTTTGGTGTTTGGCGTATTTGCCAAACATTTCCATGAGCTCATTGAATCTCTTGGCAGTCTCACTGGATGAACTGTAGAGTAAGGCTGCCACTAACAACCTTGTTTTTTCCCTATCAACTATTTATTTTTTTATTAATTAGTCTAAGAAATAATTTCTTCAAAAAGTCACAAGTAATTTTAGTTTGTAATTTACTTCACTCAACAAAAAAGTGACTCCTCCAATAAAAATGTAACACAGTGTTAAGTTAAAGAGTCAGAATATTCAGTATGTTGTGAACACCAACATATATGCATATATAATTTAACTGGAGAAATATAGTGTCCCAAGTAAATGTTTTTGTAAATGTTTACAGAAACATTTACAGAAATGTAAATCTAAAAATCTTTATGTAAAAGATTTTTTACATAAAATCACCAACATTTCTACTGTCTATACATATGGTACTTATGCAAAAAAAATGATTATGCTTAACTCTCTACTGGTGTCTTAGATCTTGTGCCAATTTGTTTTCCTGGTTCATGTTGGTTTGACAAATATTTAAAGTCCGCATTCAACATTTTCTTTCCTGTACATAATCAAGAGCCATGTAACCAGCTCCTTTCTTTCTTTTCCATTAAACCTCAGGAACAGCGTTATTCCAGTCATGAGGGAAGCTGACAATACTGCAGTTCTGGGTTTATTCTGAGGAGAGTGGAAAGGAGAGGAAGGCTGAGGATAGGCTAACACATCCTGTCACACGTTTCTTACCGGTAAGTCATCACACACCTCATTCTCTGTTGCGTTTTCTCTCATTTTCTTTGTTATACTTATCCTGTCACTTACTTTTCACCACTGTAAGCAAACATTTTACCAACCAAGGTTGCATGCTCACACAGAAATGCTCTTCTTTGCACAGTTACATAAACAAACAGGACAGCTATGAGCCACCCTAATGCTGGGTTTGACTTGTGTTGAAAGCTCAGTGCTCTATTTACGTTATTGAATATAACAGTTAATTATGTTATCTTAAAAGATTTTTGGTGATATTTTAAAGTCAGAATTCGATACTTTGCTTTTCTTTATTTTTAGTTTTGCATATTGTAGTAAGTGATGAAAGTCTGAAGTTGAGCTGTTGTTTTCGAGATCTTTTTGATTAGAATAATAACATACATCTGTCTTTGCTGCACAGAGAAGCTTCAGCGATCGTTATAATTTGACCAAAAGTCAAGTGCGTGTGTGTTCAGGGCTGTTGGCAGCCCTTCCTGCTCTACTGAATCACATGCTGGTTGGTAAATAAAGGTTAGAGAGATGGACTGTGGTTGGACGAATACCTTGACTTGCAGAGTAACTCTGCAGGCATAAAAGTTTGTTTTCAGGTGTTTTGTTTTTTCTTAGCAGGTGACCTGTTAGTTCAAAGTCAGATTATACTAGAGTTGAATAATTATCCTCTGAAAATGTTGGTGATATGGCAAAGACCATCATGAGCTGAATTTTTGACTTCATAGAGAAAAGTAACAAACATTTTCTAAGCTAATTCTGACAAGGTTTAGAATAATAACACAGAAGGTACAGAGGGTTGTGTTATACTTATTTATTGATTTTATATCAATATAATAAAATTCATAACCATTCCTTATTTAAAGGCAACGCAATCAGTGCTGGATATGAACCAAAACATGCATGCATAGCTTTTTATATTATGGATGTATATGTGACTCATCACGTACAGCTGCAGTCAAACTGCAGTGAAACTCTCTTGCTCCTACATTTAATGTGAGGAAAACCTCACATCAAATGTCCTAATTTGGGAGTGTATGACCAAAGACAAATCATTAAAATACCAGCAGAAATGTTTATAAAGCTGGACAACAATTTTTAAGAAGTGCTTGATTGTTCTAGTGCTAATAATAGCTATTCTACTGACTTATGTTTCTATATTTGTTGGGTATAAATAGTTTTCTGTCTGCATTTTTTTAGGTAATATCTAAAAATCAGATTTTTACATTTTTTAAAATTCTTTTTACACCATTGAAACCCCTTTTGTACACACTGAAACTGTAACAATGACTGTGATTTTGATATATTGTCCAGCACAAGAAAGACAGATAACCGAGTTTCTGCCATCGCAGTACAGCAATGGCACTTGAATAAAATGACTACCACTTCCACACATGCCAGATAGTTTGTATTTGTGTAAATTCTCAGAAAAATCCAACTTTACGATTCTTACTGAAACAGCTGTTTCACATGTACTGCGTTAAAATTTTCTCTTCCTTAGCAAGCTGATATTGTGCTTAAAATAAACTTTTTTTATTATTCATACAGTAACGAGGCTGACCCACTTACTGTAACGCAGGAGGCACACACACTCATACGCAAGCATACGTCACACACACACGCAGTGCGCTCTGAGGACTTTGATTTCTTCTGAGATGAGAGGCTCTGTCTGCTCACAGTATGTTTTATCTGTATTCATGATACAGAATTATTAAAGCGCACAATATTATTATTATTATGGAGAGTGTGTTTGATTCAACCACTCACTGACAAACTCAGAAAAACTTAAAGTCCTAAGCCTGCTCTTTAGAATGCCATGGTAGGAGTTAAGGGAGCTGGATTATTACGTAATTCTTATGCTTTCACTCTGACACACATAAGTCTCATAAACCTCATCAGCACAGTTCTTTTCCCCCCACCATTACTGATTAGGTCTGGCAATTTGAATCCCAGTAAGAATTCCCACAGTCTGTCTAATTCCTGTTTGTGTCTAAAGCTGGGAGGGGGTTGGACTAAGCTGATAAACCCCCTGGCCATGCAAACCCACACACACATGCACACCCCCACGCACACACGCACATGCATGCAGACACGCATATGGAAGCTTGTGTGTTCTCTCTATATATCTCAGCTGTATCTGTGCTAATGTATTTCTTTCTGCTCTGTATATGAAAATGTGTCAATATTAATGTTCACTTCTTGTATGTGCATTAACACTCTGTGATCACTTGCACTCACTGTCACACAGAACCTCAGAAGGAGGAACGGATTAAATGAATGATGAAGAAAAGAAAAACATTTTCTTTATCAAAGACTTCCTTTTTCTTATCGAAGAAAAAGGAAGATTAAAGGGGAAATCTTAGCAAAGAGACTTGAAAGAACTGATGAAGCTCTGAGACCAGCAGGATAAGATGGAGTTGTAAAGAAGCCTTTTATGCAACCAATTTATCACTGTATTCAAATGCACACATTGTTATCAGATAGTTTCCTCCTTTTTGTTTCGCTTTCTGATTGTGTTACTAATTAGGAACTTGTATGTGCTTTAAGTGTAATGAAAAGCATTTTAAAACAAAAATACATGCTTCTGGTTATTAGTTTTATTCTAAATTTGGCAGTAATAGACCAGGGTTTACAAAATTCAACATGGAATTTTTTTGCAATAAAATAATTTTTTTACCTTTTAACTTTGGATGTTGAAAAGTGCTATTTAATCTAATCAAATCCTTTGTTTATTAATTCATTGTGTTGTTGCTCTTTCTGAAAACTTAAAGCATTATTATGCCTGGAGAAAACTACAAAACCCTTGATGTAGGGCAGTAAGCAGCCCTGTCAAGAGGAATTTGGATCCTTCTCAAGAACACCTGAAATATTTCTGTGGGACATAAAATCTTAATGCTATTGTTGGTTGTTTTCAATCAACTTCTTCATCATAAAAAAATTTACTTTAACAAGATTTTGATTTCATCAGTTGACCTTAACCCATTAATAACTTTTGTGAGACTTACTTTATACTGTATTTGAAGCAATGTAACTGAAAGCTGTAAATTTTAAGTACAAGATTTGCAAGCCAGAGGTAAAAACAGAATCTTCAATGGAAAAGATGATAAACTAAAAGTAAAGGTAAATTCAAACTCATGAAGATAACTTACCGTACTACTTTGAATAATTTAAATAAACCTGAATTTTTTATTCATAATTGTCTAAAAAGGTCTTGCATTGCATCATTTTACTTATACAGAGAAATATTTTTCTGTGTATAATTGGCCTAGATAAAACAATATGATGTTTAAATAATGAGCCTTATTAATCCATGGCCACAATAAACCTGGTCTTCTAATAACAAGCCTAGAAAGGAGGAAGTATGTGTATGTTAGCTCATGTTTATTCATTTCTTATGTGAGCATAATGACCCACATTTAACACATGGATGCTTTCATGTACATGCATACATGTATAATTACTGGAATGAGGATGAAGTTAATCTTTGCCCCTTTTATTTTGTGCATGCATCTAACATAAGGGTCGAACATGATTTTTTTCATTTAGCTAAAGTTTGAGAGGAGCATGAAGTTCATGACTTATTTTGGAGTTGCAACCTACAAACTATAATTTTAGATGTGTGTTTGGTAAATGCAAAATATCAGGCCATTTTGGCATCAATTCTCTAATATCCTCTTTACAGATTAAAGTTTATATGTTGCATCGTCTGTAATGCATCATTGCAGAGACTGCAATAATCATGCACATACAAACCGAATGAAGATGAGTAATGTGGACTTAACTTTCATTGATTTTTAAAAAAATTTATTTATCTTTTTGAGTATTTATTCCACAAATCCACAGTTTCTGGCTACACATCTGTCACTACACTCTAGAGCAAGGGTGTCCAAAATGTGCCTGCGCACAAATTTTGTGAGGCCCCTGGCAACACAAAGCTTTCATCTCTTAATAACTACACTTTTTGCATTCTCTTTAATTAAGAGTAGATAGGACTACATTTGTTGTAACCAAATCTACTTTTGATTAATTTATTAAGTTTTTCTGAAACTTGATTTAAAAAATCTAAAAATATTGACTCAAATCTTGTTCTCATTACTGAGAATAAACAAAAATTATTTATATTTATTTTAGTCAAGCCCAAAATAATTTTGAAAAGCGATGTCCTTCTTTTTATATATGGCAGATGTACGAAACCCCACAATGATTTACTCATTCCTTTCCTACAAAGATTCTGACTACTTATTTGTTACATTTAAGTGTTGCATTCTTAGTTTAGTGTTGGGCAGCTAAAAAAATCATCATATAATTGTTTAATTTAAAATTTCATGGAATTTTTTTTTGCTAATACTTTTGTTTTGACTTGATTATTTTGACCCATGTGACAAAAAGGCATCACTACTCTAGAGCCACCAACATAATAAATTGTTAGAAAAACTCTAAAATGTTACTTCCCCTTTGACACTGAACAAAATAATAAAATGGAGTCCCCACAATACTATCATTTTTACGGGGTTGCCTTGTAAGAGTACAATTTTGATCATGGAAAATCTTTATCCTGACTAAAGAGATAATACAATAATGCCTATCCCCACTGGTGTTTTCTGGGCAGTTCATACAGTTGTGTAGTAGTACACATGCAGTAAATAAGTCACATACAGCACAGATTTAATCTGTCTAAGCTATTTGCCTAATCAGCTCTTTTAGAACAATACCGTTCATAGATTCAGACAGGCACGTGCACACACACAAAGCGACATTCTTTACTGGACTGGTAAGAGCTTTACCAAGGCCCTCGTGTTGCAACCTGTTGTTGCCAAGTTGCATCACTTATCAGAGGAAAAGGAGAGGAGGAGAGTAGAATGGAGCATTAGCAGGTGGGATGCAGCATCTAATGCTCACATAATGTGGTGAAGCTGCTTCTGTGTTGTGTCAGTGTTTAGCAAACTTTACTTTTCTTTTTTTTCCTTTCTCTTTTCATTTTATTATTTACTCAAATGTTGACATTCTTTGTTAGAAAATCTGAACAAAAACTTAACGCAAAGTAATTTCACAGATATTGAAATTACTATTTGTTTGTACTCATGTGTTCAGTTGTGCAGTGGGTGTGTTTTTCTAAGAGGACAGAGTTGAGATTGATGTTGAGCCACTTACTATCTGGAGAACTCAGAGGAGAGATGAGAGGAAGAGGGGCTGATGCAACCAGAAGACAGACAAATACAGAGTAACACAAACGGGCACACTGCTTCTTGCCTCAGGTCAGCAAATAGACAATGTGTACATTTGTACACAATAAATACCATTTAGAAAAAGATGCAAGCATTAGAAATAAATGTTCTTTGTTGCTTGAAAGTAGGTCCAGGTTTGTGGTTTTCACATTTCTTTAGTTTTACCAGTTTTAAGCAGTTTTTTTTTTCTCTTTTTGGATAATACTTTCACTAATTCACTGAGGAACAAACAAAGCTGTGTTGGGTGACTTACAACTTTCTTGTCTGTTAAATAAGATTTCTTAAGTACCTGAATCACACAAACCTTTACAACTGCTTAAAACAGTGGTTCCCAAAGTCGGTCCGCGTGGGCCGGCATCCTGCATGTTTTAATTTTCTCCCTGGTTTACTCTAATCTTTCACTTAAGAGGTCATGGGAAACCTGGACCTCTGAGCACCACCCAAGGTCAATTAAAATAATTGCATTAATAGCCATTAATAAATCATCTGATGGCCTGAATTTTCAGATTGTATACTTGATAAGCCCTGATAAGTGATCTGGCTAAAGGACTCTAAATAGCCAATCTTTTTCCAGACCAATGGAAGCACTCCTGAGTCTAAAAGTTGTTACTGAGGCAAGAACATGCAGAATTAGTGAGATATCAGGAGGTCAAGCTGTACAAAAATGGTGATAGGAAATTGCCCACAAAATCAGATTAAAAGAAACTTCTGCCCACTCAGAACCTCAGGACGGTCATCTTTGTGCATCTGGTGCTACTTAGGCAGACTGCGCCAACCCTTGCCTTTAAGACTGATATTTCTGGGGTGAGTGTGATGGCTTATATCCCTTTAAGGCCAGAGGATTAGTATGATGCTGATGCTTAGTGTCTTGGCCTGTGTGTCTTGTCAGCTTCCTCTGTGTGGGGCCAGCCTTTGGAGCCAGATTTGCTTGCTGCATCTGGCTGATGTGCAGAGAGATTTCATGGTAGACAGAAAAAGAACGAGGGAGACTGGAATCAGAGAGATGCCATGCGACTGCACACATGTGTGTGTTGCATGTGCAGTGGAGCTAACTGGAGCAGTTTGTCCAGGACGCATACACGCTTGACGGCCTGGCTGCAGCCTGGTAAAACGCAACACTCTGTGTTGGTGTAAGCAAATGCATGCACATGCACAACTGTTACACACTGTGCATGTACGGAAGTGATAAATCTGTGACTCAACTTCAGCTGTCAAGCTTGTGCGTGTTTGTGTGTATGTCTGTGCTGCCCGACAAAGCTTCATCATCATGAATGTCTTTCTTTTAAATCACCTACCAACTGCCTGGAGTCACTAATAAAATCCCTTAATGTACAGACACATACATATATTTAAAGAATCCAAGACGTTTGTGGAGTTTAACATTCCTTAACTATTGAGTTTTTCCCCAAAACTTGCCTGGAACAATAAAAGCATGAAAAGTTAATGGCGTTGTTTTGAACTGTGTTCCCAGGCATAGCTGGCCAATGCCGGGCCCGTCGTGGACATCTGGTGGCGTTAGCGGCAGCGTGTATCCGATTGCGGTCACCGGCGCCTAGCCCATGTCCAGCCCATGATGCCATCATCCACACGGAAAGGAGCGCCGAAGGATCCTGAGCTGGCTGACCTCTTCTTCAAAGATGACCCGGAGGAGGTCTTCTGTGACCTACATGAAATCGGGCATGGCAGCTTTGGAGCTGTCTACTTTGTGAGTGCCGTCCTAAATGTTTATCAGTGAAAACAAGGAGTTCAGCATTTGTTTAAGTTCTTAACAGATCAAATGTCAGTATAAATGGAAATGTTGCTTCTTAACGTTATTTCTGATTTAATCCAATATATTGTCTATCTAAAAAACCTTGAGAGTTTTGTAGCTTAAAGTTTTGGCAATAATGCAGTTTAAAAATAATAGGCTGCTGATATAACTTTTTAAAAGCTTGGCATAATATACAACTGGGCTTAAACTCTTTACTACATGATGGAGCATTAATTCACAGATATACTGTTAAAATACCCATTATTTATTGTTAATATATGGATTTAATTAATCTATAATGGCTCTTAAGGTATAAATTCATCCCCTCTCAGGACATTCTCTGCTGCCTTTAATTTTAATCTTCACTAATTACTCATCAGGCCTTTGATTTTAAAGCTGGATGGAGGCGAGATGAGAGAATGTTGCATCTCCACTCTTTCTTCTCCTCTTATGGATCTTTTTTCTGCACCCCATCCCACACTTCACCCTCATATGTAGAGCTGTGGCGGTTAGCAACCCCCGTCTGGCAAGCAGCTGTCCTCTTTACATGGAATAAGTGAAGTCGGCTTTGCCATCTTTTTATTTCCACCGTCATTATTTGTGTGGTTATTTGTGCAAACATGGACAAATAACCACAATACATCAAATGTTAGACAAATACTGTCCAGTGCTGTGTTCACTTTAACTTTAACTTCCAGCTTAAAAAATGTTGAAGTGATCGTCAGTAATCATGATTATAACAGATCAGTAAACAATAGTAAAAAGAAACAAAAACAGTTAGTAATGGGAAACAAATACTAAGCAAAATTGAGGTATATAACCTCAATTACAATGCTACAGATTTTTTCTGTAATTTCTTATTTTCATGCTTGCATGTATTAATATTTGCAGAATTGCTTTAATTAAACCACTTTTCATGCATGAACTGTATAGCAGCTCAATTGGATCTTGGTCCAGAACTTTGACTATGCCTGTTCTGCTTTGGGTTATTGTCCAGGTGTGCTTAAGGTCACAAACTGAAGGCCAGACATTTTGCTTTGGGATTTTCTGTTTGAGAGCTTAGCTGTGCAATGATCTGAGCTATTCAAGCCTGAGTAGAGGAAACATGTCAGACACCATTACATTCTTACTAGATTGTTTACTTTAATAAAACATTGATCTTCTATATATACTTTTAAACTATTATTTGATTTCTAAGTTTGTAATTCCTACTACAAATCCTGATAACCTTCTTTCAAAAGAAAGGGTATGTCTGTAATTTATAGACAGAAATGTGCCGTTATTTGCAGCCACTCATTAACCTTAATCAAGATAATTATAATGAGCATAGCTGTATTTTAGACAGATCAGAACTTCTCTCATTAATATTTTTGTATCTGCATAGGACAAAGAGATTTTAACATGAAAATCAAAGTCAGTCTCTAAAATAAATCTCCTGTGGAAATAATGTCCTTGCTGAAAATCCACTGCTGAATGAAATGCTGGCCATCTGCAAACATGGGAGCCGTGTGGCAGCTGCCAAACCTGGAGCACTAATAATGTGCTGGGATTACTGTAGGTTAATGACAATGGAGAAGCACAAGTTCCTATATCTACGTACATTTTCTCTGTATTTTAGGAAAATTCATCCACAATAACAGATGTCTAAATTTTCTGTGCATAGAATCAAAGATAAACTCCAATATTGAGGAAAATGCTGTAATATCCAGACCACTTGGGTGTACAGTGAGGAGATTAAACCATTTCTAATGACCAACTGAACCTCACTTCTTCCTGCATTCTGGGATAACAGCCTTTATGAATACATTAAGTTTCATTTCAGTTTCACATCATTTTCTTGAGCATATTTAAACTGATGGACAGTCGTAGGGATGACATTTAAAAAACATAAACACAGCTGAAAGTTCCTGTTTCTTCTGTCATTTGAATCAGGAGAAAAGACTGATTTATTTGTTAGTGAACTGAAGCCGAGATAGCGATTCAGACCTCGCTCTCCCTTGGGCCAGATGCTTCCAAGGTTAACACCACAGGGTTAAGGTGGTCATGTTGATCTGGGCTGACAGCTCACACACTTTACAGTAGCTACAGAGAAACCATGTGGCACGTACCTGGAGGTTTCCCCGATTTACAAAGCAGGATGCTGTCATCAGGTGGAAAGTTGTTTACTTTCAAATGAGACGCTCTGCTGAATCATTATGTGGGAAAAAAATTATATTGCGTATGCTGTATGATAGATTTTAAGAAATTTCTGGTCATCCTATGTAACTCCTCATACCAATACGCAAAGTTAATGTTCAGGAAAACTCTAATCTTAATCTAATGTATATCCAGCTGTCTACAGTTGATGATTACATTAATATGATTGATTTAAAATTTTACCGGTGTTCTTCAGACTTTAAAAACATCTTACATTTCTTATTCTCAATATTGGTTTCAAAATGTCTTGAATATAACCAAGATTTAGCTGCTTTATTTCCATTTTTCTTCTACTATTGCTTCCTTCTTCGCATCATAAAATGACTCTTTCACATCATTATATGCTATAATGGGTTTATTGCATGTTTTGGCAATTAAAATATTATTTTATTCATGACAAGCTCATAAGAAGCAGTCAATTTGACATCCAAACAGGATCCAAACAGGGATTTTAATAGTTGGCTAAAACCTATCATAAGCAACAAGATAATTTTTTTTTCTTCAATTATTTACCTCTGCAATTCAGCAAAAATAATGTACTTAATATTCATTGTTATGAAATGGCATGACAAGGTAATGGTTGGATATGAACTGGTCAAAGAGTTACTTGACCACACCCAATGGAAATCACTTTACTTCCTAAAAGACCATGTTGCAACTTTGCATTGTTCTTCCTGCTTGTCTCCCTTCCCAAGTTGTTGACAAAACTTCTTATGACCAATGCATCCAAAAAAGGAAATCCCAGAGGTCAGTTCAATTTAGATTATTTATTTGGTGTTCGTTTATAGCACCACAAGCCACTCTCCAAAACAAACCCAAATGTATGTTATCAATCAGACCAATCCTATGGATAGATTCAAACTGAATTATATTCATACATTCCAGTCATACTTGGTTTATAAATCTAGATATTACAAAATTATGTATCTTAGGAAGCCTCACTGATTGTATTAAGTCACTGATTTTGCAACAATACTTCCTCAGCAAGCATGTGGCGATAGTGGAAAGGAACTATCCCTGTTTAACAGGAAGTAACAGGCTTAGTGTGAGCATCAATCTGCTGGGGGTTTGAGAAAATAAAGCAGATCCACAAAACCACAACAAAACTGGTCCAGCAGCGAAGAAAAAGTACACAGAGTAATTGCACAGTCATTTAGGAAGAAATGCAGCTAGAAAGAGATTTGCTAAACCAGTTATAAAAATAATAGATATAACTATGTACAGCTGTAGCCCTATCAATGGTTTTGTCCATGGCAAACTCTAGGATCTTCACAGAATGTTAAGTAGTTCAACAAGCAAACATGCCAAGACAAGCAAACAAATAAGTAAAAAATTAAGAGGTCCTCTGATATCTTGCTGTCTGTTTTTGTTTTCTCTCAAATCTGTAATCTGCCCGTTTTTCCTTTCAGGCCCGTAACTCCTACTCCAATGAAGTGGTGGCCATCAAAAAGATGTCCTATAATGGAAAACAGACCACGGAAGTAAGAAAACATTCACAAAGTCAAAACATGTAACTTTCGAATGCTGTGCTGCAGTTTAGTGGTTTTGTTCTTCCAACATGTTGCAAAAAGCTGAAGTTTGAAGAGGAAATGTTATATGACAAACATCAGCTAACCTTTCTTTGTGACATAGAGTTTGAAGTTGCATAAGATTCTCAATCTGCATTGAACATAGCATGACAAATTGTGTGCTGTAAAATACCTCCTGCTTCAGATAATTACTTTGAAAAAAATAAATAAAGTGAAAGTGTTTATTCTCCAAAATTTAGGATGAGCTGTTGTTTACTTTTTCTTTCCATGTTCTGTTTTGGGACCTGTATTTACAGCCAGTGATGACAGCTAGCACTCTAGCTGAACTTAAACCCTTATTCAGTGGTTTTGGAAACTTTCTGATTTTATAAATGTATGACAATGATGGGATTGTTTCAGAGCTGCTGCCTGATGTTCTCAGAAGCTTTTCAAACCCAGCCAGACCTTTATTCTTTATTTTTGTTTGTCCTGGTGCACTGCCATCAATTTATAGAAAATGCACCTTAATATTTGTGTGAATAAACTTTTTTTTTTGTTTGTTTTGCAGAAGTGGCAGGACATCATTAAAGAAGTTAAGTTTTTGGGACAGCTGCGACACCCAAACACGATTGAGTACAAAGGCTGCTACTTGAAAGACAACACTGCCTGGGTTAGTGGGTCCTTCTTCAAGCACTCCTTTGTTGTGCCTCTCTGTTGTGTTTGTCTTTATATATCCAGACATCTTTTAAATTGTGTTTCCCTACATATTACTCTTTATCTGCATGTAGTGTTAATAATACACATGTTCAGTTTATGATGGGTTTGCAACACCAGTTTAAACAGATTTGACCAGATGCTCTGTATCCTAGATGGCAAAACCATGTGAGCTGTTTGTTTTTCTGTTTCAGCTGGTGATGGAGTATTGCCTGGGCTCCGCATCAGATTTATTAGAGGGTGAGCATATGAAGTTGCATACCTTTTCATGCTTGTGTCCTTATTGAAGTGGGTGATTGTGGCTTTGAATGGATCTTCTGCTGACCCATCTCTTAGAAGGCGACATTGCTATTACAGAACTAAAATGAAAGCTGGCGCTGTGGAGTAAACAACGCTGTTGTCTGCTCAGCTGAATTTCAAATACAAGCCTGATGCGTGTAAAAAAGCACTCTTGTTGTGCTACGTTTCTGCTTAGTCTTTATAAATTAATGAAGGGTTGTCTGATTGTACCACTATGGGAGAATAACATTTGGGTTGTTTTTCAAGTACTAAATACATCTAACCGTGTCCCAAAAGACTTGTCTTTAAAAAAATGTAAGTTTGTTATTTGATTCTGAGATTAACTTATAATTACATATTTATAGATTTAAATACAAACTATGCTTATAGTTGATGAAGCTGATGAAGGTTTTTTAGTCAGCCTGTTTTTGGTTTACTAACAGACACTGATCATAGTTTGCTAGTTATTGTAATACTGCTAATTTCCACTAACTGCTACAGTTAGTTTCCACGTTATGACAGTACATGTTTTTTGCAACTGTCTTTTTTCCAAACACTTGAATTTGTCTTGTAAAAGACTGAAAGATTTATGAGCCTGCAGAGCACAGCAATCGGGGGAGCAGCACTGTGTTACTCTAAGCTTCATGAAACCAGTAAATAAAACTCTGGTCACTAAGATGTAAGGCCCTGAATAACAGGTTTGAAGGTTTAGTGAATTAGTTTTAAGACTTAAAACTTTGGCATACCTTCATACTGGTAACTGTCCCAAGCTTGGGTTCAAGAACAGAGAGTTCAAACAGGGGATTTTGTTGCTTTTTTGTACGTTTGATCTTTGTTCTCTTGCAAATCAGACCATCTTCAAACAAGTAAAGATTTGGTCTCCCTTAGCGTAGACTTTAGCCTTTATGGAACTTCTCAGTCAAAATTAAATACTTTTTTTTTACATTGGCACATAATCTTGCTATTTTTACTCACCACCCATAAAGAACATTTTCCCTGTGTGATGTCATTATGTTTGTTTAACTTTCGTTTCTGCATTTTCTCTGAAGTTCATAAGAAACCACTGCAAGAGATGGAAATTGCTGCCATTACCCACGGTGCCTTGCTAGGACTGGCTTACCTACATTCCCATAATATGATTCACAGGTGAGTCAGTTAACTTGCTTGCTTGATGCATTTTCCGTTAGGAATCTTCAGTGAATAAATCCAATAGTGTAAGATTAGTAACGGCACTCCTATTTTTCCACTCAAGGTGAAGGTTTGTTATCAAGCTGTAAAACACTCATGTCTGCAGTCATTCTCACAAAAAGTACAGGGAGGATGTAAAGTAAATCTTTTCGTTTGCTTGTCTGTGATATTACCTTTTTATGCCAGAAAGCTATGACAAGAGTGACGTCTGTGCCACATGGCCTCTTTTAATTACTGTGATAGTCGGATGATGTCAGACTGAGATGAATATTGTATCTCTAAGTGAACAAGAGTGTCAGGAACAAGTGCAATAAGGATGCTTATCTTTACTGACTCATCTTTGTGGAAATATAAAGCTTCCACACCAGCTAAACAAAATACAACTATATCACTTTATAATGTGAAAACTTTTTCCATGTTTCTACAAATGTGGGTTCTTGTTATTCACTGTACTTACGATAGTTAATTATCACTTTATAACACAAATCTTTTCACGTTCTCAAAATAAAATGTATTTTTTACGAACAGGTTAATTAATTGTGCAACCTTCAGAGATATTGTCAGATATCTTGTATATATTTTTTTTCCTGAAAGGTATCAATAAATTTGTACCTGGAACTGGCTTGTTGTTTTGTTTGTATGCCTTTTTGATTAACCCACATAATGTCACCTTTTCTGTTTTCCCTCATGCTATGTCCTCACCCAGAGATGTGAAAGCTGGTAATATCCTGCTGACTGAGCTAGGTCAAGTCAAACTGGCTGACTTTGGCTCTGCCTCCATTGCCTCACCTGCCAACTCCTTTGTTGGAACACCTTACTGGTCAGTATACATATCACAGGGTAAAAAAACCCAACAGAATTACATTTTCTAAGAAGTCAAGTAATACTTTATGAGCATACATCTTCCTGGAATTGCTCTTTTTACCCCTGGAAAGAGAAAAACACAACATACAGAATATAACATGATTCTATTTAAAAAGGATTTTTATTTTATAAGACTAACAATAACTTTTTTGGTTATTGTCCAATGAAGATAATGGTGCAGTCTCTCTTTTTTTTCTTTTTAATTTCTATTATGAGCAGGAATGTCACAATTAAATTTCTAAAAATAGTGTTTAATATTAAAAACAGATTTAAAATTTAATATAAAACTCCATGTGCTGGAACTGCTTAGCAAATATATATATATGCATCTATTTTTGTCATGATCATGGAAAATTGTATGACATTCTTGTCGCCATGGATCCAGCTTGATAAAAAAAAAATCCGTAAATTGAGGCCACAGTATCGGTTTTTGTCATTTTTAATCTCCTAGATCGGATTTCAAGTTATTAATCAGAGAATCTTTTTTTACATGTAATAACTGTAAACTAAAATATGTTAATCTATTACATTAAAATAAAAAAATATTCACACATTGTTCATATTTGATTATAAGTGAAATCAGCTTTGAAACAGCTGGGCAGTCATCTTATGCACAAAAACTGTGACACTAGTTTATAGGAACACATTCCAAAAACTGAGCTGCTATCACAGCAAACCAGAGTCTTAAAAAGCTTTGAGAAGCTTAGCAGATTATAACATTTTCATGGATTTTTCTCCCCCTTGTACTTAATAGAGTATCTATGTGTATCTATGGGGGTGTTTGCATGTGCCTATCTCTGTCCACAGGATGGCCCCAGAAGTAATTTTAGCCATGGATGAGGGTCAATATGAAGGTAAAGTGGACATCTGGTCGCTGGGGATCACCTGTATTGAACTGGGTAAGCAAATACCTTCCAAGTGGTTTAAATAAAAGCTTTGACTAGACTGTTATAAATGAATGTGCTAAACAATTAGTCAAAATCTGCATTAGTTTTTCAGACTTTGCCATCCTGATTGGTCCTTTTTAAAACTTTGACACAAGAATAAAACCACGTGTCTTTCACTCTCCTATCTGTTCCTGTTTTAGCGGAGCGTAAACCTCCCTTGTTCAACATGAATGCCATGAGTGCCTTATATCACATCGCACAGAACGACTCTCCCACGCTGCAGTCAAATGAGTGGTGAGTTTTAGTAATCCATCATATTCCAACACAAACATATTTTCTATTTGCACTCATCTGTGTCTATTGCATGGCGTGTGGTCAGATGGTGAACTGAACAGTTCTCATGTAAAGTGACAACAGAAGGGAAATGTTTATCATTATCTAGATTTTTGTCTATGAAGGAAAACAACAATATTTTCAAAAGTCCCTATAACGCCAACAATCAGATAATTTTACTTGCTGAAACAGAAACATAAAGCAAAAGTGAAAAACATTCTTTGCACTTCACAGTCAGGCTCAGATTCCCCTGTGGCTTTAGAGCCCTGTGACAAGCCTGGTGCAAAGTCACTCTCTGAGTTATTTTGAATGCACAGAGGAGGCCCTGACCAATAAAATTATGTTTATTTACATCCTAACCACCGGGCTATAATAAAAGGCAACATCATTACAAAGCAGTCTGGATTATTCAAAAATATTCCTGTGGTTTAAATTAACTTCTTTTCTCTTGTCTGCTTTAAATACAGCATTCACCCAGGCACACATTAGTTGCTGTTTTACTGAGTAAAATGGCTCCCTTCATGCATTTTGCTGGAGCTTTGAACCTCACAGCTCCTGAATGTGAATGTTAATAGATTCTCTTGGGACAATCCTTCCAGACATCAATTGGTTTATTTATTTATTTCTTGGAGATTTAATTTAGACCAACAGTTTTTATCTCTGTGCAACACCATCTCATCTAGCACAGGGAGAAAAAGCTCTGTTTTTTTAGTTATAGCCTGCAGTGCTACCAGATGCTATCATACTGTTTGACATTTTTATGCCTGATTCATCTTGTAAATAAAAAAACCTTGTGTGTTCATTCTGTACATTGTTCCTTGTCACTAAGAATACTTTTGGCGTACCCTTATATAAGCGATTGAATGATGTTAAAATGTGTGCCTTAATGAAGAAATTAAGAGATGTTACTTTGTACTTGGGGGACAAATGCAAATAAAAACAAGACGTAAAATATTTTATGAAGGCCTCAGAGGCTTGTTAGAGAAAATTAATGAACATAAAGCATTGTGAAAAGCAAGGACCACACCGGATAGCTCGGGGATGAAGCATTTGATAGCATCTACCATTTTAAATCTGAGATTTGAATAGCATAGGAAAACTTTAAACCTACCCAAGTGTCATGCTGGGTAAAGTGAGCAATAAATGTTAAATGGGCTCCATCTATATAGTTCTTTTCAAAGCTGATCACTCAAAATGCTTTACATTAAGCCCACATTCTGTCATTAGGTGACACTGGCACAGTGGAAAGAATAGGCATCTTGCAGTCCTAAAGTTGTGGGCTTAATTTCAGCTTCCTTCTGTCACATGTCAATGTGCCTCTGGGTAAGGCTCATAATGTTTCTGTGTTAGTGAGTGCAAATGCCTGAATGTGGCTCTGGTGTGGTGTAAAGTACTTTGAGTAACTGGTATGGCTGGAAAAGTAGTATATAAATTCACTCCATTTACCCAGCTGCAGTCAGATGTTCTCACATTTAGCTATTAGTCATTTACTTAATATGTCTGGCTTTTATTGAAAAGTTTTAGAAGAATGACATTTTGTAAATAAAGCCGTCACAAGATGTTTGTGGTTGAGGAAGCAAAGACAGCATGTAGGGCGCTGACACTAATCAGACTGTACCAAACACAGTGCACTTCATGCGCACGCAACTCTGCCCTGCTCTGCTCCTATCAATCACGCATCCCAGAACTCATACAGCGATTCAACAAACAACAAGATAGAGCTGGAAAACATTAAGGAAAAGCTAAAAACGGGAGAAGTTACGCCATTTACTTCAAAGGTGTTATAAAAACAAAAACATTAAATATTGTAATTAAAATGTAATAAAAATATTAAGTCACTTCAAAGCACATTGTTAGAATGGCCCTGTCAAAATCTAAGTCTAGTTGAGAATCTGTTGTAAGATTAGAAACTTGCTGTTAAGACACTCTTTAACCCCTCACACTGAGTCTGAGCTGGATGTGCAAACTTTTTAGAGACATGCCTCTACAGATTTGAAGGTATTTCTGCAGTAAAATGTGGTTCTGCTCATTACTGACTCAAGGTAGAAGAATCCAAATGAGTAAAACACATAAAGGTTTGTGGAAGAAACATGACGCGAAGTTCAAGAGAGTCTGAATTCTTTTGCAAAGCACTGCATAAACAGCTTAATGGGCATTTTAGCAACACTCATAAAAATCTATTCATGTTTTCTGCTGTGCAATTTGGGCAACTGCAAGTAATTTTTGTCTTGTAGACGAGGTTTAACTAAATCTTTACTTTTCATTAAATTTTGATTCAAAAAGAGTTTTCTTTCCTGAATTCTCAGTTAACACCTGTTGTAAAATTAGCTTTGGTTTCCAGCGCCGTGCTGAAGTGACTGATTGTGTGGGACTGCACATGGTTTGTGGTATTTTTGGAGGAGCTCCAGCTGCCCCGGGCATTAGCAACATCCAGCCAGATAAAGCTAGTAGAGACATTAGCTCAATAGTGTTCTGTGCCAAAACACAAGGCCACACTGTGTGCACACATTTGCACGTTACACGTGTACTCATGGACCTGTGTCGGCTCGGATGGGAAAAGCGTTACAAGTTTAGGTAGAGGGAGGCGAGGCGGTTGGAAAGTGCAGTGCTTGCGCATGTCCGGACCCTTCTGTGACCCTGGATTTGCATATTAATTTCATTAAAATCCCCACAGCCATCGGGGGCTACTTTATCTCAACACCCCATTACCATGATGTTTTATTCTGTAATGCGCTTTAAAGCATATTTTTAGATTAGAGTTCCACATCTCCAGTGGCCTGTATTTTCATTGCTCTACATATTTATATAATATATATATGGCTCATGTATTTCATCTTGTCTAAGTGAATAACATGTTTGTTTATTGTCACTGTTGCTATTTTTGTTTAATATTCCCAGTTCTTAATGTTTGATGTGAGGAGAATTATTGACCTATATCCCTACCTTGCAGGTCAGATGCTTTCCGGAACTTTGTTGACTTCTGCCTACTGAAAATTCCTCAGGACAGACCCTCTTCAGGGGAGCTGCTACGAGTGAGTGGGCTTCCTCTCTTACACTGCCAACTGTGACCTCACTTCCTGCCTTAGTCGGTCCCTGAGCCCTAAGGATGAGTCATTCCCATCCACCCATGGCTCCCCAATACGCAAGCACACACACACATGCCTTCAAGTGCAGGAATAGGCCATCCTGCTGAGAGTTGCTTGTTATTTCTCTACGTCTTTTTCCTTTTTTGTCAGCTTTGTTTCCTCTTTTATGCCTTGCAGTCATGTCTTTCAGAGTAGGTTTATGCCTTTGCTGCCTATACGCACCTTTGATGTGACTGCACACTATTTCAAGCATATGTGTGTGCTTGTATGTAAAACATATAGAGAACCATTATAACCATTTTCACCAACAAAGGGAGATCATTTGTGTAAAATCCTCACTTTTTTTCTCAATTGGAATGTGTTCTACGAGTTAGGTTTAGGTGTGTGGTGTGAATTAAGTTTTGGTTAATACTAGTAACGGTTAAGAATGGGGAAAATGTCTGGACATTAGACAAATACTAAAATGAGTGAAAGTCGATTCAAAATCCTCAGTTAGATAGAAGAATAAAGATGGTTGCATTTTTTGTCAAGAAACTTATATAAATAAATTGAACTGAATTCATCAGTATGTTTAAGAAAAACAAACTATTTTTATACATGTGTATGTGTTTATAGTCTTAACATTTAATGGACTAAACTATGACTAATAAAATAAGCTCAGATGTTCAGCACCTCATTGCAGTTTAAGGATTGTGCTTCATCTCATAATAGTTTTTCATTCAAAAGTTTGAAATTGTATCCAAAACAAAGCATGTTGTTTTAATTGTTTTAATGTGGAGTTATTGAACTGAGTATTATGGGGAGTGTAGAAAGAAACCTAAACTGTCCATGAAAGGAAATATTACATAAAGCATACAGTTTATCTGCAGGTTATTCTATGTATTTGGTGTAAGCACAGTCAGCCTATCTTTGGGTCATGAATCATGAATGTTGGTTGAGTTTATCTTGTTTGTGCGGCCAACAGGTAATCCTATTGGGCCGCTAAGAGCTTTATGTTCTTGATGATCATGTTCAGCCGCACAGAGCCGTACCCAGACTTACGACACCTCCATCACTTCAGGTGGAGAAGGAATGGTGTGAGGTTATGCAGCAGTCACATCAGGAGCTGTGAACTGTTGTCAAAACCTTAATCCCTATTAGACACTACTTTACTCTTCCTTATATCCTTAACTAAATTCTGATTGCAAATCAAAACATTAAGGAATTATCTTATTAGATTTTGTTTCAGCTTGGTTTAGTGTGAAAATCATACTGGAATAAGGTATGATTTAGTTATTAATAACATAATTTGTCTTCTCAGACATTAATGTGCAAGCTGTTCCTCTAACAGTACACTCATGCGTTGGCATATTCTCCTCCAAGCTCTTTAAAAGGAAAAATCAGGTCAGAAGTCTCTTGCCTTTTAGGTCTACATGTTCCGGCTTCGGATTAATTGCATTCTCTCCCTATGTTCCTTATTTCAAGTGATATTAATTATATAAATCAGGAAATATTACACACTAGCCCTCTTTTAGAAGGAAATACAATATAGCAGTTTGTATTTCCAATCTTTTCCATAAAATATTGTTCAAATAAATACATTAAAAATTGAGATAAGATCTTTATATATGTGTTATGTGTGTATTTTTCTGACCTCCACAGTTGCTGAGCATTAAATGAACCTTTTACCTGACGTAGCTTAGCATAGCAACCCTGTCCTTATCAAAGAGAGAGGAAAAAAAATACAAAGTCCAACTTAAAACATTTTAACATTTTGTGTTGATGACAAATGCATTGTATTTTGGCACTAAAGGTTCATTCACATGACTCAAAAGTAATTTCTTTTAAACTAAAATGGCTACCGGTCATTCAGTATGATACATCAAAAAGCTAAAAAGTTGGAATGCTTTTATCCTCATAAATATGTGATGCCCAACATGGTAAATCTTTAAGGATGGCACTTTACAGCAAGCCCCTTTATATTTGGAGAAGGAGCTGTAGGAGGGCTGTCACATTTTCTCACATGAACCCTTTGGTGATAATCGTTCCGAGTCTGAACTGTTTGGTGGGGTAGAGTCAAACAACCACCCACATTCTGATCTACTGTAGGTCCATCAAAAAACGGGACAATCACTCATCGCTATTTCCAGAGTGTGATGTCACTCCCTGGTGTCCTGGCTAACCCATTACACCAGCATCTGTCGCATGGAGAGGAGGGTGCACAGAAGGAGAAGAAGGGCTACAAATAGATCTAAAATTGTACATTTTTGGTAGCGTATATTGCATACAATTCATCCATTAAAGCTTTCAATATTTTATGAATGAGAGTGACTCAGTGTGTGAATCTTTGAATGTGTGGTGTGGTGGGAGGATGTGTTGGAGGTAGAAATCCTTTCCTTTTTTTATTTTTGTTTTTTGGTTACTGTACTGTGAAGTGCTAAAAGTAGTACTACAGAAAAATAAAACCTAAAGCCTTTTGTTGTCATTCATCCACCTACTATGACCAATCAATCACAGAAGATGCATGTAATAATAATATACATGTAAAACATCCCAACCTGCAGCACTTTGCACCTGCATTCGTTTTTACATAAACAGCTCATAAATCTGATGTCAAATTTGTGAGAACTAAAAAATAAATTGTGAGAAATATCACATCATTTATAAACAAAATTCAAAACTATCTATCTCATAATGTTTCAGAATTACTTACCTCTTGGATTGTAATTTCTTAAAAAACAATTATAATCAAAAGCTTTCCCAGCTTGATATTCAACTTATGTTTAACTTGACATATTTTACCAGTTCTCATTAACTTGTCTGCAATGCAAAATTATTTTAGAGTTTAGTTGAAGTAAAAAGGCTTAAAAGTGTTTATGAAAATCAATGTTTAGAGAAATATCGTTAGGATTTCATATAATGAGGGTAGTAGAGAATATGGGAAGCCGAGACTTGCAGGATAAGCAACCTGCAGGCGCCCTCTAGTGTTAGAAACACTTGTACTTCTCATTGAACTAGAGAATAAAGTGATGCAGGTTGTAATCTTACATGCACTTTGACATGCACTTCCAAAGCCTTAAAACTAAGTTGTTGTTTTTTTAAAGAATCATGAGTGTTCGTCTACAAGTTTTAAGGTTATGCTGCTGTATGGAACTGATCTTACAGAATACATAGGTAGCCATAAATACATTAGAAATGTAACATTTATACTGAAACATTTTAAAAGCTTCACATAGTGATGCATTTCAGATGTTTGTTTCAGATTGTTGCTAATAAATAAAAAATATATATATTTCTCACTAAATTATTAATATATATGATATATGCATTTTAAAAGCAATTCAAAACTATTTAGACATTAAAAGAAAAAAGATCTAAAGATCAAAGTTGATGTCCGGTTCAAGTAATTCACCAACTAACTCCTGCTCTCCTGCTTTTGTTCGCCTCACGCAGCATGAGTTTGTGCGCCGGGAACGCTCGCCGCGCATTCTCATTGACCTCATCCAGAGGACCAAGGATGCAGTGCGGGAGCTGGACAACTTGCAGTACCGCAAGATGAAGAAGATTCTCTATCAGGAGAAACTCAACGGGCCCTTCGGGGAAAGCCAAGAAGAAGAGGAGGTGAGGAGAACTGGATCAAATTTGAGGAAATGATGCAGTGTGACTGGAATACAATCAGAGTAAAGAATATTTATACAAAAATAACTTTACTTTTAGTCACCAAACATTTTGTGTATGTCTGTATTTAGTCTGAGTTACATGAGTCATTCAGTTGAGTTTGTAATTTCTTAAAATAGGCATTAAAAACTTGCATAATACAGTTGCATGCTAAAATTTATTTACTTTTACATTCCTATATTCCTATATAAATGAGAATTAAATGGACTTAGAACACTTTTTTTTTTTACTTCAAGGTTTTTGAGACTTTTCCTGTTGTTGCAAAGCAGCTAGAGAAGTTTATTATTTTTGTCTATGATTTGCATACTTCATAGACTTCTAATCTGAATAAGTAAATAGGAAAATAAATCTGTGAAACTGAATTTATTTAACATACAACGTAGTTGAACGGGTCAATATTAACGTGGTTTAGTGATGTCACTCATCAAAGTCTGTTTGTGCATGCCTGTGTTTCTGAACATTTGTGGTCCCAGCAGGACAGCGAGGCACCAAGCTGCAAGATGAACAGTCTGGGCAGCAACCACTCCATCCCCAGCACCTCCGTCAGCACCGGTAGCCAGAGCAGCAGCGTCAACAGCATCCAGGAGGTGCTGGACGACGGCTGCTCCGACATGACCATGATGCACCCCCAGGACTACAGTAGCACCCTGGAGTCCTCTGCCACCAAAAAGGTAAAGGTCAAGGCAATGTCTGGGAGTGTTTGAGACTTGAAAAGAAAAATTCTGTCACCAAAAAGATGCTGAACATTAACTTGACCACAAGTAGTTTGTTTCTCATAATATAGTGCAATAAAGAGCATTTTTATCAATGTTTGACATTAGAAATGTTAGTAATGAAATTACTTCCTTTCTGAGATGATAACTTTACACTTTTTTATTAAAGAGGAAATGATGCTCTACATCCTCTAGTTTCTCTCACATCTTTTCACAAGTATGCATAATCCCCTCCCCCAAAACCATGGCAACCATCGACACACTGTGACTGTTTACGATTTCTTCAACTTCATCGCTGACATCATTAACACTCAGAGAACAAAGCCTGTGCATTCCAGTAAGCTGCACATCCACTGCTTTAACCCCCATTCAGTCGTCTTTCTGCACGCTGCCAGAGTTCACACAGGTCAACACAATGTCAGCCAGGCTTAATGAACACTGTTTCTTAAAAAGCACCAAGCAGAGGCCCGTCACTTCTGTCACTCTCCTGCTTCAGTTTCTCTTTTGTGGCGAGACGATACATGAATAAGGTTGTCACTTAACGGGCAGACAGCCAGCGTGTTGTTGTAAGTTCAGGGGGCTGAGTGGAGAAGACTTGAAAGTGACACACATTGTTTTTCAGATGTTGATGAAGTTGGCTCCTCACATGACTCAGTTCCACGGTCCCCAGGCCCTGTGAAACCAAGTTTAAAAAGCGGGGGTGTTAATATTTCACCGTGTTTCATAAGGCTTCACTCAACTTAGCTTAGGCGAAGATTCCTTTTGAAATTTAGAAGTTGTTTGATTGAAATCAGCAGGGATTTAATCTGTTTACATCACACATTTCAATTTATCCAACTGCACACTTTTTTGCTTTAAAATATAAATCTATTACCAGGGATTAATCAATGTGATTTTTACTTTTTACTCTTTTTATTTGTTCCAAATTGTTTTTTTTTTTGGGATATGACTTTTTGAGGACTCACAAGATAATATGTATAGTGGAACTCTTAATGTTGTTTGTTAGACTATTGAAAATTAATAAATGTTTTCATAACTGCTGTTTGGAAAATAATAGGGAACTCTTAAAGAGCACAAAAGTTACAAAGTAAGTAAAATTGAGTTTGTATAAATAAAATCATAAATATGCGCTTAGGAAATGCATATCGCATCAAAGTGAAGAAAAATCCTTTCTGTACAAATAGGTTTTTAGCTGCGGTTTTAAATTAAGCAAAGGAATCGATATAGTTTAAAATCAACGGCAGAGGTTTCCACAATCAAGTTGCAACAGCTTGAAATGACCAATTTGATAGATTGTTGTGCATGCTTATTTTTGACATTTATACATAGAAATGATTGATAAAAGTAAAATGCAACAAACATAAAAACCTTAATTGAAAATCTCACTAAATATTGCATGTTTCCAGCTGTGGAGGGAGAGATAATGTGATTTCAGTGGAGGTTCTCCATACTGTCTGCATCTAGACAAAGAAAAGGAAGAAAATGTTGCAGATTACTGCAGTAGCACAGCTTCTGAGTTCTGGGTGCAGTAAGCGCCGATGAAAGCAATTTGTCTCATTTTGTTTTTGTGCTTTTTCACAGGATCATCAATATAACTGGGATGATGGGATCCACAGAGATCTCCGGCCAGAGCCAAGGCATGCGTCCTCTGACAAAAGCAGCCAGGCCTCCAACTATAAAAACAGAGCCGGCTTTGCCACCATCAAGTCTGCTTCACTTGTGAGAAGAAATCAAAATCTTTCCCCTTTTAGATGTTTTCTACCTTTTCTTTTCTGAGATTCCTCAAAAAGTTTTCTATTTGCCTCAGGGTTTAAGAATCAATCATTTCTAGAGGGTTCACCTTGAAAGCTGGGTTACTTTGAAAACAAAAACATAAATGGGACTTTTTTTTTCCTGCCACAAGACAAAATTTCAGAGTGTTGCGCGTATGCTGCAGCTGCATAGCAAGGCACAGAGGGGCATTCTTTTGTTTGTCTCTGTTAAAACCTGTCTGTGGATGTGCGGGGAGAACAGCTGCGTCTGGGCGTGACTTCTCCACACATGCTTGAACAATCTTATGTTTAAGCAGATGATCGGGCATTGACTCTGTTTTCTGCTTTTTTTCTTCCAGACGTTTAGCGTCTTTCTTTATCTGCTCGCTTAGTTTTTTTTTTCCGCTTGTGCAACACCTCAAATTATCACCTCCTTCCACACTTTCTTCATTTCTTGCCCTTCTTCATTTGTTAATGCATCATTCTCAGAGATAACTCAATATTCTGTTATAAAGGTGTGTGAGGAGGGGGGAGTGCTCTCTTTCTTTCCTTCTATGTCCCTCTTTCATTCTCTCTCTCCTTCACCCTCCCTGTCTGTTGTCATGGAAACCAGCTCTAGTAACTAGATAGTAATAGTTGTGTGAAAATGTGTGACAGTGTGTGCGCTTCCCCATCCCTGACCCACTAGTTTTAATTCTGCTGTCCGGTCTTAAATCAGACAACTGACAGAAAAATAAGGCAGCGTGTGTGTTCGCTCTCCTCAGATTGTCCTTGACCAAAGTCCACAAGCCAACATCAGACCTTGGCAAGCACTGATTGCTTTGTTTGCCAAGCACCGTTTTCAAATGTTATCTTTACATTTCACCTGTTTTTGAACTTGACATCAGTACTTTTGGGATCAATAGGAATTCATCTATAAGTCTTACATGAAAAGTTTGGGAACTGAGACCAAAGTAATTGCAATAAAAGGAAAAGATATTGGCTACAACGGAGACATTGAACAAATCCGGTTTAAGGGAAGACCTTTTGTATTGACATTTGATCATCGACTATTCAGACGATTAATCGGTTAAAAAAATTTCACATTCTACACATTTTTCATTTAACCACTTATGCTTTTTTATGCAATAGAAACACATTAAAAGATGAAAATAATATATATATATTTTTAAATAAGAAAATAAAAATTTTCTTGGATTCATTTAGTAAAGCAGAACTGAATGAAGCTAAAACAATGGCACGTGACGAGATTTGGCTAAAACATATTTACAGACAAAGGTATTTTTATCTTAAATGAAAAATATATATATTTTGTATAGTTTTGGCATAATTACTACTCAGAATATACTCCAAATGCCCTTTTTTGAGTCAGTATTGTCCAGTTAATGATTAATCAGTTACTAAATTAGATAAATAATGTTTCAATTAATCATGATTAATCCATTTAATTGTTTCAGCCTTAGTTGACATGCTATGTCTTTATTGTCAGAAAGACAACGACAAGTAGTTGCATTTCTGTTCATGCAAGATTAAACAAAAAGGTCTGCATTTGTATAATTAAAAAAAAAAACACAAACTATCCAAATCTGCTAAAGTAGTTTAAAAAATTTTGGCCTGTTCAGCAGTGAGGTGGATTAAAGTTTTGGTGTTTACACCTCCGGTGTTTCGCTCTGTGTAATTGAAGCAGTCTGTTTTGAAATGAGGCTGCATCCCATAAAGCTCAGCACCATTGTAGCGCTACAGCGCCAGTGCTGCCCGCCGGCGCTGAAAGAAATGACATCATCCTTTTTCTGCCGAGCACAGACGTCCTCGGATTGGCCTCAGCTCTCCGAGACTGGGAGCAGGTAGACAAAGAGAAGCAGAAAAAGTCTAATAAGGGCTCCATATGGTAGGAAACAGATTGCCAAAAAGGAATTAGGTGTGTGAAAACATACAAAATGTAATAATAATATACATTAAAAAAAATGTAAGTGTAGATTAGCATTTTAGAATTCAATTGCCAAAAGTGACAGATGTTTGATAAATGAAAGGGTGAGTAAAATGAAAATGCGTCATTTCCATAGCAGCTGAACACAGGGAAGACGAAGATGGGAGATTGTCAAAGAGGTAAGAAGGGGAGATAAGCAGGTGAGGCAAAAGAGCATCACTGATTGAATTCTGAGCAAAGGAGAACAGAGAAACCAAATACCAATCTGTTGTTTTGATATTAAATGTAAAGTTTGGTTCCAGGAAAAATGAAAGAAAGAAAACAACAATCATACAGAAATGAGAAGACTAAGAAACTGCAAAAGATTGTTGCACAGTGAAGAGTGGCACAAGTGCAAGCAGAAAAGGAGGATAAGAGTTTGATTGTAGATTTAGTGAGGGAACAGATTGAAGATGATTTAAGAAACAGCATTGTTGTAAAATATTTCACTCCTCACCTTCAGATGCAAGTTGTAGCCTGACAGCCTGTCTGTCTCTGGCTGATTACAGTAAATGTGACCTCAGTCATTCCTGCTAGGTCCTCATGTCAACTGTTAAAACCTAGAACCTGAAGCAATAGACTGAATAGGAATCTTTACTACAGCAATCTTGTAGTATGCAGTGCCTTATAAAATAATTTATTGTCACATTTTGCCAAGTTCCAGTAACAAAAAGATATGTATTGTAAGTTGTGCATAACTGTGAAAAAATAAATCGGAATGTGTGCCATGCATTTGTAGCCCCCCCCAACCCTGAATAAACTAACTGCAATGTTCCACGTGTAGTTAACACTTTTAGAGTCCACTGGCGAGTGAAAATCCTGAAAGAACAACTGCTAAAGGTTGCAAGATGCTTAAACCTGGGAAGTAACTGCAAACATACAGCTACAATGGATGCAATAGTTTAGATTAATTCACATGTGTGTTAGAAAGGCCTACTCAAAGTCCAGATGTGAAGCCTAATTAAGAATATATGGCAGAATATAATAATTGTTGTCCAAAAAAAGAAGCAGAAAGGGAGAAATGTTCAGTCTCTAAATGTGCAGAGCTGGTACAGAAAACCCCAAACCCTCACAATCCCCGTTGCTGGTTCTGAAAACTTTTCAGTGAAAAGTTTGGACTCGCATACATATGCATGTCATACATTTTAGATTTCTGTCTCCCACAAATCTAAAATGTTATTTTTACATCTAAATAAGTTTTCTTTCCACTTAAGAAAGAAACCGTTTACGGTGTAAAGGCAAGACTCTCTCATTAAAATGTAGCTAAAATAGTAATTAAAAGACTTGTTTCAAATGTACTGTGTTAGAAGAAGCAAATACACAAACTACAAGCTTTTTACATCAGTGATTTCTGCAGGAAAACTGGACGGTAAGCTGTGGTCTGTAGAGGCCTTTTGCTTCCTGTAGTCAACAAGATGACTTCACCATATGTCACTGTGCATCTAAAGTAACTTTTGGATGTTTCCAAAAAGAGTATTATAGCTAATTTGACACCCAGTAAACACAAAGCTCAAATTTAATTTCTGCTCCAAATGAAAATGTTTAGAGAATGATAAACATTTAGCATTCTAGGTTAGGCTGTACAACTTCTGTCTTAAACTGGTCAGTCAGTTAGCATTAAAAACGACGTTCCAGAGCACCTTGCACTGCAGAATTAGCAAAGTGTAGCTTCTGGATTCCCACTGATCACTCCCACCCGCTGGCCCCGAACCCTGAATATGATCTTCTTTTTAGACCCGCAGCCTTGTGTGAAAGAGGCCACCACGTGCCGTGACTTGGCCCTTTGTGGCATTGAAGCAAGTGACCAGGATTTGGGTGGCTCTATTACAGTAGGGGTATTGATTCAACACAGATTAATGAGGAGGGCTCAGAGTCCACCTTTCCCCCAATCCTTCCCTTTTGCTTTCTTACCATGTTTGTGCTCAATATGCCACTAAGGCATAATTTTTTCTTTTTCCAGTTTTGTTCTTTTCTTCTTTTCCAGTTTTAGTTATTCTCTGCTTTTTTTCTTGACAACGTCCCTCCCTCATCACTCAGCCTGCTCTCTTCTGAACCCCCCTCCTCTAACTTCTCTCCCTCTTTCTAAATGAGGTATTCATGTGACCCACCTGCTGTCCGCCGCTTAGCGTTAGCCGTACTAAAAAGCCGCTCTGTCCTCTTGTTGGCCCATGGAGTCGGTCTGCCTCATTCACAGTTCACACGTCTGCTTTGGCCACTGCATGCCCAGGGCGCGAACCAAAGAAGGGGAGGGGGCTTCGTCGTCCTGTAAAGGTTGGGAAAGGGGGACGGGGGCGGGGGGGGTCTCCGGGTAGCATCGGAGCTCAGGCAGGGTTGTGTCGGGCATAGGATGCCGCACAAGGTTCCTGGATGCTGGTGCACTTGGCTAAAGTCGCCATCATGTTTGGCCGGAAGAGTTCGGGTGGAAGTTATGAGAAGATGCGGAGCGAATACTACCTAGATACGGAGAACCCTTTCTGTCCTCAGGTTTGTGGGTCAGGGACAGGTTTAGTTTGAAAATCAAGGATGTTTATGGTAGTATGTGAAAAACAGTGGATGGTAGATTTGAGGTTGCCTAATCTGTGCTGCGAATGCACTGCAAAAACACCAAATCTTACCAAGTATTTTTTGTTTACTTTCTTGAATTACAACAACATACAAGTAACTTTCCTCCAAGATAAAAGAGCTTGTTTTTAGTGAATAATTCTAGAAATTTGATTTAAAAAGTACTAGCAGATTTTTTAACTTAACACAAGACATTTTTTCCATAAGTGAAAATATTTGCCAGTGGAACTTGTACTTTTTCATCAATATTAAGAAATTAATTACTTAAAACAAGCTGCTATGTCTTGCAATAAAGGTACTTGTAGGTAAATTTTGTCATATTTTAAGTGTAATAAGATGTTATTCTTAAAATAAGGCCAGAATCTAGACAAAAATACTTGGTAAGATTTTGTACATGCATTAGTTGTGTGGAAGAGCAATTTTGAGCTCTACTGGTGAATTTGTCTCCATTTAGTTAATTTAAGAAGATGCCAAATAAGACAAAACAATCTTTAGTATTAGTTCCACTGGCAATTTTTAAAATTTATGACATGGGAAATTGCTTTGTTATAAATTAAATAACGTACCAGTGAACCTAGTACTTTTCTGTCAATATTAAGGGATTGTTTACTTAAAACAAGCACCTATGCCTTGCTGAAAAGTTTAGTTGTCTTACGTCAAGCGTGCTAATATTATTGTATTGGAAATGCTTGGTAAGATGTGGGTTGTTTTTTTTTGAGGAGCCCCCCAAATGTATCACAGTTCAGATTCAGCAACATCTTTACCTACAGGTGACCAAACAGATCCACGAGCATGAGCAGGAGAGTGAACTCCGGGAGCAGATGTCGGGCTACAAGCGAATGCGACGGCAGCACCAGAAGCAGCTGATCGCCTTGGAGAACAAGCTGAAGGCCGAGATGGACGAGCACAGGCTCAAGCTGCAGAAAGAGGTGGAGACGCAGGCCAACAATGCCTACATCGAGCTGGAGAAGCTGGCCAAGCGCCACGCAGTGCACACTGAGAAGGAGGTGGGCAGGAATACACAAATTCACACTTATTGCACTCCCAGTTATGCTTATTTATATGTTTCAGAGAAAAGGTGACCAACAAAAACATGTTTATTAAATTTTATTAATGTTCCAACTATTGGTACTGAGAGAAACTATTGGTAGTTTGTGCCAACATTTCATCTTTTAGAGGAAAATTGTAAGAACGCATCTCACTACTGCCTCCTAATGGTGCAGATGATGAAGTGCAAGAACAGAACTGGGTCACAGTGTTTTACTCCCTGAAAAACAAGCTGCATATCTTTATGATTAGCACACAGCGTGTTCAGCCAGCAAGGAGATAGCATAATCTGTTCGTGTAAACAGGCATGGAAGCCACACAAACTACCCCAACGTAGTTTATCACAAGAAGCAACATGCCTGTGCTTGGCAATGGGACTTTTAGGACAAAATCTTTTTTAAATAAAAACGTTTTTATCCAAACATTGACAACAATAGACAAGAAGTCCAACTTTACGATATTTGTTTACAGTTTTTACCTTTTTATTTATTATTATTTATAGATTGGTTATTTTTCATTTTATTTCCAAATTCATACAAAATCATTTAATTTTTTTCATTGATGTTCATTTCAAATTCTGATGTTTGAGTGAAAATTATTAAATTCTAAAATGCAATGTTATGTCAAAACATTTTTTCCCTTGTGTGTGCATATTACATCTACAAACTATTGTTTTAAGACAGACATTTAAATGCATAATTTAATTTTTTTTATCTTCCAGATGAAGACGGCACTCGCAGACGAGAAGAAGTTCCAGCAGCAGATCGTGGCGCAGCAAAAGAAAGAGCTGACCACTTTTCTGGATAATCAGAAGAAGCAGTACAAGCTCTGCAAGGAGAAGATTAAGGAGGTTTGCTCTGCTTGTTCTCCTCCGTTGTTCGCCTCTCTCCGGTGTGACACACCGACCTATTTACTGTTTACTGTTGAGTCAACCCTCCTACACGCAAACATGCACATTCAAAACCTCTGAAGTGGAAGTTTTGTTGAGTCGCTTGGACTTCTCGCTTTGTACCTACGCGTTTATATGCACACAAACAGGGAGAAGCACAAATCCATATTAACACCGGAGAATTCTTATCCCTCCACAACCCCGAAATGAAGTCCAGAAAGAGTTCCTGTGGGCTGAGAGTGCGACGCGTTGTGTTTTCAGTTAGGAGATAAGTGACCAAAATTAGGTCAGCACTGTTAAAGGAAAGCATCACTGGCAGGAGAAGATATTTTCAACAAACTCAGGGCTACAACAGAATTAGACACTCTAGAGAGAGGGGATCTGGCTTCAGTGTTAAGTGCTTTAGTGTGAGTTGTAGATTACCTCAAAGCCCAAAAAATAAGGAAAATGAAGTGTTTTCTGCCAAAATAAGCAGTTAGCTGGAGTTTGCAATAAGCAGTCTACTAACTAATATTAATATGAACTCAAAGCATTATTTTGTAAAGCCCAGTTTCTTCAGACTACATTTGCTTTTCTCATATCCTTTTAAGCTCCAAATTAGAAAGCAGATTTGCAGCAGTCAACAGTCGCCGCTCTGTTTCTCCTCTTTTTCACAGGAGATGAATGAAGACCACAGTACACCCAAGAAGGAGAAGCAGGAGCGTCTTTCCAAGCACAAAGAGAACATGCAACATTCCCAGGCCGAAGAGGAGGCCCATCTTCTGGCATCACAGCGGGTTTTCTATGAAAGGAACTGCCGCGCCTTCAAGCGCAAAGTCATGATTAAAAGGCACGATGTGGAGCAGGAACAGATCCGTGAGGTGTGGAAGCTGTACTTCCTAAACATCATCTGAAAATCTGTTAAAGCATCTGTTAAAATATTCACGCCTCATTAGTTCTGTTGTTGTTTTCTGAAGTGGTTGGTGAAGGTTTAACGTAAAACAGAGGGTTTCTGCTGAAAACACTCATTGTTTAATAAGTAGATTATTACTGAGCAAAGCTTGCCAACTATGTCATAATCTAGAAAGCTGACCAGCACTTAAAATCCGGAGACGAGTTTTAGCAGCCAAAAGCTCCTGTGGGAAAATACACAGACTCACAAAGAGTTTAAATTGAAATACGGACCAGTAACATTTAGTGTGAATGTTACTGTTCTTCAGAGGTCAGTTCCAGGTCTCTAATTCATATATTTCATCCCACATCATTTTTGCTTTTGAGCTCATTTCTTTTGCTTTTATATATGGCTGCAACTAACTGGTAGTAAATAATTATTCTGACAATTTGTTTATTTAAGGATTCCCATTAGTCTCTACCATAGCAGAGATTGTCCTTCCTTAGGTCTTACACCACAAATGTTACAATAAATTCATGCTTTTACAAATATTACAAAAAGACTCCATAAAATACCTTAAAACGCACAAGCAAAATCAAAATACAAAACACAGATGGTGGATTGAAGGGTGCCTCTGCATCTATTTAAGTATTTAACTGAAAAGTCAAAAAAGCTTTAAGAACTTCTGCGATGCAGATTGCAACAGGAGATCCTTTCATTCCACACCGAGTGCTTGAACAAACTACCATAATAAGATTTGCCACAACATTTACTTTTTTTTATTAAATTGAGTTCAATTAAAAGTGACTTTATTTTTTTCGAAACAGGAGTTAAACAAGAAGAAGACTCAAAAGGAGATGGAGCACGCCATGCTGATCCGCCACGATGAGTCCACCCAGGAGCTGGAGCAGCGGCAGCTGAAGACGCTGCAGAAGCTGCGGATGGACTTGATCCGCCTGCAGCACCAGACGGAGCTGGACAACCAGATTGAGTACAACAACAGACGGGAGCGAGAGCTCCACCGCAAACATGTGTTGGAGCTCCGGCAGCAGCCCAAGAACCTCAAAGTGAGTCATCGCAGGGGAAAACGTGTCTGCAGTCGTCAGTGTGCTGGATATTGTCTAGTGGAGAATGGGGATTTAAGGGAACTGGGTTTTACCTCCAAGATGGCGCAAGCTAATAGCAATATCTTTTTTTTCCTCTTCTTCATTTCTGAATAGGCAGTGATGCAACTTAAATGTAATGAATTAAAATGGGCAAATGGTGCAAGAACATTTAGAAGTTTGTTATATTTTCGTTTGATTTAAGGAGCAACAGTGTTTCTCACAGTTCAGTGCATAATGGACAAACCTAAAGACAGGATTCACATTCAATTTGAATTTCCAGCACTTTTCAAACTTTGAAAACACCTATTAAAAATTCAAGCATTTTCAAGGATTTCAAACACCCGTGCCAACCCTGATAGGCTATCATTCTACTTTCACTTGTCCTTTCATAGCGTTTGTTTCTCTGAACTGTCCACCAGGTGTTGGAGCTCCAGATCAAGAAGCAGTTCCAGGACACATGTAAGGTCCAGACCAAGCAGTACAAGGCCCTGCGCCATCACCAGATGGAGATTACGCCCAAGGCGGAGCACAAGACGGTGCTCAAGGCCCTGAAGGATGAGCAGACTCGCAAGCTGGCCATCCTGGCGGAGCAGTATGAGCAGAGCATCAATGAGATGATGGCTTCCCAGGCGGTAAGGCCAGAGATTTTGAAAAGCTTTTGCTTCTTTAAGCGATGGAGGAAATATTTGGTTGGCATCTTATTTATTTTCTCCCCTGTCTTCCCGGATTATGTCTTCACTTTCCCTTTCACCCCTCTTTCATCCTCTCTCGGTTTCTTCACCCCGTTTCTCCGCCTCTTTCTGTCCCTTTGTCCCTCTCTCTCCTTGCGGTCCGCGGTCGGCCCCGTCAGCTGCGTCTGGACGAAGCCCAGGAAGCCGAGTGCCAGGCCCTGAGGCAGCAGCTGCAGCAGGAGATGGAGCTGCTCAATGCCTACCAGAGCAAGATCAAGATGCAGACCGAAGCGCAGCACGAGCGCGAGCAGCAGAAGCTCGAACAGAAGGTGTCGCTGCGCCGGGCGCACTTGGAACAAAAGGTGTGCTACAGGAAATACTTCAGTCACCTAAAGCTGCCTTACTTGAGACAAGATTTTAACATTCAACGTAATTATTTGTGGTCACATTAAATTAGGCAAATGAAATCTGCAAGAAGGAAATACTTACTGCTTACTTATTATGCAAGACTAAACACAAGATCTCAAAGGAAAAGTGCTATTTGACTGGATTTATAAAACAGATGCTGCTGAAACTGCAGCTGCACCTCCCATTTCTCAATGTCCATCGGGTTTTCTTGAGAGCCACAGTTTGTCGTCAGGGAGCCCATAAGGCTCCTTGCTAGTGGAGACTATTTGATGTGATTGCACAAACTTGTTTTGCAGAGGTGTGCTTTGTTTTGTAGAAGGCCTTAAGTGTAAACTTAACTTCTGTAGTTAAGAAGTGAAGTTTACACGTAAATGAAAAGTTTAATTATCGAGTGAGTCAGTTGAAGACGATTGCATCTGAGGAAATTCTCCTGTGAATTTCAGCCAAAAATGTTGAACCATTTTGAAAACTATATCGCGTTTGTTTCACAATTTGGTGTTGTAATAAATGTGAAAAAAAAAGCTGAAGGGATAACTTTGCAAGGCTGTTGTTTAACTCACAGCTGTGAACATCCGGATTCACATCAGCAGACGGTGTGAACCTGAAAATGTGACCCAGAAAGATATTCGCATGTTTGCAGAGACTCTCACTCAGACAGCTTTCCTCCACCGCAGGTGGCGATGACAGTGGCATGACTTCCTGCTGGGTGCAGACAACCATTCTCTCCTACAGTCCTAGCTGCTGTGCAGAATCTCAAATCAACCCCATTGTGTCATTTTATCACCTTTTTCTAATAGCAACTTTTTTCAAAATGTGTAATTCAGATACCTGAAGTCACGCCAGACGATGTTTACTGTTTTTGTCACCTTATTTCGCAGAAACTCCAGTCGCTGTACATTTGTAGGCTGTTATATGTTTGTTCTTATTTGACATTTTTATCAGTTTTTGTCCCATAAAGCAGTTATGAGATCTTCCCAGGTACATCGGTCATCTTTAATGTGACTGTCCTGTAAAACAGTGACATGAGATAAAACGGCAGCAGATTACGCGTCCTTCCAAACTGACTTACGTCATCGCAGCAGTCTAGTAGACAGCACTCCGACAACAAAGGAAGGGACCTTTGAAATGCCGCCTTCATCCAGTTCTGTTGGGTCCAACGCGGGCAGCGCCGCCTGCGGTTGCTTGTTGCCATCTGCTGGTGACAGCCAGATTTGCAAACTGGTACGGAGATGATGTCATGATTTTTGAAGCGCTATTGTGCTCCGGTTCGGTTCACGGTCAGAGTCTGGAGTTCTCTGTGCATGCTCAGTAGTTCGTCAGATTGCCGTATTGCACCAGGCAGTGTGTTTGTCTGCACTTGTGGATGGATGTGTGTGTCGAGCAGATGTGTGTGCTCCACTACGGCATTTCTACAACTTTAGAGCAAAGTCTGCAGGTATTTACAGTCATCACCTTTCCAGGTGAATACTATTCAGTAGATACAACACCAGAGTGATTACACAACACTGTGGTGTAATCACTCCACAAGGGTGTAAAACATTGTGTAATCAACACAATGTTTCTACAATAAATACGTCATTTTTTTAATCACTTTTTTATTTATGTTTTGTATCAGCATTGGCTCTGCATTTTAGGACTGCAGTGAGCACTGCAGTAAGTTGGGAGAGCGGCAAGAGTAAAAAGCGGCAATAAAAATGTTACGATGTTAGACAAAGACCTGCAGTTCGCTGCAAAAGTATTCATATCCCCAAACTTATTCACAATCACAAAATCCAGAGGGCTTTATTGGGATCTAATGTCAAAAGCCAACACAAAGTTTATTACTGAAAAGTGGGAAGGATGCATTCTGAAAATTGTGGCCTACATTTGTAATCTGCAGAATGACTTAAAAGTAACTTTTCAGTAAGATATGTAAGCTTATTTTAAGTCAGTGATTCTTAAAAGCATTAGTTCCACGGGCAGATTTTTCTTTTTAACTAGAAACAGAAAAAATGTCTTAGAAAGACATCTGCTAGTACTTTATCTATACTGAAGAATTATTGACCTAAAACAAACTTCTGTCTTGCTGAAAAGTTACTTTGTATGTTAATTTTTTTTTTTCAAGTTTATCCTTTTCAAGATATTTTCAGCAGAAATTATACAAAAAATACTTGATAAGATTTTTGTTTTTGCGGTGAAGGTCAGATCTTTTCCGTGTGAGTGAGTTTGAGTAAACCGTTTAGTATCTAAATGTGTAAAGCTGGCAGAGACACCCAGCTGCAACTGCAGTAAAAAGTGTTTTTTCAGAAGCTTTGGGAACGCCACACCTTTCAGATTTTGAAAGGCATTATGAAGTTATTGAAAGGCATTAAGTCCTACCTCATAATTATGCACTACTTTTTGGTGTTCTATCATACAGATTATAAAAATTAATGGAAACTGTTTTAGCTTTTTAGTGAAGAAACCCCAGACAGCCTGAATGAGATTTCTTCCTCTTTATAACCTTCCAGATCGAAGAGGAGCTGGGTTCCCTTCAGAAGGAGCGAACTGACCGCATTAAGCACCTGCTGGATCGCCAGGAGCGGGAGGTTGACGGCTTCGACATGGAGAGCATGCGGCAGGGCTTTGGCAACCTGTGTACCTTAGACTTTCCCAAGGACGACTACAGATGAGGAGTCGGTGGGGAAAGTTGCTGTTGTGTGCCGCCCTCGATGTCCTTCTGCCTCAGATCAACCGTCCTCTCCCTTTACCTGGCCAGGCCTGACAGTGCAGGTTGTTTTCTGCTGCTGACATCATCAAAAACACACAGACGTATGGGGGGAAAAAAAAGCTCTAGATTGCGTGAGCCAGTGTGTGTTTCATGGCCGGTCAAACGGGCTCGACGGCAGGTTTTTGACGCCCAAATCCCACCGAAACTTCCTCCCCCTCCTTGCCTCTTGTGGCGTCACAAGATGACAGAAAAAGACAGATAAATTCTTGTAGTCGTCACGTTTTTGTAATGATAATGATAACATAGTAAGTGTTTCTTGTTCCTTGTGCAATGATGACACTTTTGGTGTGACCTAAAAGTGGAAGTCAAGAGAAGGAGGGAGAGAAAACTGGTAGTTCAATGAGCGAAATCGCTCCACAAACATGCATTTATGCAAAAGTGATTTTCTTCTCTAAAGTTGTGCAAAAAAAGAGAAAAAAAATCTCTTAAATCGATAAATGAAACAACTGATCCTTCCGCAGCGTGTCGTCTTTGCTGCTTCTTTGAACACTTTTTGGTAATTATTCATCAGGACATTTTTAGGACAAATTTTGAGTAATTTGATACTTGGAAAGACAATTATCATGGTGTACAAACATCATACATGTTATTCCTTCAGGTGAATTTAATTGCTGAAGGGAGGCTGGATCATGGTACTCGCCGTGTGCATCCCAGTGATTTTACTGCACTGGCATCCAACGTGAAATACAGAGAAATACATGTGACCTGTATACTCCCAGCTAGTACAAAGGGCTTCTATGGGAGGGCAGGGCTGTCTTGTATCTTGTGTATAGATGGATTTATGGAGAGCTTTTACTTATTTTCATATTGTACTTTAACTGTCACACAAATCCAAAAAGATTTTTTAAAGACGCTTTCTTCTTTTTTTCTTCTGCCCCATCTTTTACAGATAGTATTGAAGTCTTGTCATTTATTAAAGGAAGTTTCTTTTCTTTTTTTTTTCTTTTTGCTTTACACAACTCTCAAGTTGTGTATTTTCTTATAAACCAGAACAGTATGATGCTTTATTAATGCATGCACTTTATTTTTTTTTTTTCAGGTCTAAAGAAAGCATGAATCTGTCAGAGCTTTTAATTATATTTGTAAATAAAGTGCTCATCACACAAAGTAAGGAAGTGTAAATGTTATTCCTTAAAATGGCCCTGGCAATAAATTCAGACAAAATGTTAAATTTCTTTAATTAGAAAAACTGTAAAGAAAAGCTTTTTTTTAATTCTTCAAATTAAAATGAACATCAATTTAAAAGTGTAAAATTATTACTCACACCATTAGTCATTGAACTGGTTAGATTTCCTTTTACTATTTTGTCCTGGAGTTATAGCCCAAAATCTTTTCCCATCTGAATTTCTCACCTTTACTTTCTTAATTTGGACCATCAAAAGATTGACATCTGGGTAAAAATGAAGTGTGCAACAAAACCAAACATGTGATGTCTATTTTTGTTTTTTTAATCTGTTAACACTCAAACACCAGAGCACTTACTGTACTATTTCTAATACATTTGAGAAACATTGTTATGGAGGATGATTTTCTGTATTTCTAGAGGATTTGAAATTGGCTAAATATCAAGAAAAAATGGAAAATGCTGTTTCAACGGTTTATTACAGGTTAGAACAGGGGATTTCATTTTGAAAAGGAGACATTGTTGAAACAGCGATAAACAAAAAATAATAACATGTTACAGTGGCACAAAATGGTGCTTTCTCAAATGAACAGAGCATTTCCAGTGGAGGAACACAATGGGATTTTCCTGCTACTAAACACTTGCTTGCAGTCTTTGCTTGCTTATTTTCCAGCCAGCTGCTCGTAAAGTTTAGGCACATAGCTGTCCCACTCTGCCTGGTAGCAGGTGCCTGCCACCGGGGCTCCCAGCTTATACTTCTTCCTAAAAGCTTGCAGCTTGAATTTGCCGCGACCGTCTCCAGACCGATTAGTGAGGACGGCCTCGGAGCAGGACAGGCTGCCCGGCTGCTCATACACCAGCCACACATACCGGTGCAGTCCTGAGGGAAAACATTACAGCAGCTTTTAAATGTTGCATATGGAGGAAAAGGTTTGGCTAATTATTGATGGAAGTTGGAGTCAAGACAACACAAGAAGATTGTTGATGCATTTTCTTATATTTAATTGTAATACTGAAGAGACTTTAAACATATTTTCTTAACACTTTTTAACTGTAGCAATCACTTGCGTGCCACAAATTGTCATTTCTCATCTACTTTCTTACCTGTGCCCTTGGGAGGACCAGAGCCTACATAGTCAGACATGACACAGCCAGAGGACACATCATTCCCTTTCATGTTGACCACCAGAAAGTGGTGCCACTCTCTAACAAAAAAGGTTAAAAACAAAGTTAATTTAAGAAATTTTGTTACTTCTTGACTTCACACTGGTAAACTCACTGAGTCAAAGAAAAGGGATAAAAACTTGGTCCAAAATCCTTTCAAGCTCACCTAAATTTAGGGTCTTTCCTGCTGGGAGCGTCTGGATCGGTCAGGGCCAAAGTGTACAGTTTATTGGGGTCACATCCTTCCCACTCGAGAGAGGTGGGTCGATTCTGCACCTGTATGTAGTGGAAATTACAGTAAAGTTAGAGTGCACAGAACAAGAATCTCTAAATAAAAACTACGTCATCTTTTACAACTTCCACCTCTGTTTGCTGATTGGCCCAGTAGAAATTCTACCGGAAGAATGGAAGTGAATGGGAGAAAGCCGAGATATGCATCGAGCAGAATTGCATAGTTAGGCAATTACCAACTTTTTGCACGTTTTTATTTAGTTAAATGTCAAGAAAAATGGAAAATGCTGATTCAACGGCATTTTGTTTCGCTGTCAGGGTAAGCCATTAAAAAAGCTTTTCAAAACAAAGTTACTGTGAAATCCATTGGGGGGCGCTATTGAGCCTTTTTCATCTTCACACACGCGGGATGTATTATGTAACCCAATTTATTGTGACCAAACAAATGCACACGGATGCAAAAGATGTCTAATAATGTTTAAAGAAAAACTATTTGTAGGAAGACTGTGTTTTATAACCCAGCTCCACTGCCTGTTAGCTTAGCATGGCTCACCAACCTGCGTTGGAGTGAGAACTTTGCCGAGCTCGTCGATCTCCAGAGAACCATATTTAACAGTCAAAGGCTTCGCAGGCTTTTCCTCCACCTCCTGCAAGGCGAGAGACCCGGACCACTGGCTCAGATCCACGGGCATTTTACCCTTTATATTCTGTTTTCAGACCGAGCTGACTGGACCGGACCGCTGCTGCAGGGGCGCAGAAACTACCAGGAGTGCTGCGTTCACGGACCACCAGAAATCCAGATTACGTTGATGTTCATTTAATTGTAATAAATGTTTTGAATTACAAATTTATATTTTATTATTTAGTTCACACATCATTTATAAGATAACTGTTTAAAAATTTAATAAATTTCATAATCAAGACTGTGATAGTTAATAAATCTTAATACAGTTGTTTATCCCTTATTTCATCACCATCGACGGTGTAAAAAAAGATTAATGCCGAATATTTATCCGTCATAGATGTAAAATACATAAAATTAACTAAAACAAACGATTATAATATCTTATGAAAGTCGGAGTAAGAGAAATTGTATTTTCCTTGCAAAGACTAAGCATTTGAACTACAAACGAGCAAAAGGCCACCAGAGGGCGCAGTTACGTGATTTACCACAGGGAAATTTGATTCGTTAAAATGAACGTCAATCAGATCGCCTGTCCTGACTTTGTCCCTCCTTCAAACCGCATGCTCCATTGACACACTTTCTTTTTCAGAATCAGACGATCTCGGCTTGAGTCTGGGGTTTGACAAAGACGCAACTGTTTTATTGACCTTAAAACGCATTTTTGTAAATGGACCATATTGTTTTGTTTAAGAAACAAGCCTTACCTTTACCTTCCCAGGGATGCATGAGGTTAAGGGGCCACCAAGAGGCAAAAAGCAATATAAAACAGGTTTCCAAATGACACCTGTTTTGGCTTGTAAGGAAACTTTAGTGTGACCAGTAGCTAGCATGCATGCTTTTGGGTTGTGGGAGGAATTGTCTCTGTGCGCAAGAAGAACGGATGTGAAACCGTCTTGATCTGAAACAACAATGTAAGCAACTTTTAAAACGTGCATAAGCATTTGATAATCCTTTATTCAAATTCCTAAATGTCTGTAGACTGGTCAGATATCAACTGGGTTATTCAGGACAGAACAATGATTTAAGATCCAGCTTGAAATATGTGAAACTCTTTTATTTGTGAAAACACAAAAAACATATTTTAATTATTTATTTGCAATAGACTGTCTTTGATGGACACAAGACTGAAAACCACAAGAATTGTCCAATATGAAACTTTCTGCAAAATTTCTACCCAAAATATCTTATACCATATCAACGTTTTGATGTATTTGTGTTTCTCACAAGAAATAATTATATATTTATTTTTCATTTTATTTTCTGATCCATTCGTTGTCATAATTGATCTCCCAAAGTTACCATGGTTACCCTTACTTGGACAGAAACTTTACACAAACAAATTAAAATTCATCAAATTTTAGTCAATTATTTGAAAATCATTTTGATTTTAACTCATGAAATTCAGTTCATAAGTTAAGTTGATAAAAAAAAACATAAACTTTTTTTTAGTTGCTATTATCATTATATTCAGAATATTAATAATAACAATAGTTGGCTTTGAGAAGTTTAGGCAGGCTGTCAATTAAGCATACTTTTAGCAAAAGAAGGATTTTTAAAATTATTATTATTATTTTATTTTATACTAGGAAACAATCATTTCAACTTTATGGATAATGAATGACTTTCACAGGAAAAATAATTATAAGAAACAACTAAAGCTTACAGATAAAGTGAATTATTTTGAAGAATTTTTCTGTCATAATTTTTCTGTTAGATAAATTATGATCGAGAAAAATAACAGAATCCAGTTCAGCTTGTCAAAGATGATACTGCCATATGCCCATTACGCCATTAAGATAGTCGGTGGAAAAAAATGCTTCTGTCTCTTTAAGCAGGTGAGTCCTAGGTGCGGCTCATTCCTCCCAACGTTTCCGGAGCTGCACGCTCTTGTAAACAAAGCACGTCCACCAAATCTCCCGTGGAGACAGCAGAGGTAACTCATCATGTCAGATCGGTGACCTGTGCTGGTACTGCGGTCCATTTACTCTCCTTTATAATGACCTTACGCTCAGTGTCATAGGCAAGAGCGCACAGGTAGACTAGTCAGACAGATTCGGACTAGAAGTTTTATTTTTCTTCGGCTATTTCTGAGGGCTATGTAGAAAAGGTAACATGAACATTGTCGCATCTCTAGCGCTTCTACGACTGTTTCTCTCTGCGGCAGGTGAGTTGTGGTGACACAGTTCTAACAGGTGAGTTGAAATTAGCTTTCAGGGTTTAATTCATTTCTTCTCTCTCGTCTTAAAGCGACAGTTTCGGGAAACTTCACCGAAACTGTCCAGTCAGCTCCGGGCGACGTCGTTTTGCTTCAGTGTAACACCGGGGGGAATCTAACACCTGGGTGGACAACATGGATGAAAGGCGGTCATATTATCGCCTCTAATGGTGAGCTGCAGGTGGACTCTTCTGCCAAAGACCCGCGGTTCAACTTGGAGCTTAACGGGAGTCTGAGCATCAGTAAAGTGACTTATGAGGATACGGGGAGCTACCTGTGCAGCTCCGGGCTACCAGACAGCAGAACCATCAACGCACATGTTCTGCTTCAAGTCACCAGTAAGTGGGGTGGGCATGAAGTCCAGTCTAATGGGATTCTTCTGGGCGTTGGTTGCCTGCAGTCGCTGAAGCAGTTTTTCAACCAAACTGGTTCTTCCACATAGTCGCCTGCCTGTTCACTTGACAGCAAGGGAGCTGAGTATGACTTGATAAAACAGTTGGTCCTTTTTTTACTTTTCACTTTCTATTTGAAATCTGGTTGGACACTCTCCTATCTGGCTTCTGCAAATCAAAGCCCCAAATCCTAATAGTTCTGTTCTGGTCATTGGTATCTGCCATGGTTTCTATTATTTTAAATGTCAAAAACTGCTAAAACAGCAATTCTCAGGGTCAGTCAGTTAACCTGCATGTTTTAGGTGTTTTCCGTGTTTAGTTTGACTGAATAAAATGAATGGCTCCTTAGCAGGTTTCTGCCCAACTTGAGTCTATTGTTTTGTAGCAGGAAGTCCTCTAAAGCATGCCGGATGCATCGATCCACTTCTTTCACTTTTGATACCGATACGGGTATCTGAGGTTCAGTATCGGCCAATAAAGAAAAGCAATGCAAGTATTTTTCTTTTGCACGTTTGGCCAAAATATGTAACTTTGATTTGTTCAGTGAGTGCGATTAGGAGTGTAACACCCCATGTAAAATAAATAATAATGAAACTCGAACAGACAATAGGTTGACTACCTGGGTCAAACACGTAAAAATAAAATGTAACAAACCTTATTTAAAATAGTTCTGGAGGTGAAATTAGAAATTCTTTCCCCTTATTCTTCTTGTTGAACAATCAAATGAAAACTATCAAGTAAATCTTATTTAGGCAAAGAAAAGCTACCAGCTGCAGTCTATTATTACCTATAAAAACGTTAATAGTTTAGAACATAACATGAGTGAATATAAACGTCTGTCTGCAGCTATAACAGCTCTTTACATCAAAAATATGCATTAAAATTAATTCTGAAACTACTATCTGAATTTGCAATAATCATTGTTTTTATTTTTTCTTGTAAAAAGGAAGTTGTTCACATTTGTAACATGCTGAACTCTTTTATTTCAGGTGGACCGCACAATGTGTCTACAACGATTTACCCAGCAGTGCTGCTGCCCAACAGGACTCTGGTCACTAAGAAGGGAGAAACCGTCTATTTTACATGCATGGCAAGATCCTTCCCATCCCAGCAGCTGAACCTGACCTTCAGTGGAGCTTCGAACAATAACACAAGCCTGGCTTTCACATCAAGTCCAACCCTGAATTACACTATAAAGGACATCCAGCCCAGCAATCAGGGAGTTTACACCTGCAGTGCCCTCAACACCATGTCCAACCGCATGGTCAACCACAGCGCTGAGCTGCTGGTGTACCGTAAGTTTCTAGAGTAAAGAAATGAGCTGTGATTCTGTGATGGTTGCTTTTATATTTAAGGGCTCAGCTAAACTCAACAAGAATCAAAGTTAAGGTTCAGCAAACACTAGACTTAAGGAGAGGTGAGCAGAGAACCCAAAACCTTTACTCAAGTAAAAGTAGCATTTCTTCAACTCAAATAAACGGGAAATGTAGCCATCCAAGAAAATATCTGGTAAAAAGACAACTCAAATACTGAGTAACTGAACAATCATTTGACATCTAAAAATTAGATCATCAGATAGACAAGAATCTACATTTATGTGGAAGTTATGGTATTTTAACGATCAAAATGAAAATAATTTACATCAATAACTTAATTTCAAAATAAAATCAGGCAAAATAAACAGTTCTCCAAATCGATTTTGACATACAACTTAAGAAACATTAACCAAAACTGCAGGTGTGTCTGTACCTGATTGACTTTTGGTTTAAACAGGTTTGTTGCTTATTCAGTGAGTAGTTTCCAGAAATTGTACTGAGGTAAGAGAAGTGACTCTTCATAATAAAATTACTCAGTGCAGAGTCGTAACAATACTCCTAAAAATAATTTATTTCTCAGCTAATAGAAGCTTCATCTATCAGTGGGTTAACCACCGTGTGGCTAAATGTAACTTTCTGTTTGTTTACTGTCATATTTGATATTAATCACATATTAAGCTTAAGAAGTTGGAACAAATTATAAGGTTGTCACATAATTAGATGTTTTGCTGAGTGTTTTCTCAACACAAAACTGGTTCATCGCTTGAGTTTTGTAGCATCTTTCTGTTTGAATGACTCATAAAACAGAAGTCAGCGGCTTTATCAATAAGAAGCAAAAAAACAGAAAATACTTCAGAAAACATGGAAAATACTTATTATGTTCACTTTAAAAAAAAGTATTTAATTTCACCCATCTTCCTGGAACTGGATTTTTTTTAGGGGTATCAGAGAAAAGAGGCTGAAAGTAAATGTATGCCTCAGAATCTTATTTTTCTACCATTTTGAAAACATTTTTCTGAAGTTGTACTTTACTTTGGTTTGCGCTTGTAATGTGATGAAATGTAACCACGTTCAAATGGTGTGAAGGTTAGCAAAGTCACAGTTGTAGTTATAATTTAGCGGGTCTAATAAAAGTTCTTCCTCAATATGCCTCTATTCATAAAAGAAGATTAACGGTTTGGTAATTAAATCATATAATAAATAATTTCTTGAACTAACCCTGTTTTGCTCCCTGTCTGTGTTTTGGGTAGATATTCCGAACGGACACCCTGACTGTATGACCGTGGAAGCGCAGAACTCCTCCAGCGTCCAGCTGAACTGCTCCTGGTTCGGGGCGTATCCCACCCCGGAGCTTCGGTGGGGCAAAGACGGAGACTTCCAGGGGGCAGACAGCCTCGTTGTGTCGCTGAACAGCTCGACGCTGCAAAACGGGCAGACACTGACCTGCATGGCCCGCCATCAGCTGCTCAGAAACGAAAACGAGAGATCTTGTTCCATTACGCTCCGTAAGTACCCCTTAAAGAAATTAGTCATTTTAACTGTTTAGTTAAAGTTATCAATAAAACAGCAAGTGATACTGATCACTTCCATCTACAGAAGTGGTCAATATTTTCACCCATTCTGAATAATTAAAAGGTTCAGTTTTATAAAATATGGTGAATTTAGGCTTATTTAAAATCACGGTTTAAACAGTAAATATAGCAGCAACTGGTGGAAAGGTTTGTATGGCGGCGTGTTAAAGTTATTGTTGATAGAAAATAATAAAGGAAGAGTAAATTTAAGTGAACAAAACCTCAGAAATTTTTAGATAAATCTCAGAACTTTCTGGAAAAATCATGCAGATGTCTGAGTTTGAAAAGTCAAAAATTTGCGACTTTGGCAAATTTTCTGTTTGAAAAGTTGAAACTGTTCAACTCAACCTTTGAAACTCAACTTTCTGTGATTATTCTCAAATGTTCATTTTTTTGGTGAAAACTTTAAGTGTTTTGAGATTAGAAATGTTCTTGTTTTTTCTAGAAAATTTTCTTGGTTTTTGGCTGACGTTTTTTACTGTCGTATTTTTCCTATCTACAGTTTCCCTTCTACGCTGTCGTAGGTTTGAGAGTGTAGAGTGCACATTTAGCAGCAGCGCTCTGTGTTTAGTGTATATTTCTCAGTATTCACTCTATAGGTGTGGATGTCGTTCCTGCTTAACTGCCATAAGACAGGAGCTGTGGTTTCTATTCTGTGGTTTCTCAGCCGTTTCCTGTCTCAAGCCTTCAGTTCCCTCAGTGCATTGCTAGAGCTCCTTCACATTCTGGAAAAGTCTAATAATTCTTAATTAATGGACTGGTTTTCACATTGATTTGTATTAAATGCTTTTTTACTATTTGTGAAACATATAAGATCAGAAAACTACTCAGAGATGTTTGTCCATAAATGTCCAGAATGTTACAAAAACTCTGAGAAAATCAAAGCTGAGATGTTTAAGTTCTTCTCTGCTTTAGCTGTTATTATCATGCTGCCTTCTGCTGATAAGCTTTATGGATGTGCTGATTTCGTTCCCCAGCAGGACTTGGCACCTGCCCACACTGACAAAGGTCCTATGGGAAATCTGGGATATAAAATCCCAGATTTTTTAAAAACCAAATCTGATTTACTATTTAATAATATTTTCCTTAAAAAATTACAAATGGCAGAAAAAAACTACTGGATTCAATGTCATAGTAAAAAATCTGTAAAACTCACGAGCCAAACATGACGGTAGTTCTTGGATGGACTCACATCACTCTGACCAGTGGAAACCTAAGTGGAGCATTGGTGGCAAAAACAACAAAAAAACAGACTTTCCAAAAGTTAAATCTTCAAAAACATGAAATGGATTTATAGTCCATCCCTCAACGTTACCAAAAGCTGGTTCAATGAGTGTGATTACTGTGTGTTTGGCCAGAAAACTCAATCAACCTAAAGTCACACTTCATATCCTCTGTTAAATATGCTGGAGAATCTGTCATGCTTTTGGTCTGTTTCTGTTCTTAAAACTCTAGAAATGATGAAACAAAGTGAACGGCAATACCGTGACTGAAGTAACAAAGTTGGTCACACATTATCAGTCCTAGAAGTTAATGATTACTGAATGATAGGCTTAGTGCAGAAGACACCAGCTCCTCAGGTCTTCCAGTCCTTAGTTCCTGATTTAAATGAATGGCCTATTCCAAGGCCTCTGAAGAACGTGGTGACAAATTGAAACAAACTGAAACGCACTCCGTTTCAAAATTGAAACAGAGACCTTGGTTTAGTATGAGTGGTAGCATTTTATTAGGACAAAAGGTATATTTAATGTACAAGCTTCTACTGGAATCCGGAGGGTCCAGTAGAGCTACTTTCATCTCATGTTTCTGCTGCCTGTGGTGCAAAACCAAACCTCCTAAAATCCCTTCAAACAGCCGGATTAGCTCAGATGCTTGGACTTCTAGCATTCAACAGAAAGTGTGTGTCGTGTGACTAATGCAAAGTTTGCATGGTGATCTAATGCAGTCTGTCCTGCCCAGGTGATGGGTCATCATTCATGGACTCATGTTTTGTTTTGTTGTGTGAAAACCTGCAGGAAGCAAATTCTTATCAAAACTTGTTAGATAATAAAAACAAAACTACTCATTCTTCAGAGTAGCAGGATAATCTTGTGTTAATGTTTTATCTTCATATTTTTTGTAACTTGTGACTTTGACATGTGGGATTTAGAGTTTTGCTTAAAGTATAAACACAGCCAGTGATGAAGCCGGGTTATTCCTGAGTCATGCAGTGACATAAACATCCTTATCGCATGAGGACAGTTCTCTAAACACAGAAGGGGAGAAGCTAAAGTGTGTAAAAGTGTACAGGCTGCTTTTATCCTATCAGTTTTCATTGATTGATATGCAAACCCGGACTGGAGCTGTCTTTGTCTTTGTCAAGCAAATAATCCAGAAGCTGTTTGTAGGACATCTATATGAAAGGTTTTTAATGTGTTCAAGCTGAGGGCCAAAAATGACTAGTAGGTCTCCATGCACATGAAATGTGTTGTTTTCCTCATTAAACAAACTTTTGAGACACATAGAAGTCAGACTCAAATTTAAATGTGGTTTAGATATGAGTTTAGTTCATCTAATCTCTGCTGCTCTTTTGCAAAAAATGAAAGCGCTAAATGAAAGCAAATTTTAATGAGTAACCCCACTTAATAAAATGCCTCATAAATATTGGAAAATCTACCTCATGCTAGCACAAAATCATTCTATTTTTATTTTTTATTTTCATGAAGTTAATTTATTTTCATAATGTCAGTTTCAACAGTTCTGGGGTTACTGGAAACAGCTGTTGACAGAAACTCTTATTCCTCATATAGTTTTGGTTTGGAAGAAACCTTTAGAAATGATTGTGTTTCTGTATTCCCAGGCCTTCCGAACCCAGAGGGCAAACCGATGGTGTCGGTTCTGGAGGGGACCAAGGCCCTATGCGCCCCCGGAAAGGCCAAAGGCAGGAGCCCATCGTTCCCGGATCCAAGTACATCCTGTCCGTTGAAGGCCCCGACCTCAAGCTGACCATCGTCAACATCAGCATGTACGATGAGGTGTACTATTTCTGCCGCAGCGAGAACACACTCGGGATCCGCGAACTGGAAGTCTTCCTCACTGTGAAAGGTGAGTTTATTATAAAAGCATATATGAAGTTGTGTGAAGGGCGTGGCTGGAATAAACGGAAAGTTGAAGAGATGTAATCTAGAAGCCAGTCAGTGCAGGTGTTGACTCCATGTCTGGAATGCTGGCAGACCTGCCGCTCCACCGTGTAACTGCCCTAAAATCCTGCCATTGTTTTTTATTTTCTCAGCATCATCGTCGGCGTACACTGGAGCGGTGATCGGCGTGTTCCTCGCTGCCCTGATCACGGGCTGCGCTTTCATTGTGGCTAAAATACTGTACTCCAGGAGACACACAGTCTGCCTGGGTAACTGATGTTTCTCATAATACAGTGTTTGCTCATTTTAATCCTTAGATAATGGACCATTGCTTGTATTTGAGACATCCGTCTATACTAACTTCTTTTTTTTATTATTATTATTTCAGGAGGAGGTTTCATGTGAGTATCTCAATTTGCATGAATATTATTTTTTAATCATAAAAATGTCTGTGCAGCTATCCCTACTAATGCTGCTCATGTACTTTGGATGAGGAGGCACATTAAAGTGCAATATTACCTCAGAACTATTAATTAACAATATTACCTCAAACTATTAATTATTAAATTAACATTCTTTTGTTTCATGACTGAAAGTAAAATACTTTCACCAGGAAAAACCCAAGTCTACAATTTCCAAAACAAACTCAGAAGTAGAACATTTCTGAAATACTGTCACCCCAGATGTCATAAATAAGGATTAATTAAATTGTTAATAAACAAACACAAAATGAAAGTGGGTATAAAATAACTGTCTACCTGGATTATTAATGAGAAAAATGAAAAGTTTTTCATTTATAATGACATTATTTCAGTTAGATAATATTCGACACCATCAGGTTAAAAATCAATACGTACTTTATTGTCTCAGGAATTTTTTGGTTTGTACAATCCGTTCATAGTACAGTAAATTCCACCATGTTTAAATTGAAGGATTTCAAATTCATGGCTAAAAGTACACTTAGTGTTGCGTTGTGTTTAAAAATAAATAGTAAAGTTCATGAACACATTGCTTTTCTGCTTCCTAAAAGTCTAAAAACAGCCAAGTGAACTGGAGGAGAAGCTTGATGAATGACTTGATGAAGCCACTAGACGTCGCTTTCAGTGGCAGTGAAGCATGGAGGTGGGAGTATTATGACATGGGGTTGCAAGAGTGTTCACATAGATTAGCAAGATTAGCAATCTCCGGTTCTGAAGAAGAAAAAAACCAGCAAGACGATTCAAAATCAACTACAGGAACTTTTCTAAATGGAAAAACATGAAAAACTCGACCAAGTTTTAATTTGAAAAACAAAGCTGCAAAGAACAATAAAAAAATTTTCTTTAAAAAAAGTATAGAACAAAGTGTGCATGCATTATTAATAGATTACTTTGACATTTAAATTCTACTAATAATAATTAAACTATCATTTGATTTTTATTTTTAAATTTTAGGGGTCGTAGTGAAAACTTACAATTATTACATTAAACAACAAATTCACAAATGAGTTAGTTTAGTATGTGTATTTTTATCTGTAGTTTTTAAAGCTTCTATTCTGTTTTAATTGTTATCTCTTCTTGCTTTATTTGTAGGATTCTTGCTTTATTTATCTCTCCTGCTTTTTGTCTGGCAACAACAATAGATTGAGATTCAAAGGTTTTTTTTATGAATGAATGAAAGTTGAGACCCTTTTGAAAAATAAAAACATCTTTTTATTTGTGCTCACTGATGGGAGTGGTTCTTATCGCCACCAACTGCCATCATAGGCATTTAAACTGCTGCCAAACCCTTCTGCTTCTCAGAAAGCTACTCACACTTTGTACACCAGAAATATCTGAACGTTTGCCAACTAGCATAAATTTATGTTGACATTCATAATAAATTTTTTTCACTTAATTTAAGTTATACACAACAAAATTAGATGGGTAAACTATGAAAACATTCCAAAATTAAACTCCCAGATGTAACGTTATACTTCCTGTTCCTCCATATTCTCAGCTGCAAATATTTCCACATGGCTTTCTTTATTCTTTACACCGATGGTGGTGAGTTTACCTTCCATACACCAGAACAATGCATCATCTTTAGAAAATGTAAAATATGAACTGTTACTACAGCTTTAAAAAAAAGGATTCTGAATCACTTTTCATTTGTTTTCATTTTCTCTTCAAATTCAAACCAAAAAATATATATCGAAATGACATGCTAACAAACAGAAAAGGTGTCAGAAAGAAAGTTTAAGAAAGGACTAAAACAATCCATCCTTGGTGAGTATTAAAGTCTTTCTGTAGCTATTCTGTTAATTTACAGAAAAATACTTATTTTACATTTAGTCTTGAGTTTTCCTGGTCAGTGTTTTAGGAGCTGAATGCGCTGTCAAAGCAGAGCTTGGGAAAACTTTAAACCGTGTTTGTTTACATCTAAACCTGTTTGTGGCGGTTTTGTGCTTCATCGCTTTTGCTTGGGAATTCCAGCATTTCTTGGTAGGTTGCCACCGACCACATTTAGTTGTTTGCCTCTCAAAGGCATCCTTGTGCTCAGGGATCCGCTCCAAAAACAGAGCTTCTTTCATCCCAGCAGTTTATTTTCAGTCGTGCTGCAATCAGGATTTGGCATATTTTCACTTCCTTTTGGATTTCAAAACAGACTCATGATAGGGGTTAAGAAAATGATCTCATGCCCTGAGGTGTCGGTCAAATGTGAGGTGAAGTTTTCCTTCTTGCAGGCAAGCTGAGGACACAGGAGACGTGGTGGACCTGGTGGAATCGGACGATGAGCAGATCTTTCAAGACTCCGTCCCCCGACTGCCTCCTTTAACCAACGGCCGCCACACGACACTCGTCCAGATACATCGGATCCCTTCCAGTAAGATGTTTTTTAGGCAATTTTTAATTGTATTCAGGCAATTTGAGTCCAGAACAGTTTCTTATTTATGCTTTATCTGCATGCTCCATAAATCCTAAATCAACACAATGCTTAAGCTGCGTTTTGCATCAGGAGCTTGATAAAGTTATTTCAGTTTTCTTTTGGTATCTGGGTTTATTTAAATGGCATCCCTCTATGTGTAGGTGAGGATCACGAAGTCATCGTCGAAACACATCCAGAGCCGCCTGAACAGAAAGAAGAGCTGACTGCAGAGCTACCAGAAGAATCCGGAGAAGAGGTGGAGGAACTCGTATCATTTTAGGGGCAAGATGCTTGAAAATTAATGCGTCAGTTTTAATGACAACTGAATTAGACTCCAAAATGTTTTCTAAGCGATGTTGTACATTTTTGTATGTTTATTTGAAACATTTTATTTTGTTTGTACAGAATTTTGAATGAGTGACATTAAAGCAGGAAATACGTGTGAGAAAAGCACCTTTTCTGCCTGTTTTGTTTGGTTTTCACATTCATCACACCCTGTACAAACACTGCCTATCCCAATACATGATGCAGATCTGCACCAAAAATATGTCACCATCAGTTCAGAGCTGCGAGACTCACACTGACTCACTTCTAAGACATGATCAGAATCAAAGCATTTTTATGTCAAAGGACTCGAAGTCAGGCATCTTCTCATGTTTGCCAGAATCTTAATATTACTGCTGTTATGCTTGGTAGCTTATATAAAGAACTTAGATAGATTTTAAAGTAAATGGACCAAATTTGACAATAAAATCTAATCATCTCAAAAAAAAAAATTCAGACCAAACAAATCAAACATTCTCTGAAGCACTAAAATTGATTCTTATGCTTTAAATTAAATAAGCGTTGAACACACATCAGGCAATAAATAATTTCTGATTTATTGCCTTGGCTGATTAACATTATGTACATTTACCGAGTCCCTCAGTTTGCACATCAAATGTTTAATGTGGGATCTTTTTAGTAGGTCAGAGCAAGTTAAAAGCAGTTAAATAATGTATGACACTGTCAAAAGCAGATCCAGCATAAAAACTAGACCGAAATGAGCCGCATGAGCTTAGATGTGAATAATTCATGGTATGTATGCATGTTAGCAGTTGGTTGCCAACCAATAGTTTTTTTTTATCTGAATATGCTTACATGACTACAAGAAGATAACTGGTGTTAAAACCTAAAACATTGATAGTGGTCATAAATTGTAGAAACTGTGTTTGTATTACTTAAAGTCAGATGTATCAAAAGAAATGAATGGGACATTATTTCCCTTTTTTTCTTAAAAACTTGACTGGAATGTTCCAAATCCTTTTTAAGGATCAAAATCAGTGTAACATTAAAGTAAAACAACTAAATGTATGCAATAAACAAAAGATGTGACTATTAAAGTCACTTTATTAATAAAACATGACATGCATTTGCCAAGCATTGATTGAAATGATTGCCTGTTTGTGTCAGAATTACTGCTGGCTTTTATCATACAATGCTTCAAGATTAGACTCCACTAGACACAGGGGACAGGTGACATTGCCAAAAGGACAGTTTTTATTTTATTTATGTACTGTAATAATCACAGTCCTGATTTTATTACAAATTCCTTACATAAAAACAAAACCCTTCGACGCTTTTAGGACCATCTTTTTTAACAGATTTCCGTCTGTCTGTGGATTGTGCTAACTGTGCTAACTGCTTAAATTGTACTTTCATTTAAAATGTAGCAACACAAACAGCGATTGCAATCTTGCTCTATAAAACCTCGTATATAAAATCAAAGGACAAAGAGGAGAAGGAAACTGATGCTTTTGCACAACAGCTCCAACCTGCAATAGTGGAATGAATCTGTTATTAATATTAAAACCTCTTTGCTTTGGACGATTATCTATTTAATCCTTCACATAATTTATGCATTTACTGTTTGTCGTATCTCAGTATGGCATCATTTTCAAATGACACCATACTGAGATGCTTGAAGTTGATCCAAACGGTCAGCGATCCTTCCACACTGACGGTCCTACAGTCATTTTATTGGCTCTTAGCTCTACATAGAATCCATTTGAATTCCTCTGACTTCTCCGTCAAGCTCTTAATGGTTAGGTAAACGTCTGAGTTGCTCGGATCAGGTATCTCAGTTAAACCTAGAATTAAATCAAAGGCTGCTAAGTTGTCTTTTTGACTTTGTCTGCCGTCATGGAGTCAACATATTGATTTTGAATTCATAATCAGACCTTAAGCACAACCACCAAGACAGTTAAATCTCCTCTCTTGTATCGTCCGTTAAATTATCCAGTTGAGCTCATCAAGTTTTAAGCAAAAATAATATTAGAAATTACTAAAAAGTATAAGTGATTATTCCTGATTTGTAACTGACATTAAGGGAAAAGGTTTAGTCTGACCTCTGGTTTAGTCTTTATATGGAGCTCATGTGTTACTGTGTTTTTTTTCTATTGTATTTAAGCTTTTGTTTTTACTCACATTGTGTGAAGTGCATGAAGTTCACATGCAATAAAACGTGTCATGAATAAAACTGCAACCACTTATCCCCATTAAACAATAACAGGTGGGGGAAAAAAACAAAAGCGTTTGTTGGGGTGTTTTTCTGTCCTCTGGGGGCGTGGTCAAGGCTTGCACTGGGTTACGTAACAATAGAAAACGTGACTACGTTGAGCGACGTTCACAGCCAACCCGTATTAAGTGACTCAGGCGTCAGGAAATCAGCTGGACATTTTTCACATAGCGAAGCTCTGAGCTTCATCTCTTCGTGAGTTGTTCGACTCTCTGGTTTGGTTTGGATGGGAAGGAGCGCTCAAGCCAAACGGACAGACCCGCAAGCCTGAAGCATGTGAAGAAGGGAAACGATGTGCTCTACGGGAAGCAACACGGAGCCGCAGCCGACATGTAAGTGCTTATTGTGGATGATCTCCGTTACCAGGCAGCGCTCCCTGGAGACGAGGCTTGAAACCTCCAGCAGGAGGAAAGAGAGGAAAGGAAGGAAACGAAGGGGGGGAGGAACTGGTCCAAACGACCTGCTGCCCCCCGCTGCGAGATATGAATCTGTCAAATAGAGACCATGTTCCTATTGTCCATGTTCCCCCAGCATCGGACCCAGCTCTGCTCCTGGAGCTGAAGACCCGGCGGCCTCCGTCGCTGCTGGACCTGGCGGGATGCGAGACGTGGAGCGTGGACTTCTCCCCGGACGGAGCCTGGTTCGCCTGGTCGATGGGTCACGGCATCGTGTGGGTGGTCGCCTGGCCTCTGGACTCAGAGTAGGTTCACCTGCTCACCTGTAATCCCCGCAGGGTGCATTCACGTTCCCGTAGGACATTTGGCTGATGTCAGCTGCAGCCATATCGCTTAACGTTTATAAGTTTGGATATCAATGTCCTGATTGAAAAATATATTAGATGTATTAATCTTTAGCCTTATATTTTAAGCGTTTCTTTTTATTTTCCAATCGCTCTTCAGTAAATACCTGTTTTCAAACTATTGATTGACCCACACCTCAATCATTTCCTATTTCTAATCGTGGATAGTGATAATTGTTTCAACCCATGTTCAGATAAAAATTTAAATCATATAAAACTCTTCAGATCCATTTCACCTGCCTTGGTGTAGTTTCCTTCAGACATCCCTCTCTGCACCTAACAGTGACCGTTTTTCAACCCATTTTTGGCAGATTTCGTTCTTTTTCCCCAGTATGTGCTCCTTCCTGATTGAACTAGCTAAAAATATTTTACATCAGAACTAATACGATCAATATTTGAGTCTTGCATCTTGAAGAGTCGATTTGCAAGCAAACCAAATGACTTCAACAGTACTGATATAAAAGCATCAAAGTGGGCGTTATCAGCTGAAAAACAACAGAAGCAGAAAATCACACTTTCCCAGTACACAGCTAACAACAGAAGCAACTAAAACAGCCTGACTCGAGCCGCAAACCGCCTACATTTGGTATCTGTGTGCTTGATTGTACTCTCGCCCACAGAGAAGGGCAGGATGGAGAGACGGACAGGGCAGATAAGAGCTTCAGTTGTGGTCACCCGGTGTGGGGACTGGCCTTCGGACCCAGACCTCCCAGGTCGGCAGCGGCGGCTTGTCCAACTAAACCGTACCAAGGACCGAAAGGGAAGAGCACTCTGCTCCTGGCCACCGGCTTGGAGAACGGGGTGATAAAGGTGTGGAATGTTCTAACAGGTTGGTGACGTTTGCGTTTCCTGTGCTGCATGGAGATTAAAAGAAATCTAGGTCAGTTTTTAATTGCTTCCTCTTCATTTCTAGGGAATGCTGTTTTTGATCTCCACGGCCATGAGGGTGTCGTCAGGAATCTGGTTTTTCCACAGAACGGATCGCTCACACTCATCTCATCCTCCCGGGACAAAACTTTGAGGATTTGGGACCTGGCTCACAAAGGTACACAATTGTCTGAATATCCAAAAGCACTTTGATTTTTTTTTTTTTAACAGAAAAATAAATCTCGTTCTCTTGGTATTTTGGAAAAGGAAGCTGCAGCTTTAAATACTTTGGCACTGACTGCTGCCTTCTGTCTCTTTCTCTTTTGTTTTATCTGTCCAAACTGAACCAAACCAGTTCTAATTTAGAGCCTCATCGTGTTCCCTTAAGGGACTCATGTTCCCTATCTCTTCAGTGTACTGTTCCACATCTACGACTCTGTCCGTTTGCTCTCCTGGAGCTCAATTACTTTCTTCGTCTTCCCATTCCAGGTAAAAAGGTGCAGGTGCTTTCTGGCCACAAAGACTGGATCAGCTGCTGCAGCGTCTCATCTGACTGCAGCATGATTGCCTCTGTTGGCAGGTTTGACAGAGTGAGTCGTTTCTTCCCTCACATTTGTCGCGATGTGTTCAGATCAATACCAACATTTGAATATGGAAACTCTCAAAGGAGGCTACTTATGGATTTCTGCATGCCTTCAAGGCTCAGTAAGAGAACTGTCTGGAACACAGGATGGGCTACTTTGAGGAAACAGGCATTTGAAACCAGATGTTTAGAGACCCTATATGTATAAATACATGACCTTTCTTGCTCATTCTTTGATATTAAATCAGACTAAGCTTTTTCAGTTTCTGATTGCAATAATTTGACCACCTGGTTATTAGTTGTGTGGAAATATTGAAGCAATGTCTGTTTCTGCTTCACCTTTGTTGCAACGCGTTTCTTGAAGCGCACCAGTCCCTCCTGCAGCAAAATATGATGCTGCTGGCCCTGTACTGTGCAATCTGGATGGGATTCTCTTGAATTATGGTTTGAAACTTCCCTTTCAAGCAACAGAATATGTCTCCAAAAGTTCAGATCTTTATCCCTGTGTTGAAGATGTGAAGTCTCATTACATTTATACTTCACTATATTGATAAATCAGAAGTCCCCTGAACTCTCTGGCATCTGGAAATTGTGTCGGATGACAAAATTGTAGAAGTCCACTACTCTCCTCCTGATCTCTAATCGGATTTCTCTGGTTTCGTCCACATGTGTGGACACAGAGACTGCTTGTGAACATTGTCCTGTTGCTCTTGAGCCGGCAGTGTTCTGATTATTGGCTCCTGTGGACTGACAGGGAGTTGTGAACTTCTGTGTCTTTGTTTTGTTCACGAGGAGCAGCAGGGTAGAGCAAACATGACACATTCTCAGCTGTTAAGTAATCCCACATTTTTAACTCCCTCCAGACTCAGCACACCCGTTGATAAACAAAGACTGTTACTGAGTATCAAGTTACATGATTTGGCTGTGTTGCAATTCATACAGCGATTCCCACTGATCGGAAAAGAGATGTCTTAACTCTTCCTGATCTTGCTTTGACCAGATGGTGTGCCTGTGGAGTCTGCGCTCCTATACGTTTATCAGGAACCTAACGGGAGGGACCAATAAGAAGCTATGCCTTCTGTCCTCCTGCGACTTCTCTCCAGACGGAGCGGTTCTCGCCACCGCCGCCTTCAGCGGCTCCAGCTGGTGGATCGACCTCTGGGATCCCTACACGGCCGAGAAACTGGCCACTCTTGCGTAAGTTTCTACCTTTTTCCTGTGGTCTTGTTGTCTTTTGGTGTGTTTAGTTACTGACTTTATTTTTTCTTGCAGAGATTACTTTGAAGATTATGGGCAAAACCAAATATCTGCAATCCAGTTCTCTCCAGATGGTTTGTATTTAGCAATCGTGACTGACGACAGGCAAGTCTTTGTCAGTTTAATTTGAATGTATGATGATGGACGGCATAATGACCTGGACAAAAGATTTCAGACCGAAGTGTTGTTTTCTCAGAGCTCTGAGAATCTGGGAACCTGGAGAGAGACGCATGACGATGCAGACAAAGAGAGACCAAGACTCCAGCGGACTCTGCTGCAACTACCATCCACAAGGGGGCGTTATTGCTACAGGGTAAGACCAAAATAAAACTGCACAGATGTTCCTGTTGATTGCATGTGTAGAAATGGCATCTTTCTAGCTTAGCTGCATAATGTATTGGCTTTAAACCGACTGGAGCCAAACTGGAAAAAAAATATTATTAAATCTAACTGCCTCAAACTTCAGGTTAGGTAGCGTTGGACTTGAGCTTCATAATTGGATGTTATCTTCTTATTATTCTTTTTTAAATATGAAACTGCCTTTTAAATTTTTTCTGTTTTTGGTTAGCAATAGTTTTCACTGTGGAACTTTCCTTTGTCCTGTAAGCCAAGCTTAATTGTTGATCTGGACCGAGGAAAAAGAAGTCTGCAGTTCTTTAAAATAAGTTCTTGGTTCCAGGTTGATCTGGGTTGTCATTTTTCCTTGCATAACATTTACAAGCAGCATTTTGTAATGTAATTAAGAAAAAAAAAAAAAACAGAGTAATTTGAAGCGGTAAATATTTTCTCACTGCACCTCAACTGCAATTTTGAAGCATCTCCTTGTCCTCCGTCAGGACCAGAGACGGCCATGTGAGGTTCTGGAGAACACCCCGGACGGTTCCCAGTTTGTGCCACCTGTGCCGCTCCATAATGCGACACTCTGTGTCGACGCACCAGATCGAGGCGCTGCCGCTCCCCAAACGGATCCTGGAGTACCTCACCTACAGAAACATCCCTGAACGCCTCAAGACCTGCTGCTCGTCTGACGAGGAGGACTGGGAGAGCTAAATAGGACTAATAAATCTGACAACTTAGTAACGTTATCCACTAATAAACTTGCCTTTTTGTTTACCAATAGGAGGTAGGTTCGAAGTTTGAAGTTAATGAAAACAATCTAGCGATGTAACCTGCTTTAGATGCACTAAGGGACTTCATTTATTGCACTACCACTTTAATAAGATGCTTAACCTAAATGTTCACATATGACTTGAATATTACAATTTTATACTGCTAATTTATTGTGTAAATAGGACGTTAGGAATACCTTAAGTGCTGTAAATAGGTTTCTAATCCCTGTGGTATCAAAGAGCAGGTGTGTTTCTGCTTAATTTGCACATGTTAATTGTTAATATGAAGTAACCCCAAACTGGACTAAAGAATAAAGTTTTATTAAACAGATGAAAAAACATTTACATTTATCCAAGAATCGTTTTCTGAAACAGTGGTGGATGGATTATTTGCTCATATTGACCAGCTTTTCATCATGGTGCACATTACAGCCTCACTTCTCAGTTTGTTACTCTGAACAAGAAAAGTCAATAAGTTGCAGGTTTGTGGTTTAAGGTGGAGTACAAAATATCTGCTTGGGAAGCAGCTATGTTGTCTGCTTGCCAGTTTTTGATTAGAGCTGTGATTGGCCCAGTTTTCTCTAGATTAACTCTAAGAGGCTTCACTGACCACCATGTCTCTGACGGCCTGGAAGGCTGCAACCATGGAGCTCAGCTGGATCTTTTCATTGGTTCCTGCCGCCAGCCGGTATCTGAAAAAGGCATCACATTATAGGGTACAAGAGTAGTATTGATCAATAAATATTTATGCAATTGTTATTAGATGATCTAATCATACTCACTCTATGTCGGCTAATTTGATAAGCAGGCCCATCCGTATGGCTGGAGGAAAGTCCACTTGAATAAATAAAATAAAAACCACCTTAGAGAACTTTGCATTGAGTAAATATGCCAAACAATGTCATGCAAAACATATTCAGTGGTTTAAATTAGGGCTGCAACAAACAATTATTGATTTAAACAATTAAAAAAATAACCCTTTTTAGCAGTAAAAAAAATAACAATAAAAAAAATAACCATATTGTTGCCTAAATTAAAATAACATTACATTTCTCTGGCAAACAGTTGGTCATTAGTAGCTAAGGATGCGTCTGCTGCTAAAACAAAACAGTAATGTTACATAATTCAACGAGGGTAAAGCTGCAGCTCCTATTGGACGACTTCTGATTAGAACATATTATTTACACATTTCATCTTAAGGGCAAAATGAAAGTTTCTTGTACAATTAATTGTATAATTAATTGGCTTAATTACTGCTCTGATTATGTTATTTTAGTAAACGGCCTTTAACTGAATTTAACAATAGATTGCTAAATTAGTTGACAATTATTTCAATAATCAGTCTGATTAATGGTTTCAGCCCTCATTCAAAAGCCTCACAATGATAAAATAATGTCATAGGTTCTGATGTGTTTTTCAGCCACATCATTACATACACTTATCAAAGCTGTGAATGTTATTCATTTCTGGCTTTTAATGATGTATTAGAGACGCTTTACTTCCAGATTGGACAAAATTCAACTGTAATGGCTTTTAATAACAAGAACCCAGTGAATTTAATCCAAACTGGATAAATACATCCATACACCCCTACTAATATTTGGTAATGTGTCCTATACAAAGTAACTTTTTGTATCTATTAATGGGCAAATCAAACTTTTAGGGAGCCACCAAACCACTTGAGCTAATTGTTTCTTAATGGGCTCATTTCTCAAAGCTTTAGCTACAGCGACCTCTGCTGGCAAAACACAGTCCTGCACTCAAGCTGCAGAAATGGACTGGGAAAAAAGAGCATTTTCACCCAAAAAACATAAAAGATTTTTTGATGTACGGTGTGTAAACAGTATAAAAAACTACTTTGGCTAAACTGCAAGCATCAAGACAAGACTATATGTGCAGATGCCATAACCTGAGCATCAGAACAGGGAAATAGGCTGTATTTAACTGACTCTAATTTGTCTCGGTTCCTAGTGTCACTTGGTATTTCAGAAACTGTGATTCTACTAGAGTTTTCAAAAAATAAAGTATATTTTCTCTAAATCTCAAGTTTCATGTTGCAGCCTTATCCATTCTGAACCATGTTTTTTTATTGTGTTTTTGGAATATCCAAGTTTTGTCCAAGATGTCTTTGAGAATAAAACTATTGTTTTATTGTCTAAAGAACATTTAACAAATGATTAGATTAGAACATAGGATTTATTTTTGCTTAGGGCACAACAGGAAACAGATCCAGATGACTTACCTCTGTGGATGAGCAGATGCACCTCAGACAGAATATCATGCAGAGCCAAACCCTTCAAAGTCTTCAGCTCAAGAACCTCTTGAAAAAGTGTTAAAGAACTGGTGAAGCACAAGCTACTGAGAGACATGTTATTTTAAGATTAAAAAAATAAAATAAATGAAAAGTAATGAATAAATCTAAAATGATAGATTCTAACTGGCATATGTATTAACATTTTGATCCTTTACTTAAAGCTACTGAATTATCGGCATAATCATAGGGAGTGAAAGGGAAGGATACGTTTGTAAGCTGAAGTGAAGTCTTTGTTGAGGCACCAGTCGAGGATGTTGGCGATGTCAGAGCGGAGAGGATGGCCGGTGCAGGTGTAGACCGTGTGCTCTGTGACCTTCCCATACGCCATACTGGTGCTCTGAAACCACAGAGGGGCAGAGCGCAGTCAGCTCAGGTTGCTCTCCACCCGATACAATCCACAGTCCAGTTTAAAGCAGCACTTATCAGCTTCAACTCGTACCTGCAGGATGTTGAGTGATCTTCTCATATCACCTGTTGACAGAGTGACTATGGCCTTCGTTCCATCTGGAGTGACGTCAATGCTGAAGAACAAAAGATAAAAATTAGGTTGGAACAAATAGTGGTTAATTGGGCAACTGAATCTTGCAATGTGATTACTGCATGTCTGTGTTTCTGCTCTGCACTGATGTGCCGTGTTGTAAATAGTCTGTTGTATTTAATGCACAATACGTGCATAAAAAAAAAAACATCCTTCTTAGTTGCACATTCATAGGACTGGAGAAAGGCTATTACTTTTTCTAAAACTGCAGTTAAATCTGTCACAAAAAGTAATTAATCAATGATAATTATAAAGTAGATTGAGCTTTATTATTTCCTATAAAGACAATTAAAATGAATCAAATCCAGGAGGATGTGTTTAAGAATAATAATTGGTCAATTATTGTATGTCATAAAGCGACTTAAATGGCTACTAAGAATCAAACTGGTAGCACAAAAGCATTCAATAACATTGTTCATCTTTTGATAAGTTATGTTCTCATAAATGTAGAAGCTATTAATGAAACAGTGACACAAAAATCAAGAAGCTGGCTTACTTTTCCTTCTGGATGACATACTCCAGTCGAGGTTTCATCTGGTCCGGAGACAGCGGGCCGAAGCGGAACCTGGTGCAGCGAGACTGCAGGGCCGGGATGATCTTGGACAGGTAGTTGCAGATCAGGCAGAATCGAGTGTTTTCTGTGAACTTTTCAATGACTGGGACAGACAGAGAGAGCAATAAGAAGAGGGGAAGCGAATGTCAAAATAACCAATAAAAGAAGAGCATGTAAAAACCTGAGATTAAATGTTATATTTAACATCCCAACATTTTCCTGTAATGTCGGCCTTTTTTCAGAAATTGCACTTGATTTCAGAGTAGCTAAAGCTTTCTCAACAACATGACACATTTTCACAAGGAGATCTGTCAAAATCAAACATCTGACATCAAAATATAATATAACTACAAAGTTCTGGAGTAAATAAATGTTTCTGAAATAAAATGTTTAAACTTTAACCCAAATTGGTGCTTTAAATCTGTTCAATGTGCCACTTTTGAGAAGCAACACCAGGTTAGCAGAGCAGATACATTTATTCACAAGCAGCCAAATTATATGTGTGTTCAGTGAGCCGTGTAAGTTCACAGTAGGCGATGCCTGGGAGAACAGATGGCTCACCTCGTCGCAATGCATTCTGGGCGTCCTGGGTCATGGCATCGGCCTCATCCAGTATCACCAACTTGAAGCCCTTTCTGGAAGATAAGAGGGATGCATAAACGGGAAGCAGCTTGCAATTCCACATGCATTCATTTAGGAAATGAACCAAATCAGAGCTTTTGTTTTTTGAAGTAGGGCATGTTGCTTACTTGAAAATAGTCCTGGTGCTGGCGAAACTCAGAATTGGACCTCGGACAACGTCAATCCCTCTGTCGTCTGATGCATTTAGCTGCAAAACAAAATGAGTCCAATTAGAACAGAAACCTAGAGAGAAACAAGGTCTCACTACAATAAAAGGAACCTTCAAACTGCAATAAAATAAAATCTAGTAATAAGGATTTTAACGGCACCTCCAACACCATGGAGTTAAACTCTTTGTCCTTGTAGAGCTGCCTTGCGCAGGCGAGGATGGTGGAGGTCTTTCCTGTTCCTGGGGGGCCATAGAACAACAGGTGGGGAAGCTTGTCCTCGCTGATGAACCTCTGGACTGAAGACAAGGGAGAAGCAAACAACACAAACTGGGTTTTCAGTTTAATTCAGACAGTTATTCATTGTTTGTTACTGTAGTGGAGCGCTAATACTCACTGGTGCTCAGAATGTCTTTGTGTGAAATTAAATCATCCAGAGTCTGAGGTCTGTATTTTTCAACCCTGGAATGGAAAACGGATAAAAAAAAACTCCAATTAGTATTTATTTATTGTAAGCTGCTATGACAACTTTAATCTGGAAATGTTTGGAAAACTTGAGGTACTGATTGCAATAATAAATTAGAAAATTGTAAAAGTAAGTTGAGGCAATTTTTAAAAAATTTATATATATATATATATTATATTATATATATAATAAAAATTCTAGATATATATAATTATAAGAACACATCTTTTGATATATATTAAAATAATAACTAGATATATTCCAAAAGATCTGATAAAAACTGTCAGGTAGTAAATAACCATCATGCATTTCTCAGATCCAGACATCCAACGATTCAATTTCCCACATTGCTCGGAGCTATTTTACTCATTTTTATAGTATAAATCCGAAGTTCACTTTGAATATATGGTAAATAATTACCAGGCGTAATCACACCTTGAAGGTATATAAATTCAATGTCATACTCCTGCAGACTGACTGGGAACCCTGCAGACCTGCCTGACTTTTTCCTCAAATCTGAATGGGTCAACCTGGACCTAAAACCCAGGTAATGCTTCATGTGCTTACATATATGTACGTATAAATATTTATACCCGCTTTCTAGTAGAATATTTCTTTTAACATCCGGCTGTTATCCTAATATCTAAAAAACCCGACAACCTCTGAACAGTGAAGACATAACATAATCTGATGAAGCAAGCAGCTACCTTGAAAACACACTGTTGATGTTAGCTAGCTAACGCTAATAAACCTAGCCGTATCTTGACAACAAACATAGACTTTAAGCTCACCATGGTAGGTTTCTGGTCTGTAGCTGCCCTCTGCTTGTTGACGCCATGTATTTTGGTAACAGTTAAGAAGAAAACTAGATCAAACGTATCCTCTTTCGGAGTTATTTTGGATACGTTTTACTTTGACGATGGCTATGTTTGCCGCGCTCTGCAAAGAAACTGGCGTCAAAACGTCATGCCGTACAACCAATCGGGTGACGCATTTTGCTCTCAAATGGGCGGGACAACGGTGGCACGTTGTACGCTGTAAAAAAATGTAAGGGCAAATTTACAAAATAAAATGTAGAATAAGGGACTGTACAGTAAGGGCAATTTACAATATATGAAAAATAATGTTGAACAGTTATTAAAGTAGAATGCTAAAATTAAAATAAATGTTCAGGTGATTATAGAAATTTAAAGAAAGAAAAACATAATATATGTGCATAAAAAGCAACAGCACATTATCTAGAAGAAGCAGTTAGTCAGTTGCAAACAACGGCTGAGTTTTAATGACTCTTTGTTGGTAGTATAGTCTCACAGCTGCTTGTAGAAAGGATGTGCAGTAATGCTTCTCTCAGGATGCAATGGTATATCATTGAAGTGATTATTTATTTAACATTATTTTTATTATATTCCACTCCGTTATTACATTAAGTTATAAAGCTCTTTAGGCTAAAATCTCTGCTAGTTACAAACAATCTAAAGTAGCAATGGAAAACACTGTTGTCTATATACAAATCTGTTTTCACATTTAAATAAATTAATCTATCTAGTCACTGTTTTGTCCTTTTGAAAAATCGGGCTACAGATATAACAGGTTCAGCAGGGAAACCTTGTACTTTGTTTCCAAAGCAAAACCAAAACCATCAGGCATTCTGATTCCATAGCATTTAGGCAAAAATTGAACTGTGTCTTGGTAAATTGTGGGTCAGACCAGTTTGACAGGTTGTAGTGAATGAAACTTGCTGCTGATAGTGCTGCATCCACTAATTTTAAGCATTTTGCATTACAGTACTATTGTGCAATAGTGGCATGTTACTGTGTAAGACAATAGTTCTGTGTTAGTTTGATGTTGGTGTCTGTTACTCTGATTTTTGGATTTTCAGGTAAGATATATTTGAATTAAGTTTAAATAAATGCATTAAACATATCAGTCTGTGTATGGAATCTATATAATTAGAATTTTGCTTATAATATTTTAAATACTGAAGTAATTACATCCCAGTTGTTTTATTTATTAATATTTATTTTTCAGAAACAAATTATTCTACAAAAATAAATAAATAAATTTGAAAAAAGACCAAAAGCAAAGACACACCTCTTCATCAAGTATTTCTTCGGACATCCTAAACGTATTTTTGATCGTAAGTTTAGAAAACAGCCCAGTTTTACGTCCAGCCCTGCAGACTGAGCTCTTCTGCTGCACTTTCTCTCGCGAGAGCGGCCCCTCACGGCTGTGCCTGGGCGCTGCGATGCTGTTGCTGTGGGTTTGATTGACAGGAAACATGTCGGTGTGGTGGGAACGAACCGGGATGCAGCTGCTGCCAAGGGAGACAGGGAGTACCTGCATCCAGTCCACACACCAGCACCTTTAAATCAACAACCAGGCTTTTCCTCCCGATCCGTCCGCTTATAATGCGCTGAGGAGCATCAGCTTTCTTCTTGTTTCTTCTTTTTTTCTTCTTCTTCTCTCTAACAACCATTTGAAAGGAAGGGGGCACCCGATGGATGCTGCGTCCAGCCGCGTAGTCCCGCTCGGTGTCTGTACATCGTGCTTGATCTGAGCATCCATCCAGAGACACCTTGATGATCCAGCAGGAAGCTACGAGGACTGTTACAATGGAGTCGACTCTCTCGCGGCTCAAATAAGAAACCTGCAACATCTCGTTTCATGGCGTTCTGCAGGTTGCTCTGCTCCATGGGCTCCTCCACATTTCCTTTTTGAATTATTCTTATTTTTTTCCTGTTCCTATTTTACTTCTTTGTTTATTTTATAAGTGCAAAAAGGGGGAAAAATAACATCCATCGGTCGCTAAACTATGAACGAGGAGATGACAAAAAGCGAGGAGCAGCATCTGAGTTTGCAGAAAGCCTTGCAGCAGTGCGAGTTGGTGCAAAACATGATAGACATAAGCATTTCCAGTTTGGAGGGTTTACGGACCAAATGTGCCACATCCAACGACTTGACACAAAAAGAGATCCGAACGCTGGAGGTAAGCACCGTTTCCCCCCAGTGTACCTCCATCTCCATCAATGCACGGAGGGCTGTCACAGTGCTCTTTTTAGGCCACTCTGCATATTTATATGTGCTTTTTTTTCATTCAGCGGGGCAACATGGCATTGTGCTGTCACTGCATTAATTCCTGCCAAAGCCCTCTTTGCTATCTGTTTTTGTGTGGTGCAGTAAATCAAGAGGCCACGGGGCTGCAGTGGGCTGTTAGAGACTTGCGCATTCTGCAGGTGGCGGGGAGAGAAGGTGGCTGTCCTCCATCAGAATAATATCTGAAGCAAGGCAGCCGAGGCCTATAGGCTGCCCGTGTTTACAATCCATTACCAGCACGCCAGCCTGCGCATCTGCTGTATCACGGCGCATCCAGACCCCCGCGTTATGCAAGGCTGGCAGATTACTGACTTTGTTACAAAATATCGTTATCCCTTAATTGGCCCGTGGGGTATTCCGTAAATTGCGTTACGTAATACCCGGTGATGACAAGGACGTTAAAATGCATGCCATAAAGTGCGATAAGGTGAGTGGAAAACTCACCATGGAGCACCGCGGACCGCACAGCATTGAGGACCTGTGAGAATGTTTCTGGGTGATGTCTCAAGAGATTAAAACAAACACCATTAAGTGCAATGAGGTGTTCATGAAGTCAGCACCGAGAATCTGTGTTTCATCAAAACACACTCAGTCCCAGTTGGATTCTAATTGAGATATGGAACTAAAAATAGCCAATCATAAAGTCACCTGAGTGCTACACATTGATCCCTGCAGGAATACCCGCCTGGATGTTATAATGCACACAAACATGTTGAGATGCGTTACGTCTCAGTTAAGTATAGAAGTGATGAAAGAGCAATGCTTTCCAAGACAAAAGAGAACTATTGTTAAGTGCTGCCAGCACTTAGCAGGCAGGCTACAGTGTGAAGATAAATGTTCAATGTGTTCCCAGAGTGTCTGGCAAGGATTTGGATTTATTTAAGAATTTGGATTTAAGCATTACTTATACTTTCCTGATATCTCACAATGTTCCCTGACAGGTCGTTTTGAAACATTTTCTTTAAAGATTTCATTGATTGACCTATCTGTGCCACAACAAAAAGAAAAGATCAAACTTGAGAAAATTTCATGGACTCTTGATGACTTTCCAAATTAATTTAAATATGTAGTTACTAGTGATATAACATCAAACACATTTATTTACAGCCCTTGAAGACAGACCTAACCTAAAACAATATTCTAACATAACACTTTATTCAGCTGTTTTATAATATTTCATATCAAGTTACTGGCTTTCTATTACATTTAGATCTGGGGACTGAGATGATCATAGTGGAAAGTTCATTTTGTGACTGTTGATGCATTTCTGTGTTAATTTGGCCACAAGTATTGTGAAAGATCTTATGATGAGGCATTTTAGGGCTTTCTGGCAAACTGCAGAATGTATTCATGTAAAGTTTCCTGCTCTTTGAAAGAGTTTATTAGCTCTTTCAAATAGCAAGAATTATTAGAAACAATACAAATATTTCCATAGTCTTTTGCACGAGAAACAGGCCCACAGCATCATAGCTTCTCCACTGTACTGAACAGAGGGGAAGAGGTGTTTTTCCAGAAATTCATCGCCTATTTTACACCAGACTTGCTTATCTCAGTGTTTACTGCAGAAAAGCTCAAGCTTATCTTTGCTTCTGCTGTCCAAAGAACATGGCTCAAGTTAAAGTCAGTTTATGCTTGTAATGGTAGGACAGTAAGGGCTTTAATTCCCCGCCCCTAACTGTGTTTAGGTCATTTTTAATCTACTTTTTAATCATCATATTCACTGTATGCTGTGGCAAGAGAAATCTTGGTTCTTGCATGTCACAATTAGATGTGTTTTGGATTATTGCTATTAATGTATATATTTTTAAATTTAGCTGAGTAGCTGCTTGCTTGTAGCAATTTCCTGACATGATATGGTTTTCTGTCTTACTTGGATGATGTGGTCTCTTTTGGAGAGCAGTTAAAGGAAACAGGCCTATGCGTAATATAATCACATTTCTATCTCATAGAAACTGAAAATCAAAGTTTGTAAACAATCAGATCCACTTAAAAATGTAAAGTGTAAATTAAACAGTTTATTTAACAATATTTATATTATATTTGGGTAACACCAATAGTTTTTTATTTAATCTTTTTTTTAAGTCAAAATTTTGGAGGTATGACCCAGTAAGAAATACTTGATTTTGGTTTGAGAGGATACGGCTCGTCTACATCTGTTATTTTGCTAGACGTCTTAATCTGCTGTATCTTAGACTGGCAATTATTGGTGTATGCTGCAAATTGGATTCTGACAAATAATAAGCATTTCACAAAGCTTAATTTGTGAACTTTATAACCATCATATTATTTGTCCAGCTATCCCAATTTCCTGTAAATAGAATGTCGTTGATTTTAAGCAGAAATATGCAAGCATTTGTGTACATTTTATAAGTTGTCGTACTCAGTTGAATATTTCTTTCAATACAAGTATTTTTTTTTTCTTATGTCGTACGGTATCTTTTTTCTATTTTTCTGGTATTTTACATATTATCCATCCATCAATCCATCCTGCTTCTCTAATGATTTTTGGGTGAGAGGCATGAGTTGTCCTGGGCAGGTTTTAAAATACATTATTTTAACTATTGCAAGAAAAGTTTCAGAGGTTTTTATTAAAATACCCAAAATGGCAGAATGCATGGGTATAAGCTACCTGTGAAGTTTTAGAGGTGAAAAGTTTCAATAGGAAGATATTTGTTCCAACACAGAGACATAGGCCACCTGTATGTTAATGTGACATACATTTCTGCTCACCGCAAAGGGCATTGATGAGAGCATTTGTTAGCTTGAAGTATTTACAAAACATTTATGATTTATTAATTACGTTACATGTAATCTATTAATTTCAAGTGTTGTTGATGGGTTTGCTAAATACCGTAATGTTTTGGAAAGTTCTCCAAACCTGCTGCAGTATCAGTAACCTTAATTCTTCTTTAAAGTTGTGCTACAAAACTCACACATTTCTTTAAGTTGTTTAATGTGGAGCATCTGGTTCAAAAACGACTCGCAATTTGGTCATGCGTCTGACCTTTTATGCTTGATTACTCAGTGTGGTTCAGCACAAAGTCCTACAAAAGATGTTCTCAATTGGCTTAAGAACATCTTTTTAAATAAAGGGGAGATGAAACCATTTGAAGCTGCTGTTTTGTACAGTCTGTTATTAATGTAGCATAATCCATACCAGGTTTGATTTAGGGATACAGTTATTTTTGAAGCAGAACACCATGTACCCCTGGTGGCCTTAATGCAAAACATAAAAAAGTACACAGCACAAATTAAATAGATAACTTTATAATCCGGTTTAAATTTGAAGCATTTAGATTTTAAAGGAGAGATGATTACATGCCTCCCAGATTTCTTGAAATAGCTCTTTAGATTGGCTGCAAATTGGAAGATAGATGTTTTATTTTAGCTGTGTGTTTTTACAAATCATAAACTGTGTTCTAAAGAATTGTAAAATAATTAACTTTGAGTTCCAGGTGTACATATATCATAGCTTATAAGCCACAACTGAAGCTGCATGTATGAAGGCAACTTTAACCTTGTCAGCTATGGTAATAATATTTTCTTCTAATGCTTATGAAAATGTATTGTCTGGTCTGTTCTCGTTTATTTTCTTCAACCTTTTTCTCAAAATAGTGCACAAAAACTATTTGCAAAGAGTGAGGATTTCCTCACCTCTAATGTAGCCATGCCAAGTTGTGCGAACTGCAGCTGACTTGTGCCTTGCTAGTTGGAGTTCACGAGTCATAAGAACTACTGTTGCATTTTGTTATGCAGATTCTGAGATCTTTTCAATTGTTTGCATTGTTTGTGTTTTTGTTGTAATACTGTGAGGTTAAATTAAGGTACAAATCAACTAGACTTTATTTAGCATTTTCCCATCTCAACACAGGCTAAACAAAAGTTGCAGTTATTATTTGCTGATGGTAATTTAATATAATTTTGTTTAGTATAAATAATATTATTACTGATATTCAATTCCACTGGATTTTTTTTAGCTACTATTGGGGAAAAAATAAGTCCATACCATAAAATTAAAAAAATATGAAATAAAAGTTGACATGACAAACCAACCAACCAACCAACTAAGTTTCTCAAAACCGCCAGTTTTGAGAAACCTATTGTGATTTCAGTAATCATTTTACAGAATCTTTTGTGTGTTCATTATAAACAGTCAAATATTAATCTGCTGTATGTTAGAGAAATGAGCGGAATTCATTTTAGCAGCTGGATGTTTCTCTATTCGAATTCTAAAACAGTTTTTGACCTCATGATTTTTTTTGTGTGTGTGTAGGTAGGATGACTGATGTCCTTTCTATGTTCTCTTTTGTCTTTTTAAGTGTGAGGAAATTTAAATTGGTGACAGATATCTTAAAGTGTAAATTACACACAATTTGTTCTTGATGTATTGCTAGTTGCAGAACAATTTGAAATTGAAAGTTTTTGCATTAATAAGAATTTTACAATAACTATAAAAGCTTTGGTCACATTTAGATTCTGTTTATGTCAATCATAGAAGAAAACTGACATAATTTCCACCCACAGTGACAATTGATGACTGTCACATCCTGTTGTTGGCTGCAGCTCTTTTGTTATTAAATTTAGACTACAGTCCCCCCACGTTTCGAAGATTTAGGAACAGCTACTCAAAGCAACTCCTGAAAAACATGCCCAAATGGTGAATGTCTTTTAATAACATTTGTAACAGTGTTGTTCTCAACATTCAAATAAGGTTTTAAAAACAAAATAATAATAAATTATAGGAATTTAGTAAGAGTGAAGATCTAGTAAGAGCAAATATGTACATTTGTGGAAATACGACTATAAAATATGTTAAAATAAAAGTTAATTAAAGCAGCTATCAGTTAATAATAAAACATTCCCCACATATTCCTACTATACAATAAACAGCTATTAAAAGTGCCATTTGTGCTTATGCTCCTGGAAATGTTCTGATGTTCTTTAAATTTATGGTTTTTTTTAATTTATTTTGCAGCTTATGTGCTACTTAAGTAAGTATAGCATGTTAAAATTTATTACATTTCAAATGCCTTGTTTTAAAAAAGAAGAGGATAAAAAAAAAACAATTTTGTCATCACTTTGAATACTGGATTAATATTTTCTGTAAAATATTGCACCACTTTTTTAGTTGCACTTGCTGTTTTTTCTTACAGATAAATATATATTTTCACAACATTTTAGGAGTATTTTTCTATTACTTTGTAAATAAATTTTATATCGTTCAAGTCCATTGTTTAAACTGGGGACCAGGATTTTCTTTGAGATATTTAGACTCTTGCCAGCAAAAACACCATATAAGATGGAGCAGCATCAGTGACAGTCATTTTTACAGCAGTGCTGTAAGAGGGAAGCTTCTTATTTATCTGATTCCATGAAGTCGTGCCCTAGATTGGAACATTTTTATGGTTCATTATTGAGTTCTTCTTCTTGTTAAGTGATCTGCTGTACGGCTAAAGCTAAGAACCTCTAAAACTGGCAACTTTCCAAATTATTCAACGTCAAAAAATCTACATGTGATAAAATTCCAGACTGGTCGGGAATGTTTCTTCGACCACAGAACCAACTCTACGTATCTTCGCACAATCAAATAAATCAAGAAGACAAATTTTCTAACAATGGTTCATTCATATTCAGTTCCGTCAGGTGGACAAAACCCTGACAGTGATAAATTTCAGATAAACTTTTCGTGTCAAATTGGAGCCACGGTGATTTTTCACAAAGTCTGGGAGGAACAGTTGGACCATTGTAGCTCAGAGGGAGGAAAAGTTCATTCTGCTCGAGGCACACAGGGTCATAGAAAGTACCGTCTGACCAAGACTAAAGGAACAAGTAACCTACCATACTTTTGAGTTGTAACTACTTAAAAAAATAGGGTAAAAAGTAACTCCAAAAGTCTTCTGGAAGTTAATTACATACAAGCAACACCAGCAAGGCAGTTAAACAAGTTTTAAATTATACCACAAACAGACTCAACAACTTAGGCTCCATTTAAAAACCTATCTCTTCATTGGAGATCATGCAAACATGGTCCTCTTAGGGTTTTGTATGACTAAAAGGGTAGCACCCCCAACATTGGAAACTGTTGTTGTCTTAGCAAGCTATAAAAGTTTCTTCATCACATTTTAGTACATTTATTAGTTTATTACTTTTGTTCTATCTAGGGTCTGACAGATGGATGATACTCAATGTGTGATCTCAATTTTCTTATAATTCTGTAAAATGGATGGGATTTCATGCAGACAAAAATATCTTTTTCAAAACTTTTTGATATTTCCTCTTATGCCACCCATTTGGGCAAAAAAAACCCCAAATGCTTGCATTTTGTCAGAATCTAGGAAAATTAAAATTTACAAAAATATTCAAACTTCTTAACATCTATATTTTGAATATTAAACTTCATATCAAAGTTTTTTGATGTGATTTGATGCTTGGAATGGTTCTTTTTAAATTCACCCCCCAAGTAGTATTTTAACCCTAACAATAACTTGAGTTTGATAAGGATATAAATTGTTTTTAATACGTCACGTTTGTCAAGAGATTTTTTTTCTAAGCTGATAATACAGCATTGTTTGTGTGTCTTATTTTTATAGGAAAGATACTTATTTCTTGGACTAAAAATAACTAAATATAAATCTTCCAATAATATGAACAGTTTTTGGCTTATTCTGGGATTGAAGTGGATACATTGTAATCTGATCTGACTGGAGCCATTTTCTTCTGATCATGTTTGATGTGTTTCCAACATGATTTGTGACAAACTTAAGCAGTACGTCTTTTGATTTTTTTTTAAAGATGGCTGACATATGGCTGCTCTTCTATTTGCAGAGTTCACAAGTAATTTTTGCTTTGTTGACAGCTTGAGTTTAACGTATTGATCTCTGCAGTTTCGTTAACATATTTCAGGCTTTATTCCTCATGTTTTCATCAAAATTTTTTATAATATAAATATCCATCCATTTGCCTTTTTGTCCATCCGTGCATTTTTTAGTCCCAGATCCATCTATCTAAGTGTCTGTCCATCAAGCGTGACAGAAGAAATGTCTTCCATAAATTGATACTGAACTTTGCTATTCATGCTTTTTAAGTGGGCTGAAAAAGAATAGAATTCTGGAATAGAGTTGAGTTTGAAAAGTAAAATAAAATAAAATAGATAAAAAAAAAGAAAGAACTGTGTAGGAACTCTGCAGGAGAGATTGGTTGAAGCTGCGGTGGAAGTGACAGCCTGCCGTAGATTCATTAAGCGTTCCAGTTTGTCCGGATTAACAGAACGGCAGTCGGGAGAGGTCACTGTAGCTCATTTCCTCACAGAGAACAGATTTCATTTGGTTCAAGAGTCTTAAAGGAACACAGCATCGTTGTAGAAAATCAGCAAACAGCTTCAGCCAGTTTTAACAGAAATATGATGCAGGTAAAAGTATTTAGCAGTTTACGCCACATTTTAACACTTTTATTTGACAATGTTGAGGTGATTATTTTACTCTGTGTGACACCCATCAATAACAAAACCTCACACAATTTAGCATTAAAAAACTGTTCATATAAACTTTACAATCTGTAACCGTTGTGTTATATTTGCTTTGTGACATTATAAATCAACAAAAAATGTTGATTTATCTAACAGAGTAGATCCCTCCACTAAACTTCATGACCTTTTTCCTAATCTGAACAACTGTAGATTAAGACAGATTTTATTTGCATGAACAGAGATGTAAATACTAAATCTCTACTCTTCTTAAATTTTGCACTTTACTCTGCTGTTAAAATCAGATTCATATGAGATTACATCATGTTAAAGATCTGATAAAGATGTCATTGCACTTTTTTTCAGTAAAACTAAAGTACATTTTGCTGAATACAAAATCTTTGCTAAGAAAATGCAAAATTGTATTAACTTTCCATTTTATTAATTTAACAAAATCATGACATTGGTTAACAACACAATAGATGCCATTGTGGATTCTCTATCTGTAACTTATAATTTACAACAAGATTGTTTCCACATCAAATGAAAATTTATAAATCTACTGCAATATTTAATGCTAGAATCAAATATCTTTTCATTAATTGCAGTCCACATCTGTCACTATCATTACTTTGGAGGCCTTTAAAATCCCGTAAAACTGTTCACCTGAAGACTCAGAGCCTTTACTGATAAACACAACATATTAAAAGATATAGAGTTAGAAAGAACCAATCCATGACAATAGCATTAGTGCACATAACTTAAGAAATTTAAACAGATTTTGTTTCATATCAGATCAAGATTTGTTTTTATAGAGAGAAAATAAAATGAACACTGATCATTTTAAAGTTTATGCATGCACCGTCTCTCACACATAAATGTAACCGGTGTGTTTGAGCAACGATCCGTCATAAACTGACAGAAATTGTGCCTGGTTGTTCTGTTTCTCAAATACTCTTGTTGTAAGATGTAATCTACAATGTGGCTTCCATTTTTGCTAATCAGTGTTTATCTTCACAGTTAGTTTTTACTATCACTGAAACCTTTTTTGGACACTTTCTTTTCTAAACTGCCATTGTTTTCATAGCTGACACCTCCTGCATCTTTCTCACTATCGTCATCATCTCTGGTTAATGTGAAACGCATTATTATCCATGTCAAAACATGTAAAAGATTCTGCAAGCATGAGAATATTTCCACTTAGAAATAGCTTTCTGAGATATTTGCTTGGATTTCATCCTACTTATGAACTTGTTTAGCAAGGGTTTTCCCGGATTGCCAATTCTGCCAAATGTAAAAGTCACAGTCTCGCCACTAAACGTGTGTAAATAGATGATTTATAAGATACTGCTGGGAGAAGAAATCTGTGTGTGCGACAGGAGAGACAGAAGGTAAAGATAATAAAGTGCAAAAACCATGAATAATTGTGGCATATTGTTGTTATCTTGTAAGTCACTGCAGCTTATGTTTATACACATGCTGTGCAGTATGTTCAATCAGTTCTGGTCTTCATGTTGCCTGATCAGAGCTTTATAATTGCAGCACAGTTTTGTCTTATAGAACAATAATTATGCAGATTTAACAGATGTCTGAAACCACCATTGTCCATGTCATAAGGATTTCCATTTAAAGGTTTACGTGGCACAAAAAGCAGGTAGAAAAGAACAAAAACGTTTTTTGATAAAATAAAATGTGATTTCCTTTTAGCTCTTTTTCTAACATATTTCCTCATTAAACAGCAGCTGAGTTAATGGTGCTCATGCCTGCAAACTCTTTGTGTTGTCATGTTTATGATTTGTGTTCTTGGACTCTACAAGTGTTAGCAACTGTGGTAAAGATGTATTTTTTACAAAAGGCATAAAGTAAATAGTTGCTATGGATACGTGGTTACGCCAAGAAACAACCCTGTGCAATAGTTCTCTACTATCTATGCATGGTGGCTTCATAAACGTGGGGCTTCGTCCAGTTTTGTTTGGTACAGTTCCTGCTGTTTATATTATTTTATTGCTTTGACTCGTTCTGGACAGGTTTTAGCAGGTAGAAATCTATTAAAAACACAAATCTGACCTAATTTAGTCACATTCTGCACTCTGAATTTTCCTGTATTGAATGGAGACTAAAAATATGGAGCCTCTTTGTCACCATCCATCCATTCTCTAACACCCTGATCCCTAGTGGGGTCAGGAGGTGCTGGTGCCTATCTCCAGAAAACGAGAGGCGGGGTCACCCAGGACAGGTCGCCAGTCCATCGCAGGGCCCTCAGATTGCTAAATAATAGTTTCCAGGCACCATAATCAAGTTAAACCTCCAAGATCACTGGGCAAATTGTGTTTTAAATGTAATTTTTGTCTAAATTTGGCTATGTTAATGTATAAAATGTGGATAGTTTGTGTATTTTGGTGACCTTTAACTTCATTTTTCTTCATGCCATTTGTATGCCTTTTACAATACTGCAAATTTGTTGTGTTTTGGTATTTTTTGAACTGTAGACTCTCATTCAAAACATATATAATATCTACAAATTATTATCAATCAATTTAAATGAGATTTTTCAAAATACTTCAGTGTGAGATGATGTGAATGTAATAAAAATATTAATTTTTAACATTTCTTAAGTAAATGTACAAGCAGTGCCACTAACTGCAGACCAGATCAAATGTACTTCTGTAATGCACACAAAACGAACAGTTTATGGCTAAATTATTTTAATGGTATTTAAATTACTTGTATTTCTGAGTGCAGACTTTAATGAGTGATGAACATAAAGACATTAAACTAAAATAAAAAACAGGAAATGTACTGCTCAGATATTTGAACATATATTTAGAAAATCAGTTGTATACATTTCAAGCTGATTTTTCCAAGGGATTTTCTTGCACGGTAAGAGTGAGAGCTACAGTAAGAGTTTTTGGTGAATCTGCGTCTCTCTGTAGGAGTGGACTGAGCAGCTGCCTGTTCAGGCAGAGCGTTCGCAGCCGTGGGCAGCTTTTACTGGAGGGTTTTCTGCATTCAGAGGTGACTTGCTGGTCCCTCCTCCACTGGTTTCTACTTTGGTATGCACTGATGTAGGCCAGCAATGTCTATTTTCTAGCAGTCATTTTGTAGGTGTACTTTTGGAACTGGGCCATCCACATGCATCATCTAAATCTCAAGCATCACGTCACCCTCTGTGGGCCCTCACCATTGTCTTCAATCAGACCAAAAACTCCTTAGTAACAAAGACATTAATACGCTTCAGCAGTGGAGAGGAGCTTATGCTGCGTCAGGACAAGGAAATACTTTAATATAACCTTCATTCTCTTAAACTGTACTTACAGTATGTGCCTTTGATTGAGCAGTTATGCATACTAATACATTTTGAGGACATCATTTTACATTATTTTGTTTCCTTGATGGCCAGTGTGCAGCACCTGGGGTTCATAAATCATGAGGGTTCATCTTTGCTGCTCATATTATTACAAACCCATAAAAATCTGTTTTTAATATTATGCTGTTAAATTATGATTACATTATTTTATTTTTGCTTTTTCAAGTGAATTATTTGTTGTATCATTACTCAGTTATGCCCAAACTGTTTTTGGCTGCAGGATCCTTTTGAGTATGTTTTTTTTTTTAACGTGATTTTGTTCAATAACAAAAGTTCTGCTCTTTCAGCACATTACAGCTGTACCTTCACATGTTTAAAACATTTGTATTTTTAAGCTCAGAGTTTTTCTAATAATTAATTTAGGAAAGAACAGAAAATATATTTAAAAAAATCTTGGATCAGTTTTGTCTCTCAAACTCTCTTGCTTAGACTTTACTTTATCTCTTTAAACATAATAATTTGTTTTGCCCCATGTGTGTAACAGTTTTTACTAAAAGCACAATGGCAGCAATACATATGAAAAGTTTAAAACAATAAATGTTACTAATCCAAACCCAATGCTTTCATGATGAAATCTGACATTAAGTGAGAAAGTTTAACTTTTTATGTTGAATTTTAAACAGTAGTTTTTCAAATAGCAGCTTTTCTGAGGTCAAATGTTGCTGACTTTCAAATTATAGTAGTATCTGCTTTTGTGGCTTCCTGTAGCAGCTTTTTTTTTTTCATTAAATACATTTTTTTTGCACGTTAGTATGGATAGAAAATTATGTTTTTTTTTGCTCTCACTACCTTTTACATGACATCTCTTTTATTAAAAATGTCCTTCTTGGTTGCAGTACATTTAGCTGTTTTTCATATTTGGCTGTACATGTGTCTTCTTAGGAGAGATAAACAGCAAGTAACACAAAGGTTAACCATACCAGTAATTCTTATTACAAAAGTCACTGAATATTCTAGAATAAAAGAATTAAACTCTATTCAATGTATAAACCTGGAAAAGTTCTACTTTGATAGGTTGCAATTTTACTCTGCTACCACAAGGGGAAACTGTTACTCTGAGGCCGGTGCTTAGTTTACATTCAGTTGTCATATTTATCAGAGGGCTGTTAAACTGACAAGTAAAAATACTTTTAAGAAATTATTCCATCCTATTTTCAGAAACAACATATTCTCCTGAGCACTATAAAATTGACCCTTACAGTGTTTTTAATGGTATATTTATCAGGATGCTGGATTCCTTTCCTCTGATTAGATCAGCCATGTTTCTTTTTACTTTTGGTTTTGTCTTTTCTTACTGTTTCTAGTTTATTATGTTTATTTCTTAGGTCTAGTTATTCTTTAGTTTTAGCTTCAATTCATAGAACCTTGTATTCGCTCCCCTCTCTCCCTTCACACCTGCAATCAGTTAGCCAATCAGTTCATCTTTCTGTTGACCACACTGATGATTTCATATCACTCCTGTTCTGGCTGTTTTTGTTTACTGTCATTCTGTGTGCTGCACAGTTGAGTTTTGAATTCTTTGAGTTGTTTTCTAAGTGTCTTAATGACCTTCCTCCACCCTGTCTGCTTCATCTGTTCTCTCCATCTCGGTCTCTAAGGTCAGCTGACCAGCTGCTTCCTAGAGACGAAGCTGAAGCTTTTACAGTTTCGGCCCTAAAGTTATGAAACGGGTTTTCCTTCAACGTCTTCTATTAAATATTCTCTTAAATCTAGCATGAGTTGTTTTGTGTGAGTTCTGCTGTCAACCAGTGTTTAATGTCTGTTCTCATTTCTTTAGAATTTTTTTATTCTCATAATATACAACCCTTTAGTGAACAATTTGTTGTATTTAAATGCTGCATGGATTTAGATCCCTTTCCTAACCGTGTTTGTCCTTAACAGGGGAAATTGGTGAAGTACTTCAGCCGCCAGCTGTCCTGCAAGTGCAAAGTGGCCTTAGAGGAGCGCAGTGCAGAGCTGGAAGACTTCCCTCGCCTCGACCGCTGGTTCCGCATCGTCAACTTGAGGAAGGAGGTCGCAGAGGTGATGTGTCTTTGTTGTTTTATTTCTCCCCACTGGAAATGTTGTTATACTAGAGAGATCAATAAAAAAAACACACATAAAGTAGAAAACGCAAAGGAAATACTTTATACATTCATATGTTTTTTCCCTATACATTTCATTTCATTGCAATTTGTCCACAATTTGTACAATCCTAACGCAGGAAGATGGTAAGACCCTGCTGTCTAAGCCATTTGTGCATTTAAGAATGTATTAGATTTTAAGATTTACGTTTTTCCAAGATGTTTTTTTATTTTATTTTAAAGTATCTTAAAGTTTTTTTTAAATATATAAAGTCTAAATAAGTAATTCCAAAATCGTTCTCAATTGCATTTATTTGATAAGAATAAAAATTCTCATAGCTGCTAGTTCAATCTCCACAATATTTAGTCATTTGTGACTAAATATTGTCACAAATATTTATTGGAAAGTAAAACAATTTCCAATAAATTGTTTTACTTTATCACTTATGATATTAGTCAAGTAGTAGTACTCTTTTCTGGGTTGCTGTAATAGTTAAAAGTGAGTACTCCACAGTATCTAAATAATAAAAGGGGAATGAAATAAAAAGAGGAAAGGACACATTAGGGCCAATGGCAACATTCAGACACAACAAAAGACAAAACAAAGACATGAGTGAAGGCGGTGACATCACAGGGCTATGAAACCACGATGCTCAGCCTCTTGGCAGAAGTCTGATAAGATGTTATTATCAAGGCATGATGTCCTTGGGAGTGGTCAGCTCCACAGCTGCATGGATAACAGGAGGAGATTGGAAATATGCAGCCCTTCCAAGGCAACATGGGAAAAGCCAATTCAGATACAAAATGTCTTAGGTCGGGTAGATTATCAATTTCAATCTCCCCTAAAGTCTCACTGATACATCTCAGTTCCCAATTATCCAAATTAGAGCGGCCGTTCCACTGAGAAAAACTGTAAATGTCTAGGACTTTTTTCCCCAGCAAATTATTCTATTCATACCCTGGTAATTTAGATTTATTTTTTTATTTAGCCAAGAAGTGTCTGGTAGGAAATTAGACTTGTATCTGCTAAAAAATAATAAAAAGCAGGCTCAATCAATGTTTCAGTTTTGGGTCACAGAAAGAACAAAGAACATGTCTTTATGACCCATTTCTGGCACAATTCTTGCTCTTGGTGTGAAAAGGTGCAGTGTTTGTAATTTCTGTACATTGTGGTAAACACTAATGGTGCTGTGTATCTGTTGTGTGCATGCTTTTCAGGAGATGAATGCAGGTGAGGTTAATCTAGAAGGCCTACTGGAGATGAGTGAGGAGCAGGTGTGTGAGCTGTTGCAGAAGTTTGGTGCCAACGAAGACGAATGTGCCCGACTTAACGCTTCGCTGTCCTGCCTCAGAAAGGCCCACCAACTTGGTAAGAGTCCATTCTGCTGACACAGAGATGTAAATCTCTAACAGTATAATGTTCTCTTTACAACAGTCACATGGATTTTTAATCTCCTTTTCTCCTTAATCTCAAATATTCTTTGAGCTGACCAAAAAACAGAGAACATTGAAATTACATTTTTTTTTACATTGTCGCACTTTTACTATTACTATATATTGTGATAACCTGTTACATAGGTTTCATCAAAAACTTGTAAAAGTTCTGTTCTGGTCATACTGTCTATGTTTTCAAGGCTTTATTTGGCTCTAGTGGTATTTATTTCATAGTGAATTGATAAGAAAGTGGGTAATGAGAGAAGGGGAAAGACATGCGGCAAAGGTTGTCAGGCCAGGAATTGAACCTGCGACAGGCGCTTTGAGGACTAAGACCTCCATATGTGGGGTGTGCTTAACCTCTGTGCTCCCTACCACAGCATCCCAGTAATACTATATTTTAAGAAATCTATAATAATGACTGATTGCATCCAGCCTTGGCAGTGAAGGTATAATGCAATCCTCATGTAGATGAAAAGACAGAAAGTCTTTTTGCCTTTGCTACCGTTATAACAATGTGAATACCTGACAAAAAAACCCCAAAACAAAACAAAACAAAAATTAATGTGGAGCCAGATTTACTACGATGTATGGACTTTTTAGTAAACTTTATTGGCTAAGTAACAGCAGATTTGAGTTTAAATGCAGATTAAAATTACTTCTCCGCAATATCTTCTTTCTTGCTCATGATTATTTATTTAGCTATTTGAAGATCTTTTAAAATCTGATTATCAACCAGAAAATTACTTATTCTCAAGGTTTTGATCAGGAGAATATAAGTAAATAGAGCCTCAGAGAAGAATTTTCAAATATTTCACTTAAGAGATTTTGAGATTTTTCCTTAAATTCCATAGATGCATTACCTTTGTTGCCCACCAGATGGCTTCAAAAGACCGTATGTTGCTTGTCACGAAACCAAGACTTGCAATGACAAACATTAGCCAGAAGAGGGCAGTAGAGCATCACTGAAATTAAACTCTTAGTGAGGTAAATAACTTCCTTTCTCCCTGATCCATCTGTCCTTTCTCAGAGAATTCAAAATAAGATGCAAGTTTTTGTCCTTCAGCTTCCATTAATCACTTTGCTAAAAGAGTATTTCATTAAATGAGGTTCAACTTTAATTTAATTTACTTAAATGTAGATTCCACAGACGTAATACTGCCTGTGGTTGTTGGTTCTCAGTTGGAAAATATTTAAACCGTCATTTCAGGAGCTTGTTTTCTGCGTCATCCAACTTTCTGACACTGTTATTTCTGCGAAACAGAAGGAAATGCATTTTCTAAGAAATCTTTTCATAATATCTAAGAAAATTTTGAAAGAGATGGGAAATTGTGTTGCTTTATTTGCAACATTTAAAAAAATCAGAAAGAAATATAATTCCCCTGTTATGGGGTCAAACTCGACATTTGATCTATTTCTTAAAAAACAGGCAGAGTGCTGCTTGTACTAAAGTACAAGAAATATTTGAAAAACAAAAAACTGACTTTCCTTTCTCATTTGTCAAAAGCAAAATTGTAAATCAGAGAGGAAGTAACACAAACAGGGAGCAGTAATACTGAATTTTCCCCAAACAGAATATCAGCTACATGCCTTTGAATTTTTTACACAACCAATACAGAACCTATTTTAGTCATAGTTGTAGGGAAACCATTCAGTTGTGTTAACAGATAAACATCATTCCCACCTCAATAGACTGTAGATCTCAAACGTCAAGAGTAAAATGAGTTCAGATTCTGCCTAAAAAATTATTCAAATGTTTGCATAAGCATAAGTTCTCCAAAAAATAAACGTGTTTCCCCTGCCAACAGAAGAAAAGTAACTGAAACAGCCACAATGTGCTGTGATATAGGGAAAATATTAGAATTTTAATATTAGGTTGTTGGGTTTCATTTTATTTTGACAACTATCAACTTCAATAGATTGAGTATTAAAAATAAAACATAAAATTAAATCTTAAATATGAGTCGCAGAGAAACCCACGTAGAATCGGAGGTATTTTTCTCTCCGAAGAAGCTTTGTCATGTAGCAGAGACGCTAATGTATTGGCTAGTTTGTTGTAAGTCCCGACTCTTTGTGACTGAAACACTTTGATGTCAATCAAATCACTGAATGCTCTGGTCTTACGCTGGGATTTTTGATTTAGGTTCTTTATTATTCACTGTAAGCCAAAATAGTCAAGTTTTAAGAGGGATTTTCAAAAAAGAAAACAGAAAAGAAAATGCATCTGATCAAAATGGAGCCAAAAGTGTAATTCTGACTAATTTAACTAAAACACGAAAAACTCTAATTGTATCATATTGCACATCTCAACCTATTGACTCCTGAAATCAAGTCATTGAAGAAAAATCTATGATGTTCTTCACAATTTTTGGCAGAGCTGGTAAGTAATAAAAGTCTAAAAATTAAAGTAGCATAAAAAGTGAGTGAATCTTAATCGGTGCAGATTGAGCATCTGCATAGATTAACATGAGAGTAACATTACTGGGTGATTGGTTCAATGTTTGTTTAGAGTTTGCACAGAAGTGTGCAACATAGATGACACCAGATATTTAGCAAACAAGATAAAAAGACTCAACATTTTTTTATTCACCGTCATTAAAGAAACTTTTACTTTTAGGTCAGTTATCCACCAGAGTATTGAGAAAGGAGATTGACTCTGTTCCCCCAATTGAGCATATTTTGGTGTGAAATGTGCATGTCAACCAGAGTAAAATCAAAATACCTTGCAGTGTCCTTATCCACAAATAAATCATGTATTAATAAGTCAAAAGGAATCATATTTACCAACACTAGCTGAAAGGCCACTCAGCAAGGAAGATGAGCAGATCTGACAGGAACTGAACAAAGTTTGAGCAAACTGCTGTCAGAAGTTGGAGAAAGATGCAATTTGATGCAAGCTGAACAGAAACATCTCATTATTCTGGGATTGAAAAAAAACACAAATATTTTTTTTTTATCTTAACTGACCTGAAATAGGAGACTTGAGTCTAATTTAGTAAGAGAGCAAGAGAAAAAGGAGTTGATGAGCTTTTTCTTTTCAAAATAAACATTGTATGTAAATATCAGGTTATAACTGTATACATAAGTTTTTTGTGAAAGGGTAAAAAATAATTGTGACAACCTGGTGATCAAATTACTTGCACTAAACAACCAGATATGGAGAAAGGCAATGCTGCAATGTGCAGCACATCTTTCTATAACAACGAAATATCAGGTAGATATACAACACTTTGAAGGAGTATTAGCGGTGTATTAGTAAGTTTCTCCATTTTTATTTCAACACTGAATGTAGACAATTTTAAGCCTGGATTCTCTGAATTATCATGTGTGATTTATTATGATTCAAACTAGTCTAAAAACTAGTTTGAATCTGTTGATTTTGGTGCTTCATTAGAAGGGCTGCCAGTAATTTAGAGGTTGTTGTATTTCCTTTAGTTTGGCAGCAGCAGTTCAGATGAGAACTAATTTTATCATTTGTTACTTTTTTTTTTAAAGTCATTTCTTCAGAGCAATCTTAAAACTTGTCATGCATCGCCTGATAAATATTATAATATATTTTACAAAAATAAATCTTAAAGAATTATTCTTCCACATAGTTTAACTTTGACAATAAAGATTAGATTACTTCTCATTTGACAACCGAAGTGTACTTTGGAAGAGTGAGCTGTCATTTCATACCTGTATTTGTCTTTTTCCTGTAGTTTACTTTAATTACCTTTCCTGCCTTTCCTTTTCATTTCTGTCTTCACTCTTATATTTCCTTTCTTCCTGCTTTCCAACGACATGGTCTGACAAAACAGAGCCACTAATGGGCTCTCTAACAGGGTGGGCTTTGCTTGAAATGTGCGAATGCACAACAGCAGAGCAGCGAGAGCCACTTTTCAGCTGAGAGAAATAGGGGGCTCTCTGCGGTGGTCCTCGTATTCTTATCCAAATGGAGATGTGTCTTAGCTCCCAACACAGTCGCATTTGCACGTTTGTGTGTTCACATGTGTGGATGGTACAAGTTCCCATCTTTCAGTGGGAATAAAAATGAAATGAAAAAATCCCATCCACGCAAAATTGGACACTAAAGCAGTGGAGGATGCATTTTTATTTAAAAAAAAAAGGCTATATTCAAAGCAAAAATACTCATATTCAAGCATTTTGAATGAAAAGTGAGCAGGATTTACAGATAACTGCTGATGCTTTTGCTTTTTAATGCATCTTTTCCTTAAGGTTATGATTCATTTGAATCATAAAAATTGGCAGACCAGGACATTGTCAAATGCTATTGTATCCATCTGCTAAAAAAGCAAAATAAGTGACTATGTTGCTTTTTAGTGTAATAGTGGAGGACGGAAACTGATGCAAAAAAACAAAAAAACAACTACTAGCTCTTCTGAGTTACAATAAGAATGAGTCACACAATTTGGAGGCAGCCAGGCCAATTCTTTGTGCCGCATTATGTACACATTATCAAGCCTACCCCTGGAGACAAATCTACACACAAACATACTCTCAGACAAACATAGAGTAGCTTCTAGAATATTTGTGCCTTCTGTTGAGCAAGGTTAATGTTGATCTTTTCTTAGCATGGTAGCTCTCTTCTGTGTTTGTTCTGTAATCTTTGATCGTTGAAAGTAATGTTCGAAAGCCTGGCATCTAGACAGTGTTGTAGACATATAAACACCTACTTTGCTTCAAATGCCATCACCAAGAAAAGAAAAACGAGAGAAATAAACACAGACAGAGGAACAGAGTTCAAGAGGAAAGAAGACTGTAGATGTAAAGGAGGTAACTCAAACTGGCGGTGATATGTAGAATCACACAATGCAAGAAATAAGTGATGACAGTAGCAGGTAAGGAAGATTCACATCGTCTTGATGTGAAAGAAACGACTGAAAGAAACAATTGACAGAACCACTGACAACTGTCTTCCTGAGCACCCAGGTGGTCTCTATTGACTCTTAGCTAATTAGCAGGGCCCAACTTTGAGTCCCAGTGATTACACTGCGAGGACATTCAACAAACCGATCCACTCAAAAGAGTGGAGATTAAAAAGGGACACTGAATTTATTGAACACAGCCCTTGCCCTTTTCACTAAATCCTGTTTACAATGGCAGCCAGAAGGACCAGTCACTGTGGCATTTCACTGCCATTTAGCTAAAAGAAGCAACATATCTGGAGGTAATTAGTCCAATTATGAGGCTGTTATCAGCTTTTACCAATGCCTTGCTGCAAGTTAAATTAGTACCGATTATAATGATGGGATGTGCTTTATGCATTAATGACGGCAGAGCAAAAAAAAAATCTAAATGGTTCAGGTGCATCCTTTAGAGCTAAATGGGGGCATGTTGATTTAGGTAAGATTAAAAAAAGGGAATTTCTTTTTATGAAATTTTAAGCAAAGACATTATGGAGTTGCAAAAAAAGGATGTAATTAAAGTATCAAATTGTCAATTTAAAATCTACTTTCTGTGAGCTGGAATTTGTAATCTGTAACTCAGCAATTAATTTGGGTTAATTAGGATATGCAACTGACTAAGTCATGCTGAATGAATGTGTGTTAGTGGATGTCCAGCTACAACACAAGCTACCATAACACAAGATACAAAAACAGCAAAAGCAAAAGAGGCATAGATCAGCGGTTCCAGCTTCAGACCCTGAGAGTTACCGCCTTTCAGGTTTTAGGTTTGTCCCTTCAACAATGACTGGTTTGGAGTGACATCTCCAAAGGTTTATGACTAGTGAGGGTCTGACTCTGATTTGCTTTCAATGCATAGAAAAAGAGCATCTGTTGCCCATGCAGAATTCAGTCAATGCAACACAACGCGACCAGCGTCGAGGCACACCTCATCACTGCTTCATCCTGAACTTCTCCCATGTATTTGAACAAGCAATGCTTAAATTTAGCAACCTTAACATAAAAATGTTGAAATCTCAAATTTATAGAATAGTGATATGGACAAATTGATGTTCTCTTCATTGTTCGTACATATTTCACTCCTCACAATGACAGATGTGAGGATTCATTTGCATTCATAATGTAAGTTAAAATGGGGATAGGTTAACATTAAATGAGAAGAAAAACACCAAAACTGATAAAGTGTCTGCCAAACAGACAGATCAGTATGGGCCATAAGCTAAATTGAAGACTTCTAAAATGTGTGAACATAAGCACTTGGGTAGGATCGGGTTTAAAATGATCTTTTTGTAAATCAAGTAACATGCTGAGGAAAACCTATTACCCCACCTCTACAATGAAACATGTCAGCAAAGTGCTGTGAAGACATTTTTTATTGATGGTGCTCAGAACATTTTTCTGAGTTTAAGGAATCAGAATGCGACCGAGTTTCACCATTCACAGTGACAATAAGCTTGAGCTTACTGCTAAAGTCACAGTCCAGTGGCCTAATAGAAACCTTTTAAATACCAAACTACATGTCAGTCTGGTTGATAGTATATTAAGTGAATAATAGTCACATATTTGGTAGATGGACTAAAATAGTAGACAGAGCAACTAATTTGTTTGCATCTGTAATTCTTCCAGATTTTCAGTTTTATTTTGCATTTTCAAAGTAACATGGATGTTATATTAACTCAAAGCTCAACAAAAATAATTCCTTGAGCAACAACAAATCAAACCACCGAGAAAGACACCAACTCACCAACCAAAGTACGTACCGAGCAAATTTCAAAGCTCTTTCAAAGGCAATTCTAAGCTTTAACACTGAATTCTCAACACTTGCAATATCTAAAATATATTGGTGTTTTTCTGAAATAACAGAATTAAAAATGTTTTGTTTTTTAGTTGATAAATACCAAATAACATGTAATTTTATTAGTTTCATTTATATAATAATAAGTATACACTGAACAACAATTTTTTTTGTCTGGCTCAATGAAGACTCTTTGAGGTAAAGAAAGAGTTTAAAAAAGACGAGTATGTCACATCTCTTAATGGCGAAGGAGCAGATGTCAGTTAACAAAGACAGGTGTACGCCGTGATCAAAAATAATCTCTGTCCAACTTGCGTCTATGCATGCTCAGAGTGCTTGCAGCTATAAATAATTAATCTTGTTATGATAGGAATGGACAATTAGCAGGGAAAGCAGTGGTGTAGTTATTTCCTACAGATTTTACTTAAGCTATTGAATCTGCATCTTCATTCAACCAACATCACAGCATCACTAAAAGTGCACTGCCATTGAGAACCTAAAACAAATAGGAATCCCTAAAACATTGTATTAGAGAAAAAAATCACAGAGATCACTGCAAATTATAATTATGAACATGTAGTTATTACAGCTACTTAAAACTGAAAATGAACCAGCATATCTAATCATGACACTATTATAAAAAAGGCGTTGCTTGTGCATCGCCCTGCCATCCTGTTTTTGGAGAAGCTGAAACTTCTAAGTGGTGGAATATATTTTCTTATCATTCTGTGGAGTCCATTTGAAACACTCACTATGTTTCAAAGAAACATTGGAGAATAGCAGGGTGGACTATAGTCCTGGTATTATTAATATCACCTCTGAAGTTCTAATCAATTCTGAAGTATAGATATGTACTTTTAAGATCAAAGCTTTGCAAAGATGAAACTTCTGAAATGTACTTGTGAAAATGACTAACAAGTTAGATTGCAGCTCTCAAAGGGGTTGTGCTTGGTATGCCTTCTTCCTTTCATTTATCATCAAACTGTTTTTAGTTAGCCACAGTCCTTTGCTCAGGTGGAACTATGTGACAGAATAAATTCACAAGCCCTGACAGTATTTTCCTGAGGCAGTTGCTAAGATACTAATGTTCTCCATGAATTGACTCATTATGTGAGGCAACAGTTTCACGAGGTAGAGTCAAGCTCTCTGCTTCTCTTGCAGAGAATTTTCGCCTGGGTATCATCTAACGAGAGCTGTCAGAAGTACCACTAAAGAGAGGCAGCCGCATGCAAAACTATAATTACCAAAGGGAAGCTCATAACTCAAATCAAAGGTGATCGGTCAACATTCCCAGAAACAACTTAATTTTGAAACGCACCACACTAATTGCCACCTCAAACGTCAGTCATTAAACACCTTTCAGCCTGCCCACATGCAATCATCTTCCTGCTGCCTCCCATATGTGATGTCAGCTTCAGTTTCGTGAACTTTTTTATTGGAGTTGATTAATGTTCATGCAGCATCAAGTTGAACTTTTACATCTCTGAGTGGCCTGCGACTGGTGTATATTTGCTAAGAAAGAAGCCACAGTTCTCTCTGTATCTCTGGAGGAGCGCTCTATCAGGCACTCATCCTTTTTCTTCATCTTTATGTGTTTCTAAAGCGTTTTCCAGGGTGATATCAGGTTCAAACACAAGTGCGTTCCTCAGGTGGTCACACTGAGGGCAGAGTCGCAAAAGCACAATGACTCAAGACATTCTGACTAATTTCTGTACTGTAGATGTAAAATGTGTTAGCAGGTTGTCAAGAATTAGTTATTGTTGTGTACTTACATCAAGATCACAAAAGACACTTGTTGGTGATACCGTGACTTTTTGTTTTTAAGAAGCACATGTAATAAAGGAAAATATTGTGCAGATAGTATGTGCCACACACTCACAGAAATCTAACTCCATGCAGGCAACATGCAATATTTCAAAGCCTGTGATCAAATTTTAACCCAATGTCAGTGAAACACACAGTACAAGTGGTTAGTTTCTTGTCTCTCACTGACAACTTATCAGGGAACCTGTCCTGGTCTAGTTGTCATGGAAACCTGTTGGTTCAGGCACTGCATGGTGTTTGAATCTCAGAAAAAAAACATTTATTTGCTGAATTGCATTATATGAATATATATTTGAAAAGAAACCAGATTACTATAGATTGGATGGGATTTTATATGGTAAAACTAAATTGGATTTTTTTTAAAGAATTATATTTTAAACAAATTGGCTCTGTATTATTAGAAACTAAAATTAACTTGAGAAAACTTTCTGCAGGAGTTAGTGTTGCAAATATAAAAAAATGAAATAAACCATTTGGATGATTTATTTAAAACAATAAGAAATGAAAATAGTACGTTAGAAGTAGGACTTTTACTGTTTTCCTTGTTTTTCTCTCACAGCTCATCGGTTCTCTTAAACTCATCTTTATAACATTAAAAATACAAAAAGGCTGGTGGCATTTTTACCCCAAGTTTTTCAACTCATGTGGGAATATTTCACTGCAGATATTTCCAGTGGTTCATCTGTTGGTACAGAAAATATGTTTGAAGTTTTTTGTTTTGGATGTTTACATTTCCTTAGAGACAATTCCGTGGGAGCAGAAATAATGACACAAAAACACTTAAAATTGAAGGTTGCTCACAGAAATATGCATTAATAGTGGCTAGAAGGTCAGAGGCAATTTTTAGAGGAGGACATTTTAACAAGAACGTAACCATGCCTGCTAAGAAGTTCTCAGGATATATTTTAATAATATTATTTTCTTTTCAAAAAAGAACCTTCGGCTATGCATACATAGAACAAAAGCTAGTATTTCCGCTGCTTTCCTTCCAGATCAATAAACACATATTTTTTCGTTTCTTTCTGAAGAAGAACTTGAGGAGGATAAATTGCACAGTAACGGAGGTAATGTATAGTCACTTAAGTTCAAAACACTCATGTTGGCTTTCCACTTTTAAATCTTTTACTTCTTTTCATCTTTTTTCATTTAAGTGTAAATGAAGTTTCAATCAAAGTTTGCTTGTTGTGACTCATGCAGCTTTGTCCTGCTCTGTTTTTATGTTTTATTCTACTTCTCCATTCACTTCTGCTGAATTGTCTCTCCATCACCATATTTTAAACACCAGGCCTCTACTAATATGGAGACATATGGCAACAGTAACGTCAGCGCTTCAGTAGTCAAACTGATCATTTCATTTGCTGCAAAACATCCGCTTGCTGCCTGCGCTGCACAGACCCATTGCTCTTTCTCCCCAATTAGGAGACATCACAATCTGCTGCACTTAACTAAATGTAAACACCTGCTTAGGTATCATCATGTGGCTATATGCAGAGATGTTCACTCAAGTTGCACTAAAAGTCTCAAGCATGTGTCTCCGGCAATATGATTGTATTCGAACCACAAAAATCTGTGGTTCTCCTGCAGGTCTGTTGACTTTAGTGTAAATAAGCAAGCAACTTAAAATTTACTGTCATGTGAACAGTAGGTCAGGTTGTGTTTAAACAAGCCTCTTCCCTAATAATAATTCCTTTGCAAGAAATTGAAACTGACCCAAATGGGCAGTGATACTCACTTATTTTTAGGGAAAACTTGAAATAACATAAGCATATTTGACTAACTGGTTAGCATTAATTGGATAATAATAAACCTATTGTACATTTCAAGAGTGTTCAAAACCCTTACATTACAACCACAAACTGCAATGTACTTAATAGGGATTTCAAAGGATTGACAAAGGATTGCTGAAGATGCCTCTAAAGCAACCTTGAATGTGAATCCAGTTTGTGGAAGCAACACTTAAACATGCAAGACAATGGATCTGGATGATCCAGACTTAGAACTACTGGTTTAGATCAAAGCATAATTGGAATGGCCCAGTCAATGTCCTAACCTAAAACCATTTGAAACTCTGTAGCAAGACCTGTAAAATTCTCTTCATGTTCTATTTTTGCAAAGAAGCCTGGGCATAAACTTCAGTTTTTAGGTGTACAATGACGGCTGTAGAGACATATTCAAAATACAAAGTCTTTAAAACCAGGCATTACTTTCTTTTGACATTAGTTAGGATATATTTTGGTTTTCTATAAAATACAAAATTCCTAGTCCACATTAAGTTTATGATTATAATGAGAGATATGAAAAAGCTCAACTGCCATGGAAAGTTTGTCAAGGCACTGTTCATTTAACCCCTTTAAACATTTTTTTTAGTATAAGTCATAACTAGATGTTTTGTAATGTCCTTTTTAACAGGGAGCCAAGCAAAACAGGACTGGTCCATCCAGTGGCCCACCTCTGAATCTGGAAAGGAAAACACTCCAGTGTGCCAGCCAGAGGCCAGTCAGTGGATTCGTTTCCAGCTCTCCCAAAGCCCCAAAGTTCAGTCCAAGTACAACCAGCACATGTGCCACAGTCCACAAGCCCTGCCGCCCCCTTTCTACGCAGATCGACTTACTGTTGAAAACCCGGCCACAGGACTCTTCCCTTCCTTGGACTGTGGTCACCGTTCCTTGCCACCATCACCTCGCCAAAGGCATTTTGGTCACACTCCTCCTCGGACTCCTTTGGTGGTCAACACCATGACTCCACCAGGTACTCCTCCCATGAGACGAAGGAACAAAGTGAAGGCCCCTGGAACGCCACCACCGCCAAGCCGCAAGCTCATCTATCTGCTGCCTGGCTTCACGGCGTTGCATCGGAGCAAATCCCATGAGTTCCAGCTGGGGAACCGCTTGGATGATGCTCAAACACCAAAGTAAGTGTTAACTCCACTGTGTAACTTAAATTATTTAAATATTTTTGCATTGAAATTGAATTTTCCTAAGAAATTCTTGATTTTGTTGTGGTAATGAAGCTTTGTGACAAATTTATTTGCTTCTTGTCTCCTAATCTGGTGTCTCAAACACAATGTCTTATGGTATTAGTTGGTTAAGAAAAATTTCAGAGATTGTGGCTCACTCTGATCCAAGTTTCTCAAAAGAGAAATTGGACTTTAACTTTCCTTTTAGCAGTGTTGCTAGAACATAATCTTTTAACTGACCTCAATCAGATTAATTCCTCGGAGGATATCATTGGCCATAAAGGAGCTCTGGCCTGTCAGAAGAGATAAGGGGCTTAGTTCCTGACTCACCACCCCTATGTCTGGTGCTATGTTGATCAGATTTGGCCATGAACACGGTCCTCTACTACTTGGTAATCAGGAACCAGAGTCTGCCTCCGGAGAGCTGCACTCATTTTGATAATGCCATTACAGTAGATGACATTGCCCTATCGCTGCTACACTTGGTAGGTTCCCGTTTGAGAGCTGTCCAGTGTTTTTTGATGGCCATCTGGGTTATATTTGTTTTATGCCTGGTTGCTCATAGGGTTTCATCGACATTTGTTGGTGGCTCTCGGTGTGTATGTGCATCTGCAACCAGTGGATCATAGCTGCAGTGAATAGGCTCAAACGGCATTAGAGAATTGATTACCGGTCCCTGAGCGTTGATAGACTGCAGGCAGCATGTTGAGCCTCTCTAATCAATGGCCTGTGTGTGCCTGGAAATGCTGCGTCTTATTGCGAAAGGGCAGATATGCTGGCTTCTCTGATAGCCAAGTATCTCTCGTAATACATCATAATTGGTTGAAGATTGTTGCTGGCAAGCATCATGTTGGTTTTCCACTTCTGGCATGAGACACTCGCTTGGTTTGTATGTGAATGTGCAAAAGAACTGGCTGGGATCTGCTTTTCTCTTCTTAATTCAAATACATCATCAGAAGGATAATTTGGGTATTTTTTTTACTATATGCAAATATTTTCTTGAGGAACTATCTCAGATATGAGGAAAATATTAATTAAATGTCTGCAGCTTGGATTTTCCCTGTTCTTTCCTTACCTAGGATATTGCAGACTTATGAAATCTGGATTCTAATAAGCTCACATCGCTCCGTCTGTCCTCGGTTTCTTGAGCTTAATTGCTCGGCACTGTGGCCAGGACACCATAACATGGATTACCCCCTGACCCCACGAGGCCTGTTTCTCGCTTTATCTTAATGAGATATGGTCTAATATCTCATTATCACTGCATAATATACCAGTCCTGAATGTCCAAAACTGCTCAGCCTATGCTTTTGAGTGAAAAAATGGTTCACTCAATGGTTCACTTTTTTTTCTTGACTGTCGGATAAATGTCACTACAAAACTAATATCTGCCTGCTGCCTTCCATTTGACTTAGAAACACTAAAGTATATAGGATAATGAAGAATTCAAACACCATTTAACATCACTTTTTAACAAGTTGAAATAGCAACTGGTATAGACAACAGTTGATGGTGAAAGTGCTTTGTCAGCTTCTCATAGATTAATTCACTGATAAATTTAGACAAGCTGTAGATAAACCTCAGACATATTGGTTTCTTGTATATAAAGTTTAGGGTATACCTCTTCCTTCCATAGATTTATGAAAGGAAGTCAATCTGCATAAAACTACCTCAGTTACACCATTTCTATTTGAACGAATTGGTTAATATCTAGCAGAAAAGTACCTACAGGGTACCTTTTGTAAGATGTAAACTTTTTAATTTAGACAAAGTTTATGAACCTAGATAATTTGGTAATTAATAGTGATCTAAAACATAAATATTTTAGTCTGAATGTCTTTTCATACAGTGCATGTAAGTATCTCTGTGTTTATCAGATTAAATATCTTTTCATTAATAAAAAAAATGATAAAATTAGGAACTACTTCTTTTTAATCTTTCTAATACAAGAATAAAAGTAATAGCACAATGTACACCCTTTCAAGTTTGTTCTGCTTTGACCACAGATTTGCGGGGACTGTAAAACTTATGTTTTTTAATCAGGAGAATCTATCCAAGATATTTAGCAACAAGCATTTCTACATGGAAATATAAGCTATATTTAGATCTATAGTCTAGTTATTGAAGATCGTCAGAATAGACATTTAATGGAGGAAATACAAATCAGCTTATGCACTAATTCATTCTTCACGTATTTGGGTTTGGAGCATCTTCAAGGATATTTCTAATGTCTACCTTTCAACTAACTGCCCTGGGATTTTTGGCTCAACTCAGTGAACTTCAGTTTCACTGTCTAATTCTTCTTCTGATTGTTCTTTTGGGTTGCACCAGTTCTGGTGGTCCGCTCATCAGACCCCTGTCTTCTGCTCTATGGCTTTGTGATTTCTGGTTTAATGTGTTTGTCTCTGAGGTAATGTTTTCCTTTCAGATTCCAGCGAACCATAGAATGGTTTCCACTCTTCCACCCTGAACCTCCCATCCCGCCTCTTAGAAATAATGTATTCAGTATTAGCAAACATATGAAAGTCTCATCCGGAGATGAAACAGCTACGTATTTTGGAAGTCATAATGCAGAAGAGATGGCAAACTTTTTGTCTGTGCTGGAATTAGAAACCTTGTTTTGTTCCTCACCACCTGTCGAGAGCACATTGAAATTTATTCAGTTTTGTTTTGAGTTAATTCACTCCTTTGTCTCCTGACAAACATATTTAGTTTTGTTTTTCTCCCTGAATGCTCCACTCTCTCTCTCTCCATTCTCCACATTTGTCATTTCCTGCTGTGTACATGGGCCAATTTTTGAGTACTGTCAGCTTCATAAGTGATAGAGCAGAAAGCTTTACAGACAATTAAATGAGGTTGTAATTGAAAGATTAGCAGATATTGTCACAAAGATGCTCAATTAAAATTAAAACATTACTTAGCGAGAACAATTAAAGAAGATGAATGCAGTTTTATAAATTGGCTATTCGTGTTGATCTTTTTTTTTTTTTTTACAGCAAAAGCAAATTATGTTTCTCATTTAGAGTAAAAAAACAAATAATTTCAGATGCATTAACATGCAGCATGTTGGCTTATTTAATTTAATTTGGTTACATTTGCTGTTAAGCATACAGTGTGGAAAACATATTCTGATTCTCTGGTGAATTTGTACATTTCCTCACTTGCAAAGAAGAACTCTGTTTTATGGAAGTTTCATTTTATTGGGGAGAGAGAATATTAATCCTCCATTTCTACAGAAACTGCAGGTTTTTGACTGCTGTTTGCAAACTTGAAGCTCCATCTAAAAATCTGGAGATGCCATTTAATGTGTTTCTTCTTTAGTCATTTATTAGAACCTTAGCTGTATGTTTTGGAACAGTCTTATGCTGTATTTGTCCCATGTCCTCCTTCATTGGCCTTCAGTGTGATGAGCGATCATTAGGATTGTGCAGTTTGCAAAGCAACAAGCTCAGGAATAATGCTTCCACCTCCATGATTGTGGTGATTTGTTCTTAGCATTTCTGCTCCTCCAAACATGATTGGTTTTGTTGACACCAATATCTCATCTGCGATCTTATCTGACCACAGCCCTTCCTCCCCGTCTTTATCTGATTCCTTTAGAAGTTTACTGGTAAACCTAAAAGTTGCCTTCTATGGCAGTTCTGCAAAATATCAGTCATTGTCTTTGTTACCAGTTTTTATTGTTGATCCCAGTTGCCTTCAGATCCTGAATAACCACATTTCCTCTTGATGATTATCTTCATCACAAGCTAAGATGTTGTTGATCAATATTTTGAACCCCCTTACTAAGAGTCTTGTGGATGATCTCATCCATTAATATGAACATTGACTTTTAATGACAGTTTTAATGGAAGCAAGCGATTCTGTGGACAGGTGAGCTTTATACACATAAGATCAGATAAAACTGTAATGACTGATTGTAATCAGTATTTCACATTGGACCATAACTTTTCTGTGGACAGAAAATAAACTTTTCTCTCTAAGAAAGAAAGTAGTTTTGAGTCACCCTGTTGTATGAACAGAGCTGGTTATTAAATACTTCTTATCGAGGTCACAGACAGCGCTTTGTTACAAAAGCAATCAAGAAGCTCCCACCATTTTCAAATTGTTTTTGTGGGAGCATTTTGGGAACTTCGAAAAAAAGAGGCACAGACTAGAAAAAAATGATTTGTAAACAATTTGAGAGTACCACAACATGCTACAATGCTATAGTCGGCAACTGCTCATGACCTGATTTGTGAGTAATAGAGGCATATTTCACAATAAGTCCTGACTGCATCACATCATAAAACACTGATAAAAAAAAAATCAACAATAAAAACAGATTTGAAATGAAAAAAAGATATTCATGAAAATGTTTTGTGAAAAAGAAAATCCACAGCAATTTTAGTCTTTTCAATCAAAATGTAAAGTTACTTCAAATGAACCACAAAAAATATATAAAAAAAGTTTGGTTTTAGTCTCCATAGAAAAAAAAACAAAACAATAAAAAAACCCAGCAAATTTACAGCATCAAATCAAGTTATTAATAGCACACAAAGTTTATACTCGTAACACCATGCTGTGAAGCTAAAGAATGATTTTCACTTTTTTAAATAATTGGTTTGAGGTTTTTTATACTCCATTGTGTTGGAGTACCAAAAAAGCTACAAAGTTATTTGTATCATAGACAGTTATTAATATCTGTCTATGATGTTTTATCAGTTTAATTTTAATTTTTATTATATCCTAATTACCCCAACACCTTTCAATCACCATTTTTAGAAGTGAAACAACAAATACACTTTGGTAATGTTATACGCTGCGTGTCTCTGTTTTTGTGATACTTTAATTTTTCAGCATCCCTCAGTCTCTCTTCATGCCCTTTTCAAAGTGGAGAGGCTATTTGGGCTGAAGTGTCAATAAATAAACCTCATTGTCTATGGTAATGAGTAGTAACATGCATTTGTGGAAAAGGCCAAGTGAGTTTTCAGTCTCTCAGTCCCACTAGACACGTCACACCAGGATCGCTCGGGAAAGTGGGTGTTTTTGTTTTTCCCCTGCCTCTTGTCTTGCTTTCCTTCAGTAGGAATGGTAATATCGTATAGTTAATGCCACCTTATGAGACTTTCTCAGGTTTTTGAATGTTAAGCACTTTCTTATTGAATTGGATGTTTGCTAATAAATCACATGGTGCCGGGGGTTGGCATGATTCACTCTCTTCTTCTCTCTGGGTAATTCTACCACGCAACACTCAGGGGAAGCAAATTTGCATTCCTTCCATGACTAATTTAGCTGTTTGCTTTCACTGCACTGGTGTACACATTATATATTTCTCTAGCCCTTCCCTTTCCCCTTTTGCTCTCTATTTCCTTCTCTTTTTGACTTCCCCCCTCTCATTATGCATCTCTTTGAGAACATGTCAATGCGTTATTTTACAGTCATTCCTGATTTTTATATTTTCTTCAAAAGGTTCATCGGTGTAGGAAATTAAACCAAAATAGTCTTAATGATGCAGTTTTAAATGTCATAAATGGCAAATTCACATTTCGACAACAAGCAAGTTCTATATATAAATAAGTCTTTATTCCATAAATATTAAATAATCCCTTTCTCAAGGGGAAGGAAAAAGATGCTTATTTTAGCCTTAATTTCAGATGAGATTAAGGTTAAAGTCTATTTAAAAATACGCTGAGATGAGATACTTTTCAACTCCTATTGGTTGGACCCTGTGCAATTATCAATTATCAATTATCAATTGTTTCACTTGATTAATAATTGCAGCCTAGCCCCAAAACAGTTACCTGGTGCTAGGTTATATTGCTGACTCCCTTCCCTTATTGTCCGACACTAAAGGCAATTCAGTATTGTTACACCTTAAAAACCTTTGATACTTTCTCCTTTTTTGATCTCAGTTACTAGAATCCCACTTTTATAAAAACTAATGGAATAACTTCTCCTGTTTGGCCTGATAGTTGCCTCTGGACTCTGACTCTATACCATGTGCCCTCAGGTTGTTGTATTTTTTTACACTGTTAACAAAAAGTGAAACATTTACACATGAGAAAAGCTTGTTACTCACACCATAGTTGCATGACTTGTTAATGGGAACGATGAATCAATAATGGTGCAGAACCACCAAACTGATGCAATGATCAGCCAACTATTGAGATCACATGTATGTTGCAAAGTGCAAAGCAAATTAGAACATTTAACTTGCCTGTAAGAGGCAGTTGAAAACCGAGTTTTGAGCCAAACATAAAACTTTTATTGCTGCATTAACTTCAGCCAAACTTTCTTGAGCTTTTCCATTTTTATTTATATGGCAGGTTGTGTCTGTAGCAATTCTCTTCATGATCTTTTTCTGAACTTTTAATTGGTCAACCATTTCCTGAACTAACTGAAATGGCCGTCAGTGCACAACATCAGAACTGTGCAGCTACCTGGAGACGTGCTTAGTGGTTCAAAGGTCTGGAACGGAACTAATCTCATAATATAGATTGCTGTAGTTTCTATGGTTACCTGTAGTTTTTTTTTCTTTACATAGCTTGTGCACTGGTATAAAACAGGAATTATACTGTTGACTAGAGCTTTACTTGAGCTGTCCAACATGGGATTAGACAGTAATACCCAAAAGGAAGTTTTCCAAATTTAACACAAGAAAGTACCTGAAGTATGGATACCAAAAAATATATATATTTACACGTTTTCGGCTCATGACAAAGTTTTATATTAAACACAGAAGGAAAATTACATGAAAAAGGAGTTTTCAAATAATAATTTCATTTTTTAAAGGAAAAACCTGCCCAAACCAATCTGGCTTTATGTGAAAGAGTAATTGCCCTCTCAATATAATGGTTGTGCCAATCCTGGTGAAAAGAACCTGAAGTGTTTCCAGTAGCTTTCATTAAGTCTTTGACATCTCTGTGGAAAAATGTTGGCCCATACTTTTTTGTTTTTTTGCACATTGTTTAAATTCTGTGACATCGTAGGGATTTGAGTATAAAGGGCCTCCAGAGATACATAATTGATGTATTTTTGAAAAAGTACATTTTACTAAATGAAACGCATTAGATGCATTAATAGTACAGATAATTGTGTTTTCAAGCCTTTATTTGTGGTAATTATGATGATTTTTCACTTAAGATAAATTAAAACATTATATTTTATCAGACCAATATAGGCTTAGTGATAAGTATGTTTAATATTTGCTGAAAGGTTGATATTTTTAAAATAAATGTTTCATTTGACAACAGTCGTTGTCGGAACGCATATTTTAATGTATTAAATATGATTGTACACTGTTTTGCATGAAGGCCAACAAGTTCAGGCTTGCTATCATTTTACCACTTTCGCCGACGTGACTTTGACTAGACTTTTTCCAAGTGTACAGAATTTTTTCCCCAGTTGTCTTGGGCATTATAAAAAATTGAGAAATGTGAGATAGCCTTCTGAGCTCTTTTTATTTAGCTGTTTTTAGCTGCTCCAATAGATGTTATTTTTCTAAGTCTTTTCTGTATTGTAGAATCATAAACAAAACTATGCTGAAGGGCGTCTATAGAGATTTAGATGTTTTGCATCAAAATTCGTCAATGGGCTCATTGACGAATTTTTTTTTACATTCGGCTGGATTTAGGCCTGAATGTGACAAGAAAATTTGTGGTTAATAACAGTAAATGAATAATTTGATTACCACAAAAGGCCACGTTAGTTTGGATAACTTACTTCCCTTTACTGTTTCCTTAAGTTATCTTTGTCTGATATTAAAATCTGCTTCAGGAATTATTTTATATGCAGTAATTGACATGAATCTAACCATTGTCTCATAGGCTGATCTGTAATTCTTTTGTTTAGCATGTTAACAGCCTATTACAAAGCTATGGCCTCTACGTCGATCTCCTGATACAAACAGGACACACACATAGCCACACCGACCATGAGAGATATTTGAGGTGAGGGACATTCTCAGTCTAGTTAAGTATACTTCCTAAAGCTGTGCCTCTGCAAAAAGAAAAACAGCAAAAGACAGGAGTCATTTTTTCTCCCTAGGGAAAGGCTCATCCATGTTAATCAGGGGTTTGGCCCTTGTGCCATTAATGATAATTCAGGTTAGAGGAGATGTCTACACCAGGCCATGAGCAGCCAAACGCTACCGGCCCTCCTTTCCATCCATTTACTCACATATTGGCAGTAAAGAGTGCTTAGCTCCCTCGACGGTCGGCCTAGAAATTGGAGTCATGATTATGAATTTATATGAGTGTTTAAGTGTAGGGGTTAGGCTCAAATGCCACAGTTACTGGTGGAAAATGGATTTATTAGGCAGATGGTTTTCCTGCAGTGATTTGTGAACGAGCCGGAAGCTTGTTGGGGTAAATGTTGTGGTGAGAGCCTTCTAAAAGGCTTCTGCAATACTCTGCTCAGATTATTGCAGAAAATAAGATATTTGAGAAATTGCCATCTTCATTCACAATGGGCCTAAGACATTTTATTAAATTTTGGGGAAATCAGGTTTTGCCTTTATTCAATCTTGATGTAGCTCAGTGAATCTTGAGAAGAGGGACAAAACAGATCCTATGGATAAAGCACAAAATTTGAATAAAACATAGGCAAAATATATTTTTTTCAAATAACCTGGGCCATGTCAATGCAACAATGTATGTTTTCTTGGTGTTTGCTGAATATTTTTAATTTTAAACTTGGTAGTAGTTGGATGGTGTCTGTAAAAGTCCTTCTCCTGGAGCAGAACTAAATACATTATAATAGTTTAAAACAATTAAAGAAATACTAAGATGATATATTATGATAATTAAGTAGAAGTATTCAAATAAATAACTACAAAACTATCTATAAATTTAATTATAAATAATTTTTATATATTTTCCAAATCAATTGAAATTTGTCCCAAGTTTTTGTCAACACTGTCAGACATAAAAAGAATGTAAAAAAAACAGGCATTATTGGGGGGCACCAGAACGTCTGAGGACCCCATGATCACTTCCTGTTTCTTCCTTTGCTAAGAGGGATAAACAGCACTAGCTAGCTTATTATTCTTTAGTTTTTTCTTCTGCTTTATTCCTAAGTTGTTCGTCACAACCATAATGTGTCAACACCATAACTGACAGTTTACAAGATTTTGATGAAATTTGTGAAATAAATGCTTAATTTTGGTTTACATTAAAGACTTCATGGACCTGATGAGCTACAATATGGCCTCCTTCAGAATAACATCATATAAGTTGAGGTAGTTTGGGATTTCGTCAAATCAGTCAGTTTTTAATTGACAGTGTGACTCTTTCAGTGATAGAAAGAGTCACTTAAATGACTCACTGACTCACTTAAATGTGCAGTTTATTCATTTTAATGTATTTTACATAAATGGCATCACTTCACATGTATCAACTATTTATTTTTACTCACTAGTTTGTCACCTTCAGTTCTGAGTCAACTCTGTCGGATGGACTTAATATATTTTTTTTGTTTAAAATAATATTTCTTTTTTTTTGTCTGTAAAACTGAGTACAAATATCACTAATAGGGTAATTAAAAAAATAACTATATTTATTTTTGCCAGATGGTGTTGACAAAGTTCTGGGTCAGGGCCATTAAAAATGTCATTTTCAAATAAATGTTGCAACTGGGAGCCTGCACCTTAACATCTCTACATTTCCAAAACATTATTTGTCATATTTGAATACATAATCTTGAATAATGAAAAATTTGGGGGAAAATTGTCCCATTTTGTCCCTCTTCTGAAGAATCACTGAGCTAATATAGAAAAAGAATTTCCTGACATGAATATTAGCGTTTCATTTATAGTGTAAGTTGCCGGAAATGGGAAACATTACCTTGACAGATACAACTCAAAGATGTTCAAGACAAATTCAAAGTTAGCTGATGTATTACAAAGTAAGAGTCTGACTGTTTTACCACACAGCAGCATCCATAAGGAGTGTTATTACAACCATTTATCTTTCCAGCCGTCAAGTAGAGCCTTTCATCTCAGCGTTTCTCTCTGATGTTCAAGTCACGACTGATAATATCAGCTTCAGATCCGATATTGTTCCTGCACCCCTCCTCCCTTTTGGGCGTGCTGTCATTTACTGCTCTGCCTGTGCTTTAAAACTACCACTTAACCCACAAAGCTGTGGGTCAGATTGCTGTTCTCACACCAAGCGCCGACTCTTTAATGCCCGGATTAGAGAGTTTAAGGTTTGAGCAATGGTTTCATTTTGTCTGAATAGAGAAAATAGATTTTAAATCAATCGAATGCTGGGAAAAGTATGCACAAGTACAAGCACAAACAGAGAAAGAGGGAGAGAGCCCCACAGGCATGCATGCAAGAGATAAGACAAGGAGGCTGGTGGGTTTTAAAAACCTCAACATTTTGAAGTACAGATTACTCAGTGCCTTCTTTTGTTTGATGTTGTGCAGTTCAGCTCACAGACAAGAGCACAAACTAAACATGGGCACATCTAGAGCAAATAGCAAATGAAGTTTCTCAGCACAACTGATAACCATCAGCTTCTCATTTCATTGAGGAGAAATTCCAGAAAGTCTAATTTTCTTTATGCTTGTATTGGTTCATTTAAGTTTAGCAGACAGTCATTTATGCTCAGCTCTGTTGAGCATACTGCTTCAGTCAAGCTGAAGTCTGGATTTAGAAACACCATAATGTTTTCAGTTGTTCATGGGTCAATTTGACCATGCAATAGTGTCAGAAACCAAAATAAATGCTCCAAAACATTTTTGTATCTGATTATTAACGCCAGTACTAGCAATTTCTATCAATATTTGTGCAGTGATGTCTTTTTATTTCTCACAAATAAAGGATCAATGACAACAATTCACTCATTTACTCATTTGGACAAAAAAAGTGTAGCTTACATTTTTTATGTCCACTGAAAAGACTGCACACATAAAAAACTATAATTATCCTTGAAATTGATCTTTTGTAAAAATTACATTTAGATTTTTTTTTTCAATGGGTGTGTCAAGTTTTATCAGGTTTATTTTTACTGTGCAATTTCCCAACTTGAAAAGGATGGTCCCCACAATGAAGTTTTTAAATGGATTTCACTCAAAAGCCTTTAATTTAGCCGATTCATCTTTATTTTGCAAATGTGGTTTAGCCTTTCGCCACACAGGCACATAGATCATAGGCACATAGGTGAAAAACCTCAAAAGAAACAGAAACATATCAATTACATTGTGAAATTAACAAAATATACACATTGTGAAATAATCACACATTCTGACCAACATTTATTTGTTCTTTTTTAGTGTCACTTCTTTCTTAACTTTACTCTTTAACCCATAAACACCAAGTATATATATATATATATATATATATATATATATATTTTTTTTACTTACTATCTTGACTTTAATGAAATTAACCTACTATGTCCAATAATCAGTCAGAGTCCATACAACATTCCAGTTTCAGCAGTAATCAGCATTATGAAGCTTACCGGCTGTCCTTCACAGTTTGCAGCAGACTTTTGCACAGTTTTGGTTACTGACTGCTACCAGCACTATGTGCTTCACATTGTCAAACAAGACTGACACTTCAGTCACACCTAAAGTACCTGCACTCTGATTGCTTGGAGATTGAGTCCACCTGGTCCTCATGACTGGCAGGCAGAGATGAGTTGCAGCAGAGGGGAGTGGCTGAGGGGAGTGGCTACCTGGCATTCACCAGAACAGGGTGATCTTTATAATTGCACATGAGACATCTATACTGTTCTGGGCCCGCTGATTAAAATCAAGACAAATGAGTCATGCAGAGTACTTACGTTTTCCCTCCACTTCTGCTGAGTGTCCCTCAGTGTGGGTGGAGTTTGCCCACGGGAACAGAAAAGGTTCCCGTCAAAATTTACATGAACACCTGCTTTCTCGCAGTTTCCTAGTGAAGTAAAGAGAAAGTGGGCTTGTGTGCGTGCATGTATGCAAGTATGTCTGTGGTCTGTTATGTGTGTGTGTAGCTGCAAGGAAGCAATAGAACTGGACATTTTTGGACCCTTTTCACCCTTCAACTTGACTGCCGGGTCAAATTGACGCAAACAGCGTCTGTGTAATATGTCGACCCAGGGGGAGGTTGCAAATGTGTAAAATGAAAAATGTTCAATTTATATGTAGAATGTACTTATTAAGACAAAGAGAAAAAGTTTCATGCAGAAAAAATACTTCCAACTATTTAAATATAATTTTTTTAAAACTGTAAAACAGGCCAATTTGACCTGCAACATAACAGGAGGGTTAAATGCATTTCAATAACAATACAATGACAGCAGTGCTTTCACATCTTGTGGCTCTGTGACTTTCAGCTGCACATCATCGTCCATTGTCTTTCTGCCTGTACTACTTAACCTAAGTGGCAAAAAATAGATGTCAAACCATATGTGACAAAATGGCCATTGTCTGAGTTTGCACTAATTTACTGTTGATTAAACACAATAAACATATCTAAATAAAATATGTAGCTTTAATTTATGCTTTAAGTGAACCATCTTTTATCATCAGTCAAAAAAAAAAAGTTTGCATTCTTCTAGGACAAAACTATTGCGAAAGCATTGAAGACATTGATTTTAGGGGTTTAAATGTTCTGAAAACTTACAAAAAGGTTTAACTGTTTGTCAGCAACACCAGGAAATAATTGCCTTCAGTGTCGGCTTACATAGGTGGTGACAAACTATGCTGACTGTAATTGAAAGCTATGAAGACAGTTTTTCCATTCATAACAAATGCAGTGTTAACAAATGACGTAACTTTAGTGGAAATTATCCAAAGGACGGATGCCAAGGAAATGTCATCGCTGCAATTCACTGTCTGAGGTTAGGTTAATCTTGTTCCGAGACGTCATTAATCATCGCCCTTGTCTTCTTTACACAGAAGCTTTTGTCTCTTAGAACAACAAATGTTCATACATAGCAGGTTTTCCTGAGACACTTCTAAGTGGAAAAGAAAAGAGTCAGCCTTTCTGTTTTGATTTGAATTACTCACTACTTCATAAGTTTAAAAAAATTGCTTTCTTTTTCAGAGTAAAATAATCATGCTGACACACACAAAAAGTTTAAGCAATATTAGACTATATTAAGTTTGTCTAAGATGTTTTGAACTACTGGATATTGGTGCTTTTTGTCAGATTTATTGGGATATTTAACATTTTTAGGCTTAAAATTCTGCAAATTGTGCATCCTGACAGAAATATAAATGTATTCAATAAAAATCAATCATGTACAGTCATAGTGAAAAGAAGGAACACCTTCTGTAAGTCTATTTTTAAAAGTGCAAGTCTTCTCATTTTGCTAGTCTTGGCTCTTATGGAACCCATGGAAAGCTTAGCAGTAGAAAGATATGAGCTCTTAGTGGCGTCCTGGCTGACCTCACAAGAGGAGTGACGCTCAGTTCTCGTTGAGAAGTTAAAGTAAGTAGTTAAAGTGAGCATTTCTCATATAAAAAGATTGGGTGACTTATCTGTTGCTTCTTATATGAGGTGCTTCATCTCTGTCATTCTTTTAGCAACATAGACCAGATATAGGACTAACAAGAAAGGTGTCTTTGCATCAAAGAATAGTGGGCCGGGAGCAATATATCTGGGTTTTTCTACTTTAAGTCCTTCTTCAGCCCAGCTCCAGTAAGTTAGCTGTGGCCAATCAGGTATCAGAGTGGGGGGAAAAAGTATGGTGTGGATCTTTATTCAAGCACTTTTACTTGCCCTTAACTGCCTTCAAAACTCACCGAATTAGAAGTGTAATCTACTCTCATGCAACTGCAGTTTAAAGACCTCATAAGTGACCAATCATGAAAACAAAGGAATGCATCAGGGAGGTAAGGGAGAAAAGTAAAGAAAAGCAGAGTTTGTTCATCAAACAAAATTCCAAGGTTTAAGCATCTAATGGAGTTGTATTTTTTACCCCATCATTCAAAGGTGGAATAATAAGCAAAACTGAACTAGAGATCTAGATGTACTATTTGCTCATCTATCTAAACTTACAGGTTATGCAAGGAGATTAGAAAAGCAGCCAAGAAGTTTAAGAATGCTGCAAAAACTCCCATAAGCAAAAAGTCAAGTAAACAATGAATAAAAATTATCTGGCCAACTTTCTGACCCTTATGTAACATGCATATGCAATCACATGGAGAAAAACACTTCATCCCTAAACACACCATCCAAACAATAAAACATGGCGAAGGCAGAATCATGCTTTGGTGATGGAAAATGTTGGAGGCTGCAATAGACTCGAGAATGGGACAGAGATTCTCATCATCATTATTATTGCTAGGCTTCAATCAGCATCTGTAAAGGGTCTTAATTTCGATCCTCTGGCTCAGTGCAGGTTATATTTTACACATGATATGTTTCAACTACAACTCTCTGGATCTTTTCAGGAACTAAAACTGTATCTTATTTAGTCCAACCACCACAGTTTAACAATCCTGCAAAAAATCAAAAGCCTGTTTACTTTTGCCATCTAGGGTTGTGTGATATATTAATCCTTTAAATCATTATATAATCCTTATATATTTACCCTTTAAAAATTAGACTGCTTGCATGTTTTTTAAACGCAGTTTTCAGTTATACGCCACTTTTTTTTTGCATTGTCAAACTCTTTTGAAGCTTTAGTCACAAACATATCCGTAACATTTTTCTTCATCACTTCGTATCTATGATATATTGGTGTTAATTTAACACATAAAATACAAATATAATACATTAAAGTTTTTGTAACAACAGAGCAAGAAAATTAAAGATATTAAGATATCAAAGCAGTCTTTCAGAATGAAGTACCTTATAATACATTTAAAATAGACCACGGAAAGTGTTGGATCCCAGTACAAACAGTAAGAGAACTGTTCTTTGAAAAGTTTTGACATGACATCTTTGCCTTTTTCAATGAACCCACTATTGTTTTTATGATGCTCAGACTGATAACATTGTAAGGACTGGAAGGATCCAGTAAAAGCAAGTGTTCCTTTGCTTTGGGGGAAATGTCACAGACCTGCTTTTCTGTCAGGTTATTATTCTACTGGTCATTTTTTCCTGTTCTCAACAACTCAAATCCTCGAACCGTAGATAAGCAAAACAAGTCTTGCTTATCTAGGCATTCCTGTCTTCTGCCCACTCGTTCTTTATCACGTTTTCTGTTGCTCAAACTGCATGAAACATTCCCAATGACTTCCTTCTTCCTCTTTTCACTTGCCTACGGTGTTGTATTGCATTTTTGACTCAGCGTTCTTCATTTAGTCGTAACTACATGCACTTTTTCAGCCCAGAGAGCTACGTCCCTGGCCTGGCCTCTCACAGCACACTGACATTAATCCATATCTCAGGAGACAGGAGGCGTAGTTTAAAAGGAAAAACCCTTTTTGCACCATTTTTATTTGAGAAGACTGCCCACAGTTGCTGAGTAGCTGTGTAGCTTCCATGGTTGCACATTCATTTTTCATTGATGCTGCTCTCCTGATCTCTTTCTTTCTGCACACATTTAAAGATGCATTCCTGTCTGTGAAAGTTTACATGTTACTGCATCATTACTTTCATCATTTGTAATGATTTTAGGAAAAATTTAATAGATGACTAACAATGTTGACTCAAACCACTGAGATTAAAGTTTAAAATTAAACAACACTAGCAAATAGTTTTTCACTTTCCTTAGTAATTTTTCATTTACTTTAAATTCAAGTTTTCTATTCCACATCAGCTTGATTGACCTGCAGATATTTTTGACTTTGTATTTGATTATTTGACAGCCTACCTTCTCACCTATCAGTCTCCAAAACATAGTGCTTTGACAAAGTATCCTTCCCTGTTGAACTTTTTCACATTTTGTTACATTATAACTCAAAACTTTGGTTATGTTAGAACTTTAGACCAACAGAAAGTAACAGATATCAATGAAGGTAAACCAAAGGGATTTTTTTAATGGTTGCTCTTCCAATTAAGTAACTTCTAAAAGGGAATTAATGTATTTATTTAGCAGAATCAAAGTAAAAGGAGGTTTGAATACTAATGCAAACAATGCTTAGCAAAGTTATTCTACTGTATTTTAAAGATTTATTACACAAGGACTATGTATCCTAAGTATTTATTTCAGGCAGTTTTGATGACTATGGCTTTCTACTAATGAAAACATAAAATTCAGATACTCAGATTATTGGAATATTACAGGACAACAAAACTTCTATTACAGAAATATTATAGCCCTGCTATGTCCTTCATATTTACTTCACTTAAAATAGATACACAAGCAGCACAGATGCGCCTTGAATGGATAGTGAATTAAATCTCAGTCAGGAGTCTGGAAAAAATCCAGAAATTGTGGGCATCATCTGGAGTCTGTGCTTCAAGACCCAGATCCATGTGCTGCACATTATGTATGGAATATATTTACTTGGGGATTTTTTAGTTTGAATTTCTACATTAATGTCATGTGATAAGACACTTCTGATGTTGTCTGTGGCTCCTGATTGGTTTAACAGCTCATGTCCTGGTTGCATCTGAAGGCTCTTTTCCTATGGCATTACACTTTTGGTCTTAATATTCAAATTATCTGGGAAATGAATAATAAGCTTTTCATTATTTGGATGCCACAATCATGAAGATAAAGAGAAAGAAACAGCCTGCAATGGATCTATATGCATTCCTCCATTAAAGTGAAATTAGTCACTTTATGTTTTGATGACATTGTAATAATTTGAGATATTACAAAAGGTGTAATATTGTAGTATTGTACATTAGTATTGTACATTAGCATTACATGCTAATGTAGAATACAACACATTAACATGCAAACTGCCACTTTAAAATTGCACATTGTATAATTTGAAAATATATATACAATGATATAACTTACTTGCTAGGTACCTATCTAAATTAGTATTTCTGCAACGAGTCTTGAAGGAATTAGCATGTTTGTAGTTTCTCCTCAGAAACCTCTCCTTCCCTGTAAATTAGGTCTGGCAGTGGCTCGACAATGCAGCCTCAGGACAAAGGATAAAACGGCGACCTGCCAGACTGCCAGCTTTTATTCAGTCCAGGTTTGATGCTGCAGACTTCTGAAAGCAAGGAACACCTGGTTTTGGATGAGACTTCTCAAAGGGCTCCCAGTAATTCTCTGTTGTAATCATTATTCCAGCCAGCTTTATTTCATCGCCCCCCCCCACCAACTTTATTAAAACAGCACTGAGCAGTGGCTGCCAGATATATTGTTCCATAGACCCATTTGCATAAAAAGCAACAGGGTGCCATATGGGTCTCTGCAGAGCTGTCATGGATTTTTCTAAGAGAAAAAAAGTGGACTTATTTTGCTGTAGCTAGAGTTCTGCATGTAATTCACTTGAGATGGCCAAGAGTGTTAATTAGAGCTCAGTCGAACTCTAGAAACACAACTAGTGTTGCGATGCACCTTGTGTCTTTCATATTTTGTTTTATAAAATTCATCATGAACCTTCTGTTTTGATCAATGCTGATGTGTCAGAACGTGAAGGGAAAGAATCATTTGAAGGATCACTGTGCCTCTGCTCTCACCTCTGTCCTTGATCAAATGGAACTTTTACTTGAAGGTGTCACTGTAATTAGAGTCTTTGCAAGTGTGGGGAAAGTGGATATGGAGCGAGTGGGCGGATGAATGCGTGTGCGCATGAATGTCAGGCTTCTTTTTTTTAATTGCCTGTATATTGTGAAGTGCAAATCTCATCCTTCAGGAGCATAAACAGTCAAGAAAATCTCTGCGCCTGCTTTATTGGTATTACAAAATCTGAAAACAAAATCATGACTAGCAAAATTTTGTTGCTGGCATAATTAACTTTTCTACACTTTTCTTTCTTATTAAACTCTGCCTCTTTGCCAAAATTAGAAAAACAACATCGACATTATTATGACTTGTGATCTCTGCTAGAAAAGTTTGAGCAAGCTGCTTTTTTGCATATTTCAAATTTTCAGGAGTTGACCAGCTGTAGATGAGAGGAAGCTTAACCCGAAGCTCCTCAGAGCATTTATTCCAAGCCTAAGTCATGTCAGAAATTTTTGACACATTTTTGTCAGGCAAGTTCAAGTCAGGCTTTTATGTCTTTGACCACAAATCAAGTTATAAGTGTTTGAGAGAAGTTTTCACTGCAAGTTCAGGTCAATTCAAGTCTTGTCTGAATTCTTTCTGTCCAATTTCTAGTTGAAGTGCAAGTGCTTCTCAATCTAAGTTAAGTTGTCTAAATCAGAACTATTAGGGGCATGTCTTGACTCTTTGAGGGTCAAAACCAAGGCTTTCACATTCCAAGACCTTCTTCTCAAGTCCAAGTCAAACTTTCAATCTGAGTCCAAATCAAGTTTGTAATATTTCACCCAATTAAAAGCTCTTGCAGTCACGTCTCAAGTCTTTTAGAAAAACTCTCAGTTAAGTCACAATTCTTAGAAGAACGAGTCTAAAATCTTTTCCCATAAGTCAAAGTCACCTATTCCATTCCAGTCACAAACATCAGACTTTAAGTATGTGACATGAAGTCCAACTGGTCTTTTGGGAGCAAATTTGGTAGCTGCTAGTAATTCCACCTGCTATACACCTTCCTGCCTTTGTTTGATTTGAGCTTGGTACCTACACTGGAAACAACAAGAGGAAAAAACTATGCCAGAAAACTACACTGCTCCCCTTAGAGGTTAATTGCACTTTGAGAGTGAAACTCTACGTCAAGTGTGTCTATTTTTGGGACTTTGTTGCAGCTTGAGTCCTTAACTTTGACAGCAGGTGAGAAAATCCCTATTAGATTTATTTCAATGGCACTAAAATACACTTTTCCACTCCTTTTTACCAGAAACTAAACAGTTCAAGGCAATAAAAGCCGTAAAAACATCAGTAATTTCCATTTGTGAGTGACGCATCATTATATACAGTCCTACACTACATCAAAAGACAACTGAACTATTCACACCTTCACTGATTTCTCTCAACTCTTGGGAATTCACCCACCTTTCTCTTCACATGCCTTTCATGTATTCTTTAAGTTTCTCTTTCCCCTCAACTTTTTTATTTGCTGAACCTGAATAAAAGCTTTAGCGGCTCTGAAGCTGAAAGTCTCCCATCCCCGACCCGCTTCTCCGCCTGCCTACACAGACAGACTTTTTCAGAACCAAAAGTGGGAATCCTCTGCCTTCTCCTCACATTCATTTTCACATTCTCCTCCCCTTACTGCACATCCACAAATTATTCGGGGAAAGGATAAAGGCGTGCATGCGAGCAGATGAATGGCTTGATTTAGATTCAAATTGCATAAAGTGAGCTAATCGGAATAACTGACAAAAGCTCTATGACGAAGAAGTGATAACCTGCAGGCTGCTTCCTTATTGCAGGAGATGGGACCGAAGTGCTGGGCTGGTGTACAGGTCTAATTGCATGACTCAGTAAAGGCGTTAAATGACTGACATGTAAGGAAAGATTTCTTTGAGATTTAACACTTAATGACTTTTACTTTGCATGATAAATCAGAACTCACAGCCTTCTTTTTCTACTTTTTGAAAAGTCAAATTCTCAGTTGAACTTTTCTCTCAGCCTCTTTTCAGTACACTTTTAAGGAAGCCTATTTTGTCTTTTATACAAGCTAACTGCTTTTGTCTATTTTTGCTTTCTTGTTTGGAAATCCTATTTATCCTGCTTTCTCAAGTATTTTTTATGTAGGAGTTATTTATGTCCTCTTTGACTTTAGGGACAATGCTATTCCATCATAATGAGAAAAGCATAATATTGCAATTTTGCAGCTTATGTTGTTTCCATATCACATCAGAAATAATCTTAGTGAAATACAACAAAAGAAAATAGTTAATATTTTAACCCAATCAAAGTCGATCTTATTTAATTTAGTTCAGTTTATTTACTGAACTAAATTCAGTAAATAATTTAGTTCATTTACTGAATTTATGCAAATTCAGTAAATGAATTTATGCATTTACGCATATATGCAAAAGAACCAACTTTTGCATATATGACCAAATCAGAACCAATGGGCTCAAAAATTACGACACAAAAGTGATTCCAATTTGATTCCTTATCTGAGATATTGCAGTCAAGATCAGTTCAACATTAAAATTGTTTAATAGTTTTCTATCTAAGGAAATCCAGCAGATTGCATCAAGTCTTTGACTTGCAGTGTATCCAACTATGCGGCATCAGTAGACTATGGACTGCATCGAGTCATTACATTAAACTTTAAATTCAAACCCTCACACTGAGCATGCAGTAAGGAAAATTTCCCTTTAGCAGGAAGGAACCTCCAGCTGAATCTGACTCGATGTGAACGGCCATCTTCCATAACTGAGGTTGCAGAGAAAAAAAATCATAAAACACAGCTGAAGACTTTTAACTGCTTTATTTGTTTAACTTTCTGATAGTAACAGATTGCAGAGGTGCACCACTAAAGAAACAAATGCACTGATGTTTCAATGTCACCTCTGGACACTGAAAAGGTGACAAAGTTTTTGGGATTCTTTGAGTAGCCTGGCCTGACAAAGCTACTCATATTTTGAATTCATCCTTTGCTCGGTTCTACCCATTCTGAGCCCTTTATTTAACAACTTTTGCAAAATAAAAAACAAAATAAAAAAATACAAAATAAAATGTATTTTATGCAGCTCTACAACATGAGTAAATCTAGTTCCTGTTGTTGCTTGCAAACAACAAAAGGAAATAGAAGTATGGGACAAACAGAAGTTGAGTAAGTAGTCTCATCTAAGGCAAAAAAAAGAGAGACGAAGACACAGTGACATCACGGGGTGAAAAGTTCTATGTGATTGAAAATTTGCACTTCTAATTCACAGAGCTAATTAACAGCATGCAGATTATTTTTCTAATGAAGGACAATGGAGGGTATACTTTTCATAACCAATTATCCCCTCAAAGTCACCTCATATTATTATTTGCTGCAGTTATGAAATGAATTACAATGTATTATAAGTCCTGGAGAAATTATGCCTCAATTATCATTTTCTAGTGTTGTTGTAATAGGTGTGCAATTTGCCTTTGCTGAGGTAAGTTGTGTTGCTATTTCTGAAAATATGAAAACCTTATGGTGCAGCAAACGTTTGTTAAATCTGCATTATCCTAGTTAGATGGACCCTTTGCTTAAGTTTCGTTTCGAAGCTAAAACTAATGAGAAGTTTTGTCCTTCACTTTAACTCACATTTAATTCCTGACTGCAGATAATCTGCATACAGAAATGTTTAGTCTGAACAAACTTCATGACAACATGACAAAGACAAATTGTTCTACAAAATTGATTAAACTCAGCTTTGACATGATAACATCTTCCAGAAGGATGGAAGCTGACAAAGTCTACTAAGTTACTGGTCACTTATAATTTGATATAAAATTTTTAATTAAAAAGCCGTTTTGAAAGTAATACATCAGCTTATGTCTAAAAATGTTGTAATAAGAAATATCAACCACTGCAGGACAGTCTGGAGTTAATTTAGACTTCAGTAGATATAAAATAATTCCATTGTATCATTGTTTAACATAAAAATTTGGAACAATATGTAGCAATTATTTCTACACACCTAACACAAAATGAAATATTGATTATGTGATGTAATAGTGGTTATATTGTTATTATAACCACATTATTCATTATTTACCAATGGACACACTTGCACACTTGTTAAATCAGTATTTGTGCTTTTTGAGGTTTTTACTTTACTTGTCTGTTCTTGAAGAGAAAGAGAAGTTTCACAAGCTGTTCTTACTTGGTTAATTAATCAGCCTGAATTCAGCTGCTTGGCAGAGATCCCGCATATGGTTTGCCAACTATCACTTTTAAACAGCCTTAACTTATTAAGAGTGATGGGTGGCACATGCACACCATGTTTTCTGCATTTGGAAATAATTTCAGTCACATTTTGCTTTCTTGTAATTAAAGGAGAAATGTGTTTAGCAACAAAAGGTAGTCCTGGATTACTCTCTGTGCTCATCTTTCAAGGAACGTTTATCGGCAGGAACAGTAAGACAGGCATTTTTCGTGGTTTTGAAAGCTATAAACTTTATTTACAATTATATGAGAAAAATAAATTGTGTGCTTTTGCTATCTTGTAGATTCTAAACAGAGATTGCATCTCTATTTTTAACAGATGTGTTAATATTTAGCATTCAAATTCACAAAATGAGCCATTATTTTGTAAAAGCTTTGTGAGACCTTGGATGCTTTAAATCCACATAAAAGAAGAAACAACTGTGTAGTGATCAGTTTTCTTCAAAGGTTTTGGTGATTATTTAATCTTCTCTTCAATTATGTCAACATTTTCACGGTGCAGTTTAAATTTCGTTGCCTTCCATGATGCAGAAGATCAAAGTTGGTGTCCATCTACTGTGTTTGATGAGTTAATTCCTCTGTGCAAATCCTCCTTTCTATTTCTCTAATTTGTAAGTTGCTGTCCTGCTTCCCTTCAGAGCCAAGAAAAAGACAAAGCCCTTGAACCTTAAGATTCACAGCAGTGTGGGGAGCTGTGAGAATCTGCCCACGCAGCGGTCACCGCTCCACACCGAACGATCTCTGCGTTCCTTCTTCTTCCCATCTTTCATCCCTTCTACGCCTCCCGTTCATGCTGAAACACCCTCTGCAAGTAAGTGAGCGCACATTATAAACCAATCTTACATTTTATTATCAGTTCATGTGAGTGTTTTATTTTCTGCAAAAGGCATTTTGCTCTCTGTGAGGTTAAGTCATTGACATTATTTCACTGTGGGGATGAAAAATGCTGTCAAGTTGAAAGTTTATCCACAATTGTAACTTCAAATTCATTTTGCAGGATAACCTGTACACCTGTGCACAGAATGTTTAAGCAAAACTTTTCAGGGTTATAAATGAACTTTGTAACTCTATTAAAACTATGTTTTGCACTTTGCTGTGTCCATTTACAACTGACAAAAAATTCTTCTTTCTATCAATCTAATTTTTGTTAGAAAAACTTTGACAGCAAAGCTTAGTTGGAAAATGGACCATATGGGGAATCAGGCTGTTCCATTACGGCCGGAGGTAGTGAGTCGCTGCACACCGGCAGCCTTATTGGTTGATGCATTATAGGCAAACTGCGGAAGCCATTAGATTGAGAAGGAGATGGGAAAAGGCAGAAAAATAGAGAGTAATGGAGGCCCTGTCAATGAAACGAGTGATGTATGGGTGTGACTTAGTGTTGGGAATACTCTCTGACATAACCAACAGGGATGTGGGGCACAGCCATGAATAGATGTGAGCAGAAGCATGGCGATGAATAATCACTCTCAACATGCAAAAGACGGAGAAAAAGATAAAAGAAACAAACTTACAATAATAAAGTAGCTGCAGTCATAAGCATACACACTGCACCATTCTAAAGTGTGTTAAAATTAAAAACTTTAAAGCACACTAAATCTTTCAACAACGTAAATTCAACTCTACATTATAGCATCGTTCATAGTGAAAAAGCAGCATCCCGTAGTTCATCTGTCAGACCTTTTACCTTGTCAAGTAAACAAGGTAATGGTCACACAAAACTGCATGTGGGTGTGTTTCTGTTAAGGATTAGTAAGTATTAAACAGTTTTACATCAGTAGCCTGCATGTCTCATGTCTGACTGATCTGACGGTCATGCAGGCAAAGCTTCAGTTTATCCAGCATTCATGAATGATGCAATTTCCATGAACTGTATCTTCCAGGCTGCTTTGTGCATTCATTCAGTTTAGTTTAATAGTTCAACTGGTACCAGAAGTTGAACTATATGCAAAGAACAGCTTTGCATATAGAACTCTGATTCTAACTTTAATTCAGGAATGTACCAGTTGTGAAGTTAATTGCACATAAATATTGCAAACAAAACATTATCCTCCAAAACCATTAACCTGCAAAAAAGCTGTGTCTTGTAAGTAGACGTGCTTGAAATTTAATTGGCATCAAGGTAGTATCTTGTTCCAATTTTATCTATTTTCATCAGAAAGCCAACAGTCATTTTATCTTTCTTAAACAAAAAGAAAAAGATGTTTCAAGCTGTAGGGGTTATGCACTGTATAAATTGCAAATCTACATTTCCCAGATAATTCTCATGAAAACTCAGAAGCATGAGTTGCACACATAAGTGTAGTTTTTATGAATTAACAGAAATCATTTTTCAGTTTAGACACTTTGCTTCTGCACTCATTTTTGCTTCAGCTTTGGAAAATAATTTTACAAGAGCAGAGTGTTGTCTGCTCTTGGGTTGGGTCGACCAATATAGTAAAAGTTAATTGATAGTGTACTCCGCCACGGCTTTGTAACACAAAAAAAGAAGACTGACACATCTGACCAGTGAGGACACATTTTGGTTAGATGTAAACAATGTGGCCTAGAAAAAATAGAAATGCCCACATCACTTATTTTGGGAATGGCGCATGTGAGTTTGTGTTTAAACGCTTGGATGAGCATACGGCGAGTGTGTGTGCAGCCCGGTCAGCCAGGATAAACATCTGTCCAGGGTCTAGTTTGGGATTATAGTATCACTGCCGTCTCGTACGTCACAAATCTGCAGCCAACAACATTATCCCTCGTCCCTTGAGTTATGTGAATCAAACAGACAGAGGATCCACGAGATTGGCTGAGAGACCACACGCTGTCTGCTCAAGATGAATCAATGCCAGGACTAAGCTGAGCGCTATTGTGAGAATACATTTATTTTCCCACCAGGATACCGTGCTTAAGATTGTATGTGGATAAGATATGATTGAAGGATTAATCACACAAATCATACAGTTTAGCTGTAAACTGACTAACTTGCTCTTCGCTACATTGTTTATTTCTGAAGAACAGTTGTAAATAGTTTTGTGGTCAATTTCTAGATTTATTCTTACATCTGGTTAAAAAAGTGATAACTTTAGAGGAAATTTAGGTTTTATTGATGTAACATTAAAAATAAAAAATAAATAAAACCCAACCAGTAGTTTGGGTGCGGTTAGACATTAAAGAAAAGGAATATATTAAGAATAGTTTTTTTAAAAGATTAGTGATGCCTCACCAGTTGGACACAATGTTTTCTTCTCCCATACTCTCACATACTGCCTCCTTTGTGATTTAGGTTTTCACTCTGTCATTCTCTGACTAATTTTTAAAGAATTTTACTTCCCTTACCATCCTCTTGATGGGAAGATTAACTTGTGACAATGTTAAGTTATTCAAAACATTCAGTAGCTTTTGTTCAACTGCCAGTATGAAGGAAGTATGTTTACGGAAAAGTTTATGGAAATTCAGACAGGAAATCCAGTTACCCACCATTGTAACTGCAGGTTAAACTGCATATTTCTTTCTTCTTTTCTGGTCATTCCCTTTTTGATAAGTGGCTAAGATGAATGTTCTATGCTCTTATTCCCCAGTAGTAGTTTGGGTGTGGTTAGACATTAAAGAAAAGGAATATATTAAGAATAGTCTTTTTAAAAGATTAGTGATGCCTCACCAGTTGGACACAATGTTTTCTTCTCCCATACTCTCACATACTGCCTCCTTTGTGATTTAGGTTTTCACTCTGTCATTCTCTGACTAATTTTTAAAGAATTTTACTTCCCTTACCATCCTCTTGATGGGAAGATTAACTTGTGACAATGTTAAGTTATTCAAAACATTCAGTAGCTTTTGTTCAACTGCCAGTATGAAGGAAGTATGTTTACGGAAAAGTTTATGGAAATTCAGACAGGAAATCCAGTTACCCACCATTGTAACTGCAGGTTAAACTGCATATTTCTTTCTTCTTTTCTGGTCATTCCCTTTTTGATAAGTGGCTAAGATGAATGTTCTATGCTCTTATTCCCCAGGAAAAGCAGCAAGTCAAAGATAAAAGTTAACACCTTAAAAGGCATTTACTTCCTTATACATTTCTTCCGGTCTTGCTTTATTGAGATCACTAAATTAATTTCAAAACCAAGCAAAGATAAAAGGAGGAAAAACAAAATGTTATTTATAAATGAGAATGTTATGTATTAATTGAAAGAAGCTGGCCAAACTAGTTTTTATGTAAAAAAAAAAAAAAGTAATTCCTCACTAATCCTAATAACTGGTTCTTCATAGCAATGACTGTCATTGAGTCAGGAGTGGCAATAATTGTGGCGGGGGCTGTTATTTACCCTTCCTTTTGGTCACAAAGAGTGACACACATGGGCCATATTTGGAATCGAGCCTTACATCTTGAGAGCCCTGCACATGGTTGATTAGACTCATCCGTGTGTCTGTGAGCACAGAGTGAGCTTTCCTGACATCTGTATTCAGAGTCACTCATCCACATTTCTCCGTATGATAACAGATAGCTTATAGTAGAGTGAACAGTGGATTAAGGTTTCCAGCGATACATGAATCACAATGTTTTATCTGGCAAATTTAGCAGATGGCCAATGAATACTACTTTGCTATTCCATTGTGTTTAAATCTTTAGGGCATATCCATTATTTTGCATTAATTTCAGCCAAAAAGTTTGAAAACACTTTATGCTAACTGTAATGTTGCTTTGGAAGTTGTAGTAGTTCTTTCTAAACAAAAGATTTACTTTGCTTGAACAATGTTTTTCTTTCATTGAGTGATCATTACATTTTAAATTAGGAGCAGAGGCGATTTACCAGGCATTTGTTATTTCAAAACAAAAACAGAGGTCACATTTTAAAGTGTTTAGCATATTCTGTTAGCTTTTGGATGTATTTGCTACATTAAAAAATTTAGTTCCTTACCCTGACTTATCTTAAAAGAGATAAGATTTCCAAAGAGTGGCCAACATTTTCACAACCAACAAGTTTAAAAACAGACATGCTCCACTCCACATTACTGTACAGCTATCATCTTTTAAAGTCTCTGTGTTGAAAAGTAGCAGCCATAATGAACCACCAAAATAACTAAATATGCAATAGAAACTCCAATTGCCTTATATTTAATACTTAGGATTTGTGTTTTTCCTTTGAGGTAATTTTAAACCTTTTGCTAATAGAAATAGTTGAATTTGAGTCTTTTTCCTGCAACAACCAACTGCTTTCACTTCATAAAGTGTCTTCACTTGAAGGATCTGGCTATTTTTGGTATGACATGTTCACTGATTGGAAAAATATCAGATCTTTGAGATTCCAGCTGATCAGTCACTGGTCAAGGTTGATCAAGCTGAAAATTGGCTGAATCGGACCACAAGTCAGTTTTTCATCTCCAATAAAGGCTGGACCTAAAAACCAAGACAGCTGAAAAGTAAAGGTGGCAACATAAGAGTGGTGAAAAATATTCTTTTAGAGAGGTTTGATGATTGTAAGCTTAACGCTAAGCTCCTTTATTACATCCAAGATACTTAAATAATACAGGATCACACTGTGATTGACAGTAATAAAGGCACTGGAATTTAAAAATACTAAAAATGAGCAATCTCTCCTATCTGTGTTCAGGTGCAGGTCATTAGTCACAGTACAAATATGGTTTCTAAGTGCTATAAAAGCAGACTAAGTGGTTAAAAACACCTTTATTATTCATAAACTTTATCAACTGTGGAAAGATAACTGTCTGCCAAAATCTTGGGATAAAGGACAGTTTGACAGCATGTAGCAATTTAAAGAAATGACATTCATATTTAATTTCCTTAGGAAGAAAAAAAAAACATTTTAAAGCAGTTTTCAAAGTTCAACTTCTGGTGAAGTAGGGCCATATGATAAAGGTAAAGGGATTTTCTTTCATCTTACCTTATATTATTACATTTTGCAAGGCAGATCACTCAATAGTCAGCCTGATCATTATGATGGTCTTATAAAGTCAAGTTTTTATTTAAAGTTAAACTTGACTATACTTCGCTTGACCTTTTAAATGATATTAAGCCTTCAATATCCCAGCAAACTGTGAATTTCTTAAACACATTAAAATACAAAGTGAAAGATTAGTCACCCAAAGGTCCAATAGGTGACTTTTACTATGCAAGTAAAGTTTAGATCACATTTGATTATTTAGATTAATGTGAGTCTCTGAAATTTTCTTCACCAGATCTTCCCAACAACAGCTGCCAAACTATGCCCACTAGACGGGGATCTCTCGTCATTAAAGAGCCCCTAAGCTTGAAAGATACTTTAGCTATACACGGAAGCAGGCAATTATTGCTCAAAATCTTACTAAATCCTGCCATTTTTAACTATTGGTCTCTAAGAGTGTCACATGAACATTCATTTTAATCTCAGGTGTCCAAACATCGAAAAAAAATGTTTGCAAGCTAATTCTCTTGTTTGGTGTTGTTGTTTATCTCTCAAAGTTTAGTAAGTTTTTGTAGGTTGCTTCAGGTGATACAATAAATCATTGTTATGTGGTCGTGAAATGTTATGGTGACCACAGAGACACATTTATTTGTGTGCTGCTCACCTCGTGTGCCCGAGGCTGTTTGAGCCCACACAACTGGATTAGACAGACACCCTGGGTTGTGTCCACTTGGACATCTAGTTCTGGCATTTTACCAGCACACCTGCTCCAAAGCTAATGTGGACACGCATAAGATGGAAGCAGAGAGGGAGGGAAAGAGAGTGTGGGAGTCTGCAAGTGTGTGCTTGTGGATATAAATGGCTTAAATGTTCTTCAAGCGCTTTTTGCTCAGCTCACTCTTTTATATTTCTACATGTATTCCAATGACGTCACATGCTCTCTTTAACCTCGCGAAGCTGATTTGCAGTTGCATCACGGATCTCCTAGCAACCAAATCTGGTGCCACATTGGAGGCCCCTTCTTGCAATGGCAGATAAATAATTGCTTTAAATAACTCCTAAAACATGGCCAAGGAAAAAGAAAACAGACTTGGAAGACCTGTTATCTCTGGTATTAATCCAGCAATGCAGCAGAGATGCGTTGCTGTTTACTAAAATGTTTCATAGAAAAGAGAACGTTGACGTGTTGACTCACGCTTGGAGTGCAATATGTCTGAGTATGTTCTAAGTAATCCAGCTCATTGTCTATCAAGCAATCATAAGAGCCTGAATAGTAGGAAACCAGGCTTCCATTCTGGTCCAGGTGACACTTCAGCCGTCATTTGAAAGGAGCTGCAGTATTAATTCAGTTTTATGAGTGGGCAATTCCACTTCATACAAGTGGATGCATTGAACAATGGTATGAGGTACTCAGGTTAAGACTTACCCAACCAATGACTTTTAGAGGATTTTGAGGAAGTGTCCTCAAAACGTCACTGCCTTTTACGGACAGTGACGTTTAAATTCTTGTTTAGTTTCTTAGTCATCAGGACAAGCCACACCCAAGTGAAGGAACTAAACTCCTTTTCTTCTTGAAAATGTTTCACCTTATAATGTTTGCTTAGATTGTTGAAGTATTTAAATAATAATCTTTAAATCAAAATTACCCTGATGAACAAGAGATAAAGGGGTAAATAGGTTTGCCCCTGAGCCTCCATATGTTCTGTACCTTGGTAGATTGCATTGTCATATGCTGTTCCAGCAATGCATTAAATTCAGGGATAAACTTCCATCCATCCATTTTCTATACTCCCTTGTCCCTTAGTGGGGTCAGGAGGTGCTGGTGCCTATCCCCAGCTAACATTCTGGGCGAGAGGCAGGATCACCCTGGACAGGATGCCAGTCTGTCGCAGGGCAACACAGAGACACACAGGGCAAATAACCAATGCACACACACACTCACACCTTGGGAGAATTTGGAGAAGCCAATTACCCTGAAACTCATGTTTTTGGACTGTGGGAGGAAGCCGGAGTAACTGGAGAGAACCCGCGCATGCCCAGGGAGAACATGCAAACTCCATGCAGAAAGACCCGGGCCGGGAATCGAACCCAGAACCTTCTTGCTGCAAGGCAACAGCTCTACCAGCTGTTCCACTGTGCAGCCCGGAATAATCTTCAACTCGCAAATTTTAATCTTGTCTTGTAAGTGCTGGGCATTCCACTACTAAAGAAATAATTATTCAAAGTCGACTGAAATTTGAAGATGCCATATAGTCAAATGTTAAACAATTTCAGCCTTTTTGCAGTACTTGACTATTTTTTAACACTTGCAAGAATCTTGGATGCCAGGTGGGAATTTAGCCAACAAATCTTCATGTGTCTTGTCAACTTAATAAAGGTTTGGCTGCTGTTTGATTAGCTGAGGGTTGCATTATTATTTTTGGTTGGTAATAAGTGGCCAGGATAAGATAGGGGATCTCTTGGGAACCCTGCTGAGGATGCTTAAGCATCTGTTTAAACTCAGGAAGATGTCCATTTAGGCTCCAAGACTCTTGATTTCCCCCACACTCAGCAAGTCTGTTCAAAGCCACAAAGCCTCTGGACATCATCTGTTTCACTGACCCTACCTCCATTTTATTGGCATGCATAAAGCCCCAGTGTCAATGGACTCCCGCTATCTATAAGATACTTGTTTCATCAAATTAAGTGCTACATTTTCAGCCTTTTGAATGCTATCATCTCTTTATTCAACAAGTTCAGTGTCATCTGTATACGTGTGTGTCTGTGTACTTGTTTGTCAAAGATGATAGCACAACGTTCTGCAAAAGGGCTGATCGGCGTGTAGCTGTTGCTATAGCAACTGAGCAACCTGTCTTTATCTCTTGTTCATCAGAGTATTTTTTTCTTCACTTTACACAGGGTGAGAGGGGAAAAAGTCTATTTTCAACCCCATTCTTAGTTTGTGTTTTGCTGCCACTCTGAATGCGTTTTGTTTCGCTTTGGAGAAAGACTCATTAAGATACATAGATGGGAAGCGTTGTGAATATGGTGTGCAATGGCCTGTACAATATCACTGATATATAACACTCATGTAAAATAATACAGCACATTGTGCAGCTAACGCCCCCACATAATTTTACAGTCCTGCTGAGTTTTTATTTTGCTCTCCATAGCCCACTGTAAGGATATGAATATGAATATCTCTGTGTTTAAAACTTACGTTAATAAATTTATGCCAGCTTCTGTTTGAAAGTTTAGATTTAAGTTTTGCATTTTGCTCAATTTTTGTTTTCTGATGTTGCTTGTTGCTGAGATCATTATCTTTAAAAACAATTTTTTGGGCCTAATTTAAGTTCTGCCAAGCATGTTAGCCTTCTCTTTGAGATGATGAACCTGTTGATTGTTTTATTTATGAATAGGTGAGTAATATAATTGACTATAGATATTTTTGCAATTTATTTGAATACTGTATCTTTTTACTTTTGCATACCTGCAGTACTTTTCTCTTCTGTCAGAAACAGTAAAGTTACCACTCAGTCTACAGGAGACCCAACTCAGTTAAGCCTCTAATATATTTAGCTCTAAGTAGGCTCCCAGTGGTCTCTTTACATCTCACATTTGTACACAAACCTGTGCTTTCCTTAACCCATGTGCAGTCAGAAAATTTTGTTTTTCCCACCATATTTTAGTTTGCATGTCGATTTTAAACATGCTCAGAAATGAATGCAGCCAAACACACAAACCCCATTCTTAACCCCATGGCATAGTGTGTCATTTGACAATTGGTGGAGGAGGGAGGGCCATGAGAGCCTTGGCTTAATTAGGCTGAGGACAAATGGGAGAAGATGGAGGAGGCCATTGCTGTCTGGCGCCTTGGGGTTTTTAAACTCCTACAGGCTCATCTGTCACACAAACAATAGCTCACATGCATAAACTCTAGGCAGACCCTAGATGCATTTTATGGCTTGTTTTATTGTTTTTCTTCTTACTATATGCCACCTTTGTGGGAACACAGACATTTGTGTGATTTTATTACAGTGTTTTAGAAATTTGCCATTTGTACATTAAATAGTTTTACATTGAGCTTTTTAATGCCTGTAATAAAGAGAAACTGAGCATTAACATGAACAAAACTTATAATTCATAAATATATATAGACTTCTATTAAGCTGAAAACAAATTAGAGAAAAAATGCACATAACCTTCTAAAAAGTACTCTGAAAACTTCCCTTCAACGTTTCCACATTGTGTTTTATTACCTCATACTTGAATACTTCAGAAATATAAAAATAGAAAATAGCATTTTTATTCAGCCCAATAAATAATTAGTAGAGTATTTTGGGCAGAGACTGAGAAAAAAGGCTGAAAAACATATAATAAAGCAAAAGAAAATTATACAACAAAGTAGCTCAGTCTTTGTTGATTTAATTTAATCCAAAAAAGATTGGGCAGAAGTATAAACTTATTTTACCTTTACAAGTCATATGAATTAGATGCATTTAAATACAACATTTGAACAATAATGTTGGTGTGAATAGTTTTGTTCTTAGATGCAGTATTTTAGTTTTAATTATTTTGATAGATGCTCAGAAGAAGTACAAACCATTATACAATGACTAACATATTTCACACATTTCTATCATGCCTACAAAAGACTTTAAAAGAGCCGTCTAACATGTTCCACTGAGGATCACAATGTTTTCTTTTATGAGATCGTTGCCATTTAGCTTTCTCTTGATGCAATTTTGTCACGGATGTCTCTAGTTGCTATGAAGGTATGCTACTTAGCAACAACATTTGAATAGATTTAGAGTGGAAGAGCAGAAAAGATAACTCTGTTTACCTTTACTCCAACAATATGAAAGCTGTTACTATGAGATAATCATGAAATGCAACTAAATAATCTGAAAATAATCTTTTTTTCTTAGATTTGCTGTGTTGGAGTAATACATTTCTGAATGATAGTGCCAAAATTAGAATTATTGAGTTACAAGAGTTTCAACTTTAGAGAAGAGGCTTTAAATATAGGTACCTGGTAATATGTTGCATATCAAGCATATGTATTTTTCTAAAAATTAGATCTCTTCCATACCCTGGAGATCCTACCACTTGTGCAGGAGTAGCAGTACCCTTAAAGACTCTTTTTGAAGATAATGTCAACAGCACACTCATACATATACAGAATGATAAATAACTTCAGCCCTGCTGTTGACAGGTCAAGTCATCTGCCAGTTGCCAGCCAGGCTGACAAGAGCCAGATGATGTCAGTTCCCTATTTTATTAGGTTATAGGGGTGATTGAGTGTAATTGAGCAATGCATCGGAGTGCAGAGAGAAGACATCAAGCCTCTAGAGAGACTGGAGGTGGAGCAGAGGAAGGGTGTTTCAGGAATCAGGAAATGCTCGATGGCACCAGAGCCACAACATTATCATTGTCTACAGCTGGTGATTATTAGCAGCCTGGTGATCAATTAATCAAATTGATTAAACCTCTTACAAGATTAAATATTGGCAACACATTCTTTATAGGGGATTACTGAGTTGTTCTGACAACAACAATGAAAACTACTCGATATTGGGAGGGACATGTCGCTTTTGGGCAAATGGTATTTTGGTTTGAAGGACAAATTAATGCGTTTGAGAACTGCAATTGTTTGAGGTAATTCAGACACAATGTCTAATAAGGTTTTCTTCGTGTCTCTTGGTTCTTTTTATTAGTAACACACTAAGCGCAGTAGCTTCATGCAACCACCAGGGCCAAACAGAAACATTTTTAGATTTCAATTGCCTCTTTCCGCCCCATTGGTTAAATACTATGGCCCATATTATTTATCTTTCTGTAAACGACTGAAGTGAATTTTGAACATGAAGTATTACAAAGTGTTTAAAGACTTTTAAAAGTCTGTAAAATTGACTAACTAAATAGCCACTGCATATGAGATTTTTATGTTTAAATCCATCTCATTTCACACAGTCCCATTTATTGGACTTCAGGCATTTTATGCAGTGAGAAAAGAAGGTCCAGGGGCATTTATTTCTTCAATGTTTTATCTTTACGCTTCCCTACGTTTCTGTATTCACACAGAAACAGAACAATTTCAAGTTTCCCAGAATTATGCACTCCTGGGATTCATTTCTAGCTAAAAGCACCACAATACTCATGAATAAATTTACATAAAGAAGCATTTATGTCTAACTTGCATAATATGTTTTCTTGCCATTTTGACTTTTTCTGATGTTTTTGTCAGTTCAGAGTTGTGATTAATTGACTAGCATTTTGATGGAAGATTTAAAGTAAATCTTTAATCATATTATTATATCATTATATATTATTATATACCATTATTATTATGGTTGGTGCCATGACCCAGGACTTCTGCCTGAAACAGTTTTTGACTTGCTTTGATGCTGGATGTCTCTGATACCAATACTACAAATTTCAAATTAATTATTTGCCAATTATCTAGATCCAACACCTTCATGTCTTGCACACCACATGCTAAAAGTATACAGTTCAATATGGTTGTGCCAAAAATAAATGGCACATAATTGCAGGATGTGGAGGATAGAAGATGTCCATTTTAGTCACCTGTGTTGGAGCAGTTGTGCATCTAAAACATTAGACTATCTGTACTTGCTTTCAGAGTTAGCTGCAAACCTACTGGATACATTTACAATTGCCTATTGAGCTAATTTAATTTTCTGTTATGAAATGGTTTCAATCTACAAACACATTAAGAGAACTTGTTGGCACATGCTGTTACAAACCTGAAGGACAACTTTATCAGTTGAGCCTGGAAACAGGCTCAAGTGAGCTCAAGTGAGCCTGTTTTCAATCAGGCTGAGCCAGTTTCTCTCAACTGTTTCTGTCAACTGGCAGAAACTGGCTCAGCCTGGCTCAAGCTGAGCCAGGGTGAGCCAGTTTCTGTCAGTTGACAGAAACTGTCAACTGACAAAACTTAAGTCAAAACTTAAAAGTTTTGACTGCACTAAGCTTAAAAGTTTAGTGCAGTCAGCTACTCTGATGAGACAAAAATAGCTTCATCATGATTGGATCATTACATAATTGCAGTGAACTTCATTGAAATAATTTTTGATGGTGGACTGTGCAGTATGATCTATAACTTTGTCAATGCTTTTCTACATAGTTATTATTATTATTAAATCATCGGTAGCCCTATCTTTGTTTGTCAGCTCCACAGCTCACAAAACGTACTCAGCGGTGTTGTGTGGGCTGCCATGCTCACCGTTCAGTAGGAGGTTACACATAGATTACTGTGCTGCTCAATCTCTGCAGGCACTAATGGACCATGCGGAAGACTTTTTTGTGAACTTCTATTTAAACTAGAGTTGCTCACAATGGACTGCGGACAGCATAAAAGCAGCCCAATCACTAAATGAAACCTGTTGGTAAACCTACAGAGAGCTTGAATTGTATTATAGAAAGTATGTGATTTTGTTTTCATTTCCAATTCTTAAAGGAGTGCAGCACACAGAGAAATGATTGTTTGCTGCTGACATATGGTTTTGTGTGCTAATGCATATTTAATTAAAACTTTAACTTTTTCTTGTTTTACTCTTATTAAATTCTCTCAAAAGTCTTATAAATGTGAAAAACTGAAGTGAAGTAGATGACAACCGACTTGAAGATCAAAAACACAAAATTCCATTAGTAGCTGCTTTGTGACACTATTTCTTGCAGTAGATCTCATTAGCTGAAGAATTGAAAGTATAGTTTATGACTAAAGTGGTCAATTTTCTCTTTTCTTTTATTACTTAACTGAATTCTTATGTCTTGCCATCTGGGTTGCTGGAGTCATGTTCTGATATTGTTTTAGTTACATCCAGTCTGAAGCCTTTGTGTTTACTTAAAGCTGCTTTCTGCAGTTTGTGCGTAGGAGTCAACTAAGAAGGGCGTCTTTCACTTCAATTTCAGTTCATACTTTTTTCTAGAAGTGCAATCTCAAGGGACCTTTACAAGAAAAACAGGTCCGGTTTATATATAATTATGAAGAAGCCATCTTTTGTCAAATTAAGTTTGAATCAATTCAGTTCTTTTCCATTAAATCCAATCATGCCATCCTTTTAAGATTGAGTTATTTACTGTCCAGTCCTGTCCTAACTAAAGTAAAATATGTATTCTATTTCATTGGATCATTTAATGTCTGTTGGTAAGAAGTTGTTAGAAGAAGCTGAATCAATTGGACCCAGTCAATTTCTGCAGACACATATAGAACTTCAGCAGTACCACTTTAAATAATAGGTTAGGGAACTGGTTATTCCTGAATACCATGAAAACTGTGTGTTGATTGATAAACTCTCAATTGCTTTGACTATATTTGCTGTGACAGTTATTTTCAGTTGCTTGCTTTCTTCACATGGGGAGATTTGGGAGTCCAAATCTATTCATACAGTGTTATGACCACATTTAGCAGTTTGTCCACTTAGCAATTAAGGCTGGAAACAAATTAACCAGCTGTGGATTTGTGGACATTCCAACAAAAACATAGCTGTCAGCGGTATATGGCCATAAACCTTATCATCACCAAAGCATCTAATTTATTGTGACATCTTGACACTGAGTTGTCTGAACTGCTGATTACATCTAAGATCTAAAGGTTGCTACAAAACCATGTCCATACTGTGAAATGCCATATACCATAAATTAACAGTGAATACAAGACATTTAGTCAATTCTTCATAGATATTCTGTCAGAACTACCATTTAAAGTGAAAAAAAATATATGAAGACCTTACCCTTTCTTTGTTCTTTTCTCTGTAGACACTCTTTCAGTGCCTCGCTGGTCCCCACAAATTCCCCGAAGAGATTTTGGAAACTCAATAAAACACCGGTAAGTCTAGGGAAAATTGTGTGCTGTGGAGTGTTTGATGTGGTTAATAAATATGCTCCAAATTATGTAATGCAATGTTGCAAAAAACAAACAAAAAAAAACTATATTGGCCAACTAAATGATTTCTTCTGTTTTTGGTTTTTTGTTACACTCAAAATGTTTGCTATCAACCCAATTTTAACTTGAAAGATAACAATAATAATAAGTAAAAAATGCAGTTTAGAAATAATTTTAATAATTATTATGAGAAGAAAAACTAACCAAGCTTAATTTACCTTATGTGAACAAGTATTTGTGCACAAAACCTAATAATTGGTTTTGCCATCAAAACTATGCTATGACTGGCATTTAGTTTGTTACTGTGGAGGACTTTTGGCCCTATTTCTTTGCAAAATTTTATTAATTCTGTAAAATTAGGATTTCCTTTTTTAGGAAGCATTGCCTGTTGCAATTTGACAGAGGAACATTGGGATGACTTTACATCACCACCTTGAAAATAGCCTCTTTCTCTTTGAGAAGCTCCAACCCTTTCCAACAGTCCGCCTTCAGCACGTCATCACAACAATGCATCTCCAATGACGCCATTTGCAGCAGTTTGCAGGAGTGTTGAACTGGTGTTGCTTGTATTTTAAGCTCAGCAGATGCACAGTTCCACCAAGTGTTTGCTAATTGGTGCTGTTAGTCTAGAGGAACTGAGTGGGAGTCGCAGGGGAGCTGAGTTCCTGTGGGAGCTATGCTGGATTAATAAGAGGTGTGTTGTGCGAACAGACATCTTAGCTACCCCTGAATGACTGCAATGGAAGATTCAAGGGTTTCTTAAGCATGCATGATTGAATCAAAGTAACACTCTATATGCTCTTGATAAGGGAATGATTTCATAATTTGATATAACCTCAAAAAAGTAAATTTTGCATAATATCTCCCTTTTAGCACAACAAGCCATTTGAATTCTATTTGTCTATTTTAAGATTTTCCTTTTTTCTGTGTTGTTTAGATATATGCATTTGCTTACACTGCCACCCCCTCTTTGCTGAAAGATAATTTCGTCATGCAGAATTTGACCTCACTGTCCTACATAATTGACAGTCCGCTAAAACACTCTGTCAAATGGAATTGGTTGGAGTGAGGTGTGACTCATTTGAGGCAAAGGAGGGGTTTAATAAAGAGATTTTGATTCTGTCAAACTAGATTAGTCACCTGCCATTAGCCAGCCAGCGACACCACTGGCGTCCAGGCGTTGCATCAGTAAATACTGCCAATTGTCACAAACGTGTTTGGAACGGTCAGTCAATCTGCGCAGAGAATTGGTTCTTGCTGCAGAGCACTGTGGATTTGCTTGAGAAGAGGCTGTGTTGGACTCTAATCATGAATACAAGCTTGAAAACTCCCAATCACTCAGACTGATCGTTCTATTGATATTAGCCCTGCGACCTCCCTGCTGTGCTTCAGATTGTCTGTTCGTTCTGACTGAGTTTAAAAAATGATGGACGATGAAATTAAATCAGCAGGTGAGGAAATTGCAATGGTAAACACTGTTCTACAAGAAGCTCCTGCAGGTGTGCATTATCCTTGCAAGTAGGTTGTACATGAGGAACCAGACAGCTTGCACAAACTAAATGTGTATTAATGAGCATTTATAAGAAGGCAAAATGCTTATTATGATGAATGGTTTTCTATAGCTCCAAAGGTGTTTGATATGATGATACCAACTTTATTGTGTCTTTTCTTACTTGCAGGTTTTCCACCAAGTACTGGATGTCTCAGACATGCATAGTATGTGGAAAGGGAATGTTGTTTGGACTAAAATGTAAAAACTGCAAGTAGGTATCATGGCTATTTGACAGCATTCAGTTAAATGTCTAGTAGTAAATGAGATATAATCCCATATTTTTACTACTTATGTTTTAAAAAATAAGTGAACCATATTGATCTTTTATTTCTTTTAATTGTGCGCTTGACATTTGTATAACCTCTTTGTTTTCATCTTTATTACATAAATTTGCCCATCGTATTTCTTGTCTGTTAATGTTAATGTCAATGCTTCCGGTTTACATAAGTTTGAATTCTGAGTAAATATTCAAATGGCAATTAATAGGCACTAATTTATTCTCTGTATTCTGTTTTCACATAGGCTGAAGTGCCACAACAAATGCACCAAAGAAGCCCCACCTTGCCATTTATTGATTATACAGCGAGGCGGACGAGAATCCCTCAAAGGTATTGTATAATGCTAAACGCATTCATTGTCTTGATAAAGATTGTTGCAGGCATTTTTACTTTCACAGTGCAAGACAAGTAATTATAAAAGATTATAGAGTTCACGGAACATGCTAGTCTTTGTCATGTTCCTGTTTTTCCTCATTTCATTAACTTTACAAAGCAAAGTCATACTGTAAAGCCTGGGGGTAAATGCTAATTTTTCACGGAAGTTGTAACATTTTCATCCTGCATGAATGCATCTTTACCTTAACTTGTGTCGCTCCAGGCGCATGTTAATTTTCTGATGTGTGTCAGGCTGCTGGTAATCTGGAATAGGCCCTGCTTAGTATTACGCAAAGCTGAGTTTGTTACCTATACTGTATATGTTTTTCAGAGTGAGAAATGAGGCATTTGTGCCAGAATACTCAGTTGATACTGTCAAAATGTTGGTTGTTAATGTGTGTCAAATTAAAGCTCTATCAATAAAATCTTACAGAAAAAACATCACTCAATTATTATTTCTATGCATTGATATGTAAAGCTTGCATCATATAATAAATTGATATCTTCATTGGAGGAGAAAGATTGTTACAGGCATTAGTCTTATATTGTTTCAGCTTTAAACTGAAAGATGTTTTGCACTGCTATCACGAGATAATTATTCCTTATCCTTATATAATAGGCCAAACAATATTGCTTGTCATGAGTCTCTTTTGTTCAGCTATTTTCCTAGTAAAGTAAAGTTTGCAGCATCACAAATTTATACTAAGTACTTGGTTTCATGAATCAGCTGCCTCAGGTAAAAGCTAATGAGTGGGCACCTTTATGTTTAATAAACTGAGATATGCTAACTTTTCCAGGTTCTGACATACTTCTTTTTCTAAACTATTCCATTAAAAGAGAGCAGATGCCTGCACTACAGATCCATATCTACTCTCCCCTCATGATTATTCATTTCTTTTTAAATATCTTGGCTATAAAAGTTGTGTTTTTGTCCCACAAAAGAGAAACCTTCTAATTACAGCAAGCAAAATGTTCTAGACTGACTGATGAATCAAGTCTGTCTTGAGCAATGATTTGGATGACGCACTGTTTATCTTGACACCAACATCACTGAAAACTAAAAACCCCTTTGTCTTCTCCTGCTTTCCCTGTTTTTTACAAAAAAGATCAACAGGGAACGATTCAAGGTAAGAAGCTCTAATTGGACCACTTCAACAATGCTTTTATCAGAAATGTGACACTTTCATAATAGCATAAACTCCTTAAGCTGTTTCTTTTCTTCATAATGTGAGCATTTCATAACTAGTGGTGAGATTTATTTTATTTTTTAGATAAGAAGCAGTGCTTGACTGATTTTCTTGAAGTTATTAAGCGAGTGTTTAAGTTTCCCACAGAGCGTACGTGTTTCTCTGCTTTCATTTTTTCTGTAGTAGCTCGTCTGGTACGGACTGAATCAGTGCCATGTGACATCAACAATCCGCTCAGGTATACAGACCTGCACATCAGTCAGACGCTCCCCAAAACCAACAAAATCAACAAGGTAGGCATGACAAATAAACTCCAAATTACATTGTTTGCAACCTGTCCTACATATCACGTCCTATCATTTATGGGAGCGGGTTATGAGTCATTGTTATTTCTCAGGGGACAAGGAAAGGGTACCAAAATATCTTTCAGCAACATTGATGTTTACACAGATGCATTTGTTTTCACACGCTGAATGTTTGGCAGCTCGGAGTTCATGTTTAGTTCCTCTGAAATGAAGTTTATCATATGATTCCCACTGTGCAGCTAAAAGTGAAGGTTTAGAACGAATCTGTGGATAGAGGCATGAAAACAAGAGCTTCAATAATACTAAACCGTGTGGACTATTTTACCAGTACAGCGTTCATAAATCTATTTTAAAAATAATTTGGGGCAGATAGTTCTACACACTTTAATCTTTCTTCATTTATACATGTCGATGTGACTTGATAAACCATGCATAAATCATGTAAGAGTAAACAAAACCTTCACCCTGAATGTGACATCTAGATGCTGCTGTGTTAGAGAAAAATAAACAAATTAGTAAATAGACGCAAAAAAGTGTGAACATCCTTACAACCGAGACTGAGAGCAAGAGTAAAGAAACAATGGAAATTTTCAAAAGCACTGTTATGTCTTCATGTGTCAAAAATCTCCTCTTTTTGCTACATTTCTGGACGAATAAGTAAAGCTGTAAAGCTATTTTTTTTTCAAACATTAAGGGTCACACCAAAGTTTTTCTGAAACCAAAAAACATTGGTTTTCAAAAGAAAAGCTCAAGGGTTTTCTTTTATCTTCCTTTGTCATCACAAAAGGAGAGATTTTTCCAAGCTCTTGAACTGAAAGATACTTTCCTTAATAAAAAAGAAATAGTTTTTTTTCCTGATATGCATCAACTGCACAAAAATGAAAAGCAGAAAAACTTGCTCAAGTTCAAGCTTAACTTTTCAAACTGTATTTCAATTAAGAAATGGTTCCAGTGTAACTATTGTTGATTATTTTTTGCTGTCCTTTTGATGGGACAGGGGCTATTTTGTTTCTCAAACTCCAAAGTATTTTGGAATTTAAGCATTTTTATGGCATCTTTAAACCCTGACATCTTTTAGCATAACAGTCTTTTTCAAATGGTGAAACTGATTTTATTGTATCTGTGAAAAGCTGTTTTTCTTCTTCTTTCAGAGTTTTTGAAGCTATTAATTTCAAAGGCATGATTGATAATTATATGAATTCAGAGATGTTTTCCTGTCTCTCTTCAGGATCACATCCCAGTCCCCTACCAACCGGACTCCAGCAGTAATCCGTCATCCACCACTTCCTCCACTCCGTCCTCCCCGGCTCCTCCGTTGCCCAGCAGTGCCACTCCGCCATCACCGCTGCATCCTTCCCCGCAGTCGGCACGGCAACAAAAACAGTTCAACTTGACTGGTAGGAACAAACAAAGTTAACAAAACATGGTTCAACTTAATGTCCAAAACCTAACTGACATATTGTCATTCTTTTTACAATGTTCTGAAGGGATGTTGGTTTAAAAAACTAAATATTTGGTTTTCACAAATAAATATATAAGTAGGTTTTTATCATTTCACATCTAAAGCAACAAGTTTGTGAATAGCAGTCGTATGACTCTTTGATTATTTGGTATGAAGTACATTTTAAGGTGTTTCCAGTGAAACGAAGGTGGACAAAACTTACAGAAAATGTTGACTGGTGTTCAGATGCAAATATGGCATTATTTTTAAAAACTAGCCTTTCAAAATACATCCACACAGCTTGCTGGCTGACAAAATCTCAGAAAGCAGAATAATGGGCATTGGTAGAAGCCCTTCCAATGTCTTTAAAAAATGTTTTTAGGGTCACCAGGACATCATCGGCGAATAGACATGATTTGTATTCTCTTCCCTTAATATCTGGGTCTTCCCTAATTCTTTGAGTGTAGATTTTCTTCAAAAACAAAATATAATAAGGAGTGAAGCTCAGACCTTAGCTGAACATTTTGGGATTCTAGAAAATTACTAGTTTGCACAAAAAGTTGCAATGTTTGCTAATTTTTGCATTTCTGATCAATTTTTTTGAAAGACTTGTTCTTATTATCTTAATTGGTAAACATCCAAAAAGCAGTTTTGCATAGACTTTCATAATTTCATTGAAAAGTAAAATGCATTTTGTAATCACTCTGTGTATTACAGAGTGATTTATTATTAAAGCTCAAATTAGAAGATTTAGCTCTGGCTCTTCTGTTTTTTCTCCTTCCACAGCCTCCAGTTACTTCAAATACAAGCAGCAATTCATCTTCCCTGGTAAGACCCCCAGTAATTTATCATTTAAAATCCATGGAAGAATGTTTCGATGTCAGTAGTCATTTTTTTCTTCTCTCACCTTGGATTGTTGAAGACTCTTGGCTCCTACACCCACTCATGCTTGTCTCATTTGGGGTTCCTAATGATTTGTCAGAGCCCAGATTCTCTCGCTTTTGTCAACAGTGGTACCATTCACTAGCAGCTCATTTGGCAGCCTATTACAGCCGGGAGAACCTGGGGAGATTTGGGGGAAAAGCAGACGGTGTAGCTTGCAGAGATCTGTTGAGACGGCTGTTTGGAAAACCAGCTGTACTGCGGACAGCTGCATGTGTTGGTTATTGTCGACTCATATATTCTTTTTAGTTGAATTTACATTAACTCCCTCTAATCATCTGCATAATTTGTCACTTTCTGTTAGAATATTATGTGGAAGTTGATTCAGTTTAACACTAAAGCCATGATCAATTTAATGCTGCTTCTCGTTTATAAAGGAAAACACAAAACACCTTTACAGGATATAAAGTGCCTAATGGCAAGACCAGCATTGTGTTGAATGTTTTCAAATGTAAATATAATAGTTGTGATAAATCTGTGTGGGATCATTCATGTCACAGCATTCATCTGGCTGAAATATAGAGATTTGTCACATAAATTACATATTGCATATGAATGGGTTACATTGGACACTGAGAGCTTGCAGTCCTTCTGGTTTGCAGGTTTTTGGAGCCAGTCCATGAAAGCATTCATGAAAGCTCTACATGAAAAAGGAAAAACAGGTCCCTCTTGCTGTGAGGTGACAGTGCCAGCTTGTAATGTGTCATGCAACTGAGGGACTTTCTGCAGCTTGCACTTTGTGTCACAAATTGTCACAGTGTGTTAACACAGGCAGCAGTTATGATGTGTCTCTCAGAGGTAGAGTCAACACAAAAGCTGCCATTACTTCATATTCCCTGTGAAATGTTGTGCTTTCAAAGAACAGAAAAAATAGCGTAAAACTTTACTCATACAGCCTAATTTAACAGATAACATAAAGTTAGAAAATGTACATACAGTTCTTAAATTATGAGGTGTGATGTCATGCATGTGACCTGATCTGACCTTCCTGATTTAAGCTACAATCTTTACTATTACTATTATTTTACTAACTTGGATGAATTATGAAGTGTTGCAACTTCAATGTCTCCAGATGTGACACCAGAGGCACCTCCCAGTAGAGCACCGCAAGTCATTCTGCATCCGGTCCTCTCTGAACAGGGGTGAGTAGAACGCATATCGTTATTCATCCATCCCTTTCCTTCTGTCTGTCCTTGTCTGACAGTATACCGTGTCTCCTCCTCACGCTTCTCTCTTCCTCTCTGTGACCGCCGCTCAGAGGCCAAGTCAGACTTATTGGAGCACAGATATTTGGGTGACAATTTCAATGTGAGGGACGACATGACGATTACTCAGAGACTAATGTTAGCATGGCCTTTACTTCACGCTACACTTGGGATGCCAAGTGGATTTTCACTGACTCTTTGAGGAAGCCACTGGTCATGGGAAAACATCCGGAAGAGGAGGATAGGTGATGAGATGCCTTTCGACCCCGATGTTAATTGGATTAGCATCTCAATCTAACACAGGAAACAAGAAAAACTTAATCCACAGGCAGCTGGTCAGATGTAATGATATCATTGTTTAGTCTACATTGAGAAAAGAAAATACCAAAGAATTTTTTTGTTATTTTATATAAGCTGTATATGAAAAAACTGACCTATAGTCAAGGCATGTTAACTGTAAGTCTTTGTGTATTAAGATTTAAAAATAAGACGTTTTCTGACCTCTATATGCCAGAGTGCTGAAACAGCTGCCAGCTTTTAGATCAAATCTTTTAATAAATATCTCAAACTAAGAAGAATCAATTAAGCAAATACATTTTTTTTAACATAACTGATGACTTTCTTTCAAAAATTGCTTACCATAATCCACTGCTAATAGCTGGCAAATACAATTGTTTCAGTAACTCAAGTGAAAGTTATTATATAGATCAATTACACAGAAATTGACATTTTTAAGCCTTTATTTCCGTTAATTATGTTTTTCTGCTTAAGGCTAATGAAAACATGACATTTAATTTCTTGGAGAGCTAGAATATTACATCTAACCAATAAAATAATTTTTAATGCAGAAATGTGGGTTTAATATAAAGTATGCTTAACGGTTGTCATTTGCAAAATGCACTTTTAATCTGACAAATGAGCCTCATCAGAACCAATATTCTATGACTGGAGATAAGAAATGAGCTCTTGAGGAGGAAAACATGGAGAAACTGATTTAGAAGTCTCCCTCACAAACTATACATTTCCCCACTGTGATTAGTCAGTCAGTACATCACACTGTTTATCTCTGCTTCTGTGGTACTTAGAAGCTAACTCTCCATTTGTTCATGATGCAAGCAGTCATCTGCAACTGAATAATTTGAAATAAGTACCTCAGAATAATATTCTAAACGCTCTTGTCTCTGAATTATGTGACTTAAGTGAAGCATTTTCAGTTTTTTATTGTTTCTCTTTTCTCACTCTGTTTCTGTCTTTCAACAAATGTAAATGCATCAGCAAAGATTTAAAAGCTATATTCCTCCTTCACTGGTGTTATTGTCCCTTTCTACTCACATCTTGCTATGCTGTTGCATTAGCAGGTGGCAGATTTCTCTGGCCTTAACGGCCTCATACCAGGGTTAATGAGGGCCTGTTTCAGACCTCAATGCCCTGCAGGATCCCCTCATTAGAGCAGAGATCGAACTGCTACTATGAGCCTCTGGCGCCACAGGAATCACATTATTTTATAAGTTGCCTCACCTGTAGTCTCTGCCCAGAGTCCGGGAATGCTTTGTTAACAAGTGCTAATGTACCTCTGGAGAGGTTGTTAGAGGTTACACACTAATGTTACACTGTGTGGAATATGAGGGCTTGTTTTAGTCATGTTATTGCCTCCCACTGAGCATGAATCTGAAGGTATACATCCCGGGGTCAGAAATTAATTGGGCCTCAGGGTGAAAATGCACTTTGAAGTTAATAAAAAGATTGAGAAAAAAACTTGAGGTCAAGAAATGGGAGTTTCTTACATTTCTACCCTACTCAAAATGTATTCATAAATCCATCATTGTCCTTTTACCGCGTTGTGGAGTGGTGGCGGGAATTTATTCATAAAAATTTGTGTCAAGGATTCTTTCCGATACAATTCGATGAGATATCATGACATGTGATAGCACGAGAAAAGGAAAATAAAATAAAATTCAATAAAATAAAAAATGTTAGTGGTCAAAAAATCTTCTCAAACTATTTCATGAAGAAAAACAATATTCTGTGATATCAGTTCTTAGGCCACTGTGACAGAGAAGACACGTTCTGTGAAATGACTAAAATAAAGCAGATGTAATTTCAGAAATGGCTCGAAGCTGTGAAAATGGCTCATTTCATAGTCATTGAGGTGGCCTCAATAACAGACCTCGCGTTTAACAAAGGGATTCTACATCAGCGGGATAGCTGCTCTTTGGGTGTCTTGTTGAAAGCAAACTGAAAAAAGGTTACCAGTGAAGACAAAGGTGGCAAGTAGCTTCGATATCCAGCCACGCAGACTGAGATCCACATTTTTTCTCTGCGGCATATTTATTGCGTCGTGCTTCGGTGCACAAAAAGTGTCTGTAGGTATAATGGCAAATATTTCAGCTTCTCCAAGATTGCTCCACACCCACAGGCACCCACAGTTTATCAGGTGCAGCTGCAATCAATCAGCAATCAGCGCAGTGAAGCAGCAACACAGAATACATTTCCATACAATAAACAATCCAGTGGCTCTTTTTTACAACAGCCACAAAACTTTAAATAAATAATTCTTGTGTAATTAAGGCAGAAATAACGCTTCATTTGGCATAGTCTTTGTTAAGCACAAGTCCGATACGAAGTACGGTGTACTTTCTTGACTGAAAAAGATTCTTTTTCTCTTTTGAAATGCATATAAAATAAAATGCAAAGTTTATTTTTTTAAAAAGTAATATACAGCTTCCTGTTTTCCTGCGGTATAAATATAAATTGATTTAGTGGCCAACTTAGCTTACCCTTCAAAATGGGAAAGACAAGCAAACATATTAAAGGTAGAGGTGTTGCTCTTCATAAGTCAAAGTACGGCGATTAAAAACAGCCAATTAGCGCACCCCACATGTTAATTGCCTCTGCTGGTAAAGATGTGTGAGAAGGTTTAAATAATTCAATCTTTTGTTTCACTAGTATAATTAAAAGCAGAACATTTCTGCCTTTAATTTGGTTGTATTTGTTTAGTGAGGGAAAAAAACAAATTAAGAAATAATTGCTTTTGTTTTGTTGTTTTACAAAATTACAGAGCCACAATTAGTTGCACCCTAAGAATCCTATTAAAAGAAATGGAAATTAAGCTTTTTAATTTATACTTGTGTGTTGAAGCTTTTAATTAGGAAGCCATGAATTCATGTTCCACTGGGGAAATAAATATGACTTTGACCATTTCTGTTTGCCTCTTTTCATATTAAGAAAGACATGTTGTTCCAGTAAGGCAGATGCATTGATCTGCTAATATCTACAAAAAAGCTAACATTATAAACGTGGCCATATCTACAGACAGAAATAAAATAAGCTTAAAACAAAATCAAGTTTAATAAGGACCCAGTTTTTTCTCATCGCTATGCACATTGGGAGAGGAAAATAAATAAAAATAAGTGTCTGAGGATGAATCTGAGGATCTGAGCGTGCCAGATGTCTGACTTTATATATTCATCTGTTAAAGGTTTGCAGCTACACATTACAGTAACTATTACCAACACATTACACCTTCCTTTCACAACCTCCATTTCCAGAGGGAACTGCAAATGTCACAATCACTAAACTCATCTGTCCATAGCAGGTTAAGGTCGGTGCAGTGTCAGAAAATCACAACTCCATGGATCACTTCTTTAAAAGTGCTCACAATTATATTAATATTGAGACCCTATTAGTTTAAATTTCATTGGAGATTGCTTTTCTTTCAGGAATGAGGGCAACCCCTTACTTCAAATCGAAGTGGAACCGACATCAGATGTGAGTCCTTCTTTGATCGATCCGAATTTAGGCGTAGCTTCAGGTTTTCAGCGAAGTGTTGCTGTGCATTTCCATGTTTTCGTGTGAATTTGTGAGTGAATGTGAATGGAAGCAGAGCTCTCACCATCGCTCGTCACACTCACTTGCGTGGTTTTCCCATTTAGCATAATTTGTCTTGGCTCTCTGAGGTGCCTCCAGGTAAGTTATGCGTCAAAAGCAGCGAGATTGCTGCTCGTCACTTCTGTTTCTGTAACAATGATAGATCCTGAGAAAATATAATGCAGATTGCTTTGGATTATATCCCAGCTGGCATCTTTGAATAGCCTATTTTCACTCTTTCAGTTCATTATATTTAAAATCAAATCAGAGTAACTCAGCCACTTTTCCCCCTCTAGTTTTCTCTTTTTATAACTCCATTTCTTTTGTTAAGAGCCTGAACAGCAGTCTGCATTTCAAACACACAGTCCAGATAACAATGAAGTTATTTTTTAATAGGAAGGTACTGATAATCGATAAGCGATGAGTTTATGTTCCAATTGAATAGGATGGAAATTCAGATGCTGCTTTAGCTGTTACTTTTAAACCAGAATATACAGAATGAATATTTAATTAATGCTTTTCTTTACTGCATTTCTTTTAGACATGTATGTTTGTGGGACTCTGTTGTTCATTTGTTTCAGCTTTTTACATTTTCAAATGTATTTGTATGTTCTTTTCTGTAGATGCTAGAAGATGCTTTTTTTTTAACTATTATCTAAATTTGGAAATGTGGAAAGAACAGAATTGATAATATTGTTTCTTTGCCTTTCTGCCACAAGGGATCATTACTTATTAATATAGAGAGCAGAGATTATCCCATGTCCCTGTGTGAGAGCAGCCATTGTAAAACAGGATCTTACTGTTATTTTTACGTGATAAGACTAAATTGATTATAGAATTGATGTTTTTAGGCTCTCTTAAGCATTTTATGTTTAAGCAGGTCCAACATAAAAAAAACCTGCAGTCTCTGTGTTTATATCCTAGTGAATCTAGATGCATGTCTTATCTCTGATATTGACTGCCAATATTTTCAAATCCTGCATGTTCCATGACAGAGTCTGAAAGTTCTTAGGGATAAAATAGAGCATCTTGTTAAGATTTGTTCAGCTTTCCTATTACTGCTGAATGTCTTATGTCACAAAGCCTAAATGAACCACAGGCATGTCTCTACACGATATAGGAACAATTTAAGCTTCATTTTAAATTGGATCTTATGTCTCGGTGCGATCTCTGGATTCATTTTTAAGTGCCTCACTTATACTGGCACTAGTTAATTTTGAGTAATCTTCACTCACTAACAGAGTATACACCGGGCAGTATTATTGTCAGAGCAACCTGGTAGAGCTCAGTGTGGTGCATTCACTGATTGGAAAGATTGGATTTTTGAGTTCTCAACCGGCCAATCAACCGTCAAGGCCAATCAAACAGAAACTCATCCAGTTCCAGTGATACTCTGGTAATAGAATGGAAGAACACAATGAATTACAATCGCAATCATCAGTACAATATCTATATGTGGAACATCGCACCCACAAAGGATTGGCTGGATATAGTATTTGGTTGGATAGTAGATTCATAGCAGCATATATGCAAATTCTACTTGCCGGTTTTATATTTGGCCTGACAAATGGACTTTCACTGTCAATGATGCCCAGAATATGGAAGAATTGTGGAAGAGTTGCATGAGTTCATGATAGATAAATAAAAGCCAGGAAAATGTGGGTTATTTGTTATAAATATGTTAATCCCCATTTCCAACAACAATATCACAATTACATGTTATTCTGACGGTTCTAATTCCCTAGTTTGTGATCTTTGCTTTACCACAGAATGAAGATGCCAACAACGAGGACTCCGGCGATGAGTTTGAGGAGATGAATTTGTCCCTTTTGTCTGCTCGCAACTTCCCACGCAAAGCCAGCCAGACGAGCATTTTCCTACAGGAGTGGGACATCCCCTTTGAGCAGCTGGAGATTGGAGAGATGATTGGCAAAGGGCGCTTTGGCAAGGTGTTTCACGGACGGTGGCACGGAGAGGTTGCCATCCGATTGATCGACATCGAGCGGGACAACGAAGACCAGCTGAAGGCTTTCAAACGGGAGGTGATGGCGTACCGCAACACTCGCCACGAGAATGTGGTGCTGTTCATGGGGGTGTGCATGAGCCCACCACATCTGGCCATCATCACCAGGTAGGGAGAAAGTTGCTACAGGTTAAGTTGGACAAGAAATCTGGGAGGACTGAACTTGCTGTGTTGTTGCATCTCCTGTTTTTATTGTCAAGCTTTTTACAATCAGAAATATTTTCAAACAGATCGATTTATCTGTCAGTGGGAGAAAGAAATGAAAATCGAACAGAATTGCGTAGATAATGGCCAGGCTAATTCTGTACATACGTAAATGCATCGCACAGGTTTGAATAGTCTCTGTACTAATTAGATATGTGCGTGTGCTGAACTGCTTGGATCATACTGACAAATTGATGTACGGTATTAGTCGCAATGAGAAAGTAATCAATTATTTGCATGATTAATTTAAATGAGCTCAATAATTTCCATTATGATAATTGATACTTTTAAAAAGGGCAATTTTGTTTAGACTTCATAGTCCATTTTATTTTGTTTTTATTTCCTCTTTAGTTGTTGTGTTTGCTTGTGTTTTATTTACAGATATATTTTTAAGTGTGGAGTGTTCTGTACAAAATTTAAGTATTTTACTTTTTAAGAAGGAAAACTTGCATTATTATTATGTTACCTTAATAATCTCAGGACAACCTTATTATTAAATATCACAATAATTTCTGCGGCAATTTATCATCCTGGAAAATTTGTAATCATAGCAGCCCTTACTGGTATTCCTCACATTTAGGAAGGTAAAGAAATCTTTTAATCCGATTGTTTGAAATTTTCACTTTCAGGCTAATTTTGGCTTAAAATATTACAACAAGGTAATAAAATAGCACTTTACATTATTATTTTAATAACAACATGCTTTTGACAGCAGGTAGAAAGTCAAATAAACAACACAGATTTCATTTGTCCAGTGGTTCTGACTTGTTTCATTCTGATCGCGTCATATCTGTGAAATGTGTGGTTTTGCTCTGCAGGCTGGCAGCTGTGGGGTCCTTGCAGTCAGCATCCCCCCGGCACTCCTTTCAGATCAGCCACAGATCTGCTCCGTTATGAGTGTCTGACAGTGAAACATGCAGACGTTATGATTAGAACAGGCTGCGACTGCTGCTGAGTAGATGAACCACCCACACCTCATGGCAAGCAGTGGATTTTTTATGACAGGCTGACAGCAGATAAAGCATTGCAAGTGAACTTGAATGAATTTTCTCACGTAGTTAACACCTTTTAATTATTTCATGGATTAGTGCTTGCGTTCTCACAGTATAGGGAGAGGGGCCTGTTATTATTCAAGGACATCACAAGAAATGCTCTCATTTAATTAATTAGCAAAGCTAATTATGTTCAAAAGGAAATTGTTTGGATATTGGAGACTGCCATTGTTATCCTAACACTGAAAAAAAGAGTCACCCGGGAAATCGTCGTCCTCTCATTTCTCCTCTTTTCTGTTCCATTTATTTACTAAAGAATGGAGTATGCACTTTTTTTAGTGAATACGTTTCTTCAAGAAAAAACAACTCTGTTTTCTTCACATTTACTTTGTAACAAGTTACACGTTTCTAGTTGTAGTATTATGATTGCAGGTGATGTCAGATGAAATTGCTGTGAATGCAGGGGGGCTGGCAGATGAGCTGCCTGCCTCTTGGAAACCTTCTCTGGTGATTGCTGAAAATAATAGCAAATGTCAGGGCAACAGGTGGCTTTTTTATCCTGATTTTACATATCAAACTGATGACGAGGATGAAAATCTTTAAGATGCAACTCTAACAACCCTATACATGTCAAAGTGCAACTTAGCTCGATATAATCAAATTAAAATAAAGTATACTGGTTATTTTTAAATGAGGAATTTCTGTTTGCGTAAGTTGGATCATTAACACTGATTGCTTCCTTATTTTTCGATTGTTTCCTTTGTGACTAAGTCTGGATTGATTTTTTGCAGAGCATACAGAACACGTTTTATGCGTTTGACGTCATCTGTGATGCCATTGCTGCTTTTTTACTCCTGCACATGGCGTAACCACCTCATTTTGAAGCACAGGGGTGAATCTCAGCATGCTAAGTTGGCCTCATTAGCTTTTTATTTATTTATTTTTGTCAGAGGTGAAGGTATTTGCCATCGGACCCAGAAAGCTGCCTTTGAGAAAGAGAATGAAGTGGGACGGCTCTTAAAGATTAGGCTCCTGTCAGCTATACGGGATGAATATGTATGAATTGTGGGGCTCGGGTCCTTTGCTGGTCACCTATGGGGGCACAGTCAGGGTTGAGGGTCTCAAGTGTGAGGCAGTGGGGGGTTGGGAAGCTGACTATTAAAATGCATTTTGTGAGGGCAGCCCTGCAGAAGTGTTGCACCTTCTAACAGAAATGCAGGAATGATGAAAATATTGTTTTAAAGCATAACTTTAAGAAAAGCTGGATTAAGAAACATCCAATTGTAAAGATCCATTTCAACAAAAACAGACTGTATGGCTCAGGATGGGAACACTTTTTGGTGTGAACTGAAAGAAATGAACTTTTTATTGATATTCTAATTAATTGTGATTCTACTGAATAATCAGTCACTCCCAGGTTTGCAATGAAGTGCAGATTATTGAAGGCCATCTTGGTCTCCATTCTGAATGAATAGGGGAGTCATAAAGGGAAGCTTCATATCAAACATTTTAAAGTTGTGAAATGCAATTTTACCTTTTTGGAAACGGATTCCTACAATCTGTGCTTCAACCTTTTTGTATTTTTCTTTCCACAATGCAGATTTTATGGTTCATTTTTTTATGCGGATTTAATGTTCTGAACTATGACCTTTCTCCTCTCTGTCAGCTTGTGTAAAGGCAGGACACTTTTCTCTGTGGTGCGGGATGCCAAGGTTGTCCTGGACGTTAACAAGACGCGACAGATTGCACAAGAGATGGTCAAGGTAAAAAAAAAATAAAAAATAAAAATCAACGTTGATTCCCAGGAATACTTCAGCAGCTTACATCACATTGCAGGCCATTCACCTATCTCTCTCCCCTTCTTCTCAGGGGATGGGCTACCTCCACGCTAAGGGGATTTTACACAAAGACATGAAGTCCAAGAATGTGTTTTATGATAACGGCAAAGTCGTCATCACTGACTTTGGACTTTTTACCATATCTGGAGTCCTGCAGGCTGGCAGGTAAATATGTATGAAGCACGTTAGAGACAGAAGCTTACATTTGTTTTGCAAATAAAGACCTGACAGCTTAATTCAAAACTGACACATGGAGCTTTTTGCTGTGACAGGGTGTTTGGAAACATATTTATACAGGAACAGTATATTCGGCTTGGTTTTATTTGTACTTTACCCTCATTATGGTAATAAAAAGTTTATTTAGACAGTAATAAGTCATAGATGTAAGATCTGATGTTGCTGCTAACACAATTTAACAAACACTATTAATTAGGGAAATGTGAAAAGGAAATATCAACGAAACCTTCGATTAATTTCCTTCATAAAAACTGACTTCAGAAGTCGCAGCGATGTTAAAAGCCTTCCTGTCTTTTTCCATAGACCTGTATTATCTTTACAAGCTTTTTAAAATCACCTTAATACATATTTACAGCAAAATCATGGATTATGCAAAATGTCAAACTCTAAGGAATTATTAGGTTTATTGTGGTGCTCCGATCTCTGCATTATTACTGAATTACTTTTTGATCATTAAAATATGATATGGTATATTTTGAATGTACCAAAATATACCACAATTACATATTTACATCTGCTCATAAGCATCATTGGGAACTTTTACAGATGTGACAAGGCTTTTATAAATGTGGAATATAAGACTGTCCCTTTATAAAGCCTTATAAATTGTTTTTTTTTACCCTTACAAACTAAGACGTCCATATACACCAACCCAAAAGCTTACTAGGGACACAGGTACTGGATTCTGTTCCTTTAGCAGACCCATTGAACAGCTTTCAAAAACGCCTCTTTTGTCAGAAAACTGTTTGAATTGAAGGTCCTGGGTCTTTCATTGGCACAATATCCTGAAGCTCACTTCCAGCAACACAAAAGAAGGTTTGAAAAGGAGACAAAGAACAATGTTAAGCTCACCAGAAACAGCCTCCTATCTAAATCCTTCTGAAAATCTTTGCAAGGCCGACATTTGTCGTCACAAAACAAATATCTGCACATTGAGATCTTGAGGTCCTTAAAGGGGTAAAAGTACCTAAAAGTAGCATCAGAGACTCAAAAAGTCAAAGATTCTGGTGCCATCACCTTTTCTCTTATTAATTCAGCTAACAATTTTCCTACCTTGCAGGTTCTTGTGTATATACAGAGCATATACAGAGTTAGGTGAGCCTTTGAAATTGAAAAGAAACTCAATGAGAAGAGCAAATACGGTATGATGTAGCAAAAGAGAAAAGTTTTTTATTTTATAATTAATCAAGAATAAACGTATATGTTTGACTCCATGTTTCTAAACAGAATTTGTGTGCATGGATAAAATAGAAGCAGATTCTAATTAAATGATAAGACACGTGTAAGACGTGTTGATCAATTGATCATAAGCCAACGAGACTGTAATCTATAGAGCAATTTCCTACTTTGTTTATCTAATTTTTCACAAAATTAAAAGTAAAAGTAACTCACATGTGCCATTCCAAATGGCAGCAGAAAGTAAATTGGTTTGCTGCTGGCGGCAGGTAAGTTTACACTGAGTCATATTACTCTCTCTATGTAAATACGCCCACATTTGTTGAAGCCAAACCAGCGTTTTTATTAGTAAAATGCTTTGTAGTTCATGCTTACATTTACATTTAACCCAATCATGATTGTAACACTATTTGCACTGACATTAAAATCTACTGCAATAATCAATGTGACACGAGCTGTCCAAACAGTAGCTGTACACATTTAATAATAAAAGTCTAAATGTCAAACCATACTGGCCCTAAGCTTCCAGAAACAATCTGTTTTTTCAAAGCCTCCAGAAACAACATGCTTTTTTATGTTTTTTCAAGAAAATTCAAATGCCTGAGGCAAACCTTTATTTTTTAATCTGAAGACATGACAGCAGCACAGATGGCTGAAGACACCATCGTGTATTTTTGCCTGTCGTTTTTTTTCCCCCTCTTGTCATTGCGGTGGAATTTGACACGATGTAGTCCTTAAAATTAAATTTAAGATACGACAAAGCTGCTTAAAAGCAAACCACAATTCTGGCTCTTTGGATGTAACAAACCACATAAAAGCAAGTTATCACAATACAACAGGAAGAGACACACTTTATAACAAATATGTTTGTTTGTATCTTTGTGCTTTGCAGCCGGAGAGAAGACAAACTGAGAATCCCCAACGGCTGGCTGTGTCACCTGGCCCCAGAAATTATTCAGCAGCTTTCTCCAGACACAGAGGAGGACAAGCTTCCTTTCTCCAAACAGTCAGACGTCTTTGCTTTCGGGTGAGTGTCCTCTAACCAGATGTCCAGGGCTTTGTTTGTCCGGACTTTGTCTGAGTCTGGATATTTATAGCCAACTGTTGACAATCTGAAAATGGGCAGAAATTCAAGCAGGAGCCACTGAGTAAAGGAAGCAAACTTATGAAGTTTAATTAAAGACTATGCTCAAAGCTACATAGTGGAGCGTATCATTACTTAATCTGAGTAAAAAGCAAATATAAATACCAATGTTAACTAGCATTTCTACAAGGAAAAATAATATTTTTATTAACCCACTATCTGAGGATAGTAGTCTTTTGTTATAACAGGATAATAAATTAGAATGTAAGTCAAGCAATTTTCAGTTAATTTGATCAAAAAAGACAAAGTGTAAGTGAAGATCAGTTGTTTATTATAAGTGGGTTTCATTTACTGTAGCTGTGCTGGGTAGTTAGTTTGCAGTGCTGCTTTAGACAACATTAAAAATTTACATAATATATGGATTTGAAGGTAAATGTTCTTAAAGATCATGCTAACATTAAGTCATCTACTAAATTAAATAAATCAGTCCAAAAACATTACTTTCTTACTTCCATGTCTATCTTCAAACCCTCCCAGCCTGCCTTTGATTTGCTTCCTTTCTTTAAAAAAAACGCAGTTACACATTTTGAGTGAATTCATCCTACTGAATCTGAGAGTTATTACATATAGATTGCTTTTCAAAGTGTCAAATAAATCTCTCAGACAAAAGTCTCTACATTCTCCTCCTTCAATGACCAATTTTATATGTGCTCTAAGTTGATTAAAAAATCACTTTGGCTCCACTTCCTCCCCCACATCCATTATGGCTTGGTTTGTGGGGGTAGACCCTGCTCTATTGACTATTAACACAACAGCGTTTTCAGACGGTTCTCCCATATGGATGCTTCATCGCTCTTATTATTCTGAAAGGAAGACAAGCGCAGCACTTGTGCACAATGTCCCGCTGCTCTGTTGGCCTTTGTGCTACCTGGAGGTGACCCCCTTGGCTGTTATGCATATTCATCAACAATCAAGAATCAGCTTCCTTTTTTTCATTACTCCTGGCATTGAGCTATTTTTATTCTACTCAAACATGTTGTACGTGAGTGAAATTTGCACCAAAAAATGATTCTGCGTTAACCATATTTACAAATACTAGAGATTCAAGATGAAATCTTAACCTATAAATAACTCTACTAATGTTTCTGTATGGATCCCTTCTATGCACCAACGTGATCTAATTCTGAAAGTATTAATTGAATTGTGGTGTTTTTGCTTATCTGAATTCTACTGCTTCATATAATTCTTTAATAAAACGAGATAAGATAGTTGAAAGCAGTGACGCACTGCGCTCGTCTCTGTCTTCGCAGCACCATCTGGTATGAGTTACATGCACGTGAGTGGCCTTACAAGAGTCAGCCAGCGGAGGTGATCATATGGCAGATTGGAAGTGGCATGAAGCCCAACCTTGCCCAAACTGGGATGGGGAAGGAGATACTGGTAAGGACTTTCTTCCTTTTTTTTTTTTTTACTTCATCATGAGCCACATTTCTGACAGCGTTAATTTGCAAATTACGATGAATTCAAAATAGGTCCAATTTACACAATGCATCTTATTTTAATTCACTTTAAAAATTAGAAGCATCAAGCAATATCCAGCGATGTAAACAATGCAAAACATTGGACTCTTTAAACCATTATGATCCAACAATTTGACTAAAACTAACTAGCACTAGGTCTGTTTAACAGGCTGTATGCTGGTGAAATTATACAGAGAAACATGTTTCTGAAAGTGTGCCTAAGTCTAAAAAAAGTTTTTAAATTGTAAATTAGCAACATCCATTATTTCATTTTATATAATTAAACTTCAGGGTTCTTGCTGATTAAAATATGTCTGAAAAAGTCTTGCAAGCAATAATTAAACAGATAAAACTAGAACGAGTTCTACTCGCAGCTATGATGGAATGGTTGATTAAATTTCAGCTTTAGTGAGAAAATACCACTTACTACTTTCTTATTTTGGGGTAAATGGGAAAACTGTACTAATACTAAGTCTAGCAATGAAAGTGAGAGTCAAACATTGAGCTTCATCTGACTCAAAAATAGGAAACTGCTGGGACTTATGGGTAAAAACATAAATATTCCAAGCTGTTTTTATCCTTTTCTTTTCAAACCTACACCATCCTCACTTATAAAAACACCTCCAATATCTCCTCTGATGTAAATGTTCTTACATATTTCTCTCCCTACACAGTTCTTAGCAACTCTGGTGAAAACGGAAAACAAAAAAGCTTAATAATAAATTCAGCTTCTGTTGCAGGACCATGATCGTACACTGACAAATTGGAAATAAAAATAATATTATTTCTTTATATTTTGTAACAAAATCACTTCTTTCACAGTTATTGTTTCACATTATATAAATATAAATAACTTTGTAACTTATACTTCTTAAGTAAGTTAGAATATTGATATATGACTACCTTATATGAGTAAGTTAGATATATATTTAAATGTTTGCAAGGAAATGACCTCACAAATAGTTACTTACCTGCACCTGTCAAATAAGTACAGTAACATAAATATTGAAAAACAATTGAATCAGTGACAAATAAGGCTAGACAAGTGTCCATTTTGGCACAACACAGAATGAGCAAGATGGAACGGGACTTAAAAATCTCAGCAAAGCTTGTTCTTAGGAAACTGCGGCAAGGAGTTACATTCTTTACCAGGCGTCCCAATATTTATGCAGGCCACAATGTAATTAGTGAAATATTTTTTCTGCTTAAAATGTCATGTCTCTGCCATCTAGAATCTGTTATAAATGCTGCTGGTGCTGCATTGTGTTGTTTAAGGTTTAAATTATGAACAACAAAGCATATAACTTTCTGCTCAGTTAACTAACTGACCTCTTGTGTTTTTTGTTTTAAAGTCGGAATGCATCTTAAAGAAAACTGTTTGTCTTGAAGTGAATACAAGAGCACAGTTCCTTGCAAGAGTATTCACACCGCTTGAACTTTTTTTTTCTCGCCTTGTCTGCAAACATTTCTGTACTTTATTAGAATCTATTGTGATAGCCCAACACAATGAATGAGGAAAATATTATTTTGTTTTCAGAATGCTTTACAAATGCAAAGCAGCGTGGATCTTTAAACAATGTCAGCAATAGTTTTTGACCACAAAAATCTTTTTTATGGAACAACAAAAATGAGTTTTCTCATTTTTATGTAAAAAAAAAACATTAACCCATGTGTAATTGGTCTTCTAATTCAAAATTATGTGTATTTTTTTATGAAATAAAATCCCCACAAAATAAAATTTACAGCTGTAATGAGACAGAACATGAGGAAATTAAAGGAGTATGAATACTTCTGTGAGCAAAAATGAAGTGAAATGATTTCCTTTTTTTTCCAGGATATTTTGCTAATGTGTTGGGCGTACAAGCCAGAAGAGCGGCCCAGCTTCTCCAAGCTGGTAGATTTACTGGAAAAGTTGCCAAAAAGGAACCGCCGCCTTTCCCATCCAGGGCACTTCTGGAAGTCAGCTGAGTATGTCAAATGAGTTAGGCCATAAAACAACAATCCACTACTATTACCAATCAGCCGCCATTACTCCACATAAATATCCCACCTCTTGCACTGAATCTCAAATCCAGCCCAGTGACGAAAGCTGCCCATGCTGTGTGTATTTCTATGGAATGTTGGCGTTTGTGTGTACAGATGAGTTGACTGTCCACTTCCTCAAAGCAGTTGGGACTCATGTTTTCTTTAATTTGATGTTGAACACACTGTATATTTCTCCTTTGTTTTTCAGTCTTTTACAAGTGACTCACTTGCATCATTATATTTAATTTGTTTCTTGGATGTATCTTCCTTGTAACTTTCAACAGATCACGTCATCTTAAAAAAAATAACATGTCTGAGAACAAATGTATATATTATTTTCACGTCTTGCTTTTTTTTGTTTTGAATGAACGTAGCTGTTGTACACCACATACTGTGCATATATTCACAACATTGTCTTACCATTCCTTATGTCTATCAGTTCTGCCGACACCTCATGTTTTTTCATGTATGGATGTCCTCTTCATGTGTTTGTTGAACTTAAATGTCCTTTTGTTTCCACCGTAACATTTGAATGTGAAGAAGGCAGTACCCTGTTCGTTTGAGGCCAGTGTTTTGATGAGGCTGTTCTCTGGTTAGCCTAAGCTTTGAATATTATCTGTGAACAGAGTAGATGTTAGAACAGCTGCAGCCTTTGAGGAGGATTCCCTCACTTGATGCTTTTCTGTGAAATTTATGACACTTGAAATGTATCCAAACTGTTGCTAAAACTATCAGATATGCTGTCACTGAGCCCTTTTCAACAAGAACTAGTTCACTTGAGACAAAGTAGGTAAATATAACTACATATTGTATTAAACAAAGATAAAAAGCTGACACTTGCTATTGTTCAATTCAGTTAATTCAAGAAATATTTCCCCTTTAAATGTGAACTTTCTGAACTCTGATCATATAAGTTTGCATAATTAAGGAATCCCTAAACAGATTGTGGACCTAAAAAGATTTACTGGAAAACATTGAGTGTTACAGGTCAAAATAAATTCTAAATGTTTGTTTTTAGCTTGTACAAATCAAGTCCTGGGTGGTTACAAGCAGTGTTGTAGTCACTGAAAAAGAAAACCTTTAATTTCATTGTATCCCATGTTCATTAACCCTAAAATAAAAGATTTGGATTTTGAAAAAAAAATTAAATATTTCAGCCTGCAGTTGCGATGATATAAAATTGAATGTTTTTCTTTTTCAAAATTATAGTTAACTATCTAATGTAGGACTGTGCAAATTCTCAGAAAATCTTGGTTCTTTTTTATATCTTCATTATACGAATGTTGGCTGTCAATTAGATTTTCATCCCTATGTTTTGTTTTGAACATGACAGCCTTTTAATCCTAATCCACTTATTTTTGACTACAACACTGCTTAAGATTACTGTGGAGCACAAAGTAATCTTAAATGCATATTGTTACTTAAATTGCACAAATATTTTATATAAATATTTTACTTATATGTAGTTGTCCTTGTTATTGTAAAGTACCAAGTAACTAAAATCTGGCAAAACTTTCCTTTTAACATATCAGAAGAGACATATCAAAACTCATAACCCCAGCCCAGATAATTTTTCTACTTCATGCTGAATATTAAAGTAGATTTTAAATGTATGTCTTGGAGGTAGAGCAAACCTTAGTCGTATTATCACAAATCATCACGGGACAGTGCATCACATAAGCTGTAAACTGCTTTTACTCTCTCCAGCCACGTCAGATGGGTAGAGACAATCTAATCATGTGAAATAGCCATTTTCCACCTCATTATAAACACATCTGCCAGTGTTTTTGAATGCATATAAACAATCTGCTACTTTTTTCCACCATATTGTTCTGTTTTTTTTCTTCAAAAGTCTGTTTGTCTCTTCAAATATGGTTAGTAAATCACTTAAATTTTTACTGTTTACAACTTTCAAGTGCATGAGAAGGACTATGAAAGATTTATTTAAAAAAAACAATTCTTCATATACATATATACATATATGCCGTTGATCATTAAGCAGTTTCATCTCTACATTTACATCAAGCTTTGCTGAACTTTTCTACAGCTTGCTTTAAGAGAAAGATTGTGTTGGTATATTTGTAGGTCAACTGAAAGGTCAGGCTGGCATCTTAAATAAAGAGTTACAACCTGTATAGATAAAAAAAGTGTCAACAACCTGACAGGAAGTCTGATATATAACATTTGTGCCAAGTGTACATAACAGATTGTAGAATATGTTTTATCATCACTTGCCGTAATATTTATATTCCTTGTGGATTTTTGAGCTTTTTTCTTTTGAATGTACAAATTGTGTTGTGTTCTCCTTTTGTTCCCTTTTGTTTTTGTTCATATGAATTTATTTTCCCTCATTTTATTCTTGACTGCATAGATTCTGTGTTGTTTTTTTTCCTTGATTCTGTCCTTGTGTTGTAGATTATAGCTACCAAAAAGCTTGTACTTGCTGATACCTGATGGTCCATGGCTTAGTGATGAGTAGTTTTTGGTCATGAGCTCTTTTATTTGCACTCATCCTTTAAAAGTGTATAAGAATAAAAAACAACTCTTTTCATTTTGGATGTTTTCTATTTTCTTTTATGCAACCTTTATCCATGTTTTACTTTGATGAAAGATTTTTAATGCATCTTCACTGAACAAAGTTAGTGGTTTATCAGCACTTTCTGCCAAAAAATATTTAAGTTTTCAAGACTGAGGCATAAGAAAATGATAAGCAAAGTTTATTACTATATATCTTAATGTTGGCCTTTACATTTTAAAAAAACAAGCACAAAAAATATACATGACTAAATAAACAGTGGTTCTCTGTGTTACATCACATTTAAAATAAAAATATCTATTACTTTAAAAAGATTCTTAGGGGCAAAATAACAATGCAACCATTAGTTTTGTATAATGTATAGATATATTTGTATATAATATATATTTTATCATGCAAAAAACTCTGCTTATAAATGCCATCACACAAATTCTAACCCTTAACTGTGAAGATAACACACTGGTGGTCAGACTGACAGTATGTGACACAGCTGAAATGATAACAAGCAGGTTTATATTATTTGAAGTTTTAAACAAAAAAAAAAAAACTAATTAACTTAATTCACCCTTCTGGTAATGCCCAACATTAGCTTCTTACATAGTCACGAGAACATCAATAAAAGAAACGATGTCCTTGGTTCAAGTATCGTCACAAAGCAATTATTAAGTCTGAAACACTGACACTTTGTCATTTCCTTCTTTGCTTTGGTAAGAAGAACTAGGAAATCTGTCCTGTATGGCTGAGAGAGTTGTTAAATTAAAAACACTGCAGGGAGAATGGCATTGAAAGGTCCAGTTTATATTTGGCATTCCCCTATATTTAAAGAAGTTGGATGAAAGAAATGAAAAATATTGTGGCAAGTTCCTCAGAGGTCAAATGTGAAAAGAAATAGAATTTCTTTTTCTAATCTTTTGGAGACACTTCATTGCAAAAGGATTACAAACAATCATGTAAATGCACATATGCAACAGAAAGCTTTAAATCAAGAACTTGAGCACGAAGCCAGTGTTCTGATATTATTAGATGTTTCTCTATTCAAAACTCTCCCTAGTCACATAATTCGGTTATAACCAGGACTGCAGAACCTAATCACATCCTTAGAAGGAAGTGTAAGCATTTTATTCAAGTGTTGGATCAGGAACATTTTGAAAGTTTGCTGGATACACCATCAGCCCTCAAGAAATTAAGACCGTGGTTCTCAAACTGATACAAGTACGTTTGGATACAGTGACAGAATCTCCCATAAATAATCACAGCCGTGGCTGCAACTGACTTATTGGTGCTGAATGCAAATGCATGTCACACTTTGCTTTGGTCTATTAAATGTGTCCCCATGAAATGCAAGTTTTACTCTGGTTATGCAAAAGAGATAGAGTACACACCTGAGTGGAATTTGACCACGTTGAGCACATTTTTAAAGTATGCTATTCTTACATTCTTACTAAAAATACCCATGTTGTCTATATTGGTTTTATATGCAGTCTGAGGCCCAAGCAAAATTATTTCTTATTATTTAGAAAAAAAGGAATGTGTTGTGCATTCTTTTACTGAAAAAACAGAGTAGAGGCTGTTAGTCTTTAGTGCCATCTGTCAGTTTCTCAACTTTGTTGCTCCATATTTGTTTTTATTTCTTAATTGATAAAATGCTCTCAAAGTCACTTAGGGATAAGTGCCACTACTTTAAAATCAGAGTAAATAGGCACTCATCTTTATCAAGTTCCCTGTGTAGTCGAGCTTTAACATTTCCATTTGTGCACAGCTAAGATTCAGGTACCTTCTGAATACAGATCACGTTTTACCAAATTCAGATGTGGCCCGCGTCAAAGAACACCTCTAATTTTTCTTAGAAAATTGTAGCTCCCTTTATCTCAGGTAAAGTCATGTGAAAAGCTTTATTACAAATTAATCTCTTATTGCAGAAGCATAATTCCTATCCTGGTTCACATTTTAAGTAATCCACCATTTATATTAGTGTATTAGTGAGGTTCAAATCCAAACTGGAATCATCAATGCTGAAGCAGCTCAACCAGAACAAATTCTGAGATCTTGGTCTTTCATTTTATGCAACTGATCCGTGAACAAGCTGGCATTCTGATGAAAGTATGTGCATGCTTCTGTGTGTGTTTGAGTTTCTGTGTGTATTTCATCTACCGTCAGACTTTTGAATCCCTGCTTGAAGACACAGTAAGTCAGCGAGGGCAAGAAGCAGGAAAATGGAATGATAGATATATAGATAGAGCTCTAACTGGCTGCACCAGGCAGTCCTCCTTCTCCTCCTTCTTTGTCGCTTTCAGCTCTACTTTCAGTCTTGAAGTTAAGGCTCAGCCACTGAAGTGTAAAGAATCCACCTAACCAATCAGGCTGTGGCCCATCAGAGCATGAATGTTTGGTTTATGTGGACATTCTTAAAAGTGTTAGAACCCAGCCACTGCTCAGGGCCTTTACACTGTGGGTAACATAAAAAAAAGAAAATAACTAAACAAAAATTAAAAATTGTATTTATGGTTCTTAGAAATGTAAATGCATCTAGTGTACTGGTGCATCTAAATACACAACAACCTAATCGAAAAGTAAATTTATTCAATAAATTCCATTGAAAATCATAACTATTCAGTTCAATTCAGCTTATTCCATTTATTTATATAGAGACATTTTATAACAAATGTTGAGTTGAAGCACTTTGCAAAGAAAGTTATTTCAATTCAATTCACAAAATAATAGAAAATGTCATGGGGAAAGTTGTTTATAATTAAATATAAATTGTACACGACAAACACGCGCAGTGTGACCTACAGCTGGCTGCAAAATTGATCATAAACCCTGGGCAACACTTGGTAGATGTCTGTATATGACACACATTCTAACTGATCCAGTTGTCAAAGAGTACATTAGGCTCATTTATGTATTATATGGATTAATCGAACTGAGAGAAGCTGAAAATGATGATTTTATTAACGGAAAAGCAAAATTATATAAATTTAAATAAATAAATATAATTCTGTCTGTAACAACCCTTTTTGAATGAAACTTATAAAACAAATGAAATGTTCAATAAAGCCACATATGCATTTTATGTTGGTCATCTTTTAACAATCAAAATAATGCTCATGATAAAATGACAATATAACCTAACAGCAATGCAATTGTTATTTCTGAACAAATCCTGAAAAAACAAAAGGTAAAGTTTATGTCTTCAAAACTGTTATAAATGCAAAATGTGAAAACACAATAGATTTTTTTTTTAATCCAAAATAATCATGTTAATGAAAACAGACAAAAAAAGTGAATTAACAACAAAATGCATTAATGGAAAAAAAAAAACTTCACAAATTAAATGTAAAAAAAAATGCATATAGACTGCTGTGGTTTTGTTCTCTTCATATTTTTTTCTTAATTTTAAACTCTGAGTTATTCATGTTGACAATATTCTCGCAGAACACTGGTGATAAACTGCTGGTGATAAAAACAAAAGTTTTTCAGTTATCAAATGACTGCTGAATATGTCCCAATATGACACCCTTTAACTCCAAAATAAAACGTTTGGCATCTAACACAAAAAGTTGATAATATTGGCAGAAAGAAAGAAGCAGATTGTAGTTTGGTTTTTAACAAAGTCCTTAGAGAGATGTTGCATAACATGTTTCTGGATACTCGATAGTATGCAAAACCTTCAAAACTGTACAGCTCTACAGGAATACCAGTTTTGATTTTTGCTGATTTTCACACAGGCGAATAAAGACAAAATAAATAAAAAATATAATGAACCCAATATAGTTGTGACTAAAGTCATTATTAAGAAACATATTGCCTAGAGTTTCTAAAATAATAATAAAAAACTCTGAGATGTTCCACATTGCTGCAACCTCCAGCAGATTAAAAGTGATAGTTAAATGGATATCATTAGTCTGATAGCCACTAAAGGTATGTAGAAATATTTTATGACCAAAGTGTTTTTCTGAGAACATCAGAAAATTGTTGTTGACAAGCTGGAAAAAAACCTTTGCTCTTGCTTTCTCCATGTGGAGAAAGTTATTATCTTCTATCGTTCTAGAGTATTTTATGAACAAATTGAAAATGAAGGGTACCTGTGAAAACAAGGACATATTCTCAGACTAGAATATGTAGATATTTGCATCAATTTCCCATGAAATTGACTTGAGTTTGCAAGTTGAATAAGCATTGCTGATTTGAGCAGCACACCGAGACTTATGTACAATCCCTCAAAAAGCACAGTGCCCTTCTGCAACAAGTGAGGCTTATCTAGTTGAACTTTTGTGTTTTCATAAGAAGGAACAAAAATGGCAAAACAAAAGAAAACAAAATAGAGCTCAAAGCTATGGCTGTCACTCATTTCAGAAAGTGAAACTCATAAATTGTACAGCTTTACTACACATAGAGTGGAATATTCAAGGCCTTTACTTCTTGTCATTTCGACTATTATGACTTACAGATGAAACTTGCATTGATCCAAAATTGTTTTACTTTCAAAAAGTAAAACAAGTATGAAAGACTAAAAAAGCATATTTTAAACAGAAATGTCTGACTTCTGAAAAGTATATTTATTTCTATGTTCTCAGTACTTAGTTGGGCCTCATTTTCATGCATTACTGCATTAGTGTGGCGTAGCATGGACACGGGTTGAACTCCTGAGGTGGAAGGGAAACTCATCTCATCTACATTGTTGGTTCTGGTGTCTCCAATCCACAATACTCTGCTCCACAGACTCTCTATGGGGTTCAGGTCAGTCAAGTGTGCAGTAACACCATAGTCACTCAACCAGACTTTGGTACCTTTGGAAGTGGGCAGGTGCCTTGTCCTGCTAGAAAACAAAATCAGCATCCATGAAATGTTTTTCAGCAGAAGGAAGAATGAAGTGCTTTAAAATGTCTTTGTGAATCTCTGCATTGATTGTGGACTTTAGAAAACCCAGAGTATCATCTACAAAGAGGACTTTGGATAACAGAGAAACAGGTCCCTTCTTTGTCTCCTAAGCACAGGTAAGACATATCTGATGTCTCTGATATCAGATATGTCAGAGACATCTGACATATCTGACGTATCTGACATATTGTCATGTTGCGAATGTTTTTGTCACATGAGGACGAAACATTTGTAGCCCATGTGTACGATATGTCTGAGCACAGTGCCTGTTGGAGCACTAACTCCAGTCTCAGTCCGTTCCTCGTGATGATTCACCAAATGTCTTGAAAGTATTTTGCTTGAAAATCCTTGTTACTTCTGCATATTTTACAACCACACGTTTTCCTTTCATTCAATCTTACATGCATATGCTTGCAGCACTCCGGGAACAACCAAGTTAATTATTAAAAATTATTGTGGCTTACCCTCTTCGTGGAGGTTGTCAGTGACTGATGTCTGAACATCTCTCCAGTCAGCAGTATTTCTATGAATGTGAAGCATAATGGCCTAAACTGAGAGACCACTTAGTGGCTCAGAAACCCTGTTCAGGTGTTTTGAGTTAATTAACTGATAAAGATGTGACTCCATGAGTTTACAGTATTTAACTTTTTCATAATGCCCTAATTTTCTGAGACGCTGAGTTTTGGGTTTTGCATTATCTGTAAGCCATGATCATCTATATAATATTATACCTATATAATATGAGTTGTTTTTTCTGAAATGATTGATAAATATTACATTTTTCAGGCTATCCAAATTTGTTTATGTATCTCTGCTGCTATAAGAACTAGAAACATGTTTGGGACTGAGATTCCTACATTCCATAGGACTGAACTATAAGTGTTGTGTGAAACATTGTGCTTATAATCAGCCTGTACTGCAGTATATTTGGCAGTAATTCTCAATTATGCCTCCAAATTATCTAGAGAAGTAGTCCACTTCTCCATAGAGGGTCACAGCGTAGCAGATAAACCTCAATGAAACAAAAGCTTATTCCAAATAACACATTAATTAGAACAAACACATCCACAGTGCCCTTTTGTTGGTATCCATGGAAACGCAAAACAAAACAACATAAAATGAAGTCAGATTTTATCGCAGCATAATCCTAAACTGAGAAGTTTAGAAAAATCAAACCTTGACTTCCTGTGCTTATTAGTCAAATATTTCAAAATCCCACCTTTAGAAATATTTGTTTCCAATTGACTGCTGCTACAATTACTCTCACCGTTAAAATGACTATAATCAGAACGAAACTAGTCATTTTGTGCAGTTTATTTTTTTTATTTCATTTTTTTGTCTTGATGTAAGCTCAAGAGGTTGTATGACCAAGACAAAAGGGTAATATCACAGAAAAAACAAATGATTTGAAGGAATATATCAATGAAGATATAGATTTTATCAAAGTATTAGAGTTATAGTATAGTAATATGAGCCTAAAACAATACAAGCACCGACAATCATCTTGTCATCATGCACAATAAGGAGGATGGTAGAGGAGGTAAGAAAATCTCACTGTTAGAGAACTGCAGCAATATCCATAAACACAATGCAAAACCTGTTTAAACATCTATTCTAGTAGTAGTGCAAGATGCTGTAACATGTTGGTCTACTGCTTTGTTGCAGGATATAACATAGTTATACAAAAACGTTATTTTTAAGTTCCTCAGTAATTTAACCAAAAATAGCCTTTCTCAAACGCAGTACGTCTTTGTCTAAACCTAAACAACAATAATAATTTACACTAACCTTATTTTGACAGTATTTGTACCTAACATATTTGACTCATACAAAAAGAAGAAAACTAACATTTTAATCATTTATTTCTATCCTTCTATAGAGAACATAATACACTAGCTCATACAAATGAACCTTTAGTTTCTTTTGTGTTTCGTTTCTGTTTCTTTCATTGTTTATGCTTTGGATTTATTTTTCTTATATTAGTTTTCTTCTGCTTGCTGATTATATTAGTTTAAGATTTCTTTCACCTTTCTCTCTGCTTTCTCTGCTGTTTCTCATCTCCCTCTTTGTCTCTACCTGCACTTCCCCACAGCTGCTTTCACTTTGCCTTGATTGATAAGGAACCTAATCACGGAGATTTGTCAGAATATTTGCTTTCAAGCAACACTTCCCTGACACATTTCTTGTGCTTTCAGCAAAAAAGTACTCAGAGTTTGTTCAAGCAACTTTGCAACTTAGAAGAATAGATTAATGGACGTTTCATGTTGCAATAGCACCTTGGCTCAGGATAACAGCTACCTGGCTTTCTGAAACTGAAAACCCAGCATGTGTACAAACCTACCAGTAGACTTGGTCTGAGTTTTCACTTTGCTTTCTAAATGCAGCAATATATAAAGTCATAGCCCCTCTTATTACCTGTAGCTTGTACAATTAGTAATATCATATTTGTTTTTTAAATTTGTCTATTGTGTCACTTTATAACTTATTAAAATTGTTAGAAAATAGACTTTAACTTGATTACTTATAAACAGAATCATTTATCATGTCCAATGGATTTGATTTATAAAAAAATCTTATTTTATTGACAATTGTATACAGTGTCCTCGGGTAATCTGTGTGAATGAAAGAATTCAGCTTCACACAGAATTTTAATATACAAGACAGATTATGATTGTGACTATTTCTTCAAATTCATATAAATGTACTAAGTTTATGAGCTGCTACTCTACGCTCTCATCCTACTCAGACTTTTTAAGGAAAAATAAGACATTAAAACATTGCTTCCTCTTGTTGACTCATCCTTAAATTAAAGACACTAATTAAGACAGCTTTTATTTATCTTCACAGACATGACTGAGACAAATAACTTAAAAAAACAACCTGGTATACATTTTTTAAATCAGCAAATTTAGAGAAACAGATTAACGCTAACATCATAGCATCCAAGGAATGTGGCATTTTCTGGGTTTATTTAAAGACAACCATGTGGGTTAAATATGCTGTTTCATTTGACCAGAGGTTTGGCAAGCAAACAGACAGAAAGAGGGAGCGTTACCAAGTGAGCCATTAAAGGAAATTAGGAAAGGTTCAGCATTACTGTGCCCAAAGTCTTGCCAGTTAGGAGATGCTTGTTAAGCCCGAGAGCCAGGAAGTACAGACAGCACCTGCATGTTCGTCACAATAAGTCCCCCGCAGCTGTTGGCCTCATTTGGTGGGGGAATAATTTTAATGCCAATGCCATAAATATTCGTCATGTCAAATCAAATGGAAAATGCCTTACTGTCTGAATATAACCAAAGGCTTCACGTCTAACAGGTTTGGGGGAGAAAGCTTTGGCGGTCAAACTTGTGGTGACTTCACATGATTTAGAGACTGAGAGTGATCTGACAACTACTTGGCAAAGCACACTGGTTTGAACTGTACATCCCAAAAATAAATCTTACATAAACCAAGAGGATGGAGGATGTGACCCAGTCTTTCCCTCCAGCAAGGCCTGTGCCTGCCCATCTGTCAGACAATGCACAATAACAGCGCCACTTGAACCCGCCAAGATTCATAGTGATTTTCATTAATGGAAAATTTTAGTTGAGCTTCTGAACAGCAGGAAGAGATAAAAATAGTTGATATTTTAAGGTAATATAGAGCACAACTTTCCAAGGTTTTTGGGAATTAACTGTGAAACAATATTATCTCTTTTCTGTCATGGCAAACACCTAAAAATTACTTTGAGATTTGAGTGGTTTTGTACACAGTTAAAAAACAATTGTGAAATTGCAAGGAAAAAATCTAAATGCTGCCAGTTTAAATGTTGATTATGATACATAAAAATGTTTGATGAGGTAATACTTTAAATGTTCTCTTTCAGTATACTACTCAATAACCAAATGAGGTCAATTGACAATATTCACAAAGTGAATGTAGAATAGCCTCAGAATAAAGCAGTAAATGTTGTAACTTAAACTTTTCCATAACATTTCTATAAGTAGCATGTTCCAAGGGAGAACTAATATGCCCTACATGTCCATCCATCTCCATAAAAGATGCATGCTACCTGTCATGGATCCTACATGACAGGTAGCATGCTCTGCCTAATTGAGTTGTATTGTTATAGCACAATGCACTTTCTGTATCTGATTTGGCACATTTTATTGTGTTTTAATAAAAAAGAAATAACACACCAGGTGTTCAAGTCTCAGATTCATTTATTACTCCTGGGCATATAAAGCTAGTTACAAAAAGGCCTCACTCACATTTTTGATTAAGCACAAACAAAATAAAAATAATATTAATCACGATATTGATAATTGTTAAAATTTAACTATAGCTTAATGTACAAAGAAAGTTGGTAGGTTTGTGTCTGATTTGTTTTAACACATTTCATTGTTTTAATATGGTTAGATGGCTGTCTATAAGATGCAAATGATTGTCCTCAAATGTTATTAGTTTCTAGGTTCTATACAGATTTTGCAGTGACTACATTGGTATAAAAGTTGATAGCTAAAGTCACACAACCTAACCTAACCATGACACAACCAAATGTTGCTTCCTGGTATGACAATGAATAGTATTGCACAATAGGGTAAATCTTTTTGAGAAAAACAAAGCCCTCTGGATTTGTGTGCATGCCTTCATAACTTGTCTGTCTGAGCACAAACTGCCTACAGTGTGGAGTCCTGCAAAGCTGTGTGTCGAGACACCTTCCAATTTAATGCTCTTTTTGTTTCCTTCCCTTCCCCTTCCTGCTCTAGGCTGTAACGGAGACATCGAAGGGACTATGTTCGTCTTCTGCTCTGCTCACATCTGTTTCACCGCCCACCTGCCTGCCCTGCCACCTGTGCTCTCTTTGCTCCACCTTGCTTCCTCAACCCCATCTATTCCTGCCTGTTCTTCCTGCCACAGCCCAGACACGCACATACAACTGTACATGTGCCCTCATGCCTGAATGGACCCTTTAGCGGTCAGTACTGGCCCACTTTGCTGGGGTGGGTCACAAAACAAAACCGCAGACTTTCAAACAGAGAGGCCTTTCTCCACTCTATGCCTGAAGATGATTGTGATAATGATTGTGAAGCTTAGATCCCAAGAGACACATTCTCAGCAGCTCACCCGCTAAACTGTTATTGATAACATCCAATTTAGCAAGCAATGTAACTTATTTTCTATTGTTTGAATACATTACATTATCACAACATTTATGGAAATAACGCCTGTGGTTTATTATCATTTCTAACTCCATCTAGTAACTATATCACCTAAAATAAAATAGTTATTTATGTCAGGCTTTCTACAGGCTTAAAGGAAACATTGTCTTACATGTTTTTTTTATTATTATCTTAATTATCCTGGGCCTGATTACGGCGGAGCAACCTAAGCAGAGAGGCCCAGACGACTTTCTCCCCAGCCACTTGGACCAGCTCCTCCTGGGGAATCCCCAGGTGTTTCCCAGCCAGCTGAGAAATGAGAAACAAAGTTCCCCTATTGTGTATTTAGACATGACTTAATTCCATTAAAGTTCACGGTTCACAGACGACTCCAAAGTTCACAGACTTTATGCAAAATGGAAAAAAAAGCTAAACAACCTATAAAAATATAGGTTTCTGACTAGATAAGCCAGACAAAGGCTCACCTTTGTCTGCTCAAGTTTATTAATGTAAATGAACAGTGACTGTTGACAGCCCCAGGTACCAGATCAGGTTTGAGGATGATACTTCTGACAGGTTGAGGCCTGTTTCCTCTGTATTATTGTTGGAAGAGTGCAAGCATTGAAATGGCCACATCTTTATTATTTCTGTGTTTGACATCTTACACATCATTAGAGAGCTAATGATGTCAAAATCTGTAATTAAGTCAAAATGCCCCCAGGGCGTCTTGTTTCTGGTTTTGTTGTTGCCAATCAAAAACAGTTTTTAACATACACATCTTTGTCCAAACTTAACAAAGATGTTAATGCATGCTAATTTAATTTGTTCCTTAATAAAACAATAACAACATTATTTTATTAATAAAGTAATATTAATAAATGTTAATATTTACTAATAGATATTATTCAATTAAAAAAATTAAAAACAATTGTTTTTTAATTCAAAACAATTAAAAGTTTTCAATGAGCAAAAATCAACACAAAAATAATCATCTAAAAATCACAGCATATTTCAACTATTCTGCATTAACATCTGGATTGTACGCATGCACTGAGGGATTCAATTAAAGTGTTCAACTCAGCTAGTTTGCTGATGTAAAACTATTCCTAGTTATTTCCAGGGTTTAAATTAGTTGAGCATTAGAAACTACGTCTTTACTACCTCAGATGCGACACTCTGTATGCTTTTGCTCAAGATGTAACTAAACTGATTACCTTATAGTTCCAATCCTGGTGTCAGTAAAAGATTGTGGTTTTCATTAAGAAAATGGGTTTCAAAACCTTTTATGAGTCATGCTTATATTTCTTCTAAAAAACAACAGATTTTTTGAAACAGTCACATTATAATTCTGCCAGCTGGTAGAGCACAATTTAATGCATCAATTGGAGAAACAGAATTAAACACCATCAAAAAAAATATTTTCTTGACGGTGAAACCTATTTACAAAAGGAAATAAGCACTAGATGTTAGTAAAATAACGCTAACCGAAAACATTAATGCTGTAATTTGCAATGTGAGCATGTCAAAGACATTTTCCCTCTAAGTGGCCACTAATCAGCTGCATTTGCGCTGTTGAGAGTTAAGTGCCTTGTTTAGGGCCATTTCAGCAACTAAGGTTGTAAAACAAAATATTTTATTTTACACACCAACACCAAGATTTTCACTAATTATGACTAAATACATGCACATTAGAACATTTTTGCAGCAGAATGTTTCAAAAATCCAACACTTACCACAGATTGTAGTTTTACCAGAGCATTTGTCAACCATGCCTTCTTGAGTCCTATGAAGAAATTGTAAGCTGAAAGAAAATATATTTGTTTGAAGCTCTGATTACAAGTCAAACTCAGGAGTTATTCTCCTGAAAATACTTGAAAGATACTGAGAGCCAAAGGAGAATATTTATGCTTTCCAATGACACTATCTGAGTTTAACTGATTCTATTACATGGTCTGCTAACTTAGAAATTGGCACACGCGTTTGTCTGAAGAAGCAAATTAATCTCTTCCAAGTGACTGAGAAAGAATGGAATAAATTTCAAAAATCCAATAGCAACCACAAGAATGTAAAATACCTCTATTGATATTTTGCATCCGGTAGAATGAATGTGTTGTCCTTTGTGTGAAGACTTTGCTTCTGAAACATTGAATCACCAAGGGATCTGAGATTTTTCTTTTCTAATAAATGTGCACAGCATTTGCACAGGCACAACCACAAAAAATACAACTAGAAAATAGATATTTATGTTTGTTGAAAACAGTGAGCTAACCGGATATTCAAACTCTTCCCCCACACATGTAGGTGTGTAATAACCTCAAGGCTATGCAATAAACAACAAAGAGAACATACAGTTCAGTATTTTACTGCAGTGCTTATTTATTTATTTTATTATTTTTTTTTTTTAGATGTCCAGTTCTCTTTTATTCTGAAAACAACTCTCACATTGAATTTTCAGCAAATTTCTTTGCTGAAAGATGGATCTTTCAGTGGCTTCCTTGTGCATTCTACAGTGGGAATAAATTTTCAATAAATTTCCAACTTCAGCTGCAGTTCATTTCATAAGAATTTTCTGAAGTAAACTAATGCAAAAATAGTGCATTGTAATAAAGTGGAAGAAAAAAAATCAAATGCTTTTTAAACAAACAAAAATATCAAGATTTTGGAATTTATTTTGCTGCACTGAGAAGTTAAAGTCCTGTGGGAAATGCCCCTAGGAGCTTTGCGCATCAATATAATTATTGTTTCCTAAATTTATTTAGGTGACTTTTGCAGGCAATTGGTTGCACTGGATTTTATTTAGAAGCATTAGAGTAAGGTGAGCAAAAGAAAAACTTACAGTAGACTTTTCATTTCTGTTTCCTGAAAACAAATACCATGTATCATTTTCCTTCCTCTTTTTAATTTTGGGCTTCTTTTTGTTGGTCTGATAATGTGAAAAAAGTTTAAGGTAATAGGAACACTGTGCAAAGCAATGGACAGTGTGCTCCATAACTATTATGTGAGTGAAGGAAGAGCCTGAAATAAGCACAATTTTCACAGTTTTTAGATGTATTTATTTACTGTTTTCTGTAAATTGTTGGATTATATTCCATTAGAACATGGAATAACTTTGCTTTGAGTGATTCTTGTCATTAGAAGCTCAAAGGACAATTTGCCAACCACATTTTATTGTGTACAAGCTTCTCATATTCTTTTATACTGGCTTAGCATAAAGCTGGAAAAGAAATCAAACAAAAAGTTTAAATCTTTGAGAGCCAGTTATTTTTAGTATTATTATTATTTTACAATCAGTGTATTGTGTGTGAGCGTACACAGCGTGGGCAGACAGCAACCAGCAACAGACCAACTTTTCTCCAACTTCTCTTCACCTTCCTTCACAAACTTAGCTAATGGAACCATGTGGGGATCAAAAACAAAAAAACATCAACAATTAAAACAGGAGAAAATAATTCAGAGTGAAGAGCATTAGACTGCAAAATGAGGCAGTGTCAGTTCTCCTGCTTGCCTAATTCTCTGTATCAAAACAAAATATTTATTGATGACACAGGAAAATGATCTCGGGAAAAACTATTTTTCTATGACAAACTAAGATGAGTTTGTGAAATGCAAAGACAATTTTCCACTACTTATTGCTTTCAATACACTGTTGGTATTAAGAAGTATAACGGGAGCCTTTTGCATTTAATTTTGAAGACAGGGACTCGTAAAATCATCTCTATGTGACTGTTACGTTGTACAAGGGAGCACACTAAAAGGCCTTCATATGGAGTTTTGATAAGTTACTTATTCTCTATTACCTTTCTTACATATTATCACATTAAAACCACAAGTTTCGGTGTATTTTCTACTGGAATTTTCTGTGACTTACCAAAATAAAGTTATGCATAATTGTGAAGTAAGAAAAATATATGAATACATATATTTTTACAAATAAAACATCTCTAAAGTGTGGAGAGAATATGAATTCAAGATACCATGGTTGCAGAACTGCAATTTGCATGCACTGAAATTATAGCAAATTATATAAAAGTTTGTTCACCAATGGTGTGTAGAGTATCTAATGCATTCACTGGACAGCTGGACTTATAGTTACCTTACTCACAAAGGGATACTTTATCAATTAGGTGACTTTTGAAGGTAAAAGGGGCATTTCTTTTAAAAAAAAAAGTGGAAACCTTTACTCCCTTTATCCATTATCCACAATTATGCAATAGTTTGTGCCAATCTATCAAATAATTTCCAATAAAATACACTGAGGTTTGTGGTTGTGACAAGAAAAAACATGGAAAACATTAAGGGACATGAATACTTTTTTCGAGGAACTTTAATCCTGTTGTTTTCTTCTCAGTAGGTTTAGTTTGCCAATTTTCAAAAACCTTATTATTACTGAATAAATGTCAAACTTGAGCATGTACAGGATGATGTCAATTACAGGCAGCTTTTCCAAGGGGGGAAAGTTGATCCAACATAAACAGATTAACCTGAATAACCTGAATTGTCACCTTTTTTCTAAAGGCGACAACTACAAATGCTCATTCTAATGTTCTCTGAATCTGCTTTTACCATTTCAGTAGAAATTGCTTGCTGTGAAAAAGAATTATTTTTTGTACGGTAATACATGCCATTTCTTTACCACCTTCGTGTCTTTAAGATGCTTTGCTGCAAAACAATCATTGTCTGATCTATCATGCCTCTTTTCCTGACTTAAGACGAATCACCTCCGTAACCTCATCCTCAGAATCAATCTCTTGTTCTTCATGATTACCCGGATCATCATTCTTATGACAAACAATGCTGTCTACCCTGAAAGGAGCACATCTGTCATTTGAACTCGTAATGAGTCGTCATTTGTATAATTTGTACAGAAGTTTATAAAAGTTTTCTACCCTTCAAGAAATGATTTAGTTTCTGCTGTTGAACTGAATGTCACTGAATTCAAATCTACAGGCCTTGTTATAAAATTTGTGTTTTTTGTGCAACATTTAAATTTGTTCTTTTGTCCAGAAGAGAGGAGACAAAAAAGGAACATTAAAAAAATTAAGACATATGTTGGTGTTTTGTATGAAGTTTTTGTGAAATGTTTGTCTGAATCAGACAAGGTGTTTTTCAAGAAAAATCAGGTTGGCACAGCAACAGCTTTATTTCATACCACAAACTTTAGTGTATTATGGTTAATAACCTTTTATCTTTGAGCATCTGTCCCATGAGACAGGATTGTTGATTAAAAAAAGCAAACAGCATGACTCACATTAAGCCCTGAGACATCATTAATGTTGCTATTAATGCAGCTTATGTTGCTTTGACATTAAATTTAGAAAGTTAATTTATTATTCTCTTGATATTGACCAAGGAGAGGCAACTTTGGTCCTTTAACACTATTTCTCACAGGTTGTGGTGAAAAACTGAATTCTATCTATAAAACAAGACCGGGACGTCAGAGATGAACATGTTTCTCAGCGGATAGAAGTGGTATCCAGTGTGGTTTTTATACTTATAGTTCTGCTGTTTTAAGTTCCCACATGTTGAGGTTTTGGTGCCAGTTTTTTGCAAAGTCGCATCCTTATTTCAAATGGTATTAAATTAATATCTTTCCTCAAACCTCTACACACAAATACTCCATTACGCGAATGTGAGAAAAGCTTTAAAATTCTTGGAAATTTGTTAAAAAACAAAACCAAGGAATCATATTGATGTAAATATCCACAGCCACAGAGGAATGAGAACATGTTCAATCATTGCACATTTAGTGTAGAATGTTTTGGTAATAAAATATTAACATAAATCTGTAAGGTTTTTCCAGATGGCAGCAAGTTTTATAATGCAAGATAATATCTTATTCTATTTCAACAAATGGTGTATGCTGCTATTATTTGTTTTATTTCATATGCCTACAGTAAGTAGCATAAGCAAAATCTCAGAACTTAAGTCAAAATATACCCTGTAAACATTTCTAACATATTCCAAGAACTTCATAACTCAATAGATTATAATAAAGGTTGTCTTGGGGACCATAGCGAATCGATGTGCACCAATAAATACATTTTTTCTTTTGCCAGTTTTATAATTTGCTCTGAGACCAAACAGGACCAACAATGTCTGTGTAATTAACAAGTTAATGAGAACAAACTGGTTTACAGAATACTTTATCTCCATGCAGCAGGAAAAAACAAAGCACACACACAGCTTTTAATTAACTCCCAACAACTTAGAATCTCTGAACAAAGTACAGAAAACAGACACTAAAACATACTTCAGAATAACATACCACAAACTTTGATCCCTCCCTTCAATTTTTAAATCTGTAGACTAAATAATCATCAGAACTCTCACAGGTTAAAGCAAAAATAGCAACTGTGACATGCGTGATACATTTAAAAGCTATGCAAGCAGAATACAGATTATGGGAAAGCTGTGAAAGCCAAAGGTGTCTTTGGCCTCTTCAGATTCAAGGTAAGATACAATCTTTAATTTCAGACTTTAAAGAGGGAATTCAAATCAGCAAGATTAAAAGAAAATATTTCTGTCTGACTGAGAGAACTCTGATTTAAAATGCCTTGGGTAATCATCTATTTACTTTGAGACCATCATATAATTTGGGCCTTTCTTTGTTGCACCAGGTGCAGAAAGCTAAACTATGCTTTTAAAGTTAGACTTTTTTTTTTTTTTGCTTTGATTAAAAAGTGAAAAGTCAGACTAGAGGAATGCAAATAATGTTTTAAATAAATTTATGATTACTGATAGAAAACAAAAATGCCTGTTGATGTTTCATATTTTGCAGTTTGTATTTGGTATAGCTTAATGTCTGACCACTCTTCTTATTCAAAAGGGCAGCGATCATTGGTGACCGTCGTTAAGGTGACATTTTTAAAGCCTAGGATACAAAGTACATTTGTATTAACTAGTTTTGTGTACAGCTGAACCCCACTGCATTCCCAGATACTTTGGCAACAAAACAGGGCTAGAACAGGCACAATCATATTAAAGCATTAACTATGTATGTTTTGACCTGCAAAACAAATGCAGTCATTCACCAAAAATGCCAAGAATGATTGCCAAACAGAGGTCCACGTAAACAAGCCGTTTCCACAGCATGACTGCAAAAGAAGCATGATCCAGGGTGTGTTAAAAATTCCAGCATGACAAATGACTTGCATTGTACTTAATACAATTGTCATGACGTGCGGTTTGAGGTGGTGACGTAAACGCAGGTAGACCCACGTGAAGATGAATATGTAATGAAGGCGATCTGGCTCAAACTGTCCATTCAGCACAATTTATAGGAAGGCTAAAGTTCACACCAATAGCGACTGATTTTAAACAGACTGAAATGAGAGCAGAATAACGTCTAACAAAACAAATAGGACACGACAAAGACAGAAACAGAAACACAGCTAAATCCTCTGCTTTGTTTATGATATATTTAGAGTAATTGGTATAACAGTAGATTTTTATGTCATCTCTGTGCCTGGACATCAATCAAACGAATAACAACTAAATGGAATATAAATTGATGTGAAAAGTTTAGAGTCTGAAAACATTCATTGTCCTTGTCACCAGTTATTTAAGCCTCAGCAGTCATGCTACTTGCTATCGTCAGCCATATTCTGGATCAAACATGTAAGTCTAAGTCCCTTGCAGCAGAAATACTTCCCTACACCAAGTTGTTTTTGATAAAAAAGTCCATCCGAGTAGATGAAAAGGCTTGTATTTTGTCGAAATCTATTAAAAGTAGCTCGCTCGGTCTGTTGTTTAAAGCCAATAAATCACACTGACACTGACTTTTTTGTGTCAGCCATGTTTTGTTTTTATTTCAAGCAACTCTAAACAGCTCGGTTTTTCTTTAGGTTTCAATGAACTCAGTGGAACTCAGTGTCTTCAGCAAATAAGTGATTATCTTCTCTTGCTCATCATTGTGAAAATCTGAAAAATCCAGCACTTTTTCCTGTATAACTTACATTTTCTGGAGAAAGAGAAGTAGAAGCAAAAGTGTACACAACTTGAGACCTCCAATTGCATTTGAATGAGTTGTTTTGCATTCTGGGGTAATGATTAGATACCCCTCCAATTTGTACTTTAGATGGGACAATAATAACAACATAGAAATATATTTTAAAACATACAAAAGGTAAAGGTAATTTACCTGGTTATTTATATAGCACATCTTCAGCAATAAGGCGACACAGAGTGTTTTACAGGAATTAAAAGGGAATGCAAGCAAAATAAACCAAAGGAAAGAGCAAAAGAAGAAAAATAATCTAATGTAGATCTAAAGTATGTAAACTAGGTGCTTTTGTTCAGGGTTGCTAAGTGTCCTCTGGTCTAATTCCATTTCTGGGTTGGGAGAAGATGAGTCTGAAAAGTAGCCTAACAATGTTAATCTAAAAGTGTCCTCTGGGCTTCTGGTCTCTGCATCTAAACACAGAGTACCCTGGAACAGCCTGGAACAACCTGGATGACAGATTCTTCCAGGCAAACTCCACAGTTTCTGAAAAAATAAGCTAAAGAGTGACTATTTCCTTTTCTGGGTTAAAAGTGAGTCCTCCGCAGTTTCTAAATACTAGATACTCCTATTCAGGGTTGCCAAGTATAGGTAAGTAGTATCCTCTGGTCTAATTCCTTTTCTGGGTTAAAAGAATAGAAGTCTAAAAAGTAGTTGCTGAGGTAGTTTTTCTGAATTCCAAGTTTGTTCTAATTCCTGTTCTGGGTTGCTAAATAAGTGTAAGTCAGTAAGGATCCTGTGGACTTCTGGGTTGCTAGATAGGTAAATGTTTTCTCTGGACTTTCTAAGTACACTCTATGTAATTTTGTAATACTGAACTTCCATCAAGTACACTAAATTTTGATGGGAAAGTTGGTAATAATAACAATAGTTTGCTTTGGATAAGCTGAGCTGATGCTGCCAAACTGGGAGTGGAATCCAGCCGCTCCTAATGCTGTCACTGATTAATGCTGGTTTTCTACCCTACCACACACTTAATTACAGTAAATTACAGTTAATTGGAGATATTTGGACTCCCCTTGCAATCACCTTGTGTTCATTAGTCCCTTGAAAAGATTGCTACAGAAAAAACAAGATTCCAAAACCATAAGATCAAAGTTGAAAAAGTTCTTACTACCCAATACTTAAGAAAAACGTTTATTTTTATTTTTTTTTAACAAAATATGCTGTGCATGAAATGGGAATTTTTTTCATATGGACTCAATACATTTTTAATTATTTAAGGACCAGTGCTGTGGGAATCTGCTACATCTTACCTGTGACTCAGAGGTGTGCTTCTTGTATCATAGTTTAATTTCCTAAATCATAATCCTATATTGCAGTCAGCTTTAAATTGACTGAAACCTGCCAGTTTTACTGTAGCCCAGTTGTCAAATAGTAATTCTGGTAAACAAAAGCGTTGTGTCCATGTTTATTTTGTCATTGTTCCCTTTAGATTATATTTTTTGAATTGAGGGGAATAGTTTCTCATTTGAGGCAGCATTATACGACCACTACAGAGTTCGAATCCTAAAGTAAAAAAATATAAATCTGTCAGCAATGAAATTGTCACTGAGCCTAAATAGCATGGTGGTTTTGGTGCGATCAACTTAGGTTGCAGTTACACCAGAGGAGATAATGGAAAGTGGTTTATATCAAGTGTGTCCTGAAAATAAGTTTTCTCTTACTTTTTTGTACATCCTGTCAATAAATTGGTGCCTGAGGTTTAAACTGTAAAGATTATATGGCTGCATGTTGTATTGGTGTCTTTAGACAGCATTGTTATTTCTGTAAAATAACAATGCTGTTACAGATAATACACAGAAAATACATATATTTTCTGTATTTTCTAACTATGTTTTGGTAACAGTTGATAACCATATCAGTGTATTTATGGAGGACAAATGCGTTGTCCTCCACACATGATTCAAATGTAAAATTAAGCAAGATCTGCAGAAAGTTGCAAAGGACCCATTAATCTTATTTGGGTTTGGTGAAGTAGTAACCATTTTAAGCCATTCCTGGGTTTCATGGATCAGGGTGATCAGCACATTAATAAAATTGCTTCACAAAAAGGTCAATATTTTTTTGTTTTTCATAGATATGATAGGAGCAGGGTCAAATACACAGGTAAACATAAGACCAGCCTTTAGCCACTTCCTTTCCAAGGATGCTGGTCTCCTCTGAGATCAAACTCCCCACTTTTTATGATTACCAGGAAAGTCACATTGACTAATGAGGCCATATGGTTGTTGTGACTGAAATGAGTTTGACATTTACATCAAAATTCATGGAGTTGTAGTAAAAACGTACCTGGTTGTCGAGCACAACTATTTACAGCTTACTATCAAACACTGTAATTAACTGTCTAATTAACTCTATTAATTGGGCTGAGATTTTCTGATCTCATTTCTACACATTCAAATTGGAGGCCTGTATGATAGAACTCTCCCATGTGTCTCATATCTGTGACACATGTGTTTCATACCGTGGGATGAAATGCAAGCTTAAATCCTCCAAAAAGATGAACTTTATTATTTTAAATATAACTATGTTTTACTCAGGGTGCAGTGAGCCTTTTCACAGGTGTGCAGCACTTGAAGAGGCAATGCGACATCAATTTCATCAATGCCTAACATAATGATATTGTTAGGCATTTATTAGATAAAGACATTAGCCGCTTCCCATTGAAACAACATTCATTATTATTTTTCCTCAGAGAAAGTGTTTATATATGCAACAGCCATTATGGTCGCCTGCCATGTCGGCATAAATCACTGGGGACCTCTGCAACACAAAACAAAATTTGTGCTCATTTGGAAAAGTTTTTCTAAAACTAATTTGAAGTTGTTGAGATCAATAGTTCCAGTGGGCTCATCCCTTCACGTATAGATTATGAATTTGAAATAGTCTGACACTCACATGGAGCCTGTTATTGTGCTACACTGAAGTCATTTCAACATCTACTGCTGTTTTATGCTAAAGCTCCACAAAGTAGCCTAATGTGGGTTATAATGTTCCATTCATGCTCTATTTACTGTACCCAAGAGGATGATCAGGGGCAAAAGTTGAAAGGCAGACAAACTACTTGATTTCACTAATCCACTGAAGAACATGTTGAAATGTTTTCTTATCATGATGAAGAATAGCACTGCTTTCTCTTTTCTGCTTAGACCTGGACACGGCTGTCACATGTTCGAGTCCCGGCCAGATGACCTTTGTCATTACCCACTTTCCTGTCTGCCCACACTCAAATAAAGACCACTAGAGCCAATCAAACCTTTAAGAAATAAAACTAAAGAAGATGCTAGTCACTATTTTGAAAAGATATTGTCAGAAGCATCTGAAAAGTTGCTAAATAAAGCAACAAAGTTACTAAGATGGCAACAGTGCGTTCCTAAAAATGGTAGTGAATAGCATAATGGAAAGGCATTGTTATGAACTTGTGATGATGTGCTGAAGTCGGTAAAGACAAATTCTTAAAGAGAGAGTTCAAATTGCAAAGTCAAATTTCTTTTAAGTTTTCTTTGATATATACCAAATTCCTTAAACTGAAAGTAACGTAGTTACTTGGTTGTACTATAAAATGCCTCTATGTGCCTGAATAATGCATATAACCACCCCATTTATATATTAATGTGTTTGCAAGGCAATATGAAAGACGTGCTTAAAAATATAATTTTGTCAATGTCAATTTTGTAGATAAGTCGTCTAAACAATGTCCACAAAAAGCTGAAAAAATCATTATGGAATGGTTACTAAACAAAAATAACCTTCATTGCAAATTGCACAACAAATGTGGACTCATCTAATGTGTTCTAAAATATTTGGAAATGTAAGCAAGAGTTGGGTAAAATGACAAATAGTTTGGATAAAAAACTTCCCACATCTCAAATATTTAATGCAGGCTTTTGCACACCACCCACAAGCTTTTCAGTGCTGACACCTTTGGCTACTGTTATCACCCTCAACAGTTTGTAAGTAATCGGAAATGCAACAGAAATGCAGAGATTTCTGTGTAGATAATGGTTTTGCCTGATGACCTCAACAAAGTGCAAAAACAGCTCATTTCTAAGCTGAGTGTTGCCTGTGGCTCTTTGTAATCCTTGGTCTCTCGTTCTACAGCATTGACCCTTTTAGTTGCTCAATTTTCTGGTTACAAGACAAGATGATCTCAATTCCAACACAGTGTGGGTGTTTTCTTTTCAAGTGAAAGATTCTGCATAAAATTACCCAGGGGAGTTTCTGCCTCCCTGTGGCCCAGGGGTCTTAAGAGATTTTAGGTTCCAGCCAGCGCCTGCAAATCCACACTAATTTTATGTTTTGGACCACATAAAAAGAAAAGCGCTCCAGAATTATGATTGGTGGGGAACTACTGGCACCATCTTGCACATGTTCAGACCTTTTAAGTCTTATCTCAGTTTTCCCTGTGCTTCCCACTTAATCTTGACCTCTCCAGCAATGCTAATCAATGTCTGAGCTGCAAATGTTCATGTTGAGAAAGCACAGCATGATTTAAGTGGCAAACTGCATATTTCATTGGCAAAACAAACAAACAAAAACAAAAGAAAACAAGTGAAAAAAATCTAAATTTGACAAAAAACATATTATTTTGAAGTATAAATAGCTCAAACAAAAGCTTTACAGGGATGTAGAGATTAAACATGCACAAACTGAAAAAAGTGCTGAGTTTTTATGTCTGCCAAACTTGTAAAGCCATTCCAAATAAATATTTGGACCTGCTAAAGCAAACAGTATCTCCCTCTAATACAGTTGGAATGTATTTCAGTGTTATACTGTAGATACATTTGGACTAGAAGCTACACATATTTGTTTATATAGACATTCCTTGCAGCAAAATATTTGCTTCTGCTTCTAGTTCTTATATTTGCAAATTACAAAAAGAAAATAGAAAAAAAAAAAAAACTTGCTCCACTGCTAGTACCTAATTTTTGCTGTGATACTGGCAGAAGATTACATTAAACCAGAAAAGCTTACATATTAATTTTTACACATGGTAGATTTGATGGTTTCATTTCCATCACTGTAATATGTTATCAGTGCTATTTGCTTCGTTAATGAGATATATCAGATAGAAAGGTGCAAAGATAGAGCAGAACAATGTTTGTGGATCTAGAACAAAAGTTCTTCGAGATATAATATTTAAGCTTTTATAAAATGTTTTAATCCTGATCTCATTCAGGATTAAAGAAATTATTCTTGAGGCCAAGAGTTGATCGCTAATTGTATGAAAGAGTTAAGATATATGGGCATAAGATTATAGTTACACTTATTTTGCTTCTGAATTTACAAACTTATCCTCCTGTTATGTACAGCAATAATGTTTGCGGGTCAATTTGACCCGGGGAGTGTTTAATCATGCAATCGTGTCAAAAACCAAAAAAATCCTCCAAAACATTTTTGTATCTGATTATTAACTCCAGTACTAACAATTTCAATTAATATTTGTGCAATGATGTTTTTTTATTTCTCACAAATAAAGAATCAATGACTACAATTCACTCATTTACTCATCTGGACATAAAACATTTAAAAAACCTACAGGCAAAAAATCAATAATTATCCTTGAAATTGATCTTTTGTCATTTTTTTTTATTTTACATTTTGAATTTTTTTTTTCCAATGGCGATCTTTGGAACATGAGACACCTATACTGTCCTGGGTCAAATTGACCCGCTGATTAAAGTCAAGTCAAATGAATCATGCACAGAGTCTTTATGTTTTCCACTCAGTGTGGGTGGAGTTTGCCCACGGGAACAGAAAAGGTTCCCGTCAAAATTTGCATGAACACCTGCTTTCTCGCAGTTTCCTAGTGAAGTAAAGAGGATAGTGAGAAAGTGGGCTTGTATGCGTGCATCTATGGGGGGGTGTGTGTGTGTGTGTGTGTGAGATCAAATATTCTCATAGCTGCAAGGAAACAAAAAGAATTGGAAATTTTTGGACCCTTTTCACCCTTCAACTTAACTGCCGGGTCAAATTGACCCGAACAGCATCTGTGTAATATGTTGACTCAGGGGGAGGTTGCAAATGTGTAAAATGAAATATTTTCAATTTATACATAGAGTGTACTTATTAAGATAAATAGAAAAGGTTTCATGCAGAAAAACAATTCTTCCAACTATTTAAAAAATAATTTTTAAACTTTAAAACGGGTCAATTTGACCCGCAACATAACAGGAGGATTAACCTGAAGGTATAAAGAACCACACAGACAGTAGTATCCTTTCAGCTTTTGCAAAGGAGGAGAGTCTCAGTACTGCCTCTGGACAACTCCAACGTGTCCCCCTGCAGCAGCCAGGTTCTATTCAAAGCGGGGTGGGGGTTGGTCATAAAACAGACCAAGGACCAAAGATAAGGAGTATCTTTAAGTTAAGTTACTCCTTAAAGATACCAAGAAACCACTGTCTCCAAGAAGCTGGTTTCTTGTAGATGAAGCTGGTTTCTTGTAGATGAAGCTGGTTTCTTGTAGAAGAAGCTGGTTTCTTGTAGAAGAAACTGGTTTCTTGTAGAAGAAACTGGTTTCTCCAAAAACAGGATGGTCCACCTCACCCAGTTTCCAGCTTAGAGTAGAGAGACAACCAACTTATTCATGAGGTAACCATTTGCAAAATTCTGACATTAAAAGAAATGCATAAAAAGGGAACTTTTGAGTCAAGATTTACAAAGGTAATCCACTAATTACTGAGTGATGCAGTTCTAAGTTTTACAGAAAAAAAATAAAAACAAACTGGAGGGTCCACACAAGATCTGAAGACAAGATCTGGGGTGTGCAAAGCTACGATTTATGAATGTACAAAATCTTAAAAAGATCCATTGAAACATATGCAGAGCATTTTTAATGAGGGTATTTAAAATACCCAACATTTAAATTGTTCTTTTGTGAGAAAAAACAGAATCTTAACCTGGTCAGAAAACCTGCTTTTATAGTGGGTTGCGCAATTTTTATTTATTAATTTTTTTTGGCTGAAAACCTTTTTGTGACACTATTACTTCATCAATGTTTCATTATTCAAGTGTCTTTTAACCCTTTCAAGAATTGCCTTTCCTTTTCAAACATGTGTTTCTCATCTTCAAGACTTAAAGTGTATGTGTATCTACTGTTGCAAAAAAAATAAATGGATAGATAGGTTTGAATGAGTGTTGTGACTGCAGTCCCAACACTGCAGGAAATCCGACTGGTAAAAAGAAAACTTGTTCCATTTTTCTATGTACAGTAATTTCCTTTTCTATGAGTGTTTGAATTTTTCTATGTAAAAACTCATCCCATTTTTCTATGTAATTGACTTGTAGCAGTAAGTCTTCCTGCAAGTCTTCCTGTTTAACCAGTATATGCTTAAGTAGATGTATGTATGGTTAACTGCCTGGAATTGAACAACTCCTTTTTAACAAGAAGAAACATGTAGGAAAACCCAATGTGAATTCTGCCGTGACTGACAATGGGTTTGAGAAAACAGAGCTCAGTAGTCCAAGTCTACTTTCTGTGTAATAATTGTAAGTACAATGTATTTGTAAAGACTTCATATCGTTATTGTGTACTTTGATACATTTTGAATTTCAATTTAAAAAAATTCAGCTCTAAATGAAATAGTTAAGTGAATGTGTAATTCTGGTGTCTTATATGGTTTGCAACTTAACTCACTGGTAGGAATGCATTCAACCAGACACATTTTTTAAATGTTCCATTTAATGCATTTGCAAGATGATAATATGGAGTTTTCTGTTAATGAAATTAAAAATAAAATATTAACTAGATCTTGGGTTGATTGAGTTTGTTTTGGGTTTTATTATTATTTGTGTTCCTTAGTTCTTTCTATTTGTTCTGCATTGCTTCTATTTTTACTTCAATTCCTTCCAAATTATTCTAGCCATGTTTATTTATTGTCTTAGTTTGTCTAATTATTTTGTTTTGATTCATTTCCTGGTCCCCAGTGTGCTCTCCTGTGGCCTTTGTATCATTTTCTCTTTTACTGTCCTTGACCTGCCTTCTACTCTCTCCCCACACCTGCAACCTGTTAGCTCATCACAGGTCTTGTGTGCAGCATTCAACCTCTCAGCACCTCATTCTCAGTTCTTACTTGCTGGTTTGTCCCATTTATTCCTGTTTATTCTGTCTAATCTGCCATCTCTTTGTTGTTCCTGGTTCTTGTTATTTTTCTTCTCCTCTGACTCACTTCACTCTTATTTATTTACTTTCGGTTTTCATTAAACCTTCAACATGACCCATGCTCCCAGCTACTGTCTGCATTTTGGTTGATCAACAAACTCTCACATCATGACAAAATTAACATTATATTTGATCACTTCAATATATCTGCTGTGTTTGTGGCATACGGGAGCAAAATTGTGTTTGCTCTTGCACACATTTAGTGCCATAGCAGAGATTAAGTGAATAGTGAAAGTAAAATAGTAAGATAATGGGGAAAAGTTGTACTGCTTAATGAATTGCCCTCTCAATGCAATGTGATTGAGCCATGCATTTAGATTTTACATGTGGTTGGATGAGCAAATGTCCTGTATACTGGTTTGCTAAATTGTCAAAAGATTAATGGGTTCTGTACATCTGTCTCCAGTACTTTAACGATCCTCTAAATTTCAAAGGGAACACACTTTTACTACTAAATCTTGTTTTTCTAAAAGCAATCTCTTTTTTTCCTCCCCACTGATACACAGACTTAAGGACTTATGAACTGTGTGTGCCCCTGCTGGCTCTTTCCTTCCATTTTATCAGTATGTTTTTAGGAAAGCAGCTTGAAGGTAAATCGTCCGATTAAGCAGATATACATTTAAGTGAGCATCTGTCCTGCAACTGGATTCAGTTTGTAATGTAATTTTAACCCTGAAAGGCACACAGACAAAGTATAAAGAGTGAAAGGTTTTTTTTGCCTTAAGATAAAAAAAAAGCCTTTATAATTTTTATCAATCTAAAGCTGGAGGGGAATGATATCTCAAAATTGCAAATGGATAATAGTTGATGTTGGAAGAGTCACCGATTTTATCAGATATTTTGTGTTTCTGGAACTACTGCGAGCTTATTCACATGTGATTTTATTTTCATTTCGTATATAATGGAAACACCATAATTGGAAAATGTTGTTTTTTCGACATTAGTTCCATAAGATCACATGGACTTTCAAGTCAAATATTACAAAAATATTATGTGTAAATGATACAGAAAATGAGAAAATTGTGATATGAACTTGACAAAAACTGCCCCAAAACAAAGAGAGTGCACACATTCAATTTCTGTGAATGAAGTCTACAAAACTATTATTGATTATCACAAGTAGGTAATGAGAAAATATTAAAATACCTCATCAACCCATTAACCTCACCTTCTATCCCCTAAATATTGCTCAGTATAAGTTATCCACTAAGGAAATGAAACAAAATACTTTTTTTCAAAACTATTTGCACTATTAAACTACTAAATTATATATAGACATTTGAAAATAAAATTTCCCCAAAGTCCTTTTTTTTCTTGTTTTGCTTAAAATGTGTATCAGCTGTGCTGGCCCTCGCCCTGATGATTGGTGATTGTCCATCCCCACCATTTGGCTGGTGTGCAGGACTCATCGATCAATGCAGCACCTGGAGTGTGCATACAATTAAAGCACTTCCAAGGTGTGCACAGCAGACATCCATTCATGGTTTCCAATGTTGTTTTGTATTGATAAATTACTTCTAACCTGGCTCAGTTCAAGTTAGTTTCTGCATACATCTGTAATCAAGAATTGCCTGAAGCCTGCTAAGTTGTCCTCTGTGAGAGCCTTAAGTTGTTTTTCATAATGTGCATCAGTTAATCATAGTCTTTCTTAAGCTGTACAATCCAGGTGTGGATCTTAAAACACAATGTTTTATAAAGGAACAATTGATTAGATTAGCATGTTTTAAAACAGTAGATTTTTCCACAACAGAATATATATATTTTCAAATATATGATTGAGCAATGCAATCTGCTCCCTAGCTAGATTAATCTCTGTATCATGAGTTTCTTAAAGCATTTTTTTTTTCATTTTAAAATCTGAATGAAGAAACTTGTGTAAAAGCTCTTGCTGTGTAGTAATTGTATCCAGCAGCTAAAAAAAGGGAAAGAAGTTGTGTATAGACAATATCAAGACTTAAATTTGTGAATTTTTAAAAATGATGGGTCTTGGGGAAAACAAAAGTGTTTCTGAAGAAAAACAAATGCCATTTTTTACCAAGAGTTTTAACTCTGGGAAATGTTATAGTTAAGCAGGGGCTTTTCACAGTGATCCACGTGGTGTGTGGCTTTAAGAGAGGGCAGATGGTCCCACTCAAGCAGGAAGTGATTGACATAATGACACGGCCGACCATGGAAGGTGGGTGTATGTGTGTACCGAATGAGCGTCTGGTGACTGATTCTAAAAATAAATCTGTTAAGTATAGTCTAATATGTTTCTCCCATCTCTGTTTCTGAGGTGTTGTTGGCCTTCATGTTTATAAACAATATTCTTGATTGAAATGACTTTAATTTGCTGTGAAATCTTTTTAAAATACAACTCATAAACTAAAATGAGTTTCAAATTTGTACGCGAGCAAAATCCGAAGTTGATTTAAAAAAAGAAACAAACAAACCTTCCTTCACTGGACTGTATTCAGTTTTACTTTGACTGCAAATCTTTTCTAACCAGCCATACATGCCGTGGCCAAGTACACAACTAGTTTCTTGGTATTCATACCTCAGCAACTCTAAGTGTATATTTCACAGAAATGTGAGACTCATTGTAACAGGTGTTCTTCTTGCTTTCTGTTCATTTGTAGCACTGTTGAATACATTTTGTATCAGACAGTATTTCTTTTGTTGGTTTCCTGTTCTGAGATAAAAAAAACTTGGCATTGCTTCTAAGGTCTAGAAATTAAAGCGTCCACTCAATATATTACAGTCGTTGTCTACTTGCTACTTTGGAATGTAAATTGTTGACTTTAGTTAATTGTTGACAGTAAGTCTAAGAAACCAGTTTTGATTGGAAGGCATCTTTTTGTGGTGATTTGAGTTTTTCTGTGTATTTAGTTCGGCTCCCCTCCGCCCTCCCTTGTGTGGTCTTTGTGTTTTGGGCGTCTAGTAGCCGCCCTTAAGGGGGGGGGGTACTGTGGTGATTTGAGTTTTTCTGTGTATTTAGTTTAGGTTTTCGGTGTCTGTCTCTGTGTTGTCCTGTTGCTCACCGTGATTAATCCCAGCTGTGTCCCGTTCCCTGATTGCCCTCCCTGTGTATTTAAGTCCACCTGTTGTCTTTGTCTGGTGTCGTTGTTGTCGTTGTCGCTGTTGTTGTCGTCGTCATTGTGTTACCCCGTCATCATCATCGTGTTACCCTGCCATCTCGTCGTGTTCCCTGGTCTCATCGTGTTTTTCCTTCATTAAATCCTTTTTTTTTCACTGCTCGTCCTGGTCCCGCCTGCAATTTCTCACCGCACCAAAACCCACTTCATGACACTTTTGCTTTTTCTTCCTCTCTAAACAAGTCCTGTCTTAAAGTAAATCACATGTCTGAGTTCCAAGGAGAAGCCCAACAGGTTTACTTTCATGAGAAAAGCCTCATATGCATGCTGTACAGTTACATGCTTGATTGCTTTAGGTTTATTTCAATGGACACACGCAAAGATGAAAAAAGTAGGAGATGTGGCAAAATGTTACAAAGGAAAAAAGCGAGATAAGAGTAGAGAGTAAAAAAGAATAAAACATACAAGCAAACGTTCTTAGAAATCTTCTAGTATTTATTCTGCTGTAGAACAGGAAGAAAGCAGAAGATGCTTTGTTTTTATTATGCTTGGAAACCTGATCGTGCCCTGAGAACACTGACTATATCAAGTTGATTAAACCCACACAATGGTGTATGTGTCAGTTAGTAAGGGAGGAAAGGAGAAAAATATATAAGCTCTAATCTGATTCTTTGCAAAGATCTGACCTCTAAAGTTGCTGTTGTGACTTGTAGTCTTTGGTTTCTTCAAATTATCTGACCAAACCAAACCACTTCCCCTGAGTACACAACCCACCCAGATAGTTCTAGTTCAGTTTTGAGAGCCTTTCAAAGTTTTTTATATTTGTGCAAAATAAGTGGCATAGTCAATAAGATGACATGCTGACCTTTTAACATGTTGAATAACTGAGGAAAATGTAATTTCCTCGAGGTGAATGATGCAAAGAGGACGTTACTAGAGGATACATTTAGTTTGAGTCGTCAGACCACATAGAATAAATTTTTAATCACAGAGGTTGAGCTTCTGGACTGTTTTCCATTGGGGGACTGTGTGATTTGTGGGTGTTTTTAGGAAAACTGTTAAAGAGAATAAAGATTGAATTTTTTAGAGCAGTGCTCAGAGAGATCTGACGTCCTGGTCTCCTTCAAAAAAACTGCTGCACCCCCTTTTTAAATTTACTTATTTCTTTTTATAAAAATAACTTTTTGCCACCAAGAGGTTGCAGGCCTTCTTTCTCCTTCTAGCATTTCAAAAAGATTAGACGTTATCTGTGATGATGATGTAGCTGGAGAACATAAACTACTTTAGCCATGAAGTCAAAGGTAATTGCATTATCCTGTTTAGATAAAAAAAAAAATCCTCATGTTGTCATGTGCTCTAATGTAGACTACTCAGCATTTAGACCAATATCATACTTCTTAGTTCATTATACAGAGAGACTCCTATTATTGCAACCCAGAAAAGGAATTAGAACGAACTTAAAATCCAGAAAAAAATGTCCCACAACAGGAACACTTAGATTTTATTTTTTCTTAGAAACGTGGATTACTCATTACTTTTACAAACTTGGAGCATACTTAGAAAGTCCAGAGAATACTTATACTTGTCTAGCAACCGAGAAGTCCAGAGGATCCTTACTGACTTACACTTATTTAGCAACCCAGAACAGAAATTAGAACAAACTTAGAATCCAGAAAAACTACCTCAGAACTTTTTTCTTCTATTCTTCCAACCCAGAAAAGGAATTAGACCAGAGGATACTACTTGCATATACTTATCTAGCAACCCTGAATAGGAGTGTCTAGTATTTAGAAACTGCGGAGGACTCACTTTTAACCCAGAAAAGGAAATAGTCACTCTTTAGCTTATTTTTTCAGAAACTGTGGAGTTTGCCTGGAAGAATCTGTCATCCAGGTTGTTCCAGGCTGTTCCAGGGTACTCTGTGTTTAGATGCAGAGACCAGAAGCCCAGAGGACACTTTTAGATTAACATTGTTAGGCTACTTTTCAGACTCATCTTCTCCCAACCCAGAAATGGAATTAGACCAGAGGACACTTAGCAACCCTGAACTGGAGCACGTAGTTTACATACTTTAGATCAACTGTAGATTCGTTTTCTTCTTCTGCTCTTTCCTTTGGTTTATTTTGTTTGTATTTTCTTTCAATTCCTGTAAACTTTGTATTGCCTTATTGCTGAAAATATGCTATCTAAATAAGATTACCTTTCATTGTATTTCAGACAATGCTTGTTCTAACCTTCCCACCTTTTCTCCACTGAAATTTTAATCCTAAGATGTCAAAGTTACACCTAAATAAATTAATAACCAATGTTATTAAATGAACTTAAAAAAATGAAAATGATCAAGTTGTTTTCACAGTGTTTTTCTTGTCAGGTTTGCCCATTTAGTAGAAGTAAAGAAAAGTCACTTTATTTACATCAAAATGCTTTTCTTTAAGCATTGGCCTGCTTTTAGCACAATCTGTCTCCTAGTCTACTCCAAACACTTTCTTTGTCTGTACTGAGCAGAAATTGGTGGCATGTTGAAGCCACCACTGAAGGCATATTGAACTCAGGGTATTAATGTACTTGGGGTATTCGGGGCGCGCAGAGACCCACAAGCTTTTACCATCTGAATGAAAATACACGGTCCTGCCACACCTACAAGTAAGAGACCAACAACTTCCATTTCTTTTCATAAATAACAGGTTCTTCCGTGTTTCTGTTTTATGACATATTTTGGTCTTATATAACTAAACCTGCTTTAAGCTGTCCCACGTGTCTTATGCACTTATTAAAATTGTCGTTGGACTACCTGGCTGTCCTTAGGTTCCCATTACAATTGAGTGGAAGAGCTCCAGTTTTATCAATAAGTAGGAGTCATGATTTACCATCTGTCTCAGGGAAAATACATTGAATTTTTGCTTCATACATTTGATATACGTGTTTTGCAGTACTTGTACTATCATGTAGTATAAAAGTCTATCCATTGCTGAAAGATCAGAGGCTTTATTGGTTGAGACTTTATGAATCTTAGTAATACAAAATCATGTGATAAGCTAAAATCTTTGCCTTTGATCCTGCTCTGAGCCACAATCTGAATGAAAATGCACGGTTCCACAGTTTTAAGGTTAAACCGAGAAATGCTTTTATACCTCAGTCCATCCTGGTAATAAGCGTTAAACATTACTCAATGTGGAATGCTGTCCTCTGTTCATCTTGAATGTACCTTTTGATTCTGTGTATATGTCTGTAGATAACAATGTGATGCGAGATGAATATCAGACTACCTCTGAAAATTAGGATTCTGTCCTGTTTTATGTTGTATGATGCAGTCATCCAGCAAACCTCCAGGCCTTCACAGAAAAGCTGGATTGTTTTTTTTTTTTTAAAAACTGGCTGCACAGTGTTTTACTTAGTTGCATTAGAGTAAAGTAAAATACAAGTGTAAGCACACCATGCTTTAGAGCTAGTATTTAAAAAAAAAAAAGAATTTCCCTTCTGCTCATGCTCTACTGGAGATAGTTGTGCACATAAAACAAATCCATGTATGTTTGCAAGAAACTGTAACTGAAGACAAATTAAATAAAAATAATTTATCTCTGGGATGTTGTAAACTGAGTTTTAAAGTAATTGGTTGATGGAAATTAAATTGACCATTTTACTTGTCAAGTTCGTAAAGTAAGTTGAGTATTTTTAACTTTAGCAAACTTTCAGTATAATGTTTGTTTACCCAGTTGGCCAGAATATTTTGTCTGTCTTCCTGTTTTCAGTGCAAAAACCAATATAGTGTGGAATGTGAGTTGAGACGACTGTTGCGCACTCACTGATGATGACGGCTACCTAACCCACCTGCAGTGGATTTCAATGCGCGCGCACGGCTCCCTCCCAGCCTCGTCACAGAGGCTCCGGTCGCTTGGTATTTAAATCGCGCCCCTGCGCGCAGAGAGCCACAAGCATGCCTCGTCTCTAGAGAGGCAGGGCGCGACTTGGAGACGCTTTGGTTCAGAGAGAGAGAGAACTGTGCAGCCGCTGCTGAAGCAGAGCGCAGGAGTTTTATCCCAACTTCGCTGCTGCAGGTCGTTGAGAGACAGCGACCTTGTTCTTAGGGGTAAGTTCCTGCTGCTGAAATATCTCAGCCCGCTGTCGTTGTTTCTCTCCTCCAGTATCCGTGTTTATCTAAGCTGCGCATTCCACTGTTATATGACGATGCTGATGATGAGTGATGAAAGTAATCTAGAAATTAAATAAACGATGCAAATTTACAGCCTCCTGCCTCTGCGTGTGGTTGTTCAAATTCTGCAAAAGTGCCTTAACTTGTTGCTGATGAAAATAACAGAAAATAGATTTGCCATTGATGGGGAAAATCCTGTTTGTTTTTCTCCTCCTGTACACTTACGCAAGAAAGGACGTCAATTAAAACCAAATATTAAAAAAAAATGATTTTAGGTGGAAAATTACATGTAAAAAATTAAAGATATTTGGACATGTATCTATGTGCTCTTGGGTAATTGTTGTTATGGGTAACAATACGCAGTGACTTATTCATTTATTTATTTCATTAATTTTTTGCTTTGCAGAAAATTCAAGGAGTTATATTTTACTGCGAGACATTCGACAAAATGCATTTCTGAAACCAAAAGTTCACATTTGAAACTTTGCATTGTTCATTTCGTAGCTGTCTTAGCGTAGCGTGAACCCAAAATAACTTGCCCCTTTTTAGGTATGCTCGGATTAAGGAAACAAAATGCGAGAATTGTGCAGAACGGCCTTTGATCCCCGTTCATTTTTTTAAATGCCCGCGAATTAATTAACTTTCTTCTTCACGTCCTGCAATATGCAACCATAACATTAGATGTTGAAAGCACATTTTCACACATCGACGGGCAGAATTCAGTTCATGAAGGGGAAAACGGAGAATAGTTGACCTTTTGGCTCCAGAAGGTGTAAGAAGCTGTCCGGCACCCCTACAGAAAACTTGTATTTGCTTCTATCCATAAATCTCAATCTATGAAAGCAAATAAATGCCCTGGTTTGGAAAGAAATGTAATGATTTCCAGTTGCTATGAAACCAATGAAGAATTAACATAACAGACGACTTTGGGTTGTCGTCTGTACTCATGTGAGTGTAGCAATTATCTAATTTGTGACTCCATATTTGTGACCCCCCTCCCGCTCCTTTATCATGCATGTCAGTTGCCAGAAGGCATGTAGCCCTTAGTTAATATTTGCTTGCTATTGTTAGTGTTTAATCCCTTTGTAGTCATACCCTTCCAGACACAGCAGCATTCCCAGAAGAGACCCTGATCCCGATATTCAGAGCACATTCACCTTCCATTTCCTCATCGTCTCTGGTTATTTCTTATCTCAGTGGGGGGGGAAAGCTGCACATATGGAGAATTAAAGGGCCGCCAGATTAAGTTATTCCAGCCAGAGTTCACAGTGTTCATCATAAACGAGTGGCATTTTTTTCCCCTCTGAAGCACGAACTGAGGACACCGCTCTCTAATCTGTGGGTGTCTGAAAGTGCGACTTGTCTACATGAATATACTGGTGTGTGCAGAACTTTGTTTTATATGACAAGCATGTGAGGAAAGAGGCCAGAGAATGTTTGGCACATCTGTAATATCTGAAAGTGCGGTGTGAGCGCGGGGAGGCGCACAAACTGCTGGAAAATCTAAGCGCTGACCTTGGTGCTGAATTATTCCCGCTGCGCGCACAGTGCCTGCCCTCCATGCGCCGACAGCGCGCGCAGAGCGGCGGCTCTCCTGCTTCTCTGACACGCGGCACATTCCTTGCACGCCACCCACGCGGTGAGATGCGAGGTTTTCAATGAAAAACCGCAACTCGTTCATGTGGCTTTGCATTAAACAGGAGGAGAAAGCAAAAGCAAACAAGGGTAATAGAGCTGAAAAGGCAGTTAATTTCAAATACAGACGTAATCATTTAATATTTTTCTTTAGGTATTTACAAAACAGGCCTGTTGAGATGTTAATCCAAGTCTGCTAAATGTTGCCATGCTGTATTCATGTCATTGTCACTGGATGCACAACATTTGAGTGCAAATAAAGTCCATATTGACTTTTTATTCGAACATTTTCAACAGTATTAAATGGAAACTGACTGTATTACAGTTAATTTTTAACCTATAAAAGTATTAGATTGCTAATGAAAATATGCTATATATATGTCTAGATTGTTTTTTTACTTGTGTGTGTGTTTTCTGCTGCTTGTGCAGATGAGGGAGCAAAGCTAGTTTGATTTGAAAATGCACCACAGAATTTCTGATGTTACTTGTGCACATCCGATCTTGGACGTAAATGTCTGTTCAGCTGTTGTGACTCAGAGGGATTCGTCTTACAATACCTGTGGACAGAGAGCAGCAACACTTTGATAGAAGGAACAGGAAAAAAACAGCTGCTACCTGCCTTCCTACTTCATTCAAATCATTTTTTCAAGTTTGTTGTCAGTACAAATGATCCTTTTCTAAACCTTATCCCCATTTGAGGGGGAACAGCCATTTGGGCTAATTTGTGATCTTAACATTTTTGAATAGAGCTGCAATCTGATCTGCGCAAGCATTTAGTGCTTCTTGATTTGATTACATTTTCAAACTAATTGGCAAATGTTCCTGTAATCTTCTTTGGACATTTGTTTAGGCATAAAGGTTTGCCAAAAGGTAATCAGGGATATTTGGTGGGGCATTGCAGTATATTGGAGCATGTGCATCAATATCACAGTAAAATTTAAATTGTTCCACCTATAATTTGAATGTTGCATTATTGATCCTGGTATCCGATGTTTAAAATGGGGATTTCATGTTTTCCTCGATTCAGAGAAAAAATATCTATTAACAGTACGGTCAGAGCAGTGTGAATCTATATAGTGTGTGCAGGCTATTCAACAATTAAAAAATGGATTAATCAATTCCACTTACTTTGAAACTACGAGCATACTAGAGAAACTTACTAGTAGACTAGAGAGCTATGGAAAAGCGAGTGGAAGTTCGGTCACTCAAGACAGGCCCGTTTATGATTCTAAAGGACAAGTCTCGTTTGTATAGCAGCCCTCATAAACAGGATTCAAATTTAAAGTGCTTTTCAGAAAACAAAGGAACAGTTTGTTTTCTGAGGATAGGGAAATCATAATAAAGATGAAAAATGACAAAATGGAACCTTTTAAGCATCAGAAAAGCCGAAGCTTAGCTGTGCTCATTTTTAGACAAAAAACCTAAAACGGAATTCATTAAATCTTTTACAGATCATGAGAAAACAGTCAACTGTAATGCTTTTAGTCCTACTTTAAGGTCCCCAACAGTTGCTCCATGTAACAGGTTTGTAGGGATTTGGCTCCAGACCTGAGAAGCAGATAAATGAAATGTGGCCTCCCTTTAAGTTCTGAAGGTTGAGTAAACTGTAAGGACTGTAGCAGGTTCATTCAGTTTCATATAGATTTAGTGGCATTTAAGACCATAAATCAGATTTTAAAATGTATCCTTTAACAAGCATTTAGGCCAGAAATTGAATTTTGACCAACAGGTTTAGGACGGTAGTCTCTGTAAGTGGTGTGCTTGTTCAACCGCTGATCAACAGAGAGGTGATTTTATAAAAAATAAATAAATAAAAAGCAAGTTAAAGCATTTTCAAATAAACCACCAAAATGTTGTTGAAAATTTAATTAGAAACAACTAGCTTTGTATGTTAAAAAAAAACTTCTTCCTTTTAAATATTAAGAAACCTTTGCAAGAAAATGTAGCAGTAATGCATTTTACTGCATGTTTCTTTGCAGTAAAATGCAAAGAAACATGCTTAGGCTCTGAAGATTGTTTAAGCGCCATTAGAATGATATGTTGGTATCCAAATTACTAATGCTCTTTAACATAATTGCAGCAAGTAATTGAATGTTATGGAGATTTCCAAATAGAAATAATCTGCAATTTATTTACAATATTCTAAATATTTGCTTTTCAAATTATTTGATACATGTATCTGTTCTAATGCAGTTCCCTCAGTGTGCAGAGGTATAAACAGGTTTAACAGATTGCAACTGCTTGAGAACATCACCTGCAAGATAACTCTCCTGAAAACAAACTATAGATCACATCCTAGTCTGAATTTTTGTTTTTCTTACTTATACATGTGTTATTGTAATAAAAATACATCTGAGTAATAAAGGATGCACTTTCACCATGTGATTTTACAAAAAAACAAAGTCACAAGACCGTTTCACCATTGATAAGCACTAAACAGATATTTAGTACATTAATGATCCATTTTTTGCAGCTGTGTCTAGTAGCTGTGGCTGCTATGGTGATTCTACAGGAAGCAATGTTGGACTTTGAAAACGATCTTTATGCAACATATAAACTGACGTGAGATGATTTCTAAAGAACTTTGATAATTGATTCCTACCACTAACGTCTGCCCTGGTCATTCTTACAAATCACTTCAGAAATCCATGCAATTTTCTCACATTATGCACATCTCTGAAATATTTTACTGAATGTGGCAAGTCTCTCTGGATGAGAGATTTTAATGAAATCATGTAAAGAGAAAAATAGAAAATACGCAAATGACTTAAAATAACCAGTCAGTTTTTATGTGATGCAATCAGCCATGTGCATTTTGTTTCTAGATTTATTGTAAATTATCTAATCAAACTCAAAAAACCTGAGTTACTTCTTGTTCTTTAGATGAAAATATAGAGTGAGATTTTACGCAAAGTTCTGGCAAGCAGCTTAAATAACTTCTGTATCCATTTGACTGACTTATCAGTTTAACATTTCTGTTTCCTCTTTTCAGAAACGTTCCTGGGGGAAACAGTACAAGTGAACACACAGACACAAGTCACACACAAGCACAATGCAGGAGTCGGAGCCCACAGTCTGCCAGCTGCAGCCCAACATCATCTCAGTGCGCCTTTTCAAGAGGAAGGTTGGTGGTTTGGGCTTCCTGGTGAAGCAGAGGGTGTCCAAGCCGCCTGTCATTGTGTCAGATTTGATTCGCGGTGGAGCAGCAGAAGAGTGTGGCCTGGTGCAGGTGGGCGACATAGTGCTAGCCGTCAATAACAAACCCCTGGTAGACCTTTCATATGAGCGAGCATTGGAGACTTTGAAAAACGTGTTGCCGGAGAGCCATGCCGTGCTCATCCTCCGAGGGCCCGAAGGGTTTACCACCCACCTAGAGACCACTCTGACCAGAGACGGCCGCCAGCGCACAGTGAGGATCACCCGACCTGCCTTCCCACCCTCAAAGTCCTTCGATCAGTGGTCCCCTCTGAGTGCATACAGCCCTGGGCAGCAGCTCAACAAGGACCCCCAGCTGAGGGCCATTGAAAACCTGTCCTCTCCTTCCATCACCCAAACGCTCTTGCAGAGGGGAGGGATGCAGGGCCAGGACGGGGGCCGCGGAGCACTCCTGTGCAACGGGCTGGAAGAGAACAATGACTTGCTTAAGGAGATTGAACCGGTGTTGCATCTCATCAAAAACAGCAAAAAGGAGATTAATGGGGAAGGCCAGCGGAATGCTGGGAGAAGAGATGCAGAGATTCAAGTGGCATGGTAATTTCTAATGTGATAAGTCGTTATTGATCCCTTAATCTAACTGCCTTTTCCTTTATACCCCTCCAAGCTGATGACTGGAGTAGGAGCCCAGGCAGACTTAGAAGTGAAACCCTTGTTGGGGAAATGTTATTGGCTTCCACAAGAACCTGCACCTGGTCTGGTTTCAGAACAAATTCCTGTTCACTCTGTCACCATGCAGTCTCTGAACAGCCTGGCACATCTGTGTTGCATTAGCTGTTACATCCAGGCTGTCAGTACTATGACTCAGAGTACAGTGGTGTACATAATTCATGTCTGCATGCTGGCCTCCAGTAAACCTCACTTAAAGTGACAGTATTTGGAATATATTTGTCAGCTGCTTTTCTTAATTCGCTAAGCCAACTACGATGGCTCCATTAAATGACTTGCATCAGTTTGGCAGCTTTCCCTTAATTGTGAGGCTTGTGGCAAAATCCTACAAATTTGAAATGCATGGCAGAAATGAAATAATTTGCATAAGATATGTTAGTATTCTGTATAAGTAAGTATATTAGGGTTTTCTGTCAGCTTGTGAGAGATTTAAAGTTCACAGCTTGGAGGAATTCAGTGGATAAATGTCAGGGCATTAGTTCTTTGTCCTATGAGGAAAATTTAATCAGGGACATTTTCCAGTTGGTTATAAAGGTTGCACTTAACTGTAGAATACCTGAAGTACTGTAAGCTTAAGTACTCATTTGGGACCAGGTTTCACAAAATCCTTCAGGAAAAAGTAATGAAAATCAATGTTTGACTTTGCCTAAATGGTCTGCACCGTGTTCTGTTACTGACATATCAGTTATCTGCTCCCACAGCCAAGTGAAACCACATTGAGGCTGCAGTCTGCTTTTGATCAATATCTAATTTTTTGCCCGCTGGTGCAACTCCTTTTGTCCATCATAAATAGGCTGTAAGTGATTCACTGCTTTCTGTGGATAGGTACACAGACACAGCAGTTATGTTTTGAATAGTTTCATATGAGTTCACATGAACTGGATTCAAACACAGTTGAAAACTAAAAATCAGACGGTATTCAGGTGTAAGGTGATGTGGTTTAGATTGGTCTTTATTTGCAGTGTCCAAAAACCTAAACATTTTAAAATCTATTTTAAAATGTGATTTGAGGTTGAATGACAGTCTTTTCATAAAATACTCAGCAGCAAAACTGAAATTGATCAGACTTGCAAATTAAACCCTAAGAAATATGTACACTGCTGACTTTCTTCACCCTTGTGATAAGTCATAGTAAAAGGGATTCTCTTGGTGGTGTTCAGCATGAGATGGAATTAGTTAATTCTTCTGCAACATCAGTCACTATTTGTTGCACAGACAGTAAATGCACGACTCTTATTTGGGTCAGAAACCCTTTCCAGGATTAAAGAACAGATTGTGAAAGTTTTTACTCTGTAGGCGTTCAAACCAACAAGCTGAAAGTCTAGCATTCTGCATAATCTTTTTTTTTTTTTTTTGCAAAGTCTCACTTAATTTTATTTTTAACTTTCTCATTCTTAAGAAATCCTCCTGCTTGTTGTTTGGTCTCAGACCTCAATGGTTAACCCTGAAGTAATTGGGGTTTAGGAAGCTGGCCTGTCCAAAACAAACTTTGTGAAAAGCCATCTTACAATTTTTAAACATACATTTAAAATTGTATGTGCTCAGGAGGAAGGACAATATGAAAACACCACTAGATTTTCTTTCATAGCAAAGATAGCCTCGTTGCCAGAATGTGACTGTCTAATAAAGCAAGTGAGACCTGGATATGAAAATGAGGAAGTTTTAATTGCAATATAAAATTTTAGACTCCCATTTTAGAGGACAAAATGAAGTAATTCGTGAGCTGTCTGTTTTGATAGATGATGAAAAGACTTCAGTTCGATCTTTTGCAATTTTTCACACCTACTTTCTCCCCTAATGTTGCCATTTTGTCTCAACTACTTCCACATAGATCAACAATGCATAACACTTTTTATGACACTTGGGGGATAAATAATTCTGACATTTTCAAATCTCTGCACATTTTTTCCTAAATACTTTATCTTGAATTGCTTTTCTCTTCATTGTGGTTTTGATGCTCATTTTGACTAGTTGACCTCAAGGTGACCCTTTTATGTTTGATGCTTCTGATCCTTGACTCTTCCTGATGAACTCAATCAACTAATTTTCCAACAGTACACAATATAATCTTAAAAAATAAGTTATTTAAGTCATTCACTAGAACTGTAGAAATATAGTTAAGATGGAAAAAAATAGGATCATTTGAATGTCTTCAAGCCTCTTTGGGATTTTCTGCAGTAATGACCAGGGTTGTACAGGAAATACTCAGCAAAAAAAATGTATTAAAGCCAAACTTCCTCATTCAAAAGCACAGTTGTGGTCCGTGTGTGTAACAAGGCATGCCAAAATCAACATTTTATGCACTATCAAGTTAAAGTCACCAAAGTCTACATTTCAGCAATCAGAAGAAGTTACCTTTTAACTGTTTTGATTTCTGATGAAGATCTCAACTGAAAATGGGCATAAAAAATTCTGATTATTTTTAACATAAATGTTAATGTATTTCCGGGTAATCTTTCCACAGTAACGTTTCTGGAGTCAGTTTTTAAAGACCCATTGTCAGGGACAGAAAAGCGTGGAACAATGGCTGTTGCTTGTTTTCAGCAGAGAAGGAGGTATATTTTCACAGCTCCACGTCAGGCAGATGATGCTCTGCGTCAGTCAGCAGTAATCGCAAATGACACATGCGACTTCTCCCATTGTTTCAGCCCGTTTGAACTCCAAGTCTGCAGCGTCTGAAAGAATATGCTTCCCCAAATTGTGGCAATAACGAGATGGAATGTGTAAGAGAAAAAGGATGCCTATGAGGATTTACAATTGGCATGGACACGTCCTCATGGCGATGGCAGGGAAAGATGGGCGGAGTGGTGGTAGGGGGGTTGAGTGTGTGAAAGACTGTAGGAGGCGAAATGTGTGTGGGCGTTTTCGAATGGAGGAAACCAAACTTAAGCAGGGAGATTAGTTCTTTTGTTTTTTTTCCCCCCAAGTCCTGTGTTCTTCAGTGTGGCGGCGGCTCCAAATCCCACCCACAATCCCATTCTCACCCACAGCTCAGATTGAGATATCTCACAATTATGTACAATCCTTCCTTGACTTGTAATATTTCCCTATTGTAATTTTTACACCTCTAGGTTTGTTCAGTGTTTCTATTTAAGAGCGTCATCTGGATTTAAGTTTGCATTTCTTAAAATTTGCTTGATTAGTTTTGCCACATAGTTACTTAAATAATACGCAACTAGCACTACCTGCAGCACTAAACAAATCAGTGCACCTGTATACTTTTGAAAAGACAATCCTGTTTAAGGTTTACCTTTTAGACACAGAAGACTTTCATGATTTCAATAGCATTGGTGAGCAAACAGTCTTGTGTCCACAAAGCCAAAATTGAATATTGTTTACAGTCTGTGTGTGCTTTTAATTGTCTGGGTTTGCTTTTTTTGTGAGGTTTTTATGTTAAAATGATAGTGGCTTGTGCAAGATCAGAGTGCACACACCTGATGGAAAATTGGGTTTCTCTTCCAGGGACCTCGGTGTGGGAAATGAGACATCCGTCCCGCTGGGCTCGGATAATGACAGAATGTTGGAACACGTGCCAGTGGCAGACCACAATGCTGATATTGACAAGGTAAAAAACAAAAGCACAACAAAAACAGCATGTTAAAATAATAGTAATCCTTTAAAAATGAAAATAATCTCCAAATTAGCTCTGAATGACCCACAAATCACAGCTGCTTTTTCTTTGCATTTGTCTCTACTGAAGTTTAAGTCTGGCCAGGTTTTGCTACAGTGTCTTAGTTGTAACTCTTTTGCATTTTGTCACATAACTGCAAACTTCTGTGCATGTAATTTCATGCAGTAGAATAACACAAACTAGTACATGTCTGTGAAGCAGACGGAGAAGGAAACACTTTTTTATAAATATTTTTAAAATAAAGTGTAGGAGGCAGTTGGAATTACCCTACCACCTCTCATAGCACTGACATCACCAAATGCAGTGCACGCAATTTCTTTCAAACTTCAACTAACGAGTAACTATAGTGCAGATGTGTGTAGTTTTACTTCAGTATAAATCCAGCTGTTCAGTGAAGCATTCAAGTTTGTTAGAGAGCATTACTGAATAAACAGAATCATAAGGACAAAGGAACATGGCATGTCAAGGATAACGCTGTGAGGAAGCTTAAACAGATTTGGGTTACTAAACAATGTCCCAAATCTGAAGCACTACTCAGTCCATCTGCCAAACGTGGGGAAGACATGACCATCAACTTTAAATAACAGGCTAGAAGAGGAGAACGTTAATCAGAAAAGTGGTCAAAAGGACGTTGGTACATCTGGAGCAGCTGAGGAGATCCACAGCTGCTCCAGATGTACCAGCTGGATAAAAATCATGTTAATGTTAAGAGGACAAATGTTACTCATATTTATTACAATTCTGGGCTATATGGAAGAATTACAAAAAAAAAACATTATTGAAAGATATATAGTGGTGGCAGCATCATTCTGTTGGGATATATTTCGTTAGCAAGCTCAAGGAAAGATTTCACCAGAGTGGAATTTCACCTTCCTATCCACAACCAAAGTCCAACACGTTTTTACAATTTAACATACATATCCCTATTGCAGCTTTGCACAAGGTGGCAAACTGTTTGCTGATCGAATCACCTCTGCATTTTATTTTTCTAATGATTATTCGTTGCAGTGTTACATCTGACATTCCACAGAAGAATCTCATCATCAGTCTCAGTGATGTGGGTAGTGTCACAATCTGCACACAGCCGCATTATCTGCACAATTGTAACGCTACTCGAGGCTTCATCAATGCAACCGGATGGGGTGGAATATTTCCAGTAGATCTAATGAGTACATGCAGCTGCAGTATGATTTCTTCCAATCAAATGAAGCCTTTTCTTTGCTTAATCAGTTCTTTCAGACCTACAAACAGAATGCAGATTCTTTTGGAATATATTCTGTTTTTCATAGAAAAAACAAAAACAGATTTGAATGCAAACTGACCTCACAGATGAATGTAATATAAAACTTTTAAAATTAATTGAAATGTGCATTTTGGGGAACATAATTGTTACAAAACCAGAAATGATAAATGACTCGCTCACCTGCAAGTCAGTTTTCTCTCTGTGGGAAGAGATTGTCCTTCAATCTTCAACCTGAGTTTCTCCTCCTTTATGACTAATATATAATCACTCTGCAAAACTATGTTCATCCTCTTGAAGAAATCACTGAAGCAGGAAATGTATGTCACAATCTTTTACTTTTTTTTTCCTGAAATCCTAAGAAATGTATAAATATTTTACAATCACAGTTTTTGTCTTCTCAGGCTGTCTGGTTTATTTATTTTCTATCAGCTGTTCTCATGTACCACATTTTGCCGCTCATCATCTCAATTTCCCATCAGATGTTTTAATTGATGGGTGGACTGTTTACTGCATAAATACATTTGCTTCAAATACTTTGGTAATTATGCTCCATCATGCCATTCTCTTAATCAGTTTAGCTGTTATTGTCATTTCTTGTAAAGCAGATCCTCTCTTTTCCATTATTCCTCATTCTTGACATTGATATATGCTGATTTGAATCTGATGGGCGGCTTGAGGGATGACCGGATCATTTAAAAAAAGGAAACATAAAATGGTCTTCATTTCTGATAAATTGACCTGTTTTGATTGAGAAGAAAACCTGGTCAGAATTTATTTTCAACCAGCAGCTGATGTTCCCTCTTCATTTATTCATTTGGCTTGCAGCCTCACAGAGGTGTGGACATACAGATTCATTTATAATTGATGGATCACAAGTTTGGAATAGAGCTGTTTTAGCAAATTGTCACACAATTCCTGCATCATTCAAAAGCAAATGACAAAAATACCATCAGCTTGTGGCTTGATTCTAACTTTGAACTTTTTTCTCCATATACCAACGTAATATGCAGCTCTTTAAACATGTCAGACCTTACCAAGCTCACCTAGCATGTCAACTTTATGACAGCAACAGTGGAAAAGGTTTGAACAGGTATGTCTTGTTTTGAGTGCTTGCCAGGATTACCTGCTAGTAATCAGGAAAAGTTTTGTATATCAGGCCGATTTGACTCAATACAGCTAAAACCTGGCTCAATCTGGGTAAATGATCGCTAACCCATCGACATAAAATAACCTGGGTGTCTCGACGGCAGAGTCAAAGTTCAAACCTCAAAACTTATTGAGACAAGTACACCTCTAAATCAATGTGCATAACAGAACACCTGCACACCTCAAATGGAAGCAATGGTGTAAAAATCAAGAGTTGTTTTACAAAAGATTAGAACTTGTTGCCTTGCTGTACAATGTATTAAAAAACACTAGCTGTCAAAAGTATTTACTTCTCTTACCCTTTCTGTTAGTTTTATTCATCACCAAGAATACTAACCTTTGTCAAATTACACACACACTCATAAGTTGCTCTGAGTTCTCACCTCGAAGGTGAATGGATCGGAGCTTTCTAGTGTTGAGAATGTCAGTCAACTTTACAGGGATCTAGACACAAGTCTGTCAACTAGCATTGGCTTGTATCTTCTATTACTGGCTTCCAGCAAAACACTGTGATATTAAAGTATTAAGATGCATTTTACAGATCTTAGGCACAGAACTCTTATTGGTAGATATTTTACAAATGAATCAGCCATATTTGAATTTTAAGGATGGTGTTTGTATGATTTTTGAAGTGTTGCAGATTTTCTGATTAGAAAATTCCATATTGAGTTAAGAAACAAATGAAAAACTTTGCAAAGCAAGGTCTCCTACTTCCACCTCCATTTTTTTCTCAAATCAACTGGATTAAGAATTACAAACTTAGCATAAGATGGTCTCTTTTGATTGTGTTCCCTTTTTATTATAGCTACCCATTATGTTCCCTATTTTTTAAGTTCTTCTATTTTGACATTTAAAATGTGCATTAGTACCAACGCATAAAATTTAAAGAGCATGCTGACATTCAAAACTTGTTCTTGTGGGGAAAAAAAATCAGCTAAAGTGTCAAACGTTAATGCCAAAGTTACCATTCAGTCAATCGGCAGCTAGAAGTTGTGTCACTGTCAAGAAATCCTGTTTCAAAAAATCCTTTTTGAATTCTGGCAAAATGTTTTTATTTTTTTTATGGAACACTGAATTCTTCTTCAACTTTAGTGTCAATCATGTGTCACTGTTTAACTGCACAGTGAGTCTTGGCTGCTGCTTGAGACTGAACGTACCACAAAAAAGGTCTTTATATGTACTGTTCAAAGCTCCAAACTCCTTTTTAGCAATATGATAAAACACAAAAAGACTCAGCCAGTGAACACTGTTGGCATTCTCTCCAGCAAGCATAATGATTATGTCCCTGTTGCTCAAAACTGTGTAATTAACAATGCAGTGGGAGATGATGAAAGAGCCTCTAAAGAGTGCCATTGATTACTCTGATCTTTGGCAATCACTTGCTGCTTTTCTCCAGGAACGTTTACAGGCGACTTTGGGGTTAAATTGCCTTCATTGATCAGTCAGTAGCTTGAGAACCCCAACGAGGTGAGAACTGTCTCACCCTCGACTTATGGTTTCGCACTGATTGCCTTTATCTTGGAGTAGAAAATAAAACGCAATTGGAAGAGGGGAAGAATGTGAATGGTTTCTGTAATGGGCTCTGCTTTCATAAACTTGTGTGAGAGGATCTTGAACACAATGCATAACAATTTTCCTGGAGATGAAAGAGCTTGGGTCCAAGCTGATTGCATGGTGAAACACTTCTGGATAATGCTTGTTATCTTCATCCTATCTCTCCTGTCATAAGCTTCACTCACATTCACCTCCTGGTAATGGGAGGGCTCTGGCACTTTTCAGCTTTTCTCAATATGACACCTGGTGAGAAACGACTCGTCCAGTCAGTATTACAAGTGTTACAAGTGTCAGAACCTATTAGAGTAGTTATAGTTGTGTCTAATGCATATATATATCTGTGTGCTCTCTGCAGTCTACAGCCCAGGGCAGGATCTCACCCATTAAATCGGTGCAGAATGGCAGCCCCTCCAAATGCCCTCGCTTCATAAAGATCAAGAACTGGGAGACAGGCACTGTTTACAATGATGTCCTCCACCACAGCTGCAGTAAGGTAAGGCAAATCACATGTAATATATAGCAGATTTTTATTTTTTTTATTGACAACAAACCATCCAGTATTTAAGTGAAGGATTTCTATTCTATTGTGTAACTCTTTCTACAGTGGAAAACTAATTAATGTACAATTATCATAGGGATGAATAAGAAATGCTTTTAATCTGCCTCATTAATTTCATTTTAAAACAAAAAGACACATTAATGGTGCTTCCATGAACATATAGAACACAAGTTATATAATATGAATAATTGGAAATAGATTGATACCTTTATTTAAACTTCAATTACAAAAACTAGTGATGAAATGCAATTTCAATCATTTTTCACTAGTTTCAGCTTTGTAGTCCTTGAAGGAAACACATTATCATTTTCACAACCTTCAGTTTTCAGGGATTTTTTTTTTTAATCTAAGCCTGGTAAAAAAACAGTCCCTTTTTCTACGCTTTGCTTTGTGAACTTTGGTGATATTTGAAAGGATTGGAGCTGATTTTACCCAAACCCTAATGTTTGGTTGTGATAAATGTAATGCACCAGCTTGACCGTGAAGGAAACTACGCTATGGAGCTTACTGGAAATTGCACCCACTGTAAATAACCATTCCCCACTACAAAAAGAGAAATGCCGAGCTGAACATCTTCCTCAGCAATAAAATGTCTTAAGCATTCCTCGTGCTCTGGCTTTAATTGCGTAATATTTGGAAGCGTAGCCAACACACTGAATGCCTTTCGCTTCCGCTGCCATTGCAACTGTAGGCAGACTACAATTCAAAAACAGAAGGAACTGCAAATGAGGATATTGATTTTCTGCACTGTTTGCTGATTGGCCAGGATGAAATGCATCCTGAGAAATCCCAGACGGAGCACTGAAGGAAGATGAGTATTGAATGGAATTGCGTAGGAAGGTATTGTGCAAAGTAGTTCAGCTTTGTAGTTTGTGATTTTCTGTAAAAGCTTAATTTTTAGATTTTATTCTAAAATATATTTTTCATCTATTATTTTAGAGTAACACTCAATTACTGAATAATTGGATGCATTGACTTGGACTATTGTATTAAACTGAGATCATATCAAAGGTTACCATCGTTGTTGTCCCTAAACTCAAGTTCATAAAGGTCAGCAGGAGAATGACGTGGGTATTTCAGTGTTTGAGATCAATTGAGCAGCAGCTACCTCTTTTAAATTTATTTTTGTCTTTAAATTATCCCAATGATTTGAACAACAGGAAACTGCACAAAGAATGTGAAATCTTAATTGGTCATTATCCAACACTATTATGTCAGAATTATCTGTGTTGCATGTTTTATGTGATTGGCTCTGCTGTTCTGTTCATGTTTAAACAGCCATTGTCTGTGAAATACAGACCACAGCAGCCCTGGCAAATCTGTCAATATGCTTCCTGTAAAACAATACTTGCAATTACCTGTGAATATTTATTTGGTTAATACAATGGCTCTGCAACATCCACAATCAGTTTAAAGTGCATCTTCCTAAGCACATTTGGAACTGGCTGTTGGAAATGTAGTTTTTTGGTAACTTTTTGTCATACTTCATAAAAATTGTCACAATTTGGTAGGAGAGAGATTTGCCCTTATATTTCAGGACTTGAGCACTTTGTACTCAGTGAGTCACTGAACAGTTGAGTTCATCTACTCAACAGATGAACCTTGACCCAAACTGGGTCACCTAACAGCACAATGATCACCAAAAACACCAGCAAAACTTCAACTGACTGTCAGGAATGGAAAACAGTCGCGTTACAGCTCCTACATTTTCTAGTTATCCCAGACCTGTGCACAAATAAGGAACAAAATCAATATTTAATTTAATTTCAAATTATGTTTACTTAATTGGTGAAACATAATTAAAGAATAGGGTGGAGGTATGAACCTGTGGCATGCAGGTTCACAGTTTACTGTTTTCATCAAGTGTTGTGGCAGCACTGTGGGATAACTACTCTGAAACTATCAGGTCTGTTTTTTCTGTAGTCTTGTTTGGAAAGTGCAAATATCCAAATGGCTTAGAAGCTTAGAATTTACATTTTCAGAATCAGTAAATAACTCTAGTTGCTTCCAGGGAGACTTGTTATTTTGTGGCATATATTTTCTTACATGACTAACTGCACAAATTTGACAGCTTATTGGTATCGAAAGGTATCAAATTGTCATTGGGTAAAATTTTGGGCTGGTATCACAAGTAAGTGATAAAAGGCCATGTTTGTAAGGAGACATGCAGGACTTTTTCAGATGTTACTTATCAATATAATACCTGCAGAGCTTCACCTTGCACTACACACTGGGCATCAGATGAAGTTTCTCAGATGGCTGAACAGTGTGCATACTCACCATTGCACAGCTTGACTTCAGCAGTCTGAAATATAATAGCATAGCTTGGTGGGCCTTTTTTTTCTTAGAAGCTATTCATTCAAGAGCTAAATTTCACTTGAGATGATTCTTGTCTGAAGATTTATAGTCAAACCGCAGGAGATTAGATATTTCAGGGAGCTTTTTTCTTGAGTAATCAGTGCCTTATAATAAAACAATGTATCTTCAGCACACTGGTATGTGGCAGCTCACATGGATGAAATTATTTTCTGTAAATGAGGACTAGGAGAATCAATATGAAATTAATTTTTTTGTCATAATCTTTTTATTGGTACTTTTTGTGAATCTGTAAAAAAAAAAAAGTTGTCCTATTTGATACTTTTTAATAAAAAATTACCTTTCCCTCACATTTTAAGCTCATAAAATCCCGAGCCATAATTGGCACACTGTTCAGCTGTCCAACAGCTGCTTATAAAGGGAATGTTATAATTTTCCTGGTATGGGGTGCTGAAACAGAGCATGAGGTAATTTGTTCATCATTTCAAGAAGTGTGCATTTCAAATTATTCTTTGCAAAATTAAAGAAAAAAAGTTCACATCACAACTTTGTAAATGAAACGCCTAACTAAAAATAGCAGAGCAGAGTGTTTGGGCAGATGAATTTTTGCTTATATTGTTACACCATAAGTCCAGCAGACTTCTTGTTCGGGTGAGTTTAGTTGTTGCACTTGATGTGGTCCAATGACGCATAATCAACAAACTGTAAGATAACAATGTAGACAGCAAATATGGAACCAAAGTAACTGCATGAATTTTATATTTTCATGCAAACATCTTTAGGAATGACGTACAATTTGAAGAGGAATGATTGTAGCTAAACAATGTTTAGATAATTCTGCCTGCTGCCAGAGTTAAAAAATACAGAACTGGTAACCTCTACGGATAAAGAGGAGGAATGCATTTGTAAGAACAACAGTCTCTTGTTCGTGATTTTTATTTTTAACTAAAACCAAAAATACAATTTCTTGTTTTGGATAGCAGAACCTTTAAGTGAAATTGAAATATTCAGCTGTTTAGATGAATAAGAGCATTCACTTTGGTGAAATTTATTTTTTTAATACAGAAATTACAGCCCTTTTCTATCATACTTTTTCATCCACGAACTTTTCATAAATTTGCATGAAAACTTCAATCTCAGTAGCCCGGTTCCAGACATCCCTATGTAAACCATATTTAATTTATGAAATTAATTCCTCTGACGTTCTATTTTTGTACCTATATGTCTATGATAAAAGTCCAACTGATTATCTCCATCTGCCAGCAATTCTATGAATTGCAAACTCAGTGGGTGGATGTTTTTTCTTTGTTTGTTTCTAAGAAGTTCCTTTTTTTTAAATCAGATGGTGTTTGGTATGTTTTGTAGGCTATTTACCAAGTTAGCATAAAAACTTTAAATGTCTTATACTTTATACAATATTAGATATATATGTTAAAATGCTTCTGTACATGTTTTTATCTTTAAATCTATGCAGTAATTTCACTTGCTTGGGTGAACAAGGTCAAATGTGTTGCAGGTTTTTGACTCACCAAAACTTACAAATCTATGTGCATTTGACTCACTGTTGCAAAAACACAAAATAAACGGGATCAAGCAAAAATCATTACTCTTTGAAAAGATAGAAATATAAAAGATTTTTGTTTTGTTAACTGACAAAACTAATAAAAATAATGTAAAAGAATTGCTGTCAGAAAAGCCTTGCAGTTTTTCAGGTTTTAAAAGGTTGACAATGAGGTTCTGCTCAGTAAATTCTGAAAAACGGCTGGAGGCTCCCAGGTAGTTGAAAAGTTTGCTTTTGTCTTGAGCCAGCTCTCTAAATACTTGATGAAATGATTCAAAATTACTCACTGAATTATTTTTGGTGAGAAAATATTATTCCGGTGGTTCTCAACATCTCTTTTCCACATATTCATTTGTGAATGGGATACATCTTTTTCCAGCTGAAATATTTTGACTGGAAGTTTAGCATCCATTACTTCGTTTGCAACACAAACGAGATGCATTAAAAATTATTTTGTGTAATAAAATAATTACACAAAATAAGATGTTCAATCATTTCCCACACTTTTGAGACTGGAATTCTTAGACGCCAATGCTTAGCCTTTTTTTGATTCTCTTCTCAGTTGTCTTGGTTTTTTTCACAACATATTTTGTCACGTAGCCAAAGTTTCTACTTTTAGTCAATGAGTCAGAAAAGGTGATCTTTGCAGTTTTTAAGCATGCACCGTCCATTTGTAACCTAATCTCTTTGCCTTATTGGACAGCCTGTCATGTGCATCCCACTGAATGGGCTGTAATGGCATCTTCAGATTTATTATATATCACAGATGAGGCGTCTTATTCCAAAAGGACAGCTGGCTGGCATGAATGCCCAGAGCAGTGTGACGAGCGGATGTGCTGGAGCATGAGTTATTCCTTTGTTTTATTTTTAACTCTCTACTCATCCATTTTTCCCTTTTTACTCTGTCACCTCTTTGTTTCATCTGTCTTGCTCTTGCTTTTCGGTTACCTCGCCTCAGCTTCCTGTTTCTTTTTGACTGCTTAGTCCGACTTGAAATCCATTTGTCTTCAATTGTAGTTTTTTTTCTTCCTCAGTTTGCTCATGGATTATTTTTTTTTTCTCTTCATGTTTCTTTTTCTTTTTGAACACATTCTCACAGTGTTGGCAAAGTGTAAGTGGGTGGTTGAGTTTAATGAGCCAATTTTGGGCACACTAGGGTCCTACTCAAATTGTCTCTTCGCCAACCCCCTCTACTTATTCTGCTCTAGGTTCTCTCCCCCCAAAAATCAAGGTGACTGTTGACTAAACCTTTAATAACATGATGACCACCCAGGGTGGGAGAGATTTTTTTTTCCATTGTAGCCATCTGTTATTTATGTGTTTGTCTTTTTCTTCTCTGCCCCATTTAGTGGAACGACACCAACATGACTCACTCACTTACTCATTCATTGATACACATGCCATCCACATTTGCAGTGTTTGGAATCCTTAAAGAGTTTAGTTATTGTGAAAACATTTCATTTGAGTAGAATAAAGCAACCCCTTCACATTCAACCCTTGTTCTAAATGACCAGAGAAAACAGATTTATTTATTATCCCTACTCAAATGTAATTATTGAAGTATTTGAGTAAGGGAAAACAATAACTAAAGCTGATTTAACACCTAAACGTTTCAAAAATGACTCATGAGTGTTTTTATTATTAAACGTAAGGAACCAGATGAAAACTGAACTGAAAACAAGTTTTCTAGATTTTTATTTTATGAAAACCTAATAATCATTAGCACTCTTTTTCTCCAGGCTGTTGGACCTTGATTTTCAAATTATATCCAAACTTTACTTTCATCTGAAAGTATGAAAACCATTTGTCTCCACCCTGAAAATCTTTTTGAGGTTGTGGTTATCCAGAAACATAATATAACTGTCTGCACGTGTGAAATCTGGAGGTTGATTATTATTATTATTTTTTTCTTTTTTCCTTTAAGGCAACAAAAATCGATTGTTTTGCTTAGTTGTTTTAATGTCATGATGATTTCATGTTTAAATTTACTTTTGTACAGCATTAACTTGGTTGCTTAATTGCAGGTGCCAATCTGCAGTGAAAACGTCTGCAATGGTTCTGTGATGATGCCAAGTCAGGGTGTTCGCAAACCAGATGAGGTCAGAACCAAAGAGGAACTTCTTCCCCTGGCCGCTGACTTCATTGACCAATACTACACCTCCATCAAAAGGCAAGTTCAGCTCATAATACCGGAAAATAAAAGGCCTCTAAAGCTCTGTGATTGGCTATATGGAGATTTTGGATGATCTGAATGATGTGTTTAGTTAGAAGACCCATTGTCAACTCTACATTTTACCTTTGAAGAAGATTTTAAGTACAGTAAAGACAATATTTGAAAGGCCTGGTTTGGTTTCAGCTGTCTCTTCTTAAATGGAATAAAAAACTTCCTTGGTAAATTAGAGAAGCTGCAGTAGCTTTGGAAAATGTACTTCACTATAAACTCCACAGGATTTGTTAATGGAAGAAATCTAGTCTACAAGAGAGATCCAGTATAAATAATGACACTGAACAAGTCGCCATTAATCTGACATTTCAAATTAGTTTTCCAACTGAATTTAAAAACGACGACTAATAACAAGAGCAATCAGAAGCATAATCATGAGACATGACATCAATACATTTGACATTAATAGGCATTTTGATTTATACAATGTTAACATGTAAAACCATGAAAATAAGGCAGCCAACTTTTACCTATGGGGCTATTGTTTACAATTATTCTAGATGGGCCATTGCTGGTTCACTGCAGAAGAATCCAGATTTAGTCTTTCAATGGATTCCCTTTAAGCCAATTAATTTATTTTAATATTCAAAATGAGACGCCCGTTTTGAGATTCTTTATCACCTTAGTCCCTGTTGATTTCCATTTAGTTGTTCCATTGCTTCTTTTTTAGATTGAGTGGATGTATACACAGCATCCATGTGGGAGCCCATATTCTCAATGTGTCAGCATGTTCTGTGACTGCTTCTTAACAACTTATCATTTGATACTGGTTTGACAACACCACATGTCCTCACAATTTAGTATTCTGTGTTGTCAGTTGTTATATTGTATCCCTGGACCTGTCTTGCCTCTCAGGTATGGCTCCAAGGCTCATGTGGACAGATGGGAGGAGGTGACCAAAGAGATCGAAGCTTCAGGGACTTATCAACTAAAAGACACTGAACTGATTTATGGAGCCAAGCATGCCTGGAGGAACGCTGCCCGATGTGTGGGACGGATTCAGTGGTCCAAACTACAGGTTGTACCCAATATCTCAAAGATTCTCTCTTGTTAGTAAAAAGTTTTAGCTCTTTGGTAGTTGTTTCAAATAAGTTGACAATTTTGGCAGGAAGAGGGCATTTGCATGTAAACATATACATTTGGAAATCGTTGAGATAAACATGGTAAACTGGGTTTTTTTTTTTGGTTTTTTTTTAGTAGTTTCTATTCATCATTGCATTCTCTTAACCAAGAACTGCATTATAATCTCCCATGGATTACAGAAGCCTTCCCTCCATCAAGGTTGAACTTAACCAACCTTCAGCATCACTTATCTGCGATCTATTTTTATTTCTTTTCTTTTTTTGGTCATTCATAATCAATATGTCATGGCCATAAGTAAGAGTGGGAACGTTGACAAATTGAGAAGTTCACGTTTTGGCTCTGCTCAACCTTGAGCACCTTCACATAACTTGGTCACTTGTGCACAAGAGACGAACATGCTAGAAGCAGAGGCTGATCCTGAAAAGGCAGAATCCATTTTTCTCTTGTTGATCTCAGATGAAGATGAGCTGAGAAGATTTGTTCCAGTATGCTGAAGGCTCTGGACAATGTGGGGACATTGGATTATGGACGAGTGGTGTGGCTTTCATGCTGTCCTTGGACCAGTCCACCAAATCTTTAATGAGTTTTTGAGCAAATCATGGGAGCTTATTTGTCTATTTCACATGTATTGCAAAAAATGACTTATAAGTGTCCTCCATATTTTCTGGAGAGTGCTTTAGCAGTATTGCTCCCAGGGATGCTTTAAGGGTGATTTGGAAATTATACACCCAAAGCAACAGCTGCCTCTGCTTTCCTGACACAAACTTGAACCTCTTGTTTCATATCCTGTTTGTGGACAAGATCTTCAAGTGTAGAAATAGAGAGGAGGGCATCTGGTTCAGAAACCATGTTTTTGTGAATCATCTGATGCTGTTGGCTTTTTCAGGTCATAGGGTGCATTGGATTGGTTTTCAGAAACTGGACGAGAGTCTTCTTGTGTTAGTACAGCTCTTAACTGCTGAACGTTGCAAGAACATAACTTTAATTTCCTGTTTCATATTTGCTTTTTCAGGTTTTTGATGCCAGAGACTGCACAACAGCCCATGGAATGTATAACTACATCTGTAACCATATCAAGTATGCCACCAACAAAGGCAACCTTCGGTAAAATCACACTCCAAGTTAATACTATTTATACCATTATTTCTTTTCAGTTTTCCTACTGTTACAGCTCTGCCCCGGTTCCCCTCATTGCATTTGATCCATCTGTCGCTCCATGTAGCTCATCACCCTTCTCCATCTCCAACTACCCCGACTTGACCCTCTGTCCCATCTGTCAATGTGCGCTCTGTCTCTTAACGTCGTATATGACACTATCTGCTGCCTGTCTATTTATCCGTCAGCACTTCAGCACCAATCATTGCTCGGCTGGTAAGGCGGCAGACCTCGCTAACTAGCAATCATTTGTCAGACCCCTGCGCCGCCCTCACACACGTTCTGCCAAGTCCTAATCATATGTGACATCTCACATTTACTTCTCGTAAGATGGATGCATCCTGACTCATTACTACAAGTCTCCTGGCCCTCTGAAAGCTGGCTCAGATGCACATGTCAGAAAGAGGCGCCACACAAATGAGGCTGAAATTTTGGCTTGTCTGCTTTAACATCGATCAATAAACAATGTTTAAATTTGAGTGTAGTTCTTTATAAATCACTATGGGGAAAATGTTGAACATTATAATTGAGGACCTCATAAGCCACTGTCATGTAATTATTATCTTAGTTATCAGTTAGCAGTCATACCTGAATAATCTATTATGTGTAATCCTTTTTAAATCTGTTAATCTTTTTTTCAATGTAATAAAATCTGGAAGTAATTTAAAGATGGATTATGTTTCCAGTTATCTGCGGTGTTGTTCTATAACTAAATTAAGAAGTAGAACATTTTATTGTGATGAAAAGCATGCATCTAATGTACTAGAGACTTTATTGCAGTCTTTCTTCAGCACATTAAAGGAGAGTGCATGGAGTGCATAAGTGCATCAAAGACCATCCTGTTTAAGATTGGATTCATTTCTTGATCAGGGAAGCAAATTATTATTCACATTTTGTCTTTTTTCTTCCCAATCAAGGCCAATGAAAAGAAGTATTGGTGGTTTTGATCATTAGTTAGTTGATTAGTGCAAATACAAATGATTGATCACAACATGTGTTGCTCCAAAGAGAGATGTTTGCCTTTAATTTCTTACATGACCTTGTTTTCTCTGGATGCAGCACATCTGGCCCAGATTCAGACAAGCTGTTCAGTAAATCCATCACACCCTCCTCAGTTACTCACAACCAGCTTAGCTTACCAACATTAACAATCTCACCCCGTAAAGAGCATTAAAACACTAGTGAGATCTAGATTGGGCAACATGTAGCCAGGCTTTGACAGTATCATCCATCAGGTAGTGGTCTAGTTGATTAATGCAGCACTTACATCACCTGATGTGTTGTTGCCTCACCTCTAACTTCAAAACCAGTGTATACTGAAGCCGCACACATGCAGAGATGTCAATATAGCACAGTATTCTCTTTTTGTCTTTACTTAATTGCCTTACAGAATAGCACATATTCCTTATTCCTCTTTTGCAGGTCTGCAATCACCATATTTCCACAGAGAACCGATGGCAAACATGATTTCAGAGTGTGGAACAGTCAGTTGATTCGCTACGCAGGTTACAAACAACCTGACGGAGGTATTCTGGGAGACCCTGCTAATGTTGAATTCACAGAGGTACAGATCAGAAGGATGCAGCGGCAGAATTCTCCATCTCTTTCGCGTTTCTTGGGCTAACATTGTGTGCTTTCATCCTTAGATCTGCATGCAGCTTGGATGGAAAGCACCGAAGGGTCGATTTGACGTCCTTCCACTTCTGCTGCAAGCCGGTGGAAATGACCCTGAGCTTTTTGAGATCCCTGAAGACCTAATTCTGGAGGTGCCTATCATACATCCAAAGTGAGTTCTGCTTTTTCTCTTTGACATGCATAAAACATACACAATGTAACAAAACGACAACAGAGGAGGCTGTACGGAGGGGCATCCACCCACTTGCACATCTTTTTAACCACACTTCTCAAACAAAGGGCTCCTTTCATGCCAAGGAAACTGATTGGTTATCTTTGCATTCCAACTGTGCTGATTATTCCCTGAAAGCACAACTAGCTCTTGTCTGTTTTTTTGGTGGTAACCATGAGACTTGTTAGTGGAAACTTTAAGCTTCTTATTTATTAATTTTGTTTACTATTCCTGCAAGCCAAATCTCAAAATCCGTAATACCGTTGGCATCTTAATCATTAAGCTCTACTTGCACGGTAGCAACGTAATTACACCAAAAAAATCAGGTTTTACTGCCACACTATCATTCACAATTACACACTTACAGATGCACTCCAAGCTATAACAGCATTGTTAAACACTACAGAGTGTTTCAGAATCCCTTGACACACAGATCACCCTGCCAGACGCTTCCAGATTTGGCTTTCTTTTCTCCATACACATGCATCAGCTGGTCCTTAGCTCTGGCAGCAGCTTGGCACAAGCTTCGGCCACGCATAGTGTCTCATCATTACACAAGATTAAACCCAGTGCTGCAAATAATAGACTGAAAGCAATGCTATCAATCCCCCCAAAGGCTTCAAGAGGCCACACTTCCTTTGGCCAGGATCACAAAAGCCTTAACAATGGGTTTCCTGTTGGTAATGTTGGTTTTTGGACACACTAATTTTTTACATGTCTCAGTGGCAATTACACTGGCTCTTAAGGATTCTAGTGATGAAGCATATTGCTATCTTGGCAGTGGATAATGAAACCAATTATCTGATGTAACTCTTTAACTACGTCACTGTTGTCTCTTTCCCCTTCCCAGGTTTGAGTGGTTCAAGGACCTGGAACTGAAGTGGTATGGCCTCCCAGCAGTTGCAAACATGCTGCTAGAGATTGGCGGTCTTGAATTCACTGGATGCCCCTTCAGTGGCTGGTACATGGGCACAGAGATTGGCGTGAGGGACTTCTGTGACAGCTCCCGCTACAACATTCTGGAGGTAGTTTTCGTGCCAGAAAATATAGTCATGTGACGTTAGAAGCAGGAAAGAATTGAAGGCACAGATTGACTGCGGCCTTGTGTCAAGACAAGCATGTGTTGTGTCATCAAATGAGCCAAAAACAATGTAACTATGCAAAATGGAAAGAAATCTGATTAGCAAGAAATGCAAGTATTTGTGTGTTATGGTGTTGAGCTACACTTAAACAATCTAGACTCTAAAGAATCCTTTATGGCCTGTAGTTAAGAAAAGGTGACATCGCAGATGGAAAATGCTGAACAGAAGACTGTTGTTTTTCTATGTGTCATATGTCATATAGCAATACTCAGACACATAAAGAGAAAGGTTTCCAAAGATTTCATCCCAAATCAGAGCAATACAATTTTGAGGAGCACTTCAAGGCACATGGGTGCCAGTTTTGGATTTGTCTTGTAACTCAAGTGCTTAAATTGTGGAGAAGGCTGTTGGCTTCTTGCTGCCCTTTGGGTTTCTCTGTTTTATTCAGCTCCAAGTAATTTTGAAAACATGAAACCCTGGTTTTAACTCAAAGACCTTGCATGCCAGAAATAAATAATCTTTTGACCAATTACAAGATCTTAAAGTTAGGTCAATACAGTCTTGCATTATTAAAATATGACTTCTTGTTCTGCATTTTCACAAAATACAAAACATTCGCAGGATATGGAAATGATGTCTGTAAAAATAAGCATACATTTAGAGTAATGTACCACTCATAAGAATAGCATTCTAGTTGTTTGCTGGGCTGAATCAAATAAATGTGTAAAGCTAAGATAAGTGACCTAGGAGAAGCAAACTGAAGGGTTATCTGGTCACTTTGAAATGAGGGTCGGGCTGTGTGTGTGGGGGGCAGGGACGGTATTTTCATTTTGAAAATATTCCAAACATTTGTCAATCTTCACAGGTATTCCTACAAATTCCCTCTGAGGTCAGACTTTGGATTGGTGTGGGTAATTGCCAACGTCTGAAAGAGATTTCTTAGATTCTACATCCTGCTGGTGTTAAAGTTCACCAACAATACAATCAGCAAAGCAATGAATGAGTTTATCAGGAAAGCCATTTGTCTCTGCGAAGAGTACAGGTTCCTGAAAGAACAGCAGGAACTCTGGAACCATGCTATTTGGAGAGACAAGACCAAAGTTGAGATGTTTGATAATTCACAGTGACATGTTTGGTGAAAACCAAACTCAACAAATCACTACACACTGTCAAATGAACTGTCAACCATCGTGTTGATGATCTCTTCTGTATAACATCCAGAATCAATTGTGAGGCTGTCTGACAGGTGAACCTGGGCAGAAACTGTCTGCAACAGAATGATATCCGAATAAGAAAAAGTCTATGTGGCAGTATGGCTTACTCTTGCAAAGTAGAATATTAACTTTAAAACCACATAAAATGTCCTTCTTAGACATATGACAAAAATGGTCATGTTTGATTATGCATGACTGGCAAAAACAGCTCACAGCACCTATCACAGTTTGGCTCAAGTTGCAGTTACAGACTTGGGCTTCTGGAAGTGATGAATTATAAAATAAACTTTCTCTATAAAAGCATGTGTAAATATAATCAAAATGAAAGTAAAAAAAAAAGGGATGTGAATATATTTTCATATAGATGATGGGTTAAAATTACTGCTGTAAACAGTAGTTTATAAGTTTATTACTTTTTTATTTCTTGTAAACTGCATTTTCGTCTTTACATAGATTTTTATAGATTAGTGCTCTGTGTGTCTGTGATGGGCACCAAATGTTTAGGTCATTGCTCGACCAGATCTGATGGGGTGTATGTACAATTCACATTTAATTGAAAAATCCAAAATTTTGGGAAACCCATATAAGCAAACCTTTTTATCAAATAAAAAAGCACATTGTATACAATTGGTTTTCACATTAATATCATCTCATTTATTTTATGTTTTGCAGGAGGTTGCAAACAAGATGGGCTTAGACACCAGGAAGACATCTTCCCTTTGGAAAGACCAGGCACTTGTGGAGATTAATATTGCTGTTCTCCACAGCTTTCAGGTGATTGCATCCTTTGCTTGAAGTTTTTCTAAATATAGATGTCAAGGGATTTGAAGGTGTGTGCATTTTCCTCTTGGGAAAAGAGAGCTTTTTGCCATATTGGATTCACAGCAAGTTCCTTGTTTACAAAAGTGATCTCATCTCCACAAACACCCTTCTGAGTTATATGCTCAGTGTAGATCTACATATCGTAAACAAAGCTTAATAAAACATTGACATTTATGTGGCTGTGGTGCAAAGCCATCATAATATGGGGTATTTAGCCAAAAGACTGACTTTTCAGAGTAACAAATGAAATAAATTGTCTCTTGACTTGTCTGAATCATTATGTTACTTCTGTTATATGCCAGCTTTAGAGGTTTATAGATTGCAATGTCAATTTTATTTATAAAGCACTTTAAAACTGATATTAACTGCACCAAAGTGCTGTACAATATTCAGAAAGCACAGATAAAACACATAAGAATAAACTACAAATTAAAACATACAGGGCAAGAAAATTACAATGTCAGGCCTTATTTAAAAGATAAAGAATAAAACGAGTTTTAAGAAGTGATTTAAAGTGTTCCAAACTATGTTAAAAGCCACAAAATGCTCTCTAACAGTTGTAATAGAAAATGTCATTGTTTGGCCTTGTTTTATCTTTGATGGAACTGAAGATGCTTCGTTGCCATTTGTTTGGTGGGTGATCTGCTGTGTCTTTTTATTTCTGTGGGATGTTTTTTTCTCATGAAGGAAGTTCCAGGTAATGTTTGCAGGCTCCCGCAGCTGTGATGCTCAGTCTGGGGGGCCCAACGTGTGGAATGGGTTTTTTGCACTGGCTCGACCCCCCAGCCATAGCTAGTTAACACATGGGAGTGGGTGGGTCTCGCCTGCTCTTCCTGTCGGTTGTCCTTCCTGGTGTGAAGTGAGAGTTCCTGGGGGGGCATTGTCTGAGGTCCGTTTGGCAATGCAGATGGGTTCGGCCTCTGGGTGGGTCTTTGCCTGCTTTGACTATATAATGATGTGACGTGTGTTGCTCAGGGCTCTTCTCCTGACTGCGCTCAGTGAGAAGAGTCTTCGAACGCTTTTGCTTTCGAATAAAGAAACTTAAGACAAAGATTAATCTTTCTCTTATTATTGAAACAGATTCTCATTCTTTGTTAAAAAAATTCTACAACACAGAGTAGAGCTCTGTGTTGTACTAAGTACTAAGTAGAGCAACATTTTGTGTTGCTCTACTTAGTAAAATACTTGAATTGTATATAGGAGGAAAAATCCATATTACAAGAGGTCTGATTTCCTTTGCAAAGAAATGTTCGGTTTCTGAAGCAAGCTGACAATTTTATTTTATTTTTTTGCATGTCAATATTCTTTATCACTGGAGGATTAACCTAATTTCCAGTTTGAACAGCCTTCCACAACTTGTTCCTCTTGGCTAGACATGATTAGGGCATTTTGGGAAGAATAAAAGCTAATGACTCAAGATGCCTATTACCCATGTTTAGAGCTTTGGGTTTTCTCACACCAGCTATTTTGAATTTGCTCTGTTGGGCTGCATTTTATTCTATTATGCTTTTTCAGCTGTTTTGTGTACTTTTCCCTTGTAATGGGATGACATGTGCCTCCCACAGTGGTATCTCGCACATTGGTATGTAATGCAGTGGTCTGGCTGGTTTTCTTTAACAGTAATTTATCTGTTTTGTTGGAAAATTTATTAGAACATTGGTGTGTGAAGTTGTGTTATGAAGAATATATATCTCCTTAGGAGGCTGCCCATTGGCGCAGTTGGTAGAGCTGTTGCCTTGCAGCAAGAAGGTTCTGGGTTCGATTCCCGGGTCTTTCTGCATGGAGTTTGCATGTTCTCCCTGGGCATGTGTGGGTTCTCTCCGGGTACTCCAGCTTCCTCCCACAGTCCAAAAACCTGACTGTCAGGTTAATTGGCTTCTCTAAATTGTCCCTAGGTGTGAGTGTGTGTGTGCATGTTTGTTTGTCCTGTGTGTCTCTGTGTTGCCCTGCGACAGACTGGCGACCTGTCCAGGGTGACCCCGCCTCTCGCCTGAAATGACAGCTGGAGTTAGGCACCAGCAACCCTCCCGACCCCAGTAAGGGAAAAAGGGTGCAGGAAAATGGATGGATGGATATTTCCTTAGGTCTACATGTCAAAAATCCAAATACAGACTACCTAAAAACGTCTACATTTAAGAAATAAACATACTCATATATTATATTTTGCCAATAACTGTTTCCAGCTTGCAATCTGTTACCAGAAAGTGATGTGTGTACTATCCACAGTATTATTTCCAAACCACTGAAGTGCTTGGCAACATATGGAGGAGGGACTCGCCTTCTTTACTTTTGGGTTCTAGATGCTTTATCTAACTTAATTTGAGTCATTCTTGGTAAACCTATATCCATTTAACCACACACTTATTGTATTTTTTTAAGGGTTGGGAAGTTAATTGCCATCCCACTTTGTGCCTTTTTAATTTTTCATTCCTTACTTTTAAAATATTACCTTTCCTCACATATTCTTGCTTTCTACTTCAGACTTGCAAAGTGACCATAGTGGACCATCATTCAGCCACAGAGTCCTTCATGAAGCACATGGAGAACGAGTATCGGGTGAGAGGAGGCTGCCCTGGAGACTGGGTCTGGATTGTGCCTCCAATGTCAGGAAGTATTACGCCTGTCTTTCACCAAGAAATGCTCAACTACCATCTCACACCTTCCTTTGAGTACCAGGTGAGAGGGATGCAATTAAAAATAACCCCTGCAGACCAAAAGTGGCTTCCTTAGATGTGAAACATTTCTTGTTGAAAAATGTTATTGTTTTTTCTTTTCTCCTGTGTGCAAAAGCCTGATCCTTGGAACACCCATGTGTGGAAAGGAGTCAATGGGACACCCACAAAGAAAAGAGCCATTGGATTTAAGAAACTTGCCAAGTAAATATTCTTGCTTATATTAAATGAGTGATTTCCTTTATTGGCTCGCTCAAAGAGCCGAATATACATTACAGCCCCAAATGTCAAAGATAATAGATTGTGCGTAATGCTAATTTACACAAGTAATCACCCTACTGATAAAACCAAGACCCATGAAAGGGAGGCTAATGTACTCAGCAGTGAAATTCATCCAATCAACCCCTCTGGGAGTAATCAGAGTTTTGTCAGTTTTCTTGTCTGTGCATGCGCTTATGTGCATGTATGATCTGCTATTAATATAATTGCCTCAAGGAAAGTACAAGCTAGGTAATCAGAATTGTCACCCATCCGTAGCTACCTGCAACAGTAGCTCAATAACAATTGCTTCGTGATCGTAGCAGGAGACACAATGATTCGACACTGTGCCCTGAATTAGCTTACCTTGGATGGTTCAGATGCTTGCTCTTTTTATTTTCTCTGCATCTCATTCACGTCGTCTGTCTCTTATCCCCTCCACAGGGCTGTGAAATTTTCTGCAAAGCTAATGGGGCAAGCCATGGCCAAGAGGGTTAAAGCCACCATACTGTTTGCTACTGAAACAGGAAAATCACAAGACTACGCCAAAACTCTCTGTGAAATCTTCAAGCACGCCTTTGATGCCAAGGTATTCTTGCGCCTACCTTGCATCAGTGTTTCCAAAAGTTGAGCAAGATGTTTTGATTGATTTCAGCGAAATCTAATTGGAAAAGTGCAAATTCAAATAATTCCTCTCTTGTCTATGCCCCCTGCCTGATGAAGCCAATTAAAAAAGTGAAAAGCTTTGAATTTTTATGTCACCTTTTTGTCATGCAGTGAAGTGCCAGAGTTCTCGACCAATTTTACTCACTGAAGCAATGAACAGAGAGTAGTTTAAGACAAAATCCTGAAACACCTTTGGCTGTGCAAATCTGTTAAGGAATAAAAGATGCTGCTCTCTGTCATGTACTTGGTCCATTTCCTCTTGGGTGCATCTTAATTCTCCTGTTTTCGCAGTGTGATCAATTACACAAGAAGACAGTCATGCATGCAATTGTGCGTCACAGAGAGTGGGTGTGCACAAATGGAAGGCAGATGTGAACGCCTGGGGCAAACTTTTGTTGTTGCGGGGCTAAAGCCTGTTTCCTCTTCACGCCTTTTGCTTGTGCAGCTTTGCATGTGTGTGTATGAAATCGGCGCGTGGCCCATGGCAGACACGCACCCTGCTGAGTTGTGTGCATCATGGCCACTCAATGTGTGTGGCAGCAGCATATTATCATCTCGTTAGAGGTGAAGACAGAGTGGTCATTACAACCTAGTCCTTTGCCAGCGGCTGTGTGTTCGGTCCTAATTTACAGGCTCAAGGCATCTGTTGAGTGGAGTGTGCAGAGAGGAGTGAGACGAAAACTAGAACATATCGGTAGCCGAGATCTACCAATGTGTTCTGAGGAGAGATCTTTGGCCTGCAGGTCATTTCCATGGATGAATACGACGTGGTGGACTTGGAGCATGAGACACTGGTTTTAGCTGTAACCAGCACATTTGGCAATGGGGATCCACCTGAAAACGGAGAGGTGAATATAAAGTTCCTCAAAAAGCCTTTTTAAATTATCACAGCACAATAACAGTCTTTCACTTGTTGGTGCAGAAATTCGGAGCTGCCTTAATGGAAATGCGCCACCCAACTTCCAACACAGAGGACAGAAAGTGAGTACAGCGGTGCTCTCTTGACCTCTGCTTTTTAAAGTAAAATTCCTTCTCACTTCTCTGCTTTACCTTGTCCACAGGAGCTACAAGGTTCGATTCAACAGCGTGTCTTCTTACTCAGACACTCGAAAGTCCTCCAGTGACGAACCAGAGGCCAAGATCAATTTTGAGAGCACAGGACCTCTTGCTAATGTCAGGTAAATTAATTCATTTTTAATTTTGTCATTATAACTAAAAGCTTTATCAAAAAAATCCCATGAAATTCACATGAGAAAATCACATGTGAAACCCATGTACCACATTAAACCACACATGTGGTTCACACAAACATTCACATGTGAATGGCATGTGAGTGATGTGAATCACATCTAAAAGCACATGTGTAAATGTGATTTTGGAAAATTTTTTATGGTTAAAAACGTATGTGATTCCCATGTGATCACATAGGAATCACGTTTTCACATGTATTGTAGGTTTTCACATGTGATACATGTATGTGCTAAACATATGTAGCATTTGACTGTGATATACAAGTATATCCCATCACATGGGATATACATGTATAAATATAACTATTTATTAATTTCTGTTTGAAACGGTTGAGAACCAGAAAAGACTTTTAACAGCTGAGCATGACACCATACAGATTTGCCCTAAATCAACCCCAGACAACCAGCAGAGGGGGAAAAAAGAACTTCAGGTAAAACCTCAGCGACTCGTCCTTCAGCTTGTTTCAGGAGCGACTGCAGCATGAACCTTCTGAGTCTCCTTAATGTCTTCAAGGAGGCTTAGAACACACACATGTTGGCATTGGTGGCTTGTCTGGGGTCTTCTTAGACTTGCATTAATCACAGGTGGAGGTGGTGTGAGTGGTGATGGTCAGGTGGGATGTTTTCCTTCTCCGGTGCTTAAGGTGGTGAGGTCTCTGGCTGTCTTCACCTCTAACTCCCATTAATTCCTCATCTGCACACAGATTCCTATGGGCTAAATCTGTACTTCAAAATCCAGCTTTGTTGAAGCTGGATTTTCATCTGTTGGGAGTATTGGGCATACTGGGATGTGTGTATTCAACTTCCAATTTTGATATTGGATAATGTTGATAGCCTAATGCTATATCTGACTCCAATTGTGAAGTAGAAGCTGGAATTGCATAATTCCTGGGGTCTGTGGTTTTGTATTTGAGAAAAGGAACTTGTCTTCATCTGGGTCTGGCTCTTCTTTGGAATTCTGGTCATTTTTGTTTCATACCATCAAACAATTTTTAGCACAAGAAAAAGATAACCAGAGTACATTTTAATATCTAATTTATACCATCACTATATGGTTGCCTAAGTATTATGTTCTTTTTTCTAAAAAGCAGTTTATATTTCAATCAGGGTGAAACAGGGTAGACGCTTTCCACCCTGTAGACGTTGACCCTACCCCGTCTACGTCTACAAAGTTCCATTTTTGTCTTGTTAGTCCTCATAATAACATAATTGTCCAAAAAAGCTTTAATAAATGCTGTTTTTTTTTGGTAAATGTTTTCCTTTTGGTCAGCATTGCTCAAATTGGCCTTCCCTCATGGATTCCACTTTTTGCCCAGTATTTTTCTTTTTGCTGGGTTCTTTTGTGACCTGGTTGTCAGTGCAGTTTTGGGATAATTCCAGTTGGCTAGCCACTCTTCCACAGGTGCAACATTGCCCAATGTTTCCTCTGTTTGCAGGTAATCACACTCTCTGTGGTTCTTTGAGTCTCAAAGCCTCAGAAGTGGTTCAATAATACTTCCCAGACTGATAGACACCTATTATTTTGTCATCTGCTCCTTTTTTGCTTGATGAAATAATTTGACAGCTGTTACAAAATTACTGTGATGTGAAACATTAAGTGTAGCCAAAAAGATAAACTGCGTGAAACTGGAAGGAGTTTTGGGGCTACATTTTCATGGCCATGTGCTTCTCTGAGCAGTATTGGTTTTCGTGACATCAAACAGAAATGTGGAAAATATAAACAGAACACAAATCTGATTTCCAGTTCATTATCTTGAGTTTTTCCTTGTCTCAAGATGGAAATTACAAGTTTCCAGTTGAACTGAAATGTAACATGATGTAACTTGGATTTTACATGTCACTGCTTTCATTCATTAATACTTTTCCACTCCACTGATGCCTGCCTGCAGGTTCATAAGTTTGCCAGCTGTGCACCCTTTGTCATCAAGCTCACACTGTAGTCTGGAACTGAAATTGCCTCCACCTTTACTTGTTTAACCTGAACCAATCCTTGCAACATTATCTTAAATCACTTATCCTTCTAATTGATGCTAAGAAGAATATACCTTGAAATGCTGCTCTTTAGTCATATATCACGCTGCCTTTAGGCTCAGAGGCAAAAACAGCAATGTTTCTACATGCTATATAAAATCTGCTGTGGGTTTGTTACCATTAAGTGTCACAATACAAGAAAAACTTCTCAAAATGAATTATTATTCAATCATTTGTTCTAGACTGTGCTGTCTGATGTAAGGGATTTAAGAATATTTTGCACCCTGGGATACTGCATTATTTAATACAAAAGCCTAATAACGCCATAAAAACCCAAACTATAATAGATGAATATTCTGCAAAATTTGAGTGTCATTTTAAAGTCAGATGTATTTTTAATTAGGTTTTGTTGCTTTGCATAGATGTCTAATGCTCAGATTCTGGGGAAGATTATTGATCTCAGAACAAAGATCAAGACTGTTTCTTAGCATAGAGGCTATAGAAAGAGTTTAACTACTGTATGTTGATGATAAAAATACCAGTGTTGCATTGCAAAAGTATACATTATAAGAAAGTATTTGCCATCTTACTGAGTTTGTTTCAGATCATCAGACAAAATCATTATTATAATTATAAAAGAGCAACCAAGATCTAAATAAATTCAAGAATGAGATATTGTTCTTGTTGGCATTCTTTTCTCTTGAAAGGCTCACATTGCTATTTCTATGGTTTCTGGACTCAAGTGAATAAAAATGAGCGCAAATATTCACAAATCAAAAAAACATGGAACAATAGTGAAATAATAACCCAGTCTCAAACCAACACATCTCAATGTTCCCAAAGACTTTTGGAAAATTATTTTCTGAACTGATGCGACAAATGTTTACCATACTGGGAGTACTGTCATAATACATTAGGAATAAAACTAACACAGCCTTTTAGGAAAGGAAAATAGTATTGAAATGGTGGTGGTAAAGTGAAAGTCTTTGGCTTTTTTACTATTTCAGGACCGGGACGACTTACCGTAAGGGATGGAATCATGACAAAAAGCTTATATTTGTCCCATAACTCAGTATTGCATTATAGTGTATAAGAATAGTTTGATTGTTGGATGAAAGTGCTTACCAGCAACATTAAAGGTTCTGCAGGTTCTGCAAAACACAAACATGCAGTCATGCATGTTTGTGTTTTGCTTTTAAGTTATCTCCTTCATTTCTTGTATTTTGGTTGCATTCGTTTTTGTATAGGTTCTCGGTGTTTGGCCTTGGCTCCCGGGCCTACCCACACTTCTGCGCCTTTGCCCACGCTGTGGACACGCTTTTTGAAGAGCTGGGGGGTGAGCGCATTCTACGCATGGGAGAAGGAGATGAGCTGTGTGGCCAGGAGGAATCATTCAGAACATGGGCCAAGAAAGTTTTTAAGGTTTGTTCCTTAGGTGAAGACCTCAAAGGCGTGTGTTGTGGAAGGGTAAAGTGTGTTGTGACATTTGAAAAAAAGTTGGTTATCTTCCAAGGCAAATTTTAAAAGCCTGCAACCACAGAGCGTCACAAACAACACCAAAAAGCCATCTAACGCTTTCAAGCAACTTTAGCTTATAAAGTGGCACTTTTATTTGACAAAACCTTGAGACAGTAAAAGCTGTTATTCCTGTCCCAGTGTTAAAGTAATTTTCAAGTAGTTTTAGTATGCAGTAGGTTTGAAGAGTTGTTGTTTTTTTTCTAACAGCGATATTCTTTCTTGTGGTTGTCATTCTTTCCAGGCTGCCTGTGATGTGTTCTGTGTTGGCGACGATGTAAACATTGAGAAGGCCAATGACTCCTTGATTAGCAACGACCGTAGCTGGAAGAAGAGCAAGTTTCGCTTAACGTACACAGCTGAGGCCCCTGCGCTGACAGAAGGTAGTAATCGTGTGGGAGCATAGCTATGAACTACTAAGGGGTGACTTGATTTTAAGCGGACAATAAGTGCTGATAAGTAGGTTTACACAAAATAACAGTAATTTATCAGTGACTCACCTGGAGATGTGAGCTGAGGCTTGGCTGGAAAGAGATTTTAATGCAATTCCAAGCAATTTTACCTTTTTAAATGCTTGAGTCAAAAATAACACATTTGCTCTATAAATGTGAGAAGCTCAACTTTATAAATGACGTTTTCATTACGGACAAGGGTGTAACAGGATTCTAATATAGCAGGAAGACTGTTTATTTAAGTAAATGAATGTTTACCAGTGAATTAGTCCCCAAGCTGTACAAGCAAAAACACTATGGATAACTGTAATTTAAAAGTCTATAACAGTTTTCTGTCAAGTTTCCACCCATACAAAAATTTGACTTGGACTACGAATGGTGAGGCTACAATCAGCCGTACAGAAATATTGAGATGCACAAACAGAGGCATGTTTAATATCAAGTAAAAGGACCCAGAAAAGCAGCTAATTCTGTTTGTCAAATTAGTGTGCATTTACAGGTGCATCTAAATGAATTAATATATGATTGAAAAGTTATTTCAGTAAATCACATCAATAAAAGTAGCTCATAGTAAATGACTTGCAAACAAATATATTATTATATCTAATAATAACATATTTTCTTATTTGTCAGCAGAGGGAAGCATAAAACATGCTGTTTTCTCATTAACCACTGCAGATGTTCTTTAATATTGTCACTTTCTGAATAAATTAATTGTTTTTGCATTTTTAAGCCATAGTTACCAATAGTATACTTTATATGTTGCATCATTTTTCTTTAATGATTTCAATTGAAAATGTCTTTGCTCTGAAAAGATGCAACAGTGCAGCACACTGCCCTTATGTTGGCTTACATAAACACTCGTAAGGTTAAAACTGATGCATTTTTGTGTCTCTTATGGTAACTGTTTATCACAGGTAAATATTGATTTGTTACATTACCACATTTTGGTTAATAGTCGCCAAGCTATAAAAGCAATAATATAACTGTAATTTTAAAGTGTGAAGCCATATTTTCTATCAAGTAACCACTCACACAATTGTTTACATTGGAGTATTGGTGGGGAAGCAACAAACTGCTTTCATGCAGTTGTGCAAAATAATGGCACAGAAATACAAAACCTGGGAGAATTAGGAAACAAAAAGATTGAAACTAGAAAATTACTACTACCACAATTACAACAGGGGGTCAGTTAAAATATTTTCTCTGTTACGTATTGAAAATCTGAAGACCTACTACAAAATGAGGTGATTCTTACCAATAAAGATTACATGATTTAATTTTGTGATACGCTCTTTCTGAAAGTTACGTTATACTACATGCATATATGTGTGGGGGGGTAAACCAAATGCCAAGAGGCAGATCATATAATTTACATAGAAAATAGGAGGCATTAAATGTGATAGTTTGCTATGAGAAATAAGCATGGATTAAAAAAACATGGTAATTATTATAGAATTGGATAAAATATCTCTGTTTGTTGTTGTTAATATTATCCACTGAAAAGGTTACAATTAGTATAATGGTGTTTACAATGCACCCACACACTAATTAGTTCTGCTGCATTGTACATCTGTGGATAAGCTCTTTCTATTTAGAAGTTGTTTACAAATATATACAATAAATACAGTTAATACCATATTTTAAAATCACTTCTCCTCTCTTTACAAGAGCTAATTGTTTTTATTTTTTTATTTCCACCAACTCAGATGCCAATCTGAGTTGGTGGAGTTCTTTTCCCCAAAAAATATATCATACCTAGAAAAATGTGGACTTTAAAAAGAAAAACTTTCAAGTTTTTAGGTTATTAGAGTGATGGGGGGATGTTAGTGGTGGACAGGAGTCAAATCCTTCTTGATTAAATTGGCATCTCTGTTTGATAGCTGCTGGTACACTAACTCCTGTCTCAGTACTTTTTGATAAGTTTTGCTTCTTTATCTTAAGGCTCTATTTATCCATGTTATTTTTTTCTACCACTCAACTTCCCATGAATACGCATTCATAGAGGACTCTGAACGGCTGTCTTCTTTCGCAATAGAGGCTTACCCTCCTCATGTGCTGGACTATGTTATCAAGAAAGCCATAAAACATTAATATAATACATCTGAAAACCCTTTTTCTTCGGTGGCCTTTTGAAATATTTTTATTTTCTGAAAAGTGTAATTTTGGATTTCCTTGAACTATAAGTCATAATCACTGAAAAAATAAAAAAACATTCAATATCTTTGTGTAAAGGTGAAAAGTCCAGCAAACCCTGAAGTTTTATGAAGCAGCTTTATTAGAAGACAGACAAGTTTCAGTCTGTGACTCTGATGAAAGCTGGTCTTTTAATAAACTTAAAGTGCCACTGGAGTTTCCCCTTCTTCCACGCATCTTAGGAGTCGGTGAAACTGTGCCAGAAATTATTTAAATATCTGCGTAATAGATGTATGAAATATCTTTTCCTAAAAACGTTTTGATTATGTTTAAACTTATGGAGAGCCCACCGTATATGATTCCAGTCATTAACTCAAAACTAAGTGGATCAAAGACAGAAAGCTCAATCAAACAAAGATGGTGTGTTATCAAAATCTAATAATCATGTAATCTAAAGAAATTCTGGGATTGTCTTTAAGATAATTAACTTGTTAATCATTTTTAGAAACTTACCTTGTTTTCCGTTTTCATACTTTCATGTTAATCCAGACATAAAGACTGAGGATATTCTCAAAGTGTTTCAGCCCTACACAGTAGAATACAGAATAGTTTGCAATACCTGTAATAAAATGTCTTTTCTACCTGCCTTATAGCATTATACAGTGTCCAGAAGAAGAAAGTATATGGCGCAATGATGATCGAAGCTCAAAACCTACAAAGTCCAAAATCCAAGTAAGTTCTTGTTTTAGCTATAATATGAAATCCATTCAGTGTATTCTTTGTGCACAACTTATTCATTCTGTTTTCCAATGATGTGGAAAGTGAATGAAACAGATGGAAAAGGGTGCAATATTTTTTCTTCCTCTAACTCTAGTCTTTTTTTCTTTTTTTCCTTTTAGTCGCTCCACCATATTAGTGAGGCTCGACACAAACAACCACGACAGCCTGCGCTACAAGCCTGGCGACCATCTGGGCATCTTCCCTGGCAACCACGAGGACCTGGTAACAGCGCTCATAGATAAACTGGAGGATGCTCCGCCTGTCAATCAAATCGTCAAAGTGGAGTTCCTGGAGGAGAGGAACACAGCTCTAGGTGGGTGATGTTATTAGCAACGTCACGCCACTGTGTGAATACAGGGGGCGTGTAATCAGGAGACTCGCAGTTCAAAATCTGGGAACGAAGTGGAAATGGAAATGTTAATAAGATTTTTCTTGCCTCAATAGATGATAGTTACACTTGCAGAAGGAATCTATTGTCAGAAATCTTTCAGTTTTGGCACTCGTGGTAAAACTGGGTGATGCAACTAAGCTATTGGATGTACTGTGACTGTAAAGCAACATGATTTTTTTTTTCTTTTAAGCGTGTGCACTTGATTTAAAACACTGCCTGACAAATTAAACCATTTTTAAGGGTTTGCTATCCTCTCTGGTAAAATTATTTTTTTACCAGTGTGCAACAGCAACCACACGATCACAGAAAAATTTATTTTTTACTGATTTATTCCTAATTTAAGCCAAGTCGTTTTATATATGTTCCAATAAGTACAGAATGAATTTTAAAAAAATCATGCCACCACTACAGGAATTCCAGTTGTTGACAAAAATGAATAAAGGAATACAAATATCCACCAACCTTTCTAAGACTCAACTGACGTAGTTAATATTTATTTGAGCTTCTTTATTCACACCAAGTTTTGTTATCAAAGGTTTCCACTTTTTAGATATAATGGAGGTTTACTAGACCTTCTAGAATTACAAAATATGACTAAAACATTCAGTTATTTATAAAAACTTCATAAATTTGAAACACGTTGTTCATTATAAATTTTGTGTCAAATGATTAGATGCATAACCGAGTAAATTTTAAAATACAATTCTGCAATGGCCTTCTAATCTCAACTATGCACTTACTATCAACCAACATGTGCAAACCATAAGCTGTAACTTTCAACTTCTTGCTGCTTGGGGGCAATTTGAGCTTTGCAAATATAGAGAAACATGCAAAAATAATTGATTTTAAACATCGACTGGCTCGGCATGTGCAATTAAGCTCAACGTATAAATATTTTCCACCATCATTCATTTTAATGGCCCATTTTATGTGAAGTAGTTATGCAGCAGACTTCAAAATAACATCGAGACATTGTCTTATTGCAAGCTATAACCTGCTCCTTGATTAAAAAAATAAAAACAATATCTATAATTTTGAAGCCTTGTTGACATAATGCAACTCTTAACATTTGAGTTGCATAAATAGATCAAATTTGATCTTCCATGGTGTTTGCTCTCATGTAATATAATGGCTGCAGTTTTAACATAAATATATAATGCTACACAAACTTTTATATTCCCTTCTTACATGCAGGGAATTAGATTATTGTGGCGGTTTGGAGACTTGAAGGAAGGACAGAGATAACTTCTAAAGTACAGTAGTATTAAAACCCCTGAAGTTTTTACAGACTGCCTTGTTAAAAACAAACATTTTAGCATGTTTTTTTGATTGGATTATTTGTGATCCCAACAAAATTTGCATTTTCCACACATTGTGGAAATTGCAAAAATGTGAATTATTTTTCAAGTTGCTGTAGCTCAAAAAAAACTAAAAGAGCTTTTTATAGGAGAATAACTACAACCAATGTTTACATTCATGCATTGGTATAACTACTCTGAATTTACCATTTTTTACTGTTTTTGTGTTTTATCTGCAGGTGTTATAAGTAACTGGACCAGTGAGACTCGTATTCCTCCCTGCACTATCAACCAAGCTTTTCAGTACTTTCTGGACATCACCACTCCACCGACCCCTGTGCTGCTGCAGCAGTTTGCAGCTCTGGCAACCAACGACAAGCAGAAAAGGAAATTAGAAATCCTCAGTAAGGTACATTTACATGGCATTCATTGTCTTTCCTCTTACAATCAACAATTATTGACATATTACCGTAAGCTTTTTCACTGATTTGTGGCCATAGATGTCAAGGGTTCATTTAAAACCGTTTTTATTTTTTCAATTTTTAGCTGAATATTTGCAAAAATGTGGCTTTGACATTTTCATTTAATATGATCTTCCATTTGGCGTGAGCCGCTCTCCTCCAACCGTGCAAGGATAAGTGGGTATAGACAATGGATGAATGATCTTCAATTCTCATTCACCATGTGCCTAAGCTGCAACAGTAAAGATCACCTTCATTATGTTTGTTAAAATATGGGAGATGGTTTTCAATGCCTTAAAGGAGATTTGCTGCACTTTGCATCATTGAAAATGGGTGCAGTAGGAGTTAGCTGGAGCCAAATCAGAGCTGTTGATCGCTCGAACCCAGGAGTCCTTCCCCCATTGTGGTGCCTCCTACAAGTCATCCTCCATTTTTGTTGATGTGTGAAAAAGGCTGGAGGAGGCCAAGCAGTGACTCATGGTAGAATCACTGTCACTAAAGTGAGAGGGAAAGATGGAGGGCTTCTAAATTTGTAAAATGAAACGGTGCAGTACAGTGAGCAGTGCAGATCATTTTTTATTTTTGTTTAGATCTCAAACCAGTCGTAGGTTACCTACCTGTCATGTCTTAGGATGTCAGAATAAGATGGTAAACCTGTTCTCACAAGTGTGGCAGAAAATTTTTAAGATTTTTGGTTTGCGAAAATCACTTTTGTAATGTTTAGAGCTCCAAAACGTCATCTGATTTTAACGTGAAAAAGCTCAGTCCTCAAGGTTCTGAGCAAAATTCACTTACTGTTCAAAAACTGGTTTAGATCATGCATTGATGCAGTCTGTTTTTCATACCTTTGTCTTCTTGAAAACCCAGGGTTTGCAGGAGTATGAGGAATGGAAGTGGTACAACAACCCTACATTAGTGGAGGTGCTGGAGGAATTCCCCTCCATCCAGATGCCATCGACTCTGCTGCTCACTCAGCTTCCCCTGCTGCAACCTCGCTACTACTCCATCAGCTCCTCTCCTGATATGTATTCAGGAGAGATTCACCTCACAGTGGCTGTGGTCTCTTATCGTACCAGAGGTGAGACTCCACCAGTACTTCAAAGTTGTGTGTCTGGTAAAAGCTTTTGCATAGTTTAGGATTTCCAAGTGGGTGAGGGTCTCAGAATGTCAATTGTACAATCTGGCCTTGAGCATTGTTCTCACAGACTTACATTTGCTGTCAGCATTTGTAATCTTAGACAGGTAATGTAGGAAATGGCTACAGATGAACCAGTGTTTACTGGTATTTGAGTTATTTTAGCAAATTACTATGATTGCATGACCACTTGCTGTATTACAGTGATTTTTTCCCCTTCTGTAAGAGAAAATAAGAAATGGCTTTAGCCTTGTAGGTGTGCAAGGGGCCACTCTTCTCCTGTTAGTTTGTGCACTTCAAATGAGTGGGAGGCAAGTTGGAGAGAAAAAGGTAAAGTGATTACTTGGTAATCATCTGTTTCAGGTGGGCAAGGACCTATCCATCACGGAGTATGTTCATCGTGGCTCAACAGGATAGAGAAAGGAGAAATGGTGCCGTGTTTTGTCCGAAGGTAAAGACTAAAATGAAAAACATTCTTGTCAAAAACCTAGTGTAAAATTCATGCCACCTTTTTCCTTCTGTAAATTAAAAAATAAATTCTGGTAGACCTTCCTTCAGCTAACATTCCCTACATGTAACTTTATCACTCCAGTACAAACTCTTGTCCTAGTCATTACAGTGTTTAGTCATTTTAATAAATTGAAATTCCACATGAAGATGTAATGTTCGTATCTCATAATTTAAAATAATTTGTTTTTGACTAAATGAGATTTGCAAGACAAAGAAGCAAAGAAGTCCAACTGACAGATGTTTAGAAAGCCAGTCTGTCTGATGATTACACAGTCTGCTTACTTTTCAAAGTGTTTTTATTTGAGCAGTCAAGCTTGACCCCAAGTAAGCACATGTGGTTTTAGTGTGAGCAACACAGCCTAACATTTAGGCAAAAGATATTACTTTTAACCTACATAACACTACAGATATGATTAAGGCCTTGATCTTCTCGTACAACTCCACTGCTTTCAATTTCTTTGTGTTCATGTTACCACATGAACCCACTAAGACAACATGAACATGAATTTTTTTTTTATCCTTTGTGTTATTGTAGTGCACCATCATTCCAACTTCCAAAAAACAACAAGGCACCGTGTATCCTCGTTGGTCCAGGAACCGGCATTGCCCCATTCAGAAGCTTCTGGCAACAAAGATTATACGACCTTGAGCAAAATGGTGGGCCATTTTTACCTGTTTGTTCAATGAGTAATTGAGGAGGATCCTACCATAATGTCCCGTGAAAGACTTGTGAAAGTTTCATTGTAAATGTATTCATTGGATTTTCAGATAATTGCTTTTCAGTGTTCTGCTTAAATCCAGTAATTTGCAATGACTCAGTTTGCATTGATTCTATTGCAATTTCATTTTCCATTTTTTGTCATCTCTCAGGGATTAAGTCTTGCCCCATGATCCTGGTGTTTGGTTGTCGACAGTCTGAGATGGATCACATCTACAAGGAAGAGACTCTGCAGGCCAAGAACAGAGAAGTGTTCAAAGAGCTCTACGCTGCGTACTCCAGAGAACCTGGCAAACCAAAGGTAGAACCAAGCAGCAATAAGCATTTAAAAGTAACTTGAGAGGTTTATTTCACTCTTACTTTGATTAATTGGAGTGCCTAAACAATTCCTGATATTTACAATACAAATTAAATCTGCAGGTAATTTATTTTGATATTCATTATATTTTCAGCATTTGAACATTAAGTTCATCTTTATCATATGTTGAAGTGCAAGTAACTTTCACATCCTCCTTTTTGTTCTTCCACTTTGTCTCTTAACTACTCCAGAAATATGTACAAGATGTGCTGCGTGAGCATCTGTCTGAAACTGTGTACCAGTGCCTGAGGAAGGAAGGAGGGCACATCTATGTGTGTGGGGATGTAACAATGGCAGGAGACGTTCTGAAGACCGTCCAGCAAATCATCAAGCAGCAAGGTCAAATGAGCATAGAAGATGCTGGATTCTACATCAGCAAGCTTAGGGTAAGGAGCTACTGTGCTGTTTATTGTAATGGCCTATCAGTGGAAATGTTGAATTGCACAGCTTTTGTTTTTAGTCTTTCCTTGGTATGTATGTAAAAAAAAAGATGAGTTTCTAATTGGAGACCATTAGATTATTTCCTGTCAAAATGTATCAAATAAGTCAAAGTTATGTAGATCCAGACTTTTTAATGAAGTCACTTGCTATCCATTGGGTAACATCCTTCACCATGTACACGTCACTCTCCTACCTTCACTACCTTGTTCTTGTTTTTGCCAGGATGAAAACCGATACCATGAGGACATCTTTGGGGTCACTCTGCGCACCTATGAGGTCACCAATCGACTTCGCTCAGAGTCCATTGCCTACATTGAAGAGAACAAAAAGGACTCAGATGAGTAAGTGGCTTGGACGTTTTACATTTTTATCATTTTCAATTGTAAGAGTAAAAAGCTGATTTTACCTGAAAATATTGAAAGTGGTTGTTCCAATTAAATTACAAGCTAAACTGGAGATTTATGGCTAAACACACGATGCCTCACTTAGCGTCTAGCAGATTTTCTGTTCCATTATTTCATAATTTAGTACATTTCATCTAGTACTAAATAAGTACATAGTTTAAGCATTATGATGTAGTATTCACAGGAATTAATTTTGATATACAGAATAAAGAAAAAAAATACCTGCTAAATTTTGAGTCAGCAAGTCAGCAGTTGAGTGCTAAACAGATATGCATCGAGTGAAGGTTGGTGCTCCAACTAGTTACATGCTTTTACAATTGTTAATTAAATGATAAATTGAATTTATATAGCAATCTTCTAGTCATACTGACCACTTGAAGCACTTTACACTAGCGCCGCTTCCCCCACGTCACTCTCGATAACACACACATTCACACACTAACGCACCTGGCAGCTCAAAGCTGCAACAGGTAGAGGAGGGATATTGTTGCATTACTACATGCTTCAAACCCCTAGAGGAAAATCTGGCATTTAAGGACTTTGAACCATATGAATGATGGAAAATTTAAGCAAACTTGAAACTTCTTAAATTTCTGGCCTTCTTTTCTACCTGTAATCAGAACAATCTTGTACAGACCTAATAAAAAAAATAAATAAAAGATATAAATCACTTTTTTGTCCTTTTAAAATAATGTTTCCATTGACATTCAGACATCACTTCAGGTTTGTCTGGATTTCAGAAGATAGATCCACCGAGGTGGATCTCAAACAATGAGATTAGCATTGCTATTCTTATAAGTCAACTCTGATCTGCATCCTCGAGTTGTTTGGCAGCAGCGTGTTGTCACCCCGACATTCGGATGAAAACAGAGCGGGTAACCATAGAAACGTGTGGAGAGGGGCCTTTAAACTAACAGGATTAAAGTGAAAGCGGATGGCCCTGTTCCATTTCTGTTTTTGTTTCTGACGTTGTTTGTGCATATTCAAGATTGTACACTTCATATACCCTTGCCATGAAAGCTAAACAAGGGCCCTACATAGCCACTATGCCTCATTAAGTACCAACATAATGCATCACAGACGATGGTTCCTGTGTGGATTGTCACTTGAATTTCACATTTGGCCATCAAAGCCCTTGCTCGTTGGATGAGTAATGACTGTAACATCTTTGTTTTCATGTCTCTGTTTCTCTGTGTCCGTTTGTCTTTCTCCTTATTTTGCTTTCCTCTCTCAGGGTTTTCTGCTCATAGGTTGATGAATGCAGGGCTTGCTGAACACAACCAGTATGAAGGACACGGCAACGCTGGTTAAAGAATACTGTGCCAATTTTTGTACTGTAAAAAAAGGGTTTTGTTTCTTTTTTTTATATACAACTTAAACAGTTCTGTTGGGCTCTGCAACTTTGTCTGTAGCAAGTTGGAAATGTTCTGTTCTGATATTGTTTTTGCTTGTTGATGATACTTCCAAAAATTGACAAAATGATCATTATGATTCATAATGTGTGCACTTAGTGTAATGAACTGCCTCATTGTGAATGCATGACAAAGAAATTAATATAATCAAGAAATATAATATACTCTGTGTTATTGTTGCATTTAAAAGGCTTTTATTGAGGTTATATATTTGCAAGAAAATGTGCACTATTGATTTAAAAAAAAAGTTCTGTATTCAATTTGTCAACTTTACATTTGGGAATGTGTAGGGCTGGTAAATCTGATATATTTTTGGGGTTTTATTATCAATAAAGGCATAAGTAGACAAGGTTAAGACAGTGAAGCATGTACAGGCATGTTGACAGACAAAAAAAAATAATTTACAAACAAGTTTGGTGTGTTGACAAATTTAAATTGTGAAAATTGTGATTTGGTCACAGCGTCGATGAACGCATCTATTAATGTGCCACTGGGAGTTCATCAAAAGGCATCAGCTTCAGGGCAAGTGCTCTTTAGTGGGATGTCCATCCTGTCATAACATTCATCACATTTTAATGTCTCAGCTGGTGCTCTCCAAACAATGAAATCCAAGAGTTGGTTAGTCCTAAACTCAAACAAAATGTGTTTAAAATCTTAAGGACTTTGAGCAAATTTAAATGTCTTTTAATATTGTGTGAACTAGGGTACAATGTGTCAAGCTTATAATTACGGTAAAGGTAAAGAATCTTTTTGAATTACAAATGAATAAAGTAATGCAAAGCCTGTAGGATCATGGCTTACAAATGTTAGGATTTGTTGTGTCCATCTGCTTTATGGAGAGAATGTCATAATCAAGTTTTTTTTGTTTTATGATATTCATCCAAGTAATATAAGATTAAGTGTATGTTGAGTCGGTGTCTGGGATACTTTTTATACAGCACTGATTTGCACACTACATACCACAATTACAATAAAGTAATCTCAATCAATGCATGCAAATTGTAGGCATGTCAGCAGCTCTGGAAGTTTGTTGACGTGCTTGAAAACACCAACTATATTCCTCTTGGTAGCCTCCTTTCCTGCATTGCTGGACTGTGTGTGTGTGAAACTGCCCACACATCCCCACACATCTTCTTACATAAATGTTTACATTCTTGCATTATTACATGTTCACATATTGTGGACGTGGTCTTTGGCAGTTTCCCATATATTTACATCTCCTTGATTCACAAAAATGCTGGGCATGCAACACAGACTGTTCAGATCCATTCAAAATCCATCCAATGTGCTGTAGGGCTAAGCAGTGACATCAGGCAAACCTCCACAGTAGATATATAATGTAAAGCAAGTAGCTGTAATATCAGATGGTATATCTTGTTTATGGTGGATAATTTTTTTCTTTCCAGCATAAATGGCATCAGAGGTCATCACATCCATCCTAAAACTATATTTTCCATCATTCCAATAGTTTGATCAGTTACCTGTTTTGCAATCTTTTTCTGTGTTGCTTTACCTTATTTGCTTGCAAAATTAGCTGAAAGAAGTTGTGAAGTGCCACAACAGCTGCAAATATTTGTAGAGAGGCAGAGGCATGGAGCATTTACCAATGTCAAAGCTTAAGCAGCTAAAAAACATCAGCTTTCAGGACGGGGGGGTTAGTTTACTTTGCAGAACTTTACTATAATAAAGTAAGAGACAAGTTTGGCACACTTAATTTTGCAAATTTTGCAAAAATTACTGTTTAGGTTTTGCAATTTTCTGGTGAGTACAAAAGCAAGAAGGTTGGGTTTTGTAAAAGTTTATAGTTTAAATTTGATCGTACTGCAACAAAAGGCTACAATATTTATGCAGAAATAATCATTTTTCACTTCACTACAATTCCAGTGATTAAATACAGACAAAAAAAAAATTTGGTAATGGTGACTGAGATTGTTACTAGATAGAATGCATAAAAGGAATATAAATTTTAAGATCTTGGTTTTACTGGAGAATCTCTGCAGAATAGATACTCCATACCAAGAAAATCTGTTTCCACATTACCAAACCTGAAAACTCGCCTCATGTGAACAGCTTTTTATTTTTTACACTTTAGCTTTTGTACAGAGCAAAAACTCAAAATGTAAGATAATGAGCTTTAAATGTGCTGTTGGGAAGAATTCACTACCTTTTTAAGAGTGCCAATTCATGTTTTTAAACTTTTTGCTTAGCTAATTGCATCCCAGCTGTAGCATTATATTTACTTAATTATCAGCAAGCTGGAGATCGTTTTCCCTTGATGCTGTTTTCTCAAGAATTAGCTGCTTCATAGCTAAACATTAAGGAAAGCAAATGATGCTGCCCTGATCATATCCGACAGCTGTCGACTTGCACATTCATCACCAATGAAGCTTTTAAAGAAAATTGCAGAAAATGCATTTGCAGCATCTTGTCTGCTTCTTGCCTTACATTACCTCTTTGCCAACATTTGGTACATTCATTCATACATTCATTTATTCATTCACTCACTTGGCTTTCTGCATGTTTTCCTGTGGCTTAAATGAGACCCTTCTCTGACTGCAAAATAAACACTGTCTGGTTGTCAGCATGTGTATTTGCCTGCCTACTTGTGCCCCAAAACTCATCTCCTGTGCACATCTTTGAGTGGATGTAATCGAGCTTGATCTCAGGTATGTTTGTTCACCCCTCCTGTTGTTTCTTTCATTGTTCGTTTAAAAGCAAAACAAAAAAAATCAAATATCAAAGATGGACTTGACTTTTGCACAAGCCTGCAAATTTGAGGTTACAGATGGTGTTTTGGTAGCAGGAAACTGCCCACGTGGATTTTAGTGAGATCTCAGCATGACAGTCCAATTGTTTTAAGTTCTAATTAAGGCTTCTGGTCAGAGAAAAGAGATCATCCCACACTGGCTTTGGTCATTTGCTGCTTTAGTCAGGCTTGAATTAAAAAAATATTGTACAAGCGCCAATTTTTATTTTTTTTAAATCATCTTTTATGACTCACTTTGCATTGACATGCTTTTCCTTTATCTTCTGAGTCCTGTGTATTTATTTCTGTATCTTCTATTCAAATTAAAGATGGCATGATTAAAGGATTTAAACTGATATCTCGGTTTGCCCAGATTATTTTTGTGTTCTGAGTCAGCTGTTTTGTTAGCTGGGTGTTTCCCATTTCTCCAGTTGTTGCTCATTTTGGATGAATATCTCCTTCCATTCCAGATATACAATTTGCTTGAACTCATTTAGCTGGAACCAGAGTTGTCTTGCAACCAAAAAAGTAATTCAAAGTATGATACAGAGCATCACATCAATATTTTATAAAAATATGTAAATTGAAATCATGAAAATTGATGTGATTTTAAAAAAAAGTTTAAGAGGAAATATTTATTTTCTCTCAGATTCTTTAGATGTGGGGGTAAAGGAGCAGAATTGACAGAAGAAATGCATGTTGTGGTCTTCTCTCTGTTGCTTGGAATAAACAAAATATTCAGCTGTCGTTCAGTGAGGCAGTACAGCTGATTCTAGAAAGGAAGCCTGGAGGATGAAGGTGAGTTTCATTGTGTTTTTGCATATCACTGCTGCTATGAACAACTCTGATCTGATCAGCCTTCGCTGCAAGAACCATTTTGTTGTGCCCTTGATTGAGGAAGTTCCATTTTGTTGCATCGACTGCGAGGACTTTGCATTTTGCATACTTTTAAGTAAAGAGAAACATTTATAGAATATGTCAACATATTTGCCTGGCTTGTTTTTCTTGTTTAAAGACAGTTTAAGTCAGACCCACTCAGAGTGTTTATACAGGTAAATGAGACTGTTTAAGCTTCATGCATTTGAGCATAAAGGTCAGTTTTTGGGCTTTAAAATGTTTTCTTTAGCCATTTCCTTCTCTGCTTCTCTTCTGGTCTCCACAAGTGGTGTTTGCCATGACTCAGAGGGCTGATGACCAAAGTACTACAGCAACCTCTCAACAAAATAAGAGTACCTGGAGTATTTTGTGCTGACCCTGAAGAACTACACTTTTTAATCCAGCATTAGTAACTAAGAAGATTTTAGGAAAATGTATAGTTTCATGCTTAAAAAATGCAATTAATTAATGTAATGTGCAATTAATGAGAAGAAGTTGTTGAAGACTGCCCTCTGTACTGGACGATGAAGCAGAATTAGAAAACAAATTACAGCATGCGGAGGTAAGTGGTTCAACCTTTAGTAAAGGAAATGTATCTTTTCTGAAAGCAGAACGAGACTCGAGGAATTTCAGTGTTGGAGTTTTTCAAAGCCTTAACTGAGGCGATTCAGAGAGACTTTGAGAATTCAAAGCATGTTATAAACCTTCTAAAGCATAATAGGCTTTGGAAATGGAGGTCATAACAACCATCTGTAGGCACGCCTGAGCACTTTCTTTGCCTGAGGCGAGGAAATAAAAGCAGAAAAACAACCATTTATTTTTAAATAAATTGCTCTTTTGACCTGTGCACTCATGAATTTATTCAACAGGGGGAACTGTGTCTCACTTCTGAAATCTCTTAATTACCCTTTTATGTAGTCCAGTCACAGGGCAGCGTATGATTAAAATGGAAAATACATTATAATAGCAATACTCTTAAATAACACCAAACTTGTGCCCACAACTTCCATAAACAAGCACTTAACAGGTTGAAACATGCCTATTAAAGCATGCTGATTCAAAGGATGGGTCAGGATTACTGAATGAGGTTATGCTAAAAGGTTACAAGTGTGGTGCCTCCCTTCATCCTGTCCAACTAATAATAATAAAGGACACAAATGCCACAAAAACCTTTTACAAAAAGCTTCAAGCAGTTGTATGTCTTCAATAGAAAAAGTGTCTTCACTAGGTAACAGTGAAAGAACTCAATTTCGCTCACATGGTGTCCATTTAAATATATTTACAGAGTTTATCACCAAAATTCGACGTGGTTTTCTTACTGCACACTTTAGATTTCATGAACTATGTGTAGTTCACACTCCAACCAATGGATGGATGTAACACTTCTAAGTTTTCAGTTGTATGTTAATAAATTGAGATTCATATTAACGGCTTCTTCTGCTGTTTGTTAAAACACAAAATTTAAAATTTGACACATCAAGCAAAAACAAAAGAGAGCCATAATTAATATTCCTACTTAATGTCTAGTAAATATTCATCCTACAATATAATTGTACAGCCATATGAATACCAAAACATGGTTTCAATTACAAATATCTGATAATTATTGTGTTGGTAAGTAATATTTCATTATATTGAGATAAGGGGTAGGATTGAAAAGTGTTCAGTTCTTGCTCCTTTTCAAACAGTATATTTATTATGTTCTTGGTTATGTATGCATGTGTTTTTTCTTGTCCTACTAATTCCTTGTGTTCTGTTTTTTAAAAAACGTGCTTGAAATAAATGAAATGAAATGAGACCCATCTTACATCACAGGGAGTGAATTCTTTGTGAAGGCAGTTCAGCAGGTGGGTTATTTTCTTTTATCTGCAACTTATATATCCATGGATGCACCCTCTTTTGTGTCCCAACAGGTGTAACATTTTCCACATAACCAGTTTTTTGTTGTTGTTTTTTTGAGGGATGCTATTGGTTGGTTGTCTTTGTTTCTAGGTCTGTGTCTTTCACACATTGTTTCATTCCATGTTCAGCTTTGCTGCATCCATTGCATTTTGCTGTTGTGTTTTAGCAAAACCAGTGCACTGTTTAACAAGTTTCAGAATCACATTCTAAAATAAAAACTAAGCTATATAATGTAAGGGTTGCATAGTGTTGCTATAAAACAATGCATACTTATTGATTGACTCGGTTGTCCAGAATTAAGTTACCAGTTTCATTCTGCTGGTTGCAAATCTATCGTATTTCCTCACTTAGGCTGCCAGCAAAGCAAGGTTTAACGAGTCACGATGTGCTGCTTTCTCATTCTCCATCCAGCAAATATCGAGCCAGACAGAGGTTGATGTGCGTGGGCCAAAAGACCACCGCTCAAGCCCTGACGAAAGCAGTCGAGACGGAGGCGAGAAAGAAAGTGGAGAGATGGAGGAAGGAGGGGAACTTCCAGGAAAGGAGACTGGCATCTGATAAGGACTTTGAAACAGGCCTGGACCTTAGTGGTAAGATTGAATATGGCTTAAAATAAGATAAATAGAGTGAGACAACTATTGCTGTAGATTTCACAGTCGGAGGTGTGATGTTCATTATTAGAAAACACTGTTTTGTGGCTTGTTTAATTCAACTGCTTCGCCCTGGTTTTACATCTTTTGATAGTGCCTTGTTTTGATCATGATCATAACAGGCATTGATAAGGAAAAACCCTCCTGTCTTCCCATCTGCTCCATCTTTTCTCACAGAAACCCCTCCATGTGCCCACCCACGCGTGCAGAATCCTTTTCTGCATAATGACTTCATCTCAGTCTTTGTGTCAGAGTCTCTTTTTACCACAAGTAAAAACTGTCTGGTATGAATGAAATTAATGTGTTCACTTGTCAGGGCAAAATCAACCAAATGGGAGATTTTGAAATCAGAATCAAAAGGTTCTTCGCTGCTGCTGGAGTGGCTCAACTTTTAAATTCAGAAACCCATGTCTTTTTTTGATGCTGCAGGTAAAGAGGAGACAAGTGATCCGACAGGGAAGACGTGCTACATGAAGGCTTACAAGACTTTAAAAGTGTTACCCGCCATTCCTTTCCTGCAAGGCACAGAAAATAGTGAGATGTCTTTGATGCATTGGGGCTGGAGTCTCAGGCAGTGGAATCAAGTTGAAAATGATTTGACAGAAAGGTAGGCATAACTTAGTCGAAGTTTATAACATGTTTTCAGTTAATTGAAGTCAAGTGGATTCATGAGAAGGAGAAAGGAGTAGGATTGAGCCAATTTCCATGTTCCAGCAGCATCGCTTTAAAATCTTAGCAATACCAAAACACAGTCTGCCTATATCTTATAAATCATCCAAAGACTATAGCATATGTTGGTTGAATCCTTCAGCATTAGACTTGAGTCAATGTGAGCCAAAAGGTAAAGCAACAGTATGCATAGTGCATGTGCCATCACAGAGCCCACGCCTTTCTTCATTGAAGAGTTCATTCATTTAGAAGAGGATTCTCCCATACGGTGACAGTTCTGTTCATAAGAAAAGTCTGGAAATTTTTAATTATGAACAACACAATAAAGCTTTGAAAAGTATGTATCAAAACAGAAAAAAATAGCTCAGATTAAAATTTTAAATAAACCAGGCTTTGCTGGTTTATTTAAAATGTTATTTAATTAAATTTAAATTAATCAATATTTCATACTGGTTAACTTTACCTTCTTTCTTTTTTTATTTCTAAGAAAAAAAGCAGGAACTATTTTGTGTGTCTTTCCGCATTTAATTTTGTCTTCAGGTAGAAATAAGCAGCGCTGTTCTCTTGAGATCCCCTGCTACTCTCTACTGAATATTGACATCCTTTTTAGATTCAGAAGCTCCCATAATACTTTTGATTTTTGCCTGTTTGTACTCTATCCAACATGCTTTGCTGAATTTGGCTGAATATGAGCAGACAGTTTATCCCTGTATGCTTCAGAAATCATCCAGCTGCCGCTTTCTTCTCTAGATCAAAAATAAACACCATTGCTTTTGAAAATTGTGACTCTGATATCTGAGGAATGCTGTTACTGATATGAGGTAATTATTCAGTCAAGTTTAACCTGCCCTTTTTGCTTCTCATTACCATGTTTTGATTAATTCTGTCTGTTCTTCCCTAATCCTCTATTCATAGACAGAGTATTTTTTATGCCAATCTTCTAGATTATTCTTTACTCAGCTTGAAGGTGATTTACCATGAATCTATTCATAGCCCAATGTTGTCCTTCTTTTGTCCTGGTTAATTTATCAGTCAGCTGGCTTCTTCTGAGTAACGATAACATATTTAATTAATTTAACAATTAGTAATAGAAATGCAACACTTCAGTTCACTTCCAGAACTTTTACCCTCGAGGATAAGAGTAAGAGCTATTCAGTGAATGTAAATATATATCTTACATTAAGTAAGACAGCAGTCAGAAAGCAAAAAGCCAGGATGAGATGTACTGATGATTTATTATCAGCCACAAAAGGTCAGAATCGTGTTACTCATTATTTCTAAAAGCTACAGTCATACCTTATCTTCTCTCAGCAGGACCGTCAACCTGCTTCAGAGGTTTGCACTTCTTCTTTGGTGGTTGGTTGTAGTCAAAGCTGTGGGTTTTAATTTGCAAGTCAAATGAGCAGGCTAGCAAGGCTTACTGTTCTTGCTTTGTATTTAGATTCTTCATTTATATTTGTCTTGATTTCTCGTTGGTTGGTAACTGATGGAAAATGATCCATTGATTTCAGGAATATTGAAACAGAAGCCACAGGTAAAGTTATGTGTCTGTTTGAAGCTGCAGCCACAAACAGTGCAGCAAGCGGAAATGATTAGCTGGAAAGCTGACCAGTTTTATTAAAAAATACAGCCCACAACCAGCAAATTGTTTTCTTGCAGCTATTATTCTGGAAGATCCTTACTATAACCTCCAGCAGGACTGCCAGGATTACAGTGAACACAAAGCTTTTCTAGTCATCCTGTCCACTCAGTGTTTTTTTCACTAGAATCCTCTTCACCCAGCAGCACTTACCGATTCCCAGTTTGTTGGGGAACTTGGGATTAAAATGCCTCCTAAAGGCGGTAACAGCACAGCTGTCCAGGATGCAGCAATCAAACAATTTTCTAAATGCAAAATGTTTGCTCATCCAGAAACCCTGAGGAACTGTAAAAACTTAAAACTATATTTAAGAAATGTTTGTTTGTTTGTTTGTTCTAAGGTGTAAACAGAATATTACACCGTAGGTAAATGTTTATTTTTTTACAATGTGGGAATTTCTCCCACTAAATAAATGTTACCAAATTAAAGTTGTATTTTTCAAATGCTCAATTACATATTCTGAGATTAAAATATGCTTATTTTAAGGCTTTTGTAAACATCATTACCATGATTCCCAAGAAATGCATAGAGCATTGTAATGAAAACTGCAGTAAAGTTGCAATAATGAAATGTTATAAAGTAAATACATTTTTTTCTTTGAACCCAGTTGAGGTTAATCTAAAAAACTATGAAATGACAGCTGTTCAAATTGACTTTTTTGATTTCTTTGAGCGCTTATGCACTCGACTTTTATATTAAATGTGCTAGAAACTATCATTTCCATGTGCTGTGAGCTTCATTTCTGACCCCCTGCCTCCACACAGCTCCCTTCTGCTTAATTTGTCTCGCACAGGTTATGATAATCCTCTGTGTCTCTCTGCCCACCTGCATCTACTCTTTTAACTGGAATCCAGATAAGGAAACATATTTCCATGAACAAACAGAAAAGATTTCACTTTGAGGGGGAAGTGGCAGGGTTGGGTAGTGCGTTTGCAGGGCATCAAAGCACTATCGGTTCCCTTGGCAACCAAACACTTCTTTACTGCCTGAACTGATCTTATATTACAGGTGGTTGTACTGAGACCAGAAGTATGCACTTGTTCTCATCCATGATGGCACGTTTTAATAATAGTAAAAGCATTTATTTTCAGTTCTGGTGTTATGTTTAAAATGTATTAACTACATATTCATATGCAGACATTCATTTCATATTTTGCAAAAAATAAAACAATTTGATCCCTGAAGTCCAATTTCAAAACATAATGCAATGCACCAATTTTAACTCTTAGCTGTGATTGACAAACTTTTGCTGAAACGCATCAGCGGAAAATGATCAAATTAAATGTTCAAATTTACAAATACACACATCTCATCAAAATGTATCAAGAGTTAATTCAGTCAAGAAGTAACTCAAAAATACAGTGTGTGTGTGTGTGTGGCAACAATGCAGGCAATGACATGGTGAAAGCCAAAAACAGGCATTTAAGTTTGAAGCTAATGACAGCAATCCACTGTACTCAAGATGGCGGCACTTAGATGCTGATGCAAGTGATAATTTAGCAATAAACTGCCACAAAATGTCCCTAGTTAAGAAGTCCAAATGACCAGAACTAAAGAAATTACATTTTACATTCTTTCAAACCTCCGACAGTTTGCAAGTCATCAGCACTTCTGAGCTAAAGGGTCCATTTAATCCTCAGATAAACACATACAGTAAAAGGGTTTTTAATGGAAGCGTCAACATCAAGCATGAAGCAGAGCAAGTTCCTACATGATGTTTTTTAAACTTCTTTGAAAACAAAAGCACATTTTGATCATTTCTAAGTTATGGTTGACTCAGTAAACATGAATCATGAAACAAATCTTTATTCTTCCAAGCTTTTGTTTTGATATATTGGGGGGAAAAATGGAAATTCAGAAAAGTTTTTGTTTCACCAATTGTGTTTTGTGCCAATGTTTAAATTTGCATTTCAACTTTCAGAAGTGGAGTTGTCTGTCAGTAATCTTGGGGATTACGGTATCAGGGCCATATCTGCAATGCTTAAGGAAAATGGCACCCTGCTGAGGCTGCATCTGTCAGGAAACCATTTCACAGACCAGTCCACTGAATATCTCGGCTCCGCACGTATCACCAACTCCACGCTGCAGCACCTCCACCTAAGCTGCAACACTCTGGGAGAGCATACAGGTAGCAAGGCAATTAGTATTCCACGATACGCTTCTTGTATTTTCTGTCAAGTCATAGCCTTTCAAAGAATGAAACATTACCCATGACTCAAATTTTTATCATAAGCTGGTATTAAGGATTTTAACCCCGACACTGTTTTTCACAAGTTTTCCATTAGCATCTCCAGATAAGTGAACTTTAGCACCAATAAATTATATGTTGCATCACCACAAGACAGGAAAAAGCAAGACGAAAATTGGTCCCGTAATGTTAGTTTCTTTTTTTGTTTTGATAATAGCAATTTTAAAAAGGTTTATGTCTAACCTTCTAATCTCTCAATCTTACTCTTAAAGCAGGACTACTTTTTATCTCTGCACCCCTGTGGTTTATACTTTCTCTCCTACGCTTGTACTTGTGTCATGCCAGGAACACAGAGTCTTGACATCTTTTTCATTTAAATCTACACTTTCCTAAGTTGCTCCTCTTATATTCTTATCTATTGAAATGTGCCAGAAAAGGTTCATAAAATTCAATTTGACATTTCAGCAACATGGCACCCTATCCATCAGTCCCAAACATCAGATCTCCATGGAAATCTTTTACAGTGATAAGTCATATTTGTCCATCTTTGCTGTTATTTGTCACAATAATATGTAATAACATTAAAAAAATAGTATGAAAAAGATATTAAAATGGTTATTTGTTTGATCGTTCGGACTTAAATGTCTGTCCAATATTATATGATACAGATACATGAGACACAGTAAACATTTTACAAAAATGTGCATATTTGACTGTTAACAGGAAAATGTCTTAAACACAGAATTATTGCTTAAATATTTGTCAAGTTACTCTTTAGATAGAGTTGAAACCAGAATTTTACTTAAAATCAGTAAAAACACACATAATCTAGTTTCATCACTGTATTATAATTAATCACATGAAGCTTTCCTGTTTTAGGTAGGGTAGAATCACCAAATATTTTTCCTTCCAATTCAGGAGTTTACACACATTTTCTTGCCACTCTTTAAAGCAAGAGTTTAAACTGCACCACTCGAGTATCCTTTTACAGTTTCCTCACAATAGTTTTCCTGAAATGTTGACTTGTTCTTCCTGAGAAAACATGTAACTGAGTGAGGCTGCAGGCTGCCATGCTCTCACATCTGTTTAACTGAAACCTGTGTCAGACTGAGTAGTTTTGTAATGGCCATACCATTGAAGTCGACTTTCTCTTTAAGATATGGCGGTATGGTTAAGGTCGTTGCACATTAAGAAGACCCACTGGCACCCAAGCTTTAAAGTAGAATATTTTAGCTGTAATTTCTTCAGACCACAGAGAACTTTGTGTTTCCAAAAAGATGCACAGTAGTCTGTGGATTTGCAAATTCTAAAATGAGTTTATATGTTGAATTGAGAGCAATCCCTTCTTCCTCTGTGAGTTTTGTTCCATCTCTTGTTGGTACTCATTTCACACTCTCTGACCTGCTTCACAAGGTCTTCTGATGTTGATACTCACATTTCAAAACCCATTCATGTCTGCCAAACCTAAATTCTTCTCAAACAGTCTGATGGCTGAGCACTCTCAATCTGTTACTTATGAACTTGGAACTGGACAATGACCATAAGGATGAACCCGACTTATGGAGGTCCTCAGTCCTCATCCTGATATATCTGCTGACTCCTTTAAATGTCCCCATTAAGTCACACACAGAATCAGTGTGGTTGAGGTTTTGCTTTAAAATATGTACATTCTTAGCTAAAATATTTAGAAGCTTACAAAGCCTTCACAAGTGAACTTTCCCATAGTGTCCAAATGCAAAGTGTAGCTGAAATTGTGACTTTGAAGAACATGATAAAAACTAAATCTTACCTCTCCCTATTTTCATCTGGCATTTAGCAAATAGAAATGGCAGAATTTCTAATTATGGATTTATTTTCAATAATTCCAGTATTAACTCTGGAATGCCACTATACTATGGCCATTTTGTTAAATATCCACACTGTGTATTTGCCTTTTACTAAGTCACTTCTTCTGACTTTTTAAAATGAAATATTTCAGCAAAACTCTTGCTAAATGTTACTGACAATTTTCCTTTCATTTCGAATGTTTGCAAATGAATTAATGACCTTGTATTCTACCCTGCTTTACCTGCATATAGCGGCTGCTGAAAGCACACATCTCCACAGTCCTCCATCTGGCCTGATTGAATGATAACTGCATAAACAGTCAAGCCCTATGAATTGAACAATTACTGTGTAAAGTGCAGCGATGACACCATGAAAGCTCGGCTCCAGCATTATTAGATTTCTTGAAAAAGCCATTTCTATAAAAGAATTTGCAGTAATAGTAGAGCTTCATCCCTGCACATCAACATCAGCAGGCTGTGGCACTGAAAGGTCAGGAACATTGCACCTTCATTAAAATCTCTTCCAATTATCATGTGGATGAGTTTGTGATTGGCTGCTTTGGGAAGAATGGCAGAGCAGGAGATGGAACGTCTCTTGCAGGTAATTGGAAATGAGTGTGCAAAAACGGGAATGCCTCCATGTCTTATTGCCATATGTGCAGGTATGATTTATCTCCATATATTTGGCCTTTTCTCCTGCTGAAATATCAAAAGGACGTCCTCTGCAGTCTGGAGAGGTCTCTTCCATAAAGAGACAAAGAGGCCAAGTTGAATACTCTGGCATTTATGTTATTGTTTTAATGCATTTTAAATATTTACATAATGGGTTGTCTGAAGTGGGTTTTTTCTACTTTTGTGAGTCATAGACATGTTCAGATACTTCCGTTGATGGGAGGATGAAATTTTTTTCCTCGTTCAAAGAAATAAAAGAGAATAATGAGAAAAGCTGTCTCACGGTACAGAAACCTAGATAAAAATCAAATATTATGGTGTTACTGCTTTAATTACTTTTATTTAAATAGAAGTATAATCAAAAAATACTGCTAAAATATTCAAATATATATTCCAGCTTTACAAATATAATGACAATTTGCATAGTTATTCAGAAGTAGTAAAAGTCAGTGGGCAATATGACTATGGACAAACAAGTCAAAGAAACTGAAAGATTTCTTTGCTTTTTTGATATTTTAATTTTATCAAGTTGTTGTTTTACTAAATTCTTATTCTATCCTTTGGCAGCGCTCTATCAGAGAACCAGGGTCTGAGATCACTTACTCTGGCCTGGAACTGCATGTGAGGAAAAGGAGCAATGATGATGGCTGATGGTTTGGAGTAATAAAATTGGAAAATCTTGTTTTTGCTTTTTAAACTCTCCTTAGAAATAAGTAATATGACCTGGAGGCAGAAAATAACATAAATATGTTATTCTTTTTCAGATTTTCTGAAGTACTTTTCTTTTTCTTCTAATGACCAAGAAGATCAAGTGGATTCTCATCAGTAATCTTCCCTGAGAGCTTTCTTTAGTTTATTTCTCTGCACTTGTATACAGTACAAGTGCACAGATAGAGTTTTTAAAACCAAACATGCACAGCAATATTCATTTGTTACTTCAAATGCCAGAAAAATAAACATATTAGTGAAAAACTCTTGTGTGTTTTTTAAACTTTGAGAAAACTTTGGTAGAAAATATTTTGGTGTAAATCTTAAATGCAAAATGCTTTTCAGTGTTTACTTGGATCAACCAATCCCTGTAGTTCAGACTCTGTGTGTATTTCCGTGACATGTTTGTCTTGGGTAATTAAAGATATATCTTCTTCTAGCAAAGTCACTATTTTTCTGTGAGTTCTTCAGGAAAATGTTACCCTAAGAAGAATAGATCTGTCTTTTTTTTTCGATCAATTATTTTTATTTTAGTTGTTTGACATCTACAAAAACATGTACAAAACAGCACAATTACAGTAAGTGGAATAAGACATACAGATAGAGAAAACGTGTATGACTCCTCTTCCCACCCCTCCTCCATGGCGACCCTCCTTCTCTTTTAATGACTTTGGCAGAGAAGGAGTCGTCGCTTTAGGAGAGGCTGTTGAGAGAAACAATGTTCTGGAGGAGCTGAATGTTAGACCAGAAACTTTGCTTTCTTTGGGACTGATAATCAGATTGAGCAGAAGAGACAAGTTCAGGTTCAAAATGAGCGTTCAGAAAAGACAAATTTCTTGTTTTAGCTTTTTCAACAAAGCCAAGCTTTCCTTGCAAATTCCTAGCGGTTACTGCTACTTGACTGAATAATATATTTTAAAAGATAACACTTTATGATTACCTCCATCACATTCCAACACCCTTCTTCTGTTATCTGTATTTTTGTCATGCCACAGCAACAACTGAATACCCCCTGAGGGAGCCATCCACCTCGCCACGGGCCTCAAAGTAAACAAGGCAATCAAACTCCTGAATGTAAGCTGTTGAAAAGAGATTGGTTCTGGCTTCACAAGCAACGGGGGGCAGCAGTGGATAAAATGGGATAAATAAACGGATCACTGTACTTTGCTTTTATGTCAGCACCACTGCTAAAGCGTCATGACCACGGAGGGAGAAAAAAAATGGAATCGTCAAGACACTGAAGTCAGTTAAAAGCATGAGCTTTTAATTGATGATTGATTATGTTTATGTGCCTGTGCTGGGAATCTTTTCCTATATTGATGTCTGAAAAGTTGTTCTGCATGGATTTAGATGGATTTAGATTAAATGATACTTTGGTTTCAAATGAATGATCTCAGTTTGTGAGACAAGCCTAAAGAGATAAAGAGAACAAGGATGCAGTGTAGATATGTTTCTTTATTCAGCTTTTTGCCAGCAATATAAAGTAATTAAAAACATGCTTGTGCAAATCCAGACGATAGATTCTAATCTTTATGACTTCTGTTTGTGACCAGATCAATAGAAGCCCCATCCAGAGCGATGGTGCTGTAAGATCCTTCAGTCTGTTCAAGAAAACCAAAATTCAGTCATGGAGACATTCAAACTTTCAGGAAGTGACACATTTTGCCACTTTTTTCTGGCTTTTTTGCAACAGACGAACTGATCATTAAATCTGTCACTTTCCAGGACATACCAGTCAACTGGGATTTTGAAGACTTGCATAAAGCAATGAAAAAAAATATATTTCCAACGCTGAGAGTAAAACACGGAGGCACATTTGGCATACTCAGAAAAGCATTATCTTGAAAATTGCTACTGTAATTGCTGTACTTATTTGCCAGCAAAAAGCTAGGAAGTATGTTCAATGTAACAGATGAAAAGGATAAAATCTTAAAGAAAAGTAATTTTTTATGAAGATTAATTTCTTTTACACACTATGCCTCAGACTGAAATAATTATATCTAGTTAAATCCCAAGTCATTTTAATATAAAAGTGAAAGAAATAAATGGCATTTCTTCAGTGCACCATGATCCACAAAGTCTCTGAAATTGGGCAGGTATTGAGGATGATTCTTTTTAGATATGATATGATCTGATTTGATGTTATATAATGCAGGTGGGTAGAAATGATGGAGCGGATCAGAGAGCACTGCATTGTGTTTGAAAAGAAGTGAAAGTGGGTTGCACAAAAAGGATTTAAGTACAGCGTGACTAGTTTAACAGAAAAACCAGCTATGAAAGAACCACTGTCCGCCGTTAGGTAACAGGTCTGTTTACAGCAGCAACACAAACTCAAACTGTGGTAGATACAGGAAAATGTCACTTTGGAAGCATGTAACTCCCCCATACACAAGTGCCCCAAAAATGAACTCCAAGCCAGATATTTTAGTTTAAATATCTGATAAATACAACTAAAAAGCTGTGTATTCACTTAGTTTTGTCAAATTTGTGGATCACATACTGTAAGGTGTAAAAATTACATAACTGTTCAATACATTTGTGGCACACAGTGGAAAAAGATAGCACACAATGTCATAATCTATTACTCAAGAAAATACCACTGAACTTATAACTGAGTTAATTCTTTCAAGAGAGAAAATACAGAATAAAATGAACAAATTAGCAACAGAAGGAGCAGGTGATCTAAATTTCTGCAAAGCTACTACAGAAGCAGCACTGTAATTTTTACCTTTTCACGTGTCTTTGCTCATATTGTATTATAATTACATTCATATCAAAAGTTGGTAAATGAATTTTTCAAAAAGTGTTAAAGAAAGAAGCACACGGCAACTTGCAGTTTATTTTCTGGCTCTTGATCAAAAGATAAATGGAGAAAGAATATTTTGCTGGGATACACAACCACCTGTCAAAAGATTTTACAAAATGATGGTACTGTCAGTTTTCCAAGCTTATTACTGTGAAATAACTGACAAACCTTGGTGAAAATAAAAAGTATTACGCTAATGCGGTTACTGAAAATCACAAATTTTAGCTTTGTTAACCAACAAAGACTGCAAGTATATTTACAGTCACAGGAGGGAAAACCTGCACTGACTCATGAAGCACATCTGCTGCTAGCTGTGAAGCCTATGGATACATTATGATGACTCTGCATAGCTTCCAGTGACTTATTTATCTGTTTGACAGAAGATGGAGAGGATTCATTCTGAAATGTGTCGGCGTGCCGAATGCTGTCTGCTGAAATTCAGGCAATGTCAGCAACTGAATGAAGGGTAACAACCTGACTATTCTGTACTGTCTAAGTCAAAATGCCTTGTCTCAGCCAGAAAGAGTAAAAAGTGTCAAATATAAAAGGGGAAGAAAATACCTGCATGATTGCTTAGTGACACACAGCCCTTAAAAACCTTTTGCTTTCAAAAGATTTAATAAAAAGCTAGCATTTATATGAGCATATATTTTCTTTTGGAGATGTTTTTTCTTTCACACAAATTGTGTCAACATCTTTAGAAATTCCTAAATGTTTTTTTTAAAAGTAGTAAGAAAACTGATGCAATTACAAGTTTTGTACAAAATGCACTCTTTGCCTCAACCTGCACCTCTGTCAGACCCTATCAGCTGCTCGAGTTTGCACATTAGATCATTGCTTCACAGAGTCATACATGTTTTTAGCCTCTTGAGGGCAAAAAAGTCTCAGCGGTTTTCAACCCATCTGATAACCTGTCAATTCACCTCATGGAAGCAGAGGTAAACATTAACCAGCAGGGAATGCTTGAGTGTCAGACAAACTGTTTCGCTTTCCAGAGGAACATGGCGACAGGCTGCAGATCTGTGCAGAGTGCAGGACACGTTCTGTACAGGTGCTCTGTCTCCTTACACCAAGCCTCCAGGTAAGTTTGTTTTATCTTTATTTTCATCCTTTCAAACTGGATGATAAACATTGCACATTGTTAGTCAGGAGATTTTTAAGTTTGTCAGCAAAATCACAAACTTGTAAAAGTTGGAAACCATCTTACTACATTTCAAAATCTATCTACTAACATTCAGAAATATAATTTATGTTATTTTTCTTTGTTTAGAGTTATGATAATGAAAATCACCCCAAAACTGTAACTGTGACTGTTGGTTGGAATAGCACACTGTTAGAAATCCACAATTTTTATCTCAGTATTTGACTTTTGAAAATCTCTTATAGATTAATATAAATTTGTGCTATTAAAAATAAGTCCTAAACGTTATCTAAGACCCATTCGCTAATCTGCTTTAATGATTTGCTAGACCTCTGAACCTTGTCCTGTAAAAGCACTCTGCACGGACAAACTAGATTTGGGGCCTGACTTGAGCATTGATTTCCACTCTGACTGATTTTAACATAATTCAAGCACAACTTATGCTTTTTTTTTTAATTCATGGAAAATTTTGTGGTTAATCATAGCTCCAAATTAAAGCTGTCAGCCCACAATGTTACTAAATGAGGGGTTTCATTGACCCTGGAAGTTTGAAGGTTTTAGAAATCCTTAAAACGTGTTTTTGAACTAACAGATGGCTTTTAGAAAGCACAAAATGGAACCAGCTCTCCCTAATCCATATGTGTGGGGGATATATCACTCACTCTTCCTGTGACATTTCAAATCCTTTGCAAAAGCCAGAAATTGAGGTTAATTGAAGCAGTTCTGAAAGGATTTAGACATCGTGAGTTTATAAAAAGCAACAAAAGTCACTTAATTGAGGTTAAGCTGAATGTCGCAGGCCTGTTTAATAGTGCATATGATTATTTTGTACAAATACAAATGTTGATTTTTAGTTTCAATATACTTTACTTATCTAGTTTTTTTTTCTTTTAAGGAACACCAAAAGATACCTACAATTTATTACAATTGTATAATCAGTGGTGCAGAAAATGATTTTTTTGTTTATCCTAAAGCAACTCAAGTCTATTTTGGGGCTTCTAAATCACAAATAGCCCTAAATGTTCTTAATGCACACAACACTTGATAAAGAACAACTTGTTTTTTAAAATTTCTTTATGTTTGACATCATTGGGAAGCTTAGACTCCACACTTTCAGAATCTGTGAATGACTCAAAATGTCCAAGTAGGTGGACGTGTTCATGGCTTTGTTGTGGCCAGTTACATTTACCAAACAGCATCACTCTTCTCATTAGGATTAAAAAAGAAAACAACAGGTGAGTTAAGAGACTAATATTTTAATTTCAGGTTGCATTATATATTAAGATGTGTTGTTGTGGGGCAATTTTAGGTTAGGTGGTCGGTGACTGAGTGTTAAATGGGTTAAGGGCTCCTAAGCCTGAAAAGGTACTGGTCTAGAAGTATAAATAAAGACATCTTATTGTTACTAGTAATCAGAATCTGATTTGAGTTTCTCAGGGTTTAAGTTTCCCATATATCCATTCCAGTCAGTGAATACAGGATTTATGCTGCACTCAACCCACTCCCTGATAAAGTATGCATATTTTTCATTTCAGACAATAACAGCATACATTTTAGCCCATGTATCATGCATATTCCCTACAATCCTTTGAGTTGTGTTTTTTTTTATTATTTGAACATTTCTCTATGTTAATGGTTTTCTTTTGAGCTTTTGTTTGCTTCTTTCATCTCATTTCTGTGTAGGAGGTTTTCAGAAAGCAGTGACAAAGGCTGGTTCCGCTCCTTATTTGTGCACAAGGTGGATGCGAGGAAAGATGCCCACTCCAACCTGCTGTCAAAGAAAGAGACCAGCAACCTGTATAAAATCCAGTGTAGGCACACGGTATTTTACTAACATACAAAGAAAGGGCTATTGCCTTTAAATGTGAGGTTACTGAGGTTCAAAGACATGTGAAAAATACAAAAAGAGGATTTCTGTTTTCTTTGTCTATTTAGCCACATATCTCTACAGAAACAGCTAAATAAATTATGTTTGTTTAAATCCAGTCTATGCTGAACCACAGGGACCTGAGAGCAAACTGAAATTTTCATTACACATGCACAAGAAGTGGGCGACTGCCAAGTTGATAACATGATGTATCAATTTTATACCTTTTTATGACATCAGAAAAAATAGTCTTTTCTTTAGAGTCTTAGATGATAACTGTGTCTGTCTCCTGAGAAGAAATTACCATTTTTCCCCAGACTTTGATCTTTTATGCAGAATACATCATGCTGTGCAGAGATTTCAATTGGAACATTCTATCAGCCATAGCCTATAACCTTGTGCCAGTGAAACAGCTTTGTATATAAAGTCTGCTGAATTGAGGTGTGAAATTACTTTGTCAGAGAATTTGATTGTGTATTTTAAAAGAAAACACAAGCTCTGATAACTATGTCTCTCTTTTCTTTTCTTCTTTTGTTAAGTTCACAACGTCAAACCCGAGTGCCTGGATGAGTACAACAACCTGGAGTGAGTGTTACCTGGTGTGAAGTATTACTTTTACTAACTTCACTTTCTTTCTTCTGTATTCTGTTGTAAATTTTATGGGGTTTTTTCCCTTACTTTTTCAATATATTATGTCAAACTGCGTTGTCAGTTTAACCTTTGAAGAATGGAGAGCTATGAAGCAATTGAAGATGGCAACAGATTTTCACTTCTGCATAATGTTTACTGAGGTTTCAGTGACTTATTTGCTAGTGACAGGGTTTGGTTCCAAATGATTGTTAGGAAAGGCCAGATGATGCAAATTTTAGAGAGCTATAAATAGCCTGACTGTATAAACCTTGGCCTCAGCAACGATAAAACTGTGGACTCTCTAAATTGCTGATTTGCACTGAGAGATTTCAAATTATGAATACAGGAGAATACAGTAAGAAGATAGCAAAATAGTTGTTGCATGAGGTCTAAGCCTTAAAGGAAATCTGCTTGTGAAAGTTGCTTAAAAGACAAATCACCTGCAGAAAGAATTACTAGACGTGATGCATTATGCTTCTGAGCAGCCAGAGCAGGTGCAGACATTGCATCCATGAAAAGGTTATCAGGACCTTCTCTCCATCAGCAGGATCAATTTAGTGTCACATGTTTGCAAATGGAAACCTTGCATATTTGGGAAACATACTATGCCTTGCAAAAATATTCAGAAAATTAACTTTTTCACAGTTTGATGTCATTTCACTGCAATTTTATGGTAGACCAAAACAAATGTGTGAAGTATACTGCATAATATTTTTATGAGTAAAATTCTTTAGAATGGATTATTCATTTGTATTAAAATATCTAAGTCAAGATTTTGTAGAACCAGATTTTGTTGCAATTATAGCGTCGGGTATTTTGGGTGAAATAGCCCAAGCTATTTTCAATTTTCATGTTTTGCCACATATTCTCAATTGGATTTTGGTCTGAACTTTTGACGGGGCTATTTTCACAAATGCTTTCATTTATGCAATTATAACTCTGCCTGGATGTTAGGAGTCATTCTCCTGCTGGAAAATTAAACTTTTGAGTTTTTCCATTTCTTTCAATCTCTGAGAAGTTTTTTTTTACAATTTTTTTTTAAAATAAAATTTCCTACAACAGTAAGGACTGTTAATGCAACACTGGGTACCAGAGGAAACCCACTGCACAGCGTATTTTTGTTTTCAACCTCTTGAGTGGGGATGACTCATTCATGTTGCATGAATCTTGCAGTTAGATAGACTCATACAACATGTCTTTATCAACACCAAACCCTAAAATTGCCAATAAAAAACAGATTTGATAAAAAAACATTTACAAAAATATGTAAATGTTAACTTTGCATGTGTTTTATCTCCAGTGATTTTCCTTGGTTAGATAATCTGTTCCATCTTAACATGTAATTGAGTAGCTGTACTCTAACACCTTCATAGAACAGCTGCACTTCTGTTGAAAATAATTGACGCAATGACTACTGAAGCTCTTTAGTTGCATAGGATTACAGGATTTAGTCATCAGATTAAAAGGCCCAACACTTTTTTTATTTTTATGTTTCAAAAAATCTAATCCACCTATCCTCTTTCTTTTACTTTATAACTATCATGAAATGATGGATTGAAGTTAGTAGTCATAAAATTGCAAAATGGAAATCAAGTTAAAGGCTTGTGAATACTTTTGCAATGGGACAATATTTTAAGTGATTAATTTTAATTGATGAAATCATGATGAATCCACACCCTCTGGATTAATCATGTGTTAATCTGTGTTTATTCTGGCCGCTTTTGATTACTTAGGTTGTAAGCAAAAGTCAACATCCGAAGGACAGACAGATAACAACAGACACTGTCAATATTTTGTGATATCCAATTAGTTTGCTCTTGATACTTACACTGATGGCTGATGAAATTTAAAAATTCTTATTTTTTTGTTTTGTCTAAAACACAATGGGCTAAAAATGTGAAAATCTTTTTTTCAGAACTGTTTGAGAATGTAATATTGTTTTGACTTAAGCAAGTCAGTATATTATTAGATTATGCTTGATAGAAGCATATTTGAGTAAGTGAAGTAACTTGCTTTGATATATTATCTAAACAATACTTTATAAATAAAAAAAAACTGCACAGATTATATGTTTTATATTGTTTATTGATCATCTGCTCAATGATCAATAGGGCAGAAGTCCAAAGGAGACTCCATCAGGATCAAGATTTCCCATGTGAAGTTGTTGGAAGCTGGAATACCTGGTATGGAGAGCAGGATCAAGCTGGTAAGCTGAAGTGAAAGCTTAAATGGGAACTGGCAGAAACCTTACAAGACTGATAAGTTTGATTGATCCTAGATCCTGCAGGAAAAAATTCATTTTTCTGTCTCAGTGCCTCAAACACTTACTTGAAGTGGCTTCACTTTGATCATAATCTGTTTGGCAGAGCGTGACTGAAGCCTGCAGAAGCGCAGATACTTCCCCTGATGAGTCAACATATTGTTTTTATTTCTACACATGATCATTTACAGTTTATAGTGTACATTAGGAGCATTCAGAAAAAATGGAAGCTGGAAATGAGATGAAGGTTCTGTATGCCACAGCTGTGTGGGTGGGATGTGCCTCTGTGAAGTGCTACAGTGACATCTGCTGTTCTTATTGCTCAGTGCATCTGTGGCGATATAGAGGAGGCTATCCAGCTCTGACTGAATGCCTGCAGAAATTAAGAGCCAACAAGGTATGATGTAAGCAGTTTTATTTTCCAACTGTAATAGGCCAACAAATTGCTTCATTCGTCTATGTCTCCATACGTTTTGTTTTCAATTAACAACCATTTTAGGAGTACTTGGAGTTCCGGAAAGAGAGGGCTAAAATGTTGATTTCAAGGCAAAATCAGCTTCTTCTGGAGTTTAGCTTTTGGAATGAGCCTTTACCAAGAAAAGGACCAAACCTCTATGAACTTCGCACCTACAAGCTCAAGGTAATTTGTGTTGGTGTTGCTTCCATCAGGTTGCTGCTTGATGTGGAAAAATAAAATAAAACGTAAATTTTCCATTGCGTTTCAGAAGGGAAATTGTAGCCAGATGTTGCTGATTAGATGCACTAGTTGGCTTCTTTAAAAGAAAAGCTTAAGCAGTTTTGTGGAGAACATTATACAACTACCTAATGAAGACAATGCTAATGCAATGCTGGGACATTCTACACAAATCTACAAAAGAATGACTTTTAAATAAAATAATCAATTCATTTCCCTGATCTATGCAAAGTCCAAGCTTAACTACACTGCTACCGTGGAGCCTTAAGAGAACTGTGCAGAAATAAAAGTTTGGAAAGAAAAATGTGCCAAAATGTCTCCAGAACAATGTAAGAGACTGATAATGTCTCATAGGAAACTTAGCTCAAGTTAAATTGGAAGTAGTTTGTTTTCCCATCACTATAATGAGACTAGTGAGAACTATTTTCTGATGACTGTGATTATTCACCATTTGCATTCTTATTAATCATATTTAAATTCTATGAATAAATGATTTGTATCGATTGCGTGAGCTAACCGTTAAGGTAAAATTGTAATCACTTCTACTACTGTGATTGCTAGTAACCAGACACAAATATGCCAGGATATCAATGCTGGCATAAGAGTGAACTATTATTTCTCTGTTATTAGGTGAAATAACAGTATTTTCACCCAAGACTTGATGTACTTTTTCTGAGTCTCCCTGCTGCATAATTTCTATTTTTTCATAGCTGACTCACTGAGTGAGGGAGTTACTTCTTTATTCACAGGAAAGAAAGCAAGCAAGTAACATCTGTTTGCAGCTAGTGCTTCATTTGTTCTTGCATGTAGGCTCAAGATACAAAGACATTTTTTCTGATGAAATTGCAGAGATATATAAAATATAAATGACATGCATTTAATGCAATTAAATGAAAGCTGTCAGTCTTTGTTCTTCTGTCTTTCAGCCAGGAACCATGCTTGAATGGGGCAATCGCTGGTAAGGCAAGTTTCACTTGCCTGAAACGTGACGTCAGGCTCGTGCACTTCTGTTTGAGGAGTTATTAGCTGTGAGCAATTTCCTCCTGAACGTAACCTCTTCCATTACAGGGCAAGGGCAATCAAACACAGACAGGAAAACAATGAAGCAGTGGGAGGGTTCTTCTCCCAGATTGGTGACCTGTATGTTGTTCATCATTTGTGGGGTGAGTCATTTGTGACGCTTGCTGTGTGTCAAAATATGTTTCAGAGTTTTTTAACTTGGAGTCATGAAACAAAATAATATTAGCAACCATTTTTAACTTGTTCACTGTAAGAGATGTAAATTATGGTCATATCAGTTTTAAGCAGATAGTTACATTATTAGCAGATAGCTATTTAGATGAAGTAAGCCATACTTCATCTAAATATTCATTCATGCTCATGTTTCTGTAATTTAATTTATGGGCTGATGTCCAACCAAACGAGGAGTGAGCAGTTGATTTTCCAAGATGACGACATAAATAGGGCTGCACAGTGGCACAGTAGTAGCACTGTTGCCTTGCAGCAAGATGGTCATGGGTTCTATTTCCATGGAGTTTGCATGTTCTCCCTGTGCATGCATGGGTTCTCTCCGGGTACTCTGGCTTCCTCCCACAGTCCAAAATCTGTTAGGTTAATTGAGCTCTCTAAATTCTCCCGGGGTGTGTGTGTGGGTGTGGGTGTGTGTGTGTGTTCTGTCTGTCTCTGTGTTGCCCTGCGACAGACAGGCGACCTGTCTAGGGTGTATGCTTGACACTATCTGCTGAGTCAGCTATGGGCACTGAGTGAGGCTCAATCCAAAAGGCATCAAAATATTTGGACTGCAAATAAAACACTTAATGAATGTTTCATTTTATATTTTATTATTGACAGCCTCAGACAGTTTAGGACAGTTATCAGGCTGGATGTGGCTTGAAGGTTAAATCTGTAGATCTGAGCTTAGCCCATCTCACATATCACAGACTTCAGACAGCTGGGGAGGACAGATAATGCTTAATATTTTGTTCACAAGGAACCTTGGAATAAAAGGTATATCCTCACAGATCAACTTACAAACAGCTAGTTTGAAACATAAAATGTGACCCAAGCTCAGACATAAACAATTGAATAAGCATTAGGATTTGGCTTTGAAGGAGTAACTTTTAAACCTTGAATGTTTCCTCTAAAATATGTTACTTTTTGAGAATATATGTATGGTGAGTATTTCAGTGATCATAATAAGTGGAAGAAACAAGGTGCAGCAGGGTGAAAGAAAGAGGCAGACTTTATCTCTCTTTAAAATGTTTAATTGTACAAATATTTGTTTTTTTTATCTACTATAAATTCACTTACACATAATATAATTTTTTTAATGTTTTTTTTTTATAGCCTATGAAAGCCTTCAATCTAGAGAGGAAACAAGAAACTCTGCCTGGCAGAAAGAGGGCTGGGATGTAAATGTGTATTATACAGGTAAGACAAGTCAACAATAATGCTTTAAAAAAAATAATGTTAAAATAATCTTTTCTGTTTGTTTTGTGAGTTAATTTCTATTAAATGTGGAGTATGATAAACAGTATTTCAGAAAATAACATGATACATGACAGAATCAAGCCTGTTGGAGGTAGCGAGATGACTGCTTATTAAAGCTTTGGATCTGGATGACTCACCATTGCTAATTGAACCTTTAAATTCTCCTATCTCAGAAAATCCAACAGATGAACATCTGGTCAACAGTTTATGACTTAAAGTTTAAGCTTGCTTAGGTTAGGCAGCAGGGCCAAAGGAAGTACACATGGTAGGATGTTAATGGGTCCAAAAATAACAGTGTAGGTTTTGGAGTGGCCTACTCAAAGTTCAAAGTCTAAACTCAAACCCGGTTCAGATACTGTCTCATGACTTTAAAACAGCTGTTAATGTTTGAACCCTAAAATAATTCTGCAAAGTGCAGTGGGGCAAAATTACTCAACAGTAAAAGGAGAGACTCAGTTATCACAAGCACTTTGAAGCAGTTGATGCTACCTGGGTTGGTTCATCAGCTATTATGTTTAGGATGTAGTTACATTTTCAGACAGCACTACATTGCTTTGAATCAGACATCTTTCCCTGTTTGTCATTAAAATATATATATATATATGTGTAATCAAATTATCCCTATCTAATTTTAAGATTTGTTCAATGATCTCAAACATATAATTGCAACAAAAAGCAAACGATTCATGCCAACTGGAAGGGGAAATGGAATTAAAAATGTTGTGCCTAAAAAACTTTATGAATTACTCTGTACTTTGAACTATAAATGATGAAGTTGTAAGAAAGTAAAACGAGGAATATTTTAAAGCTGAAACCATAGCACAAGCTGTAAGATCATGCAGTGGATCTTGCTGTTTTTCGGCCAGTGGTATGGCTGTGGTGCAATGTGCTTTGAATGGCAATGAAGGGATGCACTTTCAAATTCTTCAACTCTACCTCAAATCAAAAGCTATGTATCTCCAACATGAACATAACTTTGTATTATTCTGGTGCAATAATACCAAACATGCATCAAAACAAGTCAACATGATTATTATATCAGAAACATTTTGATGGCTACAAAAATAAATTTTACCCTACTAAAGAAATGTTTACACCTAAATCTTGTTTTTAAGAATCACTGCGGCTGTGAGTTGCATAATCATTACATTCCACAAATGTATTCAGTAGTGGTGAACATTTCAATGATAAAAGAAAATGCTGGTATAAATAGATTCTTTTCAGGCCTATGTCATAACATGTGTCTCTATCTGTTCTCAGTGCCCTTGGTGAGGAGCATGGAGTCTAGATTAATGATTCCTACCAAGAGTTCACCTTTACAGTGACACATTGACTAAAACTACAAGCAACTCGTTCACTAAAACTTACCATCATCCTCTCCCAGAGCTTAATTAATGGTGTTTGTTAAATCTGCTGGGTGATTTGTGTTGCATTACTATCTTCCTACCTGCAGGAAGTTGTTAAAAATGATACATTGTTGGGGGTATTTAAACATGCTTTAAAAAAACTGAGAAGAGCTTAAAAGGAACTAATGACATGGGCGCAGTATGTGTCATTTACATTTAATTACAAAATGTGTAAAAATTATTTCTGGGAGTTTTCAAAGTGAAAAACTTTGAATATGAACTATAAGCTGATTTGTATAAGAGTATATCTGTGCTCCTCATTATCAACATATCTCATGTTTGAAAGATCTCAAACCACATGTGCAAACTTGTACTTTCAGTTTTCAAAATAAAAGTTGACTTTTGTGGCTTTTTGAAAACATTGGCAACTCAGTAAACTTGAATGTACATTCATAAATAAAGCTGAATTGTTTGAAATAAGTTAGTGTTGTTCTTTTTAATAATCTGGAGATTAATCAAGTTTAACTTTCCTACACCCTTGTCCCTTACTGGGGTTGGGAGGTGCTGGGCGAGAGGCAGGGTCACCCTGGACAGGTCGCCAGTCTGTCACAGGGCAACACAGAGACATACAGGACAAACAAACATGCACACACACCTAGGGAGAATTTAGAAAGGCCAATTAACCTGACAGTCATGTTTTTGGACTGTGGGAGGAAGCTGGAGTACCCAGAGGACCCACACATGCACAGGGAGAACATGCTAACTCCATGCAGAAAGACCGGAACCAGGAATCGAACCCAGAACCTTCTTGCTGCAAGGCAACAGCTCTACCAGCTGCGCCACTGGGCAGCCCTCTTCTCAACTTGTCTTTAATAGCGTATTTGCAGCCAGTTCAATATATACTTAAACTGGCAGCAAACAAGTAAAAATTGTTCCCTTTGCTCTTTATTTTTACTTCCTCTCTAAAGTTTATATATCTATGTGTGTTGGCTACTATTTTATAAAGTAAATAAAATGTGTGTATTTTTTCGGGAACCACATTTCCTTTATTTTGAAATTCCAATACGGAAGTGATATTTCTGCTCGTTCATTCAAACTTTTCCAAAGCACGTGCGAGTCATTTAAAAGCGTTGACCTGTAGCTTTAACAGGAGGGGGCGTGTCTGCGTAGGGCAGCCCCCTTGTATTTGAATATACAGTAGTTTAGGGAGGCTGCTTTTGTCGGATGTTTTTCTCGTCCTGTGCGACGAGCATAGCGGGACGTGGGGGTGAACATCCGTCGGTAATGCTCCTCACTCAGGACTATATATAACATTTGAATGACATCGTCCAGCTAGAGAGACGCTTTCAACGCTAGAAGACGAGCGGAGAAGGAACTGCTCGTTAGCAAGAAATATGGACTTGCAAATACTGGATCACAGACTCCGAGTCACCAGCATATCCAAGAACGGGCTGGTCAATTACACTCACCCTCTAATAAAACTGATATTTCTCCGCAACAGGACGCGGTAAGTAGGCTTCCTGCTCTGGCCAGATGGTTGTGAATCAGTCTGGTAATCCAGTTCGGATACATACAGCGCCTGCTCATTCACTGGGTGGCAGAGCTATTGTTGGGTTGTTTGTCTGTGCATGCCTCGCTCTGCAGCTACGGTAGGGATGATGAACTGCAGGTCGTGAAGCTGTTGGCTTCAGGGAAGTGTACTTTCTCACATGAGTGCAATTTGGTGAAAACCTTGCAGTTGTTTAAAAGTAACATTACTCATTTTTGTACATTCGTTTCCTGTAAAACATTTATGTGACTGCATCCTGCTTCATTTGTAGGTGTGACCTGAAGGTTAAAAAAAAGTTTTTTTGTGCATCTCCAACACAAACATGATCTTTTTGACTACTAACCCACATTCATTTTTAAAGTTGTTTACATCTCATGATTTCAGATAATCCCTGGAAATCCAGATGTTGTTATGTAATTGTCTAGTTCTCTGGCTGCCCCACATGTGCATGGATACAGGAAGAGCTCTACATCTACTGCTCTGTTACTAAGCTGATGAGAACAAGTAAACAAAAACAAGGAACACATATCACACTCTTACCACAAATCTACTGCTTGTTGTCAAAATTCTACACCATTGTAAAATATCTCACAGCATCCATGGAACATTCTCACTTTTTATGTTAACCACAATTTTTTTTAATGTATTGGTATTTCATGACATGAACAGACCACCATGCAGTTGCGGAAGTGTGACGTAGGAAGAACATGTTGCATATTTTTCTATTTCCTGTAAGTTTCAAAATGGAGTGTGCATTTGTCATCTCAGCTGCCCTGAGTCAATATTTTTCTTTTGCATATATGGGCTGTGAGCTTTTTCAGATTTTCCTATCTAGAGACAGAAATGTTTTCACATTCATTTTTACAAAATAAATCTGGTCAGTAAGTGTGAACATTAATTTTCTTGTTGTAATACCAATGTGCTGCTGGATGTAGGTCTGGAGTTTAACTGGGACACTCTTGCATATGGATGAACATGTCCTGATAGCTTTACAGTCGATCCAAACTCTTTTTATTATTATTATTTTTCAGATGATGCAAAGAAAAGTCCGCAGTGAGATTTTCAAAACTAGCTTCCCAACGCTTCTTTAACCTTCTGCATATCTTTGCCACTCATGTGTCACAATTATTGTATTTAAGTTGAATCTGTTGCATCATTTTATCCATTTAATTGATTAGTTTTATAATCAAGTCCATACTTTTTTTCTTTTTTTACTTTGTATTGCCATTAGTGTATATGGTGATGGTTTTAAGCCTGTCACAATAACAAATTTTGCCTAACGATAATTTACCCCAGAAGTTATTGCAATAAACAATAATATTGGTGTTTGCAGTAATGTTAATTATATAATAATGCAAGTCCATCCTTGCATTACTATGCAAGGATGTGCATTAAAGTTCATTATAACTTTAATTTCTAATGAAGATTTAACACTGGAATTGGAAGATATTTTAAATGAATTAATAAAACAACCGAAACAATAAATAAAATGGTTACTGAAGTCTCTGTAAATAAAATTGCCCTTCAAAAAGTGGCTTGAGACCAGTGCACCAAACTGAAGCCTTTTGTCTTTGATAGATAGAAACAGAAAGAGACACAAGAAAAACAAACAACAAAGGGAAATCATTGAGGTTGTTTTAATTTATCATGTGATTAATTGATTTATTGCTTATTACGACTTTTACTTTGAGACACTTCTTTCTGTGCCTGTTCATACCTTGTTGTCTCCTGCCATTTGAGTCATAGTGTTGAGTAATAAACTAAGTTTTAACTTGTCTGTAATAAATAAACTTGCCAAAATGGTATGATCTGGTTACCAAGGTTTATGACATGCCATACTGTTTCTGAAGTTTTCTCTGGCTGTGTGATGAATAGAGTAATGCAGTACTACTTCATTACCTCAGCTGGCTGAATCACATTTTCAAATGCATAACAACAGCATTTGTTTTTGGTGCTAGGATTGTTTTGGTTTTTTTTCAAATGTAAAGCATATGCACAATTATAGTGGTGCCATTAACTTATACAATGCTGTACATTTCTACAGACTTTTACAGCATAAATGCTATGATATGAAGAAGGTTATTGTAGGACTGTGCTAAATGCATTGGCCCAGAACCAACCAGTAAAATCATTCATGCCTATTTCCGTGGATCTCCACAGGCCTCTATTTTGTTCTTCTCGCTCTTTCTTAATATGTTGTTGTGAGCACTTTGATATTACATCATCACACTTCTGCGGTGGATGTGCCTTGCCTTGCTTTTCCTGTTCTTATTGTGTACTTTTAGTTTTCCCTCTCCCTGTAAAGCTACATTTCATTGAAAAGGGAGGAGTGCTGGAGAAAGTTGAGCAAAAACAAGCCCGGTTTGGCTTCAATGGCTTTTCCCCCCTTCCTCCTTTCAGGCCTTCCTCTACTCATTAAAGAGCAGCTCCCTGTCCTGAACACAGTTGGTTTGACAGCAGTTCTGAGAGGAATTTTAATGAGTGGATCTCTTACAGTGTTGCAAATTGCATATTATTACATCGTAGATCATCCTTTAAATATCCATTAGAAGGGGAGTTTTGGCACGGACTGAGGATTAAACTAGCTATATTTACTCTGACACTAATATTAAAAAAATGATGAATAATGGATCTAATCCATTCGCAGAGTCTGACAAAGCATTCATTATGCATTCTTTGCTTGTAGTCTTTGTCCTGTTAGGTGGGGTTATGATCACAGCCCAGTATGTTGGATGTAGCCCTGCAGGCACTACACCGTTCTCCTTTCTTCTGTTCAGCTGTTAAATAACAAGAGCATGGCTTGAAACAATTCGTCAGCTGAGCCAGAAACCCAGTTTTTCACATTTCTGCTTCAGTGATCTTCTAAAGTTGGGGCTCTTGCCCCACTTTATGTTCTCACTGCCCAACTCTAATCAATGATTTTTTTTTATGAATTAGACTTAAGCCAGCGTTTTCTTTCTCTGGTTCAACGTATTAGTCAGTAACCATTCCCAACTGTTGCTGTACACTGCCCATCAGCAGGCTTAAAGACAGATCCCAAGCCTGTCCACTTATTAAGTTTGTTTTTCTGACCGTATTGACGGTAAAAACAAATAACATTTCTTGCAATTACCACTTGAAAATTATTGCTGAATGTATTTAATAACAGTGTAAACAAGAAGTTTGGATATGCTGCAGAGAAAGACACTTTTATTGTCTGATATTGAAGGTGCAGCATGTAACTTTTATAAAAATGTTCCTAATCAACAATAACCAGTCAGAGACAGGAGAGGGTCTTGGTACCATCATACTCATGTATGTGCTGCTCACCCCCCGCACAGAGTGTGTAAGTTCAAGATTTCTGATTTTGCTGCCAATGGTGGAGAAACCACCTAATGTTAGGACAACTATTTATCTGTGGTCATCAACAGATAAATATTTTTTCCCTTTCCCTCAGGGTGGAGGCAGAGGAGCAAATATTTTTTTATTATGTTTTTCCTCCACAGACTTCCTCTCTCATATTATACAGTCACTTTTAGCAAAAATGCAAAAAAACACATTTTTGTAAAAGTTACCTCCTGCAGCTTTAAATCAGGCTCTTATTTTGTCTTTGTTTCCGTTTTAGGTCAGTTAAGATTTAAAAATATATATTGCTGTTATGCCCAAATAATGAGAAGGAGCAGCATTTTTCTTTTTGCTTCCTTCAAAGTCGGATGTTTACATGACTAAAAGCACCATTTCTTTAAAAACATTGTAATCCCAGATTATGAGGTAATGGCTTTGTTAGCCATTACAAATCCATCATTTTTGTAAATGATGACTTCATTTTGTTGAAAAATGAAGCCATTTTTCAACAATAGTTATTCCAAAGCATAACTTTGGAATGCTACAGAGACAAATATATGGGGGGATGATTCCAAAGCATGTTTAATGCTGACTATTCTTTAAAATGCAAACAAAAACATAACTGAATGAAAACTGTGGCTATAAACAGTCATAATTACATATAAAACAAATAAAAAAATGTACACCTCTGCTTGTGCTGAATAGTACAACTGCGGAGGTCGTCTCATCAAGTTATCAAAATATTAATATTTTTATAACCTAATTTCTTTGAGGTTTAACTTTATAAAAAAATGTATAGACCTCCCCCAAAACTATGCAAAAGACAGTTAAATGTTAAAGTACAGAAGTTAAGAGAACTTTGTCATCATCTGATGATATGTTGGCTACATTTTCTTATATTTTACATCAGTTTTCTCTACTCTTATCATGTTTTTTCAGCTGGAATGTCGATTGTAACCCCCCCACCAACACCACCAGCCACCCTCGGCCAACATCCCTGCTACCACCCGTTGCTTCGTGCGGCTGGATCAAAGTCCAGATTCTTGTGTGCTTTGGTTTTCATCTCCGCTCCCTCTCTACCTGTTGCTTTCCTCATCTCTTTAGGTTATTTTCCTTCCTGCATCAGAGAAAGGAGCTTATTCACCACCAACAATCATGCTGGGCAGTGTGTTAGAGTCCTCTGCTAACATTAGAGCTCCACAACACTTGAAGCAGGCTGCGCCTCTTCTCAGATCCTCCATGTTTCTTTGTTTTCTGAGCCTTATTTTCTCCTTGAAACTAAAACTGTCTTCCAGAAAAATATCTCTTGAAGATCCGTTACAAAACTTACACTCTGGTTCTGATTTCAAAGCACCTTTTCAGTATAAGGTGCTGTGAAATATTTGTCCTTTTACAAATTTTCTTTTTTTCTTTCTTGTCACGCTCTAGATGTTTCAGACAAAGATAACAAGAGTAAAAACAAAATGCAATTTTCAAGGCTGTAGACTTGCTTCTCTTAAGGTTGGTATTTATAATTCAACATGAAAAAAGAGACTGGGCAAAAATGGCATTGAAGAGAGTGTCACTTAGATAAAAAAAAAAAAGCTCGCTGTTGGAGAACTGAGTGGTGTCTGTTGGTCATCACGTTCACAGACGGCACACAGTGTGGTGGGAGGTCTGGTGTCAAAGAATGAAAATGCCTTACTGGGGTCCATGTCAACATGAACTCTTCAAAATTCATAGGCATAATAAATTAAGCTCTTGTGAACTCTCTTACTTCACCAGATGCACAGAAAACATTTTTCAAGCCCAAGATCTAAATCCTAAAGAAAACCAGAGGGGTGAGCTAAAGACGGGAGATTGCTGATGACTCTAGACGACTGATCAAAGATCATTTTCTCTTCACATGATGAATGACCAAACAGTTGCAGGTTCGATATTCTGTGAATGGACAAATCTATATTTATACAGCTTTGCTATTAGAAACTAATACTAATTATAAATAATTGCAATATTTTGAAGCAATGAAGAGGATTGCAGTCAGCAAAAGTTGTGAGGTCTTTAATTTTGCTGTGTTCCTCTTTGTATTTGGTAATAAATTGATGCCTCTTTTATCTATCTAATCTGTACTTTACAAACAGGAAACCAAACAGTTGTGGTTCCTTCATGTTACTTGACAACAAAGACTGAACATATTGCTTCTACTTCACTTGTTTCACTCGCTCATGCAGGGGCGCTGCACCTGCAGGAAACTGCGAGTTGGGGAATGTGAAGGTTCGTCAGGAAGCGAGAAGGTCTTTCTAACACAATGGGTTGGCGGAGCCTGCCAGCACAGCTGGCAGTTACTGTTACAGTGTTTTCTCTCTGTGTCTTTCCCTCTTTGTCTCTCAGTGGTGTTATTGTCCAATCCCAGGGCAGGGATTGTTTTTTGCTGAGTCAGGAGTTTTTGCTGTCCCACTCAGGCGTCAGCTCTAATAGCTTTTGCAGACTGATCTGCTGAGGAGGAAGGTGTATCCTCAGAGGGATACCATGAAACAGGAAAATGTGATACTTCCTGTGGATGAGATGTCTGCCCTACAGATGTGACTTTTCATTCAGAAATTAAAAGCCTTTCTTAACTTGATAACCTGCATTTGCCTAGAGTTATAACAGCAAACAATTTCTCTTAGCCATTCTTAAACTTTGTTTAAGCAGCTCATAACTTTTGCTTAAGTTCTGAGCTGCTTAAACATGACCTATGTGGTCTATTGTATCCAGTGGTTTGGGTAATGCGGCCTTCTTTGGCAATCTCATAAATGCTAGATTAGCTTAGACTTTAGGCTTTGTTTTAAAGGTCAAATCAAAACTCAGAACTATTTTCCTTGAACTGTTTTCAGCTGTTTGTTTTGCTAAACCGAGGGCCCTGTTTACGCAGAGACCAGATTATGTGTGTCCACAAATATTTCTTGTCATTTAGGCTGTGTGTCCACAGGACTCTGAGATGCACAGCATAACATTGTCATCTAATTCTCTAGTTTGTCGTGCTCATTTTATTCATTATCTTTTTTACCTTTCTTCTGTATTCCAGATGCAAGTTTTTTAGCCTGACAGAAACACCTGAGAACTACACAGTCGTCCTTGATGAAGAAGGATTTAAAGGTAAAATGCAGTTATGCACAAACATGTAAAGGCAATTTAGAATTTCATCTTGGTTCACAGGCTGGACTGGATTACCTGTAGAAAATCCATCAATCTAGCTCCTTTGCATTGCTAAGGCCAATAGCACACAAACAGAGACATTTGTCATATTAATTTAAGTGACAAGATTAATGTTTGACTTTCTGCCCAGAACATTTTGTTCTTCTCTAGAACGAGATGTTCTAGAGAACTTAGACCTCATAGGTTTCTCCTTAAGCAGAATTTGTATGTATTTGATGGGGAAATAAGAACAATGTTTTTGCCCAATATCTTTGTCATGAGCAAAGATATTCCTCAAAAGATTTTCCAAGAATTTTTTGTCTGAGTAAAAACTAACACAAAAAGCAAAGAGAAGGAATGTATTACCTGTTCTTACAGATTGATGCCTCTTTTTTCTTAAAAGGAAAACATAATTTTCTCCCTGAAGTAACACTGAGATCAAGCACATCAGGGAGTTTAGTCCACTTTTTTTCTGGGTGAAGCTTCATTTCAGTATTTTACCTCAAAGTGTATGATGGCACTTTTTTGGAGATGTGATTGACAAATGGATGTTTTGTAACACGTTCGTCATTTCCTCACCCTTTAACGCTGATGCAGATGTTGAAGGCATCCATTGCCTTGAGGGTTTTCTTGTTCTGAGTGCCTATTTTAGGAGCTAAGAGTTGGTGTACTGAGAAGCCACAAGGGACTGTCTGTGGAAAATTATGCCAACTAGAGCAAAGGCTCTTTGAAGGGGAGGAAAGAAGAAGGAGCATTCACAGTCAGATGCTGTTTGGTAATGTTTTTAGTAAGTTGACCCGAACTGAAACTTCCTGGTTGACCAGCAGTATCAAATTAAACCAAGCAATTGTTTATTTCCTATCATTTCAAAAGATATATTTAATTCTGCACACTGCTGTACAAATATAGTGGTCCAAATTTACAGAAAACGAGACTTTCTAGCATTTTTAAGTGATGCAGAATATTCTGATGTAGTGCACTAATAATCACTATGTAAATGTATTTGCTTTTTAAAATGTCTTACATGTACATCATTTCTCTGTACCTACCCTAAGAAGTTATTTTGATCTTGTACTTTCTTTGCATGTTTTACAGATCAAATTCTAGCACTTTGTTGTAGATTTCTCAACAAAGTGAAATCTACTTTGTGTAGTCCAGAGGTATATGTGTCTTGATTGCTCATTAAAGGCTGTCGCACAAAGTTTATGAACAGTATGAAGTAGCGGTAAAAGCTTGTAGTACTAAATCAAAGTTTTTAATAAATTATTAAGTCATTTATTAAATTGATTCAGAAAAATGCTGGACAGTAAGAAATGTTCCCTGGATTTTCTGTATTTGAATCCAAATAAAAAATGGGCATCATTGGCATTCTTCTCATGTGTCGCCCCCAGCTGGACATATGTAAGAATGCATGTCTGAGACTTGTATATAGCTGTTGTTATCCAAAACAGGAAGGCTGTTTCCATGCATCACAGGCTATGTTCAAAAGCTTACATTTTCATCTTGATTTGCCATGTGGATGATGATCATGGACAGAAGGCCATGTTGTTGGCGGTTTGACTCGGATCACTCTTTATTCCCTTGATGTTTGACAGAGCTGGCGCCCTCGGAGCACCTCCAGGTCGAGAGCTCCATCTGGCTGCCCCTCAATGTTGCCTCCAACGGTAACGCCTCCAGCAGCTCGCAGGCTGTCGGCGTGACAAAGATTGCCAAGTCGGTCATCGCTCCGCTTGCCCAGCAGCACGTTTCCGTCTTCATGCTCTCCACATATCAGACTGACTTCATCCTGGTGAGCGTCCTCGTCTTGTTCTCTGTTTGTCAAATGCTTAGCTGTTATTTGCCTCTCCTTCACTTCTCATTGCTCGGATCTAGGAAATCTTGTCACAATTTAAAAATACCTGCAGGAATCTGTTGAATTTCTTCCTACCTGTGAGAAGCTTTTAGTCCCCTTGGTCTGAACCCCATCATACAAAGTAGGCCACCATGTCTGCATCTTGAGTTAAGAGCTGACGGCATCAGAAAATTGGTTGATGTATTACATGTCAAGAGGTAAATGAGCAAAAATGTTTAACATGACAAACCACTGCGTCAGCAGGAATATTAATGGTTTACTTCCCGGCTGAACCGTTTTTAAAGACTGCATTCTTTGGGCTTTAAAACATGTCATCTAAGTACATGCAAATGTAACTTTACTTGCAGATGCATTTACATACACACCCCTGTTAAAATTCCTGGATTTTGTGATCTTAGATAAAATGCTAAATCAATTTAAAAAGCAAATAATGTGACATTTATCCTGTTTACATATAACTAATATGTTGCTGAAGTCCCTTTTGACTTTATTTTGGCTTTTGTGGATAGGCTTTCAGTATTCCACATCTTTGTAATATTTGCCCTCTATCTTGCAAGATCTATATATTTTTTAATCTCTGAATTGGCTCTGCATATACTTTGACTCACAGTGATGCTGACAATAAAAATATTTATTCATTTTCAACTTTCTAACTGAAACCTGAAGGTTTTGGGTCAAAAATTATTAACATTTTGAAGCATTAACAATTTCCTCCACCTTGATTTAAAGATAAAATAAGGTAACCACAGAGCTTGACACACCATAATTAAAAAAGCCCAGAAGGTTCTTGATCAAAATATCAGTTTAAATGTCAGTACACTTTTGGAGAAGGTTTTTTTTTTAATTCTCACTTTTTCAATGTCTCTTTGAAACAGCTCCTGTTTGTAGTTAGGTTGTGCAGAATAAAAATAGCTGTAATATTAACAGGGGTGTGTTGACTTTTAGGAGCTGCTGTATTCAACACAGCTTTAAAATGTTACATACAGCACAGTGTTTCTGTATGTTTCCAATATTTGTCATGCAGGTGAGAGAGAAAGACCTGTCGGTTGTCATCAGTACCTTGAATGAGGAGTTCAACATTTTCAAGGAGGTGGAAGGAGAGTACGTCCCTGTGGGTTGCCAGGACTTTACCAACGGCCTCCTGAAGAACGGCAAAGAAGGTTTCAGCATGAACTCTCTTTAACTGTCAAACATTCATCAGACTTGCCTGTGAGAGAAAAATACATTGCATTCGTAAACTCTAACCCAGTGCAGAAGAGGTGTTAAAAAACAGAATATATTTTTCTTTCCAATAATAAGAGCAAATAAAGAAGTAGCATAATTGGAATCCAATTAAAAAGTAGCAAAAAAAAAAGGGTGTCTATAGCAGCATATTTGTGAAAGTAAAATCACATTTTTGACTTAAAAAATTCAATTAAAATATTAATATGTTGGAGATTTCCTATCTAGTTTCTCTAAAAAAAGCTTCATTTCTTAGCCCTGTGTTTTTAATAAGTTTAGGTTTTGACATCACTTGCTTAGCAATCAAGTGGTTTTCAACAGCCACATGCAAATGTTTTTCTTTTTTTCCTGGTTCTGTGGAAACTTGTAGCTTCTTATGTTTGTCCAAACCAGTTTTATCTGCACTGCCACAACTTGCATGTTGTTTTAGACACTTTGATGTTGTCTTTCCTTTTAAATTGGTACAAGGTGAGATTCTTCTGCATAAATCATTCTTCACAAAGTAGTTGTGGCTTGTTTTTGTGCATTGATGTTCAAGACGTCACTTTCATCTGTTTTACAAACTTTTACTTTATATAGTAAAAGTATATTTCATCAGTGATCTATTTTAAGCCTATTTCAAGATTTTCCTACAAATTTCTCCACTTTTTCTGTTCAAGTAAAAAGCCTAAGTGCAAGACTTTGTGGTTAGGAAAATTGAATGATCAAACTAAGATCTGATGTTAATGGTCACTCCAGTTTAAAGTATTTAGATCTGTATTCAGGAGGAAAGTAGAGAATTTAGACAGACATCACTTGAAGAACAGAATCAACCAAGCCTGCTTTAGGTTGCATACAGAGCAGTTATTCTGCACTAAATTGTGGCGTCCTTTACAGGAAGCTATTGTTATGTAATCCGAAAGTACAGAACAAGGCCAGAACATCCTGAAAGGTTCATTCTTACGCAATCTTTTACGTCTTTGCATCTACATGGGATCCTGGCATTTTAATGGCTCTTTGGACGAACTGACTTTTTAAACTGAATGTAAACGGTCTCGTAAATACTTCAGGCCTGGTAGAAAAATAAGAGGGCATTGACTGTGTCCAGAAGTTGTTGTCAGTGTGGACTTTTAGTTCAGCAGAGGAAATCAAGCTTTGTTGGAGATTCATTCATCTGTTCCAGAGCAAATGAGGCTAACAGGACGAGATGTCAGGTGATATGTTTACAGATGGTTATATCAGATTAAGAAATGTTTTATTGATTTAAAGGAAGAGCGGCTGATTACTGAAACGAGCTGTGTGGTGTGTTAAGTTGTTTCCAGTGAAGTAACTCAAGTACCATCGGAGAAGAACAAAGAAATAACATTGAATGCTTTGCTACTTTTTTCTGTCTAGAAATAAAATAGTATCAAACGGGGGGAAAAAAACACTTTTAGCTCTTACTAATTTTAGAATTTTTCAAGAGGATGAAGAACAATGTTACTTTATAGATATGGATTATGCTGTATGTGGGATAAATTTTTGGACAGCAAAGGTTTTGCACAGGGCAGTCTGCTTTAATTTGATGATCATCAGCATTATGAACTGAAGCGCCTTCGATTTTACATCAGTTGTCGGATTTATTAATACTCAAGTGTTTAAACGCTGGGACTGGCCCAGTGAGGCCCATAAATGATGCCCATTGTAACAGCAGTGCCAATTGATAATACAAACTCTTAAATTTGTTTATCCAAAGTCATTCACATTTGTGAATGAATAATACATATAACTCTAGCTTCTCTTTTTACCACATAGACAACACTGGTACAGCATTTTCAACTAGAAGATTTATACAAATCTATAAAATCAAGCTGCAAAAGATTATAGAGGGTTAGAAATTAGATGGAAAATATCAACTGAGTCTTTGACCTGATAATTAATGTTCAGTATTTTTGTTGGGGGATTGAAAATATTAGTTGAAATGTTATGGGTGTTTTTTCTTTTTAAACTCCAGTTGTGGACTTCATCCTTCCAGAAAAAAATATGTTTTTCTTTGGATTAAATTAGTTTACTAGGAGATTAAATTGACTTCATCCTATTCCTTAGCACATCCACATTTGAAGGCGTTGTTGTGTTTGCTGTTCCTCCAGCCGTCCATCCCACAGTTCACCCGGTGCTGATCCCACAGAACCAGTTCTGTGTCATGTCTCTGGACCCAGACACGCTGCCGTCCATCGCCACCACGCTCATCGATGTCCTCTTTTATTCCAACAGGTGAGATCAAATTTCTTCACAGTACTGCAGTACTGCACTGATGCACAAGGTGGCAGCACACAATCTCATTTCATTATTCGCTCAAAACATGTGAAATGACAGCAGGTTGCTTTTGTACAGATTTTGCACTCTAATTGTATTGCTGTAATTATTCAATTAAAAATTATAACCTGATGTGGGAAACCGAAAATAGGCGTTTTTATTTTCAAAATTCTTATTTTCGTCTTTTATATCTTTTTACCTTTTTAAAAAACTCTGAGTTTTCATCACATGAAAGCTAAAGTCATCAAAATGACAGAAATAAACACTTGAATTATCAGCTTAATGAACCTATTTAGTACGAGAATTACTTTCTAAAACAAATGTGTTTTTCATTGATAATCGTGATTAGGGAAACGCACGAATGTCTAAATAAAATGTGAAATGCCATTTGTTTTGTCATTCTGAATGTGTTTTTGTGTTTAGTCCTAAGGAAGAAAGCGAATCGTCTACGAGTCAGGACTTGGAATGTATCAAGTTCTTCTCCTTCTCCCTCATCGATGGATACATCTCATTAGTGATGGACACTGAGGCTCAGAGGCAGTAAGGATTCACTCACCAACTCCTTAGACATCCAACAAAATATAAACATGTTTGTAGCTACCATTAAAACAAATAAATGACACCCTTTGGAAAACTTGTTCAGAAATTAATTTGCTTGTAATTTTGTGGTCCTGTCTCCCAGTCTCCATGTTACTATATTGAACCTTTAATGTTGTTCCCAGTATACATATTTGAACATTGTTTCTTAGGTTATAGTAAAGCAATATCATTTTGTTCCAGGTTTCCTGCAGATCTCCTGTTCACCAGTTCCTCCGGGGAGCTCTGGCGGATGGTCCGTATCGGTGGTCAACCCCTGGGTTTTGGTGAGGCAATCTGCTTTACCTTTTTTCTGATTTTGACAGAACAGTTACCACAGACATACAGACCACTTGACGTTAATCAAGTGGTACTTTATACTAGAGCTTAAATTAGCAATAAAAATAACTTTTCTCTATTTAAATATTTTATCCATACAACCTTTGTAAGACTCAGAACTTTCAAAATTATTGAAAAATGAACAAATTTCAACATAATACTTACAAAAACTGTCGCATGAATTGAACCCACTGAAAAAAGAGCCCTATCTTCTGGTTAGCGGGTATAAATGTATTGCATTTTATATTTTACTGTTATTCTTCCTGAATAGCCATGGAAATGTGATGCATGTTGTCTCTTGTTCAAATCGCAACGGTTAAAAGGGACATATTATACAAAATTAACATTTTGCACATGCTTACTTCCATTTGGATCTCTAATGCTTCTGCAAGCAATCCAAGCGTTAAAAAATGCAATCCACAAGTCTAGCAATAAAAAAATGTTTGGGTTTCTGGAAACTAGCATAAATAATTTTACCATTATATGTGCTGGAAAAGGCAAATATTTTGATGTTGACTTGCCAATCAGAAGCAACTTTCTGCATCTTTAATGGCTGTGCAGGAATTTCCACTTCTGGATGTGACTTGGTGTCAGAGATGTACGGTTATACAATTGAGTATCTGTTATTGGAAGCTTAGTTTCAAGTTACGCCGGACAGAAACTTTTATTACAAAAATGAGCTTCTTTGAAACTAGTGCTGACAATCCCTTTGCCGTTTTTTTTTCTCAGTGACAGAAATGTGCAGAAATGTGACTGCTCTGTCAGCAGTTTAATCTGTGTTTGAATGTGGCTAGTGCCGTTCTCATGCACATATCATATAATCATATTGTGTGTCCTATTATCCTTCAATGCCAAACAGTTCAAATGGCCAATTAAAAGTCAAAATTGGTCACCTATAGAAAGAAGAAGATTTAAATGGCTGGGACGGTATGTAGACTGTTTTAGTCCTCTCCTCTTGTGTATTTCTGGTAACCTAATGACCATCAAGTCCTCACAGATCTCTTAGATCAGTCGTGTAAACCAAACGTTAGGCAATGTCTGTCATCTGTGGGTTCATCGGTGGCTTATAACATGCACTCTGCATAGCTTTATCAAGCTGTGACAGGACATCATTTGCTGAAATGATGCAGTTTATCTGATTGTAGTAATAGCTGATATAGAGATTTGTTTGATTTTGTTACTCAGTTTTTGTTTTTTGCTTTTCTCCAAGCAACAACTCTGCAGTCAAACAGTCCTTCACAGCCAACATGTCACTGAAGGATATTTTTATGCTGTCCTAAAATGCATGCAACCTGCATATTTCACTCATATGGATCTGAAGAAACCAGTCAAGAGGGCATTATAACAGAGAAGTTAGGTTGTTGTTAGTTTTTGTAGAGACTATTAATATTCCTGTTTTTTATTAAGGGGGCAGTATTACGTCAAATCAAGTTTTTTGTTACAATGTCATTCCCTAATCAAAAACATGCTTTGAGTGTTGCTCTGATTCTTCCGTGCATGTTTGATAAATCCTTTAATCTCCCATGGCAACCATTCAGCTGTGCAAAATGCCTGGGCGGACCCAGCCTTGCTTTGCAGGAAAGGCTCCTCTTTGGAGCTGCAGTTTCCAAGTCCCCTGTATCTGCCTCCACTGAGCTCCTTCAAGCTAGCCAGCAACAATTAGCTAGAGAACACAAGCAGCACCGTTCTGGATCAGCTGCAGCTGTCTGAATAATTTTTTTAGGCAGATTTGTGAAGACACTGTTGCAGTAATCAATGCGAATAAAGATGAACACATGTAAGAATTTCTCTAGATCTTTCTGGGGTATTAGTACTTTAATCCCGGAAATGTACTTATAGTATTTTATAACTGAACTTAACATAGTAACTTGATTGTGCTATAAGATTTACGGTGCTATAAAATTGCACATAGCATCACACAGGATTGTCTCATATCCTGTGAAACGATGACTGTAATGTCATCGTTTCACAGGATATGAGAGATAAAAGTTTGTCATTGGACAGATAAATCCATACTGATTGTTTTTAAAATTTCAATCTCTGAATCAACATTTCTCACCATTCAACCACATCAAATCTGCCTGTGCATTCTGTGGCTGCATTAACTATGTTCATACAAGAAGTCTTGAGCTCAATTTTGAACTTTTGCTGAAGTCTGATTTTTGGGCTTTTTGAGGGAGGTGCATGTGTGTGGTGCAGATGGGGGGATTTTTGTGTGTGTAGTCGTTCATACCACTAATTAAATGCAACCACATTGAGACTTCTGCGTAAATGGCGTGCGTCCTCAAATTGCCCCACATGCACAAAAGAAGAACATTGACATGACACAGCAGCACATTGTTTGAGAAGGTAATAATTTTTGGAGTCATTTATGGATCAATTTTATTATTTATACAGTAATGAGTGGTAACAGCACCATTCTAAAAACATAACGACTCGAACAAAACTAACTAATGGCAATGACTTTTTGTGCAGATTATACTGCAACTTCTGTAGGGAAGTCTGTTTGGATGTTTAGCCAGAGCTGGGAGTGGTCTGATTCAGTGATGCACACTTCTTTCATGGGTTCATGAATAATGGCTGGTTTACCTGGACTCATAATTTTACTGCACAGTAATACAACAACTCTGGATTAATATATTTTCTATATTTTAGCAAATAATTTTCTGGTACTGATTAACATTCTGGACAGAACCAGCATTTGATCCAGACATATATTTTATACTGTGAAAAGTTAGAAGTGAAGTCTAAAATGTGCCCTCATACAAAAAATTCATTTTCATATTCATATTCATTTCCTGACATCTACAAGGTAAATTCCAGCTTTTGTTTTTGACTGTGCTTTCTGCAGAAAGCATGGTGGTTATTTCCCTTGAAATGGAACCATGCAGACTAACATAAACATAAAAAATAAAAATAAAAAAAAAAGCAAATAAATTCACAGAGAACTCTAGCATTTTTTTAATGTACATTTGTATTGATTTAGAATTACAAAAATGAGCTAACGGAGCAAGATCTTGGAATGAAAACTGTTGAATATTTTGAAGAAGCCATGATCTGCTGTGTAGATTCCTCCTGAACATCCTAATTACTAACATAAAGCTGGCTTGAGGCAGAGCTGTCACAACTTCATTTTTTTTCTATGTTTAAAATTCCCCAAAGCTCATGCCACCCTGGACAGTGAGCCGTATTGCATATATCAAGAACTGCTACTGGCAACAACTGACTGTTTTGCAGTTATTTCTTTTGCATCAAGGCATCTCTGCTTTCATCTTATTATTGCAGTAATCTAGAAAGCTATAATCTATAATTATGTGATACTTTTATATTGATGGCATTTCCACCTTGTGTTTCAGATGAATGTGGCATAGTCGCCCAGATATCTCAGCCCCTGGCAGACGGCGACATTTCTGCCTATTACATCAGCACCTTCAGCTTTGACCATGCTTTGGTGAGTCCAGGTTTCCCTACGTCACCTATAGCAGTAGAAACTTAATGTATTTTGGGTAAATAGTTTGTGTAATCTTCACTTATCTCACTTTTTTACATACTTCAGGTTTGAGTGTGTATCTTGATGATGAAATCTAGATTCTAAAAGTTATTTTCTTAAAGATTCAGCTACTTGGAAGTTTTGTCATCTTTCTGAAGACGTATGATGCAAACGTAAGGGATTTTTTTTGTACAAGTAATTCAGTCTTATGACTTAGAGGAAAAACTCTTGCAGCATGTAAAAAAATGAGACTTTTGAGTGGAAAATGATGTCTTTATTTAGTTTTTACTCACAGGTTTTGCATTGGAGTTTATTCATCCTTTTAATTTCCATGCACTTAAGATATCCAGATAAGACGTCAAAAACGTCTATTCTGAAGTTTTGATCCTCAAGTTTTTGGAGTCTGAGTTGTGTACCTTATCAGGTTCCGAAGAGGCTTTGTGGTTTTCTGACATCATGATTACTGATTTTTATCAGACTGTTTTTTTTCTTTTTGTACCCTTATTGAAAGGTAATTTCTGCCAACCGGTTTATTTTAAAATGGATTGGGCACATTTATTTTTCCATGGAAACTATCAAAAAAAAAATTAATAAAATAAAAATAACATAAAGCAGCATACAAACATTTGCAACAAATAGCCAAGGAAATTCACCTTTTTGACTTATTTTTGATTTTTTCTTGCTATTTGCAATTTTGCATGTCAATAAAATGTTAAATATTTGTGTAGCGAGTCTCTACTTTCCAAGGGATTACCCTTATAGAAAAGGAGATGCTTATGATCTGCTGTTAGGTTAGGCTGACAAACCTGGACACTTCATTTTATTTCTATTTCCCCTATAAAAATGTTCAGCCTCCGACAGGTTGCGTGTGGATCATCGGCCCCTTTTCAAACTCAACTACAAATTCTCTGTCAGACTGAGATCTGTACTTTGACTTGGCCAGATGCACAGCTCCCACATTGCTGTCTTCAAACCATTTCTCTGCATTGTTTTAGCTGGAAGCTGCAGGTTGTTCTCCTGTTGAAAGATAAATGCTTTCTTAGTAGTTCTCTTCCATATGGAGACAAATTGTCCTCCTGGTTGTCCCTATATTTTGCTGAATTCATTACACCTTCTTCCTTTACAAGCCTTCCCGGGCCAACTTTTTTATCTAAGCTCAAAATAAGGCAAAATTAACCTTCTGAGAAATTTTTGGAGACACAGATTTGGTTTCTGCATGGTCATAAATATAAAATGGGATGCCAGATATGCCATATGCACCATATATTGGTTGCATATTTATAGCAAAATTCCAAATTCTATACCTGATATGGCTGCCATCTTGAATTTAAAGTGGCACATTCCTTTAAACATTCCTTTTCAAGAGAGGAATGTTTAAAGGAGTATCTATGCTAATTTGGGTTCACGCATCAACATCTGAAAGAATCTACTAACGTATTGCATTATCTGCTGCACTACACATTACCATGCTTCCTCTACCAAGCGTCACAGTGTGGATGGTGTGTTTGTTGGTGTCTGCCAAACTTAGCATCTCGCCCAAAGCAAACAAAATGATGTTCTTCCACCAAACCAAGGAGTCTCCCACATAACTCATGGCAAATCTTATTCAAGCTTCCCTCATGGAACTCCTTCAGCCAGTCATAGTTGTTACTAGTCACCCAGCTGGACAGCCTGATGTGGGCAGATTTACACATGAGCCATTTGCTTCTTGCTTAATTTGAACTGAATTCTAGGGGATGGTCAGTTATTCATGCTGTAATGGTAGCAAGGAATACAAATTAACCAGTGGATGGACAGTCCAGACAGGTGTCTTTATACGACAGTTACTTGAGACTCAGTCACTGCACTCAGGTGATCTTCATTCCACTCATTGTGAGATTACTAGCACCTACTGGCTAAACCTTTATTGACTTATCTCAGTCACTTTACGGAGGGTGAATATTTATACACCCATTTATTTTAGATTACATATTTTTGTTTGTCATTATTTTATAGAAATTCATTTTTGAGGTTTTTTTGTATTTTTTTCTGTCATAAAAATCCAAGTTTTGTTGATCAGGATTGATTTGTTACGGCAATTAAAAGGGTTAATCATCCATGGGGTGAATAACTTTTTTAGGCACTCTAATTAATGTGTTTGGAACTTCGAGATAAAACCTGAAACACAATTTGCCTTTGAAATCACTTAATCACATTATAATCAATACCACATCATCTGTTAAAGCTTCCTCAGAACCGCTGTAACACAGACTGCTGCAGCAGATCCTTTTCTGCTTATACACATCACTATCTACCACCAATATTTAAGGAGAATTGGATAATCTATGTTACAACAGCATGTATTTCACTCTGGGATTAATGCATATTCTTGAATTGTATTGGTTCTTACCAAGACTTCCAAGCTAGTGAGGAAAAAAGTACAGCTTGTCACTGGTTTCCACTTATGATTATTATTTATTTTTTTTACGTTAAATTGGTGGACTGGAAATTGTATGGAAATTTGTTTTATTGTCTTCCCAGATTGCTGGGCAGTAACAGTTGCTCCTCTAAGGTGTTTTCTTTAGTATTTCCTTCTTGTAGCAAAACTGGCTAAAATCCTGCTTTTGTAACTTCATTTGTTGTTGCTCAGTTAATTATATGCATTTGATCAGCTCAACAAAAAAAAGTGATTTTGACGCACTTCAATTTTGTTAAACATTGAAGTTGTTGAAGGTACTTTAGCACATCTTTTTTGGTTTTGGTCAAAATTACATATTTTCTGGTCCCTCATCTTTCAGTGGTTTCCAACTGTGCTTAGAAAGATTGTCACACCTGAGCCTGGACCGGCTTTGCTTGGGCGCTCCAACACCCTGGAGAATCTGGATTGTAACTTATGTATTGCTCTAACACATTGCATGATGATTGCAAAGCAAAGAGGTGTATTCTGAAACTGTGGAAGTCTGATTTAACCCCCAAGTTTCAGACCTGACTAACTAAACTTGTAAGTATCCTACATGCAGAAAGACTGAGATATTAACTTTCTGATACACCCTGAAGTTTTCTAGAATAAAATGTTTGAATATGTGACTGACTAATGATGCTCCCTTTACTCAACAACTTTACTTAAGTGTCTTCCAGATAAGATGGACAGTTGAGAAATAACACAGTTGTGAAATCTGACCCAACCTTTATGACATGTTCTTTTTTTTTTTTGGTTGTTTCTTTTGTTTTTTTGTCATTTTTGTTATTCTGTTTTCCCAGGTGCTTATTGTCTTGATGTCCTTTGATATCATTTTATTTAAAACTCTTTTTAAGAAATATTTTCCATAGTTTAATCAGCAATGCCCGACTGTTTAGTCAGTGTTGTCTCCTACGTCTAGTGATGAACGCTAATCAGATGTAAACTTGGTGAGGTTGGGCGTTTGCGTGTTTTATGTCCATGTCATGACTCTTAATGTTCCACCCAATGAATGTTTTAGTTTGCAACTCCTTTCCGTGCCTCGTTATGCAGCATGTCATTGCATTACATTGTGTAATCGTAATTGTTCCTTAACCTTGAAAAAACCCACAAATGGGCTCTAATAATAGTGAACTCAACTGACATGCATAGGAAATCATTTAAAAAAAGTTCAACCACTTTTACACTTCTGAGAAAGTCTCTGAAATGACTAGTTAATAAATGCAATCAGGGAAGATTATCTCTGCTTTACCCATAAGTGAAAGAGACAGAGGCAGAAGAAACGGGTAAAAAAAACCTTGTATTTCACAAGAAAATATCTCTCGTTAATCAATATTAGCACTGTCCACTTCTGGTGTCATCTTCCTGATGAACCTATATATAAAACTGTGTTTCTTTTTGGGTAAAATGACGCACAGCATTTTTTGTAAATTGAAAGAATGAAGAATAACTGGAAATGAGATTAAAAAAACACTCAGGACAGATGCAACGGCCAAATGATTAAAGGCATTCCTAACTGATTGCAAAACCAAACCTTCGTCACTGCAGCTATGGGAGGTTGCTGCCCGGCCCTTAATATAGCGAATTATAATTATTTAATATTTATTTAGGTTAAATAAATTCACTTAACCTAGCTGAACCTTTATATTGGCAGTTCACAAATATTTTATTTCATTGCATTGATCTGTTTTTGTGTCCATGTGGGACCTGTAAATTCTGGTTAATTATAATCTACACCCATTTGCTTGTCCTGTTATGTTCCTGTCGCTTAACCTGTTCATATGTTATGTCATCTATTTATTGAGAAAATCTTCTTTTATGCTTTTCATTATATTTTATTTCAGTACTTTCTGTTTTAGTTAGCTTTCATACCGCCTTTTTTCCATTTACTTTCAGTGGAACAAGGTTCTGATAAAACTTAAAAGCTTTTATAGCAGAGCAGAAAGAAAGGGATTTGATGGGAAAAATTGATTTATAATGGATTTTTAACCTTGATGAGTGTCTGTATTCTTCTCATAACTATGTTTCTAATAAAAAGTTGTATAACTTTTCTTTTCCAGGTGCCTGAAGAAGACATCGTGAGTGTGACGGACATGCTCCACCACCAGAGGAATGAAGCACCCGCCACTTGACTTGTTGTGTCCTCCCCTCCTTGGTCAGTTCTTCTTGGACAGCGGTATCAGGAAAGGATGCTAACTGTGCCTAGATCCTCACTGCATTGCCAACAGTATTAACCACTAAGACTTTGTCATTAAAAGCAGGAGCGCTTCTGTATGACTTTTCTAAAGCTCGTCAGTGACCCTTCTTTTAGCTAAGCTAGAAAAGATTTGCAGACAGCCCCACCAAACCCCAGGTGGAAGAACACACATCATGCACATGACGGGGACAACAGCGCACTTATACAATTCAAATCAGAAAGTCAGACATGAACAGGTAAGATAGACTTTTTGTATTTCTTGCAAGATCCTATGATCTATGTCCGGTGCAATCCATGTCAAAGTATTCTACAGGACTTCCTTATGTGGCAAACACAGATTACATAGTCTTCCTGTTGTACGTACAGCTTAAATAATGAGACTAATGCTGGGTTTTTTGGTTTAATTTGGAGAAAATGCACAGTATTTCTCCCCGATATATAATAGGCAAGCACATGCACTTTGGAAGACCCATAAGCAGCAGATGGGAAAAATAGCAAAAAGATCCAAAGTGTAAGTCTTCTCTGCTAAAGATCTCTTTAATTGAAATTGGATGTTTATGCCATGTGGTTCCAATCACCCCTTTTAAAGTAACTGACAGCCCATTAAAACATATTTCTGTAGGTAATTAATTGTAGTGTACTCTTTTCCTGGAAGCTGACCATCAAAAATAATCCTTTACCTTTTTAAAATGCAAACTTGACGAGAAGATTATGGGAGGATGTGTCATATTATTCCAAGCCTTCTCAGCAACCTTCGAAGGAAAGACTTGAAAATGTTGTAGCTATAAGTTGTAATTCCAGCATTAGTTTCATAATTTGGCTCCTCAAAAAGTACAAGTATGTGAATATCAGGTTTCTAACTCCATGGCTAAAATATGTGAGAAGTAATCTGTTAATTATTTTCATTTAAGAGTATTATGAGAGCTCATTAACACAAGTTGTAGCTCATTTTCCTTTGATAAGACTGCGGAGTGTAAAATTCTTTTTTACACTGGTCAGTATTTTTAAACAACAATGTTACGGTCAATAACACTATGTCTTAGTTTTTGCTACTTGCACAATAAATCTTTGACTAATGGATTTCAATTAGAAGTTTTTTTGGTACAACTACGTTTTCTACCATTTCTGAAGTGTTCTGTAAACATTTGTAACTTTTGTGCTGCTTCCTTCATTCAATAAAAACAGATGATAAAATTGTTTTTATTTTTGTCACTGTAAAATGTAATTATTTTGCACATTGTAGGCCAAGAGCATAGCTGAAATTTCAAGTATCTCATGACAAAAGGCTATTTAGTCATTTAGGCTTTTTATAAAAGGGAACTAATATGGTGATTAAAGCATTATTAATGGATTTCTCATCACTGTAGCTTTAAAAGGAAGTTTTGAATGTCAACCCTTCACAGCTAAGTCAAGACTATCTAAAAGCAGGACAAGTCCAATAAATCTTTGCACCTAGAAATCCAGTATAAGGCTCACATTAGTGACATTGCTGAAATGGGTGCGAGAATAAAAAAACAAGGCACCTGAGGAAACACTAATGCATTTTCAGAGCTAAAAACTCAAGCTATTTGGCTTCAGCGCTGGCTTCAAAGAACGGATAGTTTTGGATGAAAAATAAGGTATTTGTTGTTTTTCTTCATTTTTAATCTAAAGACTCTAAAGTGTATATTTAAATGTCAGATTAAAGAGTTAATTTCTAAAAACTGAGATGAAAAGGAACCAGAACATATTCCTGGGTACACCATGAAGGTGTACCACAAGATCAGAAACACAGAATAGAGATTATTTGTTTTCCTTTATCTCATCAAATAAGTGAAGATCTTTGGTTATCAGATGGAGTGCTTACACATGTTTTGTGTGCATATTAATTTTGGAATCTAGTTAAAAGCATACAGGACAGCAATCATATTTTCTCCATAAAAATATTGAGTCTTAGTGAAAAATCTTACTTAAACTGCCGTACATAAATACATAAACTCCTGGTACAGTAGGAATGACTTGCATTGGTATCATAGTGTGAGCTAAATGAAAAATCAAAAAGGAAAAGAAAAATGTTTTTGGGGTTGAACCTGAACAATACCTTCAAATGAAATCTTGAGTCTTTGAAATTGTAAAACCAACCATTATCTGTCATGACGCAAGTCTAAGAACAATTCAATGGAATCTTACTGAATGAGTGAGTTATTTTGTGCGGGTGTCAAAAGAGGTGGGTGTTGTCGTCTATAAATGCAAATATAGGTCTCTGTTGTCACTGAAGAGTAACAACATCTTGAGTTAATGAAGTCACTTGCTACCGACATCATGGATTCTAAGTTCAATGGATGTCATATGCACTACGGTAAGTACTTTTAACTATAACAAAAAAAATAAAAAAATTCTGAGTATCTAATAACATTTTCTTTTTAGTAAGTATGACTTAATAGATTGGCTTTTGTGGCGTTTCCTTTGGCTTTGTGCTTTCTTAAAAACTAATTTCGCAACTTTTTGTATTTGTTAGTATCTTCTCACTTATGTGTCCGTTTGATAATTGAGCATGATTTTTGCTGTTACTTACTGGAAGAGCAGTTAGATTAAATGTAAACTTTGGCTCTGTTTAGAGACCTTTCTATGCCACTTTTAGTATGACATTCTCATTTTAAGATGCCAAGAACATCTGCCATTATAAGATTTTATGCATTTTCTTTTGAAAAAGAAAATGCATAGTTTTCTGCTCAATGTCTGACATTAAAGTAGCTAAACTTTCATTATTTTTAACCAGTTACACTTACAAAAATATTCTTGATTTCTAAAAGCTAGAATAATAAGATTAATTTGTTTCTCAATATGTTTTATTAGTATCATTAAAACATCTATTTTCTTTGTAGAATGATTTGGGTCAAACCTTTAGGGTGTCTGTCCCAAAGCTGACATCGGGTAGATTTGTTTTTCCTTTTAGAGTAGTGGCTTCTTCCCCTCTGAGTGACCTTTCAGCTGATGTCAGTAAACGACTTGTCACTGTGGATGGCGGTATTCTCTTACCTCTCTGGTCGTTTGGCCAGTTTTAATGTCACTTTTATGTAAATACTTCATTGTTCTTTTACCTCAACTGGATTTACCTTTACTTTTTTCTCTGCTGGTACATGCCACTCAAACAAAATAAGCGATTTCAGAATATTATAAAGATTGGTGTGAAATTGCGATGATTTCCTTTCAGAACTTTGTGAACTGGAGGCTCGGTCACTTGCTGTTTTAAAAAGGCCTAATTATCTTGGCTAATCTAAGTCATTCATTCATTAAGGACTTTTCAGTGATGCATAGGTTTTTACATTTTTCCATGATGCCAAACAAGGAAGCTGTGTGTTTGAGATCCACATGTGTTCCTCTATTTCAGTTAATGTTGTGAATCATTTAAGAAGCTGCTTAAAGGCATAGTAACCCTCATACATGAGGAGATAGAGTGGTCTTTAATTATTTTTTTTGTAATCTTAAATGACACAAAAAGAAAGATTTACTGTTATTTGATGTGACAGTGAAGAAAATAATTCATATTTTTATAATTTTCTCCTTTATTTTGACTTTATTTAAACAGGGACAACATTCAACTTAGACATACATGCTGTCACCATTTGATGAACTGTAGCAGATCATTGTCTATATAATCACACCTGCAGTCCCCTGGCAGGCCAAGATAAGAAAAAGCCTCAAAAACAAACACCGAGACAAAAATTACATAAAATAATAATCCAGCAACATTATTTTATAACTATTTATCATCTTACTCAACTCTACATCTCACAACTCCAAAAATAATTTTTAAAAGATCCTAATCATTGAATGCAAATCTTTGGTTCCAACTGAATGTACATAATATCAATCATATTTTTCTTTTTTTCTTTTTTAGTGCTGGTCTTGATGCTTCTGTTGAACTACTGGAGTCTTGTACTTCCAGCTCCAGCCCAACACTATTGTTCTTTCAAACAGACTGTGAATCTTGTGGAATTACTGGAAACAGACACAAACAGGACACTGCACGAATACGTAAGTACCAGTGTAAGTGATTTATAATTTACTGTAACAGAGCATAATTCTACTGCTAAACAAGTCCAAACACTGCCAACAATTTTTACCCTCACCAACAAATTATTTGAATTTGAATCAATTCTTTAGAAATTATTGAATGTAACAAAAAACCCAACTAAATACCAAAGTCCAGCCCAGGAGTACCTTCAATAAGGGAACATAAAAAAAAAGAAGTTAATGGGTGCAATAGCTCCTTCCAGGAAGAGCAATTAGTATTGTGGAAATAATTACCCAATATACCAGTATGTTCGCTATTCTTTAAGAAGCAACAATAAAACAACATTAACCTTTGAAGAGCTCTTAAGATTACTGATTGGCTGCTTTCTGAACCTTCCAGTTCTCTGTGGCTAACACTTTTTGCACGTCAGATTTCCAGGCATAATGTTTAGTGATTGGCTCTAGTCTAAAACTAGATATTTGTATTTTAAAATGACTTTTTTAACCCACAATTCTTTACATTTTCTTTTCTTGTATCACAGAAGAAGAACAACCACTGTAGTAATTGGACTTCAGATGAGATTCCTAATGCCACAATAGCTGGTTCCAACGTTGCTGAAAAGCTGCAAGACATCTATGCCAAGAATGAGCTTTTTTCTTTGCACCTCTCCAAAGTACAAGAATATCAGAAGAGCCTTTTTCCAACAGAATCCATTGTGGAACCTTTTTTGAAATCCTTGTCAGAGGTAAAGACAAGACTCAATGATCATCTTTTAACAACAGTAAAATGCCTTATCAAAACCGTGGACCCATCGGCACCTGTGCCTGCACCACCTGCTGCACTGAACCTGTCCCATCAATTTTTCTTTGAAAAGAAAGTCTATGGATGTGTTGTTCTACACAGGCTGAAGGTCTGGGAGAATAATGTAAAGAAGGAACTGGACTCCATGCGGCACATTAAAGAAGCTAAATACGGGAAGGGGAAAATTCTTAATTATGAGGAGTAAAGAAATGTTTAATTTGTGTTTTTCTTTTTATTTAAATATTTATACTGATATTAGAGTGAGATAGCATCACTTTATTCCTTTGAAAATAATGTTACTAAAGGTTTCCTTCTGACTAAATGTGTGCTCAGCTGTCACTTGTGTGTCTCCAACAGCAGTTGGGTTATAATGATGATGAAATAATTGCCAACCTTTGCAGAGTCCACAAATTTTCAGAATTACTTTTTTAGTTTTGTTACTCAAGACTGAAGTTAAATGCACTGGAATTGTTTGCATTATAATATTGTTGAGACCTGAATTATTTAGATATTTATAAAATATGTATTTATTTAACAATAAGAACACCTGTATTTTTTCATAATTGTATTTAAACTATTTATAAAATAAATTTATTTGGATAAACTGTTGTAGTGGTAAATTTTGGGACATTAGAAGTGGAAAAAAGATGTGGCATTCTCTAAAAACTCAAGAGTTTTGAAGAATGAAATTACATTTTGTTTTGGGTGGAAATTGGCTGCTCTACTGTATTTACAACTGAGTGCAAAATCAAAGCCACACATCACTGATCATAGAAATACGTTTCTGTGGTAGAGTAATAGAAAATCAACAAATAATGACATATATGATTCTTAATTAGAGTAACTGAATCATTAAATGAAAGCTATAACTGTAGCAGTGTTTCAAAATGATTATCCTAATTTAAGGCTGATTGCAGCAATATGCTGTTTACATTGCATTCCTCTCCAGAAAAATACAGTAAAACCAACCAATTTAATCGATTGATTGAATTTTCTGTCCATTTTGAGAAAATCAGGATTTTGTTCCTTATGTTTTTGAGTGATGTCAACCTGCCGAGGGCTTGCCGTCTTGTTTTACAGCTTGTTTGGATTTTGACAATTTTTAAAAATATTTTTCATCAGTTGTAATTTATTTTTAAAGAGCAAGAAAAAAATCAATTAAAATTATATTTGGTATAAAAAACATAAGTCATTTGTCCAACTGTAGGTTTGATCAAACTGAGATTGCAAAGTAAAGCAGGGTGACTCACACGCCAAGAGATGGGAAGCTTTCTCATCCACTGACACTTGACTTGTTTTTATCACATATTAAACTGGAATATTTGAAGAGGTGACTTTATTCTGAAGAGGAAATGTCCTTGAATTGGGTGTTTCAAGAAGACAACACCAAACCCGCGAATAAGCCAGCAGAATCTTGGTTCCAGACTAAGATCTACATTACGGGCTGGCCACCCCGTCCCCACCCTGTTATTCAAGAAGAAACGTGATGTCATAAATGCCTTTTCTGAGGTAACTCTAAGAGAAATGGAGAGCAACTGGGAGATGGAGTCTATTTGTCTGAGGCTTGAATACCAATCGCAGATGTAAAGCAATTTTCAGGAAGTTATTTTACACCTAAATAGTATTTCAGTGATTTACGGGTAAACTGATTGTTAAACTATGTTTCAGTTCATATGGGATGCTTCATTTCAGCCTAAAATTCCTTGATTTTAGTTTCTGTAGAGTGATACATTTAATCAGTTATTGCATTTGCATGCAATAAATGGTAATATAAGAACTTCAAACTTTTGAAACACTTCCTTTTTAAACAGACTTGCAGGCATGGTTTAGCAACCTGAACATTGAGTACTGGCCAAATGTACTTTATTTAATGGCATGAAAAATAAACCTATATTGCTGTTACAATTATTATATTTTCCATATAGGTCTAAGACTGTACCTGGCTTTCTACAACATATACAGAGCTTCTCATGTGTTCTATCACTTACAATGCCAGTATCTGAGTTAATGTTGGATTAGTGTTGAACTTAATAGCTCTAACATTACCAAACATTTACAAATATTTCTGTTCTACTTCTGCTCATTTTAGTCATGTTTCTCTGGTGTAAATCATCTGCTCAATCAAGAGATGAGTGAAAACAGGTTTGCATCATTTGGGTCCATTACAGTGAAGAGGTAGCTACTGTCAAAATGTGAGAGGGTATCTTTTGGACTTTCTTACAATAAACTCTTTTCTGATTAAATGATCACACTCTTGGATGTGTGGAGTTAGCAAGACTTTCAAAAATGTTGGTGTCAGTGACTTGGAATATTTTTTTGTAAATGATCATTTTGTATTATTTTAGGGATGTTTATATGTGTTTGGGCTACCCACTGACTCAGAAGGTGGTATGTTCCAGTTACTAGGTGAGGTTCCTGAAACAGCTTTTTGCACTCTCACTGAAGTGTTTCTGTTTGTTTTTAACCCTATTTGTCTTTACTTAGGATTTATTGCTTTAAATTATGAATGCCCAACATTGTAGCATTAATATTTTGCATTTCTGTAAATTACATTTTCCAATTAAATTTTGAGGTGTCTGTTTTCTGTTTAGGAAAATGGACAGTAACAGTCTCAGCCTTTATAAAGGCTCAAGTTTTTTTATCCTGTGTCAGCAAGCTTTGTGATTTTAGTCTTCCTTTCATTAGCTATTTTATTAAAGTAGGTCAGTCTGAAAAAGAACAAGATTCACTGAAATACTTCTGGTTAACCTGTGGTAAGTTGCAAAGATGCACAGGAAGCAAAGGCCTATCGGAAAGGTAATGAATTAATCATAGCGAAAATATGTCGTCATAAAAGTACCTAGAAATCAGCTGACGTTGAAGAGACTTGATGCAAATTTTGGATTTCTGGTTTGCAGTAAAGTAAGACCACAAATGTTAGCAATGTGAAATTTACAGCATATTACAGGTCGAGACAGTTTTGTGAAGTTCATAGTGTTTTTGTGTCATTTGCAGTATTTCCTTCAGTGGAAGCGACAAAAATCATGGTAAGATGCTGACTTAATGAATGAACCCTGCGCTGATAGGCGTATCATTTTTATGTTTTCAAAAAAGGACATTACTGGAGATAGGGGAAGTTTATCTTCAGCAGATCTTACACACGCCTCTTTTAGCCAGGTCATAAATGTACTTATGAGGCTGTTTGACTGAGATGACATTTCTTTATTGATTCGTCCTTTCAAACTCTATGCCCAAAAAAATGAAAGACGCAACAGGTACTGTATGCCATAAACTTTCTTTTTTTTAATTTCCACTGATAAATTTGCAACTACAGCATAATTTAACATACTTTCTTGCAGACAGCAATTGTTTCAAAATGTTGAAATTGTGCACTGACATTTGCAGGTCTGCTTGGGGTGGCATGTGCCTGCATGGTGCTGCTGGTGGAGGGCTTGGTGGAGGGCTTGGTGGCAAGACATGCAACAACAATATATGGAAAAAGAGATTGCCAACTGAAAGACGTGGCATATCTCACAATACACCTGATGAAAAACAGCTTGTCAAACTTTGTAAGTATGCTTGCATCTGCAGAATGGTTTACTTTGCTTTTAGGTTAATGCCATTTTAATACACTTTAAAATCTTTTTTTAGCCTTTTAGCTTCAAAGATATTTTAACGAGTTGGATTTTAAAGATGTTGCTTTGCAATCTTTGGTTATGCTTGAATGCTTAACCAAAGAATTTTAAGCATTCTTTGGTTTAACAAAGAATGCATAAAATATGCATTTTAGCAAAAATGCATATTAAAAATATGTATTTTTAGTATGCATTTTAAAAGTATCTTGTAATATGCATATATCACTGTCTAAATGCAACATATACAGGAAGAAATTATGTGACAAACCTTCAAAATATCAGAATTTAAATTTAAGTTAGTATTGGAAATATTATATTTACAGCAGAATGTATATTTTTTGTTGCCATGCCACCAGCCTTGTATTTACAAAGGTAAACTAAATGTAACTCTGGATATTTTCAGAGAATTTATCAGCACCAATCTTAACTGACTCAATTCTTGAATGGCATGTAGGTTAATGAGTCTTATGAGTGGACAAAAGGTGCATTTTGATTAAATAAATACTTCCTGATTTAGTAATTGAGTCCTCACATCCAAAGATTGTACTTAATAACTTTAAGATCATGTTGAAATAACATTTAAGACATTAGCAAAGTATCCATAAGTGGCTTATGGATAATGAACAACATTATTAACACATGTAATGGATCTTTCTTTCAGGACAAAACCAATGGGAAACACCTTGGTACTTGGTTTCCGGGCTTCCCTAAGCTGGAGGTTTACCCAAACTCTATTTTCAGTGCATCTGAAGTCGTGTGTACCCTCACCTTCATGAATGAAGGTCTGAAGAAAATCTTGGAGGATCAGAAGAATAATCTGAATCCCACAAATACCAAACTTCACGATGTGCTTGATGAAACAATTGTATGGGTCAAGATGCTTAAAGATTGTATAAGACAAACTTTCAAGGTTGAATGTGAAGACGAAATATTACCACCCAAGATGCCTGAGTATACTTTTGACAGGAAACAGTGGAGCCACACTCTGTTGATGTCAGCTAAGAACTATCTAGATTGGCTGCAGAGTAAAATGACAAACAGAAAGACCAGACAGATTAGCCAAAAGACCTCCATGCTAGAAGCACTGATTCTAAATATCTAGGAGGCAGTGCACATCATTTGTGATCTCATCTGAAAATAGTTTGTTTCAGATGCTGATCTGATTAAAATGAGTGCCTTTAATTTCACCATTAGTGACTTTCATTCATGCAGTAATTCCTTTTTTTACTTTGGCAAGACTATAATAATTGAAAGTAGGTTATATAATAAAAAGAAATAATTTTAAAGTAAACTGACAACTCTAATGGTATAATTTACATAAACTGTTGGCCTTGTGTTTATCAAACAGCCAATATGAGTCACATATTTATCTTTTAAGTGCACAGTTTAGAAGCAGTTGGTCTAATTTAGATCATAAATAGCTACCATTTAGCAGAGCAATACAGAAAAAAATTCTAAGGATAGATTTTCAAACCAAGACTTAAAAGTGGCAAACTTCAAAATAAAATGGAAGTGATTACTTGCTAAAACGAATATTGCTGTTAAATTAACTAACATTGTGCTAGCTTATGATTATGCTGTACTTCCTGGGCATCATTTCATATATATGGGCCAGTTTACTAAAATTAAGACATTGCTACATACAAGCTATATCAGAAATGGCTTTGTTTTATTAAATTTGATAACCCCCAGCAATTGACACATCTCTTTGTAATTAATCAACTTGCCATGGAACAAATGAGAAGGGGTTCTAATGCACTTCCTAATTACTGAAGGGTGTTTTCTTAGCTTTCACAGTGATTAATTGTTTTGCTCTGGTCACTCATCCCTTGGGAGAAGACCAAACTGCCTGAGGGGAAAAGTTAATCTGGGAGAATCACTTTCTGAGGGTTGCTGGTTTAGCCTTTAATCAACAGAGAAGGGAAATTTGCAGCCAGATGGGTATCACAAAAAAAATGTCTGTTGAGCTTGCATTAAAGAAATAAGAAAACAATACTGTAAAACACATGATTAATTCTGGTCTCATCCTCGTGACATCAGGTGATGAATTCATTCTTTGCTATTTATTCTTTTGCATGATTGTTACATTAGTTTCTCCAGACTGAAATTTATTTTTATCAATATGCTGATCCATATTCATGAGCGATATATATACTTTTTGTTGCAATAAAATTATCATTTCAAGATTTTTTGACTTGCATGATTCTTTAATGGTACTTTAAACAACTACAAATGTTTCTGTTTCACAGTCACTTTTTTATTAAATATCCATTTCATATGCATGCAACACACACAAAAGCACCAACGATTTATTAGCCATTTCAGTTTTGTCGACAAAGCAAACAAACAAAAACAGCTAAGTTAAGATTAAACCAGTTTCCTAATACAAAGATGTATGAAGCAAAGGAGGACACCGTCTGTGCAGGAGACCTGACGATCATCATGGATGAATGTATGAAGCGTTCTATGCACTTATGAAGTGTAAATACAATTTAAAAACAGCATCTGTCCTTCTCTCTGAGGTTGGAGGTTTTGAATGTCTTCATCTGCAAAGATAATGCCAAACTGTCCCAAACAGCATTTGTTTTATTAAGTCCCTTCTTCAAAGTACTTCTTCTTTTTTTATGATCCATGGTTTCACTTGTTCTTCTTAAACCATCCAAGTAGTTCCAGTTCATACGGATAGAAGTTCTGGAGGACTCTCACCATAGCAATATTTTGCTTGGGGGTTTCGATAGGTGTTCTCATGCTGAACACTCTGTGCAAAAGGAGAGAGAATTGTGGATAACGTTAGCCTTTTTTTTTTTAATCAAATTATAAAATAAGCTCAAATTTCTGTCTTAAGAGGCCGACAATGTTGCAAACATTCATAGAGAATAATAAAGTCAATATATAATGAATGTGCACATATTTATATCCAATTTTTGACACAGGAAATTAATGAGACAACTGTAACAAAATATTGATAAAAAGCCACTAGTGCGTTGTTCTTAATCTGGATTACGTAGATGCTAACGCAAGCAAAAATCTTGGCTAACTGTTGGTAGTATGTGTTATTAGATATCTGTGGGGATAAAACAAATTTTATCATGGAAATAAAAAGCCTACACAATACAGTACGTGATTATTATGGTGTATAATTTCCGGTTTCAAAAACAAAATCACACATCATCAAAAGAACACAATGCACACAGTGAAGCATGGGGAACATGGTGGTGGCAGCATTATGCTTTGGGAAGGAACTCCAGTTCCAAATACTAATAAACGTTGGCACAACACCTTTGAGAATCTACTAGAAATATGCACAATAGCTCAAAGTATAAATTTCATAACTGGGTATTACATTTTTAAAAGGCCTGGTTCACATTGATAGGAAAGAAAAATTTCATTGTAGCGTAGCTTGTTCTCATTTTGTACCTTTATTTTTTACAAAGACTTTTTATATCCACTGCATATTTCTAATGCTTTGTCAATGTAAGCCAGGCTGCAATACGAAATACTAAAGTTTTCCAACAGTATTCTTTACTGGGATCGTAACATACTTGTGAAGAAGTCCTACATTTGGCCAGGCACAACTCAAAATGATCCTCCACGGCCGTAAAAAGATTCTGGAAACCTTTAGCTGCACGATTCAGGAAGCGCTCTAGAAGAGGTTGCTGGGTAAAATACATAGATAAGAAATAGGTCAAATGCAAAACACAAGATGAGCAGATAAACTATTGAGGTTTTTTTGTCTTGCACAATCCTGTAGATAATGCAAAATAATATTCAACTTTGATAAAGAAACAGAATCCTTGCATTTTATGAACATTTCTTAAAGTTTATGTTGACAAAAGATGCAAACAGCTTCTCATTGCAGTTCTTAACCAAGTTTCTTGTCGTAGTTATTAACCCTAATCTTGTGGAGCCCTGATGTGTCAGATTACCTTATCAGGCTGGAGGCAGCAAGATACGCAATACTCATAGATGCTGCAGCAGCCGTTGGCCAGGCAACTTTTACAAATGTACTGCCTGCTGCTGGGAGCATTGACATTACAGCAACCATTAACCAGCAAGTCCTTTCTCTCACAGACATAACCTGTAAAACACAGGCAAGCATAAGCATTGATTATAAGTAAAAGGTGGTGTTGTCACTGTGGTGATAGTGAGTAATGGCCACATTATTTACCAAGTTCATCTGTGAGTAATATCTTGCCCTGAATGGAGTTTCGGCACTGAGTAATCTGACGACTGCTGTTACCCAGGTTGAAACGCACTTTCCAGGGGATGCGATGGTCTGAATCTTTAACTTCTAACAGTGTGCGGTCCCGAATGGATCTCTCCTCCTGCAAAATCCACGCAAGGAGATGTCAAAAAAATGCATCCAGGGAATGAAAAGTACATAAAAAAACTGGATGGTAACAGATGCATGTCTTTTCACGTTGGTGTGTGAAATCCATCAAAACAGTTTTTCATTGTCTGAAGCTGTCAAGTTTTGCAAAGTGTAACTCAGACAAGAAAATTGACATTTTTATAGACTTGTTTTTTTAATTTTTCCCACATATTCAGTTTTGATTTTCACATTTTTCTAAGTTTGTATTTCAATAGAAACCCTGTAATCTGGAATCCAGAAAACAGAAATAAAGACACAAGAGCAGACTGTGTCTGGGCTCAGATATGTTTCTGTGAACAACGTAGCATTATCTTTAACACATCTAACCAGAAAAAACAAATCTGCTTAGTTTAATAGCAGTATATATTATCAATCTATCTCTCCTTTTGGTTCTATTTCAAAACATCCTTCCATTGGCTTTTCGCACTTGTTCAGTTCACTGATAGCTGGTGCCTCTCTCCAGAGATAATTAGCTGGACAACTTAACCTAACTGTTTTTGAAAGTGGGAGGAACCTCCAGTTTGCTGAATAAACTCTAAACTATATGCAGAAAGACCACAAGCTGTGACTCAAATGCAGAACCTTCCAGCTGCCAGGCAACAGTGCTGCCAGCTGTGCAACCATGCAGCTGCTTTATAATATTATACATAAAATAAATGGTGAGTGATAAAATGCACAAGAAAACATAAATAGATATAGGATATAAACATTTTCTGCTATCTTACTGACAGCATACATTATAAGAAGAATTTAACTAATTTTATTTAGAAATCCTAGCTTCATCTGGCCTGCAGAAAAAAAGGACACCTCTGTTTTAATTGTGCCAATAGTGACCTACAGAAAAGACTATTTGTTAACATGGGAATTTTTTGTCAGCAATTAATAGATTTAATCAAACTATACTACATCCTACTGCAATAAAATACGAATTTTACAGCTTTTTGTACATCTTTACCCGGATTGCCACCAATGAATGTGGCCAGGATTGTACATCCCTGCCGAAACGCCCCCTCACCTCTGCAAAAGGTAAGCCCATTGTCTCAGGTGTAGTGTGAGAGTGTGTACCTGTTTCAGTGTGCTGGTGAGGAAGTAGATAAGGGACAATCCGAAGACAACCCCCAGCACCCAGCGCTTCCTCAGTAACCTCCGTAGCACCAACATCATAGCATGACTTTTCTTAGGAAAGTGCAGGTGCCAGTCCAGACCATCAATCCTCCTCCTGAGGTATAAAGTCCCCGACTATATTCAGCTTCGAGAAATTAAAAGCTATTTGTGATATGACAAAAGGTGCAAAACGTATTGAATCAAACCTGAGCTGCCTGCTGACTTGATGTCAACCTGATCTGTCAGTGGACTCCGTGCATATTTTAGCTAGCCCATGTTGCGCTTTTAAGCTTTTCCCATTTAGTTTAGACTGACAGAATCTTCCCGAGGAGCTGGTAATTAAAAGTATACAGTGACTAAATAAAAACAAAAGGTAGGAAGGTAAGCTAACCGTGCTTCATCCTAAAAACTCGCTTTGTTAGCTTGCTAACTAGCTAGCTGTCGTTAGCATTGCATTAGCTTTGCTTTTGGTGAGCAGTGCCAATGACACAATGCTAACGGTGCCTAATAGTGACGTTTTGATCTGCACCGACGACAACGTCTCGAAAATTTCCAGCATTAAAAGCAGCAACAGTTATATTTTTTCTGCGAAATCTGACATCTAACTGTCAACAACGTCAACACGTATTCCAAACACGGATGTGCTCTGACGTCATACAGGAAGTTTTCCCAGCAGCGAACCCTCAGCATCATCCATCCAGCGAGTCAAAGCTTTTCATGCTAACTATGGCAGCAGCTGAAACAGAAGGGTAATTCACGAAGCTAACGCAGGTAAAGGGATCATGTAGTCGTGCAACTATTAAATGCACCAAGGAAAGCTGGAGACCTTAAAATGGGCTTTGATAGCCATGTTGCTTTGTATTTACCTTTTCAGGGCTGGGCCATGTGGTGATGCCATGCAGAGGAGACACAGCAGCAACACGGATGGCATGTCCTCTGAAAGGTGGGAGGAAGACTTTTGGAAATGGAAGACTTTTCTTTAACATATACTAAATGCACTACTCATCGGTGTGCAACTTATTCATGACTTATGTTTACATTTTTAGGAATTCTGTGTTATTCATACACAGGGCAGTTGTAGGTAAAAACACTGCAATATTAAGTCATTTGGGGAATTCCTTATCCTGTCATTTGTACAAACTTGTCAGATTTAACCTTTCAAGCATATTTAGTTACTTTCACCATGGTTCTTAAAAATGTCTTCACCATGACATAGATATGGTTGAATTAACCTTTTATTCCACACATTATGCCCCAAAACATGCAAGTAACTGGTGTTTTCTCTTAGTATGATCAAAATCTTAAATTTTCAGATCATAAAACTAATTTTATTTGACAATGGTCAAATACAAAAAAGACACAAAAAAATGAATGGTCATTTCTATTTTATTCATAGAAATGACTATTCTATGAATAAAATGGTCATTTTATTCATAGAGGGGGAAAAAGACTCTCCAAACCACCTATGTGAAAAAGTATTTGCCCTCAAAACCTAATAACTAATTGTTAGCTGCAACAACTGAGATCAGGAATTTGCAATGAGTCTTTAACATCAGTCCAAGGAATATTGGCTCACTCCTCCTTTCAGATTGTTTTTCAAATTGTGCGTAGAATAAGCTGATATGTTAAATGTGTGTGTAGCCAATTAATTACATAAATGCGAAAGGAAAAGTGTTTTCTTGAATAGTAATTGTTTTATAATCTATTTGTTTCAACTTAGAACTCGAAGCCAAACACTGGGGTCGGAGAGCAGCCTGGATGAGGGTGGCGTGTTTGACTGCCTGAAGCCCGATTCGTCCACTTCACCCCAGCAGATGTTCTCCGGCCTGGTGGGCATCCCCTCCAGCTCCGTCTCATCTGCTCAGTTGCAAGCAGCTGGTTTAGTCCTAGGCTCTCCCCCTGAAGTTTTTATCCAGATGACTGCGTCTTCCAGGGAAGAAGCAGGCAGCCAACGAGCGGAGGGTGGCCCGTTCCTCTCCCGCCCGCCCCAGCACCACCACCATCACCACCACCACTTTCACCACCAACCCCTGCAGCATAGAACATCCTCACTGCTCCAACAGGCCACCACAGCAGCCAGCTCCGAGAGGCACAGCTCCAGGGAGGAGGGACAGGACGACCAGTCCACCCCAGCTCCGGCTTTGTCCGAACTGAAGGCGGTGGTTACGTGGCTGCAGAGGGGCTTTCCATTTATCCTCATTCTGCTGGCTAAAGTCTGCTTTCAACACAAGCTAGGTATTTAAATATTGATATATTGCTATCTTTTTTATCTGTAGCAACAGATGTTTATGTTTAGTGGCCATATTGCTTTGCTTCGTTGCAGGTATCGCTGTGTGTGTGGGAATGATTAGCACATTTGCTTATGCCAACTCTACATTCAAGCATCAAGTTTCATTGAGGGTAAGAGAATCTGTAAACAAAAGTCTCACTTTTTCTCACTAAAACTTCAGCCTTGATGCACCAAGAAAATAATAAGGTGGATGTGTTTCTACTGCTAGCGACAGCAGATTCCATGTGCTTAATGTATGCAACCGATAAACTAGAGTTTTGCTCATTTAAAAAAAATACAAGAAACATTTTTTTAACCATCTTTAGCATTTACTTGACTCCACAAGTTTCCTAATACAGAAGATTGCCAGCATTGAGTCTTCTTCCCTCTGTAATAGCATCCACACCAAAGAGTGTCATTGTTAGCATTCCTTGTATGGAACATTATTTGATCAGAAAAGGATGTGATTGTTGAGTTTCTTACCACTTTTGGGCTGATCATACTGAAAACCAGGGCTAATTCAGTTACATTTTGCCCGTTACTTTTGCCTACTTCTTTAAGGAGGAGCGGTCCATCCTTGTTGCTCTGTGGATCATCTTGTTTCTCGGGGGAAACATTGTATACATCTACTACACTTTCAGCCACGAGGAGCTGCACCACAGGTCAGTGGAAGCTCAAGTGCTTTTGTAGGAGCTCTGTGTGTGTTCATCCACCATCCTATGTTGATTTATTTTGAAGTTATTCCATCATGGTGTGTTTTATTTTCACTTCCATTTCCTTTAGGGAGTGTTACAGTTCTTGTTGGTCATGCTCTGTGAGTATTTTATATTTGGAGGTTTTGTTTTCTTATGCTAAGCTTCTCATTTTTCATTGATCTTGTTTCTAAATGCACCATGCTGAGTAAAAAAAAAACTGTTCACATATAGTCTAAATCAATGTTGTTTTTTCCCTAGTCTTATATTTGCAAAGCCAAGTCTCAACAGCTTTGACTTCTTTGATCTGATCTGGGTGGTTGGAATCACAGACTTTGTACTCAAATATGTCACCATTGGCCTGAAGTGCTTCGTTCTCTTCCTGCCCAAGATTATCATGGCCTTCAAGTCAAGGGTAAGAACAATTTAATATTAGTCTAGAATATAACTTATTTTAAATAGAACACAGCTTTTGTCTGCGTTAGACATGTCTTACAAGTCTTATCTTTTGAAATGACTCAGCCAGGTAAACAAAGAAACTTGCTTTTCTATGAAAACAATGCTTATGACTGTTGCTTTATTATTTCCATTTCCAAAACGAAAAATAAATGCTCCTCAGTTACCTGATTTTCTGTACATTCTTGACTTCTTCTGCACAGCTTAGATGCTGTTTCTTTCTGTCCTTTGTCATTTGCAGATTTTCTCTTTATTTAGTTTAGTTCAGAAAAGATGCAGGCTATGTATTGTACCTAACTCACAAATTATTTATCATGACAATAATGATAAATTGCTTTGATAACGTGTCACTCCTGTTAGTTTGTTTTAATTCACGTTTTTTATATTTCTATTAACTTCGAAGTAAAACCTAACTGGTGTGATGTTAAATAGCTAAAAATCTGTCTGGAGTGAGTTTAAATGTGCATACATTTTAATGTAACTGCAGCGCTTTTTGATAGCTTAACAATAAAAAGTGTAACTCTGCTAATGCGCTTAACAATGGACTTTTAACTTTCAAACAGAACTGCACATAAGCAAACTCTTAAGTTTGCTTATGTCTTTAAGTCTTTGTCTAAAGTCTTTGTCTAAAGACAAAGACTTAAAGTCAACATTTCAAGCAGTGAAGAGTTCACAAATGTGGAAAAAAAAAGATTTTCTAAACTATGATGAAATTCTCCTTTGAGTAAAGAAAGTGCTAAAGGGTCACAGTGTGAAGCTGTTTTGTATTCATAAGCTTTTTAAATGGTGCTCCTTAGGTGTGCTGTTTTCATGTTGGTGTCTGCTTGAGACTTTTCCTCCAGCCTGAGGCAAAAAGAACATGTCTGCAGACACACACTCGCATTGATTTCCATACAGGTGCAGTTCTTTGTGTTGGTGTGTGTTTGTGTGCTCGGTAGACGGTGGTGGCAGGGAGGAGAGGGGTGATAAAAAGTATTAGGATTAAATTTTCCACTGATAAACAAACCTGTAGGCATATCAGAACCACTTCAGCAAGCAACTGAGCTCATTTAGCCATGAGGGAGTTACAGGGATGAGGTCATCCCTCCCTGGAGCTGGACCATTACCTGTTTCCTCCACTCACATACACACACACAGCACACACATGTGCACCCATATACAGGGTTTAAAAGCTTACAAAGAAGTGTTTAAGTGTTGGGAAATCCCAAATTGTTTTATCAGGTCATTTTATATATATATAAATCCTCTGTAAGGTCTAATACAGTAAACCTCATGAAAGCTCATTATTAGTGTTTAAATCTCTCTATTGCATGCCCAGGGATTCACTAAAGATCTAACACAATGGCTGCAGTCAGCACATATCCGCTTTAAAAAGATCAATGCAATGCATCAATTTTATTACTTGTTGCATTAAAGCAAAGTATTTTTACTGCACAAATGATTTCACGTGACCGCTTAGTGCAGGGTGTCCAAAGTGCAGAAGGATTTTGTGTGGTTCTAGACTGAAATTCAAGAGTGGTTTTAATTCAGCCAACAAGCAAACTGTTTAAATACCCACTGATTTTGGTGCTGTGATTATTTTATGAAAACTGGTCCTAACATTTTACAAATTATGTCTTTCTTATATTTCAGGTGCAAGATAAATTACATATTTTTTTAATCTATCAAGCATCTATTAGAAGTATTCTGTCTAGTTTATTGCTAAGCATTTAAAACAAACAAAAAAATCACTATGAAATAAGTTTGTGTTTTTCTTAAAAAAAAAAAAATCTAATTTATTGACCTGGAAGAACTTTCAACTTAACAGTTTCAGCCTACATGGCAAAACATTTTAAACACCACTGCTGTAACACATAATTGGTTGTTGCTGTCTGCATTTATTATGATGAAAAAGTTATGAAACCAATGAGGAGCCACAAAGCAAATCTGGGCATCAGTACAGAATCTAGATGCATATTTACACAAATGTAAACCATAAGATAACAAGTTGTTGGCTTAAGAGATTAATTCCTGCATGCAATGATTAAAAATAGGTCAGACTTTTGCATAGCTATGTGATTTGCAACCCTAACAAACTCTTTTTCTTTTCAGTTTTGCAAAGTAATAGTTATTACATAAATTTTTGCAAAAGACATTAAGAAGTAATGCAAAAAAGTCTGAAAGAAAAAAACAAGCTGGAAGAGTGACAGTTTATCCGTTGAGTAGTGGGAGAACTGTTGGTAGTTTGGAGATCTGATAGACCAGCACCCTGTTGAGAGATTTTTTTTAAGTGTTTTAGAAATTTCTTGTTCGAATTATAATGGAATGCCTACTGTAATTTATTTATGTTTCAGACATTTAATTTATGTATTTTGTGGCTCTAAAATATATTTGCCCTTCAACACTATTTGCCTTTTTTCCTTTGTTGATTTGGTCTGTAAAGGTAAATAAAAAAAATCCATTATATCGTTGAAAAACAATTAACTTTCCAGAAATAGGTGATCCTAAGCATAGTACAAACACAAATTGGACTATTACAAAATAATGTCTAAGATTCCACAAGGAGTGAGTTGAACTCATTTCTGCTGTTGTAGTTTTCTTTGTGAGATTCACAAATTATTTCTCCTACAAGAAAAACAAATTGCTTTGTTTTCATTGTTTCTTTGATGCCTTTACAAGTAAAACACAGATATGCCCACCACACAAAATATAGCAGGGAGGAAACTACTCAAACAGGGCCTGAAGTGCAGCTTCCTCAAACCAGCTGGCTTGTGTCCAAACTTTAAATTTGACAGTTTTTGCGTGGGCATGATTGGCACTGTGGGACGTAAGGCAAAGCCGAACAATAAGGAAGATGAATTAGCAGTTAGCAGAGGTCTTTCTCCCCTACCGACCTGGCTGCTTGTGCCTTTTTACCCACAGTCATCAATCTTTGTCTTCTCCCATGCATGAAGTCATTATGCAAGCTGGGATGCCACAGGGGCCAGTGGGGAATCAAGTTTACCTTCATTTACCCACCTCTGTTGTTTTTTTCCTTAATCTCCCCAACTCACTTAATGCACTTTGTAGCTGTAGGGACAGAAGAGTGTTTCTTTTCTGATTATTAGGAGGGAGTCCCTTTACAAACAGTTCCCGAGCCCCTGTAGGGCTGGGCTTAAAGTGGGCACAGGGGTAGCAGGTGGAAAGAGGCGCTGCCAGTTTCCCTTGCAGTGAAGAGAAATTGCCTGTACTGCTGTGAAGCTGCTGAGATCTGGACAGCGGCCATGTTTGGGCCGGAGGCGTGCTGTTTTAAGCTTTTAATACCACACTGCTCTTGACTAGATAGAAGAAGGCCCTGAAGCTACTGAGCTCTTTCTGGGTTTCTGACGGCTCAAACAAAGAAAATCTATTATCAATTCAGTGAATTATTATCAAAAAGTTTAAGAAAAACTTGCTGTAACTAATTCACATTGTCTGATTACTGGGGTTCTCATCCACCACAGTAGTTGTTCATTTTGTGTGGTTTTCCAGGGTAAGTTCTACCTCCTGATTGAGGAGCTGAGCCAGCTGTTTCGGGCTCTCGTGCCAGTGCAGCTGTGGTACAAGTACATCATGGGCGAAGACCCGTCAAACAGTTACTTCCTGGGAGCGACACTCATCATCATTTACAGCCTCTGCAAGGTAAGCAGGACCTGGGAGCAAGGATGTTGTTTTGGTACTTTGCATGCAGATCTTATGAAGTACAAACTCTCATTTTTATATTTCAGCTCTGTCTTTAGGCTAAAGCAGCGATAGGGACTTGAGTCTGAGTCTTGGACTCGAGTTGTGTATCAGTTGCAGATACAGTCCATCGGCCTGATTTGGAATTATCCTCAACTACAGCTGCATAGGATATTCACTCACATTCATGATGTAACCCCACATTCAAAATCTCAGATAATTAAAATATTACATGAAGGAACTTTTGTTCTTTTATGTACCACACTGCTTGGCCATTACGTTAGATGAATCTAACGTAATGGTGGTGGCATGTACACATTATGTGGAAGGCTGCTGGAGATTAACCTGAGATTAAATTTACATTTAAATAGGAACAATAACATCTCACAATCTCGAGAAAGAGTGGATAGGCACAGAATAAAAGTTGCTTAAATGTGAAACCACTGGGAATCTACAAGGAAATATTGAACTTGGTCATGTTTCCCTCTTCTGACAAGCTGACTTTGTTTTCCAGCCAGATTTGACAATTGCCAACAGTGTCACTATCTAGTTTAACGACTATGTCATCTCTGGTCTTGATTGGTCAGAAAGCTCATCTGACCTAAAACCTTTAAGAATCTACAGTAATCGTTTGTGCCAGAATGGATTGCCAAACCGAAATGCTCTTCTGAGGTGGAAGTGGAACATAAGGGGAAGTTACCAACTTGCAGCAAGAAATCACAGCTAGTTCTGTACAAATAAAGACACATAAAAGTATTTTTAAAGCTCTGAGTCAAATATCCATTAGTTTAGAATGCTGAGTTCATGAAACGCGAATGTATGAATCCCTGGATTATGCAAGGGTTATTGTTATAACGTGGTTTGTATTGTCACGTATATGTGCATCAGTCATCTTGGCCCAAGCAGTGATTCAGCAGCTGCTATTCTTGATTATGAGACTCTCAGCTGAATCAGATGGACAGTTTCCTGTGCAGTGAAAGAGGTGTTTTCCAATATCAAGGCATAGTATTGTTTCGATATTAGCATTCGCTGATCCACATTGTATTGTTTAGTCAGCTTTGTATTAGACAGTTAGATAACTGAGAAACTATAAAGTTAAAATCAACTTCATCAGATTAGGGAGTTAAGTGGGAGGAAAATTGTGAACCATTTCCGAGAAAACGTTAGATTTTCAAACAAATGCTCTGAAAGTGAAACGGTCAAAAAGTTTTAAATATTACTTTTTTTTTAAGTGGTAAAATTGCAGACAGTTTGAAAAAACACTCATACCCCTTAAACATTTAATGTTTCATGTTACAGCGTTGTACATTGCATTAGAATTGTTTATGTATAAGTTAGTGAAGCTTAAGAAAAAGGACATGATTTACATGATGCATGATTTCTTTTACGTACATCTGAAAATTGTTGTGTTCTGCATATCAGCCTCCCCTACTCTGATACTCTGGTACTGTTGCGGTTGTAATTTACCAAAATGTTCATGGAGGAAGACTATTTTTGCACAACACTATGACTTACATTTGTGTGCCTCGTTCTCTTAAAGATTTAACACAAAGGCCTTCCATAAATATATGTCCTTGTTTTGTAGAACAGTGTTTAAGCATGTTTTTGTTGTTTGCTTCTTGTTTCTACTCATTCTGTTTAGATGCAATCTGTATTTTTATTTATTTTAGCATTCTAGCCCTCTAAAATAAATTGGAGATTACTTTTTATGGCGCACTATGCACACTACATGTTTTCACAATTTGAAAACATAGGAACAAGCATGCAAAGAAAACTAAACAATTGCATCAGTAAACAGTAAATAAAGTTAACAAGAAAATAGACAGCACATTATAATGTCATGAAATGTAAAACTGGAAACACACTTGTAAATGAGAAAATACCAGGGACAATGCAAAAGTATGATAATTGTTCTGGTGAACTGCCAGGTAGCCTCTCCCCTCAGTCACTCCCCTCTGCTGCACCTCATCTCTGCCTGCCAGTCATGAGGACCAGGTGGACTCAATCCCCAAGCAATCAGAGTGCAGGTACTTTAGGTGTGACTGAAGTGTCAGTCTTGTTTGACAATGTGAAGCACACAGTGCTGTTGCAGTCATTAACCAAAACTGTGCAAAAGTCTGCTGCAAACTGTGAAGGACAGCCGGTAAGCTTCATAATGCTGATTACTGCTGAAACTGGAATGTTGCATTGTGCATACTAGTTAATTGAATTAAAATCAAGATAGTAAAAAGTTAAATATACACTTGGTGTTTATGGGTCAAAGTAAAGTTAAGAAAGAAATGACATTAAGAAAGAAGAACAAATAAATGTTGGTCAGAATGTTTGATTATTTCACAATGTGTATATTTTGTTAATTTCGCAATGTAATTGATATGTTTCTGTTTCTTTTGAGGTTTTTCACCGATGAGCTATGGGCTAAGCATCTATGAGCTACGAGCTATGTGCTAATGTGTGGCGAAAGGCTAAACTACATTTACAAAATAAAGATGGATCAACTAAATTAAAGGCTCTTGAGTGAAATCCAGTTAAAAACTTCATTGTGGGGACCATCCTTTCCAAGTTGGGAAATTGCACAAAAAATAAACTGGATAAACTTGACAATAATTATATCACAATCACAAATTTCAAAAAAGATAAAACATAAAATTATGTTATTATTATTATTCAGAATCTGAAATAAGAGTAGAAACCCATTTAAAAATTACAGATATTAAAAGCATTTAGATCAGATAAAAAACTAGAAAAAGGCAACGAAAAATCTAATTACTCAAAATTTGTTATATAGATAAATCAAATAAAATTATGGATTAAAAAAATAAGATAGAATTTCTGACACTTCTAAAATGAAATTACCATTAAAACCATTCTGTCACAACGCTAATAAAAATTGTGTGATTTATTTTTCTATTGCTTATCAAATTCAGCATTTCAGACTGTTCACAAAAACCCGGGTTTATATTGCTTAATTTCTGATAACAATCTGACAAACAGGCTGTTTTTATTCTAGCTGTTCTTTTTTTGTGCTGTAGAAAACCACATGGGACGTCATTGGCTCCAGCATTGTAGTGATAATGCAAAGTAGCCTAACTTTTAGTTTAATGTCACCAGTTTTCGTAATGGTTTGTTAGTCTGTTTATCTCGTCATTAGCTTGTTTAGTTCTTTTAACTCCCACCTTTGCATTAGTTGTAGTTGGTAGAGCAGCCAAAATGGTAAAGCAAGGCCTGAAGCAGTTCAACGACCATCTGTCTTCTGCAGATAGCTTTAAGCATAAAACCTAAGTTAGATATTTACCTACATAGTGCTAAAAGACATATAATCTTTTTTTGTTGTTTTGTTGAAACTGGACTAGCCTTTTCCCTTTTAGGACAGCTAGGATGACCATAGCTATTTATGTTTCCCAAATGCCAAAACAATGAGTGAGAGAATTTGCTTGTAAGTAATCTGGGAAAGCCCAGAAAACAATGTCAAGGCTTCTGGTTCAAAATTCCCAACTCTTGAGTCAAATGGAGACACACCTGTTGATATATTTTAAGACAACACTCCTAAGCACAGTGCTTCATTGTGTAAGATCATGAAACAAAGTCAAAGGTAATGACGGACCATGGTGAACCTCCCCATGTCTGGCTCATCCAGAAGGTACATTTGCCTGAAGGTTCCATGATTATGTGTTCAAACAATTAAATAGAAGGATAGGCATCAGGTATGTCCAGGCATCATATAGTTCAGGAGGGAGACGGGTTCTGTGTCTCAGAGATGACCATGTTTTTATTGAATGGTTTCTATGAACTCCAACAGCATTGTAAACACACTGACAGAAGCTGGGAAGAGAGGGTATTTGTCCAGAGTACAAGTCATGTACCATCATAGAAAGAAAGGCAAATCAGGGAGAAATAACCCATTACTCCAAAAAACATACATAGAAAAAAAAAACATTACGGTGTACAAATTCAGCCAGGGACAAAGACCCTTTTGGAGATGTATTATGTGTTCTGAAAAAGCTAAAGTTGAAGGTTAAGGCCTGAAAGACATTAAAACTGTGATGTAAGTGGAGATCGAGTATTTCCAGAGAATAGCAACCACAGTCACCTTTACAATAGCTAAAATCCTGGAGCACCCCTCTACAGATTCTTACAACTGCCTGTTTTAATAGTGCAAATGCATTAATACTCACAGTGGAACGGGTGTTAGATTGGCTGCTTTACTAACGCTAGCCAGTAGTGTACCAAGTAGTAGTGTGCATAGGTATTTCAGCTTCCCAAAAAAATCAGCAAATTGACGAATTTTCCATGAATAACTTGGAGTCACTTTCCGACAATCCGGAACATCATGTTGTGTGTGGAGGTGGGGGGAGTTCGGCTGGATTGGCCAACACAGTTCACAAATTAGATGGTATCATAGGGAAAGAACATAATGTAGAAATATTGAAGCAACATCTCAAGGCACCTGTCAGAAAGTTTACGCTTGACTACTGATGGAGCTTCCAATGGACAATTACCCTTATGATCCATATCATCAATGTATAAATCAGCTTAAAGAGAACAAAGTCAGTATTTTGAAGTCACTGTCACAAACAAAATGTGTTTCAGAAATTGGGTAAAGGTAAAAAGAAGTGTGCAAGCATGGCATCCTATTAACCTGACCCAGCCCAGTGACACCAGTTCTGCCAAGAAAAATTGAGCCCAAATTCAAGCAAGCTATTTTAAAAATCTTGTGGAAAAATATCCACAGAATCTGACCCAAGTCATACAGTTTAAGAGGCAACTTTACTTACTTTACTTTACCACTTAGATAAAGTTTTAAAATGAATAAAGGAAAAAGAGAAAAATAGACATTGTATGTAAATACAATGTAAAGTTTCAGTTGTATAATGTGTTCTAAATATCAGACAACATATTTTAAAACTGATTAAAATATCTAACAGCATCCAAGAGTTTAGCAATATCTCAGTTTTACTTCATTAACACTTTCTAAAGCACCAAGGTAATTGTACCCACTCCCCATCACTTCTGGGTTTCCCTAACACACATAAGCGAATCTATAAGCAAACTTAATCTTTTTATCATACCAGAATCAAGAACAAAGAGGAAATGAAGAGCAGAGGAGAAAGCTTTCTTAGAAAAGGTTGCTTGGTTAAGTGGAATTAGTTTACCACATGTATTCCTGCTGCAACTGCTTATCTGTAATTTTTTCACCAACATAAATATGTAAATATTTCAATGCAGCAGAAAACCTGGACATCCTCAGTTGCTAGCATTCTCACATGCAGCTGGTGAGCATCTTTAATGATCACTTAAGTTTAAAACTAATTGCACTCTGTCCTTTTTAATTGCAGTCCTTTGATGTTTGTGGACGAGTATCTGCCATTCGCAAGGCGCTGGTAATACTCTGCAGCTCCCAGGTCAGCCTCAGCCCAATTAAATTTCACTTGCACACATCCAGTGATAACATTTTATTGTTTGTTGTGTTTTACATTTAAACTGAAATTTAAATAAATTAATTGATTTTCATATTTTCAAGTTGATTGTGGTTTTTTTGGTCCAATTTAGAGTTACGGAGTCAGAGCCAGCAGTCAGCTGTGCAGCGAGGCTGGTGACGTCTGTGCTATCTGTCAGGGGGATTTCAAAGATCCCATTGCTCTCATCTGTCAGGTAAGAAGGTTAAATTCTCTAATGAATAATAGATAATGCATGTACACCTAAGAGACAAGCGTCAGTAAAAATGTAGAGATTTACCGCCCCCTATTGATTGTGTCTTTGCATCTGGAGGTTACAACACATTGAAAAGTGTTGCATCCTTATTTGTTAATGAATTTAATTATTTGTTTTTCTAAACTCTTCATAAAATACACTATAATAAAAGCAAAAACATTCATTTGTTTTTTTGTAATGTGATTTATTTTAAATTATATTCAAAATAAATATATTTATTTATCAATATATTTATTTTAAATAAATAAATTTAAAATTTATTTAAATAATTTGGCCCCAGTTACAGACTAACATTTTTTTAGGTAGAAATCTACAACTGTGGTACACCGTTTTTGGTATTTTCTACCAAAAATGGCAGAAAATTGCATTTTCTACCACTTTCTCTGCACATCCCCTCCAACTTGGTCAGGTTAAATGGACTGTTGCATTGATATTAATTTTTTTTTTGGCATCATTGCTGTTTCATTGTTCCCCTGTACCTCTCTTGTTCTTTCCCCTCAGTCTCTTTATAAAAGTTCTGTCTAGTCTGGTCTTATTTACATTTGAAATATTTGAACTCAATACTTGTGCAACTGAGGAAATCTCCAATTATTATTTTCTCTATCTCCCTCAGATTTTTGTGAACAAATTTTCAAAATCAATTTTACATCTATGTCAATAAATTATAGATAACCACAGAGGTACTCCAGAGCATGGTGGTGGCAGGTTCATGCTGTGGGAATTTTTCTTTTCTGGGTCAGAAATTGGGAAACTTGTCCATGTAGATAGCATAACAGAAGCATGATAGAGATAGATTCTTAAAATAATAATGTCTAAAATCTGTTGTTCCTGGAAAAAACATTTTTATGACTATGGGTGGGCATTTATCATTTTGTTTATCATGTATTGTGATCATTTTCTTCCATGATAAAAAGTTTGATTTATCATTGTCATGATAAATTCCAAATAACAATGTTTAAAAAACCCCAAACTGTCTGTATTTTTGGGGTTGTAATTTTTTTTATTTTCTCCAAAGTTGTTTAAAAAGAGCATAAATGAATACAAGAAATCTATGATTAAATGCAGATACTGGTGCAGTTTAGTGATACAAACCATACTTTAAGTGACTGGTGTCCTAAAGAAGGGTATTACAAATTGAATTTTTTTTCAACAGCAGTATTTGTGGGACTGTGCCAGGCAGTCACCCATACAGTATCCTAAAAAATAAGTAATAACTTGTTCTTATCACATTTATCATCAGACAAAATATTGATAAAACATTAAATCCACATCACCCACCTCCAATTATTACTTATTTGAAATTGTGTTATATTAAACATGCCTAACATTAGATAAAAAGCACCTGAGTATTTTAATTTGTGCTTTTTGCTGCATGTTAAGGTAAACCTTTTTGGCTTGTTGTGCTTTGTGTTCCTCCACAGCATGTGTTCTGTGAGGAATGCCTGTGTTTGTGGTTCGACCGCGAGCGAACGTGTCCGCTGTGTCGCTCTACTGTCATCGAGGCCCTGCGGTGCTGGAAGGACGGCACCACGTCCGCTCACTTCCAGATCTACTGAGGATCAGGATTTACACAATCAAAGGGGATACGAGTGTACTCCGAAACAAGTTGGACAATGCAGTGGTAAAAATTTTGAAAACAGAATGGTAGTGCACATAGGTCTAATTATCCACTCTGAGTCAAAGCATCAAAGTCAGTCATTTGATTTGTAGCATATTTCCTGTGATTATGTCATAAAATTATTTATTGTGATGATGGTGTGCTGAATATACAATTAGTATTGTGAAGGATGTATTTAAAGTAAACTTTTATTTTAAATTAGGTTTAATTAAATTAATGGGGTGTTTAAGTGGGATTACCAGTGGAAAGTTATAATTGTGAAGTTTTTGGTCAGCTTTATCTCCATTAATGACAACATTCCATTTTGCTGCTGTTTTTCTTGTGAGTAGCATAGTTTTGTTCGTTTTGTGAAGCATGTTTCAATTAAAGACAACTTGAGTGACATTTTCATTGTTTATTATCATAATTGCTGAAATTTCATTATAAATATTTGACATAAAAAGAGCCCAGTTTATACAAAAAACATTACATCAGAAAAGAGCTTATTTTCTCAGTGGTCACAAACAGCATAAAAGCATTTTATGCACAGGTCCAGCATTCATGGTGAAATGCTACATAAGACAGCCTCAACAGGTAATAATAAAGCATACACAAATCTGTAAACTGGATCCAAACACTGTAAAAAAAAACACCTATAAAAGCATCAGCTGTTATTTACATGTTTACAAAGAGAGTTTAGCTTATCTAAAAAAAAGTACAGTGCATTGTGGAGCTTTAGAACGGGTGTATTTCAGTGCATTTTTTTTAAAGGTTTCCTGTAGTATTTGCAGCCTATATGTGTCGGGTCTAATCAGTTTGATCCAACTGTCCCTGATGCACTTGCATCATTGGAGGAGAGAACATTCAAAGGCGTACCATTAGTAAGCTTTTCCCTCCGCTGGTACCAGGGGAGGATTACATCACTGTTTTGTTTTGTAAATGGGATGACAGAATCAGAGTGAGAAGGGGGCAGGACAACTGCAGATTCTGTCAGTTTAAAACTCCAAGTCCATCCACAGTGGGAGGTAAGTCAATTCAGTCAGCCTTCAATCTTGGAATACGAAATCCTTTAGGCCGTCCCTTCGTCCTCTTCAGCCTGCACATTTCTCCAGCAACAGCATCCTCCTGCATCTCTTGCTTTAAGTGCAAATGATGTAAGACCTTTTGCTGTTCCGCATATGATTTTTTTAAGGCACCAGTCTACAGTGGGAGAAATGTATCCACATAAAACACATTAATAAAAAAAAAAAAATAGTATGTCCCAAAAGGCAAACATGTCAAGGTACCTAGTAGATTTTGGGCAATCAGCGGCTATTTGATTATTTTTTTCCCTCTTTCTTTTGAAAAATCGAACCCAATATCTGGATTTTAGAACAGATACGGTATTTTGCGCTTAAAATGTAGCTTTCTTTAAAAGCTGGGACTTCTTTCGTTCCTTTTTTTTTTTACTCCATTGTCTACACAATGCATAAAAACAATTAGAATCAATGGGATCAGCTGTCTAAAGGAGCTGCAGCCTGAGAAATAAACAGGTTATCTTTTAAAGATTCATAGACACTGATGTTATCTCACCTGTTGCGGAAGTCGCAGCCACGCGCCCTACAGGTGTCGCCTCGCGCTGAGCAGCACGAGCAAGGTGACTTGCACCGCGAGGCACAGGAAGCCTTTGAAGTGGCCGCGCCCGGTCACCGCTGCCACCGTCTCCCCGGCTGTCCAACTCTTCTCCAGCTGGTCCCCGATCCTCCGTAGCCGCGACGCGAGCAGCTGAGCTACGGAACAAGCAGAGGAGCGTCGGCGCGATGAGCTGCAGCTGGAGTCTCCCGGCCGCAGCAGAGGCTGGTCTATCGGAAGCCAGCACATCTTCTCCTCTGACTGAGCCTCCGCGCAGTCCCCCTCTTCTCTTTAAATCTGGGAAGGATATATGAACCCTCCTCCTGCTCCCTCATCATCCTTAACTGTATTTGCGATCCCCAGACTCTCCCCACCTCTCGCTGCTGTATTATTCATTACCATGTCACATGGTGTTTAGGGTTTACATCATCTTCTTCCAAGAGAAAGATGCAGCGCTTAACACTCAGATCTCTGATGTTTGGGTTCAGCTGAAGAGTCTTTTGTTTAAGGAGACTGAACGTTACGTTCTTTTTCTCTCATGTACAAATTACGCTATTCGCACTTTCAATCCGTCTCACACACACAGAACAAATGCTTACGCTATTATTTACACGTTTTAGCCGCAAATATACCACCGAGAAAAACGGAGGAAAACAAGGAATTAAATACTAGCGGAACCAATATAGTGCTGCTTTGTCCCTCATCGGTCTATTTTTAGTGAAGAACGACTTTTGTTTTTGTTGGTGCCACAAAACACCGACAAAAACGGCTGCTCTGAAATAGGCTACTCTTAAATTTAAAATTACATATTCTGTTCTGTAAAACTTCAAATGTATACTTTTTGAACGATGTCATGGCAGCGAACGAGCTTCTTGCCTTCAGGGAACGCTGGAAACAAGAGTTAAAGAATAGAAAAGAAGAGAACGGATTCGTTCCTTCTTCCTCATCTTCCTCCTCCTCCAGGGCTCATCCCGAGCAATTAGGACAGAAAGACTCAAAGAAACCTTGTGATACTCTAAAACAAGAGGAATCGAGCTGCACCGAGGGAAGTGTTAGTAGTGGGAGCTTTGCTGTAGAGGCAGATCAGCCTCAGTATGTCTCCATTGCACGCAGTCTGCTGGATGGGAGGACCAGTCCACTGCTGGACAGGATTCAGGAGGAGAGAACGAGGAGAAAGAGGCAGTATCATAACATGACCAACATGTGCAGCGTATCTCTCCAGCAGCAGCAGAGGAAGGTGAAGAAAGAAGAGGAGCTTGTGGATCAACTCATTCAGGATCTGGTATGATGAGGAAGATGCTGGTTGAGCACAAATTCAGTGTGAAAAGGTCTCTTCTGTCTTTGATTTTTGTGTTTCAGATAATCAGTTAATAAATCAATTCAATGGAGCACATACATGCAAACATAATTGTTTGTTAACTTAATCGTTAGCTGTGCCATTAAGCATTTGCGATAATGGCCATTGTTTTTTCCCCCATCAATGGGAAAAAATGGGATCTTGTTTTTTTTTTCCAGAAGTGTCTCAATTCAGTCACATTGAACTGTTTCAAACATAAACGTTTTGCCATACTTCAGTCATTCCGGAGTTCCACTTGGCCACTCCAAACCCCTTGTTTTTAGTGATTCAGAGGTGGTGCTGGTGTACTTTAGACTATTGTCCTGCTGTACAACAACCTAAGTGTCCCTGGGCTTAGGGTCAGGAGCTGGTGGCCGAGCCAGGATTTCTGGTAGAGTATAGAGTGTGTCCCCATTACCTTGAGTTTTTTTTAAGCAAGAAAGCAAACACAGGAGAAATCTCCAGGGTAGGAAAAACTTTTTTACAGCATTGTACGCAGAGTATCTTGTGTTTTGAACTGTAATCCCTTTTCTTTGCAGAATGAAGTCAACGACATTCCCTTCTTTGACATTGAATTGCCGTACGAATTAGCCTTGAAGATATTCCAGTACCTCAACTCTATGGATCTTGGCCGATGTGCCCAGGTGAGGTGCAGAACAACAACAACAAAAAACTGTTTACAGCTGAATGGTTTAGCTCCTTCTAACAATGTTTTTGTCTCTTAATTGTCAATTATTGGCATGAAAATATCCAAACTGGGGAAGTGTAGAGGGAGAAAGTTTGTCTTGCCTCACAGTAATTACTTGATCCTTTAAACTTGGTTTTATTTAGCTATATTTCACAATTTTATGCAGATTGAAATTCGTGTTTGAAAAGGAATAATAGCCATGAGAAGTTCAATACAAATGGCAAAATTACCATTTGGTTTTTGTAGGATAAATGTAGGCAGTGTAAAATTACAGGGAATTTAATAGCTGCATTTCAGGCATAAACTTTAGTTTCTGTCCTCCTCGGCTTTGGAACAAACTCCATGAAAACATGTTTATCCAGTTCCTTTACTTTGGTCAACCGATCTAACTGGATTTTTTTTATGCTGTATTTCTTTTTGTCATCCTTTCGTATCATGTAAAGTCCTTTAGATTGTCTTGTGCATAAATTATTCTAATAAATACATTTTTGTCTTTAAAAAAATTGGTTTCAAAAGGCCCTTTTAATGATATGCCAACTTATTGTTCTTAGATTGACACACTGCCCCCACCTGTTGCTGCACGCTACGAGTTAGCTTGCTGAAATAAAGTGAATGGACTTTATTCCTGCTCTCACTTCTGGTGTTTTACCATGTACACTTGGATGGTTGGGTCCTGACCTGCTCCACATACTTTTTTATAGGGTTCAGATTATGTTATTAATTAAATTAAAACAGATAAAATGATCAAGCATACTTTTAAGAGACTTATAAATCATGGCCTGTCAATAAAATCCATGTATAACTTTGGTTTTATTGTTTCTTTGTGCAGCGTCCATAATTTGGCAATTAGTTACTTTAATTACACTTACCTTCTTCATTCTGTATTGCTCTGGGCAGCTCATGACTTTATTTTGTGCATGTTAGTAAATTAGATATTGAGTGGCAGATCCACAGCACTTGTGGTGCAGAGAGCCCGTTTTGGCAGGCGGGCTGGCTCGTTAAGCAGAAATGAGTGATGCAAGCTCCTAATGTATGCTGACTCAAACCACTGTCATGTTGTCCAATCTCCTCCCAGGTGAGCAGGGCATGGAGAGTCCTCGCGGAGGATGGCGTTCTGTGGTTCAGGTTGTGCCAGAGGGAAGGTTACCACCAGGGTGTCTCCGTGTCCAGCTCCCCCTGTTGGAAGAGTACCCTGCGAGACTGCAGGAACTTGGCCAGAACTGTCCGCTCCAACTGGAAGGTGAGCTTAATCTGTTCTACTTCACTGAAACGGGAAGGTTTTTTTTTTTTTAATCAAATTACTGAGACTGCCTGAGAGGTGAAGGTGGCATGAAGCCGTCTTATCAAAATAACACAATAAAACTAATCTATGATTGACAGCAGACCATGATCTCTACAGTGTTTATTTGCCAATATTTGCTTAGAAATCTCATTGCCAATAACCACAGATTGTAGAGGTCAACTGTGCTGTTCTCATTTGATTTACTTGTGGATAAGAAAAATAAATTTGTAATGCATCTCCTTCACATTTTGTCACATTGCAACTGAAAATTTGACTTACTGGGATTTTATGTGTTAAATCAACACAAAGTGGTGCTTATCAGATTAGTGGAACAAAAATGATGCGTGATTTTTTAAAATAATTTCCAAAATAGAAACTTGACTGCTACGGCATGCATTTGTATCGAGCCAATAATAGGGACGTTGGATCATCGCTATTTTCAACATTTCAATCGTTAGTGAACGGATGACATCACAAATGTACCCCACAAATCACGGATAAAAAGAGCACTTAAAACAGTATTTGTTTAATAACAAATGCTGGACATTATACAGAGAACTGTTCTTAATAATATTGACCTTATAAGACATGGTGTGGTAGAAAACTAACACTTTCCGTCACCTTAAGCATATCAGTTCCACAGTTAAACATGGTGGTGGCAGCATCATCCTGGGGCCATGGTCAGAGTTGATAAAAAGATGGATGGAGCAATGCATGGGCTTTGCTCCAACCTGTCTGAGGATGCATAAGACTTGAGAATCTTCACTTCTCAGCAGAACAACGACCATAAACATGGTCGTTGTTACAGAGCTACAATGCAATAGTAAAGTGTATTCCTGTGTTAGTGTGACCCAATCAAAGCCAAATCTAAATATAATTTAGAATTTGAAGGAAGATTTTGATTTGAAGTGTATTGATGCTTTGAATAAAATCTAACTGTGCTTGAGTTTTTTTTTCAAAGAAGAAAAGTCAAAAATCTAATTCTTAAGATTTGCAAAGTGGAAAAAACATTCACACCACACTTTTCAGATTTTTTTATTTGTACAAAATGTTCCTTCCCCTTCACAATCATACACTGCTACGTGTTGGTCTACTACACTATTTAAATTGTTTGTAGTTTTAAGCTCAGCATCTGTACCTCTTCAGAATCGAGTGGGATCTGTCCTCCAGTTGCAGTTCGAGTTGGGGAAAATTCTGTGTGACGTCAGCTCCTGTGACAGCTTCGTGTTGGCTGGGTGAGTTTCAAGGACGAGCAGATCATGCCTGATGTCCTCTTTGTTTTAGCAGAGCTCACTTGGTCTCATTTCATCTGCATTGATTTCTCTGTCGCACTAAATAAAACTTGGTTATAGATTTCTGTGATTTAATGCCCAGGGATTAAATGAGCATGGAAGACGCTGTGTGTCCCTGTCTAAACCAATGCCAAAATGTTGCATTTACATTGACGAAATGATAAATCAGGGGATGAAGTTTAGATTTATTTTTACAGCTGAAAACGATGTAAGATGCTGAACAACAACATCAAACAACTAACGAGGACGTGGCCAAATACACAATGTTTTATATAAAATAAAGTGTTTCTTATTGACAAACACAAGGAAGTTAAAGTTGATTTAAGTTCCCATGTGCCAAGTCATTATTTAAATGAACTATTTCCTGTCAGAATAGAAGCTAACGAAAGATATTAGGATCCAACTGAGTGCTTTGTTTTGCGTTATAAGCTGGAAAAACAAGAGTGATTTTGAAAAGGGTCACGTCATAATGACTTGACAACCGTAGCATAGCATGTTTAAAAACTGTAATTTGTGTGTACTGTTCCTAGTCTACAGTGGAAATTATTTATCAGAAGCAGTTGTGCCTGGTTGATATAATTATTGTAGCTGATTTTACTGGCACATTCAAAGGCTTTCACAAGACCGGATTTGACAATTAAAAAGCAGTTTTATGACTTCAAAAACTAAAAACTAAATTTGTAAGAAAAACAAAAATGTGGTGCTGCAGTTCGTTTAGTATGATTGTCCTTGGTTCGCTGTCTTCACACATTAAAGCCAGATGTCAGATCTCTGATGAAACCTCATGGGACAGCAGGAACAAGGATTTTTACATTGGCAGAGTAAGCTCTCATCAGAAATTGTGAATTAAAACAATTAATTCACAATCATATAGTCAAATTATTGCTCTTTGCAAAACAAAAACACAAGTAACAACTGCATCTATTGAGGAAAGAGGACATGAATTGCAGCTTAATCAGCTAAACTTGCCCTTAAGTAGCTGGTATGAGGCAGTGATGAATTGTGAGGGACCTGGAGGGCTCAATAGGATGCCCTTAAGGAGATCTGCAGTGTCTCCTGGGATAAAGGCTACTAGATTCCCATTAGTCCTGCTGGATCCCTTTAGAGAAAACAGCCTGTTTGTGTGGTTTCAAATTAGTAGATGTGCGGCACACAGTACTTAAACATTGAAGACATTTAATAAGTGGCCTGATGCAATGTGGACTCACTGCTTTATGCATATGCTGCTAACATATTCATGATGTCAGTACATTTCTCATTATTAGTACTTAAAGAGTAATTGAGCTAAGTGAAATTATTTGAATTTGTCTAAAAAAAAGAATCAATAACAGTTAAGAGCAAGTCAAGATTGATTTGATTGGTGACAGAAAACCAGTTGGCTTTAAAAAAAAGCAACAGGAGAAGCAGCGGCCATTAACCCGACTCAGACAGAGCAGATTTGCTGAGGCCTGCACAAATACCTCTGTAATCTGAGTAGAAACTTCTCCCCACAGAAGTTTGTTGGGCGACATCCAGCATGCTCGTCATGCCGATCGCTGGCATTTTGATGATGCACCAATTAAGGAAAAAGTGTGTGCTTCTACTCCTGCCAAATCCTGCAACCCCCCCACCCCCACACACACACGGAGAGCTACTCATATATACGTTCTGTGTCAAACTGGCTGTTACTATACGACACATTGCAGCTCCAAGTCACAGAGACATGACTGAATCTGTGAAGGTGGCAGCATGCTCATCTCTCGCAGTGAGAGCTAATCAGCCGAGGCAAAGAGACGGGAGAGGAGGTGTTTGGAGTTCAGAGCAGAGGGCTGCTCTGCTCCATTTGTTAGACATTTCTTCTCAAACAAAAGAAAATTTGCAGATGGATGAGAGGGGATGATCGCAAACTATCATCAAGTCCTTAAAGTACTTCAGGGTTCCGCTTTTATTCCACTGAAAGCTAATCTGACCTCTTTTATTCAAAACATGTTGGTTGTCAAATGACATTTAAGCAATATCCAGTAACTCATCTGTTGCATTATATTTAAGGTACACATCTGGTGATGTGAGGCTTTGGGATACGTTGCACTGGGACTCAACATCTTCGTTCCTCAAGACCAACAGTCTTTCAGCAAACACGCACCCTAGACCGCACGTTAGTCACGTCCAGATCAACAGCACAGTGGCTGCTGCTTCATATGAAGATGGTAAGTGACTGTTTGTTTAATGGAGGCCTATTATGCAAAATTCACATTTTGCATGTTTTTATTCTTCCATTTGGATTTCAACTGTTTCTAAAAACAGCCAAAGTGCTTAAAGTGCCATTCAGCTGTTTTTTGGCAATATTTTAATAGTTTTTTTTGGTGTCTGAAAAATGAGCATTTTCAAAAGCCTTCCACTTGCTAAGTCACAATCAACAGGCTCTGCGCTGTTACCTATCAACCCCAGCAGAGCCCTATTTGGTCAGCTGGTTTTACTGCTGTCTGCGCTGTACAATGGTTGCAGTAAAAGAAAAGTGTTTGGTTATTCACTTACCATTTAGAATTCTCTTGCTGCATTCTTGTTGGTTGTGCAGGAGGCTCTATTTCTGCTTTTCAAAGATGTACGGTTATATATTTTTATATCTTTTTGCAGCCAAAAATAAGCATAAGCAGCAGTATTTTATTTTAATTTAAAGTGATGTAAGGCCCTAAAATAGCTCATTCTAAAAAATTCTTAAGAGGCAGAACTGACCAGACTAAAATCTCATTATCTAAGAATGATCTTGTGCAAAAATGTAATGAACATATTTGGGAAACCAGCAATCTATAAGACATTTGTGAACAAAAAGATAATTATAGAATGGTAATGCTGAGCATTAACTATACCTTTAGGTGCCTATTAAACCTTTATGCACAATGTCTCATTTTCAGCATTCGACGTAGCGACAAAACTATTTGCACAGAGAAATCAAAACACTTTTAGTCAGAGGTTGTGTTTCTGGTTTAGGTTGTGTAGACCTATGGAGTACAGAAACAGGGGGGCAGCCCATCCACCACTACCAGATACCCGGGAGGATTCAGGCTTTGGGTCTGAGTCTGGACTGTCCGGTCCTGGTCTCAGCCGCAGGGTCAGACGTTCGGCTCGACAGCGCCAACGACTGCGGCTACTGGAGGACTGTCTGCCAGACCCGCCTACCCAAAGCAGTGAGTGGGACACTTTGTGTGTGTTAATGAAAGACGATGTTCCACAGATGCTGATTTTTTTTTTATCGTGAATTGTACTTTTATGGCAGGTGGAGAGCCTGACTCTTGTACCAAACCGGGCAGATCAGTCCCCACTGGTGGTTTTAGCGGCGGGAGACGACGTCTACTTGTTAAACCCTGAGGAGGAGCAGCCAATGACCCTGCACTCTGTTTATGGTCATCCTGTAACCTGTCTGGATGCCTCCAACACCCTCACTGCTTTTGGGGTGAAGCGCGCCGGCTGGGCCATGCATGATGGAGGCAACAAGGTGGGTTCAGTTTCACCCTGCAGATTTAAAAGGAAGACCTGAGAAGAGTAGCTCAGTAGCTCAGATAGAGTCACAGGCATTTCTTGTGACTCTGTGCTCAATAAGAGATTGTTTTCACTATACAGCTCTTGACAATAAAAAGTCAAATAAAAGGCATTCATATCCACTAGATATTGCAACAAAATCACTTTGGGATATTACATACACCTCTACAATATTTAGATGAACTAACAATATAGTATTTGTGCATTAATGGAAGAGATGGAGCTGTGTCAAGGTTTTGCCAGGGGTAAATGTGAATGTTGGCAAACTGGATGAAGCAACCTGAACCCTTTGCATCTGGAGTTTCGACGTGCTGTAAAAAGGACTGCAAGCTGCCTTGATCTCCCTAATTGCAATGAAAGGTTTCCATTAGAGTTAACAAGGCCACTTGTTTTCTCTGCAGGTGCGTAATGAAAAAATGAGACGTGGAACAAAGTAAATTGCAATTTGGTTTGGTTAAATGGAAATATGCTGGTTGTTATTCACAAATACAATTCATTGCAGAGAAAAGCAAAGGGGACAGAAATGTCAGGATTATGCTAATGTTTTAATTAAACGGCCATCTTCCTTTGCCTGGTAAGTGAATTAAGCCCTTATAGGTAAAAGGTGTGTAATCTCTTTGAAACACAGAGAACATGTTACATGCTGTAAAAGATCCAAACTCAGATATTGTTGTGAACTTTTACAACCAGCATTTATTCGTCGAAATGTAAGCTTAGTCTCATAGTGGCATCATCACCATTATGTTGTTTCCCATTAGATTCAACAACCATGAACTTGTGGGGGGTTTGTTTATGTCTGAAATAACTCTCCTAAGTTACAGCAAGCCGTCCCTAGACACTTCTCTTAATTACTACAGCCGTCAAGTGTACTTTTATCAAGTGTTGTTCTTAGCCAGCTTTTGTTTGTTTCTAATAATACTGTGTTTCCAAGGATCTTGTGTAGCTAATTGACTCTTAAACCTTTACTTAGTACAAAGAGCCTTGAGACAAAATACTCATTTGGGGGTTACTCCTCTTGGGCCATTTAAGCCCTTGAGGCTGTGTTACCATTGCTGTTTTTCAACATAAATTAAAAAGTAGTCAGACTCAAAAAATGCACAGTGAACAATTTGCTTTTATTGGTATCTTGAAAGAAGATATTTGCTGGAGTCTGTGAAGGATTTATTTATTTTTATTGGCAAAACAACTTCACTGACATCATAGCTTAAAGAAAGCTGGCTGTACTTATTCAGCTGCAGCCCTAAAGCACCACATAGTGGACCAAACGGAGCGTAACACTGATCTCTGACTATAATAACAGTCTATTGTCTGAGTAATCTCTACAGCTTTGTGCATTTCTGCAAATTAAAAGATGATTCAGGTAAAAAATGCTGCATGAATCTCATTTATAGAATTCCAAATCTAAATAATTTCCCAGTGACTAATGTTTGTAAATGCTATCAATTATAGATTTTATTTGTGAGTAAATAAAATCACTACAATAAATAGGACTACTAAAGGTTACCAATGGAGCTCCAGCTTTATTTGAAGAGGCATTTACAAATTACATAACTTTTGTTATTTCTAAAATTCAATTTGTTGTTATCTCAAGCTTCTCTCTCAAACCCTTTTAAAAAAATGATTTATGAGGTTAGAAAATGTATCATCTTCAAGGTGAAATGTAAGATTTAATCTTTAGACTTAGTTTTAATTCAATCAAAAGTTTGTTAAATCTTTCTAAAATAATTTTCTCAACTCAGATTTGAGCCAAACCTCAGCTCTAAATAATGCCAATTCATGATCAGTGAACACTCTCGCTAATTAACAAATTTTGGAAATTTAATTAACTAGTCTTTCACTCTTGTTCCACTTCTATCAGCTGTTTCTTACAGCACAGATGACAAAACACAATTTGGCTGCCACCGTTTTTACTGTCTTTAGTAAAGAAACATATGCTTCATTAAAACTTGTCAAGATGCACAGAGCTGATATCCGAGGAAATCATCTCGCACCGTTTTTCACACGTCAGAGTGGCACTTTTTCATTTACAACGTCTCGACTCGGATGAACCGAATGACATTAAACGGTTTTGTTAACTTTATTCAGACTTTGTGTTATTTATTTTTTTTTGCGTTGATGCAGTTGCATTAGAAAAACTGTGTTCAAACTGTAGATATTTCTGCCGCTCTTCCTTGTCTTTGTTGGTTCATCCTGGCATGTGTGTAGAGAATGTGTGTGGCTGAGGCTTGCCTCCAGGTCCTTGTTACTCCTTGCCTTCCTCTTGTCAGTGGACCAACATCACCTGGGCACACACCCAGCCCATGGCTCTGTTTTCAACACGAGCTGGCATTCACATTGGCAAACAGTTCATCTACCGCAGAAGCTCTACCTCACTGGTGTCAGATAAACTGTTGTTTCTTTATGAAGAAGAGATCAAATGAGCAGATTTGTTATCTGAATGAACACAAAGTCAATATGATGAGATCAAAAAGTTCACTTTTAAATGTAAAAACATGAAATAATCTGACAGTTTGATATGACACACTTCCTACACACAGGAACTAATGTTAAAATAAACTAATCAATACATTTCAATGCTGTAAGCACCAGCTAAAATCTTCTAACGTGATTGTTACCCACCTGAGACTTTCAAGGCAAATCTCTGCAGCCTCTCACTAAAGTGTATTAGTTCATCTGTTGCCCAAACTCAGTCTGTCAAGTGAGAGTTAAATTAAAATACTTAAGTCACATCAGAACTAAAAATTCTTAGATTTTAGGATCCGATAGTGGAATAAAATCACCTGTATTTACCAAACTAATGTACTGCATGGGGATCTAATTAGTTTTTCATGCTATGCCCCTTGTGTTCTTCTGTGTTTTCCAAACTCTGTGCTCTGTGCAGAGGACGGTTCTGGTTCCCCACAATGGCTCTGGCTTTCCGCACCACCTGCTGCTCAGATACAACAGATAGTGAAGTCTGTGGGAGGCCTGTTATTTTGCTGACCACCTTCACCATCCAGCTTAATTGATAGTCAGGAATGAAGCCAGGCTGTGTAGCTGCAAATTAGTGTAAAATTGTTATTTTGGGCTTTAAACTGCGGCTATCTTCAGCATAACTTAATACCAATAACTTCTTAATTTATTGTTTGCAGATTTTGCTATATATTGCTCCCTGACCCAGCTACTTGACCTGCTTATAACTTTTCCTCTCTCATAATACAAGTGTGCTGCAGGTTCCTCGACAGGAGGAGGAGTTTTGAATTCATCCGAAAAGAACAAAGATATATTTTTAAAAAGTATATAAAAGAACATTCTTTTTTCTTTATGCATCAAATAAGATTCAACTTAGTTTTGAGGCTTTTCAATAAAAAGGAAAAAAAAATTCAAACTTTTCTGTATTTCACTTGTTGATCAGCAATTTTCTCCATTTTTCTTTTGTATATCTTTCTTTTATTTCACTGTTAAAAAAGTCGCCCTAGTTTACGAAAACACAGCAACAAGATCAAACTTAAAAGGACATTTCCCTTGTATCTAATGCTATCGTACCAGTAATTTAATCCATAGCTAAGCTAAATAGCTACATTTGACATGTTGAAATATATTGCAGCTCAAGCATCACAATTCTGAGATAATTTCAATGTTTTGCAAGGAAGTGCTATTCAAAGGTAGAAGTAATGTGGTAAGGACATTAACATTACTCAATCCTAGGCTGCACTGTGCAGGTGCACTGTCTGCACTAATGAACATCACCGCTGCATGACAAATGCCTATCCCATTTCTGATATTGTTGGGCTACAGAACCCATCCAGGGACACCAAGAAACTCTGCTTAATGTGAATGCTGCAGGCATAAAGACTGGAAGGACGGTTGGAATTAGAGTTGGAAGGAGAATTGTAAGCAGGGTTGGAATGTGGGCTGATTTACAGTTTAATCTCGATGTGATTCTGTAACTTAATAAGTTAATTAGCTTTCTATCTCCAGACCAACCCAAAACATGTTAAGCAATGCCTCAGAAATACTCCCTAGGGGTTTGTTTTTGCACTAAATTACTTGTATTTTCAGTGAAGAATCCAAAATTAACTTCATACAAATTTGAAGAGTTAATCTCCATAAGTAACTGCATAATTCTTTTTTTTTGGTTTTTGCAAATGATTTGCTGTGCCCATTATGTTGTGTTGGAAGTAGCAAATAATGTGAAAGCACAAACTCTATGCATAATGTTGCATCTGGTCCAGTCGGCTAATCTCTGTTTGTCCACATGGTGTCTAAACCAAATGAGACCCTGAGCCCATATTTGTTCCAGATGTGGGTGTTTGTATAAGATTTAATGTAGTATTGCATAGAGAGGAAGCAGTGGTTCAGCGCTTTTCTCAGCAGGCCATTGTACAAGTGTATCCCTTCCCTGATTAAGTCTGAATATGGCGGCCGCTGCTGAATTCTTTTATGGAGGCACAAATATGCACACACCTGGTCCAACACAACTCATAATTTCTCCTTCCTGCTCAGTAATGAGAGTAACTGCTGCAGTTAAGCCTTATGAGTTCCGAGATAGTCGCAATAGCAACATGAAAAGATTTCTCTGAGGAGCAGCAGTGATTTTATAAATGTCATCTGTTTAAAAGCATGCAGAGTAATCACATTAACATTGCGGTGTAATTCAGACTTTCTTTTGTCTGCAAGCTTCAATAGCCGCACTCCAGAGAAAGCATTAGCCTAACCACTGCACTGTGTCCGTGCTTACTAGTATTCTTCCTGGTCTTTGAACAGCCCCCAGTACTATCACAAATCAGCTGCTTATCCTCTCTCAGTGACAGCTCTTCATTTTAGTGGCTGAGGTGGGGACGTATTTAATAAAATTATCTTCCTAATTCTGCGGTGATTCATTGAGAACAGCAGGCTGAACCTCATTTCTGCGTTCCAGTCTCCTGAGCTGTCCAAATCCTATCAAGCTGTCATTTCGAAGTCCGGTGTGGTTTGGGCTCTGCCCCGGGGTGGAGCGCAATGAAAGCTCCGCTTGGCTCAAATATGGGGACACACAAAAACTGCTGGCATATTCTGAAGGTTTATACCCTGCCTCCCTCTATTTTAGTTTTTATATTTTTTTTTTTCTTCATCAAATGTCTTTCTTTTCTGCTGTCTGTTTCTGCCTTTTCTTTTCTCCGACCTTTTGGCTGCCGTTCTTTTGTTTTCCCTTCTGTTTTCCTTTTTGCTCAGTTTAATTATTCAAAGACAGTTCTGCCTGGCGGTTAACCTGTTTGTTGTCTGGTTTGGGTGAGAAAACACCAGCTGCTAATTGATCAATTAGGCCAGCACCAGATGACATCATTGAAACTTCTGTGAAGAGTTTATTGCAGCCACCAAGCTGTGGAAGACAGTAATTCAGGTTTGAATTTAAGTTTCTCTAGTTAATCTACTTAAATCATTCTGTGCTTTTACTTTACAAACAAGGCTTTTTCCCTATACTACTGCACCTTTATTGGCTGATATCAATATTATTAATACACAGTTTTATCATTAGTTTAGCAAGTTTAAGGCACCCCTTTTGTGAACTGAAAGATGTTTGTCTGTTTAGGGACAGGGTGAATAGTAACACTTTTTCATAAAAAAGTATTCCTTTCCTGTTGCTCTCTGGCATTAATTCAATTAATTTAAATTCAGTTTGACATATAATTCTGTCTAAATATAATAATCTCCACTGTAAAATGTGTTTGTTGGTAAAAGTTACAAACTAGCAGTTTTTCTGCTTGTTAAAAACGTGTGTAAGTTTGAATTCAAATGGGCGTCCAAATTGAACTCCAAAAAATACCACCTTTAGCAACTTTTACAGTCTCAAAATGTTTCAACCCCTTTATGACATTCATCTTTAGTGCTTTGTAGCGCACACTTTTGCTGATTTACTCCAGGCATCATGGACAATCAGACACCGACTTCTGAGAATGTTATAGGGACTTTTAGCCCACTCCTCGTGGGAAAAGGCTCGACAAATTGTCCAGGACTTCCTCTGAAACCAGACCTTATTGAAGGTCTGTTTAGCATCACTGTCCTGTTCAGAAGGCAATGGCGCCCAAGCTGCAGACAGAGCCATGGCTCTGCAACCCTCACAATCCAAAGAGTAATTTTTGCTCTCATGCCAGTTAAATAAACTTGTTCAAAGCAGCAAATGTTTCATGATCTATTTAAGAAAGAAAGTTTATTTTTTGTGTCGTAAATTTATTGTCATTTTTGGATAACAAAATTTTCACCTGCCTTTTTAGGTTTTAAATAGCGAAAACAAAAAAACTTTTAAATATGTCTGGATTCATTTTGTTCGATGAGATGTTATTTGTAGAAAATTATGTTCAAAAAATGAATAGTAGCTATTGAGAACTGGACTTTTACTTTGCTTCGTACTAAAAGTGCAGATTTACATGCAACGTTTTCATGCAGCCTGATATAAACTCTTAAATATAAAATATTGCAGCATTTAGAGTAATTTGTAATATTTTATACAGGTTTCTACTACATCTACTGACATTTACACTAACAGGATAGTTTTAAGGTTAGTATTTGTTACTGCCCTGAATTTTTGTTGAGGTTTTTCCATTGTATTTAAAATGATGGCAGTATTACAAAATTGTGACTTTAATATTGTATCACATCAGCTCTGAAATGAACGGATTTCCTTGGTCGACTGATGTGTAATCCTGGATTTCAGGTCCACGTCTACAGCCTGGAGACAGGGAAAGCCAACAGTTTGTGTCGGCAGCTCGCCGGGAGATTTCACTTGTGTCAACCTGAGAGACAGCCCCCCTCATCTGCTAGTGTGTGGGAACAAAGACAGAAGGTAGGACACAAAAACACTCACAAGTGCAGATAGAGAATGCACAAACATAATGCACCAGGGAAAAAACCTGAGCTAGGGACAAATGTTTAATGATGGAGGCCTAGAAGAATATTCTGGATGTAGAGAACAGGTGTTTACAAAATGTGTGAGAAGACAATAACTCTATTATATTTGTGCATTATTCAAGACTATCTTTTTCCTTGAAAAAAGAAGGTTCTGAAAGCTTATTGAGGAGAAGGAATGCATTGAAATACTAACAGGAGTGATATTTTGCTCTTTGTCTTCTCCATTACCTACTAGATGTTAAGAGACGAGAATTTCTGGCTGTAATGACTTCATCCAGCAGCAGCAACAACACACACACACTAATGTGCACATGCTTGCCACATTTGGCTCGCCTGTTAAAGAAAAGATGCATAAAAGATCCATTCTCATCTATTCTGCACTTGTTAGAGGGTGCCGTGGTGCGTAGGATGCCAGGAAAGGAGAAATCCCTGGCATGTCTTCATCCAAAGCGGCCCCCGCTGTTTCTATTCAGCCCCAAACCCATCTGGCTGTTAAGTAGTTGGCTTAAAGTGAAGGAGAGACCACATCATACTGTTCAGGTTCTGCTTCTCTCGTTCCTGCTAGTTATGATTAACAGCACCTGCACAAAGACAAAGAAATAGTTCCGTTTGTTTTGTGAGTGGCTTCACTCTTGCTCTTTGGTTTTTGATCAGATTTCATCCAGATAGGGGGAAAAAACAACTCCAGCTTGGCTCTGTCACTTTGGCTTCAGCCGTTGCAGCACAGAGTCGAGGACAAATGGGAACGGTGGAGACTGACGGACAGTCGGCGTTCTTGGCCCTTTGTCAGGGTGGCTTCAAGCCAAAGCCTAATGCATCCCTTCTTTTTGTCCAGATGAGTTTTGTCACTCTGCATTTTTTTGTGAGGTCCAAGCACCAAATGAAGTGTCCAGATAAGGCCTGTTTGGAAAAAAGAACACATCTGTGCAAACAAGACAAGTCTGAGCAGGAAATACAGAGAAGACAGAAAGTGTGAGGCTGTTAGCTAATGGGAAACCATTCTGCAGAACGCTTTGTTCTGCAGACATTTACGGTATGAAACAAAACAGTTTGAGTGATCAGTTTATTTTGCACTATGATCCTTTTACTCAGTTTCCATAGCATCTGTATAGATTTCAACGACGTAAAACTTAAATGTTTATAACAAACAGGTTTTTTGTAAGCAGGTGACTTGTTCTGCAGTTGATTTCTGGTGTTTGAGCGAATCTCAGAATAAGACATTTGGTACCAAGAACACATAAACCAAATGGCTCCAGATCACTTCCTCCTTTGCCAGTTCACACCAACACATTGCTATTTCATCCCTTCCTACTTCCATTTCATATTCACAGGCAGATCATTTCATACATGTGTACTTAACTCTTTATCTGATTATTTCACCAACTAATATTTAACCAAACATCTCCAGGTCAGTTTGCTGCTTTGCCTATTTGTGCATATTGCTGTTGACTTTCTTTTTATACCCATTAGCAAACTAGGTATGTCCTCATCTATGCATAACAGTTTATTTCATGTTGTAGTTCAGAATATACCATGAGTAAATTATAATAAAGTAATTTTCAGATACACAAGTTTAAAGCTTTTTGGTTGGTGCAGATGGTTGTGGAGTTTTTGGTTATATTTCAAATGGATGCCCACCAGAACCGAATTTTTTAAAATTTGTCAAAGCCTTTTCTTTCTGTAAATGATCCAGGCACACTTAACTCTAAAAGCAACACAGTTTGCTTCAATAAAAGGATTTCTATCTCACATGAGGAGATAACAAGTGTATTTGTAGAATAACTTTAAGAATGCTATGAAATCTCCTTTAATGACCAAGGGAGTTTAGTTTTATGTGTCCAGGCTCAAGTCTGAAAACTTGTTCAAGTTATTCTACAAATACACTTGTTATCTCCTCAACACTAAATGTGCTAAAGTGTATGCAGTATCCATTTTGACTTGAAATTTAGTAAACATCATTCATATGGAAGATTGTAAACTCCAGATCACAGCACTAAACCAGACGTCATTCTTGGGATGATTAATGACTTCTTCTGGCTTTAGAAAACTAACTGTTCAGGAGGGTCTGTGCCTCTCTCACACTTTCTTTGTGATTAATGAAAACGATTGTGGCCAGTGACAGTTCAGCAAAGACGGTCGCCTCCAGCATTAGGTTTATGGCTTCCTGTGGTCTGCCAGTAATGTTCATTCCTCATTGTTTAAACGTGCGCCTCCATCACGTAATGCCACTAAACAGGCAGCGAGCTGAAGACAAACAAGTCCACGGTGCCCATTTAGCCATTTAACTTTGATTCTTTAAAAAAAAAAAAGTTTTGATAGTAGAAAATGAAATCTGCCCGAGTCCCCAGAGTAAATTTGATTATGGTAATGAAGACTTGGAAGAAGGTTGATCCTGGATGGAGTCATGTCCTGGATGCTTTCAGCTGCAATAAAGCCGCGCCGACAACAGATGGAGCTGAACGTCCCCTGGGCTTTTGTTGCTAATGAAACACACTGAGCAAAAACCCTCCTCTTATTGCATTAAATCCATCATAGAAAACAGCACTTTAAAATCCATAATCATAATTATTTTAATCAGAATCTTGCATCATATTGTTTTAACACATATTCATCAAATGGGAATATCTCTAAGAACAAACATCAACATGTATTACAATTTCTTCCTTATTTTTATTAAACTGTGATCAGGAGCTCAAATGTTCAGCTGTTGTTTTTTTTAGTATGTTGTGTTCTGGCTCAGATTTTTAACATTTTGTGTATCATTTGTGCTTAAGCCTTTCTATGTTTCTTTTTTTGTTGGTTCTAATGTTAAACCAGACTTTTTAACATTTCTTATTACTATATGTATGCCTTTTCTGAAACAAAAGAGCTGTAAGGGTTTCATCATGATTGGATGCAAGTATTTTGCAGAAGAAAAAAAAATTGTGGAATAAAACATGTTTTTAATGTGAGACAATTGTAGTTGGGCAGGACCATTAACTTTCACAATCTCATCCTAGCACAGCAGAAAAAGTAAGAGTGCTCATTGTTTCTGTTCCTGGTTAGAATAGTTTTTTGAATTTTGTGTTTTGTTTTATCAGAAAAGATGGCACAGCAAATCTCATTCAGATAATTAGTCAACCTTTGCTCTCCTCTTCCATACAACACGATCTATATGATGATGCAGATTGCACATTGAGTGCCTGCCTCCAAAGAAAACACACAAATTACAGAAAAGCTCTGTGCAGCTCTTGCTAAACCAAAAACCTAATTGTTCCCTTTCTGTTATGACGCAGAGTGAGAGTGTTTGACCTCAGGTCCAGCTCCTCTCTGGTATCCCTGTACGCCCACCACCTGGGTGTGACCTCAGTGCAGGCAGACGACTGGAAGATCGTGAGCGGTGGAGATGAAGGACTGGTGTGTGTTTGGGAGATGAGGATGGGAACTAAGCTGTGGGAGATGCACAACAGGTAGGACTGTAGAAGATCCAACTAAAGCTTTTCTGACAGTTTTCCACCTTGTGGTTGTGCCACAAACTCCTTTTAGTGTTTTTCATGTTGTATAATTGTCTGTTTTTGTGGAAGGCATCCTGTAAGGCATGTTCGCTTTAACACCAGCACCCTGGTAACAGCCAACATCCCGGATGACAAGTCGCCACGTGGGGCCTGCATCACAGATGATGACCTCACCGCTCACCGCAGGTCACCATCTTCTTTTCTACACCTTTTAAAATTACTCTAAGCTTGACATCCTTTAAACATCCACCTTCTCCTCTTAAAACAAGTCAAAAATAGTTTGAATAATAGGAATTTTCCACTTCTCTGCTTTTGCAAATCAAATTTAAAAGAAAATCTATATTCTTATTTGATTACTGCTACTGCTAGATGATATTTAATTTTCCTCTGGGATTAATAAAGTATGTCTGAATTGAAGTGAATTGAATGAGCTTTCAGTCATAAGGGTATTGATCATTAGCATACAGACAACAAAAATAAGAAGTTGCACTGAAGTCTGGCTTATTGGGTCAACGAAATCTTACCCCTACCTGCAAAAAGTTACAAAAGTCTAAAAATCCATCCATCTTCTTACACCCTTGTCCCTTTACTGGGGTCAGGAGGTGCTGGTGCCTATCCCCAGCTAACGGTCCGGGCGAGAGGCGGGGTCACCCTGGACAGGTCGCCAGTCTGTCCCAGGGCAACACAGAGACACACAGGACAAACAACCATGCACACACACACTCACACCTTGGGACAATTTAGAGAAGCCAATTAACCTGACAGTCATGTTTTTGGACTGTGGGAGGAAGCCGGAGTACCCGGAGAGAACCCACGCATGCCCAGGGAGAACATGCAAACTCCATGCAGAAAGACCCGGGCCGGGAATCGAACCCAGAACCTTCTTGCTGCAAGGCAACAGCTCTACCGGCTGTGCAGCCTAGTCAAAAAATCCTCCTTATGAAATTGAATCTTTCTTACTTGTCTAATTTTCAGATCTTAAATTAAAGTCTGTAGTGCTGTAACTGTTGTTGGTTCTTTCCATTTCAGACACAGAGGAGTCATCAGCCATTACGATTTCTCTGAGGATGCCCTGTCACAGGATCACATTTTGCCCATCTGCAGGTCTAACTACACCGACTCATCCGGCTACAACTACAACATTAACCTGGCGGTGCCCTACGACAGGCTGTCTGGCTCCCATCCGTCTCATTGACAGCTGCAAACAAAATACTCCCTATGTACAGAATGGACAAGAGACACTTTAATCTGTCTGATTGTGTCACTGCTAATTTTTAGTTACCTTCTACTACCATTTTGGTGCTTTTATTAGGATGCAAGCAGCTCATCTGCTGCAAGATTCCCACCTTGATAAACATTGCTGTGCATTGATTTGTTTCATGCTTGGCTGTTTAGACCAAAATTGTCACATTTTGCAGTTTTTCAGGAGGAAAAGAAGAGAAAAATCCAGATATTTGTTTCCCACTTTTATTTAAAATTCTGTCTTTAGAAATGATGGGAAAATAAATCATTTCAGTAATGATCAAAAGTAGTGTTGTTTTATTCTTTTATAACAGTAGTGATTTATTATGTACAGTTCAGTAGTAAAAACATAAAATATAACATCCTGATTTTTGAGAAGGAAGTGGATCACCCATAGCATACTTCATCTTCTGTGTGAACCTTTTGTTTCAAGGTCAAAATATTCCATGTTGCACATTGGGAATTTCCAAAGCAACTTACTGCAATATAACTAGATGCAGTAAGACTGAGGAGGTTTAAAATATCTAAACTGCTCTAAACGCTAACATACGGAAATAATAAGGCTTTCTGTTATTAAACCTTAAGTTCACAAGTAGCTTGCAGTTTTGAGAGTCTAACTAATTTTTTATATTGAAAACATGTTAGTGCTTGAAAAAGCATTTTGCTTTTTCCCTTTTAAGGACAGAGCTGGTTCTGCTAAAAACAGCAGCAACATAAAGATTTCCTTAGACCAGCAATTCCCTCAGGTGGGTTATTTTCCACAACGCAGGTTAGCGGTGTTCATATCCAGAAAGCGAACATGCATCCTGGACTCCATTTCAAGGTCTTTCAGAATCTGTGGACAAACAAAATGCTGTCACGTAGTTACAAAACATATTTATTTATTTAATAAAAGGGACCAAAAAAGTGCTAACCTGTTCAAAATGTTCAAATGTAATTCCTTCGTAGAAGTCATCCGGGCCCTGGAGCAACAGGAATTTGTTATTTTATTGGTCCAACAGTGAGGAGGGAATATTAGTGGGGACTTCTCTTACCATGTTGGGCACATTTGTGCTCGCCACCTCCAGCATGGCAGCATCTGCTATCGCCCTAGCACCCTCCTGCCCGATGGTCCCGCTCTCTGAAAGAAGCTCCTCCACAGCCTGGGATGTAAACAGAAAATGAAGACTTTAAATCCTCACTGAAGAAGTTAAAACTGTGGAAGAGAATAATGGCTACTGAAAAAGAAACGGAACGTAATTATTTTTTCTCTGAATTCTGACTCTTTTTGAAAAGATTTTGGACAGAATCATTAAAAGTCATTTCTGTCATACTGTGAACTATTTGGTTTTCTCTCCTCATCCAGCATTTTTTTTATCCTAAAGCCATTAATTGAGGTAGTGCTCCTTTTAACTTTGTATACTCGTTCACACTCTATTAATCTCTTTATAGCTTTATCTAAATTTTAAGGAAAAAGTCTTCTTTTCTGTTCTTTTTATAACTTATTGTGATATTGCTCACTAAGTGACCTCAATCCTTTAATGGTCCCTAATCTTGTAGATTTTTTAAAACTTCTCTGTTGGGACTAATTATACACTACTTCTGACTATGAGAGTGTGTACACACTGATTCATCTTATAGTTGCTAAAGCAACATGGAGTAAGCAAGTCATTATATCCTCAATAATTTAACCTTGGCAAAATGAAAACATGTAATTGAATTGACTCCCGGTGCACTGCATGTTTTAGTGTTTCCTTTCATCATATTTGACCTCAATCTAGTTCAGATGCATTAAAAATTATTATGACAAAGAAAAATATGCCATGCATCAAATGGGACAGAAATCAAATTTTCTTAACTTAAGAGCTTTGGACTCAAGGTCACCTTTTGTTTGAGAATACTGTCATTTTACTGACAAGAGTTAGCTTAGCTTTAATTGAATTAATTTCCAATTTGATAACAGTGGAGATGTTTCACTTCCACATCTGCATGCGGCCATGTTTATTCTAAGTAAAGCTGAGTGTCCATAATGGGTATCTGGTAGATGCAACCATATTTCAAAACAAGGATTGATGTAATCAGTGTTACATAAAGCACATAATGAGCGCCTACCTTTCTGTATTCATCCAGAGTAATTTTGCCATCACCGTCGGTGTCGTGCATGTTGAACAGGACTGGAAAAACAAAACAAAACAATTAGATTTTTGAGGAAATTTCCACCCACAAATTATGGGATTGCGCCAGAGGAAGTTGTGATTACAGGGCCTGTCATGATGATTCAGGGATAAGATAATGAAGCAGATCCTTCAAGCTGTAACAGGATTACGTTTGGCACGGCAATTCCCAGAAAACGTTTTTGTTCTCCTTTTTAAGTTACAACAGTTTGATTGCTCCAATGGTTCTTTCACATATCAAAGACATAATTGCTTGATTCAGATGGATGGAATAAAACTTCTGCTCCAACAAAAAACAAAATGCAGAGTTCATATGACTGGTAAAAAGGTGTTTAGTCCGTTTAGCCTAAACAAAGCTCTCTTTGGGAGAAAAACAATTGGACTCTTCAGACATTAGAGAGTTCATTGCATTTGAGTTCTTATCTTACATTTCTTTCTTCTGTTGAAACAGGAGTAAAGGGCAGAGTCTGTAATCTTCTTGTCAATCCTTGAGTTCATTTCTCAAGTTTGAGATAAGACAGTCTTTGCACAAACTAGGAAACTCTGGTCTAAACATTTGTTTGCCTATAAGCAGGTTTTTAGTTCTTGCTGTACTTACAGGAATACTTTTACTTTTTACGTTTGTTTTTGTCATTTTCTCATCACACCAACTTTTAAAAAAATATTATCTTACTTCATCTCTAGGTATCTAGGCCCTCTAGGTTTTGGCACCTAAAGTGCCTTGTAAAATGTTTATCTACAAACTTGAACTTTTTCACATTTTGTCACCTTGTACTGTAAGTATCATCTGCTATGGGCTATTAAATTTATGTGATGAAATTAGTTAAGAGTTTCAGCTTTCAGTGTTTTGTGATATTTCTCCATCAGCATTGCTCACCTAAAGGCAGATATTTTTGCTAATTCCTCTTTATAAAATGCATTAATCTCTGTCACGTTGCATGGAGTCGGTAAACATAAATTGCTAAGTCTTTAAACAAATTCTTAATTGGTTTAAGAATTTGTTAAGTATTAAGCCTAGAAGTCTAGGCTTAATACTTATTGTGTTAATTCAAACCATCCCAATGTAACTCTTGTTCTTATGTTTAGGGTTGTTGTCCTGTTGCCATGTGAACATCCACCCCGGTCTCAAGACCTTCACAGGTTTTGAGACATGGGCTGTCAGGTCCTGAGTCCTTATCCCTCATTCATCAACTGTGACAAGTTGTCCTTTCTCCGGACAAATGTGGCCACATCATGATGTTGCAACCACCATGTTTTAATGAGGGGATGGTGTGTTCAAGGTGATGTAAAGCCAGTTTTCTACCCGATGTTTTACATAACGTTTTCTTTCAACAATGTAGTGCACAGAATTGATAAATATCCTGTAAATAAATTATCCTACATGAGCTGTGGATCTCTGCAACTCCCCCAAAGTTACTATGGGTGGTTCTATGATTAATTATGTCCTTCACCAGGCTGACAGCTTGGATGGACTGATGATCTGGGATGTATTTTTATGACTTAAACTTGCTTCTCCACAGGTCTCTGTCCTGTCTGCTTTGAAAAAAAAACTCTGAGGCCTTCAAAAGACTGATGAACTATTTACTAATTAGGAGACGGTTGCACTATATTTTATTGAAAGGTACCAGAGGAGAAGTGGTTGAATTAAATCAAACAGTGCAAACATTTACAAAAAATTCCTGATCGATTTTCACCTACTTTACTGTTTCTCAAACACAAACAGTTTCACAGAGTGCAACAGGAAATGATGCAATGCATCTTACTCAGTCAGAGCCACTAACCAATACCCAAAAGGAGCTTCTTCTTACTGGTTGGAAAGAGCTGCTACTTAGGAAATGCTTAAGCGCATATAAATAATTAAATGCCAGAAGTACAGACAAGTTGTAGTTTTCTCCTTTGTTGCAATTTCTGGATATTCAAAGCCTTTTTGTCCTTTCTGCACTGAGAGAAGATACAAAAAAAAATACTAAAATGAACACTTTAAATTTTCTTTCTAACAATAAAATTAAATCATAAAACATCATTCACAATATTTTCCACTGGGATGTCTTGTTTGATTTGTCACCAAAAAGCGAGCCTTGCTTTGCATTTTTTGTTGCTGTAGGGATCCGACACATGATTTGATCATTTGATTCTAGAAATGTTCATGTCTGTGGTGCATATGTTAAAAAAGATGCAGACATTCAGGAAGAGCTGCAAGTCAGAATGCAAAAGCATGCAGAATTTCCTCTTCTCACTGAGACTAACCTGCAAGCTAACACATGAGAAATCTAGAACACAACAAAGAGCTGAAGCATGACTAGACTTACTTAAGTACAGACTACTCAGAAAATAAGCTGAAGTATTACTACCAATATTTTTTAATAGTTCTCTTTGAATAGACCAGATTTGACTATGTATTGATTTATCTTGAGCAACAAAACCTGAGTTGCAGAATCAGTGAAGTGTGACTATAAATCTGTTGCTGCATAAACACAAATAGTGTTATAAACAAATAGTCTTCCACTGTATTGCAGTTGCCAAGTAGTGTCATTGTACCTCCAAAAAGCTCAAAATCACATTCAATAATATTTAAAAAAAACACCCTCATATTTGCTTAGAGTGGGAAAAATAGTTCAAGCAGCAAAAAAGACAATTCCCACCATTCTGTCAGTTTTCAGTTTGCAGACATCCCAATAAATCTCATTTTTTTTCATTATCCAAAATGTTTCATCCCTAGTTGGTATGACACTGAGACCCAAGGAAAAGCACGATAATATGGCAGGATATTAGTTCTTAAAAATATAGAACAAGTTAAAGGGGAAGGGACATGTGGAAAAATACATCTTGAAAGAGAAAGATATTGTTAACTGAAAATAATTACCAACTGTTTACCAGGTCATGCTTTTATCTTTGTGACATTTAGATTTGTGAGTTTGCTGTGGCTGCATTCACACGATGAGCCACTAATACCTTTGAGCTGTTGAGAGGCAACAGCTGACATGCCTTTACAAATCCTCTGCTCATTCACACACTTACATATGTCCTGTTGTACTTTTGGCCTGATATTCTGAACAGACCAAGTTGTGTTGTAGTAAAAGTGTTTTACTCACAGCGAACCTTCTGTTTTCTCATTGCCGCCTTCTCCTCCGCAGATGTTTTAATGCTCGGAGGTCGGAAGTGGGACATGACCATGAGGAACTCCTCAAAGCCGATTTCCTCGTATGATCCCAACTCATTATCATGCTGGTTCCTATATTTCAATCAAAAGCATAGAATTATTATTGATAAATGTATAACAAATTAAACTACGTCACTACTGCATTAACTAGTTACTTTAACTTTGAAAATGACATTTGACCCACATGATAGTCTCCACATGACTTGCATTTTAGAGAACAGAAATCACATGATTATACCACAAACCAATGCAGAGAGCAGTCCAGCGAAAGGCTGCTATAAAACACACTGCTGCTTATAAATCAGTCAAATTCTCATCATTCTCTTGCAAAACACAAGAATTTTCAACTTTGGATTTCTAAAAAACATCTAAAATACTCAATAATATAAGTAGGACCACCAGATTCTCTTTACTGATTATTTAATAATGCACGTTTGCGTCCCATCTGCCTAAAACTATATAAAGTTTACATTTTCACAATTGCTGCACACATAACATTTGTGGAGAAACACTGAACTTACCATTACATTCAGTCAAACTGCTGAAGTTGAAAACAACTCCCACCAACTGGAACATAAACAAGCTAAAGCAAAGCTCCGCAGGGATGCTTCCTGCTTTTTAACTCTAAGGCTTTTACATGATTTATCATGCAAATGCATATAAACTCCAACTGGTAAGTCAAACACTGAAAATTCTGGAATGTTTCCACCATAGTTAATAAATGTAGTTAAATGAAGAACTACTAATGTTTTTGATTTCTAAATGCTGTTGCATCTTTTCATTTACCAAATCTTGTTGGCATAATGGGGATAATGTTGCACTACCACTTTTAATGAAACGAAGCACATTTTAAACTTTATTTTCTGTCACTGGAAACAAAATCAAAGTTGGTCAAAATATGAATCAGTAGGGGAGGCTTTATAGAAAAACAACACATCGGTATTGGCCATTGGATTAGAAAATGATTCCTGGAACACTACATCATAGATTCTATTTATCCAAAATAATGTAGAGCAATTAAAATGTCTACATGTGGATCAGTGAATGGTACTGACGATTATCATTGTTGAAAAAATATAACATTATTTTAATTAAAAAGTGATTAGTAACAGAAAGACCACATGGGATGTGGCGTTGTTTGAGTCTACCCACCTTTTGTCAAAGAACGCTTCGATAATTTCCATTTTGATGGGGTTATTGGCGAGACCCGGTATGTTCTTCAGGTGTTCTCTTCTGCAATGCAGCAAGAGAAAGTTCATTATTACAAAACAGCTGCATTTTTAACTGATTGCAAGTCAATTTTATAAACTGTAGTTTGGATTTCTTTCATTCTAGTATTTACAGAACTTCAAATGTTCATTAATTAATGAGCACCATGTATAATTTTCAATGCAGTGCCATTCCCACTATCTATAAACTGCACCGTCTTTACTACATAATTAACACAAATAAAGACTTTTTAATTAACTTTTCAAATTGATATGATTATCTGAGGACTTTAAATTCAGATTTCTTGACTTTATTTTTCTCTTTGGAATTAACATGACATTTGTCTTGGCTGTTATTCAAAATGGGAAAGACTTGAACATATTTACATGAGTCAGATGTGTTTTGCTCTTCATAAATCAGGTAATTGCTACTAGAAAATTGCTACCCTCATGCGCTTGCTCATATCTACGGTCAGAGTCTTAGCTAGAAAGCCTAAAACAAGTGGAACAGTAACAAACAAGAGCAAACAAGGTTTCCTTGCCACAACACCGTGTGAGGACAAAGAAGGGAAGACAAATCTGCAGACCTCACTGTAAGCAAATTGTCATATATTTGACTCACTAAACCTGCAAAACAACAATTAGATGAGATCAACATGCAGGTGTCATACTGAGGTAGTTATTCCCAACAAAATCAGGTGCCTTTGGCAGAAAGAACTGTCCACAGAACTGTGAATTTCAACCAATTAAACATGAAAACAGCTTGTTTTACTTTTGTGAAGAAATAAAACAGGAGTGTTGTTTCCTGTTTGTTCAGCTAGAGGACTCCCCAAAAAAACCACACGTATGTTATCATGTTCTGCTGCTTGTCGTCAGCTTAAGGATGTTTGCTGTAATAAGAAGATAATCACATCTTTGGAAACTTGATCCGTGTAAACTTCTAGGCTCAATGCACTCTTTTCCAAACAAGCAAATAGGACTTCTGCTGCTCTTAAGGTGGTATTATTCTCAACTACTGCAAAGCTCTGAGTTCGTTTGCATAAAAACTGTATTTGGTGTGACTGTTATCAGCAAAAGTTATGTCTGTGGGACAAAAAAATGCACCTTTGCAAACAATTTGTCTGTGAAGGTCTAGGTTTTCAGAAACTGACACCACACAGATATTTGGACCGCTCTTCCTGCTGAGTGTGGATTCAAGCAAATACCAATGGGGAACTATCTGTGTAGAACAGAGGGAACAGACCTTTCCTGTCCTATTATCACAAACATAAGCATGTGGCGTTTTCTTTAGGCTACTGGGACCTTCAACTTAGACTGTGTGGTTTTGTCAGACGAGAATTTATATTTTGGTAATAAAGGCTTTCGTGTTAGTTTGGTGTGAAACAGACTATACTCATGTGAAGAATCACCTCATACCCACCGCATCAAAAAGTCTGGAACATTCAAAATAATAGTCCAGTGGCCACTACCAAGCAGCAAATTAGTTGAGTTGCTGTATTTATGTATTGGACAATGTTATTAAAAAAAAGCACATTAACCTTTTTTATCAGGCAAATAAGTATGGAGGGACTGTGTGAGTTCATTATGGAGGACATAAAAAAACCACATTCAGAAACATTACCTTAGTGTGTTTTCATTTCCACTCAGCTGCTGAAATCGCATGTGGAGGTTTTTAATCTGCTCGGTTGAAACTGAAGAAACAAAGACGTTTATTATTAACATGTAAGACAACATTCTTCCCCCAATTACTCACAGTTCAAACCTTGATAAGTGCATTTGCACTTAAAGGGTTCCATCCTGATGCACGTTTTTACTGCCTGAAACACTTTAATTCATCAGGTCCTGCTATCAGCTCAAAGGAAAAGTAAACAAACCATCCTTAGTAAATGCATCTAAAATGATTCTCAGAATCATTAACTCCTTTGGAAGGTTTTAGAAGGTTTTCTATTTTCTGTCAAATAAAGCCAGCAGCTGTGTCCGCTCAGAGTGTGGAGGTGAGTTATGTTTATGACCTCACACAGAAACCAAAACAGATTGTTGTTCTGGGTAGGTGGGGTCAGGGACTCAACACAGCAAGTTCATTTAAAAGAACTCATCTTGCACAATAAGATGAGTTGAACAACAACTATGCGCTCAGAGATCAGTAGAAATCCCAAAGCTTACAGAACAAAAAGCTTCCTAAGTCTGCAACTACAGCTGCAACCCCGAGGGAGACAAAGGCATTAAGCAGTCCAAAGTCTCCTTCAGATAGTATCAATAAGGTTGGGCTCAGTCAAGGATGGATGCGCTCAAAGTACATGTCTGTACTTGTAAAGGTATCACACTAATGTCATTCACTTCCAGAAATAGGTATCCTTAGTTCTATCTGCTGTGTTTCTGAATGGATTAGATTGGACCAACAGACGCATCTGAATACAAAGTAGCAAGAAAAGTTGAACTGCAAAACATAAAGAAGCAAATATCCAGCTGCAGTTTGCTTACCTAAAGCAGAGGGTGTTGAACTACAGCAGCGTGCCATTACTATCAGTAGGACTGAGGGCTGCATTGGTGTTAAAGCTGAGTAAATGCGCCAGCTTCTTCAAGTTTAACATCTAAACGTGATGCTGCATTTCTGAATATGCAGCATAGAAAACATAACATGGATAATTAAAAAGCGCATTTGTTGTGACCCTCACACCAGCGTAGTTCTCACCGTGTAGTTGTGAAACACCACAACTACCAAAATAAACAGATGTTTTGTTTTTCTTATACTTACATCCAGTTTTCCCCACCATGTTCTCGTATTGGTATTCGGTGTGCGTTTGCGTGGCTCCCATCTCTCCGGCTGTCTGCGCGCTGCGTCGAGGCGCACCGTCTGGTTGGACTGGCTAAAACTTTTACACACTGTTGCTGCTTTATCGTACTTGGGTGGGCAGGACATTGCTGGTGTGTTCTGCTGCCTCCAGGTGGAGACTTTTAGCATTTTTCGAAAAGAAATGAACAATTTACAGCTTAAATATCAATTTTTACATCGCGCTCGCATAATAAACATCCATCCAGTTGGACTCGCTCAGTCTGAACGTTTCCGGTTTTACGTCAGGTAGGATTGTCAAGATTATTTGGTTCTACTTTGTGGAATGCATTTCCTCCTAAAGAAAGACACTCCAGGCCCGCATAATGCTGCCACTGCTGTACTTTAAAGTTGGAAAAGCGCAGGCTTTCCCTGGGAGTAATGGCAGCTCTTATAATGGCCTGTTCTTTTAATTTTTTTTTGCCTTATGCAAATTTCCTGTAAACAAATTCATCTCTGGGACACATGCGTTCAACTTGTAGTCGGAACGGGGAAATTACTTGTCGTGTTACTTGGCGCGCTCCCCCCTGTGTCGGGAGCGCGCACTGCAGCCAGGCAGTGGAGTTCCGATCATTTCTGGGTAAAACGACCCACATAATCGCGGAAATGTAGCTTTCAGTTTAATTGACAGCTGCAAAACTTTAAAATAAATAAGCAAATAAACCTGGCCTTGTATGAGGTTCTTCTTACACAGTTTTGTGTTGTTTTTTAATCACTGACAGAATCAGTCTTTTTAAAATCTTCCTCTGAGATTCTGAGATGTGTGAGAACTTGGTTCCTCTGTTTTCAAAGGGGAAAATAAATGCATTTAGAAACATCAATATTTCAGCCTGAAGCTCACACACTGTAATGTAATGTTTCCTCATGGGACATGAATTAACCAATCATGTTGAGATTTAGGTTGCTCAATCCATCACACACAACTAACCTTGAGAATTTGAAAATATTTGCTTTTTATTTGCCAGAGTTATCGGGGTGGGGGATACCAAATTATTTCTGTAGTCTGAATTAATCAATTCTCCTTCTGTAACATGAGAACTAATTATTCTGTCAAAAACTCCTTAACTGTGTTTATTCCTCTCATCATAAACAGTAAATCCTGTGGATTTTGGCAAATCTCTATTTGCCGAAGTTACCTGGGGGGAACCAAACATTACACCTGTCCCAGCTGGTATTCATGGTGATTTTTTCTCGATGTCATGTAAGAAAGCAGTATGTTTTAGGCCAGGGTTGCTCCACTCCAGTCCAGTCATTGAGAGCGACCATCCTGTAGCTTTCAGATGCTTCCCTGCTCCAGCATACCTGAATCAAATGAATGGCTCATTAACCAGGCCAGTTCAGAGCTGATCCCACTGGAATAAGATACATCTAAAGGTCGCAGGACGGTAGCTCTCGAGGACTGGACTTGATCACCCCTGTTTAAGATGTTTCTGGCATCTGCAGATGTGCCTTCATTACATTCCAACATTGTGGAAATGACAAGCTTGCAAAGCCGGGCATTCCTAAATGGTTAAAATACATTTATTATGGAATTTAACAAATAATCTTGGCAGTCATGACCTAAAACACTCTTTAGTCATTTAATGTTTGATTTGTGTTTTTTAATATGTTACAGTTGAAAATCTGTTTTAAACTATAAACTCCATGTGAGACATTAGCTTTCAGGGGCCACCTTCAGGCCTCTTTCTTGGGATAGCTTTGCATATGTTTCCACAATAATGTAATAAATGCATTATTTATTTGAGAGAAAAAACAACAGAGAAACTTGAAACACTTTATTTTTTTGTAGTTTTCTCCAAGCTTAGACTCACTGCTATTTCAAGTTGTCGCCATTTTGGCATTCCATGACAGACATCCTGAGTCTTGGCATCGTACATATTTCACATGTCAATATACAGAATAAAAGGTAAATGTAGGAATGTGAAAGTCAATCTTTCATAAGTGCAGGTTACTCTGTTAAATCAGGAGTTAAAACTATCGTAATGTGTTTCTTTTTTCAGTTCTCCGGTGTGGCACTGGGTTTATATTCTGCAGACTGGTGCTGGATGCAGGGAAATGTGGGAACAGAAGCATTCTTTGAATTTGGGCAGGAGGGATTTACAGCACCTGGATAAACAACCTGATTTTTTCTAGACCACTTAGCTGCTTACTTGAAGTTATTTTTTTTCCTTTTATTCTTGGGTTGTATTTTATTTGATTCTTAAAATCAAACTCAGCTTTTTTGACTGGATTAACAATAAATGAATATGCATTACATCATGTAGAAATAGTATTTGTATCCAGTGATCTGAACTTTGTTTTTACAGCAGATAAATGGTTGTATTTGAACATGTCAAAGCAACAACAGTAACCATCTTTCCTCCTTTGAAAAACAAAAAAAGTCCTAGTCTCTGAGTGCAACAAAGGAACAGCTAGGATGATTGTAAATTGAGTAAGACGGGAACAGGTATTCGTTAACCCTGGTCAACAGGAATACTTGCTACATCGACTTGAACTGGTGGCTCATTTGGTCGGAAGCAGAAGCTTCATTTCGGCTCACAGATCCAGGAATCATTCTGTGGTAGAGCTCTTGCACTGTGCCCAGGGTTTCCCTCATGTCCTCAGGGTATCGCGTCTGCAGTTCTTCATTGACAACATAGTGGGTTTCGGCAAACTCTGAGAAGTAGCGGCCCACCTCCGGGTGCCCAATCTCAAGAGGGGCAGAGTGGGGCTCCAGGTTCTCTGAAGAATGCCAATGAACATACGTCACTGCAATGCTACTTTGGTTAAATACACAACTTAAAGGTGTTTTTTGGCAATACTGCTGCGATACAAAGAGGAACAAGCAACAAGAGTTTTAAGAAATCAAAAGAAGGTTGTGACTTTGACAAACATAGTTTGTAGCAAATGCTGAAGCGTTGAAGATTGAACAGATAAGTTCAAACAATGAAAGTCATGCAGAGGCATGCTGGGAAATTTCACTACTGGAGAAGTAAGTTCAACTCTGGCACAATCAAATATAAGCTTTGGAATAACATTTACAGTTCTGTATATAGAGATAGAGATAATATTGTTGACGTCCTCTAGTAATATCAGCCTTTAAATAATTCCACCACCAATTGCAGAAACACACTATCACATTTTTATAAAACTCCTGTCTTTACGTTGGGCAATTTATTCATAGGATAAAAAAAAAAATCTCCTCTTAATTTTTGCACATCCAACTCAACTTTTTAAAGATGTGCACAAAGTCCAATTGATATTGCAGCAAGTAAAAACAAGCCAATACATCCCAAAAGGAAAAACAGTATTTTCTGTTCTATTTTTAAATGCGGAGCAGCAGGTCAGGTTTGGGTGTGGCTCCTGCAGGTTATGTGATACCACTCTACTCATCATGATCACAGCACACATGCTGGGAAAAGAGCTAATGGGTTATTTAGCAGTGTGAGGGCTGCCAGGGGTTTTAGTAAAGTTTTGCAGCCTTGCTATATGTACATTTTTTCATGTTAGCAAGAAGGAAAGTGTTTTATGGCTACTCCTTTTGAATAATAGTAGTAAACCTATGTGATATGGTTTAGAAGTCTTGATTTTGATCCTTGCTTCTTGACTTTGAGTTTTATTGTGTTTTTTTTTTTTAAATAATCAAATTTTCCTTTTACAAAATACCTTGTGCCTCCTGTGATGTATAGTGGAGTATGAGTTTGTGGAGTACAAGCTCCCACCTGGAGAGGTTCTCTAAGGTCAGAGATCATTTTCTCTCTGTATGCATTAACCTTGTGGAATATTACAGAACACAATAATCTTTGACCTTACCTAGATTTCAAGCTCTCCTTGAGTGATACTTCACTTTTTTAAAATAAATTTGATATGCTGCATGCTTTTAACATTTACATTCACCTGATGAACCAATCTGTGGTTCATCAGGTGACGCCCCCTGCTGGTGGATATGAGGCGTACCCTGAGCTGCGTAACGACACGTCCCGTCTTGTACCAACACGTTGTAGAACGGTTGGTTAGCTCCACTGGACAACTGGTGGACCCTCATGGTGTTGATCCACTCCTGGCTCATGGTGCATTTAGGATCCCAGCCGTAAATCACACAGTTATACCCCGACCTGGAAGAATTTCAGTAAACATTGTTTTACAATTTGAGGTAATTTGTCCTTTTGTCTGCATTGCATTTTAACTTACAAACTTACCGCTTGTGTTTCATAATAAGGCCAACTGAATACTGGACCTCCAGGTGTTCGGGAGCGCTGCGCCGCTTCACCTCAGGAGTGACTGGATGCTTCTTGTGCTGGATGTGCTCCAGTGTGTGCTGCACCAGGTAGCCCACAGCTCCATGCTGGGAAGGATCCAAAGCCTGGATATGCTGCAGGATGTCCAACACCTAGGAGCAAGATGGAGGAAAATATGTGTGAAGAGCAGCACAATGCTAAATATTAAAATACCACACAATAGCAATATAGGAAAGTTTTATATAGATTGGTTTTGTCATTTTAATCTAGCTTAAGATGTAAAACAGTTATTCAAAATTAGAACCAAAATAGTAATGAAAGATCTGGTTTATATTTGAAAACATTTTTCATGTCTGACCTTTTCTGGCCAGATTCCAAGGTGGAAGTAGAGGCGCGCCTGCAGCAGCAAATACTGAACGTTATCTGGATTGATGGTGAGGTAGAGATCCAGCGAATCCCTCAGCAGCTGGTAAGATTTCTCATTTCCTTCCCTGATGGAAAACACACACTGCCTATGATGCAGCTTATTCTGATAATGTACTTTATATAAAGCAGACACAAGATGGGGTGTAATATTTTATTCAGTTTTAAACGCTCCAAGACTATACTTGTACTATCACTGACTGACAACAATAGAGCCCTGCAGAAGATAGTAACAAGAGCTGAGAAGGTCATAAGTAATCAATCAATTGATTAGAATGGAACTGAAAGATTAAGTCGTCTGCACCTGCAAAATAATCTTGCATCCTTCATCTAATAACGTAAATGTTTTCTCTTACCCTCTTTTGCCAATGTTGAGCAGGTTCCCCACCATCCTGAGCAGCACCTCTGTGGTGCTAATGGCACTGTAGTAGTCTGCCGTCACCTGGTGGCCAATGAGGTACTCGCATTCCTTCGCCGTCAGCTGCTTGCCTTTCCCAAAGGCATCAATGTAGACAAAGTCATAGATGTCCTCACTCCTGCAGATGGAATGTTCTGTTAAACATCTGTGGACATTTATTGAATAGGCTCAGAAAATGCACTGCAAGTTGTGCACTTATACTTAAGCATGCACTTTGCATTTATTTTAAAAAAATTAAATAATTTGATAAGAATTTAAATTTCTTGCGACATTTTAGAGTGGGAACAACAAGAAGAGCTTTGATTAATTTACAGTAAATATTAAGAAATGCTTTGTGATGCAAATGTAAAAGATTTTGATATATTAAGTTTATTTGTTTTCCAATAGTCTGGGGATCAGCAACAAATTGGCAGAAATGTCTTTGTAATAAATGTAAAACGGAAAAAAGAAAAGCAATATTAAAAGGCTCTTTAATACCCCTAAAACGGCAGGAAATTCAAATATATATGAATTAAAAAATAGTTAAGGCAGCACAGATTTTCAACTCAACTCTGTCATGTCATTTGACTGCAAAAGCCTTCTTTCAATCTAATTAATTTTACTTATAATTACACAGCTAAAAAACAAGCAAAAGCAGAATTCACAAATGTTATTTAGATAAAAATAGTTGCCATTAAAAGATGAATTAAACAACACTGCCAGATGACAGAAATTACATCACAATATCTACAGAAGATCACATGATTGTATATTTAAAAAAATAAAAGTGGAAATCAAGAGAGAAAACATGATTAGTGATTGTTCGATAATTTTAGGCTACTATGGTAATCTGTGTAACTGACAGATTGAAATGTGTGTGTCCATAACAAAGATGTAAATATTCTAATTTCAAGTCATACCCTCTTGGCCTCTGGCACCAGCGCAACAGGAAGTGGTTGGGAAAGTTGACGGGCTCCAGCTGAACGCGCAGCTTCCGGGCGAGCGTCATGTAAAGGACAGAGAGGCTTATGGGTATACCTGTCCGCCGAAGTAGCACCTGGGTGAATAAGGAGTAAGGTGAAAATATTTCAGAACAACACATTAGAAAAAGTGATCATTTGGTGCTTACCTGATGGATGTAGGAGTTGAGCGGGTTGTAGTAGTCGCACTCGTTGCCTTTGTACTGAAGCTGTTCGTACAAAACGGCGTTCAGGGCCCACAACACCTGCCTCTGGAGCTCAAAGTCCTCCGCCATACAGTCACCTTCACACAAGTTACTTGTTTCAAACAGAGCTCAGCTATTTAGGCTTTATATTTCTACTCGCAATATATTTTAAAAGAAGCAATAGTGGGTGAAAAACAAAAAAGCAAAGTGCAAGCAAAAGGCCCACAAAGAAGAACTTTTTTTTTTTTTACCATTATTTTTGAAATTTTTTTCTAAAACACCTACTGTTAGTGACTCGAAGGCTGGGATGAGAAGGGTTCTTGATTCTCAGCATCTTCTTGGCTTTTTCTGCCACATAATCTATTTGTTGTGAAATGGACTCCAGTGTGACATCAGCCAGTGGGTTACAATACTGATCCACCAGCACTGCGCCTAGCAAAGCAAATAACACTCAGGAAAGACATGCATGAGGAAAATAAGCTATTTTAAATTAAGGCGGGGCAGGAGGAGAATACTCAGGGTTTTTTTTTCTCATCTTGTTTTGACTTGTTTTTCAAAATGTGAATAAAACTCACAACAATAATTTCTAATCTCTAGATAAATCCAGAATAAATAAATTGTATAACTATGACTGAAAACATATGTATTTTATAGATCTTCCATTTTTTGATCATTCAGTGACTGACCCACAGCATCATAGGTCCTTCACTTTACATAACAGCAGGCATGAGGTACATTTCTACATACTAATCCCGTGTCTTAGACTGGACCAACCTGGAGATTTTATATCTTAAGTTAATCCTTGTCTCAGCTGTCCAATGTAGATTGTTCCTTTTAAAGTCGCTCTAAGCGTCATAAACCTTCACACCTTTTGTGAAAGTGACTAACTCACTCACACAATAACAAAACCTTGAGCTTATGAAAAAGATGCACTTGTAATCAATCTCTGGTGTTCTATGAGGTATTTATAATAATTTCACTTTCAATTTAGAAAATGCAACTGACTAATAGGTTGCAACCTTCACAATGAATGATATTAATAAGTTAATGGCCAGCACTGATGGTTACCTTCCAGAGCCGACTGCTGCTCTGCGGGCTGCCCTAAAAAGGTCTTCAAACTCCTCAGGATGTTCTGCTGCCTCAGGAAGTAAAGGATTTTCTTTGCATAGTATTTTAGGGTCAAGCTTTTCCTGGAAGAGGGAGGTGAGACATGAACATTTGTAAATAAGCGATGCAACAAAGTATTTGTAATCACAAAGAATTATCTGAATCAACATCCAAGCCCCAGCTGATGGCCAAAATCTGCTGTTTATGTAGTGTTTTGGTTTTGTTTTGACTTTGTGCACAGTGTTACTCTCACCTCTTCTCTGAGTTGAGTATGAAGAGGAGCTCATCTTCACAGAAGTGCTCTGGCATCCCAAGTGACTCGATCTCTGCAAAGCTGTCTCCAAGCACCTGGCCAACGCATGGCTGAGTTACAAGAACTCTGGATTAGTTTGCAACCCAGCGGATTCACATTATTGCACAAACATGCACCCACACACACTTATCCCTTCCAATTAGGCATGAGCCAGTATGAATTTCTCAAGGTATGATAATATTTAGGAAAATTACCACAGATTCACTGTAGCATGGTAATTACTATAAACTTAACTACAACTTACAGCACAGCTTATCTGCTTTCTTTAAAATAGAAAAGTGAAAATTATTCCTATTCTGGGAAACACCAGCTATGTGTAGATGTAGTTTTCATGTGCTTATTGCACAATATAACTTTTTATACATAATAAAAGAAAGTAACTTAAATGTTTATTGTAGAAAAAAAAATTGCATTTCTGATAATTTCCAATAATAATAAAAAAAAATTCAGGAGTTAAGTAAGCATACAGGCCTTTAAAATGCTAAACCCCATGAAGATATAATTAATACTTGATTGAAACATTTAGGTTCAAAGTGGTTTAAAAGATTTACATTTTTATTGTACAAAAAATGTCAGTATAAGATATTTTAACTTTTTGGACTTTTAGTGGATTTTTTTTTGTCATCAGGGAGAAATAAATTAAGATGTTAAAATACCTATATGGTTGTAAAAAAAAAAGAAAAAAAAGATGGGTATGTTCAGCAGCAGGTAGAGGAGGGGCCACAATGTGCAATTCTATGCAGACGGAGAAATTTCAGTAGTTGATTTTAAGATTTCAGGAATAGTATTACAAGACTTATTTATTTTATTTTAGTAGTACTGAAACTTTTTAAGATATTAGCATATGAGCAACCGTTCATGCCTCTATCCAGGTTATAGCAGCATCAATGATTCCACATTATGTCAAATCTTGTCTTGCACTCTGAACAGCATAATGATAATACTACATAAGAAGGTGATTACTTACAACTTCTGTGAAGAATCGCTTTGAGATGGATTCCACAGTCCTTCGTATCTGTATTCCAACTCTATGCCGGGTTATGTATTCCCTAAGCCAGTCACAGCTCTCATTCTGACGATAAAACCTCTGCAGTCTTGGCCATCTGTCAGTGAAAGGAGTAAATTTGTAATTTCAGAATGACTTAAGTTTTCTTTTTATTTGCAGCAGGTTAAATCAGGCTCTAAAACCTGTAATCATCCTGCTGCAGTAGATGCATCTCTTGCAGAAAGAACTGATTCTGTTCTGTCAGACCAGCTGAAGGACTGCATACGATTCAAGGTCAAACAAATTCATTTTAAGGGACTCTGCAAAAAGCAGGATGTACATTTTACCAATGATGAATTTTAAAACCAATTTTTCTTGCGAACTTCACAGATGTCCACGGTCATATTGCTTAGCACCGGTGAGATAAGGACAAATTTGGTGCATCAGCAGAATGACAGCTTCCTGTGAGTTCGCAGTAAAAGAGCCAGCGTCAAGGCGAAAAGGAGTGTTTCATGAACCTAAACCTTCTAAAGGTCTGGATAACATTAGGATTTCTTTCTGAAAATAAAGACGGAATATTACAAGAATCTGCATAAAAGAAGCTAAAAATATTTGCAGCACCTGATTTTGTATTGGTGTTCCCAGACCTTTCCCCTTCCATGGCAGACGTCGTGCAGCCGTTTGCAGCAGCATGACACGTTACAAACGTCGACATGTTTGAGGATAGGGAAGCACAGAATATGCTCAAGCAGTTCGGTCGGCAGGTCGGTCAGTTTTTTGGTTTGGGACTCGTTAATGATCCCGTTCAAACTCAACTGCTCCGCTCTGGCTACAGACGTCGCCATTTTTACTGTTTACCCCGATTACCTCATTGCTGTAGCCCCGCCTCCTTATGGCGCAGGGGGCCTGGCTAAGGGCGGGGCATGTTGAGTGTACTGCATTATGATTGGCAGATCGGTCCGAAAGGAAAGGGCGAAAGAAGAGATGCTGCCTTCAAAGTCCTCTTGAAATATACACATATTTATATGGATTTGTAGGCATAATTTCAAACTGAAGAGTGGACACTTACCTTATTTTAAAATAATATATGAACATGTAATTTTCTTTCAAGGAAAACAGCTGTTTTTAACGTTTTTACTGAACATGACAACATGAAAAGGGAAATGTTCCCGTTACCTTATTTTAGCTACACAACTATGACTACCAGTTTTACTTTACTCAAATACACAACAGAAAAAAAACAATTCTAGATAAGTAGCAGAATAATATGATAATTCAGTGCCCAGCTTCCCAAATCGACTTCTGTGTGATGTTTTATCCAGTAAGTACTACATTATAGACTGTACGCGAATGCACCACTTCATTTTAAAGACATCGCTAACAGGTTGTTAGCCGCAGTTAGCTGTTGTTTCCGTTCCAAGTGTGTTTTTACAGGAAAGTACGGGATGAAATTATTTCATGAATTTACATGGTTTTAGAGGAACTTTTATACGGGAAGTTGTATTCGGACATCTCGATTTAAAAACGACGTTAACTTTAGTTTGCTAACTTCTGACTTTTAACCAGCTATCGTTAGCAGCCAGCCTTACTATGCTGTAATTATCTGCTTTTGTTAAACTTTATCTGTGGACCTTTTTGTATTAATAGGGGACATGAAATTTCAATACAGAATATTCTGATAAGGAGTCTTACAAGTCAGTAACATGTCGCTGAAAGACAAATGATTCTTGTTTGAAAATATTGTTGATATCATCTGAAAAGTCGCATGCATGTTGTGTTTACCTGTAGATAACTAACTGTGCTAAATTAATTCTCGTGTTTCCGAACCATAAGATGAATTAATTTAGAAAAGAATGTCTTAATAGTTGTTTTTTTTTTAGTTTATAAGGGATGTCTAAAGTATCATCGGTGTATTGAATAGAATTGGAGAGTTTATTTACGAGTCGCCATGGCAAGTGGCTTAGCAGCAAAAATGGGATTCAAGTCTTTGATTAGAAAACAAGCCAAATACTTTAAAGTAAAGATATGCACCATGGAGTCAGACATGGAGTTCAAGTGCCAGGTGAGTTTGGCCACTCTTTCATTTTGTTATTATGAGTAATGCTGTAAACATTCAATTATGACATTATTGTTCTTCTGCTCACTAATTTCAAATTGTTATGCAACTTCAAAAAAAATCTTGAATTTTTACAGATAAAATGTGAAAGAAGTCTAAATTATTTGTTGCTCATAAGCGAGCACCAATGAAAAGTTTTCCAGAAATTCCCATGAAACCAACGCATTTCACTTGCCGAACGCTAGATGGCAGGATATACCAATAAAGGAAAAGGGTATGACGCCCACGCGATTGCTTAAAAATAAGTTTTAAGGGATTGCTGTGTTTATCGCAGCCCAATTAAGTACTTTTTAGTCAGTAGTTGAAATCAGTGCTGACCCTGACTCCATTATTCATATGTTTTCCCCTTTCATAGTGGACTGTTTCTCCCAGTTTGCCGGGTTTTTTTGTCTTTTTTTTTTGTGGAAATGAAAGGCATCAAAATTACTTGCAAGCACTATATTTAAAAGGGAGGAACCGTTTATGGGTAGCAGCTGCTTTTTTGGTAATTATACACAGCAGCATAATGTTAGTTACAGGTTTCTATTTTCTTGCGTGGGACTCGCAATTATCTCACTTATTGGTTAAGTAAGTATTATGCATCTGTAATAAACATCATTTCTTATTCTAGATTTCTTTTTTACTGTCCCAGTTTCATCCTTACTGCGTGTCAGGCTCAATATTTATATTTGTTTTCATGTTTTGCATGTTTTGTTTATAACAACTTCAACTATATTTGGTATTGTTTGAGTATTGGGTTGATTAATCTAAAACAACAAAAAATAGGAAAACATTTTCAGTCCACTTATTGTACTTAGACACTTATTTAAGACCGTGGGGGAAGTCCTTGTGTGTCGCACTGGGTGGGATTTTACTACTTGCATCCTTTTGGCTACAAAGCCCTGTAAAACCCAGGAGACTTTAGATTTTATGACATTTTACTCATCTCCAACTTATACATAATTTAAATAGGACGTTGTGTATTAAATACATTATGGTGAAGAGATTTTAAATGTATTTAATTTTTATGATATTTACTTCTTTGTCAGACAAGAAATATTGTGTCATTGAATAAATAGAACAAAAAATATATACCTTTAACTTTTAGATGAAGTGGAAAGGAAAAGACCTTTTTGACTTTGTGTGCCGGACTTTGGGACTGAGAGAGACCTGGTTCTTTGGGCTCCAGTACAACATAAAGGACACAGTGGCTTGGCTGAAGATGGAAAGGAAGGTTAATGTGCCACTTTTTTTGTTTTCCTAAAATACTTGTTAATTTTCTACTGGAATTATTTTTTCAATCATGTAGTGTTGTTGTTGTTTTCGGTTTATGCTTACAGGTTTTAGACCAAGAGGTCTCAAAAGACGAACCAATCACCTTCCACTTCCTGGCCAAGTTTTACCCAGAAAATGCCGAGGAGGAGCTGGTGCAGGATATCACTCAGCATCTCTTCTTTCTTCAGGTAAGCCAATTGATAATTGTATTTTTTCATATCCTATTTTGTTCTGCTTAAACAATTTTAACTAGAATAACAATTTTGAATTCAATTTTTCTGATTAGTTTTAGGAATTCTTACAGTTAGACATAGAAGCAGGAGTTGGTATTAAGTTAAGTGGAGAATTTGAGCTACAGATGTTACCAGCTAATCTAGCTCAAGATTATTTAATCTTATTGGTTAGTGGACACATTTTTTAATTGTTTTTGGTGCTCCCACAAAATCCCACAAAATAGGAAACATGATCTGATAATTTTTCAAGTCTGTAAAAATGAGTATACCAACTCTATGTTCGTTAATGTTTTGTAGAACATGACAGCTGATAAACCCAACTAGGTGAAGGTTGTCTACTTAAATGCCCAGAACATCATAAAAATGTCAGAATGAACCAAAAAAAATGAGTCTGCAAAAGTTCAGAATTTTAAAAGAGCAAAAACCTGGAGGAATATTTATTTTTCTTCTAAAAAGGTGCTTTTAGGTAAAGCATTCATGAAAGCAGGCACAACCAACAAGGAAAATAAAATCTATGCTTTAAAACAAGTGTGACACCTGAGGAAGAGAACGACCAGCCTCTTGAGGTGGAACAAAGTCTATGTATTTAAGATGATTTAGTTGATTTTGAAGTTCTTTTCGTGCATCGGTAGCTTCCATCTATTTTGTCCCAAGGCCAACAGGGGGCACACGTCTACAGCTCTTTCTGAAAGATCTTCATCTTGTCCCTCTGTAATGCACCTTTTCCATCGTCCTGCTCTGATCGTGTGCAGCCATGTGAAATCAGTGGACAGCATATTACTGCTGCCCTTTACATCCAGTAATACTTCCCTGGGGCATTCCTGCAGCGCCTGCCCCATCACTCTTTTAGCCAGAGCTGAGATCTGGTGTTTTGCTATCATCATCCAGTGCTACATGTTGGTCATTAATCAACTACAAATTAGGCTTTAAAGTAAAGCTAGGTGAGAAATCGATTAATGAATTAATCAATTAATTGATTATTTTTCATCATTTTTGTTTTTGAAAAATCAGATTTCTTTTCACCAATGGCCCACCCTGTATGTTTTGCAGCTTATTTTTATTTTTACTTTGAATATAGGGCAAATCTACAATGAAATAGGTCAGGCTAAGATTATTTTTTGTACAAAAATCAAGTCATAACTTAAAAAAATGAAGTAATATGGTAATAAAGTTGAAATAATACAAAAATAAAGTTGTAATATTAGTTGTAATATATTTTGTGACAAAATGACACAAATGTAATAATCCAAGCTTTTTTCTCATTAAGATGGCATGTTTTCTTGTAATTTTAAAATGCTATTCTGGCAAAATTACAGCTTTATTCTGCTAACTTTGTGAGTATATTCACATAATTAAACAAAACCTCTCATAGCATGGCACTAAAAATGCATCATACAACTCACAGAAGGGATGATTGAAATAAAAATCACTTTTTGAAAATATTTCCTGTCATTTGTAACTTTTATTTTTTAGAAAAGAAAGCGAGAAAAAAATTTGATCAAAACTATTTCTGACATGAAAAAAATCAGACATTTTATTTGAATCCATATTGCCCCAACATACTTTTGACTCCGTTATTGACATAATCCTAACGTAATCTTAGAAATTGTCAGTTGTGCTAGTTTATTTATGTAGCATACTATGTTGCACTGCTGTTCTTTGGCAGATACTTAAAATGTTTATCTGTACTCTTACTTCATTTAAATCTGCTTGAGTTAATTTATCGAGAAAAGCCTAACAGCCCGATTACTCAGTTAAGGCAACACACAGCCGCGAGTAAGAAGAATAAAAATGCGTAGAGCATAACACTGCCTGCCTGCTTATTTCTTTGCTCTCATTAATTCCAATAATGTCAGGAGGCGGCCCCTGTTCAGATAATGTCACAGGCGTGACAGCTGGATTAGTGCTTATCAGAAATGATCACCGATCCAGATACGTACACACTCAAACTCACGCCCCGCAAATTTCGAGCACTTCCACCACCAACAGACACGTGCACATCTCCATCACAACAGGCTGGGATGATAACGTGCTCTCATTTGTAAAGGGAATGGCATCTTCAGCACTTAGTGCTGGTTATGATTAAGGCTGTCACCTTTGGCTCCACACCTTTGTTACTTCAAAACAAGAAAAGACAGCTTGACTGGCTCTGTAGATGACGAGGTCTGAAGCATGAAATTGCCCGCTTATATAACCGCTGCTACAGCATGTTTGCCCCATCTAACCTTACAATCTGCTTTTGTGATGTATATGTGGTTATGCAACTTAGGTTTGTGAATCAATTATTTTGAGTGATGATGGAGTTTAAGAATGAAACGCCTGGTTGGAAGCTCTCCTTTCATCTTGGTTGGAGTGAATTCAAGCCTGTTAAAAACTATGCTATTACTGTTAGCCCTGAGAGTTTAATCAGCACTTTTAAACTTGGATGAGTCTTTTCTTGTTACACGAAGTGAAGATTTAATTAGACTTTTTTGTATTTTAGAATAAAACAAAGAAGTCAGCGTCAGCTGCTGTACAGATGTAGAAAGAACATACAGCTCTACTGAATAAAAAGCTGATCTTCCTGAATCAAGCTGATTCTGCAGTTAGTATTGTAAACAAGTGGAAATAAGGCATCAGTTTGTATTATTAATTTAAGTAAGGACAAAAACATTTTGGACTTTGCTTAATCCTTCATTTAGGGCTCTATCCATGTTCTTTAGAGACAAAAAAAGCTTTCATAGAGTCCCATTGGAATCCTGTGTATCATAACAATTTTCACCGATGTTTTAAAAATGACTTTGTTTGTCCTCCCCTAACTCCCATGATTTTGATTAAAGCTGATTTTCTTCATTTTCCTATTTATTCATTTCTTATTCATATTGGATTGTTTTTAGCATGCTCGAGGCATCAGAAATGTACTTATGTGAACCTATTCTCATCAAATCTTTTTCCAAAGCTGTCCAAAGGACAGATACTTCAGCATATCCAACCCAGAAGCAGATGTTTTATGGTCTCCATAGAGTCTCTGAATTTAATCTCTGGAGTCCAGCTTAATGTAACTTTTTCACTTGTTTATGTTTAAGCACTAAGCTTTCACAAATTTGATTTGTGAAAGGACCAGGGGAAAAAAATCCTTACTGTTTATATACAACACTGAAGCAAAACTACAGCAGCTAACACTTAAGCACATATTTGATCTCCTTTCTGGATAGATAAATAATTTTTTCCCACCAACCAGTTATTGGTTTTAGGAGAAACATCTTTATTCATTATGTCATGGGCAATCTTATGTTTTGATGGAGTTTTAATGTAAGATTCAGCCATAAACTATAGATTCTGTGCTTAAATGTGATGAATACATAAAACATTTTGTTGGTCAAAGCATAATACCAAGTGTCATAGTCATAAAAGGCAGGGGGGAAATCAAAGGTTATGGAATAATAAAGTCAGATTTAGCAGCCATTTCAAATGACGTCACATTGCAACTAATTTACATTTTAAATATAAAGTTATTTTGCACACAACAGTTCTCAAAAATTACTTACTTAACGGGTGACAGTTTTTATCATGACAAAACCTGTTACTTCTGCTGAAGTTTAATATAAGGGAAGGCAGGAAAGATGTATTATTGCAGCATTGATATACAGTAACTCAAAGTGTTTGTAAAAAGAAAGGAACAGAGATTGAAATGAAACTCAAGATGCATCACAACTTTTTTTTTTTTATCAATAAATGTAACTTCCTTATCTGTCAGTCTAGAGTTTGTCAAACAATGTTGGGGCTGTCAAAAACTCAGCAGTCAAAGTGTTGTTTTTTCCCATTGCTTACCTCTGGGCAGTATTTCTTCTTATTGCATGAGTCAGATTAAATCATCTCGGTTGTAAGTCCCTCATGTCTTTTGCTGTTCTTATTGAAGCGACAAAAGAAGCAATCTTCAGGAAATACGGAAGAGCAGCCATCCTGATTTAAAGTCAAAATTATTTCCTGAAAAATAAATTTACAACAATCTCTTTTTTTTTTCTGAGCTAAGAAATTTATTGTTGTATCTAAAAATAATGTCTGTATGAAAAGATGGGTTACATATCAACAGCTTCAGCATTCAAATAAAAGCTTGAATGCTTTTATTGAAAAGCATTCATGGTTGAAAACTGTTGAAATTTCTGTTTAGGTAAGGAAGAAGATCCTTGAAGAAGAAATCCACTGTCCTCCAGAGGCGTCTGTGTTGCTGGCATCCTATGCAGTCCATGCCAAGGTCAGTGTTCTCCTTTGCAACCTGTAAAGTAAAGTTTCCTCTTAAGGCACAGATTCTTGAGAAATTTTACAAGTAAACATCTCACCTGGAACAGATGTGTTACACATCTTCTATTGATGCCACAGATTAATTTACTGAAGACACTACCAAAATGAAAGTTACATTTTAAAAATGTTTTATACTTCTAAGCCTTCTTCAAAAAGCAGATCTCCCATATATGGTTATGATGCTGTATTTTTTAGCCATTTTGTAGAACACATTTAACCAACACACCAACAGTTTTTTTTTCATTGAAACTGCATTAGTCTGCTTTTATTTTTCTGTGCGACCCATTCGAAACTTCACCTGCATGTCATGCATAACTCACTTTCTTGTACTAATCAGGTTTTCTAATATTGTCCTCTTGTTATGCGTTTTCTGCACCAGGAAGATTTTAGGTGCAACAGCCGATATGAGTTTTTTCCAGTTATCCAAGAAGACTGTCTCCTTTCATCATAAGCTTCTTATACGTGGATTTTCTTTTGAAAAGTCATAAATCAGCTCAGCTGATCCAGATCTCTGCTGTCGAGGATCTGTGGAGCATGCTATACCTTTTCCTTTGCTAGTTTTGATAATGATTGTCAGAATTTATTCTCATATTTGAGAAAAGGTACAGGACATTATGTCCAAGAACTAGTTCAGATTTTTCAGATTTTGTTTTTTTTCAGACATCAGATTCATTACGCATTTTTTTAATTGGTTAATTACCAGACTTCTGGAGAACTTAGACATGTAGAGGAGATAATTTAACCATTTAATTCAGCTTTGTTGATACAAGGACACATCTACAGCTTGGAGGATACCGACCTCTGAGAACTGAAGTTGGACACCCATGAAGTCTCATGCTTTCAGCAGCTAGATAAGGAAGAATAACACTGATACTGACAACAACACATTTATTTATGAAGAACTTTCAATCAAACACCTATGCACAGGGAAACAACTAAAAACACACATGAAACAATAACATAAATGCATAAAAATAAAAGTATAAAGATCAGAATAATTTTTAAAATTCAGAAAAAAATTATTGGAGCAAATAATATTGACAATTTACAGCTTTTACACCACATTATACAAATGTTTTTAGTTTTTGTTTAGAAGCAAAATGGTTCTCCATGCCTAACACTTTGGGGTAGGTTGTTCCACATTGTTGGTGTATGATAAAACAAGTTAACTATAGTCTGGGAAAAACACCAAAACAAACTCCAATAATAAACCTCCAGCAACCCCAGACAGGTCCTACCTCCTTGAAATCCACTAGAAAACCATAGGATGACTGGGATGCAGCTTCCTGACAGGCAGACATGGTTTAGTCACACCAGAGCTCTGCCTCAAAAGATTTGGCCTAGATCCCCCAGAGACTTGCCTTTTCCGTACCAATTTAACAGGCCCAGGTGAAAACAAGCATGTGGATGGAGAAAAACCTGCTCATCAGCTTGTGCCATGTGCCTCTTGGTGTCTGCACCCTCTGACTGGTAAACAGCACAAATATGAGGCCCCAGCCTGTTTTCATTTAATCAACAGTCAGCTTTCATTAGAGTCAGTATGACTAAAGCGGGTGTGTAAAGGGGAAGCAGGTTCTTGTTAAGCACTGCAGCTGTTGAGAGGTGTTTGGCAGCCTCTCCTTTTCTCCTCATGATCTGTTTTTGAGCAGAATCACCGTGCCACCAGAGAAGTAGAGTATATTGCACAGTGGAATCTACTTTAATGCTGTGACTTCTGTTTAATTATGCCAGCCTGAAGTTGGCACTAAAGAGAGAATCATATTTCAAGACAGCTTTAATGTTTGAAAGATGCATTTTTTATTGCTTATGTTATTGCCTGCTTTACCTTCTATTTTTGTAAAGACTTATTTAATTAGAACATCAAAATGGCAATACATATTTTTAGTTAAAGGTTCAGTAACTTTGTAAACAAAATGATTAATAGAATTACTGTTGCCTTTGGAACAGCTGTGAATGGTTTGACTTCATTGTTTCCACTAATCCATTTGTTTGATTCTTGTGAGTCCAAAAATGGAGGTAGTCATTGAGGCATTTCTTTATGTGGGGCACACATTCTAACTTGAACTGAGCAATAACATTTAAGCTTGGAGGTCAGACTATGTTCCAACATTTGCAGTACAAGTTATTTGTACTTGGACTTGCTGGCCAAGGCTTGCAGATTAGCCGGAGCGCCCCACACGGTCCCAAACACCTCCTTCTCCTTCAACATAAACCTTACACTTCAAAAAATCTACAGAAAATATTGAGTTATGGAAAAGCTCAACAAAAAAAACAGAAAACTTATTATAACCAGCGCTTCAAATTGCTATTTATGCAAATGTTGCTCAGGAGTTTGTTTTTACAGTTTAAAGTACCTCATGTTATTATTAACTGCACAGGATATTTGTCTATTGACATTTCTGCTAAATGCTCAAACAAACTGGTTTTCTCTGAGCCTTTTGGCAGGTATGTTGCTATTATCTGCTGACACTGCTTTTAAACTAAGAACAATCATGTTTTTAAGTGTTTCTTATTTGGCCATTATTTTACCAGTAAGTTCATTTTGTGAGCTCAGATTTGATCTCTACTAGGTCATCAGAAATAAGTCATCTTGTTTAAAAACACAAGAGTTAACTTATTTTGCAGTAAGGTTTAGCAATACAGAGTGAGATTGGCCAAGTGACAACAAATATGACAGAATAATAGATTTCAATAGAACTGTTGGAATAGGTGTGCTTATTAAGTCATCTAAACAAGACAGCACCTTATTAGTATCATTTCTTTTTAGCTTGTGGGAATCTGAAGACCTGTTTACTTTGAAGCAGTATTTTGTTTTCTTGTTTTGTACACCGATATGATTATCTTTTTGTGTACAGAGTTATTCAGAGCTACTACCAAAAGAAGACATAAATCCCACATAAACTCTTTCTGTTTAGCTGTAGATTCTGTGTGCCAGAATTGTGAGCACAAATGCCATATGGATCGCACATATGCCCAATACATTGTTATTTTTTGGTCTGAATATATTCTGTGCTTGTGAATCTTCCTTTCTTATGATTGTGCTGTTTATTTTACAGGGCTGTGAATATTGTTTTATCTAGAGGATCTACAGTTGTCAGTATTTTAATTGGGTGTCGCTGATGAGCTGTCCTTTGGTGATGATGCTCTCAGAAATTTTCTGGCACATTTCACTTTCAAATTACAAGAGTAATCAGATGCCAGAGGGTGAAAAGTACCACCTTATCTCTCCCAAAAGAATTTAGTAATGCTGTATTACCTCAGGAAATTAATGTATGAAAAATTATTTAGCAATTAGAAATAAACAGGTCACAACCCTGTGAGTAAATAAGAAGATGATGGGAAACTAAAAAGATTTATCCGATTCCATAAGCCTCTGAATCTAAACTGGCATGGTCGCCGCCCTGGTGTTTTATATATTGTGTGTAAATTGGTTTTTATGAAAGTGGGGTCTCCTCAGTCTGTTTTCATGCTGTTTTACTTGTTAATAATTAACTCAAAACCAGTGGTTCATTAACATTGTAGCTATTGACCTGCAGAATAACAGTAACAGAGATTGGGACCCAGATTATTACTGGGTGAAGTAAATATTTTTAATGAGCCAATTTAACAAGGAAATAATGGCAACACAAAGAGTTTGAACAAGCTTTACCCAGAAGTACCAGAAAAAAACTTGATAATTTCTGACAAAACTATGCCGTTGGCCATTTTTTATTTTTCTTGAGATTATCTCAAGACTTTATAACCCACAAGTGGGTGCCAAAGCTCCAAAACATTCAAATGATTACATAAAAATACAAATAAAATATAAACTCTAAATGTCTTTTATAAAACATAATGCTGTGAATTAAATCTGTATTCTATTGACTCTTGTCGTTTTTAACATGCAATGTACTGTCATCCATAAATAATAGTTTCCAAGGCTGCCTCTTTGTTTGTATATATATATATTCTTAGCCATCCTGCATAAGCATGCTGTATTTATAATGTGCGTGTGTGATAGGAGTCGCTTTAAAACAACAACAAAAATGATTGTGGTCTTACCATTTTTAAGCTTGGTAGGACTGTGATTATGGCTCTACTTAATGAAACAGCATGTGTGTATATTTCTGTAGGTTGAATACACATAAACAGTCATAAATAGCATAACAGCACAGCCACCTGAACTGTGTGGTAGTTTTAGGTTTTAGTCCCATGCAGCTGAAGATAACTCCAGTATATATACCCCAGTAACTTTAGTTGTAGATTATCTCCGTTCTTCCATAGACCTCCATATTTAACTGCATCACAGTGCATAGTAAACAATGTGGCCACAGTGAACATAAATTACCTCATGAAAAATCAGCCAATAAACACTTGGAGAATAAAGGGAGAGAAGAGTGTTGGGTTTGTTTTTGTAGACAAGGCTGTAGTAGGTCATTTTTATTCTTTTACAGTACGGAGAGTATGACCCTGAAGTTCACAAACCGGGCTTCCTGGCTGAGGAGGAACTGCTGCCGAAGAGGGTGAGTGATTGCTGGTTTACTTACTGTCACTCATAAGATAGGATGCTGACATATTTGTCATTCTATCTTGCCAACTGCCTAGATTGAACAGTATGTGGCATTTTAATGTATACTGTATTTGCCTGTGAGCATTTATGCATATTTATGTCTGTCTTTTTCCATTTCAGGTTATTAACTTGTACCAGATGACTGCAGAAATGTGGGAGGAGAGGATCACAGCATGCTATGCCGGGCACAGAGGCAGAACAAAGTAAAACTGCTGCTTATGGATAGACTGCTCTGAAGTTTTACTGCTAGCACGGTTTAAAGTTTTGGGTTCATGTCAGACGTGCTCAAAACTTGATACTTAAATGGTTTTGTGCAGAAATAGAAATAGCGTCCACTCAGGTGCAAAGACACAAAGTATTGTATAAGAGTAATTCTGTTGGGAAGCCAAATAATTGGTGATTTTGCATTATAAACTTCTTGATTTCCTTAATTAGGATATTTAACTCAATGCAGTGTGTCAACTGTAGATGCAATTAAACACAAGCCTACAAAAAATATAGGTAACTGGTCTAGTAAATTAAAAATAGAGCCGAATGGTATCTTTGCAGGAGGTGCAGAGATTCACAGCTAAGATGAGAGAATCTGCTGACAAGTATTACTCCACCTCAAGCTTTACGGAAGAGTAACTTGTTGGAAAAAAGACACATGAGGTTCTGTTCATGGCCAATGCAGTGAGAATGCTCTTCTTCAGCAGAGAGAGGGAAACTGACCATAATTAATTTTGGAGCAAGAGGCAAATCGAGGGAAATTTGACTCGGACTAATTTTAAAAAAATAATGGACAAAATTGCTTTTACCTTGCCATGAAATTCCAGTAGAATATATTTACGTTTGTGACTGCAAAACATGGAGATGCCATGGAGTGTGAATACACTCCATGGCATCACTGTGTCTTACCACAGTGAGTTGGGTAGTCCAGTTCACTTTGCACACAGTTTGTTTTGTAGGTTTGTCCTTTGAAGCAATCAATGTAAGCAGCTCACTGATGCTCCTGGCAGTGGGAGGAAGTCAATCTCCTTGTTTTAATGGGAAACCCTCATCTGTATACGAGTCCACCTGCATTTTGAACCTCATTGACTTCCAAGCACCACATCAAAGTGACTGACTGTCCTTCGATTTACATGTTATTTGTAGGGAGAAACCAAACATTTTGCAGCTCTATACATCATTGCATAAATCCAACATTGCTGTGTGAATTTATTTTGATACCGTCTTCAATTGGCGTGTCTAATCTTTATTACTTGTACCAAACAGACTCTAAGAAAAGTATATATATATATATATATATATATATTTATTTTTTTAATTTTTTTTTTATTATCTTTTTTTTTTTTTTTTTTTTTTTGCTAATTTGACCCAAGAATTTCACAAACTTCACAACTTGCTGGGAGAAAAGAGAACTGATGCCTTTGTTTTCTCTCCAGCAATATTTGCTTTCTTGGAGGCATAAGAATAAATCTTGTTTTCCATCAAACATGACCTCTAAAATCTGTTACAGAGCTTTGTTTGTGTTGTTTCTGTGCTTATGTTTTTTTTACCCTAGCTTTGTGACAAAGTTTTTACAGATCTCATAACATGACATATGCTGCACAGAAAAACAAATGAAACAAGGTTTGATCTTTTTTTCCCCCTCTCCACCTGTTTCTCCTTTCCTCCCCCTCGCTCCCTCTTTTCTCCAACCCTTTGGAACCTCCTCAATCATTTTCCATTCTCCATTCGTCATTGAACCAGGGACGAAGCTGAGATGGAGTATTTAAAAATAGCTCAGGACCTGGACATGTATGGCATCAATTACTTTTTAATTAGGGTGAGTTGATGCTGCATTTCATTGTTTTTTATCAAGTAAGTTGCAGGATTCCCATGCAGTCTTCTTTAATTATTTAATATCATATACATACAGTAGATTCTTATCCAGTTTTAAACTCCCACCATTAATTTTTACATTCTTCCCCATCTCTTTGTCCATCCGCTAACCATTCTTTGGTTCATTGAGTTGGTTGGTGGTTTTTACAGGTTCACCTCTCCAACCAGGCATAACATTATGAAGTGAATAACAGTTGAAGTGAATAGCGGTAGTTACTTTTTTGTCATGGACTCTGAGAAATTTGTTAAATAGAAAGTGTGATACTTTAGGCAATGTATTCCTGGAAAGCTTTGGGTTCCTGATGTCCATGTGGATGTTAATTAAAAAATGGATCACCCAGAAATTCACTCGAGTTGGATCTGACTTTAAATAATGCATTTGTAGAAAGACCAGTGCAGTTTATAACTCAACTCAGGAAATGTGTTGTTTTCAAACAAACAAGCAGAGACAATATAAACTCTGTGGCAGCTGAATTATTCAGCTTGATTCGAACAAACTGTTCTGGCAAGCAGAGCTAGTGAAAAGCCTCCTCTATCAAATGCAGGTAGCAAATGAAGGGTGGCTGAGAGGGTGGTCTCACAGCTGCTTGCCTGTGTCAGGCAGTGAAAAATATTCATTTCTTCTGATGTGGCGTAGAATAAAAAGGGAACAGATCTTCTGTTGGGAGTGGATGCCCTTGGTCTGCATATCTACGAGCCGGAAAACAAGCTGACACCCAAATGCTCCTTCCCATGGAACGAGATCCGCAATATATCCTACAGCGACAAGGAGGTGGGAGAATCTGTAGTTAACATTCATGTTTTATTCACTTAAATTAAATCAGAATTAAGAACAGTTTTAACCCCTGATTTTTATTCCAATCATGCAGCCCCACTTAACAGTTTGATATGCATCTCCTGTCTGCTTAAGAAAACAATCCTAGTATTTCCTCTTGTCTCAACATTTAGTTTACCATCAAACCTTTGGACAAGAAAACCAATGTCTTCAAGTTCAACTCTTCACGACTAAGAGTCAACAAGCTGGTGAGCTCAGCAGAAGTAAATTGGCTTTGATAATGACGTCACCGATGTGATTTGATCCTGTGTTTGGTTTCAATTTCACCTTTTAGATTTTGCAGCTGTGCATAGGGAACCATGACCTGTTCATACGCCGACGTCGAGTGGACTCTCTTGAGGTCCAGCAGATGAAGTCTCAAGCCAGAGAAGAGAGGGCCAGAAAGCAGGTAGTGACATCAGAAAGTCAAGTATAATTCACTTACAGTGGGAAAGCAAACTTGCTGTCAAGTAAACCGAAGAAAGCTGATTGATGGACATGTATTTGAGGTGAAAACATTTCATTTGTCGCTCGTCTTCTGTGGTGCTGCCGCAGCAGATCACAGCTTCTGTTGATGGCGCCCAGACCCGCCAGTTGTAACTGCGTGACGTTGTTCTGGCGGTTTGATTTCACATTTCCCTCACAATCAAAGTCCCTGGACTATCATGGTGTGAAAGCGCTGACAAGTCAGATTTAACCAAGCAAAGCAGAAAAAGATTAGGGCAATCTTGAGTTCCATTTAATGCTGCCATGCACATGCAAAGCTTGGAAAAGCTTCCAGTTTCACAGTGAATTCTACTTACTTTGAGGATTCTTTTATTTTTATCGCCGTTTGTAATGGATGTTTTAATTTACTGTAATTTGTCTAGTTTAATTTAAATATTGTATTTTCTAAAATATTTGTGTGTTTGAATGTTGTTATAAAGTACTAAAGGAATGTTTTGTTATGGCATTTATAGGCAATACGATGTTTAATGTAAAAGGGAATTTATTTGTTTATTTGCATCTTCAAATGGATTTCTTATATTGTATGAAAAAGTTTATTAAATGGAAAGTCTGCAGAATGTGACAGTTTTTTAGGCAGTTAATTGATTGAATGACCGATTATTGTTATTTGCAGTCCTAATATTCTCACATTTTACATATAAAGCAATGCAATGGCTGATTCTCAAAATGCATTCTGCATTCTCTTGTCAGTCCAAAGATAAAATAAAGACTGTGTGTCAGTCAAAGACAAGTCTTTATTTACTTGTCTTTGTTTATGTGTCCTATATGTTTATTGTAAATCTTTCAATAGAGCTTTTTCTACTGCTCTTCCATGTTTGTGCCATCCAGGTAGAGAGAAAACGTCTGCAGAGGGAAAAGCAGCTGCGAGAGGAAGCGGAACGAGCCAGGGACGAGCTGGAGAGGAGGCTCATTCAGCTGCAAGACGAGGCTCACATGGCCAATGAGGCGCTAGTAAGTTTCAAATGGTTTTCACCATCCGTCCAAGACTTTCCTTTTTTTGCAATTACACATAAAGGAAAGGTTCCAAGTAAGAAAAGTTGAGAAGCTGGATCCCACATAGCATTAGTACATTGCTTACCTTCTCCTAGTGTGTTTCCCTTTTTTTAAAATTACTTTGTCATTTCCTTGAAAATATTCTCTATGTTTTCTATATTTACTTTCGTCCTGTCTTCTACAACGCTACTATATCTATTGTGCTTTGTTTTAACTGTCTATATTCTCTGCAAGGCTTTGACTTTTCTTACTTCCATCTCCCTCCTAATGTGAGATTTTATTTTTCCCACTCCAGCTGCGCTCAGAACAGACAGCAGACCTGCTGGCTGAAAAGGCCCAGATCGCAGAGGAGGAGCCAAGCTGTTGGCCCAGAAAGCTGCCGAGGCTGAGACGGAGATGCAGCGCATCAAAGTGACCGCCATGCGTAGCCAGGAGGAGCGACGCATTATGGAACAGAAGATGCTGGAGGCTGAGATGCAAGCGCTCAAGATGGCAGAGGAGTCGGAAAGGAGGTGGGGAGGAGAACAAAGACGACTGGCTTACAGAATAGAACGCGTGCCATCCATGTTGAAGTAACTGTAAAGTATATCTGGTTGGCTTTGGTGAATTTTATGTCTTTCTCAATGCTAGAGCCGCCATTTATAACCAGGTCCTGTTATTATTTCTACCTCGCATATATGTGCTCAAAACATGCACTACTCTTCCATCGTTAAATAACTTTTTCCCTCTTTGTATTAACTTTCCAAGAGTTTTCCCTATGTTTTCAAATCCAAACGCTTCAAAGAAAGAAGCTTGAAAAGGTAGTTCCTAAATAACTCATAGAGCTCACAGACTACCCTGATGTTTTTGAGTTAATGATGCGTGTGCTTCATATCAAGTTTGCTCTGCAGCTCTGTGGATACTCGCTGTTCTTAAAGCATAAAATAACAGGCCTGGTCAAAAAGTAGGTTAGTTAAGTTGTTATTTTGCCAATTGATTGATGCCTGGAGATTTTAATAGTTTGTCTTTAGTTGTATAAAGTATTGTTTTCTGCAGGAGTTGGGATTAGTAATAAAGTAGAACATCCCATTTTGACTTGAGATGGCAAGATTGTCTATCACTTCTTCATAAAGCTCAACAAATGACAATCATTTCATATTCATAGCAAAATAGTATACATGCCATCACCAATATCACTTCACAGTTTCTACTCCACGGTTTATTAGGCAATCGCTTCAAATAGGCACCATTAACCACTTGGGTGTAACTCCAATTTCTGGATGAGCACTTTTCTGTAGCAGGGAAAATTTCAACCTGCACCACTCAACATGTAAATGACTACATCCACTCAAACGCTGGAGGCACATAGCTCACCCACATCGGCAAGGAACTTCAGAGCATTCAGGAAAATGAGCAAAAGGGAGGGGAAAAAACATAATCAGTGGGTAAAAACACTCTTACGTCTCTGTTTGCACACTAATTGATGAAAAAAGGTAGTTTGAAATAATTGCCTTGTAGTGTTTCACACTGATTACCGGGGTGTGATGTCTCTGAATCAGTGTGTGTTAATTATCAAATATCATTTAAATTTGCTTTATACTATTTGGTCTCTTCGGTTTGGGGGGTAAATTAACGTGTCATTTGCTATCTGTTTGCTCATCAGGGCTAAAGAGGCTGAGCAGCTGAAGCAGGACTTGCAGGAAGCCAGGAATTCAGAGCGCAGAGCAAAAAACAAGCTGCTGGAGATTACCAGCAAGGCCATCTATACGGTAACTGACCAGCACATGTCAAACTGTCCAATACAGAGAGGGGTGTCCAGATGCACCACATGTGTATGTGCAATCTAACTGACATGCTGCTGTCAACCAAGAAGATTGAAGCAGGTGAAGGGCATCTTGCCTCTTTGTAAAGGAATAAAGGAGTCAAGGTGTATTTTGTACTCAACTTTTCTGGACATTAAATAATGTATTCTGCCATGGGCCAAGAGTTACCCTTTGTTGAAAGAAGACACTGTTTTCAAACTTCTGCCTCTTTTTAATATTCGACCATTTGAAATGCGTTTTGCTGAATATTTGGTAAATATTCAGCAAAGCTAAAAGATTTGGTCTGGGTGAGAGAGCCTGGTGATGTTGTTTGTAAGAAAAGAGCTGCTGTTTCCATCTCTGTGAAACAAATCTGGCTCCAGCTCCAGAGAACCAAATTAGGCTGAAAGCAAATGTGCAAAGACCAGAGCAAACATTATCACATATGGAGAAATAATTAGCTTCATCAGAGCATTTTCGAAAGGAAAAAAAAATCTTACTCTTATTATGTTAATTTTTTTTCCTTTTGACAGCATTGTTGTTGTTGGTGATTCATCTGTAAAGTAGTGTTATGTTACTCAGGTCCAGTTTTGTTCTCAAGACCAAAAAACTCATGGCTGAACTGAAATGCAGCCAATAAGGTGTTTTGCTTTGAAAATATCAACACCTCTACTTCACCTCTGTGTGCTGAAGGTGAGAGGGCTGAGAAAACAAGAGAGAGAAACATTTTCCAGGGTGAATATATGGATTTATATCCGTCTGTAAAACCAGCAGAAAGAAAAGACACTTATTAAGGCAACAAGTAAATTACTATGATTATAGCAGTGGTGTCTAAAATGGCTAGTCTTGGTTTTGACCACACTACTGTAATGGCAGAACATTTTTTTATATAATTCTGTGGAAACAATGGAATGGCACTATTTCTAGTTTCTGGCTGTGAAAACTTTTTTATTTATTCAACCTGCATATTTGGTGCTCGGAGTTTTTCCTTTGTTTGTCTATGTAATGAACTGGTGATCATTGCGGACAGTCACCCAACTTTCCCCTAATGATTTCACCTAATGACAGCTTGGGTACGCTCCAGCAACCATGCAGTCCTGTGCAGAACTAACTTTGTTTGGAAAACAAATAAATGTCCAAAGCAAATGCAGACTTAATATTTTCGTGTGTAAACAGCAATATTAATGCTATTTCTTATTCTTTCTTTGGAAACATGAAAGCATACATATTAAACAGACATTCATACATACACATGGACAAGGACAAAGCCATGTTAAACTGATGATACTTGCATAAGCCAGGCTGCACATAAGTCGGCCTACGCAGGAGCTCCAAACATGTTAAAACCCACACAGTACACAGTCATCTGCCTGTACACATGTACACACACAGAATAGATACAGACTCTCCATTTTATGTACTTCTATATGCTTATAATAGATATGTTGTTACTCATTTTCTGATGAGTATTTTGACGTTTTTAAATTAAAGCTTTCCACTCATGCTACATTTATGTTACTACTTGCTCTAAGTCCATTTCCTGTACCTCTGTCACACTGCTGCATATCTGCCTTGCCTTCCAGTCACATATAAAGATCTGCTGTCTTAGGTAAATAATGCTCTGGTGTCGCTTTGCTTTTCATTTCACGCTGAAGTATATGGATAATTTGATCCCAAGCCAAGTTAGGCTGGGATCAAAACTGTTGAAAAATTTCATGGCACCTTGGCCACAGCACACGCTCACACACTATATGCACCAAAAATATGTAGATCGCAAAAATGAGGATTCACTTCCATCAGCTTGCTTTAAACTCTAAATGAAACTGGTAGTCCACAAATCAATTCGATTAATGATTATCCAGTCACTTGAAGGCACACAGAACATTGAAATTTCATTCCTAGATGGTCAGTTGATCCATAACTATATAGAGTAACGTACCCCATCCTGATGCAGTGAACACCACACTCTTGGTCCCATTATACATATAGCATTTAGAAAGGAAGCACATTAAAAAATGACACACATACTAAAAAGATGTGACAAGACTTAATGTGCTGAAAAATTTGCTTCGTTTCCACAGACTTGGTTTGGTTTGACACATTTTGTAATGTGACAGCATACATGGCAAAATAGGAAAGAGCAAGATAGCAGCTTTAATCAGTCTGCGTGCCACGAGGCATTTCAGATGTATGTCAGAGCAAGCAAATGTACATTTTCCTCTGTGTTGTTTTGATGTTTTTTTTCTACACATTTCAGTCATTTTTTTCATACTTTTGTGTCATTTTGATCCATTTGCTAATTTCTATCTTTCTCTACTGTCTTCTCGTACTTTTTATTGATTGAAAACCCATCTTTGATTCCTTTTTCTATTGTAGTCACCTGGACTTCCATCTGACAGCGTCCCTCAAGAACTTAACTTTAGCAGGGAGAATCTCAGTTTTGACTTCAAAGACACCGACATGAAACGCCTGTCCATGGAGATTGAGAAGGAGAAGTGAGTTACCCATCCATTTTGGGAAGTTTAGTTTGCACTTTTTAGAGTTTCTAGCACTGTGGTTCCATATGAATAAGGCCTTTGAAGATTAAATATTTAATCAAGAGAAGGGAGTTAATATATATCAATATTTTTAGAAGACATAAATGTTGCAGAGTTGCACCATAAAGACCATGTTAGTTTTAAAAAGGCACTTTTTGACGCCAGAGTTTTGTTGAACACATGGACCTCAGTTAATTATGCTGCCATCTTAGCTCATTTACCTGAGTTAATTTTGGAGACATTTAAAGTGGGCAGAAATAAAACTTGGACAAGAATGAGTAAGTTAGTTGAGTGAAGTTTAAATATTTGTTTGGAAATGTTAGTTCTTGAGTAGAGATTGTCCATGATTTATTGATTTAGTTAGATAGGCATATGTTTTCTAGTAAGGTCCTCAAATAAATTAAAATAACATTTCTTAATGACTTAAAATATGTTTGATGCCTTGTAAACAACTTTCTGATGCTTTAAACATCTGCATCAACAAATGCAATATTGATGTGGATCTAATGAATATTACTGAACAAGCAGCTCTTAGCAATATTGATATTTTGATTTATTTTTTCACCTTGCTTTTCCACACTGCATGTTGCTGGACAACAGCGACAAACAAATGGCTACATTTAAAATTGTGGATCTTTCCAATTGTTCTTGTATTACATTATTTTCCAGTTTGTTTTTAACCCTATTCTGTGCTTTGTTTTTAAGGGTTGAATATATGGAGAAGAGCAAGCACCTGCAAGAGCAGCTGAATGAGTTGAAGACTGAGATCGAAAGTCTAAAGCTTAAGGAGAGGGAGACTCCTCTGGACATCATTCACAACCAGAACACAGAACAGGGGACCAGTAAGCACAGCAACTTTAAAAAGGTATATATACTTAAAATTAGTGGCAATGTGTGAGAAATTTAAGAGAAATGTCTGAAAGCTGAATATTGCGCAACCCTTTGTGCATTTATTGACTGAAGTCAGAGATAAATTGGTTCTGTTTAAATAGAGCAGACCAATGACTTTGAAGTGATCAGCCTAAACATGCACTGAAGCACAATTTTCATGTTTCAAAATTTGATAATGTTAGTAAAAGAAGATCTTGGCTGAATCTTATTATTATTATTATTATTATTATTAGAGTAATTAAAACAACTCTTAAAATGTTTTGCTAGAAAGTTAAAACCTATTGTGAAATCTTAACAAGTGTCTTTAAAACACTTGTTATATTTTATATTCTCCTCATTCTGTGAAGTTAAAGGAGGAAATGTACTTAATTTATTTATGTATGGAGATTTAAGTCACCCATTAGATGAGCTTATGTTTAAAAAAATATTTCACAAACAAGTTTTGAACTTAAATAATTGTCTAAAACTTTATGAATATTGAACATCTATGGTGCATTCATTTTGTTGATGTTATGATGCTCCATTCATCACTGTCTAACCAGCTAAATGACCTGAGTTGATGAGTGAAACACCATCTTTCCAAAGACGACCGTCATCAATTCATAGTCTTCTCTCGTACAACAGTCAGGCTTCACTGTCTATTATATCAAAGAACGGTATTGATTCTCAGCCATCACTTAATAGCAACTTTCTCCGCTTGGTTCCCTCTTCATTCTTACGTCTGCAGGTTCATGAAGCCTGTTCAGAGATGGGTAGTCGTTATTCATTTTCTACTGACCTCTGAACGTACTCAGTGAGCATTAATTATATTGAAATGAAAGCCGTTAGAGAACCGAGAGGTGAAGTTATGTTTTCTTTGCTCTTCATCTCATCTAATGTCTGAGTGAATAGCAGTCTAAATCTTTAAATCTTAACCTTATAATTGAATTGATTTTATGTTTTCATTATAGACATTTTATTTAAAATCTGTTGGTATTGTTCTCTTGAAATGCCTTAACCTTACCTCTGTAGTGTAAGTCTAATAAAAAAAAAAGGTCATGCAGAATATTTGAGTTATAGACTTATGTTCCGAAGACCTTGCATAGTCGATTGCATTGTCCATTTTGTTTCTGGGTGTAAAATATACTTGCTAAGAGAGTGCTTATTGATTCCTGCTTGGTCACCAGTCATCTGGATTGATAAGGGATCCTCTGACATGAAGGATGAGAAAGAGCAAAGTTAAAAGTGTTAGTTTAATTAAACCAGTGGTGGTCAACATTCATCTTTTTTGAGGCAGGAAGAGCACATTGCACAGTGGTAAAAAGTGAAGAGGAAGAGATAAAAAAAAAAAACTATGAATCAATCCTAAGATTTCTTGTAAACCAAAACACATGTAGCAAGTCAGAGGAGCTAACCCTTCAGGCAAGACTTATCTATCCACATATCCCAATCATTGAGGACTATCCTTTAGGGGCATCACTGTACACTTTTTCAACAAAGGTACATGTTTGAAAGAAGAAGTGAAGACTATCTAACCATTAAACACAGATTTGGCCTGTTAAACTCCTGCTACGCTACTCTGGTAGATGGCTCTTTCAAAAACAGCCTACGAGTTGAAATATCCAATCCATGTTGAGAAGTGAAAGATCTTGAAGGAAAAATGAAGCCTCTTCAGTGAACGAGGCATGCAGTCCTGTTTCCTACTAATCTACACCCTTTCAAAGCAAAAAAGATTAGTTGGTTACATTGTTAAAGTTGCACTTAAAAATGTTTTGCTTCCCTTGAAAGAGATGTCACTGGAAGCCCAGTTTGAAAGTTAAAGTGACTTTGCCATCGACATCTCCCATAAGATTTCTAAGGAGGCAGGTGGTGAAAATCCTTCAATTTACTGCAAAAGACATTCAGCCAGATTTTGTAGCAGCAGTTACTGAGGTGTCGTTTTTTACAGTTGGCCAAACATTAAAGTCCTCCATGCCTGAATCCCCAAGACCACTGACCCTAAAGGAGAAGAAAAGTCAGTCTTAATTTACTCACAACTAAATAAATAAGCCAAAGAGATTGGGGGATTCTGCTCTGTGATGCGGTAAATCCAAACTGGAACTTTCTGGGCCAATCAGCAGTATGCCTGGAGAGGGAAGAAAGCAAGCACTGAAAAGAACACCATACATTTAGTGAAGGGCTGCCTCTGTGATGCTGTGTGGCTACTTCCTCCAGCACTGAAAACCTGCAGCATATGGAGGAGAAGATGGAGTCAATCAAATATCAGGAAATTATTGTAGAAAATCTCACACCATATTTGAGGAAGCTGAAGCATTGGTCTCATTGGACCACCAGGTGTCATTGGTGACATTGGACCTATAAACAGATCCAACGTCGTTGTCCTGTCAACAGGACAGTGACACCAGTCCAGAAACCCTTGGATTCAGGAAAGATCTAGAAGATTCCAGATTGGTCATCGTAGTCGCCTGACTTCAATTCTGTTGAAAATCTGTGGTGGGGTTTGAAGAAGATAGTCGTAGCAAGCAAATCCAAGCATATTAATTAATAATAATAAAAAAGAGGTTTTTGCTTGTGAGCCGTTGGCTAAGATTTCTCAGGAACTGCGTCATGTTTGCAGCAGGTCATAACAGACAAACATGTTGCTCTGTTAAGAACTTGTTAGTAAGGAGTTGAATAATTGTAAAAGCATTTAAAATGTCACTTTGAGTTTCATTGTTATAGAAATCATTTTTGTTTTTTAAAACAGTTGCCACTTTGTATGTTTTGCCAAGAAACTTAAAATGCAGTTTATTATGTGAAAAATGTCTTAATGATGTGATCTGCCAATGGAAATAGTAACTTTTGTTGATATTAAGGAATATTAACTTAAAACAAGCTCCTACATTTTGCTGAAAAGTTACTTGTAAACTAGTTTTGTCTTATTTCAAGTGCACTAAGATATTTGCAGTAGAAACTAGACAAAAATACTTGGCAATAAGTTGTGCTTTTTGTAGTGCCGCTTAAAATGTTGCTGCAGTGTCTTGGTCTTACATAAAGTATGGATTTAAGGCTTGTTGTAATGTAGGCTCAGATGAGCATACGTTTGTGTTATTGACAATGCCTTGCAGTATGTGCCGGTAGAAACTTCTTTGACAGTTCTCATTTCACTCTGTATTCCTTAATGCATGAAATGTTTCATGCAGACACAGGCCCTTGGAGGGAAAACAATGTTTTTGGGATGATGGGAGAGGCAAACCTGAAAAAGACTTGGTTTTGTGGCAGGTCTGCAAAATGGGAAGAGATCTTTTAGGTAGGTTAAGTTGAACTAATATATTCCCTTATTGATGAGTCTCCTGGACGTTAAACAACGGAGAAATGCTGAGAATGCTTAGTGACTGAGATAAACAGACGGAGATGAAGCGAGTGAACGATAAAGGAATGTGGAACAAAGCACATTATCTGGTAGGGAATAGAATCAGAACCGACTACAACCGTAGGCAAAGTTTTTCTACATCCAGACCTTCTCTTCCTTCACGATGATTAATGAATGTTCCCTTGATATGGATCAGTGCACTTTTACCTTCTCCCAGGTCACGGTTTCTGCTCTGCTTGTCCTTTCAGTAAAGCTCATTTACAACAACTTCACCACAAAACGAAAGCTTTGGGGATTCTGTTTAAGAAAGAAATGGTCTTTTTCTCTTTTCTTATGTAATCACAGAGTGGCAAACAGAGAAACAGGAGAGGAAAAGAACATCTTTATTATCTTTATTTATTCGATGCCATTCACAGATTATATTTGTAGACACTAAATTGAGGAATTTCTCTGTGGATAGCAATATTGGGTAGTTAAACCAATGTACAGTCAAGGTTTTGTGCTCATATGCAGTATTCAGGCTGCCTGTCTGCAGGGACAATGCACATAAATCAGTAAATATTGCTCAGCAAATCCATCCCTCTTGCACACCTTATCTGGGATTTGCTTAAGTCCTTCGTCCACATTTCCCTGAAATAACCTGGATTTTCCTAACTGTCCTCCTTCATCCCCAGCAATCTAATATTCACCATGGCAGTCACTTTAATTCCTGTTATCCTGCAGCTTGTACAGGAAGCAAACTTACTCTCTCTCTTCCTTCTGTTGAATAAGATGAGTCAGTATTTCAGTGTGCTGTGAAAGGCTAAATTAAATTGATTCAAATCCACATCTCGGAGAATAAAATGTAGTTTTGTTGACTTAACTTTAACTGAAAGCCAATCAAAGAGTACATTTTTTTGTAAAGCAAACTGTAACCAAATTTTGTATTTTTTTTTGGCTTAAAAAACAAAGCCAAAAAACATTGTACGTTTAGTCTGCTTAGCTAGTGAAGTCATATTAAAGAATCAAGAGGAAAGACCGTAGATGGATCCAGTAATTAGAATATAGAAGAGCTGACAAAAAATAAGAGTTTGAGAGAGGCTTTGTTGCTCAAAAATGCTAGTTAGCACCTCCTTATATACTGTAGATTCTGTAGCATTTTCATTAAGTCAGGCAGGCTTTTTGTTTTACAAGCTTCGATATAGGAAATATTTCTGTAGTTCTACTTTACATGTTTGACCCAGAATATGACTCAGACTGTCCACTAATTACGATGGATTCTAAAGAAAGGCTGAAACAAACAGTGACGGGGTTGATGATAAACTTCAGAGCTTAAAGTCATGCATATGTACATTTTCAGTTGACTGATTTTCTGTGCATTATCACCATTCATAACTCTTAATCTGCTGTTTTGCCTCAATTATGTGACGTCACGTAATCCAACTGACACACAAACCCATTTCTATACGTTAAATAGTAACACCTTAATGCAAAAAGGGCCTTAGTTGAACTGAACAGTTTGCATTATGTTGTTTTATGGATTATGTTTCATTTTCAGCCATGTGGGCCTGTCTTCTCCTTGGTGATTGTTGTTGGCACTCATGACATATGATGCGATTGGTTTGCAGTTACCAGTTAAATATGCTGTTGGTAAATGTTTTTGCTTTTAGAGATAAATTTAAAGGAAAACATGAGGATTAAACTGAACAACTCCATTTTTACCACAGAAAGCTGTAAAAAAAACTGTTTGTTGATCTTGTTTTATTGTGGACCATAAAATTCATTGTGCACTTCCAAATTATGGTAATTTGGAAGTGCACAATCTCTGGAAGGACAAAAAAACACATGATGGTATTTCTAAATCTGCCTTCTAATTTAAAAGGTTAAGCTTTGCTTTAAAGATGCATTTATTGCATTGCTGCAGATTTTATGGTCCGTCTTAAAGCAGGACTTTTTTTTAAAATGCATGGTTCTAACCTCCTTTGTAGTGATTTAACCATAGATAGGTGCCAATTTGGTAATAGTGATAGCAAGGGTCCGTAAGATAAACATCATAGTTTTCACAAGACATGTGCAGGTTATGTTTTACACATACTAATGTACAGCCTGATATTCGTTTTTTATCTGTATCTGAGAATAGTCAGATGACTTCTAATAGTCCATGACAAAACCCCTCGAGTGTGGCCTTCCCCTGACAGCAGTGCAGCCACGGGTTCTGCAGTCTGTAATTACATTTTTAATGGGACGACCTTAAAAATTCTCAAAGTTTAGTACTTCTACTTTTTCCTGAAGGGAAGAACCTTCATACACTTTTTATCACTGATTTTAGAAGAACATTTGACGTGAGCACCGCATCCAGAGCAGGAACAAATGAAAATGGCATTGTTTGATCCTTGAATTGTCACAGTTTGAGAAATTTGAATTGTGGAACACTTCCAAACCTTGACACCGCAGCAGACTCCTCCGACGCAGCCAACTCCCATGAAAAGAAACTCAGCCAGGGTGCCACATCTTCCTGCATTGCACACTCATGTATGCACCCTCAAACGGGGCTGTTCGACAGCAGGAAAAAAAAGCAAAACCCTTTTAAGTAATAATTTTTTACCCAGCAATATATGTGTGTGTGTGTGTGTGGGGGTGGGTGTGTGTGTGTGTGTATATATATATATATATATATATATATATATACCAGCAACTGAACCAGCAACCAGCAACTGAATGGTAGAAATATATATTTCTACCATTCAGTTGCTGTAAACTGCTTCATAGTGCATTCATTGGGGTTGTAGTGCCTTGCAAAAGTTTTTAAATCCTTTGAACATTTTCACATTTTATTACATTACAACCATAAGCTTCATTTCATTTTATTTTGATTTTATATGAAGGAGTGCACAATTCTGAAGTGGAGGGGGGGAAAAAATTACATGGTTTATATTTTATTTGCAAAACAAATCTGAAAAGTGTGGTGTGCATTTGCACTCAGCCCCTGTCCATGTCTGAATATTCATTTTCAAGTCTTGCTTGTTCTTTTTATTAATGTATTTTGCATCTGTATTTATTGCTACCCTGCTGTAAATTTGACACTTGCCTTTTCTCTCACTTAAGTAAACCTTTTTATGACTTTTTTTTGTTCTTCACAGCTTACACTACAAAGCACCAAGTCAAGGGTGGCCTTTTTTGAAGAACTTTAAACATTCTGTAACCGTGAGAAACTTCTCGATGCTACATTCCCGACTCCACTACAAACTCCTTACTGCTGGAAACAAAACCTGCCAGTGGCCAGAAAAATATCTACTGCTTTGAACTCATCACCTCTAAGAAAAGTACATATGAAAACAAGTTGTGTGCGTGCGTGCGTGTGTGTGTTTACAATAAGACTGAGACTAAGACTTTTTATAGAAACATTTTGAAAGAATTTGCATATTGAATTTAGCAAAGTCAAATAATATAGTCTGTCTATGCTACAGGAGAAGCTGTACTGCTCCTATTCCACTGTGAGTCTAATGAGATTGTGTTTTGGGAGTTTGGAATAGTTAATGTATAATTTCCAGTTGAAGTGACCTACATTATATGAGTGATGAACTATTTAGCAGTTCTGCAGGGAAATAAACTAACATTACCCGAACCAAACACTTGACATCTAGATATCAAGTTATTCCATATTGACTATTCTTTTTACCTTGCCTCTGCTGAAACACTACACACTTGGAATATTATGTTTTGTTAGAATTTATCTTCATTTAAACTGAACATTTCAGCTGAAAGTTCAGGTCATTTCTCTGCCAACTTCAATGGAAAGAGCCATTTGTTAAATCTTTGGAGTTTATGATCTGTGGAGAATATTAAGCGTGTACTGAACACTGAAATCCCCATCGACTTTACAAGAAGGTCCCTGCCTCCCTTTCTGTTGTGAATGTGGATGAACTGTTACCTGAGAGGCCTTATTAGCCATGTTTACATTGTGAATACATATTTCATATTTCAGATTGGGGAGTATTTACACAAAACTGAATAGGAGATACGAAGTACTGGAAGGTTCTCTGAATTTAATCTAAACTTCTAAGATGTTTTTTTGCAAAGTTTGTTTGTGCAAAGAAAACCACTTTAATTTACATATATTTTGAATTAATGTGAACTTTGGAATTAATTTCTGCTCTCCCTCAGAAAGCAATTAACTTGGGGAAAATATAATGTGAAGAAAGTTTTTTTTTTTTTTAATCTGAATTTAAAAAGGATAGTAAACAGTATTTAAAATGAAATTGTATACCTTTTTCATTGCATATACATTTTTACTGAAAACCTAACAAGATGTGTATGTTTTGCATATAAAATAAATCAACATAATAACTTTTGTGTTAACTTTTTTTAACTTCCAAAACAGATCTTTGTGTTGTTTTGGCAGATTCTGATGAATGCCAGCTTTGAAATTGCTGCTGCCCAGAGCCTCCTCCTACTAGTCCAAAACAAGACACCCAATTACACCTATGAAAAGCTACATAAGTGTTACATAAGCAGCCTCTATCTTGTGTCGAATCACGCACTGAGTTTCGCCTGAGTGACAAGGTTTTTGTGCATGTGCTTGCAGATGAGTGGGTGTACGCAGTGTGTCACACGCCCCGTGCATTGTGCCAGCATCTGCGATGCTTCACCACAAAATGTGAAATTCAACTTGTGGCTTTAGGTGCCCTCAGACTGACGAGTGACAGTAAGTTTAAGAGGCTCCTCTGCTCCGCTGTCACCTTTGGCTTCAGCTGGAGAAAGGCTGCTCTCCACTGGCGTGTCACATTTCTGACAGAGTGGCGTCTTCAGGGATGAGCTCTGCACAGAGGAGAGTGAATGGTGTGCAGGGCCATCAGGTAGAACTGACAGATTCTTCTTCATTGCCCCTCACCACTTTCCTCTAAGCGAGATGGAAGGGGGAATGGGATTGGGGTAAAAAGAAAAAAAATCCACATCTTTGTCATTCATCCACTCTGCAGGGATCATAGTTGACATCGCATCTTCACATGCTGTGGCGTACACACATAAACACACAACAAACCTGAAATTTAGTTAATGCACTGCAACCTGCAAAAGGTTTAAAAATAAATAAATTAGCACATGCCAAACTGTTTTATGTTTGGCTGTGCAGACCTTAGAATTTGATTTGTTTCAGTAACATTTCTTGGTTGCCTAAAAATGAAATGTATTTTTTTTTTTTGCCTTAAAAGGGCAGTGTTATTTATTATTCAGGCCACATAGTGCCAATTTATAGCACAATTACGTCACTGTGCTACCATCTGTTAAAAAATTTTTGAATATATCAAACATGACTTAAAAGAAATTTTACTTTGCAATTTGATACCTTTAAATTGGCCTCAAAGCAAAACTGAGTATAATTTTGTTGAGGGGATAACATTATAACATGATGCAAAGCTCAAAAAAGTCAATTTTACATAACACAGAGTTAACTTACACAGTGATACAGTAATATTTAAGGTTTGTACAATTTGATTTTTCAACACTAGACCTTTATGTTTTTATTACAATTTATAAAAAGGATTTCCAAAACCATTTCTGCAATAAATACAAACCTTTAGACTTTATAAATTAAGCCAATCTGTTACCTCTCAGATATGTTCATTCATATTATCTATGAGTGAGGAAGGTGCAATAGGTTCAAGAAAGAAAACTTTGCTCAGAGAAACACTACAGTAGTAAAGACCTGGGTTCAACGCACACTTACCTCTCCCAATAAAAATGTTCCACACAGGCAGCAAAAAGCTTTTAGTAGGTTTAGGTATCTTTTTCTTCACCATTATTCCTTTTATTTCTAAATACATGACACTAATAAGATAACCACAGAATGTTATGCCAAGTATGATAATCCCTGCCACTCACTGATGCGCCCAACTGGAGCAAAGAAAAACTGTTTTTAAAACCTATAAATAGGCTAATTGGGAGAAAAAAGGACTGTGCTGAGCTCTAATACTGACAGAACACCCTACATGTATCACAAGGTAAGCCTTTCATGAACACTGTCAGAGGTGTAGCCGAATTAGATCATTTAGAAAATAAGCCCACGCCCCACCCAGCGACTCATGTTCCTCCACTGTGGGGATGAGCTACTGGGATCCCCTCCTCCAGAGCTGTGTGATCCTGCAGGGAGCTGCAGAACAAAACCATCTGCCCTCCTGCTGGTCTGAACTGTGTCAGCTGATCCAGAAGAAAGGAAGAGGTTTGATGCTACCTTTTTATTTAAAACTACAGGTGCATCTTGATCAATAAGAATTAAATTAAATTGTTAAATTATTATAATTAAAATAAAACTTGTCATTTTATATTATAATATTTTATTTCCATGTGGAGATTAGATTGAACTGATTATTGCTTTATAGGTAATTTATCATGAATAGTAGCACGTGTTGCATTAATATTTATGCTGTGCCTCAGCATCAACTTTTCCCCAAACTGTGAGCTGCCCAGCTTATCAGTCTTCAACTTTCCAGCTAAAGCATCTCTTCTCTATCCACTGTGTCCTCCCAAGACATTCTGAGCTCCACATGCTGAACCATTCATTATGTGTTTTATCTTCACCAGCTACGGTGGAGCTCGCTATATCCTGCAGGGCTTATCGGCCGCTTTCTTAAATCTACTCCCAGGTGTTAATCTCTTCCCACCAGTACCTTCTCTAAAGTAAGCTAGCTCAGAAAATGTTTCTTTTTTGTTATGTATGACATTCTCAATGAATGGATCTGTATATTCACATCTTGTGTTAGTTGAGAATTATTTTTATTTTATTTACCTCTGGGTTATGAGGATGGGGTGAGGTCTCACTTATCTACAGGCTGCTTAAGTTATTAGGAAAGGAGGCTTAAGTTCAGTTTGTTTCATATCACAAATCTTCTTTCAGCAGATATCCAGACTGTCTTTGCATTCACAGTCGATCCAAAGACTGGTCTGTCTGAGGAGCGCCTTGCTTTTTTACGCTGCTCATGTGTTTCCTAGTCAGGTTTTCCCAGAGGGAGTGTGCTACCTGAAAGCTACTCTTTCTGTGACCTTTGCCTCTTTTATCACATACCTACCTAATTATGTCCTTTTGCTTGCTGTTTACCCTTTGAATGAGTCTTGGATTACTTAAAAATAGCTCTTAATTTTGAGTTATTTTCTTTATAAAAAATTAACTTACAAGAAAGGTTGGAGCACTTTATGAATGGGAATAAAATGGTAAACTCTCTGTTGTTGCCCGGTTTAAACCCAGATTTAACAGATAAAAGTGGATCATAAATACCCTGTTATAAAAGCTTCAATAAAAATGTTGAAAAATCCTACCATTTCAATCAGTGGGGGGAAAATCCTTTGTACTGAGCCACAATTTCTGCTGTGTTCACATATGGAATCATTTCTTGCACAGCTTGAAAATTGCAGTGAAGATGGCACACACCATTTTCTACTGTTATTAAATGTCAGGAAGTGGGAACTAATTATTGGTTATGATCCTTGTCATGATTGTTCTCGGTTCAGATCTCGGCCATTTGCTACATGTCTTCTCCTTCTCCCTCCACCTTATTTCCTGTGAAATTACCGTTCAGTAAAAGACAGCAATGCCACAAAAAAGCCTTTAAGAGAAAGTTCACCAATATCTATTTGCCTTCACTATCTATAATAGTTCACCAAAATTAGCACAAATAGGAATTTTGAAAACTGCTAAAATATTGAATTACAGAGGCAGCCTATGTTATCTAGCGCTAACTCGTGGTTTGGTCGTTCATCTTCTTCATTGAGTAACAACAAGAAGGTGCATGGGTGACGGCCCGTCTTGTCAGATTACGGCATCAATTGGCGCCTCACATTGGGGTTCTGATGTTCTCTGATACAACATATTACAAAATTCCATTATCAGAAAGTTTATTAGAAGCATTGATGTTTCTGAATAGAAACGAAAGGATCTCTAGGCACCATGCTGCAGAGCGCGGCGCCTATTTTTAGACAAAAATAACTTTTTTCAGACAGTTACCGTGTATAAAAGTGTCCATATGCCATGCTGGATGACAGAACTCCCACAACATGCTGCATTCATACCTTCATTTCACAACAGCTTCTATCAGATTGACTGTTTGCTGCAACCAAACTGCAGGTAGAAATGGCTGATCTCTATAGTGTGCAGAAAGCTTGTGAAGCCAGAACTGCAAGAAAAAAAAGTAATTTTGTTTCTTTCTTGCCAGAGTTTCAGAATGTCCTGTTTTTAGAAACTTCTTAATTGCACCTTATTTTCTGCCTTTTGTCCAAATGACCCTTCCTGGCATCTTGTTTCTAATTTCAAAGTAATTTGGAGAAACTTGGGTCATTAAAGTTGAAGAAAACTCAAGAGATTTAAAAGGTAAAAATCAGGAGTGCTGTACCAAGGTCTTTCAACAAGGTGTTGATCCAAGTACATATCCAAATCAACATACTAAATCAAATTGAGCTAAGGAAAATGTAGCATAGGAGATAACATTTGACTCTAAGTGTCTTAGAAAGCCCCTGAAAGAATGTGAGCAACTTAAAAGTTAGATTTCTATTTATTTTTCAGTGGGATTACTGGAATAATAAAACTAAGAATTGATCTAAAAGGGTTTCACACATCTTTACCCGGAGTACTGCTAAAGGTTTCTGGCAACGCATGTTTGGTATTATTAAATTCTTCCAGAGCTCATTGTGTGGTGCTGGGGGATTAAACAACCTGGAAGCCTTCTTGTGCTGCTTCAGGTTACTGCTCTGTGTCTGAGAGACATAAAATTACTTAGAAAATCCTCTCTGGTCCTTCCAGCCAATTAGCATCTTCCTCCATTCCGAGATGCAGATGTCTCCGAGTGAAATACCTACGAAAAATTGCCATGATTGGGTTCATTATGTTGCTCAGAGTTAAACTGCATGGAAATGAGTTTGGTATTTCAGACTGAAATAAAATAATCATAATGAAATCTTGCCATTTTGAAGCATCAGCTTGTTAGGCTCCAGAAGAGTCGCCTGCCTGTTTCGATGCCACTCTCAATCGACTTCTTTCGGTACCGTGAATGCGTTTTCTTTTTGACCCTGACATAACAAAGAGCTTAGTTTCAATTGTCTCAGGAGATTATAAATTACAATAGGAATATTGTTGCTGGCTAATCTCACCATAATGTGAATCAGTTGTCAGTAATGATTCAATGGTCTCCTCTTATTTGCTCTTTTCTCTCCTTGTTTTCTTCCTCACCACCGTTGCTTTGCTGGCTGTGGAGCATCTCGGAGATTATCAGTTCGATGAATCCAATAATGACTCTGATTAAACAATATATGAGCTGTGAATTATTAATGACCGTGACATTATTTGTGAAAAGCTGCGCCTGAAGGGAGCAGGACTTCTGCGAGAATTAATGAAACATCGACTCACATATCCTGAGCAGTGGTTTAAAAAACCTTTTGTTTGAAAGTATCTGTTCTTTTCAGATTAATTCCTCTTTGTAATTCTGTAAAACTGCCTCTCTAATCCGCTCGTCTTTTCCAGGAAGAATTCGTCATTTTGTCACTAAAAATAAAAATGTCATGCACTGAGGTTGCTGGTGCTGTAATGTTGTTTTATGAGGGTAAGGAATGCTTCCGGGAACATCTACTTATCTTTCAAACCCACCTCATTTATTTTCATTATGAGCTTTAGTATGTAAAAAAAAATAAACTAAAGAAAGCTGTGAATCTTTCCATTCTAGAAGGTTAGTTTTAAAGCATAAGGTCACAAAATTAAACACAAAGAAATGTTGCAGACGTGTTACAGGTGTGATTTATTTGTGCTTTTTCTGCAATATGCATGCGGCTAAATAGATTTTAAACACGTGGTGTATTTCACTGAGGCTTGAAATATCAAGAAAGACAGTGTAAAAATATTTTCAAAATACTTTACAATTAAAAATATAAAGATTTTTGCCATGCATTTCTTCTGCCCCCTTTGACCTGCAGCCCCAAAATAAAACAAGCTGCCTTCAGAAGTCAACTAATTAGTAAACGGTGTCCAACCTAATCTCTGTATATATACAGTTTCTCTCTGTGGGTCTCTAAAGTTTGTTAGAGAATATCATACCTGATATGCTCATTTGTGCACAATGTTTCTTACCATTCCGTCTAATTATCCTTTCACATTGCACATGTAAACAAATCATTTTACACTTAAACATTGCATGCAATTCATTTATCTTGTTAGCTGAAAATGATAATGGATCCTGGATCCTGGAGATGCTGAGGGAGTAACAATGTTTTAGTTTTTTATTTCTAAAAAAGAACAGTGACAGAATCTCTCTTCTGTTGCATTTTATTGCACTTTTATTCAACTGTCTTGAATATAGACTTAGTAATAAGTTTTTGAGTCACATACTTTGTTTTGCTCTGTATTATAAATAGATTTTAAAAAATGCAAAAAGTTTTAAATGAGAAAATAATGAACACAAATGCAGTTTCCTCCTACATTAGTGTGATTTAATCGAATCTGCAATTCCCTGGAGTTTTAGGAAACATAATAATGAGAGCAGATAAACTTTTTGCATATTTGAAACTATGTGATAGAGAAGCCAAGACACTTTTAAAATCTTACCATAGATGAAATAATGCAGTTTAAGTGTGATGAGAAAACAAAATCTGTAATGCTGTGCAACATTTCTGTGTAAAGTCCAAACAGACCAAACCACAAAGACGTTTTGAACCCTGGTCTTGATCTTTGGGGAATTTGGACGTCATATAGTGTGTGTGTGTGTTGGTGTGAATCAGGACTGGGCTGCCGTGGACTGATGTCAGCAGCATTGTTCTTTCATGTCCATGACTGAATCTCTCACTCGCTTTCCCTCCAAGCCGCTTTTCTTCCAACGTTCTGGTGGCAGCCTCCCCAGTATCTCTGGTTGAGCATCAGGGATTCACACACACTTACTTGGCAAAGGCTTCTTCTCTCTCTGACACTCCTTCTCTGTTTCTTTAACAGCTCAAGAAACACAACTCAAAACACTGTCAAGTCTGGAAGTGCTTGTGCCTATGCCCTATTTTTAGGCTGGCAGTAAACCAGTGCATTTCATCTCTCCTTTATGCCTCCCTCCACCCGGTCTAAAATCTCAACTTATGTGAAGAACATCTCTTTCTCCTCGCTCTTGTCAGCTTGGTCTGTCTGTGATTTTTTTTCCCCTCTCTTCTTGCTGGACCACTTCTTTCTGCCTTTGCTCTCTCCAGTCACCGTGACAAACAATTAAACGAAACATCAAAAAAAAAAAATCACACTGTTATGTGACTCACTCTGACACAACCAAACATACACAACATTAAATCACCATGTTGTGAAACTGCCTGAGTCTGTCTGGAGTGGTATAATTAGAAGCTTTTCACAGCCATCGCTTGAATCAGCTGTTGCTGTCAGTAAACTTCTGGTTTTCTGTCATGGTCATGTCTTTGTCTGCTTGGTGAATCACATCGAGATTGCTTCCTTTTCTGCTCTCTGCAGGTTGGGGTTTGGTGACCTACTTGTTATTCAGAAAGTGTAACATTTTTCTGGCTTGTCACCTCTTTGCTTCCCACAGATATCATTGATTTGCATACATGTCTGTTTGAAGCCACCAGCAAATCAGCACAAAGGACACATTATTCTGTGTAAGACTGCAGAAGTGCTGATCTTTAAACCTTATAGATCCTTTATTGTGTTATTTTCATGAGACATACAGTGAGAAAAAATAGTATTGAACACAACATTTTTTTCTGTAAATGTATTTTGAGGTTTGGAAACACCACAAATAATCCACCAATTCTGTTTCTTGTTCAGATGTGATTTTCATTCTTCTAAATACATATTGAAAACTCTCACAGGCTTTTATTGAGTAGACCATTCCACCAGTTTATACTTCATTTATAATTGTGTTCCAATTGATGTTTTTATGTGCATTTTGACATTTGCAAGTATTTTTATTATTTTATACATTTATTAATTTATTGGTTTTCACATGAGACTGCATAGTGGCGCAGCTGGTAGAGCTGTTGCCTTTCAGCAAGAAGGTTCTGGATTCGATTCCTGTCCCAGGACTTTCTGAATGGAGTTTGCATGTTCTCCCTGTGCATGTGTGGGTTCTCTCCGGGTACTCCGGCTTCCTCCCACAGTCCAAAAACATGATTGTCAGGTTAATTGGCCTCTCCAAATTCTCCCTAGGTGTGAGTGTGTGTGCACGGTTGTTTGTCTTGTCTATCTCTGTGTTGCCCTGCGACAGACTGGCGACCTGTCCAGGGTGACCCCGCCTCTCGCCCGGAACGTTGGCTGGAGATAGGCACCAGCAACCCTCCCGACCCCACTAAGGGACAAGGAAGAAAATGGATGGATGGATGGATGAATGTCTTGGTTGATGAAGATGACTTTGTACGCCTTTCTATGACCTGAACCTTCTATGACATGATTCTCAGGAGGTGTTTTGGGATAGGAGGGGGATCATGGCCCCTCCTGGGAACCTCTTGGTGGCGTCACTGAGCAAAGTAGCACAATCGCTGCTACAAACACTGTTTTATCAATTGACAAGGCAACTTGAGTCCAAAATACGCTATAGAAGAGCACTGCGTATGGCTGGCACACAATGTATGCGCAGTTGCAAAAATTGTAGAAGCATCTCAGATAGACAAAAAGGCAGATGCATGTTGATGTCTATGTCACCACTGCTGTTTTGCTCAATTTCATGCCCACTGAGCAGTGAAGCAGGTGCTCACAAGTCCACTTGCGGTTTTGATCCCATTATCCTCTGCAGGTTTCTGTTTACCTTCAAGTGAGCACTCACTTTCACTCCTCCAGGTGGGACATAAATATTCACCCTGAAGGAAAAAGTCTAAGCTGATAAACTGTCCATTTAATCCAGGGGTCACCAGCTCCAGTCCTCAAGAGTTACCATCCTGCAACCTTTAGATTCACCTCTGCTCCAAAACGTCTGAATTCCCTCACCAGCATTCATTCCTCTCTGCAATAGGCTGGAAACGAGCGGTTTATTTGATCCAGGTGTGTTTGAGCAGAGACACATCTAAAAGTTGCAGGATGGGAGCCCTGGAGGACTGGAGTTGGTAACCCCTTATTATCTTTCCCCTTATTATCTAATCTTTTCTAAAAAAAAATGCAATTTGCTTCAGTTTTAATCTGTTATTGCTGTACAGGGAAAAAATAGATTTGTGCTAAAAAAAATTTGTGTCAACTAAGAAGTTATTGAGAGCTTGTTAATGAATTTGTGTTTTTTGCAAAACCAATCTTGCTAGAGTTTATCTAATTATAAGACTCATCCAAACTGATAATTTCTTTGACATGCATTAATGGGAGTATATTGCACTGACATTAAAAACAAAACAATAATTATATTGATTAGTGTTTGAGGAATGAAGAACTTTAGTAAATATGACCCATTTAACCAATTTTATTTTCTCATTTGTTCATTGGCAGAATGTCACTTACTAAGGCTTCAGCCTAAATAGCATTTAGCTTTACAAATTAAAGCCTCAAACCTAATTTGAGGCTTTTGAGGATAGGCAGTAGACTACTGCCTGCTCACAATGGAAACTTTGAGATTGCTACAATCTATTGCTCCACTAGGGACAATAATTCTAATCACAATTAATAAAAACACATTTTTATAATAATTATTAGAAATTTGGCATTTTTGTTGTTAAGCCCTTACTATTGCTAAAAAAAATTGTAGCAATCATTTTGATAAAAAGGTGCATTAGAATGAAAAAATATTATATTCAGGCAGTAAATACATGATACAATCCACAGAACTCATTCATTTTTTGTTTTTTTTTTGCATAAATTACATTTTAAACAATAACTTGCCATTTTATCCAAATGAAATTTAACTGCATCATTAGTTGAAGTTACAACTTTTGTTGTAGGAGTCTGTTTGTCCTCTGGAAATCAATTAGTCTCACTGTTGGCTGATTGATAGGAAATCATTTCATTCACTGAGCCTCTGAGAAAAAAAACATGAGAAAAGAAAATAAGAAAAATGCATTAGTTGTATTTCTATTTGCCTCCCTCTGGTCCGCAGTGGTTTGCCAAAAGGGAGAGTATTAGTTCACATTTTTTTAACACATCGGTGACTTTAATTGGAAGGCAGTTTCATGTGGGGGCTATCAATAAGGAGGACACACTGGATTGGGAACCGATGCATGCCTTGTTCTGCAGGGGTAATTTCATTGGGATTGTCCACAATCGGCTTTCCTGCCTGTTTCTATTACCCTCAGAAGTGGTACACAAATAAACAAGGTGAAATGAATGTGAAAAGCTAAGCAGACGGGTGTTACAGGGAGTTTCTGCTGTCCAATTGTCATGGTTGGGTGAACATTATTGTTACAGATCGTGTTTTTGTTTTTGACATTTATTGAGGTGTGAGAAAGTTTTCTCTCTGGGGAGGAAAGTAGTGCTCACAACTCAAATGCAAAAAAAAGAACAAGGGGAAAAAGTACATGAGTGCCCAGTTTTGAAGAACTACCTAAATTGGAAAATAAGCAAAACTCCAAAAATATGGAAAGGTTTAATGTGGGCAAAAAGAGAATGTGTTTCAGCTTGTTGAATGTTTTCTCTCTGCTAATAATGTCGATTTAAACAAAAAATACAAAACTAAGTCAATTACTAAATGTGAAACTATACCATAACAAACCAACAGTTGTGCACTACAGTTCAACACCAAGGTGTTCCACATACGTACAGGTTGACATGAACGTAGGATGAAAAGAGATGCACTAAAAGTGAAAATTACATTTGCTTGTGTGGTTATGGACAAAATGTGTATCTGCTCACCCACCACAAACTTTTAAATGTTGCATGTTTGAGTTGGCCTTTTCTTTGCACCTGATGAGGTCAGTTGAAACAGATGTTAAGGTGCTCATCTTTTTCAAAATGAAAAATTAAATGTTTGTTTTTTTAACAAAATTGGTCCAAAAAGCAGATGTGAAAGGGAATTTGATCATTCCATGAAACATAATTAATGTTCAACCTCAATCAGCTCAAAACATTACATAAACATTGTCACAAATACAGCAGTTTAATTCTTTTCGCTTGTTTTCACCAGTCTACACAAAGCAAAACCACTGCATAAATCAGCCCACTGTGGTCAGTAACTGTATAGCAAATCATCACAAACTTTTGATTTTACTGAAACAACAGCTGACATGGATGATGAAACCCCTTTCAGACATTTCCAGAAAATATCCCACTCACATCGATCATTGTAGTCGCTACCATCTGGGGGACTTTCATCCGTTCAGCAAGTGTTCCGGCTTCCACAAAAGATGTGTCTTCCTGCTCACGTCGACTCTCCTTTTTCATCACTTTTTTGGGGGAAAATGCCAACATGTCCTTCTCTGTCCTTCATATCTTTCCCATGAGTTGTAGTTGGTTACAAAAACATGAGATTATTTTTTTTTTAGGATTATGTGGATAAACTGCAAGAAGCAATTAAGTCAAATGGGAATTAAGATGTGTTTGTGTCTATTTCACACTTCAGCTGCCGATCTGTGTTCAGGAGCAAATCTAATTAATCCTGCACAATCGTAATGAAGTCATAATATTGTGGTTTTCATGCAAGACAGTCTCTCACATAAAAACTGCTATTGTTAACTAAAGACTGCAATTACTCCTCATTTGTCTTCCTGTTGTGTTTAGTTTCAATGCTCTTTTATTTACGCTGCATAAAAATATTTTATTTTTGTAAACTAATTACTCAACATTAGACACTAGTCTTTTTTGGTCTGTTAAGAATTTAACGTAGTTATGTTTGTTTTTCCTTTAACTTCAAAATTCTGCACTTATTTAGTTTGAGTTTCCACTTAAACAAACCAACGTTTGTCTTGAAAAAGTGGCAAAATTTAAGGAGTAAAAACATGTTTGCAAGATACTGCACATACTATGTGAATGGTGCAGAAGACTACCTAAAATTCTTCACGATCATTAAAAAACAATCATGTTGACAATGTTTTTACACGAAAAAGATGTGCAGAGAAAGCAAAATGCTGCCATGTTAAATCACTGCAGTGAAGCTATCAGAAGAGAAATGCAGCCCTCAGGCATATTTAGTTTTTGATTGGCTGCTGGAATGAGACAGAATGAGATGCATAGGAGTGCATCTGTTTCTTGTAAAGTATGCAGAACAACTCACAAATGTTGTTTGTTTAAGTCCGCACTAACCATAAATTGCTCTCTGTGGTGTGAATGTGGATGGTTAATTATGTAAGTCATTGGTTTTATGTTCAAGTCCACCCTGAGGACAGCATGTGTCCTTGAAAAGACGATAACCGTCTCAGTTTTACTTGGTATTTTCTTTGGTTTTGCACATATAGAAGATTCAAGGACAAATGGACGTTGTTGCTTGGACAATATAAAACAGACTATGTTTATTGTTTATTTTTCCAATATAGCTTCAAAGGGACCTAATTTAAATCAAAGTAAGAAATGAAATCCTAAATATTGATATATTTTAATATGATATAAATTTAGACATTGATTTCTAAGATATGATATCTACAGCTATTTCCATTCACTGTAGAAAATGACACAAAATCTGTTTCTTACAGTATGTCAAGAAATTGTATTGATTGTATTCTAGCATGTAGCATTTAAAAGTATTCCAATCTGACCTACAACAGGAACCAAAGGGATATGACATTTTAACAAACTCTCACAGTTTGGAAGACAATTCTTGCAAATATCATTTCAAAATGTTTGACTTTAAGATATGAATCTACATCTCATTTGCCATCCTTCATCCAAAATTGTTTTTACAGTTGTAAGAACTGTTTGAGATATTCTCATTACATTTAAGTATTCCAATTGATACAAAAATCCAAGGAATGAATTTTAACAAACCTACAGTTTGGCAAGCAATATCTTGCAAACATGTTCATAGATTTTACATTTAAAACATCCTGGGATATCTTCATCAAGTTTTCAAAACTTAATATTTTATCCATTTTCAGACAAATGGATGTTTTATGAAGGTTTGTAGCTTGTCTTGCAAGCAACATCATAGATTATTAATTTATCTAGAATTCACTAAATAATTCAAACAAGAGTTTTTCAATCTTGGAAACTCCTATCCCTGGAACCAAAATAATCTTCAAATGTTTAACAGAGTTCAATAGGCCCCGTGGATCTGTTTTATAACTAAATATTTTCCTTTAAGACTTTTGGGAATGAAGGAATAAGTCATTTTCTCTGTAATGTAAAACTACACATTTTTGGAAGTAAAAATTCAGATAGAAAGAAGGATTTTTGCCCATCTTGAAGTCTTTTCCAATAATATCACAAACAGCTATCATCCTTTCAAAACTCAGTTTACAGCAGAGCTTCAAAAGGGCTATGCATTGAGTTTGATAAAAAGCATGATTCTTCTGAAATGCTGGCTGAAGGAAAAAGGTTGAGAGTTTATCACCCTACAGCCTAATCTATTCTTCTTCTCTTTTTTTCCACAGTGCCACATCCTTTATAGTATTGTTATGCCAGAGGGGCTTCTTAGGGGTGCAGGAACTCTCCTACAGGGTAAGCTGATTTTTCACTGGGCTGCGTTGATGTTACATTGCAGCTCTATGGACAAAACTGTTTCCAACAGAGGAACATGTAAAAAAAAACTGAATTATTTGGGCAAGAAGAATGTTATCAGATTCAGCAGGGAGTCCATAAATGTGTGTGTGGATGTGACCAGAGCCATGTATCATATAAGAGAGCAGGGAGAGAATGGAGCTGAAAGATGGAGAAAAGAGAGAAAGAGAGGGAAGGTAAGACCTGAGAATACCCCTTTCACTCTCAAGTGAAACCTCAGTGTGCTGAGCTGAATCTTAATGGACTCCACTGTCAGAGACAGGGCTTCACCATCCAAGCCTCCACACAGAAAGGACACACACACACACACCCCTACACACCCCCGCACGCACACACATGCAATTTCACACAAAGGACTTAGTCAGGGGAGGGAAACTGCACCAGTGCAGATAAAGTAGACATTCTTTCACAAATTTGTATTTTTGTTCCAAAATAGTGTCAGGGAAAATGTGGCGATTGCAGTTTTATCAACCAATATTCAATTATCTGTCCTAAATATTCCAACAAGCTTGCAGGTCTGGCTACAACAAGCAACAGTGATTTTGCTCATCAGCTGATGGTGAAAATGGGTTTTAAATGAATCTGGTTACATGTGCACTTTTGTTGGTGAGTTGGTGATTAGATGTGATTAACAGAAACCACAATCTTAAAATGAACTAGAAATGTTGCCTTGGTGTAAACTTTTTTAAATGTTTATGAAAACGCTGACACATATTCCCATTGCTTGACAGAAATGTTTATAATTCACCCTTAATGTTCACAACTAGTTACTATGTCTAATTTGGCAAACAAGTGTGTCTATTCATCATCCATTAGTCAGTTTTTGTTTAAGAAATTCCAAATCTATCATTCATGCTGTTCAACAAGTAATTTATCCCACGTATTTTATAACTAAACAACTTTTATATATTTAAAAATATACCAACATTATGCAAACATTACAATTAAAACAAAGCAAATGCTTCTCAAAGAATACAATATATTCCAGTCTTCTTATAGATATCATAACATGTTTATCTTTCTTAACTCTAATATGCAAAACTTTACATTTTAATCTCCTATTGTGTTGCAGATTAAAGAATATTTATTCTTTCATACTAAAGTCTAGTATGAAAATAGACTATTTGTCGACACGTATACCTAGACTTAGAAAAGTAAAAGTTGATTAACTTGCCTGGTTAAAAAATATTTTTAGGTGATTTTCAGTATTTGCACTATTGATGTTTACCTATCACACATTTCAAGATTTCCAACTAATATGACTAGTAATATTTATTAATTTTTTAGACTGGCACAATATTTTTCTAATATTATTATAAATAACAAAATAACTTTACTCAGATTTAGTTTGGATTATGGCATTCAAAAATCCTTCCATGAAATATTTTCTGGTAGTGGTTCTGTGTCGTCATCAGCACCAAAGCTAAGGAAGGTTTTAGTTTTTGTAAATAAGTCAGAAATCAGGAAAGCGCCACTTCCTCCCTCTGAGATCGAGGGACATTAATACATACTGATAAATCTGTTGGCATTTTCTTTCTTGAGTGCTCAAATTCAGGAGACCTGTCTCTATCGCACTGCAAATGCATTCATAAGTGCACATTTGCATAATGACATATTATGTGTCTACAAAAGGAAACAACAATTAGACACAAGTTATGGAGCAAGGGAGCAGAGATACACCTGCCAGAAAGTTAGTGTTAGTAATCTATGTGTTTCATTACAGACAGTGATGGAAATAAACACTAAACCCATTCTGTGCAAGTCAGTCTGATCGAAGCAGTTCATAAAAGAACAAGCTGTCAAACCAGGTATTTTTCAATATGTTTGATGGTGTGTTTCATAACAAATAGCTTGACTCCAGAGCACACAGTAATTAGATAATATTTGTAAATGAAAAACAAAATTATGTTTATAATCTACCTCACGGGCAAATGCCATTTTCATTGTATTATGTTTTTACTTATCATCAGTGCTGCTAATAACTATAATGCAAGCATGAGAGGTAAATATAGTTCACAATTTATGAGTGCATACAATGCAAACGAGAAACAGTTTTGCGAAAACTCCAGGGTCTTCTCTGAGAGATAAACTCCATTGAAATTCATGGACTGACCTGATGGTGCTGTTTAATCATTAAATAATTCGTCCTCCTGCCACAGATGGTCCATGTTTAAAGAAAAAGCCAAATTATGCAGTAGATGTGCAAAAACAAATGCGTATGGAGACTTCATTAATACAGACTGTCCAGAAGTAAAGCTGTATGTCAGTCTGGTGCTGGTCCTTTTCAACTGGAGCTGAACATCTGTGCACACATATATTATGTCCACTGAGGACTGACCACCCCTCATCTCCCATTCTGCTGTTGGCTCTGCAGCTCTGAAAATGAACGTTAGCAATGGTTGAGCTTCAGTCAGCAAACAGCTTCTAGTTTCCATTCTCCCCTCTTCTCTCCACACACTGAACTTCTGTTTACATCCACTCTCAGGCAAATAAAGCTATATTAATGTTTATTGTTAAAAGTACTAAAACTTAAGTTACTCATTAAATATTTACTGTATGTGATAACATCCATCAAATATATTTTATTCATCATATAATTTTATTTTGATGTATTTTTTAATAAATACCATCCTTATTATGTAATTTAAATGTTTTATTATTTATCAGTCATAAACAATTAATGGAAAAATCCTGAAGTTCACATTTATTATATATTAAAGGTGTGATTTTAGTAACATTAAATTATTTCAGCTTTTAGTTTCCTACTTCATAGTCCAACAGATTAAGTGTATCTGTCACCCTCTCCCATTAACAATGTCAATCAGTCAAATATTTGGATATGTTTGATAAAGCATACTGATAGGTTAAACTCATTAATCACAAGAAATATGAAATTATTCAATAAACTACGTTTTCATGAATCTGCTTAATAGATTGTTGGCATATTTACATACAAACAGTTTTCATTATTTGTTTTCTCTTGAAACCTTCTTATAAATATTTGATATGTTGTTTATTTAATTGACACTTTAGGCTCTTTATAAGAGTAAAGGCATGTTGCAGAAGTGTGAGAGAATAATCATTATGCTGCTGTTTCTCAGTGGGAGTAAGTGATGGTTCGGATTCATTTCTGCACAAGTGGCATCTCCAATAGAAAGTGCCGATCTCCTCATTTTAATTTGCTGTAGACTTTCCCTCTTCACTTTTACTGTCATAAGACATTAATAAGCGCCAGCTCTGTATGTGCTCTCCTACCGGCCAAACAGCACCTTGGCATGCCAAATTGAGATCAGCTAAGAATTGAAAATGGCAGCACAAGAGTCACTTCAACAGTGCAACCCGAGCCAGCAGTGGCTGTCAAATGCTGTCCAGAAAGTGACTGTTGATTTTGGAAAGTTCCCATTGGAACAGCTGTACAGTCATAATGAGTTTGGAAAAGGTGTCTGTTTCACTTGCCTGGCTGAATGAGGATACTACCCAGATGGTAAATTGCATGGTGAGAGGAAATAAGTTGTGTTAATATAATAAAGATTTATCTCTAAGGCTGAACATATGGTGAGAAAACCTGAGAAGATAATATGAAGCAAGACACAATGTCTGGTCTCAGGAGAGAACGTGGTGGCTATATCGCTGTGGGTCAGGTTGGTTCAGCACCAATGTTGTCTAAAGCCTGAAGCAATGCTTTAATGTGATAGGCCTTTAGATCTGACAGTAAGTTTCATATTAGATATTTTATACATGTTGTTGAACATAATTCATTTTGCCAATGTGTTGTGTTTAAGGCTATGATGTAAAAATGCAAGTATCAGATTGACTTAGAACATTTTCGTTTTTTTTGTTATTCAAAATCTTGATGAAATAACTCATGAGACGAGGGAGAGGCTGCCTTTACAAACGCCTTAATATGTTGCATGACTGGAAACTCTTAGTAGATATGCAAAACAGACAGTTTGCTAGATATGCTTTATGGATTCTAATTAAATTCATATTAGTAAACATTTGATTGTTGTGCATCCATAATAAGAAGAATGATAAAATGTTCTTTTGTTCATCACAGTTACAACTGATAGTCTGTCCTGCATATTTAGGCTTTTTGACTGTTGCTGAAATTGCTCTCCTTAAATTGAACAGAAAATAAATGTGACTGCCACGATGAAACTCCTCAGCTTAGATGAGGTTTAAACTTTTTAGAAGATTTTAGTCTTTGGCTCTCTGTATCTCATCTTCTGCAAGAAATAAACATGTCTTTGCTAATGTGTCAACAACATTCTGGACACCACTGAAGTCATACCACATCAAAGCTCTTCAGCTGTGCCCTTCACTTCCGTGCAAAGGCTTCATTTACTTGATGTGAGTGATGTTGTATAGATTTGCGGTATCCGTCTCAGCTGGGCCCTCGCCTCAGGCTGTGTCTGACAGGGTGGCCTCCATTCAGAAACTGACACCTAAACTGAAACACTGAGTGCAAAGCAAAAACGCAACAATCAAAACCACTTAAGCGTGATCAGTTTGGCTCATCTTTATGTAACATCAGCTGTCAGAAGAATTAACAGATGGAGAAGCAACGTGGCTGCAAGGCGAAGGTCTATAAATGCTGTTGGAATGCGTATTACCAACAGTTGCATAACTATTACAATGCTCTGTGAAACTTCTGATATACCTTTGAACTTCTTCACATTTTGTAACATTACAGGCACAAAACTCAATGTATTACACAGAAATTTAAGGTGGTAGATAAATAGTTTTCATAAATAGAAATACTAGTGAATATCTCTACCAGCTTTGAACATAAACATTTAAATTGTTGCCCATTCCTTTTTGAAAATGTAGCTCAGTTAGTCTAGATTCAAGTCTTGCCACATGTTCTCATTTGGATTTTGGTTTGGAATGTGAGCCCCAGTCCCACAATCCTTTGCTGCGTAAAACAGACATTCTGTATTAAGCTCCATCCTTCTTCCCATCTGCTCTGACAGGCTCCTACGTCAATTTTACTGATTTGAATGAAAACCAAATAGTTAAACTTTAGACTCATCAATACAGAGTAAATTCTTTCACTTTTGTCATGTCATTACTTGTGATATCCATAAAAGTTTGTGGTAATGCTACCTGAATGTTAAAAGGATATGAATCTCACCTCCAGAGTCTCTCAGGAGTCATTTTCTCCCTTCGCCCTTTTCATCTTGGGTCATCTGCTTCTACCACCACCTCAGGCCTGTCTGCCCAAGTGAGTCTTTAGATTACCTTGAGAAATTATCTTATGCCAATATATATATCTATTCTTCTCAGCATGCAGCTGATTTGATGTGTCCAGCAGTTCAGTATCGCATCATGTAGATGACTCACTTCATTGCTTATCATTAACAATATGTTTTTCTTATAGAAACCTAAAGCTTCAGATGTGCCTTCTGAATGTCTTGTATCTCATCTGTTAGAATCCTTAATCTCAGCTGTGGAATATAGAGAATTTCCTATTGGCTTCTTGACAATAATGATGGCGCGTCAACCTTCCCACAAGACACACAGTTTGATATTTCCTGACAGGCAGAAACGCATTAGCCTCTGTCTATCCAGCTGCCATGTGGCATCAATGCAGGCAGACAGAGGCAAGGGAAGGCACAGATGGATCAAGACCACCTCGGAAACTCACTCTTGTCATTTTCCTGTAATGCTCTCACTGACAGTCTGAGTCATCGCTGTCGGTAAGGCAAATAACAACAGGGATGAGCAGAAACCATTAGGAATGCAGAGAGACAGCATAATATGAGATTATACAGGAGGTGACCCTGCCGGGTGGATAGCAGTCATAGATCCTGGATGGTTTATGGTCCATCTTTGTGTAGCCAATCAGATTTTAACAGTCAGCACAATGTTCTGTATGCAGGGTACGCCGTCTTCGTGGTCTGCTGGTTGTAACGAAGCTGAGCTGTTATGAAGCTCTGGTAACAGCAGAGGAATGAGGGAATGAGTGTTCATTTATTTGCTTCCTGTAAGTTCCTCCAAAACCACTACTACTGTGTAAGATTACCTCTAACAGCCCAAACATGTTTAATTGTTAATGAAACCACATATTTTGTACTGAAAAATGGGTTGTAAAATTATTACCAAGGAAGATTGTTTTTTTTTTGCAAGTCTTGTATTTCAGAATTTATTTTTTTTGTTTTGTTACTTCTCTTGCTGGCAATGTTCCTGTTTTTTTTCTTCTCACCATAAACTATGGATCAGATTCATAAACTTATTCCATACGCATGCTGTCAACTTTTCCCCCTTCCAATTTCCAACAAACAATTCTGCAGTCACCTATTTAAATCATAGTAATAATGTAATGCTTTATTTTTAAATAGACTTGCTGCACTTAAAATACAACATAGTTAGATTGTGCAAAATTGCTTTAAAATGGTTGTAAAAGCAGGTAAAAAACGTCCCTCTCACAGGTATAATTAAAGAAATCATTGTGGTGCAGAGCTGCAGTTCAGAACCAAAAAAAAAACAAAACTATCAAGGTAAGAAATGAGGAAAACTGATCTATACTGAGCTGCAACTACACTTCTCTAAACAGCCTTTTGACGTGACCACAGTGTGCAACTGGTGCATGTTAATGTGAGCGAGCATGTTTGTGTATTGATCATGTTTTCATGATGTTTGAACTTTTTATGGATTTTGAATTTCTTAAAATATTCAACACATGTCCTTTACTGACAGTTTGGATGCAAATTGACCATTTAAAGCTGATAATGAAAATGCAATTCTCCAAGTACACATTGAGATTGCATTAACATTACAATGAAGTCCTGAATGACTGCAGAACATGCATGAGGGCCAAATGTGCCACATTATTCAAGGTGTTACTATCCAACACAGCCTGAGTGCAGAGCAGGCAGTCGACACGGAAATAACTCCTTCCGAGTCCATCTGTGTCGATACTTGGCTGTGAACACACTGAGTCATAGTGTCACAGTGAAATGGATTCTTTCACAATAGGGACGTATCGACCACAGGCTGTTACCAGGACAAAATGCTTTTCTGATGGAAAACCTGGTTTGGAGAGGGGGGTAGACTGTTTGACACATAGACGGACTTCTTCGAATCACTATTTCTTACGATGCCTTAGCAGCTTCAGAATCACTTCAGACTGAGTGGAAACTGTGGTGCTTTACTGTCATACTTGCTGTTACTGCTTTTTAAACTGATAAATTGTCAATATTCTGAAAATAATTACATATAATAGTGAAAAGCATGATATTACATTTAATTAAAAGATATAATGTAATTCACTGTTGCAAATTATAACATGCACTTCCTGCAGTACACTAGTCAAACAAGTTTTATGAAAAAAACATTAAAAATCATATTAACCCTGACCACTAGCTATAATTTCTCTGGTTCTTTCCAGTAACTTTGATAATGGACTGTGCCAATCAAAGCATTAACTTTTTTCTAATTATTATTTTGCTCTGCCAAATATTAATGTACCTGCAGCAAGCAAAAAAAAGACAATTTAATTAATTAAACAGCTAAAACTAGTAAACATTTACTGCAAAAGAAAATGTGCTCAGTATCAAATCTGTGCACCAATGCATAGATCTATATGTTTTTTGTGATCAAAACAGAGTTCATCAGAGAACATGCTTATAGATGTATTTGCACATACAATATAATCTTTAGTTTTCTGTGAAAATATTTTCTGTGGACTAATGAGACAACTTTAGATTTAATATGTTGGTGGTAGTGCAGTGTTGTGAGGTTGCTTATATTTTTTAAGATCTGGATCCATGAATTCTGCTTCTGGCCACAAAATCTACACAAAGGCATGACTGTATGCTGCTAGACTGCAGGAATGATACGTTTACAGAGACATATTAAAGCAAAAGCTCTGTATTTAAATGTCTCTTCAATAAAATGTCCAAGTTGTCTTTTTGACAAGGCAGATAGTTTCTCACACTGAGCAGGAGTCTGCAGGATGATTCTTCCTGTGAAAGAGGAGTTCTCCTCTCATTCACAGTAGGAAGCATTTGCTGCAAAGGTAACTCAGAAATTCTGGATTTAGCAGAGAGTTTTAAATGTAGCATCAATCCATCCTACTTTGATTTAATCTCATGGCCTTCTAGCTATGAGGCAACAATGAGAACACCTGCAACCTAATCCAGGATTATTTCCAGAAAGTTTACCATGACATAACAAACATAATTGATTCCTCAGAAATCAATTAATCAGGAATTGATTCAATGGCTGACTGACACTTGCAACACTTTGTAAAAAATGTTAGATTTATAAGTCTGGTTGATTCCAAACGTAAAGTGTAGTATTTATGTATATGAGAACTTACTCAGTAGAGTAAATATCCCAATTGTTATTTTTCGCTAATAAATATCAGAATTTAATTGCCATAATTATTGCAGGTTCTTCTTTACCCCTGCATCGTAGCAGCTAATCATTTTAAATTTAAAGAAAGTGATAGAAGAGGACAAAAATGTCAAAGGATGTGGAGCATTTGTGAGGAGCTTTTCTTTTTTAATTTACATATGTTACAACAGTGTCAGAATCCCCTCTAGAGTCACTGTAACCTTTTATCAGCTCTCACAGACCTGACTGAAAGGACTGTTTTCTCATTGGATCGCGGTTCCAGAGGAAGTGTTTCCCTGAACACTTTCTCCTTCTTGAGTATTACTTACATTGTGCTAAAGGGTTTATTGTGAGCTTTGCACACACATACACACACATGGACACACTCATCTTAAAAAACTGCTAGGAACTGCACGTCCCTAGAGGAGACTGTGAATAACCAATTTTTCCAAGGGAGAAGTTTGAATTTTTACCCATTTCCATATAGAGAGGATCATCATTCATGAAATGATTCAATGGCTGACTGACACTTTCAACACTTTGGAACTTACAAATGTTAGATTTGTAAGTCTGGTTGATTCCTAATGTAAAGCTACATACAGTTTTCTTCTTGAAAATTTTAAAAAGAATCAGTTATCAGTTGAACTAGTACCAGATGATCTACGTTCATGTTAAATCATCACCAATCGATGCAGAAAATTCTAAAACTAAAGTAAAAAATGTTAAAATTATTAAACATTCGTATTAAAATTTTTCATATAAACAGTAAATTTAGACAGTTTTGGTTATATTTTTTTTATTTTCACTCAGGATGAGGAAATACCAGATATATTAAAAATGCAAAAACAGAAAAATGAAAATATTAACCATAAGACAAAAATATCTTAAATATATTAAGTATATTTAATTGATCATATTTACACAAGTAAAGGTAAATAAAAATGGTAGCAATGTTACTTTCATCACATTCGTATTAAAATCAACAGTTAATCAAATTTGAAAAAATAAATTGAATGCTATGGTTAAAGACGTAAGTTTGGGAGTTGAAAATATTAGGTTTTAGTTAGCTTTTTAACACAGCTCTCTCAGGACTCCCGGGAGGTTCATCCACAGGTGAACACCAGAAGACTTAAAGTGTCTGAATAATCTTTACAAAAATATCTATTTGGAGGAAACTATTGTATGACCAACCTGTTGGTACAGATCCAGAATGATTATGAACAGAAATGTGAGACAGTTTGTTGCTGCTTTACATTCAAATGCTGAAAAATTCTTTTAACAATCAAAATGACTCAGGATAAGAACAATTAATTTGTGATACTCTTGAATTACTATAATTGATCTCATTTTAAATGATTTCTCAGTTATGTTGTTTTGAGTCTTACATATATCAGACTCATACCATCAGGAGAGTTTGCTGCTGACCCACTTCTGTATCAACAAGACAGGAAGATGTTATGTTCCATCCTTGTAATTCTCCAGATAGCAAAAGGTCTGAAAGCTGCCTACTGCAGGTAAGATACTGACTGTCCATAAACACCTGACATGAACAAGCACAAGCACATAAAGATTTAAAGATTTTGTTCAGGACATTTTAGCCTCATGGAAAATCTGATGCAAAAAAAAAAGGAAGAAGGCAGTTTCACCGGTGTCATAGTTATCTAATCAGATCTCATTATCCTCTAACTGAAGTTGGAGTTTGCTTAACTTTTTTCAAAAGGCTAAATTCCCCGGTGGTTTTGCTTTCCTGCTGCCTTCAGTGCTGTCTTTCATTTCTGGGTCATGAGAGGGAAAACAGACTTGGGCATGTTTGATGTGTGGAGACAGTTCCTGCAGAAAAAGGTGTGTAAACACTCAGCAAGCTCACGCAGGAGGTAAACATGACGAGGCTTTTCTTACCCCAGTTTTCTCAACTTTGATGTTTGGGAGATGACATTAACATTCTGGAGGGAGAGTCGGCTTTGTGATCTGTTTTTCTGATATTCCATAACCTTGGAACGGGAGGTGCAGAAGTCTACACAGAATTTGGAGACCTAAGCATTTCTCACATTCTGCTGTTGCTGCTACGATCTCTCTAGTTTTTTTTTTCATGGTCAGTCTAACATTAAAGCATTTAAAAGACGAGGTTTCCTGTGGCTGTTCACCGTTATTACACCAGGAGTGGGCTCAGAGGAGTGCTGGAAAAGCTTCCACATGATTTAAAATGTGACTGACACAAGGTTTGCAATGGTACATTAAGCTCCATAAAGTGGCAGGGGAGGAGCTCTGCATTCACACACATCACAATGATTCTTATTTTAATGAGAGGAGGCCTCGCTGATTAAAAGTAAGCATAACATTTCCTTTGCATGTAAATGTGCTTGCTTGTCATTATTATGTCAGAAATGTGGTCTTTTTTTAAATTTTAGCAGCATTTTATTCAAATACCTTATTTCAAAAGGTATCTGAACCTTATGAAGTTGAGTTTGTTAAGCTGTAAAAATGTGGATCTTGCTCTTCACAACATCAGTAAGCGTTGTTGTCATTATGGGAAAACTCTTTATTAATTAAATGAAGGATGAGTTATAATTTCTACGGCATTCAAAAACCAAAGACCTTTTAGGAAACTTGCTTTCCATGATAGACCAGGCTTTAAATCTAAAACTGATTATCTTGAGATAAATAATTAGTTGTAAATAGATAGAAAATGGAGATAAGTAGCTGATTCATTTTAACTAACTGTTCAATAAACTGACTCCTGCATATCAGGTCAAATTAATTCCTCAAGCCTTTGCAAATCTTCAGAAATTCACTTGATTTGATTCACTGAAACAATTGCATCCTGATATATGTTGTATTTACAAAGGGAGTATATGTTTACAAGGTGCACAAGACAAAACCATTTATCAACTGAGATTGTGCACGAGAAAAATGTTTTGACTCTTTACAGTTCACTTCTAGTTTTGCTTTATATCAACGTTTTAGTTCAAGTTAACACCAGACAAACACATTTTTAAAACTAATGTGTGAAAAATATAATTGCTTCCCAACATCATCTAAAACACATAACGTCCTTGTGTGGCATATTAGAAAATTAAGCTTGTAAATAAATGCTCAAAACCTTTACTCTAGGTCACAAAAGGTAGTCCTACTAAATGCAATGCATGCAAACCTCTGATTTTGACAAAAGTTTTTAAAAAATATATAAAAATTCTCTCACTTGTAATTTTGAAATTTGTCAAACATGAATAACTTTGGTAATTATACCTCATCTAAAACAGGGAAGGTTTTGTCTTATTTAATATCAGATAGTGGAGAGAAATGTTTTTCTCTCTAAAATATCTGACCCAAACTCTAATACAAGTTCACTTTGTCAGGCAGAGATGATTTGCCTTTTTTTTCCCCACTGAGTCATGGTGCTCTCTTTCTTTCTTTTGAAACAGCACCTGGGGTATCTTCAAAGTCTCAGTCTTAAAAAGGCTTGGATGGTTTTTATTCAGAACATCAAGAGCAAGTTACTACAGAAAGGACACAGCCTGCTCCTATTGCCACAAGGGGTTGCTGTTTTGTGTCTTTCACAAATAAAGAGGTTGTCCTTGCTTTCAAAGCCAACCTTTTCCTCCTACACTTCCTCACGGCAGAAATCCCCTAAAATAGAAAGGAAAAAAACACACATCTCTTCAAACAGACCCACGAGTGTTTGGAAAACACTGATACGATCCTGCTTATGGCGGGATATGCCAAAGTAAGGAAAAAAGGGACATATCATGTAGATAAATGCAAGCCAAAACACCTGGGGAATACATGTTTGGGCCTTATGTTAATCCTCAGCATCATTCAGAAGAGGATTCACTGACATGAACCTGATTCCAAGAAGCAAACATCCTGGTTTTACAGAAAGATGCACAAGTGGCTCCAGACATCATGTTTGGTAGAGGCCCAATCAGAAATAAGCAGCGATTTAAGTTTTATGAATGGGATGTGTGGATGTGCATTGAGAAGGTCCTCTATGTTAAATATCTTCCAGCAGTTTCAGAATTTGAAAACACATCACCTAATAACATTAACCTCTATGGAGAGAAATCTGGAATGGCTACATCAGTCTCCTCTGTTTCCTGCAAACAGAGGAATAGCTTTTACCTTCATTTGTCCAGTCTGGTTTCCAGCTCTCTGGCTCCATTTTTATAATCCTGGAACAGCTCAATGGACTTGTAGTATGGGCCATTATTCACTCTAGTATTTTTTTTATGTTGGTCATAAGCCAAGGACACAGTCAGAAGGCAGATTGATTTCAGTACAGGGGCAGCTTCATAACAAACCTTTACATTAAACACTACTTTACTTTTAATTTAAAGAAATAGAAATCAAGAATAAAAAAAACCCATACAGTTAGATTTTATAAGTGTGTCTGCTGGATTTTTTTATGTGCAAATAACTCGTGAAATACTCTTTTTTTATTATTTTGTTTATTCAGGAACCAGGATGTGGTTAGATGTTCACCTTTAAAATATACTGGATGTTTTTATGCAAACAATAAGGTGAAGATGGGCCTCATCATTCTTTACAGTCTGCCATTTTTAACCTCAAGAACTACAGCTTGAAAAAATAAATAATGGTGAAATGATGCTTTATAATAATGTTAATACTTTGGATGGGCAATGACTTTAGGTCATGCTAGAGCTGTAGTAGTTATCACATATTATTGCTAGCTGCATTCAACAAACGGACTTTGACCAAAAACAGGCGATTTTCAGTGTTGTTATAATTTTTCCATCATTTCTTAATAATTCTTTCTTAATAATTCTTAATAATTTATACTTATCATGTATATTTATTTATTTATGTATTTATTTTCTTCACCAATATTGGAACTCTTGACACTAATTACATTGTTTTAATTAGGTGACATCACAGATCCTTTTTTCAAAGATCTGTGAAAAAAGATTCTTGGAAAAACCTAAAAAAAATCCATTTGAGGTTTTATTTTATGGCCATTAGAAAACAAAGTTTGTCCTAAAATCATTGATCACATTCAAATAATAGAGATGGATCCCTGCAGTTCATTTCTCACTTTCCTAATATTTATATCTACATTGGATGACTCAGATTTGCACTTTATTTGTTCTGATTCCACATTTGAGCTTTCAGTCCTGACTGGACATTATTTAATAAATAGAAATATAATTCTGAGTCCTAAATATGGAAGCTCTAATACTTTGTATATGAAACGCCCTGAAAGGTAACTTGGGTCATGAACTGAAGGAAAGCTATGACCAATCTGAGTTTCAAGACAGACCCCGCTGGCTTTGCTTCATGGACTTGGCAGGAAGATTGTTCCTAGCATCTCGGAAAACTTGTTATAATTCTTCTGTGAATTTCCATCGTTGCTTTATGTAATCCCAGACAGACTTTATTATCAGATCAAGGCTCAGGGGGAATCACACCATCTGTTGCAGGACTGCTTGTTCTTGTAACTCAAGATCATTTTTGGTAATTCCGCTTTGTGTTTTGGGTAATTGTCACAAAAGCAGAGTAAATTTGGAACAGATTGGATGGCTCACTGGTGGTTTTCATTATTTAGTTGAATCAAGAGCCAACTAAATGTATCCCTATTTCCCCATGTGGTTTATATTTTTGTCCATCTATAGTTTATAAAAAACAAAAAAGATTGTCAGTACTTCTGCTCAAAGTATCATTCTACAGAAGGTCATACACGCCTGAAGCCCATTTCTAGAATTTGAAAAACACCGGCCTATTCAAGGTAATCGTTACACATTCCCAGTGACAAAAGCCTCCCATGATGCCTGGGAGTCTAAAAACTGCAGTTATTGAATTTGAAATTGGTCTGACCTTCAGAGTTTTCTCCTGTTGATAGGAGTACAGAGAGGTGCCGATACCAGGTTTGTTGGAACTCACTATACAGATCTATCAATGTGAAGTGCATTTTCAAATATGTTTTAAAACCACCTGACGGTGAAACGTTTTTGAATAGTTAATTAATGTAAGTTTTTAAAATGACATTATTTGTTTGATTTATCTCCCTCTTTGCCTGCTGTTGTTAATGGTAATGATTAGCTATTTTCTATTTATTTTTAAAATTATTTTTTGAGTATTCTGACTATTGTTACATGTTTTAGCCAAAGACTGAGCTGGAGACAAATGCAGGTGAAGCCAAATGAACTTTGGCTTCAGTTAAAATGAACTTTGATTACAATAAAACATAGATTGTGGAACTTAATGCTAATTGACTTGTTGCTCTGAAAATTACATTTGAGCATAATATATAAAAAATAGATAAATCACTTGGATCAGTTTCAGATTTATTGGCATCCACATGGTGTAATAAACTAAACATCTAATAAAAATAAATTATTCTTGACCGTCTATGAGCCCTGATATAAATCCTATTGAACATCTTTGGATGGAACAGAAACAACCATCTGGAGAAGAAATCCTTCAAACCTGAGACATCTGGAGCAGTTTGCCATAAGTGGGCCAAAAACCTGTGGACAGGTGCAGAAGTGTCATTGAAAATTACAGAAACCGTTTACTTGCAATCGTTGCTGTTCTATGCTGTGAAAAATAATATTAAGTTACAGATGCCATTGTTTTTTTTTCCAGGCCTGTTTCATTAGCTATTTTTTGTGAAATGATTGTGTTGTGCCACAATTCAGAAACAAAAGTTACGTGTTCAAACATTATTGTCCATGTGTATAAACCATCAGCCAGAAAGAACGTGTAAAATTGTTGCAATCAACTAAGATTTAATTATAATAATTCAGAGCTTTTGAAAGCTTTGTCTCCACTGAAGGGTAAAACAAGTTTGCAATTAGCATTTTGATAAAATGAAAATAAAAACTGTTGCTTCACATTTGATACTTATTTTCCAGAGATGCCTCTCATTTCTAACCAAAAATAAATGTCTTTATATTAAACTTATGTAAATGACATACTTACAGAAGGGCTGGTAAGTTAAGTAATATGACAGCAGCAGTTTTATGAACTACATGTCAGTATTAGGTAGTTCAATGGTCTCTGACATGTTGAAACACTCCCAAAAAATGATCACTAGGAAAATACAGGAATGACTTGCAACCCCTGTCCAAAGGATAACTTTGGAAATATATATTTTTAAATTTGAACCAGAATAGAGCTACAAATTAATACAGGATTAATCAAATCAGAGTATGGAGAAATAAGACATTTCTTAAAACTTTTGCATAGAACTCCATTTAGAACTTCGCTGTGTATGAGAAGACTTCAGCTCCAAATAATTGTCTCTGTACCAAAGGCATCCATTCCGCCAGAAGCCAGAATGCTGTTCAGGGAATGGATATCATGCACCGGAAAAAGCCATTAAAAATTCCAGCTGCTCTAATTTAAAAGTAACATTTTATGGGGGGTTGCAAAACGAATGAGTTTATTTTGAAAATGTTGCTTTGCATTGAAATTCAGGGAAACTGAAGACGATCAGTTTTAAAGTTATAGGCGTTTTCTCTGGTCACCCCAGAGCAGCAGTTATGCATCTTAGTAAGTTTGTGACCAACATCTCTTTAACAAAGATGTTGTTTTACTACAGTGAAGTATAAGAATTGTTAAACATTATGTTAGTTATTTTTTTAAAATATGCCATGGGCATATAATAGTCACAGGCACAGTAGAATACAAAAGGAGAAAGGGAGCGTGCTGCACCAGGGGGAATACCTACTCCCATAAAGTCTGTGTATGTGGATCTATGCGTGTGTGTGTGTGTGTGTGTGCACACATGAAGCCTGATGACGGTGAGAAGAGCAGAAATGATGAAGGAGACTGACAGCATTTCTGATTCCTGCTCGGAGCTTTATTCGACCTCTTTCAGCCCTGAACATCTGGATCGCAACGCGCCTTTGTGCCAGCGACCAATTAGGGATTGATAAATTAATTAATGCTTGTGAAGATCTGAATATGTGCCAAGCCGTCATCACTCCTAGTGTGCTGGAGAGACAGTTAAGTTAATAACCCATTTTATTTCCCAGTCTAAAGGGTTTTCATCGCGTATTTTCTGACGAAGGAAGGGCATCTGCAGCTCGGAGCGCGTTAAGTGCGCGCGCCTGCAGCAGCAATCCAACAAGTGGACGCATGGATTTGCTGGAAGCAGATTTAAAACCAGGCAATCAGTTGAAATGTGACCTGCCGTTTTGAAACGAATTAAATCAGGAAGCAACATCCTCCGCTACTTAACGTGGAGCTCATCCTAACCAATCGTAGTGCGGCGGTCAACGCAATTTGCGCGCAATGTGCACTTTTCAAAAGGCTGCTGTATTGTTTTGAACGCGTACAACTGAACTGCAATGAGGTGAGACTCCCTCTGCTTTTCTTCTGCTCTTCATTCATGGACCGAAAGGAAGCGTGAAGCGAACGCGCTACGGATTTCCCGCATCTCCCAGTTCACCCCCCATGCTCTCCATCCATGAGCACGCTGCTCCGTTCCCTCGGTGACCGCAGGGGGAAGTTGGAATCAAATTTGTAGACATTTCTTTATGACGAGGGTGGAGGTGGGAGACACAGATTGCAGTCATGCCGATGCACCCAGTCACCTCCACGTTGATGTATCGGGGCATCTGCACCATCCCCGACATCCTCTCCTACAGCGCCCCGGTGAACCTGCCCGAAGACGAGGTTGAAGGTGAGAATGCACCTGTTCACACGGACCGGCGGCCATCACAGGGCTGTGAGTGAGTGGATATTGACAGTATGAATTCATGACAGGGTCATACAGTGACATGTGAGCTGGTGAGCTTCCAGCAGGTAGCTGCATGACGGAGGCGCATGGTCAGGACCTTGGACACCTCTCAGATAGATTTGGGCATTAATAGTTGTACTTATTGCTGGTCTTGTTTTTTTTGTTGTCCCATTATTAGGTTGAATGAAAGAAAATGTGCCAAATAATCAAACTTTGCCAACTATGTCACTTATATCAAATTCAAGCTTCTCTTAAGTGTGCAGCCCTTTCTGAGAGTCACATTTGTAGTAACAAGCTGCTCCTGATGAGACCAGCGAATAATTTGCTAAATAAATATATAAATAAATAAATTGGGGGCTTATGGCTGGAAGATGGATTTATGGAAGCTGGATTGGCCAGGCTCATTAAAGCTGGACGCACACATCTCTTAAAGGTCATGATTTTCTGTATACATTTATATTTTACAGCTTCATCATATGATGTGAAACTTTTGCACTAAAGCTGGAACATCAGTATCATCATCTCTCATTTATCTGTTTTTAAAGCATCAGTTTATAACAGGAGGTGCAGTGACACAAGTACAGCAGTATGGACAAAAATTCTTCATTTTTACTTCTTGTGATTATAGGATGTATTTAAGTGAAATAAACACTGGTTCTGTTCTATGAACTACTGATATAATTTCTTGTTTTTAAGTGTAAAACTAGCAGTTAAGAAATCAATATTGATATGGTGGAATAACCCTGACTTTCAGCCTCAGCTTTCATACATAATGGCCTGCTCTGCTCCATCTTTCACATTGTTGTTGTGTTTGATGATCTTCCAGTCAGTAGCTCATTAAGAACAACGATCTGTTGGATCTCAGCATAAACTGGAATGAAATGGCTGTCACATGTAGAGATGCTAAATTCAGAAAAAATAGCAGTGTTTTTCACAATAAGACAAGCAAAATATAATCATTAAAGATAAAACATAAACTGGTTATGTTGAGGAACTTTAACCTTGATGAAAAGAACAGCTTATGGATTCGTTCCTTATTTTTACCTTACAGTTTGTACTTTGTTCCATGTGGACAAAATGCTCAAAAGTCATGTTTAGAGATTTGAATGCACTGGTTTACATTTTCAGATATCACTTTGTGTGCCTATTGGAAACTGCAGTGCAGAGCACAAAAGCTATTTTGACATTTCTGAATGCCTTGATTGGCAGATTGAGACATCACTGTGTGCTTCTACTTGAAAACAGATTCATTCCCATTGAAGCATTGACAGAAGTCTATATGAAAAGCACACCTTTTCTTTGGATGGTAGTGTAGATTTTTCAAGGAAGTCCATGAAATTGTAATGTTACTCATGAACATACCTGCATAATACTAACAAACATAATCTTTCTCCTCACAGGGAAAAGTTAAATTAATGAAAAAACAAAACAAAAGAGGTGGGTTATGAGCAATTTTCATTTTTCATTGTTTTCTTTTAGCAAAATGCTGCAACATGTAAAGGTTAAGATTGGCATTGTAGTTAAGTTGTTCACACAGTGTTGCTTTAAACAGCATCTTAAATGACTCTCTGCAGACCATAAAGATGGCCATTCTCAATCGTCGTCATTGATATTTGCTTCAGAGAAGCCAAGGTTGTTGAGAAAGTGGATCTCTGTTTTCCCTCCCGCCATTTCAATTTAATTTACAATCAAGCTATAAACAGGCAACACTTCATTTAAACGCTAATTAAACAAATCTACTTATGCCGGCTGCACACATGCTGTCACAAGACAAACAGAGCCATTTGGGCTTTGCAGCTCAAGACGTATTGGTGGTGTGGCAGTGGAAGCACCGGGATGCTTTGCAGGCAGCATCTGGGAACAGAGGTTGTTGCTGTTTCAGTTGTTGGAAATTATTAGCGATTCTATGGGAGAGAAATCTCAGAGGCTGTGGGAGAGGAAGGCTTTCCCCACATGGTCACTGACTTAACTGGACGTTGTGACTGAGGGTTTGTGGAGTGGGATGAGAGAAGCAGAGTAAAAATGTTGGATTCGTTATTTGGCTTAGCAGACGCATATATTACTGCTTATAGATCAAGAGTTGTGTTCGGAAAACAATTTAGCATTTAGCTTATCAAGACGAAATGCTGCTTTTAGCACCATTATCTTTGTAACTTTTCAAAGACAGATGAAAGTGTTACAAACCAGACATTAAGTGTCTGGTTTGTCAGACATTAAATGATTTTTACAAGTCTCATTGAGTCTTTTATGCTGCATGGCTTTTTAAAGATACAGACATACTTAGCAACACAGCACTTTGTATTAAAACTGCATTTAGGATGCTTGCACATTAGAAAAGTAGTAGTTGAATCACTTTGGGGAGAATGTGAAAACATTCACACCTTTTGATTTGTTTCAGTTTTAAATAATGTCTTACGGCAGGCTAAATGTGTCTGCTTGTCTAGACCCGAGTTTCTGTGAACTTTCACAGCTGTCTTAACAATCCAGACTAAGGTTCAGTGTCCAGTACATTTAAATGGACCAGAGTTATTTTTTTTGTTAAAATGTTAAAATTGTGACATTTTTTTATCCTCTTACATGATTATTTAAATCATGGAAGTATTTGCTTTTAGAAATTCAAGGAGCATCCCCTAAACCAGCAATCTGTTGGAAACATAATGGAAAACTATTTTCTGTAAAATAAAAAGAAGCTTGATAATTCTGAGCTTTTTATCTCAAAGAAATAATTTTGCAATTTATGTTAGATTTAACCGGGAGTCAATGAAGAAAGGCTAAAAGAGCCGGCAAAATCAATCAGGTCAAAGCTTCCTGACTGCCTACTCTTTAAACATTGATAAGTCTTGAACTCTTAAGAGCACAGAGCAACATTTAGTACCTTGCGATTGAATTTTGACAGTGATTTTGTTTCACAAATGACTTATTGATGAGAAAACTTGCTGCTTGAACGACAGTGTCTCATCATCGCTCTCATCTCTGGAGAAACGGACGAGAATTGGCCGGGAGACAGAGGTGTCACATGCATCAGCCCGACCGTCAGGGACGTGAGGCTTTGTCACAGAAAGAAATTGTGCTTTGGTGAATATGTGAGTGTGTGTGCAAATGCATGCACCGGGACCAAAAGCTCAAACCGGGGATTTGATTTTCAATTACTGCAATGGACACCTTGGGAACAGACCAATGGCACAGTACTTTGAGGTTGTGAAGACTGTCAAAGCTTTGATTTACACAAAGCTTTTTAGCATCTCTGCAGGGCTTTTTAATATTGTACATACATGCACATATGTGTGTGTGTGTGTGTCTTTGGAGGACGGGTGGGCAGAATGTGGAGGGAGGTGGCAAGTATCTTAATGCACAATGTTGTGAGCATAAATTGAATTGGACTCCATATTCTCAATTTCTCCTCCCACACAAGATGGAAAAAACAGTTGATCATATTACTGCAGCTCAATATAGTTTAGACCTCCTCCACTAGCCACACACGGACTCTCACACACACAAGCTCGGTGTCAATATCTCTGCAGGTGGAATTAAGTGGGTAGCCCATTTCCACACTGCCTAACAACAGCCCTATTGGAAGAAGCTTCAAAATACTCCTGGGGCTGAGCTTAAAGCTTTTGCATTATTTCCCAAAATGGGAATCATGTAAGCAGTTGCCAGCAGTTATCTACTCACCTAAATATGAGATATTGACCATCTTTGTATCCCTGCAACAAAGTTAAGTTTTGCATTCTTATTTTATGCTATTGATTTAGGCTAAATCCAGTTTTTTTGTTTGTTTGGCCTGCTTGATGACTTTTACGTTCATCACTAAAACCGTTTTCCTCAAAGCTATTGGGGAACATTTAGTTCTGTTTTTTTGTATTATTTCATACCATGATTTTCTTAATTATAGCCAGATTTCTTCTGTCGCTGGCAGACTCTCTAGGGAAATGTCCCAAAAACCTCAAAACACCTTCATTAGTTTGAGAATGAAAAAATCTATTTAATAATGAGCAAATAATAAATTGTTACATTGGAGGAATTTAATTCAGTTGACATACATAGGTGAACTGCTTAAAAAAAGCAATCTAGCTTTGTCGGGTTAGATTTGTATGTCAATGCATAAAACACCCCAATACACTGACCTCTAAATATTAATAGTTCTCCTGAAAAAAAGATTAGTAAAATGCCAAAATTATTTTTTCTTTGCAGAAGCATAATTTCTCACAGAAAAATATGTAAAAATCCACCCTTTAATTTGATAACATTAATCTTTGTACAACCCCCTTTGGCTGTATGGACAGTTTTAGTCTTTTTTATGTAACACGTAATAACAGAGGAGCTCAAAGGAAGAGGGATTCCTCTTTATTCCTCTCATCCAGAATTCTGGGTCCTCTTGGCGTTCTCTTCTCTTTGTTTCATCTGATGGGTTTTCTGTCATTCTATATTCTGAAAAAAGTTAAATTTTCTGTCTAAGTAATCATTTCTCTTTTGATTTGGCAATATGTTTGTGAATATCATCCTACCACTCATTCACAGTTTATTGGCAGTAGCCAGCAGATATTGTGATGTTTTAAACATGCCAGAATCTCTATCATATTTAACAATTGTCTGTCTTGAGGTGTTTTTTCAACATATCCTGATTTTCATCCTAACCTACCTGGAGTGTTTGTTCCTGAAAAGCTCAAACTTTGCCTCCTCTGTCCAAAACACAGAGTCCTAATTAAAGTTTGAGTGATGATGCGACGGTAGATCAAACAATTCTTCTCTTTGGCATGCCTCCTAAACCTAATAGTTGTTAGTGTATCAAATAAAATTCAGATACAATATTGTAAAAATCAAAGATGTTTGTATTGTGATTAAATGTAGATGAAGGAATAGGAATGGTTTTGTGAGGCTTATGTATTTCAGAATACTATGAAACACCAGAAATAACACTAAATGATGAGCACTGAGTAATTGCACTGAATATATAATTAGAGCATTTATCACCTCATGCAAATTTATAAAGACAAAAAACAAAACTGGCTCTTTTGGATTGTGGTTATTTGTCTTTTTGACTCATAAAACCTCCAACTAAAATGTTTCCTCAAGCTGCTCAGAGGTCCGAAGTCACTTTTATTCCAGGAAGCAGTTTTGTTTTCAGTAGTAAACATCTGAAGCATTAAACAGAGCTTTAGTTGTTCCCTTGCCATCAGTTTTGCAAATGCAAATAGAATTGACTGACAGCTTTTAGAAAAAACACAGAGCTTCTAATGGCATAAACTGCCTGTGAGGCATTGTTGATGTTACTGCTAGACTCCTACAGTATCTGCAGCAGCAACATTGACTCATTCCTTTGCCCCGAGCTGCAGGGTTGACTTCCATTCCTCATGAAATACTTACACGAATACAAATGAAGATATTTAAAGATGTCTGCATTTGCTAGGAGAGACAGAAATTATGGGCACAATGTATAGTGTGTAGAATCAGTGGGTGGTGTGTGTGTGGGTGTACATCTGAGGGGTCAGTGGAGACTATTTGAAGCTTCTGGTGTCTAAAGAGTGAAACACACAAACACACACAGTAAAATGACCAATCAGGATGGAGGACGATATCCTGGCTTGTTTTAATTTTCACATGGAAACGAAGCAGATGTGTTTACTGAAGTCAAACACCTATTTTTCTCAAGTGTTCAGCTCAGCTATTATATATCTATCAGTGTTCTGTCTGGCTCTCATTCCAACAAGAGGTTTCAAATATTTTAGAGGAAAATTGAACCTTCAAAAAAAAGAACACAATTAGAAATGAATGCCTTTTAAATTACCAGCAATATGAGACTTTAACTTTCAAACTAAGTATGTCTTATTTCTTAAGCTTTAAATATAGCACCCGCTGAAAGCATTCACACCTGTTGAACTTGTTCATATTTCACAATCACTTACACAAACTTCCATATATTTTATTCAGGAAAAAAGTGAGAATATAAGTTTGTCATTTAATACGCCAAGTAAAATCCTTTGCAAAAGTCACAGAAACCCACAGTTAAAAAGGAAGAATAGTTTTTTGTAATACCAATCAATATGTGAAGAAGTAGCATAAGCAAAACCTTTGCTGAAGAAAGTCATGAAAGTCATGTTTATAATTTGCCACAAATTACGCAAAGAAAAACAATCAAACCTATAGCAGAACCTGTAGTCTTGTCTGCTCAAATAAAAATAAATGTGAATTTCTTCAGCATTCATAAAGGTAACATCTGACAGAAAACTAATGCTTTGCATCAAACTTATCACCCCACAACCAGTACTGACACAGGATCATGACAGCATTATCAACAAAGTCAACTTTACAAATTTAACTAAATAATAACAAAAACGTACATTTGTGACTTTGCAAATGTGTTGCACTGGAAAATAAATCTGTCTACTCCTTCATATGGCTCCGTCCAACACTATTCCCACTCTCCATGATGCATGGCTGGCTTACACAACCTGCCAGACAGACGAACAGACAGGCAGGCGGGGATGAATTTCAAAATGGATTTCTTGAATGTGTCACCTCCCTGAGTTTGGTATATGAAAAAGCTCCACTTGACATAGATGGTGATAAAGATGTGAGCAGAAATGAGCCGTCTCTCAGAGGTTGATGTGACCCAGCACTTCAGCTGGTGAAAACCTCTTGTTAAAAGCATCAAAAGAGTTTTATACCATTTGAATAGTGTTTGTATTAGCATTCCTTAATGTACATATCTAAAGAAAGCTAAAATGTATAAATTAATTGTAAAACATCTTTTTATTTCCAAAACATATTTGAACTGCTAAAGAGCAAGGTAGAAGTTTACAACTTAAACACTGATCAATATTCTGGCCTGAGCACTATTTTAACAGGTTTTTATTCATGCTTTATTTCTATTTTTGTCAGGTGTTTCTACAGAAATCTTCAAAGCTACACAATGTAACATTTATTTTATAAAATATATTTTTTACACTGATGGCAGATAAATGCTTTTCCTGTAACAATAAGTTGATTCTCTGTCATTAATACATTGAACAGCATATACACTAGCCTGATTGGCACCTCTAAGAGCTTCCTCTTGACTCTAATTGGTTGTTTTTGACTGGGACCATCTTATTACTACTAATGTAGTGGCATGATATTTTTTTCTCTGAAATGTCTTTCTTTTAATAGAAAATACACCGATCTACTTTTGCTGGAAACCCAAAGACTCCAAAATGGCTTTGTAATTTGCTTTTGATTGAAACATGTCAGTACCTTTGTTTCTCCTATGATTCTAAATCATAGCATGATGCTTTTTGAGATCTCTTATCAGCTTCTTTCTGCAATTTAAAATTTTCAGAAATGTACAGAAAAAAAACTATTTAGGGTGTCTGAAATACTATGGATAATTACAAAGTAAGCATTGAAGGAACATTAGTTTTTAAGTCAAATATGTTGCTTATAAGCATTCGTTGCCAAAGTGCATCTTCTATTTGTTATGTCTAAGTGAATGCCTGTTAACACGCAGCATAGTCAAATAGCACAAATATCAATACTAGCTGCACAATATTGAAACAGTTCAGTGAGGCATAAAACTGCTTTAGACAAGTGATTATTTGGCTCGGATTATAATTTTCTTCAGGGAAACCTCAGCAGACTGACATGATTTTTCAACCATCTTAACAACAATCAATGGCAGAGTCTGTCTTTCAAACAGCTTCCTGTATTTTATTCCCGGTGCTGTTTTAAACTATGCTGCAGGAACAAAATACACAAACAATGTTGGCAATCTGTTTAGAGGATAACCTGAAAACTTACACTTCAGTACATTTTGTGAAGAAAAATGTATTATTCCATCTTGTATTTTCCTGTTTATTTCTCTCATATGGGCCACTATGCTCCACGTTGGTTCTATGTTACAAAACCAGAGCACATCTAACAGCACAAGCAAATCATAGTTTTCACCCATTAACTCTAGAAACGAACCATCCTGTTCTCCACACTCTCTGCTGCTCGTTCCGCAAAGTTCATGGAGAAACATTGGAGTGGTTTCGTTTTTGTTGCTTTGCATGAGTCTTCTCCAGCCTTTATGATTTTCTTCTCAATTTGCTCAGTTTTGGTGCACAGAGCTTCCCAGTGCATAATATAAGACATGAAAAGTATCCAGTATATTCCAAGTAATTTTTATGTATGATTAGAATCATGTTTATAGATGTACTATGGTTTTCTGCAAGGTCCCCAGGAGAAGAAACTTATAATATTAGAAACCAGTTTATGTTTCTTCAAAAGATGCCACTATTCAAATACATAAGTAACTAAATTTCCAATATGTCTTGTTTCTTCAAACTTCAAATATCCTCTTCAACAGCTGACATCAAATAAGAGTCATTGGTAAAATAAGCAGGTATAAATTCCCAGTAGAGGAATAGACAAGTTTTTTTCCAAATTACTTAACTCTGCTTAATAAATGTGGCACCATTTAATAGAATTAAACAAGCTTTCACATAATGAATTGTATCTTCTAGAAGTTGTGCTACAACAAAGAAATAATTGATCAAACACAAATGTCCTTGTATATTTTGTAATGTTTTAGTCCTGCAGATAACACATGGACTTGTTAAAAAAGAAACCTGTTTAGTTAAATTTTTTAGAAAAGCACAATAGAGAAGAAGATTGTTACAGTTTAATCCATTTTGACTGGGTTTGCACATCTATGTCCCTTTACTATACGTGTTAAGTGAAAGAATTGTGTCTTTACGGTAATAATATATGCCTTTATATGCCAAAATTAGAATGAAAATATGGCGTTGCTAAATTCTTGCATGTAAATCAATTGACATTTCAATCACATCAGCAAACACAGTCTTCTCACAAATTCTTGGTTAATCTTTTTCTCTGGCTTCACTGTCATCTAACCTCGACAAAATAGGTCTTGATAGAAAGCAGGAGGTGCAGATTAGCGTAGAATATTGTGAAATGTGATGATTGCAACTGTCGGGTAGGTTGAATCAAAGTAATTTATTCCCATTTTGATTGACTGCCATGAAGGAGTGACTCCAGCAGACTTTATTACCTGTGAAATCAACTATGATGAGTTCTGGAATGTGAAGGCCTTTTTTCCTTCCTTTGATAAACAATATAGCCCAGTCCGCAATAGACTAGACAATTCCCGAAGCGTAAAAAACTCATCTATAAATGAGATGACACCATTAAGTTGACAAACCTGCTAAGACATTGATGAATAATCTGCAAAGCATAGCAAATGCTTTTGATCGCTCACATCCAGCCTTTGCTTGAAGTGCTTCTCGCAGGTTTTTCTTTTTTTTTTTTGCCTTGTGGGTATTGGCCTGGCTCAGCTTGGTTTTGTGCTGTGATGATGAAAACTTGCAACTTTAAAAAGAATAAAAAAATAAATAAATTGAAGACAGATCAATGATACTCTTCCCCTCCTGGGAAATAAAGAGAAAGAACAAAAATCAGCGAAAATTTCACAGCCGTTTACCTTTTTCCATCATCCAAGGTCAAGTGGGGTTTAAAAAGTTAACTTAGAAAATGTATTATTTTTTTTATTATAAAGCATCTCATCCACATTTACCTTTCCGCCCTCTTCCTGTTTCTTTCTTTGCTTATATTAGCGCTGCACTAGTAAAGTTAATATCCCTAAAACTTCATGCCACCCAAACACTCAAATGGGATTTTCCCTCAACATTCAGTCAACTTAAAAACTTGCTGTATTCTTCTTTTGTATTCTCCAGGGACTTGTTAGAGGCCTATTATGGTAATAGAAAGTCTTCTGGGTGTTTGAGCAGGCCCGTATCTGGCTGAAAAAATGAACTGAGGTTCCTATAGGTGTTTAAAAATAGTCGCCCTAGGTTCACACAAACAGCACTGCAGTGTTTTTCTCATCCTGATAAGGTCTTACATAAAGAGTGGGTGTGCTGCAATTACTGATCCAAAGCAGCCCTGAGCAGATGTAGGTCTGACTGAAGCAAAGAGAATCTATGGCTCTGGAAAAAAAGAAGCTCTGGATTATGTTCATGGATACTTCACTTTCACAAAAACCCTGGCATTAGGTTGTTATGCTCACAGTTGCACAACATGTAATTGGCTTTTTTTCTTCTTGCTGTTATTTTTAGCAGCAGTAAAGCATTAAACGTAAAACGTATTGATGCTCCGCTCAAGGCATAATTCAAAAAGGTAAATGTGTCTTACATGCAAGAATGTTTTTCATTTGTGCATCTCCATGCGTCATCAAAAATTGATTGAATTCATTAATTGAATTTAAAAAATAAATTGTACATGTATTTCTTACACAGAATAATTGATTTCAATCATTTATCTTTATTTCTAATGACTGTGGATTACAGCTAATGAAAACAAAAGGCATGATTGCCAGAAAATTAGAATATTGGCTGAAAATAATGGACACTATCATAGAAGTGACTGGTGTTATCTTGACAGTTTCCCAACTAGTAGAAGCCGAAAGTGTCCAAAAGGAAAATAGCTTGGAGAAATCTATTTTATTATTGAGAAGCACCTTTATGTAAAGATCCTTCATGTTTGCATGAATCATCTCAGTTTTAGCTGCTTTTACTGTGTACGGTATGGAAAATGATGATCTTTCCCGTGCTTCTCAGTGATATATATGCCACATATGTGGTGTGTACTGCACTATTCTCTGTGGGAGTTCAGCTTCAGATGCTTGGCTCTCGGAGCTCAATCTGAACTTGGGTTTATCATCCTCCATTGAATCACACCACAGGGGACCAGGCGGCTTAGCATCTCCGAAGGCCAAAAAGCTCTTCAAAACATCAAAGCAAATACTGCACACTTTCAACCGAATTCACACCTTCCTGGAGGTGCTGGGATCTCAGAAGATGCAACAGTAGCAGTCAAAAAACAAAACAAAAAAAAACATGCATACATGTAGTTATACCATAAAATGAAACAGAATATGGTGAGAATGAGATTAATCTGTCAGTAAAGGTAAAAAATAGCATGTTAAGAGATATTAAAATACATTTTTATTCTTGCTTTTATTTGAAAAAGAGCCAAAAAGAACCCTGCTGAGTTATTCCTTTAACATGGAACATATTTGATAAATTCTGTATTAGCTTTGGTGGTTTGACACAAATGTTTAGCCACACTCATGCAAGATTTATAACAACACATTCATTGTTTTCTGTCTTTGCTACTCTCTGCATTACGCAGAGTGAATGCCTCTTTATAGGACAACTATAAAATCATTTAAAAAAAGTTTTTAAACTTATTGAAAACTGTTTGCTTTATGTATTATGCAAAATTCTCTCCGGCTCAATAAGCTAAGATTTAGCCTGAGATGCGAAAGCTGTGGACATTGTGAGGCTTTTATGGTTGGCACGCCTCTTTAATGCCACTTGAGGATTGGGACAACCAAGTTGGAGTGATGGTGGTCCCAGAGAGTGTGCTCAGCTATTGCACTTCTCAGTCTCCCATTTCTGACTCTCAGAGGCTTCGATTGGTTGTTGAACTTCTCACTCAAGAGGAGTGACGTAGCTTTCAACTTGGCCACGAAGCAGTGGAAAAAACTCTTTACCCTAAATGAATTACTGAGGGAATTCTAGGAGCAGAGGTGGGTACCTAAAACTGTACTCTAGTAAGAGCAGCACTACTTCAACTTATTTTTACTCAAGTAGATGTAAAAACTAGCCGTTCAAGAAATTATTCCAGTAAGATTTGAAAAAATGTATTTGGTATAAAGGCTTCACAAGGACTGAGTAATTGATCACATCAGTCAGTATTTTAAAGATCAAAGTGAAAGTAATTCATATAAATAACACAATTGCAAAATAACAGTAATTTTTTTCCCAAAATATTACTGAAGTAAATATAACTGAATGAAGTTACTACCCATCTCTATATGCCTCTCCATTGTACGTGTGTTTTGTGGATCTGTGTGATGGAAGTAAGGAGGAACACGCTGAGGGATGATACACTCCTTCCTTTATAGGAACACGTTTCTGAATGAGCTGGAGTGTGCAGCCAGAGAGCCGGATGTCTGGGGATGTCTAACCCCCACAGGTTCTGTTTCAGGATAAACAGAAAACAGTAGATAGACACATTACTCACTACCAGGGGTGCCCAAAGTCGGTCCTCATGGGCCGGCATCCTGCAGGTTTTTGTTCTCTCCCTAGTTTAGCACATTTGCATCAAATGATGGCTCATTAGAAGAACTAAGGAGAACATTGACTTGCTGAGGAGGTTGTTACCTCTAGGGACAGAACTAAAACAGGCAGGATGCCGGCCCTCGAGGTACGACTTTGGACACCCATGCACTACACTGAAGCTCGCTTATTATGTTGTAGTTTAAAACAAACCTTTGGACGTGTTTGCTGTTTAGACTTGAAAGAACTGTTAAACTGTGCATTGAACCAACTTAGAAAATACTCAAATTTGTTACAGCTACTTTTATTAGTTTTGTTCAAGCTGTAATAATTCAGAATTATTCTAAGCAGAGTAATATCTTGAGTAAAACGTGACAAGTTGATTTTTCACTGTAGAACATGAACAGTCTTTCAAACCATCAAACTGAGAGTGAAGAGAAGAAAATCTCCCAAACCTTATATTGTGTAGTATATAGATAAGAACAAACAGATAAACAAATGTTAAATATGTTATTAAAAAGCCAAAATAAAAAGCTGGTTGTGTGCTTCAATCATAAATCCTATGTTAAGGGGCATTCATCTTTTTATTATTATTTTTCTTTGAACATCAATGCATATTTTTACATTACTGGGGTAAATATGATTATTATTTTTTCAAGTATTTTGAATAAGATCATGACAGTTTATGGCAGATTTTATTAAAATGTTAAATCATTAAAATATGATGGTTGATAAAAGCTGAAATATCAAAAGATAATTATTACATTTTTGTGTTTAATCAGGCATATGGACAAAAATACAGTATTTGAATTTATAACCTATAGAAACTTATAGGTGATAGGCAGTCTATAGGCAGAATGTTTGCATTAGATAAGGAAATTCTTATGTCAGCCATTGAACACTGGAGTCTTAACTAGGATTTAAAGAAAACTGCAAGAATAAATTGTCCTTAAAATGGAACAATTCAAGTTATCTGTACAAATGAAGACAGATATTACAGCTATTCACCAGGATAAATGTTCTGGCAGAAGCAGTGTTTTAATTAATATTGAGTCACTGTTAGGGATTGAATATGACTCCAGTTCAATTAGGGCTCATAATTAAGTAGAAGTCGAATGATATGAGGATACTTAGAATTTATGTGGAAAGAATTTGTATTTTTTTTTGTTGGCTAATTACTTTTGCAGAGATTTCACGTGGTCTGCTTCACCTCAGAGAATATTTACTTTCTTTCAGCAGGAGTGTGTCTGATGTAGTTTTAAGTAGGCGTAAGAGATTTAGGTAATTTATTTGTTTTGCTCATGTTTCTGGAGCTGATAGGAGGTTTATTGTATTTCTTGCCTATACAGAAAGGGAATTTATATTCTGTAATGATTGCTAACTAGGATGCATCACCCTAAGCAATTTGAGCTTGTCCTTTAAGATCTTTAAATATTTGGTTTTCTTTTTCTCATACGTGCAATTTACTAAGTACCACTCACTATTTAGAATATGCTGCTTGGTTGAAAAGACGGACTAGCCTTTTTGATAGTAAGAGTCTGGAAGCCTCCGACTCAACTACATGAAAACCCATCATTCGTAAGCAGAAGGACCTCAGGTGGATGCTGCGGTATTGTTATTCTGTAAACAATAAGATCCACCGAGAAAATTGAAAAAAACTATGCTGGAAGCATTCAATGATTTAAACTGTACCTGCAGGAAGACATCATGTAACAAAACGCAATGGGAAAAACAGCTGCTCCAACTGTCTCTTCGATTTGTTTAATAAATTGCATGCCCAGATGTAATCCATTGTAATACATGATTGCCAGGGATGCTTGTCCCAATGGCATAATGTCTGTTCCATGGACATGTACTTGATTACAAAAAATCATTTCCTGGACTTCTGCTACAACATCATGCATTGAATGAGACACTGTTTCCTGCCATCATTGATATTCCATGTTTTGTTTTTCAGCTGAAATATTTGTCAAACTGTCATGTTGTGTTTTTTTTTTTTTTTTGGCTTGAGGCTTATCCATTTGTTGCAGTTCTGACACCCGATAAATTCACCGGTGCAGCAGTTTTCATTTACAAGATTTCTGGCTTTGCAGTGAATTGATGCAGTTTCTTTAGAGTTACCCTTCACTTACTTAAGAGTTTTTTTTCTGAGCAAACTCAGAGGCAGAGATAATTTCAAGCGGAATTTTAATTCAGTTTACCTAGACAACCGCTCTTATCAGCTGCATACCTTCAACAGGCTATACATTATTTAGCAACCATTTGATGTTTGGCTTTCTTATTTTCTCAAAACCCACTCAACCGTTTTTCATCAAGAAGCAATTTTTTGCACCAATGTTACCTTATGAAAGCCCTGAATTGAGACTTATGCCAAACTATATGGATGTTACAACAGTGACTATATAGAATGCAGCCTTCATTGTGTAACACAGTACCCTCAATATGTATTGGCATCCATGACAAAGATATTTCAAAATTCTTCCAAAAAATGATCTTCAGTCCATTTGTTATAATCTTGCCATTGATCATTTTAGAAGAGTACATTCATTTGGTAATTGAAAAATTTAACGTTTTAAGTATTTTTTTTTACAAAAACCACTGCACAAACTCCTCTCCTTTCCATCCGCTTTGGCCAGTACGGTAGTTTTCTTCTGTGACATTTTACAAGTTCGGTGCATGCAGAGACGAATGCTTGATCATTCCTGTTTGCATAGTCTCTCTCCATCCTCCGGAGTCAGGGGTCTTCTGAAATCATCTCTTGTTTTTCGTTCCTCTTGCAGGTTTTCTCTGTCTGTGCCCTGAGTTGGTCATGGAAAACATTTGCTTTTGTGTCTGGTAAACCACTGTTATTTCTATTTAAGTGGTTGTAGGTACGTGACTCGTTAACACGCCTGCAACCGCTGCTCGTTTTCTGGTAGAGGCAGCCACATCTTTATTTCACATCTCTTTGCTTTTTCAGAGTTCACAATGCCATCCTCTTTAACAAGATTGCAGGGCCTTTGAAAGAGAAACCAGGATCACACACAATGTGTTGTCAACTATAATCTACAGTTGGTATAGAAAACTTTTCCATATTTCAACATGTTGTTTAATACCAAAGTCAGAAAAGTTCAACACAATGCCGCAAGAAAATCAAAGATGCTCTGATATCACTTCCCTATTTATTTAGCTCCGCAGGACACCAATTCATCATCACATGAACAAAGTTGTCATGAAGTCTTTGGACATGAGGGGAAATTTGTCACATGACCAGTTCAGCTCTAATAAAATATAGAGTCAAAATTGTGTTTGGTATATGCACAAAAATATGGAACAGTTTGTAAATAACTTGTTCGATCAGTAGTTGATTTGTGAAACATTTTGAGTCTATATTTACAAATGCATTGCTTGGAGACCAGGAAATACATCTAGCGGGAGGCTGCACTTTTTCCTTCATTTATAGAAGCAAAGCTTATTCCTTCTAAGGTATTTTTGGTTCTTGCACTTCGGTTTTTGGCAACCAAGAAGATATGTGAGAGGTTTGATTCATCCATGTAAAATCCACGACCCAAGGCAGAGAGCTCTGCCCCCAAAATGTTGTTCTTATTTCAGTTTGTTCAGAGGTATTCGTTTTATTTTTGCTCTTTTCAGAGTAACTAATAGAATCTGTTCTCTTAAGCTGCCAATCCCCTCAAATAACTATGACTCAGGCATTGACGCAGCATAACAAATGGGTCTGTGGAGGCTTTTCCCCTTTCATATCCTGATTCGTACCAAAACCTCAGCTTGTATGTGTGCTTGTCTTCTCTGCAGAAATCCGCGAGGCCTTCAAGGTTTTTGATCGTGATGGAAATGGGTTTATCTCGAAGCAAGAGCTGGGAATGGCCATGCGTTCTCTGGGCTACATGCCAAATGAGGTGGAGCTGGAAGTCATCATCCAGAGACTTGACATGGATGGTAAGATTCTTGCTTCCTTTTTTCTGACACCTCCAATTTGAGTTTTGTTAGCTACGTAAGTTGCTTTTCTCAAGGTCCATAAGATTTCCTTTATAATCAACATTTATGACCATAGCAGAGACTTTGCTCAAAATAAGTGTCTGTCCGAATGGTTGTTAATAAAATTGCTGTATGTGAAAAATTCAGAAACGTTTAAACTATAAGTCTAAATTCAAATATTGACAAATTTATTAAACTTTGAACATGAATCTCTCTTTTATTCAATTATTTGACAATAACTTGTTCTATACAACAATTATATTATTTAAAGGTATTGAGGACTATACCTTGTGGTATAGTCCTCAATTTAATCCAAACATCTGATTGGCTGATTGGTTCCCCAACATCACCTCCACCAGAATCACACATTGACCTGGGTTTTTACTTTGACTCAGAAAGAATCAGCAAACCCACCAAAAATACATGCTTAAAAAACAGGCCTAGTCAAATTTGGTTCACGTTTCTCTGAGTAGTTTAAGTTTGTAAAATGTTGCCCCCCCACACCCATTCACACACATTGGACAGTGTCACTTGATACCTTATTAAGTGTATCACTTAGTTCTGAATCCTAAGAGAAAAACCTCAAAAATGTCAAAAATTTAGTGCCAGCAGAGAAGAGCACCACCTGTCCACAGCAGACAGGTCACTTTGTTGGAGCGGAAACACCAGCGAGCCCTGAGCGAGACAGATGCAGGTGACACCTTAAACTGAAGATAAGTTTGCTGTGAGAAAGTAAACAGCTACTTCTGACCCAGTAAAGTGCAACTGTTCTGGTGCAGAAAGCAGATCAAAGCTGGTTCCAATTGCTGGTCGACTTCCTTGATACATATGATCCAATAATACATAAAAGCCATTTGTCTAGACTTAGAAGATACAAATAAACCTTCAATCTTATTTAAGTTTAATTATTATTTTCTTATTCATCAAACTTTTACCTTTTTACTTGTAGTTTGAAGCATCCACTTAGTGTTAGAGTCTTCAATTGTTCAATTTGTGTTTTCATATATTCATTGGATATACCTTGGATAGATTAAAACCAGCATTTTAATATTTTGTCCATTGATTAGCATTACCTGTTCCTGTAGTTTTGTCTTACAATCCATAATTTTTCGGACTATAAGCCGCTACTTTTCCCACACGCTTTAAACCATGCGGCTTATGGCCCTGTGCGGCTTTTCTGTGGATTTTTCTTCAACCACCAGGGGGCTCTCTAGCAGGAAGTGAATCATTGAAAGTCAAAATTGGAAATCAAAGAAGAAAGCACTAACTTTCATTTATTACATGATAGCAGCAGGCATGATGGAGAAATATTTTCAAACTCATACCCCCTTATTATGGAAACCAAACGAAGAAGTTCATATGATCACATATGATGTTTTTATGTTGAAGGCTACCGATCATATCCCGGTGCGGCTTGTATACGTATACGTTGTGTACGTTTCCAGTTTAAAAAAAAAACGTTCTAGGTGCAGTTTATAGTGAGGTGCGCTCTATAGTTCGGAAAATACGGTACTTATTTTAGTATTTTAGTATTCATTTAAAAAAATTTTTAGTCCCAAGAAATACACAATCATACTTACAATCTCATTACTTCTTTTCCTCTGTATTAAGGATGACTTAATGGACAGAAAAAGATCTGATGCATTTGATTTATTTTTCTATAGTTCTTGATAGTGACTGGTTCAGAAACACAAATACATTTCAATAAAACTTATTTGAATCCTGTTTTCACCCACACATTGCCTAACTGTAGAATAATTCACAACTTCCTGTGTTTTTGTCTATGCAGGCGACGGCCAGGTGGACTTTGAGGAGTTTGTTACTCTTTTGGGTCCAAAGCTGACAGCGGCCGGGATGCCAGACAAGTTCAACGGCACTGACTTTGACTCAGTTTTTTGGAAGGTGCTTATTATTCAGACATTATTTTCTCCTCATGAGACAGAGGGGTTGACAGAAGAGTCTCAGGTGTTGCACATTTCCCAGCAAAGAGCCATTTAATGTCAAACAAAAAGTGGCTCTAATTGTCATGTTCTCTGGGGCATTAATAGGATGACTTCATTGTCATGACAGTTCTATAGCTTTGATCATCATAGCGAAGTAATTATTAAATTATTTAAAGACATCATATTAGGTAATAATCTTCTCAGGTTGACATTGGAATGGAAATTAGCATAGGGATAACTGCTCCTGTTGTACTTGTGTGATAAGAGCAGCGACGAGCAAGAAACGGAGCGAATAATGGAGGTCCTGAATATTTGGTACATCCACTGCGTGGTAATAAAACTCTGCTTGGAGAGAAGAGAAGGGAGAACAGAAAGGGCTATGTAGCCTAGCAGAACATTATGTAAGCCGTGAGGTAGTTTCCATCATAGATTGTTCACACAGAGCCTCCAGTCACACGGCCGAGCTTGGCTCAGGCTGAGCTGAAAATAAGTAAAACACAAACCCTAAAACACAAGCTGCACATGCCCGATTGGCGAAATGTTAGTTTTAATACTAGATCATTATTTATTAAGTTTAAAAAAATAACATATTCGTGTATTAGTCAATGGGAATTATTTTATTTTGGAATAATTATTTCTGTCCGTGACATTTGAGGTGAACGGCACTACCGTAACATTTCTTGATTAAAGCTACAGTTTTAGCTCTGCTTTCTGTTTTCTATATTCATGCACTCACAGACACATCCTGGCAACCATACTGAGTATTTTAGTGCTTACATACAGGGACATATCAGTCTGACTTGAGATGAGCCACGTTTGTCAGATTACAAGTTCTTTTCAGAAATAACCTTTCAGCAGGTATTTTTTATTAATCCCACATTTCTGTCGTTAAAATTATGTATTCTAATCTTTTAAGAACTAAAATACCATATTTTCACGAGTTGTAAGCAATGAAGAAAGACATGAAAACATCAGTTTGTGTGTAATTAATCCATATAATGTGTTTCAGTTACTGACTGATTCTATTACATTAAGAGGCACTTGTATGTTGGAAACTGTTTTCTTTCAATTAAGAAAATAATGTTGCTTCAATTTTCTAACAGCGTGACACCAAATTAACTTGAAGGCAGGGGAGCTCTTCCTAGATATCGTAAGCTGTAAATAGATAAGTTTCAAACTCACGATTATTCTGCAAGAGCGTATCATCATTGGTAAAACAGGATTTGTTTTCACTTTCTTTCAGTTGAAATCTTTTATTCAAAGATGCATGTTCAAAGCAATAAACTGCAGCAAATGTTACAGTTTAACTGTGGTATAAATATATTCTTATTTAACTGTATTGCAACCTATTTCAGAATTTTTAAAATGAGGATTTCAATAATAAACCATTGATGTGGCGGTCAGTTAAGGTCAAGCATAAAAAAATATTTTCATGATAACCAAGGAAAAGGAAAAGTTGTTTATTTTAATATCTAATGAATACTCAGCTTGTTTTTTAACAGTTCTGATTTGAATATTTCATCTTCAGATAAAAATACTTGTTTTCCTGAGATATGAATATATTTGGCTGCATGTGGTAAACTCATTAGGATCGTTACCGCTCATTTCAGCTGGAGGTTTTCCGTCTGGAGTTGCATTTTTCCCGATGTATGTAGCTTATGTGGATTTCAGGTTAATTGTGAACTGAAAAGTACAGTCACTAATGAGTTTGTGTGCCAATGGTTGTTTGTTTCTGTGTCTCCAGCTGGTCTTTACCTATTACTACTACATATGTAATCACTGCATCTGTGCTTTATCTTGGTTTAAATAAGATGCAATCAAAGCACAATTTGTAAAACATCAATTCTTCATGTCAGTAAAGGAAGTGTGTCACATACTATACTATACCCATTTAGTATAGTATGTGTCTATTGGGATGAAGAATGTGAAATAACCATTGTGCTGCAGAATAGGAAAAATAGGTAACAGTAACCTTGGTGTTCATTTATTTATACATTGGAAATAAAAAAAAAAGCTTACGTACAAAGTAATGTTTTAAAAACTAATATGAAATAACAAAGACACCACTGTGTCTTTAAGACAAAGCTGCATAATGAGTGTTTGTTTGCTTTATGCATACATTTGTTAGTGCATGCATGTTTGCTGTGTGTGATGGTAATTTTGTGTGTGTGTGTGTATCTCCAGTGTGACATGCAGAAGTTGACAGTTGAGGAGCTGAAGAGGCTTTTGTATGACACCTTCTGTGATCACCTTTCCATGAAAGACATTGAGAACATCATTATGACTGAAGAGAACCACATAGAGAACCCGGAGGACTGCCAGGTCGATATAGACAGTGAGTAGAAAACCTCTTAGCAAATCCTGTCTCATCTTAATAAATGTTATGCATTTACTTCTCTATAATAAATGCATAACATTTTAATCCACAAATACTCCACTGGATGAAGTTTTACAAATAATTTGCAATGTGAAGTTGCTGCTTTAAAATGCAGCAAAAACAGTGACTTGGCTGAGAAAATATGGAAATATGTTACAAAAGAAGCCTGATCTGAATACAGACGTGGACAAATTGCTCTTTTTTTAGTTTTTAGATCTACAACATTTCATTATCAAATGATTGAAGGTAATAACTTTGATGCTATTGGATTTCTAGTAGTAATTAATAGATTGTATTATAAGAGACCTGACTCACCTAATACCTCCTCTTCCATTTGTTTGTTATCCCAAATCTCTAATTTGCATTTCAGTCTAGGTGAAATTATGCAGCATACAGGTGTGAAAACAAATCATTGTGGCAGTGTTTATCCCCTAACATTGTTTTCAATGAAATTGTTCTCACGGAAATAACCATCAGATAACTTTCAGGCATTAAATGACGCTGGACTCACTGGGCCTCCAAAGTCTTCATTTGTCTTCCTTCTGGGTTTTTTTATAGGCTCCAGCCCAACACAGCAAGTCAAGCAAACCTGTGTGCGCAAGAGCCTCATATGCGCCTTTGCCATTGCTTTCATCATCAGCGTCATGCTCATTGCAGCCAATCAAGTGCTGCGAAGTGGCATGAAGTAAAGCCTGTGGAACTTTAGTGGCCTTGATCTCCACCTAATGGCTTCCATAAAAAAAGAAAAAAAATACAACTGAAGAGACAGTTAAAAGACTATAAAATGGACATCTCAGAACTGCAAAAGATGCTAACAGATGATTGCAAATTAACTACGGACACATGACGCTTGGATTTGTCTTATTTACAGACAAACAGATCCTTTCAAGGACACAAGGATAACATATTCAAAAAAGACCAGTGTGTACTATTGACAATACATATCAATCATCACAAAACCTTGACTACTCATCAGCTGCTTGCATTGAGCAGAGCTACATTCAGAGTCGTGTGCACTTTTGAGACATCTGTCTTGGCTGTCCTGTTTTGTATTTGTCCAGTGTACCATGTCGCTTGGCATGAAGGGGAAAAAATATCTAAGAGAAACCATTGGAATGTCTGCAGAATTGTGTTACAGAGGCTCAACGGGATTAAGATGTGCAAGGTCTAAAGTGCAAGTTTCTGGTTGGTACGGCATTGTTCAAAAACAGCAGGGATTGAGAATCATTTGGCAAGAGGCAAAGATCACGGAAAGGGTTTTGCTTTTAGTTGATTGTGTATATGATTTCATTGATTTACAGTCTGCTGGGGTTCAATTTAAGCTCATCAGAGCTGAGATCAGCAGGTGAAGATCTCAGCAAGACAGAATGTGACAGAAAAGTGACTGGTCAGAGAAATGGGACACGCAGGAAACCCTTGGCACAGTGATGCAGAGGCCTCAAAGGAGTACTATCACCTATGCATGAAATGCATGGATTTAAACAGTTGTCTTGATACATTTGTAAAAGTTCTTATTAATGTATGAATCATCATCACTGTGTTGTTTTTATTAAGGTAAAAACTGTGAGCAAGATGTGTGGTAAAAGATCTGGGTAGACAAAATTAAAGTAAATTCAACTTCAAGTTAAAAAAGCTGTTGCTTTTTCAAAAGGCAAAAAAATGTTTAGCTACTAATGTTTTCGCCTTGCCTGGCTCTCAGTCATCTTTCTCTACTACCAGGCAGCAAATGTCTTAAAGATATGTCAGCTGTTATGCATTTGAGCCAATCTGGCGTGTGGTTAGGATTCAAATATGAACGGATGTACTTATTCGTTTTTTTCTGTCTGTATGCAGCAATAACTACGTAAAATAAATGTTGTGTACTGCTGTGAACAAGCAGTTCTTCAGCTGTTACTGGAACTACCTATTGTAGAAAACTGTTGAAAAACTGGGGTAAAAATAAGTTATTAAATTATCTACATTTTAATGTGATGGCTTTGAAATAAGCAAAACGAGGTGTAAAATAATGCAATAACATTTAAAAAATAGCACAACACGAATTAGAATCTAGTGTGGATTTGGACTCATGTGCATGCATTTGATGATGTTGTTAGTCCACACTGTTAATTATAAAAGCGAAGGAAGGACATATTGCATTTTGAATTGATCAGAGGCCACATGGCATATAGACTCAATGTTTAAATAAAGATGTTCTGCATTTTTTATTTTGCAAGGACATATTTTGTTTTAATTTAGATAACAAATTACAAAAAGGCTTGAAAGAGCCAGAACATGAAATTAAAGATTTCCATTGTCTCCTCAATTTTTGACTCCATAATGCAAAAATCTGACTTATTTTCATCCAGTGATTACACTTACTTAGGATTGCTGAGTGCCACTCCATGGACAGTGGCAAAATTAGACTATTCTCTTGCCTATACTGATGTAGTTAGAGCAGGAGTGGCCAAGTCCAGTCATCCATCGCTGCCACTCTGCGACTTTAGATAAATCCCTCCTCCAACGCATCTGAATCCAGTGAATGGCTCATTAACGGGTCTCTGCAGAGCTGGTGAAGCAAACAAAACAAGAAAAAGCAACTTTCTAAGCAACATGCTCAGAAGACAAATCTAGATCACTTACAACATGCACCTTTGTTCTCATTCAGCACTTTAACGTGTTTTAACACACAACTCACAGTCATGATTGTTCATCCATTTCTTGGAAGAGTGTTATGATTAACAAACTTTATCATGGATGTATTTATTTTTGATAAATGTGAATGTGATAGAACAGATATTAACTGAGGGTAAATAATAAGTCAGGTTTTTTTTAGGAAGGGGTCATTTTCTTGGAGGTTGAAGTTTTAAACATTTGATCTGTTGCCTTATTTTTGTTAACACTGGCATTGTACATACACATAGAAATCTGTTCTATGTATCACTTATCAACAGAGCTAATTATAGAAAACTATTTATTTTACATTAACAGAAAGTAACAATAAATTAAAATAAACTATCCAAACTTGTTGCTAGCCTGCTACACTTTCTCTCCACTGTACTGTACTTTTGATACGTGTCCTTGAATATTGCAAACATGTTTATTGAGCGTATAATACCTGTTAATTGACTCACACGTTTAGTCTGTTGGGTGGTATTTTGTATGAATAAGCCCATACAACAACTGTGTCTATGTGAGGCATATGTGAAATAAATTTCAATTTGCCAAATGCTCAGTTGCAGACCTTAAGATGATTCAATGAGGCACCCTGGATCAGTTTCGCTGTATTGACTGACACCCCTGACATATCAAATTGAAATCTATTAAAAGTAATGGATTTTTTAGGGTTCACTGAATTTATGGATTGCTTTTTTCCTTTTTTTTTGAGAAATCTTATGAGTGCTTTTGGTCTCATCTGTTATATTTATCCCAAATAAATTGCCTCTTACATCTTTTTTTCCCACTGCGAACAGTCCGCTCACTGTGCTTTAAAGGCCTAAAGCAAAGTGCAAGAAAAGTGCAACAGTACGTAAAGAGGAGTTCAAATTTGAAGGTAGAATTTACTTATTTTTTTGGTAAATGAAAAACAAGAGTTAAGAATTCAATTTGGCAATACCTTTTTTCCACATAAAGCAATGTAGCACAAACATATAGAAATGGATCTTTCTGTGGAAATAGTTTTATCAAAAGATTAAGGTTACCATCTTAAGACATGGCAGGGCTGCGTAATGTGAAAATACTCAAATCTCTGGAGATCTATACACAGCATAAGGGGAAAATGATGTCTATAAAATGTGAACTACGTGTCAAGTGTTAAAATAAAACATGTCCTGTTGCTGGAAATCAATGGTTTATTTCTCATCAGGTAAAATATGACCTGTTTTAACAGATTTTACAATATCAATGTGTCTTTGTCACTTTTGTACCTTTTTTAAACATTCATGTTTTAAAATTTCACTTCAAACTATTGATTCAAAACATTGCTCCTCATCTCATGCCTTTGCATAAATATAATGCTGAAAACATGAATACATGCACACAATAATAAGAAAAAATCATTGTAACCAAAAAGAGAAAAAAAACGAATTCAAATGACTATGTTTCAGAGACACTGTAATCTTTATTTGTGTCTCTGGATGAGTTCAGTGGTAACAGAGTTCACAGCAGCTTCTGATTTACAGTCGCCTGGTGTGGTTGACTGCACATTGACACCAGAGGGCCACATGTAACATTTCATGCAACAAACATTGCATGAAAAAAAGGGACACAGGCAGATTTCATAAAGCAATGCAACCTCCTACATATTTCCAGCTGTTTTACATCATCTATTTGCTTTATTGCAAAATAAAAAAGTCACACAAACTCAGGTTTGCATGTCAATTTAGTAAGTCTGAACTCAATATATCTTTATGAATTTTCTCCTTCATTGCTGCTTTCATAAAACACTTTAAGGAGGCTTTTTGGCATCATTGCCATGTGTTTTGTTAAAGCAAAATGCGGTAAGAGGTTTGAATTTAAACCTCTGCTGTTACGCCATTGTTTCACCAAACCTGTTTCAGATCTTTGAAATTACATTTTATTTCAATCAAAAATAGACAATTAATGCAGGATCAATAATTACATTAATTAATCAGTAATTCAAATAAATACGTTTTTAATTTATCTGGAAGTTATTTATAAAGTGCATGCTTTACAGGGAATACTTTGTTTCTGTTTGTAGGAAAAGATTAACTTAACAAAAACAGCTCATGTTTAACTGTGAGGCCTAACTTGATTTTGTATGTCTATGCAATAGCATTTGCAGTTTATCTCAATTCTATCCACTAAACATTGGGCCCAAACTGATAAATAAAGGCATCAGACTTAAGTTCCATTCAGCCAGTTTTAAATTTATCATTATTCTTGTAAGCTCCTGAGAACATCAGATCATTTTCTACCCTGAAAATAAAACTAAGCCCATTTGTGCAGCCCAACAAAAGCAAACCGTCAGGAGACCATCTCCTGTGTTTGCCAATCATCATAAATTTGGACTGCACAACCTGCATACAGATTATGATTTTGAGATACAGATAGCAAGCTTGCTCCCAAAATGCAGCACAGTAATTTATATGCGTTATGTGCATTTTGCTGCATCTGATCACATGTTTTTCAGCAGGCACATTAGCATTCAAATCAAGCTGCGGTATTTTCCCACGATGTGCAAGTGATTAAAAAAAGGTGCCTCTTAAAGAAGCAGCAGAGGAAAAAAATTAAGCACTTCTTATTTATTACAGCTGGTATAGCCTCTGTTGATGAAAACAGAAATCTGAGCTTTTAAATGGTTTCTCGTTTTTCCTCTCAAGGTTTAGTGACGTGGATAAATTAGTCAAGCCTTTATGTAATCAATAAAAGGCTGTTGTTGAGAAGTTTAAAAGGACAAAGTTGATAAGACAAGTTTACAATGAGTAAATATTGGTCACAAATTACTTCATAATCTGGTTAAATAAATATGTTACCAATTTGTTTGTTTTCACCTTAGAAACAAACAAATTATGTCAATCCCACTTCTCATTTATTTAAAATAATGACAATTTTCTTCCGTTTCTTGTCTTTTTACTGTAAATGTTGATTAATGTGAACATTTCTAATGAGGAATATATATGTATTCCTTCAGATGTTAGAAATAACTCAAGTAAGTCATACATAAAAAAATGAACAAAGAAAATTGAGCTGTGTGTTAGAACTGGAAAGGTAGCAAACACATAAAAAGGATGTCCGAAAAGGCACAGGAAGACGAGAAACCATCTGCCAGTATTTAAAAAGTATTTGTGCTGGGTTTGCAAATAAATATCCCTCGGTTTAAAATTAACTGAGGGTTTTTATTACTGAAGTACTGCACACAGTAGTAGTATTAGTGGGAGAAGCAAATAAACTTTCACAAAAAAGTCTTCCTATTGCAAAACATATTAATGGAAATTAGTCCTAAGTTCACTTCTAAACTTCTGACTCAAAATCTGGAAGTGGAAAAACATCACTTCAATATAAATCACTTGTGCCCAAAATTTCTAGGTAGAAAAGTGAAAATATAGGTAAAAGAGTTCATAAGCCTGGGAGCATCACAACTTAGGGAATACCTAGAAAAACCAGGCAGTAAGCAATACCCTCAAACTCAATGGTCTCTGAATAATTGCTGTATATTGCTGCAGAAAAAGCATGTTGAAGCTTGTTAAGGTTTGCTGGAGAAGTGAGAGCGGTGCTGAACTAATATATTCTGGTTTGATGGAGACAACGCTGAACTCTTTTGATGGCGTTTCATACACCATGTTTGGAGGTAGAATGGCTTTACACACCACTCCGAAAACACTATGCCAAAAGGGAAAGCTGGAGCTGCATTGTTGTTTGGGTGACTGTTTTGCAATCTACACTGTTGTACGAATAGTTAGAGTTTCTAAAACAAGCTAATATTTAGCTGAGGTGACCCTCAACCATGTTCTTGTTACCGATATTACTTGAAACACCAATTTTTCTACCACCATCTAAAGTGTTTTCTTGCCTTTTTAAAGAGACATTTCAAACTGTAAAGATTTCATGAGATTCATTTTGAGATCTGACAAACCTAAGTGCTAAAGTTCTCTGAGCTTCTGTTCTAAGAAAAGGCTAGAAGCTTCTTTTCAGCTGATTAGAATACATTTGATCATTTCACTTTTACAGAGCTGTTAACTGCTAGTTTAAGGTCACAGCAAGTAAAAGACCACTGCAAGGCTTTTTCATGGCAGAGTTTATTGCCTCAAAGTGTTGAAAACCAGGATGTTAAATGTGAGGACATGGCCCTCTGTGGCCTGTGGCCATCAGCTTTGGTCAGATGGCCCTGCAGGGACTAAAGGATGGATAATAACCACGCAGTGCCAAAAGTTCAGGAGATTTGCATTGCAGAGAAGCAGCAGGAAATGTATCATTTAATCCCGTTAGGTCTCTAAAAATATAAGAACAGTGAATAAATGTCCTCTTTGTGTGTGTTTTCTCAGCAGCGTTTAATGGCAAACACTTTAAAACAATGTAAACTGCATGTATGATATATGATATTTGCAAACTGGGTCTTTTTGAAAGCTGTTCAGCTTTCCAGGCTGGATAAAAAGACATAGAAACATCTGTATCTATCTCTGCTTCTTCTGAAATCTGCAATGTTGAATCTAAACATCCATAATTGACTCTTAATCTAAACTAAAAACACTGAAGGTTATTTTAGCGCAGATTTTAAACCCTCCTAACTGAGACGCTAATGGCCAAGTTTTCTTCACCGTGACAAAATGTTTCATGGACCAAATTTATCTGGTCATTACTTGATGCCATAACTCAGAAACAAGTGTAATCATATTTCCCATCTGGTTGGGTATTAATACTGACACTAATCTCTATTCCATCACTGTCAACACTCAAATCACCAACATTACCTCTAAATGAAGCTTGTGTGTAAAGTTTTAAAAATATCCGAATTTAGATCAGCAAAATAAAACTGTATAGTTTTAAAGACAATGTGTTTTTAAATATGTTTTATTTTATCATGTCTAATTGTTATTTTTCTTCAATTACTTAAATTGAATATTTTAATATTAATTTCATTTTGGTCTTGTCTCATGGCATTTTCTCATGTTGTAAACATTAGATCTATGTTTATTGGCTTATTTTGACATCACCCATGATGGAGCAGAGCAGGAAGGTGGAAATTATGCCATCAAAGAGTTAAAGGATACAGTGTTGACTTTTACTGAATGTGAAAACAAATGCATACAATCCAGGCATGGACATTTAATTAAAACACATTCTAACCAAACGAATTGTGGGGGATGTTGTTTGGAAAGACGGAAAGAAGTCAGTATGGGCACAGATTGGCCTTACAAATGTAAAATGAGCATATCACTAAACTTGTAAAGTGACTTATCGACAACTAAGTCTTACTTGCCAAGAATCCCACCATGCAGTTTGAAACCTTTTTTTTCTTGCTGAAATTTTAAATCCAACATTATGTTAAAGATTCAATATAATAATTGTATTTTTCATTGTCGTAAATTGCCCTTGCCTTTTCCCCTGACAGAGTTCATGCTGTCATGTTTTTGCCTGTGTCTGCAGTTGTTGTGGCTGTGGCATTATCATTCTTGTCATGGTTATGGACTCGAGCCAAGACCTTGATTGGATCAGAAGCCACAGAACTTGGAGCTTTAATTGAATTGAATCCGCTGTCTCCCCAGGAGTCTACCAGTGGCCCATGATGTAGAAAATACTAAGCAGGGCATTGAGAATATGCATGAGATGGGTAAGGGCACATTAACTAGAGGATTTAAGGAGGTTAATAGCTTGTGAATATCAAAATGTAACTTTTCTTCTTTGACACTGTAATCAGAATGCATGCGGTTTGAATTCAGGCTGTAAAAAATAAAATAAAAAATAAATAAACATTTCTCACTACATGATGTGCCTGCTTAGAAAGTTTATGAACTGGGGGATGAAAAATGGGGTCAAATGAGATATCAGCTATGCCCTATTCAGCTCATACATTTTCATATCTGTGTTCTCTCAAACTTTTCATCTCTTTGATTTGCTTTGTTTCCCTTGGAAAAACTCCCAGGTTGGAGAGGAGTTATTAGTTTATTCATCACTCTTTGCTGTTGTTTCTCACAACTGTTTGTCAGCTTGGAGGCAGCATGATCATCTGGCTAAGTATCACAGTTAAAGCGTGTTTTCCCTAAAGCTCATGTGGAGAGTTCTCAGAAGCTCAGCAGTGTCCCGCCTCAGCTGTTGCTGCCCTGCGACTGAAAGCAGACGGCCACAAACTGCAGAACACAGAGTTCACAAACAAGTGCTTTTAGGGCTGCTGGGATAATGAATCATGTTTTATGAATAAATTATTAGTAGTCAAAAATTAATTAATTTTCCACATGCACAGGCATGCATACGCATTTCCACCGAGATTAAAGCAACAGAACGGAGCCTGACTGGCGACATGGATGAAATTAATTTATTGGGTGGATATTACAGATTCAAAGCTAGAAATATGTAAAGTGATGGCTTTCCACATACAAAACATGAAAAAACATCTATAAAATTTGATTAGATTTCCTAGTTTTGGTTGGTAGATTTTGTTGCAACAAAATGTAACCTAAATTATTGGAAGAATTGTGAGCAGACAAAAAACTATGAGCACCACACTAAGAGTCTAATAACAGAAGACATTAAATCTGCAGTATGTAACTTTTCAAAAATATGTTTTTATATATTTGTTCAAACTGTCAACATGTCATGGCAGCATAATATGAGACAGATAATCTGTAAATAGATCTTACCTAGGAAAAGACATTCCTAAACTACATGTCTTCACTCCATACATTCAATGACTTTGACTTAAATACACATGATAATGTTTTGCACTTTATTTTATGGGATTTAAATAGTTCCATAGTACTTTATTTTCAACTTTTCAGATTAGTGCTTTTGGTTACATGTAACAAAGTAGAAGTTTTCATTGAAAAAAGCATCTGCAAAAGTGCTGCCTTTGTCTTTGTTGTTGCTTCTTAGGGACAGAAACGTTTCTCTGCTGATGGATGGATGAACACACACCTGCACATTTAATATTATTACACTCTGGCTGTGTTTGTAAATGTCTCCTCACTGGGTGAACAAGGATAAGCAGTTTAAGGAAAGTCTGCAGGATGAAGGAAACCTAAGCCTAACCTTGAAAAGACTCATGAGGTCACTGCATCATGGAAATAAATGTTGGTGATAAATTAATCATTTTCCATGTTCTTTGTAGCACAGAGAGCTGTCAATGCAAATTTTTTCAAATTTAAAATGTAGTAACTGGATCACTTTTTCAACATTTTGTGACATTACAGCTTTATTCCTAATTGTAAAATTAATTTCCTCAAAATTCTACACACAATTGCTAGTCCATTATAGCAATGTGGAGCATTTTTTTTCAGTCTTTTGCAAATTTATTAAAAATAGAAAACCAAGAAATCACATTAACATAAGGATTCAGAGTCTAAAACAGTGAAGCCTAAAACTGAGCTGTTTCCACTGATCATGAGATGCTGTCATAACTTAATGGAGTCCACATGTGATGAATCAGTTAACTGGACTTGATTTGGAAATATACACGCCTGTTTTTTTAAGTTTTTTTTAGAAAATGGAAGCAGGAAAAAAGTGGAAGAACAAGCTTTATTCAATATTTACCCACACCTAGAGACTGATTCATTTGAAACTTTTTAAGGTTGCCTAGGACACTTGTCTATTGATTATGATTCTAATAATTCCCTGATGCTAAACTTTAAATGATATAAAACAATTTTTGTTGTTTAAGTTTAGAATATTATTGGAGCATGGTTCTTGTTGGTCCCTTTCAGGCTCTGACATGATCCGAGTACACAGTAAAATAAAAATACAAAAAGACATATATAAATATATATACACAGACACAAACTCGTGTCCAAAACAGACTTATATTCCATCAGCGAATTAGCTTAACTTCTTATCCTTCTGAAGTCTCAGAGACCAAAGACTAATTCTTTTTGTTAGAGCACACCTCAAAGGAATACGAGTCACGCCTCAATCAAATACTGGCTGCAGAACAACAGCTTCATCCCAGCTTATAAGTGGATCTCTGTTACACTGTTGAAAAAGAAAGTTCTTTATTTTCATGTTCATAGTCAAGTTATCAAAATATCTCTTGGTAGCAAAGAAAGAGTAAGTGAGGTAACACCAGAAAATGTTTCATAATGATTGAAAGAAATCACTTAAAATACACTGTATAAGTGTCTTTATGTCCTAAATATAAATACATACAAGTTTAACATAACAAATGTAAAACCTGAATACATTTGACACATTGCAAAAACCTCCTTGGATTGATAGGCATATATTTGACCTTTTAAAGAATTCAGTGCTAACTTGTCTTGAACACAATTTCTGCATAATACAAGTTTCTGTGTCGTAGAATTTCACCAGGGGGAATTAGATTTTTTTCATGGTTTTCAAAGTTTTAATCTTTTTGTTTAAAGATGCTGAATCACAAAACACTGGTGTTGTGGCTAAAGGACATAAAATAATTATTTGCCCTTCAGGACATACAGTATTTGCAAAGCACATTGTTTATGACTTTGAGGTTAATACCTTTTGCTACAAGTTGTGAAATCTGTAGTGAAAACTTTTCTTAAATGCAACATCAGAAGATGGTAGATTTTAAAAATGTGGTGCAGCAGGTGTTTGCAGGTGCTTTTCAGCAATAGCACCTGCAAACAGGGTGCTGTTTATTCAGGGTCAAACAGGAGTGTCAGTGAACCCAAACCTTCTTAACCCAAAGATAGAACTATTAATAACATGAAATTCATTTTATAGTTTGTATTAAACTCAGTGTAGCTTCTTCACAAACTCTTCAATTGCCCCAGTATCAGCTTCTATAAAATCCAATTGCTTGGAGGATCAAACATGTCGATATGTGGACGACTTGTAATTAAATGGATGGTTATGATAATGGACTGCCTTGCATTGATGTGTTATTTGCAAATAACAAATAAATAAAATACACTGATGTTTGTGGCTATGTGACAAAAAGTGAAGTTCAAGGGGTATACAGATGTTATTTTCAAAAGACAAAAAAATTAAATATTTGACAAGCGGAAAAATTGCTCAGTTTGTAAGTTTTTATTCTCAGTTTTATTGTAAGAATATTTTTGTAAGACAGTCTCCAATCTTTTTTAAAGAATATACTAAATTACAGGGAAGAAAATGTAATACAACTTGAAACATTTTTATCTCTTCAGCCCTTAACCGTCACATTTACTTCATTATTTCTTGTAACACTGTGCTTCATAAAACAGAAAGTTTAACTTTAGAAAGAAAACTCTAATGTGATATTTAAGGTTATTGTATTATAGACATGAGGCATTTGTTAGAAGGCATATTTCTAGGAAATCCGAGATGCTTCATTAAGAAATAATCTTTTCTCTTAAAAATCAATAGCATAGCATTAAACACTTCAAAAGGAGCTCAACAATATTATTATACCATCAAAAAGAAAAAATACAATACAAAGAAATAGTATTTAAGAAACCTGAAGTTAAAAGATTTTCCAATATTTAATAACAAACAGTATTGCAGCTATAGAGCTTTGTTCTTTAGACTTTAACTGGGTAAAAGGGGAGAGAAATAACACACAATGCTCACCAAGATGAGCCGATGCTCAAAGAGCAGCAGCGCTTTCTTGGGTAATGCCTCTCACTGTGGTTACACATGGCTTTGAAACCCTTTCCTGACTCACAGACTTTTTATATAAAAACACAGATTCAGGTTCATTGGGATCGCTTTAGTGAGGTCGTCTTCTTTCCATTAAAAATGTGTTTGATCATCTGAAACTCAACCAAAAAAAGAGAGCATCTGTCTGGGGAAATACGTTTTTCATGGCACTGTACATGTATTTGAGTTCAATCTGGAAAAACAAAAAAAGAAACAAAAAAGAAAACATTCTTCAGGCATGGAATACATGAAAATGAGCTTTTGGCATATTTGCATGTTAGTAAAGAACCCAAGTGCAGAGTCAGAATGTGGCAGGATCAGAGTTAAATAACAAGGAGACTTACAGGGAATCTCCAAGGAAAAGCTGGACATGGATCAGGAGGGAAGACACCCAGCGAGCTTAAACTCAGAGGAAAGGGGGGAAATGACACTGGAAACAAGTGAACTAATCAGTAGATTGTGGAACAGCTGGGAATGTAAGCAAAACAGGGAGACTGAGCAAAAGAGGGAAAAGGTAAAACTAAACTAGGCAAATGAAACTAACAACTGAGTGGAATCCACTGACACCAATTTAAGTAAGAAGTCAACGTGGAAAAAAATACTCTGACCTTTCTGCTATAATGAACACAGAAAAATTAACAAGTTATGGTCTGATGTTTCAAAGATAAATAAGCACAAATGAAAACCAAAATACCAAGGGATCATAATCAGTTCTATAAAAATCATGTCTCTCTAACCCTACAAAACCACAGCAGGTAAATCAATGGACTATATAATATGAAATAATTTGGATTTTTTCCCCTCTAGGCAGAAGATTCCTCTATTCTATTAAGTATAGCAGATTTAGCAGTGATGAAATATTCATCTGCATTGTAGCGTTAATGCACATTTAAACTACCAGCAGAAGTGAATTGCCCTTCCATTCCCCCCTCACCAACATAATCAGATGCAAATTGAAAACATCCTGCTGTCGATATCAGTTCTGAGTCTCAATATTCCCTGATTCCCAGTGCGATCTTACATTCTCTGCCGGCTGTGAAGGTAGAAACAGCACAAGTGGCTCAAGAATGAGATTTGAATGTCATCCCCCAATATTAATCTGAATTTGTACCTCAGCAAATATTCTGTCTTTCAAAGGTATTTTTTGTTACACTGGGTTGAATGGTGAGCAGCCAGGCAGTAGAAGTGGCATCAAGTGAAAAAAGGAACAATGCAAAGGAAAAGAAGTAAGAACGATTGAATAATAATATCTGGAGGGTATTTTACTTTCACTGCTTATGGAAACAGGATGCACAGTTTTGCTAAGACTGCAGAGATTGGTCTAGTTTTGTGTAGATGTTATTGTAATATGTTTGTTTGGTTTCTCGGTTTAGTTTTTTGTCTACATGGGGGAGCAGCAGATTTCTAATGTGTTGATTTGTGTTCGCTCTCTGCTTCTTTAGGATATGACATACAGCTTAAATCCTTTCTGTATTTTTATTAATCATAAAAGCTGAACGTTAAATATAAATTTGTCTTAATGTTCATAAGTCAGGTTTAAGTCTCCTTGAAGGAATTTTATCGTTAATTTTATATGAAGCTGGATTTATTTCACTGTAACTATGAAAACCATGACTTCATTTTTGTGTTTTAATCCTTTAATAATTACAGTGTGCGTCTGTACCTTGCTGTCACACTTTATGAATGGATGCAAGCGACAATAGGGTTAGCCCTTCTTGTGTAACCATCTGGGATTAAGAAGACAGGAGCATTTCCAGCCGTCTTGGCAGCTGCGGTGAACCACCATGAAGGATTACTGGAACAAGCCATGAGGATGTCCCTGTGATGTCTCGGATATTGCTTCTCACCGGTGCTTAGCGCAGCCTCTACGGTCACATTTTGTGATTGCCTCTGAGCTGAATCCAGACATAATTAACCTGATGAGAGGCTCAGTAAAGCCCAGCTGATTTTGAGCTGTGCTCGTTATATTGGGAAACAGAAAGTGTTAACAAAGCTTCAGCAAAAACTTGCAGATGCTCAAAAAGCACCAATAATGTATATCTTTTAATAAGTTTGAAGTTTGTGAGGTGTATGTGTTCATGAAGGAGATTCTTCAAAGAGAAGCAATTTGATTAGGGCAGATGAAGTGAGCTGATGCTAAAGATGTGACTGGAGTGTCTCTGGTTTCTATTCTTTTTCCTCTTCCATCAGAAGATGGATAATCCTCTTCTCCTGCTTCAAAAAGAAATGATATTGGATGTAGAGAACGCTGAATGGGTGAACACAAAGTCCTCTCTGGAGTGTAGGATGAAAGCAGGATGAAGGAGAACAGAGAGCACATCGCTTTCTGAATAAAAATCACAATAGGAACATTCAGTTTCTTTCCACCATCGCGTATTTTGTCCTTGAATAATATTGGCTTCAGCTCAGAACTAGATTCAAATGCTGAATTCTTTAAATAAGTCAATTATGAGGTGAACAAGTTTCATTTTTCCCAGTTACATCCAGATTTGCCCTTTGTCTCTCTGTTTTCTCAGTGCTTTTATCATAAAAGGTCTGTCTACTCCAGATCCGGTATTCTCATTTTTTCTCACCAGACGGGTTCCATCCATTCCTCAGACCAACCACTGTCATATCTCCACCAAGTTTCCTCAGATTTCTTTTTTCTCATTTTCACCCCAACTCTTTAAATCCCTGAGGATAATGGAAGTGAATGTTTCTCTAAGCTTTTCTCCACTTCCAGGCTAAAGAAGTTAATACATGTTTCCTGTAAAGCTCAGCCTCTTTGACCTGGCCGGTACACAATTTGCATTAAACATTTCATTTGGTTGTGAAAGACTTAAGTGCTTCACATAGCTTACTGTCTCACAGTGTTGAGTGTAGATGTATTGCATTGAATTGATAAAGCAATTCCCCCGATTTCCCATATTATTTTATTATGTAACTCCATAATCTGTCAATCTGTTTCAGTTGATTGTGATGATGTGCTGCTCCTCCATCTCCCTATTATACCTATAAGTTAATTTCTATTTCTATCAATACTCATTGAATCTGCCAATCCAGTTTTAACTCCTTGCTACATTTTGTGCCGTGTCAGTTGTGAAATTTTGCCAGATCAGCAACATTTGTTTCTTAAAATCTGCTAGGTCCTTCATTCCTCCATCTCTTACCAGTGAGCATTGTTTTAGGTGCTTGTGCACCGGGAAAGGTAATCATTTTGTTAAATAAGAATCCTTACTTTTATCCATCAAACAATTACAAATCCAACATTATATATTAAAATTGTTTCTTTTTTTATTTATAGCTGCCTCTGTTCAAAAAAATAAAAAACAATCTAAATTATTTCCAATCAACTTTCTTTTTTTGAATGCATAAAAAATCTCACCTGAAATCCTTTCTGAATCCTGTTTGACCTCATCCAGTTCCTAGAGCTGCAGCTGCTGCCCAGCTGTATCCTCCCCCTGGCCTGCTGACATATATCTGACGAAATTTCTCTGAGCTGCAGCCAGTTTTACTCCCCCTTCTACTTTCTCTATCATTTAATCAGACTCTTTCCTCTTGCTGTGGGGTTGATTATTAAATCACTAATGTCTCCTGTCTTCTCAAGAAAGCATTTCGAACTGCTTCGGGTTAAACCTGTCACTGGTTTATTTCTAAATTAACTTCAAGTTTGGAGGAAAGCTGCAGCTCCACACCTGCACCAAAGAAGCTGGAAAGAAAAATATTTTGGAAAATCAAGTCAAATTCAGCTTACAACAAACTCATTCCACTCAAATCTAATTGCTGAAGGGGTCAGAGGTTTCCTTATGTATTCAATTGAAGGTGCTTGTGATTAGCACAGGAAGCTTCTTTATTCCTAGCCTGACTGCAGCACATTTAAATATGCTTTTTATTTTCAAGTGAAACACACCAGAACCACCACATATAAATAAATTAACATCTCATTTGAAGTGCACTGTATAGTAGGATGATGTCAACTGTGGATGCATCTGTGAGCTCAGAACAGGCACCAGCAAAATAGGCAAAAGTACTGAAGAATGTACACATTTCACTGTAGGTGAATAAGTAAAATAATACAGGAAAAAAGAACCGGAGAAAATGCAGTTGGTATTTGTTGCCTTGCAGCAAAAGGGTTCTGGGATTGAATCCCACCCTGAGGTCTTATGTCCTCACTATGCATATGTGGATGTTTTCTATGTGTTCTAGCTTTGAAAACTGTTTGTTCAATTGGTAACTCTCAAATGAATCTGTGTGTGAATATGTATTTGTGAGCATAGATGTTTGTCACTCTGTCCTCTCCACCAATGATCACTAGACATAGACACTAGGCTGCCTACAATATGCATATAAAATCCATGGTTTAAAACTTTGTTTTCATGAAGTTGAGTGGATTGTTCAAGCACACATTCTACAGAAAATCTGATTATCACACATTGTTTTAATGACATAGGGGAAAAACTATGAAAAAATTTCCAGACATCCAAAAATTATCTATAAAACAAAATAATTCCACATTTTCTGGAAAAATACACTGACAAGAGGAGAATGAAGACTTTTCTGGGACATCTATTGTCCCTAACAGAGTTTTAAAACTTTCCTGTTTGAACATTTATGGACATTTTAAGCTAACATATGCATGTCTATGAAACAATATAAATTAATACAAACATAACATATTTCTTTATTTTTTAAAGTAACCAGAATTGCCATCACTGTATTGTACTCAAGCACAAAATTAACTTGACCGTCACAAAATCAACAACAAAAAGAAACATATTCATTCAAATTATGTTTCCTTTATTCACATAGTTGCTTGATTTCTTTATCTCCCTGCACAAAATACAGCTAGATGGCCCATTACCAGAATTGGTCTCTTACTTTCTAAAGGTCACACAAATGAAATTCAAATTAGATACTGACATCAGGATATAGCTGGTGGGTATTTGAATTGGTTTCTTCTTAAACAGGAAATAAACATGTTTGAACCTTTTCAGATTTTATGGTTTATGAAATTGGAACATAAAGAAAACATGATTTTCCAGCTCACTTCTTTACGTGATTAAACCTTTTGAGTAGAGCCTTTATGAATAAAGTAAATGGTTTCAGCTTTGTATTCACTGTTTTTCCTCTCAATTTCAACCTGTGGACCTGTTGGACGGTCCAACAGCCACTGCAGCTTGTTGTTCCCTGAATGTGAAGCAGCACAGTTAAAAACATGTTATTTCACAAAAACTGTGCATCTCAAATAACCGACTTGTTGAATATTAGTGCACCACTCTCTACTTTATTGAATTAGTCGCTGCTGGTCAGCTTGTTGTAAAACCAGCAAAACACATACAACCTTCTGTCTTCAAATGAGAGGATAAACTTGGGCCATGATGACAAGATATTCAGTTGATTTCTGTGTATGCTCAACCTGGAGTTATTAATCATCTAATAATACATTATATTCAGCTGTAGACAGGGCTAACCTTTCTTGCTCTGCCAGAGGCTTTCCTGATCCGAACATGTGCTGCATGATAATCTGTCCTCACTGGACTTTGCAGCACTGTCAGAGACGTCACCATCCTCTTTTGATCTCTGACTGCCACTCTGTGGTCGTAAATATTTAACACTGCTGCCATCGTTCCCCACACTAGCTGCAGTAAATTTGATGCTTGCATTTCGTGTGTCAAAATTTAAGATGCAGGTGTAACCCAAACTTCCCCACTGTAGGACAAAAAATTTATTTCTAAAACAGTCAAGGTCACATTTATTGCACTCCTGCTGAATATATGTGAAAAATGTCAAAAGAAAAAAAAAGAAATAAACATTTTTCATTGTTAAAGGTTAATTTTTCAAAAACTTCACTAAATGTAATCAAGTTCAAACTTAATTTTAATAGATTTCAAATTAGAAAAAAGACCACCGAAACAAGATGTCCTCAATTACGGAATACAATTTTCAAGATGCTTTGATCAATTTCAGTTCATGCTTCCAAAGTTAAAGTATGAAATAAAAAATGCTCCTGTTACTCAAACATTACTACAATGAAAGATCTGCCAGTAAATATGGCACAACTTTTGCTTAGAAAAGCCAGAGCAGGTTGCTTTGAACTCTTGTCTAAGGAGCAAGACAAAAATTAGATCTGCCTTGCCAAAATATCAGGTTCTGGTAAATTTTCATCCTGTGCCATTCATCCAGATTAAAGAAAAAACCTTTGTCTGATGAAAGCCTTGTTGTTTGATCATGTTTTCCATTTCACCTTAAAAGCCAAGTCAGGTTCTGACAGTTTGACGTCGCATCAGCTTTTGTCATTCTCACTGGTGCTGAAACTATGTTTTCCATTTATTTAAGCACACCTGCTATGTTACAGCTTATGCATTATATTGTATATTACAGTGGCTTAAAAATACTGCAGAGCAACCCATTCATAATAATCCTAACAATATGCGGGTTACAATAAAAACAAGTCAATTATTCAATTGCTAAATACTCTGAAATTGTCATTTATTATCAAACTCATTTCATGGGCAAGTATGCTGCCATTGTAAGAAAAAAACACAGTGCATGTTTTACTAAAACCAGAGTCATGTAAGAAAGACTGTTGCCTTTTTTTAGTGGTGGATCTCATGGGTGGGTGAAAGTGGAAGCACACTGCGGTTATGGGGAAGCCCGTAGATGGGACTCATTTCTGCGTGCCGCAAACTCTCCACCTTGCCAAACTGCCGCAAGTGGAAGAGAAGGGTGAGCTTTCGGGACATCGTCCTCAGCGCCAAGAAGGAAGACAGGATTTGGGTGAGCAGGAAAATAAGATAGATGGAGTGCATGGCTCTCTCCAGAGGTAGAATGATAACGCCTTCATCTGTGATGAAGAACAGTAGCACGGGCAGCTGGAACGTGAAAGACAGGAGCCAGAAGGCTGCCAGGGCTGGCACCTGATGACAGGAGGAAGGAAACAGAGTCTGGTGCATGAGAGTGAAAGACTCAGCGGTGAGATATGAAGTTCCTGCATTACATTCCTCAGAAAAGCCAATGAAGAATCAATATCTTCAGAAGTCCAGTTTGCAATTTCTTACAAGTCATGTACAAAAACATGTAGAAAGTCTTTAACACAAAAAAACAAAACAAAACAAAACAAAAACAGCTTACTTCATTATTTTTCGATAAAAGTTGGAACCCTTGTTTTGTTTGTCTTGTGCTTAACAGCTACTATATGTCCTACACTGTGTTGGTCTATCACATCAAATTCCAATAAAAATACTTGCAGATAAATAAAAATTGTTTAAGATTTGGATAAAACAGTAAAACTTTTATTCAATGGATAGTTTTGAGGGAACGATACAGGTTGAGACATACTGCCACATAAGAACTTTTCTTGTGGTTCAGAATGGATGTGTTTTGAGTTACCTTTTGTTTAAGGTTGCCAATGTAGCCCAGGTAGAGTCGGATCACTTCAATCACTGTGACCAGGACCAACCCAGTTATGAGCAGAGCCTGGTAGTACCCAGGAAGATGGTAGTACTGTAAACAGAGAAGAACTGTTATGAGAATATTTTAGTTTACAAGAACACAATACATTAAAACCTGTCTGTATCTTCTGACTGGTTCCTTTGTATTGTTTAATATGCATACAAAATAAGTATTTTTTTCATTGCACCAAAGTCTTAAACTTTGGCTTTTTATTATATTACATATAAAACTTAAGAGCAAAGAATTTACAAGTAGCAACTAAGCCTATTTTTATTGTTTTAACCACATACTTTAGTATTTTTTGGTAGAGTGGTTTGTAACCTACTGCTTTGGGACAATATGTGGCTCTTTCATTCCCTCCTCCTCACTCTTAATATCTTCACATTTCATAATTTAATAAAATAGCTTTTCTTCAGTGTGTTTTCCATCAATTTCTGCACACTGCTTCCATAATCATTTCTCTTGTTTATAGTACGTTTTTTAACATTATTTTTTTAAATAAATCTTTACAAAAATGATTTTTATAAAGGCTATTTAACTACCAAATAAACAAATAGTATTATGAAGACTCTAGAAAATGTGACTAAAATTTAAAAGGTTAATAAAGTTTTATTGTGGTTTAAGGACAATTTTATTGAGTAAAAGTGAGGACTGGAGTCACCGTATAAAATTACTTTTTTTTAGAGGAAACCACTAGGTGGTGCCACAATTAAAGCTTTTTATTTGAAATCGGAACAATGTGACATTTTTCATATTTGGAAGTTTACATTTTTATTTTTTTTTTTTGTTTATTATTTACTTTCTTTGACAAATACTCATATGTCTTTGTATCTTTCTCTCTATTTGTAACCTGTGCAAAGCATGTTGTCTCACTTGTTTATAAGATATGTTAGATTGACTTTATGTGACTGGAGGTACACAGTTTTTAGGGTTTATGATGATGTCACACATTAGGTCTACAACTTAGAGTGCAATTCTATTTATACAGAATGAAACATTACATGCAATGGTTGGGAAATAAACATAATTTCTAAACTTGTTTCCATTTAATGCAGTTCTTTCTGCCTAAAATTTGTTTTGAGAAATATTTGATTTTCCAAATACTTACTTTCGCTTCCAACATGAACACAGCAGAAAACCACCAACAAGGAAAGTAAAACAGGTTGAAGTACAAGAGCATTTGAAGGGGAAGGTGAGAAACCAACTCGTTGACCGCTGAAGAAAAAAAAAGTCATAGAATTTTACATATTTTTATAGCAACATTAAAATAAATGGGGGTGTGGAGAACTGCATGTGGAATAATGTGTTTGCAATGCTAACTCAAAGAGGAGTAATATGCAAGTTTTGCAACATAAAAATATTCAAATTTCATGTAACTATAAGATAATTTCAAACTTAGAAATGGGTGAATTTTTATATGTTTAGTTTTCAGTGAATGTAGTGAACTGAAAATACGGTTATAAGGATATGAAAATATAAGAATGTGTTGTTGCTACACATGACCTTTGTCACAATGAGTTTTTATTAAATCTACTTTAATCTCTCACTTTAAAACATAAAACTGTGCATTCATATAGATTAGGTTTTACCAAGGAAGAGGTTTATTGGCTATGTCCTTCATGAGTGCATGAAGAAGTGTAATCTCAAGTTCATGAGATGAAACAACACAAGTGTCTGCTGCATGCTCATGTGCATAGGGTGATTCAAATGAAGAAACAGTACATTTGTTGGCTTTTAATAATCTGAAAGTCATTCTTTAGCTAGATATAATGATATCCTGAATATTATAAATCCTTTCAGTAACATGTTTTGTCAGACCATAAATTATTTTAAAGACTGTTTGATTCTTCTACAGTTTAAAAAATGTATAAAAATACCTGAACTTGTTTAGATTTCATCAACAGAACTGCTTCCTATGTCGTATAGCACCAAGCTGCTCTTGGATTTTTTTGTGCAGATTCAAGATATGAACTGCTCTGGTCATCCTGTTTTATCAAATAGAAACTCCTAAACTTTGTAGCTGTAGAGTGGTGTTTGTAATGTTATAAACAGAATTCATTTGCCAGGCTGACGTAAAAAGCACAGGTGTTGTGTGTTGGACGAACCAGATGCATCCTCCTGCTCCCTGCTGAAGTCACTGTCCGCTGTCCTGTTGTTTGTGAACACGGAGCCTCCCATGTAGGCAAGGCCTATCTGCAGGTTCTCCGGTACAGGCGAGTAAAACACAGGCATGGTGGCTCAAACCTTTGGTCATGGCAGAACTAACAATCCAAACACTTTAATTGTAGCGTCTGTGTCTGCAGCTAATTCCTGTTGTCCTCAGTAATATAAATGCACAGTAGAGATTGTAAAGGCTACACAGAGACAGACAGAGACTGATCTGCTAATCAGATTATCGAGAGGGAGGCGGGCTGAGGATTAGTCTGAAACATTGACATTATACTTTGTCTGTTGGTGAGTATTTTTCATGAGCAAATCTGTTTATATGCTTTGGGAATAAATTGGCATTTGAGTTCCACTGAGTTCACATAGGGACAGCAGCAATAACACTGGCAATTTATGCTGTTTTGTTCCTAGCAGTTTGGTGCAATGAACAGATGAAAATGGAATCGAGATATTTGTGTTTTTGTAATTTTTATTAAAGTGTGTAAACAAACAGTAAGCCTCAAGTATGCCGAACACTCTCCACACTGCGTCCAACCAGCGAGTCCTCAGAATGGGGCCTGGCTGTAACAGTGCTGCCTTTAAGCCCCACTCATCATTAATGCAGCTGGGTTGCAGAGGCAAAGTTTGGCCACATGGGGTCATCACAGCTCGTCCCTTGGTGCGTGCAGGGGGAAGTTCTGGAACTCCTCTGGCACTTTTTCCCCTTTCTGGGACCTCTTATAGAAACCAAGAGACTCTAACAGGCTGCTGATCTCATCTGCCTTCATGTTCTTCACAGGGACAGTCTGATGTTTCAGGAAAGAAGAAGCAAGGACACATCAGCATCACAGGGTTTAGTTGGACCAATGTCAGTAAAATACTGGAAATCATATTGGAACACATCCATGTTTTGATAGAAATTAGTAGGTAAAAAACAGTAAAAGGGTTTGTTTATTCATAAATCAAAGTGGAGGATCTTTATTAGCAGTCACTGGGTGAGAGCAAGGGTGCAGTCTGCACAGATCGGCAATCCATCAAACAGCAATGGACTGTGAAAGGAAACCAGAGAGAACCCACATATGCACAGGTACAGAAAAAACTCAGATTTCAGTCAGGGACCTCCGAGATGTGCCTCTGAAATGCAAATCTTACCTTTACAACCTCACCCTTGTCATTGTAAAATATCAGACGGGGCTTCTTCTCCTCTGATGAGTCATACTCTAAGTTATGGCTGTATGGCAAAAAAACAGATCAGGGAAAACAACAGGTAGGCAACACATCTATCTGTTTCACTTGACTGAAGCTGATTAGACTTGGAGCACAACGCTTTTGGAAAGCTCACACATCTGGGGCAGGATTTAGCCAACAGCTTGAAGAGATGTCTCAGCAAGCAAATGTAGGAATGTGACAGAAGCAGAAGGATACTATAAAGCCGATCGCTCCATGAGGAAGTGATGGAGCTCAGGCATTTTCTTTATGGCTCATCCAACCACACTGGGTGCCTGCAAAATTGACAACAGACAGTTGTTCAAACTGATGTGTGAGTGTGTATTTCATTGTGTGAACATTGCTCTTAAATCTCAACAGAAAACAACTCAATGAACCTGCAGCTCATTATTTGTTGTGCTTATCCTTCTTTTTTTTGTTTTGTTTTGTTTACCTTCCTAATGTTATTTGTAAATAAAGAGATCATTGTTTTAATTTAACAAATTCTCAACAAGAAATTTTGCAAAACCTTTTTGCTGAAAAATACATCTAGGTGATGTTTCAAAGTTATCTGTGTGTGTTCTATTTTTTAGTCCCACTCACCATCAGTTTAGCTTTGGCTATAACAAGCCGTTCTTCAGCTGCCATCTTGTTGCTGCTTTCTAAAGCTCCAGCAGCGAGTCCAAACATGACCACCAACAAGGCCCACATGCTAAAGATCAGCTTGTGTCTCTTAATCCTTCTGCCAAGGTTACAACCAGCAACGTGTAACTTTTCAATTCTGCTGGCCAGGTTTTCAGGATGGATGAGTCCATCAGAAACTCATATGGGGTAGTTCAGCTCACCTGAGTTCAACTGTTGTTGCTCTTCCAGTTTTACTGATATAAATTTACACATAAACGGAGAACACGATAACAAATGTAGCCACCTGGTTCACATAGATGTAATCGTATTGCCAAAGTCTTGGTTATCAGTCTGTTTTGATTTACTTAGTGTCCCTGGTTTTAACGAATAGTCTCCTCCACACCAGCAGGGTTCCAGAAAATCCACAGAACATCTGTACTGTTATCACTTTTTCCCATACAGCACACACTCCAGAAGATGTGGCCACTGGGAGCCAGCCAGATGCTTTCGTTCACTGACAGCTAAAGGTTCAGTCCTAGCTTTTTCTGGTGCCGATTGCAGCAGAAAAATAATGTAATTTGTCCATTTAAAAGTAAAACATATGTTTGATTTGTAACATCAAAATCTAATTTAATTTGTGAGTTTTAAATTTTTTTCTTCTTAAAAAGTGATCCATATGTTGAACTTACTTGTATTCAAATAACTAAAGAAAATGTAATAAATATTTCAATTGACAAGTTCTATTATTTCTCATGGAAATTCACAATTTCACAGAGATTTTTTGCCAACATTTTCTCCCATGCTGTTTGCATTTTTACTAACCTAGACCCTGGAGGCCCTCACAGGGTCTATTTGTGATGAAACACTCAACATTTAAGAGGCCCCCTTTGAAGGGGCCTCTTAAAATGATTAAATTTAAAGTGGAAGTTTATTAGATTTATAAATTCTAATCTGAAACTAGGAATTTTTATAGCAACTTAGAACTTCTTTGTAGCTGTTACTTCTCTTTGAATGTTTACATTTTGTTCAAAAGTTTAGGGTTGTTGAAATCCATCCAATTTTTCTTGCCCAGTTGCAGAGGAAAAACAGATTTGCTTCACTTTCTTCCAAGCCACATCTGAGTCATGCAGCTCAAGATAGTCAAATCTTGCTTTAGTTAATCTGTGGATAGAGGTAAGTAACAGAAGTTTAATACATAGCTAGGTCTTAAGTGGTCAAAAAACCTAAGATGGTGCCAGTTTTTTGAATAGTAATTTCTTTCTGAATGCAGTAGGGGTGAGTCACAATATCTATTTAGGACCTTTCTAAGTTTAGAATGGGAACAGTGTCATAGTTCAGCTGCCGGAGTTTGTATCCACTGTTTGGTACTATATTAGTTAGGTCTGTTTTCGAATGGCATGTAGCTTGGGAAGGTGAGTTCAGCTGGGAATGGATTAACTTTCTTCACTTGCCTACAGAAAGGGCTGCATTTAAAGACAGAACAGTACCACGAATCATGGCTACAGAGAAACAGGCTTTCAGCAAAAGATGCTGGGGTCTGCCATAACAAACAGGACCCAACACAAAATAGATGGCCAAAAGAAACTGGCAGGCAAGGCTACATGTGGCTCTATAACTAAGTAGCTGGAGCAATGTATAGACCATCTGTGACGAAGATAGACAAAGCCAAGATAATCTGAGAACTATAAGTACAAGATCCCGAGGGACTTTTAGATCCAGGCACAGGTGATGGTTATCCAACTGGACTTGAGGTTGTAGACAAGGCAGGGAGCCATGTTGCTATACGTTTGGATGCCAAGGAACAGCAAGAAAAAGAAACATTAGAAGCAAGCAAGCACTCATGTTGCTTGACTCTCCACAAATAGAAAAGTTGCGAAGAGTCAAGGCTTTGCCAGTGGTTGTAAGTGCACAAGGAAACCTGAAACAAAAGATTTCAGCATCGACTTTAAGACTTCAATTGGGAAGAGTGCAGCCCTCTGAACAGCTAAGATTTGACACAGAGAAACAAAACTCAAATCTACCAAGCCACTGATGGACGTAGGCCTGAAGTGGAACCACTATTCACACATGTCAAGTTTTGAGGAGGAAGTTTTGTGTGTATATATATTTTTTGATAGAGAGATACTATTGATCTTAAAGGAAATAATTTGATTCACAACAGTAACTTTAGTACTGAGTGGCTAATATTCCCCATTATGTAACATATAGGGTTCACCTCTAAAATTTTCAGTCAGTCTTATCTTATATCTCAATATTTTGCTCATCCAAACACCGGCACCATTTTTCCTGAACTTTTCTTCTTTACCATCACTGCCTCACTGCTGAAGTTGCATGATAACCAACGTTTGACCCCACTGTGCTCTCCACATGAAGTCAGGCCTTGTGACAGTGTTGTGTATTTGCAGTGTATGGACACCATGAATGTGGAAAAAAAACTTCTCCTCACCAGGTTTACTCAGTCACTTCATGTTGCGAGAAAAGCAAATTCATTAGGTCACCACAAGAGGGTGGCAACAGCTGTCTGTGAGCTTACTGGGAGTCTGGCGGGTAAAAATGTTCTTCCAATTTCTAGCCACAGACAGTTATGTTTCCAACAAAAATAAACATTCGTGCCTGGAATCCTGAAGCAAAACCATCTTGCTATCTCCATCTTTTCCAGTTTAGAGTTCTGCACCCTGCATTCAACTCTTAGGAATTACACGTCCAAAGGCAATAAAACTGTCCCCCTTTCTAACAAGGTTTCCTCCCTCTGGCATCCGTCCTAACTCTGTAGGCTTGTACTGTTTCTGTTCTACATCTGCATCATTGTGTCTGAATCTTTTCTCACAATGGATCTTAACCTTGGTGAACTTAAATAGTTGATGTAGAAAAAAGAGCAGCTCAGCACATGAGAGGGGAGAACATACAATGAGCTGTGGGGGTGGGGTAATTTTGCTGAGGCCAGGTCTATACATGTGGATGTGTCCCATATGTGTTCACAATCAGCATGTTTTAGCTTACATCACATGGTGTCTGCCAGGAGGGGTTTGTTGTTATTAATGTGCTGACAAAGGGAAACTGTAGCCATTTATAACCAGGCAGTTATGGGGCTGAAACGCAGATGATGAAAACATTTACGAAGTTCAGACTGAGCAACTTTTTCCAGCAGCACTTTTGGGTAAATTGCAACACTTGCAGCTGGCAAAAAGATCAAATGCCTAAACACCTCGCTCAGATCCTGCTTACTTTGAGAGCTTGTTATAAAGGGACATACACTTCCTGTTTCTCCAAAGCACCGGATGCTGTCTACTAGAGCCAGCAGGGCATTCGGCGGGTTAATTGTTTTCCTATAATGTGAGATGTGAATAATATGTATCTTGCATTGACTTCCGGTGTATTACTGTTGGGTTTTATTAGTGAGCTCAAATACATGGAGGAAATCGACACAAATACGGTTCCAGGTATTTGCTGACTTTTGTCTATTTGCCTGTCTGGATCCTCAGGGCAATTGGCTAGAAAGCATAATACCTCACCCTGCTGTGTTCCAGTCAGCACATCCAAAACCAGTTACTGTAGAAGTCATGATACACAATTGCCATTACTGAAAGCTATAATTATCAAAACAGACAATCATAGCTCTGTTATACTGCTAAACCTTTCTTTTGAAGTGCCTGCATGCTAAAAGAGGGCCACCATGGTTAATTTAACTTACATTTAGCATTAGTTGATAGCATAATAGCTCTAATTGTCTCCAGGCGTGCAGTCACTGTCCCACCATGCCAACTTTGGGACAAGATATGTCAGGTGTAGCCTTGAATGTTTAAAGGATTTTGCTGCAAGTTCATCTTAGCTTTGTTAAGATAATGAAGAAATTTAAGCTGACAGTTGTTCAGTTTTCTGGTTCTGGGGAATATTTTTAAAACTTCACTGGGTAGAATTCATGATGGACATTTTGTGCTTTCAGACCTTGATTTTGCTTGAATATTTGACATCAAAACAATTATCCTTCCTTCAGTTGCAGTCTAATGTTTATATGCACTCAACATGGCCATGAATGTCACAACTTTCGACAATGTAGTTCAACCAACATTTTCCCCAGAATGCAGTTATTATAACAGGTTTATTTTCTTGCTAAAACATAATTTGTCTAATTAAAAGGTTGAAAAGTTATGAAAAGCACCAAGCAAAACAGTAGTAGCATTTTTTCAAAACGTAAACAGATTTTTTTTCTTCTTAGAAGAAATAGAAACAAAAAAAACATCTCTCGGTAAGTTTTTGAACTGATGGAGGATGTCAACAAATTAATGGGGCAAATTGCTGTTGGAACCTGTGAAGACAGTAACTCCGCTGTTCTTGAACAAATCGTGATCCATCCTCCGTGTGTGACCCTGACCACTAACTTTCCTCAAGGGAGAAGAATCAAAAAACAATTTCCCTCCCCAAAGGTCATGTACGTATCAGATTGCTAAAGCAACAACAGAACCCATGCTTTTGTCATCTGTCGTCACATGCCATAGCCACAGCTGTCTTACCAACTATAGCACCTTTCTAAAAACACTGCAGTGACAGGCCTCTGCTCGGCATGCAGAGGTTAGGAATAACCTCACAGACAGTAATCCCTGCATTTGCACACTTCCATAGGGAAGGGGATGAAATAACAGACAGGAGTGACAGGATGCGTGAAAGAGTTTGTCGGGGAAGTGGGAATGAGGTGAGCGCAGTGGAGTTTTTGCACTTACAGACGTCCAGTTTCTGGCCACATAAAAGAAGCCAGGGGGCAAACAGACAGCAAGCACTGTTCCCCACCCTGTAATCTGCTTCTGCCTAATCAGAAACACATGGCTTCCTATAATGACTCCAGTGTTGCACCGTGAAACAGAATGAGTTGTCAGGGTCAAATGGTGGTATCATTGCTGCACACACACTGCAACAAATGCCAATGTCTTTTAAATTCCCCTGTTACACTGGTGTTCATAAGCAGTTATATTATTGTAATTTTGCGCAATTTGTCATGTCACAACCATAAACTTCAGTGTATTGTGTTAGGAGTTGATGCATATCTGTGCAGTCAAAGGGAAAAAAGACAAGGTTTTAAAAACCTTTTTGAAAATAAAAATCAGAACTGTATATTTGGACTTAGTCTCAGATGACCTTAAAAATGCAACAAAAACCCTTCAGAAGTCATATAAATATAGTCCATCTGTATGCAAGTCTAACTTATGCACAGCTGTCAAACAAGTTAAAGCAAATGTTTCTTTAAATACTTGTGAAAAATGTGTGCGATAAAGACAGAGGTGGGAAGTAGCTAATTAGATTTACTTCATTAACTTTGTGGAAAAAAAAAGTTATTTTAGGAGTAGTTTTACTACATCAAACACTGTCGGGATTTCAATGTGGCAATTTCTGTACATTGTTCAAATTCTTTATTTTTGAAAACACCAATATTAATTTGTTAAATTTACAGTTGCATGTGCAACATAAAGTTTTTGAAACATAAAGTTGACCTCAGTCTGACTTGCTCCCACCTTCCCAGTGGGAAATCTGACTTCAGAAGGTGTTCCAGTTGATTTTAGAGACTGGAAAGTCACAATTTCCAGCATGAATGCAGGTCATACTTTATGGATTTTTGTTTATAAAACACATAGAAATGCATTTTCTTTCCTCATCACAATATACACTTCATTGTGTTTATCTATGACACATAACCCCAATGACAGTGCATTGAGATTTGTGGTTGCAATACAATAGGAAACAGTTTAAAGACCATGAAAACGTTCGTGAGGAAGAGTACTGTATTTGCAAAATTTGCGAAACCCCTGAATTTTCTGACAAAATCGAAGTACGGTTCCAATAAGAAAATGTCATGAAAATGAAAAAGTAAAGATGAAGCTTCAAATTAAATGGGGGTTTTTTTCTGCAGTATTACAGCAACTAACATGCTCCTGTGACTTGTTTTGTGAAAAGAAAAACTTTAGCAAAACTTTGCCTCTCGAATAACAAAGCTGTTGCAAACTACAGTCCGCCGGCCACAGACTGGACTGAGCGCTGGGCCAGCTGGGGTTCACTGCATAAAAACATAAGCCATCTGCTTATTTTCCTTGGTTTTGGGCAGACACATTGGGTCTTGTGATCATTTTCCATCCAATATCTCCCCTTTGGCTGCTATGGGATGAAGTGAGTAAGAAGCGGGAGGAAAGAAAAGGAAAAAAAAACCCCTGAAGTGATCGTGTGGAATTATGTGAAAGCTGAAACCTCAAGTCACATTAAGAAGTCTGAAGTCCCATTTAGCGCACAGATACTGGCTGAATGGGTTCAGAGGAGAACAGCCAGCTGTTAGAAAAAGGTGGAATAAGTGACAAAGAAAGGAAGCACAATAGACTACGGACATGAAAAAGAAAGAGAGATTATTTAACATGAAAGAAGAAGAGGAAAACTGAGAAAAGGCATGTGACTGATCTGCTTTTTATTAGCCATCCAAATCTTTCCCCTAATGCACTCCCTTGAATACTGCTGACAAAGGGGGAAAATCCAGGGCAATTTGAAGTTCTAGACAACTGTTTGCACACACATCCATGCAATGGGAAAAAAACCCAGAAAGATCTTAGTCTGGATGGAAAAGGCCTGAAGCTTAATTATATATCTGACAGTTTGTATCATTTTTGCAGTGCTTTGCAAAAACATTTGAAACCCTTGAACCTATTTCAAATGTTATGCAACCAAACCTCAGTGTACTTTAATTGGTATTTGATGTGACAGAAGAGCATAACATATTGCATATTTGTCAAAAAGGAGGAAAATTACTCATGGCTTTCTACATTTTTTCTTTGGTAATTTTTTTTTTTGTTAGTTCCTGTTTTTCTGATTCTGCTAAATATAATCAATAGCAGCAGAGATTACAAAATAAGTTTGTGTGTAAATTAATCTCAGTATAATTCTAGTTGTTCTATGAAGGCCTTAGAAGTTTGTCAGAGAACAATTTTGAAGAAACAACATCATGAAGGCCAAGAAACATTAACCATTAAAAGACCCCTCACTGGGTGAATTTAATTGTAATTAAATTAGGTAATAAAAAGGTTCAAAGCAGACCCATGTATGGAGGCCTTAGTCCTCGTGGTGGTAGTCGCAGATTCGATTCCCGGCCTGGTGGCATTTGCAGCATGTCTTCCCCGTCTCTCATTACCCTCTTTCTATTGGACTACTTTCAAATAAAACCACTAGAGCCACCAAAACCTTTTAAAAAATTGCTCATCCACCAGACAATTTATGTGTAAGTGTGGTAATTAGCAAAATTATAATTTGGATTTGCTATACTCCAATTGCTACATGGTACAAAAGTTCTACTAATATAGTTTTTGATTTGTGTAAAATATGCATCAACAGGCATTACCGTTTTGGGCAAAAGACGTTGCGGTTCTTAATCCACCATGACAGAGTGGTGGTTTGAGGCAAATGTGTAACAATCTATAAAGAGTAAAAGCAAGATAACATTGGTGAGAAATGTTAACTAAACTGACAGGACAGAACTAGAGACCATTAATCACAGAAACAGCTAAGAACCCTGTGGAAAATCATTCATCACTCTGAAAACATCAAACCCTCGGTTTTGGTTTTAGTGGCAGCATCATGTTGTGGGCATGCTTTTCTACAACAGAGACAGGAAAACTGGTCAGATGAATGGAGAGAAGTCTTGTAAATTTGGGAAAGAGATGACTGCAAATGCAAAACCCAAAATTGCTGGATCTGTAAGTTTGTTTCTCTTTAACAAATGTGTGCTAATAGTGCAATAAAATCCCGATAAAATACATAAATATATTCATAAACATTTGTAAAGCACTGTAAATTTCCAAGTTTAGAGCCCTATACACATTAGAAAAAAACTTTATGTAAAAGTCTCACATCGTGATGCAACAATGAGGTTCAAGTCGGTCAGAAAAAAAAGAAATATCAGGGACTTCATAAAGGCAGCTAACTAAAGGAACAGCAGCAGCTTTTTGCCTCCTAAATGACATTAAGCACAACACTGAAGATTTTCTCCACCCAAAGCAATGTCTTCAAGCTCCATCTGTTCTGACCCACTTTCTGCACTTCACCAGCTTGTCTGAGTGACTGTATGGGAGGTCGCCTAGCTGTGTGGTTCGCTTTAATTTACGCAGTAAGAAGACCCTAATTTAGCTCTGTGCCAAGACAGAGTAGTGTCATGTCTTATTATAAGACAGTCTCAAATCACAGAGTGTGTAGATGCCACTGGAAACCTCTGAACACATACAATGTGAGTGGTACCCCCGTTCCCTCCCCCATCATTCAAGTTGCATGCTGACCTCAGTTCTCAGTGGTTTTGGCTCAAGAAAAGCACCAGCTCCATTTCCAGTAAATATCATTTCATAGTTTCTGCATTTCCACAGAGCTAAGGAACAGCGTTTATCGTGTAGGAAGGGCTGCAATTAGACAATGTTTCTCGCAGACTGAGTGTCGACAGAAAAAAGAGATGAAAATTGTATTTTTAAAATCTCCTCTGGCAACATCTGATGCAAGGAAATGACAGCATCTCAGAAAACTGTGCCACAGCTTGAAACAAGGACACATCAAAACAGCATTAATGTTTTTCAAGACCCCTTTTAACCAAAGTTAGATTTTAGTAGAAAAAAAGGATGTCATAAACTTGTCTTTGCTTTTAAGCTCTTAATCATCAATCTTGAACAATCATTACCCTGTCTTTATAATTCTTTTGTTAAGTTATTACTTTTACTCACTTTCAAGTGTAATTTGACTCTCCTTTCTTTCTGCTTTGCATTGCTGAAAATATTTGTCTTTTTCTCCCTCACTCATAAATTTCTTTCTTCCTCTCCTTGCAAGGACTGAAATGGCTACCAGATGTGGTTCCAATCTGTTCTTGTTACCATGGAAACACAGGGACTAGAATAGGGTTTTTTTTTGTTGTTGTTGTTTCTTAAGTCCAAGGCTTCTGGCTGACTCATGAGGCCAGAGTTTTCAAGTCTCGCTGTTTCTACAGACATGGCACGCGGAGGGCGCCCCGAGTCCAACTCGTGTTCAGCCTGCCAGCAGAGATGTCACTGAACCCCTTTCCCACATGGCTCCAACTCTGACAGTTTTTGTACAAACTTCACTTGGTGTTGTACAATTGCTCCTTTGTGCTCTTTTTTCTGGCTTCAAGTCAACTACACAAGAAATAATGTTTCTCTCCATGTGCTGCTATGAAAATCATTTTCATGGAACTCTCTTACTATCATAATTAAAGAAAAGACAATCAAAACTTCAGGAACAGACTTTATCCTAAAAGCTATAAATGTACATGCAAATATACATGCAAACATTAAGATCTGCTGCTTTTCCCACAACATGTCAGGGATGAAAAGCTAGAGAACATGTGTCGCTATCCTCAGCTGAGAATCTTCTCCATCTGCTCGTTCTCAGCTCGCAGATGGAGGCAGTTGTGTCAACATTCCTCTCTATTCTGGCAGTAAATCTGACTTCAAGATGTTGTCACATGAAATATTGGACCATGTGAGGGAAAGAAGGGTGGAGAATAGATCCAGTAAAAGACCTAGCTGACAAGGCTTACAAGAATTTAAAACTAAACTTTGTGAAAGTTAAGGCCAGGTTCAAAGTGGATCTAAAAAGAATGGACCTAAAAGAGATGGCTTTCCTAAGATAACAGCAAACTGAACATCCTTTTGAAACTGTATATATTTGTATTTGTATTGTAAGCTAATAAAATCACAGTAATTACAGTGCCAAATTTAACATTTTAATCTTTTTGTTTTACTTTTTTGGTCTTGAAACCTGGTGAGCAGATCTCCTCTAGAAAAGAGGGAGAAAGAAAAAGCTGAAGGAAAGAGAACATATGACAGGAGAAGACAGGAAAAGTCTAAATACTATTCTACTGGAAAAATGAGATCAGATCATACAAAGAATTGACAAAAATCATGGTCATTTTTGTCAATTACCAGGATTGGTAATTATCACCATTTCACCAATGGTGTCACCATTTCTTTTGTTAAGAGCATTTGTTTCCTAACGTTTCTTTTTTTTTCTGTTTAGGATTATGCTTCTAATTAAGAAAACTAATTTATTTCAAGGCTTTGCCACTTATTATAAAGAGAGTCAATAAAGACGTGGTAGTGTGGGTAAATCTTACATTGCAGATTTGAATGAATTGCACAATGTCACAATAATGGAAATACTCCAACTTCTTCCAATTATCCATCCATCCATTCATTCATCCATCCAACCAACCAACCAGTCATACCTTTAGATCAATTTTTGCTCTATCCCCTCCAAAATAAACCATATACACAGCACATGATTAAGTTCTTAGAACAGAGTTTCCACTGTTTTAAAACCTATGAAAGGAGCTCTTGTCCCCCTTCCTTGAGAAGCCAATCAACAGTCTCCTGGTTCCTTCAGGCCCTTTGAAGAACCGCTGTGACTGAACGCCTCAGGGTTTCTACCATGTCCCTGAGACTCAGCAGTCCAGGTCCAGAGAGGCAGGAAAGGGTCATATATCAGTCAATGACTTGTTCTGTATTGTTCTGTATTTCTATATATGTATGTTGTCAACTTTGCTCTAAAGTCACGCACTTGGAAAATAATTCAATGCGAGTACATGACCCCGTCAGACCAAATATGTGTCACAAATGAGGACATTGTTTCTGTGAAAAGAAGTGAAACTAAAGTTAAAGAGAGTGTTGTTTTTCCAGTCATGGTTTCCACTTTGGCTACACATATTGCTTTTTTTATTCAAAAGAACTAAATGAACACACAGAGTTTAACAGCCATACGCTAAAAGGCAATCAAAGTTGAACAACAAACATCACAACTAAATCAAAATATATCTTACAGCTGGTGACGGTTTTGCAGTTTCTTTAGGCCCTTCTTTACAAAAATGCATTGTAAGGCAATGAAACCAGGCAAAGGCCTGTCAGGCAAATGACTGCAACTTAATAGACATACAGTATTATGGTTTTAAGCATATGCACTTGTTACAACAGTGGTATTATGGTAGTATTGTACAATACTCTTTTGTATAAGATTTACTTATGGGAGGCTGCAACAACAAATGGAGGGAGCAGAAAGGTTACAAATTTCCTCTGCAGCTATAATGCCAATTAATTACACTCTGCGTCATTCAGTTAAGTGTTACACAAACAATAACATCAACAGAGAACAATTACAAAGCCAATGTAAACTTTAGAGAAGGAACGTACTCTTTCTGCAGATTTGAATAAGAGCCAAAAATAAGCAACACAGCAAAACCAAAAAAAGCTAATACAATATGAAAGCCAGTTCATTGACACCAAAGAAAACAGAGGAACCCACACGGTCATATAAGCACAGCTTACAAAGATAATAAAAAAAGTACACAATGTATACAAGTAAAATGTTGAAAAAAGTAAAGAAATGGCTTGTACCTTGATGAAAAAAGATAGAAACATTTTGTTAATGTAATATTCTTCATCTCAAAAAACATGCCTAAAGCAGATTATCATAATTTCCTATGACACTAATTATTCATATAGTTCAAGTTGTAAAAACTGCTTTAAATTAGCTTTTTTTTCCTACCTGAAAACTTTATTGTTGGTATTCCACAACAATACTTTCCTAGATGTGAAATTATGGGGTCCGCACTTGGAGTAAACAGTGGCAAAATTCTTTGGCAAACATAACTTTGGTGTTACACACAAGATAAAGTACCATTTAAGAACATTCAAACATTCTCCTAAATTTAGCATAAATCGGCTGGTATTATTTAATTTTTGGAGTTTTTGTCACAAAATTTGTCCGACTGACATCTATTCAAAATAAGAATTTGACAGTGACCTGATTTGCTGGACATTACATTGTTTTAGTTCTTTTTTAGCTTAGTACAGCCAGAGGACATGCTCTTGTTTAATCTTAGCAAAATCCTTTCATATGAATCAACAAATGACATCTGATAGGGCTGGCCAAGTGACGCTGATTAAATTTCAAGTGGGAAAAAGCTTAATAAGGCTGAATTTAATAATGAAAAATTAAAATGTTCTTATTTGCATTTGTGAACTTTAAAGCAACAAATCTGAGAAAGGGGTGATCAAAGTTTTTTTTTTGTATTTTTAATAAAGAAATTATAGAAATACTCAGATTCATTAGATTAGTTTAAAATGTCAAATATTAGACCTAGAGTAGACATTCACCTGCAAATAAACTCTTTAAGACTGGAATGATCTGGGAAATCTTTGGCATAGAGCTATACTGCTGCATGTTGCTCTAAGCAAGTTAGAATAGAAAAACGTTAGCTTCTAATCATCAGAGCACCAATTACTCACTGACACTGTCTGTGCATTACATGCTAATAGCTATTTTTCTGGCCCTTGTTCTTTTAAATTCCAGCTGTACAACTCATAAAGCAATGAAATAAGTTTTGAACATGTCAACACTTTTCTCAGTAAACGTATTTGTGATGGGGCTATTGACATGAAATTCACATCAACTCAGCAACAACCTAAATATTATACATATAAACAAACAAACTACTAAGTCTTACAAAGAAATAAATCTAAAAATGAAAGTGTGTGTAATAAAAACTTCAAATATAAGAACAAAAAAGCTGCACAAAGAAAATCAAGAAAATAGCTGAAGTCTGTTTGTAGCAACTAATCCTGCCCTTATCAGTGCCAGTTAACATTGGTTGGCTTAGTCCTAGTTAATGGCCTTTAAAAAGGTTCTCTATTATCAAGGTATCCAATGATACCTTGATAATAGGTATCATAGGTTCTTATGCTTCTTATCTTATACCTTGATAAGAAGCATGTCATAATTAGAAGATGCTCTCAGGACCTTCAGATCCTAATTCTGTGGGAATTGGTCACATACATGATTCTATATTTTTAATGTCTTAGTTGGAGCCATTGCTCCATCATTCACAATCAGGAAGAATATGTCACCATAAACCAGCCATTGCAAGGTTTATGACAGAGGAGTCAAAAGAGTAATCAGCAAAGTTCTCTAAGAGCCAATAATTAGTCGCAGAAAGCTTCGGAAAGACCTGAAATTAGCAGGTGCATTCCTTTTTATGAAGTAATGCACTCATCCCGTCTGGCCTCAATGCACACTCACTTTACAAAACGTCATTGCAAAGGAAAAAGCATATAGATGCTTGTTTCCCGCAGAACATTTGGACAAGCTAATCAAATATTGGGAGAGTGTAGTCTGGTCAAATGAGACCAAAAGGAATTATTTTAATGTGATTGCCCAAGTCTGGAGCAGTAATGACACTGCATATCACCCCCAAAACACCATGCAAACATTAAGCCCCAATGTAGCTCATTGTTTGCAGCAGCTACATGCAAACAATAGATGCTTTCTATTTGGGAGTGACCATGATGGAGTAGGGCTCTGCCACAGCAATAGTACTGGTAAATTTCATATAGTCTGTACCAGAACAATATTGATAAGAACCTAAAGATGAAACAGGGTTGATTGTTTTAACAAGACAATGATCTTAAACACACAAACTATCTGTTTCCAAGAAAGTGAGCAAAATTACTGGAACGACCTGTTCAGTCACCTGACATGAATCTGTTTCAATTTACGCCCCTACTGAAAACCGTTTGTGTGGGTCAAAGTTAAACTTGAGCAATGCATGTGAGTACTTTTCCCATATAGGAGACATTTTGAAATACTCTTGAAGACATTTCAGTGAGCACATTTAAAACCTATTCCATGTGTCATTCTACTTCATTACACTTGATGCATCGACTGATGTGTGCGGATTACATTAGTTGTTACAGACAACGCATTTCATATCAAAAGCCTCATTAGAAGTGAATCTACAAAAAAAATGTTGATGTAATCAATACTCATTTTACATGCAGTAGATAAATATGAATGTGGGCTCATGGCCCAGCAGCTGAGATGAATAAACTTTTATATAATGTCCCTGTTCACTGTGTTTTGTTCAGCTCTAGATAAGGCTGTGTTGCGACTTGAATACATACACTTGATATTTAACAATGGTGTCACGGTTATTATAAAACACCCTCCTGGTGCAATTCTATTGTGCCTTTTATTCCAAAGAGGTTGTTATTTCTGAATGTTCCTGGAGGCACTGCCCTCAAGCTGTTCATTGATTAAAAAGCTATGTTGCTGCTAGCTTCAAACAAACAGTTCAGTCTTGTAGAAAATAACTGGCAACTGCTCAGAATTTTTCCAAACACTTACTTCACTACCTGTGGTGGCATAATGGCTGTTTTTTGCTGGGGTGTTTTACTTTCAGGTGTATCAAGGGTACCACCTTTACCTTTCTTCCTAGGTGGCTTTTTTATGGGAGTCTTCTTCGGTGTAGGGTCCAGAAGGTCCCCCGTCCTGGAGCCGTTCAAGTCCTGCTTCTCCGGGCTCTTGGCTTCGGGGGTGCCAAAGTTGTTGGTGATAGGTGCCACCATTTTATGAAGGTTGCTTGTGGTAGGTAGCAGAGGCTTGGTGGAGCCCTGCTGACTAAGTCCACTGGAGTTGGTTCTCTTGGCTTTCTGTGGAGGTGTGGGCTTCTCCTGGTTATTTTTTGGTAAGGAGAGACCGTTGGTCTTTGTCAGTCCAGTCCCCTCATTCCTGTTGATGCTCTGAGTTTTCTCCTTGAGCTGTGCAGCCAGTAAAGTGGCCGCTTCAGAATTCATATGAGGGTGGATGACCTTCGGACTCTTTTGTGGCTCTTTAGGACTCTGCTTTGGATTTTCAACAATCTTCTTCTCAGGCGATGAGCTACGGAAGCTGCTTATCATTTTTAGGGCATTTTGGACAACACCGTTGATGTGCTCCATGTGCCTTGGACTGCTGTGCTCATCGCTCATTAGCAGTTTGTATTTGCTAGGTGATCCATTTGCATTAGTATCATTTCCATCCTGTTTCTTCTGTTGACTTCGACTCTTTTCTTTTATTTTATGCCGCTCTTCATTCTTTGATGAGCCATCGCTAGAGCTCCTCTTTTTCTCCCTTGACACTGCGAGTGCTCTATTCCCCCCTTGTTGCTCTGGTTGTTGAGACCCTGTTGCGTTTCCATGAATCCATGACACTTTGGGTTTAGTAGATGGATCTGGAGGCCGTGGTTTGGGCTTGCCAGGTGAAGGGGGAGGTTTCCCATTGCCTTTGGCTTCTGATGTAAGGTTACCATCACCATCTTTGCCACTGCAATCATCTTCCTTAGACTGCTTGGAGAGGCGGGCAATGCAGGCGTATTGGGCAGCAGACTCAGACCCACTATTTGAAATCTCACTGTCAGAGCACTTGAGTTTAGACTGCTCGTTGCTCTCCGGTTTGGTGACACTCGTGTCTTTTAGTGAAGTGTACTCCCCAGCCTCCTCCTTGTATGCGTCATCCTCTGAGTTTTCGTCCGCAGGGTTGGGGCTCTGCTTCCCTTTGCTGTCACTCATGGATTCTGTTGATTGTTGGCAGAGGATTAGTAAAGGATACAGTAAGTTCAACTTACTTTTAGGCTTAAGGAGCACAACATCAGGTGGTCAACTATGTGCACTAGGCCATAGCAATTAAGAAGGATTAAGATTAAGAAGAATAAAATAACTAAAAAAAGCTATATAAGTGTGTTAGTTTTAGGGGATGTGTCTGTGCTTTTTTGATGCAAAACAGAAGGGCGTGTTGGATGCCAGGTACAACTCCAGAACAATCCCAGGAGAATCTGTATGCTACATGTTTCTTATATAGCTGGTATCTGTAGGGTTTCCCACAAATTTGATGAAATCTTGTTTTTTCTTTTCTTTGTGAGTCAAATATGTCTTGTTTTGTGAGCTGAAGAGCTCAACAAACTGATGTAAAAAACAAATGGTCTATATACTCTAAATAAAGACATACCTGACAAACTGTGGCAGGTTGAAAACCTTTATAAATGCATGTTTGACATAGTATTTCTCTCATTAAGACTGTGAGAAAAAGGTGTATGCAAACACGCAATCCCGCTCATTTAATCTCGCATCACAGCACAGTTTATGTGACTTGAATTCCTCTGGCAAAAATTTAACTGGGCCAATCAGCAAACAGAAGGAGAAGTTGTGAACAATGATGTCAATTTTCTGTGCTGTTCTAGATTTATAGTCTGCCTGTAGTTTTAACAATGGCAGCAGAGGAAGACGTTCAGTCTGAGTTCAACACACTTCAAACTATTGAATTAATATTAACATAAATAAAGTTTATTCTATTTTATTCTACTCTATTATCAACCATCTCGTCCTGCTCAGCACTTCCCTCTTTGCACTGGGGGATGATTGTTTACACAGCAGGCAATTTCCAAGAAGCATCATTTGTATGACTGATTTGTATTATAATGTAAACTTTGAGTTAGACTGATATCCTGATTGATGTTGTTTTCAAATTGTGGCTTTAATTTTCTGAGATATCTGTCAAATATCTGTCAAAGTTGCAGTTTCAACTTTCAAAATAGAAACTAATAGAGCTGGTGTTTTCCATCAAACTTTAACTCACTCATATGTGGCATATGCTGACTAAACCATTTCATTTCCTGTTTATACTTAACTTGCTCTCCAGAGAAAACCTGCATCTAGATGGACTATGATAAGAAGCAAACTATCTTCATAATGAGAAATACAGAAGCGCATGAGTCACTGGTGACACATGGGAGTTGGCCTCTTTAGAATGTGTTTAGCTCTGTGTTTGGCTCTTATGCCAAAGACAATCTGTAAATTTGACATGGTCATTCTAGATAACCAACTGTTTATTTGCTTGTGTGATGACCAACCTTCATGTGGAACACAATAAACGGGCCCTTCATCTCCGCTCTCAAAGGAAGAGAAGGACTCCTGGGAGGTCCATGAGGAGGAGGAGGGCTGCTCGGCCACTGAAGGCGGCTCAATGAAGCTGCAGTTAAAGGTGTTCTCTGGGTCGTGGCGTGCTACTGGGAAGAGAAAACAAATGCAGAAGCCAAAAGGTCATTTCAAGAGTTTTGTTCTCCGTTTCAAGAGTAACAGTCTGTTCCCAGTCAGTGCCAAAGAAGTAAGAGGAAAATAGGTTTTAGTTAGCTCTGTGGAAAAGATAAACTTTTTTAAGAGCAAAATCATTAATCTAGTAGCTTACCATGTTTTCATATTTGACAGATAAAGGTTAACCAAAAGATTTAGGAATCCTACTCAAAACGTCATTATAGGAATTTTAAAAGACATTCAGGAGTATATCATTCTGAATCACTTTTAACCTTAGCAATAAATTTTTTTTTTTTGTCAAGACAGGTGCCAAACATATTTATACATGCATTTCATTTAAATAGGTTAGGATAATGTAAAGATGTCTTAACCAGCCTGTGAAAAATCAACTAGGCAGCTGAATCCCATGAAAAATGAGGCTGTTATAGTCCAGAGCAACATCAGGAAGATTCATCACATCACACCAAAATCCCTGCACCAGCTCTCTTTTGTAAAGGAATGCATTTTAAAATCCTGTTATTGGTCTAAAGGACCAAATGATGTTAGGGTTTTATTGTTGCACATGAGCCATCTATACTACTTGGGTCTCCTGAGACTTTTTTACACATTATTAGCAGGGCCAGAACCAAAAAAATGGACTTTTGTTATTCTCCTTAGCTCTAGATAGAACAAATTCCTTGAAAAGTGGAGATTTGCAAAAAAAAAGCATTAAAAAAGAGGAAGAAAATGTTACACTTCATGTAATAAAGGTCAAAATTTGTTTTTCTCTGGTATTTTCAAAATGTCTTTGCAATTATTTTCTTTGAAATTTACATTTTAAAGTTTATCTCCTTGAACTTTGTGATGAATTACTTTAATATTCTTCTTCTTGATGTAGTCTTTATATGTAGTCTTTTATTTGTTCTGTAAAGCACATTAAATTCTGAATAGTGATTAAAATAATAAAAGCAGGCTTTGGCTAATTTTACTTAATTAGCCAAAGCCATTTTTTTTTATTTATTTCTGTTATCCATTCCCAATTAAAGAATTTAAAGTCACTACTGCATGTAGTGTTTGAGAGCTGCGTTTTAGGATTGTTCTGTTTAAAACTCTTCTTTGTTAAAAAGCAAAGTAAGTCTTCCACCAATGAATCTTTTTCTCCGTCTCAATGTAGGTCAAATCTTGTTTCCCTCTCAGCCTCCCAGCCCCCATCAGTCACCACAGCGTTCTGCTGACCCTTCATTCTCAGGACAGCTGTGGTTTCTAACGCATACTTGGAGTCAATCTTCCCATCTGGTGTGAACAGTTCAGTACAGACCAAAGCTGCTTTCCCTGTTAACTTAACATGAGCAACCACATCAGATGCTCCAGTTTACATACCCGATGACACACGGGTCCATCCATTTGTTTAAGCTTCAGATAAACTGACTGTGGACAGATTTACAAGACTTTACAAAAAGTTTGTTCAGGGCTGAATTTTTGCACTTGAAGTGTTTTTTTTTTCCAATTCCAGTGGGCTTTATTTGATAGAGCAGGTTGTGAGAAAAGGGGAGAACATGAGGGCTGCATCGAGGAGAATATGGGCCACTCCTGCACTTTAAGTGTTTAATTAAGAAAAAAAATGAACACAGTGTGATTACAAATCATTTTAGAACTATATAAATGCTGAGGAGCTCTTTTGGCCCTCAGTTATGATAATTTACATATATGTTTAACGAAAGTTCACACAACTTTAATATATCATTTTATTTTCTCGTCACTGATAGACATATTTTTTAATTTTATTAGAAAAGTTTATGCAAAGACACCGGGATTAATTTAATGAATCTTACAATGAGGATGGAAAAATGGGTGGAAGAAGACCTCATTAACTTGTTGGTACAGATTCAAGACAGTTTAAAATAAATTGTGCTCTGCTCTTGCCAAAATATGTTTCCAAGTGCCTTTCATTTGTAAGCTTCTTCTAGTTGGAAAATCTTAATCTTACCAACAGTAAGAGTTAATAAAGAGGAACTCTCAAAATCTCTTTTCTCTCCTTATTTTTCTAAACCTCTGAATTGAATCTCAGAAGTGCATCTATACTTATTACTTACTTACTTATACTTATACATATTTTTTTCTATGTTCACAACAGAATAATTGGGGCATTTGTTTTTGAATACACCACTTTCTTCTATTTTGGGGTAAAAATATCAGAGGAAAGTTTCTCTAAACCACTAAATGTCATTTAAGAAAGAGCTGTGTTAAAAACAGAGAAAATTGTTACAAGAAAATAGCTGCTTGCAAGTTTAAAGCAAACTTTGGTAACAAGCTGTTTTAGATTCTGGTGGAAAAATGACAAGTGTTATAATTAGGGTTTTTATTAATTGTATTATTAAGAATGCTGAATGAATAATAAAGAAGAAAAATATTGACGAAGACTGGGAGCGTATTCTGTTTCCATTGTAAGATCAGCAACAGGGAGTCAGACACTGAGGAATGCAGAAGCTAACCTATGCAAAAACCTCAGCAATGCTAATAAACAAGCCAACACATGCATCATTAGATGTATACAGTGCAGGACATCTGCCTCTGAAAGCTGCTGTCTTGAAACTGAAGGTTTAGTTGGGAACATTGCCTTGAAGATTCATCGCCACAGTGATCCCTCCCCACATGAAGGCCTGCACACAACAACGCATTATTGACCTATCACAGCTGCACAGCACCAACACCGCAGCTGCTCTGTCAGGAAACAAGAACGGTGGGGTACAGAAAGAAAAGTACTTGAAACTTGACGGTGATTATAATGTGACAATAGTAAGAGAAATAAATATGTTTGAGCCTTTAATGTTTAGTTTCAAGTTTAAAAAAAAAAGCAGTTTATAATAAAATACATTTAGTGAGATCCAATACATCTTTAGGAAGAAAACCTTGGATCACACCATTTTAAACTATTTGGCTTTACAGGGTGAGAACACTCCCATGCACACACGCACACAAGCACACGTAATTACATAGGCAACAGTTGCACTCCGACCTCTGCATTTACAAGTCAGTTTTTCTCTGAGCAAATTAAGATGAAACAACAGATGGTGAAGCTCTTTGCACCGATTTACTAGAAACAATTTGGAAACAGAAGATGCAAGGAATGCCAGACAGACACAGAAACACAGGGTGAGGGTGTGGAGTAAATACGCTCAGAGTGGAATGCTAACCTTCAAGCAAACAGCCTCAGTTTGTCAAACAGATTTCTCTGAAGCTAGCAATGCAAGGAGTAAATCTTTTCTGTTTCCTATTGCTTGACCCCGTTATTCCTCTAGTTTTTTTTGCCTTGGCACATTTATTGACACGGACCCCAGTGTGGATAAATCACAGCTCTGACACACACTAAAGTAAGTTTGACCACTTCCTGTTTCCAGCCCCAATGGGCCCCTTCTGGAATGCATGTGTTCAGGACCGTCTAGCTCCTGACAGAGTTACTTTCTAAATGTTGCCAGATCACACTTCAGTGGGCAGCTCGACAGAAAGCAGGAAAGCAGAGGGAGGAAAGCAAAACATGGAAGAGAACACACCGAGAAAAAGAAGAAACACTCAATAATCACAATAAGTAATACTTGATATGAACGTTTTTGTTTTAGGATTTAGCATAAACCTGACATTTCAGACTGTTGCCATTAAAATATTTTATTTGTAGCCTAAACAAATTCCTTCATTCTCCTTTCATATTATAAAGGAGAATGTAATCCCTCATAATATGGAAGATCACATTCTCCATGTGATCGTGCAGTATATAGGAAGTATATTTATGATGGTGAAAACTGCGTCTCTGCGCTGTGATGGAGTTCACATTGCAAGCAGAATTAAAATAAAGAGAAAACCATGCAGTAAAGCAGTGAAGACACAGGCTTGGCAGTGATGGGAAGCTATTTTGCCAAAGCAACAAAAAATGACGCTGATAGGTCTGTTGTTGTTTCTGGTTCCCCTACATACACACCAACACACTATTGCACATTCGCCGTATATTTTATTGGTGTACAAACATGCATGAGAGCATCACAGCTTAAATGTTTTTTACTGCACACAGGCACCACTGCTGTATATTTTCCTTAAGCGGTACAGAAATGTCGAGGCAATTATTAATAATTACATTAATCCTATGCAGACCCTCTGTATGAGTGAATGGATATTCATCCACCAGGGCATACCCATAGTTCACAGTGGCTCCAACTGAAAGCAAGCCAACCAACTTTCTGAATAATTTAGCTAATAATTCGACTTGGAGGTCCTCATGGACTTTGTGGACTGACGACCATCGTTTCATTTTCAGATGGTCTTTTAATGCTTTAAAAAATATGAGACAATGACATCACACCAAAAGGAACTGGCCAATGACAGTCCTGTAGCTGAAAAAAGGCTAATACACCTGACTTAACTTTTAACAAAGATACATTTTGACTTATAGAAATTTTTGTGATTGCAACGAAACATTGGGAGTCATAGTGTGGAAATGGAGGGGGTAGCTTCATTCTTTTTAAATTTAAATAGTTTTAAAGCTACAGCGGACAAGCTAAAAATGTCATACCTCTTAAGACAAATCATAAAATGGTCAAGCCTGTTTGTCACAAAAATAAACGTTTACTCCTCTAAAATATTAAAACACTGAAGCTTAAAAATGTTGGAAAAACTGAGCAATTAAGACAACAGCCTATGCAAACAAGATTTTCATGAAATAAAACTTATTAATTAAAGTTTTTGATCAGAACAGGCTTTTCATTTTGAATCAGGCAATCAGACAAACGATAAATATGACTAATTGTTTGCAGAAAGGGGTTGAAAGACATCTTCTCTGACTACAATGAAAAAGTTTGCACTCACAGACATATCTGTCACACACACACCACGAGACCTCCGCATGGAGCTGCCATGTCTAACCAAACAGTGTGGCCTTTGATAAAGCGTCGCACACCAGCAGACAGGCCCCTGGACAACTACTTGCCATTATTAAACAATACAACCTCCTACTCAGTGTAAGGAAAAGAGCAAATTTCTTGGGTGGGTGGAGAATGAAAAGGGGCAAAGAAAATGAGAAGAAAAAAGTTACATGATTAGGGTCGTAATAATATGAACACATGGCATTTGAGAGTGCCAAGAATAATAAGGGTCTTTAAAACCAGTGCATTCCTTCTAAATGAAACCCCACATTCGCCTGCCAGCCACTATACACTTTTCAAATCTATTCATCATCCACAGACCAGATGAAGGTAGCACCAAGGAAAAGTCTCACACTGACAGTCATTTATGGACGTCCATCTCTGTGTTTTAGCAAACATGTGTAAAGTCACACCTATCTGTTTTAGGAATAAAATTTCTCCTCTAATAAGTTGAATACCGTAGCATACAGCTTTTGGCAGGGATGTGCTGGGATACGAGGAGAAAAAAAGCTTTTGAGGCTTACCGACTACTTTGGGCAGTTTCTGTCGCCTCAACGGAATACGGGGAAGTTTAGTGCTGATTCGGCTGAATCGTCCACACAAAATCCTCTTGGCTTTTTTGCTGTTGGTAGAGTTGTCTCAGTTAGCATTGAAAAGGGATGATGCCATGGAAATCTAAATGAATCATTGAAAACAGGCATTTTAAATCTGGCCCTCTGCCTCCTCGGAGGGCTCATGGACCAGCTTTCATCCGTATGGCAATGTCAAATAAAAACACCCTTTATTTTTGTAACAACTGTCTACATGCAAGATTAATTATAAAAGACAATGTTACTTTTATTTTAATCAGAATTTCCGTCTATCACTCACTTGTGGTCGTCTTTGTCTTGACAGAGGCAGCAGCAGCACAGTAGAGAAAGTAGGGCAATCAGTAAGAAGGAGACCAAGGATCCAGCTGCGATCACACCCATCCGCTGGTTGGGCTCTGAAAGATAAAATGCAGTAAGTAAAGGGTGTGCCACACGTGTGCAGGAAATGCCAGTTTCAAAAAAACGACAGTCAAATTCAGTCCATTTTTATGACTTACTGTAAAACTACATTCAACCTGAGCATGGGAACTAAGTCCAAGCACTTGTACATGTAGGATTTGTATTAATGTGATGCCTTGGTGTTGCATAATTCCTCCCCAAAGACGTATAACCACTTACCCCTTCAATGTAGATTTCCTGCAGCAACCTTCCTCCCCTCATCATAAACGCTCATCGTTAAATGATTTATTAGCACCCCTCCCTCTCTCAAATAGGATGCACCCCAAGTATAATAAGTACTGTATTTCACAAGTATGGACAGTGCATTGCACTTGCAAGGACAAATGAGAATTAAATGAGGAAAAGTTCCTTCAGTTAGGAGTTAACTGACTGTCATAAATAATACTAAAGTGTGGGTGTTGCAGTTTGTAATTGCTGATTTTGAAAGAGGAGTTGTGCAAGAATGACAAGGTCTTATAATCTCACTGACCAACCTGTCAACATTCATCTTTTCCTGTGGCCAAAAATCGCTGCGATCGTTGTGTGCACTAACCCAATATGCTTCATGCCTGTCTGAAAAGAAAGTCTTTCCAAATCAACACCTTTTGTTTACCTTTGTCTCAATTTCAGTTTTTCTGTTTCTTTCTGTCTTTCCATCCCCATTTTCTCTCCCTTGTCTTTACTCTAGCTCTGAAGAACAGAGCCAACAAACACAGCCATAAAAAGGACATCGACTTCAGTCTGGAAATACAATCAAGTATCCTGAATCTGACCTCAGATCTGAATAGATGTATTTGTTACTATGAAATGTGTACGCAATAGAAGGTTAATGCACTGAACTGCTGTCTCGGCACAACTCTGATATGGCAGGGATGTGCTGCCAGCTCTGATATGAACATATATTCTCAGGGTGGACCCATTTCTGCCTTCAGAGTTACCTGAGTTCCATGTGGTAAAGTTTGACCCATATTGTTACCTTGGCATGATTTATTACCTGCACCCCATGATGTCCTCTTCTACTAAGTTCAAAATGTGTTGCACTAGATTGAGATCTGGTGATTGTCTAGACCATTAAAGTACAATGAGTTTGCTATCATGTTTTATGAACCAGTCTGAGGTGATTTGTGCTTTATGACATGGTGAAAAATCTCTCCAGAGGGTACTTTGGTGTACCCACATTTACTTCTCCCAGTGCAAAGTGAATTGCTATGGTAGTTTGCTAAAAACTAGAGAAAGTAAAGTCAATTCCTATGACATCTCATAATGTTTGACTTGTGTCATGATGTGACAAAAACCAACACAAGAACTTTCTGGTTTAACTGTGTGGTTCAATTGCAGTAACTGCAGTAGAGATGATTGAACTGCTGTCATGTGTAAAGTGTTTTTGCTTCATAGATTCTTCAAAATAAAATTTTCCACAAACTGCAGTTAAAATGTGAACCTTGACAAATCAGCCAAGAAAAGCCATATGCGGCTCACAATGCGCTCATTAGTTACTCCTGCACTAACTAATGAGTCTCCCCCACAGTACAAATGCTTCTGATCACACTGATCAAGGCGTTTATGTTTTAGTTTCAGGAGATGATTTATTCAAATCAAATTTTTTTATATATATTTATATCAATTCACAATAAATATAGCCTCAAGGAACTTTACCAAACAAAAAAGACTAATAATTTAAATTCAATCATGCATACCTTCCAATTGATCAGAACTATCAAACAGTACCGTATCGGTATACTCAATTAATTATTCAAAGTAGATTAAAATTTCAAAAGTTTCAAAGTTTCAATCTATGTCTATATAATATTTATTGGTTAATTTCCTCTTTCTTTCTAGACCATTTATTTTCTGTCTGTCAGTGCATGAAAATCTTAGTTGATCAGAAGTTTTTGAAATATTAAGACAAACCTATCTGGTATTGACAAAAAAAAAGAAATTTCCTTTCTTCTCCTTGTTGATTCTCAAGTTTGAACATCAACAAGTTGTCTTCATCATCTCTACAAACATTAGGGTTGTAATAATATAAACACATGGCATTTGAAAGCTCCAAATGTCATGTGGCCCTCTCTGCCATCTGATTGACTTATATTTGTGTTAACAAGCTTATATATTTCCAACATACCTCCAATATGATCATTTTTCCTCAGTTTTTTGATATGGGGATTTCTTTCAAAAGCACAATGATACCAGTGCCAAAACCAGCACATGCATTTAATCGCAACAATATTGCCATAAAATGGATGTTCTCAGCATTAGTAAAGCAGTGGCATAATAAAAATTCTCCCAAAAATATTTGTCGAGTGCATTTTCTCTGACATCGTTTACTCTTTCTTCTACTTCAGTAACTCCTTAAGCTTACACTTGTAGTTTATGAAGAACAGACCTTGTAACATAAACACATCTCCATTATTATTGTGGTTTTAAGTATCTCTTATATTGACTCCAGATGGATAGACCACCAGAGATTAAAAAAATCTCCCTGTTTTGTCAATAAAAATTCTGTTTGGATGTGGATAGTAGGTGTAACTGCAACAGAAAATGTTACCATTGTCTAAACATTATTGCGGAGGCTATTTGGATTAAAAGACTTAGATTGATACTGGTGGCAAATTTTTTTTAAATAAAATTTAACCAGCCCATTCCTGATTAAAGCAATACACTAACAAAAAAAGGATGCGTTTAAAATATAATTTCTTACGGAGATGACAGGCACCAGACACAGGGTCACAGTTCTTGTCGTTGCAGGAGCAGGTTTGGTTGCAGTTGGCTCCATATTGGCCAGGCTGGCAGGTCTTATTGCAGCTTGAATGAGGAAAAGAAACAGCAGCAATGTGTTAAGTGTGTAAAATTGAACAAAATAGAAAAAAAGGCCTAAGACAACCCTCACACACTAAAAAAGAGTCTATAAATGTAAACTAAACTCTTCTGTTCCCAAGATATACAACTATGTCGCGAAAGTAAAATGAAAACGATCACATTTTTTCACTGTAAAGCTGTCGAGGACATAAACATGCTTTCTTTTTACACTATAACTTATAACTTACTAGATGCCATAAAAGCCTGGGTCACAAAGGCACTCTCCGGTGACAACATGACAGGTGCCATTAAAACACTGGCTGCAGTTGTTCTCACAGTTCTCGCCATATGTGCCGTTGGGGCAGCGTACCTCACACCTATCACATATAAGAAGAATACCATTACTGTTATTTTTTAAACTATACTCTTCAGATGGCCCAAATAGTAGAGCTATAAAATTAAAGATAGGTAAAGAAAAAGTTTGGTGTTACCTGTCCCCAATCCAGCCAGGATTACAGTGAGAACATTTGCCATGAATGGGGTCACAGTGGTGACCATCCTTACAAATGGGACACACTTCCTGACAGTTTTCTCCAAAGAAGCCCTTGGAGCAGAGCTGATCACATCGTGTCCCGTTCCAGCCTCTGTCACAGGTGATGCACCGGCCCTCAGTCACCTTACAGGGTTGCTGACCTTTGCAGTGTCCACACCTGACAGCATTCAAGAAAACAGATGCAGAATTATGGCATCAAAATCTCATTTCAACATTGAATGTTCGAAACAGTAGTCTTTAGGGATGCACAAAGAATTTGGAGATTTTTTTTAGTTTGACACTCCCAGTTGGTATTCTAAAAATGTAATTAAATTAAACTGAGTTTATTTATACAGAACAAAACAAGAATTCAATTTATACAAATAAAATCATGATTGACGCTGCTGGGCATTGGTCATTTGCCCCCTAATGTCTGATAGAGGGCAAATGGGGGCAAGTACATTTGATTGACATAAGGAGCAGTGAAATTATTTCTTTTGAAAATTGTCTATAAAGATACATGCAACAAAATAAAATGTTTGTTTGAAATTATTGCATAATGTGAAAACCAGAATAAACATTTTTCTTGTTGTTTCTCACCATGTATTGTTACAAACCACATTTTACACTAAAAACACTAAAACATATAACAATATGGATTCGAAATAGAACATATGTAAACTGCTTCTTGTGTTTTAAAATGGTACATTTACTCTCTGACAGACATTTTCCCCCCACCTGTTTCTGCAGTTTTGGCCATAAAATCCAGCAGGACATGGTTCCCTGCAAAACTTCCCACGGTATCCTGGAGTGCAGGTGCATGAGCCGTCAGCCTTGTTGCACTTGCCGTGCATGCATTGGCACACCCGATCGCATCGAGGACCCCACATTTTGTCCTTGCACTGGCAGCGTGGTGTGTACTGCTCGCACGGCGAGCCATTACAGTTGCACTGGTTTGCACAGAACCTCCCCGTCCAGCCAGGATAGCACAGACATCGCCCCGTATTCACGTCGCAGATAGAATTTATGCTGCAGTGGCACTTGTTGTTGCAGTGTGGACCCCACCACCCAGCATGACAGGCACATTTTCCTGTGTCTTGGTCACAGTTGCCCATTTGGCACTGACAAGCATTCTCGCAATTGGATCCCCAACGATTGTGGTTGCAGGTGCACTTGCCGGTCAAATCGTCACACTGGCCATTAGGATAACAGTTGCATCTTCCCTTGCAGTCAGGGCCCCAGAACTGGGCAGGGCACTCTGTTAAAACAAAGTGTAATCAGGGAATGTGAATGTTACATTAGTTACATCAGTAATGTAAGTTAATGTAAGTTAAACCTTTGTGGAATCACACTGAAAACAGAAATGCTAACATACAGATGTTTGCAAATGTATGTTACAGCAATATGATAAATAAACAAATTCTTATTACTGACTTTCCTCATGAACACACATAACTTATGTTCTTGACCTTATACTTTATTTTTCTATTTAAGGTTTTAAATAAAATAAAAAAATCCAGAATGAGCAGCAGCAGCTCATTCTGGGGGTTCCTAAGGCAATCCCAGGCCAGCAAGTAAATACTGTATTGTATCTTCAGTGAATTGTGGGTGTTGTGAGGGATTTCCTCTCTGGTCATGGTCACAATGGTAAATCAATAGCTTCACATTTTTTCTCTCCTCTTTCTTTAACAATACAGAGCAAGCAGCTGGCCCATTACTGCAGATAAGGTCCAAATCCATCCAATTAAGTGCAAGAACGCTTGTATGCTTCACAACAATGATCCACCGATGATTTTACATACCGTTTGAAAAGGTTACATTGCACTTAATTACGGGAGGGCAGACTGAAAATTAGCATATTTAATCCCGATTAGAGTGTTGTATTTTGTATAAGAATGCTTATATTAAAGTGAACAAAGCAAAATTGCTGACATTTACCGAAATAACATTTTCATTTTGGTATTTCCACTGAATCTGTTTCTTCTGTTATCTGTTTAGGATAAGAGGCAGGTTTTTTTTTATCATCATTATGTGACCAGAAACTCCTTTGATTAAGTCTCTTTTCGAAGGGGACCTGGGCAAGATAAGATGATGAATGGATATTCGAAACAAGTAGTCTGTTCTTCTTTTAAATTTGAATTTGATTTCTTGTTTTCTGATCCTGATTATTTTATTGTTTTTGTTGTCCTGTGTTAGTTCAGTTGTTTTCTTGCTCTGTCTGTACTTCTTCATCATAGTTTGTTTTGTTAGTTTTGTAGTAAATTACCTTGATTCCTGTTACAGTAACATGGGGTATCAAGATGCAATACTGCCCCTCCCCCACCTGTTGTCAGGCACCCACAATTACCTGCCATCTAGAAGTCTACTACATTTCTTTTTGTTTAAAATAAAGACAAATTCAGCTATTTGGAAATATTTCTGCTTATGCATCAAAATAACTGGAAATTTACTTATCACTTTTATTAAAGTGACCTTGTCTTGAAACTAAAGTTGGCAAGTGTGTTTTGCAGCTGGATGCAGGGTATTATCAGTGTTACCTGTGTGCTACTTTATACAGAAGAGAGCAGCAAAATCTGTGTGAAACAATTATTTACTTCATAACCAGTAGAGAGGGTCAATTATATGCCTCCTTGAGTCTATGTACCTCAATCAAACCAATTACAAATACCTGTTATATATGCTATTAACATGATGAAACACTAAATCTTAAGAGGAGTAATTATTCCTCTTAATAGAGCTATTAAGATATTGTTGTGCATCCTATGCTTTTTTCTTTTGTAACGAAGCTGAAAATGTGGTATTTTTATTAAACATTAAAATACTAGAAAAAGCTATGCCTTCGGGTAGCTTCTTTCTCTGGCATTTTTCAATCAAACCGCAACACTGTAGTTATTCAAATGAAGAGTAATTATGAATTATTAAATTTTTCTGAGTACCATCAATTTTGCTGTTCCTTTTTATTATAAAATGCTACCAGTGTTACAATTTTCAATGCTTTCGGCTCAACATAAAAAGCTGCAAAGCGGCTTTTATTTCTAGAATTTTTTCATACAATTTTTTTTAACATCCAAACAGAACAGAAAATATATATATATCTTCTACCTAGAAAGGTGAAAAAATAAGGCCTCACTTGTGTCACAGCTGGCTCCAAAGTATCCATGTCGGCAGCGACATTCATTTGGCCTGACACACACCTCATTTTCCTTGCAGGTGAAGTTGCCTTCACAGACGGCTGGGATGAAAAAGAATAGACCAGATTATTACAGTGGCTCACACAATGAGCCATTTGACATGTTTTGATTAATGCAGGACCTATTCCAACGTACGTGTCAGGCATTCATCTCCAAGCTGGCCCCATCCACTGCAGCAAACCAATCTTGATGACCTGGAAAAAAAGCAAACTCGAAGCTATGAGACACCGAACGAGAGGGCAGAGATAGAGCACTGCACTGAAATGAAGTAAAACAAACACATATCAAAGAGGCAGCATCCACATCCAGGTCACGTCTCTTTGAACTCACAGTTCTTACACTTTCCCACTTCTTCCAAAGTGTGCAAAAGACCAAATGTATAGCATATTTGTTGTATAATAACCCCAATATGGTTAATTATAGTCTGCATAAGACAAATACACTCTATCATCTATAACATCTGAGTTAGTGCAGTTTATCATGTTGTCTGACTCTTCCCTGTAGGGAAGGAGCATGAATATTCAGAGAAAACATTTTGCAGACAGACTTAGTCTTGACAGGAAAGCACGGCTGTGTCTCCTTTCCTCCCTCGCCTGCGACCTCTTTGGGCCTCTGCAACACGTCAGCTTCCTCTAATGCTTTGAAGATGGTGGCTCCTCAGAACAAAAGGAGCAAAGCGGTGCTTTATCCTGCCCAAACAGGCACGTGTCTAGATCTATCATCAGTAGTACTCCTCATAAAAGTAAGATAAGACAGGTTACTAATATTATTTGTGGATTTTGCGTTTATAGGACATACCTTGCCAGTACCAGATTTGACTCTCCCCTATCTTCTTATATTTTAGTGTAGCCTTTAAATCTTAATGGCATAGATTCAACAAGGAGTCTGAAACATTTTTCAGAGATTTGTGTCCATTCTGACATGTTATAATAGTGCAGATGCAGCAGATTATTGACTGTATATCTGTGAGGGGAATCTTCCGTTCCACTGCTTTCCAAAGGTGTTTCATTGAATTGAAATCCGGTGGTTGTGGATCGGTTGGCTAAGGTTAGCGTTTAAACAATGCCAAGCTGATACTAATGAGCATTGTGTGCCAAGAAAATATCCCTGCTACCATTGCATTATTTCCACTAGCCTGACTCATTCATACAAGACACATTGTTCATTTTGTTTATATGTAATTCTTACACTACCATGTTAGTGTTGAAATTGAAACTCAGCAAACTGGCATCACTTTTCACATTCATTCCTGCTTACATTGGTTAAGCTACTGTTGCTTTGTTTAATCTCGAACCAGTCTGCCAGTTCTACTCTTATCCCTGACGACAAAAAAGCCTGTTGAGTCTATTTTTAAAAAATCACAGCAGCTCAGCAATTTCTAAAACACTAAGGCTTGTCTGAGTGGCATGGCACTCCCAACAATCCCACTTTAAAAGTCACTTAAATCCATATTTTTCACTTTTGCTCAGTTTAAGCTTCAGCAAGTGGTTTTAGCCATATCTAGAAGCATAAAGTTACTGTAATTTAATTGTCTTAAATAATAGTAGTGTTAATCACAATAATGTTGTGATTATTGACATTATTTTTTTAAATAATATATATATGAATCTTTACAATTCACTTGAAAGTTCTGCAAGCAAGCAACCAGGATGAATAATTACATTGCAGGCCTTCACTGATTCATCTTGCATTTGAAGAATTTCTGCATGAATGTCTGTTTATTACCACAAAATGTATATATCATGAGCTTCTATAGGAGCTCTGTTTTTCTATTTCTGATTCAGAGACATATTGAGGCTCACAGGTTTTGAGGCTCAAAACCTCTGAGCCTCAAAACTCAGTTTAGCTGTTGCATTTCAAGCAACAGCTAGACTGGAAAGCAATGGACGATGAAAGGACACATCATGACCAAGTTAGGCTATTATTGTCATTCCAGCTAAATTCAGCTGCTGATTTTGCAATGTGAGATCATGGTAGATATGCTTACAAGTGTATACAAATTCTTCTCACTTCCTCCAGTTCACATGATTCAGTGAGGGAGGGGAAATGACTATTTCAGACATACCCAGAAACAAGAAGTGATCTTTCTCCATCCGTGTTTGTAGATTATTTTTATGCAAAAACTGAAAAGCAAATATGCCAAGCTTTGATGAGTTGCAATCTTCAACAATTTATTTAAATTACAATTGTGGTTCTTTACGGTGCTAAAAATGATGCCAAATCTCATTTAGATAAGAATTTAAGAAATTTAAAGAATTTTGAGGCTCAAAAGAAATATGTTTGATATTTAGTAGAGAAAACAGAATTGTGTTTGTCATTAGAACAATCAATATATATTTTTCCCTGACTTAAATTCAAAGTTCCATCATGACTAGCGACACACATAAATACCTCCTGAAATCATATGGTTTGCTAATCCAGTCACCCTTTGCCAAACTTGTTGGAACCCCAGGCCAGAGGCGAGAAACCTTGAGCAGTTATTTTTTGAGAAATATTATGTAAACACAACTTTATGTTATTAAAAAACAGCTCCTGACTACTTCCATTTTGAGGGCTTTGGAAATTGCAGTGAAAGGCTTCATCCAGATAAACTATTTTCAGTGCGGTTAGAGTAAGCTATATTTACTGCACATAAAAAAATCTATATATTCAAACTGCAGTGAAAAAAACAGGTCGTTCTGAGACACCAAATAGAAAGAACACCACATGAGATCTTTTGAGAAAAAAGATAGCAAAAGATTTTCATCTGTTTCTGACCAAACAACTTTTTTTTTTTTAGAATTCATCGACAGTCAGTAATTGTGGATTGGATGCTTTCCTTTTAGACAGGAAGCCAGATAACCAAGGGATTCGCCAAAAGTCTTCAAGAAATTCTGGTTTGCAGGCAGACCAATCAGCATTAAACCTTTTAAAAGTTCCCTTGCTTTGTAAAAGGTAAAACTGGGCTTTTATAACTAATTGGTTATGTATAAGGTTGCCACGAAGGCCAATAGAGCGCCACCTACAGATAAAAACACTCCAGATGTATGCACATCTGCACAGCTGCCTTCTTTAATGAACTCCTCCTCCTGCTACAGTGAACAAAAACCGAGTTATGCACCTCAAAAAATAGGTCAACGTGGATAACTTTAAAATAATGCTGATGATTATAAATACTACAATATACAGCTTTAAGAAGTTTCATGATTTTTTGGCCAGAACCGATCAGAAAGTAAGACACTCGCAAAACTTTAAATAAAATGTTGTCATCTGTACAGTTTAAAACCACATTTTCCATAAAAATAAGAAAACTGACTCCCATTCATGAGTTCATGTAGCTGTTTTCATCTCTCTCTTAATTATTTAAAGCAGACTTGAAGCAAAACTTGGAGAAGCAAAACTTGGACGTTTATGTTTATGTTTATATTTAAGTAGTTTTCAGTATGCAAACAGGAAACTAGTTGAATAAAAGCAGTTTTATCTACCGAGCATGGATTCTTACCCTGGTGCTTTGCACACATTTTTGCCTTTAGCGTTGAGTTCTTGGCTGAAAACGAAGCAAAAGAAAAGACAAAGCAGCGCAGCGGCAGTAAAACAGTTCTTCACTTCCATTGTAAGAGCAGCAACATCCTCATGTAGACGCCACTCTTACTCCACATTTCCCTTTCTCCAACTTTTTTTTCTAATGGCGATGTTTCACTCTTCCTTTTTTCACGTCTGTTTCTTTCATAATCCAGATGTGGCCACAGTCTATGCTTAATGAAAAACCCTTAAAATCCTCGGAAATGAGGCGTCCCAGCACCGAAGCCGCCGACAAACTCCGGAATCCCCGAGGATAGTTTCAATAAAACAGAAAAAAAGTCCAAATTTTCAAATCAGCTGGTTCTGTTGGTGCCACTTCGTTGCGCAGTTTATTCCATAATAATTCTGCAAAATGCCAAAACGTAGCCTAACGGACTCCTGACTCATAAAACAAAAGACATTCCCTAGATGAAGAAAAAGCCCCATCAACTTGTCTTGAAGGGCGTTTAGACTGTTGTTAAACTTTATAATAATAAAAAAAGTCCAAAGGATGGCTTTGACTTCACCCTTCTGAGGTGAAGCACCTAATCCGTAACTTTCGTCCTTCTCTTGCGCTCTCAGGAGTGGCAGAAGGGAAATTCCTGATTTGTTACTCTATCTTTGGCTTTGTGCGCCATGCCTCCGCCACCAAAATTTACATAGGCCTTCATGCAACAGGGGCGCAACGTGGTCTGCTGTAATGGACCAAGTTAAAACAAATACATAAATGTAAAATAAAATCCTTTTTAAAACTATGCAATATCAAATTATAATGACTGAATTCGAAGGAATTATTATTATTATTGTTATACTTAATATAAGTGTGTTCTTTTTCCACATAGGAACATTAGATATCATCTTAGATGTCTCATAGTCCAAAGAGTTTTAATTAATATCTTAAACATGCAGCATCTGATCTGTAAAACATGATGAAAAACCTTTCCACCAAATCATAATGCATGGAAAAAATGTGCCTTTGTCAGGCCTTGGAAGTCGTATTGGCATTACACGTGATACAATAGCTCCCCCCTCAGGTCCAAAATGATGCTGGTACATGGTATCTGCAGTAACCTCTGCTGTGAATGAATGTGCAGATCCCTGTAAAGCAGATCGTGATTTTACCACAATCACATTTCACAATGCAAAAAGTGTGGACAGGGTAATATGCATTATAAGATTTTCTTCACTTGTAGTGTTTTGTATGAAGATCAAGTTTAGTTTTGTTCTCACTGGAACAGACTACATTCTCCCATGTATTCCCTACATGCCATCCTCATCTGTAAACAGCACTTCTACAGTGGTTTATTTTTGCAACAGTTTATTTAATGCTAGATTTCAGGAGTGCAGAACCAAAGCTGTGGATCTTTGCAGCTCCTCTTGTGCTACCACATCACGTCACTTGGTTGTCTCTCTGATTGTTTCTGTGTCCAATCAGTTTAGGTGGACAGGAAGTTGTGTCATAGCCTTTTCATCTTCAGACAGTGGACTGAAGACAGCTCTTCTTCTATAACCAAATTCTGCTTTTCAACTTTCCACAACCGTATGTGTGACCTGTCTGTTGGTCTTCATGATGCTATTTGTTCAGTAATGTTCTGTAACAAACTTGAGTCGTTCACAGAATATCAGACTTTATACTGACATTAAAATGCACTAAAATGCAAACATTTCTTAGTTTTATTAGTAAAAAAAAAAAAAAAAAAAAAACACACACTTTGGAATTTTGCTTATGACATGAAATCCTTGTGCCCTGCGACAGACTAGCGACCTGTCCAGGGCGACCCTGCCTCTCGCCCGAAATGTTCGCTGGAGGTAGAAACCAGCACCCAGTAGGGACAAGGGCGTACAGAAAATGGATGGACGGATGGATGGATGATGGATAAAATCCTTGTTAAACATATCAAATTTTGCTGTGTTAACATGATGAAATGTAGACTGAAAATCCAAAAGGTTTAAATACCTTCATGTTCAATAAAATAGACTATTTTTGAAAAGTTCATTTATTTTATTAACTCCATTCATTAAGTAAAACAAATTATAAACATGAATTATTTATAGACTGAGGTGTATATGCCTTTAGTTATGTTAATTATAATGAGTCTCCAGTTGGCACTTAAGAAACTGGCGCTTGAGAGAAAAATACATGTTTAACTCCTGGACTGTCACCCACAAGACACTTACTTTGTTCACCAGGACACTGGTTTCCTCATGACAGTTACAAGGTTTTAATACCTGCTTAAAGGTTGATATTTTGGCAAACGAGTATTATCAGAACACTGGAATTATTTCACTCTGAAGCAGTGGTTCCCAAAGTCGGTCCTGGAGGCCCGGAATCCTGCATGTTTTAGTTCTCTCCCTGGTTAACACACCTGGATCAAATTATGTCTTATTAGAAGGTCTAAGAACATTGACAAGCTGAAAAAGTAGTTACTACCACCAGGAAGAGAACTAAAACATGCAGGATGCCGAGGAACCACTGCTCTAAAGTAAAGTAAAGTGGAGTGGAAGGATAGGTTTGAACCAAAAGGACATGCACAAGTGAAATTAGGACCTCAACATTCTGACAAATCAATGCAAATCAGCAAATGTGTTTCATTATTTGAAACATATCCAAAAGGTATGCTATCACTATTTTCATGAAAGTTCTACAAAAAATAGCAAAAACACAAAGGGTTTTATAAAACAATACATATATTTTTAAATATCATACAGACTTGAAACGATGCATTGTCAGTAACGCTGTTCCTCGTCCACCGAAGTACCAAAAGTTACGTTGAAAAGAAAAGCTCTCCACTTTCCGGTATGCTCATATTCCAGGCCAAACCTATGACAATACGAGGTGGACCATCACTGAAAGAATTCTGAATACAAGCAGATGAAAGAGCTTCCTTCATACAGCAGCCTGGCTCAGCCTTAGAGAGAGGCTGAGGAGAACATTGATCTGAGGAAAATTCAGAGTAGAGGTGCTGCTCCTCCACAATAAAAGGAATAAGATGAGATAAGTTACATAGACATGGATTCCTTCTGTGAGTCGTGCAGAAAAACCTGAGGTTGTTTTTTTCAGAGCTCATCCCACTGAAAGGAGACTATAGTTTAATTCTAGAACTTCTTGGAATTAGTAAAATCTCTCTGGATACTTCCTAGGTTATGAGCTGGACAGTCCAAGAGAGTGGATGATAAAAGATTCAACCTGTGAAATGGGAAAGAACAATTTATTTGGGAACGCATAAATTCAGATACAGTTGCATTTTGCAGTGCTATGAAAAGGCTGCTTCAGTAGAACATTTCAACAATATTAAGTAGGCAAAAGGTTTGAAGGTTGGGAGCTGGGAAATGGAGAAAGTAAAAAAAAAAAAAAAGATTTAAAAAAATGACATACTGTAGCTTTAAGGTTGTGGGAAATCTATCCAGTTCTTTTACAGAACCAGTTAAGACTGGCTCTAGAACCACACCTGGTTATGTGATGAAAGTCTCTAGAAGAGGACTTCACTCATTGAATGCTCTACTGAGAAGCTGGATCAGATGCATGGTATTTGGGTGTGGAGAGCGTCACACCCTCTTTCCACCAATCAGGTGATTCCTTTGACAGACCCACGTCCCGTTTATTTACACTGTCGCGTGCCAAGCTAAGAAGATGGTGTGCTGACTTTGACAATTCTACCTTATCATTACCGGATGTTTTGTCTCAAAGCCGTGCCAGCCCCCACGTGGGTAAATGCAGAGATTCACTTGAAGCGGTTATTATCCAACCGAAGACTGCGGTCCACCGTTACCTCCAGCTCGACGTCCCGGCCGGAGAAGACGGACCATGGCAGAAACCGAAGCGGAGCTCAGCGCGCCTCTGCCCGGCTGCAGTCTCCTGGGAAGAGTGGGAGAGCAGGGAAAGACCGCACGAACTCTTCCTCTGCCGCTAACGAGATCTCCGTAGACTTTGAGCAAAGCCAAGAAGCTTACAGGAGCAAAGACTCATTAGAGCTACTCAGAAGTTTGGTGGTTTTCAAACTTTGTTCCTATGACTTCCTGGTTGATAAGAATGAAGAGGTAATGCAGGCAGTAGCAAACTAACACATAGGAATTGGAATATTTCTGGTGGTGTAGTTTTGTGGTTTAGAATGATTTCAATCAATACTATGATGTTGTAAGCAGGTTTTGTCACATAGCATTTATCTAACTGTAGGTTAGAAGAATGGCGATAAACTTAAAAGCAAGACACACGATCCCACTGTTAACTGCTGTCTGCAGGCATTATCCTGTCATAGAAGCCTAGATATGATTTATTAGTCAGATCTGATAACTTCTACCCAAATATTTATAGCTGTAAAAACTAATTAGTATCTTTACCAGTTTTAAAATTTGTAAGCCATAAACTGAAGCCACAATACATTAAAGACTATTGTGCTGTCCCTGACTGCTAACCAACCAAACATCCTGCAGTGCACCCATGTCTCAAATTACAACCTGCCTTTGCACAACCTGTTGCATAATGTAAGCTAGATACTATTTATAAAGTAAAGTAGCTAAGAGGTTTTGTATGGACTGATATTTCTGTTCAGATGCACAATGTTACTTTAAATGATGATAAATCTGAGATAATAAATGCATAGTTGGATTTAATCCAGTATATGTTCAGATATAAACACTTTTTTTATCCATTAATTACTTAATGTTTTGACAAAGCTACTTTAACTGCCTAACAGATCCACGTCTATCTACATTTCACACATGTCAGAGAACTGTATCAAATCATTTTTAGGCTGTTTTCATCTTCTTGCACTCTTACTTGTCTGATTTTTGCTAAGAATATCATCTTGTGCCATTTCAATTTAGCATGTATCATTATAAATCCTATCAGATGTGTGAAACAAAAAAATTACCTAAGTGCTAAATCAGTACAAGAAAACGACTAAATAAAATTAAGTCTGCTTAATGATAGCAAAACGTAATGTGTAATAATGTGTGTGAATGTCACAAAGATGTTATCCATAAAATATTAATACTTTATTGCATTTTAAACACATCTGATATGAAGTAGTTTATGCAGATACTGGCAAAATTTAATCTGCTTTTATTTAAAAAATATTGTTTTTTGAAAATTAGTACTAACTATATCAGCAGTTTTGGCAACAATTACCTTATTTTCAGTTTTTTATGACCTGACCTTTCTAATAGCTTCCTAAAATATTTTCTGCTTCATAAAACAAAAATCATCTGCACATGTGTTTCTGGCATAGAGAGCCTGAATGTATTGTACTTGTGTAATTAGCTGATACATATTGAAGTTCAAGAAGTTATTTGCATCAGATGCTCTGATACTCCAGTGATAACCATACATGATGCACAAAGCTTAATTCTTAGGTATTATCTAAAATCACCAATAACTAGCAGTATAATATTTATTTCAAAACCACAGTTAAACAATACCTCTGACATCACAACACTATAAGTTCAATGACAGTACACTTTTTTGCATGCAGGTACCAAAAAATGTATTCACTGATGTTTAATTTTATTTTCTGGTTTTCTTAACTATCTATTCAGCAATAGCTTGCTGCTTTTATGTTTTTACATCGTCAGGTAAATTTAAAAGTAATTGTTTGTCATTGGGTGCTATGAGTTAGTAGTATTATGACACAAATGAAGAGCCACACTGTCATTGTCTCTCATACTCCAAGACTGTACCAATGTTTTCTCTTTTTTCCTAGATAATGGACCTTGGTAAGAAAATTCTAGGCCAGAAGGTATTTGATCAGCTCATGAAGATGACCTTCTATGGCCAGTTTGTTGCTGGGGAGGATCACATATCCATTAAACCTCTGATCCAGAAGAACCAGGCTTTTGGTGTTGGCTCTGTCCTGGACTACAGTGTCGAGGACGACATCAGCCAAAAGGAGGAAAACCAGAAAGACAGGTAGTATGACATTTATTGCCTTTTATTTTACATTAGAACTGATACTACATAATACAGGAATAATTATCTCTCTGAATTTGTGTTTTAGATGTTATTTCCATCAACTTTTATCAAATATATAACAAATTACATACATTTTATTATTTGTAACTATTCATCTAAATTGGAAAAATGAGGATAAGAACTATGAAAATGATAAGATTAAGATAAAAACTGTGATTTTTTTGGGACTTATTTAGATTGGCACTATTTTGTCACTTGCCTAGCATCCGGTCACATGGACAGCACAAGGCAGCAGCTCTCTGATCTGCCTCCTGATGTAAACTAGGATGACAGTAAAATCCTTGTGCAACCACTGTCTCTAGACAGCAGCAATGCTACTTCACTCTCAGCTCTGGGCATTCATGCATATGTGGAATAATTAGAACATTTTCACAGTCCAAGATTAAATATAGACAGCTTGGCCTGCTTCACAGTGACTTGAGTCAGTTGAGTGAATAAAAGGGAACATTTTGATGAGAATTTCTTAGAAGTAAGATAGAAGAATCAACTTGTCAGATTTATTCAGCGTATTGTACTAAGTACAAAGACCCTTTATATTTTGTATGACATCTCAGATTTTTAAAAGGTCAAAAACGGTGACTGAAGTATAAGGTTTTCAGGCAGTATAATTCTAGGTTGATGCAGAGTGACAGCTGACTACTGTGTCAAATTGTGGCACAAAAAATTTCCTTACTTTTTTTTTTTATGTTTTGTCGAATGTCGTTACCTTCATTATGACCTACCTAATCTATTTTACAGTGTTGAGAAAAAGTACATGGATCTTACAAATTTAGTTTTATTGTTTTTGTCACAGTTAAATGTTCTAGATCTGGATAAAAACTAAATAGAAAAAAACTAATGTGGGTAATTATAGTTAATTCAGTTATTTTTTTCCATAGAACGAGGCTAGTTTTGATAGAATTCATTATTTAGATTTTTCATTATGTATTTACTATTTATGACAGTTGCTCATTTTTGGACAAGGGGACAAAATTACACCAACTCCATCTGATAAGCTCCCCAGTGAGCTGGAAAAGCCAGACTACAAGGAAGAGAAACAAACACTGGATTAAATTTAAGAGGGAGATGCCTACAGTAATCCCCAAGTTGCTTTGTCAGTGTAAAAAGAATCCCTGTTTTTTTATTGCCTAATATAGATTATTAAAAGCAAGTATTTAAAGCCTTATGTTTTGTAAGTGATAAAACAACAAACCTAATCTTGGTTTAAATGCTAGAAGTCATTACTTGCTCATAATAAGGTATGAGTGGGCACTTATATGTTATTGTTAGTATTAAGTTGTACTAAGAATATTAGTTAATTTTATGAAAACTGATGTGGGTTCCCGTACCATGGGAAAATGTCTTGTTAGAAATTAAATAATCTTCTAATGCAACTAGTTCTTTTTTTTATCAAAATTAAGAAATTATTTACTTAAAACTTTACTACTGTATGGCTGAAAAGTTAACTGTAGGTGTACTAAAATATTTGCACTAAGAACTAAACCAAAATTACAAAGAAGTTGTGGTTTTACAGTGCAAACAATGGAAAATTTAGGGAACAAGTTTACAAACTAAAATATCACTTAACATTTGTTTTTTAAAAACGTTTTTTGTATATGAATTGTATTGCCGCAAGATCCAATTTTCAACTGTTTCATTGTGTCAAAATGTTGCAGTGGTAAAAGGGGACAAGTCCATCAGCTCTCCTGAATTTCTGATGACTGACTGGCTCGCTGTTAAGTCAGATGTTTGTTTCCATGAACTTTTTCTGATACCTTATGATGAGAAAGGGGAATAGGTCAAGTGAAAAGTGACGCTTCAAGGCCCCATGAGGGAGTCAGCATCAAACATCAAGGATGTTTCAGCATGCAGTGTTTAAGGTCAAACACAATGACACTCTACGGCATGCCACCAGGCCAAAATGTTCACAAAGAAATGTCACTTCGCAAAGTCTGATGCAACTCACTTTTCTAATGTTGCCCCAATCCTGAGCAAATTAACTGCCTTTTCTCCACTCCTATTTCAGCTCAAGCATTTCCGCTGGAGGGAAAGGGAGCATAGGTAAGCTGCCTTGTTTTGTTCTCATTTGTGTACACAGCACATGACGCAATTAGAAGAAATAGGCATGCAAATTTGTTTTCATCCCCAGGCGAGGGCTACAGAGAGAAAAACTATGAAGCAGGCAAGCAATTAGGTGACTGTCAGAGGAAAGTGACTGGAACCTGCACATATTTCTATGCTGATGAGGCCAAATGTGACCAGCATATGGAGACTTTTATGAAGTGTATCAAAGCATCTGGTGGGTGACCTAAATAAGAAGTACATTTTGAAAATAAGCTGGCTTCATGCATTTTATTGAAGTCATGAATTTAAATATGACCCCAAGCAATATGCTTTACTTACTTCTTTCTAAATTGTTAGAAAACAAATGTCTTTACATCATAATCAAACAGTTTCCTATCCATAGGCGGGAGTTCTATGGATGGCTTTTCTGCAATCAAAATGACTGCACTTGGACGACCCCAGCTTCTGGTAAGCTGTAAATGGTAATGTAAAGCTCAGTGTGACAATATAGCTTGAGGAATAACAGCAGGAGAGAAGAAGAATAAGATCTTTTCTTCTCTTTGTTTGGATAAGCTCCAGTTCTCAGAGGTCCTCATGAAATGGCAGCGATTTTTCACATTCCTGGCATCACAGCAGGATGGCATGGAGGCCTTGGAGCAGAGGCTGGAGCTGACACGGCTGCAGGTAGGTTTTTTTCTTCTTTGAGTCCAGAGATCTTTTAATTCAATCTCATATGGGTAAATTTATCTCACAAACACTGCGTAGACAGCAACAGGATATTCCTACTTGTTGTAATGCAGGAGATTTTTTTTTTACCTTATACTACATGCCCAAAATAATTGGACTTGAAAGAAGCTCGGAAGTGGAGTCTGCACCTGCGTACAGATTGACTCGTGTTTGAACATTAAGGATGTTGAGAAAATGTGCAATTCTAACAGTGAGGAGATAAGCTGGTGAACTGATGTGCAGCTTGTCTACATGTTAAAGTTGGTCTTGGCTTTTCTTGCAGAGTATGCAGGTCCTCTTTACAATCAATTGCCACCATCAGCATGTGAATGTGTGCATAAAGGGGTGAGCCAGTGAATGTAATGTGAAGCATTTTGGGGACTTTGTGAAGCACTGTACAAAGTCCAGTGCTTTGTACTGGACTTTGTACAAAGCACAAAGATTTACTATAATCTAAAGACCAAAACTTAGATTCTTGCTCAACTTAGTGAAATGCTGTTTATATTGGACTTTTTTGTTAGGAGATAAAAACATAAGACAACGAGTTAGACAGTAAGAAAATACAAATAAAACAGGACATGTAACAATAAGATACATTAATGTGCAATAAATCTAATTGAGGTAAGATAAATTAGGCTAAACTAAGACCAGTACATTTTTTTTTAAATATGATCAGATAAGAGAAGAAAATTATTTTAAACTCAATTTCACTGAACAAGCATAGGCAATAATCTACAATAACTGTATCCTACTCAAAGTAAACCAAGTGAAGGTAAGATAAGGTAAAGTAAATTAGGATTAGTTTGGTTAAACCAAACTTAGTTAAAAAGGCAGACATTAGAAAAGTCAAGTTTTAATTTTATTTAAACTGTGATAAGCTTAACTAAGGCAACCTGACATAAACTATGTTAAGATAATATAAGCTAAAATAACAATTATCTGAAACCAAGATAAATGGTAGAAATAAGGTAAAAGGAACAGTTACTTTACCTAAAGATAAATCAGGCTTAGCAAAGCTAAGGTCAACTGAATAAAGCTGATCTACTGTAAGCAAAAGCTTGAGCTTAATAAAGCTAAGTTAGACATTTTATTGGTTCCTACATGGTAAAATCTTACCGTCAACATAGCGACAAAAAGCAGAAGCAGTCAAAGCATAGCATGCATATTGTCTTTGAGTTCTGTTTAATCTAATTAAGCTGAAATGAATAAGCAAGTTGTATTAGTTGTTGAACGTACATCTGTACAAGATATTGCTATCTAGGGTTCTGCAAGTTTAAGTATCACTTATTTACTTTTAGACTTTTGCACGAATAAATACTCCTATTAGCTCCTGCTAGAAAACGACATGAATACAAGAATCAGAATTAAATAGCTTTTGACATATGGCAAATACTGGCCTGTTAGCACCTGAAATAAATGTTTTGGTTTTCCTCTCAGCTTCTCTGTGCAGTCAGAAATCTGCAGGCACATTATTCCTCATTAGCATTCTTGAGCCGCTTTGCATTGATCATTAATTGGATATAAAGCCTAATCCAAGTGCGCTCATTTCCACAAGCACTGAGATTTATAAGGGGAGGGTGTTCATGTTTATTACATCTGCTTATTATGTCCTTCTGATGCTGAGCACATTTATGGATTTTGTGGAGTTACAATTTTATTAAGTATCCTGCACACAGATTTATTGAGAAGGCCCTGGAAATGTAGCTGTTTTTGTGATTACAGGAATTGATGATCAAACTGGGTGCGAAAGGTGACTTCCATGGCTGGTTTACTGGAAAGAAAGGAGAATCAGCAGGGTAGGCACAAACACATAATACCACATGTCCATTGTGCACAGACAATATTCGTTCTCCTTTGGTAGATTATTGACATTAATGAGAAATTATGCACATTGTTGCAAATATTTATCATAATTTAGAGCAATTATGTAATATTCTTCCATTTTTATCCCCATCAGATGCATTGACATCCTTGATTGGTACAGTCTACTAGATGACAGAGTGAACACATTAGACCTGCTTTTAGTTCCGAATGTAAAGGTGAGAAGAGCATAATTCTTTGAAACATACAATTCAAATACAATTTATTGCATTTTATGCATTGGACTCAGGGTCGCATTAATTAGTTTTCTTCTACTTCAAACTTGATAAGTGTAAGTTACAGTTAAAATACTTGTTTTCATTAGCCCCTGATGAATAATTTTAGGCCTGTTGCTACTATTTGGATTTATTTATAATTCCAAAGTCTTCAAAAAATGTACTTAAAGTTAGCAAAACAAAAGTGATGCCATATAATTTTTCAGCTCTAAACAATTTACTGTAGTTAATTTATTTAACAACTATGGACTTGCAATTCTATGAAAACCATCAGTACACCATATTTTAAAGGTTAAGCACTTTTACTTTGAACTTTTTCTCTATTTTACCATGTGCAGTATCCCATTAGTCAATAAACCAATCTCATTTTTAAGAGCATTCTGATCAAAAGTTATATTATCAAAAAAAGAACTATAAAACACCCCAATAAAGAATAGGACTCATTAGAAGTTAAGTACATAGCTTTTGTTTTTTTAAACCAGTGAAAGTTAATTGAGGTTAAAAATGCCCTATATGAGACAGTAATTTAATGTGCTAATATCTAAAATTAAGATATTAAATAAAAAGTGACAAGGGATGAAAATAATTTACTGGAAAATGTATGTATTTAATTTGATCAAACTGAACCTTTTATATTTATACAACCACTAGAATTTTAAAGTACATTTAAATTGTTTAAATGTATGAGAGTTCACAATTGAAAACTACCTGCAGGAATCCATAGAGCTACTACTGTGTTCTAGTAGTAGCTCTTTGTAAACCTGAGCTGCAATGAGCTCAGGTTTACATAGAGGTAAGGTACTTTTTACCTTACATTGGCTTAGATCTGTTTTGGTCTGGAGTTTAGTCTGTGCTTGTTGTTTCCTTAGCTGAATAAACTGGAGCCTCTACTGAAAAACTTCACCATAGAGAATGAGAATCAGCTAAAGAGGACATTGGAGCGTCTTGACGTATTGGCAAAGGTAATCAGAAATCACATGGAAGCACTAAATGTTCATGTTTTATGTTTATGTTTATGCTTTTTTGTGCCTTTTCTTACAATGTTTTTGTTTGTAAATTTTTATATTGTGCACATGTTACTGTACGGACAAATGAATGCACATTAGTTAAGCAGCTCTGAAAACAACTTACTTTAGTTCTTGTATAATCACCTTATACTGACTCTTAAAGCTGTCATTATGCAAACATGTGTGTTTTTGTGTTCAATTAGAGAATTATTATGTATTATGTATTATTATTATGTTCATATGGAGTATGAAAAAGTATAAAATTTGTTCATAAACATACAATATATCCAGAAATGGAAATTGGTAGTCCAACTGTGTCCATCCTTCTATCCACTGATGAATTCATTAATCCATTAGTCCTTTCTTTTCTTTGTCCATCCATCATCAAACCATCAATCCCCTTATTTATATGCTGTCCACCCATTAATTTTTCCATCTCTTGTCCTTCCATCCATCTTTCTCCATTCAGTTATGTTTCTGTAGACTCTGTATTCAAACTTACGTCGCTGTCAATATTTGGAGTAAATTCATTGTGAATTTTTTTTGGTCTTTTTAATTACAAAATATGGACTGCGCCTAGAAAGTTATGGAATTTTGTATCAGAGAAATATGCATTACCCTTTGTATTTAACAGTCAAAATGTTAAATATGATTAATTCTAGAAGAAAAAAAAATCTCGATTGGAACATCATTAAGTTTTAATTAAAAATGTCATTTCACAGTATGCCGTAGAAAATGGTGTTCGCTTAATGGTGGATGCAGAGCAGACCTATTTCCAGCCAGCCATCAGTAAACTTACACTGGATTCACAGAGGACCTACAACAGGGAGAAGCCTGTTGTTTTCAACACCTACCAGTGCTATCTAAAGGTTACAACCAACAAAGCCAAACAATTAAACTTAAAAATTACCTGAAAACTGCAGCAATACATCAACTCTAATTTTATGTTTAAATGACTAAAATATTAAATATAGAAATGAGAACATAAACTTGCTCTTTTCTTTTTATTTTGCAGGAAGCTTATAAAAATGTAACTATGGACGTAGAAGTGTCCAGAAGGGAGGGTTGGTGTTTTGCTGCTAAGCTGGTACGTGGGGCATACATGTATCAGGAGCGAGAGAGAGCGAAGGAGTTCCGATATGAAGACCCTATAAACCCCAACTATGAGTCTACTACCACAATGTACCACAGGTGTGAACCATGGCTTGTTTCTTCATTTATTATAATCTTTCATCTGACTAAATCTGATATTTTGGAACTGAATTTATGTCAAAACTAAGTTCACATTTTGTATTTTTGTAAAATGCTGACTATATGCGCTGCATAATGTTGCCACCCCCCAATTTAAAAGTAGCAAGCAATTTTTCTTTGTGTCCCAAAACTATCATCTCTAAATCAATAAAACATATCTAATCACAAACATAGACTTGGAGAGTTTGGATGTGATATATGACAAGGTCTTATATTTTGCATTTAAACTCTGCTTTTGAATAAGATGCAGTAATTGCCCATCGAGTTAGACTCTCACTGCCTTTTGTGCCCACACCTGATGCAGCCTATAAAGTCTATAACGTGCAGAGGCTCAAGGAATCGGCAGGGCCATTGTGATGATGGAAAAGAACTAGGAGAGAGAGGAAATAGTAGCTTAATCTCAATGGATACTGAATTTACAATAAATGACAAAACTAATACAATTTCACTTTTCACTTTGTGCAACCCTAATTGTGACCATATCTAATGATGTTTAAAGAAAATATTACAGCCAATTACTGCTTATTTTCATTTGTTCTTTGGAAAGGTGTTTGCACTATGTGCTGGACGAGATTGCTCTTAACAGAAAGGCCAATGTTATGATTGCTTCTCATAATGAGGACACAATAAAATATACTCTAAAAAGGTAAGATTAGATTTCTCACCAATGCACTATTTAAAGTAATAAAAAAACAACAACATTTCACTCCACCGCATGTGTCTCAGAAACTGAGCTAATGTTATTTGTTTGTCTCAATCATTCAGAATGAATGAGCTCGGACTCTTACCAGCAGAGAACAAGGTGTTCTTCGGTCAACTACTGGGCATGTGTGATCAGATCAGCTTCCCACTGGGTGAGGAAAACACACAAAACACCCTGCCCACTCTCCTCCACAGTCACACAGGGACAAGGCAACAATCCTTCCTGCCTTACGTAACAATGATTTGAGAGTTTCAGTCCAGCCTCTGCAGGATGTGCATTATCTGTCCTCCCCCCTGTAGCTCTCAGCTGCGTCCCATGAGCCCTTCAAGCTACATTCAGGAACCTTACGGGTTACACGGACAAACATTTCACATGTCAAAGCCGGCCTCCAGCCTGCAAGGTGACATATGAACTGAGACGCCTCTGTATTGACCACCTGTCTTAACGAAGCATCACTGCTGCTTCTCACCACTTTATTTGTCAGTCAAAGACGGACACACTGGTGGAAGACAGCTGTCTGTCAACATGGGGCTCAGGATGAAATGGCCTGAACTGTTATGGATGTAAACAGATACACCAATTCTTTTTTTTTTTTTTGCTTTCTGAAGAGAGAAGGATAAGGCACAGCCATACTGGAGTCACTCACAAAGTCAACATTTATGTGTTTCTATGATATTGTCTTTTAGGAAAACTGTTAGCCAGGAGGCTTTTGTCAAAACTTTGTTTTTCTGCAACGTGTTTAGTTTGATGGATGATTCTGGATAAAACATTTATCTGAAAGGTAAACACCAAGAAAATCACAGTTGTTGTGCTTAGCAGATAACCTGACAACTTCAAAGTCAGTGCAGCTGAGCAAGAGCAAGAGTCCATCTGTAAAATGTCCTTTGGGTCAATCTAACATAACATGTAAAACCCATGCATTGTGGAAATAGACATGGGCTTTGAGATTCTCATGGTTTAATAACCTAAAGCAAAAATACAATTCTTATAAATATCGACTGACAAAACATATTCATTAAAGTGAAGAATACTTTCTAATATTGACTTTTCATCTGCAAAGACCGTTGCTTTGCTGTTCTTCCCAGTAGCCAGTTAGATTTTATGATTTAATCAAAGTTAACCCATAATTCATTAGAGCTGCTATGTAAAAATAATAATCTAGATTCTCAAAATAATAAATTGTTCTAACCTGCCCAATGGTTTTTTGTTCACTAATATAAATAAGAATCATTATTTTGAAGATGCTTATTATTATTATTATGAGTCTTAGCGTGACACAAATGTTACTGCAGGAAACAGGGTGGTCAGACTGTCAGTTCCCATAACCACACACATACAAAAAAATCATTTTTAAAGACAGGGTCACAGGATCAGCGCGACCCCGCCGGACGGGTCCAAATGACCTAATCTCTTAAGACTTAATGATGTCAGTCAAAGACAGACAAACTGGGTTAGGATTGTTGTTGATACTTTTTAAGATATGCAGTAAAGTCTATATTTGGTAATACACAAGAAACTGTTTGTTCTTAGAGAGGCTTGACTGTCCAAATAAAAATGTCTTTCATTTTTTTCATTTTATGGTTAAATGACCAATTATCTCACTTACCGAGAAAATTAAGTTTTGTTTTTTGTTGTCTTCTCCTTTTCTTTCTTTCTGAGATTAAAGTGAGATTAGAACTGATTATTTTTTGAACTCAGGTTTTTACTTAATCTGAGCAAACATTGACTGATTAGCTTTCAAAAACATTGGTTCTCCTTGAGACTAGCAATAAGCCCTAAGGGAAGGTATAGCAAAATAATCTCTCTTAATGATAGAATACCTTGTTTTCTTTGTCTTGTCTCAGGCCAGGCAGGTTTTCCTGTCTACAAGTACGTCCCCTACGGGCCGGTGAGTGAGGTGATGCCCTACTTGTCCCGACGGGCACAGGAGAACCGAGGCTTCATGAAGGGTGCCCAAAAAGAGAGAGAGCTGCTGTGGAAGGAGTTGAAACGTCGACTTGTCTCTGGGGAGCTTCTCTACAGACCAGTGTACTGAAAGCACAGCGAGAGGAGAGTTTGTCAGCTCCTTGAGGGATTTTTTTTTTAGCAGCAGTTGCCATCAAACTTTCTCTCTAACTTGATGGCTACTGCTGCAGCTGTCTGCTCCAGTTCTCTCCCTGTGCATGTCCTGTTTTATCATGTTCTGTAGTTTTTCCTTTTTTTGCAGATGAACTGCATGGAGCTTTATTATTTTCACCCACCTTCAACCCATCCAAGTCCTGCTCCCTACCTCCCTATTTCTTTTTTTATCCGCCACCACAACTAACAGTATTCGTTGTCGTTGAGCTATCTGTGGAGCTCTGGTATCCATCAAGTGGGCATCTTTACTGCTCCAAAAGGACTCCCTAAAATGTCAACAACACTAGGGTGGGCATCCTTCGTTATTACTCCATTTATCTTGGAGAGGATAGATAATAATAAAAATAACAGACTGGATTTAAATTGCAGCAAAGGACACATTCTATATTTGAAGTGGGTTTCCTTTTTATTTTTTATCCACTCTGTTCCAGCCTCGCACTGCCACTGAAGGCATCCCTGTATCCCTGTATTTCTGTGTCTGAAGGTGTGTCGTCAGTTTGAAAACAGGGCTTGTTCCTGAATCATTGAGAAACCTTAAACCATATTATATCCCTCATTTCCTTATAATTTGCAACTTAAAAATGTCAAGGCTTCTGTTTTTGTGCTTGCTGGCTTCTATTGGTGAGATGTTACAAGTGAAAATGTTATATTAGCTAACCTTGATTTTTTGGGGGGTGGGGTTATTTACACACAGAGTTGCATTTTCCTCATTGGGTTTTGATAAATTCTATATATATTTATTGAAAGGACTTATTTTTGTCTGACATAACTTTGCAGCAACCCAGAAGAGTTCAGTAAACAGATATAGTGTCTTACAAATAATCACAATCATCTTTCCCTGCTGTTTCAATTACAAGTCTTTTGGGGTTCATCTCTACCAGCTTGGTTGATCTAAAGACTCCAAATTTCTGTGAAATTTTTTTTCACCAATGCCTCAGACTGTATGTCTTCACAGATATACAGTCAAATTGCATATATAGACACAGACAGTATGTGATCAACAATTTTCAAGTGTACACAAGAGGATGTTTCACCAGGAGATACGTTTCCTCAGTTATTGATACACAGTTCGTATTTATGTCAGGGGGAAACTTAGCTTCATGGTAATTATAGCCCTGTCATTTTGTGCGAGGAGTCTGTGCTCTGTAGACCATCATCATTTAATTACCCCTGATACTTCACTCAGTGCAGATCACAGAAATTGGATGCATTAATCATTACTCAAAAGCAATGTTAGCTGCTGGTGAGTTTAACTGCGGCAGAGCACCGCAGAGCTGTCACTGTTGCTCTGTTCTATTGGTTTAATTACGAATCAAGATGCCTTTGATTTTAGGAACACCTTCTGGGTTTACATTTGCCAGCAGAATCCCTTCTCACTGGTTGCCTGGAAGTTTTTGGGTTTGCTTCACAGATTACAAAACGAAGAATTTTGCACAGCTTCCAAATCAGCTAAACCCATCATCCACTTAGCATATTATTAACCAAGACAGCATTGAAGGACACAGTCAGACAGTAAGTCAGCAAAGGCAAATATGACTGATGTAATACTGACTTTTCTTGTTATGATTGTTTAGGTTATTTTAAGGGGTGGAAGTTTGATGTCTTCCAAAGCACTTTTCATCAAATAAAAAACATTATTTTTCAGGGAAACGTCTCAAACTTTTTTTTTAAATAGATGGATTGGCTCGTTGCTGCATCCCAGCTGCTGTTTGAGCCATAATCAGGGATTGTGTGCCAGGACATGAACTGACAGTAACGAATATAGTAGCTTTGAGCCGCTGTGGAGTATCATGTATTTTTATCTGTTGACAGCGAACTGAGAGATTACAGGAAACCATCCGCATTCGGTTTAAAAGCCGCAATCATATCCACAGTGGGGGGATAATGCTAAAGCTTTATTTCTCTCCATGAGATCGCAGGGGGAGTTATCAAAATAATTTTGTAAAATACAGTTGAAGGCTGATGCATTATGCTTTCTGAATGCAGGGAGAGTTTTCAGTCCTCACCCCACTGGATTTTATATCACTGGAACCACTTTTTTTTATTACGAACATCATTTTAAGTTGAATTATAAATGCAATACTGCTGTATTGCATCATCCCTAACCACAAGCTGATTGGCCTTTTGATAATGACCTTACTAGAACTACAGAAAAATCCAATTGGTTGCTTAATCAATCATCTGCAGCATTCACATAGTTTTCCTCCATAATTCAACAAAATACACTTTTCATTGACATTAAAGACAGATATCAGATTTCTATGAACAGACAGCACACCCTGTTACCTGACATTGCACTATAATCACAAAATTATTTGTACATGGTCAGCCAGAATCCTGAGGGCCGTCTAGAGCAGGTCTGTCAAAGTGCTACATGACACATTGTCAATATTTAACAGCAACATCTGACACTAGCATGACTCAAATGTCAAGCCAGGAGGAAGAGTTGTTAACATTCAGGAAGGCAGTGACATTTCTCCGTAAAATAATTGGCAACGCATAAGAAGGTGCACACAAAATCCAATGTGATTACAGAAGAACGGGTAAACAAAGCTGACACTTGGCTGGTACCCACTAATTATTGGCTGCATTTACCTATCATTTGAAATAAAAAAATAAACTTTGAAGAAGACCAGATGATTAACTATAATACTAACAAAACAAAAACTCACACGCACACTGACTTTAAAATATTTTTTGCTAAAGGTCCTGTTACGTAGGCTGCCCAGTGGCGCAGCTGGTAGAGCTGTTGCCTTGCAGCAAGAAGGTTCTGGGTTCGATTCCTGGCCCCGGTCTTTCTGCATGGAGTTTGCATGTTCTCCCTGTGCATGCGTGGCTTCTCTCCGGGTACTCCGGCTTCCTCCCACAGTCCAAAAACATGACTGTCAGGTTAATTGGCTTCTCTAAATTGTCCCTAGGTGTGTGTGTGTGCTTGTTTGTTTGTCCTGTCTGTCTCTGTGTTGCCCTGCAACAGACTGGCGACCTGTCCAGGGTGACCCCGCCTCTCGCCCGAAACGATAGCTGGAGATAGGCACCAGTAACCCTCCCGACCCCAATAAGGGAAATGGGTGCAGGAAAATGGATGGATGGATGGTCCTGTTACATTTTTTTTGTGATTTTCTGTTGGTGCCCATGAATAAAAACAATAAATGACACTGTTTAGTGAAATATCAAGTTTTGCTGTGAGTATGGCATATGTGCATTGGTTTAATATTGCACCTTTTGTTTTAGGGTGTAAAATATATACTTGTGTCATAACACCAAACATCTAATTTACTTTAATTTTCTATGTTTAAACTGTGGAATCAATCAGAGAAAAGTTTCAAAACCCCTACTATATTAGCCATTTAACAAAGTAAGCGTGCTGAATGAGTACATTGTCATCGGTGCAGACAGTCGTGTTATTCAGGAGGACAAATTGCTGCAGATGCAACACCTGTTGAGACACTTACACCTGTTTCTAGCTTGTTTAATAAACCAAACCATACAGCATCCATAACAAGGGACATGGAATGTATTTGGATTTTAATCTGCCTGTACAACTGTATTGAATTGACTCTATTTGTACAGTATGTATGTAAATTGGATTATATGTTAAAGCACCTTAAGAACTTTTGTTGAACTTGTGCCATATCAATAAACTGAAATGAATTACTTGGTAATTTCTCCAACAATTTGGGCATCACTTAGCTAAAACATCAGCACATATGTGCAGTACAGATGGTCCCCCTAAAATCTCTGTCCAAGGAAATATTTCAAAAACCAGTAATAACCTTGCTTAGCTACTGATCCTCATATGTACAGTATAGTATGAGATGCACAGAAAAGGCAAAACTTGAACCTTATTTACTAGCAAAATTTCTGCTTGATTATTATCCTGTTGAATATTACAAATAGTACTTAGTTCTCATGGAAACATGATTTAGTTTTTTATCTCACCTGCCTTGTTGTATGTCAATCTTAAAAGATCAGTCTTTTTAACCAGGATCTTTTTGTGGAGCTCTTACAAGTAAAACAAAAGACAGGCAATTAGTATTTACATTCTGATTGGCTGATTGGTTTGTGAAAACAGTTTGTGTGTGCAGTTAATTTTTTTTAAACTAAATTAAAAAGCATTGAGTTTCAGGAGAGTAACTATTAAAATAATGAGCTTTCTCTGCACTCCTTATCTGCATCATGCCGGAGGAGATGAGAGGGAGGCTTGTGTGATCAAACCTTTCAAGCTTTCACCATGTATCTAGCTATTTATTTGTGTAATCACAGGGAAACTTGTGTGTGATCATGCAAAACTTCTTTGATTCATCTTTCAGTGATATAACAAGTTTTTTTGCGTTCAGGCTTTTAGCTTATGAACGTTTTACATATTTTAACATTTAAATTTGAGACGTGTGGAAAGTTAAAGCATGGAATAATGTTGTTGGGGAGTGATGACATTATGATTGGATCATTCCAGTTTGGGCATCAGTGCATAAAACAATACTTCATCCAAAACAAAAAAGTACTATCAAAAAGTGATGCTCAAAATTGAGTTCATAAAGAGAAGATTTACATGGTGTTTTATCTAAGAAATAAGAAAAATGAGATTGATTGGCACCCTTGGAGGTCTTTAAAATGTCTCTGTAGTAAGCAGCTTCCAATCCCTTACAGTGGTGACAAAGAACTACAGAAAGATAAACTGAAAAACTACTAAATGTTCTGCTCTGGTTCTAGAGCTCCCCTGCTCAGTATTACTTTCCTTCAAACAATAAACTTTCCTTCACATAAGCTTTATTAAAATGAAGTATTTTCTTACCTGTTACAGTTTAAGCATAAGAACAACACACATAGTTAGTTGCCTTAACGGCCTGGCTGTTGACTCTTTGCTAGAGCAATAACATGAACTGTGTAATTCTACAATCAGCTGTGGCTTTTTTCCTTTCCTTATTTCCAAGACTCCAGATGTCAAACACAGAGAATGGTTTTGGTCAGAGAGGATAAATTGGTCTACCTACCTTAGTCTACTTCCACATGTGTGTTTCCTGAATTAATGGCATTTTCACTCCATTCTTTTTCTGTGATGCTAATAAGCAGCTACACATCTATTCCAGGATGAATAGAACTGTTGGATACTGTATCATCATAGCATACAACAGTACTTCCTGTTTCAGATGGGAATCAAATGGCTTTTTTGTGCGAGAAACCTATATTGTTTGGAAAAACAATGTATCAGTTGCCTGATTTATTATGTTTCGTACTTTCGATTTAAAATGATAATAGTTGACTTTTAAAGTCACAAATGCAGACAGTAAAATAGTAGCTGTTGCACCAGGTCAGATCTGATTCCTATGTTTTTGTTCCAACAAGGTCTTACTCAGGATTTCTAAATATTGGCTTTTTAACTTTCATTCAACCATGAATGGAACATCCTTTGTCAACACTTCACATTTACCATCACTTAATTGAAAATGTGATGAATCATTGGATAAAATTAACCTTGTACCCCAGACCTAGTCCCAGAGCAACAGAAGCCCCTTGGCTGCCGTAAAGCCCTGATGTGAATCACTGAGTAAACAAATGAGTCGTAAAGATAGCAGATGGGAGCTGCGATCACTAATCTCATCGCCCTATATAGAGTGGCAGAAGCACAAATAATCAAGGGAGCAGGAATGAAGAGAGAGCGTGTTATGTTTTATGTCGTGCACACTGGCAAGTTTGCATGACGTGACACACTTTTATTTCACACATCAAAGCTTCACATTGTGCCACCTCCATCAGTGTCATCACCGAGCCATCAAACGGAGATCACTGCAAAACCTCCTGAGTGGATTTCTCAGGCAGAATGTTGACATTTCTTACAGTTCTTGCAAAAACCAGAGCTGGAAGAAAAATGCAAATAAATAACGCATCACATGACTCTCACATTCCTTTTTTTCTCTTTTCACACAGTCTATGAACTCGTTTGTGTTTTTAGTTATCTCATTTGAAAGTGCGCAGAGCCGTCAATGGAGAATTCAAAACACAGTGACAGTGAAGCCATCGTTCCTTTCACTGCAAATAACAATTTTACCTGAACATACAAACGATTTGCTCTGTGCCAAAGAGAACTCCCCACATATTATAGATCATTAAACCACTTTCATCTCCTCTCTTTGAGATGCATGCTGTTTTTCCTTTGAAAGTACCCAGCACTGTGCTGCACCAACGGGCCATGCATGGATTAAACAAAAAAACAGGGTGAGGAAGATGAGAGGAGGCTTTTCTGTATGTGTGTTAAAGAGGAAAAAGAAAACTGTTCAGAGAATGCCGTCAGTGAAGGAAAGGAAGCGATCCATCACAGCATCTGCCCACATAGCCATGTTTCATTTATTTCCCTGGAGCTCAAGGATTCCCAACTTTCCCTTAATGTGCATCTAACGTATAAAGACACACGCGTCTAAATGTATGTCCAAATGTGCATAAGAACACCAAGAAAAATAAATAAATAAGAAAATGTTATGTGGAACCAATCATTTACTCACAGACACTCCTGGTGGCTGATGCTCACATTTTCCCCCCAATCAGATCCTACATCTATCAGTGAGGGGTGAGAGATGATTTTGAGCGGCTCAGTGTTTTGATCATTAGTTTGGTCTCATGGAGTGCAGTAGGAGTGAAAAATGAGACCACTATCTCACGGCCACCTGTTCTTTCAATAAGAAAAAGAACAATTCCCAATCATCTGATAGATTGGACTTGATGTATGGAGGGCAAAACATGCTGGTGTGTTTCTCCAGTTGAGTGTTTATTTGTGTCTGCCTGGCTGCCTCTGACTCCCATTCAGCCAATACAAAATATAATAACCACTCCAGAGCTTGGTGGAGAATACTAGATGTTTACAGGCACAATGACTGTACTCTACCTGTCAGATCACAAGAGCAAAATGTTATCATTTTACTTTTTATCCCAGATACGTATAATGTCAACATTTCTCAGTCAAAAGTGCTTACTGACTCCCTTGTCTTATAACTCAGAGTTTTATCAAAGGCAGTTTTTCTTTGCATCAAATCAGAATCTTTCCTCATCCTTTAGTCCAGGAAAACTCAAGAGGAGACGTGAGGGATGGAGGCTTACTGAGCTTTTTAATCTTTCAAAATAAAGTTATTTTACATTCTGTAGCATCTTTGGAAGAGCAGATGGTGTAACTCTGGACATCACTTATGGGGATCTTCACTGTACCGAAGTGTTGCTATGTATTTGTGTCCATTTTGTCACCTACTTACGCCTGCTAAAGAAACATTATCAGCTTTGTTTCCAGTATTCCAACTGTAACATATGTGCTCTCTTAATGTTTGTTTAATTGTAATATGATGATTTTAAAAGGACTAATTTTTAAGAAAGAATCAAAAAGATTTTTCCTGAAAACTATATTACCAGATAGATTTATCTCAAATAAAGGCAAAGCAAAGAAATTATCTGCAGTATGTTTTCCCATATATTAAGTTTTTTCCCTCTTCAAGGCAAATAAACTGGTGCCTGTTCTCAGTTAAATAAGTATCTTAAGTCAGTGGATGTATGCAGACATGGTTCGCACAGCTGGCAAGAAGGTCTATCTGTGCATTTTCTCACAATCTATGCATGGATTTTTATTGGCTGTTTTTTCCCAAAGATAAAGATCCCCGAAACATTTTGTTCCCTCACTGATGAACCGGCAAACCATCTAACCTCTCTCCAAGGTCGGCTGGGATCTGCTCTTTTCTAAAGATGACAAATAGAGGCAGTGTTTTTGTGAAGACAGCAGAAGTAAGCCAAGGTAAATCCTGTTAAACTGAAACTTTATGGAGTAACCAGGTTGCTAAATGCCCTTATTTTTGCTCTTTAAGAGGCTTATAATGCTTTAAATTGTTTAAGATAAGCTGCTGATGTCTAAAGATTTGGTGCTTACATTATTTCATTTGAACCTGTGCAGGTTTAAAATATAGTACTGTTTCTCTCCCAACTTTTATCTTGCACAAAACAGAATAGACTATAAGCACATCAACGACCCGTTACCATGAGATAATCACATTTTCCGTAGACCATAGTTATTATTTCTGATCTGTTGCTTATCCAGTCTTTTAAACTTTTTAGGGGTCTAGTCTTGGTTTTGTATGTGAATTCACAAGAGGGGGTCCTTGTAAGAAACTGCATGTCTGCTTTTGACATTTTGTCCTTGCTCTGAATAAAATCAATTAATGGGAAAACATCAAAGTTATTGTCTGAGGATGTGAACCATAACAGTCTCTGATCCATGCCTTGGATTTGTCAGAGCAAGCAATTTGCTGAAATAAAATGTTGCCTGACTATATTTCTACAAACAATATATCCACATAATATCAATGTTTTTATGTTGCCGTTTCATGTTTCCAGAAGTGGATGTCTTATCAGCCATGTAGTAACTCCATACTGAAAGGAGATGAAGGAACCTTCATTCAAGGAAGCGGTCTTTTTTAAAGGTTTCAGGCCTGAGTGTCCTCTGAGTCCTCTATCAAACATTTGTTTTAGCTGTAAAATAACATGTGGATTAGCAAGCAGTTTCAATCAGCAGAAAACCAAAGTACTTCTTTTTCTCTCATTATTTTGACAAGGATTATGGATTGTGTGCCCAATGGCCAGACACAGGAGATCTGCAAATGTAACATAAGTTGAAAGATAAAGGTTTTTTAAGCATTGGTAAAAAATTAACATTGACTTATTCATGGCAAAGTGCTATAACATTATAGCCAAATTGATTTGTTTTTGTGTTTTGTTACCAGATCTTTTACACTATTGTGCACTTCTTAAGATTTAACACCACTTTAAGTGCAGGTAACTTAGTCAAATTACATCCTGATGCTGCAGAAACAATGCCAGTGGCTCGATTTCAGCTGTTTTCTGACTGAGAAAATCTCTTAGCCTTTTTAAAGAAGCAGTGGATCCGTTACTGCCATGTGGAGCAGCCAAGTCTCTGGTGGAAGAGGATGTTGTACTGGCATGTGTAATCTGTAATATACCATGACTTTACCAGGCAATGTGATGCAAAGAAAACATGTTCATTTTATGCTTTTCTAAGCCCAGTCATTATGTTCAGATTTGTTTCTAGTTTCCAAATGGTAAACAAGTCTAGGGGTTTTGTGCCGACAGAAGCGTACATTTGGATATTATGCTGCATATACACTATTTGTATTTCCTGATAATTGTACACAGTTAAACTCTGTACTTAAAACTACAGTAACTTAAAAAAAAAGTTTTTTACATATTTGTTAAAAATGTCACTATGTCGTGACCCATGACAGTGTAGCAGGTGACAGATAAAAATCCTTCCTGTCATCCTACTGCAGTCCACAGAAATGCACCACTCTGGGTAAGAAATAATCCATCAGAACCAGGAAGAAGATCTCAGTACAGTCAATCTGGCTTGTGTATGCGCTGCTCAAGGTTGTTGGTTTTCTGCAGCTGCTAATGGCAGAGAACAACTTTGTCTGCCTTCATCAGTGGCCATGGTTATTAGCCTGCACATTCATGGCAGGTTCTGCTGTGGGGAAGGAGCTGCAGCATAGCAGAGCCCAAAGGGGAGGATGACACCAGTTCATACACGAGCATGATGGAAATTACCCTTTGAGGACAAATAAAGTTATTTGAATTTGGATAAAGCCCTCCTCCTTGTTTTGGTTATTTGGTTCTTTCTGTCCAAGCAGCATATTTCTGCAGATGTCAGTAGGACCACAAGCAGGAGCAAGATATTTTCACAGGTTATCTAAAATCTATTCTACATAGTCAAAGCTTTAATAAATATGTAAAAACATATATGTTCTATAAATGTTACATACTGCATCTTTAAGAAACATAAAGAAAAATTCAGTTTTCTTTCTTGAATGAAAATGATATAATTTGTCAAGTAAAATGTCTCATGGTGAACAGATTTTGACACAAGTCACTGTGCCATACAGTGAATGTACAGGACACACATTTAATAGAAATGACAGGAACATCAAACGGAGCGTTAGCAGAAAATCCTGTCAGCCCTATTAACTTATTCAATCCTTTTCCAAGCAGGATATGAATAATTGCTTGTTTTATTTCAGGGTGATGAGTCAGAGATTGCCTCTCTATTGTTATACAACCTCAGGCGGAACGTGAGGTGGCAAGCTGGGAGAGCTGTGATGTGGATAAGAGAGCCAAGTCTGGCGCATCCACATTGATTTCTCCCTCCCGCTCATGCTTGTGTAAGCTCCGCCACAGAAGACGGTGCAGGAAGGTGGTGGCGGAAGGGGGGGAGGGACATCCTATGGGTTCTCATTCCGTGTTTGACTCCCACATCTTCCTGAAAGCCGTGATCAGGATGCCTACATGAGGAAGCTAATCCTACACATTTTTGCAAGTCCAAACACAGTAGAGGTGAGCTTCTCCATTTAGGAAGAAAAAAAAACGTATTCCAGACGTAAACACCAGGGGGCAGTAGTATTCTTTACGGCCCTCCCTTGAACCTGAATCCAGCAGAGCATGTGTGTAAGAAGAAAAAAAAAAAGATTCTCAACTGCATCTTCTCCTCTGAAATCCTCACTCCTAAAAATCCTTTTTAAAAGGCTGGATGAAAATTCATTGTGCTTTCAAACTGACCTATTTTGGAAGATTGGTTAGCTTCTCAGAAAATTTCATTTTTTTCCTCACCCATATAGTATGTTTGAATTATGAGGATTTTTAAAAGGTGGGCAGAATAGTGGGAAAATATTTGGGGCAGATTAAATACAGACAACCAATTGCAATGATTTTCACACTCTCTGTACTAAAAATAGAGCTGCCATCTCTAAAAGTCTCTTATTTCCTCCAAATAACCTAAAGAACATATGGCAGCCACGCATGATCATCCATGTGTGCGCCAACATGGACACATAACACTTTTTCCTGCTGCTTTTATTGAATTTCACAGAGTTTTTAGGACGTTTAAAGACACGTCCTAAGAGCTGCAGACATGCCCTTTGGTAAACACAGTAATCCCCTCCTCCATGTTTTTAGGATTAATATCATCTTTATTCATAAGCATAGCAAGAAGACTACTTGCAAAGGGACACTTAAACTACACACACACGTAAACTGAAAGAAACGTGCACGCAACCATTAGGTGTCATGCGGTCCAGCTCAGACACACGTGTCCTTGTCTTCTTTCCATGATGACATGATATGTGGGTGGCAGATTGCTTTGGTCTGACGAGAGAGAAAAACAATCAGATCAAAGATGGGGAGGAAGTTGTTGGAAGAGAATGAGCTGGGGTGGTGGAAGGCGGGAGCAGGCTAGGTGGGGGTGAGAGAGCAAGTCCTCTTGCCTTTTGACTTGATGGATTTAGTCTTCATTCAAAGAGACAGACTCAAACACACAGGAAAGACAGTTATCTCCCCTTAAGCAGTCTCTTCTAGAGTGCTGCTCATTCCTACCTTTGTGGGTTTGTTCATTTCTACCCCAGCTTTTCCTGGTACGTAATGGTGCCGTCTACTGCAGAATGCTTTGTTCTGACCATGTGTATTTTAATACCTGGCAGCTGATGATTCAAAGTCATTATCTTTTCTACTCATAATCCACTGGTGATGAAATGTGAAGGGAGATTAATATCTACCAGCAGGAAGTCACTTAGTTATTAAAATCTGCCATATTATATAGGAAACAACTGGTCTAAACATGGATCAGAACCAAAATGCTTTGGAATAGAGCGTAACACAACATTTTCAGATAATATATATTATATATACACTAAATTTAAGAAATGTTAAGTCAATTTTTTATTAAAATAATTCCAAACAAAAATAAATTGTTTCACAATGGATTAGGCAAAGGTGTGTTTAATAACCTGAGTGAGAAATCACTAACCAGATCAAGCAAAGAGGGAAATCAAGATTACAGTTTGTCAGAGAATGTACTGATTGTTATAAAAAGAAAATGCGTTACTTGGACTGATGGAAGCAAAATATTTGTCCGATAATAACTAAACACTGAATAGAAACCTCTATCCAGAAACAAGTATGGTGAAGTTCCCATAATGTGTGGATACTTAAAAGGCTTAATGCCTTTTCAGTGGATTACAGGAATAATCTATCAGACAAAATATAGTTTGAACAGGCAAAGACCTCGAAATGTGTTTCAACAAGATAGCTCTAAAAACACCAGCATGAGTGGTCCATCCATCCATCTATTTTCTTACACCCTTTTTCCTTACTGGGGTCAGGAGGGTTGCTGGTCTCCAGCTATCGTTTCGGGCGAGAGGCGGGGTCACCCTGGCCAAGTCGTCAGTCTGTCGCAGGGCAACACAGAGGACAAACAAACATGCACACACACACACACACTCAAACCTAGGGAGAATTTAGAAAGGCCAATTAGCCTGACAGTCATGTTTTTGGACTGTGGGAGGAAGCCGGAGTACCCGGAGAGAAGCCACGCATGCACAGGGAGAACATGCAAACTCCATGCAGAAAGACCGGGGCCGGGAATCGAACCCAGAACCTTCTTGCTGCAAGGCAACAGCTCTACCAGCTGCGCCACTGGGCAGCCAGCATGAGTGGTTTCAATGCAAAAAGTAAATATTTGAGTTTGTAAATAAATATCCAGGCAAATCAATGTTTGGAAGTGACTCCTGTTTGTTTCCTGTTTATTAGAAACCCTTTTTTTTTGACAGGGCTTATGGTGTTTCCCATGTATTTTTACATATGGAGAGAAAAACTAACAATCTTGAGCTTTTGACACTTTTTAAAATGTTATTTTAAACATTTAAATAATGGCATAAAAAGTTTTGTTTTTGCTTACAAAATAGAAGTAGATCAGGTTGAAAAGGCATTGTGGGACAAATCGGAGGTAGGAACTGGGAAATGGGCGAATTGACTCGGAACATTTGTGAAAAGCACACATTCACATGGCTGTAAAAACATTTCCTTTTTTCTCCCTCTCTCGCATAGACCTCCAGTGATCATCTGTCCTCACTTACCGAACACTCTGCTATCTACCTTTCGTTTTCTTTCAGGGATGACTCCTGCTAAGCGGGGCCGGGGCTCAGGGGCTGCATTACCGAGGCCCACAGTCTGCAGTGCCCATTACAGAGCTGGAGGAAGGGTTTCAGGACTCTACTATCTGTCCGATTGCCTGTGTGATAAAACATAAAAGCTGTTAGGAGAGGAAAAGAAGGAGGAGAAAGGGGAGTATTGTTTTAACAACCTTTGCAGTGCCATACATTTGGCAAGATGGGGGCATGATTGTGCTCCTCTGATTTCCCTGTTTGCTCAAGTCCAACGCTGATAAGACGAAGGCAAGTTGTCAGGGCTTGTGTTTTTGCGTGGTGTCTTAGTTGGTGGGACTTTGTTCTTTTAACGTGTGCCAGAATTATGTTTGCTATCCTGTGTATTCACTAGTGGTTCCAGGCGGGGATTACCTGAACACTCATTATCACTCATGGCGGAGATCGTCATTGCAGGCTTGCCTGCTCCACACTGCTCCCTCAAGTCTCTGGCAAAATACTGCTAATGCCCACATTTCACTGATATACTATAAGCTCCAGTGAGCAGCAAAGGGTACACATTGCACATAACATGAACCTGTCTGGGAGGAATGCTTTACTTCCATCAGGGAAGAAAAAGCACGATAACTTTGAAATATTAGTTATAAGTTCACCAAACTCTTCCGCTCAAAGCTCTTCTAAGCTGGCAGATGTATGACTGTCGTTCTTGTCGACTGTGTCTCATCTGAGTGAAAGCTGCTTACAAGCTGCTCCGGCAGTTTACAAATCTGTCCCCGGAAAACAATTTCACTTTCACAGATCTGCCTCACACCCATTGTTTTCTGTCTTCCATGTCCCAAGTAGGCATTACAGCCAGCTCACTCCTTCCACACTCTGTCACATTTATTGCTACCTGATTGGAATTCTGCACTAGATTTACTTCTTTGTGTATTTTGATCATCATGATAACAATTCAACTGTATTATTGCTGTTTTATCCCATTTATGACAAAAGTTCAAATGAAAATGCTCCATCTGTGCCTCAAAGGTTTAGACTTAGCATACAGTTTGCGTGTTTTTAACCACCAAAGAATGAGGGCAAAGTGCATTGACCTTATGATATTAGATATGGCCACTGTGAAGACTGTGATTTTTTTTCTCACTGTTTAGAGAAATGTCTGTGTCATTCCAAAACTGAAACAAGTTCCTGGTAAAATACCTTTAAGTCTAAACCTGACAGGGTTATGAAGGACTTTGAACCTATCTGTACATACTGTGCAGGCTCTGAAATCCACTTTCAAATGAGAGTTTATAACATTGATAAGGATTTAAACTTTTTTGCATTTTTAGGAGTAACGGGATATTTTTTTTATTTGGAAGAAAATCCTTGGCGTGCCATATTCTTCTTAGGCCAGGCATAAGGAGAAAACAGGAGATTAATGTCACATTTGGACAGAAACATGTACACAACAGTTGGCAGAAATGAGTTTAACTCCTTCCATGTAGCCATCAGCCTACTGGCAGACTAGGCTGACTCCAGTCTGCCATATTTCCCTAACACTGATCTTTCCATCAGTGTTAGAGAAATATCTATATGTTGTAAAATACACATTTTCAAGGGATGTTTGTTCGGAGCTGATTCTGCTCCTCTTAATGTCTTTGGTTTTTAAATGGTAATCCGCTGTGTTTGGTTGCCCACATATAAGCCAACAAGCAGAGGGAACACAGCAGCAACAGTTTGTTATGCTTATTTGACAGTGATATATTGGGAAGATTATTGATAGAATAAGCTTAAACATTTTGTATTTCTCCTTGACAAAGGGTCTATGCAGGGAATCTCTCCCAATGGCGCTGCAGCTTCATTTGCAAGACGCAATGAGGTGTGGCTGAGGTGAACACGACTATCTCTAAAAGCAAACACAATGCACTCACAAACCATCAAGGCGCATCTGCCTTTGTCTGCGGATCTGCCTCGCTGTCTTTTTCCACTCACAACCCCAAAATATTCTCCGACACGCAGGCTCACATATAAATTCCTGTCATTCTCAATCCTATCATCCCAATTCACGCTCCCTTTCAGCTGTTTAATCACTGCAGAGGATTGTGGGACACAGTGCTTGATAGACAATAATAACAAAACAAAAGATATTAGTTGGGCAGCCGTCGACACAGATTCCAGTCTCTGCAGCACAAAGCACTTCTGACCTTGAGCTGTGTTAGAGAAAGATATAGAAAGCTGTTTGTTGGTCTTCCTCAGCAATAGGCCGCTTTCTCGCCTTTCCCCCACAAACAAGCACATGCACACACACATGTCCCCTCACCTTTGCTCCCTCTTAACCCCAGTCTCACATAAAACTGATGCAGTGTTTCCACTAATCCCCACAGCTTTTAGTTCTGTCCCACTTCCTACGCCATCCTCCCCCTCTTTCACACACAATCATACAAGACCAATCTATTTTATTCTAACACCTAGCGGAAATGAGTGCTGCCGACATTATGAAAGCCACGTGCAGCACAGTTTCATATACTGTATGGAAGTCAGCAAGTATTTATGCATATTTCTACTCTAATTCAATATGTCTGCTGTTTCTCCTTTTCCGCTTGATGATATTGAATCGATTTTCTACTTTTTCTGTTGACACAGGAATCTTGATTTCCAAATGAAATGTAATGTACTAATTACTTAATTTATATGTAGTCAAAAAAACAATTCACGGTGAAAGGCATCAGGAAAAAACAAAACTTCATCCTAATTAAATAATGTTTGACAAATAACTTGCTGGATTAGAAATAACCTTTTCTACAATTGCTTCTTCATATTGTGTTAACCAGCCATCACAGTTACTTTAATGACTTATTCACTTGATTGAATGGAGTGATGAACTACCAAGATGGCCGCTTAAATTATAGTTTCACAAGATGGCAAACAAAAGATAGGCATAATGATGTCACATCCGGTATTAGTGGTTCAGCTTAACAACAAAGTAAGTAATAGTTTCATCACAATTTGGCAACCCTTTTAGGTCCCACATGTACCATCCAATTAATACCAATATGAATTTGTTTATGAATGTTGGCACTGATCTACGGCCAGTCGCTAAATGAACAGAATGGGTCGTGGAGCAAGAAGATTTAGCATCAGAACAAATGGTGAAATTAATTGAACATCAGCAACTGAGGTAATGGAGACACAATTTAGCATTTTTATTTTTTGACAAGTTTGGTGCTATGGTGAGGAGATGAAGGGAAACACCAATAAAATAAAATAAGCTCATGTTGCTGGAGTAAAGTGACTTTGTTTTTCAGTCATCAACTTCACAAAACGTTTGCATCAGGGTCAGCAGCCTCTTAGCACTCAAGCAATTAAGCATCACTAAACCAAGCACAACAAAATGTGGCCCAGTGTTTTGCAGGTCAGATGAACTGCTTATTTTCAGCTGGGGTACAGTGTCTGTATACACAAACACCAGACTGTAATTTACCTAAGATCCAAGGTTTCTTTGAAGATGTAGTCCTTTACACGGCTGCAGAGATCCAGACGTTCATGTGTGTGTGTGTCCTTACCAATGCAGCCTTTGAAGCTGTGGGCAAAGAGGAAGAAAACTGCCTCTGTGATATCACAGGGATTCCAGCTGTGGCTCCACCTTGCTGGGAGTTGTGCATGAAAATGGGAACTCTGCATTCTGGGATTCTGAGTTTTTCCAGTCACTTTTGTTCTCTGTGTGCAGTCAGGGCCTTTGTTTCCCTCCCATGGCTGGACCTAACATAGGCTTCTATTGTCTCTTGTTCAGGAGTCGCTTGACAAAACAGCACTTTGTCCTGAACTTGTTTGTGCTGGCTCTTGTACTAACTTCCTCTGGATTTCAAGCCTTCTGAATCTCCCCAAAGCCCTTGGATATACTTTGCCTAACCACCCTTTGCTTGTTGCTTGTGCTCCTTTTTGTGCCACACTTTTTGATTTTGCTTAACTTTTAAATAATATGCGTGTATACAACTCTAACACAGCAATGACCCTTTGTGGCTTACCCTCCCTACTGAGGGTGTAAATGAGCGTCTGTGGGACAACCTTCATGTCAACAGTCCTCACTTCAATTGTGCAGGCCAGACAGGGTCAAAACATAACATTTCTGTGTTTAAGAACTCATTTTAAATCTCATCTAATCAATTTTGTGAGAACATAGATTTGTGATTTGCATCTGCTGTGGCCCAAAATCATTCCAATCACCAAAGAAAATAATTGCTTAATTTCTATATCTTTGTGTATAAGGAATGAAAATAATTTTTTTCCCTTTTACAACTTTTTGAGATCATTAAATTTATTCAGATGCACCTGTAAAGCTTTCTTTAAAGACTGAACCACTGTATCTCATAGGATTAAGACATAATAGGTGGAAATAAACCTTATTCAGTTTGGTGATAATTATCACTTTTGGATGTGCATTAAATAAAAACAATCTTTTATGTATTCCCCAGCTGTTGTAAAATTATCCCTTTTTTCAAGACTACAAGCCACTTTCACATTTCTTGTTTCATCTTTTCTATACTGCCTAATAAAAGATAAAGAAGATTATATCAATATCATTTAATTGAGTAACATATAACTTTGTTGTGTGCTATGATATTTGCTTATACTTCAAAACAACATAAATCTATATGAAGAAAGGTTCCTTCATGATGTAAAAGATGGATTTTGAGTTTTGTACTTTTAGTTTATTGTTCAGTCAGATTAGCATCTCTTGTCACTCAGATGTTTCTCTTTGTTCAACCTGGTTATAATTTCCTTTATCCTTCTGTTTTCCCAATTCAGTCAGTCAACCTGACTCAGAGCTGGTTCCCTCTCAGTTGTTCCCTCTGACCTTCATTTCTGTACATACAGCCAGCATAAATGCCTCCTGCTTTTTTCAGATCCTCCTCAATATTTGGTTCTGTATTGTTGTTCCATTGTTCAGCCGTATGCCTGGTCTTCTTGCTTTCTTGTTTGGGATTAAGTGTTTCCATGGGCGATGATTCTGCAACTGATTCAATTTGACTAAGACCGCTGTCCACCTGCCTTCTGCCTCCTGTCATTCCTCACGACACCGCCACCGATATATGAAATTTAATAATGTTTGAAAAATACAAACATTGTTTGTATTCTGATGTTAGTCAAAGTAACTAACATCAGCTATAAATCACACTTCCAGAATTGCAAGCATGCCGAAGTATAAGCTAGATCTGTGTAAAAACTTCAAAGTATATGTTTTTATCTTTTACTTTTACATGTGTTATTGAATAATAACTAAATAAGAAGGAAAAACTATTTGATGCATACAGCAGGAACTTGTAGATCAGTATGAAACTCTTGCACACAACTTTCACTGCTATGGAGTTTCAGCATATGCATGACAAAAGTCAAGTATTTTAAATACTACAAAGTGGTCCACCTCCACCCACTGTTTTCTAGATGTCTTCAGTTGTCAGTCAAAATTAGGTCACTTGGTAGCCTGTTAAAGATGAAAACCTGGACAACAGACAATATGTGTTTGCTGGTTCTATATTGCTGCCTTTTACAAGGCAGCAATATAGGTTACAAGAAGGTTACAAGTTAAAATATCAACTGAGATCCTCTGTGTAGTTTTCAGTTTCTTTCCTTGCATGCTTCTGTTTTCCCCAGGTACTCCTTCTTCCCACAGTCCCAGATCAGGCATGTTCATTTAAATGGCATCCTTAAATTACCATTAGCTACCAAAGTGAGCTTCCACGGTTGTTTGTCTCAGTTTCTCTGTGTTGGCTCTGAGACAAAGCAATGAAAAATTTCACACAGCTTCTAAATGATTCTTTTTTTTAATATGACTCTGTTTTTAGAATGACTTCAGGTCTCATATTTATCCTAGATTAGCTTTGGTTTGTGTGATGCATGCAGGTTACTTTCTGTTTTCATGAAATGCTACAACAAAATATACATTTACCATTCTATTCAAATCTGTGAATAAACAAACATTTTCATTCAAAGATTGCTTTTATTTGAATCAAGCAAATAAAGGCGAAAGTCCATCCATCCAACTTTGCTAATTTCTTAGCTTTTTCTTACTGAGCTCTGTGTCCAGGTCTGCTCCTGACCTGCATTCACTGCAATCCCCCATCGCTTCCTTGTTTGACATAATAATATGATACTAGATTGCAACAGTAGCTTTGGGTTTCCATGACAAAAGTGGGCTCACCTTGTCCTCTCTAATAAGTTGGATCAATCACGAATGACAGATCATAGTACTATGATAGTCTAGTGATTTGTTCAGGATGTTCCATTCTTTGTATGTGCTCTCTACAGGGACAGACTCCAGCACTTTCATGGCCCAAAGGCAACCTGTGGGTGCAGAAATTTGATAGAAATTTAATTTTCAGGATGCAACTTTTCTTGTTTGTTGCTCATTTGCTGCATATCAGTGTATTAAAATTGTAAATTGAAGTTAAGCCATGAATAAAAAAAACTGTGACCAGTATGTATAACATTTTTTTCTAGCTGTATTCATCATTTATTTTTTTTTTACAATATAAAATAGGCTTTTGAAATAAAATATAATAATAAAAAAACCCTTCACCATTTAACAAGCCAGAGTCTGGAAAATGAATAAAATTGCTTCAACCTCATGAAAAGCAGCTCTGGAGAAATGTTAACAATGGGTCTAAAGTGAATAACATTGTAGCACGTAGGAGTAATGTTAAAAAGGTCAGCCATTGCTTGGAGAAAATGAAGTTAGAGCTAAGGAACAGGTTTGAGACATGGAGAGCAAAGAAAATGACAACAAGCAGCATGTCCATTTCCACAAATATGTGGAATAGCATTTTTGTATTCCTCTGGCTGTCTCTGTGCACAGAGGAGGGGGAAGGGGGCTCTGCAGTCAGTAGGTGGAAGGTGGTCTGGCATTTAGGCGCTTGACAGTATCAGTAGTGCGTGAGCGAATGTCAGGAGCGCGTGGGTGTGCAAGCTTAGGGGAGGGGTGATGCGGAGATGTTGTGGGGTTTTGTAGCAGTTGGGAGGGGTTTCAACTGAGCCACGAAGCAGATGTTGCAGATGTGTGTGGGTGTTCTCAGTCTGGAAGTCAGGGGATTCATCTCCATCTTAGTCTCCATTGAGGATTCCACTGCTTACTAGCTCATTAGCAGCCTCAGGCTTCGCTGTGAACATTTATAACGCCTGACTGGCACATTGCCAGGCTACATATAGAGCAAAGTTTAGCATGGTGAAAGTACAAGCTTTGAATTCTGAGAGGTGCTGAAGCGATGCATCATCATTTTGCATTGCTCATCATACAATAGAGGACAGGGGTTAGGTGTGGGAGAGAAAGAAGAAACGTTTGTCAGAGTCAGAGTGCAGCTATTTCTGAAAAAGGTATGGCATGTCAAGGTGCTCTGATGCTGACACCACACAAACATGCTTTCATCTCTTTTCTACAGATTCACATACAGTACCAGGGAGCTGGTGCCACAATTTTGAGTAAACATCTCAAAGACTTCCCCAGTGTCATTGTTGGCTTACTCCATGGTGGCAAAAACTCCCATCATTACTAGATGCATGCACCAATTACTCTACAAATCAATTATTTAATCTGCCCATGAATTAACCATCCAAGCAATCAGCCACATATGAGAAAGTCAATCACTGTTGCTCTAATAAAAGCATCCGGCAGACCAGTATGCCCTTCTTCTACCTCAACAGACAAACATGATGGAGGGAACACAATCGATGCTACATTTCATCTTTTTGCTAGCAGGGTAGCCCACTGCAATCTGGTATTATTCCCATTACTGTATCCTAATGTGGGCATTTTTTGGCATATGGTTGGCCATTTTAGTTTTACGGATATGGACCTGTAATCATCTTTAGCAGTTTAAATTAGTTCTGTATGAGACATTGTGTCTTTGTGGGGGTTTAAATGTTGTATCCTCAGAACAATATTTGAACTTTGTGACATCTTCAAAAAACACCTGAACATCTTTTTTTCTTTCCATTTAATTATTCTTGTTCACAAGTTACATAAAATGTTGAATGAGAGTTGCTTTCATGTCTTGAACAAATGTTGAAAAAAATATTTTTTGAATCAATGTGGTGTGCTAAATATAAAAGCATTATTTAATTAAAAATGTAGATCATACACCTGCACTCAGGGCCAATCTGAAATTGCAGATTGTTTGAACTCAAAGTTTCTTACTGAAACTGCTCACAGAAATAGCAGAAGACAATTGCAATAGGACCAATCGGGTGCTAATGTTGTGCCAGGATCTTTGCCAGCTGCATTTTCTACATAGTTTCACAGTCAGAAACAGATATGATTTTTTCTAGTTTAGTTCTTGTCTTGTTGCCTAGACTATAAGTTATTAGAGGAGAAAAAATCAACCCTCAACCTGTAGAGCTCCACTGACCTGAATCATTCAGCCTCCCTCAGCATCTGCTCCGTCACCCTTTAACATCTCCCTTAATGTCATAAATATAAATTTACATCTGCACTGGTTATTAATTGATTGAAATGTCAGTAAAAGCCGATAACAGGGACGCTATGCCATTTAGTTTTTATGCCAACAGCTTAAGTGATGACACACTGATATAGAGGTTTATGTTTACACTTGCTTTGAGATGAAAACAGGAGATAACTGGAATCAGAAAATAAATATTTATTTAAAAAATATTGTGATTAACTCTTCTACATGTGCTAAGCAAGTGTATAAATGTTTTACACTGCACGCTTCATTTCTTCATCTGGTACATGTGATTTCATACACAGGAGACTGGAAGCAGAGATACCAATAGATGCAATAATTATTTTTCCTTGCTGTAATAACATGACCTGCTTTATTTTGAGTCATCAGAGCACTTCCTTTTTCAGGAACATGAACTCAGATGTTGCCTAATTAGCCACATAAACAAAAAGGTTCCTTGTTAGTACAGATTGATTTGCTATCACAGCCAAATGCTGCTCCACACCTCAGTAAGTTTCTGAAGAGTTAATTAGAAATAAGTTTTACCTGTAGAAGCTTTTCAAGACAGAGAACTAATATTGGTTGCCTCTCTTGTGAAGCTACAGCTTCATCTACCTGAAGCTCTGCAATCCTGTTAGCCACAGCTAACAGGATTTACAGCTATTATACATATCACTGGAAAACTGTTCTAAATAAAAATGAGCATAAGCAGATATTTTACATCTGATTTTATCAATCGATCACATGTGCTTGTTTCTTCCCCTGCTTCTTCAAGACATGTCTTGCAGATGATGCTCATCTGCCGTATGTGATGATTTAACCTTGACCTTTCTCTATTAGTCCTGCACTTGTTTAACTTTTCTGAAGCTTTTTCTGCTCTATGTATTTATAGGGTTCAGGGTCTGGTCAGAATTGAATCAGAAAGCAGCTCAAGTCGAAATGAAAATGTTTGAAGACGTTGAGTCTTGGGAACTACTGATCAATTTCAAAATATTGTAAGAAAAGCTGGTTCCTCATGAGCAAAGAAAAAATGAATAATTTAAGTCTTGAGCAGAACAGCTGGGAACCTGAGAAAGCCTCATTATGTTCAGCCTTCATATTTTGAGTGGGGGGGAATTCCTCGTATCTTCTGCTGTTGATACCTGCAACACTCAGATGCTTTCAACAAAGTGAGTCAACTTTTTGCCTGGTAACAAGCTCTGACTTTAGACTTATAAGGGACTGAAAGCATCATAGAATAAGAAGCTTACTTGCATTTGGCTTTTGCAAAAAAAAAATAACTGTTCAGCAGAATTGACTGTTTTTCATTTTAACAAAGACCCATCAAGAGGACCTGGTGCTGAATATTCTTGAAATGCTCTTTGCTTAGAAGTGATGCACAATGTGGATCAAAAGAGCGATGCAAAATAATGCATCAACAAATGTCTTTTGGAGAATAGTGAAACCAGACAAAGAGGTAGAACACCTCATATCCTGGGAGACTTGAAATGAAAAACATTATTGTGTTGATTTCCATTTCAAAGTCGGGTGGTAAACAGACAGTCCTCTAAGTAGCCCTTCAAGGGTCAAAGTGGGAATACGTTGCTTTGTTTTTTCTGAGCTTCTTTCCATTAAAAAAAAGAAAAAATATGAAAAGAGAATTTAGTTGTCAGTAAATCTAAAACTACTTTATTAGATCTTAGTAGATCCATGCACAAATTTCACATCTGCAGATCAACTGTAGTCACAATTTTATAATGCTTTTTTCTTTAACTGTTTTAAATAAACATTTTTTACCAGGAGTTTTTGAAGATCAATGCATTTTTCTTTAGGTCTGGATACTTACTGCTGGACCCTTGTATTCATATGGTGCTGTCCCAACAGATTCATTTCTTGCGTCTTATTTGTGACACTTGAATGTCATTTTAAGATCATCCTAGTACAAAAGTCCTTCTCAAACTGACTTAGTTTATTGAGGGGTAACAAACAACTACCCAAATCAACATGGAGCTCCCAGAAAAGGAGTCTTGTGAAATTATTGATTAATCTGACAGTTTTGTGGTTGAGCTGAATTTCACCAGTAATCGGGGTTGGTCTGATTTTTTAGCTTTAAAATCAGGAAAACACCTTGATAGAACATTTCTGATATTATGAAGTAGACTCAAACTCCTACACTGATAGATATTCTACAGAACCAAAGTGAAAGCACTGTGATGCTCACATGTCTACATTAAGATCAGTGCACATGATTTGACTGAATGCAGCTGAACAATAATGTGATTATGCACCTTTGATTCTTTGTGTCACTGACATATAATATTCAAATTAGAAAAATAGCAGATCTCCCCAATGTCAGGATTTCTGCTCCACTCATGATCTGTCTGATGGATTTAATGACATGTTGATGTCATCAAATTGTTCATGTCGGTTTGATATGTTAAAAATCATGTACACTCAAATTTTTCTGTGTCAACTGAGTTTCAGTGGCTTCAAAGGGACGATATGTGGTAAACTGAATAAGAATCTTGGGGACATTCAAAAAAGAGATGAAAAGAAGGGAAAAAGTAAGTCAAAATATATCTGTGCAGGATCATTTTAAAATGTCAAACACAAAACAGCAGAGCTTTGGACTTGATGGAGGGAGAGCAGATCAACATCCATTAAGCCCCCATGTGGGTAGCTTCTTTTTTTTCTTTGATCGGCATGTCATTTGTCAATAAGCTGCTTCATTTGCTGGCCTCTGGCGGGGTGTGCATGTGTGTGTGTGTGTGTGTAATGCTGGGCATTGTCTGTTAATCAGTTTGAAATAATCAGGCCTTTTGAACCACAGGGGAAAACCCAGAGCTTGTTGTCATTCGACACAAAAAACGTGACATAAAGTGGGAGCTTGTTTGAGAAAAGAGAGGAACGGATGAACACAGAGGTATAAAACATCAAGTCGAGCTTTTTGTACAGCGCATTTCAGGAAGAAAACAGGAGAAAAAGACACCAGACCATGTGACATCCTTATAAATGCTCTTACATTACAGAGATTATTGAATCCTATTAATAAAAAAATGTTTTAATGGGAAAATGCAGATGTGCAGTGCTTTCTTACTTCCTACTGACATCTGTGAAAGATCTGAGAAGAACTAAAGGATATGGGCTGTATGCATACTGTGTAGGTTAATCACTGGATAGCAAAGAAGATGAACTGCAGGTGAACAGGTAACAAGATTTGATGCATTTTTGGGACAAAAATGGCTGACCACAGAAAAAAATAAAAGTGAAAAAATAGGTGAACACCTAAAATGACAAACATATAAATTAAAATACTAATAAAAAAAACACACCATAGAGGTAAGTACATATAATTAAAAAAAAAAAAACCACCAAATGCAACAAATCCACCATTATTACTGCAAATCTTTTACGCTAAAGACTAAAACATTTGCACAAGATGCATCTATAAAGAAAAAAAGAAAAACTCTAAATGTGTACAGCCTTACATTACATTTCCATTCAATCATCTCTTTATTGTTCATCATAAACTTTGCTGACATTGCCTCTTGTGGCAGCCATGTGGAATGTGTTAAGAATTCTTCTCAGCCATTAAAACTGCAATAAAATGTTAATTTTCACAGTTTTATTTGACTTCTATGCAATTAGAGATTATAGGGCAGTATAAACCTGCAGGTGCACATGAATGTGAATCTTACAGGTGAAGGAGATAGTGTTATAGTTTGTTTTCAAATATATTTTAAGTCTCCAGGAAAAAAAAAGAATGAATCTACAAGAAATATTTCCAGATCTTCAGCGGCTAACTTTCCTTTTTATTTTATTGCAACAAAAAATGTCATAATTTCATAAGCAAACAGAACAATGCTAGCATAGCCTCTGTTACAGAAAATCAAGTAGGACAACTCTCCATGGTTTGTCACTTCTGCAGCACATCAAATAGTGGCTTTATTGAATTTAATGCAATAGCGGCCAAACCTATCACCAAATACAAGAATTCATTCAGCAATATTTAAATATTGAGAGGTGGAATATAAAGAGATGATGACACCCTGATGTCACTGCCTGTTTTTATATGCATTTCACACATGTGCCCAATTTAGAAATGCTAATCCTTTAACTTATCCAACACATGTCTGTAGAGCAATCGTCTAATGAATAATTAGGCACTAACTGCAACTGATAAGCATGTCTGCTCGGGTAGATAATATTTCAGTCCCCGGGTGTTACGAGAACAGACTATTAACATGCTCTAAAAGGTACCCTGTTTCTGTGCAGCAAAGCATCATGGCACACTTAAAAGGTAGTTAACATTTCAGATGTGCTCACAGGCTCATCCGTTCTCTGTCACTACAAACAGGTGGTGACTTCACTGGTTGAAAGGAGCTTTAATTCCAGATGACTAGCAGCAAACAATATCACACGCCTGTGCAGCCAAAGAGGCCCCGCCATAAATGCCACCACTGGGGAAATAGAATGTGCTAACATGCATAATCTCCTGCTGCAATGTAAATATTGCACTGTAAAAGCCGGTCAATACAGAGTAGGGAGTATGTCTAGGTTCTCCTGTCCTCCATCACCCTATTAAGTACTCAGTATGGTGTGAACAGTTCAATTAAATTCAGTTTATCTGTGCAGGACCACTTCATAACAAAACATAATCCTGGAGGAGATAAAACTACAGGTCCAGTTAAAATACAGGTGCATTTAAAACTGTGCAACAACTAGAAAACATACCAGTGCAGTTTCATTAAGATATCAGTTTGTGATTAAACTGTATTTTATTCACTCCGTTTCATCTCATTGTCAGCATCACTCACTGTGAGGTTTAGCTCTATAGCTGATGTTAAATGATGCTGCTGCATAGAGTATCAATCAGTCCCTTATATTTACCCATCAGTCAATCAATGTGGATTATTTTTACTTTATCAAGGAAGGGATTCTATTATACATTCAAAAAGAGCACTGGCTTGAAATTAAGTCATAACTGCTTTATTTTCAGTAATAGAGACAACATCAAAAGATAAGAAAATTCCTATGAGCAATTAATGTGATTAAATATTTACTTTATTTACTGACCATATAAAAAAAAAGAAAAAAACTAAAGTAAACTACATGAGCAATAAATAAATAAACTTCTGGGAATAAATAAACTTCTGGTAGACATAAAAGGGCTACAAAGTTAATAAAATGTTTGTAAGCCTATAATGACATTTATGGTTTTGAAGACATCACTGTCTTGAAACCTTGAAGGAGAAGAACTCCACACATCCTCTGATTATTTTTTTATCTGATCTATGGAGGAAACAGGAGAAAGAGTTTGACTTCTTTCTTCCATTTCTATAAAGACTTTTTAACCTTTTGACCGTTCTCATCATCCTCTTGCTCTCTGGACGTCAACAACAAGCAGGATAACAGTTCAGTTTTTCATCATTAGTCTGTTTCCTTTACAATGAGTTTGAGTTGCTCTGAACAATGAGAGGAGGCAACAAGTTTGACATGTTTGGCTCGAAAAAGTGTTTGCTTTCTCTGCCCACCAACATGTATTAACAGAAAATACTTGGGCCGAGTCAAAGGTGGTTTTACAAGTGGATGACAAGGAACAGCTTTTTCTTTCAGGAGTTGCATAAAAAGTGCCTGAGGAATATTGGCAGAGAAAAAAAAAAGTCTCAGAAATGTTAGAGTCAGACAAACAGGCTGCAGCATTGATGAAACAAAAAAAATCTTTCCAAGAATCATTCTGTGCATGACTGAGACTGGAGCATGATCATGACGTATCTGCTGGCTGGGCTGAAGCCTTAGACATGTTTTGTTCTTTTTCTGTAACACTGAGGATCCCAGCTCTAAAATCCTACTTCCATATTGGAAATGTTCCTCCAGTGAGAAAGAAACCTTAAGAGTTGGATCAGAACATTTCCCAGGCTGATCTTGAGTGACAACGCTCAGCAATCCTAGAACAGGTTACTTTCACACAAGACGTCAGAAGATTCTCTGTTCCTCAAAACAACATTTTGAAATACCATAAACATGAAAATTATCATTGCAGTCCTGTAATAAGCCAGACAAAATAACTTGGAAATTCAGCTAGGCAGAGTATGTTTAAAAAGATTTCCATTAAATCTAAAATCGTCAAACATAAGGAAACCTTTGCAGGAGCACACCAGAAACTCTGGAAGGGGTAGAGGACAGGCTAGAGACTGCTAAAGAGTAAGCGAATTTCTGAGAACTCAAAATGAAATACACCAACTTTTCTATGATTAGTATGAGGTCTTTGATCCTGATGGAATGCTCCTCAGGAAAGTCGTCAGCGCCAGGAATCCTAAAGAGTGTGTCTGTCTCCAGACAGATCGTCATCAGCCTGAATGCTGTGAAGTTCCTCTCCAGGGAGAAACCAGCATCAGCATGGTGGGTGATGACGTCATAACACGTAATATGTCATGGCTGGGCTTTTTTTAGGTTCACACACCTGGTGAAACCTGTCAGCAATGTTTTTGGAATCCAGAGGGTGAAACAGGAGAAAAGTTTGGGTCAAACATGAGAAGGCAAAGATCTGATTATGTATCCAATCAGATGTCAGGACCCAAAAACAAGGTCAATGTCCGGAGATCAGCGTGGTTTGGTAGAAATCAGATGAAGGCAAGGCAGGAAAATCTAGGACAAAGGATGTAGGTCGCAATGAGGAGTTCAGATGAGGACAAGGGAAACCACTGAACGTCCATGACTGCAGAAGTGTTTCAGCAGAAGTGTTTCATAATCTGACAATTTATAATCATTGTCATAACAATAATCATCATTCAGAAAATAATCACAGAGATGATTCACCTGTCTACTTTTGTCTATTAGAAATAAGTCCAGTCGGTGTGTGTGTGTGTGTGTGTGCAAGATCGTTCATCAGGCTCTCTGATCTAGTCTGATTTCGACCCACACTGAATGATAACTACGTTGTCTTTTACACTACAACTGGAGAGGAGCGTCTGTGTGACCTGTCACTGATGTGACAGGCGTCCAGCAGCGATCCTCAAATCCAGATCTCAACCTTTAGATGTGGTTCTGCACACCTGAATCAAATGGCTCAATCACCTCCTCAGTTTACTATCAAGTTCTTCAGAGTCCTGCTAATGACCTCATGATTTGATCCAGGTGTGCTGAAGCAGAGAAACATCTCTTTCTTCTTCTACTACTCCCTAATGTGCATTATTTACTGCTATTTAAATTTAAAGGGGAGTTTCAGCTGCACTACAGCATCTCGGTCACTAAATTATGTATCTGTGGGGATTAAGGTCAATCCAGCCAGCTAAATATAATATTTGTATGGAAAGTGTTACTGCACGCCCCTTGAAAACACTTGTATTCTAAGGTTTACACAACAGCAGTCCTGTGCAATTGCAAGAATTCACACATTGATATTGTGAAGATTATAGAGATTTTAAAAAAGGCCTCCTTATGTGAGTTGTGCTTAACCCCTGCACCACCAGGCACCCCCTATATTGGCAACATTTCTAACAGTAAAATTAAATTCTTACCTTTTTAGGAGTTTATAAATGTTGTTTACTGTGAATGAGTAAGACAGTGTTTTGTCAGAACAAATTGGGATATTTAATTTGATAAGACAGATACAAATATCACTCTCTGGGTTTTTTTGGCTCCACAATCAATAATACAACCTCAGCTAATGCTAATGTTTTCACAATACAGCTGCTTACTAGTCTGTGCAGTCAATTTGAATACGGTAATGTGGAATGAGCTGAACGTATTGAAGTTTGGGGTCATTAAGCTTTGTGTCAAAGAGTAAGATAGACAGCTTGGGCGTTACCGTCTTCTTCATGCCTACACATGTGAGATGTGCAGAGTGATGATTAATAGTATCTGTGGTTTTCAGACTTCCAAATTGTTCCCACTAGCAGCTTAACAGACAGAGGTTAGTACAATTTAACCCCTGCTCATTGCCTCACTCTCCAGCCTCACTGAGCCTGATTAGACTCAGAAACATGCATAAATCATACTTTGTCAATTATTTTGCCAATTACATATTTGTTACGACTGGCTCAAGGTCATAACAAAAATAGGAGACCATGCGGGAGTTAAAGTGCAGAAAAATAGACATTTATTAACAAAAACAACAATGTATTGTGGATGTCAGTATCAATGGTGTAATGCAAATGCTTGGAAGTGTTGTATGGGTGCATAAGGAAGTGTTGAGGTGCAAAAACAAAGACAAACTCAAATGTGTAAAAGGAGGGGAGCTGAGGCCTGGCAACAAATCACCTCAAGCGGCAGAGTGGACGCCGAAGGCGACCCAGAAGGTTGAGGCAGCCAGGCTTAAATACTCTGTGCTCCAAATCAACCGGACCAGCAACACCTGCGAAGAGGAGGAGCACAAAGAAATAACAATATTGCACCCTATGTTGCTCAGCTATTACAGTGATTTACAAAGGCCAGGACAATGCACAATGGGTCTGTGTGCCCTCAACATTTTTCATGCAAATACCAGTTTACTGGGCTGGATGTTGCCAGGTGCGTTTGTTTACAAACCCCTGTCTATACATCATGTATCACCACATCAGTTTCTACGTGTTTACGCTTGTATTTGTTTCCTTCCATCTACATCTCACTAATGTCGGAACTCACCTTTCGCACTCTTCCCCTCCATGCACCCCTCCTCCTCCGGAGAGGACCAACAAGGGCTAAAATTTCACATCGAGCCAATTAAGCTGACAGGAAGCTGCTGCGCTGGCACAAGCATATGTTTACGATCTCATTATAAACAGTCTTCCTTGTCCTGATAGGGACCGCCTCATCATTATTCGGTGCCAGGAGTAATTCCCAGGTCCTTAATTTGGCAAGGCTCTGAGTCGGCCCACCAAGATTGGAAAGCTTTGCTGAGATTGTTATTACCTGTGACTCAAAGGTGGTGGTAGCCGTTTTTTTTTTTCTTCTACTGATGGTGCAGAAAGGGGGAACCAAGAAAACCCATTCAGAATTTGTTTACCTTTAAAAACTTTGCATTTTTGATCAAAGGTTTTGAACATAGCAATCTGTGAATGAGCAATCCATAGCTTTTAGAAGCCTGTATTTTTCCAAAAACACTATTATTATGACATTTTGTCACATTTACAAAACTAAAAAATTTTTTTACCCAAAACTAGCCCTTTCAAAAATGCAGTGAAAAGCATTGGTTTGTAGCACAAACGCAACAAAGAAATTTTCTCGAATTAGCTATGTTTTGCAAAAAGTAAACTTTATCATTTATTCTGCCAAATGTCAATAACATTTATCACATGTCTAATACAAAAATCATCATAGAATTTACTGCAGTTTGATGCAAAGTGGAAAAGTTCAAAACGTATGCGAGTTGACTTCACACTTATGTCGTGCAGAGGTGCTCTTCCCTTGCAGCAAGCAATATAGAGCAATGAACTGCATGTTCCATAAAGAAAGCCACTTCCGTACTTTCAGCTTGCAGTCATTCTGACATTCCCCTGCAGGCTTTACACCTGTATGGATAAGTCACATTGGGAATGTTTTCATGAATTAAAAGTGGTAAGAACTGGTCCATATTTTCATGCTCTGGTGCACAGGGAACTCTTGTGCATGGGCACCACATTCTGGTAGATGCAGCTGTGTTGCCGCTGGTCATCTCAGTGTTCACACAAAAGGAAAAGACATAATCAGTCAGTGGAGCATTTAAAGCATAAATACAGTGATGGAAGAATGTTTTAAAGCACTGTTTAAATAGCTTGAAGAGTTAATAAAAATAAAATCCTGACTGAGTCATGAATATTAATGAGCAGCACATTGGGATTCTGTGATGCACTAGCATAACACCAACAGAGAAGTACATCCCTGTAAAAATTCATGATTTATTCACATTTTCTCATGGAGATTGTTTCTCTTCCTGTTACCCTGAGGAAAAGACAAACTTAAAAACACTTGGAGTTTTACTGCACAACAGAAATAAGTAACGCAAAAAAAATTAACTGTCTCCGGTGGTGTTAAAGTTAATTCAACCAGAAGTGATTCCACGCTGCTGTGACAGAGTTTAATACAAACACATGGCTTTGAAGTGGAAGGGAGGACGAGTGTGGAGGAAGGAGACCAACTTTTACCAGAGACTCCACAAGGCTTCTGGTGGCACCTGACAGGGGCATTTATACCATCACCTCCACTGATCAATGGGCCATGAAAATCTGCCAGCAGCACATCTAATGCAGTGCTCCACTTCTGAGCATCAGCAGTCGGCCAGCTATCCGGCTGCTAAGTGAAAGTGAATCTACATCAATAATAATTAGTCTATGCCGAGCACTTTGCCCCACTTATTATCTGCAGCCGTTTGGATATAGATGGTTGTTTTTTTCCTAGCAGTACACAGCATAATTAATTCATGTTACCAGTCAGGTAAAGGGGAGGAAGTACAGTGCTGCCCCACATCAGAATGCCCTAGGGCAACACTTTTCGCAAGGAACGTGAGCTTGTATCAAATGTGCATTCTTTGTGGACCCAAGAGAGTGACTAGATTTTGTTTTCTATTGCCCTCTGCCCCTGCATGGAAATTGCCAGTTTATTTTCCAGCATGTCTTTGTCACACAGGCTGGCTAAAATTTTTACAGATACCCAAGAGAGCAAATGTTGCTTCTGTGTGTCTTTTGTCAGAATTAAATCCTGCCTTCACTTGCCTCTAAGTTATGTAAGTCCCAAAAGAGTTGATGGAAAGTAAGCAGATATCACCCAGTGTGAGTTCAGCTTATTGCTTCCTAGAAGCTCAGCAGGGTGCGCATGCATCGTTTTCAGGATGGCAGCAGCAAATACCACAGCAAAGCCCACTGAATGTGAACGTCAAGGTAAATATACAGAACGAACCAGTTTTACCAACCTACCTGGCAATATATACGTTTTATTTATTAGATAAATAAAATGTGCACCGCTCAATATTCTGTTACCTGGGGCTGCACAATATCTATTTTTCATGCAGTTAAATTATTGTTGATAAAATTTTGAGATGTACCATAATACTGTCCACATGGACGGTAAGGGTTTAAACATATCTAGATATATAGATATTGAATGATTAAATTAATTTTAATGATTAATTTGAATATGTAACAATGCCAAATGAATACTCTGGCAGAATGGAAGGGTTTGATTCTACTTATCATTATAGAATAGCATTAATTCACCATTTCATACATTCAACATAATAATTCAGTTAAGATTTTGGTCAAAATTTGCTTAATAGCATCATGCAGTTCTATCACATCCATGGTACAAACCTATAAAAGAAGGGATAACAGTGAGCAGTCATAAAAACTCTGAAAATGTGTTTTAGTTCTAACTTTTCCTCTTATTCAGAGTGAGACTTTTACTGGTCAAAAGAAGCTCAAGTTTCACTTCAAAAGCGTGAGAGTTGGTAACCCTGCTTTTAAGGTTTGATCTGTCCAAAAAAAACCAAAAACAAACAATGCAATGCCAAATTTAGCCATACTTTGGTGAATGCAGCAAACAGATTGTAGCATCTTCAGAACCGAATCGCTGTGACCACCTTCTTGAACAAAAGGCACCTCTGTTAAAAAAATATACACTAAACATCATAAATTAAAGAACAGGAAGGAATTACATCTTTCACGAAAAAATCACATCATCTTTTTTCAACTGATGCAAGATATGGTGATTATTAAATTACGGTTGATACTTTTGATACACCTGTCTGTGTCTTTGCCCTGTCTACATCATCAACACTTGGTGTTGGATGTAATGAACAGCAGGGACATTTTCAAGTCAGTAATGTCATCAAATCATGTTGCACATCTAGCAGACACTTGTTTCCTCATTTATCTCGAGAGGTAGCACAGAAAAGCTTTTTTTACTTAACTTGTTTGAATGTCATTTCTGTTGTGTAGTGTTAAACATCTACAAATGCAGTTCATAATTCAAGTGAATATGAACCAGTTTCCCTCTTGCCCCCTAACTAAAAGCTCTAGGAGAAAATAGAAAATGGATTATATTAATGTGCTGCGCAGACGGCATGGCAGAAAGCATATTGAATCATTCCTGTGGTCTGTTAAGAGCTGAGGGGAAAAAAGAACTCAGCCAAGTAGTAAGTATAATGACACTCATGAGAGCTACATCAAAAACCCACAGTGCTAACTTGTCCCCCGACATGTTGCTGTGGTCAGTGGAGGGAAATCAAATGTGATGATCATCCTAAGGGGATGAGACGTATTTATCAGTTTATCCTCCACCTGTTGTGTGTGTGGATTTATTAGGTGCAATTGTATAGCTCTCTGCTGACACCTCGGAGGCCAAAGGTCCTTAGAAGGAATTCATCCTTTAATTCCTCTAAATAAACAGATGACGGGTTAACCGCAGCGGCAGCACGGTGGCACAGGACCAGCAACACACAGCAGTCTGCCTGACTGCAACAATTTGCCTCCAAGACATGCTCAGGAGGATAGAGATCAGAACGAGAAACAGAAAGAGACAGACAGATAGGGAACACTGTGAGCGCTACAAAGTAAGAGAGAGGCAGGCTGTATGTGAGAAAGGAGAGGCAGCAGAGATGAACAGAGAGCAGGAAGGCAACCTGAAGGACACAGAGAAAATGATGGGGGACGGGTGGAGGAGGGGGGCATGTGTGAAAGAAATTCAGCTGATATGGGCCTATGCCGGCTTGTAAAATTGAAATTCATCCAAGGCAGAATGCACAATCCATCATATTTCTATTCTTGACTTTTGGAAACAGAGATAGATTTAGATAAATAAAGCTGCTTTTCATCACATGCAACACATCGCCTCCCTAATCTCCTCCATAATCGTAACGTACAGGACCATTTCTTAAATTTGCTTCTCATCCATCAATAAATGATTCTTTTAAATGCAAGAAACCAGATTGCAAAAAGCCTGTGAAACTTACAAAGTTATAGATTTGATGTATCTAAAAGTACAGGATAAGCATAAGTAGATGCTTATCCTACTTATGCTGTAAGCATCTACTTATGCTTACAGGACAAGGCAAGTAAAATGTAGAAGGTGGGAAAAAAGCTTTTTTTAAAGCAATGAGAGTACAGAACACCTTGAGTCCGAAAACAAAGTTTTACATTTGCAGCAGATGTTTGGTAAAACAGAACAGAATGAACATTATGATTTCTTAAAATGTCAAAAACACATTTTTCAGCCGAAAATAAAATCATTTGTACAAAGAAATCCCAGTTTATTATTAGAAACTAAAGAAAAACACAACAGGAGCCCTGAAATAAAGTAGTGATAAAGTTTCCCGCTTCAGTTCATGAAGTTAAGACTCAAATTACAATTTGTCCACAGAAGAGGAGCAACTGTGATGGACTGGTGCCTGGAGATTTAATAGGCCATGCTACTCGGGATGTGATCTATCACAATAATTACTGTTTATAATAAATACATAAAAAACAAACAAACAAGTAGATGTTTTTTTTTTCTGCTCTGGTTTGAAAAGCGTTATTGATTCCTTTGACAAGAAGCGATAATTTAAAACATACTGTAGTTTCTGGACTGTTGAACCAGCCAGGAAATAAGCTGCATCCACTAACATTAAAAGAGAGAAAAAAAGTATATGTATAAACAGCACTTGACCATAAGCTGCAGGTGTCCTCATTTTAGCATGAGATATTTAAACAGAAACATTTTTTTTTTTTACTTTTAAAATTTGTACGGGCCATAAATCCTTTTCCAAACGGACACAGCTGTCCTCTTCATCACGCAGCAGTGCAGCCTTTCAAACCCCATTGATAAAAGCTTCACACAAGCTCCATCCCATTGTTCACAGTGTGTGACAAAAGTGGCAGCTCATAGTCCGGAAATTATGCTAGTAGTGAATGGAGCTGGCTGAAAGACTCACCGTGTTTTACTTGCGAAGATTTAATTGCTGGACAGAAATGCAATTGTATTTCTGTACAATTTCTGTAATTCTATTTAGGTTGTCCATTAGGTTCATTGACAACCTATGATTTATTAATGTATGTGCTACACTTTTTTAACATCATTTTTGAAAAGTTTAAAGACATTTCATGTTTTAAATCCTGGGTCAAGTTAAAATTTGTGACAATTTTTTTTTTCTTTCGTATATTTTTTTCTAATTGGCCGGAAACCAGAAATTCCAAATATTTGAAAATATAAATTTAATATGAAGATTGGAAGCTACACTGGTGTAGCTTGTAATCCACTGGTGTTGGACATTTTTTTTCAGTGGTCACTTTGGGATAGTTAATCCATCTGGTTTGAATAACCCAGATGTTTAAATTATTTTCCTTCTTTTTATCAGGCATATTCATATTTTTGGCCCTTTGACAGCATGCCTTCTCTTGATGGAAGACATGTTATCTGGTGCCACTGCATTCTTTTTTTTCCCCTCATGCGACGATCAAAGATCAATATTATATTGTGGCTCGACAAAAATTGCACTGTGATACCAGGGGGAAATGTTGCCAAAGCCTGATCTCTACTATTGATGTTGCATTTCCAATAAACTCTACCTTAGGTTTCAGTGACAGTTTTTGACATAACTGGTTATGTCTTCTGCAAAAAAAATAACACAGGACTAGATAAGAAAATAGATCAAAAAGTTTAAGCTCCAATGCCAACGGCTGTATTTTACCAGAGTAAAATGTTTCACAGCAGATTGTTAAATAACCCAAGGGAAGGGCAAATGAGAAGTGTGTTTGCGTGTGTGTGTGAGTGTATTTGTTGTGTCTGGCTGGTTGGAGAGGTTGCGTAACAAACACACAAGCGGGTGGTGGTGTCCAGCCGCGAGCGCATACGGATTAGGAGGAAACTCACCCTGTGGATATCTGGGTTAATTAAAATTGTTTTGGTAAGCTTGGTGACCTACCCAGCAAGATGTAAAGAAATTCAGACTCCATCTGTTTAAGCGATGATAAAACTCTAGTGCTTAGTCAACCACTTTTTGCGTAATTAATGCACTATAAATATAGTGCAATTCTCTGAATTTGAACAATAATATTGGATCCTGCATCGAAAAAAAGGAAGATTACAGTACAAACCATAGTACTACAATTTTAGAAGCAAAAACATACTTTAGCAGCCAATAATTCATCAGACATTCTGCCATATTTGACAAAAATAAATAAATTAATATCTGAGGTTGTTTAACTGTACTTGAGTGTTTCCATTCTATGGAAACATAACTACTGTCAGAATACATAACAGTTCTGATCATTCATGGAAACACATCTAATCCTTTAGTTTTAATCTAAAACAATCGCAGTAAAAGTTTAATTTTAAGTCTGCAATTTAGTCTTGTTAAATTATTACACAGACCCCAACAAATGGTTAATGAATTATTAGCTCTAAGCATAACCTAAAAGTGAATGAGTCCCAAATGCCTTTCAATATATGCATTTGAAAGTCTGAGGGGAAAAAGTTTCATTAATTTTGAGCCCATCATATTCAGATTTTTAGGGAAAGTACAAGTTGGCAATATTGCCATCTGACATTGATAAACACTGCTTGAAACAATGTGAATGTCTTGTGTTTGTTGATCAAAAATACCAATGAAAGTGTGAGTTTTTCCTGGACAGTACTGGAACCAATTAGTACTGCTGTTAAAATATGTCTCATCAAAAATAGCAATCATTCCACTCATAACACATCAATAAACTCTAAGGATCCATTGTTACATGAGAATGTCTAATTCTTCACTATAAAAATAATAGATTTTCTTTCACTGTGCATTAATTACAGGCTCCGTAACTGAAACTTATTGCATGACATACAATGATTAACTTTGAGAGCCTGTAATTTCTGCTGTAACTTCTGAGGAAAGGATAACATGTGTAACACATTGAGACTCAACACTATATCCTACAAAATGAAGAAGTCATAACCTGCCTGTTAAGAAGACATTTGTCTCTCTTGCACATTTAACCTGATAAGTTGGATGCACGCTCTATGTCTAGCATGCCCTCCATTTGTGGTGACATGTTCTGTGATACATTTTCTGTAGACTTTTGTGTAAGTCATAACTAAGCACCCACAAAGCACTGAGCTGAGCGTAATATGACAGGTGGTTAAAAAAGGAAAGTAGCTGATGGTATCAGGGAGACACAGGGCAGGTGGCAGAGCTTCAGAGCAGCTCAGACAGATAGCAGACATTGTCTCGAGAAAGATTTGATACAAATCAGTGTATTGATAATGCGATTTGTATGTTCCAATTTGTGGATTATTAATATGGATGTCTGCAACTCATCTTATACAAGAAAGAACCCCAAACTTGTTTTTTTTCCTCTACGTGTTCACATTGCAAACTAACCATCATGGTGTATTTCTTGACTTTATTTGAGTTGAGTTGAACTGCATTACATGAAACTAATATTGCTCTGTTCTGGAAACACACTTACATAGTGATTTCCACAGCTTGGCTATGGTTTATTGCTCGCCCTCCTGCACACTCCACTGTGTTTCAGCATTTAGAAATGCCGCAAATGACACAACAGAGCTTAATTTACTTGAGCTTGTCAGCCATATTCAGCATGTCCTTCCACGTTTAAGCACAATGGGAAGCGATTTGCCAAACCCCTACAAGTGTTCAACACTGACAACCACTGTGAACACCTTATGGGTTTAGCAAAAAGCAGTAAACAAATCTACAGTCAACCCATGTCAGTCCCTCAAGGAAGCTCTTTCATTTAATCCCAGATTCATAGACCCTAGAGGGGAATGGAGAATTAATTTAACCAAATTTGATCCCTCCATTTCTACAATCTGTTGTTACCCCTTACTCCAGAGATTTCCTATCATGCATATCTGATGGTAAGTTTGAGGGTGAAACATATTACTTTGTCACTAAAATGAGAAGCCATCATTTTGCTTCATTAAACCTCAGATATAGCAAGGATAACAGTTTGTTAATCTGGTAGTTTGCTACATTAATCTGCTTCCTTCCCATATGGTCTACCAGATAAATCAGACAAGCTCAGTGCTGCTCCTCACAACATGGCTACAGTGGGGTTATCAACATGTCTTGCCCTCAGCTATAACTTAGAGCTATATATATATATATATATATATATATATATATATAATTTTTTTTTTGTCACAGATAGTTGGGAAAGAGAGTCTGTGGTATCTGGTGCAGATAAAGTTTTATAAAATGTGACAAGCATTTTTCTGCACTGGCAGAATATTTTAAAGCATTTTAAAGCTCTAGGCTAAATGTGTTAATCTTTTGTGAAAACGACACCTTCAACTCTGCAAGCTCCCCATCAACTTGAATGATCTGAGCTGAACATGACACTTTTTCACTTTAACCCAGTTCACAGTAACTATTTAAATGCAAACCCAGGTTAGGGGTTTTGTTTGGCCATTTGCCAACCTTGAGTTTTTATTTAACAGTGCTGAGATATTGTAATGTCAAACTGTTGAGGTTAGAATTTAATCCAACTGTTATTCCATTACAGTTATTGCTAATCTCCAGAAAATGTAGCATGTTTTGGTTTTTATTCTGGATGCTACTCTGTGGATGCTCTATGGGGTTTAAGTCAGGTTAATTTGCTAGCCAAACAAACACAGTGATTCCACTGTCAGTGTGTGTGCAGGTTCCAGAAAACTAACAATTGTTATCTCCATAAAGCTTGTTAGTGGAGGGAAGCACTTTCTGCCACTAACTTTGGATTTGATAAAACACTGTGGACAAAACCAGCAGACAACTTGGCTCCTCAAATTATGTTTGACTGTGAAAACTACACACTGAACCTGAAGAAACTAAGATTCTGCACCTTTCCAATCTTTCTCCAGACCCTGGGACATAATTTTCCAAGAGTAATGCAACATTTACTTCCAGGTGAAGAGAAACGTTGAATAACTTAGCATCAGTCCAGTCCTGTTGTGCCTTAGCTCAGTTTAGATGCTAATGATTTATCTGCCTCAGGAGCACCTTAAAGCTGGACTATGCAACTTTTATATAAAATGCTTTTTTACACATTTGTTCAAACTGTCTCTAAGTCTTGACAGTATGGAGTGACAAATAATCTGAGCTACAACGCCAGAAAAAATTGAAAGAAAAAGGTTGGAAAAGTTATTTTAAAAAAAAAAGAACAACTGTTACATTAACACTTTTATACACAAACTTGTAAATGTGCTGTAGCTGTCCCTGTCTATGTCTGCATTTTCACTACAAACCATTGCTACTTCTGTGGTCTTACCAACAGGAGACCTCAGGAGAAAATACATTTTAATAAGCTGCTGCTGTACATGTTGCACATCATAAGTAGGCATCCAAACATCCTTTGTCCAAATTTAAAAATAATGAATATTTTGTAATCCTGTGTTTATTTCGAAAATCTTTGCTCCTTGCAAAGTAATTATTTCCAAAGGGTAATTGTGCTACTTTTGCCCTAAACTCACCAACACACAAACAAAAGGGAAACTCAGTACTCGCCAGCAGATGCAGAGAGAGGTCCGTTCATGCCTTGGACATGCTTGAAAAAAGTATTTGGCTGGATGCACACTCCTGAATGGGATGCACATCAAAGCCAGACAGAACTGCAAACTCAGTGCTGACAGAATAGTAAGTGAGTATGTTCTGTATGCCCTGCACTGCACCGCTGGCCATGTGTGTTGAGGATTACAAGGAATAACAATCTTTGACAGTCTTCCAGGTGAAGTTCACCTGATCAGATCTGTAAACATGGAGGTCACTGTGATAAAAGGAAAATAATTTTACATCTTACTGAACTGTTGGTTTCCTGCTGTTCAAGTGTTTACGTGGGTAAAATAACATGACATTTCAAACTCTGGTCAGTTTGACCTTATTGGAGACATTTTTAATTACTTCCTGGCCAATCTAGATAATTACAACCTGAATTTAATAGAGTCATTTTTTCTATATTAGCTCTTCATGCTTCCCAGCAAATATTAAGATACTAGTTTCTGAAATGAATTCAAATATCAAATAAATGAGACTAGGCTTCATAAATTATGATCGGCCACTTCTACAAATCTCATTCATAAATAAAACCTTAGATTTTATCAAAGGTTTCTCTCTGACATCACTGCTGTTGAGGGAAATATTATTTACTGAACATTCTTGTTGAAATTAAGTGAAATTAAAGAAGCTAAACACAGCAGCAGGTCCATGTTGACTGAGTAACTATGACTGTTCAGCTTAACAAATGAAATATAGATAATGGTGCCAGTAAGTAGAAACTCTTTGGACACATTCCTACTACAATTTTCAGTCTTATTTGGGCATGAAAACAATTTGTGGTTTTCAAAATTGGAACAGAACAATAGAAACATGTAAAGCAGCAACATATAAAGGACCATAGTGATTCCAGAGAAGATGCAGAGCTCCTCAATGCAGAGTTGGTGAATCTCTAGATTGGACAACTATTAATTGTGCTCAAATTGTGTAATTAGTTTTAATGTACAGTGGAAAAATATGAAGTCAACCTCACATGGCAAAGTGCAACGTATGCATCTGTGAAGCTTTAAACAGTGAGGATTCGCCTCATTTAACTCTTTGCATGTTTGACTCCACGCCCTTGAATCAGTATCATTAATTTAAATATCCCCTTCTAACTTCTCTATATGCTGCTATGAAAACCCATCAATCACGCCTTGAGCATTGGTGGGGTTTTCCCTTGTTTGTAGGTACACTAGCTTCACTGTGAAGCTCAGTACTTAGTGGTGTGCTTTCTAGTTTGTAAACCTTGAGATGACATTTATATGGGACAGCAAATGTCTCTATTATTTTGATATAAGAATCTAAAGAAATATGAGGTTTCAACTATGTTAACTTACAAAGACCCAAATTTGTTTTGTGACATGTGAAGAGATCAAATGCCAAACATTTAATGTCTAATTTTAATTTCAGCGCTTCACAGTGTAGCTCTGATTATTGTGACAGTAAAGGCAGAGGCCTCTAACTGCATGTAGATGGGATTAAAAAGCAGAATGACAGTTTGTGGTTAAAAGGTGGGCTGGATATCCTCTCTGCTGGCACATATTTTCAAATGTGATAGATGATGTGGGTTCACTGAGAAAGCACTTTTTTCTGTCAAAAGCAGGGATTAACCTCCATTGGTTGTAATTAGATGGAGGAGGCACTTCCACTCGACTACAACAGATTTGCATACTAGTGTGACTGACATGCCAGTGCTCCATTTTTTTCAGTGATTCTTTGTCATTTGCTGGTGTTGAGTGTTTGCATTGGAGAGTTTAAGCAGGAAAACAGGCCATGTGCCAGAGCATTTACGATTTGACACAGAACTTCCATTAAGGCATAACATTCCTAATAAGTAAAACCACATATGCAATTATGTGGTTTTAAGGCTTCTTGAAAAAGACAAAATGTATGACAGCGCAAATCTATATTTGTCAATATGTACACTGACCCCAAATATACTGTTGTTTACGCAAATCGGTATTTCTCCATGTCTCTGGTGTATCAAAAAGCATCTTGACCTCTTATTTGAAGAAAATGCTGATCAGTCATAGTTCTAAATGTTTTTTTCTTAGACATGCATTAGCTGGGTCATACATGTCTGAGAAGACCTTAAATCTGCCATGATAGCCATTCAGGGGTGCAAATGCATGCTCATACACTGCGCCAGATATTTACCCAAAGCTCACCTTGGAGTTTAAGTTTGCTATTATCCAGTTTTTATGAGCATGTGTGAATGTAGCATCAGTTTGGTGGTGTTAGCTGACAATGATGGCACCCAGCATGGCCTTCTGCTGCTGTAGTCCATCTGCTTCAATGTTCCACCTGTTGTGCATTCAAAGATTTATTCTACATGCTTTGTTTTAAAATAATGTTACCTTATTACAATTCTTCTTTGACATCAACAACTGATTTTTTTTCATGAACATTTCTGTAGCTCAGCAGTTTCTGAAATACTTAGACCAAACCTCCTGGTACCAAAGTTACTCTGCATCTACTTTCTTGATGGTTATTTTGAACTTCAGCAGGTAATTTTCACCATGGTGTTGAGTTGCTGTCATGTGATTGTCTGTTTCTTATCAAGAATACATTTCACTGTGCTTTCCTTGGGATTTTGGCTCGTATGTTACTCATGACAAAATATGTGGGGCAAATTTAGGATTTGAACTAGAATATCGAAGACAGCAGTGACATAATGTCAAAACAACAATCATCAAAACAATGGAGTCATTTGGTTTATTCACCAACAGCTTTGCCACGTGGGTGCTCTATGATTCATTTGCCATTTGTCTGGATTAAGCTCTGTTTGAGCACAGATTTGAGGAGGTAAATAGTTTCTGTTGTGGTGACATTAGGATTTGGCACTGATATGTCATTGCACCCTTACTAACCAGATTGCAAAAAATCACACATCTTTTTTTCTCTCTTGGACATCTTTGAATAAATTTGCAGATGACGCATTTCTTCGAGACAGAGTTAAAGCAGAACAGCTAATACACTTATGCTGATGAGTCACAGCTACTCCATAGATGAGATTCAAGTCCAATTTCTATGATGTTGAAATTTTATTATAAAGACAGAAATTGATAATGCCAAAATGAGCCTAATGTTGTCATACCTGCAAGCAGAGCAATGGGTGAAAACAGTCTGATCAACAACAAACATTCATGCTCGTCAGTTCTAGGGTTCAATAGGTAATCAGGTGGCAACGTCAAAAGGCAGATAGGACCATTAGCATGGACCACCTTATGTAATTTACCAGCGTGAAAATGTAAATTCCCAACTAAAATATGATAGAAAGGGGTAATACAAAGCATCCAAAAGCCATAGCTCTTCTCCTGAAAAAAAAAAACAACATGGAGGATCATCTGTTCAGCAAATTAGGCCAAAGAAAAACAGCTAATGTGTTGAAAGGTTGAAGGAAAAAAAAGGGGAGGAAGAAAAATCTTTATGGCTGTAACGAGATCCAAACAGGCCAATAATCTGCTTTTAACAAGATAAGTGATCATGGCCTTTTGTCAGTACGTTGAAGCTGCGCAATCAATGGTGGTGATTTAGCCCCCCTTGAGCTGCAGGGCCCCCTCTGTAGCACAAGGCTGGATCTTCATTTATCAGGCACATGTCTTGCACAAGACTGTGCCCTTGCCTGCAGGGTGGTTGATCAGCGATAGTGACAGAAGGGCGGAGAGGTGTGGGGTGGGTGGAGATGGGGGGCAAGAAGCAAAGACAGAAAGGACAAGAAGGAAGGAGGGCAGGGGGTGAATGTGAAGGATAGTGATCTGAAGCCACAAAGAGGACTCCACTTGTCCAGTGTCCTGCTGTCAGGTAAATACCATCTGGGTGTTTTACAGATGAGGCCACAGCTGCTGGCATTTTCAACGCACCTCCTTCACTTTGTCCTTCTCTTTTCCTCACTTACTCTGTACTGGCTGATTTTAATGTTTGTTAGATTTGACTTTGTAGAAATCATATGACATCTCACAAGATTACTGTTTTACAATTACTGACCAAGAAGTTTAAGAATTTAAACAATTTTCATATTTGATAGCCATTTTTTTGTTTCAGGCAGTATTATTAATTGCTTTGTTTGAATGTCATCTGAACAACTGGAGCATCCTCATATTGCTATTACTACTTTTTAACCAAGACAGGTTTGCTTGGCACCTTTCTCAATGGCATTTACAATACAAATAATAAAGAAATACCTAGAAAATTCAACAAAAAAAAAACTATTTTGATCTTTGCGGGAAAATTGTGTATGAAATTGTGATTTCAAACACAATGGCAGGCTAATGGCAGGAAACCAAACCAGATAAAATAATCCTGCGAGAATCACAAATCCAACCAGAATTATGTCAGAGTATCAATTGTTTCTAATTGATACTCTTTTACCAAGAGTATCACCTCTTTTATCAAGATTTAGGTGGTCATGAACTTATTTCTTACTGACTTTTAGATACATTTTGTTTACATAAGTGGATTCAATTATTTAAGAAATTCTATTCATATTCATGTCATCCCTTCATCAAGCTCATGCCTAATGATCACACAGACGATTCATGACTGAGATTTCTGAAAGTTAAGATTGGATACTTGCAAGCATCCAATGATTACGAATAGACTGTAGATCTTTATCTGCAGACAGTGAAACATTCATTATTTATAAGATGTTGAGGGGGAAAAAAAACCTAAAACATACAAACTATCCTGTTCCTGGTCAAGATCTCAAGGTGTTTTTGTAAAGATGGAGGTGTTTGACTCAGAGATTCATTCAGAGTGTATCTGGGCTGGACATATGTCTGGGTTTCCCTCCTTGACCTTTCACTTTTTTGTCTTGGATTAATCTTAAAACGCCACACCACAGATTCTATCATGTTAATATTTATTACAGAAAGGTGAAGCCGAAATATAAGAAATACTCAAAAAAGTATTTTGTGTACAAAAATCCTAGAACGTAGAGGAGACTTTGGTTTGTTTCTCTAATGACATAAGTTGCCCCTTAAAACTTGAATCATTGCTATGGTGCAGTGATTTTCATCTTTGATCATTTACGGTGTTCCTTGTCCAATTTATGCTCCCCTGAGGCTTTAAATGGCCTCAAAATATTGTGAGCATTTGTGTCCTACGTACCTCAGTTTTATCTGAGGGCCAAAAAGCTAATCAAAAATTGATTTTGAAAGCCTTGAAATACTTTTACTCTGCCTCTGAAACGCCCTGCTCATAGAGGAGCAAAAATAACAATAGCTGCATTATTGAGGGAGGAAATGCCTGACAGAATGCATCATCTGCCTTCCTGTAATATGAGCGACTTTCCCGAGAGATTTGGAAGACCTGTGAACATACTCACATCCAGAGCATCCTGTTAAAATTGCTCTGCTTGCTCCTAATTCCACAGTATATTCACTGCTGTTATTGTCTGTGTCTGAGAATGTAGGTCAGCGAGAGTTTGTTGATATTCTGTTGAAAGGTACATACCCGCCACGGTCCAGTAAAACGAGTCTAGACCACAAGATTCACCTGAAATTTCTTCCACCATGTCGATTTTGCCTTTTGTTAGAAGAACCAACCATCACCTTGGTTCGGCAACAGTTAAGATTACATTCTCTAAGGTAAAAAGTAATTTGATTTATAATATATGTTGCAGAACTTATGAGCACTGAAAAAGCCAATAGAAAAAGAGCACACAAAACTATTTATCTTTTCTTTATATTAGGTTTATGACTGTCCTTTAAAGTGAGTGATAACTCCATAAAAAGCTCCAGAGCAGTAACACTTAGACTAAGAAATATATATATTTTTTTCAAAATAAAATTTCTAAATATTATTTGTGTCTTTTCTACCTCCTCAGTAATAAACATGCCATATTTTGTTGAAAAGGTGTCATTGTTGATCTAAAACATGAAAAGGGTAATGTTTGAGTTAAATTAATACAAACTATAGTTTCTGAAGTTGAAAAACTTATTTTTTTCTATTTTAGGAAACTTTCTTTGGGAAGCTCTAGTTCATTTGCCCAGAAAGTCCAGTACATTTGGAGAGATATGAACATGTAATTGAAGTCTGATGTTTGGAAAGTAAACTCTGAGGGCAGGTTTTTCATAGATTTGGTTTGTTTGACACAGTGCAGTGTGAAAGTGAACTGCACCAGCTGAAAATGTAACAAAATGTTGCAACTTTCGTCCCCAATAGTCTACCTGACTATCAGGTGTGAAAACCTGTAAGATGGTCAAAAGATTGTTAAAGGCATCTTTATCTAATTAGAATCTCCCTGTCATTACATGGATCCTAAAATTCAAAATGGAAACCCACTTTAGATTTCCTCCACTGACTAATTAAATAAAAGACTCCTGTATCTATCTACAATGCCATTCTACCTACAATACAATTCTGCAGGAGGGAAGGTATCAGTGCCTCGTTCCTTATTTTTGCCTTACTGTGATTCGTAAGGTTTCAGCTAATTGGCAATTTTTGCTCAGGGAAATGGCAGAGCCTGTAGACCAGTTACCCCTTTAAACCTGGGAATGAACAAACCGACTTTTAAGAGTGCAAGAAAGAGAGGGCTTAATCAGTCAAGTTGGGGTAGACAACCAGGTAATGGGTTTGGAGACTCAATATCTCTTCATTCATGTGTTTTTCAAGTGTAGGAAACAAACTAATGGCCCATGAAGAATAGTCTAAAGGGTTAATGAAGTCTGCGCTTGCGACATGTTGTAAACTTTTGCAGTTTGGTACATTAACCAACTTCATGCAAATCAAAGTGCACACACCCTTTTTAGAAATTATATATATAATTTGTAAACAGGGCGTATTAAAAGGGTGTTTTTAAAACCCTGATCACATATAGATTTATTTGCTCCTTCAACGTGGTTTCATACTTCACTTTTTTCTCAAGCTTTTCCTGTTCTTCATGTGTCAGATCATGATATCAGGTCTGTCAAGGGCAACGCATATCAGGTTTGACAGAAGGCTGCATGTGATATAATCACTTTTTTCCTCTGTAGCTAGGATTAGGAGTCTGATAAGTGGTGAGCGCTGGCAGGCAGATTCAAGAATCTGTTGAAATGAAATGAAGAGAGAACAGTTGTTGGAAGTCAGACTCAGGCTTCATTTTTCATACTTCCTTCTTTTAGGAGATGTATTAGCAAACAGTGGTTGTAGACTTTTGTGAAAACTGTGTTTAGTCTAAGACTGAATTTTGAAATATGATTTTTTTTTTCATTTTGTTTTGTCCTTATAGGTTTACTGTCCTTATAGGACAGAAGACTTGCAAACTCAAAACATCAACGGAACCATTTTTAGCCAGAGCAGAAGTTAAATACCAAGATAAAGCAGACTGATAGTGACCTATGTTGTGCCTAATATTACTTCATCTCAGAAGATCCTGAATATTTAAAATGGATGAAATATGATGAGTAATCATGTTTCCCTGGGTCAGATTCATGGCATTTTAACACTGGATTTAAGAGCAATAAGATTGTATGAAACAATTTAGAAATATTTGTGTAAATTACACCAATACAGTCCCACTTATGTTTCAACTATTATTTTTTTTCTTATATTAAAAATATTTATTTTCTTATATTAAAATATTTATTTCAAATATTTATTTATGTATTTATTTATTTATTTTATAATTTTATTTTTGCATGAACCTGAAAAAAGTTTGTTTTTTTTTATATCTGTCTATACACTTAACCCTAAATTTCACGGGTGTCTTTTTACTCTAATGGGACAAAAACATGACAAAATTCAGCACTTTGGTCTGTGTCAGTGAAGGCACAGAGCTTGCTGATGGTTTTACTTTCAGGCACATCTATTCTGTGTTCTCCTGGGACAAACACCAGGTTTTATCTATGTGTGACAGAATGTCAGCAAGAAATGAATTAAAAGTATCCATTCCTCTTTGCAAGAATAGGGAACAGATACAGCAGCCAAAACAGTAATGTGATGCACTGCCTGTATTTAAAATAGATGCTATGACCTTTTCTTGCACAATGCCGATTTCTGAAATAACAGACACCAGAAGAATAGTTCATCAAATTGTCAAGTAAATGTATGCAGCATACAGTAGGCATATCCAACTTGCAGTGTTCTTTTGTTTTGTTTTCAGTACAATCGAGTTTAGTAAAAAAAACAAAATAAAAACTGCACAATTTATGCAGGGCACCAAGATTATTCACTTCTAAGACCTTGTTGTGGTGCCTGATAAAAAGAAGCTTTTACCGTCTTGCTGCTTTGTAGGCCTGAACCCTACAACCCCGTCAATAAAGTAACAAATTACATTATATTCTGGAAAGTATATGTGTCAGTATATCCACTGAGATGAGATTATGCAAAATATGTTCTTCATGAGAAAGAGACAAAATGAAAACATTTTTGTGAAAAATAAGAATCCACATTTTTTTTCGTTTCACAAATGTTGTAAATGTTTCATAAAGGATGTAAGTGTTTCACTGTGTTTTAAAGAATCTATGATCTGTGTAAAATTTTCCAGTCCAGTTTTGTAATAAAAATTAAATGTTATTTTTTCAAACCAAACCAGGGTCAGAGCCACATTGGTGTTATTTCAAAGTTCTGAGCTTCTACTACTGTCAAACTAAGCTGAAAACTCAAATGTAGGAGACAGGAGCCAAAGGGGTTGTTTAAGAAAAAAATCTTCAAGCACATAACTTACACTAACATGAGGCCCTGCAGAAGCAAGATGAATAAACTTTGAGTAAAAAAATAAATAAATCCAAATAACAAGCCATAGAAAGTGTCTAACAGTTCAGAAAAAATAACTTTACAACACAAGGTGTGGACACCAAAGGGCAATGCAAAAAAGTAGAAAAGAATACTGTCTACTGCAAACACTAAGTTCTGATCTTGAAAGATTCCAAACAAGAAACGCTAAATTACGTGAGCAAAAAAATAAAAATAAAAGCACAGCCAACTAAAATAGATAGATAACCATTTTTACTAGGTTTAAATATTTAGGTAACATCTAACAAGCAGGAGGGAGCATATTAATCCTCTGGAGAAATTATACTGCAATAAGTGAAGAGCTTACATTTTCAATTTAAAAGCAGGGTGTCATCTCTTTGTGTGGCTACAATAGACAGCAGCATCTCCTCTTCTGGCGACATATAGAAAACAACTTCAGCTGTCTGCTCCGTCCTGAGTTACAGTTTTCAGAAAGTGATGACATGTTTACAAAATAATAATCTTTGTTTTTTATTGGCAATTTAATAGTTTTCCAAAAGGGCAAAACTTAAAGATTTTGGCCATATCGCCTGCAATCATTTTCGATGTAAACATAAAACTGATAGCATATCTGTGTTCTCTATAGTCAGTATCTGCTAAATCCATCTTAAACACCTGTTCCTCATTTTATGCTCTTGTTTTAGACCATACTTTATGGAACAAAGATTGTTTTAGCTTGTAACCCATGTTGATGATGTAGCCAATTAAAATGGTTCAAATTCTTTTCTAGGTTTAAATATTTTGGTTACATCCGACAGGCAGGAGGAAGCATATTATCTACACTATTTTTTTTATTTTTATTATTCTTTACAGGAAATAATAATAATGGATTTTTTGAGATTTTTGATTAATCCATTGATTAAAATGGACGAATCAATGGATAATAATAATATCATTATATTATTATAATATAATAATACAATAATGGTTCAGCAACAGTTAAGATTACATTCTCTAATAATAATAATAATAATAATAATATTGTTATATAATAATAATAATAATAATTAGTATTATTATTAAATGTGTTTCCCAAATATTTTGACAAAATGTCTTCTGTAGCTGCATCTTTTTGTATGCCAATTTGCTCCAGCACTTCAAACATGCTAAATAAAGAGGCAGATGATTTAATAAATCACATTGCACATGGTAAGTTATTACATTTGTAAATATTTTGCACTTTCTGATGATTAGCATTAAATTTTGCACCTGTTTTTGCATGTGCAAACCTTTTAAACTCAGACCCAAAGAGCAATCTCAGACCAACCTGAAGGAAAATATGTACAGAAAAGAACCCCAAGAACCCAGTTAAGCCAGGAACTTAGATTAGACACAGTTGAGATATTCAAAAACACAAGCAAGAGTAAATGTAAACAATACAAAGGGGCATGTTTTATTGCCTTCCAAATAGATAACATTTAAAAGAGTTAGCATGAAATGGAGAATACAACCACATGTGTATGCCTATACCATATGTGTCATGATATTCAGTGCTCCTGCCAAGTTTCAGAAGACCAGACTGAGTGCTGCTTAGAGTAAAGCTTGTACAGGCTGAGCAAAATTGGACAAAAACAGATTTGAAAAACATTGTCTGTCAAATGAGTCAGCTTTGACAGTCAGATGAAAATGTTAGAATTTGCTGTAAACAATGTGAAAGCATGGATGTATCCTGCTTTCACATCAACCATTCAGGCTGCCGGTGACAGTGTATAGGCTCATCATTTAAGCATCACTTAAATGCTAACGTGTATCCAGACGTTGTTGCCGCTGGCCTGGCCCATCAATTTCTGACCGCAGTGGATCCATCTTTGGATGGCAAGATTCTGTATGATGTCACCAAGATGAAACAATTCCAAACAGAGTCACCAAATCTGAATCCACTGCATTGGAATCAGTAAAGATCCATCAGTGAGCAAAACATAGACAAGCAAAAAGTGCATAATCTTTGATACAGAATTTACATTTGACCTAATATGAAATATGTTTGACTACTGGAAGAAATTAAGAGTTCCCACGGAACATGCAGACATGTACAGTGAGAACAGATAAAGTCCAAGAAACGATTGGAAGAGCACTCTTCAAGCTATGAAGTGTTAACCAGAGGCCAAGAAGACGTACGCAGAAGATTCTCATTGCTCAACTATGCTCTGGGTGTACACACAGGAACTGAATTTGATTCAGCTCAGATGGTTTTCTTGGAAATGTACGCAATAATCAGTTTTTGTGCCATTTATGAACTATCTATCTTATCTTTGTTTTTGACTTAATGGTCTGGATTCCCAAAAATAGAGATGCTATTGCTGCGTTTGGTCTGGAGGGATTTGTGTGCAGCAGAGTGGGTGTTCTGTGTTTCTTGCTATCTCCTTTTCCTCAGGGTGTGATTGGCAGGTGTGGCCTCCAGCTGGTTCTCATCAGGTGTAATCAGGAGGTGCTTAAAAGATTAAGGTTTCCCTGAGGCAGACACCAGATGGTTAATGTCCATTGTGTTATAACCAGGCCTTCTTAGTAGTGTGCTAAGAATCTTCTGCGTACGTCTTCTTGGCCTCTTTCTCACTTCCTGGTTGGTTATGTAATTTGCTGTTCCTTGTCATCATCGTTTATGTCTCTTCAGGCTCACCTTATCTGCCTCCTTGTTACTCTTTCTTCTGTACTCATAGAAATGTTACCTAAAGTGGCCCCAACGATCGCATGCCTGTCCACCTTCCAACATTCCACCGATCTTTGGAGCAAATGGAAAAACCTCATCACTATTTGCAACACGCTCCAGTTCTCTGCCAACTACATCCCCTGTGGATGCAGTCTAACCTCTCCCTGGATCTTCTCCTCCTCTGAAACTGTAAGAGTCCTTCCTCTCGATAATCTTTGTAAATTCAAATGTCAATATTGGACAATGACCAACTTGCCTCATCCCTCACTGCTGGACTTGCACATGACTTCCCCTCCATCCCTGGCTGCCTGGTTGTTCTCTTTAGCACATTCAGTGAATCATTTTCATGTTGTTTCAAGTTTATTGAAAACCGCTTCCAGATGGACAACTCATAAATGTAGATTATTCAGTGAGAAAGTAATGTTGTACTGTATGGAACTGGACTCAACACTCAATTATGCTCTAAGTAAAACTCAGTCCTACTGGCTGCCTTCCATCACACGCATGGATCTGCCATCTCATGCTACATGGACCAAAAGCATGGCGCCAGGACAAATGGCACTGCCGAGTTGAGAAGAGAGAGATGAGAGAAGTCAGCATTGCAACAGACTGACAGAACCCTGGCTTTGGAATCTAGTGGAGCCTTGCAGGGGTGAGAGTGACAACAGATCAATAGCTGTGATTAATTAACTTCTAATGAGTTCATCCGAGCGTTGAGAGACCCAGAAAGTTGGACATGTCCTATTGTCTCTTTTCCCGGACCTATCCCACCCCTACCTCTCTTCTACATTTATTGATGTGTTTTGAAGACAAATTAAGACCACCTTGTGTTTTTATTTTTAATGTCACATCATAGCTTTGACGACAGCTTTTTTCATTATTAGTAGCTGAATAGCAGATTTACAAAATTAAGACATCTAAACTGCAGTATAGATTTTTAGCTTTTAGATGGATTGTTGTCTTGTACAATGCAGGTACTTTACCTCAATGTTGACTATTACTTTTATTGAAGATCAGTAGCAAACAGAACAGTTAAAATCGAGCACTATTGAGCTGGCCTGATTTTCTGCGGCCTCATAGTTAGAGCCAGACAAATTGTGGTGAGAATTATTGAGTGACAGGGATACACTTTCTCTCATCTGATTACCCTATCAGCCATTATGATGCTTCAGAAACTGAGAGTGAAAGTCAGGAGTGTAAAAGCAATGGAGATGAATGGTCGTGAGCAAAGGGGTGGAGTGGGGAGCCGAGGTGTCCTGTGTTGCTTGGTGTGCCACTTTCTCTCCCCACTCCTGAGCTCAGAGGGCGAAGCACAAGGGTTATTTGTCTTGTGGTGAAATTAGTAATCGCACTGCCATCCATCATCGGCTGACCTGCTATTGATCGGCAGTGGACCTCTCTTTTCAACAAAATTATATTACGAAAAAAGAATAACAAATGTCTGCACAGTCTGAAGTGGTCCACACTTTTGGCTGCCTCAGCAGGAGGCTCAAGGAAAGAAAAATAAGCTTTTTTTTGTGGCATGTTGGTACGGCGTGTCAAGCAAACCCATTCACAGAGATTAGCGCTGCCGTTCTCAAGGTGACAAGCATGGGGCAGGTTTAAATCAACGCAGAGTTTGAAGCCAGGGGTAATTTCTGCTAGCAATGCTTGTTTTACACCTCTGACACCTTATTGACAAATCCTATATCCTGTTCCCCTGTCTCAAATGATATAGAGTCGAACACGCTGCCTCGATTGACTTGTAAATATTTCAGAGGCGAGTTGCATGTAGTAGACAGTTGTTGTGCATCCAAAAATAACATTTTAATTTAAACAAAACATACTGCACCAAAAATGAAGTCAAGAACATATTTTTTTGTTCTTGATATAATATTTTCCATATATTTCCATATATCCAAATATTATTGCCTATAATATTTTCCATTCAATATTATAGGCAGGCACAGAGCTACAATTAGCCTGCCATTGATCAATGTTTTGCTTGTGACCAACAAAACACAGTAGACAGAGGCCACTGCCTATTTCCTTGTCCCTGGGGATGGCATGACTGCAATGCTATTTGTTAAACTTAAACACAGTGCCTGAGCGATGTTGTCATGAAAGTATAGACATCCATTCAATGAAATATTTGAAACCATTTTCAACTACCAACCACGTGTCTCCAAAAATGCATTTATAACATTTTAACTTTTTCACCTTTTATCACTTTAGAAATAAAGAAATTTGTTTTAATTGGATTTTAGATGAAAGGATGTCACAAAGTAGTGCTAAGCTACGAAGGACAACAGAAAAAAATATACCTATAAAAATCAAACTACTGCTTTATTTTTAGCTTTGGACACCTCAGTTATTCTAACTACTGAGACAAAACCATTTGTATCATTTATTGATGTTGCGAACAATTGCAAATTATAACAATTTTGACTTATTGTGGCAATGACAATTAATGATGTTTGAAAAATTCCAACACTGGAAATAATATCAGAATTGGCATTTTTTCATTTAGCTCTACTGCTGGTTTGATGAGAGAAACAATAGATATCAATGAATCTAAAATTATTATGCACAATGTGTGTGCTATCACAATAAAACCCACAAAATATTGTGATATAGTTTGTATATCAAACTTGTATTGTATAGTTTGTATTTCTTGTCATCAACCTTTAAGGGCCAAATTGTCAGTAAAATCAGATTTGTGTAAGCAACAACAGACTGAACCGTTGAAGATGGTGGTAACATTTTATAGACACTGTAAGATTACTGGTTTTAAGTGTTTTACTGGATTTTTCTTTTGTATGTTTCCCATGACCTGCTCATCCTGTGATTGCCCAGTAAGTTTCCCTCATCATTTTGTTATTAAAGAACTGCTGCAATAAATCTTTGTAATTGGATTCTTCACTAACCTCGAACATGACAGCAGCGAAAGATGGCTTTAAAAACACTTGCCGCAGGGAGGCTGAATACAAATCAAAGTTTGTAATTTCAGATTTTTATTTTCAACATGTGAATTAATTTCCCTACATTTAAAAATTATCCAGTTTTATTTTGGTCTATCACTTATGTATAACCCCAAGAAATAGATATTAAAGCTGGTTGCAACAGACTTAAACAATGTTGCATTGCATAAGAACAATGCAACATTGCCCTAATACAATGTTGCATAAGGACATGAATATATTTACACTATAGGGAAATGGTGACATACCCACAATATAGAGAAAAGGCAAATGTGACAGAACACATTGAAGTGCTATCAGTTACACGGCAGCTTTCAAATTCCAGGAAGAGGACAGTGAAGGGGTGAATTGTTATTAGTTAGATGTGGTTTCAAATATCTGTGAAGTGGCTGATTAGAGAAACATGAATACATAAATGCTGAAGAACAGAAGCAGGACTGAGATTAATGTGAGGCGTGTTACAGACACTGGCAGACACATGGGCTTCTGTGTGTCTTTGCATAGAAATGCACATCAGTGTGTGAATGAATGGGTAAATGACTGAATGTAATGTAAAGTGCTTTGAAGTCCTCTGACTTGACAAAACACCACACAAATGCAGGCCAGTTAGCATGTGGCTGCAGATAAGATCACTTGTTAAATCCTCAGATGTAAAATGTCAAAGCACTAAACCGAGGAGCTGTAGTAGTAGTAGTAACTTGTTTACATTTTAAAGCCTTGTTCAGATATTTTATGTAATTTATAAGTAAATAACTCTTAAACTTAGAAGAGAGATAAAGGTCTACAAGTTCCTCAAAGACTTTGATAGTAAAACAAAACTTTCAAGCTTCATGGTTTTTAGTTTAATTCTGCTTTTCCATTCTTTACAGACCACAGTGAATTCACTTTTCCCCATGTTTATCATGTTTCCCTATCCTTATCTAAATCCCCCTATTCCTCCTCACTGTTCCAGCCTCAGTTTCCCCATGGATTCCCTCACAAACATTAGATAGCCTCTCAGTCATCCAGAGTTGCATCTGCTTCAAATGTTTTTGCACTCTGGACTTTGAACTGTGGATGCCCAAGGCACTCACCAGAGACCTGATAGGGCCTGTGGTTTGGCCTCCAATCTGTCATATCTCGCCTGCAGCCATAAAGAGACAGACCCCCCTGTCTTCCTCACACCATGCAGCATGTTGGATTCATTTCACCCTCACACACATCACAAGTATTGATAGTATCGACAGGTTATTGAAGCGCTCTGCTTCTCTTTCTGAGAAAATTATTAGATTTAGCTTCCATGAAAAAAACATGACACCCCTTTAAAATTGTATGGGGGTCTCTGGCAGATTTCATAATTCAAGACATTAGGAAGCAGTTAAAAGTTTTGATTCTTACTTACTTGAAGCTATTTGTAACCATAGTTTACATTAATGCAATACAAGTGAAGTCATTGAGCCTCATCTAGTTATTTGTCATACAATAGTCCAAAACAGTCCTACTCTGAATGGGTTAGGGAAAAAAAATAAAATAAAGTGTTTGGAGCAAAACAGTCCAAATCTGGGCTTGTTGTCTTGTTTAATAATATGTTGAAGCATCACATCAAACACACCATTTTTTGCTCCAAAGTCCTTCAGCCTGTCTGAAAAGAAGAGTGGGATAAAATTCCTCCACACTGATTTAGTATATACATTACTAGTTATCAGAAATACTTGATGGCAGTTGCTGCTTCCGAGTGCCACAGCCATTTATTAGGTTTCGGGAGAAATTGTGGGGGATATTTTCACACAGGGTCTAGCTGGCTCAGACAGTTTGATTAAAAATAGTAAAATAAATAATAAAAAAAGATAGATTTTAAAAACTAGATTCTGTGCTTTCTCTGGTTATTTTTGCCTAATGTAAAAATGTGATTATAATTTTCCATAAGCTGTATTTATCATTTTAAGATTCTTATTTTAAAATTGAGTTAATTTATATTTGAATCTTTAAGACTTTTTACATGTGGAACAAGATAATTTCAAATCAAATTTCTGACAACTATGATGTTTTGTAAAGTGAGGTTTTAAGCAATCATTTTATAATCTTGTTTTAAGTCCAAATTCCTTTGTTACAAAACATACTTCTGCATACGGCTCCAGTTGTGCATAAGAATATATTTTTCTGAGATTGGTTGGTTGTTGAAAAATATTGACCTCTGTTTTCACTATTAGCATTTTTTAACAGACCACTTTGCTTTTAATAGAGTATAACTCAAAATATAAGTGTTCTTTCTTTTTCCCTTATCACTGGAGGCCTAAATTCACTATGTATGAGATTTATCGAGCTTGATTAGACTTATTGTTATATCTAGACAACTAAGCCTACATTTAAGCCACAGAAGAATTGGACAGAGTGGTAAACATGACTTTGTACAAAAGATGGGGAATATAATGTGAAAAAAACCCAAAGTGTTCCAGGGGAAATAACCCTTTTTGGTCAAGTTACACAGTCTGTTCCTTCCAATCACAGACAATAACTGATATCATTACATAAAACCAAAATTGTTATAACACCAAAGCTGTCTCATGACCACGCCTGACACATGGAGGTGATTGAGCTTTCACAGTGTCCTTTATTCCTTACATCTTCCCTTTTTGTTTTCACCTCTAGTGGAGTATAAAGCCCACAAAGATTTATAGCATTGCCCTGTTTTTCTCATTTCATTGTCCATTTATTCCATTTATTGTGGCTTTGTAATTTATTGCCTCTTGGTGCTTTGTTGTTTATATTGTAAATTTTATTTTGACTGTAATGCAGTTCTGTCAATTTTTATTCTTTTCAAATGAACTCCATAAATAAACTGAACAAAGAAACATTGACATCCCACGGTGCTGTGCAAACCTAGTTGAACCCTTACATATTTCTTCTATTTGTCCTTTTTTGTCACTCTGAAATGTTTAAGGTTGAAACAATTTCAATACCAGGCAAAGACAACTTTTAAGAATACAAAGGGAGTTTTGATCATTTAAATAATTCTTTACATTTAATAACCAAAAAAAAAATATCTAAATCAACCACCCTTATAGTTTAAAAAAATAAAATAAAATAGCCTCAATCTTAAACCATGTTATAGAATCAAAAAAATAACACTTTAATTGAAGTTGATGATGTAGACTCGAAGATTATAAGAAACATCTTATCATACTTTGATTTTCAAAACTCTTAGAAATTTCCTAAGTCTGGAATGACAATCCCATAGGTTTTGGATTTCCAGAAAACTACCCTGAGATCCCTTATTCACAATCTGAGAAAACATGGAGTAATGGCCAGTCTACCAAAATGTCTCCATTACTTCATCAGCTACTCGTGCAGAAGTTCACAAAGGAACACAGAACTAGCTAACACACTACAAGTCTCACTTGCCTCCTATAGTTCCTCAGAACTGTAGGAAAGTTCCAAGGAAAAAACCACTAATGACCAAAAAAAAACAAAAAAAGCCTGTCTCACATTTTCAAAGAACATCTTGCTGATCCCCATGACCTTTTGGACTGATAAAACAAAAGTTTAGTGGAAAAAAGCAAGCTGTCCAAACTTTCCCAATAGTGGAGCAGCCCATTAGCCAAGACGCGAGCCGGGAACCAGCTGGCTCAGACCCCACCTCTATCAGGGCCAATAAAACAAAAGGCCAGCCAACTAGATCAGCCCCAGGACAAAACATCTGGGGTTGATGTGGGTTCAACTCCATGAACTTCCCACAAATTCCAACATGAATTTCTAGGAAGTTCATGGGGTTCTCCCATGGGGTCAGCAAACAAACATCCAACACATGCTCCCAAACATGGATCCGATTAATATCCAACCCAGAACACACCCACACAGCCAAGATCCAAACACAGACTCTACTCCAAACACCCTTGCCACATCCCGCCCCCACCATATGGTGCGCTGCAACAGCAAGGCAATGGCCCTGAACAAAACCACCCTAGACCCGCATGCAAACGCAACAGAATGAAACCGAGCCATGCAACCACACTGGATCTTCTGACCCAACACCAGGACAGGATCAACTCACCTGACAAACAATCCCTGCCAGGCCGTATGCACCCTGGGGCTGATGGCTCACACCCAGCATGCCCCTCCACACATACAACATTGCAAATCCAAAGCATGTCCACAGACATCCCTCCTGGGTACAACGATGATCCGAAAAGGAAGCCACCCAACTGCCTGTCCAGCGCCGCAAACTCAGCCCCAATAAAATAATTCTACAAAGATTCCTGAGATTCTAACCCTATGTTAGATTTAGTGGGCAATTAGATTTTACATGTTCAACTATATGTTGCTTTTTTATCTAACAAATGAAGTAATGATTTGAAAACTTTAACTTTGACATAAAATGTTATCGTTTTTTGGGGGACATTTAGGTATGACAATTAATCCATGAACACAATAAATCTGTAAGGGTGCAGAAATGTTTTACTTTATATGCAAAGTCATCACAGGCAAATTAATGTGTCCCATCATATTTATGTCTTTGTGAAGGTCGTACTGTCCTTATCACAAACTTCTCGAATCCAGCACCACTTCTCTCTTAATCTAATTTGGAGGCTGTGCTTGGAGCTTAAACATCAGCTGCCTGTAAACCCTCCTGAAAGAAAAAAAGAAGACATAATTTTCCCTTTGTCGTTCTATATGTCTCTGTTGATTTTCCAGGAGGATGATATCATTGTCAAAATTAGTAGCATCAGTGGCAGATATGTCAGCTGTGTGGACTACAAAAGCGTCCCACTGACACCTCCATAGGATGTAGAGAAATTAAATTGAATCAAAAGGAATTTATTCAGCCCTGCTGTTGCAGAACACACAAACACACACAGAAATATGAAATGTTATTATCATATTTGCACAAAAAACAGCCTAGAGGAGCTTTGTCTGTTGTACCTTGTGGTCGTGTTTTTCTAGCTTATTGAACTCATCAACTCAAGATGAATGCCCACCTGATTGCAGCCTTACTCTGCCATTTACCTTTTGAGGAGATGCATCACGATACAAAGAAAGAGAGAGGGGCAGGACTTGAAGGCTCAAACCATTAATTTCCCTGGAGAAAGTGTGCACTCTGCTTGGAGGGCCAGAGTGACCTTTCGCTGACAAGTCTGGAGCGGCAGAGACAGGAGCAGTGGACAAATGAGATATTAGAATACAGCAGCGAGAGAGGATGGAGGAGAATACAGACACCAGCAAGGCAGCTTTAAGTCATGTACTGAATTCCCAGGGAGAATTTAAAAATATTGACTTTTAACACAGTTTATCATAATAATGTTAATAATTTGAAAAGTGTGGTCTGCATATATGTCCCCTTTACTCTGATACCTCTAAATAAAATCCAGTGCAACTAAATGCCTTCATTTATCTAACTAGTAAATATGTCCAATCCGTGCATAATTTAGGCAGAAATTTCCTTTGAAAGGCTCAGAAGTATTACAAATACTGTGAATAAGTAGCTTTATGAATACACTTGAAGTTGTGACAGTTTCTCAACCAAAAACAAAAAGGAGTTAGGCACAACTGAGAGATGTGACAGTTTACCTAACTTGACAGATTGGTAAGAAGCAGCAGAGAAGTCCATGGCAAATCTGTTCCTGTGGGAAGCTCTGCACTCAACATATCTGGACTTTATGTAGGGGCAGCAAGATAACAGTCACAAAACATGAAGGGACAAAGCAAACACGTAAAAGACAGCGCTCTGATATGATGAGACATAAATTACAAATCTGAAGAGGAGCAGGAGGAGTGGACAAATGAGACATTAGAATACATGAGACATAGATGAATACATGCTGTTTGGATTGTTTGTTTTTTTTTAGCTGTGTCTGGAAGCTGGTATGAGTGATGAGTAAATACATGGAGATAAATACACTGCAATCCTGGGAACAAATTCTTTTTAAGGCCCAGAAAACATTTTCCAGAGGGACAATCACCCTAAGCATGCAACTAGATCTACAAATAAATAATTTGGATAAAAGAATATTCATGTGACAAAGTAAAAGTCCAGATCTGATTCCAATTGTTACTTTCTGAGAATAGTTGCAACTGTTGCTCATGGACAATATGTATATCCAGTCTTAACATAAGATATTCTGCAAAGAAGAGTCACCAAACATTTCAGTCTACCAACACTGGTAGAGACATATCCAAAAGGTTTTGCCATCGCAAGAGCAGTGAACAGTGGTATTTGTATTTGATAAAAATACAAATACCACACTTTGCAGTTTTGTGATGATTTATTAAGTCTTTAGAAAATACTTTGTGAATTATTTGTGTAAGTTTCAATATGACAACATTTGAAATGTTCAAGAGGCATGAAAACCTTTGCAGGGCTTTTGTATATTATTGGAGTAGCTTTGCATCCCATGTTTTGATGAATATAAGACCTAAAATTAATATAATTTTACTTGGAGCAGATTTTTTTCTTCTCTTGGCCATTCACTTTAAGCATTGAAAAATTGAGAAATAGATCATTTTAAAGTGATTTTTAATAAAAAGCCCTAAAATGCTTTTTTTTTGTTGTTTCCATGATAAAGCAATAAAATGACAAAGTCACAGAAGAAATGTAGGCATCTTCACTGCTTCAAGCTTTACAAATTGAAGTAGCAGAAGATTAGAAGAGGCTCTGCACTTGTTTCTCTTCCCTTCATTTTCTTGTGGTGAGATGGAGGTTTTGTGAAAACTCACTTAAAACAGTCACCAGCTGTGCTGAAATCTTGTCAACCAGCATGATGCTTATGAAGTTCTGTTTAAATTCTCTGCCAAAAGGGATGCATAAGTTATTACCATAAATAGCAATGTGCCTGCACTGTTGTTTTATTCTTGATGTTATGCTTTTGTTTTTGTTAATTGTCAGGGTGGCATTCAGCTATACTGGGCAGAATTTTGTGCAATTCAGATACTGCATTTTGTTAGAATACGGTGAGAAAATGAATTTACATTATTTGAAATAATAATGTAAATTAATCTGTACAAATCTGTAATTTGTACAGATTAATTGTTCAAATTAGCATCATGTGGGAAAATAAAATGTATGTAGGTTAACATGTGCACACACACCTACATGCATCTCTATATTGGGATTCTACTTGGTACTCAGACAACAATTCTGAAGACATGTTAAAAAAAGAAAAAAAGGTTATAAGGCTGGATAACTGTGCCTCCAGTGTAAAAGCCCTTTGAACATTTAGTATAATGAAAGAAGTGCTATACAGGTTAGATCCATGTATCCATCTATTGTCCTCTGCTAATCCAGGGTCATGGGACAGAAGCAGCAGCCTAAGCAGAGAGACCCAGACTTCCTTTCCCCCAGCCATATGGAGCAACTCCTCCAAGGGAGTCCTAAGGTGTTCAGCAGAGAAACACAGTCCGTCTAGTGCAACATGGGTACCACATGGCCGAACCACCTCAACTTCCTTCTCTTTATGTGAAGAAGCTTGGTCATCACCGGATCTCTAAGGGAGAGTCCAGACAACCTGGAGAGGAAACTCATTTCGACCGCTTGTATCGACAATCTCATTCTTTGCTTGCGACCATGAAGGTAGAAAAGTAGATGAGCTTTGTCATTTGACTCGACTCTTTCTTCACCATGACAGACTGGTACAGCACCTGCGTAACGGCAGTAGCAGCATCAGACCCAAAGATACTTGAAGTTCCCCACTTGGGGTTGAACCTCTTCCCCAACTCAGAGAAAGCACTCTAGTCTTTCATGCAGCTGCAATGTGTTAGCCTATCCTTTTTTCTAATGTTTCTCATCTCCTGACAAAATATTTACATAAAACTAAAATATTCCAATTTTGGCTGTAATTCCAATTTTGGTTGTGGTCCAGTCACATACTACATATACTGTACTTTAATATCTTCCTGCTTTAGCTACAGAAGGCAATGTTTTATCTCATATTCCCTATTCACATTTCTTATTCCAACATGCAAACAATGATGGAGTCAAGCCTCATATTCTTGTCCTCCTCTTTAATCTGTGGTGCTCACTTCTGACTTTAAGACAATGTTATGTCAATAAATGCTGCTTGTTCTTATTAAAACAAAACGTATTTCTTTTGATATCAAACCTCAAGAGAAGAGATGTCTTGGACACTAAAGTAAAATCTTTTTTTTTTTTTTCAAAAAAAAGCTTACTTTTTATTACATTAGAGAGTTTTCATCTACTGAAATCCATTTGCTTTCCAGCCAACCTCTAATCATCTGTTAATTATAAGTGTGAAGATGTGATCTTCATTGCTGTAATCTCATAATATCTACCAGGCACCCACACAAATAAAAAATCAACAGCAACCCCAGCAGTGACTAATGACTCACACCTACTTGTTTTCTCTGAAGTACACAGTTAGCCACTTCACTTCAAGAGATATAGTGCACTTATGCACATTGCTTTGTTTGTGCTGAAAATATACGACAGACCCGGGCACTGGGACTATCAGAGGAGGTACTTGGAACAGAAATGTTTAGTTTACTATCATAGAAATCAATATATGTAAACACAAAAGAATATCGCTGTCAGAGTGGGGAAACATTGTGCTCAATATGGGTTAAATAGACTCAGAAGCTGATGATTACATGAGACCTGGTGTTTTCTACACGGATTCTGTTTTATAAAGGGATGAAAAAGAATCTAGCCTTCAAATATGAAAAGCTATGATGAATGAGAAATGCTCTATACCATAAGAAGGAACCTTTAATCAGGTTTGAGTGTATTGAAGAGTGGCTACATAATGAGAAATCGCAGATAAGTAGAAGCAGTCAGGGAAGATAGAACCTGTCGTTCTTGCTGAATTAAGAATGTATCAAATTTACTCCCTTGAATTAAACATTCATTATTTAACAACAAATCCAGAACACGCAAAGAGATTAAAAAACATGCAAGAAACAGAAATTATTAAAGAAACATGCAAGATAGAAATGTATATATGATGGTGTTTTTTGATTATTGTCTTAATCTACTACTTGATTACATTTGTTATCTGTGCAAACAAACACATAAACATTGTTATGACACTTGTAAACTGAGATGGATATAGGACCTTCTCTCCTTCTTTCTCTCTCAATGCTTAGTTAAGGCAGATAATCCATTTTTGCTATGCCAGTTTAACTGGTGCCAACAACATCAAATCAAAGTGTTTTTCAAACAGGCTGAGGTTGCCAGTATCTTATTCAGAGGAGCACATCCAATCGTGACATCACAGACACTTCACAACAAATTAGATGGGGGCAATTTCCATCTAATGATGTTTATCGCTTGATGTGGAGATGTGGGGACTTAATCACATTTCCTTCTTTTGGTGTGAAACTAAGTGTTTATCCTTGCAACAAGCTAACACATTTCTGCTTAGAGATATTCTGAGGACATCATGATTGGAAAGTTATCTACACAACACATTGAGTCACATCCTGACAACAAGGTTGGTTCCTCAAACTACAAGGAAATTATTTTCTCCATTAAACCAATTAGGGGATTTGACAAAAACACTTCCTTCATTACTCATCTTAAAATGCGTCAGCCTTGTCAAATAGGAGTTGTTTTGCCCTGATCTAAATGTGGTTAAACAGAACACCTCTGTGAATGAGAAACATGTCAGAAACACAGATACTAGCTTCGGGTGCTGCTAGCCTGCTTCCGTTGGCTCCTGCCAAGAAATTTGTTCTGTGAAGATGGCTTGCTGAGCTTTGGTAATTAAACTCCACATATCCACTGATCTCCCTCATCTCTTCCTGCATCCTTCCTATCTCTTCCCTCAACCCAGTCCTGGTCCTAAGCAGGGATACTGAATAAGTAATGCAGGTTTCCGAAAGAGGGTGTGTTAATTGGCTTGTTTTTATGAGTGCAGAGTGCTCCTGCTGACCCTTTTTCCGAAGAGATAGCCAGTAGCCCTGGACCAGAACCCTGGAGAGAGACAAACTGGGAGCTATTAGGCTCCGGACTGCAATGAGATAGTTGCCTGCATCTTTTCTAGATTAAAAAATTATTTCACTCTCTTGAATACAAAGTTTAAAACGAATGAGCATACATATGTAGAAAGCATGTCTGGTCAATGGAAACTTCTTGAGAAATAATGTTTTTGTTCAGCATTTTGTTCATACATGTTTATGTTATTTGGCTTATTCCAGTCAATTTTGAATAGCTGTTTTATTTTTGACAAATTAAAACTTGAATAGACGTCTGCTATTTTCGGGCATCATTAGACAATTATGTTGCATTAATCTTTGTCTTGAGGACACTGGTGTCTTCATGGAAAAATTGTCTCACATGTAAGTGTTTTTGTGATGACAGTCAAGGGGTTAAGTCAACAGCACTACACAATCAAATATCTCTGCCACACAATTAGACTTTTGCCTTGCACTTTAGTAGTGTGGGAAGATGAGAATGCATTGCTTTACAATGCATTTAACGCTATAGCATACATAATTCTTTAGCATTTTTAGACATGTAAGCAAATATACAGCATGCCCACCATAGTGTCATTACTCCATACATGCCATATGTGTGCAATTGATACAGAACATGCACAACTGTATTCATTACAATGTCATGACAAGCCCCGATTTTGAATCACAACAATGTCATCCTTTCCTCTTTAGGAGCAATTTGAAATCTTGCTAATTAAGCTCTATATCAGATAAAAAGGACAGCGAAAGGCATTTAAGTGGCCAAATACATTGGGAAACAGAATTTGCATGCATGACGCTTGTAAATATTGCACCAAAAACAGACTTCTTTCAATTGCCTGATTGCACTTAATTGTATTTGATGATGCCACGGATTCAATCTACTCTCCAGCTCTATAACCGAATTTGAATTTGGTTGACATAATGAAGAGAGATTCAAGTTGCTTAATGAGCCTGGCTGGCTGAAGGAATTTTATAATCATCAGTGAGAGAATGGGTATGGGGTTTACAAGGTTTTCTTCAGTGATTATTTCAGTTAAGCTCATAAGGTTAAAAAAACTAATGGTAAAATGAGTGATTGCACAAACAGTACTCTGACATTTAAACCATCAAGTTTAAAAGATGAATTTTAGTATCACCAAAGGAAATGACTATTTTATATTGTGTAAAGATTTCACCTGCTGAAATTTGTTTTAATGGGCTCTTATTTCTCCCTAAAAACTATAAAAAAGTAAATATAAGAAAAGCATTCAAAAAACTCTCAAAAGCTCTTCTTCTATAAAACTTACTTTAAATACTTCATTGATATAATAGTCAACTTGTTTTCTTTTTTAGCAATGACTATAATAAAACTGTTATTGTAGATTTGGTAGAGCTTAGTTACCATGCTTTCATTGATCTGCAAAACAGCAAATGCTGTGATTTTAGGCAGCATGTTAAGGCTTGTTCAAGCCAAAAAATCATCTCATGCTGATAAGCAGCAACATTCTCTATAGATTTCTATTATGTTCTAAAATATAAAGAGAATTACAAACTATGGATTTCACAACATATATACCAGTAGAGTCTAAATTAGTTACTGCAATTAATCTAAATTTAATTATTGATGCCTACCGATATCATTCAAACCCTAACAGGGTTTTCGTCAGGGACCATGACAGTGTGATTAGGATTCATTAGTTCACCACAAGAGTTTAGTCATACATCAACAGAAGCTGTATGTCTATGTGCAGAAAATCACATATTTGAAATATTAGTTGTTCTTGTTCTGAAGTAGAGGCACCAATATTGTGAGCTTCCATTAAATCAAGCTTTTTGAGTAAAGATTAGCTCAAAATTCATTTCACAATTGACCTGTTTCTTTGATATTTATGGATTTCTCTTCACAAAAGCATCAACCTCCTGCAAGAGAGAGTACTAAATATCCTACCTTTTCTTGTCCAGCTAAAGTCTTCTTTATTGCTTGGTCTGCATGGATTAGTATGTCAAAATAAATTGAGCATCTTAATTTTGCAATAATTTGGAATAATCTACTTAAAATGGTATTTCTAGACAAAATACATACGTAGACATGGAAGGCTTTCATTTTTCTTAAAGCTTTCCAAAGAATATTAAATGCTCTGGCGTCTAGACTGGTGAATTAATTTCATGTTTTGAAAATGTGGCATGTCTTTTCTCGTTATTCATCACATGGTAAAGGTTGTGTTTTAGACCACTGAGCTGCAATCTTGATGGCCATGTCTTATCGTCTTTTATAGGCTTAAAGACAAAAGATTTAGATTCTGTTCAGGATTGATTGTTTGCCTTCAAACACTTCCAGTATCTCACAGGACAGCCTAATACTTTGAAAGATTTACCAGCAGAGATTCATTTAGATTTAAAGATGGACATGCCCTCAGACTTTCAATCTGGACCTATGGAATAAAAACATGGATATTAGATGATTCTGCATTATAAACTAACGGTGAATTTTAATACTAATTTTAGATTAAATAAACGATTGTCTTATAAGGCTTTTTATAAAGTCATTTTTAATTTAATGGAAGTTAAATAGGTTAGTGTTATTGTATGTTACTAATTCAGACTGCAATTATTTTGTTAAATGCATCAAACCTGATATAATGTATCACAAATAAAAAGAAAGGATTATCTAATCAGATTCAACAGCACAATAAGAGCTTGTGACTGCCTCCAATCATTTTTATGTTTTTAGAAGGACATTTTCATTTAAAAGAAGACTTCTATTGCAGCATGTCATTATTTTTCAATTATTACAAATATTTTTCATCTGATGTTTGAAATCAACAAAATATAATAGTCTGTAGAGATGAAAGTCATGTGAAGAGCTGCTGGCAGCAGAGACTGCCTCACTGAAGTGAGGAAAATTAACTAACTCCATTTAGGGTGTGTAATTGACTTTACCAGACAGAGTGAAGACATTAGACCCCTAAATAATCTGCGATAGGAATTACTAAGGGGAACAGAACCAAGAGTAGGGTGTCAGATAAAATTGAAAAACGCAGATTAATAATCCGGCCCAGAACAGACCTGGAATTTCAGACGGAGCAATATGGCTTCTTTGTTGAGGGCATGTCAGGACAAATTGCTCTGTTGTCCAGCTGTTACACTGTAGCACAAAGCCGACAACATGAAAGACATGTTTTTGATCACAATGCTGGCAGAGCAGCTTGTCTTGAGAATACAATGACCACACAATGAAAAAAAATATTACATCTGTGTCTTTATGAATAATAAAAAAAGTGAAAATAGAAAAGCTCCAGACAGAATATTCCTGTGCTCAAATGCTACCAATACAACATCACTGTTGATAAGATAATTATGTGTGTGTATTTGTGTAAGCTTTGGTTACTGTTGCCAGAATTAACAAGAACATTTTTAGAATATTTGAGAGTTTAGAATCAATTTAGGGCATAAAATTTAAATGTTCTGCATCTATACAGTACAGACCCTTTTAAGTATCACCAAGCTTCTACTAAGCGCTTTAATGTGAATATTGATAATACTGAAGGCCAGGAGGAGATTCTCCTGCAATGGCACTCGCTTTTCAGAGTCTGACCCTTAACAAATAAATTCAAATATTCACTAAATTAAAAACACTTCTTAACCTGACACATTTTGAACATGATTACATAAACAATGTTTTTATAACTTTTACATGCAAAATGAACTGAACCACAAGATAATTTGAAAACATTAAAACCTGATTATAAAATTAACAATTTAAACACCATTCATACACACACACAAAAAAAGTCGGGGTTGTGTTAGTTTTAATTTAATAAAATTAAAATATTATGTGTATTTAAAGCTATACATAGCAGACAGTGGAATACAGTGGGTGAACCAGGAATTGAACATTTCAATATTTGTAATAGTCTATATGTTTCAAAAGTCTATATGTTTCTAGAACAGGCATAAAATATAGATACAACTTAACTAATCCATACATGCAAAGATACAAAGTCGGGGTTAAAAAAATAGAATGACACGGAATAAATGTTGAACACAAGGAGAAAAGGATGTCAAAAAATGTGCAGAAAGACATAGAAACTTGCTGAAATCTGTGAGTAAAATACTCAAGTCATGCAAAGTTTACTTAGATAGCTCATTTCTGCAACAAGGCAGTTCAGAGAGCTTTATGTGATAATTACATCACACAATTGGCAAAAACAAAAAAAATTACTGTACTCTGTAGAATAAAGAGAAGTACGGATAGTGGAGTTTATTACAGACCCTCAGTCTAAAACAAAAAGTTGTGATCCTGAACAGAATTTTTTTAAGACAACTCTAAACATTCAGGTTATTGCTATCTGAAATTCAGTGGGTTCAATATTAACCAAAGGTTTAACCAAAGCGCCTTCATGTAAGAGTAGTAAAAGCAAAGATACCTTCACAAAAAAAGCTTTACTGTTGCAAAACAAACCAATGGAAATGAGAGCCGGTGCATTTGGAAAGAACATAATTTTGCCAGAAACCAGCCACAACCAGATGAACCTCATCAAAACAGTGATCAAAACACAGCTTAGAAAATTATTAACTGGTTCCCAAGAAAAAAAAAAAAACATAAATAATACTCACAAATGCCCAGTCAATCACCACCATTAAGGATAATCCATTTCGTAATATGATATATTCAAATTCTCAAAGAAACTGAATTTTGGGTTTTCTTTAGCTTGAAGTCATCAAAATTAAAATAAAGCCTGTAGATATTTAACACATAATTACATACAATAAGTCAGTTTTTTAAACTATATTAAGCTTTGTGAATATGCTTCAACAACATTCTAATTTAATGAGCTGCAGCTGTATTTTGAATTTTTAACCATACACTTCCTGGGTTTGTGTGAATGTCGAACTAGGTTGTGCTAAACTGCTCAGCAGGTAAAAGACTAACATCTTGTGTGACCAAACTTGTTCTCCAGAGTGAACTAAAGTTCACTACCACTCATGGTTATTAAAACAATGCTCAATCTGTTTCAATATCTTACTATTTTTAATTCACCCTATGGATTCTGTGAACTCTGATGTGCTTGTTTTATTATTTAAAATGGCATTCTGTGAGGAATGATGAGGATCCTCCTCATTTCATCTGAAATAGAACTGAATCACAACTTTTTTCCCAGAAGCATAAGGAAAACAAGTTTTAAAAGTGAAACCAGGTTCTAATTATGTCTGTTGAGATGGGAGAACTCTTTGTTCAGAATAAGCCTGCCAACTTCTTAAATGTTGCCCAAAATAAGAACATTGTGGAAATTTCGTCCAAACCAATGGTGTTTGTTAATTAACATCCAAAGAAGATTTTAATTATTTCAAAAATGTTGTTTCATAAATCAAAGTTCTGAAAAGAAAATGTTTTTAATTTCCTTTTTCTGCTTTGAAAAGCCTGAGGAAAAACACAACATTTTTAGGCCTTAGGCAAGATACCAAAATGTTGATGGTCTGGTTACAATCATCCAGAGCACTTCACACGCTTCCTGTAGTAGGTGTGAAAAATCCTGGGCCGTCTGGGAGCTTTTTTACCTTTCTAATCTAATCTAAATATGAAAGTTTTCATCCCTGCCAACTGGTTTCTTACAAATATGAAGAAGGTAAACTCTACAGAGGTTACTTTCTATTGACAAACAGAGGGCAAAAGTCCAAAAAAGCAGATTGCCCAAATGTAGACAACTATTTAGAATTTGATTTTAAGTAATTTTAAAAAGTCATGTCATATATCTATTTAGATATGTTCACACTACCCAGAATATGAGATCAAATCGATACAAGATGGATGCACAAAGCTTGTGTTCATCCAAGCATCACAATTTCTTTCCATCTTTCTGTCTTCTTGTTTTTCCACAAGCTCTTTCGTTTCTAAAGTATCTCACTTGAGAAAACAAAAAGAGAGGAAATCAAGGTCAGGCACCAGACCATGTGAAGCTATGTAAGAATACATTTACCCATTCTTGTCCTTTTTGAGCCGCTGCCAGTTTCGAGGAATGCAACCTGTATGGCCAAGTTATATATGAGTAGTGAAAATGCTGCTATGTGGAATGGGTCCTTCCCTCACTGTCCACTTCCTTTCCACTGTCCGTTTCCTCCCTTTCCTCATGCATGAAACACAAAACACCACAAGAAGTGATGGGTAGGTAGGTGCTTAATTTACGAGACACAACCAAGTCCACATTGTCTGTATTTGAGTGGAGGGGAATCTAATTAAAGTGGCAAATGAAAAGAAGAGAGAGTGAGTAAGAGAGGCAGAAAGTGAGTGAATCAGCATAATTACAGCTTAATGCAAACAACTCCACATTGTCTTTATTCCAATGAGTTAATGAGGTTACAGACTGGAAAAAAACAATTCCATCACAGCTATTGTCTACTGCTGGCCACCAAGGAAAATGAGCTGTCACCCGATCTTAATGGCGACAGGGTTTTCACCCAAGCCAGAATTAATATCTGACTCCCAGGCCTAATGAGCAAGGGCCTGGCGAGCAGACTGAACTCTTTGTACTGGAAGTTTGGAGGAAAAAAAGGCAGAACAGAAAAAAAGAAAAGAAAACACAAAAAAGAAATGGATGTTGCTTGGGAGTAAGCCTGGACTTTGCTTCAGAGGTACCATTTTAGTTCAAAGAGTCTTATTGGGAGTGGTGTGGTGACATATTCCAATAAAAGTTGTCATACAGTTTTTACAAGTTATTTAGTGTAACAGCAATGTTCTGTTAGCTATGGCTGGAGAAATTATATTTTTAGCCAGTAGTTTATGGTTAATTACATTGCTAATTTGTTCATGCATGTTGCATTTCTAGTATTTCTACTTCCATTTTGGATCTGCACACACTCCATTCCATGTGCTTCAACAATTGCATGTTTTTTTTTTTGTTTTACTAATCTCTATACTTAAGTATTTTATTAGTAATTAATAAATATCCCAAAAAACATTACAATCATGTGTATTTTAATGTAATTGCATTTAATTTCCTGTGTATTGCACATTATTTGCAGTTTTAATTCTGATCTCTTATTTACCTGGAAGCATCGTACTTTGACTTTTAAGCTTTGACTTTTTGTCCCTTAACGTCCTGTCTATAAGTAACCGCTCTGCATGCCTGCTGTTTTTTCTTGACTTATTTCCTGTCTTACATATTATCCCTATGATTCAACAATTGACTAAAATGAAGATATAAAACCTCACCAGCTCTAATACAAAATAACCAAAGTAAAAACAGAAATGCAAAATGAGGTGGAGAAAATTAAAAGAAAAAACAACAGCAGGCAAATAGATTCAGTGATGCACAACTGCCTGACTGAATATTAAAAGGATCAAATACAAAAAGAAGAGAACCACAGAGTGATGTAAAAACAAATGTTAGAAGCACACATCTGAACAGACATAAGGAATCCTCAAATTAGATGTAACACAACTGAAATGAGATTTATGATTACGGGGCAGATCTGTAAGACACCCAATTAGAGACAGAAAGCCAGCAGGAAATTTACATGCCTGGTTTTGTTTGCTTTTCTCATTTTTAATTTGGGTGCATTGCTCCTCAGTAGGACACGGTCCAAGACGGTGCTTCTTTCATGTCTGTACCCAGAAAGCCATTATTATTCTATAAACAGTCCGTAGCTCTTTGCCTGTCAGGATTTCTATTGCTATCGGCTTAGGAAAACAATACATGGTTTGATTATAACGGTTTAGTGAAACAGATGTTTTTTATTAAGTAACAATGATGCACCTGTATGTTTATTTTCTGAATAGCCAGGCAGATAAACAAATTATTTGTCATGTTAGGAACTTTCTTGCCAACACATACAGTGCTATAAAAATGTTTATTCCATCAGAATTTTTTTTTTTTCTAACTTTGCCTTTTTGTCAAGCCAAATAGATTATTGCAGGTTATTGCATTTATTTTGGGAAAAAAAAAATTACATCCAAAACAATCCATGAAAATACATTTGCCCCTCTGTGTTAAAAGATGAATTGACTTAGATTATTAAACATTTTTGGGTTGGGGTTAATTAAAATAGTCACACCCTAGTTAGTGGGGAACCTCATGAATATTAACTAAAATAAAATTAATAAGAGTCTGTTAGATTAATGTTGTTAAAAACATAAACTAGGCTAAAAAAAAATCTTTTTCAACTTGTCAAAGCTATACGAGGGCAAATATTATTTCACAGTATTGTTTAACTCACATTCTAACAATTAATAAAACTGTGTATTTTTTTTTACACATTATATAATGGCTTATATTTTACAAAAACCTTCTGTGCAGCTTAGCCAACAGGGATTCCCTCCCTGATTAGGATTTCATTTTATATATTTTTTTCTCTTTATTCACATTTTCCCCTTTTAATGAATCAAAACATTTCTTTATCAGACTCCATCTGCTTCTGGTTTAGGCAAAAGCTAAAAAAGCAACATAGCCTAAAGTGACAAATGTACCATAACAAGCTATCGTTAAGGGCCAACACCGGCCAAATGCAGCGGAATGTTACGAAAGCAAATGCCAGCACCATTTTTGATATTTATGTAATTCTGAACCTCATAGGAGACACCAGGGAAGATCATTCAAGAAGAAATATGGATATGCCACAGGATGAGTTAGTGTACAAGGCCTGCAGGACCTTTGACAAAATCACAAATTAAATTTCATGTTCAACTTGCTCATTCTGTAATATAAACTGAGTAAAATCCTTAGCTTTTATTCATATTATTCATGTGATTAACACTGAGCCCGATGCAGTTCCTGTAGCAGCAGGATACAACTAACTTCCCCATTACCACAGGAAGTCATTTATGCCCCTGCTCTCCTTTTGATCTGTCAGACTTATGATGAAAAGAATGGTAGAGCCTCAGCCTATAGGGATCTGTTGCCTTTGAGACTCAACAGCTTGACTCATTTCATTACTGTCATGAATTAAAGATTCTCAATCTTATTTTTTTTAACTTCTCATGGCAATAATCTGCTGTTAGTTAATTTATAGTTGCTTATTGTGGAAGGTCTCCAGTGTCAAAGCTCCCTTTGGCAATATACCTGTGTCCTTTTCACTAGCTGCCTCATGTCTTTGTGATTGTATAATAGCAAAATGAGACAAGTACTTATAAGGTTGTTATTTAATGTTCCACAGGAAGTAATCAGGTGTGATGCACCCCATAAACTTCCTGGCCTTTGGAAGTATCTTAGCATATAATTACACTTCTTATATATATTTAGGAGTGATTACTTTCTGAGAACGTTGCGTTGTAATAATGTAGAAGTAACGATGTTGCTTTGACTTAATTAGGATCCTTTTTGCATGCAAGGCTTGTTCTTATTCTGTCGAGTGCAGTTTCTGTTTGAAGAGTTGCTTATCACCTAATACGCCTCCAGAACTGGGTTACTCTGGTACTGTACTGTCTATTGGTCTGTTCAAGATAAAGGTGTTAAAATTAAAAATGTGCTACTAATAATGTTAAGTAAGGAAAATACACAGTTGTTTGATGTCTGTTTCTTTACATATGGTTTTATTTCTATCTCTTTACCTGATCTAAGCTGTCTCTGCTTCAAAAGCAAAGATATACAACAACGTGGCAGGATGACACTCATGCATGTGTTTACCCAGCCAGACGCATTTGGATAAAGTAGGAGAGACAAAGACAACCACGAAAGGTGACACCATCTTCTTTTGTGAGGGGTGACCTCGTTCTCAGTGGGTTGCCGTGGCGGCTTTGGCCCACGTCTCTACAGGCCATCTGGCTCTGCTCATCCCCACTGAGAGCAAATACCAGGCGAGCGGCTCGTTGACATATTCTGATGGTGTGATTCAACATTGGTGGTGCTTGTAAGCGTGGGATTAGCCTATCCCTGTTTCACTTGTCTAAACCGTCCACCTGACAGTGGCTTCCATTCACCTGCTCGCTGAGATAATCTTTTGGTTATTATCTGTCTCACTCTACAAACGGTACTGTAATTATTGTAGGCATTAATATTGTGCCAGGCATACAGAGCCTTGAAAACATTTCTTAACCCTTGATCGTTCCATGTTTTGCTATATTTCAACCACAAATTTCAGTGTATAAATTGAGATTTTATCTGCTAGACCACCACATTTTTTCAAAATACTATCTTGCTTATTAAATAAAAATCCAAAATATCTAATGTGGAATACGAAAAGTGTGGCATGCATTTTAATTGAACCATATTTATCCTGATAATTTGCTGCAACCAATTTGCTCGAATCTCTTGAGGGTCTATCAAATATATACATATAAAAAAAAATTAAATAAAAAAAAAAAAGAACCAAAATAACATATCTTTTTATTTCAACTGGTCAGTTTGATTATTTTTGCATTGTGTGATGTCATCAGCTCAAATGCATATAAAGCAGAGTAAAGTTTTCCTGCAGTGGCAATAAATACTTACCAGCTGTAGTGGCAGCTGGTTTAGATTTGTTAACCATGATGGAAATAATACACAATGAGGTAATATCCTTAAGTAAGTAAGACACAGTAAGTCACCAATGTGACGTTTAATATGTATCTACAAGAGCAGTTTTTAGATACCTTGGGTATCACCCGGAGATTCTCTGTTCCTCAGATTAAAATATGCTCTTTCAATGTTCGCCGGTAGGGGGCGTGTAACACCTAAAGATAACGTTCTTGTATTGAGACCCCCAATTCTCTTGGGTCTGAGCAAGGCTCAGGATTAGATGCAGACCTGATGAGCGCCGCTGAATTAGTCTGTGGTACTATCAGCAGCGACTACTTAACATCCAGTCACTTAGCAAATGTCATCACTAATATATGCAAAAGAAATGAAAGGTTCTGTGCATCTAACACGTCGTGCTTACCAGGGGATTGTTTGACTTGCCTGTTATACACATAACATACTTTCGTAAAATAAAGTTTATTCTAACTAGTCAGGATGAAAATCTTTTTTTTTCCAGGTGGTGTAAGAGAACTTGAAGACATAGAAGCATGAGTTTGTCAGGAGAAAGCTCGGGTCCCAGCATTAGGCTTGGCTCTGTGCCTCTGTTTTAGAGCTTATTTTTCTATGCATGTTGTGCGCCTTGCCGAGTCCGATACAAATAGATTCGCCGCACGTCATCGTCCTACACAGCCACACCACCAACCCCAAACCCCTGCGCATAAAACATTCATCAGAGCGAAAGCACGGCGCTACAAGAAATGGCATTAGGTCTGCGAGTCACTCTGCAAAATCTGGAAATCTCACCCCTTTCTATTAATAGCTTTAATGCGGGTATCATAAAACGCTGGCAGGAAATAGCCTGGAGACATTTTTTTGCCATTATAAATTTTCCAACTTTTCTTTTTCAATAAAAGGGGGGTATTTTTTGTACCGTGACACATAGCCATAAAAGATTCATCCTTTGAATTTTCTCTCCCCCTCTCTTTCTGTCTCTTTTTTCCGCCAGACGCACCTCGCCGCCCCGCCCTCATCTCCTCCCCGCCCAGTGAACGCACACTGATGCGCACCAGTGCGGCCGTCGTTCACGCTCATGCCGCACACTTTCCTCTCTGTGCACTTGGAAAATATACTGTGACAAAAATAAAAAATAAAAAAAGCAGAACAGTTCATCGTTGATCGAACTGGATGTCTTCTGCGATTACAACGTTTGGATTCAGTGCTGGCTTTTTCTTTTTTAATTCTCAACAACTGCGATAACACTTTGAGCTCTTTTTCTTTTATTGTTGTTATTCCAGAGCTGTCTGCTCGTCCCACATTTTTCGGGGAGGTGTCGAGTCTGCTGATCTAAATTTGGATATTTACTGCTGACTTTTTCCTGAAATCCTCATCCACATGACTGAGCCAGGGTACGAGAGGAGACGTGGCTCCCCACCTGGGAAGACCTACGGCTGAAGTTTGAAGGGTGCAGAGCTGTTCGTTTCCCCCACCTTTACTTGCTGGGATTTTGCAATCACCCCAGAAATTTCACAAAATAGCGGATATCTTATCTATCTCTGCGCACGACCGGGAGTCGTTTCGACTTGGATTTATAGCGCTCCAGGATTTCACCCCCATCTAAACCATGAGGACCGTCGTTTTTGATGGTAAGTAGACAATAAGTTGTTTTGTTATTATTATTAAATCGGAGGATTTCGATGGGCTTGTGCACACTGGTTCAATCCACATCGGTGCGTTGTGACAGAACAGTGGGAGAAATAAACCAGCTGCTCTTATTGGAGTTTACTCCGCAGGCTCCACTGTGTTTTAGACAAACTGATGCATAAACCAGGACGACAAAACCAGCTTAATTTGCATTGTGACAACATGTTTCTATGTTATAGGACAATGGCCAACATTAGTTGGGGATGCAAACGACCTTGACTAATTGAGTTATAGTTAAGAATAATCATCTTCTCCGCTGTTTCTGAGCCACACTGTTCTGTTTATGCTGACCAATTTCGCAACTTAACCGAGGCATCCGATCTGACTTTTTTTTTTTTTTTTGATGGAGGCTGCAGATGGTCCGCTTGGCGGCTCACTAACACCACATCCCTCTCCAGCTTCTTGGCTTATAATTAGTGTTTTTGTGGCATCGCCGCTCGCAGGGTGCCGCCGCCAAAGTGAGGGGAAACTGGGCCGCGTCGCTTTTGGACTGGTGTCTGGAGGTGCAATAATGAGAGCGCGGACGCGATCCCATTCCCGCCAGAAATGGTTAAGAATTTAATTCCCTGGCAGGGGGGGGAGATTTAAGGGCGGTATGTTGTTGGCAAGCCGAGGGTATTTTTTGTGCGTGTGTGCGTGAGGCGCGCACGTTTGCGCGCGGAGGGAGGAGAAATCGAAGAGGAAGGATGGAGAAGCACCTGGCATGCTTGTCTTCCTGCACCTGCATGTACCCGAGCCTACTTTTGTGTGCAAAAAGCTTATGTTTAATGCAGTGCAGAGATAATAATATGGACATGGTGAGTGCTGCTTGACAAGCAGCACTATGAAATAACTCTCTCTCTCCCTCTCTCTCTGCGTGTGTGTGCGTACCCGTGCGCTATGTAGCCTCTTTAGGACCTTTCCAAGGACAATCACCTACCTTCTCTTGACTGATGGTCATAATGGGGATTAAAACCCAGTCCTAATGTGTTGGAACATACGTTTTTGGTGTAGAGGTGGGGGTTAGGGTTAGGGCTGCAGTAAATCAAGTCAGAGATGGTCACAGATACTGAATGGAAGGCAATATATTGTCCCAATAGAGATAGAAATACTAACTTTGCCTTTTCAAAATAGTTACCATCACTTCATGCTTCATTTCATACCTTTCTGTTTGTTTTTGGTTGTTTTGTATTGGCTTCTTCAGGCACAAAATGGAAAAGTCAGGATGTGTTTTCAGCAAAGCTGCAGAGAGCATAACCACCACTTTAAAAGTAATTTTCTATAATCTTTGGGCAGTCTGCCAAGACAGTGTGGCCATATGAATCCAATAAATAACATCTACAAACCAGAGGCCTCTTAGTTGCTTTAGTCAGATCACATTCAGACATATTTTATAAGAACCAGGAGACCTAAATGAGGAGTAATACCAAAATATATAAGAATAGAATGCAATGCTAAATGTACAGACACTATATATTTAAATTACATTAGCAAGCTTTTTTGTGTTACTTGAACTCTACAAATCTTGTAAGTACTCCACTGCAACAACAAAGTAATGTCATGCATTAGGTAAATGGATACAAAATGGTCTGTATGCAAGTTTGAAATGGAAGAATGAAGGAATGAAAAGAATGCAAGTGGGTTAGGGTTTGACGAAAGGGAAAAATTGCCCAAGAGCTGACAACTGACAATTTAAAGTTGTTATTCTGCAAGGAAATGTTGTTATGCAATGCTCACACGCAATATTGCAATCAGGAGCTTATTCGTAGTTATTTTGGTTTGACCAGAGGTTTGTCACGTTTCATAAGAACCAGTTGGCCCAAATGAGAATAAGAACTGAAATAAAATGAGAATGATGTTATTTAAAGTCCCTGTTCCCCCTCCCCAAGAAAAATATGAATTTGTAACTTTTTTTCTCTTTTTTTATGTGCTTGCTCTTGTCTGTGTTCCTCTTCAGACCATATTCTAGTATAAACCTATGATGTTAAGACTAGTAAATCTTATTTGGACTAAACCCCAGTTTAAATGTGGTCTAGTATATTTTTGGGGGTTAATGGTTTAAAAAGGATATTAACTAATTTTAGGCTAAGCTTAAGGTTAAAGGGTTTAGTATGTACCAGTAATGGTTAAGGTTGGGGATAGTGCTGAAACCTTTTTTTGGATCTATTAAATCACAACATTCCACTCAGAGATAAACAGGTTTTTACTAAATATAGTCAGATAGGGGGAAATAGCAGGTTTGTTTGCACCCATTCTACTCAGAGCAGATGCAGAAGAAAGTAATCTGAAATGAAGATTAAAGCTTTTCCATTTATAAAAGAAAAAAAACCTCCTCAGATTGCCTTTCTTATACACAAGTGTCCCCTGTTGTGTTTCTTCTGTTGAGAAGATTCTATTTGTGGTTTTCTATAAACAGTTGTGTGTTTGGGGCTACACTTTAAATTGGTTCCATCATTGTCACTGTTGGCATTCACAGTCAGATGCACACAAAGTCTTGACATAGATGTCCATGGACCTCGGACTGTTGATCAGACTTGGAGGTTTGAATTCAGACCGATAGAGTTAATTAAGTGAATGGTACTCAGTATAACATCCTGTTAAGAATAAAGGATATTTGTATTTACGTGTGTGTGTTTACTGTCTAGTTTGTTACATTAGCATGTGCTATAATCCAGTAGCTACCCAAAGTCGTAAGAACACGCAGACTCTCCCTCCCTCCAAACACACACGCAAACACACACACATGTAGAGCTTATGCAACATGCTGTACACACTTTATCTTCCTCACGATGTTCATTACTTGGCTAAAACTGGAGGATTATGGTAAGAAAGCTGCAGATTATTGTGGACCCACAAAATAACTCTGCATCTCACAACTAGGAAAATCAAAGAGGCACATCTGCTTGTATATTCTCTTTGATATGTCACAGAGTGATGCAAATTCAAGTGCACATCCCATCACTGTGCAAAGAATGGCTCTGGGTTCCTCAAACCCTCCAGGCAAGTTTTCATCATCCAACTGCCGTTGTTGTGATTTAGCACCAGGCTACTGACACACACCTATGTCTGATTTCTTTTTTTATTTCTGCTGCAATTATAATTGGTATCCATCTCTCGGGCTCCTGATTTGGCTGAGAAAATATGGCCTGTCGTGTCTCGTGTTTAAAGTGTCAGGGTGAGGAGGGACTTTAATTTACACTCTTTTTCACCCAGTCAGCATATGATCAAATGCCTCAGTGGGAAAGCTGTTGCTCGGGGGTGCCGTTGCTCCCTGTCTACTGCCAAGCAAAGCCAATAAAGTGCAAATGAATGGATAAAACCATTATGGTGGAACTGAAAGCTTTCTCTTCAGGAGTCTTAAACCACAACACAATGAGGGTTTTTTTTATGTCAAATTAGTACATTTTTCCCCCATCCACAAAAACTTTCAGCTTTGTTAAATGCAGGCCACAAGATGGATGCAGAGAACATTTCGCTTTTAATGGATAGAGTGTTTCTAAAAACAAAAACAAGCTCAAAAAATGACTGATTTTGCTGAAGGGGAATTCGGTGAAATCAAACACCAAGTCATAATTTCCCAATGAGACAAGACATCTCAAGCCTCTTAAAAGGGAATGTAAAATTGATCCATCTTAGTGCTTGTATGGATGTTTACACAAGCCCAGGATGAGAGCTATCTGGATCATTTGTGTGCGTGTGTGTGTGTGTGTTTAGTGTTCTGTGAGTTATGGTGAGGTCTGAAGAAGGTGCAGGTAGTAAAACGGAATAAAGACAGAAATATATTTTCCTGCTAAAGTGTCTATTATCAGGATGCTTCAGGATGCTGCAACAATAGTCCAGAAAGATTAGCTGCTACTTTGGGAATGCAGCTTACATACATTTTTCACAATTGTCCATAACCAGCCAATACGACCAATGAGTGCACGATAGTTCAGCACAATAGAGGCAGTCTGCAGGGGTCATAGAATTGTAATGTTGCAACAGTACACAAGACCAGAACCTGGGAAGAATAGTGATCAGTGCTGCAGACACACTGTTTGTTCCTGCTAAACTACAAGATTTCCAGCATTTATTCTCAACTCTTCAGTCTGATTGTCCCGTTTGGTTTTGTGGGATTTAGAAGTTCTAGTGGGAGGAAAAATCTGTTGAAACAGCAGCTATATTGGCAGCTGTATTTGATTAAAATTGTGACAAAATGTAGTTGATGATTTCATTAAAAAATACATTTATATAATTATGACCAGCCATGTTGTTCCAGGATTTCACCACAGTTGCTCAAGGACAAGCATTAACTTTTAGTGAAGCAATTTTTCTACATGCTTAAAGGTGGAAGAGCAAACTTAAGATGTTACTAAACTGTAACAGTTGAGGACTCATCAAGGACTAAGAATCCCAAAGAGCTGTTAAAACCATGATTGCTTTAGAAGTGTAATGTTAGTTGTTTTCTGTTCTGTTCATCCATGATGTTCACCAGTATGCCTGTGCATATTCTTAGTCCTCTGTATGTATTCTAATAGTGACATAAATTGAAGGCAACCAGTCTTTTGCTCAAATTTTTCTGAAAACATTTCTAGACCTACCCAGGAGATTTTTTTGCAGTTGAATAAGTGAGTTGGACTGAACTGCGAGCCTACAGAATTGACATAGACTCCTGGACAGGTGTCAAAACATATTCAGGAAAATCTGAGCAAAACGCTGATTGCCTTCAAGCCTGCTGTAATGTGCACTAGTAGTTCTGTGGAAACTTGTTGGAAGATCTAGATCCTGAAACACCAATTTTGATGAAAGTTTTTTTGACTGATGGACAACAGTGGACTCTCCAACGAAAGCATTGAGTTCAAATCAGTTCAGCTCACAGTATTTATTTTTTCACAAAGAAAATGTCAACAACAGAAATGTAAGATCGAAAAAAATCAAATCCTATATAGGCAGATTTACCTCCAATTGCTTACAAACACTTTTAGTTTAATAATTTAATCCTGCAACCCATAATGTAATGTAATGACAATATAACCATAAAACTATGCTTATAATATATTAGTTATAATATTATAAGCATGTGTCTTATAGTTATAACATGGTGCAGAAAAATCCAATTTATTTTGCCATCTAGGAAAAACATAATAGTTAAGAAGGCCAAGTGGATTGTACTCACTCACTGACTGCAGCAATTCCTCATACTGAGATGGCATGTGGCGGTAGTGGAAAGGAACAACTCCCTTTGAAGAAAGGGAAGAAACTTTCAGCAGAAGAACAGAGCAGACGAACATAAAACACCAGCCCATTTGTCCAAGAGGGTTTCCGATGTTAAAGGAAAAGCTCAGAGTTAATGGCAGAGTGGATCACTTAATGGCTTCAGACTTCAAGAGTACTTTTGAACGGCTCTGATTTCTGTGCTTATTTCGATTTAATAATCGCTCTGTTTTGGTTTCACAAAACCTCTTCGTATTTTTAGGTTTCACAATATAATGATGGTCATTTCTCAGCAGAGAAGCATCCACACACATATACAAAAACACATTAAGACTTAAGTTACTTACATATGCCTACAATACACAACTAATTTAGTTAAAGAATGGAAAATGTTACTCTTTTTTTTGATTTGCCCAAATCAGTGAACCGGTATACCAGTTGAGTTAAGGCAGATGCATATTCAATCTGTCTAAATCTGTCTGATTTAGAAGCCTGTAAAAAGTTTTAATTCCGCTAATGTCTAAAATGTTGAGTCTATGTAATGGACTGCTGGTTAAAATAAAATGATCTGCAGGGAGTTGTTAAATCCAAATAAGAAGATTTAGTTCTTGCATGCAATTATTCAGCTACAAATATGGCAGTATTTATTTTATTTTATTTTATTGCACACATGAACTGAGATTGCTGAAACTAAAATCCCCAATCAAATGTTACTTAGCAGTTCATAATATATATATAATGTAACAATCATAACAAAAGGAGCAAGCAGTGATTCATTTACTCCATTAATTTTAGACTTTTATCTTGTTTATGAGATAAAGTCTCTCACTCCCCTACATCTTTATCCCAAAATAAAAAATTTTGACTTAGAAAAAAGAAGAAAATTCACTAATATAGTTGACTTTCAAAATATCCTTATATTAGGGACATTTTCTGATTTCTTATTTATTTTCAGCTAATCTCTTGGTCCTGGCCACATTTAAAAGATTATTTTTTGTTAAACATTTTAACAAAAAATATTTAAGTTAAACTGAAGAGAGAAATAAGCAAAAACAATTACAACTTTAGACACTGTCAGGTAGAATCCACTACAAATATTTTTTTTCCCAATTTATTTTAATTAATGGGAAATCAAGCACATTATTAAAGGTATAAGTCGGTGGGTTTGCACCGTAACTCCAGCACATATACCTTATTTTAGATGCATCCACTAAAAGATGAAGCATCTTTCATATCCTGCATCATTTGATTTCTACATGTATTTCCAACTTTTTTGGGTGTTACCTTTCAGCTGATGACCAACTGCTAATCATAGTTATTTACATTTGCCATTATCTCTTTCACCAGCTTTTTTAAAAGCAAACATTATACACAATATTGATAGTTTTCCTATGTTTCTGCCAATATGATACGTTTTTGATTTTCTGGTATTAAACAGCATGTAGTGTGTGTATATTACTGAGAGCTATAAGCAACTAAAATCTCAGTATTAAACAAACAAGTTTGATAAATTGACTAGAAATCAGTAAACATACAAGTAATATCCCCAAAGCAATTTTCCAAAGACCTTTGTAAAACCTTGAAGCTTTATTAGCATTGAGTCATTATAGTCAGTCTTTAAGAAGGAAAAGGAGAAAATTTCAGGGATTGTTGGATTAACCAACAATCATTTAATGTGTTTGCTTTCTGTCTTGATGGCAGTGATTGTTGAGAAAAAGCAAACACACAAAAAAAAACAACACTGGTCCAGGAACACAGAAAGTCTGAGTTCATAAAGGTAATTGCAGCAGCAGCTCAGTCAATCAGTCTGTGTAGAAAGTAAAGGCAGTTAAAGAGCAACAGGAAGGAAAAACGTACATATAGTTAGTCACAGCAATATCTTTCTCAATGGCTCTGTTCAATGAGATATAATTAAGACAGTTATTGGGGTAATTTTTCTTGCTTTTTAATTAAAATAACGTTTCCAAGGTGAAATAGAATTTTAATGTGCAGGAAATTTACGAACACAATCCACTGTACAAACAAATAATTAAAAAATGATGTAATACAGTATTTATAGCTCCCCCATAAAAACAAATCACTACCTCTTTCTTTTCTCGCATGCAAACAACTATCCAAAGTGTAATTGCGTTTTAATCCTCATTTAAAATCTCATAGAAGTGTTGACATTTTAAGTTTTAACATGTCTAATAAGCCACAATTACAGCAGGGGCATCTGTCAGGGTCGGTATCCTGCATGTTTTGATTCTCTCCCTGATGATGGTTACTATCTCCTCAATGTACAGATGTTTGCAAGAGATCTGCTAATGAGCCAGCCATTATTTATCCAAGTATATTGATCCAGGGATGGAACCAAAATATGCTGAATATCAACCCCTGAGGGCTGCCTTCGGAAACCCCGGATTTACAACCTTTGCTTTCATCCTGCATATGGACTTGGGAAGTTACATAAAGGTGCAGAAATAAACACTCTGTTCTACTTAAAAATAGAACATCTTTTTATAGATCACCGGTTAATGGGATCAGCAACACATTTGAATTTGCCTAAAATGTGTGCTGTTGTATAGCACAACCAGTACATACGTGCAAGAAAACTTTTTTGCAAACATTTATGTCAGATTGTATCCATCTTCGTATGGATTTTTCAGTGGTTATAGGATAAGGACGTCAATACTATGTGCTGCAAAGCTAGGGGGTATTAATGCCTCAGTTCCAGTGACAGACTGCTGCGAGCTATCCAGGAGTGGATCAGCTATGTTCACTGCATCCTGATGAGCACACTGCTTTGGGAGCTTCTTTAATTGGCCGCACCCTTGAAGTAGCACTTATACCGCACAATCACACATACACATCCTCAGCAACACACACAGATACACAGATGCATGCTGGCCCCAGATATCCTTGGAACCCACTACTCTAGGTTATCCCATTCTTCCAGCCCTACACCGCTAATCAGCAAGACAGAGGAACTAAGTGGATAAACGAGCGAAATTCCATTTGTTTATACACAGGAAGCTGAGGGGTGAAATGTAAAGCAGTCGAAATGGAATATGCTTTTCCCCCAGATTGCCAGTCCTTAATCCTCTCTGTGGGTTATTATTGTGCTGTTAGAAAATTTGGAGAGACAACCTACTGAGAACATGCTGCACCCCCACCCCCACCAGAACACAAGCGCACACATACACCATCAATTTATTTCTTAATATGATAAAAGGAAAATAAATGTTAGCTCTCATCTTGAGTAGGCTGTTAAATAGGGCCAACTAGATGAGTTAGCGCAATGAATGCAATTTTAGGATGACGCAAGTGGACTCACTTGGGGCTATGTATTTTTATTTTCATAAAAATCCGCTGGATCATAATCCCTCAAATCCTTTAGTGGCTTTACCCCCAAACAGTAAATATATTAAAAATACCCTGACAATACTGAGACATAAATTAAATAAACCTCAAATTCAAGAATAAAAGCTGCCCATCTGAGTGAATGTGCTTCTGCAAAGGATTCTGTTATGGCAGAGACATTACATGGTGTGAGCTTCTAATGTGCACAAAGAGAGATGGTTAATTTGTCAAACACTTCATCTAGTTCTGTAGTGGAGGGAACATCTTTCAGTTCAGTCTGTTCTTTCATGGCTATTCTCTGACAATCCTTGAACCAGTGGCCTCTTTTCTATTTGTGCATCCTGAAAAGTTGAATGTCATTTCTAATCTTGTTGCAGATATGGAGGTGTGCAAATAGCTACTTGAACACCGGCGATGCTGATTATACCACAGTGGGAAGTGACTGATGGTCTAGTAAATTGTTAATTAGGCAGAGCAGAAGCTGCTCTTAAATTAGATGTGTGAATGGATACATTGTCAGCCTTATAAGTCAACCCGTCTTGGCTCCTTCTCGTGCGGACTGCACTGCCATTCAGATGAAGAAGCTCACTGACCCAGGATATGAGCAGCGCCAGAGTGAAGCCAGGATTGAAGATAAATACCAAGAGATGGAAAGAAAAATGCCTTATAACCATCAAAATTATACTTTAAGTAAAATTTAAAATGTATGTCTGTGGCTCAATACAAAGCTATGAATGGTTCCATCTCAATTTGCCTCTTTACTTATTTATGCTTCATTTCATACCTATGCGTCTTTGGCCCATCCTTTGTATCTGCAAACAACCCATTTTGTTGCCTTGTGCTCAAACGATTGTGTATAAATTTGTATGTTGTTTTAAAGTACTTTCATAAATTCCGGGAGGGGGGGTAGAACCCAGACACCTATTTTTTTTTCAGGTCTTCATATTCACGGAAATTTAAAATAAGTCATGTCAAAGGTATTTTAGAAAAGTTAACTATAAACTGATTGTACTTTGGTAGCAGGATTAGGCCCCGTTGCAATAAGTCGGCTACATACAACTTTGGTTTCATCCAAATATACATCACTGTTTTTGTCTTTTCTTTTTAAAATCTTTTGGCATAGTAGCCAAAATAATATGTAATCTGACAGAAAGGGTGCAGATGGGGAAAAGACATGTGGCAAAGGAATCATGAGCATCTTGTCACATCTTGTATTTGCAACTCTGCAATGTTTAACACAGTACAAGACCATGTAACACTGTTGGGAACTTGGTAACACTTCACTCAAAATAGAAAATGAAATTCATCTGTATTCTGTAATTTTAACATGTTAAACTTTTTAGATTAATCACACGTATTAAGAGGTTAATGTTGACAGCGGTATACTAGATTTTCATCAGGTGATACCTTTTGTACATACACCAATGAATGAGGTGAGTTGCAGGTGGGAGCAAAGGATTTGTAAAGCAGGAAAGACATAATCCTACAACAGCTAGAGGGAAGTAAGACACTCTAAACATACTCGGAAACATAACAGTGGAATCAGAGGAAATCCCACTTGTCTCATAGTAAGAACAGCCTATAACCTTCACTTTGCCAGAACACTTAGGTTTATCTACATGTAATTGACAGGCCAGACCCCACAAAGCAAAACATTCCACAAAGTAACAGAGTTGCTTTTAAGCTGCTGTATAAATCTTGTGTCCAGGTGATTCAGGTTTTGCTCACATTCATCTAGGGGCTCAAAGTAGGCTATTCTTATTTAAATGCAAATCTGACAACCCTGCTTCATCTTTGCTCTCCTCCGTCCCTGTGGACTGTGTGCTAAATGCATATTCTTCCATATTCTGTATATTGCTCTCTTACTGCTGCTTTCTCCAACTCAGCTTACACTGTGTTGATCAATCTTCTTTTTATAATTCTATTACCGTTTCACCCTGGAACACCTTGTTGCTATTTCTGTCATCACTCTCAGGTGTAAATGCTGATTATCTTGTGTAGATATCAGGCCATGGCAAATTAAATGTGACCACAACTAGCCTGCCAGGACGTCCATTATAATGATATCTGTAATCTGCTGGGCTCAGGGGAGGCAGTGGGGAGGGTTGGAAAGATAGAGGGAGGGTAATGTGAGGGGATTTATTACGGATCTGGAGGCTGGCAGGAAAGAGGCAAGCATGGACTTTAGCCACTTAGCCCACAATGGGTTTCACATCGACCATATGTTATGCATGGCTTCAGGATTATGTGAACTAGAGTTCCTTCCAAGACTGTCACATCATCAGAAGATGAAATTAGAAAATTGTGCATGATGAGTTAGTTTTCCCCTTCTATGTCTTTGACTGTTTCAGTCAAAAAGTTGTACTGTTCAGACATGTTCCGTATTCATATGTTTCTGAATCATAATTGGAGGGATCCCGATATTTGCAAGTAATTCAGTACCTTATATAAACTTGAAAACTTTGCAGCTTTAAAGTGCTGTTATGTAAAATACTATATTTCATTTTCTATTTCAGAACTGATTGTCTGTCAGTTCTTTTTAAAACTGACAATCTGTCTTAACCAAACTTTTCACATTTTTGTCTGTCTACTATGAAGCCCCTAAGGGGACATGGAGAAAAAAAAAAAAGGAACGAAATCCCGACTTACTTTCTCGAGATCCCGACTTTTTATCTCGAGATCCCGACTTTTTATCTCGAGATCCCGACTTTTTATCTCGAGATCCCGAGATCCCGACTTAGTTTCTCGAGATCCCACGGAAAAAAAAAATTAAGTCGGGATCTCGAGATAATAAGTCGGGATTTCTTTCCTTTTTTTTTTTCTCCATGTCCCCTTAGGGGCTCCGTAGTCTACCATTTAAAAATCAGATAAAACTTTTGCTAGTTCTAGCTAAAGATTATGCCACTCAGTCTTCATTTTTTACTGTTGTTTCTGATTATTCATCTACCCCATGCCCCCTTTTTAATTTTTTTCTACACCTGCACCCTCATAAAACCACAATGATTTCTCTGTTTCTGTGACATTCATCCCTTTGCAGATGAAATTTCTATATAATCATGACTGCTTTTTGAGTTAACCAAAAACCATAGCTCTTACACACTTAAACTCCATTAAAGCTGTTCTTCTGAACCTTGCTGAAAATCAATTCCATGCTGATGCAATTTGTCATCTGGTTGGTTGTTCCTGGATTGCAGCATTTTTCCCCTGAAAGCCATATTTCTAATAACATTTCGAGATAGTAATACCCTGAAATGTTATAGTTTGTAAGTGGTATAATTCCACATTTCATGAGATGTCAGAATAAGAGACTACACATTTTGAGAGACGGTCAAAACCCAAAATAATGTGTACTTTAAGGAAAAATAAGCTATAATGCTTAAAAACTGATTGTATGACTTAAAAGTAGCAAACAGTAGTTCTAAAGTCAACCTTAAGTGGAATGATGACAAGAAGAGATATCTGATGAAGCACAGAAGAATGACAAACTGACGTACATTGGTTTGACTGTCTTCACGCCCCCATATCTGGAGGTCTGCGGGAGTAAACATTTTTTTCCACTCCTGCGGATTTCACATGCTTGTTCTCATGCCTGTTCATGTTTTCAGCAAAGCACATCATCACAGCAATTATCCCAGGGAGAGAAATGAGCCCTGCCAACTCTCCGTTTCTGAGCTGTAAACAAATTATGCTGAGGGGGTCTCAATGATATCTGTATGAAAAACAAAGTAGTCTGAAGTCAATTCAGTCCCACTGTGCTGTCTCAGGGCCTCAACCAGCAGATTCTTGTGGGAGTAGAAATTGCCAACAAGGAATGAGATTGGCTGTAATATCAATACTTTTTGATCTAGTCGGTATTTTTAGTCACTGTATTGCTGTTCTTCCATTTTACATCTGTCTTCTAAAGTGCACCCCCTTCCATTTGTTTGGGTAATGAGTGTTGACAGATCAGCATTTCCTCTGTTAGCATAAATCAAAGCCAGAAATTTCCACCTGGCACTTTAATTAAGCACTTGATGAAGTTACAACTGGCATATGCCTCTTTAAACTTAATGCAATTTAACTTGATCCCAATAAGTCAGAAAAGGTTAATTTTTCTGACATTATTTTGTAAGTAACAACCCAACTTGCAGCTTGCATTTAAGCTCATTTGTATTGTGGAGATTTCTGGTGATTTAGCAATTGTATTAAGGGTAATTGACAGGTTATGTTTTCTTCTTTTCTGCAGCCGCGCTGAAAGGCATTAGCATATTGAGTTTGTGCCTAGCTGTTAAGTATTTCCCACCTTGCATTTAAAATGCATTACAAGAACAAGCGTCTATTGAAACTGTGAAATATGAGACAGGACAGTCTTCCTCCCCTTTTTGTCTGCACTCTCACACATATTTCAGAAGTACCAATGTAGCATCCAAGTACATATATATGAAAGTAAAAGAAACGTGACTGCCTAAATCTGCTGTTGTTTGCTTGCTTACACGAGGCTTAGCAGGTGAACAATATTTCTAGTAGTGAAAGGTTCATCTTACTCTCCTATAATTTACTCTGGTGAAACAGACCAGAAATTACTTTGAATTCTCCTGCAGGTTAATGACATTTGTGACTCCACAAAGCCCCTGAATCCTGTTTACTGATTCTTAATCATGACAAATCAGAATGGAAAACCTAAATCTGATATTCACTTGGAAAGAGTTGCAATCACAACAAAACAGACTTTGAAAGAAAAGAAACAGCACGATAGAAACACCTTTCACATCCTTTGATGCCCAGGTAAGAAGAAAATATATCTCAGAAATCTGTGTGACCCTTTGATCAGCATTGTCTCTGAATAAAGGTTGTGCCCATGTCTCCGTAGTAACAAACTGCCACGCAACACTTTCAGGTTCTAGCTTACACATAAAAACTTCTTCCAATAAGTAAGTTACCCTTTCAGTAACAGTGGAAACATTGACTGAATGTTATGGAGCGACAATGTCCATCAAAAGCTTCCCTGAATTTCACTACCAGGATGAAAAGTATCCATGGACAAACTGGGGAAGCATAAATTGTACATCAGATTTTTACACTTTGGAGTCCTATCAACCTCTTGACAGATGTGCCTTTTCCAAACTTTCTAGCTTTTATTCTGCCCATATTACCAAAGCACCAATCGTCTACAACCTGTGATTTATGGTCTGTGTTTCCTGCAGCTCAGGTGATCTTCTGTCAAATTACTTGTGTCTCAATTGTTCAGTAATGTCCTTGCTTTTGCTGTAATCTGCAAAAGCTGCTAGAAGTAAGAGCACAGATGTTAAAAAGTAACATTTTTACAACATGTCAATATGTACTTCTGAAGGAATAAAGCCCCAAATTATAGAACATTATTTCTTGTTATAAATTTAATATCAAGACTGGTAAATTTAAGTTATTTTGTTTCTTACAGTAATCTTATTAAATAGATAGCTACACTATGAAGAAATTCAAGAGTCACAGCAGCAAACAACAAAATTGCTTACAACAATAAACAACTCACATTGAGTTGGCCATCTGTGTGTCATCTGTTTTCATAAATCTTTTTTTTATTTTTTATATGTATATATATATGTTTTGTTGTTGATTTTCAATCTATTCAAAAAGAAGATTAAAACACTTGGAATTAATTCCTCTCTGTTTCATCCAAGTGATGATGTGAAAGATGTGAAGAGGATCTGGGTCAACCCACATCTTTGCCAATTTGTCCACAAGTTGCTTTTTTTCAACCCAGCTCCATTTTCTATTTTAATCCCAATAAGTCAGTTGCTCTCTACTGCTGGTCAATAATTTTAGAAAAAAAAATTCACATTGCTTATGGAGCCTGTAGACTCTTGATCAAACTAAAATGAATTAGGTAGAAGGAAATTGGGTTTTCCTTCTACCTAGGGAAAACCCAATCTGCTGGGTTTCCCTAGATAGAAACATTTTGGACTAATTTGAATATTTATGCAAGATAAATATAAATTGGAATATATGCATCAGTGAATTTAAATTATTTTTTTTATAAAATGCCTCAAGATATTTGTTGTGAATTGGCGCTATATAAATAACACTGAATTGAGTTGAACTGAATTTACTGCATTCACACAACCAGTATATGTCAATATTTGAACAAAAAGACATGCAAGAATAAAAAAAATCAACAGAAAATGAATATAATAAAAGGCAACATTTTTAGAAAGTCAAATGTCTATCACACGCTTGGTTGAGCTGTTAATGGCAGCTTCAATTCCCATCAGTTCTATCCATGCTTCATTCTGTAATGGATAGAGGCTGAGTCAAACCCTTAGCATCATGAATAAGAAAGTATAAACAGCCATTAGGCATTTCTGTATAGAGAGCACAGTGCATCAGTGCTCTGCATACACAGCAACTGGCCAGAAACAGAGGAACAGGAGACTGGAAACTTTATTACAGATGGGAATAAGCGATTAGACACAGGCCCTCTCTACACCCATCTAGATATTTTACAAGGTCTTCTACTTTCCTTCCACCTTACATTCACTTGCAAACAGTTTTTGTATCAAAGTCAATGATTTTTTTGGCCATATCCACAATATCACTCCTATGTTTTTAAATTTTGCAAAACAGATCTGCTCCATTTTCAGGTGTTTTTTTAAAATGTCTGCTTCTGGTTTATACATGTCGACTGGCTGTCCAGAGGGCAGTGAACGCAATAAAATTAAGGCTCGCTTGGCACATGCCCACACAGGTTTTCTGGCCTAGAAACCACAACAGTGGTAATATGTGTGTGTTTTTATTTTATTTATCATTCAGAGTCAGCACACTGTGCTTTCCTTAAACTTCAAAAGTAAGATGAAGATGTTAAGGACTGAGAGGAAAAGGAAATAGCGCAAAGGAAAACCAGGATTTTTGTTGAAATCCTAGACTGTAAAGATTTTTTTTTCTTTGAGAAAAGAACTTATCTGTTGTATGTCTATATATTTATATATAAATAGATATAACTCTCTCTATAAAATTGTGTGTGTTTTTTCTAGTTCCAAACCTATTGGCAAAGCAGTCAGTCAAAGCAGAAATTATTTCAATTCATTTTAAGTTTCTTGTTTTTTCTACTCATAAAAGCAAAAATCAAACCTTTTCTCCTTTAGTCGAATCCAGCTCTTCTCTTTCAGTAATCTCAGGCATGTTTTCATTTATATTGACTAGAAAATGGCTCCTTTTTTTTCTCCTGGTAATGGGCCCTGCTGATACCTCATCGGTGGAAACTTTTTCCAGATTATGTAACTGCAACTGAAACAGCCTTACTGTAACGATCCCTCTGTCAGTTAATCATCAAACTAATTATGTTTTTTTTTTTTTTCATATCAGCAGCGAGTGAGTGCTGCCTGTATGTAATTCCTTCTTTATCACAGAGTGGGTTTATCGGCTCTCCGCTGTTGCTGTGAGAGCTATCCTCTTGTGTGCCACCTTCTCAATGAGATAGAGTTGGAGCCGAGCATATTGGGACTGTATTACAGTATCGACTCCTCATCCACTTAAATGGAGAATAAGCTCCTTTTACAACTAATTAGGGCCATTAAGGGAAGGAGGGAGGAGAAGGGGTGCAAACGCTAATGCAGTTTTGCACAGATAACAGAAACATTGGCTCATTTTAGCGGCAGGTCAGGACAGGAGTAATTAACTGCTTATTAAAGTCGCAGTGTGACTTGTTCGTGACTCGTCAAGATGGTGGCCTGGGCATAGAGTGCTGATATGGGTCTCATCGAAACTGTGACTCATTGCTTCCCAGACTTCCCACTATTTGGCTCAGACACGTTGCTAGAGATTCACCTTTTAAATAAAATCCCTGGCAATATGAGAACAGAATAACTTCAGATGATTTCCTTCAATAGAATTTAATGAGAGAATGTGCTTTTAGCTTCATTAGTGAGTAAAGGTTCAAGTCTATGCATTAAATTCATATGAGAAACGAGACTCATGTAGGGACAGACACAAATCTCTCATTAAATAAAAGATGAAATGTGATTTTTCTGCGTTAGGCAATGTGTTTTTCTACTTCTGCTTTTAGAAGGAACGTGTCTCTGCACATATAAGCGCCTTTGCTGAAAGTTGCTTTGGAACAACAGTCTAATGTAACCTTTGGGAAATTACATGTTACATCATCAAAATTAACATACAAAATTGTCTATCCAGTTTTGACCTACAATGTTCCAAGTTGTGTGTACTTTTTCCCCATTATCATAATCTGCCACTCTAATGGAGGATTATGCAGGTTAAATGCATGACGGACTTGCATAATAGCTACTACGGTAGAAAAATAGTTATTTCGGAGCAGCCATTAAGAGACTAGCAGACTAAAAGCATAAAGTGTTTTGTTTGCACTTCTTTACGTAAACATATGCTTATCACACTAAACATAATGTTCATTTATATTTCTGAATATCCATCGAGATAGGTGCAGTCTGTTTCTCTCTGTGGGGTAGGATGTACAGTTAAGCAGAAATTGCACAGAAATAAATATTCATTTTCCAGAAGTTGATTAAAAAGACAAAACAAAGCCTGGTTTCTGCCACAAGAAGCAAGATGAAACAAGATTGCTTTAAGAGTTCCTCCACCTTAGGTAAGCTGTTGTTAAGCTGAGTGTGCGGTTATATCTCATCTACTGTGCTGCATACAGGAAGACAGGAAAGGGAAGGGAAATAAGGCCAAGCCATTCTCCTGGCATATCGACTCCTTCTTCAAAGAGATTTTAGCAGAGCACCAGTTTTTCTTTTATCTTCCTTTAATTCCAAGGATGTTATCCCAAATTAAAATGTAATGTGACCAAAATAAACCCAAAACACAAAGAACTAAAAAAAAGGAGCTTGCACAAATAAACTGAAATAATTCAAGTCATATTTTCCACTGCTACATTCTAACATTTCTGACATAAGAGTATGTTACAAAAAAAAATAATAATCAGGTTGTAATGGATGAATATTCATTCGTGGCACAAGGACTCCCAATAATAAAACACCATGATATCAAAATGAAGTGTGTTTCATTGCTATTATCACATGGCTTTGTTAACACCACAGTAAGAAAACAAAGAAGCTTTTGGCAGTTAAAAGCCACTACCAGGCTAAAACTCTCATTGCCCAGCATACATGTAGTAGTTGTCACGGACAGTGCAGCAAAATAATTAACACATTAACAAAAGACAAAAGAAACGCACATTGGTATGCCTGTTCGTCATTTTATCTCAAGGAACGTCCCGGTATGGTCCAATAAAATAAATAATCTTCTCAACGTGTTTGGAACTACAAGTCTTATTTTGATGTTTTCCATCTAAAAGTCAGAATTCCTGAGGAATCTGTAAAGGTCTCTCCCACTGCAGAGCACCCACTTCAAGTCAAAGAAAAATTGGAACATATTAGCTATGACATTATTTTTTTTCTCAATCTACATCACAGTGTGCCTAAATGAATTATGCGGGCAGCTGTTTACCTTTCAACTACTGCACTTTGCTCAGGCAATTGGGGCAATCATGGTAACACCTACACTTTCTTGACTATTTTCAAATTTTTTTTTCTTTCCTCTGGTTAAATTTAAAATTCTTCACTTACTTGTTCCATACTTTTTTAGTCTAAATCTGCAGGGAATAGGAAATAGTTTATTCTAGATCAACTGCACCAAACTGCAAAACATACAGTATGACTGCAAGACAAAAATCCTCCTTCTCTCTGCCACTCAGCGCATGTTTATGTATTTTAAAAACCTGTCATTTCTTTGAAAGTTTTTTTTAATTTTTTGAAATATTCTTTTTGCCCCTGTTTGTATCTTAAAACAAATCCCATCTTTCAAACCCACCCCCTTGGTGAGGTATACATCCCCTGCATTGCCAGGCAGCAGGAAAGGCTCGAGTGTCACCACAGTTTCATAAGTTTTTCAAAGAAACATTTCAGCTGCCTCTTCCCCGGACGACATTGCTGTCACCGACATGGCATGTTTAAGATAAAACGGGAAAAGAGACCTTGGAAAATGATCTAGCGGGATTGGTGATGGTGCTGAAGATCAGACAGCAGCGGAGAACCCTGGGAACTGAGAAAGGCAGTTTAAAAACGGGAATAAAAGCATGCATGCTAATGCCACTCTCTGCATTATGGTCTCTCTTTTTTCTGCTACTTTGCATAGTGATCTTTTCTCAAGGTTTAGATTTCGCTTTATTTACCTCCTCCATTTTCACACTGTTTCAAGCTGAGGTTGGTGCCTTTCAGTGGTGTCAATCGATCATCCTTATTTCTCACACAGCTGCCTTTACCTTGGTATCAACCTGATAAAGACGTCCGAACTGCACAGAATTAATTTTCCTGTGATATAATGTGGGTAATAACTTTTCCAGCATATTGATTTGGCTAATTGACTTAGAAATAAGAGTACTAAGAAGATAAATGACATGGTGCCTTTATTATATTTACGCCATTAGCTGCGTACTGTACCGGAGTGACTATTGGAAGAGCTGCTCAGATGGGTTATCTATCTGAGAGGAGTTGATGAAAACAGATGAACGTGACTAATGTTGACTGTCTGCTTTTAGAAAGAGGGTTAGATCATTTGTAACAAATGACTCTGAGAGACCCATGTGGCTATAAATCCTGTTATACTCTGCAGTTGTGCCTATTTATTATGTCTTAAAAACATAAATTGTATTAAATCGGATAAAGCATTGTCTAAAACAAACAGTACCTCATTTTCCTTCTCCTTGCATGAGGTATTCTGCTTTATCAAGCAAATTGGTGAACTAAAACACCTAAAGGGTAGACTTTTCTTAAAGTATTATACATCTGGGTAACAGTCTTAAGCATAACTTAGATAACCGGACTATATAACCATAAAAGCTTATTGGTCGTTGGCCCACTTGTTTTGGGCAAATTGCTCCCTTTAAAATTCATTGGCTTTTTGAACTTGCAAAGTGTACCTCGAAGCATTCAGGAGGTATTTTTAAAATAAGTGCAATGTGAAAAAGATTTGACTTGACTTGCGTTGGGGAAAAGAAAAGAAAAGCAGTGTTGAACTGCAGGGTTGGAGGTTGGACAGAAAATGTCAAAACACAGCTCCATAAAAGAAAGCATGTCAGATGCTGGCATGTGTAAAAAGTCTGCATTCCCACCAGCAACAAAATGCTTCTGAACAAGGTCCATAATTCCCCAGGAGCAAGACAAAAAAAGGGGATTCAAAGAAACGCCAGGATAGTAAATAGGTGCAATAACACAACACCTGCTGCTTTGACTGTCCTATTCATAAGTTAGCCTGGGGAGCTGAATGTCCTCGCTGCACTTAATGGGCAAAAATGGTCTATTAGTTTTATTTTTTTATTGAAAAATATTCAAATATCATCTCTTTCTTAAGGTTATTAACAGATGTTGCTTAAAGTAAAATTGACTATCTGAAATATTTACCTTCTTGAAACCTTAAATTGTGCAGAATTTTCACTTGTGCTTGGATTCAAAATGTCAGAAATGTGTGGAAATAAAAACGATATACAGACTGACACACATCTGCAGAGAAATAAACCTTTTCAGGTTCTGATTTAAATTGTAATTATCAGATGAAGTTGAGGAAAGGGTCTCTCATGGAATTAGGTTAAAGAGTATTCCACTCACCTCCTGGGACGAGTAAGATGATGATTTCGAACAGATGGCATCAAACTGTAAATGATCTCAGAAAGTTGCAACTAGATGAATAAAGTCGTGTTAAGCTGCATGGGGACTGGGATATGCTGGAGTTATGATTAGGAATAAGTTAAAAGGAATTTATTAAAATCGCAGAGTATATATCACAAATATACAGTAAACCATAAGATCTAAGTTATGTTTGGAGGCCAGAATACCAAACACCAGCAATCCCAGCCAACTATTCACTGAGTGAGGATACTGCATTACCAACTTACCATGGTAACGTCACCTGAGCAACGTTACCTTGCAACACAGTTACTTAGTGACTTTGTTGCAATAATTAGTATTCAGATCCCAGTGATGGTTTGGCCCTTTTCATAAAATTGCAGTGAGCAGCAAATTTATTGACTTTTTGTGGAGTTTTTAGAGACTTTTGGAGACTCGTGGGAAAGAATGTATTGTTTTACTTTATTCAATGTGCAGTAGGAGGCCTTGTTGTTTTGCAGCACTCCCTCCAAGCTGCTTTGATTTCTCCCCTCTGCATCTAGACTGCAATTAAAAATGAGCATAACCAAATCCTCTATTACAAAGCACTTGATGTAAATGTTCTTTATTTAAAATAATTATTTGCTCTAAGATAAATCACAGAATTTCTAAAGAGATAACATTGAAAATAATCCTGTATAAGTAAAAAACCAAAAAGAAAACAAAACAAATTTTTTTTTAAATGCAGATATTTAATAAATACATTTCAACTACCCATTTTTTATGAGTAATTCAGAGAGGAAAGTATGGAACTGGCACATTGCAAAAGCAAATTCAAATCTGGTGACTTTTAGGGCACTTTGCTAGTATTCAGGATATTTCAGCAGGCCACCATCTTTATTACCACATCACATTTGATAGCTGACATTAGCCATAAGCTAACAGCTATCAAATATGTCCAGTCAATTGTTGCAACCAGCATTTAGTCTGTTATTGTTAAATTTCACATTTTAATCAACATAAAAACTCAGAGTTAAAGCTAAAGAAAAAACAAAACTGTAGTAAGAGTGACTTGCTGTGAATTGAATAAAGCTAACTTTATTATCTGACGTCTTTACTCCTTTAGATTATGGTTATTCATCCCGTCATTTCTTGCTCTCTTTTGCATGGCCTGGAATAAAGTAGGATAGTCTTTAAATATAAATCTTCTTCATAAATTGTAGCTTAGTAATAAGCACTAGCTTGTGAATATAAATTTATGTGATAAGCTTTTCTCCTTCTCTTACTCAAAATCCTACATGTAAGTGGTCAGCTTTGAATCAATTCAGCATGCTCTTCCCAGTTCAGCCTCACTTACCAGTCCTTCTTTCCCAAACAACATGGTCACCAAAGGTAGAATTAGAAAGAAAGAAATGACTAAAAAGTATTAGGGTTAAAAAAAAGGTCTTACCTGATTTTTTATTCGAAGTTTAATCTGTCAGGTGCAAAAACAAGCACTTTTTCTCCATTACTTGACAATGCAACCCTCTTAAATGCTCCAACTGCAGAAATAAATGTACCTGTAAACACATAATTTGTCTTTTGAGTCAATGAAGAATTCAACTGTAAATGCAATTTACACACATACAAGTCAGGTATGAATTTATTCATGACATCAGTGCAGAAGCTCATGAGCAACTTAAGAATACTCGGAGTTGCTAAGTAAGAGAAATGGTCTATATTATTTGCACTTGTGTCTATTTAAAGCACTGCCCATCCATGCTCCCTACTTTTTCTGAGCCACAGAACTGGAGTCCACATGATTGATGTGATCTTGTCTCTCTGACTGACAGAATCTCCTGATGAGCAGATATTTTATCGACTTTGTTTGGGGGAAGAGTGTCAAGTTGCAATGTTCCCAAGAACGCCTAGGTTTCTTTAGGGAATAGACTCCAAATGGTGACCCCAAGTCTGATCTTTAAAATGTCAATTTAAATGTAAGCTCCCATCAGATAAGTTTTCCCGCTGGGATATTAGTCCTAAGCATATGCCAGAAACCAACTGTTCATTTCTAAGTGGAGAGTCTTATTGACAGAAAAGCCTTTTGGATAAATGACATTTGTAAAGGTGACAATTATCCAGTGATATTTTGATTTTCTTTTCACTGTTGGATTCATTCTGCTTGCAACATTTCAACTGGCCCACTATTAGTGAGCACCAATCCTGAAAGCTTCTCAAAAAGCTATGTCCCTTGTGTAACCACACACATAGAACAGGGGAGTATTTTCAGAGCAAACAGGCCTGATGGTACATTTAAGTATTCAAGCGGATTTCCTGCTGTGGCTCACTTATCCCTTCTTTGTGCCTCAGTTTAAGGGGAAAAAAAACATGAAAAACTAGTAATCCATGAGCCTGTTTCTCTTTCCAATAAGGTGAAGGCTTTGCATTTTTATTCACGCCTGCATCAGAAGGCAGTCAGTAGAGAGAAATTTGTGTAACCCAACTTAATGGGTCTCTCCAGCTCTAATGGGCAGTTGCTTATCTTATCTGTATAATATCCTTGTGGTCTAGAGACTATTCTGCACTGTAGGCCGTAACGCTCCTGTCCTGCTCTGTGTCAACCAGCTATCTCTGGTAGGGAACAAGCTGTTGAGTGTAAAACACAGCAGGCAACATAATAAAAAGCCACATAATGTAAAGCTTCACTTTGAAGCAAATATGTTTATAGTTTATCAGTTGGTAATGTTGCCTTGCAGCAAGAAGGTCCTGAGTTTGAATCTTGATTTGGGCTCTTTCTGTCTGAGTTTGCATGTTCTCCCAATGTGTATGAGCGTACATGAGTCAATGCACTCAAGACTTTTGATTTTAATAAACATAAGAAAAATTTGTATTGTTCTTTTAACATTTATTAGCCCTTAAGAGATATGAAAAGTTATAACCTATGATAAAAACAAAATATTTATGAACCACCTCCTCCTGGTAGGTGTTGGAGTCACATAACTCTGTTTCCTTACAGAATACTATAATTAGATTTTGGAAAATAAAATCATTAGGTGTCAAAGATGGCACAAAATGTCCCCATTGCAAATTAACTTTATGACATGAAGGAACAAAATGTGCTGCGCCAGACAGTTGGGTTTTTTTGTACCAGAAAAACTTCAGGCACAAAACTGCACATAACTGGGGCAAATTGTTTGTTTTTCACCAACAAAAGCCGTTGTTTTTACCAGAAAACTCAACTTGCATAGTTGACGTTTAGCTAAAAGTAATTGTGCGTCTTTTAGATGTTGCATCAGCTCCTTGGTGTATTATTCAAAGTATGTAATTCTCAAAGATTGTCTATTTGTTGTGGGCATTTAGACTTCTGATTATGTCCAGATATCGGGGGGTTTGCATTGACTTGTTCTGGGTTTGAATCTCTTCTCCCTTTGAGTGGATCCCATCTACATCAAGTTTGCAAACTCTCCCAGTGTGTGTATGGGTTCTCTCTGGGTACTTGGACTATTGGAAAACATGGATTCTAAATTGCTTTTTACATGCCTGGCTCTCTGACCGGACCTGGGTGTGCTCTACCATCCAATACCCACTAAAGATAAGCATCAGCCGACCTACATTCCTGCAAGGAGGAAGCATGTTTGGATGGATGGCTAAGAATAACCAAAACTATTTTTAAGACTGAAACTCTGATTCCTTGAAAATAAGAAAATTAATAAAAACAGTGGCAGGTGGAGTTACAAAGGCTTTTTCAGGGTAGCCGTTACATAACAAATGATGAATGGAGATGAGCTTTTGTTACTTTACATGTTCGAGGCCGTTTGTCTTATCCTGTTAACATTTGATGCTGTCAGCCTAACAGCTGTGTTCGTATTTCTAAAAGTCAGCTTTTTAAGACATGCAATTTATTCTGTCAAAATATCTTGCAATTAAATGGAAGTGACATTGCGTGTAAGGACAGAAATGACTTGTTATGAACTGAGCCTTTGAAACACCTGCAAACGGTTGCACAAATAGAAAGAGCACTGCAGATATTTCTCTGCACTCACTGATCAAAGTTTATGATGACAGGGTGATATACTGTGCATATAATGCTGGTGTTTGTTCAATTAAACTTCAGGGTTTTTTAACGAGACTGCTGGTCCATTAAACCTTATCCCTCATGCAGTTGAGTCAGATTAATTTTGCACCATCTATTTTCATTTTCATTGTCATTAAACAACTTTATGTTATTTCCATAGTCCAAAACAAACTCAATGTGAAAGCTTTCTGTTTGCTTTGCTGTTCTCACCTTAGCCCTTCAATGTTAAATCTTCACACAATATGTAATCACACTGGCAGGACACAATGGAGGATTTTTAAAAGCTGAGTTGAAGAAAGTCTTGTTTGTGGATTGTATTTTTTTTCAAAATATAAATCTCTATTTATATTTTAATCCTGATCCATTGAAATAAAAGTACATATAAATTTGGTTTGGGTCTTGAAATTTATTCACATATAGTATCTGTCTATCTATCTATCTATCTATCATAACTTGTTCTAACTTTCTCATAATTACTGGTATGCACTGTATTGTTAGGGAAAAGGAATGAACACTAGGGGGCAAGCTTAACCCTGTCTCATGTTCCATGGTGTCTTTTAGTGTTTTTTTTTTCCTCTTCTTGTCTCCTAACACGTCTTTTTGTTTTGTTTACACCCATCACCGGGCTATATGCTTGTTGCATTGTGTGAATTCTCACGTTTTATGTGATGAGCAAACTTCATAAGTTTTATTCCTAGAAATTGATCATAGTGTTTAAGAGTTTATAATGTTCTGATTGGTGGGTTGTTTATATTTCTGGTGGTTTAGAATTAAAATGAATTTCATCTCCAGATCTTTTCCCCTGCTTGCAGATATTGCAATGTCTGTGTTTTTGCAGGTCATCTCTTTAAATGCACTAGCCTTCCCTTGGCCATTTCCTTGTTAAATGCTGTCTACATCCTTCATCTTTCCCACTCGTGTTCTGCCTCACCCCAGGGGTTCCAGCTCTTCCAACCTCTCTAGATAGAGTCCCACTTCTTGCAGGTGTCTCCTTTGCGGCGTCTGACTCAATTTGCATCATTGATGTCTGTGCAGTCTCATCCCCGACCTCCTGATCAAATCCCAGCAGTTGATGAGAGCTTTCATCCCATATTTAGCTTACTCGTGTTTCATGCAGCAGCCGCCTTGCTTCCCACAATTCTTTGCTGGTGTAGGAATAGTGACCGCCTGTGTCTGCTGGACTCTGTGTCTACTGTGTCGGTGTGTTCGTTGTTTGTTAGCAGGAATTGAAGAACAGATGGTGCTCTGCGTTTCCCCCTGCAGAGGGTGAGCGATTCAAAGTGCAGCATCATACAGGATGGGCTTTGCATTGCAGGAATCGCTTCTGCTAATGCATCTACATGTGACTGTAGATGCAGTATGAGTTACTGCATTTTGCCCCACAGAGTGATCCTCTGTGGACATTTTTTAGTGATGTTTATCATACGTGTACTTATAGATTTGTTAATTTCATGTAAAAAATAAAAATAAAAATTCAGAGTAAAAGCATCCGGATTTCTAAATTGTTTCTGATTCACAGTCTTAAGAGGTTTGGGGTTAGTTTTCAGTATTTTCCAGGATGTGCAACAGAGTCCCGCATGATGGTCAGGAGGAAAGAGAACCTCAAGTTTAGTGTTGATTTAACTTTTGTATTTTGTGTCACGCCTTGAACAATAATACAACAACTGAAAATATTGTGTAGCGAATGCCGAGCTTTACTCATGTCCTTTTCTTCCTGCGGCTCCTTCTTGTATCCTCCATTCTATTCCAAGACCCCTTCCTGCTTTTATTCTCTCTGTCTGTGTAGAGTTTTTATATAAAGCATGAAATATCTGCTAAGACGTGCCAAACTTTATCATTTTGAAATTCAGATTTGCTGTATAGAATTGAGAACTCTGGAAAGTTAAGTCTGAAAAATTCTGTCATTTTACAGATGAGATTTCTGTTGTAATATTTGATTGTAAATGTAGGTATACAGTACACATAAATACAGTCCAGTAACTGTGCCAATAAGTCTAAAGACTATTTTTCTAAAACAAATTTTAAACAATCTGTGCTATTCACTATAAATGTACAGAAGGTATTTCTGCCATAGTCTGAAAGCTGTGAAAAAGAAGAAAGGAAGAAAAGAAAGATGGGAAACCTAATGAATGGATGGACGGACAAACAGATGAATGCAAGGATGGATGGATAGGGATAACATCTAATCTGTTCTAATCATATACTTTCCCAAACTGTGTGGAACTCTATATATTGAAAAATATATATCTTGAACTTTTACACATTAGTTCTGCATAATAGTTTTCTTTCCAGATTAAAACTGAACTCTTTCCAACACACAACCGACTGATTCTCAGGAGCTTTCTTTAAGAATACGTCATATTTTGTAAGATGTGATTTATTTTTAAAATGCTCAGTTCACTGTGGGCATTCCTGCTTTAATTAAAATTACATTTGTTGGCATCCTGGACCCACGCAGACTCCCAGCCACGCCCAGCAGGATGGCCAGGGTTTCTGTGAAGGCTCCTTCTCTGGAGACACCTCTTGGCAGAATATTAACAAGGTGGATGGATTCATTTTACTCTGATGACTTAATGCAATTTACTGCCAATGAATGTTGCCACTGATATAACCAAAACACGAGTCCCACACACTTATTTGCTGAGTAATCTACTATTTATATCACCCCTATTATGCAGTGCAGATTCATATCTCCTGCAGCAGGAGTGCATTTTTTAAGTGCTAATGGTCAGCTTGTGTTTTGGCCAATGTCAGCCACTCAGAAATCAAGATTAAAACTCTGCTCAAGATAATCATAACAAAGCCATGGGATTAGTCATTGGAGATAGAGTCAAGGTCCTTGCCCACACAAATAACTGAGCTTTTATCTTAGCCCGGGCAATAATGCTATTAATCATAAATGAAGGTCCATACTCATGAGGAAGCTGTGCAAGTGTGGAGTGTCATGTTTTAAAGGTTCATTTAGAGCTGTGTGGAAACCGTGAGGATTCTCAAAGGTATTCTGTGAGGTATTTTGCAAAAAAAAAAAAAAAAGGTTAATTAAAGCAAGATGTCATTTGTTATTCTTCTTCATGTGTTGGATTAGTTCCAGCATCAGGTTCTTGCCTCATATTGGTGGGTAGTGAGGCTAATGATAATCTGTGGGAGCAAGATTTGTTGCTCAGAGCAGATGCAAAGCTTCACTTTCCTTGTTTACCCCTCTTTTCCGTAGGCGGTTTACCATTGATGCAGACAGCAAGAAATGGAAACGCAAACATAATCTATTGTTAAGCACTGGAGTCTTTCCACAGCTGCTATTTTTTGATGCCTTGTGGAAATGCACTTGCATACCTGTGAACTTTCTGCAGCTCTCTCTGCTGTCTGTTTTCTATGACTCTAAGCTATTTTCCTCACTCAGAAGCATGTTTACAAACATGCCTTGTTCTCTTATAATTTTACTTTTAATAGAGCAAACGTATTGTCTTTTGTGCTGCACATTCAAATCATGCTAACCTTTATTTTACAGTTGATAATAGAGTCTGTCAAAAAGCTCTGAAATTTGTGTGCTCGCATTGGTGTGCACCCCTAAATTAGCATAGTAGAAGTAGTTGGCCGCGTTGGGAGTAAAGAGGAGAGGTGGTGCAGGAGACAGAGATACGAGCTCAGCACAATGATTGAAATCCCTGCCCTTAAGTGATGGCTGCTAAGGTGATCTGGCAGAAAGTGAGAGCCTCTCTAAGCAGAATCTGAACAGACGGAGAGAAGACTGTAAAGGTTTTCGTTTGAGGAAGGATCAGGAGGGATTTCATCCAGCGCCGTCTCTTTTTTGTCTTTCATCAGGGCTGAGTTATGTAGTGCACAAACATTTAGGCATAATGTGAAGAGGCATGTGTAAAAGCCAGTAGCTAATACAAATCCCTCACAAGAACACAAGAGCACCTCCTGCTGTAGATGTAATAAAGAGTCATGGGAGGTTGTTTGGAAAAGCGGATTAAGTTAAAAGACTTAACGTTTTGTATGTCTATATGCCAAGCAGTATGTTAAAGGTGTCAGCTTACATCGACAAGGATAGGAGAACAGTGGTAATAACCTGTTTTCTCAGTTTCCATTTAAACTCATCTTAACAATTGTTTTTTTTTTTTTTAAAACAATTAGTATTTGGAGAATTTATCCACTCTCCATGCTAAGTTCTTGATGTATTACCGTGGTTCCCAAAGATTTTCTTCTGGGCCCCCTATGGATTACAATAAAATCCCAGCCCCCCCCCCCAAAAAAAGTCAACTGGGCACACATCTTTCAACCAGACATAAACCTATACACATATTTTGTTTTCAAACTCCACAGAAGTTTATTTCACACTTCAGATTGCAACAAAATGAAATTTGCATTTCCTAACATGTCATTTCCTTTAACTTTGCAACTAGCTAAAAGAGATAGAAGGAAAACACAGAATTATTTATTCTCAACTGTATCTAATGTCTTAAGATATTAAAATCTAGCGATTTGGGCTAATATTAATATCCGATATTAATATTGCTCGGAATGAAGTAGTATTTGCATTTCTGTTCTACAGAACAGATATTAAAATAATCTGCCACACCATGAAGCATCAACTACAGACATGATGTTGTCAGTGTTTGTTTCTGTGTCATTGTAAATAAAAGATGTATTTTTGACATGAATCTGTTGGTCCATCTGTGTGCCATTACCCTTTCAAGTTCTCAGAGTTCTAGTAGCTTTAGCTGTGGCTAACTTTCTTAGCTTTTTGGTCTTTTTGTTACATGGAAATAAAATTTTTCCCAGCAGGTATCTGTAAATTCGGTCCAAACGTCTTCCCATAGTAACTCTTGTGTTGTTGCTAGAGAGAAGTGGCAAGGATTTATTCTAATGACTAAGCTGAACAGAAATGTCTTCTTTTTTTACAATTCATAACACATCAGTTTTATAACCTGAAAAGACGCCAACAGCAGCAGACTACTGGTTGAGCTAATTTTTTTGTTTCCTTGTACAGAGCATTAAGTATAAATCAGTGAAGCATGGATGGCCAGAGAGTTCCATTAAAAGCTCTATAATGCATTTATATTATTCACACATATAAAGCACATTAGCACTAGGTGTAGAAATGGCTTTCATATTACAAGCCACCAAGAGCTTACAAGCTGGAGCTCCGGGGAGAAAAGAACAGCTGAAGGATGCAGTTTAAAAATACCAGATTGTTTTTCTCCAGGGCTGGAATGACTCATTACCCAGGCAGCAAAGCAGGAAGTCTTGTCAGTTGAGTCGTCCTACAGTACAGTGGCACTCAAATTGAGCCAGCGCATCATTTACAGTCCTGCAGTCATTTTGGGAATGATGACAACAGTAACACACACACACGGTCCACAAAAGGTTCTGTGCAAATTGTGTGTTTTGTTTTTTTCTCTGAGGGAGAAAAATGTCTCAGGTGGTTGCCATATGCTGGCCTGCGCCTCACATTCCACTCGTCTCCTGACTCGCTTATTCACAAGAGAGAGGTATTTCTAACCAACCCATCACTCAGACACAGTGACATTTCCACTAGCATATCTAGCTCAGCTCTTATTTGATGTCCACTCTGCCAAAAGGCGTTGGCCTCGGTCAGGGACGGGCCCAAGCAGACATGAAAGATACGCTGAAGGGGTTATAGGGCATACAGAGGGCTCACTGATATGACTCTAAGACTCAGCTCAGCCCTCACCTGAGAGATAAAGAGAAGGAAAGATGACTCCCCTGTGGGAATTGAACAAGTTGTCAGCATTTGACTTTTCAAATGAAAGAAAAGGTGACAGATCCAAACAGGTTTTGGAAATAAAAAGTCCCATATCTGGGAAAACTGACATAAATATTATCTGATAATATTGCATTTACTAAAATGTTACTTATTTGCACTTGTCATTGGCTGCTTTTTGTTATCTAATTCGCCACAGTAATTTTATCCTCTCTTGTCTCTAAACTTCATATTTGAGCTTCACACCAGACAAACATTTTTCTGAAGCAAGTTGCATTGTCTGTGGATGATGTGACCATATTGAGAAGGTGGTAAATAATTCACAAGTCTTTCTCTTAATTCTTCCAAAGAAGGAAGCACATGCTTAAATGGTTGTCTCTTTGGTGCTAGAGTGGTTTGCCAAAACTCTGGCCCATCTGCAGACCAAACAGTGGAATCCAAAAGGAAGATGTCACTGATCTCACCTTTAAAAATCTTTTTGTACATGAATCGTAACAAAAATGGAAAGATGGTAGGCTAAAGTCCTATTTGCATGGAATAAGGATTACCTGGTGACCACATGTAATAAATAAATTACTCCCCAACATCTGCTTTTTATGTGACGTATTTGCACAAGAGAAACAAAGCCTGAGATTTTGCTGAAATTTATAATCAGCTGCTGGATATGATGTGAACACAATGTTTTGAAGCGACTCTTACCCTACACTGCAACACATGATGTGAGCCAACACTTGCATTTGATTTTCCTCCTCATCTTCAGCCTTTTCTTTTTGATGCTGGATGTTACAGGTCAAAAGGGTTTTGCTAGAGTCAGAATGTTGCATAAACAACATGAAAGTAGGCATCCAACCAACCTTTTCTTAATAGTGTGATAGTTTGCTATAGTTTTCTTGACCGACTTTGGACCTCTTATTTCCAAAAGAGGATTTCTTTAAAAGGCCAAAGCCTTTCTCAGTATTATTGCTGATCATGTCTATGCCCTTGTGGCCACATGTGATGGCTACATCCAGCTGAATAATGCATCATGACACAAAACGCAAACCATCAGAAACTGGTTCTTTAACACGACAAAGAGTTCACTGCACTCCAGTGGCTTCCACAGTCACCTTAGGGATGAGGTGGAATAAAGGATTTGCATCATTGATGTGCATGAATCTGCTGCAACTTTGTGACGCTGTCATGCCAATATGGAACACAATCTAAAAAATGTTTCTGAAACCTTTTCTGACAAGGTGAACCTCATAAAATGGCCAGTGAGTTTACATTACTGGGAGATGCTGTCATTGTCATTACATTTTAAAGTCTCAAGCAAATAATTTTAATTTGAAAAGGGTTGTGTTTTTTTCAGTTATTTTCATATTTGGCAACATGTTCGTAATCTGTCACTATTATGTTTGTTCTCTGTGTCAGAAAATAATTAGTCTAAGTGATATACAGGGAGATTTTTTGACACATACATACATAAACATCTGACAGTCCTTATAATGTTTTCTCCTCTGTTCTTCATAACCGTTCTCACTGCTTCCACAAAAGCAGTTCACTAGTCATTCCCTCACATTGTTTTGGTTGTACTTTGAATGTGGAGCACTTTAGAACATAAGGAAGATGGTGTTTAAATGCCTCTTTAATGTATCCATCAACTCAACAGAAGCAGGCCATATTCAATTCACTTTGAAAGCTCCAGTTTTTCCAAGCTTTGGTTTAAGTAGAAGGTCTGGAATAAAGAATGAATCAGATGTTTGTGCGGAGGCAGGCAAGTATATGAGATTCTATACCTCACCAATGTCAAAAATCCACCCACACATGTTCACAGAGTATTGCAGCCTTCACAAATATTTGCTGGATTCTCAATAGTTTTCACCGTGCAACAAAATCCCAGCGTATTACTTCAACAAACCCTATTTTGGAACGACCTGTGAAAAAAACCTAATGCAATAGAAGCAAAGCACTGCTGAGAACATCGGTGCTTCAGCGCTGATGCTCTTATTGTAGGGCAGAGCAGCATAAATAGGGCTCATGGTATTGGCCCCAGCACATTTGTTTGCAGGAACTGATTCTAAAGATGAAAGGAAGGAGGAGGTTTGTCTTTTTCAGGTCAACGTGCCTCCAGGGCTGCCTGCACATCTGAAATAGATGGATATACGAGAAAGCTGAGCATAATTAGTGAACGCTTGTGCAATAATCCACAAAAATTATTTAGCATTGCTTTAATTTTATGCACATATCAGAAGCTTTTTCTTCCTCTGGCGTTTTCTTATACATGCTTGTATTACTTCCAATGTGGTCATGGTGAGTCATACACTGGCACTATGAGGAATTAAACAGCTCTTCAATTTGATAATGACAGCTGCTGTTCACATTATTTAGCTGAACACATACACACTTTATGAGATATGATTATTGAATTGGTTGAATATGACATTTGAAAGACTGAACTTACTAATATTTTTATTTGATAAATTATGTACATGGTCATTTTAAGGCATCTAAGACAGCAGTCACTCTGTTATATATGCCTAATTAAAATATAAAGCATTTTAAATTACATCAACTTTAGTCTAATTAGCATGTGTGACCACAGTCAGGTGAATTGGCAAACAGCAATTTGCTTATTCCTTCCTCTACCAGTGAGTAGTGTTTTCTTGCAGAAAATCATTAAAATAAAGTTATTTTCTATTCCAATAGTAAAATTTAACTCAGAGACATTTTGTAAAGTCACACTTTAGTTAAATGAAGCGAATTTATTCTAAGTCTCCACAACAACCTTTAGACTCAATGATCTGTAATGAGGTGAGTCTTTGAATTTGTTTTCATTTTTTTCTGCGGAGGATATTACCGGAGTTCAAAGTAAGCATAACTTTACCAGGGGTTCCGATGCATTTGGTAATTTATGGCCATTTCTTCCTTGAAGTTTATACTGTATGCCAATGTTAACATTGACATACCGTATACACTTGAAACTGGATTTAATTGATAAAATAATTCTACATTATTTAGGAGTTTCGAATCAAGCCATGTCTCCAAATATCTTGTAACTTTGATCTCCTTTATATCAGGCTTGTTTTGCCTGTAGTGTGCAATCTGTTAAAATTTGAGAGGAAAAAGTATTTTCTATGGCTCCATGCCCTGGTCTTTTACCCCAGTTTCCTGCTGTGGATGGAAATAGTCCTGATGAGATATGAGCCTCAACAAAATGGAGTAAAATGCTTTATAATGTTAAGAAAAACTGTGGAATTGGCTGATAGTACTTTAACAATGTGCACAGTTAAGAAATATTGATTTTTGTTCTTTCAAATAGCTGGCTGACTTGTGTGGTGACAGCCGATCTGTTCTACTTTCAGCATGTTAAGACAGTGGTGATGTGTTCCACTGTGAAGAATAAAAAATGTCTGGTGTTGTGGTTATGGGTATGGGATGAAGTATGCTGTTTGCATTTGATTCTTTTTGGCAGCATAAATGTCTTTGCATTGGCATGTTTAGTTGTGTTCAGAGATTTCTTCTGGTTTTAAAAAGAAAAAACTGGTTGCAGTTTTGTTTTTTTTTGTGCCAGTACTCAGACAAGCTCAGGTGACTGCAGATGACACATCTGCAGCCAGTCTGCATAGTCACCTGGACGATTTAACAGACTCCTATATTGCAAAACAGAAGTAGAGTGAAAAAGATTGAGAAACCCATCATAGCATAAAAAGTGTCTCAATAATGGTTTGTCATGTGGAATATTTTCAGGCTAATTTTTACCATCTTGCCTTCAGGCACTGAACAATATGTGCCATTTACTGCATTTTCACATGAGAGTAACTCAGTTTGCTTCTCTATGCTATGCATTACATCCGCCTTTGCATTTCCCTAGAGTGACAAACGGGACTTTTTTTATACCCAGAGTGAGCATATAACAGTAAGATTGAGTGTCTATGTCAAGAGGAAGGCAGAAAACGTTGAACTCATTTTTGACATCACATCCACATCCAGTATTTTATTTCTATTCTTGGTAATATTTTTTTTTCCAATTCTATGATGCTCTCCATATTACCTATGGTAAAGTAAAAAAGACTTAAGTCAATTACTTTTTTCTTGCAGTAACAATGTCAGAGTGAAATGTTTAACCTCATATCTAAGTGTGAGATTGTGGAAATGTTTTATTGGTATTAACCCGTGACACACTTTAAACTAGAAAACAAATATTTTATTTATGCTTTTTTATTTTGATAAGAGCCATTTTAAATTAAATTAGTAATTATGGAGTAGCACTTGGCCCCATTTACCTGAGATATAAAGATAATGTCACACAGAGGCCTATTTGCTAAGCTTATCTTCAGAATGAGAAATAAAAGAGAACAGTAAAGCAGTAAGCAACTCCAAGCAGTTCAGTCCTTCACAAACAAAGGCATAGAGTGCCTTTAATAAAAACAGAGAAAATATTGTTGCATACCATGTCCAAGATGGCTATCTTCTGATGGATAGTTCGATCAGCATAATGCACCATGTCACAAAAATCAAAGCACCAATTATTTCTTATAAAGGCCTTTGTGGAACTTCAATTTTTAGTTGCTGCATAGAAAGAAGGGCAGAGAAAGAAGGGGAAGAAGTGCAGTAAATGGCCCGGGGCCGGTAATTGAATCGGGGACAACTGTATTTTGGAGCCTCTTACCGCCTGTTCTACCACTGAGCCATGTGAGACCCTTTAATTCGAAATGAGTTCACTGTATTTGAGTTAAACCGAGAGTCATCCACTCTCAAGCCAATACAGTACCTTTGGGATGTGGTGAAACCGGAAAGTCACATTACAGCTGTAACTGACAAACCAGCAACTAGGTTTTTATACCCATATGGAGCAAAATCTCTGGGGAATGTTTCTGGCAAGTTGGTGAATTTATTCCAATAAAGAATATGGGCATCTCTGAAGGTCCAACCCAGAAGTAACAGGATGCACCTATAGGGAGGTCAAAGAATGCAGTGCAAGGCATATTTAAATATTAACCTTTATGTCACCAGAATTTTTTAGGTCAAAAAAGTAATCTCTTTAGAATAGCAGAACACTGACATCAAGTCTGATATGGAAATCAACTTTTGCAATTGATTTGCAGAGGTTCTACCTCCATAAAAACACCAGAAAATTAAAACACTCCAACACTTGCTATTGCTTCGAAGTTTTAGTGCATAAATAACAGTAAAAAATTTGCACAGGCCTGGAGAAGCTTTCCAGGAAACAGTAGTGAAACCTTTTTACTTCATATTGAGCAATTCCACAGAACAACTCAATCAATTCCTCATGGAACGACTTTGGTTTACTCTACACTAGTCAGGTTCAATATAATATACTGTTTGTTTCAGACATCTTTTTCACTTATTTCTTGCACAAACAGCGATTCATCTACACCTAATGTTTCTTCAACAAGCAAAGGTGCAAATTCTAAGAGGGTTGTTCCTGAACATAGGACTTTTGGAGTAATGAAACTGTCAGAAAAGAAAAATAAAAGATCTACTTAAGTAGCACATGTTTGTACCCACTCCATTTTGAGGGCTGTAAGTGTAACAAAGTGAGTTATTCTTATGGAGTTTAAGTATGCCAATGGCACAGACGAATTAAAATGAATTGAAAATGACATCAAAATGTGTATTCAGTCATTCCTGCACGCCTTGTGGCCTGGGCATTTCTGTGTGCCTTCTCATCTTCAGATGTGCAAACATGCAGGGCATCCTGCAGGTGCTGTCACTCCTCACTGGCTCTGTGAGCTCACTCTTAACATGAGGAGGTGTTAACATTATCTGAAGCTGTCATCCAATATTTACTAGGGCCATTATCGTTTTCAAATACTACGCCAATGATTCATTTGGCCTTATTCACTCACATTTCAGTGAAGTAAATAAACCGAGGGCCTCACAGCCTCCCCAGTTTCTCCTGACACCGTTACTCATTTTGTTTGGAGAAGTAAGTCATTCTTTTTTAGAGAACTTGACATGTAATCATGCAAAAACATAATTCAAGGATGAAAGTAACATTTTGACTCTAAAATATTGTATTTTTTTTTATTTCAAAACAAAATGTGTCGATGTGCACATCAGTAGATGTAGATGTAATTTCCCAGCAATCTAGGCAATAAAAAAGTCTCATGAGGATTAGCCTGAGGACTTCTTGACAAAGTAAATCTTATGTTTTCTTGTGAAGAATTATAGGCAGACAGTTTTGGTGGAGCACACAGGATATTTAGAATACTACATAGCAGTTCAAATCTAAACTCACATAATTTCTTTCCCTCCTTCTTGCTGGTTGTTTTCGATATGGATTCCTGCTGAAGTCCATCCAATACCCACTTCTCCATGTAGGGTCACCAAGAGCAGGTGTCTATCTCCAGTGGTTATCGGGCAGGAGGCAGGATACACCCTGGATAGCTTTGATCAAATCCTAGAAAGTAATTTGTGTTTAAGTGAAAACAAGAATGTTGTAACACCAGTGGTAATCTGCCAAGAGACAGCACACCAAGACATATAGTTTGGCAGACACCTTCATTTATTTTCTTTCAAGCCTAGTGTAGATAAGATAATACCTTTTGCCCTCTTTTAAGCAAAAATCTTTTGAATGCACTATAACAGCGCAAAATTTACAGAAGGGCATTGTGAATTGTTGGCCTTCTTTGACTTGAGGAGAGCATTTCAACACCCCCGCACGCTTATGCTTGGGAGACGCTTGCATTATTTTCTGCTTATATTACTTATCTTCTGAATTTTACATGGCTTCACATGAGAAAATTGCCCATGTCTGTGATACTCGGGGGCGGGCATGAAGCTGGATTTCATCCATTCTGCATAACCTCTCTGGCAGACTTGAATCCTGATGCCCTCCATGGAACATTTCATACTGAACTATAGCAGAAACGTGGGAAACCACTTTGGTTTCCTGCCAGCACTATAATAGAGTTGTGAGTAAAACACCATTTTTTCTTCCTAATCCAGTGGAACTCTGCCACCTCATATTAATTAATCCACGTTTGTGGTATTTAAGTAGACCTGACTCTATTTTAGCCATGACTAGTGGATGAGGAGAAAAAAATATTAATTTTTAAAATTTCACAAAGCGAGAGACAGATAATTATTGATGTGAATAGTATCTTTGATCTGCTTTGCTCTTTTATAGAATAGTCAAATGTAGTGTTAGAGGAACTAAGTCATTATACAATCACTGTTTAATTCTGTTTTTAATAATACCGGCTCAGTGTAGGGGGTCATTAGGTTAAAGAAATTGTAATAATATATGTTCTAATCATTTCATGGCAGTAAAACAAGGCATTTGTCTGATACACATTGTGATGATTATATTAGTGGTTCTTACAACTAGAGACCTAAATTTCAAAGCTTCCAAGGCAGCTAAGTAGGTTAAATAGGCAGTGCATTGAATGAGCAGGGGTTTTGTGGGGCTCTAATAATTGGTATAGAAATAACAATAAACAGCTTTACTCCACCCATCACTTCTATGAAGAAAATTCAATTTTTTGATCAGTATGTCTGCTAAACAGCAGATGGAAGGGTTCACTGTGTACCACAGGTTACAGATGTATTTATAGTATAGATCTTGTAGTCCTGTGCATAGTGCATTGTGGTCATTAAGGAATGGATGTTGTCTTAAACTAGTGTGACTTTTCTCCTTCAGCAACAACGGGACAGGTTTATGAATGTGTTCTCTCTTTCTGCAAACCAGTCAATCAGGAGTTTCTGAAACACTCAGACCACTTGGCACCAACATCCAGGCCTCATTCAAAATCTCTTAAACCTTCTTTTGTACCTCTTTTTGATTCACTTTGAACTTTAGCGTATCATTCTATTCTGTCAACCCTAAATATGTTGAGTTGCTGCAGTGTGACTGACTGATTCCCTATTATGTCAGGAGTCACTTGAACAGCTGAACTTAAAGTGGGAGAGTACATAATTACGCAAAATCCACAACAAATCAAAGTGAACCAATGTATGCGAGAACAAAGAGCTCCACAGAAAAGCAGTTAATACTTGACTGCATTTATTTATGGGCTTAGTTTTCAGCCCACTATACACAGTTGGCAGTTTGCAAATGTTGAGCCCAACACAGTGCTGACTGATACCCCGCTGAGTAGTGATGAGCATCTGGGAGGTCAGTGCATCATTGAAGGGTCGATGGTAATTTGATGGCTGTTGTTGAAAGGGAGAACTCCTCACCTCCACTCTCCCTTCCAATTGCCTGCCAGTTGAGAAGGGATTCGATCTGACACCCCTCTGATTGCAAGCTCATTCTATCACTGTCAGGATATTGCCAGTCAACTGCCTATTGTTACTGCTGTCACTTCCCAGTAGTTTGACATCACCATCTCTCTGCAGAGCCAGAAAAAATGCTATGTATTGATTTCATCTTTCAGAAAAGGAGGATTCCATGTATGTGGAGGCTCATAATGTACATCTATTCCAACTTTGTTTTTGGAATCTGGAGTCTGTTGCTGGGCTGGGCTTTCCTTCTGCCTGCAGACCTCTGGTTCCTTCAGTTATTCATGAGCCATCTGCTTGGGCAAGAGCTGCGTCAGATGTGTGTCAAACAGGACCTCATCTGTCCCTCCCATTCATCTTCTAATTGTGTCCCCGTGTGCAATCTGAGGCTGACACTAATGCCCCTGCAAGACACCCTTATTAGCTGAGGGACTACTGCCTAAGTCTCTGGTCTGTCATGTCCTAAATAACCTGGTTCATCTGATGACTGCATCTATATTTAAGATCACAGCATCTGGTTCATTAATGCTGCAAGAACAAGCAAAAACCTTTTAATTGTACAATTGTCTGTTTTCTTCTCATCTGGAGAGACAACATGGGTATAGTTAAAAATTATTCAGACAATACTGAAGAAGCAAAGAAACATCGCCAACTATATAGACCAACAATTAAAATAATCATACATAAACCTATATTTAGTTAAGGATTATCAGCTGCAATAAGGCAGAGATGAAGAGTTCAATCACATCACTTGGTTTAAAATCTGTCTTAAATAACTAAAAAAGCTATTTTGGACTTGAAGTTGAAAGCTATCCAAATAGGTGATACCTATAGTCATTTTATGTTTACATAAATTTATTGATTAAAAACAAATCATTGCGCAAAATGTCTGGGCTAAAAATTATAATTAGAGAGAAAACAGAAGTCAATTCCATCTGATTTTTATAGCTAGGGAATTGCAATTTTCATCTATATGTTGTGAGCAATTCGATAATTTAGTGAAGAATCGTACAAATGTGCATAATTTCACACTGCAACTGATAAAGCACTTCTCAAGCACATCAGATAGAGCTCTGTATGGGAGGGTGTGGCATATCTTGACTGCATGGCTATGCACATCTGCAGTGTTCCCAATGTGCTTGATCTTCCTTTTACAAACCCTTTACATAAGTGCATGTGAATTCCAGTCTTCCCTGGCATTCATTGAAAACCAAAGTGAGCCCAAATGTTTCCCTAAAACATAGATGGAGTTGGTAGAATATCTCTTTACTCAATTTCTGTAGTTTTCTCGTTGTCTTGGAGCTTCATATCCATATGTTGCAGGACTAGCTGTATGATAATGGCAGGACATCCCACATATTTACAAAATGGAGGTTGACATCCAGCAGATATTTTTGGGTGGGAACATGTTATATTAAAACTGAATCATAATAAATGAGAATCATCGTAACTGGGAATTTGCATGTCTTTTTTGCAACTTGACTCATAACTTCAGTGGAAAGACTTAAGACTTGCACTTTGACTTGCAAAATACTGACTTATACCCTCCAGTGCATTCAGGCAACTTTCACATTACAAAGTGCTAAAATCAGTGATTTTTACCTCTAGAAATAACATTTACTTCACAAAAAGCAATATGAAGAAGGAAAAGTAAGGCATTAGAAAACTTTCCTTCCAGTAACAGATGCAATAAAAGGGTCAGCATAGTCTTTTTCAACTCAGCCTTTTCATACGAAAATGCCCTACCAACCAATTCCTTTGCTACTCAGTGGTCCTCTTGAAAATGAAGACCATTTTCCCCATATAATAAAACTTTTCACAGGCTTATGAAGGGAAAAGAGGTTCAAAGCAAACTTTAATAGAATATTCTCCTGGTTTGCTGTGACCGTGTGACTGTAGGCTACTCTGTAATTCTCACTTTTTTCCCCAAAGAAGCAAGAAACTCCACATGGGCAAAAGTAGAAGCACACGATTAGAATGTGCTCAAAAAGTTTGAAGCAGAACAAAAAGCACTGATTTACTGTAAGAAAACTACTTCTTAACTTTTAAAAACTTTGCATGAGTTTATTCTCGTGTATTTACTTATAAGTGGTAAAAATTATATGCATTTTTAAATACTTACAACTACAGTGGTACAGTTAAAGAGGGCTTGATTACTCAGATTCTCATCTAATACAGTTATGATGAGTTTGCATAAACCCATGAGGGCTATGCAGTTTAGTAAAGCTACTTTATTTGTCCATAAAGGAATATTTGTATAACTTTAATATTTTACCACAGAAGTGACTTGACTAGAATGTTACTTTAACTTCAACTATCAAAGGCAATAAATTGTGGATAGATATTATGAGTGTCTGAAGGTGATAAATCCCAGGATTAAAACATTTTTAGTTTGACAGCACTGATTGGATCAGAAAACTAGGATAAGATATGAGTGGAGTTGTGGATTTACACAAGCAACCAAATGTCTTCTAGTGAATGGATTCATCGTCAAATAATACAAAGATTAATTTGTCTATATAGTGTCATAAAATTTAAATACAGTACAGGAGTCCCTGTAACCAGATTTTCATAAATTAATCCAATGTGCTTCAAATTTAGACTCATAAAAAACAATGTAAAACTAAGAATTAAAAACCTATTAAAATCAGTAATCAACACAACATAACTTTTTATAAAATTAACCTTTATTTCTTCAGTTCTGTATTTCTACCATTTTTTATTGGTGAAATTCTTGATAGCTTTTAGTTTGTGATAGTGTTTTTCCCTTTCCAATCTTCTCTTTAAGTAATCTTATCTGCATCAATTTTCTTTGGTTTTCATACAGCTATCATTCCATCTGCATTTTCTCTAAGTTTCCCATTTGGGCATGATATAAAAACAACGTATGTATGAATGGACTTGCATGTGGTATATGACACCGCTGAAAGAGATTATAAGTGTATTAAATGACGGCCTGCCTCGCAGCAACACAGTAATGTATAATTTCAGAAAGAGGCCAGGAGGTCCCTCTGGAGAACGATGTGATTCATCTCTGACAGAGACATCACTTCCACTCTAAGCAAAGGGATAAGACATGTTAGCTGTCGCTTCTTGTTCCCTGTCCCTTCAAAGTAAAGCTACCGTGATGAATCAGAGGCTGGCTGAATGTGCTGTCCCAGCATGCCCTCTGTCTACTTTGTGCATTTTGGTGCATGGAAAAATGTCGGAATGAATGTTGCATTTTAACTGTAAGACAAAGGAGCAGTGAGCATTTGTGTGAAGCTGCAAACATGCCAGGGACATATGCAAATGAGTGAGGAATCTGGCTATGTGATGCCCTGATGAGTAAACAAAGCTGTCTGCACCCACTCATTCCACTCATGTTGACATCTTTATGTTTTTTCCAACAGAATGTGATGTACTCTGGCTTCGGCTGGGGCACTGGCACCACAACATTTAAACTGAAGCCACGGTTTGTTGATTTTATTTATCCACTCCACTGGCTTTCAGCTTTTTGGCATCTGAAACCAAACTTGTGAAACTGGGAAAACACGTCATAGGCCATCAAAGTACACAAAAGTTCCTGCAAAACATACAGTTTTCCTTGGTTGTACTTAAGTCTAACCTTTAACTTGTAATGCTATTTGAGCATAAGTCTGATTTTTCCCCCTTTAAACAAACACCTCAACTCTTTCCTCCTCACCAGCTAAGTCTTATCCCAGCATTGTACCCACAACATAAAATCATGAAGTCTGACGAATCTTCACAACTCTACTGGAAGTTGAGACAGAATAAAACAAATTTGGAGAATGTGTTCCCAGATGTAGTGACTTTTCACTAATTCAGAGTTGATAGCAGCACTGATTGGTTATCTTAAGTAACTGAAGACCTTTGCTAGAAAGAACCCAGCTGGTTTCTAAATTAAATTGTGTAGACTCTATACTATATGACATAGTTTGACTATCCTCTTGTTTTTTATGGTTTTTACTTTCAGATACCAGGATATTCCTCATGCTTAACCAAACAATACAGAACCATTTTTACTACAAACCATATCTAAAAATGGTTCAGACCACTGATTGGTAAAAACAACTATCATCTGTGGTTTCCTAAATGAGCACTGAAGTCCTATACACACCAGCACTTTACAATATTATTTAAGAAGAGAAAATGTAAATCTGGGCTCTAGGTTTTTTTCTCTGCTGATACATAAAAGATAAATAACCCAAAAACAAAGATTTGATACGAGTCATTTCACCACTTAATTACAATTAGGTTTGATTTAGTTCTTAATTTGTTACAATTTTATTCATGGCAACATGATGCAATAAATTGGGAAAAGGCAACAACGTAATGATTTGCGTTAAATTGTTTTAAAAAAATCAAATTTCTTTGATTATTTAGCTTCACATCATGATTGCTACTGAATGAGCCTAAAATATGCGATGCTACAAAATGTATGTATCACTCATTCAGTACTGAACAGCAATCAGAAAATTGTACAGTTGAGCCCTGCCTATTCATCATTGTGGATTCACCTATTCACAGATTTTTCTTTAAGCATAACTCCAAGTCATTTGTGGAAAATGTGCCTATTCACAGGTGTTTTTGTGAAGCATACCTAAAATATTTGAAAGAAAAGGCAGCATGGGAAGCAGAAATACCGTGGTGCAAGATTACGTGACACATTAGAGCCCCATTTATTTTCCTTGTGGCTGATGGACTGTACACCCTAGAGCAGAGATAAGGAAAGCCATGCATGCTTGCTTCTCAACTAGTGACAAGACGGTTTCCACTTTGCGTATTAATGTAGACTGAGATCTGAAGTATGGTAGATTTCTGCCAGTTGTGTGCGGTTGTGTCCTTATCCCCTGCAATTACCAAGGGTCCACTGTATTCCATTGTTTAAAGATCCCTTTGAAATATATCAACAGAGTGCTGATTAGAGCACTATATATTAAAGCTGCAGAGTATTTTTTGCCTAAATTGAGTCTTTGTAAGAAAGTACTACCTAGTTGCTGTCAGAATGTGTCTTTGCCTGAAGTTAACACATTATTTTGAGTCCCATATTATTCTGACAGGAAGTAGTCTTGATTTGCTTGATTTTGTTGATAAAACCGGTTAACCCTCTTATATATAGTTAGGGACATAAAGACTGTCCGACAACAAAAACGTATTAAGGAAGTACTCTGTCAACTTCTAAATTATTTGGGTACTTAGTAGAAAAACAAACGGTAAAGAGAACAACAGACTAAACCATAATGTGTATTTCTGTGCATGTTAATTTTTGTAGCGTTGTGCCTTTTCAAAGTGCCTTTAATTTGTCAATCAGGGACGAATAAAATTGAATTGCAATAATTGTAATAATACTGAAAACTGTGAGAAGAGTGAAAGCTATACAACTGCCTTACAGATAATTGCTAATAACACCAAAGTCAACATTTGGTTAGGAGTTTCCTATTAGTGCCAACGTAAAGAGCCATTTAACAGTTTTTCATAATCAGTAGTCCAAATCCCCAACCTCTTAGAGTAATTAGTTTAAAAAAAAATTATGCTTATAAGGATTACATAAAATAAAATGTGATATTTCTGAAACCTTTAATCTATTTGTAGATATAAAAAGCAATATACTCCATGCATTTTTGGCATTAGAACCATTTCTTAATGTAGACGAAAAAATACACTTATACAATATACGATATATGTATAATATTGCCCAAACCATGTTAGTCTTGTAAGATGGATGTATTGTTACATCCCGAAGAAATGTAACTACATAAGCACTACGGCTTATGTAGTGCTTTTTTTGCTGCACAGTAAAAGTTAGCTTCTTTGTTTACCTCAATGTGAACACATTAGATATTTGAGTACTTAGAAATAACTAAGAAGCACATGTAGTACAAGCAACTAACCTATAGGCACAAAAGAAAGTGCTGTCTTTATTAATTTGTTGCCAAAGCTTGAATCTGTGCAGCAGTAATAAATGTGTCTTTGTTTATCCGACTCTGAAGTGAAGCTATCTCAAATGGAAAATAAAGCAAAGAGCCAAGAAGGGGAACGCATTGTTAAATCAGACCATGCCATTCAATAGACATTTTTCAAGAGTATTTCCATCATACAACTTGTTTGACATACTTAAAGGAGTAAAAAATATAACAATGCTTGAGTCGGTTGCAGGGCTGTATAAATTTGTATTTAATGTGCTATCTTGTATTAAAAAGTTGTAAACTTGTTGGTATTGTCCTTCAGATGAAGTTCTCCTTTATTCTCATGCAAATAGGAAACTGTCAAGTAATTGCAATGCTGCTCTCTGTCACTAAGGTGGGCTAATCTGAATGAAGCTGTGAGGCACAATAGGCCACCAGCAACAGGATGCAGAGATTTCAGCAGTAATTAACAACACATTGTAAGATGCAACATAATTTACTTAAAGCTGAAAAGATTAGAATTGTGACTTAGTAGGAAAAAATATAGATATTTTTCTGCTTCTAATGAAAGTGAGATTGCTGTAATACAATGGTGTGTCTTGAAGAAAAGAGGCTGATGAAAGTGTGAAAGTGGGAAGGATCTACTTTCAGCTGTACTTTGACAAAAGAGAAGATTTGAAAGCAGTCAGCAGCAATCAATTCTGCTAATGTTAATGTTATTTTCTGCATCACGTATATTGAGACAAAGAAACATAGTAGTGATTAAATCAATAAGGAATGTATCATATTGCTAATTAGTAGCCTAAGCAGCACCATTGTGAGATTGTAAAAATACGTTGGAACTTTGAGAATATATCACACTTTTAACGCAAACAAGCTACTTTTCATCAATTAAAGCAGAACATTTCAACTATTCCTTGACAAAAAACACATATAGTGTTAAGTATAACAAATAACTTTAAGTACACCTCAATCTGTCATGTTACGAGCACCACCACAGTAAAAAGTTGTCTCCAAATATCAACACATTGATATATATTTTCAAACAGCTTTATGGCAGCGATCTGTTTAGATCCTTCAGTTTTTCTTTAACAAATTCAAACATGTTGCATGTTTGGTGGAAGGGCGTGGTTCAGTAATGAATTCCAGTTTTACATGCCACTGGAAGTCAGAATGTCATGTGAGAAAATTGGATGTTTCACACCAACCATTACCACCAAATCCAATACAGCTGCCAAGCAACAAAAAGTTGTCTATAATTGGATCCAAAAAAGCTTCTTTCGCTGAATATGTTACAGCAAAATAGCATAAGAATTAACATGGACTATACATTTTTCATACTATAGTTTATAATGCATCTTTGTGTTAAAACATATTTTGTTTTGTATGTGTTTACAACCACTGCATCTGTTTGTTCATATTAGCCATCAAAAAATCATAGATACAAACATTTCTTTAGATTACCACAAAAACCACCTGTGCAACAGTTTGAGAACCGTTGCTACAGATTGAACCATACAGGATCTAATCGTAATGTTATATCAAGGCTTCTGTTGCGATACTAGAATTTTGCTCAAAGAATAACGCAATTTCATCGGTAGAATCATTGGGGGTTTGACGACATTTAGGGATTATTTCTTTCATTCAACAGTTTCTAACAGAAACAAGACGTATTCCGCTTCGTTCTGTGGAATCCATGCAATGACACAAGGTGCAGGTGAAATAAACTGCTAATGAACAGGCAGGAAAGAGAGAGGAGAAAAAAGTGAAGACGACAGAGGAGATACACGAAGCGTGCTGTGAGGTAAAATATCGCTATTGTTAGTCAGTGCTGAGGGAAAAGTGCTGCGGTGCAGAAAGAGTGGAAAGTCTTGACAGCTTTCCGGTGGCAGTCTGACGGCTGAGCAGGGAGGCTGGAAGGAAAGTGCAGCGGAGGGCTGCTGTCAGGCCACACCAGAGCCCCGTTTAACAAGGTCCAGAGATAAGCTGCACCACAACACTTTGCAGGTGAATGAGAGGGGGGTGAGTAGTGGGATGTAAGGAGGGATGAGTACGGCTCATGCATTTTTCCCCACTCTCACTACCTGTCATGCCTGCAATCCCTCGAATTCCTTACATGTGTGTTGGAGCGAAGATTGGAAATTTTGAGGAAGGACCGAAGTTGAACGGGATTCAGAGGATTGGAGGAGTATCTCCTGTTGTATGATTATCACAGTTTGTGACATGTTGACATCTTCATCTGTACATGAAGGACGTGGGGGTGGTTGTCGATAAAGTTCATTTTTTTACTGAGCTGGACAGCAGTGTAATATCAGAACGGATCATTTATCAGTGGCTATTTGACCCCATTTCCGTTATAATACTTTTAATCTGAACCATGGCAGAGTACATGTGCAAATAATTAATGTGAGCAAATGTGACATGTTTTATTTTTAAACATGGGTATACACATAAAATAAACATTGCTCTTAATTGCTAAGCATATAGCAGAGTTGTATGCTTAAATCAAGCAATGATGCTGTGTAATATCAAAGTCTGATCATTTATATTGTAAAGATTGAAGGAAATTTGTTAAAACTGATCCTGGCAGAACATGGAGAGTCAACACAGAAGCTGATCTTTAATTATTTGATTATCTTCCATCTTCCACATAATCTGCTGAAGATAAACTAAGTTACATTGACTTCTAGCATGACCTTTCAAAACCTAATTGATATAAGGTTTAAAAAATTTCAAGACACCCTTTATGTGGTAAGAATTTACAGTCATTCCTGAATATAAACCTCAACACTGAGACTTTATGTAATAAAGGTAATGGGGGTATATTTCAGCTCCCCCCAAAATAATTTATTGGTTCATTGGCTACCTGGTACCACTATCAGATTTTCATTTTTTTCTGCTTGGCATGGTGATTTTTCTCCCACAATCAGGCACGATGTCGGCGTCAGGAACACTAAAACACCATTAGTTATGTCTGCCTTATTAGATCAAGCTAATGCCATACAGCAGCCACCCACCCAATTCAAAACGAGTCAACAGTTGAGGGGACTCCTGCTGCTTTCAATCCAAACAACATCAAAGCTAAAACATCCAGTGAATCAACTTTTAAACTGGATTAACTGTCCTGTTTATGCATATTAAACATCAAGCTCATTTCAAAAGAATATTTGGGATTTTGTTTGATTTTTATTACATGTCAGCTGACACTTATTCAAAAGAGACAAATAGTATATTTATTGTCAAGGGAATGCTGAAAGGTTGCCTGTTTTATTATTTTGTGTGTGTACTCGCCAAGTTTGTCTTTTTCATACAGATTTCCGGTTTATATTTATTTAATATTTACTGATCCACTCGTGTCTTTTTTTTGTCTCCACAGGGGGGCGACTCCTTTTCCTGGTGATGTGGCTGAACCTATTGCCTCAAACTGACAGCTGCCCGGCCAAGTGTGTGTGCTACAGTGAGCCCAGGCCCACTGTGGCTTGCCAACAACAAGGACTGTTTTCCATTCCTACAGTGATTCCTGTGAGGAGCCAGCGGATATTCCTCCAGAGTAACAAGCTGACAGTGGTGAGGTCCACTAGCTTCAGTTCTTGCCACAATCTTACTGTTCTCTGGCTCTACTCAAACAACATAACCTACATCGAGGCTGGAGCCTTTTTTGGTCTGGAAAAACTGGAGGAACTGGACATTGGAGATAACAGCAATCTCCGCACCATTAACCCAACGGCCTTTCGGGGTTTAACTAAGCTGCACACTCTCCACCTTCACAGGTGTGGCCTGTCAGAGCTCCCTGTTGGGGTTTTCAGAGGAATGTTCTCTCTCCAGTATCTTTACTTGCAGGATAATAACATTCACACTCTGCATGATGACACCTTTGTGGACCTTGCCAATCTCACTTATCTCTACCTGCACAATAACAAGATCAAGATAGTGACAGACAACATGTTTCGTGGCGTAATAAATCTGGACAGGCTACTGCTGCACCAGAACCAGGTAATCTTTGTACAACCCAGGGCTTTTAGTGATCTCGGAAAACTAAAATCCTTGTTCCTGTTCTTCAACAACCTTACTGTTCTGACTGGGGAGACAATGGATCCTCTGGTTTCCCTTCAGTATTTGCGCTTAAATGGGAATCAGTGGATTTGTGACTGCCGGGCGAGGACCTTGTGGGATTGGTTCAAACGTTTCAAAGGCTCCAGTTCAGAGTTGGAGTGCTATGTCCCAGAGTTCCTGGCAGGAAAGGATCTGAAACAACTGAAAAGTGAAGAATTGGAGGGATGTGTTGAGACATCACAAATTCAGACAACTCTCTTTAACTCCAAGGCACAGCCTGGGAAATTTTCCTCAACTGAAAGCCCTCTTGGCGACATCATTCCCAAGTGTTGTCTTGGAGATAACGACAAATCCTCCATCCTTTCTGGAAAGAGTCGCCAGATCACTAATAATCCCCCTAAGGCAAAGGAGAACATGTCCAAGACCAAATACAACCAGCAAGAAAGAACAAAAAATGAGACCCAGAATAAGCAGAATGACGGGCCACTAGGGACCTTATCCAACAACCTAGACAAGACGTTGGAAAACCTAAACCCTGAATTCATAGAGAATCCAGAATCATCTACAGCATCAAATAAAAAGAAAAAGAAGTGTTCCAGAAAAACTAAATTGGATTCCCACTGCAGTAAAAGCCAGAGCTCTACTCTGCAAGTGCTGCACTTTCTGATCATTCCCATGATTTGGATATCTCTAGCCATGTCTTAGGACTCCTGACAACACTCTGCACAAAGGACTCAAGAATGTTTATGCTAATGACAATGATACAGAAGATCCAGTGACACCTACAACAGACAATGACTGAGAAGCAAGGAGTCATGTTGATTCAACATTGCTGGAGACAAACAATAATGAAAAGAGTACAATAAAAGAAACGGATGCCTTTACAGAACACTACAGATCTAATGTAAATATTGATTTGGTGCCCAAAATTGTTTGTTCTCTATGTACTCAACTGTACTGTGTCTAAGATACACTTTGGAGAATCCTCCTTTTTCCCCCTTAAAAGCTTTTACTGCTTAGTCAGACCACAGGAAGACAAAATGAAGGACAAAAAGGATGAGAAAAAAAGCTTCATACAAGAAATCAGAGACAGAATGCACACAAAGAATGTTTGGTCTGGTTAAAGAAGAAAAAACAATCCCCTCTCATTATTTATTCAAAGTCATACATTTGTTGTAATGTTCTTTTTTATGTTTATAAAAACAAATGTTTTGCCTCCCCTGGATTTTAGTTCTATATTTTCATGACAGAAAGGATATATGGGGAGAATTTATGAATTGAATGCTGTCCTTTTATTCATTGGGGATTGCAATGGAATCATAGATATGCATTTTATTTTACTTGTGTACAAGTATGAATATATTATGAATAAAAGTTCTTATTTCATAGATGTTTATTTTGTGTGGTATTTTTTCTAAAATACCAAAAACACTTGATATGTGTTGTTCTCTTTTCCTAGCAAACCATTCTATGGCCTTTTGGCAATTTCTTTGTCATTACAGCCATTTTTATATGTATGACTTGCAAAACTGTATCATTGGAGGTGCATTTTATTTTGTTAATCGTACTCATCTGAGTTGTTCTCTTAACAATTTAAATATTTTTACCTTCTGCAAAAATGTTGATAGTGAAAGACAGACTTCTCCAGTCTAGCTCTGTCTGTCACATGCGACATGCTTCATGAACTTTGTTCAGATATTCCTGCCATCCTGGGAGAGCTGCTGAAACACTATTCACTACATTCGTTGACCTGGAAAACAGAGCATCATGGTTACAAAACAGGATAGAAATATTCTTTAAGTTTTGTCCAAAGAAAATGAATGGCATTATAATTAGACCTGAAAAAAAAACACCTTGGAAAATCAAATATTTAATGACATGGTAGTATGATAATTAATTTATTTCTGATGCATACATATGAGTTCTGATGCATACACTCTTTCTCTGAGACCATCATCAGCAAGGTTGAGTTCAGCTTTGTTAGAGCAACAAAATAATTTGCAAAATATAAGCCATGCACATAGGCTTTTTTTTTTCTTCTTGCTCATTACTTGTGATGCTGATATACAAATCATTGCCAGTTCTAACACCTCCTTGGATGTCAGTGGATTAGTGACACATTCTATATTACACTGATACAGTAAGAACATTTTGAGGAGGTCATTTAAATTTTATCTTGGTTTGATCAGAAGTCAATCTGTCAAATTATACACAGGAAAACTGGCAAAAAGGGAAAGTGAAAAAGGTATATTACAAGGTTTTTACAAAAAAATAATTACATGAAATTATATATGAGCAAAGGTATTACTATATTTTGATAATGAATTGAAGTACTTAGCTACATATGAAAATAATCTTTGTTTTTGTACAGTGGTAAGAAACAACTTGCTTGTGAGTTCAAAGTGCCAGTTCAAAGATATGAAGCAGTGGGACAAATAGGTGAAAGGGTAAAATAATTTATTGTTTATGGTTAATTTATTGTTATACAGACTGAAATAAAAAGGTTTTGGAGCAGATTGGCACATTTCAACTTTGTTTTTAGATTTCTGGAGTCATGCTTTCCAAATTACTGCATTATGGAAAGAAAACTGGTCTAGTTGGAATGAGACTAACAGACTTATTTGATTCCTCTCACCTCTAAGTTGTGTTCTTGCTCTTTTTATATTGATGTTGCTATAAACTACAGAAAAAAAGACTATAATCACTGATGTTTCAAAAATGTTCAACGTCAGCAACCACACAACCACTATGTTTACAAGTTTTAAATAGGTGCTGCACTTGAAGTGTGATGATGCAGAATGATTTGCCCCAGGAAGTTTAAATAAAATTCAGAATATGATTAGAGGTTTACACATTGTGAATGCAGATGCAGTGCATCCTATGTAAGTGTGTATGAAAATCACATGGAAATATTTTTAAAAATGACACCTTACATCAAAACATTGACTATCAGAGCAGCAGTGGCCCTCCAGGCATTGCATAAAAACTAGTATGAAATATTACAACATAATGCTTCATATGAAACATCCCTTCTGGGACAAGTCGCCTGAAACAAATCCATGCTGGGGTGTCCACAGGCTGAGACAATGTAGTGTTACAGTCCGCTTTAATCTATGCTGAGAACTTGTCAACAATGCTCAGTTTATCTCCCTGAATGAGAAATCTTTAGAAGACTGGGTCCTCGTGAAGGCCTGAGGCATTTTTTGATGTTGTCAATTAGAGGTATAAAATAAAAGCACCTGAGAAAACTGATCTTGGGGAGAAAACAACAGGGAAAAATAACAGTCCCAACACCCAGCAAAAATAATAATTTAATTGGGGTTTCATTTGGGGAAATACAATGAAATAATATTGTTTCTATTGTTGAGAGGATATCAATGAAGTAGAGTTTTCCTTCAGATCTAGGAAATCAAGTGACAATTTGGAACAGAACAACATTTGAAATCTTTCAGTAGCCAATTGGCGCGGAGGCAGCTGCTAAAGAAATCACTGCAACTGCTCAGTCAGAAGTAATATTCATCCACTCGTCAACCAGCTGTTAGTCTCCAACACTTCCATTACTGCACTGCATTTTTAAAGCCTGGTTTTAAGACATTTAAGAGGAGACTCATACTAAGAAGAATGCAGAGGTTCCCCCAACAAGTATTCAGTAATATGTCCTAATAAAAGGATCTATTGGAACAAGCACCTGTCCTTTACTGCTGGACTACCACTAAAAACCTACAACATTTAGTCAGACTAAATAGCCAATAAAACATTTCAGAAGTAGAATGTATGTTTCAACATAACCCAGTTGAAACATCCAACTTAACTGGTAAACATCATCAAAGGTCATTTCAGGGAACTGCATTACAATAATTAAATAAATCGCAATATGCAAAATTCTTGAACCACTGCAGAGTTTAGATTTTGCTTCTTATCCAAGCTGTGTTTTATCATTACAGTGAGCAGTGTTTCACTGCTTTACAGGTTGAGTACTCTCTCCTTGCTTCAACAGTTAGAGATTTAGAGATGCAGAATGTGTGCATGAAGTCAGACAGATATTTTAAAGAATTCTACATACACATTCATGTTATCAGTTTAGAATATGAATGTCCTATTTGGTATGTGGCATGGGGATCTTTAGGGACTTTTATGAGAAGATGTTTTGAGCACAGACAGTCCCCTACGTATGGTAAGGAGGACAGAGAACCTTGAGTCCTGCATGTTTATTTAATGTTTAGTTGTGCCGCTATTCCCACAACAGTTGGCTATGATTTTAACCCACTGCTACACTGTACCATAAATGTTTGCAGTTTTCTGGAGCGCAACGCGAAGCTCTGCGTCATTCACAGGTAATATGATAACTTGACATTAACAAAGACACAGCGGGAAATGATGGACAGCGAGAGCCTGAAGAAAAGTAACTGGGTGCCAGACAAATTCTGAGGTTTATGTCTGCTATTTCCAACCCAAAAAAGCGGAACCTGCGACTCATTAAATTTGGAAGAGACTTACAAAAGAAAATTGTAACAAAGTGATTTCGATAAGTAACTGTAGTCTGACTACTGGATTTAAAATAGCAATGCGTTAGATTACTCGTTACTAAAAAAAGGCTAAGTAATGCGTTGCTGACGCCACTGATCATTAAACCCCGTGGGACTTCCTGTCAATCTAAACCTCCGCTGATAAAAACTTACAATTATTAGCAGAAAGGTGCACAAAAACCGTATCGCAGTGCTATCAAATAAACAAATGAAAAGTAAACTTCCAACAGAGCAGTTTTAGTGTACTCACCTGAAGAATACGAAATCAGGATTCAGCAAAGACAACGGAAACGCTGCCTTTAGCATCCAGATTGTGGAGGAGGGAAACAAGAGGTCCGCCACAAAACCAACCCGGAAGCAATGACCCCTATATAAACGTTCCGCTTTGCCGCTACTGCCGCCATCTCAACCCCAGTAAAGCAATGTAAATACAGGCAGAATAACATAACAAAAAATTCTAACAAAATATAATTTGTTCATTTTTGGGGAAAAAATGAATAAAAAAATACAATAAATATTTCAAAATCATAAATAAATAAATAAATAGTGTGGGAGCTGGCTGCATATCGGAGCTGTGGCCACACCATAACAATGCTTCTTATTATGTTGTCAACTGGACTGAGAAGCAGTTTTTATGAAACGCCCAGCAGGTGCATAGTCCACCAGGCTGGAGACTGTAGCTCCAAGGAGGAGTTTTGTGGAAACTGGAGGCAAATGGCTGCCACAGGAAATTCAAGGATTCCTCAAACGTGCATGAAAAGATCAAAGCAACAGTCCGAGTATGTTTTCATTGAGGGAATAATATGATATAAAGCTAAAAAAGTTGATTTTAGATCATAAATTTTCTCTAAAAAAATCTTTTCCACTACTTACAAATCTCTTGGTAAGCACTTAAGAGTATGAGACTATTTTCACTCCATATTAGAGTGTGGTCCAGCTCCCAGTGTGACATTGTGACATCTCCATGCCTTTATGACAACAGTGTACCCATTTTTAGATAGCAACTCCCACGATGTCACAAAGCTCAAATCATCTCAAACTGGTTATTTGAAACGCACAATGAGTTCACTGTTCTGTAGTGACTTTCACAATCACCACATTGCAATCCAATAGAGTACCCTTAGGATCAGTCCAAATGTGATATTTGCATCATGAATATACAAGCAGCTAATGTGCAGCATGTGAGATGTTATCATGTCAGTATGGACCAAACTGCCTGAGGGATGTTTTGATACCCTTTTGAACTTTGACCCATTGAGAATTGAGGCGGTTCTAAAGGCAAAAAAGTGTATCTCATAAAACTGTTGTTCTGTATATTTTTCTGGAGCGACCGAATGGCAAATAGCAGATGGGTGTGAAGATAAGCTCCTAGGGAAGAGCAAAAAGACTATATCTATTTATACTGCTTGAGCTTAAAAGTTTTGTTTTTTTTTTCCTTTTAACTTGGCAATCCTCATTAACTGGGTAAAACAAGATTTCTCACATTTATATTTTTCACCCACAACATTTTCCCATCTAAACTCTTCTTAAAAGTAAAAGATCTCAAAATGTAGCAAAAACAACACAATCATGCTTATCAACTGAAAATGACCTGCCTTTAACTCTAATGGAAATTCTGGCAGACGCACTATGTCTCTTCCAGAAAACAGCAACCTTTGATCATAAGTAATAAGACATTTTTTTAGCGTCAGTGAATGTGACTGAAATATTTGATATTATGGCTTGAGGCGAAGGCTTATAAGTGAAAGTTTAGACTGCTCACTGCTAAGTACTTCGACGGAGGGTCTAAAAAAGTTTGCTTGCTGATCTGCATACTAAGAGCTCAACGTGTATCCGTCTTTGTTTCTATCAAATCTCTCCACAATTATCTCTCTGTTGTTATTTTGCACTCTATTTCTGTCACTATCGTCAAATGTTTGCCTGTGAGAGTTTATGATTGTAAGATCACTGATATATATCTAAAGCTTTAGAAGTGAAAAATGAGTGATGTGTTTAGGTATTTTCAAAACAGATGGATTTATCAACACAGTTTTAAAATAAGCAAAAGATCATAGGACTTTAGAAATACTCATTATCTTCTTTATGCAAATTGTGATGCCTCAGGTAAACTATGAGGCAGGCCAAAACAGTATATATATATAATGTAATACAACATTATGAATAAACTCTGTCTGTTCTTATATATATTTTTGATATTAAAAATCTTTTAAGAAAAATAAATAGTAGAGTGCTGTGATGTCAAGGATGTACCCCTTTTACCAAAATTTTCCAAAATAGACACAAATTTCATACAAGAAACAGGACTTGATGCTTCACAATATACTCTATATTTGCGCAATTATAAACCACAGAACACATGATACTAGACACAATACAAATGTTATGGCAGCTAAAAAATAAAAATACCCACAAAGAAAAAGTACTGCCACATTGTTTTTGTATATAAAGTTATAATCAGGTGTTCTGCATAAAATAGACATAACTCTTTTTTTCCCACTGAACTCTGCTTAGTAAAGTTTGGACTTATTCAAAAAATTTTATTTAAATGTCCAAAAGCAAAGTTTTGATCTCCAGAATGCTATATGATGTATTATATTGTTTTTACATATCTTAGCTGTACTCAAAAATATACATTCTAACTAACAGCTGTGCTCTGCAAAGCTTTTTCCCTTCATAGTGTAAGTGCTTACCTAGGTTTTATGAAGTATTATGGCTTTTTACAAAGATGTTGCGTTATTTTACACTACATGTAGCCTTAACAGTGAGACATTTAAAGCCAAACATCATTAGGGAATTGAATCTTGTAATTCAACCACACTAGATCTGCTTAAGTGGTCTCATGAGTCGACTTCACAACTGTCACCATACTGGCGTCAACCCCCAGCGCGCACTCAAAAGGTCATATCAGCAGGACCTCCTTCCTGATCCTCTTTTAAATGATGGGGATCATAGTTCTATTTTTATCAGGACTGGACTGCATTTCACGCAGCAAAATGCAGCTGAGAAATAATCATTGAGCATTTCAGACTGACATGGTCTTAAAGTAAGGCATTCATCCTCTGAGAAAGGTCAGATTTATTTCAAACTAACAGGACATAGACTGCAAACGTAAAAAAAAAAACAGTATTACAATGTTCACTTTTTAATATTGGTAGAATTTTAATGGTAGAACCACTGGACTAGACATAGATGTTTTCTAAATTTCCAATAATACACTCATTTTGAAAACATTCATTTTGAAAACGTGACTTTTTTCTGAAGAAAGAGATTAGCTGTAATATTCTCACTGTGGAAATCTAACCATTTTTTTCAGTAACCATTAGGATGTAGAATTGCAATATCTTGCTAATTTTAATACAGAAAAATAAATGTTAGATGTTCACATCCTGGCCTCAGCAGAGGGAGATGCAGTCTCCAACAAAGCTGCAGCTACCGACTGTGGAGCTTTTGCAGTAGATTAGGCTGATATCCAATAGGATTTGGTCCTACACACCTCATGAAAAGCACTGTGTAAATGGGTCTATCTAATGATCCAACTTAATATGATTAAAAAGAATAAAGCTCTCCACATACACACCCCTAAAACCCCTCACACACACAGACACAAATACACACTCTTTTTCCCATTAGCCATTTTATGCCAGTTCATGTGGAGATCTGTGCTGATGTGGAGTTATCATCTGAAAACTAGCATACTGTCCAATAATCTGCTCCAAACCAAATGTCCCCGTCTGTCAACAGAACTCACACAAGGGCCACTAAATAAAACACTCACCAGCATTCTGAGTGGTTAATCCACTGTGGACTAAAACAGGAGTCCAAACTAAGAATAACAAGTATAATAATCCACAAATGCTTAAGTGAGTCCTTACCATTTCTGTTTCCTTTTAAGGTTTCCCCAAAGCTTATCTTAGGCAATATTAAAAAAAAATGTGTTTGAAAAAAAACCATCATGCTGAGGAGCTAAAGCAGTGCTGGTGTAAACTTTCACGTAATTAGTGACATACTGACTAATTGGCTCAGGATCTAAAATGAAAACAACTTTCTTATCATGAAACAGTGAATTGATCCCTCCTGGTTGGGGTCCATTTATCATTTACCTCCTAACCACTAATAGCGAATATTTTTGTTGCTGACTACAGCTATTTTTAATATATTTTCTTAAACATTTTGCCCTTCAAAACAGAGCTGCAAAACTATTTTTTGAAGCATTGCTATGTGCTGAGGACCGTTGTGGGACCCAAATCTCACCTTTTTACAAAATGCATTCAGTTTTTGCAGCTCTGAAAAATGTGAATATACACATTAAAGGATCATCCTTTATTTTGAAAATATCAGTCTTATAAAAAAGACTACAAGTTCTAGCAGTTTGTCATTAAATTGGCTCCATAGTTCAGCAATAACTTCATGCATAAAATAAGCAATGAACAGATGACCCTTCATCTTCATGGAGCATTTATTTTTAGGTGAAAACGTCAAAATTACACAAGTATTTTTTCATTGCAACATTCCAACATCCTGTCCCACAGATTACAGAATAAAATACAGAACTGCAGGACAGAACAGAGTTACATCTAGCATTAATGCACTCTGCTGCTAAGCCATCTTCACAGTCAGTACATGCTCTCAACAGGAAGAGCTGGGCAAACCAACATTTCTTGATGTACCTCTGGGGCTTAGGGGGACTGATGTCCAATTCTTTACACTTTCATGGTTCCAATTTTCACTCTCTAATGGAGTGAAACATGCTTCAGTACTGAGGAGTTGAAAAAAATGTATCTTGTGCACCACACTGCAGGCTAGAGAATAACAAAACATTAGGAATTGTGATTAGATTGATTTCCTTGTTGAGCTACTTTGATTTAAATACAATCTGATTTTAATGGCCTACAACCAATGTATTATGTTGTTTTATTAGTTGGTCACAACTAAATCTTTCAGTCCTTTCATCATATTTCACAAAGAGGGGCCTTTGGTTTGGCCTTGCTGCAAAGTAAATTACTTTATTGTTGTACAATTTTGTCATCTGTCTATCCTCACATTTATTCCACAGCTTTGACCAAACCTATAGAATTATGTTAGTAAAGAAAACAAAACACAAAATGAAAACACATGAAAAAAGATGGAGCAAGACAGTAAAGGAGCAACCAGTGTTGCTGATTATTGCTGAGTAACTCCAGCTCATCCCATCTCATTAGTCTGTTCGTGATTAAGAACTACTCTCAAGATGATGCCATTAACCTGCCCACACAACCATACACTCTCAATGGGGCTTTATAAAGTAGAAAAAGAAATTTGCTAGCGCTTTCTTTTTGAGTTCACTGGGGGATTGTATAGATGGTGGAAAATAAATGTCTGTTGGTCTGTCAATCCAGACGTTTACAGCCTGACACTAAATTAGACTAAATATCTGAAAATGTATCAAGATTTTTATTGGCATTATTATATATTTCTTCAAAGTTAGGAGTTTGTACACATTTTCTCCTTATATGGTCGTGTTGCCTTTATTTCCTGGGTAAAATGTTTTTGGTATTCTTCCACATGCTGCTCACAAAACTTACTAACATTTTGGTCCATTTTCTTGGACAGAACTGGTGAAATGAAACATGTTCAATACTGACATCATTGTCAGCACTGTCACAATATATATGTCACAAAGGTTTACATATATGTATGTATGTGGTGGTGTCTGCTAAAGTTGATGTGTAGGGAGCAGTATCGGATCATACTGACAGAGGGGTTCTGCAATATATCTGCTCTTACAGTGGAATACATAGCCTTTTCCTTACTTTTGCTGTTCATAATCCCTGCCTATGTGTCCTTATCTGATTGTGACCCCAGCCATGAGCTGCTCGGTGTGAGATTACAAACATCTGGCAGGTCATCTAGTCTCAAGCTGTTATGTTAAACCCAGCAAACAGAGAGGGCTTCTGGACAGCCATGGGGAATTTTAGTGATGGAATATCCCTTCCAATTCAAGTCCTAATGTAATGCTTCGTCATTGCAATGTGATCCACCACATAATGCCCTGCTGGTGTGGGTATGTGATTAAAAAGCGTAATCTGAGTGATCTGTATAGACTGATATGCACTATATCACTTCACAGGCCAAGTTTCTCCTCTTAGCTCCATTTTGCTCTTGTTATCTATTTAATTTGGAGGAATGCATAAAACACATTATTAGTTTTATGCATTTTATAAATATTTGAGGGAAGAAAGGCTAACAGCAAACCTTTAAAAAGAGGACAGAGTTATTTTTGAATTATTCAGTTTTTCTCCATGTTTTCATCTGAAGCATAATGTTGTTGTGTTTCATTAGCAAAGTTCTACTAAGGCTTAGCTTGGTGGTGATCTTTTGAAGGTATTTCCATTATTAAGCAGATTTTATCCCCTACACAGAGAATTACAATGACACAAGTACATCGTTCCCCACTCAGCCACCCCAACACAAACAGCATTATTTAGAAAGATTCTCTATCACACTGCAGAGAAACACTGCTTTAGGTTACATTTGCCTGCCAACTTAAAATACATCTTCCATATTTTTAGGAAGTGCTTCAGAAAGAAGTGACTACATTTTCAAGAGGCTAAAGTAGAATCCAAACTTTGATCCTGTCAAGAATCTGTTAAGGGATGTAAAGCCCAGAGTGATGGCGATGGAGCTTTTTGATGAAGCTTTTCCAACATCAAAGACCTGGAGATGGACACTTGCAGAACGTGTGCAAAAATCCCTGTGGGTTACACAAAGAGAAGACTTACAACCAAAGGGGAAATAAAAGCTTTGACATCATTTGACATAATTATGCAGAATATTGAAAGCTACTTCCAGAAATAGTATATGTACTGGAAAAAGCAATGTCATTATTATTCACTGTTATCTATTGATTTTAAGTTTTACGAAGAAAAATACATTAAAAATTCAGAAAACATTGTTTTAGATAGATAAGATTTTATGAGCTGGATTTTTGAGAGGAAGAAATGCTGGACGAACAGAATCACCTTCATGTATAACCATTAGCTTCAGTATACAATCAACAAAAAATGCACGTATGTAGAAACAAGAAGATTGTTGGAGTAAATTAAATATTGAACAAAATCTTTATTCCAAGCATGTGAGCAGTACATGTTTAATGAACATCAAAATATGTTTTAAGTAAAACTACTGATGTGGCAAGAAAGTCAATATATATATGTAAACTGAAATTCCATTAAAATTACTGTAAAATTTCAATATTTTCTGTTTGTAAAGGAGTAGGAAGAAAGAAAGAAATAAAGAAAGAAAGAAAGAAAGAAAGAAAATATTGAATCCTGCCCTTTGTTACTAGAGTTGGCAAGTAATTTGTGTTAAAACAAAAGTATTTTTCTCAGAATATTTTACAGAAATATTTAGATATTTTGTCTTACAATGAGTCACCTAGAAACTGTGGTCAGTCAATAACTAAAAAATGAGACAAAAGGAAAATAAGACATGTTACATTTCCACAACCATCCCAAAATCTAAGAGAAGTGGTTTTGCATACCTAATCATCTATCATCTTAATTAGAGACAACGACAAGTAAGCAGATGTTCAAACAGGAACTGTGTTTTTCTCAGCAATTGATGCACAATCTGACTCTTCCAATTACATTTTCAATCCACTCTCATTCAAGTTGAAAAATGACAGCTGGACCATAAACTGATGTTTTGCATTTTCAGCAAAGCTGTGGATCCTAGTGACTGTACTTCAAAAAGCATAAGTTACACATTATGCAGTCATCTCCCTGCACAGCACTTCCCCTCTTTACTTAGCACATGTTCAAGAAATTGAAATTCAGGTATGTTAGGTATAATTCCTGAGTGAAGTTTGACTTGAGCAAAAATAATTACCATTCATTTGCAGGCAGTAATAAGAAAACGTTGTGTGATGTAAATATCTTTCAGAAGAAGAGAAATAAAGAAGATGGAGTAAGACACTGGGAGGGAATAAAGATGAACTATTAAACAAATTGTGAATGCTCCACGTCTCTATCATCCAGCCGCTTTTCCGCTGCGATTCACTCAAAGAACTAACAGCTGGTGGCAGAAAAAGGGAGAGTTTGTTTTCATGTTTGTGGAGAGTTGAGGCAATTTATTGGACTGGGATTTAGCAAATCAGAATTCATTGCTGAAACTTTCTGATCCTGGAGGTTCAAGGGCTCTGAATAAACAAGACTGATTGTTTCAGAGGCATGCATATATTACCTCTGTTTGAGCCAGCACTATTACGCTCAGACAGCTATAGGAGTTTAAGCCAGACGTATTGAGGAGATTTTGAAGAAAAACATTGCGAAATCAGTTAATATAGTTTTCTGTGCAAGGCAAAGAGAGCACTGAGAATTTTTTTAGCAAAAATTTCACTCACTTTTTGCTCAGGTCTTAAGACATGAAACATCTGACTTAGAATGTGCTGAAACCTGCAAAAATAATCTGGATTATAAGATGCAAAATACAAAGATCTGTTCAGTTCCATTTTTATCGTAAGCATAACAACCAGCAGACGAAATGTGGAAAAGAATAACCTCAAAATGTTAGAGTCCAAATGTTCCACTTAAGATGAAGAACAAAAACCACATTGATTCAATTCCTAACATAAGGTAAACCCATAATGTGACCCAGAAATTCACATAATGGAGTTGATTTTCCAAATGTCTGCTCAGCTTTTTCTCAATTCTAGCGTTTGTCTTTATTTTACTGAGGTTATTTAGTTTGAAAGCTTTGTCTCCTATTACAGCTTGTAGAACTCTACAAAGCAGAACTTTTATAGTCTCATTGCAGCAAATGTTATTTTATATTTTAAGTTCAGGAAAGTGGTTTTAAAAATCAATGCCAATGACTCAACAATTGTCCAAGTCGTTCAAAGTTAAACCCTGGGTGAATTTTCAACTATTTTAATTTTATTACTTTTATGGTTTTTATCTAACTTTCTATAAGCCTTAGAGCTTTGTGTAGGTCAGTTATCTGATCACTCTCTGAGCGTACAACTCAAAATCCTTACATTTGCTTTTATTTTTCTGTAAAAACATGGAGATCTCTGGACATTGTACTTCCAATCAAAACATTACAATAACAACATTTTGTTCTCATTTTGTAGAGAGTGAGAAATATCGAAACTAATAGTTGAGTTTTTACAAACTTAAGGCATAAACTGAAAAGGCTTAAAACTTCGTTTTTCTTTTAATCATTGAACTAATTGATTTCATCACCACAGTTGCTAAGAACTGCTTCACATCAGTGTTGACTCTCTATCTGTGAGCCCTGGTTGATTGTACTACATTTCACAAGTTTTATCACTTTTCTGTTTCATCACAACTAAAAATGGTCAAACCAAGCCATTGTAAGACTGTATGCGTATTTTCTATGTTACTAATACGTTACAACACTTAGTGCTGACTCGTGTCACCATAAAATCTACCTGTCAATCAGTATATTGACACAGAAAATGTCACTCCACTTTTCTAATGTCACAAGTTTTCACCGATCTGTCATTTCTTGATGGCACGACTTCTGAGATTTTATGCAACCGTTTTGTTTAATCCAGCAGTTTGAAAACTAGAGGGATATGTGAAGCCACCACCAAGGGCATCACTGTATTTAGCAGCTTAAAAATAGTGATCCATATTTAAAAGGTTTTGATATTTTTTTCTTTCATGTAGAGCCATACAATTTCAATTTTAAAAAATATTTAACTTTCACAAAAGAAGAGAGACAAAATGTCAACTAAGGCCAAAAAGGTCCTCCCTTTTCCGAGGACAAGAGCTGATGAGGAGAAATGTTAATTTTATCCAAGATACAGTGATTGTATGGCTTACAATAGTACCAATGTGTTAATGTGAGCCTCACACAAAACGCTTTTGAACTGTTCAACCTACTTGTACTCTACTGAATGTGTAAGTATATTGTGCAGCGTAAGCATTTTTTCATCTCATCTTTTTCTGCAAAGTACATATAGTTTTCGCTGCACTGCTAATTAATGGGTTGGGAGCAGAATGCCACTGTTAATAGCACCAGAAAGACTTCAGCCCAGGGAATAGGGATTAAAGTGAAAGTTCTATGCCAAGCTCCATCTGCCTTCTCCTTGCACTCATAAAAAACAAACCATATGGACGTATGCCCCACCTCTGGCATCAGACACTCAGACATGCTCTGTTGGTCTGGCCAAGTTTTCTCTGAGAGCAACTGACTGTGTTATGTACCTACCGAGCATTTCAAAATTCAGTTATAATCAAATGCTATTTATCAATCCAAAAGGAAACTTAAAATGTACTTGTAACTCATATTTTACAAGTTATTGTATATAATGATGGCATCGAACAGGAAGTGACGTCCTGTAGTGGTGAGTGTGAATCACAGTGGATCTGAAGAGTCCCTCATTCACAGTCCAAATATGTTTGTCTGTATTACAGACAAACAGAAAGTTTTGCAGAAAGTTTATTTTTTACACATAGTCTGATTTTGCACATATATAGACTTTGGCGCTAAGGTTTCTGCAACATATGAGCTAACGCTTATGGTAAGCTTTAGCTGAGCTTAACTACAAAAAATGCTGTAATTATTCAGCATTTTCTGGTGTCTCATGCACAATTACATGTCACTCATTATTATTATTATTTTGTATTCATAAAAAAATGGTTGTTTCATTTAAAAGCCTATAATAGCAATATAATACATATATTATTTATGCATTTATATTGTATAAAAAGCCCATTTACTGTCCCCACTCCCTCAATAAGTCATAGCTTCTTCCCCAGTTAAATTCTTCTGGAGGGCCTTCAATAAGGTATGCTACTATGATCTGTCCCATGTGCCTCCAGGGATTTCTGTTGTTGGCACAGCTAAGAATGAACTGACTTCACTTCCTCTAGATTCACAATTGAGTTCCATCATACACTGATTTATTCAGGTGAAATTTCTTTTAGCACCAGCTGCATCTCCACTGTTTTTTAAATTGTCCATTTTACCAGCAAGTTGTTAATGGTTTCCATTTTTGCAGGTGTTCCACATATTTTATTTATCCCTATTATTTTTTTCATGAATGAAAAACTACACTTTTTTGTATCCAAACGGCTTCACTGTTGTGCCAGATGAAGACTCTCTTTGAAAACCAATAGGTAGAAGAGTAGTGATGTCAGACTGACACTCAGTGAAGAAAAAAATCTGATGTAGTAAGCAGCTGCTAAAACAGAGTCATAGGTGGAAACAGCATACACATTGTTTAGAAAATATAACTGGACACTGTTATTAATTCATAACAATGATTTGACAACATTTCTTTTGTATTGTCCACTTTAATATTGTACATCTTCAGAAAATTAGAAGATTATTGGTTCTTAAAAGCAAATTTAATATGGAAATTAAGTTAATTTCTTCACACTTTTTGTGTGCTGTCTTGCAAGACTGCTCAGCATGTCGCTGGAAATGTAAGCGAGGAATGTGTTATTATGGCTAAAAGCTGCCGGGTGCTGTCTTCTTGAACGTGCAAAACCTTTGAATAAGGAAATGTCTCTAACCTGGATTTATTGCACTATCTGCTTCAGCATGCTGGTTCGCATGTCCTCCTACACTTCCCTGCATGTTCTGGATGATCTGAGCATTAAATGAAATGTCAAACGTAAAAGGTTTGCTTGTATGACAGATTTGTGTGGAACAGGTAAATATGCAATCAAAAACAGAACATTAGTTATTAAGGGTTCACAGCTTACAGCAAAGACATCTATCTGTAAGTCACAACAAAATAAACTTAAAGCATCACAGCCACATTATCCAGCTCACTACAGAAATCAAGCTGAAAAACAACTTTAGAAAACGTAAAGTTTCCTGGAAATGTTGCAACTGTAACTTCCTCAATGATAAAGGAAAAATGAATGATGGTTTGAATAAAAATGGAATTATCTTAATACTAGTTCTTGCAAGTGTTTGATGAAAATGAATAACAATTTCTGTGGTGGGATTAAAAAAAACGAGGAATTTACGAAACCTGTCAAGTATAAAAATATAATGCAACACCCGATGCTTTGTGCAGCACTCATCCATCCATCCATCCATCCATCAATTTTCCTACACCCTTTGTCCCTTACTGGGATCGGAAGGTGCTGGTGCCTCTCCAGCTATCGTTTAGGACGAGAGGCAGGGTCACCCTGGACAGGTCGCCAGCCTGTCGCAGGGCAACACAGAGACAAACAGGACAAACAACCATGCACACTCACACCTTGGGACAATTTAGAGAGGCCAATTAACCTGACAGTCATGTTTTTGGACTGTGAGAGGAAGCCGGAGTACCCGGAGAGAACCCACCATGCACAGGGAGAACATGCAAACTCCATGCAGCCATCTGTGCAGAACCAGGATCTTTTCTACCAGCGTCTAAAAATCAAGACACTAAATTTCTGGACAGCAGTGGCCCTGCATAGTTCTGCTGAGCAAAACATGGTGTTTGGTTATATCATTACAGTTAAGCTCCAAATTTTACACATTTGATTTGATGTAGAGATACATATAACCATTTCAGGTAGAGAATTCTTTGTATAATTTGCTATCTACAAATGATAAAAATCTGTGTGTCTCTGTGTCATGATGTTTTTTGTCTTTCCTTTTTTTTCTTTTACCCAACAGCTAATTGACCATATAGCAGGATTTATTTCCTAACAAAATTCCAAGTTCCAAAGTTCAGAATTATGAAATATGTAAATCACAGTGTGAGAGTTGGATACTCATTTTTTTGTGCAGTTTTTAAAATGTACGCTGCCCTAACTATAGTTTTTCCACACATTTGCCCACTGACATCTGTTCACTTCTTTAAATATTTGTCCTCTCTTTGTTTTTCTAAAAATGTGTTTTCTTCTACTATCTTAGATCCAACCTTAAATCGTTCATGGTTGGATCATTCCAATCTGAAAGAGTTATAATTCTTACAGCTTCTTTTTGTAGCACACAGATTGGTTTAGTGTTGGTTTTATCTGTGCCCGTTTCTTTCACACAGTGAGTCATTAGGGAGCAGTAAAGCATGTATAGACTTTTATGCTCTACAATGTCTTTGGCTTTATATGATATTGCAGAGGTTTAAGACATTTACTTTATTGTATCATTTATATGAAGTTTGCAGCACAATTTATGATCAGTTATCATCCCCAGAAATCTGCTTTCACACACTCTTTCAACTGGAACATTGGTCATCATGAGATGGACCTCCTTTTTATTTGCCTGTGGCTACATTTTACAAGTTTTGTTTAGTGAACTTTAAGTATTACTTTATGTTCAAGTGCTTATGTTGTGCTCCTCTGCGCACTAGATACCTTTATCACCTATGTGTCTTCACAGATTACTGCCTACAACTGTGTACTCATCCAAAGCAGCACTCGTTACAGGAATCCTCTGCTGTATTTCTCGTCACGCAGCCATCCACCTCCACCTCATCTATCTATAGGTCCTCGATCAGCCACAATCAGCAGCCTCATACTCAACCATTCTTTAGTCATCTCACTTACTTTCCAACTCTCTGGGTTTTGCAATACTCCTCTGCACCTCCAATCATTCACCAATCAAGACAGATTGTATACATTATTACCATGATTTATGTGAATATAGTTTACCAACAAACTTCTAACTCTCATCTCTCTGGCAGAATTCCCAGCAAACTTTTGCCATTCATAGCAACTGATGTTTCACAATACAGTACTTAATGTTAAGCACACATAGTACTGGAATATAAATACAGTACAAGTCAAAAGATCTGCATGCACTGAAAACAAATGTTGCAGTAATTAGATTTTTGGTGCAGTGTGTACAACACTTCATAAGTATTTTAAAACCAAATAAAAAGATCATACATTTCATGAAACAAACAATATATGTTTTATACATCACAGTCCAGTGTATATCTTAAAGTTCAGAAGTATAATCACAACATTATAAGCTGCAAGCCACATTATAAAGTGTATTTTCATAAATGTATATATGAACTCAAATAAAATAAATAATTAAGAATTCAAAATCAAGCTTTGGGACAGTCTTTGATTTGACATTACGCTATAACTAGCAATAAAGACAAAACGTCATCTCTATGCAAGTTGCTCAAGAGGAATCCCATTTAAATCTGTGAATTTAAATGGGATCTTTGTATTCCCCCGGCCAACAGCTGTAATTGATATGCAATATTAGAATAAGACTATTATCTTTAGGTGGATGAACACACCATGCATTGATTTATTCAAAGTGAGTTTCATTTTTCATACTACTATTTACCTGGCTGGTTGTAATGACTCAAAGTTTTCAGCAGTTCAGGACTTATCATTTATCACAATCATTTTATGCTTTGGATGCTGCATGTTTAAAACTCTAAATAACTTCACAGTGGAACCAGATGAAGCTTCTCCTTGTAAATTCACACTTTTCAGAATACTAATATGAAACCAAGGGTTAGAGTACTAAAACCTGTATAGTACATAGTTTGTACAATAGAAATAAAGGTGAAATTTAACAGAAGAGTAGGATTATGTAGTATGTCATTCTTGCAAAAAACTGTTAGGGTTAGATTTCCAGTCACCACCAGTAAATATTCATAAAACATATTTTCCCCAGTACAAGCAGTAAAACATGTCAAGTTATGAATTAAAACCTAAAAAAAACAGGCATGTTGTTGGAACCAAGAGAATGTTTAGGGCAAGACTTTAAGCTGAACATGTATGGAAAATGATCAAATAAAGCACTTTTAAAAGAAAGATGTATATATTGTTACCAGTTTAATTTCTGAGGTGATCAATGCACTCATAATCGTTTTCTTGGATTGTCAGGGTTACATTGTGATTTAGACATATAAAGTGGAATTTTTTGCAGCTGAGGTTGTGAGTCCTTATTGCAATTTGGTGAAAGTCAGTCATCCATATTTACTTAACAAAAGAAATCCCCTCGAAACCTCCGTGTTTTAACACTCATCATTCTATATCATTCTCAAAATCTAATGCGGTTTTTGAAGTTCATATTATTTTATTCTGCCTTTCATGATAATTGGTATAGTGCTGAAAAGGAAACATACCCCTTGGCTTCTTGCTTTAAAAGATAGCACATAAAACAATACTACATGAAAGATCATGAAAAATACAGACAATCACAGCTACACTGCAATTAGGTGGCTGTTGGTGAACTTTACAAAGTGTCTGTCAACTACAGATTTATGTCGGATCCTTCAACAGTAGTAAAGTTTGTAGACATAACTTCAATATATATTCAACCCTTTATCTGAAACCAGGCAAAGTGGCAAACTAATTCTCCTAATGCCTGTGGATGCATGTTTTACACAAACCAATGATTGGATTTGAAAGTCTTTGCTGCCTCCTAGTGGTCAGAGTTTTGCCCAAATACAGCAAATTTTACAAATTTTCATACAAAATACTTACATTTATACATATTGTTTGTGCTATGTTTAAGTTAATAATTTAACAAAAGAAAAAAATACAAATGTGGACATTTCTTTAGTCTTCTGTTTTAATTATTAATTATTATTATTATTTACCCAAACATCCTCCCATCATCATATTTGCTCAGGATTTCTTGTTTGTGCTTTAGTCCTGCTCAAACATCATTCTTGACAAAAGCCATTCACAAAGATAATCAAAATTATTCAAACCCTCCAGGCACATTGGCCTGATCCTCACCTGGATTCCTGCTCTTATTCACCTGTTTTCCTCTTTCCATAGCATCTATTCTTGTAGCCACAATGATTACTACTTATTCCTGATTCATTCTCACTATTCTAAAATAGAACTCTGATTCAGACTCTCTTTTTCTTTAAAGGGAAATATAATGATGTTAAATCTATTCTGCAAAAGAATAAAAATGTTTGACGCTGACAGAACAAAGAAATTCTGAATGGGATACCGAGAAGAACCAGATTTATCTAACCAGATATCACAACAATTTCTTGTTATCATTGTTCACCATAATGGTTCACCCTAATGGTTCACTGTCGCTTCAAAGCAACAAGCAAAATGTTGCATAATTGTGAAATTTTAGTTCATTAAGAAGTCCATTATTTAATTAGCAAATGAATAGCATTAAATGATCAGAAATTAAGGTTTACTCACATGTTATAGCGATTTATTTTTTGCCAGGTAGAAAAGGAACAGGAAGTGACTGTTTGTGGAGCAAGAAGCAAAGCTATTTCCTTTAACAAAATCTGCAAAGTTTGGGTTTAGAAATCCCTTTCTAAAAGTCATGTGACAAGTTAAAGCACTTTAATTGTTTCTTTATGGTCTTCTCTCTATTTAAAAGTATTGAATATTTAAGGGATGCATTGCAGAGTCATGACAGGGCAAAAATGTTTTTTTTGCCTTCATTATTTTATGAAGGATTCATTCTCCCCTGCCCTGGTCTCTTGTTTGAGAACACATGAATGCAGTATGTTCTAAAATGTTCTAGTTTAAAGTGAAATTTTTTCTGTTATCTTTTGGATGGAGCAGATTTGTCCAGTTTTTATCAATTTCTTTAACCTCAAAAATAATCCTCCTGACCCCTACCTTTGTCAGCCCTACTCTCCCTTATCCCTTCCCCCAGCAAGTCTGCCAAGAGAAGCACTGATAAAACATGTTGCCCTGGCTTGTGAAGATGACTGTGCAGCATGATTTTAACCAGAGTAACTGTGATAATCAGAGGACAGTGAGGCAAGAACACTGCAGTTTCCAGAAAAGGTCACCCCTCTAATGAGGAACATTAACCTGCTCTTTGGTCGCAAAGAACCATTTTGTGACACACGAGCCAGAGGGGACTGGCAGCCGGGGAGCATTTAGGAGATTTTGAGGAGATGCCTTTCTGTGGGTTAAACACAGCCTAAACTGACCTCAGAAAAAGATCCTAAATGAGAAATGAAGGGTTTTTAAAGTTGTCTCCATGACCACTTAGTCAACAGGCACTACAAAAGGACAAGTGATTACAGTCTTTGTAAAGTCTAATTTGACCAAAAATCACATTGTTATTACAAAATGAAACTTTTACAAAATTTGCCAGTTCAGTTCAATAATGGAAAGTTCTGATTTCTCTTTTTAATCCCTAATCTTAATACTTCACAAAAATCCAATCAGAAACAGGTCTTCCAGTTAAATGTAGGGAAGTTGCTAATGACCACTTTAAAACCCATTGTCAGGTTGTCAGGCTTAAACACCTAGAACTTTTAAATAAATGCAGACACAAAGAAGAGAGGAGACCTTAACTAGTTTTACTCACGAGGAGTTACAATCTCCTACTCGCTCTGACGCTTGCGCTCAGCGCTTGCCCTTTATATCGAAGACCAAACCCTGGTTACATGAACGGTGAGTCAGCCTTAAAATGGAAAGATACTGCTGCTCACAGCCAAAAGGAAAAATAACATGTTCCACTACATTTCACTTAGTGATCCACAGGTGCAATTTCTGTTATACCAGTCTTCTGGTTATTTGGTGGTCAAGCGAAGAGTCCTGTTCTTTAACTTCATCTCTTCTCACAGTGTCCATCAGTATTTTTGCATTCAAGTAAAGAACACACAGAACGAAAACTCTAAAAGTCTAAATGTTAAGCAAAATGAAGAAAACACATAGATGAATGTAATAAGAATATACACATCATTTTTCTAACACAGGTCATTGGTGTTTAGGGCCCAATGTCAAAGTAAATCACAAATTACATTAGTCACTGAGTAATTTATCCTGATGTAATAAATTCTTTGTTGTTGTTAATGAAAATAAATGACCCTTCTGATTGTTTTCCTTTTGATTGTTATTAAATATTTCTATATTATCGTCATGTTCTGAGGAGGTTTTTTAGTCCACTTGAGGAATAGATCATGAAATGTAGGTTTCAAATAATAAGGAAATTTGCCTAATATTTACAACAGAGTCTCAATGGGAGATTGAATTTAGACTTGAGCAGATCAAGAGGTTAGACTTCCTTGTACTTAAGGAGAGACGTTTTACTGGTTTGGAGGCGGAGTTAATGTTTTTGGGGGAAGCAAGATCTTGAAGGTGGTGTCTCTGGGATGATGGTTTTAATAGACCCAGAACACAACCTGTGGTCAGATTTGTGAGTCATGGTGTGACACAAACCTTTTGATGGACAGCAGGCACTAGGGTGAGTACTGAGAGCCAGAGCTGCATTGAGCAACTGACATAAAGCCAGATCTTTGCAGCCAGGAGGAGGTAAGTGGTAATTTTAACCAGCTGGAAAGAAACAGCCAACTTGTTGTTTTGAGAAATGTGTTTGCATTGGGTACAGTTAAACACATTGCTCTTTCTCAGTTGATAGACTATGTAACACCTTTAAGATACAACTTTTTACAGTGTCATCAAATTACTAATTTTTCTTAAGCAAAAAAAACCCAACTTTGTTGATACAGTCAAACTATGAGATGCTGCGAATGATCAGATTTTCAAGGTTCTTATTGAAGGATTTACTCTTACTAGTGCATTGAATCACCCAATCTTCTGCTCCCAAAACTCACCTCTCGCCCTAAATCAATAGCACTCTGATTCAACAAGTTAAGGCTTCTGTTAAAGGATTTAGTAGGTAATGGGAACACTAACTCCTGACAGATTCTCCTTTGTGCTGCTCTTCAGTATAATGAATCCAGGGAATAGAGCAGAAGGGCAAGGTATTTACCCCGGCTGCAAAGCAACTGCTGTCCATCCTCCAAACAGCTTCGCTGCCACACTGAGGCCCCAGTAATGAGCTGACAGGTGCAATGTTTACACTCGGATTGCCACTCACATTTGAGGGGCTGATTCTTGGTTTAGTCTATTTTGACATTAATGATGCCATCCAAAGTGCCTCACCTTTCTGTTGTCTGTCATATCTATGAAAGATATATTATAGCCTTGAAAAGAATAAATAAAAATATGCCTTTGCCATTTACAAACTTTTTTCTACTTGTGGAGCCCCTTTATGTGTATTTTGGATGTGCTTAATGTCCATGTCAGAGCCAAATGAAACACCATTAAACATCTTAATCACAACTGTGACAGATGCTGCTAGGTTATATTGTTGATTTTCCTACCTCGAAATTTGGTATCTGGCAAATAACACATGATGTCTTAGAAACCAGATACTAATTTGTCACTACTGTTATGTTTCCACATATGGGGGTAAAAACAAGTTTCACTGTGGGACCTTTTAGTCTTTTACTTAGGAGTCATGGTGATGTATTGAACACTTTGTCCTAAAAGTTATGTTGGAACCAGAAAAAATCTGAATTAGTATGGATTTGTGAAGGTTTAAAAAAGACCAAAACCTAATGAAAAAAGATGACTTGGTAAAATAATCTACAATAATTGTGGTTATTTCCTCATTTTGGGGAGAATATATGGTACTACAGAGGTTGGTAGGAAGATAAGATGTAGGAAGCAGTGTAATACTCTTGCAGATGATCTACTGGGAAACTATCGCTCCTGTCAAGGATGTGGAAATTAGTTGGACAAGAACCACCTACCTAATGTTGCAGATCAAGGACAAAATACCATTCACACCTTTTAATGGAAATATATTCCCTGGTGGCAACAGAAGAGTGTGCCCTGACAAAAAGCTAAATTGCTTCAGGAATGATTTAGGTAGCACAACAAGTATGAGGTGTTGACTCCAAACATCTCCACTCTCAGTTCAGTCAAGCATCTTTGGGATATGCTGAACAAATAGGCTTGGTTTTGCAGTGTTGCAAAACACTAACTAAACAAACTCTTACCAAGTATTTTTGGTCTAATTTATAGTTTAAATGTCTCATTACACTTGAAATAAGACAAAACTAACTTATAGTTAACTTTTCAGCAAGATGTAAGAGCTTGTTGTTTAATATTGATGGAAAAGTATCGGTTCCATCGACAGATAATTTTACTAATAATACCTTTTTCCCATAGTATCAGTGAAATTATCTGCCAATGGAACTATTTCTTTTTCATCAAACTTAATGAGTTATTTAGTTGAAACAGTCCCCTACGTCTTTCCAGGAAGTTACTAGTAATACTTTTGTCCTATTTCAAGTGCTCTAAGACATTTGCACTAGACCAAAATTACTTAGTAAGATTTTGTGTTTTTGCAGTGAATTCACTCACCTACAAACTTAGTCATTCTTTGAGCGAGACACTAAAAGAATGAGTGTCTTGCTTCAGATTTCAGGGGCCAGAGTCCTGTCAGTTTTTGAATCTGCTCCAGGAGAGATGATTCAAATAGTCCAACAACCTCCTCAGAATGCCATGAAGTGCTGCAGAGGCCTGCAAATAAACCAGAATTTGATTCAGGTCTGTTGAACCAGATAATATGCATAACACTAGGTCTTGAGGACTGACTTTGGACACCACTCATCTGCTGCTAACAACTCATTGCCAGATACCACAGCACACCTTCAGGGCTCTACAGGGGACAGTATGATGGTACTTCAGACATTCAGAGATACTTAGGCAAGAAAAAAGGGATGCAAATTTTGATAGAAACATGGTTAAGATGTTATGCCTGTTATGTGTCATAGCCAGTTCAGAATCACTGGCAAATGCACAGCTTTGTAATACAGGAGAGAATAATAGCCTCTTCTAGGATTGCAATATATATCTCTTACTGTTAAAAACCATAACTACTGTTGCACAGATGTTTCAAAATTAACCAAATCCTTTGTTCGTGCACTTGAGCAAAACGTTTTGATGTAGTTTGTTCATGTATGTGTGAAAAGTGCAGACCAAAATTGCTTTCGGATACTAAATAGAATTTGTATATTTATAGTTTTCAAATAACAAAAGTAATTAAACAAATAAAAAAGTTGTGCAATTTCTTGCATTAATGACAAAGGAACTTTACTTAAAGGCCATATGATATGTCTCTTTGTGATATTAATTCATATTTACATAAACATTATGCAATTTCCTTTTTTCTTCAGTGTGGGAGAGATGTTCAGTAGGTGTGTTTTACCTCCTAGAGGCATCGCTTTAAATCACTTACAAGCAATTTTCCATTCTGGTGTATGAGTCTCCCCAGGGAAAAAGAAAATCCTTTGTCTACCTGTGATTGATGATTACCCGTCCTGACTTGAGGGAAATGTGACCAAAGATGCAGTAATTGAACTAAATGATGGTTTTGTATCCTATAATTTGATCATATCTACCCCATGTTATGTCAGCAGTGTTGGCCACAATAAGGTGTGCTTATGTCCATGCAAGAATAGCTAATCTCTGCTTCAGACTAAGAGTAATTGTCTATGTCCAGATAATAGAGACTCAGCAGCTATTTAAGCACAATTTACTGACATGTTAATTGATTTAGGATAAATCTTAACAAGTGTTAATGATTTGATAAAAACAGCCATAAAAATTCAGGTTTTAACTCAGCGTAACACATTTAATCACATTTATTTTTCATAGGGATCATTTACGCTTATACAATCAAGGAACGTCTGGAAAAGTGGCCTTAAAAGGCTCAATTCTGATTAAGAAATGATAGATACCACAGTAGAAATGGTCTTTTTGCTACAGCTCATTAGCTGACCATCTTAGAGCACACCAACGCTGCCAAGACATGACTTTGAATCCATCACTCCTGCCCTTCCAAATGACTACGTCTTTGCACCTCTGGTCTTTCTCTGTGCAAATGCACAACGAAGCATGTGGTAAGCAAAAGCTCATGGGATGCTCTCAAAAACAGCCCATTCATGTCCTTTTCAATAGAACAAACATTTTATGCTACCTCTGACAGGCATATCAGGTGCTTTCAGGGGAAGGATATCACATTCCTGCCATACACCAAAGAACGCACTGTTCTCTGACAAGGAACTGCATCAAAATGATAATCACGCTTCACCTTTTGTGACATTAAGAAAACCCTCTGGGTTTTCCCCTAACCCAGAGGGAAAAAAGATTTAAAATCATTGATGATGAAATAATTAAGTACATTTCAGTACATGGTCATGTACCACTTACTCTGCAAATTATATTCTTTTTCACAGCTGGATACTGAAACATGTGGAGTTCAGAGGTGGGAAGCTGCCTTTGTTTTGGAGAACAAAAGCAGCAGCAGTGTGGGAGCACAGACATGCACTGATCAGTGAACCTATAACATTTATTTTTTTTACAAGATCACCCAGAAGCAGCCACCAGTTGCACGGCAAATGTAGTACTGCATCTTAATGGCTGATCATGCCTTTGGGTTGGCTAAAGTGTCCCAGATTTGCAGAGACTCGAGCTGACAGATCAATTTGACATTATATTAGAGGAGGACTCACAGGACTCAGAAAGTAGCCTTTAATCCAATGTGTTACATGGATGGAAATTGCATTGAGACTTGTAGCAGAAAGGTCTCACATCAAGGGGGCAAGAGGCTAGCCAATAATTCAAGTGTGTCTTTTAAAAAGATGCAGGAGAGAAAATGTTTTTTTTTATATATCCAGATGTATAAGTGGCAAAGATTGTTTATTTTCTTTCAAATGCCATGCCATTTATTATATGTATGTTTCACAAGCCAAAACCAAATTTCACACTTAAAATTTCTGTAGTTTTGTAGATTATATATATGCAAATGATAATTTGTCCACAATATTATATACATATTTTTGGAGTTTGTCAAAATTCTACATGCACATGTTAAACATTGTAAAACAATAGATTATATGAATTGCAATAAGGCTGTAAGTGAAATTTATGTTTAATGTTTTCATGTTTTTTTTATGATGTGGACCCCAGGAAGAGAAGCCAATTTCACAGCAAAGGGTAATGGAGGCCCAAATGCAACTAAATAAAATATAAATTCTCTAAAGGATACTGCTAAAACCCCACATAACGCATTCTGAAATTGCACCAGTTATTTATATAATTTGTTTCCTAGATGAGAGGATATAACAAACAATACTGGCACCATAGAAACACATGATCTTGCTGAATAGAGCCACAAAAATCATGTTTTTAGAGAAAACAACAGACATGGAAAGAAAAGAAACCTCATATTAGCTTTAATATCATAGCATTTTAATGTCAAATAGGTTACAAGATTTTCACATAAATTTAAATCTGCAATCTCAGAACCTCTGACCTTATGGAACAAATAAAGAGTGGTTGAGACTTTCTGACAATCTGGGTACTTTTGTAACTGTTTGGAAGAGTTCCAAGGTTGGCTAGCCCATAGTTTTGCACAACTGCAACAGAATTAAATTATTATGGTATTCTTTATTGAAATTTTTATGCCTGTTTATGCAACAAGTCTGGTTCTATGTTCAATTTATAAAAATATGGTTGAAAAAGAAAAAGATATTGCTTGTCTGCAGCTTTGACCTCTGTTAACAAGAAAATATGTCAAACATATTTATGGAAAATAGCTGAGCAAGAGTTGCAAGAATAGCATTTTAAATATTTTTTTATTCCACTTACAATAAGGAAGTGGGATATACTTTGAGGTCAAGGGCTCTGGTGTGATTCTGGGGAAGAGAGGAGAATCAATACCATGTGAAGCAAATGCTTCAGGAAATGTTCATAAGAGAACCTAAAAGAAGGCTTGTTGCTCTGTGTCTTTGGAGGTTCCTGCAGAGATCCAGGAGGTCCAGGGGAATGGAGCCATAATGATGGAGGAGAGTTTGGAAGTAGGTTGGTCTGGGTGGGAAAATATCCTACAGCAGGTGGAAGTCAATAAATTCATATGTATTACAGTCTATATGTAGGAGGAGGCGGAGAGAAGGCTGCAAAATTCCAGGAGAGAACTGCAGAATAGAGTAATAGGTAAATTATCAAACTGTGTTTTCAAAGAAGATGAATGTACTTACTGAGCCTAATGTTCACCAAGGTCAACACCCAGGTGTTGAGCTGATCTCTGAAAAGATCATTTGACCATATGGGGCCCTAACAAAAAATGCAACAACATTTGTGTACTTTTGTCTAAAAGTACACAAATAAAATCAAATTTATGCTAAGATGTGCTTATTGAGACTTGAGGTGCAGTAATGCAAGGGAATTTCAAATAAGAAACAATTAAAGAACATGTATGTTGAAGATTTAGACAGCAATGAAAATAAATATGGATCAACCTATTTTTGGTGGATGGATGGAAATATTAGGGAAAAACAATGTTTTGAGACACATATTTACTTTGTGTTCATGCATATATATGTGCAAAGCTCTATAAATATTTGTTGTAGACACTGCAAACTTTAACCTTTGGAAATTTAGAAGCAACTGTAATGAAAGCTATAATAAGTCTAAATGGTGCAAATTATTTTCTGTAAACTTGTGATGCTTCCTTTTCTTTTGATGTTTTTTATTTGAATATTTCCCAAGTGCAGTGGTACACACTGTTTTGTGGCATTCCTTTAGAAGGTTAAAAAATACTTCTCACAATCTGGGTCTTTACAATATGCTGCAAGGGATTATGAAGTCATGCTGTCACTTTCCTAGCTCTCTCTGTAAAGTATGACAATCGTGACAGCCCGGCGCTCCACATTACTCCCCAAACACTCCAGAGATGTAACAAAAGTATTCTGAAAGTGCTCTGTTTTATTTAGTTCTACTCAGAATCGTTTGAGACTTATTTTGAAAGTTTTGTCTGAAATTTCAAACTAAGGAGGTGAGCAGGTGATGCCTAATAGCTCTACTCAAAGAGCCGTTAGGCAAAAGTCATTTGAACAGGTGCCTTCTCTGTTCAAGTAAGATAAGTAAATTAGGCTGGATTGCTGTGTGATCAATGTGACATTACTGAGTCAAAAGAGAACAGATTTTAGAACAGATTAAAGTTTAATATTGTGAATGTATAAACAATGCTCCTCTAGTAAGTCTAAAAATAGAACTGAATGAATTGATTGTGTTCTAAGTAAGGATGTGTATCAGTGTTTTGGTTATGCTAATACGGCATTAACACAACAAAACAGAAACATACAATTAAAATGTATAGCACAGTCTGTCTGCTTCATTTTAAAATTGAAAAACAAAAATTGTCCCAATTGTCCCAAAATAAATCATATGCAATGGAACCATTTAATTTAGCAATTTGATGCATACATTAAAAGAAAATAACATAATCTAATTGTAAGAGTAATTTATAAATGCCTATTTGATAGAATATTACTCCACTTGGCCATTCTGCTTATCAAAATAAGAACTTGGGGAACAGCTAGTCGAATAGTTGGAAAAAAATCTTCAGTGTAAATGTGACCAGACATCAATAAATGTCCCTCCTAACAGCCACCCAATAAAAACCTCACTCACTGCAATTAGATAGTGACTATATATCAACACTTACAGGCAAGATCAATAAACATGACGTCCACGTACATTTATAGTTAAGCCCGAGAGATGGCAACACCTCTTATACTTTTTAAGCTACTAATGATTTCCAAACGTATCTACTTGGTAATGGTTACAAAGGTGAAGGTTGTTCAGACCATAGAAGATAATTTTCCACATCCAGACTCCCTGCTGTGAGAGGGATTTAACACATCTGAATAAACCAAAAAGAAACTGCTTCTGCACTGAACTATTTAATTCCACGTTTATGCCAAAAGAGGGAAAATGCATAGTGTAGACTGTGGCCGAATCTTAAGAGAAAATTGAAAAGGAATTTTTTTTACAGACATTAAAATTACTGTGTGAAATTGGAAAGGCATCACATTCAGAGCTATGAACCTTAACTTCTTTTTATTAATCTTTTAAAGGATAAAGCTTCTAACATGCCAGTGTATTCATTTGGCAAAGACTGTAAAAATTATGTTAGAAAGCCCGTTATGCATGATTAACTGTGGAAATTGATTTGCATGTAATAGTTATCATTTTCTTTCATTTCATGACATGACACAGAAGGTGAGGCAGCAATTACTGTATGCAAGACAAGGTACAGAAAAAGAGATAAGATGAAGAGACTGTAACCGCCTGGCATTCATCAACAGAAACAGAGACAAGCTGCCTGACACTACCGACATTCGATCCACAGAGCACCTGATAGGGCGAAAACATCGAACAGAGTGCTCTGAACCTTAACTGTATTGAACATGGAACAAAGTTTTGGTATTAGAGAAGAGAAGACAAAGAGGTGCAATTGATTGTATATCCACAGAGATGGGCTAGAGGCCACGCTTCCTAAATGCCAAGAAACCACAAAGCTGCACAGGGGTTAGTGCCTGTATTGGTGGATTTGAGTGCTGCTCAGTTGATTGAGGAAAATGGCATGTCAATGAATGGAGTTGTGACTGTAGCCCTGTTAATGGCAAGGCAAGTTGTGGATTGCAGAGATTGTCTGAAGTAACCAGCTGTTAGAATGGATACAGCTTAACAGCCTAATTTGGAGGAAATACTGTATCTCTCTTTGAATTCAAGCAAAAGAAGTGTATGTTTTTAGAAAATTATACCAAGTTATTTTTTAATCAGATCATGGCCAAACTGAGCTCACACCTAACAGTTTATGTAAGAGAAAAAAAAAACATAAGGAGGAACAAGGAATGAAATCATTGCCATGATTTATCTTTGGCATTAAAAGACAAATAACCCATGCAGTTGTGTGTGACAGCCCAGCACCTGCTCACAGTGTGCAACAGCATTGCAACTTCCTTTTTGGCATCATGCATATTGCATGTTATTTCATTCTCTTCAATTCTTGCACAGATGGGAGGACATTCAGTCTGTTTTTTTTCATACTGACGCGACTGGATCCTTAATATTTTATGCATGCTTTAAGTTGCTCAAACAAACTTTGTACACATTCTACATTATGTTTTTTTATTGTCAGCTCTACTTGGAAATAGATAGAAAAGTTGTACACTAAGATTTTCTGTAATATTTTATCATTATGGGAGCATTAATAATTACATTTTTGCATCCCTAGAGTTCAGCAGGTCTTGTATTTGCAGTGGGATTGCTCTACACCGAGAAATAATGAGGTCCAACATTTTTTCATTAATTCATTAAACCTCCGAGCAACTTTGTTAACTGTTAAATATGCATTTACAGTGAAATGTAGCCTAATTAGGTCCTGCAAAATCTATACATAAAAATGAGCAGTGTGATTTATGGATGAGGTTAAAACATTTCTCTCCCCGCAACGACGAGTTTATGATGTAAGTTTGTGAAATTCCTGTTTACTAAAACAGAGTTTTCTGTTTCAAGGAGAATTCATGACTGTATTGATCACAAAAAGCTTAGACAACAGGGCTCAAAGATCCTGACAGGGTTGACACAGGAGCGGTACAATGTTTGATCTTGAAGATTTGCAAAATGTCTGAGAATCGCAGTAACTATTGCAGAATACCTAGTGTCATATTTATATTCAACAGACCCTGCTTTGGATTATCAGTCGCTGGAGGCTCATAAGAGTTGACAGGGGCCTGTTTTGTAATTTCTGATGCCAATTCCTTTACGTGACAGAAACAGTGATTATAGATATTCGACCAAACAGTTATCAAGCAGGATTTTGGAAGGACTATGGAGGGATATTACAGGTCTCAGGTATCTGACACGGATATAATTGCACATTATGACAAATGTCAAATAACCTACTTTGTTTTTTGTTCATGTGCAGAATAGCAATTCTATACTTTCTCATTAATTGCCTCCATAAAGGTAAATACAATCTGTTACGTCATTCATCCAACTGGGCTATTTTTCCCTTTTGGTAACATGCTTTAGTTATTGACACTGATGACAAGCTCCACCTAAACATCCGTGGTTATCAGTTTTATTCTAGGTGTTGGTTTTAAGTCATTTACAACAGTTTGTTTGTCACTGCATCCAAGTTTTAGCTTCGTGTCTGGTGTCATGAGATGTTGCTTGTTTTTCACTCACAATGCATTTAGTTTTGTTGTTTTCATTGCAGTAGTGACATTTTCTACCAGCTTCAGTTGGCATTTTCACAAGGTCTTTTGATTTTATTGTGGTGCCAGCAGCTTTGACTTTTTTCCTCTAACATCAACTGAGAATTTCCTTGCCTGTATGTTTGCTATTTTTTGGTGTTTTATCTTTTTGAAAAATCCCCTAACTTTATATCCCTGGATTCATATCAGAAATGTTTTGGTATATTTCTATATTCATTCAACCTTCCTTCAGTTTAGGAAGTGTACCAGTACAATTTGCTGAAAAAAAATCCCCACACTATTATACTCTCAGGTCATCTTTTAATTGTTTGTACAAGTTTTCAAACATATTGTCCAATAACATTAAAATAGTTGGATTTGGTCTCATCTGACCAGACTGTGCTCTCCAAGTCTTTCTTCAGAGGAAAACCTTTGGCGGTAAAACATATTGATGAAGTGATTATCCTTAGTTTTACTGCGAAATGTTGAAGTTAAAAGAATTGCATTCATTTTCCTAACTTTCAAAAGAGAAGTCCCAATCTTCAAAGATTTTCTGTTAATAGATGACGTCACAAATAATACCAAACCACAAAGAAATCCCATGTATATTTTGGTTTTATTTAAAAAATTGACAAATTGCTCATATAAAAGAAAATACCTCAAAAATATTGTTCAATTGTCATTTATGTGCAACATTATACAGATTGCAATTCTGACAGTTTATTTTCCATCTTTCTTATTGACTTTTTAATTGTTTTTTGTAAAGAAATACGTTTACAATAGTGAACAATGACTGAATATATATTTTTTCTCATCACCACCTTCAAATTCACCTGTCACAACAACTTGCCACCAAATGTGCAACATATTACAGAGATTGGTGAACAAGAAAGATTACTGGTGCAAACTAACACTGTTCTCATCAAAAAAGAAGCATTAGAGTTATAGCCAACTCACGTAGCGAGCCTATGGAATGATCCGCTATAATCCAACCAGTCAATACAGAGGATAAGGGATTCTGTTTGGCCTTTTGACGGCACTTGATTGATCAGCCCAGTCTTGCCATTTGCCAAAGTGGATGATGAGCAAAAAGAGCTTCAGTCAAGGGTATCAGTTTCCTTTGAGAAGCTGACCTTCAAGGCTGTGAGACTGCCAGAGGCCAGACGGTTTTCACTCTAGAGGATCTCTATGGCATTTTACGGCAAGCACTGAACATTTGCTTTTAATTTTGTATACTTTGTTGCCATTTGTTTGCCAACGTTTTATGAAATTTTACTCAAATTAACCAAAGGTTTAGTTTTCAAATTGCCCAAAGACTAAAATAATGTATTGCTTCTCTCAGATTCATTCTACACAGGTGAGATAATTAAAATATTCCTCTAAGAAATTGAGAGACTCTGTATTTTCTGGTTTTATGTCTTGATGAAACAAGATATTCTCATCTAAATCTTTTGTTGAATCCCTTTATTTTGACGCAAACAATTCTAGCGTCAAATGCTTCAGTGTGTCGTGACCAAGAACATCCAATGTTTTGTTTTCTGAGGATGTTTGATGAAACTGTAAAGGCAGGATATTGGGCTCTTGTTGAAATGTTAGTTCCTTGCTACGTCCTCTAATGAAGCAAGACTCGATATGATGTTAGAGACTTTTGAGTACCCAAAGAAAAGCTTCTGATTTGAAGAAACTTAAAGAAAATGTCATGTTGCCCCAAATGGCAGAAAATTAGAATAAAGTTAGTACATAGCACAAGGCGTCTGCTACATGTAGACAGTCCACCATCAGTTACAAGACTAATTTTTTGCTTTGTTTGAGATCCCATTTTTCTGCTTCATTTGTAGACTGAGGAGTCAAACATAAAGAATGATCCCTGTTTTCAAGCCAGAGAACTGCAGATTTGGCAATAGCCACTTCCTCAGGTGCAAGGGGCTTCAGGGTTTTGAATATCTTCTGCAATGCAACCACTAAGATATGCAAACAGCTGCATGATATAAGTCCTTTTTGTGCAAGCAGTAGCAGAGTAAGAAGTGAAAAGATCAATTCCAGACGTCTCTCTCTCTCTGGTGTATACATTTAGAAGCTTGGCACAACACAAAAAATGTCTACAAAGAAGAAGAGTCGATCCTAAAGTAGTCAGTTTTCAGACAAAATGAAAATAAAATGTCTGTGTTCTGAAATCTAGAAGCAAATTAATGCTTAAAGTTGTTGTTTGTTGCGGTTTGCTTTAAGACACAATCCCCATGGAATCTGGACAAAACTTTACACACAGTTTGATATTCATTATTTTCAGGAATACAAAAGTCAAGTTTATTTAGCTATTTTCTTTCTTTCTTTTTAGATCCTTTGGGTATCTTTTTCTAACAGGGTGCACCAGTGACTTTGGGTTTAATGGTGAGTGTCAGCTCAATACTCCAGTAACTTAATCCCAGGTTGACCACATTTTTAGTGGGTGGGAGACGACTTAATGGATTCCCCAGCAATTAAACACAGCACTTGTTTCATTATTGAGCCATTAATTACAACAGAGTCCAGCATTAATGGTGGCTTAGAAAGGTTGAAGAAGCAACACTTTTTCTTTTATTACTAAAGGAGTACTGGACCAGTTTGCACTTAGTGCCAAACATGCAGGTCTCTGACCATTTCAAAGCATCTCTGGCATCTCAAGGAGTTATCTCTGTCACATGAAAACAATAGTTACTCTAGCTGTGATGCCTGCAGGCGAGGCTTATGGCAGCAGTTGCTCTAATGCTTTTTAATTTCCATTCAACAAAACTCACCTGTTTGATTTCAGACAATGCTGCCGTTAAAGCAATGTCCATTTTATTATGTGTAACAACCAGGTATTTTTCAGAATTTTACAATTAAGGTTCTAATCAAAGATCATACACAGTAAATATTTTACTTGCAGTAGTTATTCTATTTGCACTAAAGGCTTTCACTCTTTATATTTAGGAATAACTCCAGAGGAATGGTGCTGGAAGGAGAAGATAATGTGTTTCCCAAGATGGATATGCTACCTGTAAAGGTTGCACTCTTTTAAAACAACTCTGACCCCAAAAACCTAATTGCAAAGAATATTTCATGATATAATGATGGAAATGAAGAAAGGAGGCTGTGCACCTGAAATTGTCTTCCTGTTTGAAAAGTGTACTGAGAATGAAGCATTTACAAACAGAGTAACTGACTTATATAAAGGCTACATGGCACAAAATCAAAGATTTGTGTTGCAATTTAAGTAAAAACCTTTGCACTGAATTTTACACTGCCTAACACCAGATTTATGTTTGAAGTGACAGAAGCTACTCTGCAACATACTGTTGTTTCATCTCGTCTGGACACGACTTGATTTGAATAAATATGTAATTTGACTTTTATGTGCATCCTGTCCAACTGTGAACCGCTCAGAATTGCTGCCTGAGCATCAAGGACATGCAACCAAAAATTAGTTTCACAACTGTCCAAAGAAATGCAATGATGTCTTAACCACTGCAATCTTTTTGAGAGTGTGGTCACTTTAAAACGGTGAAAGCCTGTTCTTGTCTTGGCCTCAGTCAGGGGTTCGCTTCAGCCTCCAGGACTCACCAGCGTGAATACATACCAAATGAAGATGCTAGGAGGAACATCTACCTTTGGTAAGAAATTAACTACTTATTATATTTTAACAGAATTGTATAATTCTGCTAAAATATGCAACTGTTCAACTAGTTGAACATTAGCATTAGGTCATACTTAGAGGTACACCTCTGAGCTGCTCTTTTCCTCCACAAGTGCAGTTTTGTGATTATGTGATCAGGCAGAAAGGGTCCAATCTTTGCAGCATCCTTTGGTGGATGTCTTTGCTCGTTCATCCTTTGGGATTAGTGTTTTAAGCATGGCCTTTGAGTCAGGGCTGATGAGGACACTGTTTCAATCTCCTCCTGGTCACAACAGCAATCCTCAGTTTGGATACAAAAAATGTCCATCCTCTTTGACTTCTTCCCTCTATCCCCTCCATCTCAAATGAATTTTGAGATTTCTTTTTTTCTAAATCTAAAGCCATGCAACAGTCCGATGCCAAGATACACAAATAATCTTAATCTGAGAGGGTATATATATAGGGTTTTAATATTAGTGACAATGAGCACAGCACAGTGACAATTTATATTCACTTTACACAGACAAGCTTTGGCTTTCACTCAGCCCTTTGGTTTTACACTCAGATATACTCAGAAATTAGCATAACAAGCCTCGGTCTTGTTATGGGGAGAAGCCCTGCTGTCAGCGGCAGCTAAGCGGGTTACAACTCATTTCACATTCTCTGTGCGTTTCCCTTCATCTTTTCTCTCTGCATAAACCTGCTTCTGTCTCTTACTGCAGAGGTGTGTCATTAAAATGTGTAATTATGGCATCTGAATTATTTTCAGATTATTCATGAGATCCACATCGTCTTTTGTTTAGAGGTAAGTTAAAGTGGTTTGTGGCACAGAAAAACATATCTTACATATCTCTTTGAAATTAATTAAAGAGCTCTTGATCTGATTTAGTAAAAAGAGAGGTTATAATGGGATGCATGGATGTTATAATGTAGGAGGGAGATCAATGGTTTGTACCAAACTAAAACATGCCTCTGCAGTGCAAGATCCCTTCATTAATCCTCCAAGGAACTTTTTGCCAAAAATAAATAAATATAAATAGAAAAATATCTGCTCCTGGCATGAAATTGTGGCTTTTTTGAGCCATGCTGTCCAGTTTAATTCTTTCCATGTACTGCCTCAAGGATGTGATATGAACATGAGCATAACTTGAGAAAAATCATTGAACCAAACATGCAGGCAACTACATTTAGAATCATAAAGTAATATGGGAAATACATTTTTAAGTAGCTCTCTAAATAAGAAATGAATGCCCAAAAATACAGTACCCTCTGGTATTGGTAACCATGGTAAAACTATAAAATAAATATCTTACCGAGTAATTGTGTTATAATTTTTGTTTTATCTCCGTTTGTTTGCCTTAGTGTCAAATGTCAGATCTGTGCCTCCTGGCTGTCATCCAAATGTTCCTGTTTTTTGTCTATCATGAGATTCCAAGTCTTTTTTGCCAACAACCTTATGTCTTTGTGCAACAAGCTAACTACCAAGACAGATGCCTCTTTTCGTAGGTAAAACCAGATTTTTAAGACGGAATTGTTTTAACTACCAATGTTATTCCAAGAATTTACAATCTTTTATCAGCAGATGGATAAAACTGACTTCTTCCTATTTTTTGTAATTTCTTTAGAGGTGCTCAAATGTGCTACAATGCTCTCATCTTAACACACATTGTAATTATTTAAGCTGTGGACACTGTTTATTATTTTGTCACGTACAGTATATTTCCCAACAAATGCCTCATAAATCTAATGAAAGCTATTTGTTTATTTGACTTTTGGCTATTTATAAAACTAGTGAGCGATATAATTTTCCCTTCAAAGACAGGCCTGAATTCTAGAGGCCTGTCTTTGCTGCTGTCCCTTGTTTAACCTTTGCTGGAAGACTTGGTCAGCCCAGCTGGTCGGGGTTCAGAGGCAGACGCAGCTGTGCTGGAGTGGACCTAGAAGGCACTTGTTCAGAGACCTGAATGCTATTAGCCTATCAGCTTGCACTTCATGTATCAAGGCTATCATCCAAGACCCCATGCGATAGAGTGTAAAGACTGTAGAGCTTTCTGTGTAAGCTTCGGGGTTTTTTTTCCCCAGAGCAGTGGAGAAAAAAGCCCCTGTATCAATAAGAAACAAGGAGGATGTGCTTCAGAAAGCAACGAGCATCACTTTCATTTCTGTTTCTCTGCTTGTGTTTAAAATTATAAAAAATCTGTGGGAGTTTCAAAAACTGCTTTCTGGTGTTAAAATGTCAATTTTTAAGAGTCGAGTAATAATACACCAAGTGACTGGGAGGAGGGAAGTCTTGCCCTTTCTGCTTAGGCTGCTGAACCCTTGGCCCCAAACCTGGATAAGCAGAATATGATAGATGAATAGACTAATAGTGAAAAACCCATTTAGACTCCGAATAAAACCAATAAAATAAAACTGTATGAAGTCCAGGGTTGACAAGTATACAGTCACACTTCCAACTTTAAAACAAAAGAGTTCATTGAGGTCCTAGAGCTAGATTCGGCTCCTCTTTTTTGTGGCATGACTATGCATTTTTTAACAAAGTGGCACAATAACTAGATGGAGAGATAGAAAGACGGATCACTCTTTCAAAGGAATGCACAAAACTCTATGACTGTCTTATAGCACTCCTTTGAAATGAGCCTCACTGTCATCTCAGCAAGATTTCAAAAAAACCTTTAATTGAGTGCTATCAAAAGAGCTGTCAGTACTGCTCACTGTATATTCTGCTAAGTGGGAGAAAAAAACATCCATGTCCAGAAACCCTGAAAAAAGTGTATTTCTTTCATTTTATCCACAATGAAGTGAACACAAGGGAGAAGAGGAGGGGAAAGCAGGAGATATGGGCAGCTGGGTAACAAACCAGAGGATGAAAAAGAAAGCAAAGACTCTCTCCTAATGAGTATATAGAAGGTGTTATCCCAGAATCATGACTTGTATGTTCTACCATTTGTCCAGCTTTGGTACCTCTGCATCCCTTTTGAAGAGAAAACCCCACAGTAAAGAAAAAGAAAAAAGGAAAAATGTGTCGCTACAGAGTTTGGCTTGTCATGGCCTTCTGTCAGAGATGGCTAATTGGATCCAGTTGGACTGACCCCGGATCCTTTTCCATCTCGACTGTGACCAAACCCTTCCGAGTTGCCCCCTTTGACATATTTTTTCTAAACTCTTGGTCTTTATGATTTAAAACATGACTTGCCTAGATATCAGATACCGTTTCTGAATCGTTATCTGTGACGGGAGAGAAAGTAAGGGATGCAATGATCAAAATACTTTTCTTTGTACATTTAAACAGTTACTTTCTTTCTATAGGAGCCATGCAGTTAATATTTTATTCTATTTTCCGTACTTTAGGCTTATTATTTTTCCTCTTTCTGCTTTCCCCTACTGTCCATTAAAATTAACTCTTTGAACTTCAAGAGAAATCTTTCTGACCCATTTTCCCTCTCACTTATCTGCTCCACTAATAAAAGGGCTGAATTTAGGTATCTGAGAAACCGGAAAAAAGGCAAGAGAACTTGGTGTGAGCAAACAGCATCATCTCACCTAATTAGCAGGCAGCAGATAAAAGACTGTCATTCATAATTGAAGCTAGCGGAGGAACCCTGTCATCCCTGGATTTGCAAGTGAGAATGTAGAAGCTGCGTGATTCCTGCCCTGCTTTCATCTAACCAACCGCTCAGAAAAGAACATCTAAAAGGGTGATATGTGAGTTTTTCGGGGGCCGCATAAAATGGAAATTTAATCATTGTGCTTTATTTAAAATAAATCGTGACTACCCTCATCCCCATCCTCCCCACACACACACGCACATAAACACACACAGGCCTGCTCCTGTTCCTCGCTCTAACACTGCTCTATATTTTTTATTGCATTGTTTTGTTGCTGTGGGCCAGCAAACATTCAGAGTCTCCAATGATTCCATTTGGTGCATAGCAGGTGAGACGGTTCTGTGGAGTTATGCAGTGTGTCAACACTTTGAGAGAAAAATGATCAATAACTGTTCAAGAAGAACTGGCTTCATGATTCCCACCATTTTTTGTTTTTTTTTGTCTGAGTCACGATGAGACTTTAGTGATTCTCAGTCAGCAGCAAAATGATTAAACTGCAGAAGCACACAACAGTGAACATTATTGAGTGAATGGAACATGAAAAAGGTTCACCTGTTCATGACCTTCTTTTTTATGCTAATTGCAGAAATGCAATTTCTCAAATCAGTTCTAGAACTGCGATACTAATGGTGGCAAATGTTGGAGACTTGCACGTCTCCAGTTAAGGTTCGCTGATGCAGGAGATTCCGGAAGAGTCAGAGAGTTAAAATAAGCCAAAGTTTGTTAAAAAGTACAAGATATATCTTGGCGATCCACTTCAAGCATCAAACATGCATACAGAGTTACCTAATAGCAGTCCCAGTGAGATCTGAAGTCTCTTTGTCTGTGTCTCCTACTACATAGCCCCCCCAATGACTGTCTGTGCTCTGCGGCCCGAGCCCCACCCTGCTGAGAGCAGGTCAGCCTTTTGTTTTAAGGCCAGTAGTCATAAAAAGTTTTATTGAAGATACAGAGGAAAGATGACCACTTGCTTTGATCTGTAAACCCAGTTCCTGTCCCGGGACAAAGTTAAGAAATTAACAACCATTTGGTTCATCTCCTCTTTACTCCACTCCTTGGTTTGGGCTTGCAGGTTGTCATTATCTTCCCTATGCAAATCAAAGGCCAGAACGCAGAACAAAGCAAGACCTCACTTGCAGTTTCCTAGTAACTCATCAAGGTAAATTCATAATTATACATCAATGTAACCTTGAACAAAAATCACATTACAATATTTCCACACAAATCACAAGGGAGTTGAAATGGAGGCTTCGTGGATGTAGAGCGGGATCAAAGAACAAAGAGAGAAGGACGAAGTTTAACCAAAAATTGTAGCTTTTACTCCAGAACACTGGTACTCGACAAAGATTCTGCCAGCTGAGCAGTTTCTCAGTTATTGTTTCATTCATTCAGAAAAACCTGCCATTGCTGTCCTATATTTCCCCCAAATTGTATATAATGCAGTAGGTTTGTTCTTTTTCTGCCTGCTAAATCTTTGCAACTAGCTTTGGTTCTTTTTAACATCTCTGTAAATCATGGTTTTTCCACATACTTTCCGAAAAGTATTCTCCGATTGCTTTTCGGAGAATACTGTGTCATGTCTGGCAGGACTTCTTGTCCAGTATGCCAAGAAACATTTGTAAAATGCAACAGATGCTGTGATGGATTAATATGAATCCAGCAGATCTCCTGACCTACAATTATGAATATAACTAACAGCAAACCCCTGCTGCTTGATAAAGCACGTTTTTATCTGTTAGAAGAAGTGATTGATTTCACAACAATGCCATTAAACTCAAATTCCTCTGCACATAATTTATTTCTTGTACATAAACAAGAAAAAAAAATCTTCAGCGTATAATTTCTTAACTGTGTCAGATTTTTCTCGGACAGAAATTAATAATAAACAACAGCAAATCTTTGACTGTCCTGTCTCTTTGTGATGGTAAAAGCTGTAAGAAAATGCAGTTTAGTGAGAGTCAAACATCATCCAGGAGGAGTGTTTTATTAACAGTGTTTTTTGTACATGAATTCAGACTGTCCTAACCAAACATTACAATGCAGAATTGTTGCAGTCGATAACAGTTGAAATAATGACTTGTGCTCCAACAACACTGAAAAATCTTTACAATTCTCTACAACATCACATTTGTGAGATTCAAATTCATATTCCATCCTAGTAGGTGAATCCACATGAAAACCACTTTAGTAAACATGTTATTAATATACATCCATTACTTTTGATCATCTTATTCATTTTACAATAAAACTTATGAAACCAATGGACAGTTATGCAGCTGTTTTGCTTGTTGATTGTGGAAAATTACATTAAATACATTCTAACTCCATAAAAATTTGAATGATCTTACCCAGCCAGCATACCTAGGTGGGCCCCGTATGGGGAAAAGTAGGGCAGACAATATGGGCCCCACATGGCAGTGGCCCTACATGGGCAAACATATATGGGGCCACCATGGAAACCCATGTGGGAACCCCCCTATTGCCTGCCCTCCTTTTCTCCATATGGGGCCCACCTAGCTATGCTGGCTGGGTTATTTGGTCGTCATTATGCTTCTCTAAAATATTTAAAAAGGTAACTAACTGTAAATGCACTTTGTAAATTCTGAAATATGAGTTTTCAGAGTTATTTTTATGTAATATAGTTTATCTCTATAATTAAAATAACTATTTTAAAATAGCATTATGTTTTTTTTCTCCATTGCTGGTTAATTTCAGAAAAATCACGTTACATCATATGGACCAGCTTTAATGAATAACACTGGAAATAATTTTCAATATCTGTTTAAAGTTAAATAAATGCATGAGAGGAAGGAAAATAAGGAAGAAAATGTCAATTTTTTCAAAATATCGTGAACTTTCAACTCTACTTTTTTTGATCATAGTAGGCATTTGTAGCTACATATTCATACATATGATTCCATTTTGATGGATTATTAAACATTAAATTGCTTCTCTTTCAGATAATGAGCTCTTGCTCCTATTACTGATCTTTGAGCCACATTTAGTTTCACCTTCTCTTTTAAGCTTCCATCAACACTGTTTCAATTTTTGTCACTTTCCCTGATGTCTAATGGTGCAGGATCCAAGAAAAGGTTTAATAACATACATCTCCGACCGATTCCATCTCTCTGCCAGTCCGTGACCACAGAGAGCCTTGTGCTGTTAATGATAGGTTCAGAAATGAAAAAAAGTGCTAAGTCTTGGGACTGAAAGGCATTTTCTGTATCATGGAGGAGGCCAGGGCAGCTAAAACTGAAGCAGCATATGGGCTGGCTTTGGTGTTTGCTTCTTCTGAGAAAATGTAAACCGTCACAGAAAGAGGGTGAAGAAAAAGCCTTCTTTTGATGTTCAGGTAATGATGCCAATAGTTTTATATAACATTTGGAATTGAGTGCTCATCAAGTCCACATAAATTAACACCAGCAATTAAATTATTTCCACATTCAGCAGAGATGATACAGCATAATTTCAAAGAATGTGAGGAAGCAAAGAGGTACAGCAGCGATCAAAACCTGGCAGCATGTCTCTCGTTCAGTCATGAAAGATGAATGTGGAACGGAGTCCTGTGGTGTAGGAAGTTAAAGTTTCTTTCTCTCAAGGCCAAGAAAACTGAACTATGTTGTCAGGTAAAATATGTCAACATTTGAAGTTTTAGTGTCATGAGGTGGGTTTTGGTGCGGTGAGAAATTGCAGGCGGACCAGGACGAGCAGTGAAAAAGATGGATTTAATGAAGGAAAACACGATGAGACCAGGGAACACGACGAGATGACAGGGTAACACGATGATGACGACAACAGCAACAGCAGCAACAGCAGCAACAACAGCAAACAACAGCAACAGCAGCAACAACAGCAACAACAACAGCAACAACAGCAACAACAGCAACAACACAAGGATCCGACACTAGACAAAGACAACAGGTGGACTTAAATACACAGGGAGGGCAATCAGGGAACAGGACACAGCTGGGATTAATCAGGACAACACAGAGACTCAGAGACCGAAAACCTAAACTAAATACACAGAAAAACTCAAATCACCACATTTAGGAAATATTGCCTTTCATTGGAATGACCTAGTGGTTCTTGAGTGTCATAACTTTCTTTGACATGTTTGAGATTAGATCAAAAATAACTTCTAGTCTACTTGGAATAAGGATGACATTAAAGTTTTCCTCATTAACAATTATTGAAACATAATATTTTATCTTAATATACAATTCCATTATTTCCATTTTATGCTAATAAAGTATAACAGGTCATCCAACAATATTGTTTTCAAATCTGATGTTAAGCAAATATTATGAAATCAAAAATTTTTATATTAAAAAAAATTATTTGTCAAAAAATGTTAGCATTAAGCCACATGATGACTTAAGTTGTTGGCCCATTGCATCCTTTCCTTACTGATAAGGGAAGGTGAGACAATATCTTATCTCTATCTATTGTATACATTCCCATGAAACTGTTTTAGTGAACAACACCAACAGTCCTTTTTTTCAAATGACTCTGATAGTATTTGAGTAATATTCAAGAGTTATGTTTGAGGCCTATGAAAGACCCAAACGGACAAAAGTGACTGCGATAAAAAGCATTTAATATAAATCAACTGAAAACGTACAAGGAATGAACCGGGAGAAAAATAAGCAATAAACAATGATAACTAGTGAGCTTATGCAGAGGGAAAGGTGGACGATGACGTTGGACTGAAATGAGATGATCAGAGGGATTTGGAACAGCTGTGGGAGCAAAACTGAGAGACGGAGCAAAAATGAACACAGAGAGAAACTAGACACAGAGGAAATTACGAATCAGGGCTGCAGGGAATACTAACATTGATCTAACTTAAGATACACAAAGAACAGAACACCATAAATAAGTAATAACTAAACCTTTTTAATAACACCTTTTAAACAATAATGAATACAGAAGAATGAAGGAACGGTTGAAATACAAAACCAAAACCCAAAGATCATAACATATAAAGATTTATTTTTATATAAAGTGAACGTGAAAGTATATATCCTGCATGATACATTAGAAAATTGTAATGTAATATGTGTGGTAAGTGTACGTGTACAAATAGGCATAGCAAAGTTCAAATTGTGCACATCCAAAACTTTATTTTATGCATGCTGTACAACTCATGGCTAAGTAAATTAAAATCTTTGTAATTCCATATTTGACACTGTAAGATGAAAAACAGAGTTTATATCGCAAAATAGATAGTATGTGCAATAAACTTTACTGAGGTAAAACTTCACATGAAGAAAAAGGCAACAAGAGAGCTCATAATTCATCACCTCTGATTTGGTATAGATTCACAAATGTCAAATCTCTGTCATTTTCTTTAAAAATTGTTCTCCCTAACTTGTTATGGAGGTGTCTGCACAGGGTTCTTAAGAAAGAATTGAATTGATATTGCATTTTTCCAGAGAAGACTATTATTTTTTTCTTCAGACTTTTATTCTCCATTCTAAAAGGATCAACATCTGACTCTGAATACTACAAATTATTGTCTGCCCATCAGTTTTTCTGTACCTGCTTTAATCTTGGCAGTGCTGCAGCCTTGCTGATGCTTCTCTGCAGTGGTTAATGGATTAGAGAAGGGATATATATGCCTTGGTCACGCTATTGGGGTATAAAAAGTGCACATCTATAACCTACCTGATGCATAAGTTTCACTCCGTTTAGTAACAGTGTGTGGTTAAAGTTCTGCAGTGTGGCGGGGGGCAACTTCACTCAAGTTCATAAACTGTTATAAGTTAGTCAGATGTAAACACATTATAATACTATTTGTGTGCTAATTTGTGGGACTGTAACACAATCCTTTGGAAACATTAATTTATACCTTTACTGACCTGTGCAAAATAGTGACAGAATATCTCTGAATAAAACTATAAAACAAGGTGCTACTTGTCTTTTTTTGGCATTTCTCTAGATTAACTGCAATTAAAGCCTCTATAAACTAAGCAATCCACTTTAACCCACTGAAAAGGAAAAGTTTTATGGTTTCGCTGACATGAGGGGTTTTGTTAAAAGCTTTGCAGAAAGCCCTTTGGTGCAGCAACAGTACTGCTCTGTGTGACATTTTCACATAAACCCGACAAACTGGGCTCCATCACTAGACTTTGTTCCCAACCCAAGCCAGTCCATTTCCAGCTAAGTGGTTATCTGCAGTCTGTTTGCTCTGATTGCCTTTGAATGGTTCCCATGGTCAGCTATGGTGTAATGGCCACCTCCCAGTGGGACAAACAGCCTCTCAGGAAGGTAGGAAGGACAATTACTAATCAATGTATACAGATCCCAGATCACCTAAAGGGATGTTGAAGCGCTTTTAAATTTCAGCCAAATGCCTGCAGAAGGAATTGGTCCTCTTTGACAGGTTGAAAAGCAGCAGCTGCTGTTGTTGCTGTTTTGCAATGGGGAATTTTGACATGTTTGGTGTTAAAATAAAAACAGTGCAATGTAGTTAGTTGTGCTACCTACCTTCAGCCACCTGTCTTTAAGCAGGGTGCTTATGCAGCATTGAAAATTCTGGAATTTTGTTTTGAAATATTCCAGGTGTAGAAAAGCAAGAGAAGAAAATTGCATTCAGATTTGTTTTTTCCTGTCTTTGATTTTCTAGAGAGAGAAAAAAATCTTTCAAAACTCAATAAATACAGTGCTTTTAACATGCTTTGCATATTCTTTATCTTCTTTACGCCACATGACAGCTTAGTTTCATCATTGTACCTATTAGTAGTTTAGTTTTTCACTTACAGACTGAATTTCATGCTTAGGTTAAACTAGACCTGTGTTTATTAAACTGAGTCTCATTAAAAAGTCAAAGCATGAAAAGGGTACTTTTGTTGTTACAGATTTTGACAGGAACCAGTCTAAGTAAGTACATATGCCTTAAAAACCAGGGCATTGTGTCTCATCACATTTTAAGTTCAGTTAGTTTAAGCATTGTGTTTAGTTATGATTTATTGAATCTAGAAATAAGACTGCTACAGAAGCAATTCACTTTTATACTTAAATAAATGGCTGAAAACTGATCTAGAAAGAATAGCAATTTGAAAAGAATATGTGCATGCAAATGTGTACGGACCTTTATAAATAATGGAACATATGAACTGACTTGGTATCCATCTTCTTAACACAGACCTGTCATTTCATTATTCCTATTTGTGACTGGCAATTACAATAAGTTGAAATGTATCATTTTAATCAGAAAGCTTGGATTGCAGCATTATTTACATTACAACGTCGGCTTATCGATGTGAGAAAATTTGATACATGTAGTTGCTTTCTGATGATAATTTCAAAGGCTTCAAAATGTACGAGCCAAACCTTGGCATATGTTATTTTTAATTGAGAAACAAAAAGCCTTTAGGTAAGAAACTGTTGAAGAAATAGCTAAATACAATTATTAACGACCTAGCACAAGAGCAAGTAATACATTTGCGGTGTCTTTAAATTAAATGTTTTTCAACAGACCGTCTTTTCTTGTGAGGTACCAGAATGCAAGAAACCAGTGGAAAAAAGAAAACTTGCTCACTGCACCTGGCAGCTCCTGTCAGCTACAGGCTGTTGGACACCAGGCAGCCAGGGAAGCCTGTTGCCAAGTCAGACTGTGCTGCTACACCAGGGCAACATAAACACTTCCTGGGCAGCACTATTCTCAGCAGCAAGGCTGAAACACTGTTGTTCTCTTCATGGGCTGTGGCCACTGACTCAAATGAATCTTAGAACTTTTTATTGTTGATTTCCCTTGTGTGAGTTTTGTAGGTATAAAAAAATAAGAAATAAAAATTCTGTGGCAGTGGGAAAACAGGCTTCCTTCACTGCCTAACAAACAATGGCAAGCATACAAACAGAAACAGAGCAAGGTTTACACAGGTTCAGATCAAATAATGTTAAACTAAAGTTTCACTCTTAAGAGGTTCAGTTAGTTTTGACCCTGAAAATGGACGTTTTTATTAACAATGGTCCGTCAGTGAAGCGTTCCCCATTGTCCTCAGTAAGAATGACTTAATAATAAAGTGCAATCCTTCCCTTAATTAGTTTTTAAATTGCCAATTTTTCAGTGGAATAATATGGATTGAAAACCGGTATCCTTTGTGGTGGTGTAGATGCAGCAAATATTGGAAATTTGCTTCTTCTTTTTTCTTAATTTAAACTAGTGCTGTTTGAAACTGAAATCACCAGAAAAGAATTGCCATATACAGTAGTATGCTAATTTAATCTCCAATAATTGCAAATATGGTCACCAATAGTTACATTTATTGAGATGAATACCAATAAATTGTGTCTTGTAAATGCACTTGGTTGCCAGGCACCATCTGTACATTCTTTGTAGCTTGAGGTTAATGTTTAAACACAAATGTTAAGCAATAGAGCACTTAATAAGGCATTAATATTGGACTTTATGACTTTAGGGTACTCGTATCAATAGATTGTAAGTCTGTGAATTGGAGGCCATTTGTCTGTTCCTCACCATTTCTCCTCTTTCTTTCAGTGAGAATAATGGAAGACTAATTCTATGCCACTTTCCAGCAGATGGTGGCTCCATGTGGGGCTTAACTAATCATAAACATGTAAATAATGCAAGGCACCCTGGCTTAGAGCGGTTGTTGAACTGAGGTAGACAGAGAAAGAGACAGAAAGGAGACACAATCGACATAGAGGTTATTCTCATATGGTATCAATCAAAACTTGTATTTGCTTTTGCTGTCATAAATACTGACTAATGGATCTAGATTATGAGTAAAAGCATAAGGTCATGACGGGTCAGTGCAGAGTGATCCTGGACAAATGAGGTATAAGATCACGACTTAATAGTTGCTTCGTTCTTTTATCAGTTTGCGTGTGCATGTGTGTGTGTGTATACGCCACAAGAAGACTGCTCCACCCACATAGGTTGAGCAAACCTCCTAAAAACAAAAAAAATGGTCACAGTAGTGATGCTCAGAGGATAGTCTGAGACATTTGGTGAAGTATTTTTGTCTTATCAGCCAATATTATGTCAAACAAGATAGGCTAGACGAGGATCGATGTTTCATATGAGGCAGAAAAGGAACTTTGAGAGGATGGAGGGAGCTCTTTTCATTTGTTTTATATTCAATAACACTTTGGCTACATGAGGAGTTTCTAGTCTCTGGTGGCTGTTAATATTCGTTTTTATTTGTCAGCTATCATGGCACAATGTTGATTATGGTGTTTTTCGTTTTGGTTTTATTGCATTGATATTGTCAATCTGTCCCACGCAGATCTTTTGCCTGCACAATTTGTGGAACATGCAGCTGACAAATTTAATCTGTGCCACATTTTCTGGGCATTAGGCACAGGGCACTTGGACACAGCATTGTAACCTTGATCACATATGTCAAGCTGTGTAAGAATAGCTGCATCACAAGTTGCTGCTTTACAAAAAACACAAGTGCATCACGGTGCAAAGACAACTTTAACCCAGTTGCTTCATGTCAGGATGGCTGAGCGGTCTAAGGTGCTGCATTTGGGTTGCAGTCTCCACTGGAGGTGTGGGTTCAAATCCCACTTCTGACACAATTGCTTGCTTTTAAGTGAACTAAGAAAGTGCATTGACCTGTAATTGGGTGAAAAATTGGTCAATTTTGCTCATCGGTCTGAGCAAATGTTTGGCATAGTCCATCTTTTGCATTTTTTCTGGACCCATTTGAGTTTTGGAAATAATAAACTCTATTCCTGTCAGGGTAAAGCATATCACAAGTGCATGTTCCCCATTGGCAGCATTTGAAAATGTTTTTCTGATTGCTTTTCACCAAACCATGCAGCAGGGCTGACAGTTCCGGTGGTCCATTGTAATTAAATTTAGACTCATGTGGAACTTTTAAATGAGCCTAAAGCCTCATTTAAAACACAAACAATACAATAAAACACTTAATATGTCATTTTTATGTCCAATTGCTTTATTCAATGACACTAATAAAAGGAAGTGAGCATATTTAGCCTATTTTTATATAAATGAGGAAGACCTAAATTACATTCCTATCCATACAAATTGCTTAAAATTTGTCACATTGGTAGAGCAATCCCTTAAATGAATTCAAGGCAGATCTTGAAACAAGAGTGCAGGTCAAATATAATCTGTCTAAAGCCGGGGTGTCCAAAGTCGGTCCTCGAGGGCCGGCATCCTGCATCTTCTCTCTGGTGGTAGTAACCACATTTTCAGCAGGTCAATGTTCTTCTCGGGCCTCCTAACGAGCCATCATTTGATCCCTGGTGCGTTACACCAAGGAGAGAACTAAAACATGCAGGATGCCGGCCCTCGAGGACCGACTTTGGACACCCCTGGTCTACAGTTATGAGGAAAAAGTGTCAGAATACCTAAAATTTGTCTCTGTTATGCTTTAAAGAAGCTACTCATGAGTCATCTCCAGTTTTATCTCTAGGCTTCCTGTAGATCTGAAACTTGAACTACTTTATTTCTTTTTCAGGCCAGTTCTTGTACCTACCCACTTTTTTAGCTTCTTTATGCTGATCTATGAATTATTCAGGGGTGATATATATAACAGAGAACTTATTAAAGCACTTATGACAAAAACAGAATGAAGACAGCAGCTTTTGGATGTGTTCAGTCTTAAAATAGGTTTGAATGATAAATTAATAGAAAACCCTCAAACCCCCAGAGTGGAGGGATTTGGTTACTCCTTTATGCAGTGCTGGACATTTCACTCTTTCATTTTGCATTGGATGAAAAATGATATATATTTTAACATGTAAAATCACATTGCAAAACAGAATATGACAGCATCCTTTCATCTTAATCAATTACCTATCAGAGCACCAGATGAAGTGTCTTGTCTAGACTTTTTCAGTGCCGAGGGACTCTGGCCAGGAAATAGAGCATGAATGTTTGATGAGACACAGCTAGATGGTGATGGTATTATGTGGTTGCAAGGACAAGCACTTCAAACTAGGAAACTAGTTCATGTGATCTATCTTGTTTCAAGGTGTCACACAGATATTAAAGACTTGACCCAAGATCAGACAGTTTAATGGGTAAGAAGTTGGAAACTGGGATTTCTTGTAACTTTAAAAGCAAACTGTAACGTTGTCGTGATTTTGTGCTGAATGAAAGCAGAAACTGTAAGATGTGATGACTGTCTGGCAGGAAAAAATTGTTGGACTACACAGAGAGAGGAACTTAGGGCTTCCCAGCATAAAATCTCAAGGGGTTAATAGAGTCTTTGTGTTACCCAGCTGGCAATGACAACAACTTGGCAAAAAGCAGAGCAAAGTCCCGAGAAAATACTGAACAGATGAGCAACAGCTGTGTCAGGTAAACTACCAGGATCCCAAAGCCACGCCCATATAAAGACAAAGAAGAAGAGTCAAACATGAAAAATGGTGAGAAAGGTGACAAAGGTGTGTTACATCCTAGGGAGGGATTTTTAGAGGGAAATTTAGGTGTTTTTTCAAATGTACTTTGAAAGAATAAAAGGTGGTGAGAACCAGAATTTGACTTTACCAAACTAAAACTGTTATCTTTCTACAACAGCTCTTAGGATATTTTGTATAACTTATTGGAAGTTGATAACAAAAGTATAAAAGAGTAAATGTCAAGATAAAAACAACGTCTCTGGTAAAGAAACATGAATATTGCATGAAGTGGATGAAACTGTGATACGCTTGTGCAGATCCAGATCCACACTGCTTGTTTTCTGACACTTGTGGTAACTGACTGCAGAACTGCTCACTGTTGAAACAAAGAGAATCTGAGATGCAGGCAGAATACATTCGGTTTAGGTTATTTTTTTTTCCTTTATTCAAGCAAGTAATGCTTTTTAGGGTAAAAAAAAAACATTCTACACCACGCAACATGTGTGAACGTCTGCGGACATTTTTCAAACTGGAGCTGAAGCCTGGAATCTACATGCTGTGAAAGCTGTGACACATCTACAAGAGATTCCTGTCTCTCTGTCTTGCATGCTCTCTCTTTGTCTCTTTATTTATTTCTTTTGTAACAAACTATTGTTAAATGTTGGAAAAACAGTTTACAGCAGATAAATAAGTCCACATTATCCACTTTTTTAGCTTTTCATATTTCACCTTCATTGCTCTGACAATTGAATATTTTAATTTGTCAAAGGATTTTTCTTGATTTTGTTTTGATAAAAGTCTAAGGTAGTTTTTTCAGGTCATGATAATGGACATTCCACTCTCTAAAGTGTTTGTGAAGCATGATTGTTTTCCAATTACACAAATTACACATTTTATAAAATAGAGGCTTTTATTTGCTGTAATTTATTCTCACTTTGCAAAATCTTACAAGATTTCATCAAGACAATAGGGATTTACCGTTCATTCAGCCATTGCCAACAAACAGCTTTCTGATGACATGAAGTGTTTCTTATTGAAATCCATCCCAAGGCACCAATACAAGGAATTTAAGGAACACAGAAACTTTGTAAACGCAGCAGATTCCAGTCCAGAGTCCAGTCCAGAGTCCAGTGCTGCTCTGTAGCGTTTCTGCTCACAGACCATAACACACACTGACCTTGTTGCTTTTGGCTCTCACGAGAAAAAACAAGTAACTCTTATAATAACACATCAATTCTGCTTTGTTGAGTTTATAAACCACTTCCCCGACTGATTCACCAACAAGTGGTCTTTGCCACATATGAAGTGGAAATATATTATGCGTGGGCAATTAGCCCTTTCATCATAAACCAACAAAGAATTCTGATTGCTGACTCTGGATGAACATCAAGGACAAGTATGCAAACTAAAGAGAAGCATTTAGTCGCCCCTCTTTTATCCATTATAAAATCCCCACCTTGTCTGAAAAGTAATTAGCAGAGGCTACAGATTTACTATGATTAATAAAGAGTGTAACCAAGCTAACAATTACCCAGATAATGTTGGGACTTTTGGTGTTAATGGGTCTGAAACAGAATAATGCACTGAGGAGCATGACGCAGTTACATCCTGCGCCATATCTCAGAGATAATTATCTCAGTCTCATTATCCAACCTGTTTTCGAGTGTCCTCAGTACTTTTGTGTTTTGAGCTCTGGATGCAGCCATGATGCATGCAGAAAAATAGCTAGATATTCAATGAGCTCTCTTGCAATAACATACCTGTAGTGCAATAGTGAGTAGATGGCGTTTCAAGTCAGCTTGCTGAAACCTTTTTTAAACCACACTCCATATTCTACAGGACTGAAAAAGTATTTGCATAATTCTTCTGTTTTTGCATATTTTTACAGTTAGGTCATTCAGATCATCAATTTAATTTTGATAATAGGAATAAAGGAAAGAGGGTGGGTGGCGTATTACGAGGATAAACCAACCTGGCCTTAAATGTTATGTCATGAATTAGCTGTGACTAATCACTAATCACTAATGATTAGAACATTAGTTCTAAAACATTGGGCAGAACATTTATTGTTGCATCTATAAAACCTGTTTTATAGATGCTTTGTGCTTCAGTCCAAAGTGGGATATGAAGGGGGTTATGAGTAGTTCATTTGCAAATACTTTGTTACATTGCTAATAGTCAATGGGAAATGTGTGCATGAGTAGAAAGCAAGTCAGGGTGGACCACTAGCCAGATTAAGTCGCATGTAAGCATTTTGAGATTTAAACACACACACCACAAATTGTTGTTTGCTCAAATAGATATTTATTTACACCAGTCTCAGTTTGGGGCCACAACATTCCTGGTGTATGCACTATTTATGCAATTAGACTAGCCTACTTGACTGGAGTACACAATGTTGGCATGCTAATGTACAGCTGGACCACAACCAATCAGAGGGGAGATTACCCCATTCACTATTTTTGATTGATTTAGACCACAAACTGATTTAATGTATCTGCTACTGAACCATAGGGAGCTGTCCAGTATAGGAGACCTCGTTGTTGTCATGGAAGGAATAGGTGCACTTGTACAACTTCAAGTCTTCATATTTGTGACCAAATTGGTCGCTCTCTTGAGCCCTGAAAGTTACTCGCGCCTATTACACTGGAAATGATTAAAAAGCCCTTTCCAGGGCTCTGGGACTCCAGTGAATCAAATAACTTTTATCCAGAAATGGAGAAATCCAGAAATCCTTCAACTAGGTCACCTAAATTTCATTCACATGTTGAAAATCCTGAAGGAAAATGAGTTTATGACTTTAAACTGAAACACACTTTTGTAGCAGTTCAAAAATCCAGAGCACACCAGCCAGTCAACCACACAAAACAATTTTAGACCACTCCAAAGTTGAAGACTTTGGAGTGTTCTAGTCAAGGTCTGGACCTTAATCCAATTGAAATGCTGTGGCATGACCTAAAACAAACCATCCATAGTTGAATAAAATCAACTCTGTCTGGCCAAAATTTCTCTACATTGTTATAAATACATTATTGATAGCAGGTATTGTAATACCAGCTATGTGGAGGAAATTATTTTATCATATTCATTCTTTGATCTTAGTAAATCAAATCGTCATTTGAGAACTGCATTTTGTAATTACTTTGGGGATTTTGGTCACCATGGATATTGTCAATGTATCTACAGTAAAACTAAGTGTATTCACATTGTAAACTTCTACATCTGTTTTTGAAATTATATTTTCAACTTGAATGAAATATTCTCGTTATACCAAAGTGAAACTCAATGCTAAAGCTCTGAAACCATAATTACACTGGATAAGAAAGTTTTCCTGGCTGTAGAATGTAATCCCTGCAAGTCATTTTATTTTATGGAATGAACCTGTCCTTTCTTTTGGATGTGAACTTTAATAATGTACCACCATATAATAATACCAACCACATATTATATTTCTTAGGCTGAGTAGTAACTTGCAATTTCAACAAGCTGTTATACGTGAGTGCTGTTGGAAATGTCATCATCCTTCATTCGGAGGCACATCTTGAATCGTTGGGTACAGACTCAGTTGCTCCAGCAATGCGAATTTCCTCCTTGTCAGCATCTCAGATCATCAAATCATCTCTAAATTCATACTGCATAGCATGGAAGCTTTACTCAGAATGTTAATTCCTGAGCTTTTTCTGTGAAGACAACAGAGGATGCACCAAAATCATCTAGCTCTTTTGACCCTCTTTGAAGCCTATAGGTCTTTCTATTTCCAGAGAGTAATTGCTTGAACTTTTGTTGAAAAAGGTCAGTATTTGTACAGCATAGCTTATCAGTGTACAAGGAAAACGCCGACATACCATCAACAATGAATTCTATCATGTTTCCCGGATCGAATCTACAGTGACGCTGAGCCCTTTGTCTGTAATACCAGACATAATAAATTGTGCATCATTCAGGTATAATAATGAACAAATATACTGCACAATCCAAATGCATACAACAAAGAGGTTTCCTTTTTCATCAAATCTGTGTACAGCAGTGAAACTAAAGAAAATCCTCAGTGTGAATACCATATTATCATCAATAACTGGCCATCACTCAATTCACACAGATTAATAAACTGAAGCTACACCCATTTTTTTCATTGTTTGTGTATTTATCTTGCATATTGAACATGTAAACCATTTGAACTTAAAAGTCAATGAATAGAGCTTTAAATTATTATATATGTAACTTGGCTGAAAAATACTTTGTGGAGTCACCCTTAAATTAGTTTCCCAATAAACTTAAACATATTTTGTCTTGCAGCTAATTTTCTATGTCCAAGCATGTCCTCGATCTAGGAATTGATTGACAACCAAAGTAGATCAGCAGGTAAGAGCATGCAGCCAATAATCACAGCATGTGCAACCTTTCTCACCTGTCTCCTTTGGATGGCTTGCAACAGCTATAAAGAACTCTGTAAAATTATTGCCACCCTATATGACCTCCTGTCAAAGAAAGTTCACGGAAATGACTCTCTCACCTACTGGGCAAAGGTATTCTATCTCCACCAGCATTGCTGAAAATGAATATCAAAAATGAATGACAGAAGACAAGTCAGAAAGTTATGTGGAGACAAAAAGAGAGCCAGAGAGAGACCAAGGGAAATGGGGAGTAAAAGAACATTGGAAAGAAAATAACTTGGCAGTCACCCAAGTGGATCATTACCTCCTGCTCCACAAATGTGATGTAGTAGAGAAGGTGAAACTGATAGTTTGGAAATGCGTGCAGCGCGCTGGACTGATACTTAATCATTACCACCACTGCACCATGGCAGATAGCAGCTTCAGGCTTCAAGGTGTTCTCCCCTGATGTTTGCTGGAACAGATCGACAAGCTTGTTCTCCTTCTCCGAAGGGAGGACTGTGTCCATGAAGCGATTAAAAACACACTGCCCACTTTATAACTGTCCGCTAAGTGCTTAAGGCCCAGCAGGAAAATGTTCCCTCTGTTTGTCAGCATTAGTTTGATTTATTGACACTGCAGTGTAAACACCATGCATGGACATTCCACTTGTCTTTTTCACATTTATGTCTGATTTCTTTACTTACTGTTTCCATTTCTGTGCAATCAACTATTGATGTACAGTAAAGTTTGAATGCAGCTTTCTTTCTCCTATCAGCCAAAACGAAACATCAGTTCCTGTAAACACCTGATGCAATGACAGAGTTGAAATTGATCCAATCTGGCAACTTGAGTAAGCAAGGTGAGGGGTCAATCCACAGGCTTTAAATTTGACAGCTTGTAAAAGGTCTAATTTTTACAAGCTGCCATGGACTGCCATGTTAAGGTGGCTATCCAAAAGAATTCCACCTTAACATGGTGAATGAGTTTGAGAACCCCTTTGATCTTGGAGTCAATAATATTCTGCGCTTTTCTTAGTTGCATATTTTCCCATGTCAATTCAAGAGGCCAGGTAATGCAGAGAATAGTTCTTATTGGACTGCTCCCTATAGGTCAGTTTCTGCATCAGACGAATAAGTTGCAGTATTTTGGTGGTGACTACCTCTCCCGCAGTCTTAGCACAAAGCTTGGGAGGAGCACCAGAAGTATCATGGTCAGACAGCAAGGAATTGCGAAGGTTGTCACTTTCCGAAACCACATGCAGAAGGAAAAGACTTATGAAAGCGCACACAGGGTTAGTGTAACCCCGCTGGACCGCGGACAGGATAAAATAACTTGTGGAGTCTAAATGAAACCCCAAGGGTCTTAAGACCCCAAGGGAGGGTTAAGTCGAGCTGCTGGTGGTGCAGCCATTTGAGCAATATGCATCCTGGATACATCTCATTCAATGTTTTCCAAGTATCTACCACTAGGGGGAGAACCTGGGAAAGAACCAGGAAATGTTGGTGGGATTGTGCATCTCTTCTTGTTTGGGAGCGCCTTGAGATACCTTTGAATATGCTGGAAGTGTCACAGAAAGTGGAATGTCTGTGTACCATCCTGGACCTTTTGGGCATTTGATCTCAGTCATTAAGATCACAATGGACTGAAGAACAAATGGATGATGTCAAAAATCTCAAGAAACTGTAGTCTGGATACAGAAAAAAGTGATACCTTTTTCAATTTCTATTTAAGTGCAGAAGTATAATGTAATATTACCCAGAAGTCTATATTGTCAAACAATTTAGAATTCTGGATGATCTACCCCAAGGCTGCTTTGTTTATTTTTTTTGAGTTTCACTGTCATTCTATAAGGATATAGTTTGAATTTAGCATTCTCGAATTACCAACTCTCAAGATGTCAAAGATAATATGAGAGAAGACACCGGCACTCGTGCCATAGTGGAGAAACAGATACCAGTGGACTGCCCTGAAAATGACTTTTTCTCTGATATAATGATTTGATGTGAATAATAGTCAAATAGCAGCCATGGACTCGCTCATTCTGTTGGACACTTGGAAACTGGAACTCAGGTCAATGAACAGAGCAAACCCATTAAAAACAAATTTAGACTTCTGAGAAATGGAGCATGTAATACTTCAATATTCAGCTGATGGTTTAATGTGTCTGATATACAACTCTTGCCATTGAGAGGGCTCTTTTTTTCATAACAAAAACTGATAGAAAGCTTGAGATCTTTTTTCTATGTTCATGTGCTTCATACTGCAAATACCCTTCTCTATGGCATTTGAGCTATCCATCATGCCTGACAGTCACAGCAAGCTCGTAGTTTTGAATACTAAAACATATTCTCGGATGAGGTTTTATATTTGAATATACCTTTGTCTGATCACAGTCTCTGCTCCTCATGCTCTTCCCATAATATGTACAGAGCTGTCAGAAAGGAAGGGAGAGAAAAAGAAAGAACTTGTGTAACATAGTTTAAAAATAAAAATAAGCTTTGCTACTTTATTCCAAATCCCAGCTGTATAACATCATCAGCTTTAAAGCGAATGCCGCTCAGGTCAGGTTGGCTGATGGACGCTGGTTATTGCAGATTATTTCAGATATCTACTCTGTTAACCAAGGTAGAACATTTAGGTCTTTGCAAAATAAACAAGAGAACAACAGACAGAAAGAAAACCTCTAGAGTAGAGTAGTTGCAGATTGTTTGTGAATATCCCTGCACACAGAAAGTGAACATTTTCCAGCCACAGTTAAAATAGCCTATTACAGTTATTCATTACTCTGAAGCAAAGCAATTAGTGTTGCAGGAAACTGCTTTGACTGTGGACTCTGTTTTTGTTTGCACGCCTTATTTAATTGTTGTATTAAATAAAGCACAATCAAATGAACACCTGCCACTGGTCTGTGTGGGGGAAGAAGAAAGCATTATTAACAGAGTGGCAGCTGCCAAAGCCAAAGCATGACGGTTTCCTTACATACCTGTCAGTTAGGTTAAAAAACAGATAACAACCCGGTGGTAGTAGTTTTTTTAAACCATACTGTCAGTGCTAGACAAATTCCAATCTAAAACAAATCAATGATTGACTTACCTGTAGTGAAAAAGTGTTGACAGGAATCAGAGCCTTCAAAGCATCAAGGATTACTAATTCAACTCAGTTTTCTATCTATCTTTCCATCTAGAAGCTTTCCTACTTTTGCACCCATACATTACTGAATAATTTATAAAATGTAAATTTTAAATATTAACTTAGACATCCACCATGTGAAGCGTCTCTTTGAAATGAAATAAAATTGCTTCAATTAGTTTCCACAGTCAAATATCCATGAAGACATGTTGAGGTTGATGATGTGCCTGATGGTCCTTGGGGATATCGCTGACAGATAAGATGGATGGATATTATTTCCTTTAATAAAACAGCTGTGTATTTTAATTGGCTTTGGGATATTTTTCACGCAATAAGATAACTTGCTCATTTAAAGAAAAATGAAACTAATATTACTTCATCAGAATTCGTCTTCTATTAGAGAGATGAAGTGATATGCAGTCAAGCTGTGAGAACTGCTCCCATCCAATCTGCAGTTGCTGATGTACAGAATTTGCATTGCATGGTGCATAGAAGCTAACCAAATATTCAATCTTTAGAAAAAATGCAGTTTTGCTTATTTGGAATATGTGGAAGTATTTTGCAAGGCATATTTTTTTCAAATTTTTTAATATCGTTTCAGAAAAAGACAAGTAATTGTTCCTTCTTAATAATCAGATTTTACCATCAAAAACTCAATAGTAAACTTCAACATCATTTAAGAGATTTTAATTTTTGCTTTCCCAAGTCATAATAAAACCCCGTCACACACCTCCAGCAACCTTTTCTTTCTAAACAGCAACTAATCCCAAATTTAGCAATTTTTCTGTCGTTTTGGAATCTTGGTGACAAAATGGCAAAGCATCGATAGTACCATGGTACTTAAAATCAAAGGACTTGAATTCTGCCTCAGTTTGGAAAAAAAACCTGATCGCAGACATCCATAATAATTATAATATGTATATATTTATAATTGACTAAATATATACATAAGATGAAGTACTGTAACTAAAAGTTCAGTATGCGTGTCGCAATCATGTAAGTGTATGACCAGGACCTCTTGAGATTCGATTTATTGAAATAAGGTTTATGTGTATATTTAATATCTGTGAGTGTCTGTCTCAACATCTGTATCGACTCTCAGATTATGGAGCTTTTTATTTTTCATGATTCAAGGTCATTGACAAACTGATCAGATGTTTTCTGACAGCCTGTGTGTTAATTCATGTCATTCATTTTAATTCCACTTAGATTTTCGTGGGGAACACACAGTCATGCCTAGGGTTTAATGACTTTAACCATCAAGAAACTTCCCCACTATTGCTGATAGATCCTGTGGAACTGGAGTTTCTGTGGAACTCAATCTTCTTGGTTTCATGTTTATGAATTAGTAGCTCCAAAGCTGTCAGCTCTGAAAGCCTCTGTATTCCAAGGCAAGTTCTTTCCAATCAATATCCGCCTCTTCTCTGAAGGTTAGTTTTTCTCCTCGCTGGGACATTGGTCTTTGAGTGACACTTCATCAAGTTGTTGGAAGGAACACTGAATTTATCTTTTACTTCACATATTGTCTTAAATCAGTCCTACAACAGACTGAATACTACAGTCCTCTACGACATTGAAAAATGTGTTTCCACTCTTTCCAATGCAGTGGTAACTATCCTCACATCTGCCTCACTGCAACTCTTTTTCTTTGCAGTATTTTCCTTGTTAGCTTTCATTTTATGCCTGGCTCATTGTCTTCTTTGGACTTTAAGTTTAAATCAATGCTTTGTCGTATGCATAAGTTACACTGTATCGAGTTGGCCATCTGAAAGGGATAGAGCATTTTTAAATTATTTTGAGCACTGTCATTTGCAATAGCCACTGTTTTACTACTGGCACATTGAGGTTGATGCGGTTTGTAAAATATTGTAAGACAGGTAGGTATGTTTTTACTGTTTCCCTGCCTCAGCACACCTGATTTCAGTTGATGGCTGATTAACAGGCTTTTATTGAATTGTAATCAACTGAATCAGGTGTGTTAAAGCAGACCTATCTTTCTAACAAATACTTACATTGTGTGGACCCACTTCTCCTTATGGGACCGAGCCCCATAAGATGAAGTACTGTTACTACGGTAGGGGTTAGTTTGGGAACTAAGGTATGATTTCTGTTTATGTTTGGCTTAGGGTTATGGAAGTGAATGAAAAATGAGTGAAAGTCAATGCAATGTACTTGTGAAGTTAGAAAGAGACAAGCGTGTGTGTTTATGTCAAGAACACACAAATGGGACCATTACCAGACAGCCATCTCTGTATGTGCTTATTTTTCCATGTGTACTTATCTACATTTGCCTTCAGCCAAGGATCGACAGTGGAGAATCTTCCATCTAATCCAACTCGATATTCCCCACAGCCTCTGTTTTTTGCAGCAGCCAGTGTGAGGAGATCTGACTCATCCTGGGTTGAAGCTTCTTCCCTCGTTCCACCTCCCACTTTTCTCTTTTCTGTCTTGCCGTCGCCCTGTGTGCACCAGTCATCTGTTTATGTGCCTGGATCTCTTGTCTTTTCAGGGCCGACTTGAGAGTCACAGTGGCACCAGTGCCCCCGGGCCAAAACAAGGCTTGATGAGAAAAGGCACACGTTTCTCTTTCCTTTCCTCCTGGATGAGTACCACCTCCCTGTATGTATTCTATATATGGCTTCCTTCCGAGGATCCTGATTAAGTTGCTTGTTTATATAGGTAGATCAAACAAGCACACCTTTGTGCCCTTTGAGACTTTTTTAGTTTTAGATCGTATCTATAGCCCAAAACACACACCTGAGACACTTTCCGTAGTTCAAAAACTGTCAGTCTTTTAACAATATTATCAGCCCAGATGTATGATAAGGAACTTCTTGGTATTGAAACGTTGTATTTTAAACCTTCTTTGAGTAGAAATTTAAACTGTGATTCTGTATTTTATCAGGATTCTTAAGTGTCTTTACCATAGGCTTTTATATTGGGAAGTCTTTATCTTTTGATTTCTTGGCATTTAAATCATAAATAAATTCAGGAAATACCTGAATAATTTGAAATGCTTCAACACTGACACGCATTTTAGCTTTCCTAACAATTAATGTCTGAGCTCTGTCATCTTTAAAACCCAGTTGATGTGATCGTGGTTGAAGCATTCCTCTGGAAAATAAGACATTGCTAAAATATGATGATCATCAGTTGTGGCTGATTGCATTTACATAAGTAAACGGGTGATGTTTGCATCTGTTTTGTTTGACCTTGTCCACAGCAAACAAGACAAAGGAAGCAGAACTAAACGCTACAGAAGTGGTTTGTGTTGGAGGCAGTGGCTCAGGAGGAGGGAATCCTTCCAGTAACACCTGTAACAGGTGAATTTCTGGTTCAAACCCCTGCTCTCCATCTTGGTCACTTCACTGTTGTGTCCTTGGGTAAGATACTTCACCTGCTTTGCCTGCTGGTGGTGGTCAGAGGGCCGGTGACACCAATTGAATGACAGCCTCACTTCTGGCAGTCTGCCCCAGGGCAGTTGTGGATACAATGCAGCATTCCACCTTCGGGGTGTGAATGTGTGTGTGAATGGGTGACTGACTGTAGGGTAAAGCACTTTGGAGTCCTGAGACTTGAAAAAGTGCTATACAAGTGAAAGCCATTTACCATTAGCATTTATGCCTAATAGACTGCATACACATTTTGTGCAATTAGACACAAACTCATCTAGGCATTCAATCTCCAATGTTTTTCAAATGAAAAAAAAGAGATGCACATATTTCTCTTTAAAACCTGGCCAGACTGCCTCATGTTGCTAACCACAGTAGGATGACCTAACCTTAAACTAAAGCAGGCTTCCAAGCAAATGTTGCAACATTTTAATGAAACTTCTGACAGTCTGTGTTTTAGATACTAAGCTGACTCAAAGTTCATAATGAGAGAGCGGTCTTGACCAGGGCACACTTATTGGACGTGCATTTTCATAATAAATTAAACAAAGAGATGTATTTATTCTTGTCTTTTTACAGTCTAATCCCTATGCGAGTATCATATGGCTAAATACCAAGGGTATAATGCTCCAAGTATTCATGCTGAAAATGTTCCGTGTAGCTCCTTTACTTTTTTCACAATATAGCACCAAAACAAACCAACTCCAAAGTAAAGTGTGCTATTTGGAAACATTTGGGATTCTCATTTCTCATACAGACATTTGGGTGTCTGCATGAAGACGGTAGAAAAAGAAAGGTGGACTGAACCAAAGCTTTACATCATGCTTTTCAGCAGCAGAATGACGATAGCTCACTTTATGATGAAATATCATGCAGAATGAAAACATCACTGGTACAGAAAAAATATGCTAAGGTTAAAATCCAGCAACCTGTAGAATTTAACCAACCTAAAAATGCTAATGCTAAATAAAATGTCTTTACAGCACAAGAAACAAATCTGCACATCAGTGTAGGAAGTCAAAAAGAATGATTGTGTTTCCTGATTGTGTTTATAGCCAAACAAATTTAAAGTAATTTCTGCATTTTTTATGAAAAAGCACAGTCTTATACAAAATCTATGAAATACTGCAACACTGACTGTTTTCAAGTTGCTTTATTGTCATTCCATTGAGCGTACCTACAAATTAATTCATATAAAATCTCAACCCCTTATGGCTCAAATTAGATTTTGACTTAAATTATGATGTCCTAAGCCAGGCTTTGTAAATGATTGGTATCAAATGTCTGGGCTAAACCTGAATTTAGAGAACTGTCTGTGATTTGGTGTCAGCCAACCTGACACTAAAATCAATAAAATGCATTATTTCTTTTTATTCCATCCGTAGCTCAATTCAGAAGGTCACAAAAGTCTGGAAGGTGTCACAACTACATCTGTCACATCTTGTTTAATTAAGCATGGTGAAACTGGAAAGGCAAGCAATTACATTTCAATGGACTATGAAATGCCAGGTTAGGTAATTGGACTTTAAGGAGTACTGAGAGTGACAGTTAATACTTTGATGGCAGACCAATGAGCCACCAGCATGTTTGTATTCAGTCTGTTAATTCACAACATAAGTGAGGAGATGTTATCACGTTAAGGCCATAGGACAGCTTCTCTGCATTCAGTGTCTGTTGCTTGCTCTAAAAACCCCCACACAGCATGGTACTCTTCACAACTAATACCCTCTATTAGGAGCTTGCAGCACATTGCAGGTCTTTGTACACAAATCTCCTTTAATTATGGGATTTATATGCGAGCATAGTGCAAACATGAATAAATAAGTGCAGAGCTGGTGAGAAAAACACAGCCAGTTAATGCTTCCTTGGAGCGTGGGATTCTGCAAGGTCGCCACAGACAAGGTGCAGGGTTTATGACGAGCATCTCAAATAGAGCAACGTGTTCCTTCGAAGAGGCAGTTAAGCAGAAAATATTTCCTTTTCATGATAGCAAATAGAGCTGTTGGAATTGCTAAAGACAAGTATGCTGAATTTGATACAGCAAAGGTAGAGTCATTTAAAATGTATATATTACGATCTATTAAAGTCCTAAGCTGCACAAGTACAACCCAATAAATTAACCTCATTGTTATGGCTAACAATAGTGGCTTGTGGTAATCAGATGATGCAGCACACTGTACTGTATGTAAGCCAAATAACTTGCTTGCCTGTGCATTGTGCCACTGGGGAGGGCTATTTAAGATTGAAGCAGTGTGTTAGACAGCGAGTGGGAAAAGCCTTTTTGTGTCCATGAATACCCAGGCAATCAAGGCATCAATTATTCAAGCTGCATGCAGAGAGAAACCATTGCAAGCTGTCCATCGGCACTTCATCCCAGCACTGCCACTGCTGTACAGGCAGCAGAAGAACACAAATGCAACAAAGCTATTAGACAAAAAGCAATGCATGGAGAAAGCTGGACAAAAAGACAAAGGATGGTCTGGATATATTGATGACTTAATCAAACAGAAGTTGCTTTAATTAAACTTTTCAATCAAGCAGCCTTTCAACAAACATGAAAGCATCTGTACCATGTGGAATATGAAGCAGCCATTACACAAATCTTTTCACAGCAATTATGAGAGAATATGTTGTAGTCCAATTAACTGTATCAAAACATTTTGAATAAACATGCTTAAATAGGAACATACTTAATGACAAGGTGTCATAAGCATGGCATTCAGCAAGCACTGTTTTTATTTTTAATTTTTTTAATCCAAAGAAACACAGATAACTGGCATGTGGATTTGTAAAGTTAAGCATTGCAAAAACAGAAAAAAAATCATCACATTATTGATGTACAACACAATGACAGTGAGAGGATGTTTTTTTTGCTCATACATACATCCCTAGGAAACCATTAGCCAAACTTACAATAAACTCATTTATCTGAGTCCTGCATGTAGTTGAAGTGCCTTCTAAACTTTATACTCCACAAACTGTATCATCATGTTTTACAGTCTGAAAATCTAAAAATGATGAAAGAGTAAAACCTAAGTAAACACACTTGGCGTTTCCAATGGTGTTGAAGCAGAGAAGTACTTTTAAAAACACTTTTTTGAAGCAAAAAGATCAGTAAAACAACTTTCACTTAGGAAAGATAACTAGAGCAAGAATCCAACAACTGGAACACTAAGGAGACCATGGCTTTTGTGAGCATAACTTTTAACATGTGAGATAATGTTTTGTTTTGTTTTTCTTCGGTGTGTGTGTGAGGGGGGATGGGGGGGTTAGGGTTAGGGTTAGGGCTAATTATAAAGTATTGAAATGTTTTACCACAAACCATCATTCAATACTGTGGTGAATTACAGTCAAATAGGATTCACCACATGGTGCTAAAAAACATTCACATAGTGCCGGTTTGCTAAGTCTCTAGCCTGCTGTCCTATGATACCTTTTCAGCTTATCATGTTCTTAAAAGATTTCAATTAGTCATTTTTTTAAGTTACATAGAAATTTCTTTATCTATGTTCACTCTTGTAGAAATGGTGGTAAGGTTTGGAATAGTCTTACAGAATGTATTCACTTCATTCAAGTGATTAATCCATTTTCAATCAATAACCAGTTTCTTAACTTTTTTAATGTTCCACTTTAAAAAAATAAACCTCTTTGTTAATTTGCTTTATACTAAAGCATTACAAAAGTTCAATGATTTCTATTCTCAATGGATGCAAAAGAAACAGTTTGAAAACAGGGAAACAGAGCCTGGCAGCAGTTTCACAATGTCTCCAAATGTGAGCGAAGATTTGGACAGGCTGTGACAGTAGCTGGCATGCTGTGAAGGACTGGAGGATGAATTGTGCTTGAGTTCGGAGCATGGCACCTCAGGTGAGCAGAGATTGTCACTGGAGAGTGTGGCAGGCTAACGAGGAATAACTGGCAATTGAGACAGGAATATCTGGAGAGGCCAGATAGGCAACACGTAATTTCGGGGTTTTGGTCACTCAGTATCAGCTCATTCTGAAGCCCAATCTGGTCACCTTGACATGCTGCGTAGGCTTGTGGTAGGGATTTTTTATGCACTTTTCATATGTTGATTTTTGTAAATTTCTGTAGTGTAAACATCAGCAGGAACTTCCATAAGAATAGTACTAGAAAAAATTAAGAAATGCTTAAAATCTTAGCCATGTGATAACATAAGTATTTTCACAGCTTTTAGACTTTTTAAAAAATCATTCTGCTAATGTTTTTTTATTTATCCTGAAACTTTTTCTCAAAGGCAAATCTGTGGCATGAAATAGATCTGTCAGTTTGCTTAGGGCTATTTTGAAGGAACAAAAACTGTAGAAGTGTTGTAGGGAGAAAACAGAACATCTAATGATATTTTTGCCATCAGTAATGAGCCCCTGGCTGGTACTTTGCTACTGGTAAATGCAAATAAAGGTGCATTAAAATGTATAATCACTCATATGAAACAATTAGAAACACCATGTAGCTCCAATTCAGTATGTTTTGATTTAATTACGCAATTTGATCAAATGTAATTTGTAAGAATAAATGAGAATGATGATGATTTTCAAGTCTAATTATTAAATCATTTTAAAAACATTATCTCATTAAAACAAACTTATATCATAATTTTAGTTCAGTGAGCTTCAGTGGCAGATGAAAATATCAGCCATGCAACAAATAAGGTATACAACAATTCAAACAGAAATATGTTCTCTTCAAAGTGAAAAACATTTTCTTTTCTTTTTTTACAGCTAACCTTATTGACAGGCTACTTTAAGCTGATCAAAAAATGTAAATTTAGAGGCCTTCACTGTTAATAAAAATTGGCCTCATTGTTAAGACTAAAAGAAGCAACCAAGGCCAAAGCGGTCTGGGGATGGTATCCCAGTTGCATGATTGACATTGTTAAATCAGGGCTGCCTATGGAATAAAATGAGACAGGTTACATAATGATGTATAAACCTGTATTGCTATGACCTTCGGCTGTCTACATCGTGGATGTGTGAGTGAATGTGTGTGTGATCTGTTCTTAGAGAATCCAGCCTCACTTACATTTCTGGTACTCCCCTAGTAGCTGGAATCATTCACAAAATATTGGAACAAAGGAGCAAATAACTTTTACATAGAATTATTGTATTAATGATTGCTTACCATTTATCTCATTGTTTCGATTTTTGTCAGCTTTAGTTGTTTTGGACATTTTTTTTAGGTACCAAATGAAGCATTTTTCCACAGCACAGGGCGAAAGCTCCATTTGGTGGAAAGTTTGGTACAGATAATGCTTGACTTTACTCCTGTGTCATGGATGTTTTGTACCCACTTGGTGGCGGTCAGAGACCCGGTGGTACTAGTGCATCACAGCCTTAGTTAGGTCAGGGTGGCCCAGGGCAGCTGTGGCTACAAATAGCATGGCAGCGTGTGAGTGTGCATGAATAGGTGAAAGACTGAATGACTGAAAAACAGGCCAGTTATCATTTACTTTGAAAAATTATGATTACATGTAATTTCTTTAAAACACTTACAGGCTACAAGAGAAATTTGGTTTCTCTTGTAAGAGCAGTAGTCTTGGTTGCTAGTCTCTCATATAGCACAAACTGGTCCAAATTGGGATCAGAACCCCAGTTAAAAGAAGATTATACAATTTTCAGGAAATAATGTACAATTACTCTGTAGACTAGAGTTAAACATTTTGGTGAATATCTTTTTTAATTAATCAAAGTGGCTAATAAATGAACTAGTGACGAGATAGAAAGGGAACAAAATGAGGGTATGAATTGGGAAACAGCTGTCCTGCCCATAATGAAGACATAATGTATTACTCATCTGACAATACTGATAACTGCCTTCAAACGTCTTTTTACACTTTATCAACGGCACCTAGTGCTGCTGGTCAACTCTGTGAAACACAAAAGGAGGGATTAAAAACTGAAAATAACAGAAATTAAGCTGAACTTCTGAAAGGACAGTGAGAAGAATTAGTTTTAGAATTAGTTACAGTGGATTTTCTCCTGTTTCTTTTTTTATTTTTAGGTCTTTATAGTTTTAAACTAAAGTGCCTCTGCTGTTAAAGGCAATTGAAGAAAAGAATGCAGAAAAATACCACATCTAAAGTTTATAATTAAATTGTCTTTTGCTTAGTTTTATAAATTCAAGTGATTTCAGTAATTTAGCTAAGTTGAATAAATCATTATTAGAGGACTGCATGATGAATCTGTCTTTATCCAGTCCTTCATATTTACAGTCACATGTGGTCTTAAACTCAACTACTCCTCAGAGCCGCACAACAATGTTGACCTTCCCAAACTGTCTGTGTATCCGACTCAGCTGCACAGATTTTGATCAAGCAAATTATTTATTTACAATGTTGCCTTTCTGTCACACATTTTGGTGCTACTTCCACGAGTCAAACACCATGCAGCACTACATAAAATCTCCAGGGATCCTCACACATGCTCTTGCCCTTCACTTTTCATGTAAGGGAAAGGAAAAAAGTTGACACAAATTTGTCCTCTTTGCCCTGAACAGGATAAAAAAAGGCTAGTAAAAATAGGTTAAGCCTCCTCTGACCACCTAAACGGCACGTCATGACACTGTGAACTAAGTTCATATTCACAGCAAAACTGGAGCTTTTGTTTGTTTTAGATTTTTTGTGTGTCCAGGTATCGACAAACAAACTGGTATGACCTGTCTTTTGTCCTTTTGATACACACAAACCAAAAACCAGTATGGGAAACATTAAAAAATAAGGCATATTTTGTGCTTATTGATACTCATTGTTTATTTATAGCAATTAAACAAAGGGTCAACATTATTTGTAAAAGTATATCACAAGGAAACAGCATGTAAGCCTATAATTAAGAGGCTGTTTTGTTTGCACTTTTAACAAGCCAGTGGGTCTGCTGCATGAAACTGACCAGTGCAACAGCAAATTGCATGGAGAATGAATGTGGGTGGATAAATGAACATTTTTGCTGACCAGCATGTCACTCTCTCCTCTAATGTCACCCCTTTAGAGTTAGAATTTCAAGAAAGGTGGCAGGTTATGATCTCCCTGCATGTCAGCATCTGAAACAACCTATTTAGATACTGCAAAGTGTTCCTGTTATTCTTCATGGTTAACTAAAGATGGAATGTACAATGTACAAGGTGAGAAACACACACATACACACGCCAACTCGTGTCTTGATGCAGAAATAAAGACACACTTTATCCCATTTCTAAATAACCCAGATCCATAAATGATGGAATCCATTATTACTTCTGTAAACAGTGCAATGTTGTGTGACGTCTATGTTCTTCTTGTCTGCATGCGGGTTGTTTTGGTATCGTAAATCCTTCAAACAGAAGTCTGCAATATGAATGACCACATAAAAAAAATGGATTACAGCAAAAATGTTGAATTAAGCATCAAGACCTTCTGTGTGAACGTACTGTTATATATGAGCATTAAACCAAACCTGTCAAAGGCTCAAGACATCCCACCTGTCCACCTGAGGGACAGGGGAGGAGGGCGGGTTGGAGAGCACCGTCGGACTGGGAAGCAATAACTAAACTTAAGGCAAATGTCATTGTCAATGACAATAATCTACAAGAGGCTGTATAAAATTTCAGTCATGCTTAAGATCAGGCCCAGCGACATGGGCGGACGTTCGGGGGCATTGCCCGCCCACAGAGTCAGCCGTGCCCCTCTTGGTGTGGAAGCTGTTTGTTGTTCTTACCTTAAAGTGGCCAACTCTCTGTCATTCCTATATCAATGTGATGCAGTAGGGGCTTCCGCAATTCCCATATCTGTTATATTTTCAGCAGTTAAAACTGTTTAATCCGTTGTTAAAACGTTGTAACCTGTTTTTCTGAGCCGCCTTCAACATGAACCCCAAGACACTGGCTCTGGGTTTACACCTGTGCGGCAGCGACGGAGACCTGCTGCTGCTTTGCAGAGATACTCAGGTGTGTTAGGACCTTGGCAGCAAACCAGCAAAACGCAAAAAACTGACTGACTGAGTTGATTTATGCTGCTGGATGCAGGTAATGTTACCTAAAAGATGACTATAACAATAACAATACAGCACCTTAAGCTTAACAAGTAGATTATAGGCTACTGGTGTTGTTGTCTATGTTCAGCTACGTAGATTCAATTTAATATAAGTTGCTGCCCCCCCCCGTTAAACTCGCCTGGAGCTAGGGCTGCTTAATATTATTGTTTATGCACAACTGATGTGAGAGTTAAAGCGAACTGCAACTACAATAGCTAGGTGGTACATGACCACATACTGAAAGCTAGACTGCCTATTAACCTATAGATGCTTGCCTATTCTCTTATACTCTCCCAGCTGTAACGTCTTCTAAACCACTAAACCATTTTTCCACATGCCCAGCCGTGTTTATGGCTCCTGTAATGCACCCCATTATACACATTAGTTGAGGACATCCTGTACTTTACTTCTAAGAGCCTCTAATAATGGTTCCAACCAAGGGCCCAGATTAGAGTAACATTGAGTATTTTGCTACATCTTAGTGACTTAAAATATGTATTTATAGTAGTTTGTGAATTTGTGGAGTATTGGAGAAGTAGTGAAAACATCTACTGGAAGCTGTGTCTGACGGATAGCTCAGTGTCTGGCTGTATGTGAGAGGAAGCTCTTGTGTGGTTCGACTAATGAGGGTCTGTATAGAGGATAGCTGTTGAATGGCAGCAATGATTTATGCCAGTAGGATGGACAGTGAACTGGGAGGAAACATTCATCTTACCATTGAGCTGCTGTCACAGACACACAGACAGGAAGCATTTACACAGAGCAGACCCACACATTCGCACACGGAAAGATACACATACACCGTGATTAATAATAAAAAAACAAAAAACATGTAGAGTTTTACACGTCACAATCCTTGAGAAAAAAAACTGACCACTGTTCAATGGTTGTTAAGTGTTAAAAGGGGTTTTACCGTAACAACCGTGATCCTTTCTGCAGTGGCGCTTAAACCACTCTAAGACATCAGAGCGCCCTGGCCTGCATTATGTGAAGCACCTTTCATCCTCTAAAAGACTCCAGCTTCATGCAACATTACTCTGTACTTGTAGTTTGGGTCATTTGTCCTGTTTATCAATGCAATCATAAGTCAATCAAGAAATATCTTTTCAAAAGTCACTTATATTGACATAGAATTCATTTTCTGGTATTATACTTAGGATAACACAGATGTAAGGTTGGAAGTGTTATCTATGTTCACTGATCACCTTCAAACTGCAAATGTGAGGGTGATTCAGATAAAAGGCTTTACTTTAGATGAACAGTTAAAGAATTGATTTAAAACCACGCTTGTATTACAACATACCAGTTTATAGGTGAATTAAGATGAATCTAAGCCAAATCATAGAAGAATTCCTGACAAATTATAAAAAAGCCTCCTTTTTAGATGGTTATGATGATACATGTTTTTTACAACAGTTTGACATGAGAAAGTCAAACATGTTTTTAAAACAGATTGGCATGACAAAGTGCTCCATCTCATGTTCCCAGGATGTGCTGTCACCACACAGAACCTCACAAAACAGAATGCTGTCAAACTCTAACATTGTGGCTCCACGATTCATTGTGTTCTTGTTAAGCATGCCTAGCATCGCAAGCTCTTTCTTTTTTGTTCAGTCTCCTTTTCTGCTAATAGGAATGAACTCTTGGTGAACCAATATAAGGATGTAAACATCTTATTCCATCATTTATGAACAAAGCGGGCGCTATACCAGCCTTGTTGAAATGAAACGCAGCATTATTTCACCGTATGCAAACAAGATCTCACAAAGAATGAATAAACTGAAAGGAGCTCTTTGATGAAGTTGACAGAAAACAAGGTTAACCCTTTGATGCCTGGATTTTGAAAGGCTGTCTCAGTTTTGTTCTTCACTGTTTGTCTTTTCATCAAGTCAGAAATGATGAATTACTCTTGATGTGTCACACACGTCTCACACACGTCTCCCCCAGAGCTACAAGCACCTGATCACTCAAGAAAAATAGTATGGACTTGCTGTAATAAATAAATTGTGTTTTTAATTGGAAATCCACAAATATCAATTTAAATTTATGCTTGGAGAAGTCCTTTGACATAATGTCATGTTTTTCCTATTCATGTCTATATCTCAGACATGAAGAACATTATATTGAGTCTCCATACTACCAGGTTGTTATATTAACTTCACTACACTTCAACGAGCAAAAGATGATCCAAATCCTTAGACTGCGGAGGAAGTTATGAAGTTAATAATGACAGTGAGTGAAAACAGCATGGTGTGAGTGCCCAACAGTGCATAACGACAGCTGAAGTCACAGGTTAAGGGATGGTACAGATGGAAAGTCTGCTTCTGCACAGTAGACTATGTTTATACAGTCTGTGAGTTTAGAGGGAGCAAAGCCTGATATGGGAAACTCGGTATGTGCTGTCCGTACTTCTATAAAAAGATTTAGGATTCAGAGATTTTTAAAAATTCTTTGCACAATTTCTACAGTTTGACCCTTCTCTCCAGATCGGTGCACAGGTTTGTAATATGGGTTCATTTAAAATGAACTCCTCCTGTGTTCAGATAAGGCTATGTCAGAAGAGTCTTCTCTGGAACATTCTCACATTTTTAAAGGTGACTAAACTCTCATTCACACTCAGTAATTTTGAAGCTCAGCCTACAACCTGGTCACAAAACAGCTGTACAAAATGCACATAGATAAGCTTTTGATTAGGTAATATTAGTCCGTATGTCTGTGCACTTTTTTTTATTGAAACTGTTACATGCTATATGAAATTCAGTGAAACATCCATTTTCCTCTATGTTTCTGTTTTGTCAATTGAGTGAGTTGTAAAATCTTTTTCCACCTAAATCCACCCGCTCATGTTTCCACTTTCCACTTTGCTTCCACAGTAAATCCTTCCCTCTCATCTTTCTGTATCCACCTTTATCTGTCTCCTCTTCCATCCTGAACAGATTAGGTGTCCAAGACTGCTCTTCTTTCACTCTGAGACAATTCCCTATCCACCAACGGTATAGTTGTGTTTGAATAATTTTTGAATTGAGTAGTAAATATCTTTCTATGACAAGCTGTTTGGATTGGTGCTCATATGCAATATAATGCTTTATGCATCATGACTCAGACTGGCCAGCCTGTAATGTAGCTCAGTGTTTCTGAGCTACTTTGTCAAGTTCCTCAGAAACACTGCAGAGAAAAATGGCTTTTCTGAGCAGGCCTGAAAATTCAAAAGTCTCTTTGACGCAAATTTTTTCTGATGAAGCGGTTCAGTGAGGTAATACCTCTGATATAGCGAATGTGTATAAAAAAATCCATTTAGGGATATGGATCAATTTTGGGTGTAAGTTACTGGGAGATTAAAGGCAAGAGATTGGTATCATGTTAATCCTGCGAAATTGCATGCTCCAAATAACCCATCCACTAAGGTCAAATTTTACACCAAACTGACTCTGGATTATATTCAATTAATGTCACACAATGACCTTGCATGGCATTTCAGCAAAAGTTGCTGGGGAGTTCATCAGGATTAATGAAATCAGCCTCCAGGCTTATCCCCTGATTCTTACCATCATAATCCTATGCATTGTTTGCACTGAGACAAGCAAGGATCCGAATGTATTCATCATTCCCTTCAGCAGTTTCCCATATTTATCCAACACTAAAGCAATCACACTGATCAGCAGAGGTAATCAACAGTGAAATCACATCACTCACCTCAGTGGAATATTGATAAGCATTCAACCATTAAACTATTTGCTCCAAAGGGCTTAAGGTAAGGACATTCAAGAGGGCACTGTATGACAAAGACCTCATATTCCTCACACATTTTATAGGAGCTCTCTTTGATGGAAGTCATCTTTACCTTATTGAGCTACTATAAAACAGCAGGTGTTAAAAGCAGCCACTGGCCCCGACAGTTAACTCCTTCCAGTGGGAGTACATTTTAGCTAGCTTAACTGTGGTGAGCTGTGCATGAAGCACCTACAAACTGTATAAACACTTTTTCTCAAAATTATAGTCTAATGATTATGGGTCTCTACTGCATGAAAAGGATTTTAATATCTTGGGCTTGAGAAACAGTCCAAGTATAACTCCTATACTTGTGTTTCATAAACTGAGCCACTTAGACATAACATGAAAATATACTTTTATAAAAACAAAACCTTGAATTTAATTTAATTTTCTTCAACCATTCAACTTAAAAGGCGAATGTAACTCAAGATCAGTCGTCTTCCTCGGTGTTTCTTGCATCAAGTTTTCTCTTTTATGTCTGAATTCAAAGCTTTGGCAGGACTCCCATGTATGTCTGATTCTTAAAGTCACTGTCTGCCCTCATAAATAGATGTTAACCTTCTACTTCCTCAGCAGTAACTATCAATCTGAGTTTTTAGGTCAATAACAGCTTCTCCTGTTTCGCAATCAAAGCATCAATTAGGGAAACATTTGGCTGATTTCTTTATCTGATGATGAAAGACAAGACATTAAAATACTAATTAGGTAAATGCAAGTAGGGATGTTGTACAAAAATAGCAATATTGTGGGAATGCAGGTAACACCTGTCCTAATAGGGCATAAAATGAGTGAAGAGGAAACAAGAACTGTAAGGGACCACTGACACAAATATGTAACAAATTTGCTCAGATTTATGATTGCCAAATGACACAAAGTGTTCAAAAACACTCACTTTTCCAGTGTGTCAGTCAGGATATTATGATCAACTGTGTCAAATGCAATAATGATATTGCATTTTAAAAAGTCATCCGATTTTCATGCACTGCAATGCACTGGCGACCTGTCCAGGGTTTACCCCGCCTCTCGCCCGAAATGTTCGCTGGAGATAGTCACCAACACCCCTCCTCACCCCTCTAGGGTCTGATAAGGTATGTAGTTTTCAAGATTTGAGTAAAATGACCTAAACCAAGAGAAGCTTGAAGGAGATAGAAGTGTATCCTGAATCAGTCTCCTGTTTTTTTTTTATCCTCATGGATATTTTATGAAGGTATTTGTTTTAGCCTTCCTGTGGATAAATGACTATCTCTTGGAGAAGCAGAGTCTTTGTTTCCACTTTACTCTTAGATTCAAATGCATGTTTACTTTATGCCAAAGATCACATCTTTGACAGAATAATCAGTAATGATTTTTGTACAGCAACATTCAGGCTGTTATCAGTCCTTTGAGATTAACTTTCAAAGGACTCAGGAATCAAACTCCTGATTCATATCATATTGACTGCGCAAAAGCATTCTGAACAAATCCTTACAGCAGGTTGCTTCCAAGCTCTCGGAAATCAAATCACTGAAGTGAAACCTTTTAAAGATTTCAGCTTAGTGAGGGATAACGGGGGACTCTTAAAACCTCCAAACCTTTCTGCACATGTTGTGCATTGCTGGAAAAAAATCATATCTTCATTCCAGGTCCAGTTAAGGGAGTGGGGGAGGGCTACTGATGGCACTCACCTTAATAGTGTTGCCTGTCTCAGTTTCCCTATCTAATATGCAATGTTGATGGCTGTTAATCCATTATTGATGCTCCACCCTGTCTGATATTCAAAGGCCAGGTTTTGACCGAGCCCATCCATCTCATGGATATTTTAGGACCCTTTCTCCCAGAATATCACTGCTTCAATTCCAGGAAGAAAAAAGATGAACAAATAAAGTGCATTCACAAGATTTTTGTTTTTCAGAAAAAAAATGTGTTACTACATTTGTAGAATATTTCTGAAAAACATATACAATTATTTGAGGGGTATGGCAATACATGTATTCATAAAATACACAGCACAGCCCCGTTGGTTTGACTCAGACCTGTACCAAACAAATTCAGAGTTGTTTTATATTTGAATACATGCAGAATGTTTTTGTGCAGAACACAGTGCATAATGCAATGCTTTGTTGCCCAACTTTAAAAAGTTAAAGCAAAACAACAGAGATAACTCCCTGATAACCAAACTCTCGGTTTGTGAACATTTAGTGCAAATACAGACTAAAACAATACTTTAAAACCACATATGCCAGAAGTATGAATATTTTTGGGAGTCTTAAGTATAATATTAAACACTCCACTTATACAACATTTTTAATAACTTAGAATGGTCTTCCTTCTGAAAACGGAAGTACTTTTAGTACTAGTCATATATATATTTTCTGTTGATGCTTTATTTTGCAGCAGCAGAAATTTGAAGCTAAAACTAGTGTGGTATGTAACCCTGCTTATGGTGAAAGATAACTAACAGTTGAATACTTAAATACTATTATATGCAAACACAGCATATAGGTGACAAACATTTCAGTTTAGACGTTCTGATACATGTGTGCATATGTATTTTATTTTACTAATATCCCCATTTACATCTGAGGTGTATTAGGCTAAAGAAAACCAGGCTATGCAGGTTGATCAACTTAATCCTTAAAGTTTCACTACCCTAGCAGTTTTTATAAGGGCAGCTCTCCTCTGTGGCTTTGATCTGTCTCATTGTTATGTGAGATGGCTGTCTAGCTTTTTGTTTCACCGCCAGACTTGTGTCCTTGCGCGGTGTTGATTCACTGCATAGAAAGTAGCTCATTTAACAGTGTATGAAAAGAAAATGAGCTGGAAAGAAATGGTACGTCTGGAGTCTGCATCAAGACTGTGTTCAAGTGAAGGTTGCAGCCAGTCAACACAATGTGACAGATTTCTTGCAGATATAGATGTATGTATGAAGTAGCGTTTAGTTTTCACTTGTTTGACAGCTGTGACAGGTCAGAACAAAATGCAGTTGGAAAAATTTAACCTAGAATATAATGAATGCATTCATCCACGTAAGTTAGGTTATACTTGCTAATTATCAGGAATAGACTGAGCAAGATATTGGGTGTTTAAATCCAAACTTACATAACATATTTTTCAAGCTGATTAATTTTATTTCTGCCTTTTTGTTTATAAAAAATACATTGTCTAGCAACCTTGAATAAACAGAGGACATTTTTAATGCATCAGTCTTTTTTGCATTGCCTTCTGTTGGGTGCATAACTTCGATGTCTAGCATCTGCAGCCACAGACTGTTCAAGAGCCACATTTTCTTTTCAAACTTCTCCCTTTTTCACTGCTTTTCAATGAAAGTATACATAATCATGAATGAAACGGTTATTTCACCCAGCCAAGGACTCAGACATCTCTTTATCAATTCAGTGGATATTTTTCATTTTAAGGAAGGACACCATAAGGAAACACCAATGACAACTGCAACAGAGGAAGATTTGATTTCTTCATTAACTGTTGCTGAACAAATTTGTCCCTCTAATCTGACATAAGCTCTGTATAGATTATCATTCCTAAAAAGTTTTCTACATGCGTTTCTACCATGCAACTCCTGAATATCTATTTGTAACATGCTATCTTTGTAGATTTCTTTTATAGTCACTTCCTGCCCCTATCTTTAGTAGGCTAACTGTCTGTCTTAGTTATTAGACATCATATGTCCTGCAGAATTAATCAGGAGAGGTAGAATGATAAAAGGAATGGTTAAAGGTTTATTTACGGATTATTATGAACAGGAGAAGTAGATACCAGAATAAGGATTACAGCAAAGTCCTATAGTTGCAGATGATGCCAGTAGGATGAATGTAGGGAGAGACTTGGTATGCAGAAGGAAACTGTACAGCGCATTAGAGAATGGGCAGGCAGGTGAGGATTGGGGAGATTCAGAGGATGACCACAGAGAAAGTAAGATTTCCAGAGCAGATCAGTCAGAGATGTAATGACTCAATGAATCCATGGTTGGCATAGAAACCCACAGCCGAGTGTAACCTAGAAGGTGCAGAGAAGTGAAAGGAGATCAGAAGAGCAAAAAACATGCAGATACTGAACTTTCACAAATGGAAAAAAAACGAATCAGATACTGAACTTTCACAAATGGAAAAAAAACGAATCAGGAAGTAGCTCAAGGAAAAAACAGAAATTGCCTGACTGATCATCAGGCAATTTCTGGTCATCAAACAGCATCTTAAATCCCCAGCAGTCTGATGAAGGCAATTGCAGTGAGCTGTGTGGGTTGCAGGACCCCAACCTCTCCCTCCAGTAGAGACCTTCTTTTCAAGGTGTAACTGGATTATTCTGAGAGCATGTAAATGACCAAAACATGTCAGCTCTCCACAGAAAAATCCTGGACAGGATGTGAATCCAAGACAATTTTGACCTGTAACACTGACCAACAAGAATTCCTTGACATCCCATGTTTAACAGGGATTTTTTTTTTTTTTTTACATAAGATTCATAGCCAAAATCCCAATACTGTGTTTTTGGACTTCTATTAGTACATTCATTTTGTTCAACATTCACAATTCTGAGCAAAGTAGGATTGATGATCTCCTTTTTATACATATTTTAATGTTGTTTACTTCATGCTTATTGTACACCCAGTTGCACTGAATTGCAATCTGGCGTGATAGTGTCTGTTTTTCTCCATTTCATTGTGCATAAATGAATGGGACACAATTTCTAGGTCGGCACAAACATATCTGTGTTTATCAAAATAATTTATGAGCAGGATTTGGGATTTCTGAAATTAATGTTGACCTTGGTAAGTCCCACAGATGTATGTCATTGAGGATTCTTGAGAGCAGGCATCCTCGTAAAATAGTGTCATCACATCTTTGTCTGTGATTAATTTCAGTGTGTAAAAGACCCATTACGCCTCAACTGTATCCTGAACTGAGCTCTCCATTGACCTTCTAAAGGATTAAGGATGGCACGCTCCACAAACCTGCCAAGGGGCGATAAGTGATTGGTTGGTGTTTGTGTTTATTAATGTTATGTAACTTTATATCTTCATAAATCACACTTGTTTTATAGTTTACAGTATATCCATACAACATCCTGTGTGAATTACCATGTTAACGCTTTTTAAGCTCATAAGCTAGTTTAGTCATTTCTGTGGTGCATGTCGATTTCTTACCTATGCCAATCTTTTATTAGGTAGCATTCTTTAGATCTTATGTTCATATTTTTGTATCTATTTTTACCAACATTAAAAATATATTGTCCAACCAAAACTAGTCCATGCTGTTGTTTTTTCTAGACTGAACTACTTTTATTCATTTCTAAACAGGAAGCCAAGAGAAAGAAAGGGAAAAAGCTTTCACTAATGATGTTTCATCTGCATATCAGTTCTGCTCTCAGGTGGGACAGACATAAAATGAAACAAGAAGCTGCAGAAAATTGTAGTGAGATGTTTAGATCCAAAGAGCAGCGTGGCATTTGTGAAGGATCTCTGTTTCCACATTGACTGGGTTCATTGTGGCTCCTCTGAAACAGTTTGATAGATATCCCATGTGTATTGAATGTGCAAGTTTTTATACTGAACACCACAGAGGACAGGATCCACCTGGGTGCAAGCACCCCCATGCCGAGCTGGTCAACTTGAAAATTGCTCAGTGCATTAGAAAAGCATTGCTGCATTTTGTTACAATAGAAATGGGTTTGTAAACATAGGACTGCTGGTATATCTGAAAGGCCATTTAGGGCACTAGAGGATGGAGAAAACATGTTTTCTCATTTTTGTTATTTCTTGCAGCAGTAAGTACAATTAAGGTCTTACAGTTATAGTAAGGACTTATAATACCTACAGATTTTGCAACCATTAACGTTTTATTTTTTTTCCTTTTTATGTTCAACTGGTTTATTTTTCAAGTTAATGCTATTGCTGCAACTCACTTTTCTGCACTTAACTTGGCTTTCTGTCTATAGAAAGTTCTTCTGGAAGGTTTGCCTTTTTTCTTTTTTTTAACATTTGTTGATACTAACTGTGGTTCACTGAAGTCATAAAACCTTTAAAATGGCTTTACAATCCATTTCGGAATATCAAATAGTATTACAGTTGTTTCTCATCTGTTCTTGAATTTCTTTTGAACCTTTAACCTACTTCAGATTCAGATTTATTTGTGACCCAAATGGGCAATTGATGTTACAACAAGTGTAAAAACTAAAAGAGAAAGTATCAAAGTTAAAATAAACAAAAAAAAAACTTAATATTGCAAGACAGGTCCTATGATGGCTTCTTGAGTCTGCAGGTCAAACAGAGGTCAGATTTGACTGTGGCTAGTGAAATTAATCTCAGTTTTGCATTCACATATAAATCATAGTTTAACAATGGGTGCATTAGTGCAACAGTTAGATATAGTTTTTCTTCCCAATTAAAGGAAATTCTCATTTTAAAAACGCTTAACGTGTTTATTCAGTTTATAATGAAATCACAATGTGGTTGATGGTAAGTGGGACAAAAAACAAAAATACAGAATCTCTGTAAGAGTGTTCTACTCACTGCTCTGCAGTCTTTGCTTCTGTAAACCATGCAAACGATCAACAGAGTTTTTGGACACCAAAGCATCATTTGCTTGGTCTCTGTGACATACTATGTCTCCAGCTGACAGCAGTTGTTTTTTGGAATCCTGCTTGGAGACCTAATATTGATTTTCTTCCAGTGACCCCCTCCCCCCATTGTCAAATACATCTTTAATCTAATTGGTGTGCTGCAACTTTGAAAGAATGATGTCTTCAGAGACATGGGGAGTGTATTATTGCTACCTTCGAACTAGGAGTCATAGTGACCTGGTGTCAGCTGTCTACACTGCTGACAAAGCACCTTTGATCACAGGGGAATACTGACAGAGGAAGGTTCTGAGAAGTTAGTGTGGGGAAAAATATTATTAGATCACTCAAACAATGACCAGGAGTTTCATTTGCACAGTGGCCTTGTCTTACTGAAAATAAATCTTTCAAATATCTAAGTAAATGTCTTACATATCTAAGATATTCTTAGACTTATTTTAAGATTAGTAAAAATATTCTCAAAAGGGTGCTTACTTTTGATTCAAAATTACCATTTAAAATGTTTAGACATATGTAACCAAATCTGGCATGTCTTGAAGTGCTTTATCATCCCTTACAACTAGACAAGAACATATTCATCAATAAACATGATTAACTCTACATAGTGCACATAGAACATTGCTCAATGATTTATTTATAATGATGATTTTCTCATGAGCTTGTTTCGTTATGTCTGGCATAGTGATGTAAAGCTTGTGTGAATTTTCTCCACAGACTTGGACCCACAAATATATTTACATGCTCCAGATTGCAAAAGCCTTACATAACTAACAAGATTTTTATTTTGTAAATTAAGGTCTAGACTTTCCTTATAAAGTTTCCACATCAAAGTCAGACTTGGGAAATAACTACTCACATGTAACTTTGTTCTTTAGTTATGAGATCAAGCTTTATTGTAAGTTTTATAAGTAAAGTCCCAAGTGTCCCCCTCCAGAGATGATTATTCCCACTCCCGTGTTTAAATGTGGGTTTGATCTACAGTGCAGTAAGATTCTCTTTGTTGTTAGCCTCCTACTTCACATCCTTCTGTGGCTTTAAGTAATCTTTGAAAGTAGTTCATCTGTAAACATGGTCTCTGCTTAATTGTATCAAACATTTCAGACTGCCTTTAATTGACAGGTTTGTTGCCATATGGCATTTTTCATTTTATTAATTTATGAATCTGGTCAGGAGCCTTTCTTTAAGTTTACAAAGGAAACGTTCCCTGAATAGGTCATTTGCTGGTCAAGTTGTCTTAAACTGGATTCACCTGTAGCTGTCATCCGTTGGTGTCAGTTGGCCCATTTGTTCAGGTAGTCGCCCTTCAGTCACTTTCTTTGCAGACATTCTTCTCATAGTGTGCTTACTTAAAGTTTTCTTAAATTAAAAAGTTTTAGAAACCTTGATAGAGATAGTTGTCAAATGCATCGTTATGAATAAGGCAACAAAATCTCCTGGCCAGTTGACCAGAAATTACTAATCTGAGTTAGAGTGAACAAATAATAATTAAAAAAAACTAAAGTAATGGACTACATATTACTTTCATAGATTTCATTTCATGATGAGGTTTATCCAAGGTGAATAGGTATGTATCTTGGGTAAATGTCTTTTTGTTCTTTCTTTCAAAGTCTTAATCAACAGGTCAACTTAAAGCTTCAACTGCTTTAAGTTGACAGTTAAAGCAGTAAAATACTGGATGAATGCAGGTGAAAAGACTGGATTAGGTGGACCAGCAGCAATTTTTCTGAGTTTCCATGGTGTTATTATTGCAAAAGTAAACTTCATAAAATCACTGGAGAACACAGACTTGAACAGTGAATGGAGGCAGTTTCCAATACATGCAAAGTCATATAAAAAAATATCAAGATTAGCAGCTGATAGGTTGGATTGTTTTGGGATTACCAACCAAAACAATCAAAGGATGAAAAAGGAACGCTGATCTTAAATACCTCAATGGATGGCTGCAGAATTGCAGAAAACTAAAGAGTTCCACCCACATGAAGAGTTTCCTCCACAAGGGGGAAAGAGAGGACAACAGCAAAAAATAATGATCATAGAATATTGAGATTTTCTCTCAATTATAATTCTTTGCGTGAATAGAATAAAAACAAAATCAGTCCAGCCTATACTCACTCTGCAATATGAGCAAGCCCAAGTCTAAATGCTTAGGCACTGCATGAATGAATAAATAAAAACTCTCCATATGTTTCCATAAAATTTTCAAGCAATTACCTTATGATATGATATGTTTATATTTGTTTGCTCACATGACTGTATGTTTGACAGACTGATGTCTGTGCATAAATAACATGTTGCTATCTCTGGCACAAATTGGACAGATTGAATGACTGTAACACATATGCAACCAGAATAATGTTTTACATCGCAAATATCTCTGGTTGTTTGTAGCCTAACAAAAATAGAAATGTCAAAATATTGGGTAAATTAAATAAAACAAATAATCTAATAGAATGTTGACAGAGATATAGACTGCCTTCAGTGACTATTAGGCCAGAGAGCAAACAAATTTCATCAAATGCCAAGTTCACCCAGGGGCTGCAATCTCTCAGACAAATATTCTTCATCCAAGGGCAGCGTGACAGCAGCTATGTCCTTCTTAGCTATTTACATCTTCTTAGCCTTGGGTTTTTAAAAAACTATATAAATGCTACTCTTTCAAAGGGCAGTGCAGCTTCCAATGGTGAGATGTGAGACAGGTTCAGAAAGCTTTCCCCCTTGAGAATAGAGGCATTTTGATGTAGCGGCCTCCCCTGTAGCATTTATAAAAAGTCAACTTTGATAAAAGGCAAACACAGTCCAGATTTATTCAGGCCTTGCCTCAAGACACCTTGGGCGGGTATCAGTAATATTTTCAATCTCATGCTGTTGCACCTCTTAAATCCAGAGTGTGTTCTACAATATATCAGGTGATGCTAAGATTTCCATTTTGTGCCTAATGCTCTCTGCAATGCAGTCAAGCTTGTAATAAACTCTCCTGGAAACAGTAGATTTACTGTAGTTGCACTTCTTTAAATGCTGATTGAAACTCCTCTCAACTATGTTCGCCTCAATCAGACAAGGATTTTACTCACTAATGTTGTGGATAATCCTCTCCAGTTACAATGATGTCCATTAAAGAATGTTCTGTACTGTGAAATGTTATCACTCGGCCCAGGTCTTTTTCAGAGTGAATGAGGGCAAATTGTTCAGTGAGCTAATAGTGGATTGTTTATTAAGTGCATTATACTCTTATTTGCTGTACCAAAAAAGCAATGTTGGACTGGTAGGCAATGCATGACTGCATGGAAAGTTTTGCACAAAAGGAAAACTTTAAATCTCTGGAATTTTTTAGCTGTTATTTGTAGCTTTTAGCATAAAATGTTTTCATCTTTTATGACATTTTATGTCCTTAGAATGGGAAAACTAGCATCAAGGTTCATATTTAACTTTATTTATTCATAAAAACAGGCTCATTGCATTGGGATAGAACCCTCACTAGTCACAGCAGTGGATCTACTCAATTAAAACACATGAGAATCCTTTACACCAACATATGGATTTTCATTACAGAAACAGATATGCATTGCAATCAGGATAGCTCTTACCAGAGGGTCACATGTCAAACCCATTGACAGGTCGTGTGGCATACAAAAACAAGTTGATCAAAAATTATTTGTTGTTGGATGCAGCATTAAAAAAGTCAGTAAGACATGAATACTATAGATTTCTTATTTATTCATTAGCAGACATGTGAATGCACCTGCCACCTGTTTGAGCTGCTGCCCTCTGACTGATGCTATATATAAAGAGGAACCAGGACAAACATTCAGGCACAGGTTCTTCCCACAAGCCATTAACACCCTGAATGTACACATGCACTGATCCACCCCTTTTATCACTTACCCTTACCACCATCACAGGTATGGGGGAAAAAGTACGCATCCAAGTGACACAGAAAAAAAAAGAAAAAAGTTGCAATAAAAAACTCCCGAAGGATTGTTGCTTCTTTATAGGATATGAGAAAACAGCCTTGCAGCTAATTTTCATTCTGTGTTGTGAGTCATAAGAATAACATCAATAAAATACTTTAGAATTTGTCTCTTCTAAGACAAACAGAATAATCCATCTTTATGTTTTGTATTTCAAAGGTGTTAAGAGGGTTGTGCAGTCGCATGACGATGCCCACTACTGTTATTGTTTCCACCATCTCAACTCCACCACTCGTCCCTGCTTGTTAGTGTGATCAGTGTCCCTTTGGTGTCACTGCACACAGTATATCTTCTCACTGCAATTAACTGCTGCAGGGTGAGTAAGAGGAACTTGCAGGGCTGCCCCCTCTGCAGAGCTGATACTCTGGGGAGTTGATGTAGGAAGAGAAGGAGGGACGGAAATAAGAAAGAAAGAAGAGAAAGCACAGTGGAGGAGGTGGAGGAGAGGAAAAGCAGGAATGGAGCGTGCCAAAGCTTCCCACCCACCGCTCATTTCTGTAATCTCTCAGGAAAGAGCTAGCTATCAGTGAAAGAGTTGTTGTGTTATGTGGCATGCTGACAGCTTCAGCTCGTCTGCCCCCTACTGCAGAGGAAGTGCTGATGAAAGAAGATTTCAAAGAGAAAGTAAAAAGAGTGGTATGAAGGTTCAGATGTCTTCCGCTTCTTCCTGGAGGTATTAATAATGTTAGTGCATTAAAATGTACTGGAGGTGCATTTTTCTTGTGTCACATTTTACCAAAGCAGGTAATTTTCAAAAATGTGTCCTGCTTTTGGTCAGTGTAACTAAATCAGTGTAACTGCTGTCTCAGAAATGTTTAAATAATTATTTTTGCTAAAGCAGGTATATATACATATATATTTAGGGTCACTTTCTTTGGTAATTTAGTGTCAACATTTTCTGTTCCGTTTTTTGTTGTTGAGGTTATTTTAAGAGAGCCACAAGAAGTGATCACTGAATTACAGCCTTAGACTCACATAAAAAATTATTCAAATCAATGACAGTGCATTCATTCTACAGTAATAATCAAAAGAGGAATAGAGTTAAAACTTTCAATTGTTTTTATTCATAATAACTCTCATTCATAAATAAATGTCAGTTTAAATTACATTTTGACTAAATAAAATTGTCATTGGAATGTGAAGTATTTCATATACTCAAGATGTGTTAAGTTTTGAACTGGCCTCCAGGGGATTCTCCTGTAACCCAGCAGTGCACTTAATCAAAGCAGGAGTCAAAAATAAAGCAGCGTGGGATGGTTGTACTTGGTGCGTCGATGAGAAGTGGAGCAATTCAGTCAGGAGGAGGTTGTCTCTCTTAACACTGAATATAACTGGGTTATGAATAATACAGAAAAGTCAGCTATGTAGCTTAGGTATAGTCTCAAAGCTGAACCAAAAAAAAGCCTTTAAAAAGATTTTTGTTATTATTAATTTGTTAACAAGTCCCAATACATAAACAGCAAGTAAGTCTACTTTACATGGGGTGTAATAAGTTGAGAAAGAAAAAAATGAGATATGTAATTTATTGTTTTTGTGGTGTTGCTGATTATTTGGATGGATGTGTACATCATTTACTTTTGCTGTTTCTTAAAGCTTATTCTCCTATGCAACTTTTCATGAGTTGGATTTTGTCCTTTCTTATTGTCCTTAGTTTTAGATTGACAAACAGGGCAAATATCAGTCAAAATAAAGAGAGGTGGAGTACAACTTGAACCATCACCAATCCATTTCAACAGAGGCAAGCAACTAGGGATGTATGAGATAGCCAAAGTAAATTTGAATAAGATACTTAAAACTGAATATAAGACAAGACAAAGTGTGACCAATAAAATGCAACAAATGCATTTTAAACAACCCCTCAAAAGCAACTTAAGGAATATCTATTGAACAGGCATACAAGCCATAGTAATGAATCTGTAATAAAGACAACTGCCTCTAATTAAGAAACCCAGATTAACGCTGTGAGAATGAATGCTCGAGAAAATAAGTCAGGATCTCGAGATCTCCAGAAAGTTTCTCGGGATCTCGAGAAAGTAAGTCGGAATTTCTGTCTTTTTTTTTTTTTCTGCATGTCCCCTTAGGAGCTCCGTAACAAAGTCTCATTCAAAAAATAGAATATTAATTAATTAAGCATATTACAAAGTTTTCAGGCCTTTTGTTTCTGTTATGCATGATCATTTTCTAATTACATAAAATTAAAAGTAAATTTACAATAGAATAAAGATTATTTTTCAACAACATGTACTAACAAAACAGGTTGGGTGAGCGGATTAGCTGAGAAGATAATTCCAAGAGCCTAATATTCATGTAATTTTCAAACTCATACCTTCAAAGATGTTCTTTGCTGACAGATGCTTCTCACCAGCTGTTGTCTTTATCTCCTGGGCCACATGCCCCAGAAAATCAAATTCCATTTTGTCTCTTAATTGCTGCTCCAACATTTTCCTTAAGAATATCATTATTTACCCTCCTTATTTTCTTCTGCTGCCTACAGTTTCCTGTTCTATCCATGGTGTTTTACATAATATATGCAGAACATTCCAGAGTCAGTGTAGAGTACATGTCTGCAAATTAAAAATAAAATAGAATTATTGTGCTAATCCACATGGAGCTATTAAAGAATAATACAGCTTGACATTGAGAAGGTCAATACCCACAGCTACCATCAATAGACACATGCTCAAGTGCATGCTTCATGTTTCAGCATGCATTTTTATTTTACATCCACGTTATGAGTGGGTGGTGGAGGTTACCAGTCCTGTCTTGCAATCCTGCAGAATATAGTCTGTCAAGAAAAAGACATGCAATCAATCATGAGCAAAGTCACAGCTAATGTGAAGGACAGCATCGCTGTCTCACTTGTTTGACAAGGCAGCTGTTATATAATGTTTAACGTCTCACTGTAGCTGGATGGGAATAGTGGACACTGAGCACACAGTTATGTTGAAAATAGCAGCAGTTTGAAAAAGTGAATACAACCCAAAGTCCTACTAACATTTATTAAATCAATTATCACTCTACACAAAGACAGGAAAAAGGAATATTAGGCTTGGAAAAAAAGCTGCATTTTATTTACAAACTCAAATATTTACTGTTGAAACTAAACATGCTTAAATATTTGGCTTTGATTACAATCAGTTAACTAATATTTACTGTTTATGACAACTTCACAGGTGACTGCATTATTCAGTCACCCGTGAAAAGGTGTACCCTCCCACAATTGATTTTATGATGTTTTATCACAGCTTTTCTTAAACTTATTTTTGTTTTCAAGTTGAAACAGTAAACATGCTCGACATCATGTTACCAAATATTGAATGCTCTTATTTTGTTATGGCAATTCCTTTGTATCCTTTAATACATATCTATATTTACAATAATTGACAGATAAAATAGTTTTCTTTTTGCTGTGATCTGGGTGTGATTTTCAAAACAGTTTCAGTCCTATTATTCGAACATTATTCTAGTGATTTGTTTACACCAAATCAGCAGCAGGCATCTCATAACTGCTAGTTCTGTTGGTTTTCTGTTTCTCTCCTAGATCTTCAAGTTTCTTTTAATTTTCCATGTGGAAAAGGAATTTCAGCCAAAAATATTAACAGATCTGACTTCTAATGCTTGCTGTTGATTATTATGTAATGTTTCAGTGCTCAAACTGGGGGAAACTGATTTTAGTTAACTAATTATGTGCAAAAGGAAAAGCAGATTTCAATTCCAGACACTGCTACTAAAATGATTTAGCGTAGAAATGCCATAAAATCAAGTTGAAACATCTATTCACCTATATATTTTTTCCCCTATGGAATAATTTCACATTGTCCAAAGTGTATGATGAAGAATAAGGTCTGCTGCTTGCAGATTATTTTGTAAATTTTTTGTTCTGCCCACTGGAGTCGAGAAACATTGGAAGTTTAATGTGGACTTCTTTGGAGTCTTTTTCTTTGTCTCTCAACTTTGACAAACCAATTCTTTCCTCTGAAATGCCCTTAAAGTCTAGGAGAAGAATCTGAAGCCTTGATGTTTCATTCTTTGCTGCAACTCTGTTCTGTGACTGAGGCAGTCACTTGATGCTACTTTGCTTTGGGACATTTCAGCACTGAATAATAACTCAGACATTGTAGTCCTGTAAATCAATGGAGCAAGAAACATCCAACTGTGTCACCACCTAAAAACTGAAACATTTTTGCCTGCCACACATTCTCTCATATGTCTGATGTCCAGTCCATAACAAATTTGAATAAATCTTTGCTCCATGTAAAACCCTATGCAGTTATTAGTTTCCCCATTTCATAGGACTCTGCAATATCTACGTACTTTTGCTTTGATCCTTTGTGGGACTGGCTATAGATTGCTCGGATTTTAGATGGGATCAGATACTTATAGGATTTATCAAGCTGTCACAAGCTGCTCTCCACAGACATGTTTCAAATCATGACTCGGTTTATGCAGCTCTGACAAAGGACATCGTGTAATGTGAATCCTTGCCAAATCCGTGGACACTGTCAGTTGGCACATCTTGCGCAATGAATTCTAATCCCAGGGAAAAGCCTGGCAGTATTTTGGGAGGCAATGCAGAAAAGATGTTCGCCAAAACACTGAGATTACAGTTTAGGCCCTGTGAGATAGAAAGGCACATGGAGGCAAGAAAGCTCTGCTATCCTAGCATGAGTAAAAAAAAGTGAGTTTTGCTGAAGATATATTTTTATGCAAAGATAAGCAAGTTAAACAAAGGAATGATTAATGTTTTTGATGCACCACAAAATTAACTGTGGTGCATCATTTGCTTTATTGCTCAAGTTGTATATTGCATTGGCCTGTCATGTAAAATTCTAAAAATTACATTAGCAAGTTATCAAAATGTAAAATGTTAAAGATGTATGAAAATAATTAAAAATATATATTTTTTAAAGTCTTAAAAATCAAATTAAGTTGTAATATGTTGTACATTTAAAGTCACCTTTGTGCCTTTTCATCAAGTTCAATTTTATTCACAAAATCCAACATTCTTCCTGAAAATGTTTTGCAGCGTAACAATGATACCATATATCTGTCATTCTCCCTTAGCCAAATTTTATTACCTTTGTGCCAATATGTTCTTTTAAGGGTACAGCACATTTCCAGAATTCACAGTTTCTAATTTGAAGACAAAATGACGGTGGAGCAGTCGTCTGCCACTGTTAATTAAAAGCCTACAGTTACAGCTAATAGAGAGAGATCCTTTAATTGAACTGCCAGCTGCACTGTCCTTGGTTGTTTGCAAGGAATGGATGTAACGCTGGCACTCTCCAATGTAATTACTAGAGTCTGCCCCAGTTGGAGAATGGATCAATCCTGGATGACACCAGTGTTGGATACCACCTCTTGTATCCTTGGGTACTGGTTCTTTGTGGCAGGAGGAGTTTATCACCGTGGATAAAGAGCCTCTGCCATGACTACAGGCCATGCTGCTTCTCACTTTGCCTATTTGTAACACAACAGCAGCTCCTCTTGGTCACAGTCATTACTTGTGCCTTTCAGATCGCAAAAAAAACCCAGAGTGAATTCCAAATCGCGCACAAGCTGACCTCCACTGCTATTTGATGGACTCTGAGACTGTTGAGGGGATTCAATTAGGAAACGAATAGTTTTGAAAATGCAGCTCTGTGCCTGCTAGTGGCTCCAGGGATATGATTGATGTCTATGATTGGCATTTAGCACAGCTGACCCTCACTCAGATTACCATCTCATTAGCATCAAAAGACTGAGACACACACGAGAGCAGCCGCGGCGTAGCCTGAAAGCTGTTCTGAGGGAATAGCCTGAGGGAATTTCTTGCTACTGTAATTCCTTAGTTTTGGTGTCGCATTCAGAGGTTGGGGTTAGGGTTGCATACAAATCAGACACTAATATGCAGCAATGTCAAAAATTTGCTCAGAGCACTAAATTTCCCAGCTGTTTTTGATAGTGGGGCTGTCAAGCATGTAATAGTTGTACTTATTTTAAGCTCAAGTTCCAACAAGGAAATGGAGGATGTCGCTCTGCATGATACTGTAAGTCACCTAAAATTAAGTATTCATCTTCATGATGCATAAAAGCAGCAGGTTTTTGCAATGAAAATTGTAATACACACCATACTTCAGAATCCATGTTGAATAATTATATCAGAAATCCTGCAGTTCTAAACATATTCTTGATAGATATTTCAGATTTGTTTGGAAGGATATCAATAACTTAATTCAAATTAGTTAAATGTTTTACTCAACAAAAGAGCAAAAAATTAAGAATATCAGCACCATTTTGTATCTCTGTTGTTGCTGACAAATAATCTGCTGTACCTGTGCAGAAAATAACAGATTTCTTTGCAGTGTATTTGTTCAAAAAAAATTTTTTCTTCTTCGCATGATCATTTGTTGTTTATTTTTTTTACTTCATCTGCTGTGTACAATTTTAAGTGAATATTTTTGCCCAACCAAAACACCTTACATGGACACAAAACTCCACTCTTGTAGATGGGTAAATCCTTTGAAAATGTCCTCCATCCTAGAGTCCTGAGATTAAGAACGACTGCTGTGTGTGGTGAAATAGAAAGGACATGGTTTCATGAGAAAAGAGACAAGGGTAGACACAATGTTTTCCAAGAGAGAAAACAAGAAGTTCCTGCCAGCAATAGCCCAGTTGATGGCCTTTTCCAGGGAGGAGACACGATTAAACGCAGTCACCAGGGCAAGTAGATGTTCTATAGTAATAGAGAACATGAAGTGACTAGCAGCAAACTTTCTGCAGACATCTCCTTCCAGAAAGGAGGTGTGGGTGAATATACACAGGGCCAATTGGATGTTCTACGGAGAGACAAAGTTGAGAGAAAACTCTGTTGATACCAGCTTATATTTTTTTCAGACAAGCACATACAAAGTTAAAAATGGGTGCCTCACTTCAACAAGTGGAAGTCCTACAATATTTATAGTGTTATTTCTTTCTTTTCTTTCTTGTCTTTAAGACAGCATGTTAAATGAAAGCAGGTCATATTTCTTGTTCAACTGGAGTTAGTGCTGGAGGCCCAAATACGACCTACTTTTACTGTACATTTTACTCTCCCCCCTGTACAATGTGATGTTTATATGTCGTGTTTATCCATGATGACATGAGATTGGTGTGGACTTAGATTTATCTCCAAATTAATCAAGGTTATTTCTCAACAGCAGTTTGGAAAGTGCAAAGAAAATAAGCAAGAGCCACTAATTATAGATGAAGGAACTCGGGTTTATTCTTAAATTCAGCATTGCCTTCTGTCTTTTTATGATCAAGAGCTTCTGTCATTCATTGCTTGTGAATCCACCCCTTATTCACACCCTGCCAGCTGCAGGGTGTGAATGAGCTGGGGTTACCTTTCTGCTAACAACCAGAAAGGTAACCCCAGCCAGCTCACTGGGAGCTTTATTATTTAAGTGGATCAATACAAGACCAGAAAACAGCATAAGCATACCAGTAGCTGGGGTTGTTTTCATGACTTCCAAGACTGCAGAGTCTTAGAAACTGCTGCAGGGAAAAACACCCAACTATGTTTGTATTGTCAAAGCAGCTCTATCCCCTTGTGTCAAATTGCTATGTCAAAATAGAAAAGTAATAATATATTTATTACAGCAAGTTACAATGACTTACTGATTAGCCAAGGGATCATTTTTTTCTTCTTTTTCTTCTTAAACACTACAATCGGATCCAACGGTGTGCTATTTGTCACAACCTGACACAAAGCTATGTTTTAACAACAAGGACATACAGAAGTTGAGAACAATAGTTTCAATGAAATCATGACGAACAATTTCTGGATGAGTCAGTAGTGTGTGAGAGAAATTATTCCATTAATATGCAAATTAATTCACACAGAAGAAATAAAAAAAAAAGTGATTATTCCTAAAAATTTCTAGCAGTTAGAAACATTACACTGCCCTCACCAAATGAAGAATTCACTGTAATAGTCTGTTTTTTGGGATTTATTAGTAGGGGGATCATATTTAGCAATGCTGAGCTTTTTCTGACAAACTTTGTTTCCTTTCCAATATTTGCAGTCAAATAGCTGTTTGTTTCTGATCTGTCTGCTATGTGACCTGCGGTTCAGGTCTCCCTCACACTGAAAAATTTCTTTTTAGAAACTTGAGTGCAGCAGAAAGCTCAACGACTGGTCTTTTGGTAAAGACGCTTAAGTTTGAAACAGAGGAAACATATTTATGTAAACTTAATCTTCACTTTAACTATGAAAAAATATATTATATTCTGTTATCAACAAGTCACATCAAAACAGAGATTTGTAATATCAACATACCACTGAAGCAATGATATAGTAGCTTTTCTTAACCCTGTTAGTTGGAGCATTGACAGCATTTTGCAGAAACTTCCATTGTACCAAGATATCAGCTGATATTGGAGTAATGTCTAAACATTACTAGTGAGTTATGATAGGACACAAAAGACAATAATGTAATAAAACATATTTTTACATATTTTAAACAAAAAAAAAGAAATGCAGAAGGTAGGTTTTAAAGAGCTTAAATACACACTATTTTTAAATGTCCTGTTTCTGAAATGACACATTTTGCTATATTTTCAATGAAAGCAGTCTATTTATTAACTACGTAATATTTAATTGTTATAATGGTGCAGGGCTGGGTAACAGGTACCAGCCCTCATGACCTACAACGATAACTGGTATGAAAATATTACATTGACGGATGGACTTTCTCATGAGGGTTGTCCTTCAAGTGTAATCAATGTAATGCGCCAAATTCAACAAGTAATCATATTATATAATCTTGATCTCAGTAGCAACTAGAGCAATTGTGATTATGTTTTTTTTACATAATGAGGCGGCCTTATGTGGTTCCTGGGCTTCCAGCATGCCATAAAGAGCCATTTGACAGATTCCTGCAGAGCTAAATTATAGCTCCATGATTTCCACCTGCCCAAATGTTGGGCATCAGTCAACAAGGGAGAAGAACTGAGAGCAGACAGGAGCAAAATCAAAGACCGATCCACTGTACATCTGGTGCTGTTTTGTACTGTTAGTTCTGCTTCTTGACTAATTTTCTAAATTATCATTCTACCAGATCCAGTCTGAGTTTTTTTTTTCAATTTTCAGTAAAGATGGAGACATTTTCTGAATTTCATTTATTATAGATACGCAACATCTGCCTCTGTGCTCGCTGTGTACTTTAAAATGGAATGATCTACAAGCTGATTTTGCAGAAGTAAAATCAACATGCAGAGTCGGAAGTCTTTATCAATATTGCATTGAAATACAAGCTCCTCAAAGCTAAAGGTTAAACAAACGACAGAAAGCTCTGAACCACAAAACAGCCACATACAACTACAGGCTCTGTAAAAGAATAGTTCTACTCCTTTTTTCTACCCAGACAGAAGTCACTCTAGCTGGTAATGACAGCTGCTTTCTTCTGTTGTCACAATTTAGTGCATTTTAGTGAACAGAATTTTGTTCTCCTTCTTCCAGAGTGGTTGAACATGAAAAGAAATGAAACTCAACAGGCTCATGTTTAAAAGGCATTATTATGGTTTTCTTAAGGAACTTCATAACATAAGTTCATCAGAAGGTTTTGTTGAACTCTTATGTAAAGCAAAAAAATGTAAATAGTCAAAATGAAAATACTTAGGACAGGATAAGCAATATGTTTATATTTTGCCAAACATTTTCTCCCATAATTTTTCGAGGAAGTGTGTAGTTGCAAAGGACAATAACAATGATTATTGCTGGTTGATTTTTGGTTAAAACGTTGCACAAAGTTGTGATGGACTGAGTTGAAACTAAGAGGAGTCACAGGAGATATTAGAAAAAGATTGAGTTTTTTTTAATCCAAAGTATCTTAGAAAGAGATGGATAGCTGAGCTCATAAAAGAGATCAAAGAAACAAATCTGAACTCAGGCAAAAAAGTAGAAAAAGCTGACTGGACAAATAAACAGAACTGACCCAACAAAGAGATGACACATCAGGTATATATACCAGCTGAATAACAATCACTAACAACAAATAACAGTACAGCTGAGTGTGACTATAAACTAAACACCAAAAATAAAAATGGTAACATTAAATCCTAAATACAAATATTCACTTAAACTCAACAAACTAAACAAAGAAAAAACAAATTCAGCATCACCAGCTGAAACTACTGGTGAGGTCCAATCAGAATTTAAGTCTGCCACGCCCTGGCCTCCATCTTTTACCTGGCAACTCAAACGGCAGGTAAGTACAAGAAACAAGGATTAATCACAAGCAAACTAAAACAATGTAAGATGATATAAATACATTTGTAAACTAAACGTGTCTGCTAACAAAATAACAAATGTATATAAGCTAACTAATATATTTATTAAAGTGTGGTTGTGTTTGTATGGAAATAAATAAATGGTGCATAAAAGAGTTACCGATTTAAGAGTGTGGCCATGGGCTTGACCAAATACAAAGTATGTATTTTCTTTTTCTTTATCATCAAATAATGCTGCACAGCAGTGCACTGTCAGTGTTATGACAGTGCATGACATAACAACACCAGTATACACAGTGCAGACAGTCATAAGCACACACTACCTGAAGAAGATACAAGTACAAAAACACTCAAGCTCTTAGTTCTGGAATGTGAAAAGGGGATTCTGTGTCTGTTTAGGACCAACATTGTCCCAAACGTTGTACATGTTGTATTAAGAACCACTAACGCTTTCTGTAACCTTTCTTCTTTAAACTCTAGCGTGTAAAAGAACATTCTGTGTCAATTTCCTGATGAAATGTTTGTTACCTTTTGGGTGTGTCTTTTGTGGCAGCCATCTTGAAGAGAAGGTCTGCCTCAAACCCAGCTCTTTTAAAAGTGCAGCTGATCAGAACTGGAGTTTGATTGGTTGAACCTTTTAATTAATTAAAATGATAAAATACTTATAAATTGTGTATTTGAATACATATTAATAAATAATTGTTAGTTTACATTGTGTATAAAAAATAAACTTTGTTTCCTTTGTCCTCCACTCAGAAGTGATTGGCGGGGTTTGATCTGTATATAGGTGGGCTGCTGGCTGCCATTTTGAAATCTACTGTGATCTCTGAGAACAAATAACCTGGTGTTGTTTGAAAATGACAAGTATCCTGGGCACATTGTTGATTATAACTCAAATGGATGCTTTATTGTGTTTTCTTCCAGTTTTTTTTTTATTCTTCCCACTGTTTCACATACTTTTCACTTATTCTTGCTTTGGTGTGCAGACAGTTTCCTACAAAAGAGCATAATATGTGAGAATACTTAATTTTATTGATATTTTTTATATTATTTAAACTCATAAGCACATGAGCTTCAAATACAGGATGCAGGAAAATACAGTGTTTTGCCTTAACCCATCTTTTTTTTCATATCTTGTTATTTACAAACTGCTGACTTTATTGTAGTTTACTTCAATCATAGATGACAGACCAGCATAAAGCATTGCATAATTGTGAAGTGAAAGCCAAGCCACTGGTGCTGCAGCAGGTTGTTTTTAGCTGGAACTCAGATTCAGTCTGAATTCAGTTTTCTCTCCAACAGATTCCTTTATTTAGCTCCATCCGTCTCCCTATCAAGTCTGCCCAGCCTGTTCCCTTTCCATTCTTGGATGATAGACTGAACAGAGCTCCATCAGACATATGGATTTTTCAAAGTTGTTTCATAATATAACCTTCCTTTTATCACAATTTTATAGCTCAACTGTCTTCTGTATTTCTTGGTCTTCATGATCCTGTTTGTTCACTAAAGTTTCTCCATTAAACCTGAGGCCTTCATGAACAGCTATTTAGAAACTGATATTAAATTATACAAAGATAAAATATATTAACTAATTAGGTTTCCAAAGGCAGTACATTACACTGCAATCTAGTTAAAGGTATTAGAACAAAGAAGACTGAATGCTCCATTCAGAATGTTTGTTTTGGTTAAAAAACAGATTAAGAAACTATGTACCTTTTGTTACACTACAAATTTATAGACATGTACACTTGTAGGTCTGTCACATAAAGTTCCAATGAAATGATTTAGCTATTTTTGTGATTTGACAAAACGTAACAAAGCTCAGGAAGAATGAATACTTTGAAAAACAATGCAACGCTTTAATATAGCAAGAAATCACAGTGAATCAATGATTCACAGAGCAATGTGAAACATTGAGATTTACATATAAAACTGAACCATCAAGTTCAACAACAAGGATAAATCTTATGCTCATTTCCAAATTAAATGTTAATAAAGTTCAAATAAGGTTGACCCGAGCGAACACATTCTGTAGGATGCTTTGGAGGAACTACCAACTGTAGCCCACATTGGTTGTACTTTAAAATAAATCCAGATGCTCACACACATTGAGCAGAATTCTGCTAGATAATGTTAATGACAGGAGACATTGCGTATTATTAGAAGACAAGGTTATTTACTAAATGGAAACACGATAAATCAATGAAAAAGCTGTCAGAGCAACATGCCACACTTTGCTTTGCATCTTGTTCTTGTGTGTTTCACAGATGGTAAAGGTTACTCAATGAACCATGGACTGCAGTGAAATGATTTTTCTTCCAGCTTGTGCACTGCTAATTCATTTTAGACCCTGTCCAATCTTTGCTGAGGCAAGATTACATCTGCAGGCCAATCAGGGAAGGTCACCTGCATGCTCCTCTATTGCTGTAGTAAAACAGTCAGGCATATCCTGCCATGCCACGTTAATTCTTTTTGGCTGTCTTTGCGTTTCCCCTCCTGTACAGAATATTAAGAATTTGAATTATATCCTTCTCAACAAAGGCCAGAAACAACATTGTGTATGCGAGTGAATCAAGTCTCGGTGTTTTTGGATGGCTTGGCTAAGTTATGAGCTTCATCAAATCAAAGTCAATTATGAATTGTAACATTTCATTCCTTATAAAGTTTTAAAATGAGATCATATAAAGGTTGCAATTTTTTTTAAATATTCAACCACATCCTTTGGCACCAAGATCCTGTGCTAAGATTTTAGATTTGTGCAGTGAATGATACACCATCTTCCCAGGAGAAAACTGAAGATGACTAAAGAATCATAACATTTGGGGAGATGACAAACAGGAAACACATGTCCAGGGACCCAAAAGCCCATCTATAATTCAAAGGAGGTAAAATACAATAAGTTTTCCTTTTCTGGCATTTTCTGTAAGTGTGATCAAATTTAGCTCAAACGAAAGGGGTTGACTCTAGCGAAATAATAATAGAGATATATTTTTTCCCTCATCAGTAGAGAAAGCCTGTATCCCTGATTAAATATTGACCTGCGATTGTCTCAGTTCTTGTCTCTGACTAATCAATAATTCATACACGGTAAAAGAGACTGTTGGAATGATATCAGACACTATATATTTCAGCAAACATCTGCCTTGTTTGTTTTCTTTCCAAAAATTGAACTGAGCAGCAGCTCATCCATTATCCTCAGCAGGTTTTCAAGACTTAACTTTGTTAAAACGTACAACAACATCACACTCAAAACATCCATTTTACATGTATATAGATACAGTTAATGTTATTTATTTGACATAATTTTACTTGTCCCATTAAATTCATTATGAAGTACCATTTAAAGTTAAACAATTAATACACTAATAAGCTGCATTTTGAAATTACTGCTTGAGCTCTTTTAAACCAACCTGTTGTCAGGAGATGTGGTGTGGTAACAGTGAGAAAACGCAGGCAGGACCTGGATGTGGAATGAAACGGATAATTTAGTAAAGAAAACAGACACAGAGCATACAAGGGGAACACGAGGCGCCCAGGGTGAACAGGGCAAGACAAGGTTACACGACAAGACAGGGTAACACGACCAGAATCCAACCTGAGACAAAGACAACAGGTGGACTTAAATACACAAGGAGGACAATCAGGGAACGAGACACAGCTGGGATTAATCAAGGGGAGCAGACAGGACAACACAGGGACTCACAGACTCACACACAGAAAACCTAAAAATAAATACACAGAGAACTCAAATCACAACACCTGTAGCAAAATAGATACATATATTGTTTAAATAGACAACATAAACCTACAAATATGTACAGGGAAAAAAAATATGATGACAAACCAAACTCAGCAGAGCTGATGGTCTAATCAGCATTTCCATGACTTAGAAGTGAAAGAATACGCTAAAAATCTTATATAAACCTTTGATTTTCAGGACACTATTTTGGTTTTGTAAAACAACAATTGATTTATTCAGACTAGGAGAAATCCACCATACAATGATTAAGATTATAATGAAGTAGGGGCAACTGGCATCAAACCTTATGAAATAGTTCCTAAAAAGGAACATGAGAAATTAAGAAAATTCATACAAAAGATATTCTAATTACGGCTCCTTATTGAATTTATGGTGGGGATCTATATTTTGGTCAATGTGAACTGTTTATCTATATTGTTGGGCAAATAAATAGCTACAAAGTTACATGCACTTACTTATACTAGTATAGTGTGATTATGCAAGGTGAATTAACTAATATTTTATCGGTTTTTGCAAAAACTATATGCCCGTGTCTTGCTTCCTATGCAGTCCTGCTCTGTTATTAAGCAACCATGATATTTCTGTAATTCAGGCTATTGTTTGGCTCACAGTGAAACTCATCTCTAGTTCATGCTCCTGTTGTGTTGCTACAGCAAAACAATCAGTGCCATGAATGTTTTATAAGAGTGTGAAAAGGTTGATGATGAGTACATTCCCTGAAGACTGTTTTGTAATGCTTTCACTCTGGACTGAAGATAATATTTACAGCGTGGCAAAGCAAACCGCCCTCAAAACACACAGTACCACTCAGTGATCACAGTGGTTGCACAGTGAAATATTATATTCACACTGAAAAGTTTATTTCCATATTTTACCTGAATGTCTCTGATCTGGGGACTTTCAGAGCAGTACCTCTTGTGCAGAAACGTACCTGTTCTGTGCAAAAACAAGGACGTTTTTGCACAACAGGTAAGTTAACTGTAGTAGAAACAACTGATACTACCAACTCTGCCTCCACTCAGGATGTTTTTGACTCTGCATGAGTCAAAGGCAGTTTTTTCAAAACAGGGATGCTAACAAATAATCAAATCAACTTACGACTAATTGTTGATTAATACTTAATTTATTTAAAATTTCTTTCATTTGATTAAATTGGAACATCTGTTTTTTAGATGCACTGTCTGTCCATGTTGTAGTTTTGCCAGAAGAAGGTGCCACTGGTCATTCTTACGCAGAGCCAGTTGTTAGTAAGATAAACATGGTGAAGCATCCCAGAACAGGAAAGTGAAACTGTCCAAACAGAGTCTGGTGTGGGATGCAAATGCACTTCATGCTGTTGGGTTTTGAAATATAAACACTTAACAAACTCCTTAAGTTTAACCTTAACAAAACTCACTCAGCTGTACAGCTTTGGGGTGCAGGTTTAACTCCTCACATAAATAGGCAAAATTAGTGGTGTGCTACAAAGACGAGGATCTGAGGAGAAAAAAGCAGAAAAACTGTCACATGATAGAAAAAGACACGATTCCAGTAAGCAAGGCTAATGGTGAGGGCTTCCACGAGTTAATGGAGTGAAGTGATACGATGCTCTTACTGAGCCCCTAAAGGGACATGGAGAAAAAAAAAAAAAGGAAACATATCCCGACTTATTTTCTCGAGATCCCGTGAAAAGAAAAAAAAAAGTCGGGATCTCGAGATAATAAGTCGGGATCTCAGGATTTCTTTTTTTTTTTTCCCCATGTCCCCTTAGGAGCTCCGTATGATCTAGTTCTAGACTGGGTTGCTTTATATGGTGGATGTTGGGGCTATTTATTGATATCTGTTTAATTTCTTTTTCATACAATCGAAATTTGTCATAAACATCTTTTTACTTTCAGGTGTAGGTGAAGGATCTCACGCATGCTTACTACATAGCTAGCTAGCACTTTCTTATTTTCCTCATTTAACTCCTCCACCCTTTGTTACCACAAAATCAATCTCTTCTTTTCTGTCTGCTTTTCAGGCACCTGAAAGGAGTGATATAGTAACATAGAATCTGAAATTTTGAGTTATTCAACATTCATTATCAAACAACTCATCAACAAAACTTGGAAGTTTAGTTGTTTTTTTTCAGACTAAATCTATTTCCCAGGTTTTGTAATATGGACACAGTGGTTTCCTAAAAACGGGTTGACTTTTTAGATGTTTACAGCAATGTCCGAGCTGTAGTCCTCTGAACACGGCAGGTCTGGGACAAGCAAGGTCATGTAAATGGAAAGGGCTGGAGCTATACTCATTTCAGCAAGGCACATGAATGATGAGGTCTTAAAATTACTTCCCAGACTATTAACTTCTCAACTTGATACAGCTATGTGACATGCTCTCCAACTCATATGCACCAAATCTATGTTAACAGGGTCCAACAGAGAAATGCAAAGGAAAGTCTTAAGATGCTTTTAGACAGAGCCATCTGCAGATGATGGAGCCACATCAGAAACATATAACCATTTGATCTTCTAAAGAATATTTTGTGGAGGTAAAATCACATAAATAGGCATTTTGAGGGCCTTTACATTAGTGGCATTTTCATCCAGTGCTTTGAATGGGTCTTTCAACTGAAGCTCTAGATCTTTGCTTTCTACATTGACCCAGTAGATTGAATTGTCTTCTGAACACAAGATAATAATGAAGGCTATGCCGATATGGAGCTTTAGTTTCACTTTGAAAAGTTAAACAACAGCTTTCACTAATCAGAGTGAGCAAGATATTCTTGGTTCCTGAAAATCATTAAAATCCAGCATTCATGCTTGAAGTTAATATTTCTCTATTTAGCTGAATTTGCCAAGCTGGAGGGATTTATTGCTTTTCCAAAAGGCTACTGCTTAGATACCCATTTGATGAATCTTTAGTCATTTGTCACACGATTAGACTGCTTTCAGGGTTTTTCTTTTTTTTCAAGTTCATCAAGTCACACAGCTTCATGAAATGCAGTTTAAACTTATGTTTGGCTTTTTGCACTATTGCACAGATTATTGTGCTTTAAAGGACATTAAAATAAATCTTTGATGGTGAGCAGAAGACTATATGAATTGTTATCTCAAATCAGACAAGCAAAAGATTGAGCTCAGGTAAAGGAGCTCATGATGTGGTGTGCTTGAAGATGATCAGGTAGCAGGGCTATCAACCAGATGAGGTTTAGGGATGTGATTCACTCTCTATTGGGAGCACTAGAGAGCTCATGTGTTTTAGCATTCTCACCTTTTAAGGGCCACTTTTTCAAGAAATACTGATGTTGGGAGAATCTTTATGGGGTCATTATGGGGCCCAGAGCCCAGGTCCCATTAGAAGAAGGACTGTTTTGGCGTTAGGGTTATGTAAGGAGAGAGTTCTTTTGAATCTAGACTAAAAACACACCTGTTTAGAGTAAACCTTAACAAATTAAACTCTTACCAACATTTTGATGTGTAATGATACAACTTGCCAAAATGTAATGTCTTAAATGTTGACTGTGAGTTATATGACTTGTGTTTTTATGATGTAGAGCACTTTGAACTGCCATGTTGCTGGAATGTGCTATACAAATAAACTGATTGATTGACAATCAATCAATCGGTTTCCTGGGAAAATACACCCATGGACGTATAAGGGAGCACAGCTTCGAAACCCAAAATCTGGTTTGGCACCGTCGCCTACAGTGCATCACCCATTATTGCTGATTTCCTCTGAGAACAACATAACCTTCACCTTGAGGAGAAAAAGTGTTTACAGGAATTAGCATGGTTCCCATTCTCACCTTGAGTACAGTGCACAACTTCCAAAAAAATCTAGGCAAGCCAACCAACTAACTTGTAGTGTTCATGATTGTATAAAAAAATACTGCCGAGGTACGCATAAACAATGTTTTGTTTGTGGGGACTGAACAGCTTTCCAGAGATCAAACACTAATTATTTGCTATAAAGCTGCCTCTTAAAAGTCAAGTTGAATTGTTAAAACAATTGATTTTCCAGTGAAAGATCCCTCACATCAGGTAAGCAATAATGTGTTAATAAAAAGAAAAACACTGCTCAGTAGGTCCATTCATCTATAAGACGTGCGATTGTTGGCATACTGTGGCATTCAGAAGGACTGCTACTGGACCATTCACTTGAAATGTCAGGGCGCACAGAACATTTCGTACAGAGTTCCAAATACACTCTTGTCTGGGTCTAGTGTTCTTTTGAGGCTACAACACACCAGAAGAACAAAGGTCTTTTCCTACAAAAATGGCAAGCAGCAGCTTTGTCACAAGAATAGTTGTAAAAGCTTTCATCTGGGGCACTAATGCTATGGTTCAGTAAATGTTCAGTAAATTTCTTCTGCTATCTAAATAAATAAGGTTTCCTATCAAATAAGTATCTTTAAAGTGAAAAAGACCTATTCTTTGTTGTCTTTGAAGGTGTCAGCTTAACTTGCAAATGCAGTAAGTTGTAAAGCTGGGAAATTGCCTCTGTAGTGTCCATCAGTATGCCAACATTTTTTTAAACTCTTGCCATTAAAACTTAAACTTGATCACATTGCCAGATGTATTCTCAGAACACATAAGAGTACTTTTGCTGCCCACTTAAGTGCCACAATGTCCATTTTACTGGGGTTTCAGGTGTCTCAGGAAATGGATGGGGCCAACTTGGGTTTTTTGCACCACAATGAAATTCTTAGTCAATTTATAAGAAAGATAAATTATCTAAAGACTTTAGACAATGTTACCAAATACTGAGGAAATATAAGTAAAATTTAGATTTTGAAGATATTAAATACATCTCTGAATGGTTTATTGTGATATTTAACAAATAAGAAATAATATTGGTAATTCTAACTGACCTAAAACAAAAGAAGTTTGGTCTAATTTAACTTATGATAATGGGAAAAAATAAAGCTAGATTTGTCATTTTATTTGGTGAATATTAAACTTTGGTTTGACTTGTATCACCACTCTACTGTGGGAGCTATTCATAACCAGTAGAAAAATTTACTTTTTGTCTTGTGTGTGTATGTTTACATATTATATTCATTGTCATTCATGTACAACTGATTTGTTTTTTAACAGTGACTAGTTTATAATTTCTGACTGAAAAACAATATCAGTATCAAGTCAAAATATAAAATAGGTACAAAACATCTTCCACTCTTACTGATTTACATGAAATTGGTCTCTTTCAAATACCACATTATAGGTGTTAAAGTTTTATATGTTGGGTTTTACCAAATGTTTTAGGACATGAAATAATTGCATGAAGAGAAAATGTAAAATGTTGTGCGTTAAGACATTTTTTGAGGAAGTGAGCCTATTTTTTGTTGCGGTTTATCTAAAGATTTTAATTAGTTTAAGTTGTTAGGACTCTGCAGGAGAAAATGGCCATACAATATTAATACAAGCAGTGTTAAACAATACCTGTTACTGTGAAAAGTCTGCTACTGATACAAACAACCCAGTTAACCATCCTTTTCCAAATGCTTTTGGAAGAACTTGCAGCTTTGTTGATTTGTCACAATGGATAAATTGTGGTGTCTTAAAAACAATATGTCACCACCACCATTGTTTTTAAATGGTAAGGAAACTCAACAAGATAATACTGTAGCAGGACTAATTTTAAAAATTTCTAAAGATAAAATGGAACATGAAAATCATTTGTCTCAACTTTATCTGTGAAAACCATTTTTTCTTACACTACTATGATTAGTACAGACTCACAAGAGTAAAATAGTAGCATGGATCTTACCTCGATTCATGCCATCAGTCATATTCAACCCAACATGTGCTTCTTTGCTAAGATGAATGGATCCAATATTGGGTGGTATTAACACAACAAGGTTGAGTTATGGGTGTGAGCCAGCAGTCTGGGTTAAGTTTTCATAGACAAGCAGGGTTGCCTCTCCCAGCAACACGTTCTTTATGCACCCATCTCAGTTCTTGATCCTCCAGCTCTGAATGTCCTGCTTCCAGCCTGCGTTGAGCTTTTTGCGTTGACTCATGTCAGTCAGAATGATTTAACAATCAATGCGTCAGTCAAAGAATGTATCATGAAGAGGAAAAATAAGAAGTCCCACCTAATTATATGTTGCAGGACCAGTGAAACTATGAAAAAATGTGATTTGTAGTCCGGAAAATATAATATGGCTTGAGATGAGGAATGTGACGGTTGTAGCTGTTGTGTGGTGGTTCTTGATGTACTGACCCCAGCCTCAATTCACTCCTTTCGAAGCAGTTATCCCTGTCGATGCTGCACATTTTTTTACCACATATATATATATAGATATATATATGCTTGGATAAAGCTCTCCGAACAACCAGCTTCTTTAGCAATAGCCTTTTCCACAATCATCAAAACTAAATGAAATAGAGACTCATATTTTACTCTATGTAAAAGGTTTTCATTAGATTTTGATTTCTTGTGATGTACCTGTAATTTTTCACACTAGTCACTCTTCAGGTACAATCTTTGCCTTTTAGCTGAACAGGCCAAAACCCTCTATGTCTGTGATAAATATGTCCAGTACACCAATGCATTCATCTCACTGTGGGAGCTGAACTGAATGCTGCCACCTTGTAATGCATTATGAATTGGGATTCATAAATAATTAGTAAGTGAGCACAGCAGGATTAAGAGGGATAGTGGCAAAGGGGACAAAAAAACAACACCTAGAGACCTTGAATCTGCTTTTTCATAAGTTCATAAGATAGAATGTGTTAGTGCAATCTGATGCACACTGATGAACAGTTAATCCTGGCAGAATCCAGATTGCAAATATCTTTGTATATTGCAGCATCAACATCACCGTTTTATACAATGATGGGAGTTGATGGCTGAAAAGATAATGATTGTACCAGACAAAGGTGGAGCTGAGATGTGGGTCAGGGCACTATGTGGTGGATGCATATCAGCATTAGCTCCTGCTCTGAAGCTTCCCTCACGACACTAGTAGAATATATTAACCTAATGAAATAGCAAGGCATTCACTGGGATTGGCTGTAAATTTGCCAGCAGTGCCTAACAGCCTCATGTGTGCTGCATGGTGATAAAGTGGCGTCTCGCCGACTGTACGAGGGTCACATAAAAGGGTCTCAGTTTGTGTAATCGACATCATATATCCAGTCACACACTTCTAGGACACAGGCCTTAAATTACTCAGAGGAGACTTTTTCAGATTTTTTATTTCCTCTTGCTCCCACAAAAAACTAATCATAACAGGCTAAAGCACTTACCCAGTGACGCTGATTTCTTTACTCCAAAGCCTTTTCTTGCTAATCTTGATCTTCTAAAGGAATTATTGCAAAATGGTCATGAAAAGTTTTAAAGGTTTATTCTTTTCATCATGGGTTACCGGTTATACAATAACTAGACACTTAGATATACTTACCTAAGACAAGCTTGGACACCCTTCATATTTTCCTGAATTTGTCAAGATTCAACAAAATGTGTGAAACAGATTTTGGTCTCGCCAAGACTATTGGGATGATAGCATCAAGTAGTTGGCAAATGAGTGTCCAATTCTCCACATTACACAGGGGTCCATCGTAATACAGCTAATCCATCATCATATTTAAGAAACCTGTTTGATTTGATATCTTTTAGTTAAGTCAAGTTTATAGCAGATTTCAGCTACAAGGTGGTTCAAAGTGCTTTACATGATCAAAACATAACACTATAAACCATATGCACATATTTGTTACGCCTCTAGGCCTTGTGAGCTGCACTACATACATTGTGGCGTGCAGGTCCTTTTTGTTTCCTCCTTGTGCAGGGCACTGTGCTATGGATCAGCCTCCAGAGTATAACAGGCTGCCCATTTCCTCCTCTCTCTCTCTTTGGGCTCTCTCGTCCCGCCATGGCATGCATGGTGCGTGTGTCTGCACTGCTCTGCTGCTGGGCCTCATCTCCTCCCCATGCATATTTAAGTTTACCTTTATTTTCACATCACAACACTCACACATGCCACTCACACATATCCATACACATCCAAACATTTGCATTACACAACTGATTTTAACACTAGCATTCCATTGAAGTTTTTGTTCACTTTATACTTTATCTTTAATGAATGTTTATTTTGAACACCGTGGCGGTGGTCTCCCATGTTTGTTATGAAACTGAGCCAGTCATAACAATTTGGCTGGCTGTGTCAGAACTGGAAGTAGAAATCCTTTCACATCCTGATTAAACTATTGTGACTATTTAGAGGAGCAGGTTCCCTGAGACGCAAGCCGTTTATCGCACAGCTCGTGGTAGCTGGATCTGGCTTTTCTTTGACTCCTATGTTTATTCATGTTACTTACCTTGTTCCCTGTCTTCCACGCAGCTGGATGCCTCACTGATTCCTCCATGGCTCCTTGGAGTCTCTTTCTCGCTCCATGATATTTCTCTGGAAACTTGCCTTTAAAAGCTCCTGCTAGACCCAATCTAAAGCAAAAAATATATAAAAGAAAAAAAAGGAAATTAGGTATTTTTAAAATAAATTCACAGATATACAAATAAATAAATAAATAGTTATCCAATTTTATCTGATGGTAGTGAAGTCAGTAACATTAATTGGAAAAATGACAATGGTTAAACAAGCCCAACCATTACCCATCCAGCCAATCTCAACTCAATGGATGTACCTGCTGCTCCCTGTTGTCTCAACCCAAAGACGACGAGGTTGGCATTGTGTCCATGTTCAGAGAGAACACATTCTGCTGCTCCAGATAATCAGTAATTGTTACTTTTCTCCTCAGTGTGGTCTCAGATTGGACTTCCTTCCTCCAGCTGTCCTTCTCACAATCTGTCAAAGAAAATCTTTTGTGAAGAGAAAAAATAAAAACGCTGCCTTTCTATCTTGGTTGTCTTAACTGTTGCCATCGTTTGAGTCTGAAAAATCATTCATCATGACAGTCCCTGCTTTGATCCTCAAATCTTACACTTTGTAATAGTGTTTTATTCCATTAGAGGTGACATTTAATGTTAGTTAAATTTGACATCTGATATTATAATGAGACAACCACAACAGAGTTATCCTACTTTGGAATTTCCTTATGATTTGTTTAGTGTTAACATTTTATTTTGTCATAAAAAAATAAATAACCTGAAATCATTTACCAGCATGAAGTGGAGATGAAAATCTTATGAAACTGTAACTAATCACCATAGCTTTATTATATTATATTACAGAACTTAATGGCTTTGAAATGCCAATGAGAAAACTGAACATGCACAGAAATCCTTGGTTTGACATTAACTTTTTTTTTATAGGAGGTTTGATGACATTCTTAACTAAAAATACAACTAAAAAGAAAATAACAACACAGTTTCCAATCACTTTGGATTGTTCTTTTTTTACACCATTTAAGCTTTTATATAAAAAAAAAATATATTGTGTTTAAAAAGTAATGTTGGCAACATTGATTTATCTCATTCTATTAGACTGTATTCTCAGTTGCTTATCCCTCTAATTGGAAATAAAACACAATTTATCTGTTAATGTACATTCATTGTATATGTTTAGTGAGTTCAATTACGTGATTTGTGATTTTACCATTTGGTAGCGAACATATTTATACCATTAAATCAATAAAACATGCAAAGAAACACTCTCATTGTGGGAACTATACTGTACCTCAGTTGATGTACAGTTTAATTAGATGCAAATGGTAAAAATAGGACACAGATATTACCCACATAGACCTTTGAGACTGTATTCATATTATGTTGTGCAGAAAATAAATGTGATCAATGACTATTGAATGCCAGGCATCTAAAACAGCATATATGCAACACAAAGGGAAATATTTTTAGCAGAATAACAAAGAGGCTTACACTGTGTCTGAATAAATCGGATTGATCTCTTTCCGAATCTGAGTGATAAAATGTCTTCTTGTTAAATTTTCAAGAAATGAAATAATATAGCAGAAAAAGCACTATTGAGCAAGAACTGTGAATACAATTTTCTACAACAAAAAATGGAGTTTGTGTTTGTACGTTTTATGTTTTGGAAGCTTTGTTGAATTTAAAATAAAATTTGGATTGTTATGATTTGAGCAGCTGATCACATCATGATCTAAGTAGAGGGAAAGTGAAGGCGAGCTGCTTCACAGGTGAGCTGAAAAAGGGAGAGTCTTTGTTTATTGTTTTAATTTAACAGTGGAGGTCAGAGAAATTTGAAAGAGGGCCGGTGTCAGGTGAGATTTAAGGTAGCTTCTCTGGGCGAGGAAGAAGTGGCGGAATGAAATGAATGTTTGAGACCCAATTCTAGGACGCCATCATGGAGTCACTGATAATCTAGTACAAAGAGAATTTGATTACCACAGCCAAAGTAAAAAAAATAGTTACAGAATGAGGATCCTGCTGGTCTGTGGCTTGATGAGACAAATAGACACAAGCCAGTTAGATTTGCAGAAATAGCAACCCTGCATTATTGGGAAACCAGCAGCACAAGAACAGGATGATTAGGAAAGAGGGAGAACAAAGAAAAGAAAACCACATCAGGATTATGACATGTTTCAGGAAAGAGTAGTTTTTTCATGTTATCAGTAAATTTAAAGCTCCTAACATAAGATCCCTAATGCAGATAAAAAAAATAAAATAATTCTGCACATTTTTCAGGCATTGCATACTAAAACAAATATTTTCATAATTGTTCTGTTTCTGACCCTTTAACTACTAAAAATGGACAGGATTGATTGGATATGTCACAATCTGTAATTCTGCCTTCACAATGCAACATTATAAATATGTCAAATAGCTATAAAAAAAGGTGTATTCCCCTCCTAATGCTGCCAACGCTGGGATTTTCTTTCCTTGTTTTTATTCCACTGGTGTTATTTAGAAGAGACATAAAGATGTTTTCCTTGCTCATCATATTTAGATGTGAACAACAAAGCATTATTATGTTTATTGAAACATCCAAGATTTTTACAATTTTCTTTTCTTGGATTATACATATGCAAAAAGCACAGAAACTAGGGGATTCTTAGAGCTTTTTTTTACTCTGTGCTCGTAAATGCTTGTTTCTTTTCTATGTGAATCACCGTTTCTGTTGCATCGCATCACCATAAACCCTGACACCTTGTAAATAATCCACTTTCATGCAGATCTTGTCCAAATTTGCTATAGAAAAGGAAAGTGTGACAGTACAAAGGCTGGTGGTTTCAGGATCTTTATTAAATCCTTAGCATGGTTTTTGTCAATTCTGCTGCTCATTAGAAAAAGTATTCCTATGATTAACCCTTAAATCAAACACTGGTTGTCAGAAAAAGCAGTAAATCAGCTGCATGCTGATTCTTTAAACACCACAGCGATGTAAAATCAATCATGTGTCTATTATTACATTTTAATATTGAAGGGAAGCAACTTCAGGCAGAATATTTTGCAGCTTTCTGACTGGCAGTCATTCACTTTGTGTCTCATAAAATAACCAATCAGGACACTTTCTTTAGAATCTATTCAATCCAGAAGATTTGTACTATTCACATTCTGTCCAAAGGCAAACTAAGGAAACAAATCCTATTGCAAATAGAATGAATTCTGTACATCATATTAGAAAGAAACTTTGTCATTTCAAAAGCTTGAAATGACAGAAGAATTTGAGAAGTCAAACAGTTTGATGAAGGTCAAAACAGCTAGAAAAAAAAACAAACAGGGAGCAAGGATCAGCAGTTTTCTGTATTCAATTAATTCCTTATGTCACTGACATGGACTCCTTATGAAGTTTTGATTTTTAAACTCTTGTGAATGAAGTCAGTTTTCTGTATGTCCATGTCAAATAAGCAAAGTGTAGCAAATATAAACTTTGAACGTATGCTGGTTAGATTATTTATTTCTCCATACTGACATTTACAGACCAATGGGAAATGTGTGATAAGTAAATACGAGTATCCTCTCACTCTTTAGTATACTTATTTGCCTTTTGTTTCAATACCATTTGAAGATGTGATGCCAAATAATTGACTTCTCTCACAACATATTGTGTAACATACACAACTTGATCAAGAGATAAACTGGGAAGTCACAGATTTATTTAAATGACACAGACTACTTCTTGTCCTTCTATTAAACTTCTACTCAGTACTTTCAGTTTGAACACAAATTCATCAACCTCTCGATGATCGGATCCTATCAGCTCACATTTTATGAAAGAGTTTGAAGCATCCTTCTTTGTCAACTAATATAAAACATAACCTCTGTAAAGGACATCACCAAAAAGTAGTAACTGAACTGACTGATCACCACTTAAAATGAAACAACCAGACTTTACCCAGGAAATGTGAAGTACAACGGTGTACCATGGTGTATTTAATTCATTTGCAACTTGAATAGAATGGTCAAGCAAGAGCCGAATGCTTTTTACAAGCTCCTATCGTTAAGGGAAGGAGGACATCCTGGCAGCCTTGCATAAAAAACTGTGAAATAAATCTTCTAAAAACTCAAAAAAAGACTTAAAAGAAAGCATTAGACCTCATTGTTCTCCTTTGACACTAAGGTTCAGCAAGTGATGTTTGAATTTTTTTTCGATTTCATTTTACCTTCAATTTAACCAGGACACAGTTATTCAGATTGAAAATCTCTTTTAGAACTGTATTTGTTTGTAGTTTTAGGTTAGTGGCTATTTCTGTTAAATAGGAACTATGGACATGCAGAATAGCAAGCTACCTCAAGAATAAAACTTAACACAGTGTTCTCATGTTTACAATGAAGGATGCTCCTCTGAAATGTGGTTGACTAAATGGGGGGTTAAAAAAAATAAATGTGGGGACTTTTAAGGGATTATCCATCTTAGTAACAGCCAGTGTGTGTGTTGTCTTTTATGGACCATTCAAAATGCCTGATAGATCGAAACAGCAGAAGCATCTACATAACAAGAAGATTGTTTCACCAAATTTTAATAAATTGACATTTAGGAAATGGGGTTTCCACACGTCAAGCTGAGATGATGAGTTATGATTTATGTTCAGCAGCTAATTTTCACTGTTTCTCATCTGACAAGGAAATGATGAATTGAGTTGGGTATCACAGCTGATGACGACACAGCTGTTCTGCTCTGTAACTGATTTGATTCCTTTGGGTATATCTTGAGTTTAAACAGGCATTTCTCTTCTTCTGCATAGAGTGTCTTTCACTGAGCAGCGAGTCTCTAATGATCTCTCAGTGGAGTCAGCAGTCACCCTTCTCATTATGAAATTGCAGAGCCTACTCACTTGCACTTCCCTTTCGCACATTAAAGAGATAGAACGGTGAATACTTTTCTTCAAGTTCATTTCTGTGAAACCTGGATGTGGCAGGGTAAACAATATACATTTTCTTCAGTGACAGTAAGTAGGTACTGAGGAACAGCATGACAGGAAGCTCTCAAAGACGGAGGATTTCCTAATTTGTCTTCACAATGCAATGTTTTGTTTTGTTTCCCACAAAAAACACATCACATGCAATATATATTTATTTTTTTGTGATTTCCAAAAATGTAACTGTCTGTGGAGGACCGTGATCCCACCAATTTCTAAGAATTGCTTTGAGTTGCACTCTCACTTGATTTGTGTCCAACTTTGGTAAAGGTCACTTCATTACAATATGGCTCGGTGCCCTTACATGGTATTTGTTTTGTGGTGACTTTGTTTTTCTCTCTTTCTCTGTGTACCTGTATGTGTGTAAGTGACAGTTTCTTCCTATTTTGTGAGTCCATCCTTACCAACTCACCTGTGCATGACCCATCACAAAGTGTTGATGTGCAACCATACAGGTTTATCTCCTAAATGCAACAAAAAGCATTTGCTGATAGAAGTATCACTTTAAAAATGGATAACCTGGCAGTGTGATAGAAGTGGTACTGTGTCAAAACATCTTTGCCAGTTTACACCACCATTTCATTCCTGTTTACTTTATTTTAAACCAGTTCATTTCTCCTGGTTGTTAAGTGTTAATATGAATTATGGATATGAGAAAACGAATCTACCCCTTTTTGTGTTCACAAATTTGATGTCCTTCAGCTGTTCAGCACCTGATTCAGATGCTGTCCAATGCAATACATATAACGATCCAAAATGTAATCTACAAGAAAATTAGAATGGTGTAAAAAAAAATTTAGGCAAAACTTTTGAGGCATAAGCATGTGCATAGAGAGTTGAGTGGAAGGGAAAAGTGTGACAGGTGCCCCATTGATTCAAGAAATCATGCAAAAGCAACCAAGCACTGAGCGCATAGAAATGAACATACTCATCAAAATTTTGACTTTTTTTTTCTTTTAGATGCCTTTTGTCTTATTTAATATTCTAGTTTTCTGAATTTTGGTTTTCATTGTAAGTAGTTTCAAATTTATCAAAATTACAAATAAAAGTTTTAAATATTTTACTTTATGTGATAATGAATATTCATTATGCGCTTCACTCTCTGGAATGATAAAATGTACCAAACTTTGTAAGGGTCATCTACTTTTTTGAACAGTGTTTGTACACTGTCTGGTAAACTCATGCAACTCTGTATAGTAATACAATTAATAGTTCATTTTTGTTTAGAAATAATGTTTTCTATATAACTATTTGTTCAGCCATGAACAAAACTATATATTTTTTTTAAAGGTTTTATTGGCTCTAGTGGCCTTTATTTAATAGTTAGTGGACAGGAATGAGGGAGGGGGGAAGACATGCGGCAAAGGTCACCAGGCCGGGATTCGAACCTGGGACGGCCGTGTCAAGGACCAAGGCCTCCGTATGTGGGTGTGCTAAACCCCTGCGCCACCACAGCACCCCATGAACAAAACTATTTGTAAGACATTTTTTAAAAATGTAATTAAATTTGGATTTTATTATTGGACTTTCTGTTACTTACCTTAAGAAACATTGTCTTGTTCTCAGCTCTCAGCTTGTTAGAATTTTGCAGTCAATTTCTTGTTCCTTAATTGCAATTCAAAATCCAAATGAAAATTCTTACTAATATTTAAATATCACAAATTTTGCCCCTCAATAGATACCTACAATACAACAACAAAAGTTTCTCATCATGAAACCATAATATGAGGCCTGACCAACAGTCCTTCAAAACATTGTCTGACACAACCAACCAATCATTGTAACTTTCATAAGACAATGTTGTCTGAAAACGCAGAAAATTGTTTTGATGACAAACAGAATACAGACGAAAAATGCGCGGCTACCCAGCTGGATAGATGATTTACTTTTCATTATAAAAGTAATTGTCCAAGCTTTCTATTTTGACAATAATTGTCATATCAAAAATTTCCAAAGCAAATTACACTTTAGTGGAGCTCGTTTATTATCCTTTTTTGCAACAAGGACGTATACCAGTAAGTCCTTATTTTAAGCCAAATCAAGTTTATTTGTATAGCAGATTTCAGCAACAATGCAGTTCATTGATCATTATATTTGATGATTTTGATTATGGTATTTGACAAAATGTAATGTTTGTTTCATAATTGGTTACTGTAGTATTTTTGTGGTGTAAAGCACTTTGGGCTCCTTTCATGTTGAAATGTGCTGAACAAATAAACTTCACCTGACTTGACAAAGTGCTTTCCATCTTAAGAACATAGAACATAGCACACATAGCTTAATAAAAAGCTGTAATCCAGACCAGAATTAAACTATTTTTGAGTTATTGGTAATCACAGGCAACTCTAACCAAATTGGATTTTAGTCATGATTTAAAGAAACTCAATGTTTCAGGATTTTGCAATTTTCTGCAAAATGCAGAAAACGCTGAAGTTTAAACATAACTTCAGTGTTTTTAAGTATGGAACACACTACAATTTCTAACATATTTCTAATGTTGCCATTGACATGGATTTTTCATCACGGGTTGGTAACAAGTCACATAATTAATACATGGAAAGACACCAAAACAAATAAATTCAGAAATGTGTAATAATGTGAAATGGCACAGGAGAAAAGTTTCAGTTGATGGGATATATTCCCATTATCCTGAAATAGAAAGAACATCACTCAATCCTAGACTGGCCACAACCAGGGGCTCCTTGCAAGATTTCTGACAGAGAAGTGAAATTAATTATCAGAAAAGTTATCCAAGAGTCAAGGGCCTCTTGTTAAGAGATTCAGAGCGATTGGGAACTAGCAGGTACAATGGTTTCAAAGAAAACAAAAAGCAAAGTACTCAACGACCCTGGTCTGTATGCACACTCACCACGCAAGCAAGACTCAGTTTCTAAAGAAAAAACATGAAACCATTTTCAATACTTTTTCTTCATATATGTGTGTGTGTTACAAATTAGCTGATATTTCCCTTTACATAAAACTCCTGTAATATTAATCTAAATTGTAATTGTGAATCATTAATTGTTATTATTTGAACTGGTAGGTAAAAATCCAAAGTTGTTTTAGGTTAGATTTATTTGACACTGTTTGCTGAACTGTAACATTCTGAAAAGCCTATTTGTGATGATACCTATTTACAGCCAAACATTCCCTTTAAATTTCCCACTTTAATTGCTGACAGCAGTTAGCCTTGACATGCTTTTTGAAACACTTTCAGAAAGAGGAGCTGCGGATTTGCTGTCTGCAGCAAAAGCTGAGATGTGACCTTGTCTTCAGAACATTCAGACACTCAAAATAGAGCTGGAATCACCTTTTAAAGAAGAAAAACTTCTTCATTCACTGGGGTGACATTGGTTTTCCATTTTATGTTCCTCGGCCTTTTGTTACAGCCCTGCACAAGGCCACGCTGTTGTTCATGAGTTATTCAAAATAATTTATTTGTGAGCTCTTTGCAAATATCTGTGCAAATCATGATTTTCCACTTTGGACATATTTCATGCCAGGAAGTCTTTTCTTTTTATGAATTTGTTTGTTGAAAATTCTGTGTTTTATGTTGTGATTCTGATGGAAGCAGCAGAAAATTGCTGTTGATTGCAAATCAGTAACAGACTTCATCTTAGTGTAGTAACAGTATATATATTTCTGCTTTTGAACTAGTCCATGTGTAACATGTAAGACTAATAAGTGACACAAAACAAAGCAATACATGGGGCACGCATGATGTTTCTCTCTTTGATTGACACATCTCACTCACTCAGTTATCACCTTCTGTTTTCCCATTTCCTGACACACACAATTGCACATGCTGTCTTACTGTTTTGTAACTTGTCATATAGATATTTGCCGCAGTATAATGCTTATATGCAGAAATGCAGAGGCACACTGCAGCTCATTACAAAGTGCTGAAATACCTGGGGAAAGAGCTGCAGATGTTCAATAATACACAGCAGCTGTGCGGTGTGTAAATGGGGTGTTAAAGTAGCTCATACTTTGTAACTTAAATAGATCTGAGTAGATCAGAGAAAGGTAATGGTGTGTATTTAATGTTAGAAAGAGTAGATGCCCAACAACAACATGAACTCAACAAATACACAGCAAGAGGAAACCACTCAGTTATCACTTAAAGGGATAGCTTGTATTTTTGGAGTGATGTTTTCTGCAAACATCACAATATAATAATACTTTTACAAATAGTAGACAGATGTCCTCTTGTCATAACTGTTTAGAGAAGTGAAAAAAGTTCAGATTGTAGTACCCAACTAGTTAGTCAGACTGTTTTAGCTGATTTGTTAAATTTGAACGTCTTTTTAGTGCAAATTCAGGTGATTTTCAGACATGTTACAACTTGATTAGATGTACATCAAATACAGATACATAATCAGTTTGATACCTTGTTAAAATAAAATAAAATGTGGTTTTTTTTTTAATATCAAATGGTAAAAAGTTGTTGAAGGAAGTCAGGAGTCACTGAATATGCAGCATCCTTCAACCTAGCCTAGCATGTGGTAACAGTTAACAGATAATTGTATTTATTTATTAAATGCAGCAATTCCTCATCCAGAGCAAGCATGTGATGACAGTGGAAAATAATAACTTTGTTTTATCAGTTCGAGACCTCCAGCTGAACTTTCTTCACAATGGAAGCCTCAGACTGTATAAGTAGTCCTGGCATGTTTTCTTTTCACCAGTATCTTTCTGTTGGATGTTGTCATCTCCGAAGTAAGGATCGTACGCCTGTTGGTTTCAAGACGTCCAATTATTCTCATGTCCTGCCACTCTCTTTCTGCTGCTAAAGAATCCATCTGTGCGGAATATTCTGGGTAAAGTTGCGGCTGCATGACAGTGTAAAGAATTATCTTTTCTTCTCTCGCAGCATTTACCCTGAGAGCAAAAGTTATCTGTGCCCACTCTGGGCCAAATGTGGGTGAGTATTTGAACTAGACCCCATAAAGGAGCCTGGATCTTTATTTTTTTCTCTGGTCTGTTACCAGTGTGAATCTGGATTATGGATCTGGGCCAGTGCTGGACCACATCTGCTATAAAAGTACTCCATTGTGGTTGTGGTGTGGCATTTTCAATATTTTTCACTTTGCCAACTTTTAGTATGAAAGTTGTTCCCTTTTTTTATGCATGAGGCCCAAGTTAACCATGATAAAAGGCCATATCAGCTTAGCATTAAAAATCCTGTTTAAACTTCCTAAGAAATAGAAATGAGGTCTTTCATCAGATGTAAATCATATTCATCATAATCAACATCAATGAAAGGTTTAATTATGTTTTGTTTGGAAAAAAATCCACGAAACATGAGTTTTACTTTTGAAGTGACTTATTGAAATTTCAAATATGTTCAATGATATTGTAAATTATTAAAGTTATTTTGACTTTTCACCAGATGATTATTAATACATCTGCAGTTGAGGCTTAGTAAAACCTAAGCCTCTGAATATAATTTCTATCACTCCCATTGTACTTTGTTTTTAGTAGTTGTACTTCTTAGTTACATTCTGTGATAAAGTAACTAAAAGAAGTGCTTCTAAGAGAAGTATGGAGAGACACACTTCTCTCTCCACACTTCTAAAATAAGTGTGGAGAGACATGCAGGTGCCATGGCAGAAGACATTAGAGGTTATTCTGTCAGAAGTTAAGCTGCAGTGGATAATGAAAGGGTCGAAGGCTCCTGGAGAAAGGACAGCTGAGTTTATGATTCAGTGTTAACCATTGCTATCTGGGAAAATTGTTTAAATTACCCACTTAACTTCAATGTGAACCGAGTCAGTAGGGAACACACCCCCACCATTAGCCTTCATTTAACAAATTACAGCCTGGCTCATTGCTCCAATATATTAATTTAAGTCTCTGAGCACAGGCAGGGATTTGTTTGTGAAGACAGCAGAGCAACCATGTACCACAAGATGGGGATGCTACTAACCTGAAGTCGTTAATAATACAAAATATCTGTCAGGCTGTGGCTGAATGAATACATCCAAATGTGTTCACTTAGCTGATGCATTTCAGATCCCAATTCGCCGCCTCACAGCAAGATTTTTGCTGCCACGTTCAGTTCTACCTCCAAGTGCAATAAACCAATTAAGGCGGTCCAATTAAAACTCAATTCCAGCTGAGACCAGCAGGCCTTGTGCCTAATAGTTATTTTGTAATTAGCTCCAGAGATATAGGCCTCAGGGATGCACTTCTCCGGATTGTTACTTGCACATATTCCTACATATTTCATCATTTGCTCCAGGCATATGCTGCTGCACCTCAAAAAGGTATTGATCTGGATACAACAGTTCTGAACAAACACCAGCTTTTTTTGCAGCGTCACTGTGGAAATACTGTCCTGGTGTCAGAGCTGCAAAACTGTAATTGGCTGTCTAATATACACCCAGAAGCTTATAAGAGTTGGGAATGTCTGTATTCACTTTAATTTGGCATGCAGACAGAAACATGCATTTCTTCATTTGTTATCCTACTACATTAAAGGATCAGACATCAAAGAAGCTGAATAGAGCTATATATTTACAGCACTTCAAAGGTGCATGCCTCTTGTTTCAGAAAAGATGGTTCTCATTTGTTGCACTGCATGTCTCTTGGCCACACTTGCGGCAACACATGGCCATGATTTGCTAAACAGAAGTAATCAAATGGAGACAAAGGTTAATACTTCACCTTTCACATTACGTGTGAAGATCATAGATGTAATGTTTATTTGCCATTGGCTGCACTATATTTTCATTTATAAATTATTTCAAGGCCATAGTTGTCATGTTAGGTTCCAGTGGTGAGTTTGAGATCGTCGGAAAAACTGAATCTTTGAAACAATCAGAAAGATCTTATTTGTTTTTGAAAGAGACTTTTGCCAAGGAGGAGATACTATGGGTCTCAGGGTTGGGGTTCTTTGTTGGAGATGAGGAGACTGCAGGGGAGGGCAGACAGGTGAGTACAGGCGAGGAGGAGCGAGATGCGACCCGACTGACAGCTGAGAATCTAGGAACGGGGGTAATGAAGAGAAAGCCAGGGACTAAGGCAACCAGTGGGTAATATCCATGGCGTCATGAAAGGAAAAATCCTGAAGACCAGGTCTCAGGCTTCACAAAGGATTTTTCCAGGAAAAATCCAAGGAAACACCTGAGAAAGAGGCAACAAGAATAAATTACAAGAGAGAAGAGAGAAAACTCAAAGAACTAGCTCAGGAGGGCTCAGAGTACCAAAACCGGCAAATATTCAGGCCTCAAAAGTGCTGGCAGCCTGCTCCTTATATACTCCAGGATGATTGTCTGATAGATCGCAGGTGCGCTGAGTGACTCAGCGGCACGCCCTCCACAGAGGCAGCCTCCAGTCACCATCTAGTGGATGAAGGAGGAAGCAGCAGGCAAACAGAAAAAACCCCACAAAGAAACAAAAACCTCGGTTCCCAACAAAAGCCACAGTTTTCCTCTCATAGTTAGTTGCAACCTCTTACAAGATTCAGGGTTTGAATAAACAAGCATAATAATTGAGATAATACAAGCTAAATACAGGCAACAGCAAACACGACACAGATCACTCCGGCTGGGCGTAGAATTGCTGTGAGAATTCATTCTGCCGTAGCATGCAAAACATGATGAGTTCATATTTATTGATGGTTGTCTAATGCAATTGCTTTTTATTGCTCTGTATGGACTAAGACTAATGAAACATTTGAACAGTCCACCCACATGAGAGAGGAGCGTAACCAAAAGTTTGTCAAAGGTCAGAGAGAAGAAGTTTGTGATGATGGAGGGACTCTGCTGAACACTGAATCAGGATTTAACACAACTTATTTCATAATGGAGTAAAGTGTTTTGGAAAAAAGGAGTGAATGCATTTTTGGTGATTTATTATTAGGAAATAAAAATGCTGTTTTTGCATTTGCATCCATGTTCTTTAACAGTAGTAAAAAAAAATCCAATTAGAAATAACAGCCAATTTACTCACAAATCAAGCATCTCTTGTTTTGCATCCTCTGTTCTTGGTTTCATGCATTGTCTTCTTATGTGTTTGGGAGTTTAATTAGTTCTGCCAGCACACACAATCTTCATGATCACTAAGATCTGAACTGCATTTGGTTGAACCTTGAGTATCTTGGTGTCTTCTTCCATGCAGATGATAACTGGGAAGCATGATTAACATCTGTTCATGCTTGTTTCGAGCTACATCACCACAACATGTAATTACTTTTGATGGGAAGTGCTCTATAGACTGAGCAGAAGCGAAACCATTTGTATGCACAATGACATCAAATGTAATCACTTTTTTCTGAATGAAAGAAATATTTTTACAGATTACATTGTGTTAAAGCTTTGAAAATCAATTTTTGCAATTTGCTTTGCTTTTGTAATCCAACCTTTAATGTCTCACAATAATTTAAAGGTATTATGTATATCCAATGCTGCTGTCACACCTGAATTGTGTTCTGAAGCTTTCTGCAGTGAGTTGTTTGTGCTTAATTTGTGCAGTGCTTGCTAATTGTAACCTTCAGTCCATCTATTAGCTTTTTTTATCTATTGTTCTGTTGTGAATTCTTTGGGCACTTAATAGTTATTAAAACCCAAAGAAAAAGTCTGTATTTTGATTTTATGCTACACATGTAGATTAGAAATAAAATTCATGTGTTAAAGTTACACATTATATATATTTGGCAGAGTTTTCATCATGTTACATGGATGCTGTTACATACAAATACCATTGGGTTGCCTCATAAACCATTGAATAGTAAAAATGAATGTTTATTTAAAGTGGATTACTGTTAAAGATTTACAGATTACAGCTCATCTTTTCCGTGTTTAAATCTGTGTAAAATGAAAGAGGGATGAGAAGGCAGGTGTGATTGGTTTCTTTGATTTCTCAGGGGGAACAACGCACACAAGACACAACCTTCAGGCTTGGGAAGTTGAACTTGAGAAAGTCTTGACAGCAGAACCCTGGGCTACTCGGAATGGTGAATCCTTCGCCACAGCGCCTTGAGACAAACAAGAGCATGTGAGGGCAGATAGGGGAATGCAAAGAGATAAAAAAGAGAGATGGAAAAGAGCTGGTGGGGCGGCTTAAAAGGAACTCTGGTGAGAAGCTCAGAAAAGGGAAGAACGAAGGGAGAGAGGGGACTGTGTTCTGCTGCCATCTGGCCCGTTCACTGATCCAGAACGTTGACACTGGCAGCTGAAAGGAAGGAAGGGGGGAGAGAGTCCTGAGTTCAGGGTCTGAAGAGAGGAGTCTGTTTGTTTTACTATCATCTTATTCACTGTTGTACCAGAACATGCACATGGACCTGCACAAAAGACATGTGTAGTGTCCTATAATAATATCTGGAAGCTTTTTCCTAATCTCAACCAAGGCTGCAGAAGCACATTCAGGGATAGACAGGGATAGACTTCTGCAGAAAGCTAAGTGGACGACCAACTCTTCAAAAAATATATAGAACAACACCTCAAACTGAAAAACAATCATGCTCTTTATAGACATATTTTATATATATAGTATTTAAAAAAAATACTTGAGATCATGGTTGTGCCTGGTAAGACAGCCACTGTCCTTCAAGTCATTCAGTCCTAAGCCCTTGCTTTATGTACTGTTGAGGCTTGTCCATGTATTTTCATTCAGGATAAAACGGTGGCATATCTGCCACAAACAGATGGCATGTGTGCACCTGCATGAATGAGCATACACACGGCCCACACAAGGACACACATAGTAAAGAGAGGGCAAGACGACAGGGATGTTGTGGTGATCCAAAGTCAATCTGTGTGCACAGTCAAGTGCCATGAATAGGGTAAAAAGAAATAAAAATTATGTGTCAAGGAAAACTGATTAACCTTAGTCTCTTATGTTTACCCTGAACTGATTGTACATAACAGGAAGATACAGCATTAATATTAAATTATTCTACAGAGTGTAAACACTGAAAATAATTACATCCAGAAAAGCCATTCAGCTGTGATCAAAATACATCCAACTTCTAAACAAGAATAATATCTTGATTAATTACAAAAATATTTCTTGATTGAGTATAAGGATGAGCAGATATGAACAGTTGCTTTTTTGATTGCAGGATGTATATTGTCATATTTCCAGTGTGCATTTTCAGTTCATGCATATCCCAGTGTGATGACAGGATCTGGTTCGGTTTTCACTTAAATGATAATGACTAAATAATAGTGACTAAATAGTGGCACCCTCTACACCCTCATTTACCAAGTACCAAATAGTTTTCTGCACACATCTGTAAACTTCGTAAAATCAAGTATTTGACTGTTCCTCTTTTAAAAAATACCTTCAGCAAGGTGCTATCGTCACCATTCATCACAGTTATGGGTACAGTATGTTTAGATTTGAAAGCCTCATATTGATTCTCCTCATTTTTCTGAAAACAATGAATTTTTTAATTAGTTTTATTTTATTTTTGTTTTCAAAATATTGGAAAAAGAAAGATAATGCTCTAATAAGTTGCATAGACTGAAACAGCTGATGTTTCTCAATGTTGCACTGCTCATTATAAGGTTTCTTGGTCCAAGTATTGTCCTTGAAGTCAGCTCTCTATCAGAAAAGCTGGGTTCTGCTAATTTCTGCATGTTCATTAAAAGTTTGTGGCCAAGTAATAACTCATGGAACCCCGAGGGAAAAAAAATATATTTTTTTCTCTTTTCTTAAAAACCTTTTGGGCTAAGCTAAAGGAAAGCATATTTTATTAAATTGTAACAACTTGTACTTCAGTCAAAGTAAAAGCAGCAACTGGGATGATGCAGTTTGTCCCCAAGCTCATACTGATGTATTTTATGCAGGCTGAACTTCATGTAAATGGCCCAGCTGTGTCTGCATTTCTGGTCTTGCAAAACACAAAGTTCCTTTAAAAAGACATTTTGCAATCAATAATCAATCTCAATCTTTACAGATTAGTGATGATGAAACTCACATGGTTAAATATCCCACTGTTTTTATACTAATGCAGTTTTGGAGAAGAAAAAATGATAGTTAATTACTTACACAATTTGTTCATTAAAGCATTCTGTAATTTATTACTCTGTTTTGGATAATGACTGGACAATTACATCCAAGTTACTCACATAACCCCTAGGATCCAACATGCTGCTGTACTAGTCTGTCACCATCTCTGCTCTGCTTCTTCTGTCCTTTTTTGTGTCCTGCCCATGTGAGATCTATCTCTCTTTGTGCATGCAGGCAGGCGATACTCAGCCATGTTCACCAACCCTAAAGGAGAAGAAGGCTGTCCCAAAATCACTGAGGCAGATTAATTTGTCCTCTCTCACTATGTCCACCTGCTCTCCCCTTTGCACTTCTTTCTCATACACTTTGTGGGGCTCTGATTGTGGTACAACAGCTGCTTTAAGGTCTTTTTTTTTTTCAACATTTTGAAATATTGATTTTCTCATATTTGAAATAAATTTTTTTGACTATGTTGTTATTCCTATACATATGTAGCAGTAACAACATCTGCAGGCTGCAAGTATTTAACCTTTCAACTAAAACAACTACTTTTCTCAGGGTCTCTCAAAATGTTCTTATAAAACCACATTAAAAAAAATCTTTATATAGTGTATCCCCACAGACGGATCCTCCAAATATCCTAAGGTACTAGAGGAATATCACTTTTCTAAGCTGTTATGCTAGAAAAATCTGCATAACAGATGTTTCCTTAAACGAAACATCTTATTTTGAAAAGCTAGAAATTTGAAAGCATTAAATGAATTCATGATTAATCCTATGTTTAATTTTAAATTAAACGCTATCTGTCATTCAGTGAAATACTTTAAAAGAGGTAGATTGTGAAAACGTCTTTAATGAAGAGGTTATGGGTTATGCTTAAGTAACAACTTAAAGGTTTTAAACGTAAAGTAATCTCTGTTATGCCGGCAGTTACAAATGTTCTGACCCAAATCCACAGATTAAGCTGTCAAACCTACTGAAAACAAAAACCATTAGCTTTTTTGAGACCAAACACTTGTTTTGACTGCTTTCTACGTTAATGTTCATCTGATTTTGTGTAAAGTTCCTGAAAGACATTGTCTTGTTTTGTTTTTTTCCATATAAAAACATCTGTGTATAGAGGTCACTTACTGATTGTCTTTAAACATTTCCCTTTGTCGACATTCAATTTCTATAACTTATGCAAAGTTGGGAACATGAAGACTTCCAAAAACCAAGTGCTGAAAGACACTGGTACTGCCTGCCTTTCTCAAGGTGACCTTTGGCAGACACAAGTAGAAACTCACCCAACTGAGAGACAGAGGGAGGTGGGAGCTGCCTGAGCAGAAATGCAAACTGGTTCCTTAAAAATATTTTTCTTCTATTCTATTGTGGTGGTTGTTGTGCTGTAATCAGTTTGATCAAAACTTATTCCACACCTTGTTTCCACTGTGCTTTTGACTTTCCTCTCAGATTAGAGTAGGCATTAAAATTCAGGACTATACCATGCATCGTCTTTGTTAAGGATTCTGAAAGACTTGCAAAGTCTTGATCAAATTCTTTTATTTCATCTTGGTTTGGTGAGAGTCCTACATGTTTCTGGTTCCTGACTGAGTCCTTATCAAGAAGCACTTGCTGAGATTTTAAAGTGATTGTTCTTAACCCCCTGCTGGAGTCACTATATGTGCCCATTGAGGTACAAAGGGAAACTGTCTTTGGAGCTAATTAAATAGGTTCATCCTGGAAATGACAAAATTTCAATTACAACAAGAGAAATATGAAGTCTGTTTGATTTGTCTAATCATCAAGAACTTCCAAAATAAATGTGTTACATAAATCAACAAGAAGAAAAGAATGTTGTCTATTGAAGAGCTAAAAGTACTGAAAGCATCTCATTTAATCCTCTCAGCAGGTCTTCCCTCTGCTTACTCTTCAGGACCCAGTTACAAACACTTTTTATGTGCTGTAATTGGCTTGATGCTCTAACACCGTTGGCATCCTTGTAGAGTTTTACTAATTGTCCGTTTTTCATTAACTTTCACAGCAAGAAAAAGCTCCCTTGTGAGCAGTCATTCATTTTGTACTAAGATCAAAGTTGCAACTTACCTTAGCTGCTCCTTGGTCAAACATGATGCATAAACACTTTCTCCCTGGCGGCAAGGACTCTGAATGAGCATGAAACCATGTAAAAACGAAATAAACTTAGAAAATGGCTGGGATGTTTCTCTGAATTGAAAACCAAGGCAGGAAATGATAGAGGGGGGAAAAGAGCAGCATTGGCCTTGTTTCAGAGTTGTCCTTCTCCTGAACCTGAGACACATCTTTTCATCTCTTTTCTTTACCACTCTGTCACCGATTTCATTGCACTGCTGTTGTCACTCATCTTATGAGAGAAAAAGAAATTGCCTTATTATACATCCACAGGTGCGCCTCCATTTAGCTCAAACATTAAAAGAGCTGTGAAATAACCTAATCTTAATGGCCTGTACCTGTATAACGCTTTTCAAGTTCAGAGGACCCCAAACTGCTTCGCACTACATCCAGCCATTCACCCATTCACACACTGATGGTAGCAAACTACTGGATAGCTTTTACAGTTACTTACATGCTAATTCATTTAAGAAACAGCTTAAATGAAGGCATCTGAAATGGTACTCTGCCCCAGCAGTCTGATCAGCAGCTCCACAATGATCACAACTTTGAAAAGCAGAATCAGAGTAAAAAACAGAAAGCCATATCTTTAACCTTAATCTCTAAGCCCTGAGTATACCTGGTATATTCAGAAGCTTCCCAAGTCTGAGGTCAATGTTCTATGCAAAACTGCAAAAAAGGTTCTGCTATGTGTTGAGGGTCTGAGGAGTCTATGTGGTTAATCAGGTAAAGCATTCCACTAAGGTAAACAGCAAAAAGGGCTAAATGAAATCTAGGAAGGAAAACTTTGGTAAATGGAGATGTGGACTGGTTTGTAATTGTTTCAAGGAATCATTACAGGCTTGCCAGTGGAGCGTCTTTTTAAAAGGTTTGGCAGTAAGTGACACCAGATGAAAATTCACTGTTGTTACAGTTACACCACATTAATATTTACATTTAGTTTGGTCAAAAAGGTTTTGGAGTGCCCAGGAATGCTATAGCAGAATTGCCACCAGTTGTTAATTAACCAAAAAGAAAGACCTTTGTATAATCTTTAAAAATGTACAGGCCTCATACTGTTTGGGCAGAAGTTGGATAATTTCCCCTGAGCGCTTGGTCAAAGACTGTTATCCAGTGTTTGACCCAGTTTTTTTATTTCAGTTTGTTTGATCCACTTTGTTGAGTAAGAGGAGAGACCAGAAGGAGTCTCATCATTATTCACAGACTGCGCTATTTATAACAACAACCTGATTAGATATCAAAGGACCCTTTATTCAGAATGATGTAGATGGTAATATTGAGCTGTACAGTAATGCTAATGTCAATAGGTTGTGTTCATCACATTAGTATACTTAAGTTTGTTCACCTAACATAGCATTAGCTTTCTAAGTATTATGTAGTTAACAGTATCTGACACTAGATTTCCTAAAATCAACTTTGAACAGAGAAGACAATGTATACAGATGACAATTAATCTAATATTTTATACAGTGTTTATCCATATTTATTTGCTTGAAAGTGAGTCTTATTCGACATTATGCAGTATTTGACATTTGCAATATTGTGTCTTTGAAGTAAAGTCCCTCATTCACACTGCAGCCTTTTGGTGTGGATTTTGCATCTCCTTCCTCCACATGAACTAGAATCCTACTGTATTGTGTTAAATATATAATTATAATTATTTGACTATACTTTTTATAGTCAAAAAGTATAAAAAGTTCGAAATGTTTTTCCCCCACTCAAACTCAACCATTTAAAATTCTCAATTCTGTGTCTGGAAGATTATTCACCTGCTTTATACGTTTATTAACTTAACTTTCTGGCTGTGAGTTTGGCCTTCAGAAGGTGACCAGAATACAAATGTGCACAGGTGAAGCTGAGTATTTCGACCTCATTTGTCATTACAGCAACAGCGGTCAATCAGTTAAGGAGTGACATCACCAGCAAACCTGTCCAATATTAATGACACAGACATTATGCAGGGCACACAGAGCTAATCAGCTGTGTTTTTCACCCAGCCTGTCTAATGAAAACACTAGGTCTAGTTGTCTGAGTACATGGCCTCTCAAAGTAGTAGTCAGTTATTTCTGCATTTTCTCAATTTGACTTAATTCAAAAGTCTCTTTTGGGGAGATGAGTGGTGCCCTGAAACCCATTGCCCTTCTACCACATCATTTGGCTTGCCACCAATCACATAAATTGCTCAGCAAAAAGTTTCATTTTGTCCTTGTGAAGTTAATCAACTCATTGGTGCACCCATAACCTGGGAAACAGCCCATTCATTGTCTCTGAAGGGAAGATTTTTCTTTCCATGGCCTCCATGGCAAATAGGCAGATTTTCACATTAGTTTCCCCATCCTTTAGTAGATGGCAGGCTTTGTTGTGCTGAGGGTTGGAGCAAAGAGTGATTGAATAGCCGCTCGGGGAAGAGGCAATCTCACAATGCGAGTGTCTAAACACAGTGCTAGGCAGGATGGGTGAAACAGAAGAAGCGTCAGTAGATTCCAGATGTAGCCTGACGATTTTCATACTTAATTGTAGAGCAACAAATATGATTTAAATAAGAAACATTTAATTATTGTACTCAATTTATTGGAAAAGCTTTGTGATCAATTCTTTCTTCACTGCAGCAGTACAACTGCTCTGAAAATATTAGAAAACTCCAGTTCAAATCAAAAACGGGGTGTTTTATGTACATTCCGGGCACAAAGTGACATTTTATAACCCAATCAAGAGACAATGTTACCGTATGATGTTACAAACATGTTGTATATATTAAGGATGACTTTAAAAAGATTGGACTCTGCATTATAGTCATATCTATGCCTTAAAACTGGTCTCTTTCTCTTTAAGAGGGTCCTTCCCAACACTCCCCCTTCAGTATGACATCAAAATAATTCATGATGCCTGTTTACAATCATTCTTAGGAATGTTGCAATAAGATGTAGTCTGTTTAATTCCAATATGTGTTTGCTCACTTCTGCTGCCACTAGTCTGAAGGAGCTGTGTGAGGGAGGGGTGCTCAGTGGGGCCTGAAACTCCAAGGTGGAGCTTTGGGTAAATATGCAACGTTTCATATGAACAGTGCTTAGGCTACAAATATATGCATTACTTAACCGAAATATAGGATAGTGGTTCATTATATAGCATCTCTGGTTAGTTCTGTGTGGAAAAACAGGGAAGTGCAGTGGAATGAGCTCCACAAAGGCATGGCTGGTTGATGGGTTACAGAACGAAGTAAAAGGCCTCGAGACTCAGGCTGAATGACCAAAGCTGACAGGTGATGGGAGCAAAGTTAGTAAGAGCAGCTACACAAGGAATAACTGTCAGCAAAGTGAACCATAATGCAGTAAAAGATAGGACGATCTGCCACAGAATGACTTGAGAGCTGGAGCAGACATCCAGCAGGAAAGAAGCAGATGAACCACAGGTGCTTGCCTGACTGAAGTGGAGCCAGAGGGAAGATGGGAGTGCCATGCCTCTAAACATATGCAGCCAAGACAGATAGGGGACCAAAGAAGAAGCATGAAAAACAGGAAATATGAAACACTGTGACAACAAGAAGGTACAGCCGTGGCCAAGACACTATGCCAGATTTCATTTCATTTTATTATTTAATTTAGGTTTCAAGGATTGGGACCAAAGGAAGCCTTCAATGATTCAGGTCTAACAAACGGTTTATGAAAAGGAAAAGGAATGTTATAAAAAGTAAAAATCAATGTACACAGTCTTTTAAGAAACAGTCTGTTGACTTCTTTCTTAATTTAGAGTTGATTTAAAACAGAAAAAAAACATAACTAAGTGTGCACCTGGATTTTGCGACTTGTTTTTAAGTTTGAAGGAAACTACTTCTTGATTTGTTGCTCTTTTGTTTTGACAGTGTAGGGCAATTATAGGTGTTGCCAAGCTGGTGAGGACGAACGATTATGTAAGCCCTCACAAATATCCACTACTTAGAAATGGTCTGTTTGGTGACATTTCTTTAAAGAAGAACAGTGAGAGATAAATAATTTGTATTATCAGCGAGAATAGTGCAACTAAACAACCATTAAAAATACTGGATTAATTAAATGGTGGCAGATGGTTTATTTTTTCAAATGATAACACATTCAATATGATGCTTTGCAAAAATATCGTTCAGCTGCAATTAGCTAACAAAAATAACACAACATTTTTACAGTCAATTTGATGGTCATCAAATGTTTAGAGAAGCTGTAAAGCATAAAATCTCAAATGGATCACTGACACAGTAGCTCGTATGATAACTTCATACTAGTTTAGGAATTTGTAGTAATTATGATACTTGCTTTATGAGGTGTTGTTTTTTGTTTACAGTGCGTAAATTCCATAAACATAAATGGTGCATTTGTTTTGGATATGTTAGGAATTTGTAAATTATTTCCATATGCACACAAGAACATGAGACTTTCCATCCTGACCCTTTTTGACTGATGGCTGTTTTTATCCTTTGACTCCTCACTATGTCAGATTTTAGCCAGCAACAAGAAAACTGTTTGTTTGGTAACCCCTTAATAAGGTTAAAAGTAAAATCTTGCATAGACGTAAAAGCTGAGAGATTTCTCCCCTTTGGTTTTCTCTATTTCTAAGCCCTGTACGAGTTGAGAATGTTGCACTTTTTATTTCAAATAAACCTTTCATTTTGAAAGGAATGAATTGCAAGTGACACAAGTAATATGACCTCTGGCTCCTGTTTAGATGAATAGGGACATGGTGTGCAGTTGTTGTTTCCTTTGCCCTCAACTCAGAAGCTTGTTTTTCTTTGCAAACCAACCTACAGCTTTTTAGTGTAAAAACATGATTCTTTTTATCAAATATCGAGCTGACCACACAACTTAAACACATATAGAATGTGCCCTGATCGCACTAAGACGTATGTCTCTAAGACTGGAAAAAACAATAAAATGCTTTCATCTATAGCTTAGGTGTTTCAGATTGTATGGAACCAGATCCAATACAGTCATATCATGGTTTATATTATGGTTTATATCTCAAACTGTTGCTTCAGTCACAGATTGCCCTTGTGATTGATATGGCTAAAACTATTACAGAACTTAACAGGTAACTACAAGGAATTAGACCAATAAAACTTTTACATAATAAAACCATAAAATGTCATAATTATTCTTCCCATTGGTATTGATGGCATATATCATATTTTTCGGACTGTAAGCCGCTACTTTTTCCCCGCTTTGAACCATGCGGCTGATGGCCCGGTGCGGCTTTTCTGTGGATTTTTCTTCAACCACCAGGGGGCTCTCTAGCAGAAAGTGAATCATTGGAAGTCAAAATTGGAAATCAAAGAAGAAAGCGCTGATTGTCATTTAGCACATGCTAGCAGCAGAGACGACAGAGAAATGTTTTCAAACTCATTTACCTTTTTAAAAAAACATACACATTCTGGCTCTTCTGTGTCAAAGTAATTATAGTGTCACACAATATGTTCTAATAAATACTCTTTAACAGGAACATGTCAGATACATTTCTGTTGGCAAGACAAAAAAATTATGGAGTGAGTCAAAGAATCAGTTCAAGCAAACAGATGTTGAGGCAGATTTTGTCTCACTGAAATAGCTTGTAGGACACTTCATCACAGCAACCAAACACAAAACACACAAAATCCCTACCAACTCACAACACATCAAGGAACGCTCACACCTGCCTGGTGCAATTCCTGAGTCAACTCTGCACCAGTGCCACCCAGTCCCATCACTGAGTCCTTATTAGGACAGAGTCCTGGCACCAGCTGGACAACATCGAGCAATCTGAAAATGTCTTCAGAGCAATTAGATTGTTCTCCTTTAAATTCTTGATGTTTTTATAAATAGTTAATTTCAGTGCAATTTTACTGCCGAAGTTTAGTTGAAGGTAAGCAGGGGTAAAAAAAAAAAAAAGATTGATTTCAAGCTCTGGTCATTTAGTTTTCAGGACTGTTTACTGTTTAACAGTGAAGTCATGGCTTCTCTGGGATTAACTAAAATTCAAGAACAGATGAAAAGCAAAGTCAGTCACTTCTTTGGGCTTGAAACTCATTTCCAAGCCATAGTGAGAGCTATTATCCACAGTGGTGAAGGACAGTGCAAATATGTTTTTTGTGGAACTGAAATACTTTTTGTAATTTTCAATTAGCACCCTAGACTGAATAAAAATTATGACTATCTAAAACTGAAGTTGTAATGACACAAAAGAAAGATTTCTGTCAGTCAGTTTTAAAGCGTAGACAGTAGATCAGTAGATGGCAGTAGATCAGATACAATGACTAGGGGGAGCAGCAGTGCATGTTTCACCACTAATAGGAAATAAATAAGATGCTTTACTCAGAAAAGTGACACATCTCTACTGTGTATATAAATACAAGGAAACATGTTGCAGCCCTTTTAGGCAAGCAGTTTTGATGAGTAGACTATGTCCTTCAATGTTTTTACCAATCAAAATTAGTTCATATTCATTGGACCCTGGAATGTACAAGCAATGCATTACGACCATGTAAATCCTGCTACTTAAATGCCAGTGATGACAAATCAGGGTACGTTTTGCAGAAAACCACTTCAGTTTCTTGTTAAACAAGTTTTAACCTATTTAATAATGCAAACCTTCAGCACATCATTTTCATCATTTATTCTGTTAGTGTTTTTACTGATGCACTACTAAGCCGTTGTGTTGCTTCTCTTCACATTCTGGTGAATCACTGTTCCAGTGATGGGACTGCATGTCTCCAAAGTTTCTTATCATGACTTAAACATTAAAAACACTTTTTAGTATAATAAATGATTCAACAACTGCAAGCTATTATAGAAGAGCCAACAAGTCAATAAGAATATCAATAGAGAAAATACTGTGTAGCGAGTACAAGAAATAAGACACAGGAATCAGGGTTTTTTTATTTGTTTATTTTTAAATGAAATGTAATATACAGTACTTTGCAATAGTTCTCATATTGTTTGAACAATATACTGCTTGTTTGTCACATTACGGGTAAATTCTTCAATTTATTTTGTACAACATAAAACAGTGTGAGTGTGAAGTAGAAAGAAGATATCAGGCTGAATCTTGTTTAATACAAACAAAAATCTTAGAAAGTTCATCCTTTTTTAAATATGATACATCCAGATGAAACCATTTACCGTCAGAAGTCACTTATTTGATAAACAGAGTCCATCTGCCATATTGTGAAGTAAAAACAAACATCATGCTTAAGCAAAGAAGAGTCTCATGGTAGCTCTGGAAGAGCTGCACAGATCCACAGCTCAGGTGGGAGAATCTGTTGACAGGACAGCTATGAGCCATACGCCTTACAGTTCTGGCCTTTATGTGGGAGTAGTGAGAAGAACAGCATCTGCTGAAAGAAACTCACGTGAATTTTTAAAGTGCCATAATCCATGTAGGAGAGACCAAACAAAGACACTCCTTTTGTCAGATGACACCGAAATAATTTTTTTAACAACTTTGTCCTACATGCAAAACACTGTTTGTGACAGAACTGCTCTCATCACATTGAACACACCACCTCACAGAGAAACTTGGTGACATTAAGTGAGCATGTTTTTTTTTTTTACACGGACAGGGAGTTTGTTCCAAAATGACGACAGCCTTTAATAAACAGCCAGTTGTTTAATATATAACAGGATGATTTAAATGTGAGCAGATGAATGGGTTAAGTCCAGATCCAAATCCGACTAGGATACTGTAGCATTGAAAATTGCCACATTGTTCTTATATTCTCTTTGCATAATCTGTGCTTTAGTGACTTTACAACAAACAATTGGAAGAAATGTTAGTGTCCAGATGTTAACGCAGATAAATAAAGCAAATAACTTGCACAGAGTAGTTATGTTTTCAGCAAAAGGTAGTTCTATGAGGCTTTTATTCAGGGGGCTTAGACACAACACAATGTCATGCTTTTCATCATGCATCTCATAACTACTGTTGGTTTATCACATACATTTATAAATAAATATAATATAATTCAAATGTTGTGCTTGTTCAGAGACAAAAATAAAATATGTTCAGTGGGTGCCAACATTTTTAGCAACAGTGTTGATTATTTTTCTGTGAACCACTGTTTGGAGTCATCATCTACAGCACAAATAAAACTCATGGTTGCTGATCTAAGACCCCAAAATAAATATTGTCGGTGTGTGCTGTGGTGCAGTAAAATCAACACGAAAAATCTTGGATGACAAATATTACTTTTTATTATGTTTTGTTCAGAAAGAGATAAGAAAAGGGCAACAAAGGACATTTTGTTGCCCTTTTGCATCTTCTCTAGCATGCATATGTAACCCTTCAAGCTCTGGGAATTGTTTATAAGGCCTACAGTTCAAAATGTGACACTGAAAGCTGTTACTCTTCCCTTCACCCCATTTTACCTCTGTTCCCTGCCGAGAACAGCAGTAGTTTCAGAAAATGCTTCAGTAGCAAGAAAAAAAAACCCACACGACTTCATGCAGCTGCTGTCTTTGAACACTAACTCCCCTTCTGTGGAATCTCAAAGTCTGAGGCAGAGAATACAAAGCTGCATGTCAGCCGCTCTGAAAACACAAAATTATGCATTTGATTCGTTTTTGTCATGAGATCCATGGTGAGATTTGCATCAGAACAACACAAGGCACAAATGCATTTTTTAAAAATAATTCTTTGGAGACCGGTTAAATATTTATCAACTACACACACAGTCTCTGTTTGCTTTCCTGACCAAGAAGTTTGGAGATGAAGACAGATGAGAATAACAAAGAATTTTACTTGCAGTTTCCCTTTGGCTCCCCTTAAACTAGCTTACGACTTAGCAAGAAAAATTTGTACCACAGACAAAGATTAAAATCCCTTCCTGGTGTTTCCAACAGCATCAGAATAATGCTGAGATTATTATTCTTATCAGCAAATTAAGTAATCAGAAGCTAATTTCTATCCTCAATCAGAGGTCACTTCTCTGAGTGGGTGAGTAGACAGCAGCTCCCACCAGTGGAATTCAAATGATTAGTAGACAAATTAATCATTCTTAAAGTAGGCAGCGATAAACAAAACAAGTGATCACAAGTCTTAACAGCTCTTCTCTGGAGGTCATTTCTCTTGTGTGATCTGTGAAAAAACACAGCAAATGCACCATCTATTTATTTAAGCTTTTATTAGAGGCATTTTAATGGATTTCATGTTATCAGTGATAATTTCTTACCTGTTGCAGATGAATGCCTTGAGTGTGAAGAGCACTGGAAGACTAACAGCCTGAGACAAAGGCTATATTAGTATATCCTATAATATGAAAAGGGTCTGTATATGCAATGCTTTAACAGTGGATATTAAATGTTTTTCGCTTTTTCAGGCAGTTTTTACTGAGTGTCACTATTTTTGTCATCCAAACAATATCTGTATTTCTACTACAAGTTAAGTTCTGTTACCAGAAGCTAAGTTGGTTTCTGCTTTTAACTGTACAGTGTTGTGAAAAAATATTTACCTCCTTAAAGGACTATTCTTCCATTTCTCCATATTTGTCATGCATAAAAGGTCAGATCAAAACTCATTTATCAGACTAAAAGGTAAGAGAAAAATTATTTCCTTCGTCAGTGACAATATGATATTTTTTCCTAACCGAGTTAACCCCGTGTTGGAGTAACTTATCAAAGCTGTCCTCCTTTACAGTTCTCTGTTTCCACTGATTTTCCTGCCTTGCTTTGCCTTTGTCTTACACATATCAAACTTCTTGTCTCTGGACATCAACCTTGCTTCTTCCCCATTTTTTGGTTGGTAGCTTTGTTACTGACAGATGTTCTCAGGTCTCAGTAAGTAATTAGACAAATTAAATTGAGGGAATGGAAAATGATGCCCCAAATAATCACATTTTTGAATGTCACATAAGTTGTCAAGCAGAAGAAGTTTGGCTAGAAAACAGCAATAAACATAGAACAATCTAATGACAATATACATATCTGCTAACATGACCATGTCATTATATTACACAGATAAAAAAAAAAAAATGTTTGAGATGTTTTATCTAACAAAAATCTATGAAAATAAATTTAGGTTTTAACCAGTGCGGGGATTTTAAATCACTTTTACAAACTTACTGGGAGATTTTCTTGTCATATTTGCTCCATAATAGTTAAACTATTATCTATAATAAATTCAAACAGCCCCAAAAAGAAATTCAACTAAGGATTTCTAAAATCTAAAAAATGAGATAAGAAATTAGATTCATATTTCTCAGTTTAATTCAGAGCCATTTTTATTTATTTATTGTAAAAAAAAAAACATTCTAACTCACAGAATATTAAGAATCCGGGTCAAATTGACAAGGACAGCTAATTATGTTATCACCACCCTGTGTAACTGCTGTGGTTTCTCTGCTGCGCTTTACCACGTCGATGTTATCAGTCCGAAAACAACTAGGGTAAGTCTTGTAGCTCTGTCGTCGTCTTGCCTTTGATAAACACTTCTCTTGCTGCAGACCCGCTCCACTGCTCATCCAACTCTGCTGCAGACATCCTGTCTGCCTTTCCTCCTGGTTGCCTGTCACAGTTCACAAAGTCTTCTGGAGAATCGCTGCCTGGATTTTCCTCAAAGTCAAAGTTGGAATTCTGCCTCTGACAAGTCTGTGAATAAATCCTCATTAACCTTCTCCCCTGTCCAGTTGTCTGCTTTCGGGTTGACTTTCGGGTGACTTTGTGACAGCTTTATGCTTCTCAGTTGAGTCAGCTTTGTTGCAAGAAAGTTGTATATGTTTCACAGTTTGGGATTTTGCAAGCATTTTCTAAACTCTCAAAATTGTGGATTTAGGCCACCGGGAAATGATTCTCTCCTTCAATATGATGCATTTAAACTTTTCAGAATTATTGGTTTTTATTAGACTTGGAATAACTTAAAGAGGGCTTAGAGTTTTATATTATCTCATCAAAATCCTACTTTGATTCTTTCATGCATGTCTAAAAGATCTTTGATAAGACTGGCCTTATAAAAGGCATTGGATAAGGCTTTGTTGTCTGAAGAGATGTAAAGACATCATATTGCAAATAAAGTCAAATTTATTTTTAGAGAGCATTTTTACAACTAAATGTAACATATTTACCTAATTGCAACATAAAACTGCACAATGTGTGTGAAAACAATATATATTACGGCCCATTTAATATCTGAAACAAAATAAATATTGTAGTTTCATCAGTAAATGTATTGTTTTAGTTTGTGGAGAACTTTTTAAAAAGTGTCCTGAACTGAGTCATGTAGGAGTTCTCCAAAAAAAAGAGTGGCAATTAAATACTGCAGTTTATTTAATATAATTTCCTTTAAACTGTTACATTCCTATCAAAACATGTTCACATGTTGCCTATTTGCCTCTCCTGTGTTTTAAGTCATTTACTCAAACATTTCAAATGATATCATTAAGGGGTATAAAAGTTGCCCAAACTAAACAACAACTATATGAAAACATAAATACAGTAAGAAAATAACACTTTTGTTTGCCTGATTTTACAATTTGTTTGATTCAAAACATTCACATGTGACAACCAAAAAACCTGAATACAGCTCTAAAGTGAAAACCAAAAGTTGTCTAAATCCATTGCTCTACAAGGGATTCCAATGTCAGTCATTTAAATACTTTAAATCAAACAATCCAAAACATATTTGTTTACCTTCAATGTACAATATTATTTTCTCCAATAAGTTGTAAATGTAGAAAATAATCAAACAGCATCATTTGATCTGAGCGTGGCTCTCAGCAACACCTTCCCTTCTGAGAGGACAGAAAACAAAGTCAACAACTTAAGCACTTTATTATTATATTCAACAATGTCCCACTAGCAGAAGATTACTCTATTAAAGTAATACATTTGGTTGCATTAGTGTCGGAGTTGTTCGGCTTTATTTATCTTCATAAAACCTTGTGCGCTAACTTTTGGTTTGTTAGATTAATAGAATTCCTCCTGTTAAAAGACATTTAAATAAACAGACTGCTGTATGTGTGGAAATGTCACACAGAGAGGAACAAATTAAACTGCTGAGCAAACTTGATCTAGGCGTCGTTTAACTTCTCCGCTCAAAGGTAGTGCAAGCACATTTCAACACATTTCATTTTTACACTTTTAACAACGGTAAATTTGAAAATATTTGATCAAAAAAGGTGTGACAGTCACAGTCACACATCTTTATGTTATTCATTATTCCTAAGCCTGCTTATTAATTGTCCCATTTTCTCCTTCCCAATGACAGAAAATTAAATGCATGAGTAAACAAACATCTCCTGAGAACCAGCACCTGCAGAAAGAGCCATTAAAGACTCTCCCACACTTTGGTCGATGCTGAGCAGACATTCATATTCACATGCTGCAGACCGCCTGAGAAAACGCAGCACACTTCAATATACATCACACCTTTATTCATCAATTCATCAATCAATCAGTCAGTCAAGTTTATTTTTATAGCACATTTCAGCAACAAGGCAGTTCAAAATGCTTTAAGTTGTAAAAACACCAAAATATAAAGTCATAAAAGACCAACACAGTCAACAATTGAGAAGTAAAGTTATATGAAATGTATAAAATAATGAAACGACCATTGAGTAAATGCCACACTTTTGTATAGAGACTCCTGTGTGGACAAATGCTTTACAATTCCCACAAAGGCATGTTTTAACCATGTGACAATCTTTGTAGATATTTTGTGAAATCATACAAATTTTCATAATTCTTCACTTTGTCTGATAGACACACCTCAAAAGTGTTCATATTACCTGCGGACACAAAAATTAGATAATAGAAGCAGACTAGGTGAAGCGAAATATCAACATTTAGTGCATTTTTGCATAAAACATGCTCAAAACCTTCCGGCCAATCATACAACACATCAGAAAGAGTTCTGTGCAAAATAGCTCAACTAATGCCACGTGTCGAAACAGGGAAGAGTTCGCCACCCAGCAAACACATCAGTAAATCAGGAGATTTGTCCTTTGACACAATTTCTTAAATCAATTGTAGATTTTTTGTATTCTAAAATATAGTGTTAAAACCTCTTGTCTTAATCTTGTAAACCCATTAACATAAATATCCTCATCTAAATGTATATATGTTTGGATGGTCTTCCATGCAGTCTATACAACCATGCATGTACAGCAGACTACATTAGATAAACCCATTGTTTGCCATAGTTTGTCCTATAGTTTCTCCCACAGGCATTCATTTTGTTGGAAATCCCTGTATCTCACTTTATCTTGAAGAAAACTTCCATTTCTGAAATGCTATAGTACAACTATAATAAAGTATTATGGTAAGTCAGATTTATTTGTTATATAATTTTGCACCCCACATTAAAAAACTGCTGGTTTCATGTTCTAAATTGTTTATTGAATGAGACTTTAAAGTACCTTGTCTTGTACAAATCGTATTTAATCAGCTCAACCATTTGCCAATAAAACTAGGAAATTCCTCTGAATTACCCCCTTAGATCAAGAGGAACTTAATGACGGTTGTCGACGAGAGCCTGTGGCTTACAGCACAGCGTGCGTTTTTAAAGATATATAATGGTGTCTTATTCTCAATGAGAGAGAACAGCAAAAGAAAAGAATGCCAGGCATTTACTCAAGGTTACTTAAAACAGAACAACACTCCGGTTAGTCAACAGACCATAAAAAGTCAAGCACCCTTACCAAGCTAAATGTCTTTATCACAAACTCCCAGCAGCTCAGGATACAAATGTAGCACATTATTAGCATACACTACAGAGAAAGAGTCTTAATAAAAGAACACAAATTACATAGAGAGATTGCAGACTGAGGAACCAATCATTTCTACTGACATGCAAAATGCAACATACAAACATACGGAGTCCTCCTACTCCTGCTGTGTTCCTTCAACCTGAAAACAAATGAACTTGTTTGTCACTCAGGCTGTTATTAATAACATCACAGTGAAATAATTATAGGGCAATTATAAAACTCCAGTGTGTTGCTAGAACATTTCTCAGTCAGTCATGGTGTGATATGTGATTTATTATTTATTTTCTTTGCTTCAAAACAAATAGTTTATTTTAACAAATTTGAAAAGGACTAATGAGTTAAATAAATTTATAAACAACTGAAATTTTTCTGATTGGGCATACCTGAAGGATAATACTTAAAGCTAAATAGGATGTTAATTAATACGTAAAAATTAAAAATAATTATGAAACATCCGTTATAACAATTATTTTTAGATATACTAATTTTTGGATGGGTATGAGCAACAATTTTCTGTCTTGTATTCACCAATAAACAAACATAAGTAAGTTCCAATAAGATAAGTCTTTTGAAAGTATTTGTGGACTTTGTCACATTTGGACACAGACGTTACTTTAAACTTTTTCTTTAGATCTCGTTGGTGGTACTCTGAGGTTCACCACCCTGGAAAAGATTTAATGTCCTGACCCTCTCGCCAAGAGCTGAATATGTAGTGAAATCTTGTTTTTTCCTATGAATAAAAATCATGTTCTTGTGCTAACATGCATTTCGTAGGTCAGTAAGTTGTTATGTTTTGCCCGAGAGCCATTGAGAGAGACTTTTTTCTTGCTTTTATTGCATTTTGTGAATTGTTTAAGTCTGATTCAGTGAACATGCTTAGAAATGGGGTCTAAGTTAACTGAAATGTTTTTAGAAATATTTTCTTTGCACTTTCTTTTCTAAAGCATCCGCTGACATGTCAAGAAAATGTTTTTTTATTATTATTATATGCACTAAGCTTGTGGATACTGAAGGCTTGAGTCAGACTCCTATCAGTCTGACTGATAGGAGTCAGTGTGAATGAGTAACATATTGGTATCCCATTGTCTTTTAAGTTTTCTTTGCACAAAATGCTGGAAAAACTTAAAGAATAATAAAGTCTTGTGTATATAATCACAAAACCTGAACCTTAATTACATCTTTACGACTTCCAGCGATGTGTTTGTTTCTTGCTCAGTGTTTTTCAAAAACAAGCACTTATGAACTTATTTGTTGCTATGGTAATAATCTGACCCCACAACATCATTCTGATGCAGGTCTGTAATGATAGAGTCCTTGTCCACCCTTGTCTGTCACAGTTATAAATGTTTTTAAGTTATCAGTTATTGTCATGACTGTGAAATTAGGAAAACTTAAGCGAGGCAATATTTTCCTTTGATGTCTATTTAAGTAATAAGTTTGAATCTTTTCAATGACAAAATAGCAATATTTTTAGTGTCTCTAATGAACAAGTTAAGTATACATATATTTATCTCATAGACATGGAATTGTTACGAGTTTCTATTTAAGAAAACTGAATGTTTTATTTTTCAAATCTAGATATATTTCTAGGACACTAACCTGCCTCCAAAGGCACACAGCTTCATGATTTTCTTTTTTTTTGGTCTGCACTATGCAGAACAGAGCCTGATGTCATGCATTAAACAACATAGAAGCATGGGTCTTCAATAATTTGGATTTATCTGACTTTTCTTTAAGAAATATTTATTATGTCATATGAAATCCATTTTATAGTGCAATTCAATAACTGGAGATTTCATCTGTGTCCAAACATGACTTTTCTTGTTAATACATTTTAAACACATAGATACAATCCATATATTCACCCATCCACAAAGTCAAAAAATGTTTGTGCATAAAGTCATGGTAAGAAGAAAGTACACCCTCAGTCAATTCTTGGTTTTTAACATGTACACAGTTTAGAGCCTTATTTTGAAGGGTTTGCATATATGTATATATATGTCACATGAAAATGATCAGATCTGACTTGTTTCTGCAGATGGCAGCTCAGTTGCCTTCCTAATTGAAGATTGGTAAAGGTTTCTTATAATGGAAGTATGTGATCTGAGAAGGAACAAGTGAGCTGGAAAGAAAGTAACACAGCTGATGATAGAGAGGGAATCAACAAGGCCTGGAGACTTAGAAAACATTTATTTAAGCAATCGTAGGCACTCAATTACACTTGATCAATAGCCAGGTACAAACACTCCTCCTGCTTCAGATTTCACAGAGCCATCAAACCTACGATTGCAAAGAGAACCAAACTTGTTTGGACTTTATTATTGAATGACCTCTGCCGGCCCCTGTTTGTCAATGTGAAATAAACTGTTGAATGCCAGTTTGTGAACCACTGGAGAAGAAAACTTGTGTACATGTGTGAAAGGCAGAAAATGTGATCTTGTCTTGATAATAAAAAATCTGACTCATGACACCACCATTCATTTGTGAGCTTGACGTTTGATGGGCTTTGAGTTGATGTGACTCATCTTGCTGGAGACGGGAGTTCAACACACTGAAAATAAAAAGTCCATAAGCCAAGTTGTTAAGACCAGAGACAGGATTCAGTGAAGGTTGTGTGTCTGAGGGTGAAAAACCATTTATTTGTGTTGCAGTACGATAAACATTTGCATAATCTGAAGCAATCTTTAATAGTTTTGTTGTAACTTCAAAAAAATTAAGATCATGACTTTCCTAAAATAATGGCCTAAATATTTTTTCACAAAAATTATTATTATTTTTATTTTTTTGCTTAAATCAACATTTGGCAAAAAGAGGTGGTGATTTATTTTGCCAAAATCATAAATTTTGGCAAAAAAATTATCATTTTAGGAATGTGGTAATATGCAAAAGAGAGATACATAACCCTAATATGAGTTAAAACAGCATCATAGCTCAATGGGAATTATTAAATATGCATTTAGTTTCTAATTTCTTCTCTTCTCAGTGAAAAAAAAATCAAATCCATTACCCAATATTGGCCTTTTATAATAATCCTCATATTCACCAGTGCTATAGTAACAAAGAAGTTATAATTATGTTAAAAACAGCACAAGGTAAGCTTGAGAGAGTAACCAATGTAGTACACAGGAAATGATGGATAATGATGGTCATGAGTGACCTCTTTCAAGATGCCTGCTGGGCTTTGATGAATTAAAAATCATTTTCCCTCCTGGAAATTGCAGATTACATCATTTGAGTATTTTTTTTTCATGGTGAAACTACCATTATTTCATTATGTGTATCAACATAGACAGCACTAAAATCAGTTCATGTTTGTGAGTCTTAAGACATAGAACATTTTTAACAAAACACAACAAAAAAACTATGGACACATTACTGAGTTGATAACATCAGAAATGAAATGAAGAAAAAATAAATTTCCTTTAAAAATGTTCATGTTTTAAACTTCTATTTATTTTCACTTAACCAGGAAAAAGACAATTTGGAGGTTTCAGCTCCTTCATGTCAGTCCTTCACTATGAACCCAGGATGTACCGTGGTGATATATTTGGACTGCTGGTTCTTTTATTAATATTCTGGGAGATGTGTGCTATGCTATATAGTTGTTGTTCAGTGTGTGTTCTGTCTCTTTTCTGCTGATTTCTGGGCTCAGCTCCAGCCTCTCTATAATCCTGAATAGGATTAAACGGGTACAGAATATGGATGGATAGTTGAATTAAATCTTGTGTGCTGTGCTGAATATGCAAATCTATTCATACAATGGAAGTAAACCCATTGTGTTTTGACAATGGGATGTGTTTTAATATCACAATGTCAGAAAATGGGCAATTTAAATCAAGCCCACTCTGCTCTTTCTATAGTATCTGAAGACTCTTCTACATTTTGAATTGGAGTGGCCATATCGATGTTGGTTCTAACTTGGGTTTTTGAGTCCATTAGTTTAGCCATAGTGTCTCTTATTGCCTTGAAACATCTGCATAAGTAAATTTGTTTTCTCAGTTTATTTAATGGAAATGTCACAGGTAATCTTATGCATGTTGGGTTTTGTAGCAGGCCGTCTTATAAAGGAGAATTTAACAGAAATAAAACAGTAACAGCAGGATTGGCTACATAAGTTATGTTTTACACAATAAGACAATGTTACAGGTTGTAGTAGGATCTATATATTTTGTGTTTCACTTACTGAATATTACTGAAGTTTAACTTATTAAGATTGAGCCAAACTGCAAAAGGAGTGAAACACTTTTTCCACAATCTACTATGTGAAAAAATTATTTTTTTTTTTTGTAAAAATGAAACAGACCGATTTCTCAAACTGACCTTTTTTTTATTACTTGTTTACTATTTAAGAACATTCACATGAACACAGTAGAAAATAGAAAAACAAATATGGGTGTGTGGGTGGGTGCGTGCGTGTGCGTGTTTGTGGTTAGAGCTTAAGGACATGCCATCCTCACAAAATTAAAAACTACTTTGATTTTGTCCAAGAGTAGTTGTTCTCTGAACATGCATGCTGCAGTGTAGTAACTTCTTATGTTTTAGTCCAAGAGAAACTGAGATGGAAGCTATTTTCACATTCATTGCATTCTGAGAGCTACTTCACTCTGGTTCAGTGGACATACTTGGAAGAGGGTCGAGGTTAACTGAAATGTTTTGTGAAGTGTTTTCTTTGCTCAATGTTTATTTTTTAAAGCATTAATGCTACTTATTGCATTCGGGCGTTGTTGTTAAAATTCCAGAACGTTGATTCCAATTTTCTCAAGGTGTTAGTATTTGAAAGAAACTCTAAAACTAAAATCTTTGCATCTTATTTTCCTCTCATGATGAAATAAGACTGTGGATAAAACACAGTAGCTTTGCGCTAAAGTCACACTTTTGCTATGGGAATGAACCGCAGATATTATTCAACATTTTGAAGAAAGCAACCTGTAAAATTGCTTCTAACATTTCTTATCAAGAATACATCTAAAGTCATCAGGATAATTTTCCATATTAAATAATGACTGATTGAATGATGGTCAAAAATAAAAAATATGACAACATCCAAGGGTAGATGTTGGAGGGATGAGACACACCATAGGTTGAATAATTACTAGGAACTCATTAAGATATGCACACAATATTTGATTTGAGCCAAGTTCATCACATCACTAACTTTGCAGACATCATTCCTCCTCAATCGTCATGTAGGAATAGTCAACCCTCAGATAACCTCTGAGCTGGTATAAAACCTGTGGGGTGAAGAAAAACATATTAGTAGAGAATGTAATAGGACAGAGACAGGATTCAACATAAAACCACTGGACCAGCTGTGTCATGTGGGAGATTGGAGAGTAGTAGGAGAAAGTAGCAGAACTATGGAAATGATAGATAGCGTGTTATCTACAGCAAATTAAGTCTATCGTAGGATAATAGAGAAATGACTGGGATAACCTCAGCAAATCAAACTCTAAGATTCATCATAAAAGTACACTTTTAGGTACTGAACACAATAAGATCAGTTTTTCAATTCAAATAGCTCATATTAATAGATCATATTTATTATATATAGAAAGCATGATTTTGCATACAGCTTAGCCAATAGGATTTTTTTCCATCCATCACCCAATCAGGTACATGCTACGTTTTAACTATAGACTATAACTATAGAGGAGACTATCAAGCCATAATTAACTCCAGGTTTTAACTACTGTTTTTAAATTGTGTTGTGTTTAAGTGTTTTTTTCAGTGGAACATGTGTTTTGTTGTTATTTTGTCACAACCCTCAATTGTGACAAAATTGAGGGTTGGAACACCCTCAATTTGTTGCGTGTTCCTGTGTGAGACGCTCTGCTGCAGGGCGTGGCCAACAAGTTCAATCAGAAAGACTATATGAGGAGAGGTGAACGATCCAATCACTCCGTTTTGTTTCTCCAGTGCCTGCTCAAGATTGTGGGCATCACGTTTATCACAGTTGTTTTGAAGAAAAGCTTTAAATCAAATTAATAAATAAATATAAACAATTTGTACTATGTTGATGTGGAGCAATTTCTACTATGGCTTAATGGAAACTGGGGAATTGTGTCATTCCTTGCATGCTGTGATTGATCCAAACATTAAAGTGTAGATGCAAGAATACTCAATTAAAGCAGCTTTAGAAAAATGGTGGGAAAAATCTAATACTTCGGTAAATTACAGAATAGTGTTCATGTTTAGTGGAGTAATTCTTTCTTTATTTAGAGGTTTTTAGCCACTCAGCTCCACTCTTTCATTTTCACATTTACCTTGCACACAAAACCCTTGACAGTGATCCTGAACCCTGACCTCCCTTTCCTGATAGTATTTGGTTCCTGTTGTATTTTACTGTTCATATTCAGAAATGAATGCTTAATGATGTTAAGGTCTCTAAATGATCTTTTATTATTCCTAAATCTCTACCTGCAGAGCAAAAAAACATGTTCCTTGGTGGGTTTCAGAAATGGCAGAGAATGAGTGATACAGACCTACCTTAGCACAGTTATTACAGCTACTGCACTTTAACTTCTGTACATGAAACTTTCTTCATTTACAATCAATACTTAAGGAGAAATAAAAATAAAAATAACTCTGAAAGTAAAAGATGTGATCAGACAACAAATACATGTTCAACTGTTTGTCATCTCATTAGGTTTCTTATCCCCACAAACATTTTCTGACTTGAGGTTTTAAACAGTAGGGATATGTGGATATTATTACAGCTCACTTACAGTTCCAATGAATCATATTATACCATCAATAAGCCTTTTGGTGTGTTCGACCCACAACCTAATAAATTAAAGAAAAGTGGCTTTTTGGTTAACTAAATAGCTCTTATACCATTTTGCACTGCATTCACTTGCACTTGGACAATACAAGTTAAGATGTCATGTATTTAAATTGAACAGTGCAATTAATTTATTGTTTTATTGTTGTTTATTTATCGATTTGTTCAATTGAACATGTTAAAACCCAATCCTAAACATAATCATCTATTCTCCATCCTATGCACCACAATATAAAATTATGCTGCAGACACAGCAACACTATCCTGCCTGTTCTGTGGATTTTACATCTTCACAGGCCAGACAGTATGCATAAGTCATGGGGTGAATCCTGAGCGTGCCCGGGGGTCTATTTTTCTAGTGGAATATGCCTGTAGAACCTCCATGGGACTGTGTAGCATCCTGATCCGATGCTACTAAACTTACTCCTTTGTATGGATAAGAACAGCAGCTCCACTTTGATCTGCAGATGATGGATCCTCGTCTTATCTTCAAGGCAGAGACCATCTTCATTGTAGCAGGTGATAATTTAATTCTCTTATTTCTGAGACCAGGTTCTTCTGGTCACCACCTATATCTCATAATCAGAGGTTATGTTACAGAGGTAACAGGTTCTGGAGGGAAACCCAGATATTTTTTTTTACATTGCAAAATTTGCCAGCTCCTCCTGAGGTGCTCGATATATATATATATATATATATATATATATATATATATATATATATATATATAGTCTTTCCAGCAAGTCTGATCCCAGTGGGACATCCCCTTACAACCTCCAAAAAAAATAAAACTGTGGTCAGGGGCTTCCTGTTCAGATGTTTGAGGTACATCAGCTGACTCTTTCCTATGTGGATGAGCAGCGGATCTAGTTCAAGCTGTTCCAAGATGACTGAACTTCTCACCTCATTTCTGAGGCTGAATCGTAAGGGTGAGGATATAGAGGGAGCAGAAAAGATGAAACTCTTAATCCAGCTCCTAAATGCAATTCCTCTCATGAAAAAAATAAAAACATTTGTAAACAGCATCAAATGGAAGGCATGGAAAGTTCATCATTCCCCACCCTTCATCATGTCATCCGATGACATGATGAAGGGTGGGAAATGGTAGGCGGTTCTTAAAGAGACAGAGGCCAATTTCTAGTTATCAGATGTGGTTTTTATGTGAAGTAACACTTTTTAAAAGGTATTTTTGATATATACAACATTTTCATGAAAACTGAAGGTAACATCTTTACTTGACTGTGCTATAAAATGTCACTATGTGCCTGGAAAATGCAGATTACCTTCCCCTTTAAGAGAAGGCTGTTTACGCCAAAGTTCAGGTCGATAGCAGCAGCTCCACAGAAAGGGCTGCCCTACAATACCCCGGAGGGTTTTCCTCCGTCAACATGCTAGGCTTTGTGTTGCTGCAGCGTGAGGCATGGAGTAGTTGTGACATCTTTCCTGCCCCGTACATCTTTGGAAGCTCCTCTGGGGTGACAGAGAAAACATCAATCAATAATCCGACACTCATGTGACTCATGTGTCCATGGTTGGATGTCCACATGTTTTGCATGTGGACAAAGTAGAATTCACTGAGTTGTTCCACCATTCTTCTTTCTTCTCTGACTCTGTTGGCAGTTTTTCAATGCATCTTAGTTCCTTCCACAAACCCTTTTGTTTTGAGCCCTCATTACCAGCTGATCGATAGCCTCTCCTGCCTCTCTTCCCCATCCAGTCCTACTTTCATGTTGCAGAGCTGTTTGTGCACATAGACAGTCATTTCTAGTATTGCTTTATGTGTAAGGATATCAATGCTTCTCCTTAGTATTCCAAAATGCATAACTAAGGCAACTCATACCGAGAGTAGGGTAGAGTATGTGTGGGAGTGAGAGCATGCTTCAAAGGGACAGCCGGCGCCGCCAAAAACAAGCAGGTAAAAGCAGACACAAAGAAGTTTCAGCCTTCAGTCGCAAAGAAAAAAATCCTGTTAAGTCTCATTGCACCTCACTCTGTGTGCTTGTTTGCACAAAACCAAACCTCAAGAAATAAATGTACTAAATATGCCACAATTGTTTCCACACAGTGCTAAACCCAGGCTGGGGTGTGAATCCGGTTATCCCTCACTTAGACAACAAGAAACGGAATCCGGTCCTCCTTCACCCTTCCAGTTTCTCATTTGAAGATGGAATGGGAGGACGTGTCAATGAAAAATATGACAAATATAGAAAAGCACAAAGGACTTAAGCCTTTCTTTCAAACCCAGGGAGCACTTGCTCAGTGGGCGTTAGAAAAGATGCATGGTGAATACCTGATTAGACCAGCGAAGGAGGCTCAATCAGTTTCTCAAAGAAAGAAGAAAAGGAGGTAATGGTGGGAAGTAAATGTCTTTTACTCTGAAAGACTCCCTCTAACCTATCGCTCTTCCTTCTTACTATGCCTCTTTTTCTCAATCTCCCCATTCCTTTCTACCATTTATCTATCTCATCTAACATTGCAACCCCACTCTTTGCCTCCTTCTCTGAACTCCCCTGTTGCTCCATCACTCTCTGTCTTTTTTATCTCTGCTTGTCACAGTCCCAAGGGGGGCACTTTAGCTAAACAAGGGATTTGAAGATCAGAGGCCAATCTTCTGTGAGAGGTAAACACAGAAGACTTCAGCTGTTCTCAAAACAGTCACAATGCCTTAGGATGATGGTATTGACAGGGAATATTCAGTTAACTGCTTTTTCAAAGGGATTACTGCTGATATGAGTCATTGACATCTCTTAATTGAAAACCAGCATGAGGGAAAATGACAGGGCGACGGCTGCATGTGAATTCACACTTCTGTGCTCCAGCTCAATGTTTTTTGGATTTACTCATTCAAGTCATGAATCTTAAGCATTGTAATTGAAAGCCAAAATGATAGAGGAGGGAGAAAAAGGATGCCAGGCTTCACTACAACAGTACAAAACTGCAAAATATTGTGCAATAGCTATAAATGAACATATTTTGAAAGTCATACTGTAATAGCTATAATTTAGTACCAGCTCATGCAGAAACAATTTGAGGCATGTGACTATAAGCTAAAGGGTTCTTTCTGAGTAGCTGACATAATACCCACTATGTCAGCTCCAAGTACATTTTGGCTATGTTGCAGACAAAAGGGAATATGAGTTTTTTTAGCTCCATTGAGGTTGTTTCATATTATGTCTCTATCCTTTTTTCTTCATTTTGTTATTTTTTTTACATTTTATAAAACAAAATAGGCATATTGCTTTGTCTCGTTTTCCCATCAACTTTGCAATTACATAATTCCACATGTTTCAAAGACAGTTCCAGATTAACAACAAGGGGCAACAAACAGAAATTTCACTGCTTCATTTCGTAGATCTGCCCCGACATCCCCAGTGATCCAAGATAACGCACGCCCAAGCAGCACACAGTCCTCTGCTGCAGTTACGTAAGACTGCTCCAATGTAAAAGGTTTGCCGCTGGTAAAGTAACTGCAACCACCAAAGTTGATGTCGCAGCGGCGCACACAAGAAGCAGCGTGATGCAAAAGACATTTGATGCATGTGCACAGCATGCATCACTTACTGAAATGTATGTGTTCACCTGAGGCTCATCCAGTGATGAAAATTCCATCTTTTATTTTGATGTGAGATTTTTTTCTTTTCAAAGAAGGAAAATTGTGATGGCAAGATTTTTCTTTTTTTTCTGTGAAAAGTGAAACTCTTTTCTTGTGAAATGTTGTGATGAGGTGAAACATACAGATCTTTTTTCTTATTAAAGGAGACAGCTGGCTTGAAGAGAGAAAGACAGCTCTGAGAAAGATGTTTAATCTTAGGGAAAATGTAAATTGATTCAAAGGGGCCCACAGCTCAGCATCAGAAAGAGTGTTTATAATCAATATAGCGTGTGATATTGTGAGCAGTTAGAAATTTATTCAGTTACCAGTAGGAAAAACAACAGCATCACACAGAATACATTGAAATAACCACTCTGGGGACTTCACAATGCATATGTCTCTATTTGCTTTCAACATTTATCTCAACAGCCCTCATGAACAAATTACAGTGTCCTCCCACACTTACCTCAAATCCACGGAGGTCCCACAAACCGTTCACCTGAGGTTCAGCGGGAATGGGAAGAGGTGCTGGCAGGCTCCAGATGAGACTTTGAGGTGGATAGGGTTAAAAGGGAGATGTGAGAGCATGACGGATTTGAAGGCGGCAAACCATCGGGGCAAGTGTTAATTGGATACATTACTGTGCTGTTTTTCCCACCCTCACGAGTGTTGAAGCAGGGAAGCCAGTGCCGCAGGATAAGCAGCGACTATGCAATGCCTGCGAACCACAGTGGGGCGTTGATTATGCATTATCTGATGCTGAGGGAGACGGCAGCTGCAGCAGGAAGAGGCTGTATTTAACAACATAAAATAACTGTGTTCTTCAACCTTTTCTGATTGAGGGTGGGGGTGTGCGTGTTTACTTGTGCAAATTCACACTCTGAGGGTTCAGCCTTGAGACAGAAAGGCAGTTTTGGGGATGATTTATTCTGATTACTCATGGTGATGTGAACCTTCTGCTCCTGCACTGATCTTTGCAGTCCTCCAGCAACTAATTTTTATCAGTTACCATTTCAAATCTTCACTCCTTTCCCTGCAACAGCAACCAGTAATAAACAGTCGCAGTCATAACATCTCTCCCAAAGCAGCCATTTTTCCAGTTTAACCGCAGCACTGTCTCCGCCTGGATGTTTACGGTACTTTCTACTGCACTTAAGCAAAATATAATCAAAATCACAAGAGCCGTGAGGATGAAGGCGGGACTTGCTGTTTGCTAAAATGGAAAGAAAGGGGATTCAAGCTTTCATTTTGTACTGTTAATAGGAGAGAGAGCTTGTGCAACACACAAAGCTGCAACCAAATCCCATCAGAAGCCTTAGTTGCCACATGTCATCCTTCAGACTGCAGGAAATGGATGTGCTTCATTTTGCCTCCCATAATATCTGCAGGGGAAGCCACTCAACTCCCCAGAGGGTGTGTGCTGCTGTATTAAAACTGTCCATCGTTTGGTTGGTCACGTCTCCCACTTTTTCAGGCGACCTACCAGGGGTCTGAGAGCCGAGGGAGACGAGGCTGATGCTGAAGAGCTGAATGTCTCTAAATCCATATTTTGCTTCATGTGTTAAAAAAGTGCCTGTTTAAGTGGGCTGTCTACGACAGAGAGTTACAAAAATTTGGTGACACGGCAAAGAGGAAGCAGGGGATTGAAGTCAAAATGTCAGAAGATGAGGATATTTTGTTGCCTTTCTTAAACGAAGCCAGACGTTCTTTCCTCCCTCACAGACTGTGAACTTTAAATTCATAATTTACATGAAAATTATGAGGATACAGCAATACCAAAGCCCTGTAGGAGAGGCGGCTTACATTCTTCAAAGGGGTGTCTGTACAAATGCATCAGATTTTAACCTTTCACCTATAAGAACTGTCTGGTTGAATTGCCAGACATTTGAGATCTCACCAACCACAAGAAGTGGTGTCCTAGAAACTCCAACATATAAGCGTTTTCTATGACCTTCACAAGAGTTATATTGTATCTAGAAGAAATTGATCTGAATGCCCATCAAGATACATGAAAGTTTCTCCTACATCTAGGATTAATGTGCTTAATGTTTTCTTTTTTTCTCCAATATGTTGATTACATGTTAGATGTTGCATGAGACACTTTTTCATCTATCATTTTTTTTTTATTTATTCTAGTGGAAAGAATGTAATAATGATATAATCCACTTTCCATTTCCAATAAAAGGTGACATTTCACAAAAACCATCTGTGATTTGTTTATCAGTGTCTTTAATGCTTCGGTCACTGAGAAGAAACAGAACCAGCCAGCTGACCCATCAAAGATCCTTTTCCAACTGCATGAAAAAAGAAGCCTGGGCTTTCTTTAGTAAATATTTTTATTTGCATTGAATACTTTGCTGATTGTATGACTTCATGAAAAATTTGTTTTGTTTGTTCCCTGCACATCGAATATGTGTCACTGTCACTTTGCAATGTTCTTTAAAAAGAAATAAATCCTTATTATGAGCAACACAGAGCTGGAATCAAAGTGAGGAACCAACAACATATCTGCTGAGCCAAAACTGACAGTTCTTCAGTCTAAGTGGCTTTCCAGTCTCAGCAACAGCTGCTTGCGCCAAAGATTTTCTTTATTTTCTTGAAAGAAAAGACGGTGGGAACCTTGAAGCTGCAGTGACCCATTTGGACGTATGAAAGAGGCAATTCCCCAGTTTCAGACTGTAGTACTCTCTCTTCTCCTGTTCTTCTACTTTTGGTGTTGAAAAGTGATGCAATAATGTAATTCTGATTTCTGAATGTCTCTTTCTTTTTCCCCTTTTTCCTCTAGTTATGCTGGTCACAACATTTTGAGCCTTAAACTTCATTTTCTCAGGATCCAGAGAGATCAATAAAATGTTGACAAAAGTTTGTTGAGCATTCAACTGTGTAGGCATAATTTCCCACTTTTGCCTAGTTTGCAGAGTTTTTTCAGCGTGATCTCTAATGAATGTGCTCTTGAGAAACAGAAAGGGTTTGATTCATCTTTAAATTTCTCAGAGATCGCTCAGATGTAAGGGTAGTCATATTTGAGACTGAGTTTTGAAATATCATATGTATGATTTATTCATATACATCAAAATAGTTGTATGTACATGAACAAATCATGCACATGCAACAAAACTGAGATCATAAAAGACGTTTTCATGTTGACAAATGTTAACCTGTGCAACATGGATACACCACAGTCTTTTTATGAAAAACAAATGGAGGGACTCTGACATAAAGGAGTAGGTTGCTCTCCAGTACTAACGCACATTAAAAATGTAAAACAGGTTTGATATCCCTCACTGAAGAAATAAAAGCAGAGATGAAAGCATGAAGTCAGGTTAGATATTGCATAGAAGCGAAAACAGCAGAAGAGCGTGGGTGTGAGTTTCCAGTACGGAAGAGCCTGTAACACATGAAAAAGACAGTCCGTCCTGCCAGGCATTCATATTCAACTTGAAACAAAATGACACAACAACATTGTCCACATCTGTTTATTCATGGAGTGGAGCAAGTAAAGAAGGGCACAAAAATAACAAGCACTGATCATTTTTAACCGTGTCTGTTCAAAAATCAGTTTAAATATTAACTGATTAATGTTTACTACACCAGATCCATTTTCTAAACTCAACATATCATCCAGAATTAACTTTGTCCTTTGTTTTTTTTTCCTTTTTCCCACTTTGTCCTTGTTGTTGAAAATAAATATATATCTTTATGTTTTTGTTTCATCAATGTTTCCCTAAGAGTAATGAAAAGCATCTGATGCTCATCTATAACTCTCACAGCTGCCCTAAAAATGTCATCATAGCACTGCAGCATCTCCCTAAGGGCCAGTATCCTTACCGCCGCAGTACCAGTGAGGGGCCCATCTTGGCCATGTCTGCTCTCTTGCCTTTTAACTTACCCTGGAAGCTTGACGCCCTCTTACACAGTTTCTTTTCAAGCAAAAAAACAAAACAAAACAACAAATAAACCAAAGTGCAACACATATGATCAGACTGGGTTTAAACAACAGCTTGAAAATGATGCAACTTCACTCTTTGATTTGATGTCGCCTTTGTTGTGAATGCCTCAGCTCTGTAACGTGATTGGCATGTAGGCAGAGAAAAGGAGGACAGAAGTTGCAATAAAGATTTTGGCATCAGTGAAACAACTTTTGTTCAGACCTCAAAGACATCCAGACTGAGATTTATCCTTTAAATGCTGCCTTTTAAATGAAGTGTGTTAGAGGAAAATGCAAGTTTTTCAATGACTGTAACTGCAGTCATGATAGACAGTTACTAAATCTTTCATGCTTAAAGAGAAATGTCGTAATGAGGTATTTCTGATCAAATATACTTAACTTTTAACTTGTCTTTATTTCCATTACCCTTTTTTTTACTTTTTTTCCTCATTTTTCTTTTACAGTTTCCAGATTTCAGTGTGGCAGTTCAGGTTATAGTATTTTCGAGCCTGATGAATGACCTGTTTAAAATCCTGCCAATGAGCAATTGGATTTTAATCAACACTCTCACTCAGCCACCCAGAAATCTTAAGTTTTATAAGTATTTAGAGATGTATTTCGGGATCATTCTCCTGCTGCATAACCAAGTCAGCCGGGGTTGAAGGAAGGCGGACACTCATTGTTCAGTTCCTGAAGTCATGAAGCAGATCCAGACAATACCACCACTACGTTTGACTAAGTACAATGTTCTTCTTTTGATTCGCTGTACTAGTTTTATGCCACACATAACAGGACATTCACTGTCTAAATAGTTACACAGAACATTTTTCTAAAAGTCCAGGGTTTTGAAATGTGAGATAACATGACAGCAAGACTCAGGTTTGCAAAATTGCATGTGAAAGAACAGAAGTGAAGATATTTGGCCATAATGCAGGGAGCTATGTCTTTGTAAAAGCCAAATATGAAATGTTTCAACAGAATGGTTGAATTAGAAAAGAATGAATGCAATGTTGCAATGGTCCAATCAAAGTCCAGAATTTAATCTGAAGTGTGACAGTGGTATCTTAAGGGAACTGTGCATGATAAAATATCTGAATATTTTAATGAATTGAGTAAGAAACTCTTGAACACTGATGGAAAAGGCAAGTAAAGTCTGAATTGAAAACTACTACTTCAAGTAATTCCTGGTGGCACTTTTTCTATAAACTTTTGAATAATGAGATGCACATCGTTTTTTAAATATTATTTTTCTCATAACTTAAAAGTCCCTAACCTTTCACTAAACATAAATTCCATTTCTCAGTTTGTTGGCAGTCACAGTTCCAGCATCTCCAGCTTTTCTTCTTTTTTCTGAACACTTGTCTTCCTCTGCACAAATGCGAGGAAACCATCTAATTCCACTTGACACCAAGATAAATTAAGTGTTCAGAGATTTAGTTCTCAGACATATAGCAATGCTGTTTTTTCTCTTTTTTTTTACGTTTGAAAAGAAAGTGCCTCATAAACAACATAAACAGTTCCCCTGAGTTGATAATATGTATTTTTAGCTGGAGCAAACCTTGTTGTTCCCAGAATAGGTTTTTGTGATGGACACAACCTAATGAGATCCCAGCCTGGTTGAAAGGCTGTGTATTTCTATCTGAACAGCATGTGTGCGTTGGTCTCCAGCACAGACTCAGTAGGATTCCAATTTATCCCCCCCAGCTGGGAGTCATTGTTCGATCAGCTCCATGAGGAATGCCTCAAGCTTGACTAGTTCTGAACTTCATTAAGTTATGCAGGAATAAAGTTGCAGCACACCCAGGGTTCTAGGTGTGTCATAAACAGTGACTCTTTGAATAAAGAAGCGGGCTGTTTTAATTCCAATATCAAGGAGGACAGCTAGAATAAAGCATAGAAGTAGATGAGAGCTGGAAGAACTGCGGAGGACAGGAGGAGAAGAAGTGCAGCTGCAAAATCACCTCTGTGGCCCTGATTTGTCTTCCAGCCCATCTCTGTAGCTCCCTCAGGAGAAGCTTTGCTGCAGTCAGTGTTTGTTCTTGCTTTGTTCTTTCTCCTTTTTTCTGCCTTTCTCTACTTTCCTTTACCTTTTTTTTCTCATTTTCCCCCTGCTGCTTGTCTGTCTCCAGGACCGCTATCTAATTTTAATCATCTCTTGAAGCCTATGCATTACACATAGTGTTGAAAATTTCACATTGACTTTCCTATGTGCTCCTTAATCATACATACTGTGTATCATAGCATATCCTCTCCTTCCTCGTGATTCTGAGCACCAGAGAAGAAGGCAAAAAGCTAAGAAGGAAAAGATAGATCTTTAATTTCAGGCAGAAATGTGTGTTCACTCACCAACACAAACACACTGCTAATTAGATATTTGAGAATAGAAGCACAAGAAAGTGGTGATCCTCAATTTATGTCTATATGAATCATTAGCTTTCTAATTTGCTGATATTAGATTAGCTAGCTGCATATTGCTCCCATGAAAAATGAATATCTTCAGAAGTTTTCTTAACATGGGAAAACCCATGGAGTTTCTTCACCATGTTGGTCATTTCAAGCTTCACCAAATTGTGACTTTTTTTTTCCATTGAAAGCTGAAGAAATAACCTTGCAAACTTGAACTTGTTTACATTTTTATCTCACAACTACCGATTTCTGTATATTGTCTTGGCATTTGATGTGATACATCAAATATATTCTGAGTTGGATACATGCACATCTCATTTTCTGATTTTGAGAAATATAAAAAAACGTTCAAGAGGCATGAAGATATTTGCAAGTCATTGTACTCATTTAAAGTATGTTTCTTCTACTCATCTGTGGCCTATTTAAGGCTACAGGTTGCAAAATATACTCTTGGTTGTGCTTACAGAAAATAATAGATACAACTTTCTTCTTTCTTAAATTCATAAAGAGCAGAGTGAGCTTATCAGTGTGACCCGATAGATGAAGTACAAGCACTTTGAAGGTTGGTCTTGTTTAAGTCCACTGAGTCGCCACCAATAAAGAAAAATGCAGACAATATAAAGCGATAGATCAGGCTCACAAGACTTCTGGCTCCCCTGAGAATTCCCAGATAGCTGAGGAGAATCCTGTAAAGATCCTGGCAAATTACTCTTTCAGCTTGCCTGGAGGAATGTGCTGCTCCAAAAATAAAAAATGGCTTTCTTAGCACTCATTGAAAATAAATGATTCAGAGGCTATGCGGCATAATGAGCCTCACTATAGGGGGCTGCAAAAAATGTTTTGACTATGATGTTAACCTGTCCTAATAGATCGTGTTGCAAGCGGCCCCTGCAACCACAGAAGTGAGATGAGTGGAGCTTAGTGCAAACTTTGCTTGAGGGAAGTAACACTCCAGCAGTCAGTTATGTTGCGCTGTCATCTTAGTTTGCTGTGATGTAAAGTGAAGACAGGGCTCTTTCAGGGAGAGTGTGTTATTTCTTTTAACTAACGGTCAAATAACCTCTGACACTAATGACCATATAACCAAATGACTACAGGAGATGATGCAAGCCCCAATCACTCTTTGTGTGTATCCAAAGTCAAGTTTAATCAAAACTTTCTCAAACGGTGGACCATCAATTTTTTTGCTGACTGAACTGAAACCTTTTGTAAAACAAACAAAAACAAACTTTATCAAACAAACATAGAACTTTGTAACTTTTGTTTCTGAATTATTGGCAAAATATAAACTTCTTAAAAAAACACAACTTAATATATTAAAATTTTCTGATGTATATTTTCCTTCCAGGTGTAAGATTTTAAATCATATTACAGTAATACACCCAGGCCCAGCACCAATGGACTATTTAATATATGTGTTTGTATTTTTTCTACCAACATGTGACTTCTATACTTAAAATCCATGTAAGTGAAATATGCTGCATGAAGTGTTCAGGTCAGAATTACAAGTAAATATCATATTTCTACAAATTAAGCTTCTTTTTACTAGATTCCTTGGAAATGTGAAATGCATTTTAATGCATTTTCCTCCTGCATATAAGGCCCTGAATAACAAAGTGTCATTGAATGTTAAATTTAATTGAACTATGTTTAATAAAGGGTTAATCTGGTACTAATTCACAATGATTATCTTCAGTTCACAAGGCAAAAACGTCCAATTCATGTTAATTACATAGAATCCATTTGAGTCCAAATGTAATTCCAGTTCCATTTTGTCACTTGCTGTAACCACAAGATGAATCAGTATATATCTTCTGGGATGAGTGACTGATGGGAGCGGAGCAAGGTGGGGCCGAGTGCACTGTGCTTGTTACAGTTGAATGACCTTCTGCACCTTTATTTCTCAAAGCACAACTGTGAAGGAATTGCTTTGGTAGGGCTGAGAGTCAGTCATGGCTTTCCTCTTACAGATGAAGTGGTTCTATTTTAATTTTGAGAACAAGACCCTCAACTTTAAACAGGGAAGACTGTTAGCATGAAAACACAGTACTTCTAAGCCTTGTGCCATTGGTCACAGTGCAAAGCAGATGCAATGCACTTTCTCAATCAGGGGTGAGCTATTTGAGGCTTCATTTGCAGTAGTGAGAGAATTGTGCCAGTCTGATGTAAGCAATGAGCTGATGGGAAAAGGTGCCAAATTATTGTCCATATCTTCCACCTGTGGTCATGAGATGTGCATCATAATTAAAAGAATGTGGTTATTGGATGCAAAGAGTTGAAATGAGAATCCACTGGAGGGTGGCTGGGTTTTGCTCCAGGGACATGAGAAGCTCAGCTTAGGTGGTTCAGGTGTCTGATTATGGTCCCTACTGGTCAAGTCCCTCTGGAGATTTTTCAAGCACCTCCCATTGAGAGTCGACTCAGGCAGACCTGAAAGTTGCTGGAGCGATTGAAAATTCCCATCTGGCCTCAAAACAGCCTCAGGAAAAGTGAGTGTCGCTAAGTAGAGGGATGGCAGGATTTTCTGTCCTGGAGCTGGAGCTCATCCAACCTAAGATAAGAAGATGTAAATGAATAGATGAACAGATGTAAAAGGACTAAAAAAGAGAAGAAAGCAGCAGGGTAATAATGCCAAGCTTTAGAGAAATGCAAATTGAGATCAGATGAAAGTTGGAAAGTAAATGCTTGTATTTTACATGTTATCACTTTAGATTTCTATACTTTTTACTTAAACAAGTGGTCAAGACAATATAATGAAATTAGGCTTTTAAAGTCCTGATGTGGAAAGCCCATGTTAGATCTAAATGCAGAATGCCCTGCAGGAGAGATGATGGACAATGCAGCACAGTGCATTATGCTCTGATTAGGTTACCCACAGACCACAGGAGGTGGTTAACTTTTGCAACATCTACCTCAGCAACATATTTATTTAAATAAGCTAGCACCCTTAAGCAGCACGCAGCTCTTAGTAGCAAACACCAGAAGCAGAAGACTCGTAATGAAAGTAAAACATTGACTGGTAATACCTAGAAATTGTTCCTGATCTCACTTGTCCCTTGGCAACTAAACCTCCTCACTATCCCACTCATCAAGACTAATGCCATGAACTGGAAGGCAGGGAAACAATTTTGTGTAACAGTTGAATGACATCTGGCTCAGTTTTGTGTGGAATTGGTAAATATCTCCAAAAAGTGATGAGGTTTGCACTATTTACAGTAGAGTTGAATAGTGTTCCACCTTTGTTTTACCAGTGTTTGAAGATGACATTTGCAATTATGAATCGCAGTAACAGTTGGAGAAGCAACTGTAGGAGCTTTGTCATTTTCCCTCTTTATATAAGTTGTCTTTTCTGACTTTACAACATTGGATGTGAGGGTTTGATGGTTAGTTTGAAGAGAATGAAGATGTTTACGAGTCAGATAGATTGCTGACTTCACAATTGTGTGAAAAATAATGTGCCATCTCTGCATAATAATTTCAAGGGACTCATAAAATAAACACCTATATACAATGGTGGATTTGTCATCCATGTAAACAACAACTTACTATGAAGGAAGAAAGACTGGCAAAACAAAAGAATGTCTCGCAAAGGAACATTTTAGACTGTTTGAAAACAGTCAATACTTTTCTTTTGTATAAGCCTTAATTTGTATTGATTTCTGCAAAGATAGACAAACAAAAGCAAAACAAAGAGCCTGGGTATTTCTTCTGACAATACTTTACATTCAAACATTCATTAATTATTCAACTGTATTTACAGTGGTGTGTGTGCCACTTTGGAATAAGGTCCATTTTACCTATTGTATGTCACACCTTTCAATCAAAGATTGTTTGTAATCTTTTCCATTATTGAAATTTCCTCTACAATCCTGATCCGGTCTTCTTGATTGGTCTGGCTTCAACCATCTTTTTGTTGTTGCCTTTTTTCTTGAGGGCAGGATTGTCTTTGTCAGAAACATATCTTCTTTCCTCACTGCATCTGTTATATTCCCCACACAATCAATATATTTCATTGTTATACTTGTATTGTGCAATAAAGAAAGTGGACTGAACAACATTTTCCTTATTAATAAATAAAACCTTTCATTTTTCAGAAAGATATATTTTTTCATCTCCAACTTGTTTTAAATGGACCAGACTTACATGAAGCTGCTTTTTTCTTGGATTTATTTGTGATTAAGTTTTAAAGATGATCACAACAGAGATTTGTTCACTACACATCTTAATAAGCAGTCGCCTTCTAATTGCACTTTTTCTATGGTTTCATTAGTATTAGTACACTTAAAAAATAGAATCCCTCTGAATATTTTTTGTTTGTTTATTATTTAAGAAGGCAAATGATATGTATCCCTTTTATATTTTTGTTAAACATTATTGTAAATGGGCTGCACAGTGGTGCAGCTGGTAGAGCTGTTGCCTTGCAGCAAGAAGGTTCTGGGTTCGATTCCCGACCCCGGTCTTTCTGCATGGAGTTTGCATGTTCTCCCTGTGCATGCGTGGGTTCTCACCGGGTACTCCGGCTTCCTCCCACAGTCCAAAAACATGACTGTCAGGTTAATTGGCCTCTCTAAATTCTCCCTAGGTGTGTGTGTGCATGTTTGTTTGTCCTGTGTGTCTCTGTGTTGCCCTGCGACACAGAGACACACACACACACCTGTGACTGGCGACCTGTCCAGGGTGACCCCGCTTCTCGCCCGGAACGTTAGCTGGGGATAGGCACCAGCAACCCTCCCGACCCCAGTAAGGGAAAAGGGAGTATAGAAAATGGATGGATGGGTTATTGTAAATGGCATTGTTCAAGATGACCAATTGGTCAAACTAACAAAAAAAAAATACCCTGCGAGTGCTGAAAACACTGTAACTTTCTCACGATAACACTTTTTAGTTTCCTACCACCTCTCAAAAGCTGTTTCTACTCTGGCAGCAATTATCAGACACAGTGGTGTTGCATCTACACGTTGCACATGACTCAACACCCAGGGGTGTCCAGGTTGCTTGAGAATTAGTTTTCCAGTTTTTAGGAGTAAAACTAGTCATACAAATTGATATGTTCTAAAAACATTGCTTTGTTCTGACATTTCTGCTGAAATTAGTTAACCCAGTGACGGTCTTGCTAAAACATGGTCTTCTCACTGTGTATTTGGAGCCAGCTGTGGGAGTGTGTATGTGTGTGTTGTCAGAGAGAGAGAAACCACAGGTGAGAAGGCCGAAAATGAAAGGGATCTGGGCTGATAATAGATTGAGAAAGACACTTTGACTCCCCAGAGAGTCTGGGCACAATGGCCGTTTATACTTAGACTCACACAAACAGACAGACACACCGCTGGCCTTACTCACTGCCCATATATTGGCCACTGGAAGGAAGTCATTAAAATGGCAATCAGTGTTTCTTAATTACTAGGCATGGCTTAACGATATTCAGTCTAAAGTTCCTAAGGGACTTTTTTTAAATGTTAGGTTTTTCTTTTCCTTTTTTCAGTCCTTTATGAGGGCATAGTGTTAAAGACTTGCAGTTACATTTTTATTCTGTCTAAAAAAGAAACAACAGAGTTAATGAAAACTCCAAGGCACATGAAAACGCAGACCTTGTTATGTGAAAATGCAATCAACAATACCAGCTAACTTTAATTTAAATGAGGGTTACTTTAATTTCCTCTGAACAAAATTACCATCCACTATGGTTTGTGCTTTTAACAAGATACTAAACAAGCTTTGAAATGAGCTTCCTCTGAATGCTAAAGTTTCATATGAGGAAAAAAAATGTTGTCAATTCATGCTGTGTGAGTATTCTTGAAGAAGGTGGGGGAATTAGTCTTGATCTAACTTGCAATTCAATGAGCTGGTTTGATTGAATATGACCTGAGGGATAGATGCATAATTAGCAGACATGTCTTAAATATGGAGATTCTGCAGTGCCGACTGTCTCAGATTCACTCCTTACAGCTGCTAATAAACAATATTTTCTTCCCATGGCCACAAAGAGGCATATACGGGCTCAAGAACAGCTTGTGCCAACACTGAAGGACATGTTCACATAGAAATTGTGTTTATGTCTCTATATCACATTTTCACACTGCATCAACAGGCACAACAGGAAGTGTGCCCATCCACACGATGCTTACATCCTGATTAGTGGTGGCAGTTTCTGGGGGAGCCAGCGAAGACATCTTGGAGGTTTTGTTTGGAATAAATGTTCTTCTCCAGGATCAGAGGTTAAAAACCCATTCAGATAGTCACAAATACTCAGAGTGAGTGATATTAACTGACAGAAGAGATTTAGGGAACTGCTGTCTGGAGCTTCAAGGACGTGAGAGGGAGGAGTGACCTCAATGGTCTAAGAATTAAAATTTTAGGTGCAAATCTTGTTTAGTAATGCCATGTGACTCAGAGAATTCATTTGTAAATAGGAGGCTAATTACAACCATAAATTATATAAAAGCGAACACTATTGCACTTTTTTTCTTCTTCATGCTGTTAAGGATCAGAGAGAATGCTGAAATATTTATACTCATACATTTCAGAGACTGGTATTAATAATCTATAACATTAATCAAATGATAAACTGGGGCACCACCTGAGTATCAGGGTTGATCCCATAAATATCTTCATCAGGGAAAAAACAACTTCTTGGCTGTTTGCTAGATCATACAGAGTTCAGCTGAGCAAGATAACTGATTTTTCTAATTAGCAAATATCCTTTGAATTAACTGAATTTCATAGACATATTTTAGCTAAATAATCATAAATATTTAAGTGAAGAGACTAATATCTGCTCCATTGGAACATTAAAACATACTGTATAAAGCTGTTGCCGCACTTGTTCTTATCTTGCAACCAATTTTACTATAGATCTAAAAGCAAATGTGACGTCGTGGATCTAGACATGATGAGCTGAAGCACATTTTCTGAAACATCCAATCCTATCATAAATATGGTTTGGCATGTGTATTGTGAAAATGCCTTGTTATTTCCAGTTACACCATAAGTTATTGCAAAGTCGGTTTAATGGGGGAAAAAACTAATTGTTGAGATGTGTGCAAGCTCAAATCAGATAGTTAAATGACATTAATATGGAAATTACACTACAAGAGCAGACATGTAAAACTCTGATCGGATTTCAGGCACACCTGATGAGGCCAATCATGTTGATGGTAAAAGATTCATTGCATGTTATTTTGAATTGTTTAGTGACAAGATTGCATAAAAGATGCCACAACAAATATAGCAACTGTCCAGACTGTTTTTGAGCTACAAATAAAAGCAAAATTCACGAGCTTAAGTGTTGAGGAGCACCAGCTTTACCAGCATAAGCACATTTTATAACAGCACATTCTCACTCACCAATGAGCTTCAGCAGGCTGCAGTCTCTCCTCATCCACGTTTCTTGACAGCAATAGATATTTATACCCAACAGGAGTTTCTGTAGGACAGCATGAATATGGCTGTCCTACTTCAACTTATAATGGCATATAATGTTTTGACAATGGGTCAAAACATTATGATTTGTTTCGAGAGATATATCTACACATCCAGCTACAGCCTCCAATAAACCTTCAATGAAGTAAGATAATGCTAACATTTTTGTTTAGTTTTTTTAAACATATTTGATAAATGTCTGTTGGTAGATTTTACATAAATGTCCTCCTGCATCTAAGACTTACTACTTTTTCATAAAACTTAATGGATGGTGTTTAGATTGTGCCAAGGGCTGCTGCACCTGCTAGCTGCCTGTGCATATGCATACATTACATTACACTGTCAAACATGTTGATCCTGCAGCTATTCTATCTTTCTGTCTGCAAACATCTATGTAATGAATGTAAAAAGGTTCAGATCTAAGAAGAAAACATCCCAGATTTGATCTACAAAATGACCTTTTGCCATTTTGAAATCATGCAAAAGATTGTCCTTTTTTTTGGCAATGGAAAAAAGACAACAGATCTGCAATGCCTAACATGAGCTGAGTTTTGTCCAGGATGATTCCTGTTAGAAATTATTTAAAAATTCTGTGTGGGACCCTGAGATTGGGCAATTCCTGAAGTGCCAACCATATGGTGTGCATGAGCTCAGGTTTTTGGAATGTCCAAAATCCCCATGGCAACCTGGCTTAGCTCAGAATCCCATTATGTATGCCACAGTATCAGATGAATAAAAAGGCAATTCTGAAATGGGATCTGCTTAAAACCTTGTCAAATCATATAATCTTAAATCACTGAAACACAAGGGAGCAGAGTGATCCATGCATTCGCAAACAAGTAAAGTAAAAACAGATAAAGAAGAAGGGACCTAAATTCTCCGAGACAAACATTAGTGCTAATCCTAATCTAAAAAACACGGCATTTGTGATGGGCAGGATGAGTGTTATTTTGAAAACTACGCAGTAATGTTCCAATTTACTATAAATTGGAACAATAAATTGTAAGTTGTGTGGAGTAAAAAAACGCTCCTAATTCTGCCCTTTAACCCAAGTGTATTAGTAGAAAAGATAGAACAAATTTAATGAAATATTTAGATGTAATATTAGATGTAATATCTCCTTCCACAATATCTACACCAATACTTGAAGTTCGTAGGACTTTTGCTCAGCCCCCTTCAGGCCTCTCCAGAGTCCCTCACTGATCACCTTGCAACCACCTGCTCTCTGTCCCAGTGATCCTGCTGTCCTCTCCTTTCGCAGAGCTCCAGCTCTCTTTAATTAGCTGGCTGAAGCAGTTCTCCTGTCAGGCTCCTGGGAAGTCCTGGGAGACATAGTCTGTGGGCCAGCTGCCATTTCGTTCTGTGGGCAGCTGATGTTTTACTGGAACATACAAAGGCCTTCCTCTACATGGCAGCAAACACTTCCAGACATTAAGTGCACTTCAGTAGCATCCTGGGCACACAGAACAATATATTCTGTTAGCATTGAGCTTCAAACACAGTGAGGACACTTCTCTGACTCTTGGCTATCGGGCTTTGGAGTGTGAGTTAGATTTGAGACCACCTCTACTCTATAATCTACTCTCTCCTAGAGGGAGAATGCAATTGTGTGGCACAAGAGCTTGCAATATTAAAATGTTACAATATTTGAAGATGCCCCTAAAACTTTTTAATCATTTGTGTGGCATCATTTTTCTGGTATGATATGGGTAAAATAAACAGGAATGAGCATTTTGCAAGCATAGTAAGAAAACCCTTCAGAACTCTGTGGCAAGCTAATGCAGCTGAAGTAAATATTCTATTTCAAACTTATTGTTAGTCTTATGAAAAATGCAGTCAAAACCTAAAATGGATTATTCCACGAGGCTTAACACTCTGTACTATTTGGGAAAAGACAAGGAATTATTTAAATGTGTCTGTGCTTGTTTTGGCCTTTAGAGACGTCAAGAACTTGGCCATTATAATTCAGCTCTTAGCAAAAGGATATTTTCACTGTCTTTTTTTATTTGAGCATATGATCATCTGGGGCTGCACAGTGGTGCAGTTGGTAGCACTGTTGCCTTGCACCAAGAAGTTCCTGGGTTTGATGCTCGGCCAGGAGTCTTTCTGCATGGAGTTTGCATGTTCTCCCTGTGCCTATGTTGATTCTCTCCAGGTAGTAGTAACATTTTTCACTATGTCTTTTGGTTGTTTTTAGCGTCGTGCATGTACATATGGAAATTGCGTAAATATACCAATGCAAAAGAATGGGTCTGAATTTTCATTTAATATATTTAGACTGTTTATTTGCCGAATTGACAAAACATGTAAGACTTTTAGTACAATAGAAAATACCATTAAAAGCTGAAGACTCAGAATATTGTTTTTTATACTGAAAAATATCTGAGTTTTACCAAAGGATCCAAGGGAACTGAGGTGCTAAAGGTTCTGAGGTAAGATTCGGCTTTGGAATCTTAAAATCACAAAGCTTGCCCTCCACATTACAATCATTAATTTTTCATTTATTATATTTCATTACATGAAACAATAAATCTGCTTAAAGGGAAGTTTGACTTAATAGGCCTCAGTTTTTCATTCTGCTTTTCTGTCTGCTCTTTTTTGAGTGGAGTTACCTCATACCTTTGTCTCAGCTTGTTTACTTTCTTTTATTCAGTTGCTCTGGATTAGAATAAGCACCAGCCAATCCTGTCTGTTCCCGGCATGAGGTCATTTTCACAAAAACCTCAGCATTTGAACTCCTCCAGAGACGAATACATGAATGCCAATGCACCTTGCTATATAAAAGCTAGCAGTCAGGTTTGTTATCTTGCACATTAGGCAAGGTCAAGGTGTTGTCTCATGAGAGGCGCAGAAACCTCAACTTTATAAACTCAAACAATAATGCTAATAGGACTGGAGTTCACACAAAAAGAATGGGCTCTTTTGAAAAAAATATAAAAAACCTGATAAGCTGCTATCAAGAAGTTGCTGAATTATTTATCACTTCTGCTCAGCTGTCAATTTGTTCCTTCCTTTGGGTTCCTGTAAATGCAATCTGTTTGATCCGCAGATGCATTTCATAAAAATGGGACACAATATAAAAAGAAAGGGATTATGCCTTTTTGTTTGAGTTTTGTGTAAGACACCCAAAGCCCCTCAGCAAGTAAAATCCTCTCCCAAAAAGCAATTGGCAAACAACATGGAGTATCCGGAATTTAATTATGCCTAATTGTATCTGTTTCAGTGTGGGCCCATCAATCATTCTGAGCCGTTTCAGTCTGTTATGCATAATTAAATAGATGGAATCGTGATTCTTTGATAATGATGAAAGGGTGGGAGGAGAAAGAAAGGAGTTGTTGCTTATATAAGATCCCACCACTTCTACACTCAAACATATCAAGGCAGTCCCAGCTTTGAGTGAGGGAGTGATTGATGTTGTTGTGTTGGATCACTCACTATCATCAACGGGAATCAGGATGATGCAACCACTAAGAAAGAACAACATTTCAGCCTTCGGCCTTAAAGACTGGAACACCACCGACAAACAAATGTCACGCGGTCAAACCTCCAGACTGATCTCTGCAAACCTGTCTCACACTGAGATGCTCCCAACGCATCTTAGTGTCATCTCTGTCGGCCTGTGAATGATGTTCTCTCTGGCTGAGCCCCCCTTCTTCCACCACATAACCACAAGATTAGTTCCACCTCCTCTCACCCCCTAGAGTGTTTCTCTGAAGAGCTTAAGCTGCTTTATCTCACCTCTGTTTTTATTTACCAGGAGATATTTGTGAACCGTGGGGTGTGCTGACCTGTCAGCCCGTGTTATTGAATCCTGCAGGTGCTCCTATCAAAAATCTCCACCAGGTTTTCTTAGTCAATGATGGATCAACAACAAATGGCTGCTAAAGTGGAACTGAAAAAAAGAGAAGATCCGTGACAAATAATGCTTTTATCCCTCTTGGTTTTAAAGTTTCTCAAAGGCTGGACATGCTGTTTTTAAGTGAGACTAATACCTTTAACTGAACTCAAGCCTGCTGAGCGTAATCTGCTGAACATACTTGTTACATTTTTATTTATTTATTTGTCATGTAATGGTGGTGAGAAAGTAGAGAAATGAGAATTATTATTGATTGAACAATATGTTTATTAATTAGATAAACATATTTTACCAAGAAGGATGTTTAAGTTCACTTGCGTTTGTATAAGATATAGGCTAATGCATGTTAAAATGCATTAGGAATAATTTAATCAATTGTTTTTTTAATCCAATAAATGTTTTTTATTGTTTAGCAAATTTATGATTAGACTTGAAAGAGGGGTATTTTATTTTTTGCAAGCACATATTATCAAGTAATCAAGTCGTCAGTTGTTCTAAAAATGCAGTACATATAAAATATGACTTAATAGAAATTTGACTATCAACTTTACATTTTGAAATTAGCCTCTGTCTCTTTAAGAAGCTCCTAATCCTTCCAACACACCTTGTAGAAATAGGCAGCACTTTGTTTGAGCAAACATTTAGGAACCATCAAAATGGTTGCCATGGAGATTCAAGGACTCCTCAAACACATATGAAAGAACACGGCAACTGTCCGCTTTGAAGCCTTTGAATTTCACAGTGAAATTCACAAAGATGTCTGCAAGTGCTGAATCTAGCCTCGTCTAAGTTTGCATGACAATTTACTTCCTAAATGAGACAATAATGCAAATCTGTTCCAAGATCTTTTTCAGTGCTGATGTACTTTTTCAGACTGAAATGATACATAATATGTGCATTTGTGCAAAAGTCCTTTCATATTTGTATATCCAGTTGTATATAGTCTTGTTTGTTCTATTCAAAGTACAGTTTGAAAATAACATCCTACAGTTACGACTGCTTTCATGAGGTGCTGTGTTTTTGTCCTAAAATGTGCGTGCGCAGGTCCCCTTCCCTGATTGGTGGATCCAGAAGACAAAACATGCGAAGTATGTACGTGCTGTGTAAAAGACATTGCCTTTGACTGTCCTTCTCTCATCCTCTGCTCAACCAAACAGCATATAGTACCTCTGTGAACGCCTGTAAATATTCATGTTTAATGAAAAAGGAGCTTTTAGGGTGAACTGCCTTTTATTTCGAATCTAGTCTTTTCCTGTTTATCTTTAGCTAGGGAGGGATGTATTTTGTCTTTTTTCTGTTTATTTTAAGTAACAAAATGTGATTAATATTCAGATAAATCCTTCTTTGTGAGGAATTGAGTTTTTCTGTGTTTATTTTAGGTTTCTGTGTCTAGTGAGTCTCAGGTGTGTCTCGTTCTGTGATTGCCCACAAAGACACAGAAACACAAGTGTATTTTATGGCACCTGTGTTTCTGTGTCTTTGTCAGGTCCTTGTCTCAGGTCGCATCTTGTCTATTCTGCCCTGTGTTCAGATGTTCCTCATTTGCCAGTTGCTACCAGTTTATGAGCTTTAACCTTCTGCTCCACTGTGCTGCCTGGAGTTGGATCTTTTTTGTGGACAATCGTCATTATGTTCATTATTAAATCATCATTTTCATCATTATAACCTGGGTCTACAGCGTCTGACTCACCACCTCACACTGCAACTCATGACATTCTTGTTTGTTGTTCCAGGTACAAAGTTCTCCCTGAAGATACACTCAGCTCATCTTTATATGTTAACATCTCATATAAATTATCATCTTTTGAATAAATCATTGATGACTTGTTAAACATGTATTGTGGTTGTTGAGGTCTGATGAGGATGGATGACCTTTATGTTACGGTCTGGCTTCCTCTAGACAAATCCTAACAGCAGGTATAAACACACTTTTTATTAGATCCACATTTCCAAATGTTTTACATTGCCTTGATCTAATATACTAATTTCAAATGTTGCGTTATTAAGACCTGTAGGTGGAAAATCACCATAATTAACAGAAATAAAGGATGGCAAATGTCAGTCTGTGTGTAAGTAATCTATGTAATGTTTCTGACTTAGCAAATTGGAATTTACTGGAATAAATTAACTTTTTAATGATCTAATTTGTTGAATGAGTCAAAGCGATACAGAGTAAATACCTTCATATTGGCATACCTTCCTTTGAAAGCTGGTGGTAATTATGACACAGGAGAAGAAAATATATTTTAAAAATGCACCTAGGCAAGATGAGTGAATGTCATGAAATCCACAAGTAAAAACATGATCTGGTCACTTCATTTGACTCTAATTTCCAAGAATAATTTCAATTAGATATGGATAAGTAATTCTTTCAACATTTGTAAATGGTGTGCTTTGACGGATTGTAGCAGAGCATTGTTCTGAAACCAATGGTTGATTATCAGTAGGTCCCGTTTGATCAAACATATTATAAAACCATTTTATTTATCAAGCCATTTGTTAACACTATCAGGGATGTTATTCTTTTTTATCCATATTTCATGACCATTTGTGGGGTCAGAATAGACAGGCCTGCGTGTCAGGAGGTTTACTTTTCGATTTCCAAATATTTTTATCCATCTTCTCCTACCAAATAAAGTATGTGAGCTCCTTTCTTTGACTCCTGTCCTGGATGGAGCAGTTTGTCTTTTTACAGTCAAGAACCATAAAACTTAATAAACCGGATATAAATATGATTTATACATCAGCGATTTTCTTCTGTCATTAAAAGACAGTTTTTTATGGTGAGTAATCGTTTATGGGAGGTTGATATAAAAAAAGCACATTTTTTAACTTTTTGGATGTCTCTCCATAAATCCCCCTCTTCTATCTTCATTTTGTCCTCCTTTGAACTTCACTTTATCACTACATTTGCAAAGTTTCAAACATCTGGGCTTTTCATCATCTGGAAATAAGGCAAGCTATCATTTTTTCTAATTTTTTCTAATTTTTTTTCATTTTCCCTCAGAATAAAATGCAAATCTGCTAAACTGCTGCCACTTAAATTATTTTATCAAACCTTTTCTTCTTATTACATATCATATTTTCTTGTAGAGTAATATGAAATTCACTATTGCAATTATAGCTGTTTTACTTGTCAGTAACTGCCAAGTAGGTTCTGAGAACTATGGCACTTGCTCCTGTTACTGTTATATTTCAAGTTAGAGGGAGAAAGTATTCTTTAAGATGAATTAGCAGCCATTACTTTCATGTTTCATGTATAGGAAGGAAATGATCTGCTCCAGAAACTGATGGCCAATGTGATATTTCAAAAGGTTACACTGCATCTTGCTCAGCAATTGTTTTCCATAGATTTATATTTGTTTAAAGGCGGGTTGTGGTTGTCAGCGATAACAAATGCACTGACAAACAGCCGGGCAGTGTGCCATTTGGAATTCATTTAGCAAGACAAGGTAGAGATAAAGGCACCACACTGGCTGTCTGCAAGCGACTCTCCGTAAATCAGAGAACAGCTTGGATGAATTACACAGTTGAGGAACTCTCTCTAGAGAAGGACAACAGCAGTGTATCTATTTACAAGCAGCTGGCCCACAGCACAGGTCAGCACAACCAACTTCTCTGTCCGTACTTTTACAAAAAATTGATCCACCAAATCACTCCCGCAAAGCGTTAAAGCTAAATCATCGGTCACATTTTTTTATATTGGGTTGCTTTAAAACTGCAGAGACAAGATTTTAATTACATTTGTTATTTTACTCAATATACAGTGAATAATAATGTTACTTTAAATACTATGCCATCACTGTTGAGATTGAGACTCCACATATTAACGTGTATTGCTAAAAATATATTTTTACTAAAAATAATACTTCACAAATAGAGATGGCAACATGTCATTAACTGCTGTAGAGGAAGACAGAAATTCAAAATAACACCATTGAAAAGTAGGAGATCTTGATCCTCTGTTGAGCAGCTGTGCTCTGGCTCAAATGTAAGTAAAGAAGATCTGGTCAGGGAAGCTTGGCAGAGAGCAGCTGCTCCTCTGCACTGAAAGGCATCAGCTGACCAGGATTTCACTTGGCTACTTGTCAAACTGAGGAACCTCTGGGGTGGATCGTTTGGGATGGGAACACCTTTGGATTCCTGTCAAGAGAAGAGAGTGTTTCTAGGTAAAGGAATGAGTTTCCCTCCTGGAGCTGTTATCCCCTACATGGTGGTCCGGAGCAATAAGTAAATGCTGCAACTTTTTAAGGGCTGCTACCAGATATTGGAAAAGTAACTATATGTATTTATTTATTCTTTCATTCATTTCATGATCCAATGGTCACTATATATCTAAATTGTTACTGTAGTGACTTTGAACAATGGTTTTCAGTACTTTAGCCTGCTTAGGACCTTGCAATAACATTGACTCTGTTTGACAGCCCCTACTCCAGGTGGCTGCATGTCATGACTGGCCAGTACAAGGGCAAGAAGTGTCAATTCACACATTCAGAAAACCAAAACGATAACGGAAACTGCAATTTACCAGCATTAAACTAGCAAAAGAAAAATTTTCACAAAATCTGCTGGTATGTGGTCAAACTTTCTATCATATAAATGTAATAAAAAGGCAATGCTACTCTTATCACTTCTAATATATTGCAGATATTACTCTACTACTTATTAGAAGAATTTAGTATGATGTAATTCAAAGGTGGTTTTTACTATTGGAAAATACAAGTTTTATTTCTACTGTTATACTGGTGAATCAGATTGAGCACTAAGTTTTTTTCAAACAAGGCTAGATGTACAGCCTGTATGCAGATGTGAAGATACACCATGTTTGTGCAGGTGGCAGGTATTTTAGAAAGCAGGGCTGAAATAGCCTTTGTGGACAGCAAAGAAATGGCTTCCCCAGCGAGGACTGAAACGCTGAAGGCTTTCTGAAGATAGCAAAGCTACAAATGGCTAAAGCAATATCACTCTATTAAAGACGTTATGTATCAGGAGGATGTTATGCACCGTGTGAATTACAGGGAAATAGGTGTTTTGGCATTTCATATGCTTCCGACACCCCAAAGGAGGTGAAATAACACATTGGGGGAACAAATCATTTTCATGTCGCATGTTATATTTGATTGTGTTTTTTTACAAAGATTATTGACTACCTCATTCCATGAACTGCTGGGCTGGATATAATGCACTGTTATAAATATTTATAGCAGACATTATGCCAAAACAAGGATTTCTGGAAAATTTCAACACATCAGTTTACTGAAGTGCATGCATGCATTTCATAGGTCTGCTTTTATTTTAAAAAAATAATTGCAGCTCCAGATAGTGACACTAATGTTTACACCCAGATGCACAAAACAAATCTTAGGTTTTTCTACGGCCGTCAAGAAACACTCGTCTTCCTGCAGGTCTGCAAGGGATAACAGTAGTGATGAATACGATAAAATGGAATAGCAGTTGTTGATGCTTGTTGTGTCATTTTGCCCATTTTTAATCAGCTGAAACTGTAGCACTTAAAAACAAAGATAAAAGCCGAAAGAAAATCAATCAAAAGCTAATATGCTGCTGCTTTTGGGGAAAAAATATTTGAATTGCATTTAACTTATGCCAGCTTTATTTCACACTTGCAACATGAATTGTTTGTGATTTCTCCATGTAAATTCTGAATTAATTTAAACAGAAATAATTGAGGGTGGGAGGGTTGTTCAGATTTATTATTAGAAGTAATACATTTGTTTATTAGACACCAGGAAGAGTTTTGATATTCCGTGAAGATAAAGCAAGGACAAAAGGCTAATTCTGTCCGTTTTTATCCATACACTACGTGTCTAAACACTTCATTTAATAACTTGAGAAAAATGAGCTCAGAATGAAATACACTAAGGGGGAAATCAGAAGGTCATCAGGCAGCACACTGCACACAGTTTCAATAAAGAACCAGTGAACACTGAGCATGACTGAGGTAGCCCTCCAGATATCTGGCAGGCTCCGGCTCTGAGTGTCTGAGCCAACATGGTCCAAGGCAAATTTTCTGTATGAATGATGTGAACTCTCGTGGAGCATGAGAAAAACGATTTCAACTTTATCGCCTGAAACAGAGCAGGCATAATTTGATTTTAACTCAGAGAGCTCAGGGGAACATTGTCAATATGTTAAAGAGAAATAAATTACTTTAATCTTTATGGCCGTCATTTCACCATCATTGGCTCATGTAATAAGCGTACTGCATAGTTACCAGTATGATTTTTAAATTTAATCAATTATTTTATTTTGTTTGTTCATTTCTCTTTAAGGAAAGTAGGCAATCCTAAATCATAGTATCACAATCCTGATTAGCAGTGATGTAAAACCGGTCTTGATCTAATATGGAGAGCCATTTCAGACAAAATTAATAAATAAATATATGGAAAATAAAAAAATAAAAGAGTTAAAAAAAATAAGTAAATGGATAAAATAAATAAATAAATGACTTCCCTCGGTCTTGGTCTTGACTTGGTCCCAGACCCTAAAAGTCTTTGTCTTGGTCTGGTCTTGGTCTCAGGTAAGGTGGTCTTGACCGCAACACTGCTGATTAGAACTTTCCATTCAGGTGTCAAGGTATAAATGCCATATCTCCTTTCATGGTGGGCTGATAATACAGCAACACTTTATTGTGAATTTAGTCAAAATAATACACACAGACTCAAATATATAAATACACCACCACAAATAATTGGAATTGTGAAACAGGGATTATATCCAACTGGTGTTATATCATGAGAATTTCATAAGAACATGTCTGTTAAATACACACCAAAAACAAAATTCTGTGACATTCATGTTTCTTCTATAACTGTGTGACGAAACATAGATTCATAATCTGTCAGCAAGAGAGCAGTTACAAGTAGGAACACAGAAAGACAGGGCTGATTTAAATTTCTCCTGATAAAGTGCCTATATTATGCATGCAGATTCCAATATTTAACAATGCTAGGAAAGGCTGAAATATGTAAAAGTTATAGTGCGGCTTGTAATATTGTAGAGATTAAATATTTCAATAATTTGCACAATCTTTTGGGGAAAGATAAAACATTTTTATGCAAAGATATATGTTACGACCCTTGCAATTATCTTTTCCTCTCCAATGTAATGACTCAACATCATATGACTGTTTAAAGAGGCTGGTTCAGGTCGACACCGAGGTGCAATCAGCTTCATGTCTTGTCAATACTTTATTGATATGTTGGTGGGGAATAATTTAGCTGTAGTGATTTAGTTTTTCTCCCTGATTCTAATTTGTGTCATTGATAATTACTTCAAAGTTTCCAGACACAAAATGTTCAATTTGCTTGGTAGAGACCTTGTGATTGGTTTGATAGGAAAACATCTGTGATTATAAAGAAATTGATCCGGCTCTGGCAGAACTTGGCTCCTGACTCAGATGTACAACAAGAACAAATATCTTGCTCTAAAAGTGTAAATGTAGTTAAATTACCTTTTTCTCCTTTTCTGCAATATTTTATGCTTACAACACCAAGTCCCTCAAAGCAAAACATCTTCAACCAGCATAATGAGACAAGTATTTGAGCTGATTAAAATTCTTTTGCAATAACTGTCTAAAACAAGCAACAGAAACTCTAAATGACCAATAAAATCATTTGATGTTAAAGATGTGTTTATTTAAAACATTTATGTGTTTTTAAATTGTGCTATTTTAATCTATCTTAATAACTTAAACTCCTTCAACCTGAAATAAATGCCCAAAAATAGTGTTTCAATTTCCTACTTACGTCAACAAGTTGATAGTTTGAATTGTTGTCTGTTTATTGCTTTGGTACTCAGATAGTTTCAGAAAAAAAGACCTTTATAAAAATATTTAATCAAAATAAGTTTCAACTTAGATCCCAAAGTTGTCATGACCCTGGAGTATCGGTCTGGGATAAGAAATAGCACTTAATTTTATCCACATTTTGTAAAATTACAGTCTTATTCTAAATTATATCACATTATTCTTTTTACTCGCAGTTCTAAGTACTCCTTTATGGAAGTGTGAAAACAATTTTTGCAGTGTTTTGAAAACGTATGCACTGACTGAGTTTTCATCTGAACTTTATACCTGCTGGAGGGCATTGCTGGCCTGCTGCAGACTGCACACCTGTCTGCAGCTCCCCTCATCAACATGCCGGAGATTTAAGGTTCTGCAGGTTGATTACGCCTCACCTGATGAGCAACCTTGTTGATAGAGTCACACTCCCTGTGTTTTCATTTCCATTATTATTCCCAGAGTTTCCATTAAGTGTTTTTAGTGGGTCCCAGGTCAAAGTTGCCACACCAATTCTGGACTGTATCTACAAACGTTCATATGATGGACCTCCTTCAGAACTTTCTTCACACCATTGTCGTACACTGCAGCTTCACCCACTCCAGTCACCATTTGCCTGCTCTCCAACCTTCTGTTCGGCTGTTTTTTACAAGACTCACTTTCTCTGTCTCCAGCAGAACATCCTCTGGAATACAAATCCTCATTGAGATCTCCATCCATGCTCCACCACCAGATCATCATTCAGTTCTGTCCTTCCATCATGAGCCAGAATGTCATCCTCATTTCAGTCCCTCTTCTTTATTTTGTCTTCATCATTATTATTCCTTTCTCTGTCAAACTGCTATTCTCCTTTTTCAGAAACTGCAGAACAACAGACTCAGAAACTTACAGCTGAAGTGGAGTAGTCAAGAACATTACTTATGTTACCCTGCAACCTGGGATGGCTGAGGGTAATGTATTAGATGGACTTCACTCAACGTGTGATGCTGTGGCATGGACAAGATGAGACACACACGTTGAGCTTCTTTTACCATCAACCAGAAGATTTATTCTTTTTGTGTATAATAAACACAATTATACAACATACTTCAGGCTCCCCCTTCCGCTTCAGCTAGCTTCTATATTAACTCGCACGCACGTGTAACAGTCCGCTAGCATTAGCTCCCTCTTAGCCCTCAGAACCAGTCCGGTCCCCCATACAAAATAGCAACCACCAAACGAACCTTGTGACTCATCAATTGCCACTCGATACCACAAACCGCTTCACTCTTCTAAGAAAGTTCACACATTTATACTGACCTGTGGCATGGAAAAGATGAGACAGACACGTTGAGCTTCTTTTACCATCAACCAGAAGATTTATTCTTCTTGTGTGCTCAATCTTTCCCATACCACCAACGCAGCAGCGCCTCTAGCGGTTGTGCGTGAAATTGCACAGACTACATTAAAGACACAAAAAAACCAAAAATTTATGTTGGGTGCCTATTTTCTTAATTACTGATTTTCACCCCTCTACACTTACATTTTGCCTGAGAAAATCAAACTCATTTTTATTCAGTATATTTTCCAGACAGCATGTCTTGCTTATGAGAATTCCTTCCATTTTTGTCTTTTCCCTGTTATACACTTTGATGCTCCTGACCTTAAGATGTCGGTGGTGAGCACCAGAAGGAAGGACTCAAACCTTCACCCGCTTCACAGTCCTGCCATCACCCTGTCAGATCCTGAACCCTACAACGAATCAAAGGTAGATTTGACTTGATGGGCCAAGGTTTCATCATCATTCCTGCCAAAACTCTGTCAAAGAAATGTTTTTTATCAAATGAAGATTTTAAAAAATAATCAGTAATGCCAAGTCTTAAAAGTATTTTCTAACCAGCACCACCGGCATCCTATTCTACTGTTGACATCTGTATGAGCCGTCAAATTCATTCCACATGGAAGCCATGTATTGTTTAATAAAAGTTTAAATATGTATCAAATAAAAAAAAGTTATATATATACAACATAAATTTAAAAAATGCCCATTTTTTAATAAGAATTCTTATGGGTAATGTGGTATTTGTGGTTTTGCTGAAAACAATAATAAAAAGCTTTCAAATTAAATGATGGATTTTTAAAAATTTGAATACAAAATAACACTAGATAGAAATTCAGGCTTGATGCAAATGAGAAGAAAAAAATAGTACTGGTTTTAACCTCACTCTGGTATGAAACTTTTTTTGTTGATGTTGCTGTTGGTAAATGGAGCTTTGAATTTGAATTACGAAACTGGTTTCTGCACAGTCCATTCTGATCCTCATGACTATTTCAAAACAGCCTAATACTATAAAATCACACTGGATATTTCTCTTATTTCGATAGCTAGATGGTGGGGAAATGATTGATCCATTGTGTGTGACAAATTTGATTCTTGGCTGCTTGAAGAACAGAAACAGTTTGAAATGATTTTGTGACAGTAGTCTGAAAAGAATAAGGCTGTTAGTTTTTTGATATTGCAATATTTTCTATGAGCAATTGTAAATTAATAACACTGAGAATATTTTGAATTAAATATATGTTAATATGAAGCATAGACAGTTATTTTAGCGTGACCACGAATTGTTTGGTACTGTTCAGGTACCAGAAAACCATAATATGCTTGTCTATGTAAATCACATAGTTTGCCTCAACTTTTTTTTTGCCCAATCTAAGTTGAATTGCGCTGTTTTATGTGTGTACGACTCTTAATGATATATCCTATTATATACCCAAAAAATAACTCTGAAACCTGACACCCAAGTTGATTTCTTGAAAAAAGTGACATACTTTTGCCCATACTTCCCTTTGAATAGACATTCAAATAACCAATATTTGAATGTCTGCAACTAGCACAGCTTTTCTTCTCAAGTACAAGTGGTGGCATGTTGCATCCCTGCAACATACCACCCTGAGTGGTGAGCCACAACCGTATTAAAAACCACTGAGCAATGTGTAAATTTTCTTGATAAGCACAGCTTACAAATCTGTTAAAAAAGAATCAATTGTGTGTTACGTTTTCAAACAACAAAAGATATAAACAAAAATACTGAACTACTGTTTTTAACGCTTTTGTCCATTATTGAATGTGTCATAAAAACAAAGCACTTAACAAAGCAGAGAGACTCACTGACTACATTGTCAGAAAAGGCATTTGAGGATGATTTTCAAAAGAGCAACAGATGTTCTGATGGCTCACATGAAAAACATTTAACAGGGGAAAGACATATCTTTAACAGGAGTGAGCAGCCTCAAATAAAGCTATTTATGGACACACTACATCCATAAGTCAAAGCAAATAGCTTTCAATTTCTTGAATTTCCTTTTACTTACAAATGTTTCATCAAGCCCTTCACTGGGCTCCACTGTTGCAAGTAAATGAGCAGATGAGTTGTAGGCTGTTGATTTATTAACATTTCTACTGTACTTGCAAAAACAATGTGTAACAAAGTTCTATGTAAGAGGGTCTCCTCTCTACCCTTTCTGGTACTTTTATTTGGTGTTTGACCCAAGTGACTAAACAAAACATAGTTGACTCAAATCTTCCTTCCTGCCTGTTGGGGGTCAGCTCTAATTAAAACTCAGATTTACTTGAGATAGAGGCAGCCTAAACTTGAACTTTCTGATTAAATGTCCATATTTCCACCTTAGGAACTATGGTTCTTCATAACTGGGGTAACTGGAATTACCCCAGTTATGACAATAACTGGGGTAATTTATTTCCAATTACCCCAGTTATGACAATAACTGGGGTAATTCCTGGGCAATGGACAATGATGTTCCATGTATTAGAGAAATCATTTATTATCTGCATTTCTGTCAGGTAAAAAGCAGGAGACTGAGCTGTGAAATGCTTTGTTCAGATCTATCAGAGGTAACAGCTGCTGGAGCTGAAAGGGCCTGTTCTACTGTGAAAGACTGAACAATTGAACAACTTCAAAGCAACTGATGAACTCTGCAACCTTTGCTAGTGAGAGAAAATTCTGAGATTATTTGTTATTCAGAAACCCAGACGTCTTTGCAGCACTGGAACCCAGGCACTTTTATCCAGTTGAATTCTCCCCTCTGCAACTTGGAGTATCACAAATTGAAATCACGGGCAAACTGCCAAAGCTGGGATTGTGTTTATATTTACGAGACTTGTTCCACTAATACACCCGTATAATAGTTGGTTGAGGCTCTTTGCTTGAATGACTGCATCAATGTGCTGTGGCATGGCGGGATTGGCCCATGGCATTGCTCAGGTGTCAGCGTCTTTTTTCAGTTTTATTAGAAAATAAAAGTTTTATATACTGTATATGAACTTAAAGCAGTTAGAAAACCTCCCATTTACAGCTCTACAGCCCCAAATTTTGGCTTTGGGATTGTCTAGCCTGTTGCTATTAAGTAATTCAATGAAAGGTTGACTTTTTAAGTCTTGTTTTTGCACCTGCATATTCTACCAACAGCGAGAGTTATGCTTTGACAAATCACTGCACTAAAATGTTAAAGAATCCCAGCACTACAGCTGCATTTTAATAAATTTGGATATTATCAAGAGCCTAAATTAAAATGTTTAACTCATGTATTTAAGGCACTGTGATATTTGGGGTGCAGTATCATCTAATTGTATTGATTTACTGTTTTTATAAAATCCACAGTCAATCCAACTAAAACACAGTTACCTTTCCAATGTGTTTTTAATTAATCAGCATTAAATTGAGAATTTCTAGAGAAAAGTAGGTCCAATGTGAAAAAAAAACAAATAAGTTTCTGATGACTTAAATATAAAAAATATTAAAACCTCTTAGAATGAGGTCGGTGAAAAAGTCAGTTTCCATCAACCGAGGAATCTCTGAAGGTTACCCGGACTATTTTATGTAGGCCAGGAAAAGTGGTCGGATTTATTTCCAAAGCTGAGTGGCAGATACAGTACAACGCTTCATCGCGCTCAGAGCACTTTACTGTGGGACCGGGCATGTGGCCTTGATTTAGGTGAATGAGCACATCCAATTTATATTCAAGCAATCAGCAATCGCTCACAGAGACACATGCAGCCTCACAGTTGGACTGACTGTTTCTGTTGCCAGCAGTGCTCATTCTGCTGCTCAGGCAAGTGAAAGAAAAAAAAGAGACAGAGATACCCCCAGACACAGAGAGGGTCTACACCTACACCTGGCTGTTCTCTCCACACCAGCAGTCAGAGATTCACTGATCCTACAAGCAGCTGTGTGCTGCTCTGCTCTGCTCTGTCAGAGAGGCCTGGAGTGACAGGCCCCCAGACACCAGACCTCCTCCAGGCTCCACGAGCCCCGGTGCGCTGGCAGTGTCGACCAGGTGCAGAGTCTTCCATCGAGGGACTTCAAAGGAGCAGGACAGAGGCAGGAGCAAAAAAAACCCAGCAAGGTACACATGGAAGGCAGGCTGAAGAGATAAAGACAGGAAACAAACAAATTAAACATTTTAAACCATTATTTGATTTATCATTTGCCTTGATATATTATAGCAACAGCAATAGTTGCTATAATCACATCACAGTGATTATTTTTGAAGATGTGCACAAAACTAGAGCCACATTGATTGGGCAGTAAGTTTTCAGCCTGATCAGACAGAGATATCTCCCTTTTCCATGCCAGCAAAATTTACATATTATGTGAGACATGTGCACAGCAGCACACACAGACACACACACTTAGCAGCATGTTGTTTGAGTATGTTGGGGATTGTTCTGACATTTTGGTTAATTTGCACATCTGAACTGTGTGCACACAGAGACACAACAGAGCAGCTGCACTCGTTTCAAAATATTCACAGTAAAACCTCCCAAATCAATAACTCACAGGCAAGATGTTCAAACACAAACAATGCCTGCTTTCCAACTGCTGTAACGTTATACAACCTCATTTGAAGCAGGCATGTTCTGAGTCAGACAAAGAACATTGGACTGAATGTGCAGCTGGCTAACTTTATTTTATAAGTGTTAAGGTGAAAAAAATCCTTTCAAAGGGGGATTTAGAGGGAGATCAAAGGACAATGCATTAAGTAATGGCAGCATTCAATGTGCAGACAGAAAAACTGGTGGACACAGAGACTGACTCGATCAGATGAGCAGCAGGGGGAAATATTTAAGTCTTCAAGAATATCCTGGTCGGATTATTTGCTAAACTGTAAAACATACCATGTTTTACACATATGCTTATTATTTGTTATAATTAGCTGTAAATTAATAGTCAAGGCCCATGCATTTTCTGCAGCAGAAACAATAGACAGTGATGGGTATTTTTTGAACCTTCATAAAAGAACCACAGACAACGTAGTAAGTTTTATGGCCACGCTTTTGCAAAAGGAGAACGCATCAGCACAGAGGCTCCTGCGAGCCCTTCCACCAAGCGTTCTGCCCTTCCTTAGCTGCAGCGGACCTTTTATTCAGTCAGGAAGAGTGAGAACAGATAAACAAGATCCTTTGTCTCTGAGTGTTTCTCAACAGGAAGATAAGAGACATGATTGGGCCGTGGAAAGACGGGTTGTTAACAGGCCAGCCTTGCCGTCTCTGGGCTGGGAAGTAACACCTCGATGATTTCCTGGGTCAACAGCAACCTTTGTCTGCACACAGGTCGTCTGGCTCAGGAGAGGGAATAATCAAATCACCAATATACATATAAAAATGATAATAATCTAAAAATCCCTAACAGACAGTTAAGAGCTTTGTGAATTAATTTAATGTTTGTCTCTATACACATGCACAATGAGGTTAAAAGCCAAATAACAAGGGATACTCCTAAAACTTGTCCCTGGTCCAAAGCCGCGAAATTCAGTGAAGGAGATCTGAAGGCATCATCGGTTCCTGTAGTTAATTCTGGGCCTGCCATGATGCTACCTCCCAGTGTGACAAACAAAAACAATTTTTAAAAAGAGACTTCCAGGAGGCATCTTGCACAAATCCAGCAGATCCTATTCTCTTTTGCAAAGAAAGCTTTTATCTTATAACCTTATGTCATCCTACATCACCAAAAGAAATCACATTTTAACAAGTACAACTACAATTTTATTTCTGATGTAATTATTCATAATAAAACTAGAATTAGACAGAAATATCAGCATGCCAACTCAAACTGCTAATGCTTTGGAGGAGTGTTTCCTCCAAGGCTTCATTTAAACCAAATCTCATTGTCGTGGATAAGATACTTTTGTGTTTCCACTGACATTCTTGAAGAATCCTCTTTGGTGATGAGCTCCAGGTCTTTGAGGTGGGAAGGCTCTCTTGTCACCTCACCAATCTATTGCTTATTTTAATGTTAATACAGTGTTCATTGTTCCAGATTTTGTGTTCTGATGCAACAAACAATAAAACTGAAAGTAAGATGAAAATAATGAATGTATTCTTAACCTCTGTCCATATCTAGCCACATTTTACGTTTCAGACTTTTACAAAATAGCTTCCTTTACATGAGATTTGACAGCAAAACCAGGGAATCTTATTGAAACATTTCAGACAAAGTTAAAGTATTTAATCTAAAACACTGAATGTGATTCATTTGAAAACAGAGCTTCATCACTTGATTTCAATAGAAGAACCAGAACACTGATTATTTTCCTTCTCATTAACTTCCACTGCTCTTACCTTTGAGACATAACAGTCCCATCTCTGAAATTACATTGTTGAAGTAGATTGGATAAAAGCAAACAAGAAATACACAATAAGGCTGATAAAAGTAATTAGGATACATTTTACTTTAATACAACTGCATAAGTGGTTATGTTGAATTCATTATTATGTGAAAGGAAGAAAAGATGAACATCAAATCTCCTGCATATTTTGGACGTTCTTCCTGTACTGCTGGTGATGTCCGTACAGCATGAAAGAAAGCACAGTGCACTTGGTTTTTAACAATCTAGCACACGTCACTGTGTCAGCAGGGGATGTCGGCTACAATGCTGTAGTTTCACAGTACACTGATGAGTGTCTGACGCGTTGTAAAATACTGTCATGGGTTTTCTCACTACCTTAACAACCGTCAGCGCTGATAGTTTGCACATCCAGATAACAAGACTATCAGGAGGGTTTTTTTTATTATTCTCATGCAGAAGTCTTCTTGAAATGGAAATATTTCTGAAAATGTGTGCTATTCATCCTGGGCCTTGAAAAGTTCAGGTGGAGTTTTGATAAAACTTTGCTCCAAAGAAGTGACAGTCTAATCTGCATTGTCACATCAACGTACAGCCCAGAGCTGCTCCATTAACTATGATAACAGGAAAGAACATGCCTTTTTCCCCTTGTTTCTTGCTATAGCAGGCAGAAGCTGTTGCTAATGCAATCTGAACTCTCCTAGGGCAACAGCATGACATTTTCTGAACCTCAGTAAAGCTGTGCTTTGTATTTCTACCTCTAAGAATTTAACATTTCTACTGTGGAGTTTTATGGTTTCAAGAAAAAGGCTGGTATTTACATAGAAATCATCTAATTTATCACAATGCAAGTTACTTTCTCTACCCAGAGAGCTCACTAGAAACTTTCATGACTTCAATAAAACTCATAATTCCACTAACTCTCAAGAGGGAATGACCCAGCTGTTTTTTGATCATTTGTTGTTTCCACGGAAACCTTGCAAATAGGAAACACTAACTAAAACTGGGAATTGATTTTGCAGGAACCAATGCCATTATAGAATACAGTGGACACTGCAGTCAGTGTCAGTGGAGTTTGGTTGTCTGGTCAGCCTGTGTTTTGTGGCTCTAGAGAAAACTTCTGACCCTCAGTTTGCTGAAGGACTGAAATATATTTAAACCTATTCCCACTGAGGATTCACCTTCACCAGCATCGCCCTTTACCTTTGATTTTGTTTGTGGTGTTCATGAACAGGATCCTAAGGCTTAGTGGTGGACAGGAGGGTGTCTGATTTAATAGCCCTGGGGGTTCATTTCTTCCTTCTGCAGATAATGTGTTTTTTTAGTGTCTTCCAGCCATTACCTTTAGCCAGCAATGGAGCCGTTCACAGCTCAGTGTGCAGATGCCGAAATGAGATTTGACTCTTCTGATCTATGGTCTTTAACTGGAAACGGGTGGATTGGTCCCTCTGGGCTGGTGTCAGTTCCTGCCTCAAGCAGAGAAGTTCATGTATCTTAGTGTCTTGTTCACAAGTGTTGGTAGAATGCAGCAGAATATAGACAGGCTCATGGATGCAGTACTGTATGATTTGCTCCAATTAGTCACAGCGACTAATCTGACCACATAAAAACTCTCTATTGTCTAGTCTGTCATGTTTCAACCTTTACTCGTGGTCTTTGGTTATAGATCAAAGCCTAGATGACAAAATGAGCAAGCTACTTAAATCAGCTGCCTCCAGCTTCTGGATGCCCCCTGCTTGTTTCTTTTTTGAGGTTTTCTGGACAAGATCCACTGAAAGGAGACTCTGAATTTTCTGCAGGCATTATACAGTGGCTTCAATATTGTGATTTCATCTATTTGCCTGTCCTTGATTTTCTGCTTTTGTTTAGCACATGATCATTGTGAAGCATCCAGTTCAGAAGATTATTTCACCAGCTGAAAGATATGCATCGACTCTCTTAAATGTAACCATAAAAATATGTCAAGGAATGTTCCCTAAAGTTTTCTTCCATATTGACAAAAAAGAAACTAAGTTCTTGGTTCACCACATCCCAAAGGTGCTCTGTTGTTTTGTGCACTGGTGTTTGTGGAGGTCAGTAAAATGAACTCATTGCCATATTTAAGGATATAGTTATCAACAATCCTCAAGCATTATGTCATCTTGGGTTGGCAATGTTAGTACTAAGGGATTTGACATTAGCTAAGAAAACTTAAAACAATATTTCTGACAGTAAAACCATTACTGTGTTTAAAACAAATTACAGCAGACATTTACATGTCAGTATTCAGTTTTATTCAGTGAGTCAAACCTTATTAGATTTTGCCTAAGTACATCTAAAGATAGATGTGAATTATTCTAATGAATCACAACATGCTAAAAATTTGTAGTGCTGGTAGTAAAAGTACATCTGAAGTGGAAACGCCGGGATCAAGTCTCTCTCTTGCTCTCTTTAAAATCTTGTCTTCAAACATGGCTTAAATATTTTTTTTTATGCCTGGCTATTTCCCCCTGCTTCTTCTCTTTCTCTTTCTTTCTACCCTTTCTTCTTTCTTACCTAAATCTATTCCTCCAAGCTACTTTTCCTGTTTCCTCCAGCTCAAGAATGTTCTCTCTTCCTCTCTTCCTGCCTTTAGTTCTTTGCTTATCTTCCCCCTCTGCCTCTCCAGTGTGTCTCTCTCTCAATCCTCCCTTCTTTTTAGTCTTAAGCAGAAATCCTGGCTCCAATCTTATCTTCAGTCTGCATGTAGCAGCATCAACCATGACCAAAACACAGTAAGGACTTACATTTCCTCGGCTGGTTGCCATATTATCTGCCTCTCCTGTCTGAGGGCTTCAGAAGGGTCATGTACCTGCCAGCCAATGGTTGCAGAGTTGCAGACAGGAGAACGAATAGAAGCAAAGCATCTGCCTTAGTTTGCCTTGAGCTGTTAGATTAGAAAAAAAGATATAATCTGCCCAGGCATTTAAGCAGTATGTGTAAATGCATATGTCCAGGGAAGTTCTATATTAAGTGCCAACAAGGTTTTAAATGTAGATTCTACACAAGGTTTCAAGGATAAAACACACAAAGCCATATAACAGCCAAAGCTCCTGGGAATTATGTTGTCATGTTATGTTTCTAGGAAGCCGAACTATTTGCTGTTGTGTCAAGGAAGCCTCAGGTTACTGCTTCACCTGGACGGAATGTCTTGCTTATGTAAGCAAGTTCTGTATTTAATGATAAAACTAGTTTGGTTTATTACATTTAAGCATTTTCATTTTCTAATTCCAACAAGAGGCTTGATTTTCTTCTAACCTGAAAGGTAAAATCTGAGGTACAAGAAGAGGCCAAGAATAATAACCTGCAGGAACCGAGTTTGGCTCTCCGAGGTTAAGCAGAATATTTTAAATGTGCTTATATGTGATAGGAACCTTGTCCTTCAAGTTAAACTATTCAGTTTTCTGCAACAGTCAAACTAAGGTTATTTTTTTAAAGGTTTTATTGGCTCTGGTGGCCCCCATTTGACAGTGAATTGACAGGAAATAGGATAATGAGAGAAGGGGAAGACATGCAGCAAAGTTTGCCAGGCCGGGAATCAAACCTGCGACGGCCGTGTTGGGGTCTAAGGCCTCCATATGTGGGTTGTGCTTAACCCCTGCGCCACCACAGCACCCCTAAGGTTTCTATTTAATAACATAAAGCATTCAGTTGTTTGTTGTATGGTGCAGCTAAAATCGTATATCTGTTAAGAAAAGACCAACATTTTGGGATGCAGAAATTCCTCTTGTAAAAAAAATAAATGATTAAACGATGAAGGAAAAAAAAAATAATTGTGGTTTACTGGAAACCTACCAGCGCATTCAGCTGGCAATTCACTCAAACAGAGCACGGCAAATGTTTTGGCTGTGAAAACTTGAAGGAATAAGGGTCTTTGACTGAGCAGTCACTGAGCATTAGCTCGTCCTGGAGGCTGAACTTAACAGCAAGTCTGATTTGGACCCGCTCCAAAAGGGGAACAGATGAATACAGGAACCTCAAGCATCTAAAAATTATTCCCAAGGATGAACCAGATTTGTGCAGCTTCACGAATCTCTTCTCGATATCTTGGCTGATTTCTTTTGACTTCCCCTTCATGTCAAACAAGGAAAGCAGTATGTTTGAGGTGTGGCATTAAAATACATCTGGCAAAGACGCCAGTTAATGTATCAGAAGTTTCCAAAGTCATAACATCGTCATCTGGGCTTTCCGTCATTGTTTAAGAGATAGTAATCTGTCTGTATGTAAACTTATGTTTTTGAAGACATCAATACATAAAATGTTCTTCCTGACATTTTTGTGGCGTTGAGCAAATAGAAATAATTTTGGCAATTCCAATTGACCGGAAATAAAAGAAATTTGCTCTGATTTAACTTCAAACAGTGAGAAAAAAAAAAGATGTATTTTCAACTGTATTTACTTATGTAAATCATAATTTATTACAGGAAAAATGCTCAAATTTGTGTCAAATTATCAGGTGCATAACTGACATCATTTTTTAGCAACAAGGCCACTAATGTTTGGGGGTGAAGTTCATAGCTGTAGAAGGTCTTAGAACACTTTCAAATATTTGGCTAAGTGAAATAAACCATGCACATATAATACTCCGTAATGTGCTGGCAAGCTTTCAAAAACAGCTATGTGAAATAAAGGCCAATGGTTCAGATGTGGCCTTCAGGCCTGGACATGACTGCATTAAGTACTTTTTTTTTCTTAATGTGTTCTGTCCGTCTGTGTGGCACTCAGAATTATTGCATTAAATACTTACATAGGAACCCCTGAGGAAATGGGAAATAAATGTAAGAGGCAGTACAGCAGAAACGCTCTGTCTGTGTGGAACAAGAACTTGGAACAGAACATTTCCTCATAGTTACTATCCAGTGGTAGACTTATGCAATGCAAAAGCCAAAAACTCCATTGTAATGATAAATAAATGAATGTGACTGAAACACAGCATAATTCTCTTCCTAAACCGAACCAAGAGGATTTGATGCATAAAAATGAATAAATTTCACGACGACTTTCATCCATGTGAGTTTTCTTTTTAAAGTCAGACTTAACCCTCATCCTTGTCAAAAATGTTACTATTTTTTTTTTTATTGAGTAAAATGGGATCTAAGTAACTGAATAATGTGTCCTTATGTATTCAAACAGAATAAAACCCAGAATTAAAGAATGACATATCACAAGATATTCACCAGGGTTTCAAGTTTCTACATCCAGACATTTCTTACGACATTCCCTGTAAGCTGTTTATGAAGATAAGCCAACAGACAGCGTTTAATTTTACTGTGCAGGTGTGTTCGGGCACAGACATCTTGTCTACATGTGCACTGGTAATAATACTACTGACAGCTGGTTTGATACAGCCCAGATCTTCACCAACATGACAGAGATCAGCGTTAGTAAATATGTTGAAAACTCTGAAAATGAAAATACTGTATTATAAAACTCAATGGAAAGCAGACAACACTGTGACGGACTGGAGATCTGTCCATCCATCTCTATCATATTAGGATAGATAAATGAGTTTTGTTGTTTAAAAGTTCTCATTTTCTGTGTGTTTTTACCCGCTGACAGTAACAGCAGCTGGAGAGTAGATAGAGTCAAAGTGGATGTTAAGATAACCTGTTATATTAAACACTAATGATCTGAGACTTGTTCCATCCCAAGACTCAATGTTCTGTGAAACATATTTGTCCACTTAAAGATTTGCAAGGTTTTGCTTTGTTGTCACTCTTATATCTTTCATCTTATATCTTCATGCAGAGATGCCCGGGTGGACACAGAAATCCAATTTTATATGATAAATAGGGAACAGTTCTATCTAAACCAACCTTTTCTTCTGTGTGAAAAAGTAGTCACAACCTTTCCCTCTACCCTGGTTTCATCACAATTAACTGTCATTGTCAAAATTTTTTACAAAGTTGAATTCAACTCCAGACCTGATTAGTGCCTGATATGCAAATTGAAGAAATATTTTATATTGAAGGAAATCTGAGAATTTGATTGTGGTACCTTTGAATCATAAAAAGCTCATTCATGTTTCAAAAATCCTCAAATGTGGCTAAATTGAACCACCTCTTTCAGAAAGAGCGGGTCAATGCCTTCTGCTTTGATGAAAAAGATTTATTTTTTTTATTGTTTCCTCATTTCTGAGGAAAAACAGAGATTTTAAGTCTCCTAAGTGAGAATTTTTAAAAACTGGCGAATAATATAGATGTGAAATCTAATTACAGATGGCGACAAAGAAAAGACTCAGTAAAAGTAGTACTGTTTCTATAATTTTTGACACCATCTGTCTCACTTTGTGGTGAATATATTTTCATTAGTCTTTAAGAGACTAAAGAAGTCAATGTAATATCTAAGAGGAAAAGCTAAACAGTGTGAAAATCACAGCATCACTTATTTAAAATGAATCTTTAGCAATGCTCAGGATCTTCTTTTGAAATTCGATGTTTATAACAACATTGTTGTCACTTACTAACATAGTGTAGGTATTGCAGTGTTTTGGATCTGAATTCCAGAGTTTATGAGGGAAAAAAAGATTTATAACACAGTACAAATAAAAGAAGGAAAGAAAAAAGTCTGTCAATAAAATTAAATATCTAAAGAATTGTAGCTGGGGACTGAAATTACTCAAAACCGCTGAGAAATCCCACAACACATAATCTATCATCAGTGCTATTGGCTTCCGATGAAATTTGTCTGCTGCTGGAGATTAAAGTGGTTGTTCCTGGAGTAGAGTGGAAACACTGGGAATAGTTTTAAAATATATATTTTTTTAATTATAAAAGTTAATTTTGCCAAAACTGAAGTGTTTTTCAAATGACAAGCTGGCTTTCTGTGTCTTGGGTTTTATATCTGTCATTTATTTTAAAAAAAACTAACCACTTGAAAATATTTTGCAAAATATTTTTTCAGAAGGCTTTCTGCTGTTTATATTTCAAAAACAAGCTTCAAATTCTCCAGGTGATTCGTTCTTGAAAATTTCTAATTTCTCTGTGATAATACATTTAAAAACAGATAGATGTGGTGTTCATGTTAAATGGGAAGTTATTTGTTTGTGCTCTAATTCGTTATTGATTGATTGATCCAAGTTGCCAACTGGACAAATATCTCTATGTCCATGTGATTAAAAGTCAATCAAGTGATGAAATCAATAGGTTTTTCCTCCCATGTTTTCCCAATAAATCAATCTAAATAGTTGAAAACAGGGAAAATTTTTCCCACGTGCAGCACATCCAGAACCATAAACAAAAGTTACTTATTCTGTTAATAATTAATTTCCATACCCTACATATCCTTTTAAAGCCTCAAGTCATACTGTCTAGAAACAACATTAAGGAAACAACTCCTTAATTTGATGGAGTCTTAACAAAATGTGTAATTTAGTAAAGTCCTTAAATCCTAAGCTGGAATACAAAAATGCTTTCTAATATTCATGTATTTTATAAATGAAGGCCAGAACTTTTTTTTTCAAAAGTTAATTTGCATTTGAATCTAATTCCTCATATAAGCACTTAAATATTTCTTGACAATGAACATGGGTTAAAACTAATAGACTGACAGACTTGATTTAACAGTCATTTAAAAACAAATAATGTGAATTATTTGTTTGCATTGTAATTGTTGTTTTTTTGAAAACATAACATGAAAAAGGTTTTCTTGGTGGAAAACAGGAAAACAGCTTGAGTTTTGGCCTTTCATCATCGTACACCTAAGGCAATTTCACTTTTAGTGATGATGATGATAATCTACGCACCTTTGCATAAGAAATCAACATGAAATAAACCTTTTGGCATTTCACCAGGCTAACAAACCTGCATTTCCATGTTTGTAACCACTGGATTCAGTCATCCGGAGGGACCGCAGGGCAGAGTGGCTGCTTCTCAACATCTCAGGAAGTTAGTTGAGGTGCTTCAGACATGGTTCAAGAGACCGTATGAAACCCTGCACTCTGAAAACAAAGACATGTTGTGGGGATGTTGAAGGTACTTAGAGGTACATCTCAGAACTCTGTCTGCAGAAGTTAAGATCCCCTAAGAAACTTTCATGGACTGGATAACTGATGCTGCAATAGTCCAGCATGGAGCATGGGTATAAAAATATACATAAACCAGTGTTTCATATAATTACACTGGAAGCTAAGGTAAGACCATTCAGAAAGTCATAACTGACTTGTGAATTTATGATCCTGAAGTCCTTGAAACTACAGCTTGTTAAAAATGAAATCTCCTCCAGAAACTTTGCTTGGGATGCTGCTTCATTCTCTGCTTTCTCTCACTTGTTGGGGAAACTCGACATTATGCACTTGAATTATCAAAAAGTAGATTCCTAAAGAGTAAATATGACTCATATGTTTAGATGACGTCTAGTAGCTGTTATAAATCCCAGCTAAGATGTTTGAAGCATGTTGACACTGGATGACTATCCCACAGAGGAGCTTTTGAAGGGTAAGAAAAAGAATTGTTTTGGCTGCTTAAAGTTCATTTAAATACATCTGAGAGGGAAGGGAAACCAATGTGAACAACAGGGAGTTGGAGCTGTGTTTATTAGAATTTAATCCCTGCGGTGATCTTGACTTTAAGTACGCTTTATCCTCAGTTTCACCTGGTTTATGTAAACTGCATGGCAACAAATTAGTATTAATGGATATTCTGTTGTTGTCAGTGATAACACACATTTACATTGTTCCAGCTTTTACTGAATGAGGTTATTTCTGGCCTTTGTATTACAGTCGTGTTGACAACTTTCCAAATATTTAATCATTCTAAATATTTAATGAGGATGGATTTTTCATCTGGAAGACAGTCACTGCGACAATTTATTACAGACTAATTTATATGCATCGGATTCATTTGCATGTGAAGGAATCATGCTGAGATGCCTCAATCACTCAGTGACAAGACTGAAAAAAAATTAAGTAAATATGTCTCCTCGTTGTCACTCTGAGTCACTGGAACAATCTTATAGAAAAGATTGTTCTTTTCTATAAGAACAATCTTATAGAATTGTTCTATAAGATTGTTATAGAACAAAAAACATTAAAAACAAGTGTTTTTAATCTTGCAGCGTCTGTAGTGCAGATGTTTGTGACTATCAGCCCAAAAATCCCAACTTGGTCAGAGCAGTGAGACAAACATGGCATCCTTCATATTAAGTTAAGAAAGTGTTATAAATTTTTGCATGTGCCAACAATCCCTAACAATCAATAAATGTGTTTATCATGAGTGTAGAATGACTCATGAATTTCACATAGAGTGGCTCACAAAAGCATGAATATTCCTAAATCGGTTTCACATCACGCCTAAGCTTTTCCAAATAAGAAGGGGAAAGTGTGGCATTCTCAGCCCCTAATACATTGGATACATTTTTGCTGCAGCTGCAGATGCATGACTCTAGCAGCTTCACACACATAGAATCAGATTTTGTACACATTTCAATTACAGAATAGCTCAAACTCAGTCAGAGTATCTCTGAACAGCTATTCTCAAGCAGCACCACAGATTCTCGCTTAGATCTGTGTGCAGGTCATTCTTGCACAGGAAGTGTTTTGATCCAAAGCAATCCATTGTAACGCTTGTTGTATGTCTGGGATTTTTAAACCATCGGAAGGTGAATCCCAACCCAGTCTTGTGTTTTTTTGCAGCCTTAGAGAGTTTGTTTACTAATGTTCTCCAGCAAACCACTGAGCCCTTCTGACAACAGATGGATTTCTGCTCAGATGAAAATTTGCACAGATGAACTCCATTTATTCTGAAGGCAATTGGCTTAACTAGGTCTTGTTCAGTGTAACAAAAAAAGGGGCTGATTATAAATGCACAGCAAACTTTTCATATTTGTATTTGTAAAAAAAAAGAAAGAAAGTCATTGGTCCAGTACTATTTCAATTATCAGTTATGAACTGCTTTGTGTTGGTCTTTCACATAAATCAAAATAAAACAGTACACTAAAGTCTGATGCTACACTACCAAATATTTGAGAATTTAAGCGGTAATAATACTTTTGCAGGGCATTAAAGATAGAAAGCCTCTTTCCAGATGAATGTGTCATGAGAATTTCTGAAATATTCTATGTGAAATGCATCTATCAGACAGAAAAATAAATCCACAGTGAACTGAAGGATGATTTATTGGCTGATATGCATTTCAGGCTGCAATATGTCAGAATCATGTCTGTTAGTTATTGGTGGAATAACACAGTCTGAAGATGCTGGCTATCAGCACCGAAACACATGGCAAAGGAATGCGTCTGACTCGACAGCACCGGGTGCCACGACACATGGGCAATACATTTTCCTGTTTGACTGTATAAGAACATAATTATGGCACCCACGCAGTGACAATATTGCTTCCCAGTTTTGTATGCAACCCAAACATTGTGAGACTCTGCTTTATAAATAATAAACAAAACTGGAAGAAGAAAAAACAAAGAGAAAAGGGAAGCCATATTTGCTCTGGAAATGATGAATAATTGAATCTGGGAGGCATGCGTGCAATTGTAGGCATAGACGTGGTTGCACTCACATACAAAAAGGCAAAGCGCACATACATGCATTTACACACCAGGGGAAATAGTCCACTGGGTCTCCAGTGCCATCTAGAGCTGGCTAGCAGAAATGGCCATAAAATGGTAATGTTATAATTATGATACATAGGGGTTTTGTAGTTTTAATGTCAGAACAAAAAGAATTTGGGTTTTGTATAATTATCCTATTTTACTCACACCACTCTTGGAGATCCATTCGCCATCAAGCAGCAATTGCATGATTATGAATAATTGATTTGTCAATGATCAGCTGTTTCCTTGCCGTCGGCTGAGTGGAGCTGCAGCTGTCCATGACCCAGAAATAAAGAAGGCCCTGACACAAATGTAATGACTGAATATCTATTTTCAGCTGTACGTGATTAAGGCTTGTCAGGGGGAAATTAAGACATATTTTGCATTCTGCAGTGTCACACTGAGTGCCCAAGCTTTTTATTAAACTTCAGCAGTAGCTAGGAAGCTGTAAGAAGGCTTGCTGAGGGCCGCCACGCACCAGTCCCCCATGTCTGGCAGCTGTGTGCCCTCACATATGTTCTTCACATTAATGAGTAGATATGTCATTCTTCCGGCTGGCTGCTCCTGACAAAGCGTTAAGCCATGCATGAAGTTTTATCAGCTTGTCGACACCAGCAGAATGATTATCCCTCACTGCGCTGGCATTTGACTTTTTCTGCAGTTTTTGGACTTTCTTTAGCACCAGTTAATACTGACTGGAGGAATTTTCACCATTTTCTCCCAAATGTCCCCAAAAGAAGAGAGAAAATAAGAAAAATGATACATTGACTTGGATTCAGTCTGTCAGTCATATCTTATGTTTTATTGATTTAAAAAGGACATTTCAGTTTTAGTTGACTGGGATATTTCACTGTTGCTGTTTACTAATTTAATATCCACTTAGCAGCCACTATATTAGGATTTAATGACTCTGCTGCCATCATTACTACAGTGACCAGACAAAATTGTTTATATTTATCACTGTCCAATTTTGCTGAGCCTTAAAAAGACTTACAGAAATGGAATCAAAAGAGCCACATTCAATTTTGCTAGAATTTTGTTGACTTATCAACAAGCCATGTCAAAGCAAAGAGTAAACATGCTAGCACTTCAGCAAAGTCCTCCACATGAAAACATCATGAGCTGGTATAAAATGTGTGTTTCCTGAAGACTGAATGAAAGAAAGCTGCATAGAGTGTGAAATATCGTAACATGTTTCAGGTTTTATCTTTCTGCCAACCAGTACGCTGAAGGAACTGATTGGCTCCCTGCAATATATAAAATCAAGAAACCCAGTTACAGATCTTTACAATTTCCCCTTTTTGATGTTTACGCTACTTTTCTGTTATCTTGCTCAAGGTAGGCTTCTGCAACTTTCTAAAGATGCAATGCTACCTTGATTCTGGTGAATTTATTCAGACACAAGTCACACATGCCTTGTGTTGTGATAAGACTTTAGATCACAGATAGCTTTTACACCTTCAGTTGCAGCAGCGTGTGTGATCTTTCTCATTTTTTGCTCTAGAGGACACTTAGCTGTAAACTTAGCTGACCACCTATTGCTGGTGCTCCGATAGCTCTGAAGCATTCACATGCACACTTGCTACAGCATGTGATTTGTTTCACAGAATTCCAAGTAATGTTTGCTGACACAGAAGGAGATTGCGTTTAGTCAGAATGGGTTTCTAAAGCATAGCCAAGCTCATGCGACTACATCATTCAGTGGCACAACAGATTGTCATGTATTATGCTGGTTTCTAGGGTGTGCATTTTTCCAGAGATTTCAAAGGATTAGTTGAATGTTTTCACTTCAGAAGTATGAAGATGTTAGATTTTCATTAGGATTTTATTCATCCATGTGTTGTTTATACCCCTTCGAAAGCATTGTAATGGACCAAAAATCTGTCCAGGGTGGACAATGAACACTGGAGTAAGACACTAGCAAAACTGGACATGCTCATTGGGAGTCGTACAAGTGCGATGACAAATGCAACGCATTTCCGTCAAAACAGTATTTCCGTCCCCGAATCAAAGTTGTGTAACCCCACCTTCAATGTATCATACCATTCTCCTATAGAACTAACACTGAAGGTGGACAAGATTGATTGCATGGGCCATTTTTTACTATGGAAACAGTCAAAATAGTATACAGACTTGGGCCATACCACTCAGTGGAAACAAGCCAAAAGTTGCCCTTAGAGAGTTCATTGTTATTTTTCCTCTGTGTCTGTTTTTGCCCTGTGACGGCCTGGCGACCTGTCCAGAGTGTACCCTCCATCTCACATAATGACCTGTGGAGATAGGTGCGCCCCCATGACCTTACACACATAAGCAGTATGGATGGATGGATGGTTGGATATTGACAGGGTCGTACCGTTGTTAGCACTGTTGCCTGCCAAAATAAATAACCAGGGTTCAAAGCCTGTGTCAATTTCCAGCTCTTCAAAAATATGAATGTTGGGTCACTGGGTCATGGTAAATTGCACATAGGTGAAAGAGTATCCATGCATGGTTGCATGTTTCTGTGTGTCACTGTGGCAGACTGGGGACCTGCAAGGTGTATCTTGTCTCTCCCTGTAACCCTGTAAACCCTGTGTGGTTAGGATTTTTTTTTTTATCTATCACATCCTGTTTCTTTACATCACAAATCATTAAATTATTTTCTTTAAAATCACTGAAAATATTGCATATTTTCAAACAAGACACTGACAACCAGAAACATTGTTAATAAAATTTTAACAAGTGTCTGTCAAATAAATGTTTAAATTATTTAGCAAGTTATATGCTTAAGTTCAATTAAAAAATGGCTTGTACTTCCTAGAAATCGAGGTTTGCATAATGCACCAAGAGAAATTCCTGGAACTTGCAGAGGCAGTCATCTTATCTGACAGCCACAATTCCCCTCGGTTGCCAGCATAGGGATGCAAAACATATGCAGCTGTTGTTTATTCTGCCACCGTAGCCACAAATGTTGTGTTTCCCACTAGCAGCACTTTAGATGCCACTACTAGAACCTGGGCTTGGAGCATGGCACTGCTCCACAGGATTTACAGCCGTTACCACAAAGTGCTTCTGCCTGCACTTTCGGGTCGGGGTCATTTCATCCTTCCTCGAAGATCAAATAAAGTCAGCACGAAGAAAGAAAGGTAGAAAAAAAAGATTCTGTTAAAAAGTTAGTCACTTATGCACTATGATGAACACTTCACTATCCTTTGATCTCTTTTCTTGTGCAGCGGAGTTGAAGCGGAGGACAAAAACAGCTGATTCTGAGAAGCAAAGAGATGGAAGAGAAACTTTTAATTGGCTGCTCTGAGTACAGCTGTGTTTTGTTTCCCCTCACCTCAAATTCCATTTGTCAGAAATGCATAACACTGGAATGGAGAGGCAAGCACCTGCAACTAATGCTTACAGCAAACACTGGTGGCAGGGTTTACAGAGGGGCGGTCACCTTCCAGAGTCAGCCATGCAATTTCCTTCGCAAGCAAAGTACCCAATACAATACTAGAGCTGTTATTCCAAATCTATGTAAATAACTGGGGATGTGTAGTTACTAAATGTTTAACGGAGGCTATATCTGACCCTAAACGTCTGTGCAGGCAGTGTTCCAATGTAAAATTTACTTTGACATGTTTTATTCATTTTTCTTGAATCTGGAGAGGGGAAGATGGGAGGTGATGCCAGGAATCAAAAATGATTCAAATACACAGCAGCGTTGCCTCATCTTACTAATCATCATTCAGACGGGATGGATTTGCCTCTCAACTCTGTATCCTAAGTTTTAGTCTCAAATCTTTTTACAGTGGAGACACTACCCCCTGCTGAACTGCAGCTGAATACCCCCCTGAGTTCCTAACAATAGGCTCATGAATACTGGAATAGTGCTTTATTTTTCTCTGCCTGGCTCAGTTCTACTCACTGTCATAAAAGAAATGAAATCCACTCGAAAAGAAGGCCTTTTGGATCATTTGCATGCAAGCGTGGCCTAGTAATGGAATGAAATATGACACACCAATTTAATTACTGCCTCTGAATTGTCTCGCCTCGCAGTATAAATATTGATTCTCCTTGGATCCTCTTCCTCTATCCCTTTGCTCTTTTTGCTACTGCTTCCATCTTTCGCATATAGTATTCCAATCTTCCCTTCCCTGTGCCTGTGACGCTTGGAACAGCTGCCTCCTCTTCAAATTTCCCACTTACTCTGTCCAACTCACATTTCTTGGTGCCAGCTGCCCACTCCTCAGCCTGTCAGTTCCTTATTCTGCGAGTGTCTGGTGGATGATTTGTTATGGGGGGGAAGACTAGCAAAGGAGCCACGAATATGAGATTCAGCCCTGGGTGATCGTAGGCTCTACAGTGATGATAGCAGCGCTCTATATGCACGCCTGCACTCTCACCGTTAATGGGCCCTGAAATTACACACAATTTCCATAGCAATAGGCTTTATAAAAGGTAAATAGCTCCTTAGGGGAGCCAGCCACACCTTTACAGTATTGGACAGTGCAGGGAGAGGGATGATGGGCAGCAGGTACAGAAGTACAGGAGAAGGAAAGCAGCTAATTTTCCCAAAGGGCATCTCTTGAGTGTATCAATAAACTCTCTTGCCCCAGTGTTGCTCTAGGAGGGTGTGATGGGTCATCCTTGTGGCAAACCTGAGCTCTCAGCGGGACGGATACCTGCCCTGAGACGTGGTACTGACTCTGAATTCATTGGCTGAGTTGTGGCTGTACGCCCAGCCAGCAGCTACCACAGAGCAGCAGAAGAAAGAAGTAAGAAGCGCTGTTCAAGCCTAACCATGAGAGAGGATGTAATGAATTAAACACACCAAGCTAAAGATGCCCTTTTACACATTCAAATGGAGAATATGGGAGTGTTGCTCTCTGCTTGCAGAACCTTTTACTCCAAAGCCTTTTATGAGTCAAAGGAAGAAAAAACACACACCCCACATCCTTAAGAGCTTTGGAGTTTTGTACACAACAGATATTTCTTTGAAAGGACTAAGTGTTTGTCATGTTTTTTCAGAGCTTTTACCAGACTGGAGTGTCCAAACAAGACAAACCTTGTCAAAAGGTTTTTCAATTTAAGAAGCAAAATGAATATCCACGTTATTTGATTTCTATATTATTCATAATAAATATTTCCTGCTTTGTCGCCTTACCTAAGATATAAAGACCTTAAGATATAAGCCTAAGATAGTTTTTTCCTTTAGCATGTTACAACCACCAACATTGATGTATTTCATGGACATGTTTGTTACAAACTAATAGAAATTCGAACATAACAAAGACGGAAGTGAAATAATATTTTGTTCTCCATATTTGTTTACAAATAATCGGGAAAGAATGGCTTTCCTTTGCATACAGCCTTGTTCACTCTGATACATTTTAAAAAATAGGTGTAAACATTTGCTCACAGAAGTTGCCTAACTGGTTAATAGAATCTGGATGTAATTTAATTTTAGTTCTGGGAAGAACTAGATGTTTGTTAGAGACCACAAGTGAACAAAAAGAACTTTATGAAGACCAAGAAATATAGTAGACATTTCAGGTTGAAGCGGTGGAAAAGTTTAAAGGAGGGTCATAAAACAACATCCTAAACTTTACGCTTTTTCCAGGGAACTGTTCATTCTGCCATTGTAAATTGAAACAGCAATTTACACTGCACTGCTGCCGATCTAGAAAGAAATGTCCGCCCACCAAAGCTGAGAGGTTGAACAATGTAAGTATTAATCGGAGAGGCAAGCAAGACGTCCACAGTAACTGTGAAGGAGCTGCAAAGTTACCCTACAGGGAAGTTATTGGTCAAGACTGTTCTAAACCTTGCCTTCATGACAGCGTGCCATATAGAAAACCCTGTTGAAAAATATGCAAGTTTGCTTTATGGAACATCTAAAACAGTCTCTGCTCAGAATAACTGAGCATACAAAACATTGTGTCTGTAACAAATCTCCCTGAAGAGAGCGTGTGAAATATGGTGATGGTGACAGTCTTATACACACACAACAATCAGAATTAGTCAAAGGATCGATGGAGCAAATGCAGCAGAGGCTGGCATTCCCACTGGGCAGCCCCAAACATTTTGCCAGAGCTGCAATGGAGTGGCTCTGACAGTACAGCCATATTCATGTGGTTGTTTGAATAAACCAACCAAAACTTTAAATTATGGTCACACTGACATTTTCCTGTCAGTAGAGACGAACCTTAACCTCATATATGGTGTTTTTTTTATGGCGAAATACAGATGGACATACTACAGATAATTTTTTATTAAAAGCTGTTCTTTTTATCTATTTTAAAATTATAAACTATTTTATGTCAGTCTATGAATGAAAAATAATGTGATAAAATACATTCAGATTTGCAGTTGTCACATGGTAAGAAACAGTTTAAAAGTATTGCATATTTTTGCAAGGCACTGCAAATTAGTACCTAACTGTATCCTTCAGGCAATTAAAAACACACAGCTTTCAACTTACGTGTAAAGCATTTCTGGCTCTCAGGCATAGAGATGTTATACGGGCTATTAGAGCTCCTGTCTTTTTCTACCCACTCACTCCTCCTCTCACAGGGTCATGAAAACATCCATTTTCTAATGGTTCACTCATGTGAATCACCGCAATCTACCCTAAAAGAACCAGCGACAGTGGTGACCAGGCCGATGTATCGTTAACACTGGTCTAGCTTCAACAAAAGGATAAAAAAGAAAGGCAAAGATAACCTGCTGGAAGATCCAAGAAAATAAAATGCATTTGGAGAAAAACACTGCAGAAGAGCTACAATCACTAAGGAAAGGTGCCAGAATATTGACTGAAAATCACAAAATATGTAGTGATAGAAATTTGGTTTGTGCGTTTAAACATTTTAGTCTGCAGAGATTGTTTACAGGAATGATAAATTAACAGCAGCCGGATCTCATCTTGGCCCCAAGGTCTTACGCAGGAATTTTGCTTTTCTGATCTTTTCAATTAGAAAAGCAATTGAAAAGTGAATTCCATTTTTGCTGATGCGTTTTTTGAAATTTACAAACAAAATGAATTAGATAATCATAAAATGGAAGTAAAATTTTACATGTCAAGTCTGATCAATTATAGTTATATTTGTAGACCAATAAAGAAGTACACACATTAACAGCAGGGAAATGCAGTATGTTTCATAAAGCTGCAATGGCGCTACCCTCACATTCACTGAACATACCACTCAGTGAATATTGTCAAAACTTACGAAAACTCTGGACCTTATTTTGCTGCTTTACCTATCACATTATCCACAGTATCACTATAATCATAATTGATAATAAACCACAAATGTTTGTTTCAACGAGATGTGTGGTACTTACCAGTGGAAATAAATAATCTTTTCTCACAGATTCAGGATTTAGGTTTGTGCTGTGCCAAAGTACTAGGAGATGTTAATTAGTTGACCCACTGCATGGAAGGACATTAACTGCTGTGATTTATTTGGTTATGAAGGACTACGAACACATACATATCACATTGGGTTTCATAACTCTTTCAGTGTCTATTTTTCCCCAGGCATATTTTCCCCATATATTCTGTATCTGCCCTCTGAGTCCTGATCTCATGATATCTGCCTCTCCATGTGATGTTGAAATCAATACCTCTTGTCTAGTTTTCTTAAAGAGACCTTTGTTCCTCAATCTGCTGGAATCCATACATCAGTTAGACTCATGTATGACATTCATTAATATTGTTTACTTCAGGCCCAAGAGAGGGACTAGTGCTAACTGCATAAAAGCATTTTTATCTGGTTTCAGAGACATCAATGTTGAAAAAGTAAAAAAAAGACAATCTAAATATACATTGGTCTATGCATTGACAATTGTAAATAAGTCATTTTATCTGGGAGATGAACATTAGGAGGTGAAAACAAGTGATGTAGTTGTTTCATTTATATCACTTCTAAATCATTATCTCTATTGGCTTAGAGATATTAGCCAATATCTCTAATGGAACAAATGGAACAAATACATTGTGTTCCATATGGCATCAAATATTGTCATAATCTTATCTGAAAACCAAAAAAAAGCCCTGTGTTGTACTGTATGGTTGTTAACATGTATAGGTACAATTCACTACTAAATTGGGTTATGTCTTCTGATACGGCTCATTTGTCAAGTTAAAAGTATCTTTTGAAATTATCGGTTTGAAGTACTGTTCTAATCTAAGTAATTGATTGTGGTATTTTTATTACCCGCCAGTAGAAAATCACCATAATTAACAGAAATAATTATTTAAATCAACATTCTGTGTGTAATTAATCTACATAATGTGCTTCATTTAGTGAATAGAGAAATAAGTGGAAATTTCAATAATGTTACATTCTATTGCGATCCACCTGCATATTCCCACTTAAAGAAGAGGAGAAAGGATTATCCTTCCACTACCTTTCTACTTATCTGACATTGAGATGCTGGAGTAGGAAGTAAGCCCAGGAGGAAAACCCTGACACCCGTCTCCCCATTCCTTCTCACCAGAAGGGATAAATGCTCTTTCCAGCAGAACCTGGATCTGCCCTTGGCTCCCTCCTCCCAGAAGGTCATGCCTCCAGAGGGACGTGCATCCAAAGGGTCATGCTCAGGAAGGCATCCTAATAAGGTGCCCGAAATACCTCAACTAATTCCTTCCGATGCAGAAGAGCAGAAGCTCTACTCTGAGCTCTTTCTATCTCTAGGAGTCCAGCTTTAGGGGACAGCTTATTTCAGCTGCTTTTACCTAGGATCTTTTACTTTCTAGCATGACATTTCTTTTGACCACAGGTGACGGTTGAAATGTGGCAGGACTGGTAAATCAAGAGCTTTTCTTTTTAACTTAGCTCTTTGTTCACCACAACACACTAAAAGGGGCGACAGAGTGGTCACTCCATTTATGCAGGCCAGTCATGTCTTGTCCTAAACAGTCACCCTGCTCTCCAAAACAACTCCACTTTGAGATCCTGTTGTTGTAAAAAAGACAAAGAATAGTAGCTCTGGTGATTTTACCACCCTATATACCCTATAGTGTATATACGTTGTGCTGATACTGTTATGTTCCAAAAATACATTTTCTGCTTAGTTTTTGCTTTACGGACAAATTCATTTGGCATTTAGAGACAGCAGTATTCTGAGTTTTGTGTATCTCAACAGTCAGCTTGCAAGGATCTTGTTGGATCTCTCAGGTAATTACTTGGATTGTAGATTTTTGTGGTAAAAAAACATTCTTTTTGAACTGTCCCTTTCCTGTGGCGTTTGAGTCAAACGATCTGTTAGAGATGCTGTTATTCTCACAACTCTTCTCAGTAAGATGTACCTTCAAATTTTTAAGATGAAGAGCCTGGTGACATTTGAGAATTGAGCTCAGGAGGAAGCCAATCATAGTTTCATCAGTGTGCAACTGTATCAATAACACTTCTGCATATACGGAAGCCCAGATGGAAATTGCTTGTTATAGACACCACCCTGCTCCACAGAGCTTATTAATTTTTGTTTGTGAAAGAACCGTTGTAATGTGAGAATGCATTTGGATTTTGCATGAAATCTTTTGTGACTCCACTCTGCTATGTGAACAGGAGTCTTATAAAGCCCCTGGCTAGCCATTAGTCAGACCATGAAATGTTTGGTTCTTTTTACAATTGTTGGTCTCTTTTTTGTTAGTAATTACTGAATGGAAAACTATGGCAATTATGCTGTCTAAGTAGAAACATGTCATTGTGTAGGATTCCTCTCTCTACTCCCCTCCCCTTTGAGGAGTCCCAGTATATTAAAAGCTAGGGATTTGTTCTCTCAAATAATACAAAAATCCACCTGGATTAAATTATTAAACAGGTGGGATTGTTTAAATGTTAATAGTGAATGAGAAGGTGAACGCATTCATCATTGTGTTACTGGTCTCAGAAGAGCTTTTGGAGCAAGGAGCAAACATTTTGACTTCATAAACTGAAACTAATTTAATTCCATTGCATTCTTACTGTGAGACACTGAAACCTCCAACCTTGATGAATATTTAATGATTCCATTCAGATATATTGGTGAACTTGGTGCACTACAACTGGCTCTGCCAGTCACACATTACTGAAAAAAAAAATTTTTTAATGTTTTTTTGTGGCCTACAGAGGGAGAAATGGTGTTTTGGTATAAAATATTGGACAGCAGCGATCATAGTGTTGTTCCAGACTTCTAATCTCTGGCATTGTAGATATTTATCAAAAATTTTAAGATGTCTTTATTGTTTTAAAAAACTGGTCATTCATTTGTGAGCTGGACTGAGGGAAAAAATGGCTTGTTGGACTGTAATGGCTGCAGACGCCTGTTCAGGTGTTTATCCAGTGAGTGTCACCACCTTCTTTTGGACAATGTTCCTCCATTGTGGAAAATCCTATACAGAACTGCCATCCTGAAGATTAAATCCTATGGGCATTGTGATTGGGTCCGAGTCAAAAAAGTTTTGTTAAAGCTGATGCATGAATGTTAGACCACAGCTTTGTATTACCTGCCAACATTTTGTACAAGCACCTGAACTTGTTCCCGTTTCTTTGAGGAGTCACTAAGTTGACACCCAGTTTATCTGAATTCAGCCAATTCACATTCTGCAGCAGGTTTTCTTCACACCTGGACAACCTAACCCTCTATCTCCATTCCTTATAAAATGCGTGGGCAGTGGGCAGAAAATATACTTTGGCTTGCAAGTCCGAAAGCTTGTCTGGGGCATAATGAAGCAGGGAAAATCCTTAAGCCTCCCTGTTACCAGTCCTGAGCATTTCTCTGTATCTCAGCCATATGTTGTCCTACACAGTCCAATGTTAAGTCAGCTGTTACATCTTCCCAGGCCTGCAAATCTCCTTAATGCTTTAAGCAGGCAGCTGGAATAAGCCAAGGGTAGAGGCCAAGATGAAACTTTGCAACAATTTAAAATGTTGCAATCATTTATTTAGCTCAAACTAAAAAAATAAAGCTTTATGACCAATAAATAAAAAAGGTAATCATAGCTAATATCAATAGTTATTACATAATGTCTGCAGCACGAACATGCATTTGCTCTGCCAGGGACTAGAGTCAGAAAATTCACCAATGCGCTGAACATTTCAGAAATTTAGAGAGGAGCTGTGAAGATAATCATAACGACTGTAATAGTAGACTAATCTAATTTTAGCAATTTCATTTTGTTAAATTACAAAATTTCACTTTAATAAGGTATTATTACGGGAGGGGTCACAGCAGGTGAGTCTCCATGGATACAGCCAGAACCACAGAGCTGAATGAAACACAGACTGAAAAATAACTCCCATGCTCACAACACAGTGACAAGACCTCAAAATATTTTCCACATCAACTGGCAAGTATTTGTCTGGTAGAGAAAACAGGAATCATATTAGTCAACCCAGTAATATGTGTTTATATAACTGGCAGATAGGTAGAGAGTGAAATTTGTCTTAACAGTCATGCTGCCCATTTACTAACATATAAGGAAATTTGCTCTCATTTCATTCAGTTTAACCATGTGTGACTTTAAAAGGACCCAGTGACAAGAAAAGCTATGGCTGCACACATTATTTTGGACACATATCACAGCTGAGACTAGGAGGCAGAGTTCCTGTCTTATCCATTTTCTTTATTTTTTTAATAAGACCAGACTGCCAAAACTACCCAGACTGCCTGTCTGCACCTCAAACATCCATGTTAAATAATTCAAAAATCAACACAAGCAAACTGAGCAATGCAAACCTAAAAATGAAGATTTCAATTTCCGTGGATTAAAAATATAAGACTGTTGAGATGAAATGTTCAGTGTTGCTGAACAACACTACTGCTACATTTTTCTTTGAGACAGAGCAGGAGGATTGTGTTAGTATCAAGAAGGCAAGTCACTGGCAGGCTGTGTACTGAATATGTCTGAGGTTGTAGTGAATCTGTTATTAAAATATCCAGGAATCTGAGGTATAAAGTGGTTGCAGGCAGAAAACCAATAGCGAAACAAGGTTTGAATGTTTATGCAAATGATTAAAAAAGGGATTTAACACATAAAGCTCATTGTAACCGAAACCAGGCCCTGTATTAGCCACAAATTATTTGCTTGTGACCTTACACTCTGAACTTACTTTTCTGTGACGATTAAAAGGTTATTTATTATTTGGCATTAAAGAGAACAAAATCAATTGTTTGTCAATTGATGGACATTTTTAATGCAAAAGATAAATCTTCCTCATGCCTCATGTTGGTGTTCCACATGGATGTGAGCTAGACACACATGTTTTGCTCATATACAGTAGCTTCATTAGGGAATTATAGCTGAGAGATACAATGTCTTAACAATGACGATAGCATAGAGATAATACTCAGCTACATAGGAATGATGGGTAAAAAGGAAATTTGATCTGGATCTGACTGGGATGTATTTGAATAAATTGGAGTTTTCTATCCATAAATGATTGTTTTCTACAAAACCGGACATTGGACCAGTTTGTCTTTAAAAGTTGCATGTATATAACATTTGTAACTATATGAATATACTAAGTTAAATAAAATAAAAATGTTAGTAATAGCTAATAATTATTAGCTAATAATTATTAGCTATTACGGATCCAATACATTTTTTTGTAAAATGACTGTGAATTACTTAATCTAAGGTCATATAAAAATATATATTAAAACTTTTACACGCATTTTAACTTATATCACCAACACCTTTCAAAATGCCCTTGTTGGACTCCTACACTCTGTTTCCCTGGCTAATGGTGTTCAGGAGATCTTCAGGAGATTATGTTCTATTTTTATAATAATAACAATTAAATTATTTTATTATCTAAGAACTGCAACAAGATCACACATTTCATGAAGTTCACATTTGATCAGGTTCTCATGACAAATCTGTTGCCAGAAGCAGCAAACTCCCATAGCAGCTGAGTTCTGACACTCACACAGACAGAAATTGCATCATAAAAAAACAGGAACATCCTCCAATCAGAACTGAGGCCTTATTTTTTAATGATTTAGTGACTAAAACAGTTATTCAGTTTAATATATAAAGTGGCACAAACTTTAACTTTGGCATGTGGCTATGTGATGCTATGTGAAGAACTCTGGTTCTTCCTATAGGAATCAAAAGTATGAAAGATAACAGTTACCAACTTCCACATAGCCCATAGAAAATTCATGCAGTGTGTAAATCTGTGCAGACAAAATAAACACAACAACAAAAAACTAAAGTGAAATCTGGGACTATTTTCTGAGCTGTCAGATGACTTAGAATAACTTAAGAGTTTTGCTTACCTCTCAGGGAAACCCCACGAGAGGCACCGAAGTAAGTGTCAAGCTTGTGCAGGAGAGCTGGCAATATGGAAAACCACATAAGCTGAATTAGCTTTTTCTTTTACAAGTCTGCAAACTATGGTGTCTTCCCCTCTTCGCTGAACTTTTTCGGTTCACAAATTAACTTTGTTAGTTTAAGATGCGTCAACAGTTTTACTAAAGCAGCATGACTAAAGCCGATCTGGGGGACGCAGTGAACCGGTACTGGAAAGCAGTCTGCTGCAATGCACCATGAAATCAGATGTACGTTCCCGACAGTATCTAACCTTGTAGCTTTAACTCACCTCAGAATAGAGAGCTGTATGCAAACAATAATCCAGACACACTATATTATTACAGGAGTAGTTTAGGAGCATGCCATTTATCAGTATTGTCATTTGTACACAAGCCTAATCATTGTAAAGTTTGAGGGCCACAGAATTACAGGGCACAAGCAACATCAATCTGTCACTGTCTCTGAACCTTTGCTCCTTTGGCAGAGATTCAGGCAGTGAATTAATCAAAGGAACTGTTATTGCCAAATTACTGACATGAGTTCAAAGATAAATGTCTGCAGACTGACGCCAGCTGACAGTCCAAAGAGTGATTAATTTCACTTTAGTTTCATGATTGGCAGACTCAGAGGGTGGAGCATCATCATCATCAGGCCACACGTAATCATGTGTTGCTCCTTTTAAAAGAAGCAGCTATTTGTGGAACACTTTACGAGAGGATTTCAGTCGACCCACAGTGGTCAGTGGCAAAAGCCGTTTCTCAAAACCCTCAATTTGAACCGGTGACAGGATGGACATATATGTGGTCACAGTCCTGTCAAATGCAATAAGGGAGGAAAACAGAGAAAAGCCCAAGGTTTCCCTTTTTGCAACCACAGCCTCATAAACCTCCAGCAGGCAATAACACAGTTATATTTTCATATCACAGAAAGACCTTCTGCAGCTTTACCTCAGAGATATTCTTGGATATTAGTGCACTGCCAGATGCATTTGTGACCAGCTCACAAAATGTTAGTGTTGTAACTCACTTTCGATATAATATCGTGGCTTGGGAAGCTTAGTTTTTTACACAAGGCTCAAAGATATTCACACCACAATGTGTGAATAGTGAAAACAGCATTATTACATTTTTATTTGTGCTTCTTATCTGGTTTTAGTCAATAGACGCAAGCTGGATTAATCAAATCCATTATCTGGTTGTCATGTTTATCACATTTTAAAGTTGCAGCAGGGTCGTTTGTTGTCATAGAAACAGCTGCTGTGAAAAAAAGGTTAAATTGTTGGTGAACTTGATAGGATGCACGGAGTAAAGAGAGTCATCATTATGAGAGATAGCAGCAGCAGAAGCACAGAGGGGAGCGCTGCTTCTTTTGTTTGCTTAAAAAGAATGGCCTTCCAAATTAATGTGTAGAGGGGCTTACAAATTCTCTCCTGCTATTTGAAAAAGTATGGCGAACATGACAATATCAAGTGTAGGCAATATAATGCTCTCAGAGTGGGGATTTAGATGCATTCCTGCATAGCAATAAAACTCTATGACAGAATTGAATTTTCAAAGTACAGAAATGGTTTGTACCTGCAGCACAATGCAATCATCTTGTCTTCCCTCAGAAATGAGTCCTGTCTGGCCCAGCTGGAGTAAAGCGTCGCTGTGATGTCTTCTTACTTAAAGATTGCACATTAGCATTCCTACCGACCTGGGAAAGCTTTCAGGGCACCTCCAGCAGCGGTTACAATCTCTAAAATGTTAGCCTGTTTTTAACAAGTGTTTGCACTTCAGCGGTGTATTACAAAATCTGTGAAATGGAGAGCCATCTTTTCTCAAATGGAAACAATTACATTGCCTTGCAGTTTATTCGGAGTACAATGTATTTTTGAAAGCTATCTGCTTTTTGTAGATAGCTTAAGTGCCATTGACCTTTCTTATTATATATCACATTAAAAAGCCACATACCTGAGCATGTTTTATTGATGTATTATGTCACAGTATGCTGCATAATTGTGAAATGAAATAAATGTTATACATGCTTTACACTTTTAGAGAGACATTCTAAAAAGTGCGGAGTGCATTTTTAATTCAGCCCAACTGGACCAATGTTTGTTAGAGCCATCTATGTTTTTACTTGTATGTCGCTACCAGCTTTGCACATCTGGAGACTGAAATTGAAGTCATAAGCATACACCCAATTTTTATCTTTAATATCAGAAGTTTACATATAGAACAGTTTCTGTCTTCTTCAACAATTTAGGAAAAGCCAAGATGATAATGTCATAGTATTTGAAACTTCTAAGACATTCTTATTTGAAGGCAAACTTTTGGATGTATTTTAAGGCCACAGAAATTTGGTGAAAACTTGGAAATAATTTGCAGAGTCTTTAAACTGTTCTAACAATTATATCCAAGCACAGGATTGAAACTCTTCATTTTTGGTGAAATAACCTGCGGCCTGATTAAATTAATGTGGTAATATTTGGCCATAATGAAACTGTTAAATTTGGAGAAAAATGAGACGACTTTTCTCTTTTTTCTCCAAACTACCGGGTGTCCTAGTATGGCGGTGGCAGCATCATGTTGTGAGGATGTTTTACTGCTGGAAGAACTGGCACACTTCAAAAAATAGATGTCATCTTGAGGAGAGAACATTATGTGGAAATACTGAAGCAACATCTAAAGTCATCAGCCACAAAATTTTAATTTGGGTGCATATAAACTTCTGGTTTTAACTGTATTGTAAATATGGTACGATATAAAAAATATAAATTTATATATAAAAAATTGGAACATTTTATTATTCCCTAAATGTAAGCAGCAAATGTTTCTAATGCACCTCTTTAAGACTCCTTTTCTTAATCCAAAGCAAGGTGGTTATGTTCTTTCTTTTAGAAACATGCTTTTGTTTCCCCGAATCCTTATAAAACCTCCTTCATTTGATTGTGATGTTTCTCATCAGGGTCAAGACAATGTGTTTAAGGAAAACAAACAGCAGGGACTTCTTTCAACAGCTACACATACTCTATGCTCTATGCTCTGTTGCCTCTGTAGAAGAAGTGTCTGAAGTGACTGCTGAGTCACTTGGCAAATGCAAAACAAAGGGTGTGTAAGACATTTCTCTTCAACTCTGACAAAGGGTAAAACAACTGAATAAGACTCCAGATAACCAGAATTGAAATGAGCAGGGATCATTTCTTCTTTCAAGTTAATGTTCATGTCATAGAGTTTATATGTGCTGCTGCCTATGGCTTACAGAGGTAAGAGGTTGTATAAAATCAGATCTATGACATTAAAATAACCACATTTGAAGTATAGTTTTTAATCACTGAAACTTTTTGAATTCCAGTGGTAGTGACACCATTTTTTAACACTATGAATAATAAAAAGCATTCACGTATAATGCTTCTTATCACTTTTATCATGATTTTGCAGTAAAGAATAAAAGAGGAAAAGACATCTAAAAACAAACATAAGGAGCAATTCACTCAGATTTTTTCACTGTGTCTCTCAGTATTTCAGTAGTCGAGGCTGGTCTTGGTCTTGACTTGGTCTCGGACCCTAAAAGTCTTGATCTCGATACACTCTGGTCTTGATCTCGGGTTAGGTGATCTTGACTACAACACTGATGGCTCTATGTTATCTTCTTAAACAACTCCACTTCTACAGAATGGCAGTTCCGGCAACATGTGTTTTTCCCAGCCTTTTTGGAGAGAGATTAGACTGTGATTGCTGGCTGGTATGTCAGTGCAACATGTTTTCAATTTCAATATGGCTCTGAGTCTATTAATTCCAGCAGAAGTGAATGTGAACACAGATTCAGATCGATTCTCATGCCCCACAGTCTCTGAAGGAAATATTGAGCACATTGAACACGAACCCCACATTTCAGCATTCTGACATGAAATTAGTGTTTTACAGAACAACACTGTGGCAAAACCGGGCATCAAAAACAGTCTAGGTGAGTAAAAGGTACCTAAAGATAAGCCAGACTTAGACGTAGGCTGATATGGGATTATCAAGGAGTAATCTTGAATAAAAATGCTTCTAAAAACGATCACATGAGATGCTGGTAAAAACTATGGCTGCTTGAAAGGGAATCAAATAAAAGAGCATCTCAATGCAAAGCATGACACAGCAACACAGATTTTCACATTTCACATTTCTAAAGAAGCTCCATGAATGATCAGGGGTTGCTGAAACACTTGAAAGCTGAATGGGAAGAATAGCACTGTGCATCAAACTGATGGTTGAATTTGCTGTTGAGCTTATATGTCTATTAATTCAATAATTTAGGAGCAACAATTATTTTTGAATTGAAAGTATTTATTTTGTCAATAAATGGTTTTGATTAAATTTGATTAACTTCAACAGATTAAGAATAATAAATATCTTTGTGACTGAACTAGTGTATCTGTTTAATAGATTAGCAGCAAGAAGAGTTTTTGATGTTTATTTGTTGATATATGGTTTTCAAGTAAAATGCAATTAGCACAAAATTAATTTTGATTAACTAATTACAAATCTTGAAATTAACTTGATTTTTTAAATCTAGTTTCACCACTAATGTATATGTATATGTGCATATATTTTTGTTGTTGGCTTTCTGCAATCACCAGGATCATATGCCTTCCTTTCACTGATTTTGTAAGTTCAGCCCACAGGAATCAAGGAGCAATCTAACTCACTTTAACCTAAAATCCCAATATTTCTGACAAATTGGGTAAATTGTATAGCATGAGGAATTCTTTTATTAGGTTGCAGAGCTTTAAAAAAGTTTGAGGAAAACATGAGCTGTTTATGTGGAATCCAGAGCTTGATTATGCAGTGAAATGCAATTCTTTCAGAGGTAGACATGAGATGTGAAACGAACGGATCTGATCTGAACTGAGGAAAATGCGATTGCCGTGAGATAGGCAGGGGTGGTCGGAGGGGGGTTGTTTTTCAGCACAGCTCAGGAGATAAGGTGAGGAGAGCGAGATCTCACCAGAGGCGAGTGGTTTGCACTCCACTCAGCCGACAATGAACGGCTGATCTGTGTTTCCACACATAGACACGTTGTTTAAAGCCCCTTCGGTTGTTTACCTTCAAAGACTTTTCAAACTCAAGGGTCACAAAGGACCTTTTTGAAGCAATATCTCTTGTTGTTTCAACAGCAAGCCTGTGCACCAAAAAAATCCCAAAAAACTCTTAACTTGCATATTCCTCTGCATCCTAAATGCTCCAGAGATGGAAAATTAAACCTCTGCTTTGGAGGTTACACTCATACACATAGAAAATGCTGTAAACATTAAAATATGTGATATTTGTTTCTCCTGGTATTTGTTTCTCTTTGAAGATGTATTCGGTCTAATTTCTTCTCATTTTCTATTGTAACACCAAAACCCATAACTGATGAAAAATTGTGATAAAAAGCTACAAGACAAAATAGGAATTGCTTTAGATTGCTACCATGTACCATTTCAAACCCTGTATAGTTCACAGGAAGAAATATAACAGGAGATTCTGAGAAAAGCAATTGATAAAGGGATTATTTGGCAGCTCCCTATTGCTGAAACAATGCCATGATACGCAAACCCTCTTGCGTCCTCAAAACACACCAAACAAAGCAATGTTCAAAAGCACAGCCATACCTCCCCTTGCAGAGGAAACAAAAGTTTCCTGCAGAAGCCTCCCACCAGGACCTATATGGGAAGCTGACAAGGCTGACACCTCTGGGAATACTCCCTACAAACATATAGCTGCGAACAAGAGCACCGATCGTCAAAGTGGGCTTCGGCTTGACTAAAAATTACTTCCTATGGCAAAAACATGTCAGTCTGACGGCCCTAAGATGTCACACCTAAGTTTTAATGACCTAATAAAGTAGTCAGCAATCATTGGAAAAATGCAAGAGCGCTTATGAGCATGTTTATAGACAAAAGGATACTCCACCTGGGTGGGTACACGCCTGTCAGCTTTTGTTTCTATATTTCCTTTAGATCATAAAATCTGGGGCATATTTTTGCAGTGAATGCTATGATAAAAACTTTACTGCACAGTCTGGGAAGATTCAAACTGTAGACTAAAAAAATAAATAAGCTCAAAAGAAAACAGACTGAACCTAGTCATTCAGGGAGGATGCATGAGGAAGGCTGTTTTGAATTACTTTGTCCTGAAAATGTATTGTCCCCCTTTTTATTCTGTTTTTCCTTCTCTGCCACACTTACATGTTTCAGATCACCAACAAATTTACCACCTGACAAAACATAAATGGTTAGTACAAAACCTAAATGTCTGTTAATGCTGCCAATGATGATGCTGCTTTAGTTACGAGATTTATGGGGGAACTATTTTATAACATAGGGTTGGTTTGAAAAGCTTCTTTTCCCTTAAAACTCACAATTTGTATTTGAGTTACTATCACTACTTTTGTATGATTTCACTGGTTTCTGAACCGAAACATGAAAGTGTGCCTAAAAGCTAAAATCAGAACAAAATACCATCAACAGCATTGTAAGATATGACTTCACATAAAGGTAAACACGTTTCATAGAGAAGAGATCAGGCAAACAAAATTAAAGGGAGAAAGCTTAATAGTGGTAGATTATAATGGCATTACAGCCTTGTGAGACACAAGCACACACAGCGGGCTTGAGGTGGTTGTGGGATGCTGGGACTGAAAGTCAGCAGCTGACTCATACAGAAGCTAAGCAGAGGGGCGAGGATCTTAAGACTGTTTCTTAGCTGTGAGGAGAATAGAATCTACCTCCGAGCCATCCTCTGACGGGTTTTAACCTTTGTTGATCAGATCATTATCTGGCACCTGCTGGTAGCCATGGCTAACAGATCATTTTGAATCCATAGTGGTTGTACAACCTCATTACATGCCAGAGAATCTATGGGTTTGGTATTTTTTTCATTAGGTTCCTGCTAAGCAATTATTTCAGTGTCCCAACAATACCATAACCTTTATATTATTATGAGAAATTATTACATTAAGACAATGGGGATAAAAGAACACATTATTCTTGAAATATTAAGGTCATTTAGAGATGGATAATGCTGAGGCGTCTACACCCACTATCGGTCACGTTGGTGCAGACTCTAGGTTAGAGAGCAGGTTGTATTTCTCACCCAGTTACAAGATATGCCTGAGGTAATTAAATGTTACTCAGGCTGTGGTCATTAAGGAAAGGAGGGGGGTCTACCACCCCAGGGGAGCGTTCATGACAACGTGTGTTGAGGGTCACATTTTTCCTGTTTTAATTTCATGTCTACTCAAGATCTTTTTTTCCTCAGTGAAACCAATCTAACTTTGAGATTGAGACTATTTGATAATACTGAGTTTCTATCCATATGGCATTGGCATTTTATGTGATTGTGAAAGAAGATCAAATGTAATGGTTTATATATGTTGTCCAAGCATGGGCTGCCCCAGTTTACAGCACCATAGAAACAATGAATAAGATATTTGGCCATTGGAAGCACATTTGTAGAGTCATGCAAGTATCTATTAGCTTTTTTTTATAGACTATACTGCAAATCCTCACAGTGAAACTTATGGAGCTAAAACTGTCTCATAATTCACAAATGCACAGGACGATATCCACAAATGCACAGGACAAGATCCACAAATGCAAAAGATTCGTCCTGTGCATTTGTGAATTATGAGACAGTTTTAGCTCCAAAATGCCATGCTCTTTCACATTTGTTTATTATCTTCTCAGTTTCTTGCTTATATCCTCTGCTGCATAAAATCAACAAAACTGCTGAGAATGATGGGAAGCATGCTTTCATTCAATCAGATATCTATAGAGTGTGCCTTGAGGCTAAGCAGTGACATTGGGCAAATCCTGAACTACTTGTTCAATGATGTTGCTTACTGTTTAAAATTGGAAGTTGGATTTTCCAAGTTTGCAATAAAAAATAAAAATAAATAAAACGCCACAAAGAACACCCCCCAAATTCAGTCCAACAGTATGAAGTGAAAGAACAGTATAGGCCAGGGGTCTGCAGCTCCAGTCGTCGAACTCCACAGTCCTGCAACTTTGGAAGCGTTCCTGCTCCTTCACAGATGGTAGGATGCTTACATCAGACTCAGACTCATGCTTACATCCTACCACCTTGGATGTGGTGGTAGGATGTAACCACCACACCAGGTTTTTGCACATTAGCAAAAACCTGGTCATTATCCATTCATTGGATTCAGGTGTATTGGAGTGGGCATCTGACCAAAAGTTACATGAGTAGAGCATGTAACTATCGCTCAAGATCTGCTATCCTGCAACTTTAAGATGCCTCCCTTCTCCAACACACCTGAATCTAAAGGCTCATCAGCATATTTTAGCTCAGCAGAGGCTAATCATTTGATCCAGGTGTGCAGAAGTGGGAATGCATCTAAAAATTGCTGGATAGTAGCTCTTCAGCAGTTTATGGATAGAAATAGGTTGTTACTGGCTTGTGCTGCTAATAGTAGTGTTTTCTGACTTGCATTAGGATAATGCTCTCATCACAAATGCGACGTCATTTCCAGCTTTATTACCTGATATCCATAATAACTAAATGGAGCATAAAACCAATAGCAGTCACTTGAAATAACATTACTGAAACATTTAATTAGTCAGGTAAAACTTTTAACAAGCTGTTCTGTAACAGGAAAGCATTTTGAAACATTGTCATGATTGTTGATAAAATATTATGCATTACAATCTAGGTTAGTGAGAAAAATAACAATATTTACCAGCAAGACCAATGTTCTCCATCTTTATTTGAATAAAGAATTGCAAATTCTTTTCTGAAATAAAAAAAACTACAGCACTATTTCTTGAGCTGACATTGTTTCTGCTGATAATCCCAAAGTCATGCCTGCATTTGCAGCTGGAGAAAACTGTGTTGGCAGATGTATAAAATGCATTTACATTTACATGAATGTGCTGGTTGGTGGCTGGATTTCTGACCCACTGTGTTGAGCTTTTCATACACTGGTGGGAAACAGCAAAGTAGAAAAACAACAAAACAATGTAATTCTGCCGGAAGAATGCTGATTATAATGGAAATCTTAATGCAGAACCATAGGGACCAGCAGTCTCATGTTACAACTGTCTTTTGCAAAATGAAAATCTTAAATGCTACTATGAACTCATATGAAAAGTGCATTGAATCTAAAACATTGCATGTATGTATGGAAATTAAATCTAGATTTTGAATGCATAGATTTGCTTCTTACATGGATGGCATTAAATAATTTCTGGAGTGAGACTGCAGCAGCTTTCTAAGTTAGCTGCTGCAGCTCCTGTCCTCAGGCTGCAGTGACTGGGAAACACTTTTGTGATGACACAGCTTTGCCCTTATTAGCTTCTCTTATCTCCTATGGTTATTTCTCCCAAAGGGGGACGCTGTTTATTCCATCTTCTGGAAGCTCTATTTGCATTTGAGCATAATTTGCTATGCTTCATTTTTGTCAGAAAAGCTGTAAATACTGTTTAGTTCAGGAGGTGGTAATTGTAATAATAGCATTTCCTTTGTACTGCTTACTTCCTAATAGCTTTTGTTTTTATGGTACTGTCAGTCTCAGATAAAACAAAAGAATGCAATTTGTGCAATGGTATATATTTTGAGGAAGACTTTGATCCTTTACAAAACTTTCAAGTAAAAGCTTTCTGAATTGTCTCATAAAATGTGCACATCCTAACAATGTGAAGCCTAGTAATGTGTGAACTTCGGAGCCCTGGCAAGTGGCATGATTTTTCTCCAGCAGCTGTAGCGTGTAAAGAAGTCCTGTTCAATTTACATCTGTCTGTCAGACCAGCCTGCTGAGTTACCACGGTAGCAGGTCCTGCCCCGGGCAACGATGAAGGCTGTACTGCTAACGTGAGCTCAGAGGCTGACTACAGTGCTAATAAGGCTTATTTTTCTGGTTATCTTGAGCTTTGTGAGGCAGTTTAACTGCTTTTGTTTTACTTTGTACACCTGAACCCAACCGAATAGGCAGTGAGGATGCCTTGAATCATTAAGGAATGAAGGAATGTTCTAATAACAGCACTTAAGAACCAAACTAAGGTGAAAGTTTTAACCTTTGTCATGATTATTCCCTTATAAGCCCTGGAGAAAATATTGAACCCTGTATCAATTAAATGAATTAAACACAACCTTTTTTGTAACAGTATTGCTGGTTTATTTTATGTATACTACATGTCAATAAAAACAATCAAGGTGATCAAGAGGCATCTCAGTAAATTAGAATGTTATTTAAGAATGTATTTATTTCAGTAATCAAATCATAAGGTTTCTTCTGGAATATGAATAAATGTAACCATGAATAACAATGTTTATAAATTCTTTGTCCACTCCTAGATGCAGCACTCTGTTCAGTGACTTCAGGATGATGTGCCCTCACTTCAAGTTCATCATGTAAAAAAACAGCACTGCTGAGTTAAAGATTCAAAGAAAAAAGTTAACTCCACTCTCGAATGCGTTCACTTACATAACACTAACTTCAGAGAGAAGAGTGAAGCCAATGCAAGCTAAAAATCCAAGTTTTGCTGTCCTTTGATTGCTGAGGTTTCAATTACAGTTAAGAAATTATTAAAAATCTGTCTTCATTCAAACGAAACATTTCTTAATGATAAAACAATGTCAACTTAAATAAATTGGCTGTTTATATTGTATACATTTTATTGGGGTAAAATTGGTCTTTAAAATGTATTTGGATCCCTTGATAATCTATGGAAAAGCCTTAACTGGTTTAACAGAACCCAAACCATTCTCATAAATTTATGGTTTTTGGATGTTTAATAAGGTGATTTATCTGTGGTGATGAGTCATACGTTTGGACGGCCTTTTTGTTTAGTTGGTCGATCACATTGTTTTGTGTTACAGACTTTTGGATATGAAGTTCTCAGACTAAACTGTTGACTGGTTTTCAAACTATATTTTAGGTTCTAATCAGATTGTGCTCTGCAGTGGTCTTTCATCAGATCTAAGGTGTACCACGTGGGTCAGTCTAAGAACCCACTGTTTTATAACCTTTGTTAAAAATGTTGGTCAAAATATTAAAACTGTTTGAGTAAAGCTCTATGCTGATGATATACTACTGTGAAAAAAAACTATTCATGTCTTCCAGCATCTTCAGTTTGCTTATTCAGTCTGATTCATTTCAGTTGCTAAGGAAACAAAGGGCATGTTGAGTAAAAACTAAAAGATTGTAGCAGCTGTGCTATAAAAAGTATCCCTTGAGTTTTTGAAAAATTATTCTTTTGCATTTTACTTAATGTTAATTTCTTTTTAAAGCCCCATATAGATATTTTTTTCTAAAAAGCCCCATATAAAAAAGCTGACACTTAAGTTAGGGTGAATTTTCAGGAATAAATCATATAATTTTTATTGCAAGGAAAGTAATAGTAACGCTCACCTTTTTGCAAGTTATTCCTTTTGTTTAGATATATTAATAATACTTACAAGGCTTTTAAAACATCTTTATCAGTGGTCCAAAAAACTCACTCTCATCTGTTAGTTCTATTACTTTCCTGAATTTAAATCACTTGTAATAACTTAAAAGTTGGCATCCTGACTACCTGAGCAAAACAGGTGAAACAACCTAGTCAACCGTGACTTCAAATTCTACAGCAGCAGTTGTAATTTGTTTAGTCTGCCTGATGTTGACCTAAGTCATTCCAGAAGCTGCGAGGTGGTCCCATGTACTGAGTTCAATTGCCAAGATTTCCCATCCAAGTCAATTTCACAGCTCAGCTGTAGAGAGTTTTTCCCCATTTCGTCTCTTTCAAACTCAATTTCAAAGAGTTGTGGGAGACAGCAGTGGGCTCACTGTTGTTCGATCACATTTTCTCATTAATTTAAAGCCACCGAAGATGCCTTCCGATAACGACATGAATAATGAATAGGTCTTTTAGCCTCCTTGTGGTGGGAGAGGCCCCGTTTAATTCACTGTCTATCCAAGTATATTAAGGTTACCGCTTCTCTGTAATTAAAAAAGCAACACCAAAGTCAAACATATGAAATTGTTGTTCTGGGCATAATAAGCAGGCAGTCAGGTTGAGTTTCCAGCAAGACAAAAACAATGTTAAACACCGCCAGTGTGAAACCTTTAACCACAGAATAATACTTGATATGTAAGACTTCTCATATTTCAGGAGAGTTCCACAGATCAAAGGTCCTGATATGATTTGAGCTTCTATTTGTAGGTAATTAGGTTTTATGAGTTTTTTTCATCACTGGTATTGAAAAAAATGAGGAGAAAATTAAATGAGAGGATGGATGGATTTCTGTTCTGATGCATCTATCAATGTGCTGCGAGCATTAATGCACGGTATAAATCCACTTCAGTTTATGAGTTTTAAATTACAAGGATCACAGATGTTTGGGCTCATTGAGTTATCTTCATTCAGTGCGGTTCTCCTGATTATCATAGCATTAATGCTACATATGAAGCCACCATTAATAATTCAAGACCTTGTCTACCTCAATTAAGGACCTCCCTCTAGTCAGGTCTCATATTCTGTTAGTGCAAAGTCTGATGCTCTCCTGCAGGACGGTTGTCAAGGTGCTATGTCTCCCCCTAAAGGTAACCCGAAGAACTAAGCAAGAGCCCTGCGTCTGCATCTGTGTGTGTTCCACATGATGAAACGCTGAACTGATAGGCAGGATAATCATATAAACACAGAGCAGCATTTAAATCAGCGCCAATTATAGATCTCTGTCTCATTTGATGACACATTAGCTACAAGAGGATATGATTAGGTTTGTGAAATTAGCGACATTCCAGAGAGATAATGTATGCATGTAATTAGAGCCAGGGATTTATACTGGTTTTAACTTAAAAACAACTAGTTTAGGATTAAATACACAATAATTAGGCTGAATACAATCCGCTTTTATTCTACCACTGGAAACATAAAATATTATAATGACATTAATGTGCAATATTTTATGCAATTTAAAGCAAGGCTTTAAAAGAGGTTATTAAACATCAAATAGAGGGAAAATATTACATGAAATCTGAAAGTTTTGCTTTGACCTTTTCTTCAATGCTTGCATAGTATTTCATTTGTGTGAGCAGTTCCTTGGCTGTGTCAAGCTTCCCTGTTCAAGACAAAAAATCAGAAAGCTCAATCAATCGCTCACTCAGTAGCAAAGTGCAAAGATCAAAACACAAACAAAATATTCAACTGCGAGGAATACATCATGTTTTCACAGGAAGATCTGATCATAATACCTTCATGAAGGGCAGCATCTATCAGCTCCGTCAAGTCTGCGAGTTTCCCTGCAGGGGAGAAGAAGACAAGTTCCAATTCTGCATGTGCTAATAAGATGAGGCATTTTCAGTCTGTTGCTTTTTATTCCTACACACGCAACAGCACACAAGCCTCCCTGCTTTATTTGAAGTAACAAACCATGTTTGTAAGAATCAAAGACAGGCACCTTGTTAACACAGTTTAAAATATGCAGCGTAAAACTCATTGGTGGAGCAAATTGTTAAGTGTATCAAATTAAAACTGCAGAATTTTATTGCATGGTATGGTCTATGCTGAGGTAACTTTTGGTTTTCCTTTGTAGGCATAACCAAAAATTAGACATGGATACTTTTCAAATACAACCACAACAGAAATTTCAAGTGAGTAAAAGTGAAACTGAACTGGTAAGAGTTGAGACAAAATGATCAGCTCTGGCATGAACTTCACAATATTTACAGAAGAACGAAAATGATCCAATTTCCTTGTTTCCTTCCCAACAAGCCACACGATCAAGATCCGTGTCTCAAAAGCACAGAGTTTCATTGAGACAAAATACCACAATTGTTCTCAGTTGTAGCTCTTAGATTAATAAAACATTCTTCTACATGTTCTTAGATCACATTTTAAGCATTGAGGAAACACAACCTTTCTAGTTTCTCCCGCAGCTGCTGTATGATATCAGATATGTTCATTCTATTCTGGTCTTAAAGCCTAGGCTAAACTTTTAGTTTGACATTTAAATTGACAGGTAATTTTTCTCCATTGTCTAATTACTCTTCATAAATCTGTTTTATATGTTTATTGTCCACATATGGTTTCAGTTTTTTTGCTAATATGTTATAAATCCTTTCATCTATTTAAAGTCACTTTTGAGGCACCACTGGTTGGAATAGTGAATGTATATTAGGATCAAGGGTGTGTAATTCACAGGGCTTAAGTATGTGAGGAGGGGGTGCATTAATTGTGTCATCACATCACCTTTTTCTTGGTTTTTGTTTTTTATTATTTATTTATGTATCAACTGAATGCATAAAATTTTTATTGTAATGCTCTCAGTCAGTCTTCCCAAAGAGTGAGATAATTATTAGCTCAGATCAATCAGGATGTATGTCAAGCAGTCAGTTTCACATCCAGTTTCAAATTAAGGACACATTTCACAAGATCAGTTTCACATAATGATCACATTTCGTTGATAAGATTTATTTGTTTTGTTTGTGTTCCTTAAACAGTGAATAATGCAGGATGGTTTTAACTAAAAGTAAGCATTTCTTCATTTTATACTCCCTTTGTTCAACTTTTAGAAAGTTCAGTTGTTTTTAACATCTGCTGTACTAAAAATATTTATAATAATATAATTTTTTTAACAATAATAAAAGTGTCAAAATAATGATAAACAGATTAAACAATGCTGAAGGTAGGGATGCCATATCATTAGCTTTTATGATGTAATTTTTATTGGTTGACATGTTGCTTCTGTAATAAACTCAAGTCTACAGATTATTTTTAGGTGATTTGAAAATCATTGGATTTTCTTCAGACTATAAGTAGGATCAGGATGCAGTACAGTGAGGTATCACCAACTGGTATGTGGGCTGCCTTTTGGAAGTTTCCGTATTTGGCAGTCACCACCTTGATGCTTTTGAAGCCTGAAAAGAATATATTTGGAAAAGCTCTTATTGGACCTGAAGAGTGATACTTAACACATAATTGAAGAACCATCAGTGCGCAGATCAGAAAAGGTTAGAAATGAAAATGGCACAATAATGTTGAAGCCCGAGGTTTCATCAGTGAAATGTTTCACACCCACGTGTCTATCTAACAGCAGACATAACTGAGTGATGGAATGATGAAAAGAGATGATAGGTCATCACATTTTTACTTGTGAAGGCCATTGTTACATTTAGGATTCCTACGCACTTCTCAACACCCAAATTTCCAAACTTCTCCGTATTTCGTTGCCATTTATAAAGCAAAAATATCAAAAATTCTATCATGGATATATGTGGATATTTCGATAACAGCCACCTGCAACCACCAATGGATAGATGGAATAAAGTCTGGAAATTCAACTATCTACTTTAATTTTCCGGCATGCTTAGTCATCCTTAAGAAATACTTGAATTGTATATCAGACTTTTCCAAACTGAGTGGGATTATAAACTAGTGCCGTCCAAAGCCAATCCTCGTAGGCCGGCATCTTTCATGTTGTATACCATCCTATGGTTCAACACACCTGAATGAAATGGTGGTTCATTATCAGGCTCCTGCAGAAGTTGATGACGTGCTGAGGAGTCCTTTGAATTACTTCAGGTGGAGCAGGGCCGCATTTAAAAGCGGCGGGACATGACGAGGCTTTGAGGACTGGAGTTGGATATCCCTGCTGTATACCGTTCTTGATGTTACTAGAAAGTGTTTTACAATTCCCCAGAGGAAACGGTGTTGATAAAATTAAAACCTTGGTCCTCTAAACCACCCACTGAACTGTGAGAGAGACATTTAGATCCAGCATCCCTTTTATCCCATGTGTTTTGTAATTTGTTAACATCATTAGCAAAGCAATATGGGGAAAATGTAAAATCATTTCATATCTGAGGGATGTAAGTGTTAAGGTTACACTTTTCCTTTTAATAGTGTGCTTCTCCTTGCACCTCTATGACAATCAGCTGAATTTAGGAGTGTAAACCTCTACCTTTTGTGTCTTGGCCGATCTTATTGACTTCTTCTGGAGTCTGGGCTTCCTCCAGGGCTTCATTGATCTCCATCAACTCCATTAGGAAGTGTGACTCAGCTACAGAGTCAGTGCCCTCCTTCAGATGCATGCCCTCAAGCTCCAGCTGCAACGCACAAAGGAAGTCCATCAAACGCACTGCTCTTCTAAATAAATGCTTAGTTGTAAAGTTGTAATAAACAAGCAGTGAAGCGATCAGAGCATATGTTCATAAAATTAACTACTTATTGGAAGATGAGGAAGAGATTTACACTCACCATATAAAGACCGCGACTCAACGGCTTCTGCAAAGTCTTGTATGCTTTGCTCACGAGGGCAGACTGGCTTTCTGAATACTCCTGTTCTTTCTGCAGAAGATTCAATTCAGTTCAATTAAGCAACATCACTCATACTTAGTCATTAAGCATGTAAAAATATCTGTTCTACATTCAATATCAGCAATCATGCTTTTTAACTGGAATAAACAAGAATCTGAGTGCAGAGTGAAAAACATGAAACTTTGACAGGACAGAACAACATAAGAGCTACTTTACCACATTGCCTGATCTACACCACCGCCAAACACCAAATCCTTGGGATACTAACAATTAGATGCATGACACTGCTTCTTTTGTAGTCTCATGGTTTGGGGCTCTACAACGGGTGCAAGTGTGAGTTTGATATGAGATCTGTTGACATGACATGCGGAGAAAAATATGTAGGAAATGCTTGGTAGGTCTTAGTACATTTTGCAGCTATCGGGTCTGTCAGCTCTAGTGAAAATCAATAGTCTCACGCTCTAGCCCATGGGCTTGTAGTGTGAATTTTTCCAGTAGTAATAACCAATGGAGTAGGCGGCTGCCTTGTAACCTTGTAAAAGTAATGAGCTTCTTTGTGTATAGGTTTTAAGACCCCTGAGGCAAAGAGATGCCTAGTTAATAAAAAAAATGTTAAGAGGGGGTGATAAATAAAACAGAGTTAAGATAATATTGGACAAGTTGTGTTTTATATGTCTTTGATATGTCACCACGCATTCTGCCGTTTCCTAGTTTAATTTAATGTGAAAATATAAAAGCATATAGTCGCCTTTACCAAAAAGAAGATGGTCTCCTCTCTGTCCTTGGATTATTTCTGAAAAATATCTGCTTACTTTTTCATATGTATATCCATAGAAAACTCTAGATAATGTGAAAATGTACCAAAAAAAAAACACTTTGTAAAAAACACTATTGTCAATATTCATTATTCAAAACCATGAAAGAGACCAGGCAAAAATCACATCTATCTAGGAAATCCACAGTGAAAACCACTGCTGACTAAAAAGAACACTGGAAAGGCCAGGTGAAACTGTGTATGATAATAGGGCAAAGGCATGAATAATTAAGTCTGTGGATTTAGTTATCCATAACTGGGGGAGAGTCATGGATAACTCAATCAAAACTTCATGAACTAGAACAAAACCTAGCACAAATTCTAATATAATAATTCAGTCATTTATTTTATAAGAGTTGCCAGACGTGCCTGAAAGTGTGGCATCATTTATTTCTAAATGTGGGATTGGTTGAATTTTTAAAGATTATGCTTCTGTAAAATGATCCGTTTATTTGAATCCTTTGACAGATAACGGCTGCCAACAAACAGCCAATCTCATCCTCAACATGTAACAAAACACTCCATTTAAGTAGCAGCCATCCTCAACAGAAAAACAACATAATGAGTAATAAGGAAAATAATAAGCATGTAAATCAACAGTGACAATTGTTGATTATATTTAATCATCTTTTCTCATTGCTTATCCAATCATAGCATGTTGGCTTGTAAAGATTCTTTATTACAACACAAAATGGTAGATGAAAAACTAAGAGGTTGAATTTTTCTCCTTACTCTGGAAAAAGAAGGTTAAGTAAGAAATAAACATGGATGGATTTGTGTTTATTCTAGCAGAACAATCAATAGTCTTATTGCAGAGGAATTTTTTAGAGGCCACAAGTGGGTCAACAAATGAAGGGGTATATATCTCCTATCAGCTATAAGTCTATAATAACAGCTGAGGGAATTAGTATGTGCCATGGTATAGTGTACAGGTGATGCGCCTCTGCATTGAAAAGAGTCAGTGGAGGTGATGGAGGCATCTGATTAGGATGCCTCCTGAACTGCTCCTGTTGGAGGTTTTCTGGCCACGTCTCACTAGGAGGAGACCCTGGGGGCAGCCAAGAACTCGACTATATATCCCCTTCTGGTCTGAGAACAGCTTGTGGAGAAGGAGAGTGTTGCCGGGGAAAAGGGTGTCTGGGTTTCCTGAACCTGTTACTCCTGCGACCTGACCTCCGATATGCAGAGGTCAACAGATTTGGATGCTCTGATAATGAGTGATAACAGGAGAGAGAGTCTATTAACACTTCGGGAACCAAACTTCATAATTAGGTTGTTCTTATAAAATTTCTATTTTTTAATTAACTTTAATACAAGATGGCATTATTTTATATTATCCTGCTTCTAAGTAACAAAGTATCCTTACGTCTTTGATGTTGGCTGTGAATAATTGCACACAATCCTTAAATAAAGATCAAATAGTAATTAAAGACTATTAAATCCAAATAATCCCATTCCAGTTTCATAAGAGCTCCTATTTGGCGCACAAAGCTTAATTAAATCTAAATAGGACATTTTCTATAAAACATGAACAATGCTAAGCATTTTTGTAAAGAAAAATTAATTAATAGATCTGAAAATGCTTACCCTATAAGACAACTTGGGTGATGCCTTAAAGCATATTTTTATGTCTTTCTTTATAATTTGTTCTTTAAATGATTTCTCAAAGAGTCATATAGAAATAAGAGCTGTCTTTGTTATTGCTCCTACATGTTATATAAAGATTTATAATGATGGCTATTTGGTGATACAATGTTCTGCAAAATTATTCATAACCTTTAATTTGTCCACATTTTGTCATATTACAACCATAAACTTAATTGGATTGTATTTAGACTTAACGTTGGACCAACACAAAGCCCAGCATAACAGTTAAGTAAAAGGAAAATGTTTTTTTTTTAGAAATGAAAATAAGAATATGGCAGTGTGCGTTTTCATTCAGTCCACCTGAGTCAATAACACGTCGAACGAAGTGTTGCTGTGATTAAAATGCAAGTTGTTTTGTAAGCATCTATCAGGTTTCCTCATCCAGTAATATTTTTTTTCCCAGTCTTCTTTGCAAAACAGCCAAAGTTCAATCAGATTGGACAGAGGCCATCGGTAAGCAGGAATCTGCAAAACTAGCAACACATTTTCAATTGGATTTAGGTGTGACTGCACCATTCTAACACATTATGTTCTGATCAAAACAACTGCACTGTATCTGTGGCTGTATGTTGCCTGCTGGAAAGTGAACCTACACTTTGTTTCAAGCTTTTTACAGCCTATAGGAAATGCTCTGTGAGAGGGATTGTTGTCCACTGTCACTACATGCTCATCAGGAGCAGGAGGGAGGAAACATGTTTTACTAATTTGAGTAATAAACTGACCTTGACTGCACTATTTGATAACTAGAATGTAATTGACTTTGAATCCATCTGAATGATATGTACAGAAATTTTGCATTTCTGTATATTAATTGATGAGTTATTTTAATAAAGTGCCTTGAGATGTGAATTGGTGCTGTATAAATAAGCTGAACTGAAATGGCTGTAACATGACCAAATGTAAAAAGATTGAAGAGGTGTACATATTTTTGCCAGGCTTTGTATATTTTCACTTTCTGTGTTCAAATTGAGGGTTATGGATTAGATTTTAGCGATTTATCTGCTGTGTGCTTTTTTTTGTAAATTTCTGCAATAGACCATCTTCAAATCGTGCCCCTTTCAAATGATGCCCACTTAAAGTTAAATCCCTCTCAGAAGACAGAGCTCTTTTCTTAGAAGAGTCTTTTATGCTGTTCATATGCTCTAGTTCTAAAATAATATTTTTTTTTGCCGACTGAGTCTCTTTTTCTCACTTGACCAAGCAGACCTTCCAGCTTTAACAGCTCTTTTGAATAATGTGAGCCAATATTTTGCCCTTTAAATTATTCAAGTGAATCGACTATAACCACAGATCTACTCTAACAGGAGGAGTAGAACAAGCAATGAAATCAAAGTACAATGGGAAAGAAAGTTGTAGAGACCATTTTTCTTTTGTTTTTGTTGTTTAACTTTTGATGCCATGGACTATTTTCTGCATAGTTTATTTTTGAGCTTATTATTGGAAACACTGTCTTTTTAGGTAAACTATTTAGATATATGCTAGATAGTCATCTATCTAATCTAGATAGATAAAATAATAAATAACTATTAAGCATACACCATGGATGGCTGCATTAAATTTGATGATCTCCAGTCCAAAATATAAATTACTTTAATTTTCAGATCCAAATCTGAATATGAAATTGAACAGAGATTAATAAAAACCATATTTAAGACTACTGTAACTTCCAATTTTTTTCTGAAGTCACAAGAAGAAATATCCAATGTTTTTTTTTCTCTTTTGACCTTGGGGCCAATTCAGACAAGCATGAAAACCACATTTTATGGAGTATTTAAACCAAGACTGAATTATCCATAAAAAAAAAACAAAATGTCGATCTATTTGTGAAAGTAAATAAATGAGAAGTCGAGGCTCACCAGTGGCCTCATTTAAACAAGTGCTGCACCATTTTTTATTCTGAAACAGAATCATTATTCCAGATTTTATATGCGTTTCATAGTGTTTTGCATGTTAGTCCAACTTAACATTGCCAGTGATGATGTCATAAAATTGGATTGTTCTTGAGAGGTCCTCCCTAACCTCTCTCTGCTGAAAAAAGCTTTGCTCTCCATTTCAGTGGTAATCTCCTCCCACACTGGGTTTATTCAATTAGTTCATAGCAAAAGATTAAATCGTTTTATGATAGGCTGTAGAACAAGAAATATAAAAAATAATGACAAATAAATACTGAAACAATACTGTATGATTTTAGTATATAATGAAGTGACTGATATTGGTGCATTAATATTATTATAAAACATCTTTGTTTCTCATTCTATTTATTAACATGTAATTAAAACAAGTTAAAATTATGTATACTTTGGATCTTTTAGCTATAAAAGAGTTTTTGCCCAACCATGGGAAACAGGAAAACAAAACCAGTAACACTGGGATACTGAGCTTTCCTGAACCACAGCCTGACTCACACAGGAAAGCCTCTCTCTGACTCAGCTGATCCCCCTGCACCTTACAAGATCATCTGCCTACCACAGATTTCTGGCTGAAGTTGTCTGGATGAAGAGTCCGCTGAAGCTGCAAGTATCTGTTCTGGAGCTTATGTGTGTCCAGTGTGAATGTGTAGTCACTGCAAAAAAGGAAAGAGCTGGTGAAGGTGTTATCTGATATAGACTGATATAGACACAAATAGAAAGATACAATGTGTTACACTAACCAGTCCAGGATCTTGAAGTAGGACACCCCTTCCTCGGGGGGTTGGATTGCTTTACATGAGTCGCAAAAGAAAGAAGGAGTTCTGTCTAGAAGTTGTTTACAGTTCCAGCAGTTAAGTTTAGCTTCGCTTGTGGAATAACTCCTCGACGAAAAAAACGTATTGGTGCGGCAAACCGGTCCTTCAAAGTTCCTGTGTTCAGTGTCCTTCTTGTGGAAGCTTGTTGACAAGAAATGATGTGAACATGTAACAGTTTTAGGAGCAGCGTGTCGGTTCGGCATGAGGCAGCGAGCCGCCCGGAGCGAAGACGAAACCCGCAGCAGACAGCTAGTGTGAAACATCCTATCAGCTGCCAACCAAAAATAATGTCAACCAAAAATAATAAAAAGCTTTAGATCAAAACAAATAAATCTCTGTGAGCGAAAAGCAGAAGAAGACAGTTTCTTCTTCGAAATCCGTTGCGCACCACAGCGCCACCTCTCGCTTTAGTCACGAAAGTTGCGAAGATGCCTTGGACGATGGCTAACTAGCAAGCGCATATTTTGTCAGCAATAAATAGTATTACGATTTAACGTTCGGTTCGATTGCAGATCACTATTCGAAGTAAGTTACAGATTCAAACCGTTTCATTTTATGATTAAAAGTTCACCTTCTGTATGAGCTAAGACAATTGACAGAATCTAAACTTCCGATTATAGAAACAAAAGCAGCTGTTAGCATGTAGCTTATGAGCTAGTGGCTTGGATAGCTTTGCTTGCTAATTGATTTTAATTGCAAATATGATTTTTTTCTTTGATCTTTGCAAAAAGTAAATTCCTTGCTGGTCAGATGTTTTTCTTAATCAGATACCGGTGAGATTTTATTGTCGCTTAATTGCATCGAATAATTCCAAAAGAAAATTCACCTGCCTCTAACTTTCTGTAAATAACTGGTTCAACTACTTTGACGAAACGTAAAAGTAATTTGTTTTTCCGTCTGTCATTACCTATGTTCTTTGACAAAACGGTACATTAAAAGATAATGGTAAAATCCACTGGAATATATCGTTTCAAGTAAATATTGAAAACACCAACACAGCTCCGTAATTATTTTTGCAGGAACTTTTTGGAGGCCATTAAACAGGAAAACTACAAATTTGGCACAAGAGTTGATCTGATCAACATTAGTGAGGAATCAATGGCATTTTAGTTTTACTGAAACTAGAATCTATATGAGAGTCTCTCCCAGAGACAACTCGGATGAAGCCATGAAGGTCGCTCCTGTAAATGGAGAAACTACATTAAAAATTAGCAGTGAGTGTCCTGCTCGCATTGCCGAACATATTAACACAATTATGTCTGACTTGATTGAAAAGATGTCAATAGTAAATAACCAGACATTATAGAAATTTGTCATTACAGTCTGCTTTTATCCACATCATAAACATGTGTGGGTAGATTTTCTTTTGATAATTTCTTTCTGAAGTCCATGTAGTATTTTCATACACAGCTCAAATGCAATTAAATATCTCAGATGGAGGAAATTAATTTAAACATATATATAAATACACAAATGTACATCCTCTAAAGAACTCTAATTGATTGCCTTTTGATGTCACCAAAAGGTAGGATGGAGGAGGAGAAATAATGTTATGATTATATAAGGATTTCCACCAAAACAGCAAAAATAAATAGAAAAATAAACTCCAGCTTGCTTTATTTGTTTTATTTATTTACACCTTATGAGTTTGACTGAGATAAAAAAAATTTTTAAAAACCAGGCTCGTAACTTTAAAATAAAAACCTGCAAAGTTGCTCCCTTCAAAGGACATATATGTTTGAATAAATGTCTTTATTAGGTCTGTTGAGCCTTACCTTGCTCACATAAACTAGAAAATAGAAGGAACCACATTTTCATCCCCTGAATGCCTTCTGTTCAGATCTCCCATAGATGGGCATTGCGATGAAAAAGGAAATGGCCCATGAAGACTGTTGGCTACTGCAAGAGTGGCTGCTCCACCTGGTACACCATCAGGGGCTGGAGCTCAGATAACACCTCCAAACTGGCCAGTGTTTTATTATCTGGTGCTGCTTAATCTATCTACCCATCCAAGTCGCTACATCTGAGATGCTGTTAGGTGAGTAAAAGTTCCTCAGGACTGAAGCCAGGGTGTGCTTGCTTTTTTGGCAAAAGATCACACTAGTAGTCTCGGCTCCTCGACTTTACAGTTTCCTGACAAAGTACAAGCAGAGATGAATGCCAGCCCCTATTCTTGTTATATGTGTGTGTGTGTTTTGGGGGAGGTGGGAGTTCAAGGGGTGATGGCAGAGTATTCCGGAGAGACAGTGGTTGGAGACAGAAGCATCCGTAAGGTAAACAGGATCTTCTCCTGAAGGTCGAGGGAGGTGCTTCTCAAGGCCCGCACAGACAATACTCTGGGTATTATTAACGGAAATGGCTAAGAATAGAGAGGAGGGGAGCGAGGTGGCTCCTCTCGCTGTTTGGGTTAAACATGCCAAAACGGAATGTCTTCTTTAGAAGAAGGCCTTCTTTAGCGTGCATGTTGGGTGTGGTGCAGTCACTCGAGGCGAGAGGTTGATCCGAAGGGCTGGATCAGGCTTTCATGGACATCAGAGACAAAGGACGGTAGCTGCGGCGAGTTCTACTCTTCTTCATACATGGCTTTGGTGGGCTTTACAGTTTGGATTTGTAAGTAATTCTGTTTTTCATCTCCATCTAAGACATTTTTACATTTCATCTATGTCTTGTCTGCATTTTGCTACTTTTGAGTTGGACATATTTCACGTCTGCGCTTACTGTGTGGATTAAATTTGCATGCAGCAAGGATTTATTCCTGTTTAGCAGTGGATTAAAACCCTTTCTATTAGGTAGTTTGTTTGGTTAGTTTGTTTCACATGTGCAGCATCAGTTATGATGTAATGTTTGCATAATTATGTAAGAGGAATGATAGATCAATGAGTAACATAATTTAGAAAAAAATATTGTACGGCTTGTTTTAGGGTAATCCAGAAACCTGGCTCCAGTGATAGCACTTCAAATGCTAAAGGCTACAGAAAAAGTTAGAAGCAACAAATGACGGATAGGAAAAAGAAGAGTTTGGAAAATATTTGCTTATCACAATGATGCTGCTATCGCAATGTTCTTTAAGTACAAAACAATTTTATATTATTCAAATTGTGTTTCTCTTATCGGTGTGATTTTGACAAAGAAGACGTTATTAACTTTATTGATTGATGGGGGGAAAAAAGAGTACTCTGGATTTCTTTTTCTTTTTTTGCTACAATGTGGGGACGGGGTTGACATGGAAGCCATAATTATTTAAAACCATCAATCTTTTAATGTAAAATAATGCATTTGCATTTTGGCCTTCAAAAACTGACTTAGCTTGAAAATCAAAATATTGCCTGACACCTTATTCTTAAATCTTCTCTTAACTGAAAAAAACAGACAGTTTATTTTATTTAAATGTAGAAAGCTATATAAAAATGTAATTAAATCAGCAATGTAGAGTGATTAGACAATTTCTAGAAAACAAATTGAAAAAGAATTCTAAAATAGGTGGATCTTAAAAAGTGAACTTTACAACTGTTGAACTGTGCTGTAACATTACAATAATAGTAATATTCCAGCTGTATAATTTTCCTTATTATGCAGCCCTGTGACAGGCTTCCACTCAGGTGTAATAAAAACTGCAACAGGTGGAGATTTAACAATATGTCATAATGGGGGGACTGCTCTAACCGCTCCATGTGGATAAATGAGATGAATAATCATGATCAGAGCACTGTCTAACTACCATAATGAGCAGAGTAATGGATCTGCTTAATATATGTGTTCAACATCAGTGCTAAATACTTACATTAACGGAGCAACATGCAAGTTTATTGTTCAGTTTTATGTTGAAAATGTTTATTACTCATTTGTTTAGCTGCAGAACAAGGAAAGTACCTGCACTGCTGTTGCTTATAGTTAACTTCCACATTGCCGGTGAAATGTTGTTGCAACATTTTACTAAATCTTTAACATACAAAAGGGAATTCAAAGTATGCAAAAAGGATTACAGCTTTTTTTCATTTTGTAAAATATTTCTGAATGCATCATAAGTCTGTCTACATATTTTCTTCACTGAAATGTTGTCAGTATGCTAACCTGTTTGCTTAATGCTAATATATGACCACTCTTTTCATTTTTTTTAGTTTTTTTTTTTTATAATAATTGTCACTTTTTATTTTTATTTTTGAATAAAACACTGCTGTTTTTATAATAGTCTGACCAGCTCTGAAACTCTAGTGGGCACAGGTTATTTTCATAGCTTTAATTTATATTGAAAGCACCAATCTATGAGTCTGTAATTTGTTCCAATTGCTTTTCTATTTTATGAATGAATGGTTTGACATTTGATGTAACATTTAGATGTTCTTCTGTTTCCCTTTGTTGCTAGATAAATCATGTCTTATTAATAAGTGCTTAAATCAATAAAAGTGTAGCTCACTCAGTTAATTGGAACGCTGATTGATTGAAACTGAAATATTATACAACATTATAGATATATTTTTTTTTTCTCATACTTTGTTAGATTATTTTAGAAATGTTTAAGCCTTGCTGTGTCTGGAAGTGGGTTATGTAGAGTGGTTGTGAAAGGTAAGTGTGCCTCCTATAAAATTTATGCCTTTATATATTTGAAAGTACCCTTTATTTAGTGCAGAATCTCCTTAGTCAGAAACATTGACCAACTCTCAACCAATGGTTCGTGAGTGACTTTATCACTTTAGTATTCATAAAAGCACTGCACATTCCTTTTTAACATATTAACCAACTTTAGCTTCCTAAATAAAGCCTTGGTTAAGGAAGTAGCAAAACCCTAACACACTTGGCAAGAAACAACAAGGAAATAAGGAAATGCAAATATTATTTTTGCATGAAAAGTCATTACTAAACATGTGGGCAGTGCTTGAAAGAACTGGAAAATCTGCTACACCTAACTACAACTGTGTGTGGTATTTTCCATCAGAAGATAGGCATTGAACCATACATTTCAAACAGCACCACTTCATTGCTTGGGTTTCCCCTTTAAATGCCTAATTTCAGAAAGCACTCTCAAATAAGCCTTCAAATTAAAACATGACATGTATGTAAAATAATTCAACCTGTGATATAAACCATATTTGTCCAAAAAGTAATTTATGAGATCTTTTAAACAATAAACTCTAGAATCAAAGACGGGTAGGTACTTTTTGTCATGAACGCTTGACTGATTTTTTGGGGTGGGGAAGTTATTAAAGTATTAAATTGCCAGCTTTATTTGTTGTTTTTGTCAGAACTGAAAAAAATGGATTGTTTCCTGCAAACCAGTAACATTAACTCTTTCCCTCTCACAGATGAGCCATGATCCCCATCACTGAGCTGCGGTACTTTGTGGACACACAGCCAGCATACCGCATCCTGAAACCATGGTGGGATGTGTTCACCGACTACATCTCCATCGTTATGCTCATGATTTCAGTGTTTGGCGGCACACTTCAGATCACCCAGGACAAGATGATCTGCCTTCCCTGCAAATGGATTGTCAATGAAACCTGTAAAAAGCTCCACAGCTCCACCCTGTCCACATCCTTCCTATTGGAGCCTAGAGGAATCCAGTACAATTTGGACCGCCATCAGTACAATTTCGTTGATGCAGTGTGCTATGAAAATAAGTTACACTGGTTTGCCAAGTACTTCCCCTACTTGGTATTACTCCACACTCTTATTTTTCTAGCCTGTAGCAACTTTTGGTTTAAATTTCCTCGGACTAGCTCTAAACTAGAACACTTTGTATCCATCTTGCTTAAATGTTTTGACTCTCCATGGACTACCAGGGCACTGTCGGAGACGGTGGTCGAGGAAAGCGATCCCAAACCAATGAAGATGAATGGATCGTTTGACCACAAGGAGTCTGTGATAAGTGAGGATGTTGAAGCAAGCGTGCCAATGATTCAGAAAACAAAGACGCGTTTTGAACAAGGCATCGTTGATAGAACTGAAACGGGGGTTTTGGACAAGAAAGAAGGAGAACAGGCAAAAGCCCTGTTTGAAAAAGTAAAGAAGTTCCGTATCCACGTGGAAGAAGGAGACATCGTGTACAGATTATACATCCGACAGACTATCATCAAAGTAATCAAGTTTATTTTAATAATCTGCTACACGGGGTATTATGTTCAAGACATTCAGTTTAATGTGGACTGCTCTGTGAATATAGAGTACCTGACTGGTTACAGAGTGTACCACTGTGCTCATCCACTGGCGACACTTTTTAAAATCTTGGCGTGTTTCTACATTTGCTTAGTGGTGGTGTATGGACTAATCTGCATGTACACACTCTGCTGGATGCTGCGGCGCTCTCTGAAGAAGTACTCCTTCGAATCTATCAGGGAAGAGAGCAGTTATAGCGATATACCCGACGTGAAGAATGACTTTGCATTTATGTTGCACATGATAGACCAGTATGATCCTCTGTACTCCAAACGTTTCGCTGTGTTCCTCTCAGAAGTTAGTGAAAATAAGCTGAGGCAACTCAACCTGAACAATGAGTGGACGCTTGACAAGCTCAGGCAGAGGATAACCAAGAACTCTCAGGAGAAGTTGGAGTTGCACCTTTTCATGCTGAGCGGCATTCCAGATACAGTGTTCGATCTGATGGAGTTGGAGGTTCTCAAACTCGAGCTTATCCCAGATGTTACCATCCCACCAATCATTGCGCAGCTCATCAACCTCAGAGAGATGTGGCTCTATCACACTCCAGCCAAAATCGAAGCTCCTGCCTTGGCTTTTTTGCGAGAGAACCTCAAGTCTCTTCACATCAAGTTCACTGACATTAAAGAAATTCCTTTATGGATTTACAGTTTAAAGAACCTCAGTGAGCTTCATCTCACAGGAAACCTGAGTGCTGAGAACAACCGTTACATTGTCATCGATGGGCTCCGCGAGCTCAAGAGGCTCAAAGTTCTCCGCCTGAAGAGCAACCTCACCAAGCTACCTCAAGTTGTGACCGACGTGGGTTTGCACCTCCAGAAGCTCTCTATCAACAATGAAGGCACCAAGCTGATGGTGCTGAACAGCCTGAAGAAAATGGTGAACCTCACCGAGCTGGAGCTCATTCGCTGTGACCTGGAGCGCATCCCCCACTCCATCTTCAGTTTGCACAACCTGCAAGAGATTGATCTGAAGGACAACAACCTAAAGACCATTGAGGAGATAATCAGCTTCCAGCACCTTCATCGGCTGGTGTGTTTAAAGCTCTGGTACAACCAGATTGCCTACATTCCCATTCAGATTGGCACTCTGACCAACCTGGAAAAGCTGCATCTGAACAGAAACAAGATTGAAAAGATTCCCAGTCAGCTGTTTTATTGCCGGAAGCTACGAGTCTTGGACTTGAGCCACAACAACTTGACGTACATTCCAACAGATATTGGTTACCTTCAGAATCTACAGTACATGGCAGTGACAGCCAACCGGGTGAGTTGCTGAAATGCACTTTCCTTTGTTCCAACTGCTTTGCAAAACTATGCAATCTCAAATCAAAATTTATTTGATTTTAGATTTTATGTGGTAGTCTAACATAAAGTGGTCTATAGATGTGAAGGGAAAGGAAAGGCTTTTAGTAGAATAAAATCTGAAAATTGTGCGAATATTTATGCAGCCCATTTTGGTCTGGGACCCCTAAACAAACAAATTTTCAGAAATTGCCTGTTTTCGTAAATAAAATCCATCCAGGTATAAATCTGTGTTCAGTTAAGAGAACATCACTGAACACGCAGCATAAAAAACTAAAAAGAAGCACATCAACAAAATGGCAAAGTAAGTTTTTTTTTCACATTTCAGCAAAAATTTTAAAGTGGTTTAATAAAGGAAAGTAATGAAATGTTAAAGTACAGACTAAAATTAATGATGTCACAGTCAATAATTATTGCAGGTTACTTTAGTGGGATTTTAGTCTTGATGTAAAGGAACTCAGTTTCCTGAAAGTTTGCTTTAGATTAAAGGAGCATAAAAGCTGAAAGAAGGCTTGAACCAATAGGCCTAAGAGATCTGGAGGGTTAATATGACAGGTCTCGAATACATTTTGATGCTAAGTTATTGAGTGATTTATAAACCATCAAAAATAAAACCTAATGTCTGAGCTACAGGGGATATGTTCTATTTTAGGTACTAGTGATGACACATTCTGGATCAAATTAAATTTTTTTTTAGGCAGACCAAAACTTTTACAAGATGTTGCATTTTATGTTATTATTTACTACATATGTTAAGCTTTAGTGCCTTCATTTAATGATTTTCTGCTCTTTTTTGTCTCCAATGCAACCCTCCACACTCTGTACAATAAAGATTGAGACACTGCCGAATGAGCTGTTCCAGTGCAAGAAGCTTCGCACCTTGAACCTGGGGAACAACTGCCTCCAGTCCCTCCCATCACGCTTCGGAGAGCTGACCGCACTGACTCAGCTGGAGCTCAGAGGAAACCGTCTGGAGTGTTTGCCCGTGGAGCTGGGAGAGTGCAGACAGCTGAAGAGAAGCGGTCTTGTGGTCGAAGAGGACCTCTTCAACACGCTGCCCACCGAGGCTAAGGAGCAGTTGTGGAAAGCTGACAAAGAACAAGCATGAACTCGTTTGTGAGGAAACCAAACGATGCTGCGCGCTTTGGTCAGGATACAGTGTGGAAGCCCATGGTGTCCCTGAGGCACCAAGAAACAGGATGTGCTCCCGCTTCAGTGTTCTGCCAGTAAAGTTAGGTATTAAACCAGTGCCAGTGTAGCAGAGCAAATGCTGACTCTGGCATCTGCTGCTTGTTTTTTATTTCTCTTTTGTAAAACTTCCGAGGCCAGTGCCATTATGATCTCGATCTTTTGTTTACAGTATCATTTTGTGGTATTAATGGTTTAGAGGAAAAAAAATGCAAAAGAAAACTACTGGCCAACTGAACATATGTGGACTGCTCTGAATTCCAAAATAGTTCCCTATTTATACTTTTTTTTAAAATCATGTTTACTCTTGGTGGTTTATATGAACAGCCTAAGTAAAATTGCCAACCTTACAAAGTAAACACTTTTCTACAAGGTGTAGCAGCATATCTCTTGTACAACACTATTGTCAACCTGATTACCACATAGATCAGAGTGTTTCTGCTCTGCGTTGTGGGCCGGGGTTCTCGGATACCTGTGCTGGCTTGGTTGGTAAAATCTTGAAAATATGACATGAAACACATTAGAGATAACTGAAAGTGCTGTGGTTAGAGATATAAAGTTGTCTTTAGGGAAATTTTGGTGGCATTCCTGCAGCAAAATTACTGTGCGTGATCAGACTTAGATTGAGGTATAAATCTTTACAAATAATTTGGGTTTTTGACCTCATGCTGAAGCTATTTGTGTTGTCATCCTCAAGTGTAAGGATACATCTTTCCACTAAATGCTATTTAACGGGGCATCATTAGGGAATGTTTCGTACAACCAAGACTCAGGGCGTGTTGGATTTGTTTTAGGTGGAGTGGATCAAATTCTGTTCAGTGTGCTGTGTTTGTATTTTAAAAAGAAAAGAAAAAGAAAATTAAAATGTAAGTAGATTTTGAACAAAATTTGACTAAAAATGTGTGACTTATCTTTTGATAAGTCACACATTATCAGTATCTACTTACTGTAGATACTGATAACATTTTAGAGAAGAAGCTTGGACTATTTAATTGGGGTGTCTTGTGTTCAGTAGGAAGAGTAGTTGTCTTAATCCGAATGTTGTGGATTTGATTCCAGGATCTGCCACTTCAGTGTGCCCATGGGCAAGGCACTTAACCACAAACACCTTTGAGTGGTAGGTATAACTTGAAAAGCACTGTATAAATTCAATCCAATTACAATTAAGCTAACATCCATCAGGGTAAGGCCAAGAAAACATTTTGGGAAGATAAATCTTTTTAGCAGTCTGTAATGATATTTTATGAACCTTTGCACATTGTGAGTTTTGTGAAAAAACGTCCTTTACATAAAAAGCTATGGTAAGCAGCCAGGTTTTTCTGTCGCCTGTTGCCAGTAGCATTGTTCGTGAAACATTTAGAAAACTAGTTCAGTGGATCATGATTTCTATTTAAATAGCATTTTAATGCAAAGGCACAGTTTAATTTGAGTTTGTAAAAATTAACATTGGCCTTTTAAACTAACAGAAATAGACTTTGACTTTTTGACTTTGACTAGCCTTTGGCTTACTGCGTAGTTCAAACATATATTTAAATTCTGGTGACAATATCTGACTGCAGATCCCCTTTTTAAAGTATTTTAACCATTTGTTGAGAGATTTTTTTAAACCACGGAGTTGGTTAATTTATTTTAAGGAAACAAAAAGGCATGATGAGATTGGTCTGCTTGAAAAACTGAGTTGTTACAATACAAAACTTATCATGTCACTCAAATCTGTTTAAAGTTCCTGATATAAACTTCATATCTTTTGTAACATATAATATGTTCCCTTGGTTAGTCCTGACCAACCTCATGATGTAAATGCAGTTTCTGCAAGCATAAACAAATGTAGGAGCAATTTGCCATCTAGTTGAAGAAAAATGCAATTACTTTTATATTAACTAGCATAAATGACTTACGGTCGATGACTGCTCCTAGAACTGACTCTTGAACGCTTTTCTGTACCTTAATACCGTCACACAGGCCCATCCTAATTCATACAGATAGAAATGTTGTTTTCTGTCATCCTTTAGTCCAAATATTAATCTTTAGTCACCACCACTCCATTTAATTTCTTATGGAAGGGGATACACCTGCTCTTTGTGTTTCTGTTTTGTGTAACTCATGTCGTTTTACTCATTCAACAATAACTACATTTGGCACTGGTAGTTACTTTTGCAGCTAAGCTAAACACTTCCGAATATTGCATTCTTGCTTTGTTACAATACTGGTCATAACTATTTTCATATAAGCTAGCAAGTAAAGGTTTGGAAATATAACTTGAGTTTGTTGACCTAAAATGTTTAACATTTATTTATTGTTCAGTTTTTTCTCTGTCACATGGATCTCATGTTTATATACCAAATTATGTTGTATTAATTTAAAGTTTTGTTTTTTTCGCAACTGTTTTTTGTGTTCAAATTGAAGTAAAAAGCATTTTATTTTATGTTTGAGGACCACTTTTCTAGGGTTTCTAATATTAAAACAAGAAAAAAAACATTCTTTCTATTTGGTGTTTCATGAAGTGACGCAGTTAGGGAAGACTGTTTTTCTTCCCTCAATACAAGTGAGAAATAACACTCAGAGAAGTAACAGTCTACACTATTTTAACTCTGCTGAAAAGTATGAAACATATTTTAAGCCATGTGCATCTAATTCAGTAGCATGTGCAGTTACGATAAATTGTGCAATATTGCCTTCATTTAAAGTAAGTATGTGTTTTGCAGGTTTGGGGCATCAATGTCCTTTTTGATGCACTGTTGTATTTTTTTTACTACAGGGAATTAAAATATTGTAGGTGAAGTAGGTCATTTAAATTATGTTTTCTGCAGAATGCTTTTGCACTCTAGCACCTTTTCCCACAATGTTACATTTTGCAAATGCAGTAATGGCACAAAACAAAGTATAAAAGATGCATTGTGTGTTTGTCTTGCTCTTGGGTGATAGCATGCCATGAAAACAAAGTGTGTAAATTAGGATTCATTACCTTTAAAACTTACAAAACCTGTTGGACATAGTCCTCTTACTAAGACAATCAACATTTTTGACCAAGTGTAAAATAAAAAGTGAAGTTGTAGTGAGTAAACATTTCCCATAGTTTGCTTGGACAGTTATGTGTGTATAGACCATGTTTGTCTCATTCTCTTTTTTAAACTTTTTTGTAACTTTTCTTGTATTACGTCAGGTATTATATTAAAATAGTTTCTCAGGAATCCAGCTAGAACTCTTCTTTATTCTTTTGGGTTGCCTATTGTTTTTGTCTTGTTCATTTTTTTGTAATACACATAATTTTTGTATAGATCTAAACTGCTAGGAACATTTTGTGTGCTGTTTTCATTATTTTTTAAAGGTGTTTTGAAAATATAAAACCTTTGGCTTAATAATTAACTAAATTTTTACCATTGATCATTGTATTACAAAGGACAAGTCTGTGTGTTTGAATTTTAGGGCTTTCTCCATGCTGTTTTTCTTTATAGTTTCTTTGGGGGGGGAGTACAAAAATAATCACCAGTGTTTCTTTTTTCAAATAAGATGTGCTCATTGAGTTTTGTTGAGTAACTTTTTGTTGCCAAAACATGAAGGAAAAAAAGAATCCTGAATATTTTTTGCAGCACTGTCATTATTCATGCTATAGTGTCTTGCTGTCTTATTTAAACCTGCTTCTCGTTTTCTTGTGTACCACCCAGAACAACAAAATAAACTAGGTTGAAAAAAAATTGTCTGATCTTTCATTTCTGGTACAAATTCTTCATCATTTTCATAGATTCCTCTGTTAAAGATGTATTAAAATAAACAAAAATAAATTATTTCTTTCTGAAAGCTATTTGCACATAGTTACCCCAGAACTTCCTTCATTTATCCTGGTTTCTGAAACTGGACTGATTGATCTGAACGGTTAAGAAAACAACAGCATATTTGATGTATTTGGTGGTAAGCCATTCAGAAATTTAAAAAGTATTTTCAGAGCTACAGGGATCCAGTTTAATCACTATAGAATTTGGGTTTTATGCTCTATTTTCCTAACGTTAATAAAAATGTGAGCAGTGGCATTCTGAACCAGCTGCAGGTGTCTGATTTTTTAGACAGACCTGCAAGGATGTTTTTATTCAAGATCCTGTTGGGACACATTATCTTAACAACACAAATTTCCACACACTTCTGTGAACATTTAAAAAACCAACAAAATAATCCTACAAAAAAATGTTTGAGTTAGCTGTAAACGGATGCATTTAGACAGGACTAAAATTTTACTCAGCTTGCCCTGACCATAGACATGAACGGTCCGGACAACCAAAGCTCAGTAGTTCTTCGCGGAACCATTAACCAAGGTACGCTATTCCAGCCGGATGGGTTTGTTGTATGCACAACAGCATAAACGCAACATTTGAAATGGTAATTTCTTTGTAACATTTTTTAAAAAGTTTGGGATGCGTTTCAAATAATTTAACATTCTCCTTATCGATTAAGAGACGGCGTATTTTATAGATACTAATAACGTAATGACTATATTAACACCGCGGGTGTAACTGGGTTATTTGTCGATTTGAGCTAAAATGCTCGGTGTGTCAACTAAGCCACATTGATTCAGTTGTTTATAATATATATATGTTTTTTCATGTTCATGTTATAGGCAGTTACCCTCCACACAGATCTGGGAGACCTTAAGATCGAGCTGTTCTGTGAGCGCGCTCCTAAATCGTGTGAGGTGAGTTTTAAAGCTGATTTTAATCTGATAAAGGCTCATCAATATCTGTGCAACAGTTGTACTCACTTAATTAATATGTTTAGTCTGAGCTCAGAAAATTGAAACGTACTACAGTAAATGTAAGAATCTAACAACATTGAGCTCTGAGATCATTTGTTTTGTCATTAGGTACAGTGGCAGCTTTACTACCAACTCTAGTAAAGATTTGTATAGTAGTTTTGCTCTGTTGAACGAATGTACTGAAGGATATTCTATTTCCATTTGTTTATTTACCATGCAGTGTTTTGACATAAGTGTTTTCATATGTAGCAATATTGTTTTTAGGCATAGTTATTTTTCAATGTGAGACATGCTACAGTGAATGTATTGTAAGTCGTTCTATATTCTGCACCAACTGTGAGAACATGTTTCTTTGCAGCCTCTTATGACAAGGGAAGTTGTAATTGAAGATTCAGAGCAGCCAGTTTTGTGATTGCAAGCCTATGAAGTTAGAGTAGAGAAGGCAACAGAACACTCAATCTTGATTTCATGTTGAAATCACTGGGGTTTTATTTACTTTACAGAACTTCCTGGCTTTGTGTGCAAGTGGGTTGTATAATGGATGCTCCTTTCATCGAAACATAAAAGGCTTTATGGTTCAAACCGGAGACCCGACAGGTATGGAGTTTATTACACACAAACATGAACACAGCTTTTTTCTTGACATTCTCACACTCTCTGGATCTTTTTCTTGATTGATTATTTGATTTTTTTTTAATTCTGCAGGTACAGGGAAAGGAGGAACAAGTATATGGGGCCGTAAATTTGAAGATGAATTCAGTGAGCACTTAAAGGTGAGCAAAGTGTTGTTTGACACCAAACAACACTTTGTTTTGGTCAAAGTGTCCTGCTGCAACATAAGAGTGCAGCAGGATTACTTGATTTCTCTTTCTTTTTAGCACAATGTCAGAGGAGTGGTGTCGATGGCAAATAATGGCCCCAACACCAATGGTTCCCAGTTTTTCTTCACATATGCCAAACAACCTCATCTGGACATGAAGTACACAGTGTTTGGAAAGTATGAAACTTATGCAATATACAGCTGTAATGATTCTGAGATGTATTTATTCTAATTAAAGCACAAAGGAGACACTTTTAGTATAACTTCTGAAGTTAATTTCATTTTCCCTTTATTTCCTCTCTCCTGTTGACTTGTAGGATTATCGATGGTCTGGAAACGCTGGACGAGCTGGAGAAGCTGCCAGTGAATGAGAAGACATTCCGGCCGCTCACTGAGAGCCGGATAAAGGACGTGACCATTCATGCCAACCCATTTGCTGGATAGACGACTCTCGGCACAGATATTCAGACTTGTTCTTTGTTGCTTCAGTGAGACAGAAGATACAGTGCCTTTCCAAAGTTAAAATGGATTGCTTGTCAAAGGGAGAAAAGTCTGCAGCAAAAAAAAACAGTTACACTGGGCAAGAACTGACTATAAAGCTCCAAAGTTCTTAGTCGTTTTTTAATAAGAAAATCCACAACTTGCTTGTGCTTTAGCCACTTTTTTTAGCTCCATGCCTGAAACTCAAGTTCTTTCATTAAAGGTTTTTCTTTTTTTATCTGTTCTTCTAAAATTGTCACAATCAAGACTAACCTGGATACGTAGTCAAACCTTGCACCTGCTTCATTTTCTATTTGCTCATATTAAAAAAGGATAAATACATTTTTCAGTATACTTGTGTATTGTCTGATATTGCATTGCATTTCTCAATTTCTCTCAGCAATTGAGAAAACTTGCTGAGAGGCTTAAGTTTGGGCATCATTCCAGGTGCATCTCACTTTATTGGAATGTCATTGAAAAGTTGATCAATTTCTATAACTTAGCTCAACAATAATGACCTACTGAAAAATAAATGTGCTTTATGTTCCCAATACTCAATCTGGGCTCCGTTTTGCTTTAATGCATAGGTACAGCGTTGCATGAACACAATCTGCCTGACATTAGGTATGTGGTCAAGACCACTGCTGAAAAGTTACAAGTTTAAAAGCAAACTAAATCCACTTTAAATAATCCACTTTGTTAGTTATTTAAAGAAGGGCTATTACCTAAAATTGACTTATTTTTAGCTCTATCATGTCAATGTAATTACGACAAACCTGGATAGTTCATTTGACTGTTTCTAGCATGTTTGAAGAATTTATTATTGGATAAAAATAGTCTACAATAATTCCAGGAAGCAATGGGCTACCAAAACCTTTTTTATACTTTTCTCATGTTCTCAAGAGATTTGGGTTTTGTTACCTGTATAGAAAGTTGTACAAACTTTTTGCCATGTGGCCCTAATAACACATTTTCATGTCAAAAGTTAATGCTTTCTGTGGTACAAACATTTTCCATTTGTAGAAATAATATCACAATTCAGTGAAATACCCTAATTCGGGGCAAATTTAAACTACTTTTGAGTTGCAGTCGCAAATGACCTTCTGGCCAGTTTTATGACACCATAGTTATTAAAATAAACAAAAATGAACTGCCAAATTATATCACTGCGTGTAATAACTCTAAAAGACAAAAGTTTTACTTTTAGAATCGATTCTTGTTATTTTAGGAGGCACCTGTAGCATCAGTTCGCTTTTACTACAAATCTGGTTCTGGCTCGTCATATTACGTCATCAGCGGTGGACAGACCTTGCGGGTCCTGGATTAGAAACCACAGACATAAGCAAAGCGCTCAAAAATGGCTTCAGAGGACCCGATTAAAGTGAGTCCATGTACTTTAAGATGGTTAATTCGCGTTTTTCGTTCAATACAGTTGCAGAAAAGCTTACTTCTGCATGTTTGTTTACCTTTGGGTTCAGAGTCACCTGATGGTTTGAGTTTCTATGTTGTTGTTTTTTTGCAGGTGTCATCTCTGAGGGGCAAGGTGGCCCTGATAACGGGAGCCAGCTCGGGGATCGGGGCTGGTACCTGCGTGCTGTTCGCTAAACTCGGAGCTCTGCTGGCTCTGAACGGCCGAGACGTGCAAAACCTGCAGAAAGTAGGCAAACAGTGCGCCGAATGTGGCGCTGCTGAGGTACACTCTTTTCCTAGGATCTGTGTACAAATTTTCACTGAGCCAAAAGTACAAACAGGTGCATTTAAACAATTTACAACCCCGAGCATTAACCAATATTTAGTAAATCTGAGCAGATTGGCTACGGTGTCAGTATTTGTTAAACATATTTATTGCTCATCAGATTTTTTTATGAATGAAAACTTTATGAATGATCTTCAACTAGTTCACCCTAACTACATGTTTTCTGCTTCAGGTTTGTATTGCAAAAAACATTTTACTGCAAGTGTAAAATTTAGATTTTTTTTTTAAGTTTTCATCAAATTGTTAATAATATAGTGTCAGTTTTCTTCCACAGCCTCTGCTTGTTCCTGGAGACCTGACTGATGAAGACACGGTGAGGAAGACTGTGGAGCAAACCATTAGCCGCTTTGGCCGGCTGGATGTTCTGGTTAACAGCGCTGGCATCCTGGCAATGGGCAGCATTGAGACCTCAGACTTGGCTCAATATGACAAGGTCATGAATGTTAACGTCAGGTAGGATTCACTGGAGACACCATTCAAATCCATGTAAATGTAGAACTTGGTTTGGCATGGTCTTGCAGAAATAAGCAAAATCTCTGTCTTGGTAAAGCAGGTTGCTTTTAATGTTGATTAAAAATAGCATTCATAGATAACTCATGCAATTTGAAACTAATGTGTCCAACGCCAGTTTAGATGCTCCATGGTTCTTTGCACTTTAAGGCTGATATAACTGTAAGAACTTCTGTCCAAGAAGTTCACTTAGACATTAACTTCCCTGCAGCTTGACAAAGTAGCTACTCTGTCTGATAGATTAGCCACTACATTTGGGATTATCTAATTGTCTACTTTTGTGGTCAGAATCCTGCTTTTTCAAGTATATTTTTTCTTAGGACTACAGTTGTGTTCAGTAACATACCATCAGTTCTCTCAAGTTATGTTTGTAATTCTTATTTATTTTTTTTCTTTCTTACAAAGGTTTAATATTGATGAAGGTGATGGAAAAATAAGTCCATAAATTTACAAAGACTGAACTGTGGAAACTAATCAGCACATAAAATCGGCAATTTCCTTTTGGAAAAAAGTAGAGACTGACAAATCCCATTTTTATAATCTTATACTATAAAATCCTTAAGAATAAATATTAAGGATTTGAAATCCTTTTCAGACAGTACATTTAGAAAGTCAGCTAAACTCAATTTTGGATTTATATTTCTGAGTGCACATATAAATGCATTGTTATAATCTCTAATCTGTCTGTTTTTTTCAGTCACCACAGATTGAGTTCGTAACTCAAACCCAGAAGATATTTGTGACACTCAGTTTCACACTGATTTAGATGTTGCAAAAGGAACTTTTCGCATGAGATTAAAAGTGAATCTGATGTTGATTTTTTTTCTTCTTCTTTTAAAGGTAATTTTTTGTGGTCCAACCAAAAGATGGTTCAACACTTTACTCCATTTTATGTGACCTCAGGGTGCCTGCAAGGCAGCTGCATTTATTTGTTTTTGATAATTTAGGAGTTTGTTTGTTTCAAGGTAGAGATAAACTGTTTTATGCCTTGCTGCACTTTCCTCTGCACTGCTATTTCTCTTTATCCCAGAGCTTTCTTAGGGACCTCAAAACCATTTAATATTTATTTTCAGCCTCATCTGTTGTGTCGCATATCTAATGAGTTTGTCTCATTTTTATGTTGATTGTTTCTAATAATACACATTATGTATTTCTCCCAGAGAGGCAATGCCTATAATCTTAAACATCTGACGGCTGAAACTTTCAGCCATCAGATTTCAGGTTTCAATACATTTGGAATCATGAGATTTAAAATTCAATTTTATTCTGTGTTATTTATTATAAGAGCCCATTAGATATAGATGGGTTTTGGTCAGTTTCAAATACCATAGAAAAGTTTATTTATTTCAGTAATTTATCTGAAAGAGTGAAACAGATCTTTACATGGGTGTTATAAGGAAGTGCTGGATGCTTTAATAGCATCCTTTAGCTTGTCTGCATTGTTGTGTTTAGTTTATCTCATCCTGTTATTGAAAAACATTCCATACAGTCATTATTGGGTTATGGTCACGTGTTTCCTGGCAAGTCAAGCACAGATATTCCCTAGTCAATAATCAAGATGAAATCTGCATCTTCACAAAGCTTTTCAACAGAGGGAAGCACAAATGTCTGCAACAATTACTGGAAGCAAAAAGTTTTTAATCATTTTTTAATTTTCTTTCATGCACCTTGAAAGAATAATGGAAGTCTGTGTCCTTATTGTATGAACTCCTAATGCTGTTTTTGATTATGTGCTGCCGTTGAGTACGGTTAAAAAAAAATCCCATTACGCGTTAATAGATTACATTCATTATAATATGAAAGTTTCACATCATTTGAAGAATTATGAATACAATTTAGGAGAAAAAAAAGAGTTTTTTAATCATAACCTTGTGTTTCTGTTTTCCATGTGATAAAAATTCATTATTTTCTCCTTGACTTGTTACTGCAGCAGCTGCAGCTCCGGGCAAAAGACTTTTATTGCCTTCTCGATTATTAAAAGAACGACTCTCAGGAATAATCTCAGATTGGTATAAGTTGTTTTTCTTTCCTGTGTTCTCCTTTATATGTCAGATGATGAGTCCAGGGGGAAATTTGTAGTTTAGCATTTGGTATTTTTGTATCACATGTTTTACAGTTTTAAAACTACAAGGAAAAAAATCTTCTCACTTCTCTCAAAAACAGCTGAGGGTTCTTTCATGTTGCCTGTAACCTGATAGGTTTAGTCAAATTTTTCCTCAGCATCCAAACTGTCATCACTTGATTCCTCTTGCAGTAATTATACATATTTGTTATATTAAAACATTCTGTAGAGTTTGGGGAAGGCTTTACCTTATCACATTTATTGTTGAAATTGTTTTTGTCAGTGCCTTAGATACAGCTTTAGTTTGCAAGAAAGAAGGATGGTGATACTAAAGCTGTGCAAAATGTCTTAAATGTCTTCCAATCCCATTAAGAAAAAAACTTTTATTCTTCTGATAATTGAACCAATGAATTTGTTTTTACCTTTTAATATTATTAAAAGCAGTTTATTACTTTTTTTAAGCCATATGCTCTATCTCTGCCATCTTCCTTTATGGGTACTCCTGTTAAAGAGGGGTACAAAATAAATTAATCTTTTAATCCAGTAGCAGAATCGCTCACTGAGAAATAAACTTCTTCATTTTGTCATTTACAGTATGAGGTAAATCCTAGGAGGCTTAAGCAAATTTCACATTTTTAAGTTTGTGGAAAGTAGGACTAAAAAAGGCTTTTTCCTTCCAACACTCCTAAATTACTAGTTAACATGAGGATAGGTTTTATTTTAAGTTTTTATGGAGACTTGATGTACATGGTGACAGGATAAACATGCCACTCATGCGGCTTGGACAGAGCCTAAGAAATGAGGTCTGAAGTTTTATATTTGCCCCCCAGATAAAAACAGTCTTGGATTACTAATTAAAATAATCTAATCAGCTGAAACTTTTAAAGTATAGATAATAATAATAATAATGATTTAATTATGATTATTTTTAGAGGCTGTTAGAGGTAGTGATAATTGTGGCATCTGTGACTTAAAAAAAGAACAAATCCTGTTATAATTTTTTTCCCCACCATAAATCTCCATTTCAGGCTTACATATGTTTATTTATTCAAAGGTGAAGAACTGCTGTTATGCAAATGTATTGTGAACGTTGTCTTGAAAAGGTTTTTGAAGATGTACCCACCAGGTTATGTTATATTATGTTAAAATCCATTTGTTTGGCTGACTTACTCAGAAACATTCATATTAATTCCAGTCATTCCAGTATAAGCGTGCATACTGACTGACATGTTTCCTCACTATACCTCAATATCTTTTCCTACTACTCTCCAATTATTCATTATTTGAGGTTTTATAACTGTTTTCCCTCTATATAGCATTTTTTTGGCTGTAACACCATTTGACAATAGGACCTGAGCTTTTGCTGTCCGTAATTTAATCTGTTCTCCGTATAGATAAAACACTTGAACCTGTTTTTTCTTTAACATAGAAAGTACTCCAGGGCCAGCTATTCTTTGTTGTTTTGTATTCCTGTTTGAATCCATATTACTATATGTGGAAAACTGGAAATGTTTTAGCTTGAGACAATCGTTGTTGTGAGTGAGTGCTATATAAATAAACTAAGTTGAACTGAAATGAAGGACACGGAGGCCTTTTGAGTAGCATTTGATGGGTTTTCTCTCTCTTGTTTCATTTATCACACTTTCCAGAACATCAATTCAATTTGTGTGTTAAATGAAGGTGAACATTGAAAGAAAACAGCATGTCATACAAAAAAAACATTTCCTTTACCCACAGCTTCCCAAACAGCATTAATTCAACACAAACATCAGATCTCAGCAGCAGCAAACAGCCACCTGACACAAATCGTGTGAATGTTTGTGGGCAGGTGTGATATTGCTGTTATCACACTACTGAATCCAGTCACAGATGTGGGATTATTTTCCTTTCAGCAATAATAATACCCTTGCTGCCAAGGAATCTATCATTTTAGACTCACTTTTAGATGATAGTGACTTCATATTTGATTCTTAAGCTGATTTTTCAGGGACTATATCTTTTCTGTTTCCCTGATCAGATCGGTCTACCACCTGACTCAGCTCTGTGTACCCCACCTGATCAAGACCAAAGGCTCCATCGTCAATGTTTCCAGTGTGAATGGACAGAGATCTGTGAGTATCCTTCTTCATGAACTATTTTTTACTTGGTGCATAGCTTTTATTTATTTTATATTGTTTTCTACTGAAATTTGAAATTTTTTTGTGATTTGATTGCCATTGTGATCTGTTTATTGCAGGTTGCAGTTTTGTTTTTTGCTGCTGTGATGCATACATTTTCCTGTGGAGGGACTGATAAAGTTAATCCATTGGGATGCAAACTATTAATGGAAACAATTTAAAGTGTGTGCATCAGATGTTTGTTTTAAATGTTGTAAAAATTGAGACGTTTCTTCTTTTCAGTTCCCTGGTGTGTTGGCTTACTGCATGTCCAAGTCCGCCATTGACCAGTTTACACGTTGTATAGCTCTTGGTAAGATAAACATTGTTTTTAATAGAAAGTACTGCACTGCATTTCCGTGTACTGAGCTTTATATGACTGCTTCATTTTACCTGTAGAGCTGGCATCGAAGCAGGTCAGAGTAAACTCTGTCTGGTACGTGACTGGAAGCATCGACTGTTTCTTTTTCTGAAATCACAGAACTAAATAATCTATGTTATAAGATTTTTATTCTGCATTTGTGCTTCTTTTTCAATCTCTTTAGTCCTGGAGTGATTATCACAGATGTCCACAGAAGAGCTGGACTGGATGAGGACCAGTACTCCCAGGTAATAAAAGAACAAATGCTGGTCGAACTGAGTCTATTTTGTATGAGGGACATTTAAACAGACAGCCCTTTATGTCTTGGTGTCTGTTTTACCTGATGTAGACATTTCTGAAACTAATTTCAAATGGCAATCTGTGTAAATTGGACTGCAACTACACCACTGTTAAACAGATTTATTATACTGTGTTGTAAATAAGGCAAAGCTGTGTAAAACAGTCAGTAGTTGCAACACTTCTTTTCATGAGTGAAAAGAAGTGTTGCAACTTCTTTTCACTTTTTAGTCACAACAGCCTAAAAAGCAATGAATGGAATTGCTGTGTTGTTTAATTAAAGATTAGGGCTCGTAAAGGTCCGCTTATCGGTACCAGTTGCAGCTTATTTGTGATTCATTTATTATATGTTCTAACAGATATTTGATTATTACAAATATTAGCTATAACAGTCTGAATTGGATTTCATTGTTACATGAATTTGCCCAAAACTCTTCACACATCCAAACATCCTTGTTGACTTTCCATCCGCAGTTTCTTGAAAAGTGCAAACAGACGCACGCCCTGGGTCGGCCGGGGGAGGTGGAAGAGGTGGCGCACAGCATTGCCTTCCTGGCATCCGATGCTGCCAGCTTCATCACTGGGGTGAACCTACCGATCGATGGGGGTCGCCATGCCATGTGCCCACGATGAGAGATTTTAACATGCAAAAGCCTGAGAACAAAGACATTTTAAATAAAGTGTCTCAGTGAGTTTTTTGTTGGTTTGTTTGTTTCATCACAGAAGCCAGCATATTATAGCCAGACATATTATAGTAATTTAGAGTAATTTAATGTCTGCAAATAATTTAACCATTTTGGCCATTTAAAATTTAAAAAAGTTCAAGTAATATTGTTGGATATAATAACATTTTGTCAGTTATTATGTTAAAGATATAGCATTAAAAAAATTATTGTAAATCCAATATACAATTAATATATAACCCAATACATCAATAGGGCTTTCTGACTTTTTTATTTTTTGTATAGTTGGCTCATTAAAAATAGGAAAATTTCTTATTTTAAATATTTACTATAAAAGATTTTTACTATGCAAGTTTGCAACTTCATGCAAACTTGGATATTTAACACTATGAGGATCTTTGAGTCGTGTTTTTCATATTCTTTGAACAACTGTTAAAATGTAAGAAAGAATTTCACACTTTAACTCAATCACCTGTGGAGTCATTAAAACTTTATTCAGCATTAAAACAAAGATTGTTTACACAACAAACACTGTGAGATTTGCATTGTATTCTGTCATGTAAAAAGTCCTCTGAGTTCACAGACTGGTGAGACCAATCATATTTGTTGCATCATAAATAACATAGAGCGCTGGTGCCTGCTTCTCAGGTGGAGAACTAATGAATATTTAAATAAGTTTTAAATAGAAATTATTGATACTAAATGGTTGCAGATAAACTTACATTTGACAAGAAAAACTTAACTTATAGTGTTGAAAATTATACAAATAATCGTTAAACTGTCAAGATGATACTTCAAGAAATTATGTGTGCGTGTGTCTGTATATTTTACATTCTTCCCTTTTAAAGCACAGAGATAGCTTGGATGAGCGCTGACAAGAGTTTATCCCCAGAGTGTGAACAGCTTCAGCACCAGGTGTCACCTCCATATCGTCCCAGATTAGATCAGGTCGTGGCTTCAGTTTGCATTGAGTTGAGCGGTGCAGAGCGAGGTAGCATTTTTGACATCTTTGCTCCACGTTTGCACTGAAAGTGCCACACAACACTGTGAACATACCTGCACAAACACTCAGCTGCTAATTGAGGCTCACGCAGAAACACCTGGAATAACACTGCATACCTGAATGGGTGATAAGACTGTATATCCCTACACGTCGCAAACTATAGCAATTGCACTTCAACGCTCAGAACAGAGTACATTTACATCTATAAATAGTACTTCATTTCAAGATGTATAATTTCCATATTTCTGTACAGTTTTTTGCAGAACTGTTCATCAGACCATGAATAAAAATATACAACAAGGTTTCAGAGATGACAAGTTTAAGATGCTCATGTAATTTTTCCATAGGAGGCAGCAAGCTCTTGTACCACAGAACCAAGTCTTTGTTTTCAGTTGGGCCAGAAGTTTTATCTCTGCAATTTCTATGAGCTGTCTTTTTATAGTGGCCCCTGCTGTTGTTTTTGTCTTGTTTTTACTTTGCAGTCCAAGCATTTTTCATAGGGAGGGTGGAAGGCTTTGTTGTTTTGGAAAGTACAAAATCATTGAAAACATTGTCCTCCGTTTCAAAGCTTTAACGCAGTGGCTCCTTTGTGAAGTGTTCAGAGTCGGCGCTACAGGAAGCAAACAGGTCCGACCTCGAGGTGAAATCGCGCGCCAGGCTCTGTGGTTGGTAAATTGTGCACATCTATGATGGGAAGCAAAGTTGGGTCCTGGCTCTGGAAGATGAAGTGTGTCTGATGCCAGCGTCCGTCTCTGATCTGAAAGACACAAGTCCATTACAAAACATGAGGCAGAAGACAAAATGATAGCAAAAATCCACTTCTACCTTTTCTACAGAAATATCGAAAGCTGAGGCAAATTTCTGATTTCTATTCCAGAGACTAACACAAGTGTAGTATATCTAAATTTGATCAGATTTCCTTTTTTAATAGAGCCTGCCTTTCTATTAAAAGGTCACCAGTCACTTTGTATAATGAACAGAGCTACCAGGTAACAGTTTCCAGTCACCTGGTAGCTCTTGGTTTTTTGTACTGTGCATCCAGAAAATATTCAAAGTGGAGCTATCCTGGATGAAAACCTGCTCCAGAGTGCACAAGGTGAAAATCTCATGGATTAAAGGAGCTCGAGAGGTTCTGCAAAGAAGAATGGGCCAAATTGCTTAAAGATGGGTGAGCTAAGCTTGTGCTATCATATTCAAAAAGACTTGAGGCTGTAAGTGCTGCCAACAGTGGATCAAGAAAGTGTAAGTAAAGACTCTGAATATGTTCATAAATCTGATTTCTTGTTTTTCAATTTAATAAATTATTCAAAAAGTAGAAGGGATTCATTTGAAACAATTTGTAATAAAGCTGTAGCACAACTAGGGAGGTGGCCAATACAGTGAAGAGTGGCTGTATTTATTTCTCTCCTCTGGATCTGACAAAATAAATCAAAATAAGGCAAAAAACTGAGACTCAACTATCAAAAAATTCAAGTCATGCTAATTGCCTCTGTTATTTTGCAGGAGCCTGCTGCAGGCGAGCCAGCTTTGTGTTTGCAGCTACAGCAGAGACAAACATTAGATTAAAGCTGCAGCTTCTGCCATTTCTAACTGAAGAGTAAATGGAGATCATTTGTTTATTTATTTTTTGTTATTGAATTCCAAACTAGTATCTCTATCAAAGAAAACACCATGTTACCTGATATCAATATAGTTTGTGCTTTTCTAATGAAAGGCTAAAATTGTGGTTCAGCTTAACTATTTGAAATGGTCAAGCAGAATCACTTTAAAAGCTGCATTATGTTTCATCCATGCACAAACTGGTAAAAATGTCTAACATTTTATGTATTTATGAATCCAATTAAAAAGCTATTGTTTACTGTTTAGCGATAAAATGGATGGGAAATTGCTTAGTTTATGACTTTTACTTGAGCCAGTTCTGCAGAAGGTATTTTTAAAAACAACCTTTCCCTTTCTTTCTTAAATATACCTTCCTTATAGAGGACTGTTTCTCATAAAGTTGGTCCACATAAAAATGCAAAAACACAATAAAAAACTAAACTGAAATGCTGTCAGCAGCTGCCAAGCTAACAGGCCCTTTCCATCTTTTACTTCTTTGTGTTTTATGGTTGATTGCAAAAAACAATTATACTGCCAGCTTCTGCACCAGAGGAATCACCTCCTGTAAACAAAGGCGATTGCACTGCAAACTTGCCAAAAGTCTCTTGTTTTCCTGTCTAGACATCAATACTGCAAACAAGAATTAATGAAAATCTTAACCCTGAAGGGAGCTTTCCAAAACATTTGAAAGGCAAAAGCAGAAACAAAATTAGCTTCAACTGTGTGCAGGAAAAGCTTTGAAAAATGCTTCGTATACAAGAGTTGCTGCTGTATAAGTTAAATCCTTGACATTAATCAGCCATACTATATTGAATGTGAACTATAATCAGTTAATTTGAGATGAGAGTTGTGCATCTCATCACACAATTTAGGCAGCAATTTAACTTTTTGTACTTATAGCTGATGTATCTAAACCCCAATAAGGTGCAAAATTCGAGATCAGAGGAACTTTGTTAAAGTCTAAACATCTCCACTACTGTAGCTATTAGGACCACAGACTTATTTATATGCATCAACATCAGCATTATCGCAAATTAGTTATGGTTGTTGTCACAGCACAGCATCAGAACAAAAAGTTCATCAGTTTGGTCTGACTATGCAGTCAGTGATCTGCTAAATGAACTTGAATGTTTACATGTGAGCAACCCAATTTGCAGCTTTAGAGACATTCATTAGTAATTATTTAATGTGAGGAAGGTCACATTGTTACTGTCAATCTGTGTACAGCGTGTTAACAGAAAGAGCCATACGCAGCAGTCGTCTCTGGGTATCTGGGGCTCCAGAAGGTCCCCCGCCTGGATCTCCTCCCCGGTCCAGGCCTTGAAGCTTACAGACCTGGGTGAAGGCTGCTGGGTGGGACCTTCAGCCCACACAGAGGCGTTGAGGCAGTGAATTATGATGTGCTGCACAGCCTCGGTGCTCAGTAGATGGATAAAATTCATCTGGATTCGACCCACTCCGATTTCCAACTGCAGAGAAAACACATGACCAGGCACTGCTGTAAAGTACTGAAAAACTGGAAGACAATGAAAACAATCTGGAACACTTCAGACCGATTAATGTGGTTTAGTGTATCAAAAAAGTATATTTTAGTGCTAAAATATAGACAAAATGAGCTCTAGCAAATGAAAAAAATCATTGTGGCTATTGCATCACATTAAGTTTTTTGTTGTAATTTGCCTGAATAAAACTAAGGCAACGGAGCAAAAACACACCAAAAACATAGATCAGAGCCTCTAAAATGTCTCAATGATTGCTGTGCCTTTCAAAACTTTTTATATACTGAGAGTGGCAGCATTCATTAGTTGTTAAACCTCTTTACTCTGATGCTTCCATGTCAAATCCAGCACAACTAATTCCCTTCATACATTACCTAATTATTAACAATATCTGCCTTTGTGTACGTAAATCTCACCTTCAATACAACTGAAGGCCTCAAAGGTTTCTTAAGACCATTAGAGAACAAATAGCATCATGAAGACCAAAGAATACAGCAGGGAGAAGGTTTCGTTATGAGTCAAACTTCATATCTGCAAGCCAAAGTCTGAAAATGAAAATAATTTGGCACAAGTGCAGACCTACCAAGACATGGCCACCTACCTAGATTGAATGCATTCCAAGAAGAGCTTTTAAACGAACAGCTGGACATGTAATCAAGCAGTTTAGATCAAAGCAGTTGTATTAAAAATGGGCCAGTTCAGGTCCAACTGAGATTCAGTCACTTGAAAATTCATGCTTACAGAGACTTTCAATATATTCTGACTGAGGTTGAACTATTTTACAAAGAATGGGCTCAAACTTTGGTCTTCATTATGCAAAGATGACAGATGCATACCTCAAAAAGATCTGCAGTTAAACGTGGCTCTATAAACTACTGTCTCATTGGTTCTGGTCTCCACACTTTATACTTTAGTGAATCACAATCTGGTTTCTTGCACTTAACAATTGCCCAGCACTTCTTTCTATTGGTCTATCACATACATCCTCAAATAAACAGATTGAAATATTTGGTTGAATGTGACAAAATGTGAAAAATGTCAAAGGATATGCTCTGTAGATATTGTCATGTTATTCCTTTTTTTAAGGCCACAGTCTATAAGAAAAAACTCAACACAGCCACCGATGACGTCTCTATTTGTAGCAGTCATTGCTCTTCACCAACAGATGAATATTTTATTTGTAAACAAATTCTGAAGCATAAAGCAACTCTCAGCCTTTATCCTTGGAATATAGAACTGATCAAAGTGCTTAAAATAAGTATCATCTATGAACTTCATTTGAGCTTTTTTACCAGGCCTTCATTTTCTTGTTCATGAGAGATTTAGTAATTGTTGATTGTTGTTTGGATTCAGGAAGTGCCACCAGTGGGTAGCACTGCTGCTGTGCAGCTACAACATCCTGGTTTTGAATTCCTGAGGTGTTTCTGCAAGCAGTTTGCATGTTCTCCCCATAAGCGCGAGTGTGGGTACTTTGGCCTCCTCCAACAGTCCAAAACAATGACTCTTCAGTCAAATGGTCTCTGCAACAGTGAGTGTGCATGTTTGTTTGTCCTGTGTGTCTTTGTGTCTCTGTTCAGCTCTGTTTGGGGTTTACCCTGCTTCCCAACCAATGACCATTAGAGACAGGCACCAAGACTCACCATAACCCGGCACAGACAAGCAGTTACAGGTACGGATGGATAAATGAATGGATGTTTGGATTTAATAAGCAACATTAAGCTTTTTAGAATGCCGGAGTCCACCACATTCAAATAAACTGCAGATGTTGGTGGTCTAGTTTGATCTAATGTGTGTGTGTTTTTTAAACAGATCTAACATTTGATGTAAGTAACTTAGAAATCTGATCGACTGCTGCTTTTTCAAAGTTTTAAGTCATTCTTGCTGTGCTAAGCATAAAAATAAACTGTTATTCTATGAATCACTTACATCTGAATGACAGATTCTGAATTAAGAATGACTATGTTTTTATAATTTTCTTTGCTCCTTCTGCTGGAAATATGCTGGTCTACGTCTTTGCCATTGCGTGGAATCCAAATGTTTTACCCAGTATGTTAAAGATAAAATAACTCCAACAGATGAAGGTTAGATAAAGAGATTTATTTTCCACATCAGATGAGAATGCTTTTGATTGCATCCAACTCTGGAGACTTAATGCAATACATTTAGATTTACTGTTCCAACAGGCCATCCAAATGGTTCCAAAAGCATGCTTAAAAGCTTGTTTGTCATAAGTGATATTTACAGTCTTAAACTCTTCGCTTCTTCAGGTTTTTTGTTGGAAATCCTTTTTTGAGATTTATTTGGACCATTTCCCGTTATGTGTTCATTCCCCTACTTGTGCCCTCTGTAGAACATGAGTGGTAAATGTTCATTACAGCTTCATCTACAGAGCTCTGTAAAATTATTTATACCTCTAGGAGCTTTTTTCACATTTTCACAATCTTCAATGTACTTTAATTGGATTTTGTGTGATAGACCAATGTAGACCGTTCATACTTTGAGAATTTTATGTAAATAAAAATGTTAAACATGTGCCATGGATTTGTATTAAGCCTCAACCAATGTTTTGTTGCAACCACAGTGGAAAGTCTTTTGGTTTTTATCTCCACCAGCTTTGCAAATTGAAATTCTGACTATTTTTTTTTTTTTTTTTTGCAAATTAGCTCAAACTCAGTCAAATGGGATGAAATGCATTATTGAATATCAATGTTCAGGTCATATCATAGATTCTAAATTAGATTACTTTGATGTAAAAGTAATCTACAATGCAAAAATGTTCAAACCTTTGAAACTGTAATAGGTTTCAGGCAAGTTTGTCCTCCACCAGTGAAGTTACACATAACCTCAATGCTGTCTTCACTGCATCCAAGGTTTGGATCGATCCAGTAAGCTCCTGCGAAATAAAATTAACCACAGAAGAAAAAGGAATCTGACTAACTGACACAGAACAAGTGCATAGACACAGCATCCAGTTAAACGTTTCCTCACCGTCATACATCCGCTGCTCACAGTTGTAAAGGTCCAGGCAGGTTCGAGCCGGGTTGCGTCGGGTTCCCAGCGGGTTCTTCAGGCTGTGGATCAACGTGCTGAGGTGGTGAAGCGTCTTCAAGATCTCCGTGCCTTGGTCTAACATGGGCAAGTCCATGCTTTGATAATTCTAGTGTTAATGTGAGTTTTTGCACAGTTTAGGGTCAAAATGTTCTGCAGTTTATAATAGAAGAAAATCATATCATGGCTTACAGTTCCACTAAAAACTGACCTCTTGCTGTAGGACAGCAGGAGGATCCATGATGATTTCCAAAGCAGGACTGAGAGCTTCATGTCTCTGGAGCCAGAAGACACATTTAGTTTGTAATTTGTCAGCATTAAACCCCAAATTATGATGCGAGGAGAAAAACTTACGAATAAATGCTCAGAATCTGGAAGGCCCTTCAAACCAGCAGAAGAAAAGAGGCATTAATATAGCAATCCCAGCCCTATCTGCTCTTCTTGTTAGCCTTCTCTTCTGTGTGTTAAGCATCTTTATAATAAACTATAATCTAGTGGTTATGGTGTTCTATTCTCACTAAATACACAGATAAGCAGAGACAAATTAATGTTGCGCAGGAAATGATGCATGAATAGAAAATAAATTATTTATAACTGCAGAGGAGACGAGCGGCCAGCTATAACACAGCTGATCACAAAGGAACAAAAGCAGGCCTGAAAAGAAAGATTATCTGCTCCAAATAACACAGTTACAGTTCATCTCCTGCATTTTTATTCCTCTAATAGTTTTCACAAAACAAATTGTCTAAAATGTGCCATTTTTCAACATATGAAAAGTGAAATCTAATCTTAAAATCTGAATTTTAGACATTGTAGTGTGTGGTCACTTCATGTCGACCAAAAATCCAGCAGCTGGGATTAGAGATGGAGATTAGCTCCATCTATGCTGAGCAAAACTTTCATTGCTTATTGTAGCAAATTTGATATTCAATAGTGAAAAAACAAAAGCATACATTCTGAACATAAAATCTGCTCATATGAAGCTAATTATAAGAGGGTTTAGCTAAAGCTCCGTCAAACTGGATGCACGGCATCTTTGAATAGCAGTTTTTAAGTTATGACAGATTCTCAATTCAGTTTGGGTTTGGACATAGACTGGGCCATTCTGACCAATGGGAATGCTTTGTTGCTATATCCCAGTTGCAAAGTCTATTGCAAATTTTCTTCAGGGTTGCTCTGAGCTTCGCTCCATCCAATGCACATCAGATCCGACCAATTTTGCTGCCCCTGCTAAAGAAAAGCATCCCCACAGAAGAATATTGCCACATTTACTAACTCAAAATAAAAGAAATACACCCAAAAAGAAGACAAGAAACTATGAATATTGAGCTCCCTTGCTGACCTCAAAACAGGAGAAAAAAATGAACAAAGAAAGTACAGAGTCCCAACTAGCTTCCTCTGTGTGGTTTGAAAAACATTGGTTTGCTTCTTAAAAATTCATCAAAAGCACCTAAACACGCACACACTGTGTGCCACAGACACCAGATAGCCACAAATAAAAGCCCAAGGAGAAAGAGTGAAGTAACACTATGTTATGACACTTTATGATGTTGCTGATAAGCTGGAACATTTCCACCACTGGAAGAAAATCCCTGGACGTCAGTGACCATAACAGTGCAATGTTAGTTTTCCACATCTATATTTTGCATGCAAGTTAAAGGTGCTGTATTATGTATTTTCCAGGCACATAGTGGCATTTTACAGCATTAGGATTAATTTTATAAACCAACACAGAGCAGTTATGTGCTTGGTTTATGATAAATGGTTACAATATAAACACATTGAAAGTTGTGTCTTTAATGTGACAAATGTGGAAAAGTTCCAGAGAAATTAGTAGTTTTTCAAATCAGTGAAAGCTGTCTACAGACTGTGACAAGCTGACAATGTATGAAATATTAATGAACGTAAAAGTAATTTATCTATTTTTCAAATGTTTAACATACAAAAAGGAAAACCTACTGGTGGGCCAGGTGGTCCTCGAGGACCAGGAGATCCCTAAGAAAATAATACAAAATTTAAATACACAGCACATATAACATTTACATTTTATATAACAATGTATAGTAATTTTGTTCTTACATATATTAAAAACTACTTACATTTGGTCCTGGTAACCCCTTATGAAGAAAAAGAAAACTAACTGATTATGAAATAAGAGTAAAGGCAGAAAACCTTTATCATTTCTAAAAAAAAAAAATTAAAAATTAAAAAAAACTTCCAGCAAATTACCATGTATATCTGGTGTATTGTATTGCTAAAATTACTCTCTTGCCTGTTGCAGCTTCTTACTTAAAAATCTTATTCCACATAGCAAATCCAATTTTCACACTGCAGACCTGGATGTGAATGTAGGCGTTTTTGGAGCGCGGCCGTAAATTATGCTGTGTGCGAGCGCTCAACAAACCTCTTAAAAAGCTCTGAGATGCGCAAGAGGCCTACATTTATCACACTGACAGGATTTCCACAGCAGCTAAGTGTCACTGTGAGTGTAACAACAAACAGCGGAACACAATAGGAAATGAAAAGTGCTGAAGGGCAGGAGGAGGCTGAGTGGTGTGCTGTCTCCTTGCTAAGTATCCTATTCTGTGCTCACAGTACAGACAGACAAGGATTCATCAAAACAGCGCCACGCACCGTCTCCCCGCGACTTCCTTTGTCACCCTGAGGTCCCTGGTGAGGAGAAAAAAAGACAGACAATCACTCCATCACTGCTAGGAAGGCAGAGAGGAGTCACATAAAGCTTGGCACACAGGATGAGGGATGAGGTACATACGGGATGACCGCTGGGCCCAATGATGCCAGCGGGGCCCAAGGCTCCCACCGCACCCTGAAAAGCAGAGGCATGTAAGTGACTAAGGACACATGTGATGAAGCTTCTGATGAGGCTGCACTTATTTTTCATGCCAAATGTGCAGTTTGGGAGAGTTTAGTGGCCCAGAGTTGGCTGAAATACTGCACTGAGCTGGCAAGCTGTTATTTGTTATCAGCTTACCATTAATCCTCGTGGTCCTTTTGGTCCCTGTATTCCTGCCAGGCCAATGTCCCCTGGGGGCCCCTGGAAACACATCAACACATCTCACTGCACACGCCATGCAAGTTAAAAAACAGACCTCGGGAAAAGTAACCAGAAATCTTTGTGGAGCAAAGGATATGTTGAGATTATCAGATATGAACTGTAATCTTTCAATTCAAATGGCCTTTAAAGACTATAATTAGTTAAAGGCAGCACACTAATGACAGCACAGTATCTCAATTGAAGAGTTTATGATCTAGTTAGGCTGTTATCTTGTTGGTTTGTGTGATAGCACATGTGAAAGCAGTTATGGCATAGTCTTTATGCATAAAAGGAGTCATTAGTAAGTTGTTCAACTCCCTCCAAAGTTAACTCAGAAGTCATTCAAAGCTCCGCAGTGCCTGTTTCCCTGCCTTCGACCATGTTAAATTTAAATTATTCCTTATCTGCATCATACTTTTTTTATTTTGTGTAAAGTTTGATTAAAGCCGGGGTTAGGCAACCTTTCTATTCACAAACCTTGAAGGGAAGATCATCTTAAAACTAGTAAGTTTATCTATTTTATTTTAGAAATCCAGGAGGGAGTTGATATTGATTGACTGAAAACATGTTGGATTGCTGATTTTGTTTATTAGTTTAAACATTTTCATTCATAGCTGAAACTAATTGTTTTAAATAAACATAAACAAATATCATCATGTTCTCCGTCATTGTGATGTAATCAGATGTTTGGAAATGAAAAATATTTTCTCTTCATATTGATTCTGATAAGTTATGAGACAAATTGTTTTGTGAAAATCCAAAGGCACAACACATTTTATTCTACTAAAAGTACAAATGCAGCGTTAGATTCAAATCCTCCACTAGCATAGCTTTACCAGACAATCACCAGACGTTTTAGAGCTTTTAATGCCCCTTTTACTGTTTCTATCTTTGCTAAAAGCTTCACAGTTAGATCAACTCCTGAGCAATAACAATAGTTATTTCACAAAGCGCTCCATTGCAGGGTAAATTTTGGCATCACTCAGAGGGTTTCATATGAAAGATTTAAACTAATAAACTCCATGCAGTTTTATCAGCTGGTTTTATCTAAAGTGCAAAACGGCTAAAAATAAAACTGAGTTGTGGCTGAGCAGAGGCGACCCAGGGGCATTTTGCAATAACACTCTTAGCTTTGATAACTAATTCTCTCAAACACAACATAATCATTGGTACTTCCAGATCATTTTAGGTATTTAATCTTAACAAAAGTACCTTTGCTAACCCTGAGCATCATTTTACATTCTACTGCTAAATGCCAAGCTTAGCCTCCAGACTGATGCTTGGAAATGCAAAGGTTGAAGCCTTGAAACAAAGAGTCCTTGGTTACTCACCTTTGGACCAAACATGCCCAGTACTCCTGGGTAGCCCTGCTCACCACTGTCCCCCTGGCAAATATAAAATAGCAGCCATTAGAAAATCAGATAATAGTGTCATTTAAAGGAATTTGGAAAATTGAAGGGAAATCTCTGCTAACTGTTTGGCCTTTTGCTCCCAGGTCTCCTGGCTTTCCTGGTAATCCCATCACACCGAGAAAACCTCTCTTCCCCGCTGGGCCCACCTGTCCTGGCAGACCCCGCTCCCCCTGAAACACACACATCAACATCTTCCTTTGCAACTACACCACAGCTTGGGCACTTTTATGTTGACAAACCAGTGGAAGTTACTACTACAACAAATGTATAGTTCACAACCCCGTTAGTGTGGCCTGCATGGAAATATTACTGCTGAAAATGCAACTCCCAAGTTACTTTCCATAATGTCATTCAGGTGCATTCTTAAAATATGCATTTGACATTGGGGTACAAAACAACAATAAAAGCTTCAACTCTAATAAATCGAACACGTTTCCAAAATATGACCTAAACAGAATTTTACTTCCTATCCCAGGAGTCGCCCAGGAGATAAAAACTGATTATTACTGCAGAACTAATAAATGCAGCTTCTCTGTGGGTGTCATTAATTCTCTTCTCAAACGTCATGAATTTTGCATTTTTATATTCCTGGAACGGCGATGCAAATAAATATTGTCATCTATTTTGCAGCACTGATTACTGCATTGAATTGGGTTATTGTAAGAGAGGCCATACAGATTTGAAGTAGAGTCAGGTACAATAAAAAAGTAACATAAACAGGCAGCTATTGCTACATAAATGCCAAGAGAGGCTGTTCCAACAGATTAAAGCTTGTTGGCTGTTATGACTGTCAATGGAAATACATTTGTGCATTTTTATTTATAAAAGTTCCTTTTAGTATTTTAACACAACCAGTTAAAAGAAAAAAAGCCTTCATACCTTTGAGCCAAAGGAACCCTGGATTCCTGAAAGTCCCGTCACTCCCTTTCCACCTGGCATCCCAGGTTTTCCAGGTAAACCAACTTCTCCGTCCTCTCCTTGATCCCCCTAATTCAACAATAGTTAGCAATAGAAGAACATTAATTATTTTTAAATTATTTCTCTCTAAATATGTTTCTCAGAGAGAGCTCACCTTGACTCCATTACTTCCATCTTTACCAGGTAAGCCGTCCATCCCAGGTGGGCCCTCCAGTCCCTCCCTGCCCAGGACCCCACGTGGGCCAGACGGCCCCTGTGGACCCTTAGGACAAAAAACTCTGAATAAATCCTAACGCTAAGCAGACATTTAATATGTAAAACAACTCAACAACAAAAAATATGGTAGCTCTAAAAAGTGTATGCACCCCTGATAAAAGGTCATTTTTTGTGGTGTAAAAAAACAGATTAAAATAATCAAAACCTTGTCCTATAAATGAAAACGAGCAAATATATTTTGTAAAATTAGTTTACAAACCCTGGTTGCATAATGTTCACAAGGTTAAACCAATACTTGGTGAAAGTGTGTTCATGACCTTTTGACCCTAGCATCACTGCGAGTCCACCCATACATCCAAAACAACATAAGAGTCCAGAACTACTTCTGACACAAACTGTGTGGGATGACCTGGGGAAGACTGAACAACAGAATGCTAAACAATCTGGAAGACGAGCAGAACGGCTGCAGGGTGGTGTGATGAGCCTTGGAAAGCTGAGATGTGGCATTAAGGTGGAGGTTCAACACATTATTACTTAGAGGACACACACTCTTGTGCAACCAGTTTAACGCATCTTTATTTTTCAGAACACATTTTGTCAGAGATAAGCACAAAGGCCATAAGGGGTGCATACACCTTAGACCTGCTGTCAATGCAACTCACTGGTGGTCCTTTGTTCCCAGATGCTCCAGTCACCCCTGATTTTCCTTTAGGACCCTAAAGCAACAAAAAGCCATCTTCTGAATTTGTGGTAAAAAAAAAAAACTGAACGAGTAATCTCACTTTCTCACTCAATCCCACATAACTATTTAGTTTCTGTCTTTACCTGATCACCTTTGGATCCTTTCAGACCTGGTTGTCCCTTCAGCCCAGAATGTCCCTGAAAAGGATCATTCATATAAAGATTATTGGACTTTGTAGGACAAAGCTGATATATGACTGGTAGAATGATACTTAACATGTTCAAAGCCAGAAAGTGGATACCTACAGGAAGACCTGGTGCACCTGCTTCACCTCTAGGCCCATTGAAACCAATTTCACCCTAACAAAAAAAGGTCATCATCTCTTTGTTTTTAGCTAATTTTGTGTAATTATAGATTTGGGGGATTTTATTGTTATCTTATGCCAACTTACTATGTGTCCTGGGTCACCTGGTTCTCCTCGTTCCCCTCTGTCTCCGGGAGAACCCTGAATTCAGATGAAAACAATGTGTGCCATGTGTTAGCAGGTTGCTGCTAACACAGCAAAGATCTGGTGCAGGATGGAAACTCACTCTGTCACCTTGGGGACCTGGAAGACCCTCTACCTTGCTGTCATCTCCCTGTTCACCCTAAGCAAGAAGCCAAAGACAAAGTCAAAGGTTTTCACTATTAAATCCAATGACCTGAACAGAAGGAGTGGCTGTGTTACATTTTTCCTTAAAAGCAGGGGGTCCTCATTTAAAGAAAGGCAAGTCATTCTCCAAAGCCATTAACTGCAATGATGCTATTATACATAAATGAAGCTGGTTTGCTCTGGGAGCTTTTGTGATATTCATTAAACAATAGAAATGGATTTGTGTATAATTTAAACAATTACATGCTGCCCATGTGGGGAATGAAATAAATAAATACAGAACCCAACAATGAAACTATAAGAGGGATAAATAGTTAAGGCTAGGGGGCAAAGACGCTTGACAACTGCACAGATGAAAAGCAATAAGCCGTACCTTCAACTAGAATTTAGATTTGTATTGACATTGAAGTTTCAGTGCCAGAAGTACCTGGCGCTAAATTGACAATCATAAATTCTACAATGGCCTGGGTGATAGCGTGATGCTGCATTAATTAGAGCGCAGGCAACAGCAATTATATAGAGGATACTAGGAATGAGAAAACAACAAATAACCGCATCCAGATGGCTTCTGCCCAGGGACTAAAAAAATGCAAATGAGTGTATCACTAAACTCTGGTGCACAGTGTATACACATATTACACAGTGCTCCTGTCAAATAAACACAAATTATGTGGCTAATATCTGCAAAATTATGAGAAGAAGTCCAGGTGTCTGGCTAATTATGCACATTTGACTGTGCTGAGTTAATTGGATTTGTCCAGGTTCATATCATAGATTAAATTAGGGTTAACTTTGGGGATAGACAATGACACTAAGACAGACCAAGAAGGCAATAATTAGGAACAGAGATCTGGTCTCAAACAAGTAGTTGTGCACCAAAGCAATCTGATATATGACAAGTCCCCCGAGGCTCATAACACAATTTGACAGCCGGTGGCTGAAAGGCGAACAAATAAATGGTTGATGTACCTTTTCACCTTTCGATCCAGGGGGTCCAAGTAGTCCTTGTGGTCCCACATAACCCTACAAAAACAGAAAGACAAACTAAATGCTTTTGCACAAATGGAGCAAAATCAACCAAATTTTCAAATTTATCAGCAAAGTTGTACAGATAGAGTTACATCTCAATAATTAAATATAATTTATTTCAGGTATTCAATTAAAAAGTTAAACTGATATATTATTTAGCATCATTACACACAAAGTAATATATCTCAAGTGTTTATTTCTGTTCATCTTGATAATAACATGAATGCAACATGTTAGGCCAATACAGAATGATTTTTAAGAAGAAAATATATCCATGCATTGTACAGAATATGCACCAAGTGCTTGGTCAAAGCAGGAATTACTGCATAAATGCACCATGGAGGCAAACAGCCTGTGGTTCTGCTTTAAGTCCAGGTTGGCTGAGGAGCAAACTTCCACTTGATAATACAAAATATGTCCTCCATATATTTTTTAAATGTAGATTTAGTCTCTTGATTACAAAATATAATACATTTGTGACTTTTTAGTTAAGTTTAAAGGCCAATGTATCAAGAATAATATGTAATTTAAATACTTCGCATTACATTTCTTTGCTACAGTTTTTAACTTCAAGAAAATGTATTTAAAACAAAGACAAACCAGTAATGACAAATGAAGCTACACAAACTCTGTTTTAAGTGTTTTAAGTCATTTATTAGATTTGATTAACATTCGAGAGGTTAATAACTTAGAATCAAAAACCTTATAAACACCTCTGACCACTAGCCTGGATTTCCAAGACGGCATCTGATCCAGAAAGCAGTTCTAATAAATTTATTGTCTTAGTTGATATAATGGAAACTTAAGGAGTCAAGCTGCCAACTACAACTGGTGAAGGTGACTCCCGGGTTTTTTGCCAACGCATTTACTGACAAAAAGACAAGTAAATGGGAGAAAGAGTTTGAATCTAACACAGAACTTGGTAAATATCTATAATTTACCCTAAAAATTTTTATTTCACAGCTGGCCTCACTGTTAGAAAGAAGATTTCTGCTGATTTTGAGCAACAGTGCTAAATAACTTTGATCTGTATTATTATATCAATAAAACAGCCCTAAAATAATTTCAGTCAAACTCAGTTGGTGGGCTGTGATCCATTGTCTGATGTAGACTTTGGTATTTCTAAAGCTATAAACACATGCAAAAAGGCTGCTTCAGGCTCAGCAGGAGTGAAACAGTCAGGAATTGTAAAGAAATCCTGCAACCCAGCAGGATAAATTCACAGCAAGTTATCAAGACAACTGCAAGGTTTACAGAATGAAATCACCATTTTAAAGGATTTGTAAGTAAATAATGTACTAAATTACTTTTTGATTTTGTCATTTGAATTATGGACACAATGTATAAAACATTTTTTCTACTACGTTAATTTTTAAAATAAATATTTTTTCTCAATCTGATCTTTTTTCTGTTTAATCCATTTATCAAACACAACACAAATAAAAAAGACATGTCAAACCCAGGTGACTTGTTTCTTAAGGTTTTTTTGTTATTTGTTCATGTTTTTTATTCTCCAAATGACTTTTATGGCAGCCTAAGACAAATGTCTTCGAGGCTAAAATGCATTTGATATCGTCTAGCCTTAAAGGTTTATAATCGATTCTTCTGATAAAAAAAGTGTGTTACCTCATAACCTGCTATGCCTGGATCACCTTGTTGGCCCATTCTTCCAGGAACACCCTGACAAAAAAATACAATAGAAATAATAAGTTTTACCAAAATTCAAAAGCAAAGTCCCTCCCTTCTTGAGACGAAAACGCACCACAGGACCGGTGGTTCCTCTTGCCCCTTTCTGTCCCATAAATCCAGGCTCTCCATGCTCCCCGATTGGGCCATTCTCACCTAAATGACCTTGTTGACCTTTGCTCCCCTGGGGAAAGCACACCGATAATCAGGTATGTACAAACACACCTGAACCATGTGGGAGGAATCGGACAATTCAAACATTCAAATGCTGAAACTCTATTTGACAAGAACCTCCACTTCTGCTGCTACGGAGCTTACTAAGTTCCTAGTTTGTCTGCAACTACATCAAATAAATATTCAAGTCCCTGTCCAGCAGAGCAAATTGACAGCCAACTACAATGAAAGGTGTGCTTTGCTGCAGGCAAGTGAACTGGCAGACCTTTTCTCCTGGCTTTCCTCTTTCCCCGATTTTGCCGGGCGTGCCCTCCTGACCCTGTAAACCGCGTCAGAGCAGAGGGCTTTTAGTGGACAAAAAGAGCTGTCTTCATTAGAAGTGAAAGGGAATCAAAGATCGCTCCTGAGATACTCACTCTGACCCCCACAAGTCCAGGAGGACCAGGTCTGCCTTCCTTTCCTTTCAAGCCAATTTCACCTCTGTCCCCACCAGCCCCATCTGGACCGTTTTCTCCTCTCTCGCCCTGAGAAAATAAAAAGGTGACACCTTTGAGTTAAGCTGCACTGCTTATGGTAGGAATCAGACGAACTCTTAGAGGGGATTTTCAGCTGCTGAGACTTTGTCATGTAACAAATTTAGTAATTCGTTCAGCTTTTACTCTGAAAATCAGGGATATGAGCATAAAGTCAGTGGCAGGAAATGGTTGCACTTGCTGACAAGCTTTATGAGATAACAACCTCATATTACATTTTTCAGCATCTGTCTACAATGTGAGGTGTTATGGGAAGCTGGACTTCCTCAACAGCTCAGCAGAGCCACCGGCTTCATGACAGCCTTCACTGTAATTCATGCAGAAGGAGCCCAAAACAACCACTGAGTGCAATTTCTGAATCTAAAATTCTTGATAGTGCGAGTCACAATGCAAGAGAGACTGAATTCTGGGTTTTTACAAAATGAACAAAAAAAAAAAAAAAAGATAATGTTGGGCTCATCATTATGCCCAACTCACGGCATAACAGTTTAGGTGCTGTGAGAGAGTTTCACATTTGTTGGGCTGGTTTGTGTTGACATGGTGATATAAAAAAAGCAATGTTTGAAAAAAAAAAAAAAAAGGCTTTTTCCAAATGAGTGAAAGAAATGTTTTTTAAATCACCATTAATTATCTAAGAAAAATGTCAAAAAGGTGTTGCTAGGATTAATTTAATTCCTAAAATAAATTAATTCTTGTGGATAATTGGAAAAAGAAGATTATACGACATATATTTAGCAGGGATGATAGCAAGTGATGCATGCATGATTTATTATAAAAATAGATTTTCTTAGCACTGGAATGTTTCCCCCTTAAATAATTTTACTCATATTAAAGAGGGATTTTTTTCCAACCAGCTGCTTCAATGAGGGATACTAGCTGCTTCAATAAAGAAGTCATTTATCTTTGGGATTTTTACACATCTTTACCGCCATGTGCCAAAAAATGGTGATGGTGCAGTAAAACTTTAGCTGGTGCTTCAGCCTTATACTCCCCGCTTTCAATTTTCTACATTATCAAATGAACAAATACCAGAACATGAGTTACTGCAGAGCCCGAGGATCCGCAGCCACAAAAGGCAGGCCTCTTATATTCATCTATTTTCTCAGTAGTGCAGCTAGTAAACCCGTACCTAATGAGTGCAGAGATGTTCAAGCTGTAAATGGTGCTAATATCAACCAAATGCTCAAGGTTACAAATAAAACTCTAAAATGTATCCATTATTCACAGGCGTCTGAAAAGGCCCGCAGTGAGACGGAGTGTGCCTCACACTCAATAGGCTCTACTTAAAAGTTTTGCTGCAGCGCTCAGAGCTACAGCGTGAAGTTTCTGCAATGACAGCTCAGGCATGTAAACAAAGAGTCACAGTAGTGGAACTAGAATGACACAAAACCATGACTTATTTATTAGTTAGACACAGCAGGCTGTGAATTGGAGATATTTCAAAGATGAAATACAGAAATGTGACTTGACATTTTTTTTTTTCCAAGGTGTTTATGGTCCCTCAGCATTTTATGTCACAGCAAAGTAGGCCAAAGCACAAGAACTTCAGTCCTAGAGGATTTTTTTCTGAAAGACGCAGTTGGTCCTTTTGAGTCTTTAAATTATAAAACCTCTCCTTAAAGAACCAAATTAATGCAACCGTAGAACAGATCTGAGTCAAATCAAAGGAAATATAATCAAAAATTTATGAGAAACTAAAAGAAAGTGAAAGACATAACCTCTTGCAGGGACAAAAAAGGTGCATCTAGACTAAAACACATGATTTTAACTAAAAATCCAAAATATTATTTCTTCAAAGAGAATAGAAAACAAGTCTTTTCTTTCTATCTTCACTGTTTCTTTTATTTATGTCACACTTGTTCACACACATTTCTCCCACTATTTCCTGTCTGATAATCAGAACAAGAAGCATTTGTTTTTATCCCACACAAGGCATGTGTTTGCAAGAAAAGCATGTGGTGGAAAACTTGTGAAGTAAATAAATGTATATCCTTCCAAGGTGTACAGTGTTTTTGCAGCATGTATAAAAACAAATAAAAAAATACTGTCTCACTCTAAAGAAGGAAGATGTTTAATTCAGGTAGTGGGTAAAATATTTCTTGAAAAACAGGACAAATATCCAAGAGGCTGAGCTGCAGTCAGTTCCTAATGATTTCTAATATGTAAACACATTTAACTTAATATGACTGCATCATGTAAACAGTGACCAATCCTGCAGCACACATTATTTTGTATGCAAGTTGAGGTTAGCTAGCGTAAAATGGTGTGTGAAAATGTCTTTTCAGAGTTCTTGTTTTTGCTATTGAAATGTTTTGCATCATGAAAACAAATACATCCCCCAAAGATAGGTTGAGGAAATAAAAAATACAATTTTTAAACGTTAGTTTGATGCATTAAGGGGTTGGGGGTGGAATCTAACCAAGCCAACCAGGCCCAATGTGGAAGATCTCCTAAACCTACTAACAGATTATTTCACTCCAGGCAGCAAGATCTGTGAGTCTCTTCAAAGTAAGAGACTCCCACATCTTAGTGGGAGAAGAAAAATACAGTACTAGTATATTTTAAATTTGAGAGGGTGGTAAAAGTCAGTTTTGGAGTGGGTTTAGTAATCCGTCGGCAAAACATCTAAATTGAATTTAAAACTTTGAGTAGGCCACTACAAAACCTTCATGTTTTTTAAGCCACTGAGAAGTGGATTTGATGATGTCCTGCTGTTTGAGCTGAAGGTCCCAAACTGATGGCTAAACATTCTCCTTCTCCATGACATTGATGACCAAACAGCCTGAGTCTTACAGAATTCATGATTCTATAAATTACATCAAGTTGTCCAATTTGTGAAGCTCCATCACAATATCAACACCAAGTTTGAATGGGATTTGTCCAATTGCATGTTGCAAAATTTCCCACTTTAATCTCATCAGGCTGCAGTATACACATTATCAAATTCTTGAGGAACATCCAAGATATATTCTTTAGAAATGTGAAACAGGCTTTGGGTCTTTTACAGTCTTCACAAACGGGATGCCATTTTTGCAGAGTCTTTTTCTTGCTGTTGAATCAAGAACCTTGATCTGAACAGGGTTAAGCGAGGCCTGCAGATTCTGTTTCGGGTTCTTTTCTGACCTTCTGGATGAGTCATCAATTTCGATAGGAGATGGAAATTGATGGAGCAGGTTTCCCACTGCTCCATCGTTTCTACTTTTGTGAATAATAGCTCCCTCTGTGGTTTACTGGAGTCTCAAAGTCTTAGGATTGGTTTTGTAACTCGCTCCATGCCAACAGAATTCAGTTACTTCATTTCTCATGTCTTCTTGAATTTCTTTAGGTTTTTTTTTCTTATTTTAGATAAAGGTTAGAGATATTTTCTCTAACCTTATTTTGACAGACAGGTTCTGTTTAAGTAATTTCCTGATTCTACAGGCCAGCTGTCATGTTTAGGTGAATGAAATTAGAACACACTTTGCAAAATACAGCTTTGTGATTCAACTAAAGGGGGTGATTTACTTTTTCACACAGGCTAAGGTTAATTAAAAAAATTTAGCAGAATTTTTACCCTGAATACAGTTATTCATTTCAAAACTGCGTTTTATATTTTTTCTGGTTTTCCTTGATGATCTGAAACATGTAACTGCAACAAAAAAGTAATCTGTAAATTGCAAATAGTTTTTCCCAGCACTGTGCTTAATCGATTTATTTTATACGTCAGAATACAAAAGTGTTTTTGTGTAAACACATAAAAAACTGAGAAGTTATGTATTTTTTCTTTTTTGCTTCTGTGTTAGAGAGGACTGATATAAGAATTGATATTAGACAAAATACAATGTCTAATTTCATTGTATTAGACATTGCACAAAAGTCTAATACACAAGTTGTGTTGCGCAAGGACACAAAACTTGGCTCTCAAAACACAACAAAAGCTGCAAATGTTTTCAAGATTTCCACCAAAATGTTGCACGAAGGCCAGGTTCCATTTGCACCGTTTTCCAATCCTGTGAAATTAAAACTGCCTTGCAAGCTCAGCAGACTCTTGGACTGGTTCTGTTCAGTTATTTTAGAAATAGTGTTTTGCTCAAGTTGCAAAGTATGATAGACAGCTTTAATAACTTCTGCTCACTTTGTTCCCCAAACATCAACACTGTGCAGCCAACATGCCGAAATATGCTTCATTTAGTGGCAAGAAGTTAGTGCAATAAAAAAAGAGTTCAACAGGTTTGAAATTGTAAAGTTTTAGTGTTTTTTTTTTAGACTTACCATAGAACCATGTGGTCCACTTAGTCCAGCCTCCCCATCGATGCCTGTCTCACCCTGAAACACAAATCATAAAACATATATAGTTTTTATATTTAAGGATGACAAGAAAATATATAAAAAGAAAATGTTTTTACTTCTTTACACATTATTCATTCCAGGTGTCTTCTCAAAAACATATGCTTGGAATGATCATTTATAAATAATGTTGGCATCCAGTAAATACTGAAACACAGACGTCTCATGCTTTTATTGCCACTTTAATAGGTACAACCTGAGTTTAGTTCAATGTAGGTTTTACAGACGGCTACAAAGTCTCACTCTATTCTGAAGAATCAATGAACATTAAACTGTGATGTCATGGTGCTTGATCCTCCTTTTAGCATTCACTTTTGTATAAATGAACAATAGTAATGTTGAGTTTTCCAGAGTGAAAACTGCATGAAGACAAAATGATACTCACTCTATGGCCAATCAAGCCCTGCTCCCCAATGCTGCCAGGTGAGCCAACAGAACCCTGTTAAGCAAACAATAAAGACTATGAAGTATTTGCTTTATGTTTTTCAATGCCTCAAAATATAGCTACCACCTTTGATTGCAAAGTTAAGTCTGTGCTTCCCACTTTCCTGCAGGATGCCTACACAAATGTGGCACTTTAATTAAAGCAGCTGGAGTTAATAAACAATCATTCATCTTGATTGTCCACATAATTATACCACTTACAAAATATGACGTGGTTTGGTATTTTATTACAGATGAGTGGCGTGGATTTGCATTAACCACCCCCACACCAATAAAATCACATTTCACAACAATTACAGCCACAGGCTTTTTTTAAATGTCTCAGCCAGCTTTGTACATGTCAAAACTAACTTTCTTTTTTTTCAACTAGCTAAATCTGGAACAACAATTTTCAAGTCGTCCCACTGGCTGTCATTTGAGTTGAATATGTTTTAATGAAAACCATTCTATTTTGGTCTTTAAAATGTTTGTTCTGTATGAAAACTCTGAGATTTCTACTGAATTTTAATGCTCATGTGGACAAATTATGCAAAAGGTAACCTAGAGGTAATTGTGTACAATTGTTTTTATTTTGGGGTTTCAGAAGAAAGAGGGTTGAAGTTATATGCATATCAAACTTAAAGAAATTTTAAGAACCAAGTACAGTTTTCTTCTTACATCACATATTTGCACCAAATTGTGTTGGTTGAAATCCCAGTTAAGAAAACTGTGTTTGTAACAGGATAAAATGTAATTCAGTTTAAGGGATAAGAATGCCATAGTAAAGGCAGTGTGTTTATAAAACTCCACATATGCATCAGGAGCACTGAGCAGCTGTAATTCCATGACATTTCATTTTTCATATCTTGTTCCCCTCACCTTCTCTCCAGATTCACCCGGCGGCCCTTTTTCCCCAGCATTTCCAGCAGGTCCCTTTCAGAAACAGTTATAGCCTTTAATATTTGGCACTAATGTAAAACGCTGCTTGAGTTCTGATGCCAGCTGTGTGATCAACTAACCATTGGTCCAATCGCCCCCAGTGGCCCGCTCGTTCCTGCTGGCCCTGATGACCCCTGCAGCAGCACAGCAGAGGCATCAATAAAAATGGTTAAGAGCGTTTTCTGGCGTAAGATAAACACCTCTGACAGTGACAGTAAATGGGAAAAAGGATAAGAACTCAGCGGAAAGTGAGTATTTGTGGGGGCAGGATCATCTGGAGGGCTCAGAATCTTTCAAACAATAAACCAAAGCTTCTGAATGTGAGTAAAACTGACCCACTGATATAGAGGCACAATGAAACAACAGTAAAGCTGCCTCTACAAAGAGGAAATGGAGTAAATCAAATTGTCCCTGCTTTGCCATACTTTGCTGTTCATGTCCATGACGTCTGGACAGAGGGAGAGGAAACAGAGGATTAGGATGTTTTTAAGCTTTTCCAACTGGATAGAAGTTTCTAGGAAAAACTCCTGACAACTAAAGGGATACATTATCAACCAGAAAACATAACTAACACTGTAGTTCTCCCTTAGACTGACAGCTAAAGGGTACATTATCGAAATACATAGAAGCTGAATATGTATGAGCTGAATAATCAACTCACTGGTTCTCCTACAGTTCCTTTGGCTCCAGGTGGTCCTGAGGGCCCCGGGATACCCTGAAATTATGGCATTGATGGTATTCATACACATGCTTTAAAGCTAAAACCGATCCGACCCAATCTAATAGGCAACTCTATTGAACTTAATCACTTACTGGAAATCCCTTCAGCCCGGCTTCGCCTGGCTCACCAAGCTTTCCCTGCAGCAAAACCACAAAAATGGGAAAAATGTGATCACAGGAAAAGATAAATATTCTAGGTTAATATGATTTCTGGCATTTTCTGCAGAAATCATGAGTTTTATATTACACAATGATTGGGCATTAATATCCACAAGTTTCCTTGTTTAGTACTGAATATTAAAATAGGTGTCTGAACTTTTTCACATGATTTTCCCAATGTGATCAAACACACATAGTATCTGTTTTATAACATCTCAGGCCAACAGTTCTTTGATCTGAAGTTTTTAGCAATACCACTTAAACAAATGCACAACCAGGACTGGAGCTTGCGCACAAACACTTTTTGTTAGCAGAGAAAAATATGGATTTTTTTTCTCTCACCATTTCCCCAGGGAGACCCAATTTTCCTGGTGGACCATCAGGCCCCTGCGAAGAAACAGCATGGGATAAATGAGCTTCCTGAAATCCCCCTCAAGTCATAATGTGCTACCAACATCATTATTATTTAAAGCTCCTTGATAAACAACTCTGCATTTTAGGTTTTTATTTCTAAGAGTGTCTTGCAATATCCTTCAGCTGGGAAAAAAAAGAGTTAAGAAAAACAGACTTCTTGTTTTTCTATAGATTCTTTTTTTTTCATATATGCAGTTATGAAAACCTGAGGCCAGACATCACTGTAAGTTTCAGTACAAAAAAACCAACCATAATCCAACACGTCTTGGACATTTTTGTGCTACTGTCACTTTTCAGTGTGTTATTCCATGCTCACCTTGACCCCTGTTGACCCCTTTGACCCCAGTGGACCATCAGGACCTCTTGGACCCTGTTTAAAGAATAATAGTTATTATTGATCAACAGCATTAGACAGATGTCCTTTAACAACCTTGATCTGATGTTGAATAAATTACATTTCCATTATCCACTCTAAGGAAAGCTGAGAGAGTTTTATTGGTAGTGTGTCCTTTAGATTTTCCCCCTCTGGAGTAACAGACTGTAACTACTTAGCAAATGCTTGGCATCTGCAATTTAGCTCTGTGGTGCGCCCAAACCCAACTGTGTAGAACTTTATCCCCACTTTCCACAATCATACCTGTGGTGCTGCCTGCAGGGTGAAATTGTTGTGCTGAAGCTCAGTTATTCTTGCCCCAAAGATCGAGTCGAAAAATACAGTATTTTTGGAAATATTCCTAAAAACATTTTAAATAAGGAATATAAATTGAATCCAACCAGAATAAAACTACTTCTTATATAATTCCTGAAACGGATCTCAAGTGATAAAAAGCGAGATTAAACAGAATTTATAATCAGTTTTTGAACATGGAGTAACAGGACAAATGAAATCTCTTTTTAAAGATCCACAGATCAAATATTCTCAGTAACATCATAAATAAATTATACCGTTAACTTGTCAGTGACAGTTTTTACATATCGCAGGGACATTGTAACACTGGGAGGTAAGGGAGCTGTTTTGTTCATAAAAGCGATATGCATACATCAGTAGCTTATATAAACATGAATCATCTCTGAGGAAGATGTATGCAAAATTTCTTGATCATCATCTTATATTGATCTGTAATACTCTCTTGTTTTCCAGAGGAGATTCTCCAAACTGTTTATGACCCTGAAGCTGTTGGGATTGTTCATTTAGGTGCATGTCAGTACATGTCAAATAATGCATTTTAAAGTAATGATCTTTTTCTAGAAATCTGTACACTTTTGAAATTGTTCATATTTTTTCTGATCAGTTATCATTTAAATACGTATTTAATGTGTGACTAGAAATGGAAACTTCTTCCAAATGCATTGCAAACCCTCTACATTCATAGAGATTTCATATAGTGCTTTGGATCTGTTTCTGTATAAACTTAAATAATAGGCTACAGACAGAAATGGTGTACTGTAGCACAAAACCAACTCTTCCATGATGAGAGCTTGAAATCACAGTGATCACAGTGGCTGACTTCTGTTAGCTGTCAAATGCAGACACTGAGAAGAGTTTGGAATGATCTGAGAAAATCCACGGAACCAAGAAAAACTTGATCACATTCATCAATCCCAATCAACTTGTTAAAGATTTGGTGGCATATAATTGTCTTTAATATCTGGATTTTTGTCTAATATTGCTGAATCCTTTACTTGTCTTTCTGTTAAAAATGTCTGACACAATTTCTTGCAGGATATGTGATAATTTGAGGGAAAATGTGTGACTATAGTCTATAAAAAATTAAAGTAATTTTTTTTAATATCACGCAAATGGCATAAATTTAAGGATCCAGCTTATCTAACAAGGTTACCTTTTAGACTGTTGTCAACTTTGTTCTGAATTTTAGCGATATTCCAGTTGACAGAGTTTGACGGTGTGAAAATTACACCTGTGAGGTTCAAATTCAGCTAACCCAGAAGTTACACATCAATCTGACTCCAGAACTAAGTGAGCTCTCCTCATTAGTTTGATCATGGCAGTTTACTGGTACCTGGAGCTCCAGATCAAGGTTTCTCACCATAGCTAATTCCTCTTTTTCAATTCTCTCTTTTTTCTCTTTCACACTTTTCCTCAGATTTCAATCAGGTGCTTATACCTCCAAATTATACATGAAAATTTTGTATTGTAAATTATAAATGAAAATCTTGCGTTTAGTAGTTTATTTGAGTGTTTCTAGGTCAGTGAGTTTGTTGATAAAAGTGTTTTAACTGGAGTGTTGAATTGCTTGGAATTTCTCCAATATAGTTAGTAGTTTGATGTTTCTTTGATTCTGTTTTGTTTCTTTACCTAATTAATCATTAAATTACTAATAGGTTAATCATTGAATCAAAAAGTATCTCATAGTCCATCTATGTGAGTCCAATTGAAATGTCAATACTGTATTTTCAAAATACACATTTATAATATACATGTCTCCTATATTCCTTTCTGCCAAATATCCAATTAGAGCTCTCCTAGAGATAAATAAAACTAATTGATCTACTAACTGACAGATACCCCACTGATTGATTTTATTCATTAAGAGAGACAGAGCGAGAGAGGGAAAGAGAGACGACTGCCTACAAACTTCATTTATATTTTATTTCATTTACTCTTTCACATATATTGCCCGTTTTTCAAATTAATGGAACAAGTACTCAGTCGACTTGGAGCTCTGCTACTTTCACTTTGGAAAGCCTTTCCAGTAGACACACATGGGAGGAAATGAGTGATGGCTGACTTACAAAGAGCTCAAATCACAGCAGAAATGCATCATGGTAAGCCCAGAGAACTGTCTGAATTTTGAGGAGTTATTTTCCTGACGGCAAAATTTGGCTTTTAAAACAATTTGAATGACAAGGCGAGACTGCTGTAGGGCTGAACTTCAGTGATAAGCCAAAAATAAGGAAGAAGCCTTTACGTTTCAACTGAGATGATGCATCTCAAAAAGAGATGAGCCCAGTCCGATTAAATGCTGTTATTGAATCAATGCATTTAACTCTTGGCTCAGATATTGTGCTGAAAATCCAACCCAAAAAGCATGATTTTCTGTTGCTGGAGGTCAACAGAGGAGCAATAGAAACTGAAATACAGAATATTTAATTTTTTTGTTTTTGTTTTTGTTTTGTTTTGCTACTTTCAGCATCTATCTAATATGGAGCATAAGGGATTTAGAGATGATGGCAGCCTACTCAAAGACTATGACACAAGATATGAATAGCTTCATTCCAGGCATTCCAGTTAGGGATTTAAAAAAAAGTTGTTTAAAAATGCCTTAGAAATGTCACTAACATATGTTCTTACTTTGTTGCACTGAAATAGTTGCACTCTTCTCTTATTCTTTTATTTATTAGCTCTTTGGCTTTTCTTTCAATTTCACACATAAACACTTAATTAATGGCAGTTCACAGTAGAAAGTTTTGTTGTATTGCATTGTCACTTGTTAATGTTAGTGTGAATGCAGACCATTTTATTTTCATTTTACTGCCCAAAAGGGAAACAGAAGCACAAATCTCAGCAGTGCTTGTTGTTTATTAATGTTTGTTTTAATGGTACAAGCACTAAATGTTTAACTAACAGCACTCTGGAACGGAAAATAGTCATATCGGCAGATATTTAGTTGTAGCAACTATGCACAATATACCATTCCACCAGGTGTTTAGGACATTCATCCCTTACTAGGTAAGGATACAGGATAACAAGTTTCTTAAAAAATGTTTTTATTACCCTTTACTGAATGTACTTTTTATAATATGCATAACTGAAAGTGTCTGTAAATAGTACAAACTGCATTGTTTTATGTTTTTAAGTTGATAAACTGCAGATGGAAATTAGCACTAATAGCTGAAGTCCGGTGAAAAGCATCTTTTCATTTTTTTGATAAACGGTCCTGTTCATGGTCCCTGTCAAATAAATTACATTAATTAAACCTAGATCATCTCTGCACACATATAACTTTGACCAAGCAGAAAAAATGTAGATTTAGAAGTAAGATGTTATTTTCATTTCCTGAAAAATTACATTTTGAAAATGCAAGTTTTTCATTTGATGGCAATGTGCAAAAACCCAAAGATTTTACTGATGCTTATTGTGAGATGAGAAATAGTTAGTAAGATCCTAAATATACAATTTTTGTGTATATCTGCACAAAGAGTTGAAGATAATATTATATGTAGCACCAATATTTAATCATTTGTGAGCTACTGTTAATATTTACTCCGGTTACTTACTCTCCTGCCTTTGGGTCCTCTGATGCCAGCAGATCCTCGTGAACCAGGTGAGCCCTGAATGTGTACAAAGACATTATTTTAGCTCGTCCAATACTATTGAAACTGATATACAGTGAGCAGCTCTGTTCTTCTCTTAATTAGCTGTAGAAAGCTAATTACAAACACAGAAGGGAGTTAAAGCACAGTATTCATTTTCTAACCAACACTAACTATTGTCCATCTGTTTTGAAATGAGTCAACAATTAGAAATTTAGTTTCATGCATATTCAGAAGTACAGCATGAGAAAAGGTAGAATCTGATTTAAAAATGTTAACTTTTGATATGTAAATTATTGTCAGGTATTTGTTTAATTTAGATAAGGTGTCATCTTGTAAACCATCCTCAAGTGTGTTTTATGGCAGCAGAATTATCCATTACCACATTAAAAAAGGTGGAAAGCAATTTCTAATAAATAAATATAGTGTAACCCAGTATTTGTAGGGTTTAGGAACCACAACTGCCCACAAATAGTATTCAACTATTGAGACTTCCTATAAAAATATAAAATTCTTATAAATTATTCCATGAAAGTAATCATTCGGATGTATAAACAGGACAGGAACAGAGCAAACTTCTTCTGTCCTGCCATTCATTGGCCTTTCTTCAAATGACCGATAAGGTTTGTTGCCCACAGTAGATTGCCGTGGAGGAAAGGAAAAATCTCCAAGTCGCATGCCAATTTTCTTAATTTTCACATTAAGAAACTACCCACGTTTCTTAAACTACCGACGTTTCTTAATCTGACGGTTTATGGTTTTAAGCCATAAACCTGAAGTAATAGAAAACTTACTGGAATCCCTTCTAGTCCCGGTGGGCCTGTCTCTCCAGGTAGTCCAGAGTGACCCTGATAAATTGAGCATGCAATGCAAATCATATGATAATTTTTACTTACTTAATCATGAAATAAATCAGTGAAAAAGTTGATTCTGAATCCTGAAATACATGTTTAAATCAGTGTTTCTGAGGAAGTTTCTCCCACATCCCTTTTAAATGTTGAACTGAATATCCCCTGGTACAAGAGACGAGGTCCAGACTTACTCCTTACCATCGGCCCAGGTTCACCTGGAGGTCCGGGGATACCCGTTTTCCCTCGATCCCCCTGAGAAACCAAAGGTCATCAGCAAATGTCATACTGCGAATGCACCACAATTCCCAAGCATACTGCAATATAAAATTGCAAATGGCATTTTCTGTCCATTGACTCATTTATTATCACTGGATATATTCTGGAGGTAAATGTGTCAGGATCCATGCAAAGTGTGATGAAACAGGACTAAAGTAACCTTTTCTGCAGCCATTCCTGCCTCCCCAATAGGCCCGATAAAGCCTGGCAGCCCCTAAAGGAGAGAAACAAATAGTCTTTCCTGTGTTTTGAATCTGTGAACTTTATTATAGACTACACAACAATGACAACTCGTCTAATGGGCTCGAGTAAAACAGTGGGTGTCAAACACAAATGACCAGAAACAGAGAAAAGCCTTTACCCTCTCGCCAAGCTTGCCGACCTCGCCGGTTATCCCCGTCTCGCCCTACAGCAAAGTAGCTAAATTAACATTTCACAAACTTATTCAGCCATTTAGGTTTTTTTTTTTGTTCAGTTGAAATGAGCTTAGAAGTTAGTTCCCCTGTGGTATCTGAAAATTAACATCTAATTTACACATACTCTGTTGCTATAAAAGAGAACTGTAGAGGGAGAATGTTCACTTAAAGATGAGAGTAGTTCAGCAGTGATTGTGCCACTTTTAAGTCTGACCTTGGTTCCTTCTGAGCCCGTCAGTCCAGGGAATCCCTGCCTCCCAGGCCTGCCCTAAACAGAAAACAAAAATCAGAGAAGTGTACAGCTCCACACAAATCAAAATAAAGTGTATCTCTACAGGGAAGCATGTCATGTGTCAGTCGAACTCTCCCTTCAGAGGATGAGGCACAAAAGAAGCCGACTTCTGTCGCCAAAACAAAGAGATCCCTTAAGGAATCTTAATAATTCAGACAACAAAGCATGGCTTCCAGCATCAAAGGCCTCATTACTAACAAAACTCTTTTGGTCATTTGTGTTTGTTTTCCTTTATCATTTATGGTTTTGGGAGATGACAAACTGAAGTAAACCTCGATGAGACGAAATCTGGCAAAGTTTGTGCAGTAGTTAAGCTTGGGAGGGATGTTTTCACGTTTATTTATTTGGAAAAAGATGCCCAAGGTCAATTTAAAACTCTTCTTTCCACATCTAAAGCTCTGAGTAAATCATCTCTAACTTACATTTAAAGATCTGCATTTATTCCAAAGGAGCACTTTGCTCTCTGATGTTTCCTGGTGAGTCATAGGGAGATCTTTAAAGCAAGAGGGTTAAAACTTTGTTTTATTGAAGTTTATCATTTGTTTGTCTTATTATTCCAGGTCAAATTATGCTGTTACAGGTGTAGACTGTCTGAAGACATAGTGGCTACTCTTTCATTGTCACTGTTTTTTTCCTGGTGCTCTCCTCTTGTGCATTATTATGCTATTAAATTTGTGTCCTGCCTTAGATTGAGCCATTGACAAAAGTCTTTCTGCAACCTTCTTCTGTTTGTCTTTTCATAGAAGGTACACCTGGCCCTGTGCTTCTTTATTTGGCTCTGTTAGCGTTCTGGACACTGTCACTGATCGAGCTATTGCTCATTGACTTTGTGTATTCTTTGTATTTCGTCCCAAAAATACATGCCTGGACCACTGCAGATTGTGTCCTTTTTCTTATCTGAACCATTGACTAACATACTGCTGCTATTATCCATACTTTTCTTTCCAATAGAAAGTATGGATGACCCAGCCAGTACTTTGTTGTTTTCTGTCTGTTTCTCTCCTTACCCCCAGCGATGACAAATGGCCATTCATGCAGAGTCTGGTTCCACTGGGGGCCATCTGCTGTTTCCATTCTTCATGTTTGCTACAGATGAGGGATTTCTGCATAGTCAACTCCTCAATGCAATTGTCTGGACTACCTTTGGTAGATACTTTTTACTAATTGGTAGTAAATTATCAACTTGACTGAATTGTAAAAGAATTAGATACATTGGACTGTATTTAGCTGCATCTGAACATGATTGTATGATCTTGCTACCCTGGAATATCTTGGACCAGTAAAACTTGAGTTTTGGCTTCAATGTGATATGATATGAACTGAACCTGTTTGTTTTGTAAAATGACAGTAGAGGACATTAGTGGTATAGTAAATAAAGAGCACTGAATTAAAAGAAAGTTAACTTGAATACACCCCCTACTGTCAATGTTGAAATAATGATATAGTAAGTACTTTATATATATATTAAGTGTATTACATAATAAGGAAGTCAACCTTGGTCTATCATCATAATAAAAAAGAAAAGTTTTGATTTAAATCAACACTTCCTTTCTCTGGTCAATCTGAAGACTTGGGTTTAAATTTTGGAACCGTTTTTGTTTCCAATTATATATATTTTTCCATCATAGTAAATAGCAATTTGCTGACCAATCTGGTAATATGGGGACACATTGTCCAGTAGAACCGCTTTCAAAACAGCTTTACAACAAAAGAAAGAGCAGTCAGCCAGAGAACTAACAGACTCAAACTACTCATTCATCCAAAGCTAAATTTAGGCAGAGCCACATGTGTGCTTCCGCTCAGCACGCTTCACGGTGCTCTCTGAGAGTTCCCGCAGAGTCATTTTATTTTCTGACTGCCTGGTGTTAGGTTGCAGAGCTTATCCAATCAGCACTCACCTCGGCTCCAGCGGGTCCAGCTGGCCCAACTGGCCCTTCATCACCCTGATGAAAAGAAAGTTGCCGAAGCTGAAAGGAAAATACATTTCACACATATTTAGCTTGTTTGCAGAATAAGTACAAGTAACCTCACCTGAAGTCCAGGTGCTCCTGTCGGACCTGGCAAACCTCTTGTCCCTTCCTTTCCCTGTGGAGGAAACATTGAGGGCGCAAATTCCCTTAATTCTTCTGGTGGAAATGAGAACATGTTCCTCTACTAACCTTCGGCCCCTCTAGACCATTTTGTCCTGGTGGGCCAATGTCACCTGGGAAGCCCTTTGAAAATCACAGAAAATGAACCATCGCTTTATAGCCACCCAACTGTGCAGAGACATATACTGGATGCAATTATTCATTTTATTTAGCTATTCTTTACAGAAGTAGGACATACAGTCAATTTACCTCTAAACCAACAGGACCGGGAATGCCATCAGGGCCTTTTTCTCCATGTTGGCCCTATGAAAAGACACAGCCATTAAAACCTTAAAAATAATTTTCTAAGTTAAAGTAAATAAGATATTATTGGAAAACATAATACTATTTCACCTGGTGAAATATGAAAACAGACACATCTTTATACAATTATCCGCCATCCGAGTTAAGGCTGCACATTAAAATGACAAAGGTCTGTAGCTAATAGAATTACACAGGAAACAAGTGGTTTGTTTTTATAGAGTGCAAATACAAGAGACCTGGTTTTCTGTTCAAAATTTCTTTTCGGGTAAATTAGCATTATTGATCATTTAAATACTTGGTCACAAATGCAAGATCATAAAGTTTATTTGCTCTTCACTGTTTAAAAGTGTTACTTAATTTTAGCATAAAACATAACCAGCACCACTAATGTTCTATCAACAATAAAACAAACCCTTTAGCCAAATGCTACAACAAAGCTAGCAGGCGGTCAAAAAGATAAAGCTCTCCTCAGACACATATGAGTTCTTTATAAAGTCAGCATATGCATTTCAAGGAACTGGTATGTAAAAATGAGACTCCCAAGACTCCTATTATTCAAAGTGGACATTATTCACCTCAGTATTTTATTGTATGTCATAGATATACAGAAAATACCTGTGGTCCAGGTTTTCCACGAGGACCAGATAACCCAGGGTAGCCCCGGCTGCCCTGCAACATAAAGCTCATATTTACTTCAAATAGCACCAGGGAACAAACAGGAGCAGGTTTATAAATCTGTTCCACTCCAGAGCAATAATCAAAAGCACACTTTTGTCCTTGACACACAAACAGTTGATTTAACTTGAGGCAGACCATGTAAAGTCACTGAAAAACAATCACTGAAAATCAGATCAGTAAAGTCTTACCTTGTCCCCTGGGAATCCACACTCCCCCTGTTCTCCTGTTAAGCCCATGTCCCCCTTTAACAAACAAGATGCACCAAAATTATTCACACAGGAAACACCAATTTACTACTCTTGTACATTCAAAGATCAGCTATACAAGGTGCGAATTCATTTAGGTCAGAATCCAGAAAATTACATTTATATATTAACACCTCAAATATTCCTGTATACAGACAAATAATAATATGAGAAATACATATGCAGATCACCTTATCACCTTTCAGTCCTGCTAACCCTGGATTTCCAGGTACTCCCTTTAAAGCAAAAGCAAAGCAAAAATCAAGATAAAGGATTAATTGATCAATAAAACTCATATTTGAATCATAATCCATCCAAGCAACTAAATCTGTGGCTTGCCTCAACAACCAGTTTGGTTTGAAGATTTCATCAAATCTACAAACCAAACTCTAAGATTTACCTTGAGTCCTGGGAACCCCGGTAAGCCCATCATACCGCTGGGGCCCATGTCTCCCTGAAACCAACACAAATTTCACATCACATCATAAATTTTTTAAAAACAGAATCTTTACAAATGTCTGAGACTTTTTTCATTATCTTCTCTGTTATCAAAGAGAGACGATAGTTACATGCAGTTGCTCTTTTCAGTTAATGCCTTCAATTTCATTTTAAAACTGCAGTTTAAACCAACATACACAAGAAAATTAAGTATTTTTAAAAGATCAGTAGCAGACAAAGATTCATCACCACTTACAATAAGGCCAGTGACTCCACATGGACCTGGGGCTCCCAGCTCACCCTGAAACAACAGGAACCAGAGATTAGATGCAACAGAGATAAGTTCATGTGGTCAGGGATAATAGGGTGAAACACTTTCTTTCAGTTCTAATCTTGAACGTATTAGAACCTAATAAAAAAGATCAAGTGAAACTAAGCACACAACACCATGCCGTAATTGACTAAACAAGGACGTAGCCAAAATGGAAAAACTGCATGAGAGCCCTGTGGTTAGTCAAATTCAAATGTTTTCTATGACCTCCTTTAGCAGCAGCTACATAAAGTCATTTTTGTATGAATTTATACATTTCTCAAATCATTAAGGGGGAGTTTTGGCCCATTTCTCTTCTTTGCTATCGCTCATTATACTGGAAAACTTTTATTACTGCACAATTCTTTTAAAGAGGCAGCATTACGTGTTTTTCAGGCACATAGAGCCATTTTATCACACAATAAAGTCCATATGTTACCTTCAGTTAGAAAATGCTGCACATATTAAACATAGCTCAAAAGAAAGACTTTACAATTTGATGCCTTGAAATTGGGCCTCTGTCTCTTTAAGAAGCTGTTGTTCTTTCTGACAATCCATCTTCATTGCAACAATGCTCCTCCATTATGATGTTTCCAGCCATAAATTCAGTAGATGTGTAATTTCACCAGGTAATTGCTGCTGCCACTAGTCTGGAGGAGCTAAGTGAGGGAAGCGTGGGCGAGGGATGCCCTGTGAGCGCGGCAGCTCAGGCGGAGACTCCCGCTGGCAGGAGGAGTTTTGTAAAAGTAAATGTTTATGCAGCCATGAATGATTGCCACAGGAGATTCAAGGATTTTTCTAACATGCATGAAATAATCATAATAATCATGCATGTTACTGATGAGAATGTATGACGATGGTATGTTTTTGATGAGAAAAACACACATGAACATTATAACATGATTTAAAGCAAAAAAAGATCAACTTTAGATAACACAGACTCTTTAAAGTCTCAACAGAGCATTTCAATCATGTTGAGGTCTGGGATCATTTTGCTGTTAATTACTCAGTTTTAGTGAAGCCATGTGTCCACCTTCTGGCTTCACATTTGACCACACAACACCTGGTCCTTTATGACTTCACAGTGCACAGTTCCTGTGTTGGTACCAAGGTGATGGACTTTGTTTGCATGTTTGTTTTTTTGTCTAGTTAGATTTTTTTTGTCATATGAAATGTATTATGGACTCATGCATTGGTCTCATCTGTCCAAATTACTCTGTTTCTTTGTGCAGATAAAATGGTGCAAAGCCAAGCTAAACAGCAACATACTCTTAAGGAAAAGACACTTTCTGCTGGTTTTTATATATGTTTAAAGCTGGTCACTCTTGCTGATTCAAGGTCATTTGATTAGCAGCTCTCGCTCCCTTCTTAATTCCTACAGATGCAGCAAGGGTGTACTTGATTTTTAAACAGCTTTTTATTTTGGCTTCAATTTTGATACAAAATTCTTCTAGAGTCATAATTACATGCTTATAAGTTAGAAAATGCCCAAAACAAGATAATTTTGATCATGTTCTTACGCTCCAAGAAGGGCATACTTTCTATTAGTCAACCATTTCAAAGAATACAGTATGTTTTATATTTCTTTTGATAAATGTTGGTTTTATTCCCTCTAATAAGCTGAATAAAATTCTTCCCCACTACATTTACCCTTTTCACAAAGGGAGCGATTTGGCCCCTAATACAGGCTGGCTTGTTGTCCAAACCCTGCCTCCATCCACTCTAAACATCGCAAAAAGGGGAGAGATGGAGGACACAGCACAGCACAGTGTGGCCTTCCTGTCACCTCCTTGGGTCTCTCTTTGAATGAAGCAACATGAATCAGGCCAAATGGAAAATCCCCGCTTCCCACTGCGGGGAGAGGAAATGTAGCCTGCAGCAGGCTGTTGGAGGTCAGCCAGTCTTTAATCTAACACTGACCCTGTCAATCACAAGCGGTTAGGGTCAAACTACGAAAGGAGGAGCAGTGAGTCAAACTGCTGCTCCCCTCACATCAGCATGGATGATGATGGGTGAGTGGAACAACTGCAGAGAGTTGCTTTGTGGTCATTCCTGTATCAGACTGAAATGGTCCTGCTGTGAAGGAATATGCAAGAAAGCTTAGACTCCGTTACTCTGGATCTCCGAGATATGATGCTGCTTTTTTGCAGCTGCAGTCGAAGTGACGAGAACCAATGTTGATTTTTTTGTGTGAAATTACGGTGCACTGTGTAATCAGCAGTTGAAATCAATTTAAATCTCTTTGGGGTATAATTGTGTTTGCATGAAAGGCGTATTTCATTTTAATGTAGTTCCACTCACTGGGTTCCCATCAGGGCCAGGCGGTCCCCGCTCTCCAAAGTCACCAGGAAACCCCTGAGAAGACACACAAAAAAAAATGGTTAGCTAACCAGAAAGGGAACTGTGTGGCATTGCAATGTTTACACACTCAGAGTGTTCATTTTAATGTTGAATGTATTCAGAAATCACATGATTTGCCATTTAAGTGATTACACCAAACACTGGGGATCGACAAAGTGGCTCCCAAAACAGAAGTTTGCAGAGTAAAGCCAAGCAAATCCCATTAAATATTCTCCCAGTGCTTTCATTCCTGGGAGACTCTGAGGAAATTCCACAGCTGAGTGTTTTCAAGTGACGAGAGTCTATATGTGCGCACAGGCCCCAAAGCAAAACCCCCAGGACTTGCCTAAATGGCTGAATAAAGCTGCTTTGGACAAGAAACTGCTGACTGTGCCTTTTTTTTGCTGCATGGTCCTCTGACTTCAACTATAGAAACAGAACAAGAGGTATGTAATGCAGCCGCGAGGCCACATGCTCATCATGTGCCTGTCAGAACGCCAAGGTCAACATGCAACCTGCCACATATCATGAATCAATGCTTGTCTACAGAAAGTGAGTGCTGTTGGGACACAAATGACAGATGGCAGAAAAGAAGAGATCTCCCTCACTCCCTGTTGGCAGGCTGAGAGGAGAAGATCTTGTGTATTAAGAACGTCTTAGCGGCTTTGTTGCAATATTAGACTAATTATTGAAGAGTTACAGGGCTAGTGTAGACTGGCCATTGCTTTCCTAGGCAAGTTTTGCTCGGTTTTATTCTTACTTCATAGCCTGATCTTGGCTTTCTCCCATTGAAGAGGGTTCCTCTGGTAGAATTTCAACCAGGCCAGTCAGCGACCAGAAGGTGAAGTTCTGAATGATGACGTCGATTTTCTACACTGTTTTAAAATTGTAGTCTGGGTGTACTTTTAGCACTGGCAAGTGCTAAAAGTGGCAAATCGGTAAATCTGACCTTCATGGAAAGCTACTGTAATAAAACAAAGCCGTCATAAGACATGTAGGGGAGAAGACGGTGCTCTGGTCAGATGAGACCAAAGAGACACTTTACAACCTACACGCAAAACTTTGCTATGTGTGTCAAAGAAAACCAACAGAAAACCCAATTCCAGACATCAAGTGGAACATGGTGGTGGCAGCATCAAGCAGTAGGGATGTTTTTCTTCACCAAGGAAAGTTCATTTGGGCTGACAGAAAAATATGTGGCGATGAATACAAGGCAATCCTGCAAAAAGTCAAACTTCTAGGATGAAAATAAACTTCTCAGGTACAAAAATATAACATTTGTACTTCTCAACATTGCACAACTATGTGCATCACATAAAATTTCTATAAAACCCAGTTGTGGTTGCAATGTGACAACATGTGAAAACTTATGAATACTTTTGTAAAGCATTTATGAAGCTGTAAATCCAGAACTGACTATAGAAACTATTGCAGGAAGATTTTACACCCAGCAATAAAACCAGTTTGAAATGTCCGTTTTCCACATCTTCTAAAAGTACAACTTCCCATTTTTATCTCTTTTTTTCTTCCACTTTACTCCTGACGCAGGAAAGAAAACACCAGACTTTGCTTTTCACAGCAGAGGAAAAGAAACAGCACGCTCATGACTTGGCTATTACACGCATACTTTTCAACCTCAGGATATGTCACAGACCATAATTGCGTAAGAGTATTTAGTAATCATGTACTACCAGACAGTGTATGGGAAGTATCCCATTTCTACACGTGTCCATGAGCACATTACTGTTTTTTCCGCATTAGCAAGGAACGACGGGACGTTTGGTTCCAGGCGCCGATGACATCAGACTTTCTACGTCTGTGGGTAAAATCACCAGAGAGCCGAGCCAAATAGATAGATAGATAGATAGATAGATAGATAGATAGATAGATAGATAGATAGATAGATAGATAGATAGATAGATAGATAGATAGATAGATAGATAGATAGATAGATAGATAGATAGATAGATAGATAGATAGATAGATAGATAGATAGATAGATAGATAGATAGATAGATAGATAGATAGATAGATAGATAGATAATGTCAAAAATACAAAGTTTTCTTATTAAGGCCAAGCAGAGAAAATGAATCTCAGAGCTCCAGTATAAAATGGGCCAAGTTATTCCTGAAACTCAGCAAGAACCACAATGCACTGCAGACACATGAACCTTCATGATCCAATAATATTCACAAAGCTGTTTAGTACAAACGAATGAATACCCCTGAGGTCTTCACAGAAGAGCTGCACTGCACTCAGCAAGCCTGAAGACTTCCAGGTCAAGGTGGAAAACGGAAAGGCTATACTTCATTTTATCTAGGCTTATCAGAGTAAAACGATCAGAATTCAATTAGGTGACTTCTAAACATCACGCTGAATTTCATTTAGGGGTATCAGAATAAAGAAGCCTGAAAACAGCTGCAAATGCTTAGCTTAAAATAAAATAAAAAACATGAAGTAGCATGACTTTGATTTATTAACTACTCTGTTTGTCAATCATATAAAACCACAATGACATATATTGAAGTTATAATGCAACATAATGTGAGGTATGAATACTTTTGCAAGGTTGTACCATGCCTCCTCAAAATACTCACACTCCCCACAAGCCAGTGCATTAACATGCTGCTCAGCAACATTTTCTGCATATCAACTCGAAAAGCCAAAAGAGATTTACCATCAAAGAGTCGGCCTAAGGAGCGGTATTTTGAAAAGACTTTACAGTATCACAGCATTACCATTATATCCCATAGATCACAAACAAAGTCACTGCCTTAACAATGAGAAGTATGTTGAGAGAAAACTTTACCGGCCTACCCATCTTGCCCTTCTTCCCATGCAAACCAGGAATTCCCTGTAGAGAGGACAGAGGTCAGAGCATGAAGGCCGCGAGACGCAACAAGAATGACAAACTTGCACATGATACAAAAACAAATTTTACTCCTGCTTTCAGTTATTTGGTCATTATCCACATCGGCTAAAGTAAAAAGTCACATGAAGCCCTTTGTTTTGACTCAATGGTTTGATGGTGTGGATTTGATTTATAGCTGGGTTTCTATAAATGTATATCCATCTTCTACACTCAAGAATTATCCACCTCTGTATCTGAGCTGTGGTGTGAGGGCCGAGCCAAACACTATTTAAAGATTACTAGTTTGGTAAAAATCTGCCTCAAGTGTCTCATTTCTGCAACAATGAAATGTATTTCTATTTCATCATTTGGCCCATGGTCTGTCACAATTCAACCCTGCAGGCAAGACACTCAGCCACCAATACTTACTCTCTCTCCATCAGGACCAGGAAAGCCAAAAAGCCCTGGGACGCCAATGTGACCCTGGAGAGATGAATAAAAGATGGAAGAGAGAAATAGAAAAAGCACACATGAATGAAATGAGAAAGAGGATGATAAAAAAGGACAAAGTGGGAGTAAGAAAAAGATAGGTGACATTGTTCAGGAGGGCGAGTTATCAGAACAACTAATGCAGATTTCTCTGCCATCTGTTGCAGTTCTGGCAGGTTTCTGAGACAGGCTGAAGTCTTGAGGAGCCAGGCCTTGAGGTAAGTGTATATGCCCATGGACTGCATGGTGCTGGCTTCCACGATGTAGTCCAAGGGCACATACCCTCGCATCAGGGATCTCTGAAGGTCTTTGTGTTAAACCTACCCAGCACAAAAGCAGAAATGGTAACAACATATTGTATTTCATCCACCCTACTTTTACTTAGAAAATTAGGAATAACTTTCTGAGATAAAACAACTGTGTACTGTTATCACTGAGAATTTACCAATCTCAGTGTGTTGCAAAAGTATTCACAACCTTGAACTTTTACACTTTTTGCAATATTACAATCAAACTTCATGGTATTTTATTGGGTTTTAATATGACAAAGCAACACAAAGCCCTGCATACAGTACCTTTTTGTAGTCACATCTTTTGCTGTTTGTCTCTATCAGATTTTTATATGCAGAGTCTGACACTTTCCACATTTGTCTTTGCAGAACACCCTGAGCTCCGACAGACTGGATGGAAAACATCCATGAACAGCCGGTTTAATGACACTGACTAGGCCATTCTAGCACATGAACACGCTTTGCTCTAAACTATTCCTTTCCATCTCCAGCAACACTTTCAGTATCACAGTTATATTGAAATGTAAATTTTCACAGGGATATCAGAAGTTTCAGGGTTTTGAACTGTAAAGTTCTGAAAACTGTGTATTTCCTTTTCCGTCCACTTTACAAATACGTACTAATTTGTGTTGTATTATCGCATAATAATGAAGACAAAATATGAGAGAGTTAAAGGGGTATGAATCATTTTGCAAAGTATTTTAAATGTTTGCTATTATGTAGGTTTTATGTAGCTACGCTGGGTTAACAGGCATGCAGTAAACATTTCACATTTTATTTAAATGAGGCATAACAATTACAGAAAGTACAAACAACCAATTATATAGCCATTAGCGTGGTAGCAATATTTCAGGTCCGGATCTTAAACAATCTGTAATAAAAACACAACAAAAACACTGCAGATCGTTTCAGTATCTACTTACACTGAGACCTTTTGGTCCAGTTTTCCCTACAGGTCCAGGCAAACCCTGAGGTTAAACACAATAAAACATTTCTGTCAGTGCAAATAGCAAAAGACATTTTAATGGAAAAAGAAACAATATGTGCTAAAACTAATTATGCATGGAAATAAATTACTATATGCCTTTGAAACATCTGATAGTTTACAGGAATACAACATCTACAACTTTATTACCCATAAAAACAATGACTTAATTCACCATTCTCTCTCTGCAATCAAAAACATAAATCCTGAGCTCAAAGCAACAATTCTCACCAGAGTATCATAATGATGACCACAAAAGCCTCAGTGATTCAAAATGTAGAAATGGTAGGGGCTGCTAAAACCTAATCCATTACACTTTCCTGTGTGTGCATGGTGAAGCAGAAAGCACGGTGACTTGTGCCCAAACTTTATCATAACTTTGAAAAGACATCAGCAGTCATCCAAATGTTGTAGTGGATTTTGCTTAAAGCTGAGACGAACATACATTAAATGTTAAGGAACTGTAAAGCTGTACAGCTCTGATTTCTTACGTTAAAGACTTAACAACGGATCTGAGCAGGAGATGATGCCCATGATTCTAACTGGACAGAGGAGGCCGATTTGTACCCAGAGAGCTGTGGCATTAGTCACACTTTTATTACTCTCTTCCTTTCAGGGTAGCGCTTACTTTGGAAACCTTTGACATCATTCCTAACAAGTCCTGGAATTTCCAGACAGAGATTTCATGCTCAGCACGTTTGCTCTGGTTCTTGTTCCTTTTATGTAAACGCTGGAAATATTTTATTTGGAGTTGCCAAAATACAATTAATATTTATGTGAGAGGATAATTTAAGCATATTTTGTTTGTATTGAACTAAACAATACCTCATATATTAATATTGCTAGGACTTCAGGATGTACAATTTTATTTATCCTTTTTTTATTTGTCTGAATTATCAAAAACATTTTTGAAAATGCACACAAATCTCAAGAATAACTACCAATATATAAAATATCACCAACTTTTATTCACTATGTGTGTGTGAGAGAGTGTGTGTTTGTCCCTGCTCAATCAGCACCGCAACACTAGATTTACTGCACCTGCCTGCCAGGATAGCCTTTGGCCCCCGGGCTTCCATCATTTCCCTGCTCACCCTGTGGAAACAAAGGCAGCACAGAAGTCAGAGGTAGAAGAGGACAAGGATCAAGGTGGAAAACGAAAAGAAGAAGGAGCAGCTGATCGGCCGGAGCCAGCATTTTTCTGGAAAATGATTTTTATGTGCAGATGGCTTCTCTTTTAGCCTGACCGCAGTAATAGAGAACAAACAAAGATAGAAACAAAACTTGATGATAAAAAGTGATGTGTTTGTGTTGCAACAATTGGCAGTTGCAGATATTACACCATTAAACCCTCCAAACGTTCAATAAAGGCCTTTTGTTTGGTCAAGTCAATTCTGACTCAGAGGCGCCACAACAAAGATCACAACTCAGACTATTTAATCTGACAGCAAGCGAGATTACAATGTGGTCAAGTGACTTGCTGGCATGACTACTGTGGGAACAGTTTGGCTTTCATCCATTTATCTTCAATAATGCACAGATGAACACATGAGTCATTCCTTCCTTGTGGCAAGACCAAAGTAAATGCGTCTCTGTGAGAGGAGTGTTTAATATAACATATTGTTTATAAGAAAATCTAAACAAAGTCAATAAGTGAAGGCATGCCACAAATTATAGGCTGTTTTTACAGTATACACACTGTAACCGCATTTATGGCATACGCTGGCAACTGTTATGTCTCAGCAGTTTCAGTGGCCTTTTAAAACTGAGTAAGTAAAGCATTAAGAAGCACGAAAATTCTGAAGTATCAAATGGAAGAAATAACAGAACGTTTATACCGCAAAAGATTTAAACATAGAGGGAAAAGACCACGGATAATTTAATAAGGGATTTTTTTATACTGCCTGTAAACCCCAGAAAAGTAACCTTCAAATTACAGAAATAAAACATTAAAGTCCCTTAACTGCAGGTTCTGGAAAATAACCTGTAAGTTCAAGCAAAGAACAAGTCATGTTCTGTATTGATATTGAAGGTGGATGTTAAGTTTGGTGAGGTTTGGGGTGGGCTGCCAATGAGCATTTCCTGCACCTTTAAAGCATCTTCAGAATCCGGCCTGACCCTGGAACATCTGGTCAGTCGTTGTTCATGTTAGTTGGCTCCCGATCCGGTTTTCCATTAATTAACAAATTCCCCTGCCATGCAACAAACCCCAGCATGTTCTTGCCTTTCTGTCTAGCTCCAAACCCTACAATCCTACACACTGTCCAAGAGCCACAGGTTATGGAACACATGTCATTTATTCCACAGTGATCCAGTAAAAATGTATTAACATATTAAGTTATTAAATACACAAAAAATACACAAAAAAAACATGCTTATTTAGGAAGGAACTGAACTGCCTATCAAGGCATATCAAAACCTTTCTGAGAAGGGACTGTTAGTTGTTTAAAACACATAATTAAGCTAAAAATAAAAGGAAAAATGTCTTCCTATTCTGGTTGTGAGATTCCTTAAAAGAGAGATTATACAAAGTTTAGAAAGTGGTGAGAAGAGAAGGAGGATAATGCAGAGGAGGAATGACTCTTGATGTTCAAACTATTTGCCCTACTTGTCCTTCAGCCAAAAATCTCTTGCTGATACTAATAACTACCTGTGAACTACATACAGCTTGTCAGAATGATTTCACTCCTTTTTTTTGTTTGTTTAAAAAAAAAAGCAATTTATTTTTCAGTTTGATTTTGTAAACAATTTACTGGTGTTTTTATATCAATTTTGTCTCTTGCAAGCACAGAAAGTCTTCTGTAGGGATTAAACATGTCACATGTTGATGTCTCTCCATTCATAGCAGCAATAGTTGCTCCTTGTTGCAAAGAAAGTCTGAAGCACCTTTTGCATCAGTTGAAATAAGGTTTACTCACAGGTTCGCCCGGATAACCACAAGGACCAGAATAGCCTTTTTGTCCCTGTTGATGAAGAAAAAATATAGCTTAGCTGTTTGCAAGTCTGAATTGTCTTTATTTTTGTTTTGTTTTTACAAAAGTACTGTGAAGTGCATTCATTTATAAATACATAAATCTCTAATAAACCCTTTTAATGTCCTAATATGAGACAGAGCAGAACTGAAGGAGAGCACAACTGGATTTCTTCTCTTGTTTCTTGGCAGCAAAACGTCTTCAAGAAGTTCAGTTACCATCTAAATCCCACTTTGCAGAACAAACCATCAAACCAGAACTCTGCGCTTCTAATTGTGAAACTTGAACTTCATTTTGCATCTAAAATCAATTTAGAAGTTTAATCTATACTTGTTCCTTCCTCATTCAACACATTCAAGAGATCAAAAAAATGAATTACACAGCAGCAAGGTTTGCATTCAGAGTGGCACAGTCACCACCGCATGGGAGAAAATTACATTTTCCCATACAAAAGAGGAGCTTCTGTTTGCTAACAAATACTTTAATAAAGTACGGAGAGATACATTTACAACACTGCTCAGGTAAGACACATTTAACAGCTGCTAAACTAATAGTCCAGTTATCAGCTGTGTTGTCTGTGCAGTCTTTAATAAAGCACTTATTTACTATTTACACACAGGAGATATGCTGACTTTAATTGTAGCAGCTCAGTTATTGGTGTGTTTGCTTAGTAACTGCCACCTCTGCACTCTACTTAAAATTAATAAAGCCAGTAAACCAATTAGGCAGTAACACCTGACACCCAGAAGGATATTTAATGGTCATCTTCACACCCTGTGATCTCCAATGGCTCTACCAGCTGGTTATAAAATATATTAATCTTCTCCCAATCAAGGCTCACAAGTAGCAAAGATAGAGATGTGAAATTATCTCTGAGGAATGAACAAGGCTGTCCTCTCAAGTGTGAAGTCATTAGCCGCCAGCTGTGTCGGCCTGTCAGCGGCAGTTCGAGTAAACAACAGGCGGCAAGAGGCTGGAAAAGTAGCATCAATGTAGACAATAATGTCATACAAAGCATGCACTCCTGTCAGCAGGCTGTACTGAAGAGGATAATATTACAATGTTCTCACATGAATGAACTGTGAGATATCTAGAAGTATTGTTTGCAAAGCAGACTTCAGCTTTTAAAAGTACATGACTGACAGTTTAGGAAAATGAAAACGAGCTTAAGGATTTGTGACAAGGTTGAATTCACAATCATTGCTGGTTCTTATTAGTCATTCAATTTCATTGTAAAAGAAGAAGCTGAGTTTCAGTGTGTCACAGTACGAATTATACATCTGCCTTTTTTATTAGACAACACTTTTAAATGCTTACCAGCAATAAAAGTATTTTCCATATGCTGTATATTTATGGGGATTTTTTCTTCTCATTGTTGGGTTTCCAAATAGACAGAGGCATATTCTCCACTGCATGCATTCACCTCCCTGCAGGTTTTTACTTTTAAAGGTATACGCATAGCAGGTCATTCCACAATCATCAGTATGAATAACGGAAAGAACTACTTGGACTGCAGTGGCTCATTCAATGCGTACCAAGCATTCATGCTCCCTATGGCAATAAATTGTTGGTGATGCTTTTTTCTAATGCAGCAGCAAATGTTTTACAAGGACTTCCAGATGTTCTGTTAAGCCTTTACTGTTCCATCCATCCATCAATTATCTACACCCAGTTATCCCTGCAGGGCTCAGTTGGCATTGGACCAAAGGTAAAGCAGACCTCAGATAGGTTGCCAATCCATCACAGGGCCACACAGAGGCAAACACACGCAGCACAAACAGCCATATTCACACTCCCAAAGGAAATAAATGGAGGCCAATTTACCTAATATGTTATTTTTGGACCATGGGAGGCACTGGAATACCCACAGAGAACATGCAAACTGAATGCAGAAAGACCTCAGGCCAGGATCAGAACCCAACCTTAGCTGCAAGGCAACAGTGCACCACCATGCACCCCATCTTTCTGTGTAATATTACATAGTTTGAACACCTAAACCATCATTTCAGTATTTATTTCTTTAGCTCAAATCATGTCATCTTTGATCATTCACTAGAACAATCACATATTGCATGTTTTCAGACATTGAATGTTTGAAATCCATATATCAGATTAGTCTGGGCAGCACGTTAGTATCTGGAACAAACTTCCAGAAAACTGCAAAACAGCTGAAACAGTGAGTTCCTTTAACTGCTTAGAGTTCCCTTTGATAAACAGTGCATTTGCTTAATGATTTTCATGATGGCATTTGACAACATGTAATGTATCTTGCTTTTTTCGTAACTCATGTTTGATGTTTTTATGATGGAAAGCACTTTGAACTGCCATGTCACTGAAATATACAAATAAACTTGACTTGGCTTTGATATCTACAGCGAGTCATTGTGATCTGCAGGTTCAGATAAAAAACTTGCGTAGGTTATTTGCAGTTGAGCCACCTGAGACGTATAAATTTGCCTTTAAAATGAATTTGTATTTATGCCACCAACGTCATGGAGTTATTTCAGGGAAGCCCAGTCAGGTGCAGCTCACACGTCATTCCTGCAGCTGATCTAAATGATGAAGTACATTAGTATTTACTCATCTGATCCTATTCATCATATTCAACAGACACACCACATGCAGGATAGTTTATATAAGCTGCAAGCTGTTCTAAGTCTAACAGCCTCTGCTTCCAAGTGTTTCGCAGAAGAGGAAGCATATGTCGGGCATGCATTGTATGCTTATGGAAGGCCAGGAAGCTCTAAAACATTCATACCACCAACTTTTATTCCCTCCATATGGCTGTCTCAGTCTTTCACAGCAAAATGGTGCTGATTGAGAGGTAAGTTTGGTTTGAAAATAGTTTGACTTCACAATGAAAGATAATATTGATGGACACAAAGACAGATCTTAAAGTCTGAAGAGTGAAACTGACAGGCAGGAAGATGCTGAGAAAAATCATCCTGGCAGGTCGATCTCTAGAATCAGATAAAAGGACATTTCATTTTTAGTTACTCACTGCAATAATACATTTAACTCAAAAAATAGATCAATATCAGGCAATCAAAGCAATTTACAATACAAAGATACTCAAAGCATTTGCTAAGTGTCTCAAAAAATAGCCAATTCAACTTGGCCTTACTTTTCCTCTTGGCAAAAATAAGGTCCCTCTTGAAAGGAGTCCTTGGGCCAGAATGTTGTGGGCCCATTTAAACAGCCGAATGACCATTTCTCCTTGATCCCCGAAAGAAAAGAGGCGCTGTTATCCATCGAAATGGAGGTGCAAGGCCAAAACAAGAAACCGGGCCTGAATCTTTTAAAAGAGCGTACAACTGATTCCACACTTTCCTCACACTGCAAGAGTAGGCAACAATTTTCTTTGTTTCTTTTGAAGGTGCCAAGAATTTTTATTACTTTAGTCAGATTGTACGGAGTCCATTTTTTTTTTTGGCTGTTTATCTGCAAACAGGAAAAATGATGCAGTAATTTGGAAAACTCTGATGTGTTTTTGTGAGCAAATGTGAAGCAGAAAATAAAGAAAACAAAAAGGTTTTATTTGTGCAAACTGAGCCTTGCACAAAGTAGAGCATTATTGTGAACTTAAAGCAAAATGGCCCAAAACTTAAAGCTAAAAAGACATTGTGATTTGTATTCACCCTAATTTTTCTGATCCTCCTAAATCCAGTTCGGTGAACACAAATGCCTTCAGCGGTCATCTAATTACTGAGTAGAGTCTGGTTGTGTGTAATGTAATCTCATTTTAAGTCCAGCTGTTCTGTAAAGGCATCAGAGGTTTATTGGAGAACATTAGTGAACAATTAGAATCATGGATACCAAGAAACACAGCAAACAGTTCAGCTATGGAGTTTAAAGCAGCATGAGGTTACCAAGTGCCTCCTAGTGGTAACTATGGGCTGCAAAATCTATCAACACGATAATTATTAGCAAGTCTGGCAATTTTGAAGAGTGGGAAGAAAGTCAACATTGAATGAAGAAAGCCACAGGATGAAGACGTTTGCCACAAGCAGATGACACAATGTGTGGAACAAAGTGTAAACAAGTTAAACATTACAGCCAACGTGCTTGAGTTAAAATTAACTGATAAAGATCAAATCCGGTAGAATGGACCAGTCAAAGTTCAAATGCAACACTTGAAAACAATTGTTTTAGACACTCAAATAAATCTGATTCAGCTTAATCTATTTTTAATAGCCAAAAATCTCTGTCTCTAGACGTGCAGATGAGCCAGTAGATGCTGATCACATGAATCTCCCCTAAACACATTGAGGCTTGAGTTTGTAATGTGACAAAATGTGAACAACTTCAAGCTGCTGTTTATCGATTTGAATCACAAAAGAGCAACCCTGCCGCCACCAGCAAACTGGGCCAGCTTCACTGTCTCCCCCGTCTACAGCAGAAGAAACAGGCTACACCTGTCAGACAAATAATGCATTATTCTTTACACAGATTTTTATTTTCAATGTGACTCAAACCCCCAGTCCCAACAGGCAGGCCTCTCTCTGTTCGCTGTCATGAATCAATCAGACAACACAGCTTTGACTCTGCAAAACTGGGGAGCAGGACGGGGAAAAAAACAGCACACCTCATGAAAAATACTGTTTTATTTCAGTCTGCCAAAATTTGAAGCTGGCTGTATAAAGGACTCTATGGTCCAGAATTGGTAATACTCTCCACAGTGTTTGGACTTTACACACACATACACGAGTCCTTCCCTATTTTACAGCTCAGACCACTGAATGACTCCCAGGCAACCTTCCCATTACATCGTTACACATTTCCCACAGTGAGGAAAGACGTTTTTTTGGCAGCGGGCCACTTACTGAGCAGAAAAATCAGTGATAAGAGATCTATCACGCTGCATTAGGTCACAGTTTTACTGGCTGCTTGGACAGCTAGAAACCAAATGCTTGAGTTTCATCTGCATCTGGTGGAATTTCAGTGATACTCCGATTTATGGGGGGCTTTGTGTGCCTGTGAATGATTAAACAACGAAAATACTGAGAGTAGAAACAGCTGCAAGCAAGGAGGTGTCTGGTGGCCTTGCACAGAGCCAAGTGGATCTGTCTTGTTTTAATTAGCTGGATAAGACTTGTAATACGCTGAATGACTGTCAGCTGATCCTTGTGCAAAGACGAATTCTTACAGGCTAACGCAGATTTGTAGCAGTGGGTTGAGAAACCCAGCCGACAGAACCGTAGCAGCAACAACAAGCTGTTCCGTGTCCAGTCAAGGTCCACGCTGACCATGAATCAGTCAGGAGATTATCAGCCTTTTCCCATGGTTCGATGTTCCATGAGTCATAACTGAAGAAGATGTGATCCTTTCTTTTTTTAACATAACGCTTCCCATTACGTTCCTGAATGGAGGAACTTTTTTCCTGTCAGCTCCGTCTGATTGCATAACAAATGGCTGGAGCACTCACGAATACCTCATTATGCTGAGGATAGATTTAAAATAGAAAGTTTCTCTGTGAAAACAGTAAGCTAATGACAAAGGTTTTCTCATTTTGTCATGCTTTTTGTTTTAATTACCACAGATGCGGCATCTAAATCCTCACCCCACAACAACCTTTTCTTTTTATTTGCTTCCATTCTCCTCCAGCTTTGACTCTGACAGCAGCTTTCAAAAGACACAAACCCTCAAACGTAATTAAAAAGAAGTTTAGTTTCAGTCATAATTATTTATGCTGTTTTGCAAAACATCAGCGTTTCTCTCTATTGAAAGTCTCCCTTCTTCTGTCTCATTTTATCCACCAGACTCTTTCAATTCAATTTTCAGCCTCCTGGCAAAAATGACTAAATGTCTAAAGAGCTTTAACTCTTCACATAAGAGCAGCGTATTTTACCAGATAGGAAAACTCTGTAGAGAAGGAAAGTTTAATCTGATTGGGAGAAAGTGAGTGAGGATATTTTAATGAGAATCATTAAAACATTTTATTGAGAAAGAGATTCAACGAAAATGTTTTTGTGTTTAAACTGCATCTTTTAGAAAGTTTGAATTCTGTGTAAAATCAAGCAACCATGACCTCCCACATTAGAATAAAAGCCATAGAGCATAGGAAACCATCAAAATTACAAACTTTTTTGCATTTAAATATTACCTATTTAAATGTTCGACAAACATCAAAACAACTAAATTAAAAATACATAAACCAAAACTTTCAACTTTTCAACTCTGTAGAATAAAAATAGAGCTGAAGTGCAAACATTTTGTTGATTGCTATGTTGATGACATTCAGATTTATTTCTCTTTTAAATTGGATATTTTTTACCCTCTGTGACCTCCATTGAGCTGCATAAGTGTGCTTCACACTAAACTATTGTTTTTGGAAATGCTGCTAGTTTAGTTAATAACTTAACATCCTCTCCTCCTTTCCTTGCCATTGTTCCCCTGGAGTCAGAGGTCTCAGTGTAAGAGATCTATCAGGTGGAAGTGGTCCAGGGATTTACTGGCTGCTCAGACAACTAAAGAGCAAGTGCTGGAGATGCAGCAAGATTTACTTTATAGGAACTTTCTGTCACTGGGAATAATCCAAAAAAACAAAACTACTGAGAGCAAACACAGCTGTAAGCAAGGAGGTATATACTAATCTTCAACAGAACCAAGATGATTTATTTTATTTCTATTAGCTGGAGAGAAAAGATCAGAATATAGTAGTCTGTTTTATGTTGATGACATCCAGTTTTATTTCTCTTTTAAATCATATGCTTGTTTCCTCATTTTGGATGCTCTCTTTCGTTGTCTACAAGATGTCAGTGGTTGGATAACAATTTTCAAACACTAAGTGAAAACAGGGTACGTAAAAATACTGTATTTGATCATCTGTTTCCTTTTTGGAAGAACTCTGTCTTATATCCTTACAGTTGAAATGTTTATAGACAGATTTAAAATTAAAATTCTCAAAATTAGAAAAGCAGAGTGGCACAGTTACAAGGAAGACACTCTTGCTTTAGCAAATTTAAACAAATACTCCATATTTTGGACTTGATTGTCTAGTTATTTTTGTTTTATTTTAAAGTTTGCAATGGCTTGTTCTCTGGAATAACCCGACAATTGATGCTGAAAAGTCTAATCAGACTTTTAAATGTATTTTTAATTAACACCAGCTTTTATTTTGACTTATATTTGACTCCTAACAGGCATTTTAAGTATTGTCCTCTATGTTTTTGCTTGTTTTTCCTTTTGTAAATGTTATTATGTTTGTTTGCTACTGCATGCATTTAAACTAACTTTGCTCAACCTTATGACTTTTAAAGGTGCTATACAAAAATAAAATTGACTTCAACATTACTTACTTACTTGCATGACCTACCTTTAAAAAGGTTTTCAACTTTAGTAAGAACTGATTTTCTATTTCACACAAAGGTAAGCAAAAAAAGATGAATAATTAAAAAAACTAACTCATTTAGAAAAAAAAACATAGTCATTTCCTATAAAGATTGGTCGAAAAACCCAACAGATATATCCCCTATTGATCTCAGTAATTACTGTGAGGGGCTTGGGAAAAGACCAGTGATAAAACAACGCCGTAGAGGACACTGCTGCAAAACGTCTCTTTCTCTCTGCAGCAACAACTCAGCAGTATGCAGAGAAAGTTAAACATTTTACATCATGAGAAGGATCACGTCCCAGAAGTGAGACACATTCCAAACTTGTCCTACTTTTCAGAGGAGAGCTCTCCAAGGAACAGTGACATAACGTTTGGAGACGACATGTAAAACTTTTCACCCAGTAATCTACTTTAGTTGAGATGTTTTAGAAAATCAGAAGCCTGTAATACTGATGATGTATTACAGTATTACATGTAAGGCAGCAAATCCTGTTTAAGCTTTTTACAGGTGTGGTCGTTCATTCGTGTGTTATGATCATTCAGATTCCACAAGGGCTCATTTGGTTGGATCATTTAAACATCACAATTTGCCAGTGTATGTTCACTTAATTTCAACAAGCAGAACATTCATTTTTTATGACTGAAATTATCGCTAGACTGAGAAATCTTACTCACACATAAGATCCGTTAACTTTGAATGTTTTTACCTTTCGTCCATCTTGGCCAGGCGATCCAGGTGGGCCGATCTTACCAGGTTCTCCCTGGAAATATCAATTAGGTCACACACAATGAACCATGTCATAACAACATCAAGTTGTTTTTTTAAAAATGGTACCATTGCATACTTTTTGTCCTTTCAGGGCTTGACCAGGTGACATTCCAGGATCTCCTTTTTGTCCCTACAAAAAAAACAACAAAGAATTATGATGTTTTCAAAATTTAGAACATATTTCCTCAAACAGGAGTAGGTGTTTATTGAATATTCTCTGCTTTGCAACAATATTTCTTGTCAGAAGGAACAGGAAACTTTGCTGTTTGCATTCTACTAACACTATTACAGAGAAATGAGTTCATTGTACTTATTGGAGGAGTCCAGTGCTTGTATTTACACAAACGAGCAGTCAGTTTATTCCTTCCCGTAACTCAGTTTATAACAAGCCAGCAAAAAGTGATGGGGAGTAATAGTGAACATTCTTCTCCCTTTTCAGGCAGTGGGAATCCTGTCGGAGCGGTCTGGGTCAGCATTAAAGGCCCAGTGTTTCTGGTGAAGGAGCCTCCCTGTAATCTGAGCAATTACAACACAACAGCTCCGAGGAGGACCAGATCATTTCCTGTGTGAGTGCTTATCGCAAAACAAAAACACGAATAAAAACGCTGCAGGACTGAGTTGGCTGGAATGAAATCACACAACTGTGGAAGTTCATCATCCTGCACTGTGATGAATTTCACACAATCCTGCAGCTGAGGAGGTTCATGAGTGGGTTATCTTTGGCTGATAAAACTGACACAAAAATCTCCATTCATCCCGGTTTATTTTAGTAAATTCTGTCTGAAATTCCATCATAGTAACACAAAGTAACATATAGCTGTGAAGTGCAAGAAAAAGGATTAAAAGATTATATATCCCCTCCAAAAGGTTTGGAAAAGTGCTCTTCAAATCAATTCCCCTTAATCTAATGCCACTCAATAAAATCAATGCAACAAACTGTCTACAGATGTTCATTTGTGTGTAATTTAACATCACTACAAACGCAGCTGTTCCACAAATGCCTGACAGAACAAACAGCATCGGATTTTAGACAAATGCTATGATTAAATTTAAGGCAGGATTAGGTTATAACATATTATTACTAATGTTGGAAATCTTGCACAGCATTTTTTTGAACATCATCTGAAAATGGAAAGGGCATGGCTGAACTGCAAGACCTGGCCACCCACCTAAGATCAGAGATGTTACAAGGAAAGCATGAAGGCAACTCAAGAGGCCCTTGGTGAGCTTATAGTTTCAAAATCATTTTACTTATAGCAGCAGATCATTGAAAATTGACCCAGTCAAAAATGTATCATAATTACATAATAATGAAATCTGGGAGATAAAGTTCTTTTAACTCACAATACGGTTTTGTTTGTGTGGGTCAGTTTTCTAAATCCAGAGATCTGTGTTCAAGCAGACAGTTTGCAGTTTGAAACTTGTGTGCAAATAGGTCAGATTAAATCAAGGGTAACAGAAGAGCACGTTCTGTTTAAATAAGCAAAATAACCTGCTAATTATGATTCTTCAGCCTGTAGAAGTAATTTAAAAAGCAGAAATGTGATGTTTTTTTGTTATTTTATTCATCACTCACTGAGTTAGACAGTGAGTGGTATTGTCTAGAGGAACGTTCTCTTTCTTATGGCAGGCTAAAGTATTATGGAGCTAAAAATATCTCCCTGTTGACAGTAGTGCTCCGCTGGAATACAGGTTGCATTGGGTTCATGCAAATTAGTGAGTCAGAAGAAAACGAAAACGCTAGTTTCTCCCAGAAAGGAAACAAATGACCTTTTGAGAAAGCAACAGAAAGCCAAGAAGGACTGACCACAAAAATGCAGAGTGAGCAAAATCACAAACACTGGATAACTAAGACACAAAAAAATGGAAATAGGCTCCTTTCCTTTATTCATTTACAATATCTGGTTTATCCTGTTTAAGGCTCCTGCTGTGGAAATGTTCCTTATTGTTAAAGTCATACTGTAAACTTCAAAACATAAAAGTTATTTAAGAATATTTTATTGAAAACACACTTAAAAAGTTAACTGTTTTTAATCAGATATTGTTTTACAACAAAAAATTAACCCTCATTTAAAAATATGTTATTCTCTTACTATTAATAGTGAATAGCAATAATAAACTAATTCAAGTAAGGCAGGTGTTCCCCAAGAAAAGACTATAAAAATAAAAAACTCACCAAACCTGTTTATACATAAAGCCTAAACTGTAACCAAAAAAAGCTAAAAGAAAGACTCAAGTTTATTTTTACCACAGATTATGAAGGAGTCTTATCAAAACAAAGAGAAAGCATGCTAACATTAGCCTAGCGCAGTGGTTCCCAAAGTCGGTCCTGTAGGCCCGGCATCCTGCATGTTCTAGTTCTCTCCCTGGTTTAACACACCTGGATCAAATGACGGCTCATTATAAGTTCTAAGAAGAACATTGACAAGCTGAAAAAGTTCTTACTACCACTAGGGAGAGAAATAAAACATGCAGGATCCGGCCCTAGAGGACCCACTTTAGGAACCACTGGCCTAGCACTTCACCAAATGGCTCCCCAGGAAGTGAATACAAACTGGATGAAGGAATGCATGTACAGGGTGATACATTTCTGTAGCTTTCTTAACAAAAATGTAGTGTGTAGGTTCACACTAACACTGATCTGCAGAAACTCTGATAAGGTCATAAACGAATGGAGACGGCAGTGCCCACCACATTCCTAGTAATGCTGATGAAATGCAGTGTGTTATTTTAATCCAGTTTTAAGTTTCTTTCTCTTCTAGAATAAATAAAACATAATTTGATTAGCTTTAATGAAGCACTCATTTCCAGGTATGGGAAAATCCTTTATCTTGAATGACTGAGGACAGTATTACAGATAAAATACTCTTACTGGGACAGCTGTAATTATCTAGTTTTTGCATATCTTTATAAGAGGTGTTAGTGATTTTGGAATGACAATGTCATTATTGAACTGCCTGAACTTTAGTGAATCAAGAATAGGCAAGTCATTTTAAACCACAGTGTTCTCTCAACTCCTTGCAGGCTTTCTGGCTTGAATATCAGTGCTGCTCTAAATAAAAAGAGGAAGACTCCAACTGCACATCGTACAAGGTCAGTGTAGATCATGAATTTCCTGAGAGAGTAAAATGTGGCAGGCAGACAAGCAGAGAACAACAAGAATCCAACAAGGAACAGAGAGAACTAAGGGGTATATAAAAGAGTCTGAGTCGCTGTCGAGGAGTACCAGGCGGTGCCAAGTTGAATTAGGAACAAGATGAGGTAATGATGACCTCCAAGGACAAAAGCAGCTAAGAGAGAAGCCAAACTTAGGAGGAGATACAAGAATATAAACAAAATGCATGAAGTCCATTCAAAATATCCGTAAAAAGAACAATAACCGGTTTAACATGACAATAGAACCTGAAAAGAAGAGACAACACGAGTTCAACTGTAATTTGCTGCTAGCTTGGAGCCGCAACATTCTGTGTTTCTAGATGTTTACACACAATAAACTTTTGCTAGACCTTTGGGCACTAAATGTTCTGTTTTAGATGTTTCGAAATGCAAGAACACAACTCAAAATTTACACACACTAGAGACACCAATGGAAGTAACTTTCATTTCAACCAATGAAGGACAAATTGAATTAGTCTCGTTTATGACTAAAACTATTAGAACTAATTTAAACATTAAGTATCTTAATTGTTGTGTTGATATAGGCAAAAAAAAAATACCATGGCTCTCAAAAGTTTACACACTCCAACTAAAGTTACGAGCTTTTGAGATCTAAAAAAACACTTTTTCTACATTTAATGAAACATTTACTCTTACATTGATAATTCTAGAAAAACCCATTATTTTTTAGATAATTGCATGATAAAAAAAACACTAAGACCTTCTTCAGCTTTCAAGCAGATCCCTGAAAGATTTGAGTCAAAACTATGTGGCATTTGGAATTATTCATGCTTTAATCCACTTTAACAAAAAATAAAGTTTATTTGAGGAAAGGTGACCCCCTCAGCATGATGCAACCAATACCCTGTTTTATTTTCTGTGGTGATATTTTTAGTGATGCAGATAAAGGTTTCAGGTTCTTGTTGGTAAAATATTCAACAAACAGCACAAGCGTGCAGCGATTTTACTCCTCCTAAGAGCTGACTAATTTTCTCATACAGTTCTGAGTCAGATTTTGCATGGCATTGACAGATGCACAACACATTTACTGCACACAGATCAAACGACGTTCAAATAAGGGTAATTACAAAAACGGACTAGCAATGTTTTAATAGATCAAAACAACTGCTTAACTAAAGCAGTGGATGACATCCAGGAAAACCCTGATGTCATTCTTTTAGAGCGTCATTGTGGTCCTTTGCACGAAATACAAGGAAATGCTTACTGTCAGAGAAAAATTATCATCAGTTCCAATTTTTTTTTCTTTTTTTTTTGATGAAAGGAAGAACAAAAAAATTCCCCAGTATTATCCTGTCATTTATAACCATAATTGCATACAGAGAACAAGACTGATTCCATTAGAAGCCATATTTTTAAAGGAACGACAGACTTAAGAACAATTTAAAGTTGGATTGTGGAACCTGAAGCCAAACTGCAATCAGCTTCAACTTCAGCTAGGAAAAAAGAAAAGAGCCAAGCAGGAGTTATCTGGATCACATTAATGTGGTGCGTATTGCAAAATGTTGTGTTAAAGTAATTGGAGACACTTTTATGTCCTCACCTTCACTCCGGGTGGTCCGGGACGTCCAGGATTTCCATGAGAACCAGGAGGGCCCTGCAAACAAAGAAAAGCATGACTTAGGAGGACACATGGTGATGATGATCATGCGGATGATTTGGAAGACCCTTGGTAAAAGGAGTTAAAGCTACATGTGTGTTATTCCCATTCCACTGTACAGCTCAGCTTGGGAGGTCCTTTTGGAGTAAAGGTGCCTACTGTGTCTGTGTTGTAGATGCAGTTATTGCATGTGGATTATCTTCATCCTAATTCTTCAACCACTCTCTCTACATATTTTCCTGGAAAGCTTTGAACCAGGAATCTAAAATGTTAGCATCATGCAAGAGAGTTTAACGCACAGGAGAAAAGAGGGTTTTTTTATTTTTCTTTTTTTCTTGGTGGTTTGGGAGGATCACAATTGCAAGCAGTGACAAAGTGGAAATATTTGAAAAATCAAAGTTTCAACATCAATCCAAGAGTTTTCCTTTCAACCGGGTGCTTGTGTGAAGTGCGAATGAAATGCTGAGCATGGAAAAATCCTCTCAGGCAAAAACGAAAAAGCGAGTTACTGTATCTTCTGTCAGTTTTTCATCTTGGTCAGAATTTCCATGGGTTGCAAGCAAAGGCATTTTTCCCCCCGCTAAGCTGGAGGTGAGAGTCATCGGATAGAATTACTGTGAGCGCAGCAGACTTGGGAGCCGAGGTGTAAGTACACAGCTGGGTGGATTCAGACACCGTCTGTCTGTTATCACGCTGTGGAAAGGAGTCAAACTGTCCAGGCAGTTCCTCTTCCCCCGAACTGGCCAAGCCTCTTTCCTCCCCGGCGCTGGCTGCTGGACATATGGAGACACTTAACAGAAGCTCATCTATAGATTTCCTCCACCCTCTCCTCTATTCAGACCATTCCGCCTTTTACTTGCAATATTAAAACGTATGGAAGTCATTACCTCCAGATAGAGAGCGAAAGCAGGAGGAAAAGGAGAGAAATAAGGAGGCTGGGACAGAGTGTTACAAATTGCATTCTTGCCGTACATAAGATAAGAAGGCAGAGTGCTGATGAGAGGCTGGGCGGGTGGCATCCCAATGGGGGCAGAAATATAGGTGATAATGACTCTCTCAGTCCATCCATCTTCAGGTAGGTCAGAGGAGGAATGGAAATCCTTTGTGCTTGGAATAATTACTGGAATGAGCTCCTGACAAGGAACCATTAGGTGGGAACCAGCAGCTAAACAGAAGCAGATTAACGCTGACAAGACACAGAAACACACACACACTGCTACACCTAAGGCTTGCAGATGGAGGGGCATCTGTGTGCATGGTTTGTAACAAGAGTTGATGACTTTTACAAGGGTGCCAGTGTTTTTAATTGTCCATAAAACCAGAACACACCAGTTGAAATCTTTAGACACAACGACTGGAAACACTGCATCATTTGCACAACAATTATGCAATTGGGGGGTTTCATAAAAGATAAAAGGTTGCGTTTGTTTTATTTCAAAGGAAGTCATTTAAAGCCAAACACAATGACTTGCAAAAGCAATTTTTCTCACTCTATCAAAGCCAAACTTTAATCTATTTATTGGGATTTTAAGTGAAATATCAACAAAATTAGCACAAAATTGTAAAATAAAACAAAAATAAAGCATGCATTTGTATTCAGTTCAATTTTAAGGTACTTTACAAAAAAAGAGAAGTGGGGGAAAATACTCCAATAATCCAGACAGATTCAGTGATATATCTTTCAATTTGATCCTATTTTTCAAACAATGCAGTGAAGTTCAGTATTCAGCCACCTTTTACTATGATACACGAACGTCACCTCCTCACTAAATAGAGTTCATCTGTGTATACTTTAATCTCAGTACACATACACTGGTTATGTAAAAGACCCCAGAAGTTTGGCAGACAGGACAGGAAAAAAAGTTGTGGAGAAAAACAAGAGAGTTGGGTTGGGAAAAAAATATGCCAAGTTTTACACATCGAGTTCTTCATGTCCAAACCATTTTGGACCGTATGGTATTATTGGTGCACTCCATAAATCTGGACTTTCAGAAAGAGTGCAAAAAAAAATCGCCCATTTTCAGTTGGGAAACGCTGCTGAGGTAGAACATTGACACTGTGTAAACCTGAACACACCATCTCCGTCTGGACGCATGGTGATGACGGCATTATGCTTTGGGGATTCATTTCTCAGCAGGGACAGAGAAGCTGGTCGAAGCTAATGGGAAGATGGACAGAGCTAAGTGATAATCATCCTGTTTGAGGTTGCAAAGAACTACAGCGGACGCTTATGTTGCTGCAGGATAATGAACATACAGTCAGACCTACAACAGAATGGTTTAAATCAGATCAAGTCAATTATCTAGAACTGACTAAGTTGGTATCAGTGTTGCCTCAGAGCAAGAAAGGCTGTGGGTTCAAATCCCTGTCTTTATGCATGGAGTTGCACATGTTGCACACTCATGCACATGTTCTCCATGTGCATGAGTGGGTTTTTTCCTCCTGCAGTCCAAAATCATGACTTGTGACTGAAATCTTTCTCTATTGTGTTTGGGAGAAAGAGTGTGTGTGTATGGTTATTTGTATTGTGTGTCTCTGTGGTGCCCTGTGATGGACTGACGAACCCGCCTCTTGCCTGATAACCTCTGGAGATAAGCACCAGTTCCACTGCCACCCTTAAAGAATAGGTGACTATTGAAGATGAATGTATGGATGGGAGCAAAGCCAAAGTGCAGAGTTCAATCCATTCCCACGATGTACAAATGTGCTGCAAGTGCAGCAAAAAATTGTCCTATTCTAATGTGTGCATGCCACACTTAGGAATTGCATTTGTTAAAGTTTTGAAACAATATAATTTTTCACTTCGCAATTTTGGTCTTTCTATTGGAATTCCCAATGAAATGTAACAAATTTTGTGGTTGTAATATGAATAATTGCCAAACAAGTTCAAGTTATATACAAATTTTTGATTCAATAATCTGATTCAATAATCAGGTCTTCAGTGCAATCTTCCCTCCATGTCAAAACTGTTTTGATGACAGCCCTCATTTGCTTTGCGTAGTTAAACTAATAAATGTTTTGTCTTTTTATTTAACAACTCATAGTCTGACTTGCTTGCTCACCTTTTCATCGCTGCAATAATTTTCAGAAACAATAACATTAATGCTTTCATTTCATAAATTCTTTTAACCAAACATCTGCTTCTAACAGCTGGAAATGTGAACTAAATCTTTCCCTCTGGACCAACAGTAAGGTCTGCTAGCCAGATGCGCCATATGTTGATACCACTAAACATCTCTTAAGTTTATGTAGCACAGAGAATTTATGTTTAGAATATCAATGGAATATTGAGCAAATTAAAAACATTGAAATCTATGCTACTTTTGCATGACTAATTAATGGCATGAATTGCTTATCATAATGCTGGAATGTTTTGCAAGCATCTAAAATTTAATTTTAACTCTAAATGTGCTCCCTGTTAGCTAAAGCTTAAGCATCAATGGAAAATATCCCAGTCAATAATGATGACAGAGCTCTCCAAGGAACTGCAAAAACATGCAAACACATGACTTTCATTTATCAGTTTAACTTTTTTCACCAGCCAAACAGTGGCAGAACAGTGCTGCCAAAACTCTAATCTCTATAGACTGTATTTTATGTTATGTAGTGTCAATCACTCTCAAGATATTTATGCAAATGGCCCCGGCTTTGCACGAACACTGATCACGTACCGACTGCATGCTTGCAGGTCAGCTTCCCTTCACAAAGCCTCGTTTGATCCACTCTCAAGCATTCCCTACTGGGCTGGCTAAACTGTGGCTCTCAGCAGGCTTATAGCCGGCTGCGGAACGTGGATGTTTTCATGAGTTAGAGCCGCTGCAAGGTGGAAGCAGTGGTGAAACCGTCTGACCAGTCAGACATGACACCCTGCTGTCTGAAAGGTAACACTCCTAACAGCAGTGTGTGATTCCAGCTGCTTTAGCTTTTATGATGAGTAAGAATGCCTGAAGCTTTCAGGACATGCTAGACATTTTTATTCATAGTTTGCCAATATTTTCAAGTTGCTTAGATTGTGGCTCCCTGCAATCTGTTCAATATCCAGCCTAGGAAGAAGAGCTGGAATGAGGTCATGGTCTGCTGCAGATTGGAATTTCTCTTTGAACATCAGAGATTCCTGATGAGGATAAAATTCATCACAAACATCACAAGCTTCTTGGAGCATTTAAACTTTACAAATCATGGGTGCAGTCAAGTGTTTCAATTTAAAAGTATATGTCTTTCAGAAACTGTGTCACCATATAAGAATAAAATTTGATGAGCTCACCAACGTTCTACAATTTCTCTTTACTTACTTCCCTACTTAAAGAACAAGTCAATCCTTTAAAAGTTGCAAATGCATCCATTAATTGTTAATCAGGAATTATTTTGTGCTTCTGTGAAATGTGTTCTTTAAACATATTTTAAAATAAAACTGTTTTACTCCAGTTTTGATCCAAAATGTTTGCAAAGATTCAGCTGAATAAACCACAAAATGTCTGCAGCAATGTTCCTTTTAACAGTGGATAAATTTCCCCATAATGCACCGTGACTGGTGAAAATTAACACAGCATATCGGCACAAAAAGCTCACACCAACTGCCAAGTGTGGTGCCAAAGGGGTGATGATTTGAAATTTGATTTTGTAGCCATTGGACCTTGGCAGCTTTCAGGCAGTTAACTGACCATGAACTGTGTATCCCAAAGTATTATAGAGTAAATCCTGAAAGTAGATTAAACTTGAGTTAGAACTGCTGGACAAGAAGTGAATCAAAGTGCTGCAGTGGCCCAGTCAAAGTCCAGACTCAGCCTGGATTAAATGCTTTGCTAGAAACCGATGACTTCAGGTCACAGGTAATGGGTCTATTGAATTATGATGTGTACGATGGGAAAGAAGAGTCTTTTCATCACTGTACGTAGCCTGGGCTTCAACCTGCGTTTCTGTGTGAATCAAATCTTACAGGCTTACATGTTTGTCCTTCTATCATTTATTTTAATGCACCATTCTTTTTAACAAATTGTAGCAAATAAGAGAAAACGAAGGAGTCTTGATATCCATTTAATAACTATAAACTCTAAAAATAGAATCCAGACTTCACTTGTGGGCTTCTGTGGATTATGTGTGGAGCTGTTGAGCATTTTCCCCTAATCATGTGAATCATTCAGGATATTTCACACAGTCAAAAAAAAGAAAAGCTTAAAAAAGAAAACTAAAATATCCTTCGATTCTGTGCCGGTATGACTTGTTGGATTTCAAAAGTTTGATGATGAATGAGCTCTATAGATTTTACTGCACAGGAGGACTGAGCGCCAGACAGGGTTTTAAATGCCTTAAATAAGATGGGGACAAAGCTTTCTTTCTTCCGTGTTTAAAGAGATTGGGTTCCCTGGACCCACCCCTGAGGCCCCACGGCTCGGCTACAGTACGTAGCACACAGACAAATCCCAGTAGTGCAAGGCCTCCATCAGAAGGTAACAGGCATCCTACCATTGAAATACGAGGCTTCACTTTTGCTTGATTTAATTCAACAGATGAGTGCTGCCTTATCATGCAGCATCAACATAAAAACACATTGGTAACAGTTTATTTGAATTTGTTTGAAAGCCTCAACTCAGATTAAAGGTTTTAAATCACTCAGCTTCTGAAACAAACATCCAGAAAACTGCAAAACAGCTGAAACACTGAAATTCTTTAAATCAATGCTAAAAGCCCACCTGCTCATTTGATGTGCATTGATAATTCTGATGATGCATTTAACAAAATGTAACATTTATTACTTGTTATCTGATGTTTTTTATCAATCATATTCATTTGTGTAGCACATTTCAGCAATATGGCATCATGAAAGCATAAAAAGCATCATAAACATATATATTCAACAGCTGTGAAAACCAGCAACAGGCATTATATTTTGTCAAGTGTCATAGTTAAAATCATCAATACACACAAAGTGCTTTATGCTTAAAGCATTTTGAACTGCCTTGTTTCTGTTATACACATAAACTTCCATTTGAATTTAAAGGAAAGATTGCAGACCCAACATATCAGGAGTGTCCCTCCATTACGACATATTGCCTGCATTATAATATAATTCTAACAGTCATTATTTTTGCTGGTTCTGGAAATGTAAATGCACACTGGTAGCAACATCAGTTTTTCCCCATCCACGCTACCCTCCATGTTGCACATTCAATTCTTTTTATGTACAGACAGTCCACAGATCTGTAGATTGTGGTTGTTTGCGCTTCAAATTTACAAATTGACCTTGGCAGCAGTGAAGCGCAGATTGAACAAACCCAGAGCCAAAGCAAACGAACGCCTGGCTAAGTAATTCTCCACACTTCAAAGAGCCTTCTGCATGTTCAGCCTGATCAAAGAGTGCTAAAAAGTTTTCTATCTCAGTACTCAACTAATGGGTGTCACTTTGCTTTCATGAAAGCATCACAGGAATTAGAGAATGCAACAAATATTAAAGGAGAACTAAGAAGGGAAAATGGAAAGGAAAGTAATTGTCTGGAGGTATAATGCCATGCAAAAGACAAAAAGTGAACTTTTCTCATATTTTGTCATGTTGCAACTACAAATTTCATTGTAGTTAATGATAATTTTATGTGACACACCAACAACCATCAGCACATTGTGCAGTAAGAAGCAATATTTAACCAATTTTACTCGAATACGTCTAAATAAAATGCATTTATGTGTAAACAGAGTTCATGAGTGTGTATTTTTATCTCAATATAAACATTATAAACACAACTGTCCTGTGAAGGCCTCAGAGTATTGTTAGGGAGCATGAGTGAACAAACATGAAGACCAGGAAACATAGCAGAAAGGTAAGGGAGAAAGTTGTGGAGAAGTTTAATGCAATGTCAGGTTTTAAAACAAACTGGCAGGGTAACCAATAAAAAGAGGAATAACCATAGATTTAACTCCTTAGTGTTTCTGTAAGTCTCTTGAGTTGAGTTAAATTGGTAGCATCTAACAGCAGGACAACTTTTAACTCCACAAACCTCCACAAATCTGACCTTTATGAAAAAGTGGAACAAAGAATTAGATATTTAAAAGAAGTTATTAGAGTCATGTTTATATAAAGTTTATCATAACTTTCACTAGATGACAATAAAGGCTGAACATCACAAGTCAGAAAACTGCATTGCCCATCCTCATGAACATGTTCAGAAAGTGACTATATGGGGATGCTTTTCTTCAGCAGCAACAGAAAAGACTGATTGGAAGATGGATAGAGCTAAATTAATGTTAATTCAGAAGGAAAACCTATTAGAAGCTGCAAAAGACACATAGGTAGTATTACAGGAAAAGACTGTTCTGAAAATGATCAACACAGAAAGGCTGAATACAAAACTGTCACAGTTTTCATTTGTTTATTTTAAAAGAATAAAAAAGAAAAGCTAAGCTTAAAGTTTTATTGTTTTCATTCCACTTGACAATTATGTGCTAAATTGTGCTGCTCCATCACATGCAGTAAAATAACAAAGAATTACAGTGGATTATGTGCTTAAACCCTGGCAAAGTGTGAAAAAGTTCAAGAGGTGTTCTTCTCTTGTAAGACAAACTTGTCACCCACGCATGTGGTTCACTTACCCTGGGGCCCCTTTTTCCTGGGTTTCCTGGCAATCCTGGAAGTCCTTGGGGACCCTGGAAGGAAAAGATTTAAAAATAGTCAGGAGTCGAAATGAATCAGGGCTATGAATACAAAAGACAAAATTAAAGATACTGCCTTTAGTCATGTCAGGAGAGAAATCCTGAAAGAAGGCACACACTCTTTGAGTGACATTCACTCAGTTAAATTCATTTTTTCCACATGTTTAGTGAAGTTAGATAAATGTTACTTGCAGTCACTGTGTTGTTCCATGTGTGAGCATCTCCAATTAAAAGATGACACAGGCCCTCATTCAACCAACATTATTTCAACACTGCATAGACTGTAAGTCTGAGTCATTGTACTGGCAGGGAGGTCGCTGCTGGTTCCAGCCACAACCAATCACATTAATTACAAGCATCAGCTAGCTTTAAAACAATTTCACACATGGATTAACAAAGCTCTGAAAGGTCACATTTAATGAGGGGTCAAGTCTGTGGAACCTGATGTTGTTTGATATCTTGGGATTTTAAGTTACTTTCTCACAGCTGAAGAAGTTAAACGAAAAAGAGGGGAACAGGGCCCAAGAACAACTTGATGGCCTCTTCTGGGTTTATGTAATAATTCCAAACACGCTGAGGACTTTTACATTTCTTGGAAAGAAATCCATGTTTCATCATAATTAACCAGCAAATAGTCTAACAAGCCAAAAGGCTTTTTAGCAAACTTTAGATCCTTTTGGTTGCAACCATCAGGCGATCCACACGTGATAAAGCAGTTTAAGCTTCAGTCACTAATCAGGTCAGAGCCAAGTCATGGCTTCAGCCAATTTCCTAAGAACTTATCCAAACTTTTACATTTTGTATCCGCAAGCATTTACAGTGTACGTTGTAAGCGCTAGAGTAGGTGACCTTTTATCTTGCAAGAAAAACCTTGACAATTCAGATGAGAACTTCACCGCATCTTTGGAGGTCAACTGGTCTGAACCTGTTGTCTGCAGATCAATTAGATATTCAACAATGGTCTGTGGGGTTACTATAGATTGCACATGACATGATACAATCAGAAGGGGATCTTTCACTTGCTCCATTAACAGCAAACTTTGATGCACTGCTTTCTGTTGCGACATCAACTTTGCAGGCTGTTGGAGCTGAAGTGACTATTCAATTGCATCTGACAGCATACTCCAGCCTTCACCGAGACTTGGCTGAACAGCATCTTGCCAGTCGGTGTAGCACACGGGTGATCAGTTCCAGTCTTCAAGTGGCCTGGCAGTTCAACATGTGTCTCTGCTCCAACACAGCTAATTCCAATGGTCCAACTACCTCTTTAAAATTTTAGAGCTCTGCAGAGATCTGCTAATGCACCTCATTTGATTCAGATGTTGACCCAGGGAAAGAATGAAAACATGCAGGATACCAGCCCCTTGGGAACTGATGTTGGACACATCTGGACATGGATTGTTCTCCCTCTTAGGACTGGTTAAGACTTTTGGTTAGGACTTTCGGAAAGTCCTAACCAGACTGCGAAATAGCTTGCTTGACAAAATGAAGTCTCTTTTGCAAAGTGTTATCACGTGACCTAATTTGGTGAAATAAGTGTAAGCTATTAAGAGCCCCAAACATGAAGGTAAATACTTAATACTTAATACATAACATTTAGCATCAATGTTTGGGGCTTTTACTTTGGAGTAAAAACGGAAATCCTGATGTTGACAGAGTTAACGATTAAAGACCGCATTTACGAATATTTACGGGATTTAAGCATGGATTTCTTTAACGGAGAGAATCCTGCTACCACCAAGTCCCGTCTGAGCCTGATAGCGTCTCTGCTTTTATATTGACCACAAGTCTGCCTTGAATGCCCTCCAGAGGAGGGAAATGTGATGGTGAGGACACCATTGACGACATGCTCAGTAAAATCTGATTTGGGATTTCACCTGGCAACAATCTTTTCGATTCTGACCCAGAGAGGAAACATTTAGCTATATCTCACTTTCAGTGAGATTTGTAGGATTTATTTGACCTGTTTCTCCATTCTTCTGTATGTCCATAGTACATTAAAACAACTTTTAAATCACTGCTCAGTCAATGGACATGCTTAGATGAGGAGCTTTCTTATACATAACAGGCAACACATGTTCTTTACTTAAATAACATGTTCAGTTGTCGTCTCAAACTTGAAGAGTGGCTAAAAGAAATGTATTGCATTCCCCAACAAAACACATAGTCATGAATTAGTAATTAAAAGTTTCAAGAAACTTTGGTTAATTTAAGCAAAATATTTTAGCTAAGTTTATTTTAAATTGTCAAAGATGTGGCATCTATAGTTGGAAAGACATTATTTCAAATATGAAAGTTTTTGCAAATTGCCATTTATTCTAAAATTCACAGGGTGAAATTGTGATTTATGATATGATGAGCTTATTTTAAGGCTTTTTACATGTTTTCCAGAAGTGCCAGAGGAAGGCACTTCAGGCCCTCAACGCAAAGTTTTAATAGTTGAAAGTGTAGTATTGTTTTATTCTTTAAACTGTTTTAACCCATTTCAGAAGTTGGGGAAGTAGTAACACATCACCTCAGACACATCTTACACCTCACTGCACACACAAGCAAGCTTCAAATCTCTGCACAGCTGTTGAAAGGAATGATCACATAATAATGAGCACCAAAGCAGTGTGGACTGAGAGCATCTAAGACCTCACACATGCACGACTGGCAACTTGGAAAATAAACAAGAACTGAAGCAAGTGGAAAACTCTCTACCATTAGCGTTAGCCACACTGTCAAGATCACTTAACCACACAGTTTAGTGATTTTATAATCCAGGCCTGCACCTGTTTCAGAAACAGACAATGATCGAACAAAAAGAAAACAACACAGCAACACTGAAACAATAAGCTGCTCATTTTATCCATGACTGTGACTCTTAAAAGTTCAAAACAAAACTCTGGATTTGCTACAGTTCTAACACATTGTTTCCTTTCACACCAAGCACATCAGTTCAGAGATTTCTGATACACATTTGTTTGACCACTCACCGGTGGTCCTGGTTCTCCCTTTAGCCCAGGTGGTCCAGCGAGCAGTGAGAACTGGGTCGGCTCCAGGTCAAATGTCTGAAAGCCATCTGTTGCAACTGGAGTCACCGCAGGGAGTGCAGTTGGTTTGAAATCGTTGGTCACTTCTGGCTCAGGTTTCTTTGGAGCTACTATGATCAGTTCCTTTTCCTGGGGAACATACGCCTGAGAGGAAAAGGCTGTGGTCCTGAGATCTGCTGACGGTCTGACGGAGACAGGCAGGAGTAAACTTTTCCCAGAAGCTCCTGAAGACTCACTATCCCTCTGAATTGTGTTTTTGACAAAGTGTTTCTGATCTGGTGGATTTATGATCTGAAGGGATGCAGTAACAGTCGGAGATGAAAATTTGGGAGGGTTTTCCAATCCAACATCAGCTGGTGGAGAAATAGATGCAACAGCATATTCTGTAGCTAAAGATCTCTTTGTCAGTGATGATGAAGTTGTATGAGTTAAAGTAATATCCGGGTCTGAAAATAGAGGTAGCAAGGGTGGAAAAAAAGGCCGATATGTGTCAGCTTCTCTGCAGTGTTTCTTAATGTGATCACAATAGTTATGAGCTGCCTCAGCCGAGGGATAAATGTCAAATTGACAGATTGCACCTTCAAATGGCACTGAGTTGTGGCTCATTTTGCCCAGCAGGAAGGAGCCTTCTCGATCCAGGCTCTGGTCTTTTTTCGAGGACAAATTTCCATGTAAGCTCATCTCACCACAGGATGTGTGCAAAAATACCTGACGGTCTCGTACAGCCACAGCAAAATGATGCCACCGTCCATCGTAGACGTCATAGTCAAAACTCACAGAGTTCTTGTGCCCCACGTGTACAAAAACATTCCCCGGTGTGAACTGAACTCCGAGCTGAACTTTCTTTCTCTTAGACAGAACAGAGAAAAGGAAGGCGCTGTTGAAGCGATGAGCAGAGATGCTGAGGATCAGGGAGAAGCTGCTGGTGTTGTAGCTAGCAGGGATGACGGTGCGGAGCGGCACCTGCAGACGGGCCCTTGGAGTGAGGATGAAGCCGGACTTAACGGGGATGACACCATTGGGAATGGAGCGAGACTCTGTTGGTGGTGGCACACCCGGCCTTCGCCCAAAAAGCCCCAGCTGCTGCAAGATGTCCACATCTGTAATAAAAACAGGAGAGAAGTCACTGTGTTTTGGGTGGGATTTGAAATATGTACTGCTGTCATTTCTTGATTCCCAGTTTCATCTCTTTGATGGAGGTACAACCTAGATACGTACAAAACGACTCCATATCCTGCATTGCACTGTGGGAGACGTTCAAAGAAAAAAAGTGAGTGAAACTCTTCAATCAGCCTTCCTCTCCAGTGATCTGCATCAAAGCATAATCTGAACAAAATTAAAAAGCAGGAACTGAAGTGATATTTAATGTGTCGTGAAGCAATACTGGGAATTTACCGTTTTAAAGCCAGACTAATTGAAAACCCGAAGCAAAAAGACTGCATTAAAGTCTCCGCATATAGGTTCATATGTCATTTGCTTTAGGGGGGTTGCTGGATATTATGTAATCCTTACATCAAATCTTAATTAGGACAATCTCAGCAAACAGAAGCTGAACAGTTCCCCAGAGGGGATGGTTGTGGGAATGTAAGGTGCACAGCTAGAAATGTTATCTGGTAATGTCTGCTGATTAAAGATGATTCCTCTGACGCGAGCCTGTGCTCAGAAACATACTGCAGTGCTTGCCGCAGGTTTTAATTGCTACTTGCATCTCATGGGAGGAAAATGTGAGTAATGTTCACACCTTGCTGTGCTGTGTGCATGGCGTATTGCTCCAAATTGGATTCACACCTTTGAGGAAGAGCTTAATTAAACCCACATTTCAGTTTAAAAGGAGGCAGACTTTGTTTTTCTGCATTCCAGATAGCATGTCTGGTCTTAAAGCAACTACATCCTGTAGCATGGACAAGAAAACTCTAGTAAAGAATATAGAGTTCCAATCAGAAGTTCAGCCACATCATGCAGTCACAACTTGAACATCAAATAAATATACAACAAACGGCTTCAGTGGTTTATTTTTGCAGAACTGGGTGCACAACTTTGAATTTATTGTGGATCTCCTCTATTCCATATGCAGTCTCAAATATATACATGCACCTCTGCTAAACAAAAACATGCTTCCAGGGTTAACATCTGTGCATTTTTGCAGCCATCGCTGCCTTTTTGGACGGATAAAGTTGCTTGTATTGTTATTATTCCACCCTAGAGAAAAAAGATTCAAATAAATAATTTAAAGATCAAAACTAACTTTGATGAAAGGAAGCATCAGGCCAGAACTATTTGTGGTTTCTCAAATTGCCTTTCAGTCCTCATGAATTATAAAAACAGAAAACAGGTTGTAGCCCACTGTCTAAAAACAATGTGAGGGTAAAACTGATCCTTATGGCTTTAAAACTCATCAGGGCATTTTCCATTACTGTCGCATCTCTTTTTCTTAGGTCACTTTTGCAGTCCTGAAGGGGATTGTTTTAACCACTGCACAACCTAAAACAGCTTATTGTGTGTTTAGGTCCTACACATACACTGGAGGTTGACATAAAAACCTACCTAATACATGTTTTCTGAATAACTAAGAGACAGATGTGAGCTAGATTGGATTAAACTGCTGAGTAATAAATTCCAGCTCAGCAGAAGAAAAATAAGAATAGACACACATCCTGTTAGGAGGAGGGAAACCCTGCTCAGTTTACAGAGGCAGTGGGAGATCAGCCAGACTTGAAAACTCAGGCATAGAGAAAAAAAAAACTTAGAAAATATCCCTGACATCCCATAAAAAAGACCATGTACAGTCAATTTCTAATGCAGCACTGATTTGAATTGTTAATAAGGTATGAGAAAGCAAAATTGCTCTTTGATTGTGTGGTGTGTTTTCTCAGGGCTTTCTGCACATCATGTTTTAATCTGAGTGGGTAGGCGGGCTGCCTGAGGCTCTTGGTGACCTCCTGATGAGCAGAACAAAAATAACAAAGTATTAAGTGCATAAATATTTGATGCAAAGACAAGTTTGGCAAGAAATAACTAAATCAGAAAGTAAAACTTATGCAGAGGAACATCCACTGAGCAAGTCTATTCCCCTGTACTCTGCAGGCTTTACAGTTCCTTTACAGTAAAGACTGCAGAGTATTTATGAGAGGAATGTATGAGAGGAAAATAAGAGAAATTGTTTTTCTAGAGGGCTGCACAGTGGAACAGCTGGAAGCATTGTTGCTTTGCAGCAAGAAGTTTGAATCCTGTTCTGGGGTCTTAGTGACTGGAGTTTGCATGTGTAGAAATGATCAGAGGGACTATTTATTCTAATGGTCTTTGAATGCCAGGGTTACAAGCCTCTACTTGTTACTGTGGTAACCCAGTCTTGGATAAATGAATAATGAATGAAAAGAGTGATAAAGTAAGTGTTCTCCGTGTTTCAATCTTATTTTTAAAAATATTTGATAATGAAGTGTCAAGTTTTGAATTCTGTCAATGAGATGGTAGAGGAAATTCCTGAGTGACTAGGAATTTACTTGACTGTTTGAATTATAAAGTAGCAATGTTCAGCCCCTCCCCTACCTGCTGCTGTGCACTGCTGAGTCAGATGGTTGATATAGTTCCTTTACTTTCCCCTCACTCGCAAGACAAACATTTTGAAATATTTCTATCAAGAATAATGTCAAAAAATTTCAGCATATGTTTATGTTATATACGTTGCAATTAGCAAGTTTACTTGTACACATTGACGACATCTACACATAATAAAAAACTAATAATCAATAAATTACATTACTTGAACTTTTATTGCTATGCTATTTTAAAGAAAGGGGATTCAATCTTCTCACATGTTTTTATTTAAAATGTCTGTGTAAGTAGTTACATACTGTGAAACTCTAGTATTGTACTCAAGGTTAGAATATCGCTGGAATCGTTTTCTGATCCATGTGTAAGTAAGACTTACATATTAGAAATTTTTCTGCATGAATTCAGTCTATTCAGCCTTCACACATGCTACCATGTAATGCTTTCAGTCGTAAAGACAAGTACCTTCAAATCAGATTAACTCAACTATATTGTATTGAGCTTTCAAAACCCTGGATAGTTCCAAACATTTTTTATCCTGTTAATCATCTCAGTACTAAAAACTGGAATAATAAGGCTCTGCTTTAAAACAAAGGCTCTTTTTTTAAACTAGCTATGATCCAAGAACTTTCTGCCCTTTACTTTTATTAGCAGATGTTGTTTTTTTCTATAAGCTGCACAGCGATCAGTCATCAAAACACAAGAAAAAAATGATAAAGAGAGACTACTTTAAAATGAAATATTAAAAAATATTAAATATCTTATCAGATTTAAAAGTCCAGATATAGGATTTTTTATTTCTTTTTACTTAAAAGTCATGCAAAATACTTATAAAGGATTCAAAACAAGGTAGCAACATACTGTAAATATAGCTAATGTAGTTTGATTAGAGAGACTTTCTAAAAGAAAAATGCAAGCCTTTAATTGTGCTTATCACTCAATAACCCTGATATAATTAAATTAAACAACAATTTGTATCAAGTTGACTTCTTCTACATATGTCCCATGTTTTATTGATGTTCCACATAAATAGTTAAAACTTTATTTGTTCTGTATGTTAAATCCACTGAAGGCATCCCAAATTTTTAATCCTTTATTTCCCATATTTCAGATATCACCAGATATACAGTGTGTAGGATTAAAAACATCACTTATGCATCTTTCTCCTCTGTTTTCTTACCTTGTGCCTGTGCAAACCTCACAGAACAGATGGAAACCAGTATGGTCCAAAGAATCAGAGCTCTCCTAAAAACAAGGACAGAGAAGTTTGGAAAGCATCACCAATAGTAAAAATTCATTCTTTAATTGTCCAAGTAAGTTTTTGTCTTTTCTCAAAATTGTAGCTATAAAATTTTGTGGAAAAGTCTCAGAAAGTCTAAATTTTAATGCTTCAGATATTTTTCATTTAAAAGCCTGGTCAGCAGGACAGTGACATTTTAACTGCTACATTTACTATTGTTTTTCAATTTGATATGTCAGACTATTAAATGTAAATATAATGCGACCTGTATTCTCTAAACCTGATCATAAATTATAATCTTTACTCATTTTATTAAATACTGACATCTATTTATTTTTCTGCCTGACCAGATAAACTACTGCATTGCTATTCAAGCACTGATACACCTTTTTTGTCAATGTATAGTATTGGGGTCCCATGTGAAAGTCCAACATGAGTAATGTTGGACTTTCCTTCTGCATAATTCCTTCTGCATTTAGGAAGCAGAAGGAATTATTTTCACATTTTACAAATGACCGTCCCCATGGTGAAACATGGCAGAGGCAGTATCTTAATTTTCATGCAGGGAAACAAGATCAGTATTAATGGAGATATAATCCTAAGAGAAAATGTCTGAGAGTATGAAAAGAGTTGAGACTGGGGTAAAAGGTCACTCTTCAGCAGTACATTGTCCATACATAAATGTATGGACAGAAAAAAAAGAAATCATGCCACACTTTTCAGATTTATTGTTGTTTTTTTTAATTGGGAATTAAATGGGTTTTGTGCCAATTTTTGTGCCAATTTGTTTTTACTTCACAAATTGACACCACTTACCATTGGTCTACATAAAAGCACAATCTAACACGATGCGTAACACATTGTTTCACAAGTTTAAATATTTCTATAAAATGAAAACTAATTTAGACCAGCAATTCCCAATAAACATTCCCCCTTTAATCATTTAACCACATCTTTACAGTGCATGGTTTGGGATTGTTTTTCCCATGAGAGATATCCTATTGAGTAAACTACATATTGATATTAGTTCAACATATTTGGACTGTAGAGTATGGAAAATCTAAACTATATCTAAATCATGTTGGATTTTTTTTTAAAACACACTGATTAATGGTTTGATTTAGTAGTTTTGTAGAGTGTTTGTTGAATGTGGTGAATCTTTTAACATTTGTAGCCTCGCAGAGTCAGAACAATGTTTCTTCTCACCGATTAACGATTTAAAACGCGTTTAATAAACTTTACTTGTTAAAATCAACATAAATTAGCAGCAGAAACAGTGTGTGTCCAAAACTCTTTTGTTCAACAAGTTTAGAATGATGCAACATTTTGGCCTTATTAAAAAAAAAACTAATAATCTCCCTTCCCTCCGGGACAGCCGGCCGGCCAGCTGAGTGAGACGCACAGCGGGGATGAGAGGAAGGAGGAGATGATTACTCATTCAAAAGCCTGGTCAGCAGAACATTGTGGGAGATGTCCGCCTCTCGCACATCTCCCACAAATCAGTCCCAGACTGTCTGGCTATTCATTCTGAAACAAGTCGAGGAGCAGTTCAGCCGAACAGCTCAGACTTTCATTGAACTGTGCAGAGAGAACAGGCGGAATTGTTTCCACACGTTTATCTGCAACTTATTAAAGTATCCCGCCCGCTGCACTTCATATCTGCATGCAAATCTAAACTTCTCCTCAGCTCAGCAAGTACTTTAGCAAGCTTTTACAACGTTACACGCACATTACAAACATCATCCCCCTCTAAACGCTCGTTAGTTCAGACTCCGGCATGTTTAACAAGACATTTAGGATTTAATCTTGAACCCTTTCAACCATGAAATGTATTAAAGGAAAGCGCTGCTTTAGACTTACCCCCCGACTCCAGTGGCTTTGAGTTTGGAGTTCGGGGCATTGTCCGGATCCATAGCGGTTACTTCATTCTTTCCCGGGAGGTTTTATTATCCAGAGTACAGAGAAGGTGAAGTTTTTCCATCCCAGGTGTTCCTTGGGGAGCTGTGCGCAGAACAAAAGCGCAAAAAATAATAATAAAATAAAGTAAGAGTTAAAAATAAGCAAAGCGAGAATCAACAAGCACTGATAATGCCGTTTGGTGTCATTGTCGTGTCCTTATTTCCTCTACAGTCTCCAAGAAGATGACCACTGGATTAAAAAAAAAAAAGATGCTCCACCTGTGCGCTCTTCTATTTAGTTTTCCGTCTCTTCTCCATGCGTTTTGCAATATATCAACAACAGCAAGAATAGAAATGCTGTGCAGCTTTCCTGGCGGTACAGGATGACGCGCAAGGATGTGTGTGTGTGCGTGTGTGTGTGTGACGACTTTCCAAAATGAAAGTTTATTGTGGACTCAGGGAAATCTTGAGAACCGGGGGGAGGTGGAGGAGCTGGGGGAGGGGGCACCTCCCTCTGTCGCCCTCAGCTGACATCCAGGGAAACACAGTTTGGAGCTGCAGCTGAAGGTGTGTCTTTACAGGAAGCAGGACCCTCTCAGACTGCACGTGCTCAACCGTGATAAAATGTTCTTCCTCACTGTGTGAATGTTACGTTTAAAACGCGCACAGGGCCGCAGCAAGCATTCCAGAGGCACGTGCAAAAGCCCCCACAGTGCCCACCCACCACTGAAATCAAAAATAACTTGTTTTTTTTTTCTACTTTTATAGGGTTAGTAGTAGTTACAGCATTTGCTAAAATTATTAATAAACCTTAGATGTAAAATCCTCAATTACCAGCCCCCCTCTCAGCACTGCTAGGATAAAGGATAGATAATTTCCCATTGAACTAAGATGTTTGTTTCTGACAGAAGATAAGACATGAACTCTCAAAAAAATAAAAAAATGAAGCAAGGAGTATCAATTTTGGACAAAATATGTGATTTTTATCTATACTTTTAAAACATCTAGTCAGTTATCTGCATTTTGGTTTTACTGAGGTTATGTTTGGCTGATATTAAAAAACATAAGTGTAGCAAAAAATTGATATCTGTAAAGGGATAAATACCTTTTCATGGCTTTGTATTGCCTTGTTGCTGAAATGTGTCCTGCATTAAAACCCATTTGCTCTTTGGCTTTAAACACGTCGCATTTGGTGAAAACTCATCAAAATAAATGGTGTTGTGGTGAGACACTTGGAAAGTTATTTGACCCGCAAACAATTATCCTGTTTGCGCTTCATACCTGCTCTGTCTGTGTTGGGTCTAATTAAGCAAAAGCAAACATGACACTTCCTGACAATAGAATTTAGGAATTACTTGATTGTATTGAACTTTAATCAAAATGCCTACATTTGACAACCTCCCTCCACCTGACACCTGTATTCACATCCATTCTCATTGTGCAGAGAGGGATGTACGGTGCACAGGTTCTGGTGTGTGTGTGTGTGTGTGTAGGTGAAATTCCTCTGCCAAAGAAAGTCCTCATTGACCCACCTTCAACAAACACGCTGTGACAGTGTCCAGGAGAGAACCAACAGAGCCCTGATTCAGCTGCCTGCAACTGGATCCCTCCTCCTCACACAGAGCCCAGTTCATCGTTTCGTGGTCAGGAAGTAAGGGAGCTCACCACCTTGAAAGATCACTTCCCATCTACCTGTCTGAGCAACATCAGATGTCAGCTTTTGTTACCACAAATTTAAGTTCACAGACAGGAAAGGCAATGTCCTCAGAGGAGCCAAGATGAAGATCTCCAATCTGGAGTGTACGATTTCATAAGGTTGTGTATCAGACTGGGACCTGAGACTGGCACAATTTCTCAGGGGAAAGACTTGATTTTTCAAAAGGTTGTGCAACAAGAACTAGGAGTCTGTCTTTAAGTCACATATTTGCCTATTTTGTCTTATTTGCCATTTGAACTTTTTATTAAATAAAACATTGCATGTTAATTGAAGCTGCATAGTTCAGGCAAACAAATCATGAATTGGTTTTATGAATTTGAAATGTTTTACTGCATCTATCCTTAAAGGTAACTGCTGTGAAGCCCCACTTTCTGACTAATCTGTCCCATTTATTGTCTCAAGTTTCAGTTCCAGGACCTCTAATGGAATTAAGACACAAAAGTGTTGCATCGAGCGATTTGTCCCCATAAAAGCAACTCATTGAACTCCGCTGTTTAACCTGGATTTGTTCCAAATAGAAGTAATCAAAGAAAGATCTAAGAAATGCTAGCAGTCAGAGAAAATCCTTTTTAGACTCCAGTCTGAAAGCTGAATAAGTTGTTACACTGAACCCAAGGACAGGTGATAGCAGATGTTGGAAGCCACAAAAGGGTTTTTACTGACCTGTACCATTTATTTTCAAGTTTACAACAAAGCAAGGGATGGTTTCCATTCAAATCATACAAGGTAATTTCCTTATTGTCTTATTAACATGGAAATGGAATTTACTATTCATCCCTTTTTCATTTTTTATTAAAGTTTAAAAAGCAAATTCGTAGCCACGAGGAACCAAAATAACTCATTCATGTTCTACTAAAATGGAAAAGAGGTCAGGCAGTGAAGGATCTTATGTATAATAAAACACCTGCATATAAGGTTATGTTTTCACAGCTTGATAATTATAGATATTATAGTCACTCCTGGGTCCAAACAAGAACAAGAAAATCATGATTACACAACAAATCTGAAGCTTCTGAAAGTATTCACCAGCCTGTAGATAAAGAGATGGTTTCAACACAGACTTACAAAACATGACTAGTAAAGTTACAGTATGTCTTTAAAGCTTTTTAATGGCTACGATACAAAATTATGATAAAACTGGGAAAGGAATGTAGATATAAAATGCTTTGACCACTTTGCTGTCCTACAGTCTTTGCTCCATATCCTAGTTGAGACTTTTTGACCTGTTGACCTGGTGTTCTGTTTACTTCAAGGTTGCTGTGATGGAAATCCAGAAAGACATGGACTAGGAACCTTTAAAGGGTTCCTGCAGCTTAAGCTTTACTGTCAACAACCAAAACCATCAGTGCAGTTGTCACTCTTTCAGAATTCCCAGGCGCTCGACTCCAAGACCTTTTATTTCTACTGAATATAACGGTCCTTTACATTTACTGAGGCATTTTGCAATAATATCATTTAGTAGTTTCAAACAATTAACTCTTGAGTCGTATCAGTTTGAACAAAATGTATAAAGATACAGACTACTGCTTAAAAATTACTTTGCTAAACTTTTTCATGTAGTGATTTTCTAGAGACAGATATTGTTTTTGTGAATGTAGCCATGCTGGCGCTCCAGAATAGAAAACATTTTTAAGGCTAATGCAGTGTTGACCAATGGAGGGTTATACTTTAAACAAGAATTTTACAAATTAATCTTGTTTTTATTCCCTGCCAGTTATTCAGAAAGAGTTTCCTGTAATCTAGTGTCAAAATCATCTGTGTAAAATATCCATGTATTACAATAATATAATTTCACACACTGAATGACTGACATGTTATTACATATAGATTAAGTTAATCTGATAAAGCAAAGTACTTGGTAAGATTGAAAGCACCTGAAGCTCCTTAGTTCTATTTTTACAAAAAGTACTACAAAATGCATTTCACACACATCCGTACTTGCCATTTTCCAGTGATGGAAACTCTGGTCAGATAAACACAGACCTTTGTTGTTGTATTCTCGTATCCTGGGAATTTGAGCGCAGGCAACCTCTGAGGAGGCACAGCTGGATCCAATAAGATCATGCGCTGGTGCTCCATTTACTCATTCCATACATTCGGACAGGAAATGTCCCACAAGAAGTCAAGCTTTAAGCAGAAAATATAATCAAATTATAAAGCTAATATAATATTTATATTTTAAAATTAATGCATTGTCTTTCTGGTTTATTTTTGAGTGGCCTACATGAATGAACATGCTACATTGTTTTGGTTTAAAAGAAAAATAAAACAGTATTCTTTCATGAATCAACTTAATGGTTCCCACAGTGCAAATGAAATAGAAGGAAGCAAATAACACAAATGGAAAGATGAGCTTGGAATTAAGTTGTGTCCCCCTTTAAGATCAGAAGCACTGAAAATGAGGCAGAGGGTTTATTAGGGTTAAAGACTACACTTTGAAATTTGGTTTCCCCCTGAGAGAAAACTGGACAAAGGAAAAGGCATCTGCCAGCAAGAGGTCAAAGATTTCAGAAGGGATACAGAGGTGAAGCAGGTCGGAGAAGAACTGAGGCGCTGGAAGGGACGTGCAGATGACTGCAGGAATTTCCCTAAAGGCAGATATAAAGGTGAAGATGTGAGGAAAGAACATCAGCAGAAGTGTGATTCACACCAACCCCCAGGTTGAAATATTTGGAAGATCGAGTGATAATAAAAGTAATGACCAGGAGCAGCTCAAAAGCAAGAGAGTAATTTGTCTTTGAGCTAACGCTTCATTGTCTTCCTTCAAATAAACAGTTTGTTCATTGTCATGTTTGGGCTTTTTGCCACACAGCATAATAAATTTGATGCAATTTCACTGCTGCCACCAACACTGTCACCACGACTGGCAGCATATTTCAGTGAAACAAGTGCCTTGTAGGCTATGCAGGCTGCAGATTTATGAATATAAGGGCTGGTCATTACCAGAGTGGAGCATTTTTGTAGACAGCAAGGGAGCAAAGTTCAACTCCAATAAATTATAAAACTGCTCTGTGTTTGGGTAAATGTGCAAAAAGGCAGATTTTGGCTAACACAACAGACATTTTCGCCTTAATATGGTGATGTAAGTTGTATTTTTACAGCGTATTGTGCAACCCCAAGTGATGAAAAAAAATCAATAAACCTGCGTTTCAAAGAGGAAACAAACTGCAATTACTTGTGGATTTAGGACAAAGAGCTTTTTAGCAAAGGTTGCTGTTCTCTCTTACCGCAAAGTACAAAACACAATGGTTCTTAAAGTTTTATTGAATCGATCAGGGATTAAATAGGGGTACTGAACTCTTAAGAAGTGATAAATTCGTGTTCCTGTTAATTCGTTTGCAGCACATATTTTTTCACCAGGTTTATAACTCTTCTATTAGGGCAGCAACATATGGGTAGTTGTATTTCACTGTCACAGTACTACGGACATCTCACCATAAAAACCACTAATCTAAAACATTTCACACCAAATTAATGCAAGAACAATTGATAATTACTGGAGATTGAAAACCCATGGGTTTGTTTTCAATCAGCAGGACCTGAATTCAGATTTAATGTGATTTGCCCATAGGAGAAAATGAGTTGCAGGCTAAAAAAAGAGTACTTATGGCAATGTGTTTGCATCTTGAATGTGATGCCCATTCTTCAAGGAACCATCATTCTATTATTGAATGCCACTAAACATATTTAAATCAGTCCACTTCATGCGTGGACTGATTTATTTTTGTTATATCTACAGTCATTTTTTTTGTATCCTACACAACCTTGTTAATTTAGACATTTTCTGTGTTGTGATCTCTACATTTTATTCAGAAAACTGTATGTCACTGTACAAGGATTTTACTTCATCAACAGAATGGAAAACAGTGTGTGTGGACAAAAATGTCTTAATCTGTCTGAAGGCCACATAGCCTGTAGAGCTGCAGAAAGACGAGCGCCGCCACCAAGTTGGACGGCTTGTTGTGGTGACATTTGAGCAGAGAATCAAACTGCTGATGAATAATCCATCTTGAAAAGCCGGCTCTCTCTGCCGAATGTCAAATGGCAGCGGGATCCTTTGTTTGAGGAGAGAACAGAGAAACTTTCATTTCACCAACATCAGAATGTTTAGTTCTGCAATGCAGAGAACGTGCCAGTTTGCATATCAGACAAAAGTTTCATCTTAGGAGTTAAGGAATTGCAAAAGTTATATAACCTCCAGTCTGATGTTTTTGTTTAATAGCATACTGCCCCAACTTTAATGAAAACAAATTTTACTTAAGATTGAACACATGATCCTAATTTTGAGTGGACGAGGAGACTCCTATATCCATCCTCAGTCATGCTGTTTCACCTTCAGCTACATTGCAGGTTTCATGATGACGTGAACTTCCTGCTCTCCTCTCCGTGTTTACCACAACAGCTCAGATGTTTTCTGCTTTGCTTTGTTCATTATTGTTTTAATCTGAACTGAGTCTGACTAATTAGCATGCAACCAAGCCTGACAAGAGTTTGGGGCTTGTAGCGTGTCTCGAGGGTAGTTGGGAAAAAAAATGCTAAATTAAAAACTCTTTGGATTGAGTGGATAAAGCAAATGCAGAGCCGACTTGTATGACACAAAGGGTTTGATGACCTTGCAGCTACCCGCTATTCTTTGCTTTCTGTAAATGAAAGTACACCACATGAAAAGTTGGATGCTGTGTTTATCATTAGCAAACATACACCGACTGCCCAGCCTTCTGAACTAAATTATATTGGAACAGGGTTAAAAACTGCTGTCAAGAACACTTTCCTGTTTGAGAAAGTGTTAAAGTTTGAACTTATCCAGACCGAAAAGCAATGGTTTCCAGACAGAGTAGCCAAGCAACTTAGTTCAAAATGACTAGAGGGAAAACCAGGGGAAATTTGGAAACTATCAAATATTATTTCTTACTGTATAACACAACATTTTGTCATAAACATGGTTGTGGAATCCAATGTCTGTTTTCCCCATTTTGAAATTTCCTCTGTCTGCAGATTAAACTATTTTCAAGAATGATCTTACTCACAGCAACGCCAAAAGGATTTCTGCAAACTAACTAAAGATTTTGAAGTGCACCATTATTTATCCAGAAGCTTGTAAGGACATAAAAAAAAGAACCGGTTCAGCAAACAGACACTGACCTTTTAGCTGAGTGAGAATAAATTACATCACCCTGCCCTGAAAACCTAAACAAAGTCTGAACAGTGAACCATTGTTCACTTTATTTGTTTTATTTTGCCTTCAGTCAGAGTCAAGAAACTCAATTTCCAAGATACCTGTGTATCAGCTGCAGCCTGGTCAGAAGAATCAGAAACAGCTTTATTTGCTCAGGTTCTGTGCAGAACACAAGGAATTTACCATGTAACAGAATAAATAATTCATTCTCTTCTCAAAGATTTAAGGCATTTATTCACTAGTAACACGACAATTGCAGAAAACCAATGAACTGTGCATTTAACTTCATTATTCCACAGTAAATGGACAGACTGAACAACCTGAGGTGGCTGAACAGCACACAGAAAATTCCTTCCAGATTGAGTCTTTGTGGTTGAAGGTCTTGTTCTTTGAAAAGTAGCTGAAAGAAGCTTGCAATGCTGCAGGATTTCTTTCAAGTACATTAGCAGACAGACAATGGGATCAGTGAGGTTCAGTTGTAACAGAGATGCACAACGCCTTAACCGAAGGACTCTTTGAATTACAGGGCAGGTCCTGTTTACCAGCCTATGCTCATCCAGGCTTGATGGTGTGCCTGTTTTTTTAATTGTGATGTTAATACAAATGTGAGTACAGAGACCTTACAATAGTAAAAATTTGTCTTGACAAATTTCCTAAGCTAAGAAATGTGCTTATTATAAGTATAGTTTCTTGAACTGTTTAAGTACAACGGACGGTTTTCAAATGGCGAAAATAGAGTATTGGTCTAAACTCAGTCTAAACTTGCTGAGGAATTGTTGATTTTATTTCTACTCAGGTCATTTTGGTCTGACTGTAAAATTGGATCGGAAACATTTAAGTGATTCAAAAAAAGCTGAAGGAACATGGCACCTTGAAACATCCCAAACAGAGGCTCAGTCTAAACAGCAAAGCATGGAAAAAGCAGATGTGATCTTCAGAAACGTCAGTCTCATTTATCTGTCATGCCTCCATTTAACTGGAGGCATCTTTATCAGGGCTCCACAGAAAGGAATTTACTAAGACTGCAGATGAAATATGGACGGGTTTGTTTCAGCAGATTCACCGACGGCAGCCCTGAGAGGACGAGATAATTACCACCCTGACAAGCTTTGATCACAGGTACAGTTATTCTCAGAATGTCTGTGATGATAGAACAATGAGATGATGGCCTTGAGATTCATATAAATTCTCCCCAGTTTTTGTTTTTTTTCTCTGTCGCTCTGAATAGAAGCTCTGTCTAGCACGTGAAAAGACAAGAACTTGGTGATGTGTCACGGCTTCGCCGTCTGTACCGATCTTCTGAGTTGGAGGAGTGAAGATCGGCATGTGTTACGACTGCTGTAAAGTTCTCAGGTGGAAATGCTGCGGGTAAGTCATCCACTCGTAAATACTGTGGGTGGAATGAATCATAGCGGCTTCTTTTTGGTGAAGAGGAAGCAAATTATTCAATAAAACGACAGAGGGATCGGTGAGCCCGGCGATGAAGTTGATTTTAGAAGAGGTGGGTGTTGAGTCGCAAGGGGGCATGTTGCTGGGAAGGTGAAGGTGCAGATGTAACCTCTCGCTGCACAGAAGAAAGGTTCAGTTCATTGAAACGTCTTTGAAAATGCCTCCACACCGCAGTGCGGCTCAAAAGCAAACAGACCTCCTACACTACCTGCCTGCACCAAACCGAGAGGCAGCGTTTCTTCGCAGGGCCACCCACTTGTAGGAAGGAAGAGGCATTTGTATGAGCATACGTGTTTGATGATAAAACAAATCAAATGAGTCAGATTGTTCATCTGTCATCAAACAGTGAACACCAGGGATCAAGGATGTTGAATTTTCCAACCTTACTCAGTCGCTCTTGCAGGTTTTATTTGCATTTTATCTGCTCTTGTATCCTGCTCATCAATCCTTCACTTATGCTGTTCTCATCAAGGCTAAGATGTGTCAGGGATACCTGAGTCCTGCAGAGCAGCGCCCCCATGATGTCATTTCCTCCCACATCGCTAATGCAGTTCCTGTCGAGGTCCACCTGCCGCAGACTCGTGTTCTCTTTCAACATGTCCGCCAGCAGCCTGACTCCGGGGTCCCCCAGATTGTTCTCATCTAAAATGATCTGAGTCAGAGAGTTGTTGCCTTTCAGGCTGTCGAAAAGTTCCTTCCACGCAGACAGATCCGCGCTACCTGTTTGTGCCAGCCCCAGGTACTGAAGCTGTGAGTGGGATCTCATATATGATGCTAAAACCTTGACCCCGTCGCTGCCAAGGCCATTTCCACCAATATCCAGTTCCAGAAGCGTAAAAGCCCTAAAAGAGCTCCACCCGGTGGGGAGCTGCAGCAGCACATTTGGCTCCAATGGGAAAAGCAGCGTCTGGTAGATGGCTGCGGCAGCCGCTGCGGTTTCATCCTGCAGGTCCGCTACGCCACTCAAGAGGGTCAGCACTCCGTGGTCACGCAGTTTGTTCCCAAACAAGCTGCAAAAATAAAGAAGAAGTAATCTAGGAGTAGATGCAGAAAATGTATAATCCTATATTCACTTATTTCCAAATTATTTTACAAATATTAATACAACTGCAGTAAACTTCAAATATTTGAGTAGTTAATAATTTCTTTTTTGTTTTACTTTTGTTTACAAAGTATGCAGAACTGAAGAATGGTTAAATGTAAATGATAATAATGACAGCACTTTTTGTTGAGTCAGTATAAATTCACATAAAGTTGTAGCAAGACTGTTTATAGTGGAAAAAGGACATAACTCAGAAAGTTATAGAGGTGAGTTTATAGAGGTGAGCTGGGGAATCTCTTTGTTCATGTAAAAAAGGACAAAGTTTGCCAATAGAAGTCCTTGTCCCGTCTCTCTAATTTATATAATTGTTTTCTTTTGTCATGGTAAGCTATTTTAAATGATCTCATGATTGCATGACATGTTGTGAATTTTAAATAATTTATTTCTTTGCCAGATTTTAATCTGATATAATACGATTGGGTGGATCCATGGACGTACTGTAAGCGTTGGACCTGCGGCTTCACTCTCAGGACGTCCAGCAGGATGTGAGCGCCGTAGGGGCCGATGAGGTTCAGGTTGAGATTGAGCAACGTGACTTCAGACGGACTGTTCTTCAGAACCCCCGCGAGACTGAACAAAAGGTCATCTGTCAGTTCGGTGTTCCTCAGAACCAGCTGCTCAACCTCATCAGATGTGCTCAACACCGTCATCATGGCATCAAGCTGTGTTCACAACACAAGAAAAAAGGTTTGAGATTATAGAGGCAAGATGTTGTGTTCTAAAGTAACATAGCTTTTTTGTAAGGTAACAGCACACTACAAAAACAAAAAAATATTTTCAAGTATTTTTGGTTTAGTTAATGGAAATTTAGTAGTACACATAAAATAAGACAGAACTAACTTACAAGTAACTTTTCAGCTGGAAATATGAGCTTATATATTTTTATTTCAAGTGTACTAATATATTTGCACTAGAAACTAGACCGAAGATTTTACTTTTGCAGTGCAGAAAACTTACTTAGCTTCAAAGTTGAAAAATATCACAAAGTCAAACAAGACAAAACTCTATCAAGAAGTTTCCCACAGACCTTTTGACTTATTTCATAGATGTAGCAAGAGTTGTGTATTCAGGGCACTTAAGGTTCCACATAATATATACTTTTTGCCTATTTACTTATTTATGTATTTTGTTTCCTCCAGGAAATGATGTCCAATGAAAGAGAAGAACACTGTAAAGTTCACCGCAAAGTGGATTCTCTTCTCCTTCGCATGGATATAAATTTGTGCATTATATGCAAACAAACAATAAAAAAGATGTTATGTAAAAGGAAGCAGCACAGCTCAAAGCATTGTGACGCTTGTGGAGTAGAGATATGAGGAAGGCAGGTGTTGGAGGCTTAAATACAGAGATGAGAAGAGGGTCCAGGGGAGACATATTGTCTGGCAGTCGGCCACGTCCGCCTGGCCACTTTGCGAGAGATTGAGGAATTCCTCAGGCACTGCTTAAGATGTTTCATCCTGATCTATGTGACATCCTGATCTGTTCACCTCAGACAAAGTTCAAGGACCATTTGCTGAAACTGTTATACATTGCAGCAAAAGCAGCATTTAGCTGCTGCATACGGACATTATTAATCAGTGACACTTTTGTGGAAATGGTAAGAACGTTAGTTTTCATTTCACTAGAATAAGGTGGAAAGGATTAAACTTAAAGTGATGTTAAAATGGTCAAGCAGTTCATTCATATCTATTGTTGTATAGGTCTTATTTCATACAAAATGATGTGCTGGGAATTATTCATTTTCTTTGTGGTTTATAAGACTGAATAAAACAATATAAAACAAACTTACTGAAGTCGCTAGCTCTTTAAAATTTTTCTAATGCAGTTTTGTGTCAGTTGGTCCATTTGTCCTTTCTGAATTAATGTCTGATGAAAGAATAACAGTCAAATCATTTGTCTGAAAGGATGCTCTCAGCATGTTTCTCTACTTCTCAAGGATTTGTTGGGCATCTTTGATCTAAAGCTGGGATCAACTCCTGAAGAAGATTTAACCGAACTGAATGGCTCCTGTATTCCCATAAACCACAGCAGCACCAAGGGGAACAAACTTCAGAAAACAGCTAAAAGCTGAAACACTCCTTTAAAGCAACACTAAAAACATATCTGTTTGAAGTTGCTTTTGACCCATAATAACTGGAACATCTATGTGTATTGATGATTTTAATGAGGGCACTTGACACAATGCAATGTCTGTTACTGGTTTTATAACTGGTGACTGCATGATATGTTGATATTTCTCGCAAAACAATTAGGACAGCAAATGGAAAAAAATATGTTTTATAGATGCTTGTGAAAAAATATTACAATCTCCAGTAAAATTCTCCAGAGAAAGATGAGTCCACCATAATCCAGTCACCGGTCCATAAGCATTCTGTCCTATAAGAATGATGTTTAAACCATCCCTGATTTACAAACTATTTTCTTATTGGAATCCTCTCACCAAGCAACTCATGCATCAACAAAGTTACAATGGTGCAAATTTTATGTTCACCAATAAACAAACAGAACTGCACCAAACCAAAGTAATTTATTAGGACCTATAAGGAACATGTTTACAAAGCTCCACATTGCAGAGGCCTACAGTCACGCTCTGAAGACTTTTGTTTATTTCTCTGAGATTTCCATCTCACAAAAACACATAACAATGTTTGTAATAAGTTTTCCGTTTTCACTTATGTCATATTTCCTTTTCTTTTTTTATTATCCACCACTTTTCAAAAATACTCTCAAACTTCTGAAAAAGCAAAGTTTTTAGTTTATTCCTGTTTTCTTTTCCTTCTTTCCCCATCTGAGCTACATTCTTCAACCACTTCTTGTTGATAATGTGCCAGTTTAACATTGATGGAAGCAAACAGAAACCTTGATGAAAGAAACATGAGAATATTAAGTAAAGCATATTCCATGATAATGTAATCGTTTTTAATTATTGAACCTTGGTGCTGTTGCGCAGGAACCCATATGTGATGAGGAGGTGCAAGCATTCGTCTTGATGATTAAGTCAAAGGTGCAATTAGAATAAATGAGCGAGCCCGATCAATGGGATGACCTTTAGAGGTGATTGGCTGCCCTGATTTACCTACAGAACAGCAATCGATCACATCATCAAGACTCAACTAAACGAGATTGCAAGAGGTTTTAAGAAGAGATGTTGATGCTCATCAGCCAGAGAAAACCATCTTCATAAAGACACGGCAAATCAACTCAGAAAATTCAAGACCGCAGTTTATCGTCATCAGAAAGCGTCAACAAAAATCACTGCAGAAAAAAGTCAAAGCAGTAGTATTAATTTAGATTTAATGTGACTACAAGGAAAATCAAATAAAGATTTTATTACAAGGCTGTATACGCAAAGGAACATTTTGTTATATGTGGGAGCAGATTTGGAAGAAGTCTTATTAAACAGACACGCAAAAATCATTATTGCGTGTCTGTTTATGATTGTAATGTTGTCATGTTCATTTCAACATGACAACATTAGAACCATCAATAAAACACGGTGGTGGCACCATTATGGAATTAGAATATTCTGATGAGCAATAAGAAAACAAATTTTGTTTCATTTGGGAATCCAGGAGAAGCTAAATCCTAGTTCAGAACAATAAATCACAAAACATTTAGCTAAATAATAAATGTTCTGGACAGATATAAAGCCAGCAGTTAGGGGAAGAAACCTACAAGAAATGTTTTACAGGTGAAAGGCAATCTGGTTTTCGTGCTTCAGGGACATTTTTAGGTGCAAATGACATCAGAAACAAAAAGAAGCAGTTTACAGTCTAATTTTATCTGAGGCTATGTAAAATGAGGAAACATGTGGAACATTTTTTATTTCAATTATTGAGCTTAAGGACTTCTGTGAAAATACTATCAAGGTTTTGTTCATATTCAGGCAAAAATACTGATAATTATTTAGAGTTCTCAAATTGTCAAGCACCAATATCACCATATTTGCAAAAAGCTCAATAAATTAAAGAAGAAATGGTTAAAAGTATAGGTTTGAACATTTCATATATATATTTCATATTTGCAGCACTACTAATAAACAATACTAAAAACCTAAATGTTTTTTTGTTGGGAGGGCTATTATTTTAACTGCATTTCCCGATCTAAAAAAACCAATGCACATGTCTGCATACAGTAATTCCAAAATGTGGCCATCTGGCACAGCCTGTGCTTGTAATTCTAAGGCAGCAGTGCTTCTGGCAGAAACACAAGTTCTCTCCACAGTGGATTTGTGTTGGACACACACCTGTGCCTGCAGGTCTTGTTCCTGAACAGGCTCCTCTTTGGTAGCATCCTGGCCTGCAGCGTCCTCCTCCTCCTCCGCTGGCTCTCCATCAGGCTGCAGTACTGTGTCACTTTCCGCACTCAGCTCCACATCGGAGTCCTGACCTTTGGGGCATGATGACGACAGCCTCTTCTGGAGGCGGCACCTCTCTAGGACTTAACGAGAGAATTGAGCAACTAATGGGTGATAAAATCGTGTGAAAGGAACACAAGATTTACATACGAGAGTCAAACTAATAATGTTCAGTTTGCGCATCCATTAAGCAATAGAGAAAGTGAAACAGTTTAGATTTATATCTGTGGGAATATGTGCGTCTGTGTAGGCAACATCTGTATAATCTCTCCCACACGTCATCAATCTTCCTTCAAGCAGACGCTGCTCAGTGTGCTTCTTGCAAATTCAGTCATTTTTTCCCCCCAAATTGTGTGATGTAAATGAGTTACAGCCCTCCAGTGGGACTCATTTTAATTCTGCTGTTATGCATAGTCTGTACTCACTGTTTGCCTTGAACCAGTGTTTGCTTGGGCTCTGGTTCAATTCAACACTCATTTCCACACATTCTTTGTAGAAGTCCTTCAGTCTTCCCCCATCGCTGGTTTTCCCGTCTGATTTGAAGTCTTTCTGCTCCTCTTTGTTCTGCTTAGTCAGTCCCTCCTCACCCTGCAATGAATCTTTTAAAAAGAAATGCTCTTCTTCTTTTATTGCAAAACCATTAAAGAGAAATAACACATGCATAAATCTTGCTGGTTTGAGTTACACCTCCTGTCCAGGGGTGACACTGTAAAACTAGTCTCTGCATTTGTTACTTTAAGGCTGGGCGACTGTGATTCCTTACTGTCAGGAAGTCCACCAAATGCACTAAAAGCTTTTGGCTGATCCAAAACTCTCCTGGAAGAGTTTTGACAATAATTAAAAAGAAAGATCACATTTCTCCTATTTTAGCTCTTTTATAAATCCCTTAATAATCAAGATACATTGGAGATTTTCCATATTTTCCTAACAGAGCACTTTGCTCTCTGATTGCAGGAATTAAAACTTTACTTTTTGAACAAGTTTATATTTCAGCAGCATCTGGAAAATCATTTTTCCAGACAGGAGATGATGAGCATTGTCTTTCCTGTGTCATGCCATAAGTGAATCGTTCATATTGCATCCAAAAGAATGGGCTTAAAAATTTTCCCAAGAACAATGCATGAAGAAAGAGTGGGGCCATTGCATCATATTGGATAAAAATGTAATAATTGTCTGAGGATTTTCCAGTGTGATGAGCTCTCATCAGGTTGAAGTGGTTTACAGATGAAGCACTATATTTTTGGACATATGGTCACAACATTTTAAACGCTAAACCCAATGAGAACATGTGGTCAATTCTTCAAAAGAACGATTTTGATCAACTTCACAAGTTAATATCAAATATGTCAGACTGAAATGAACAATTTAAAAAGAAGTCCTGTGATCAAGTTGGGTCAAAGGTCAAGTACAAAGTCACGAAGTGTAAGTCAGTCATGTCCAAAATCCATAACATTTGAATTTTAAGCCCTAAACATTTAATTTGGACAGATATAGAAAGCAATTATAGATTTATAATGAATAAATAAAATTCATTTTTGCCAAGACGCCCGGCCAGTTGAACTGAACTCTTAAAACAATCATAAAGTCGGCGCTGTTACGTTCACATTTGGTTTTAGCAAATTGTTTTTTATGCTTCTATAACTGATGTAAACTAAATGTTGAGGTCAAAAATACAAACACTAGTTTCACTGCCAAAATGTTTGGCTCTGACACCTTTTTTCATTGTTTCACAGTAATGAAACCAACAGGTCCGATCCAGCGCTCACCAACGGTTTTACTTGTCTCGTTTGATGGCAGCTGTTCTGTCTGCAGATCAGTGGCTTTCCCCGTTGTTTTGGAGTGGTTGGGTTTCTGTCCCGTCTGCTCTTCAGATTTTTCAGGCACTGTTGATCTCTCTGAGCCCTTTCCTCCTTGCTCATCTTCCCCTCTGCTTTTCCCACCTGTCTTTCCTTTGCTCTCTTTCTGATCGGTTTGACCCTTGTGTTTTTTCCTCTTGAATTTTTCTTTTATCCCAGAAAAAGCAGCCTCTTCACTGTCAGTGGATCCTCCGCTGCGTTCCTTAATGTGTTTTCTGGTTCTCCTCACTGGTATCTTCTTAGGTTTGGCTGGGATAAAAAGAGGGGATGATGGACATGACTCGATGGTGCCTTTATGGGAGACAAAATGAAAGAAAATAAGTCTTTGTGGTAGATTTTTTATTTAGACTAGTCCTCTGAAACCCAGGAGTGGGCACAACGTCAAAAAATATTGATGAATAAGCTTTGGGAAGTAATGGAAAATGGAGACAGTCATTTCCAGGCTTTGTACCATTGCCAGTGTTCTGCTCGAGAGGGAGAATTAAGTTTTCCTTTGTGCCGTTGTTCAGCTGTTGGCAGGAGCTGTATTTGTTTCGGAGACTAGTGCATCTGAAAAAGATGAAAAATGTGCTTTCATCATAAGTCATATTTCCTCCCCTGTGCCACCATCATCACTACCAGTACTTTTTTTTAAGCAGTCTTTCTCTTTTGTTCCCAAATGTCTAAAGTTTGATTTGCGTACTTTGTTTTCACTGGTACTAATTTTAAATTTCTGCTAAGATGTGGCTTCACTGTAGGATGAAGCCTGACCTGTAGCAAGGGGTCCCACCAGCCAGCCAGCTCAGTCTGAAGTAGCTTTTCCTGCCCTGCTGAAAGCCGGGAGCGTAGCGGTACTCACAGCAGGAGCTGATCCGAGCCACCATGATGCCGTTGACATACAAGCTGGCGCTGAAGGGGAAACCTCTGTGCCTCTGAGACACAAACTGAAACTGCTCTGAAAAACAAAAGTGGGCAAGAAATAAGGTTTAAAGTAATATTTCATCCTTTGGTTAAAACTGAAGGTCTTTAATTTCCATCAATACAGGAGCAACTGTATCCTTTAGTCTTTAGACTCAAGATATTTATTGGGTTTATTCCAACATTTCAGTAAGTGCACATTAAAGCTCTGCCACATCAGACTAAGTCAATCGAATGGCATCTAGGATTGTTAGAAATATTCAAACATTGCAGCAAATTTGTAAAATTCATTTCACTGTCTGGACTCTGGTTGCTCAGTATTAAAGGGCATCCCAGTTTTGTATTGCAGCATATAATCTGCTTCTTGTATGTTTTCCTTCTTGATCGCTGAATTAGATGCCACGACTTCTGTTTGACAGCTTTGCATGCATCCAGTTTGTATTCTCTGCAGCCTGAAAACCTCACAGTTTCTTTCAACATTAACCTCCATCCATCCATCCATTTTCTATATTCCCTTTTTCCCTTAGTGGGGTCAGGAGGGTTGCTGGTGCCTATCTCCAGCTAACGTTCCGGGCGAGAGGCAGAGTCACCCTGGACAGGTTGCCAGACTGTCGCAGGGCAACACAGAGACAGACAGGACAAACAACCATGCACACACACACTCACACCTAGGGACAATTTGGAGAGGCCAATTAACCTGAGAGTCATGCTTTTGGGCTGTGGGAGGAAGCCGGAGTACCCGGAGAGAACCTACGCATGCACAGGGAGAACATGCAAACTCCATGCAGAAAGACCGCAGGCTGGTAATTGAACCCAGAACCTTCTTGCTGGAAGGCAACAGCTCTACCAGCTACACCACTGAGCAGCCTCAGCATTAACCTATTTATTGCAATTTGGATGTCTTCTTAACAAATGTGAACCTTACTACCCGGGAATGAAACACATGCCGATTTCAATGTACAAGAAACCTGGGTAGCGCTCAGTGATTTTTATTGAGCTGAAAATTATAAATTACTCAACAGCTGCTGCAGCTTCAGGTACTTTTAAAACCAGTCTGCAGTGATGCACCTCCACAAACATTTAGTGAAAACTCAAAACGTTCAAGGAACTCTTACAATCCCTCCCGCCTAATGGAGAGTGGATTACGGTCTTTATGCTCCTCACAACACCTATCTGAGGCCCTGCAGAGATCATCATCCACACTCTGGTGGATTTTAATCTTGTGGTCCAGTCTTAGTCTGGCGTCAAGGGAACTTGCAGCCAAATCATGTGGACACAATCGAAAACATTAAATCTACGCTGGCATCTTTATGTCTTGTTAAGTAAAGTAGACTGTGATGGAAACACCTGAGACTGGTAAAATGAGAAACAACTGAGTGAAAACAACAAAAGTAACAGCAAATTTAAAAAGAGTATCTAAATAGCTGTAAGCACAGAAAGTTTCATAACAGATAACTGATGAGTAATTAGAAATGCGGCATGTTAGAATAAAGGAAATAAAGAATAAAGCAGGATCGCACTAATGGTAAAGAGAATTAATAATCTTTCTAAGCAAAACCATACTAGACAAACCTTAGCAGTTACTTTGGGAAAATCTGGACTTGTAACATATTACATTAGCTTTTAAATCTGTTTCATCTTAAATCATTAACAACATCTTCAATTTATCCAAAATTACAATAGATTTGTAAATTACCTCCTGCGCTAACAAGGCCCTTAAAGACACAGAGATTTTCTCCTCCATTGACTTGTTGAAGCACCTTCAGTTCATCCTTGGTGGACTTTGAGATTGACCGTCGCTGACTTGGTCCTAGGTAGGTCATAGTCACTGTCACGTTGGACTTCTTTGCCTCCTTTTGGGCCTTTAGGTTACTCTGCTATAAAGAAAGATAATTCGTAGATACTTGCATTTGTGCTATAAATGAAGATGTTGTTCTCAAAGTTCATGTGTTAAATTAGAAAAAATGAGCTACCGAACTCTATGCTTTGATAGGTAAGGGTTGTATCAGCTCCAAAAAATCACCAATGCATCATTAGGCATTAGCTCATGATAACTGTTTGGCTGTGGAGTCCACTGAAATGCAGTGACCTCAGTTTGAGCTGTAGCAGTCTAAATGTTGATACACAGTAGGATGGAGTCAAGCTTTTATGTTATCGGCATCAAAATCTGACCTAGCAATCAGATTATTACTGCTAAGCCGAAAAATCATCGTTTCGTAAAACCTTCTCTGTCACCAGAGAAATATCTGCGTGTGTAAATCACAACAGATCAGCAGTTTCTGATAAACAAAGTTTAGTCCATCTGGAATTGAAAGACACATAAATCATCTAATTTACTGTAGGATCAACGGAAGAGATACACCAAATAAAGTGACTGGTTTGTACATAACAGTGTATATAAATCTTTTTCAGCATGAATCTGATAAACAATCACTTCACCTGTTTTTCTGTGTGAACTCTTGTTCTCTGTGAAGTAACTGATGAGAAGGATCCTCTCCGTTTGTCATACAGATAAGGGCAGGACTGACTCAGAGCTCTGCTGAGTGAGTTCAGGCTTGGAGCTTTTTTTGAGATGGCTGGAAGATAAAGGTCACCTCTTGCCGACTTTCTGGTATCAGCTGTGGGATCATTCAGCTAAATCCAGCATACACAAACAAATAACAAAAAGAGTTTTTTTTTAAGTTTGCAAAGGTCTGATGACTATCACCTTGATTTGTGCACAAAACCATTAAAGTTTCTGAATAAGAAATCTTTCAGTGCTGTCAAATCTCTCTGCATGTCTTTATATTTGTTTCATGTTAACTGGATTCCTCAAAAATGTTTTTCCTCAATATGTCAGAAAAAATGCATTTTATTTTAGATAACTAGCCTTTACAGTTGTTTGTTCATTTCCTTTTAAACATATGGGCGTCCTATACTCTGGCGCCTCTCAAAGGTAATGGATGGTACTGCAGACATTACATTAAAATGAAGAAGGGCATTGCTTTTATTTTTAAATACAGCCTAAATCGATATTGCCCTTAAAAACACAAGCATTTGTATGTAAGCAATAAAATGGAAATAAACGTAAAACAAAGTGCTATTTTGACCATAGGACAGCATTTTTCTCGGTTTCCCAAATTACATTTATTGAATGATAAAGCTTTACATTATAAGTTAGGATCAATAAAATGTTAGAAAAAAGAAAACACTGATCTGGCTTTTGTCTTTTGCATAACGCAAAAGATATGTTTAGCTGTTGCTTGGCATGCATGTCGTTTCTTCTTTATAGCTCAGTTCTAAATTTGAAAAGAAAATATACAAACTTTCAGTGTAAAAATGTATATAACTTATAACTTACTTATGACTGCATAAGTGTTACTTACCTTGTAGATTTCCACAGTGTCAGGGTTCTCGAGCAGGAGCAGTTTGCTCTTTGCCCTGATCAGACTTGCAATGGAGTGAATCATTTTAACATCTCTTGGCTTTCCTGGAATCTGCACATAAATCAAACAATCACACACTCACACACACACAGAGTGGAGGATAAATTGAAACATGCAACAATGAAATGGACAGAAACATGCTAATGAAGACTCACTGGAGTGTTTCTATCTCCTCCAGGAAATCCCGTGTAATACGGATCCTGAAGAAGAGGCTGGCTGTTCCTCCGAGTTCCTCTCATTGACTTGTTCTGGTTTGTCTCCATCACAAACTAAGTCTCAGACAGATGCATATAAACATTTTTATTTTATGGAACACTATAATCAATTTATATTGAATAAGAATAGTTCATGTGTCAATGCTGACACCGTGGAGAGTTGTGAAGGGTTCTCTGTTAATATCTGAATCAGATGTGAAACTTACATGAGAAAGCTATAAAGTGGTCAACAAATATATTTTAATATTGTAGCAAAGTCTAAAACAGCTATTTGTGAATGATGAATTAATTTATTATGGGAAAAAGCCTCCTCAAAGAGATGATGTAGTGTGTGCTTAAACAGGTCCATGATGCTTTAAAACCGTTTAATGGCTCAAAATGTTCAAAATAAAACGCTTGTTGTCAGTTACCTCAAATGATCAACTGCAGCTACTTGATGGTTTGCAGCATCTAAAATGTAAAAGCTGAAGAAATTTGTGAAGAGGCAAATGCAGTACTTTTCATCTATTACGAACACTGAACCAACAGAGGACAGAATAGATTTTCCTGGTTGGGGCACGATGTGGAAAGTAATTCACTCACGCAGAATGCGGTGAAGTCATGAGATTAGTGTTTGAGGGTGAAAATGGATTTATTCTTCTTCTTCTCACCTGAGTTGAGGGGCCGCTGTGATCCTGCAGCTCAGCAAATTCACTCAGGCACAATAGTTGCTCTGTGGTTGTGTTAAAATGTGTTATAGAACTCCACAGAGAGCATATATTGAGATGACAGTGATCTTTGTTTTTTTTTTTTCCACTGCTCACTAACAAGCCTCCATTGTTCCTTTTGCAGCCTGACATTGAGATGTGGAACATGAAACATAATAATTGCATCTGGACTGGGGGATTCTGGCAAAATAGACAGCAGGCAGCGCATATATATTTACAGTGCAAGACACTGTAAATGTATCTTTATCAACATATGGTAAAAATACATATGAAGTCCTAAAATAAATGAATTTGTAATTGCAGTCACATAATGTCACATTCAGAGTTACAAGGAAAATTCCCTGTGGTATAAATATCATGTAATGGACATTAGTTTTTCTCCTTATGGTCACTCTTTAACATGAGAAAGATAAGAAAACATCCCATTTAAGTCAGACGGATGTGTGTCTATCAGAAAACAGCTAAAAAAAAATAGACACCTTCCTTCATAGAAGAAAAGCAATATTTCATAAGCTCAAAATTGTGACCTACACAACTGCAAGAGGATTACAGATTTTCTTTCTGCCATGCACAATGAGGAGAATCACAAAGGAGGCCTAGAGAAGTGCAGTGTCTTAGGGTTACCAAGTCTCCATAGCAACAATTTAAAATTTAAATTAGTTGTATTTACTGCTTTTGTAATGCTGGAAAACCTGAACTATTACAGCTTTTAATGACCACCAAAGTCAGGCCACCTTGTAATACATGACTTTGACACAGGACTTACTAATGAAATTTCATAATGTTTACATTATTACTTTTGTGCCTCCAAGGTACAAAAGCATTGGTCTGATTTATTCAGAAAACAGATGCACTGGCCTCCCGATGGTAGTTTTATATACGTATTGGGGTCAAGTTAACATCTTGTTTTTCAGCTCTTTCTGACTTGTGACTGCACTACTTGCCTGAACTTTTAACACAGTTACACTCCAGCCAGAGCACCAAGGTCAACAAATCAGTCACTGCACTAAATTTCTAAATCCTGGCTTGAATGCAGAGGTGATGGAGTCTTTTCTGTAGCAACACTGCTTATGTATGGAACAGGCTGCATTTTAAGAGGAGTCACTCTGGCTACTGAACATTTTAAACCAATGAGATTCTTTGATCTGAGAAATGCAACGATCAGCTTTAAGTACCATATCCATAAAAAACAAAACATAACAACCTTAAGCTTTAAAAAGGGAAATCTCTTTCTTTGATTCAATGCCTTTCTGTTAAACCCACGCAGCACAGAGCCTTACCTGCCGCCTTGTCTGAGTGTGGAGCTGAATGAGTCTTTTTGCACCAGGTGATCTGATACCTGCACAGCTGCTGATCTCCTGTTCTCTGCTCTCCTCACGCAGCCAACCGGTGACACCTGAGCAGTGCACACCTTTGGCACTGAGACGCTGCCGTCCTGACACTGGTTGCTCATGCAGCTTTAATTTTGCTTGACCTTTGTTCATTACTCTTCAGTTGCATTTCTTGAAATGTTTGAGAAAAAAAAGAACTCCTTTTACTTACAGAAGTGTAACATTTAAAATTCTGGTTCTCATTCTGTCTGATCCAATAAATATCAAGTTATGAGCGTTTTGTTTTCGTGTTTTGCATTTAAAAGTGTATTTGTAAAACATAAAGGTTTTAATTCTGATTGAAGGTGGTTTCGTATGGATTAGATATTTAATGAGAAGCCTAATATAAAAAGGCCAAATTGTCGCTAATGTGTACTAATTAGGACATTAACTATGTTAATAATTTATGGTGATTATTTGTTTTCTTAATGGGTCGATAAGAGTTTCTCCACTTCTTTATAGTGTGTGATTCTTGGGCAGCAGGTTTGCTGTCAGTAAGGACTGTTTGGCCCTAGAACAGGACAGAATATACCAGATCTTTCTCCTTGGTCAGGTTAAGGTGTGCTGCTTAATCCCATGTGTTACTACATGTCATTATGTTATTATGACACACTGGCTGGACCTTCACTCCTGTATTTTGCACCTCTACTGTTGTTCACTGTTAAATTTCTTGGCTATTTTGTCACTGGATGCTTTATTTTTGTCACTTCTCTTTATTTTGTTTTTGTTTTTATTGTTCCTTTCTTGGTCTCTTGCATTTTTACATGGGTTTTTTCATGACATGGTTTTAAAGTCTCTGAGGAGTCGTTTTGCTTGCTTTCCAGAAGAACTGTACATGCAAATACCAGACTGCCTTGACTAACAGTATAGTTGTGGTTCCCAAGGCAAAGGTTTGAGAAGTATTTTTAAGAATGTTCCTCAAAACGTTTTCAAAACCTCACTAAAAAATCTTCCGCCTCGACACAATAAATAGCACTGTTGCTAAGTAAAACAAATATTTGTTTCTGTCTAAAATAAAACCTAAAGAACATCTCAGATATGAAGCATTTGCTTCGTGCAGTAAGTCCTCCAGCATTTATGGTCTAAAATAGGTTTTTCTGGCATCATCATTTATATAATAGCTACTTTTCAACCCTTTGTCGGAGAGACCTGGTCTTTTTTAAGACATTTCCTCTGTAAGCTGTCTAAATGGTTGTACTGTGCACTGTGGGCCTCAGCTGCCTCCAAAAAAAGCCTGGCCTGCCGAGTGCTTACAAGCTCTATGCAGTTTCTTATGTGCTGTGGCACATTCAAAGAGCCTCTGGAGGCCACGCTCTCAGCCTGCCTGCTGGATCCATTACATTCATAAACTGATAGGGGGTCTGAGCGTATTTGGCTTGGCAGCACAACGTTTGCTCCCTGCCATGTTCACTGATGAAATGTGTCAGTTTGTTACTGGTTCGTCACACACCTCCGCCCTGCACAATCCTGGAATGGGGGAGTGTTATGTGAGGCGAACTTTGCACGGAGCTGCGATTTGTCTTTTGTCACAGCGCGGCATCTTTGAGGATAGAGGTTTGTAAATGTCATCAATTAGCAACAAGGAAATACGCATGAGAGACAGCTGTGAGAGCTTGGAAGTGATCAAAGCATTTTACAGACAGCTTATGTAATTATCTGCTATCGGGGGGCAGGTTTAATCACTTAGCCGTCATCCTGTGTTCCACTTTTCACAGTAGCCTTTTAGATTTTCTAATTTTCCTACCTTCTCTGTGTAATAATAGCCTATACTGAGCATCAGAAGCCCAAAGCACAGAGAGGAGCAGCTCAAGATCCCATCATCTTACTCCTGAGTGTGGTATAGACTTAGCACTTTGTATAAATAATTCAGTCCTTCTGGATTTTCTTTCTTCCAGTTTTTAAACTAAATTGACCTATGTTGGTAAAGTAGTTCCTTGAAAGATCCAATGAACTTTTCAGTTCTTCCACCAGATTTAGATTTGAAATATCTTGGTATTTCAATTCACAGAGTAATCTCCAGTAAGGTTTTAGAAGTGCCTTTCAAAAGTGACTCTCTGTAGACAACTTTATTCATTACGACATTTTATTGTTGACCAGGTAAACATGAAAGAAATGAGCAATAAAATAACCTGGATCGTTTTAGTTTTAAAATAGGCAAAATATTTTTGCCCTGCAAGCAGTTAATTATTTTTGCTTCACACTTAGAAACCTAAATGTTAACATTTTTGATTTTCAGATAGAGGGGACTTTTTCTCTGGTGTCACTCCCAAATGAACATTTGACATGAAAATTAAATGTCATTATCCTGCACAGTGTGCATGCTGACAAGATAAATACAGGTCTTTGTCCAGCCGTATGGCCTCTGGTTAAAAGAAATGAGTCTTTATATGACAATGTATTCACACTAAAGAAGGTCCTAATTAAAAATGCTTCAAAAATAGTTTGATTTAAATATATGCTTTTAATGCATTTATTTTAAAGAGTTTTCCAGCATGCTGCTTTCAGTAGTTTGTGCTTTAGTTGTTGTCCTGTGCATCCTGTTGGTCTTTTGGCTTGTTCTGCAGCTAAATCCAGCAGCCACAACAACAACCTCACGACTTGATTTCTGGCCTAAAGTTCAGAAAGCCAGACTAAGTCCAGAAACTTGAGGATTCAGGTCTGGGAACCAGCAGGACAACTGTGAGTTGGAAGAGTGAAAGGCCATTACTTCCTCTGGCTCATTACCTCCAGCGCGGTGCCCTTCAGTATTAACCCTCAGAGGAATGAGTAAATCTGCAGTCAGCTGTTTCATTGGAGGTCTGGATCCAGGTATGGATGAGTGTCAGTGTGTGAACAGGGCATCACCTGAAACAATGAACTGTTCTCAGCAAAACTATCTTTGTTAGACAAAACTTTAAAAAACTGTCAAAAATATATGTGTTTATACAAAAAAGGGAAGGAAATATGAAATACAAAACCAGAGTTCATGTCCAGTTCTGCTTCAGGCTGGAAAAAAAATTATGATTTGATTGAAAAACATGTTGCATTATTTAGCTAGAGGACGTTAGTTTACCTTCCTCTGTTTTACAAAGCAAACATAACTTTTTCTTGATTGAATCAACACAACCTTAAAATATCCTATAGATAAATATGCAAATTGCATCAGTAAAAAATACCCACGGCAAATTAATAATATGTTTCGACTTTATGTACAATTAATGTCTTAATATATTATTGTGAATATTCAAAAAATCTGAGCAATTTGAAATACAGCTTAAAGCACATATGTCAAACCGAAGGCTCGTGGGCCAAATCTGGCTCACCAAAGCCATTTACGTGGCCCTCTAGAGTCTAGAAAGCCACATAAACAGACCATCAAGATAACAGGTGAGTGCTTAAATATTACTTTAATCAGTCAAATCAAACCAGTTCTTATTTGCATCGAGCCTATTTATTTCAATATAAAAACATGCTTAATGTGATTTAATTTTAAGAAGCGTTTGTCGAATGCAAAGGTAATGTTTTAACAGTTTATTAATTTGATCAAAACATTCTGCCATAACCAGCCCTTTAAAGACATTAAATAGCTCTCTCACCTGTAACTGTTCTTTAGCAACTTCCTTTTTACACAAAATGCCTTGAAGCAGCATCAGAATAACTCCTAAAATTACACTAGTTGTTACTCATAACAAAAGTAATTCAGCTCTCATCGATGGGAAAAAGCTGGACATTTATTTTTCTGTTATGTATTTAAAGCAGTAGCTCAGATTTCATGTTATGCCATAACATTTTCTATGTTTCTATATTCAGAAATGTTAGACATGCTAAAGAAGAACAGATAGAAGAATATTTCCTGTTTCAAAGAATCCTCATCTAGAGCTAAAGATGGTTCAGTTGTAGTTGTTCACCACATGAGGGCACAATAACCCCATCCGGTTGTCAGCACCACAGTCTGACTCATCTTCTCTCTCACACATTGAGAGAAAGTGTGCTGGCAGCTTTTTGAAAACCTCCTGGTGGGATGTTGTTCCTCTGGCGCTAATTAACTTCCTCTGAGGGAACTGCTGCCTCATCTCTTCCTGCTGTTAGAAAAACTATTTGAATCTAAATGCATTCAACAGAGCTCTGAACCTTGCAGTACGTGCCACGCCTGTCATTAGTCAGCATGACGTGAACCAGCTTTGTGTCAGGCTGGCATTCAGCATCAGCATGCATGATGCTACCGTGCAAATAATTTAATAACATTAAGCATATTTTCTGAAAGAGAATCACTAGACTTGCTGCACAATGTGCTTCCTGCCTAATTACTTCACACATTTTACTTGCAGTCTGAATGCCAGCACAGACTCAATCCCATAAAAACATATTCCCCACAGCTTGCTGGAGTTCGGCTGGACTCTGTCATTGACAGCTGACCTTTATTGCATCAACTCATGTGGTGAGCATTGATGTGTGAAAGATTTATGTGAAAGTACGTGTTAGCAACTGGCCAAAGTATTTATTTTATAATCGGTACGTTGCCCTTCAATAGCGTACCCACACTGGGGACAATGGGTGTTTGGTTAATTATGGCGATAGTTGTAAATATCAGTTGTAAAAACATAAGAATGTCAATGCAGAGTTTGATGAATGTTGTATTTACTTGCTGCATCAATAATCTGTACATTTCAAAGGAAATTTTGATGTTTCTTCCCTGCATTGTAACCTTAATTTTGCTCAAATATCTCAAACATATTCAAACAAAATCTTAAAATAAAGTTTTTATAGTGCAGTTTAAATTCCATACTCAATTAAATAATAAATTTTTTTAAAATCTGTTTTAGTTTGCTGTAATAGTCAAAATAAAATGGTAAAAACATTTTTTTGCTGGGACCCTGCAGTTTGAAAACTACAGTTATGATCACCTCTAACACACACACACACACACACACAAGCCTGATCAGATCTTGACTTAACGGATAGAGTCGGAGCATGGCCTGTGCAGAGCCTGGTCCATCTGTGAGGAGCAGCAGGGGTGCCGGAGCAGGTCCCAGATGGAGACCAGGAGCGCCATGTGGCAGGTTTCCACCTCTCTGACAGGGACATGGAGCAGGCAAACTGCAAAAGCTCAGCTTAAAAATACTCTTACTGTTGGCTAATGTGTTCTGTTGAATAGAAGAAAAAATAATATTCTGAGATTTTAGATTGTTTTGTTTGTTGTGCGCCACCCAGCTATGGCAGATAAAAACATAAACCAGACACTGTTCTGGAAAGTCTGAAAAGAACATTGGCTTCATTTTATTTCCTCAAAATCTGGCATAATAATTATAACATTTTCATCACCATGTATCTTTCACCATTGTGTAGTTTATTATTTTTCAATTTGATGGTAGTTTTCCAATTTCATCCGCATCTTTCTGGGTTTGGTTTAGTTCAACTGCCTCTTATTTTATGCACTTTATCTGCTTTTTCCAAATCTAATCAATTGTTCAATCAAAGTACGTGGCTCTGCTGAACAATGACTCATTTCACTCAGATTCAACAGCTTCTGCTTGTGTCTGGAAATAAGAGGCCAGCTGTTTGAGGGCTGTTCTTCAAACAGAACAGATGTTCTTCAAACAGATGTGGAACATGTGAAATTTTGACCCACTCAGCCAAACTAGAGGGTTTTCAAGTTTTAACCGTAGACAGACAGAGGTGATGCACAGAGCCGCCTGTTGTTTATTGTGTTCATGTATCAAAATAACTGATTTCTCTTCGGACTCCGATTAAGACCAAAAGGAGAAAAAGTTTTTTTTTTTAAGTGACAAATTTAGACTGTCAAATTTTTACTGTCATGACAGGTTGAAGCTTTGATTACACAACAAAACTTTGTGATTTAAGACTGAATGATTCTGAATGGTAAAGCCATAAATTGTATTTTTTTTACCCTCATTTAGAACCCTACTCCCTTATGACACATGCCTGGTTTGTGCTGACATTTAATTTATTGTGCTACTCTGACATGTTATGGATTTCTGGAAGAAAGAATGTGCCATCTGTGGGACTTCCTGATCAGCCGCTCCCATATGATCATTTAGAGAAAATGTTTGTTTTATTATTCCCATCTGCTTTATTCCTGCTGTCCACTTGGACCTCTTAGACAGGACTCATAATCAAGAACGATTTATGTTGTGACAGTGCATTCTTATCTGTCACTTTGTTCAAAATAGCTTGCTGCAAGTCTTAAAGTGACATTATTATTAAGTTAGGCCATTGAAAAATATTTTTTTTGCAAATCAAAATGAGGAGAAATTGTATAAACTGCAAGGAGTGAAGAATTTTAAGCATTTATTCAATTTGGATGGCTATTGCTTACCTCTAGAGAACACCCTAAATGAGTAATATTGTGCAAGACCAATAACAAAATATCTTAACATAAATACGGGAAGCATATTGGAAAGTTGAGAGGAAGAAAAAGTGAAACAGAAAAACTTGCATGGATAACCACAGTATTTAGAGGATTTAAACAAAGCGCATTCAGGAGTCAGACAGGTGAACCTGTCGTCTTTCCAAAATAAATTAAGTGCTTATTCAATTTGGAAATCGAGCTCCCAAAGTCTGCAGAACAGAACAAAAAGTTGTTAAGGGTCTAGTGTGGAGGTTTCATAGTCACATTCTGGGCCGGTGGTCCATTGGGTTGGATGAAGTCTAAAGTCAGTCATTTAGAGCCCCAGAGCCAGAGACAACAGTGCTAATAAACTGTGGTTTATTTAAGAAATCTGGTCTTCTTTAACGTCTGCATGCAGCATATGAAGTCCCATCCAGATATTGATTTCATGTATTTTACTTTATGTGGGGATATTTCTGAGGCAAATTTTGCAGAGTTAAATCAACACTATGCCGAGTCTATTTGGTGTTAATTTAACTCTTTCAGAGTTATTTCAATAAGAAATTGAGTAATTTTAACACTTGAACTGGTTATGATTACTCAAACTATTGTTGAAATAACTGCAAGAGTTAAATTAACACCAGTTCTGAAAAGGACCAATTAGACTCGGCACAGTGTTGATTAACTCTGCAGAATTTGCTGTGTAGTCCTACTTTCCTGTGTTAATTGTTCTTATTCCATATCAAAACTTTCTAAGAAACTCACTTTTTATTTTGTGAAACGATTGACAGTTTCATTTTCTTTTCATTTGATGACAGAAATAAACTTTTCAATGATATTTTATTTTTATTATAATGTTCCCATAGTTTCTGAACTCTTTTTAAACTATTTTTTACAGCCTTTGTCCAAATGTGATTCATCACGTCTAAAGCTCTACAGGGACGATTAATACATTTCTGTCAGCAGTCCTGTAAAACGACACCAGCAACCTTTCAGACATAGCTTTTTTTTATATTTCTATTTTTCATTTTACTAAACGAACTAAAAACTCATCATAAAGGATTTCCTTGCTTCATCAAACGGTGTTATAATTTGATGACACGCTTACATAACAGTGTTAAATAAATCAACGAGAGACTCTACACTCAAATTATACCCCTGTGTGGAGTCAGCTTCCTCAGAGTGCCATGCAGGTTTCCAGTGGTGTGTGGGTTGGATGCATGAGGCTCTTCTGAGACATGTCTGAGAATTCAATAAAGATGTGAATCTTAATACTGAGCCCCTGTGCTTCAGCACTACACCACTGAACCCATGCTTCTGCTTTGGAGCATTTCCTCTGCCCACGCTCAGCTGTGAGCTGGCTTTCTCCTGGCTTTGTGTTGTTGGATTACCGACAACTTTTGATTATAGCCATAATAATAATTTCTTCATTTTAAATAATATGCATTTAAATTCATATGTGGGAAATATAATTTGAATATTTATAGCAGGTTATTATTAGGCCTGGTAGTAGGCTGAAGAAAGCATGTTTGAAACGCCTGCATTATATAACATTGGGCTGTGAGATGTATGAAGAACAATTAAACTAAGGGTGTGACATGCCTCACATTTTGGTATCGATCTGAAATACTCAGCCAATATCACCAAAACCAATACCAATACTGATCATTTCTATTATTTAAATGTAACATATCAAACATCTGATTTTTTATGTTTTAGTGTTTTTTCCTTTGAATTATTTTTGGTAATCCATTGGACAGAATTTGGAAGACATTTATAGGTGTTTACAAAATACTTTAATAAGAGAAAAAATAGAAAAACAGAATGTGTATGTTCTGTTTTCTCTTAGCTAAAGTGTAAAAAATTTTGAAATAATTTGAGAAACTCCAAAAGAAGAAAATGGAATTTCAAGATGATATCTGAAACTGAAGTATTGATCTTACCACAATGACCTGATACTGATACCGACTAGGTACTATTATTGATATTTTGGATCAATCCGCCCACCTCCAATATAAACCTACCTGTGCAAAAATATAACTGTCATGAGTCAGTTTCTGACAACTGCCAGATTCGTAGAATCAAGATAGTAGTTAAAAAGAACCTCTTTGACAAAAAAAGTGGGCTAACATATCTGCCACAATTTAAAGGAATTCAAGAAATACTAAGTTGATATCTGTCAGAGGGGAAAGTCATCTGTAAGCGTAAAAGTTGAACCTGCTGGCTGACCAAAATTACTCCAGCAGCACATCAACAGCTCGAGGTCAAAAGAACAAAACAACATCTAAAACCCTGCAGGATCGAGAAAGAGGCTGCATGAAATTGGCATTGATGGGAGAATGCTAAGGCAAAAAGCACTGCAGTTTAAAAGGAAAACAAAGATTCAACTCACATTTGTTAAAAAATAAAAATAGTAATTTGATGATCTCCCGAAAACATTTTGTGAACTGACAAGATAAAGAGTGAAACTTTTTGGAGGGAATGTGGTGGATGTTTGTCCAACTGGTGTAAAACTAACAGCAAAGTGCTAAAAAAAAACTATATTGAGATCTCTCCTAAGATTTTATTGATGCTTCTGCATTGCTTCATATTTTACCCCGAGTAATGAGAAAGTTATGAATTACAAATAAAATGTTCCTCACAAAAACTGATCAGCTTAGAAAGTAAAGTTCAAATAAAAATGTAGGCTTGTGATTTTTATTTTTTTCTTTACTGATTAATGTGTTCATTATAGGGGGTTGCATGTTCCAAATGTTACAGTGGGAAACTTTCCTGCTGCAATAGAAAATGAATAGAAACTTTCAAACATGCACACGTTTTTATATATCTACAAGAAGCGCCATAAATGTAAATGTGGTAGATGTGCTGTGTGATTTACACAAACTGGAAGAGGGAAGATATTTCTGTGAAAATGAAAATGTGAAAATAAATACATAAAGGCAATGGACTGTTCTTTCATAAGATTTTGTTCTCAGAGTTTCCTCTCAGAAAAACAGCAGGAAGCACAAAGTTATTGGATCATTTAGCATGTGGACTTAAATGCAGTAATTTAATGGATCCATACTCCAGAGATCCATGTGAGCATCTCAATCTCATTTTCATTTCAACTTAGCTATGGTGTCAATTTCAGCATTTTACCAACTGCAGGCGCCATGTGAAGTTTTTGCAGGCCGTTCACATCGACATATGGGGTCATGGCCGCCCACCAGCTGACTTAGCTCTCATTTATTTAACTCTTTCAAAACTGTTTGTTCTGCTTTGTAAGAACTCAAAATAGATGGGTTTCCCAGCATACACTGACATACCTATTCTAGGAGTTTGTGTGGGATGGTTATACAATGATATTGTGGCTACTGTTGAATCACTGACAGCAGCAATAATCTAAACTGTCTAGACTGTCAGTTTTTATGTGCGTTGGTGCTGCAGAGGGTTTGTTCCATCAACACAAATAAACACCTTTTTTATTTTATCACAGAAATTTGTGTTAGTCAGCAATCAGGTTAACATTATGTAAGGCTGATAATGACCCTGGGAAGTGTGAGTGAATTTAACACTAACAATAAGCAAGGTGAGATTTGTTAATATTGATGGACAAATAAACAAAGGCTGAAAAGGTTTTCCTTTCCTTTCCTTTTTATTTCTGCTCATTAGCATCACATAATTTTCTTATGTATTTCAACTAAATATATATATTTTTCCTTTGCACTGCAGTTTCAGTTTTCCAGGTTCTAAAAGTCAACTCAGTTTCATACAGGTTTGAAAACATCTTTGAAAAATTTCTCTCTCCACAAAGTCCAATAAGTGTCAAAGACATTTCCCATAAAGCCCCATCAGCATTTTCCTTAAACCCCACTGATTTTATCTAACATCTGACCTGATATAAACTTTGAGTTTTCCAGTTGAATGGTTTAGGGGCCATAGGCTGATATGTGCTGCCATGATCACAAAGTGAAGTAAATGAAAGCTGACATCCAAGACTCACTTGGATGTCAGGTGAGTCTACATTTCCAATTCTGTTTTCCTTCATGGACACATGATAGAGGAAAAATCTCTACTATTTGGAATAATTTAATAACTTTCTAAGAGTAGATTCTACTCTCAGAACCTAGTCTAAGAGTAGATTAAGAAAAGAAACTAATTTAGTAGAGAAAAATATCTACTAATGTGAATAATTTGAATTCCATTTTTTAGAACCTACTAAACTTATTATTATTAACTTATTATTATTATTTTTAAGCATCAAAAAGATCATGCTAACATAGCTGCATGTTTCTTCGCTCTAAATCAAAGAAGTGGGCCATGAATACCATTGAAAATCTTCTTGGAACTTTAGAAATGTGCTTCAAATACACAACAAACAACTTTTTAGAAATCAAGCTACTGTTAGCTCACTAGCTACATTTTTCCACTTTGATCTCCATGTACTGACTCATTCCAGCTGAAAGGCATAACATTTTTATATATTCTTGTCTAAATACAGTTAAAAAGATAATGTGGCTGGATAGATTTGTACTTATAGCGAACTAATTATCTAATTTGAACTGTTTTCACTCTGTTTGGGCAAGCAGTGAATTTACAGAGGAGTTTATTGCTTACCTGCTTGATTTTTGTCAAACATCCCTGCTTTATATGTCCAAATCAAAACCTTCCAAAGGTCTTGCTGTTCATTTTAGATGCAACAAGTCATGCCGTATTATCAGGGCATTCTCTTAATAACCTCCCCAAGTGATCAATACTTCTGCAGTCATGAGTTCAGACCATTGCATATGACTTTGGAGGGAGATTTCTGAAAATGCTAATATTATTATGTGTGTTTAGATTTTTTGCAAAAAGCCTTGTAGCAATTCTGAGTTTGATGAGCAGCAGGATTTTATTCTGTGAGGTCATTGCTGATTTGTTTCTGTCTTGATGCTTTAACTCCTGCCTGCATGCTCAAGACCACCAAAACGCAAAACATCCTGTTTTTATGGTCGTACCTGCTGTAAATCTTCATTAGCAGCTTCCCATTAAATCAATCAATTCGCTATCAATGGGAAGTACAATCAGCAGTTTTCTTTCACTCTGGTGTCTTGTAAAGTAATAGTACTGTCTCCAATTACAAATATACAGAGAGAATTTAAAAGCAGAGAGCAACATCAATGCTACATAAAACCCCACTTAAGCAAGTGAACAATTTCCTTGGAACAAATGTCGACAGAAACGTCTTGGACGTGAAAGTGAAGTCTTGATTTTCAGACAGCAGGATTGGTGGATGAATCACCACGGACAGTTGTCAGGTTTCCAAGGGGAAGACATTTTACATTATCGCCCTTTACAGGCGGAAGCTGTACAGAGTTGTTATTGAAAGCAGACAGCTGGCAACAACGTGGTGTGAGCTGATAAGGATGCATAAGACCCGATTTACACTGAGGTGCTGCTAAAAGAAAATTCTGACATCACACTGAGCAAAGCTAAGAGCAGACAAGGTTTGACATTTTGCAGTGATGGAAGCAGTTAATTTCTTTGTACTAATAGGATTTCATCTATGTAAAGTTTTAAGCTAAATGTTGAAACCTGTGGAGCAACCATTTGTTCAAGTCCTGAGTATAACTAAAAATCTGTATTTGATATAGTGCATTTTTTTTTTAATAATTTCAGCATATCTCCACAGTGCAGGTGTTGTGGAACCAGAGCCAGACCATCTGCTTGTTAAAGTCCTGATTTGCACACAAATCAGGGCAAATCTCCAAAAGGATGTCCAAAATGAACGGACACTTATAGCTGCTGCTGTAGCACACACAGAAAGTCTGATTATTATCAAAATTTGGTTTTATTTTTCTCTGTATTTTATCAACACTTGCAGTTACACGTTTAGGATGATATTAACTCATCTTAAATGTGTTTCTTAGATTTTATTGATTTTTTTTATTATTATTTGTACTTAATGTTTATTCATTTTTTGTAGTCAGATTAATTTAGCCCGTCTAAAAAGATCTCTTTACAGAGAGTGGATGTTTTCAACTCAGCAGCTTTAGGAACAAAAAGGTTGCTTTATCATTTTTGTAATTTATTTGGAACCTTTTTTATCTATTTTTTAAAAATTTTATTCAATACATATCTGTATTAATCCCAAAGGGAACTTGACTGTTGTGGTAATTCATACCATCCAAGTTTCTTCAGACTCACTATAGATAATGATGCCTTGAACTCTTTACACAAAACCACCACAATTCATACCATAAAGTTGCATTTCAAATCACAGGAAATATGCTTTGCCAAAGCCTTTGTGTATGCCCAAGAGATTACTTTGCAGTTAAGGAAGAAAACACATCCACCTGAAGATTTACAGGCAAAGTCAGTGCCTGCTTGAGTATTGTAGCTTGTACTTTGCAGCTTATGACTGTGTAACAGTGATCCTACCTGCTCAATGCCAAATCCCTAAGACAGATGCAGTTATAAGGGTGGGAAAGCTCCAAATGCAGAGCAGTGCTCATTAAATGAACGTTTCTGCTCACCTTCTGACAAACCCATTAAAGCCAGATAGTGCAGTCTTGTGCTCTACTATCAGGAGAGTGCTGTTGACATCTTTTGCTGTAATTGCTCCAATCTGTACCAGACAACATACATGCTAAAGAGGATCCTCTGTTAATAATTAATGTTTGGTTGTCAGCCATAATGTCTGTGAAAGAGAGGAAAGTTTAAAAGCTCGATTTGAGGGGCAGCACAATAAAGGAAAGTCCTCTGGAGATCTGTGGGAGGGAAAACATAAAAACACTCCCATGTAAAGCACATAGGAGCAGAGAGGTTTGGGCTTCTCTGCAAAACAACATTAAAGCTGCTCTACAGGCTCCACACCTTCTAATGACAGTTTCAAAATGTTTTTTCCCTGTGATTTGTCTGCTAATCTGCTGTTATCACACTTACTTCTATCAAATATGTGCTGAGAAGAGAGAGGCAGTTGATATCTGTCAACAACAAACTGCACATGTTGACTTTATTTTCCAGTTATCATCCTAAAATGTCACACTGTGGAATAACTTTGCATATTCTTTCACACATTGATGCAAGACTTTTATGTTGACGTTGAATGCAAATATCTAATACTGACTTGATAAGAGGCAGTTCAGCTATGTGTCTAATTTTATATAACTATCTTATTGCAATAAACCATTTAAAATCAGAGGTTGGAAGCTGGCACTCTGAAACAGAGATGAGCCATTTAATTAAGTCTAAACAAATTGGAATAATCCATCAAAGCTCCCAAGAATTATCTTGATATTGCTTGAAGTTGATCACAGTTTGGTGGCTTTTGGTGAAACACCGACTTTAAACAAAAAAAAAATGAGCCCAGGCCTTTAATAGGATTAAGATCTATCCAATCTGTTTTGTTTTGTTTCTTAAGACTCTAAGGTAGACAACAATTACAGACACACTGAGAAGTTTGAAAATGTTTATTGAAGGAGGCAAAACCAAAGGAGGGTTTGTAGTTAGATAGACGTAACTTGGCATAAAGTGAAAACAGCTTCATCTATAAAGTAACAAATCATTTAAGTTGATAAAAACATCAATATTTACAGTTATAGAAATAATTTGAATTGTCAAGATAAAAACTAAAGCAGGAAAACATTTGCTTTCCTGCCAAAATGTTTGGCTGTGAGACTTTATTGCAACGGGCTCCCAGTTCTCCAAAATGTTTTTTTTTTCTTTTGCTTTTGAGGACATAGGACCTTTTGGCAAATCTTTCTTTTTATTGTTGCAGAGATAAATCGCTCGCTTTGATGCACATATATGACTGCACTTGCTTTTGTCAATACTTTTCAAAACAATGGTATTTGTACTACAAATGATGGTGAAGTGCATTTATGGCTTCAAGTAAAAGAAATTGCATTGCATCAGGATAAAATGTATTAAATTTTGTCATATTTATGTTATTTCTTCATGTTTAGCTTGAGGGACACTGGGTAAGCAAATCCTTTATAGTCAACATTTCTTAGAATATAGTTTTCATCATCAATCGGCATAAAGGACAGAAATGCAAGCAGTAGAAATAATAATAATGTAAAATAGCCTAATCACAAACTTACAGCCTTTTGCAGTAAAGTATAAAATGTTAAAACGTTCCCTCAAACTTATGATTAGCAGAACTGCCTCAGTTATTCCTGATATTATCAGGCAAGTGTCAAACAACATTACAATCACAATTTTTTTAATACATGCCCACGTGTGGAGGTAATAAGATTTTTTGATGCAAGATCCAAGCTGTGACAGATGTTGACTTAATTGCAGGTCATTAGTATTATATACCCCAACGCTTCTTTCCTCTTTTTTGGTTAGCCAAAATGTAACTTTCCAGAGATGCTGAAAGTTGTGAAAACGAAACTTTTTACCATTCAGCTGCTTGAGAAATATCGATCATTAAATTTGAGGTGTGGACTGTTGTGAATTTGTTGTTGAAACGTTTTCTCATTATTGTGTTTTTGTCATTTCTGCAAAGATCTCTAATTAGAAAGATATTAAAGGATAAATGGGTTTGATTGTTTTCAAATCATTTGTGATGTAATAGAGTCGGTGTTGTGTCCCTCATTGTACAGTAGAGGTCAGTGTTAAGGCAAAAATAAGAAGGTAATAATTAACCGTCCAAAGTTCTTGCAAATGCTACCTTCAGTTAAATCTCTATATTAATTGCTCATAGGCAGAATAATTTCACAAATGAAAAATGTTCACATATAAATTTCCCTTCTGCTGTATTCTAAGAAGAGCTGACTCTGTTTCCATAATAATCATCTAAAGTTCATCTAAAATATTATTTCAGCACTTTTTCCTAATGACTGTGGGTCACCAGCCTCACCAAAGACGTTTAGATTTTCTGACTTACGAGTTTATCTTCCCCTCTGAAAGCTCCTCTTTCACTAATGCATCTCAACTGTGTGCAGAGACTTATCGATAAGTTAGAATATTGAAAAATAGGATCTTTATCACTAAGTGAAACACATTATATAGAATAGCTACACACTCACTGGTGTTTTCCACCCTGTATTGAATTTAATTATGCTGATTTTCTGCTTGGAATTAGATAAAACATGAAATTTAAAATTAGAATAATACATCAGAGCAATAAAAAAAGTTATTTAAAAATTAAAATGTAGATTTATTGTCAAGTATGTTTAATACCTCCAGGTTGTAATTTCCAAAAGGTACTTTTCATCTGACAAATGAGACTCTTCTGGATGTATATTCAAATTTACTGAATATGACTGTATTTGGGACCAAATTAAAATCCAATAAGTTATGAATTTGCAGAAACAGTTTTCCACCTGATCTTAGATGCCATAAACAATTAGTGACTCGGCTTTCATCTCAGCAATCTCTTAAAACAAAGTAAATATGTTTTTTTTAGTAGACTAGGACCTACAGATGAGCAATATAGTTCACTGACAGAGAAAAATGTTTCACCAGTGCAAGAAAAAAATACACATAAATTATGTGAAACAAACAAAATACCCAAGAGAACTCATTTGTGCATGAAACTAAATGTTTCCTCTTTCCTATGAAGATTATTTTTTCATGAATCATGTTTGCAAATGTGATCATTTTTCAGTTTCCACTGAAATCCACTTTCTTAAATAAATTGCAGATCACAATAATCGTCCCCAATTGGCTGGAGACAAGTAGGAAGTACTTTCAACATATTGGTCAACTTTTAATTGTCTAAAAGTGCTTGTTTTCTTTGTGTCTACCTCATAGCAACTGATCTCTGAGGGTCATTTACATTGTTTTTCCATCTCCATTTATTGAAGTTTTGCTAATAAGAATCATTGTTTTTTCTGATGTGAATTTTCATCTAACCTACTTAAATCACTTTTCACTAAGACTCCATGATTTATACAGACATAGATGCCAAACTCAGCCCCAAGAACTATTGCAAATACACAAAACATCAATGTAAATTAACAGAAAAAGCATGTTTATTGCTCTCTTTTTGATTTTGCTTAAAATCGAGTAGCTTCTGTAGCAAACAGCAACCTAACCCACACACACACACGCACATGGCTCTCATTAGACCAGCTCCAGCCCAGACACAGACAGCTGGATGTAGCACCCTTGAGCCACCCCCACAGCACAGTGTGTCTGGTGGCTATGCAGAAGCACCTATAAGCGACTGCAGGACATGGTGGCACCACTGCCATGAACTGTCTGTGAAACAGCTCTGGAAAAACAGTGTGCCAAAAAATTAGAACTTTTCTCTTTTCTCTTAAACTAGGGATTAGGAGCGGGGGATACGGATTTAAAGTTTTATCACAATGTTTTGTGGTACTATTTTAGTAGGGATAAAAGTGACAACAAGTATAACTTATTTTTTAAGTGGCTGTATGGGTGATTTCATGACACAGTAATCATAGCCCCACAAACACAAATATTACTCTTGTTAGCAGCAGGTTCTTCAAGTCCTGTTAACTCGTAGGGGTACTTCAGTGGGTTAGACTTGTTTGTCTTTGAATCCACAAATTCTCAAATTGAATTAAGTTTTGGGGAATTAATAGGTCGTTTTAATACTTCACATGTCTTCCTGGGCTCCTCTGAATCATTCTGCATTGTGTCAGGGAACATGCTGCAAGATACAGCCACCAGCAAACAATTTCAGAGAAAAGGATCTTGATGGTCTGAAACAATGCTTAATCAATTATACATGTTAGAGTAACATGTACACAGATGGCAGGACCCAATGTTTCCCAGCAGAATATTGCCCAGAGCATTACACTGCCTCTTACATTCATTCCACAGTGCCCATATCTGGAGTCTCTATGTCAATATAAAACAGATTGGAGTATTCAGCTGAGAAGGAAATAAACAATACAACAACGGGTACTATTTCCACATTAGATAGCGTTTATCTGCCTGATCTGCATGTTAGATTTTTCACCGTTTATATCTAGATTCCATTCCCTATTTTTACTAAACCATCGTGGCTAGATCTTAAAGTAAATTGAGTGAGACACTGCAGTCCTTAAAAAAATCTATTTTAGTCTATCTGCCTGATCTGCATGTTAGTCTATTTCAGTTAATTTAATAAATTACATCAAAATAACCAAATAAGTCGGATTAATGAGGCTTTAGTAAAAAAAAGATAAACTATTATCAGAATGATTAAGAAAAATTTAAGAGGAATATTTGTATTCATGATTAAATATTCTGAGATTATCATGCAGGCTTGGTCTCTTGTTCAGTGCAAAGTGACATCAAGAATGATGGGTTCATAGTTTTTTTTTCATCTTTACCATAATGTTCATTATTTTGTTTTTATTTGATTTTAATCATATGCCATATGCTTTGTCCTTGTGCGTTTCTCTAATCATAAATTTTTTTCAAGTGAGTGGGAAGTAGAAAAATGAGGAATTGAAATGGAATCTGCCATCTAATGCCTCCCACCTCTCCTTTTCTCTCCCTTTATGTGTTTGTGTCTCTGTTCGGTGCCAAACATGATCTTGACGCATTTCCTTTTGATGCAGAAACTAAACCCCAGTATGTTCAGGTCTTTGGTTCTATTGTCTTTTAGCATTTAAAATTATTAAAGTAAATTTAAAAGCAAAATTCTGTTTTTTATTCTAAACATCCTCAAAGCATGCACACACACATACATACTTAGCATGTTTTTTTTTATTTTTACAGGAACCTTGTGTTGACTTTTATTCATTTATTAATTTCTATAGCCTAGCCCTTGTCATTATCCTAAACCTAACCTAAACTCAATTCACAACTTAGTCCTAATATAACCCTAACCCAAAAACTTCTCCTCTTCTTATGGGGCCGTGCTTTGAGCCCCATAAGGAACAGCCGGTCCACATAATGTGGTATTTGTTAGGAAAATGGTCCTTACAATGCATCACACACAAGACCACACACACAACCTTACACTGATCTAGTGTAAAGCTCTTTGCCCATGTATGTGTGCACTCCCACACACACACTTTCTAACCTCTTGACTTTGCCAAAGATAAGCAATGACTGTTTTGTGCTACCAGTTGTGACTATTTCGGTCTGTGAGAAGCATACATCAGGAAAATTCCCACAACTAATTTTGGTTTCCATTAAGATCATAACCCATGCTTTTAAATCATGCCTGAAAGTTAGGGTATTTCTGGGTTCTCTTCAAGAAACAAACACTATATTTAAGTAAACAATTCATTCATTTTTAGAAGAGTGTTTACACTTCCTTTGGATCAATATAACTGTCACATTTGAGTAAGTGTCTGTTAGGAAAGTTAATCATACAGCTAATGTACAATATTAGATATTCTCCTTTGAAACGTTTCTGCTCTCTAAAGTGGGCAATATCTTAACATTTGTTCCCACCTGCTGATTGCTTTGTCTACCTGGGATGTTTTTATGTTAAGAAACCCACTAAAATGTTGAGTAGACCAGAGCCAGCAAATTAACTGCTCAAGCCTTATTATAGTCCACCGTGGTTGTTGTTTTTGCTTCCCGAATGCTCATCAGGATGCAGAATAGTGACGTTTGTCAAGTATCAATGACATTCAGGTTGGATGAATGAGCCTGACTGTAGACTCTAGCCTACGTATCAATCGGACCTTTGAAAAGATCTGATACGCATCGGTTCACTTCAGATTTTCAAAAAAAATATGAACTGTGTTGTTTAGACTCAGTTCTAAACAACACTGAGTTGTTTAGAAACAACTCAGAAACAACTCAAACAACTCATGATCAGATACATTTTATGATCATGTATCTGATCATAAAAAGATCAGATACATGTTGCATTTAGGCAAAAAAATGGACTTGGGTCACCTCAAGCTGCAGTGTGAATGTAGCAACCTCTTCGAAAAATAAAACCTGAATGCTCAAGATTAGCATACTTCCCCAGAGCTGCACTAACCTCATTCTTTTCTGCTTCAGATTACTTCCTTGTCTGCTACTCAGAGCATAAGCTTCTTCCAGCCATTCTAGGATAATTAAATTATTCCTTAAAGCTTACTCAAAGGTTTCAATGTGTTCCCGCATTTTGATCAAAGAACCAAACCTCTAACAATGGTAATGTAACACTTACCCCTCAACTATCAAACTTTGTGAAACATTTTTATTAGTTTGTCTCCTGAATATGTCTTTCTTGTATATCTTGTTCCAGGTATCCTTCACTCCACCAAGACATTTGTTGACTAAGGGAGGATATGATTCCACAAATCTAAAAATTATGCAGGTTTAAAGCTCAGAACCATCATGGCGTTAAGAAGCTAATTTCAGGAAAGTCTTTAAAAAGGAAAAATCCTTAAAAAGGGAAAATATTTTGCAAAATTTACATTTTTGCAAATGTAAATTTGCAAAAATTTACATTTTTGCAAATTGTAAATTTGCCCAAGTACTTAAAAAAAACCTCTGGAATGTAAAGTCACAAATCAGTAGGCACTTCCCGTTACCTAGCAACCCCAGCGAAGACTAGCCCATCACCTAGCAACCCAAACTGAGTTCCAGCAGGTTTGGACAGCTGGTTTCACTGCTGTTTGCAGCCATTTTCAATGATTTTGTGTCAATAATTAACCTGTTGTAACCTGTTCAAGGAAGCATAACAGGTCAACTTTCAAATATTTTTTTCATGCCATTGTGCAATATAGAACCACAAGGGAAACAATTTGAAATTACATAACCTAAGAGCTAGCCTGTAAATGCAACTTTGTGTGGTGCAATTCTAGCATATAGCTTATAGTATGTAACGTTACAATGTAACATAGATAAATAGCCAAGGCATAGAAAACATACATTTAATAAATGGAGCTGGATAGAGCAATCAATGCAATGTGTACCTATTTGGCACATCCATGAGAATGTTTATGTAATCCATAATCATACAGTGAACTTACATTAGAACCACAGGCTGCAAAAATATGCTTTAAATGAAGACAGAATGTTGCTTGTAAACTAATGGTTAGAATTACATTGTGATTCATCCACCAAGCTCATGTAATGCTCCTATACATTTTCTTCTATTATGTATGCCTCTGAATCTCTCACTGAATCTGACTGAGCCTGTTTCCCTCTCAATCCGTTTTTAGACACTTTGGGAGCATAAAGAGAAAGCATCCAGGTGGGAGAGAGCCTGAGCTGAGACTCAACAATGCTCAAAAAAATGTGAACAGGGAACACATGTTGGAGATTATTGGCCTAATGGATGCAGGTTGGAGGAGACAGCACGATTTAAATGAAGCAGCAAAATTACTGCATAACTGAAGGGTTCTTTCCAGAAGCTGCATTAGTCAGAGCTGACAGCTGGAGTTTCAGTGACATTAAATGAAAACACAATATAGATATCTGGTGTTTTTGATTCTCTGTCTCACAAAATGGACCGTAAGTGTGCAGATGACATTGCATAAAATGGATTTAGGATTATTTTTCCAGTATAACAAATCCAAGTATAACAAAGCTGTCTAATTTTCTTAATTTTTTTATTTTGAATAATTCATGCAAATATAAGTCAACAAATCATAACTCTTCAGCTTGGATTTAATTTAGATGTAAATCATGAACTTCTTGTCGTTTTGATGTTTCTGAACTAACTGAACTTTATTTCCTGGTCAGAATCCAGAGCTGTGCAGATTATTACCAACTTCAGCAGTAATCTCTACAGCGACAGAAACAGGGACAGAGACACTCAGCCTTCAGCAAATCACCAGTCAGATCTTCACTGTTCTGTCGGAAAATCATATTTATTATCTTTCAAGCCCCTTACTTAACTACGAACATTTACTTAAAAGAAAGTTGTGAAATCACAAAATAAAAACTGAATCTTCTTCCACATTTACATTTTCTCTGGTGTGCTTTGAAAAAAAGGATTAAACTTAAAATAGCTGCAAAGCTGAACTGATGGTGTGCAATTGTGGCTTTCAACAACAATGATCGGCCGTGAAATGAAGAACTAAAAAATAAGCCTTGCAGCAGAATAGCTTTCAAGATTTTTCAGAACCAAATGTTAATCAAACTCTGTAGTTTATGCAACTCATATCCTTTACACAGTTAAAGACATTCATTTAGTGTCTTTAACTGTGTAAAATGAGACTTAATTGTCCCCATACGATGCAGCTGGAACACATGCTATCTTGTTTTTGCACCCTTGTTTGCTTGGTTGTCAAATGAGCCATAGGAAAAGCATTCTGCTTATGTGCTGTCACTGTGATATCCACTGATGACATTATCAAGAGGAAAAAGTCAAAAGTATGAACAAAGCATTTCAAACAGCTTCCTTTGTGAATGAAAGTATCTGCTTTAGTGTAGACTTTTGAAGATGTGCAGAAATGATTAAGTGAATTGGGGGAAAACACAAAGCTTCCTAAATCATTTTAAATTTAAACTAAACCCTTTAGGGAAATATGGGATATTTTACTGTGAACCACCAATACAGGAAACAAATGACTCAATCACAGTTCTTGATTTAACTGTACAAACGTCCACTGATTGGCAGCAGAATCGCATAATGGGCTGTGACGTACAGCAAATCAGACGGATCAAAAGGTGATCCAGAAGTCTGTGGGAATCCAGATCCTCTTGGAGATAAAGCGACTGAGTGAAAGCATGAGTGGTTGTGTGGGCTCTAACATGATGACGCTAGGAGCTCTTTCCCCCTGGAGGATAATGGGCTGAAAAGTGGAGGGACTGAACGCAAGGAAGGCGAAAACAGAGAGCGGCACGGATTTTTCCTGAAGCAGCGGCGTCTCCCACTCGCCCTGTCTGTGCGCACAGAATGAATATTTTCTTCAACTTGAGAGGGACTATTGTGAGACAAATAGCAGAAGAAAGAGCTGTTGCAGGTATGTTTTGAGAGAAATTACTTTTATTGTCGTGTGTGCACGGAGAAGTTGTTGCAGACTTGTGGCTTTATAACTATTATTGAATCACAAAGATGAAACAAATACTAACTTGTAATTTGTGCGTTGCTTCTGTTTTGGGGATGTTTTTGGTTAAATCCTGTTTAAAATGTTTTACTGTTGCATTTACGCAGTAATATTTCTTGATGTAGAACCGTAGTTGCACTTTCCATCTTTACCACCAGATGACTGACTGATGTGGGCATCATTTGAATTTAATGGATCAACACTGTAAAACGCACTCTTTTACAGTAACAAGAGAAAGCAGGGTTTTTTTTCATGAGTATTTAAATGAATAGGGACAAAGATTTACGGCAATAATGTAAGGCTTACTCATTCCACTAAAAGCCCTTTTATGAGAGAATCCCTCTCAACATGAAACGCAACAATTTCCTCAGCAGAAAACGCACTACGTCAAGGTTGTCCAGTAGATGGCGAAACTCCAGCGAGAGACTTCAGGTTGGGAAAGCAGCAGCTTTACCCGGGCTGCGATTATTCAAGGCAGGAAAAGATGATGATGCGGACAGGGATGCTTGAAAACTGGGAGGACACGCCGCTTACATGACGTCCCTGTGAGATGCAGAGACAACATGGCAGAGGACTCCAGCGGAGAAAACTCCAAGATGCGGCTCGGCTTGCAGCTGCTTTTTTAGATCAAGCTCGGTTGTTATATAAGCGCGGCTGAAAACGGTCACACAGAGAATGCGAGCTAATTGAAAAGAAGAAGGAAAATGGAGAAATCAAGTTTTAACCTTCAGCACGCGGACTAAAAATAGCGTTAAATTAACACGAATCATCCCTCCGCTAAGTTATGTAGTTCGTCAACAGTAGCAAACAAAGTTGTTGCTAAGCGACGGCGAAGTCTTGACCCCCGGCGGTGCATTAGTGGGTCGCGTATTGATATTTAAATTAGCTGTCAGGTGTGCAGGTAAAAGCGGTACCCTTCAGGAAGCGCATCAACCAATCAGCGTTGAGTGCTGGGATTATTTTTTTCAAGTAAAACCAAACCTGCTAATGCACCATGCGGGCCTGTATGTAAATATGTAAAACTGACCGAACAGAACTACGTGTTTCTTTTGTGAAAAGGATTAACGCTGGATTTGAATGAATCGGATCCGGATTCCTCCCCCTCAACCATCATGTAACTGTCATCATTTAGACATGGCAGCGCATTCGCTGGGATTTGTTGATGGAAAACAGACTGCGTTATGGAGGCAGTGGGGTATGCACAGTTGATCTAAAGCAGGTTATCTAAACCGAACCTGTGCTTAGGATGATGGGACCTCGGACTGAAACGGTGAAACACCTTTAGGTAAACAAAGTTACTCTAAGAACATTGTGCATGTTTTCTGGTGTTTTACCTGCCACAACATTTCCAAGATAGGTACTTGTGTTACTAAATATAATCCATTTCTTTTTTTTTATTTATATTTGTAAGTGTAGTTTGTTTTCCACAGAAAGTAGGGCATAGGATATTTCCTTGTAGACTACAATAAATTTTTTAATATTTTTCTTTTCAGTTATCTTCAACCTTGTCATTTACAAAGTCATTCATTTTCATTGCTAAAATTGAGAAATATTTTTTAAAAACATGGACAAGGTGACCTAAAATGTAATAAACCTTGCTGAAGAATAAAGCACTGTACAATGGCCACAAGGAGAATAGTGACATCTTGAATTTGGGTTCATAAAATGAAACTTTTTAAAGGAAATCTAGGTAAGTATTCTCTGAGAACAGTAGCTTGAAGACTTAACAGACAAGCATACTACCCAGGAGTTTAAAAGCACTCTCTTGATGAGCTTAGTTTGCCTGCAATTGGCTGCAGTAGTGAATAACTGCTGATGATTAAGAAAAATGTAATTCAATTATTCAGGTAGAAACTATTTCTGCTCCAATTCTGAGCAGCATTGTTCCTGTTGTGCGTCTGAGGGTCAGCGCTCCTCATGCAGTGATTGGACAATCTTTGCTTTAATCAGTGTTTTAACTGTGAGCATGAACATCAAATTATATTGTAAAATATGGGAGCAAATTTGGAAGAATAAAGAGAATTAAACCTCTACCACTACTGAATCTCACCATCTACTTTAGCTCCTATTTAAACCAACAATTTGTGACACTACATTGATGGAATGAACTACTCATATCCAATGTTTTTTCTTTAGATAGCAGCAACTACATAATAACTAATAAGTCAATTTGAAGAGTTTAAATCTTTATTGGAAACAGTCCCTGAGATGCTGCTCTTACAAGTGGCAAGAAGCAACATTCATGTGTCTTTATGTTTCTGGCAGCCAGTTTTGTTGCTTTGCTATCAGGTGTCTGAGCCGCCAACACCCTAAAGTTGTAATGCTGGTCAAAGATTTCAATTGTATTTTTAATTTTTTTTAAGGATTTTGGTGAAAGTGATGCAGCACTGTTATGATACTTCACAAGCTGATTGAGATTCTTTTCATTTTACATTTTTAAAAATGGGTCAGCAGTTGTTATATTCGCTGTTCAGAAATGCTTGTGAGGTTGAAACTGTAGTTTTAAAAACATAACTCTGAGGACAATTTGGTCACACTCCACAGCATGTCTTTCTGCAGTTAGTTTTGGCCCAAAATGATCGCTTCAAATTGATGCTACATATGTGGAGGCTGAAATGGAATTTAAAATGCTGAGGCCTCTGCAGTCAAATGTTTTCTGTCTTTTTCTTTTCCCCACTCAGAAACGGAGAAAAAAAAAGTGTGGCCCTCTGCAGGTAATTGTTGTATTCACAGTGATGAACAGACTTGCATGATGACCTCACTGTTGCTTCCCTGCTCGAGTCATCTGTCTCTGCTATGGCATGAAATGTTTCAGGTTGTCTGTTCCCTTAAATCCAATGTTACTTAATCCTGGTGCTAAACCTGTTTCCAAACGGAGAGTTTTTGTGATAGCTGTGTAGAAACCTGTCATATTCACCTGTTTACTTCCACTGAGCTCATCCACATTTCCAGCATTAATTGTGTTTGTAGTAAAAGGGCTTTTTGCATCCTTTTTCTCTGTAGCTGCATTTTCATTCCACAATTATCCAAAAGAAAGATCGTTTTGTCAATTTGCATCATCGTTCATGCATGGGCACGACTTTTGTGTCATAAAAGTGTGATTTAAAAATGCTTTCCACCAAAAGTTAAAGCACAATGCCGATTTGTTCCCTAAAACACAACATCAGCATAATTTATTTTTCTACAGATTTTGCATCTGACAAGTATCATAATGTTTTCAACTATTCTTTCCAGAAAGAACAGTACAAGCCACAGTCAGCATTTTAAATAGTTTGTGTTAACATGCAGCAATTTAATTTTCATATGATGACAAATTTAAGTTAGTTTGAAACAGATTTTAAAACAGATTCTTAAGCACATCTGCTGCTTTTTACAGATATCAAGTAAGGCTGTACAATATTAAGAAAACGATGATTATATCAATTATCAAAATTAACCCACATTTTGATCCATAATCTTTCCTTTTCAGTATCTCTTCAGTCTTCTGCAGTTTTATAATGATGATTACAAAGAGATATATTTGTTGTCGGCATAAAGGGCAGAACAAGTCCATTCATGACTTGAAAGCATCCATTAAGTACATCTCTAAATAATTTGCTGTTTTTTCCCCTCTTAAATAAAGGGGAGATTTCCACATTGTGTACATTTCTCTTTATAGTTTTCCAGTTTTTTGTCTTTTTTCAACAACAACATTTATTTGCTGATCTCATTCTGCCCTTCCTCTGTCAGGACTTGTTAGGGTCTTTGTCAGCACTGATGAGGCAAATCATGGTGATAGTAGCCCTCTCAAGGCTGCCCACACTGTACTGTGATGACCACACAGGAACACAAACAAGAATATTGTATAGATCTGGATGATTAACCTACTGTTTGCCTAGTTAGTGATTAAGCAGTGAATGAAAACAAAAGCGATGAAAGTTCCACAAATACGAAGCAGTCTCAATATGTTCATATATTGGGTAGGTGTAGAGTTTATATGCAACAGAAATAAGTGTCCTATTTTTGCAATTATTTATTTTTCCCCATTTGCTTCATAAGCAGAAAATAGGCTTAGAATCCCCTTGATATGAGGATTCCACCTTACCATGTTTCCAGAAATTAAATCCTTCTCTAGGGTGGGTTTAATAAACATGTTCTCTATGTAGATAATGGACAATTAACCCCTCCAGCGTTGTTGCTTCCCCTGTCATCAGAATGTACACCATAAACCAAACAATTGCATTACAGTGTGTCAGTGTAATCCTTCTCGGTTTGAGGAGCAGCAACCTGAGAGAGAGGGAGGAAGAGAGAGCTCGCTTACCTCTGGGCAGTCTTTAACTGAGAAACAGTTTATGTAATAATGTAGCATTCCTCCAAAGTCCTAAAGAAGTGAAAATTGTATAATCATCTTTGAATCCTCTTGTTCATGTTTCTCCCTCCTCTGTTTGTCTAATTTCTCACTTCAATCCCCCCCACAAGAGGCAATCATGAGTCCTCCACGCCGATCATCAAGTTCCCATGGCGACAGGTAATTTCCTGAAGCATTTCCCAACATGTGACTCTGATGTGCGAGGACCAGTAAAGAAGTCAAAACTGTAGAAATGAACACAACGTGTTGTGGGAGGGTTATTTTTTTATGGCTTTCTGTAAATGACCTATCTCACAGGGTCCACTTCAATGGTAGGGAAACGGTTTAATGTTTTGAGAAAAATCCTGATATTGCATCAATATATTCAGTTGTTTCATGAAAAAGTCTATGTATTTATTAATCAGTTTTTATAACTGTATGCTATTCTTGAGAAACGGCCAACAGAAGCACATTTTTCCACAGCGTGATTTATTTTAATCTGTATTTTTCAGTTTTGTTTCAGATTGTTTACTAGCCTGAAAAACGCTGTAATATTCTGGGAAAGGTATTTATACCTTTTGAACTCTTCCAGATTATGCAATGTTTAAACAACAAACCTCTTTTGTTTTCACATTTTATGTGACAGTTCAACACAAAGTACTGTATAATCTGGAAGATTCAGGAAATTGTTACATTTATATTTATCTCCTTTACTCTAAAATCCAGGTAAAATATCTGTTTTAATAATTAAAAAAAACCGTCCTGTGTGTACCGTGTTTTCCGCACGATAAAAACCTTCAATTTTCTAAAAGCCGACAGTGCGCCGCCTTATAATGCGGTGCGCTTTATCTATGGTCCAATATTGAGCCGCAACAGGTCTCGCAACTAGGGTAAGCAGCTGTCGACTTTATTTTCCCCCGTAGAAGAAGAAGGGCGCGGTGCATACTGGGAATTATGACTGCGCGAAGCGGGTCGTTTCATTTCCATTCGTGTGTGTTGTGCGCCTTATAGTGCGGAAAATACGGTAATTTAATCTTAGTCTGATTACAGCCGATTTGCAAAAGCCTCAGATGTTTATTAGAGAACATAAGTGAACAAACCATGAAGACCAAACTAAACAGTTGGGTTGTAAAGTTATATCTAACAGTGCACTGTTCAAGTCATCATTTAGATATGAAAGAGGACAGTAAGTTTTCTTTTACGCAAGCCATTTAGAAGAGACAGCAATTTGCTTGAAGTGAAACAACCACTGCTTATCTCCTTCAGCACACTTTGGCCGTTGTTAAACAGCATCATGGTCACTGCTGACAGGAAGATGGATGGAGTTAAATACAAAGAACAAAATCTGTCAGACTGCAAAATGTACGAGACCAGAGTGGAGGTTCATCTTCAACAGCGTAACAATCCTAAATATGCAGGTTTAAATAATATATGTGGCCCAGTTGAAGGTCAGACTTAAATTCAACTGCAAAATGTCTAAATACTCTCCATCTGCTGTGACTCAGTCTGAAATATTTTGTAAAGACTCAGCAGAAACTTCAGTCTTCAGATGTGCAAAGCAGGTACAAACACTGTACCTATGAAAAGACTTGGACTGGTGATTAAAGTGAAAATGATTTCTACAAAATATTGACTTAGGGAGGCTGAATACAGATTCATGCAACACTTTCCAGACTTTTATGAATTGTATATTTGAAAACCATGTGTCATTTTCAAAACTATGCACTACTTGTGCCAATCTGTCATATAAGATTCTAGTAAAATGCATTGAAGTGTATTTGCCTAAAGGTTAAAGGATTGATAATACTTTCACAAGGAGCCTTAAATCCAGAATTTTCTCATGAAGAGTCTAATCATCGTAATATATACAACTTAGCATCTTACTAACACATGAGTTTTTAGAGTAAAATCATGCTCAAATGTTACAGTTGCTCTACAAAAGCTTACATGTTGATGGAACAGGTGCTGCTCTGCTTCTTGTTGTGCAGGTCCTCCTCTGAGACCTTGCAGAAAAACAATAGCAGCAACTCCGGTGTTATTCTGGATATCTCGTCTCTTAAGATGGCAGATGTGGATACAGAGGTGCCTCCTCTTCCACCTCGCTACCGCTTCAGGGACCTGCTGCTGGGGGACCAGACGTTTCAGAATGATGACAGGTAGCAGGAAAACCTTGTATTTACTGTGCTATAACATCTGATTGCTTGTCATGAGGTATTTCTAGACTGGGTTCTGTGCACGCGTGTATTCTACTCTCCTAGGGCGAATATATTAAGTGAGATCTACAACTCTAGCTGTTCTTTCTTTTTTCTTTATGGCTTTGCTACATTTTCCATGATTAGTTTTTCTTATGAGCCCTTAGAGACAGCAGCAGGACCTTATCTTTTGGTTTTATGTGTAGTTAAAATAAAACACAGAGCTGTAAGAGGTTTCTTTGGGGAAAAAAGGGTCTTACTATTCTTCAAACCTTGACTGCTTTACACTTAATATTTGTAAAATGGCAGCAGAGAAATTTGGCTGATTTAATAAACCTTCTCTAATTACTTTTCACATTTTGAAACCTTTTTTGTGCTTTAAAGACGGAGAATTAACCACAATGAATTCTGGATTAAAGTAATTTGTCCCTGAAACAACAAAGCCACCATAAACTGAATAGACTGAGCTGAAAAAAGGTGGAAAAACCAGACTGTGGCTAGTTTTTTTTTCTTTTTAATATGAATTCTTTTAGAGCAGAAAAACATTTTGCTTGTAAGCTATTATGTGCCACAGTTGCTAGTGCTGGGGACTCTGGGAGTCTTCTAACACTGGGAGGACTTTTTGTCAGTGCTGCGGTTGGGGAGGCAGAGCAACAGATGCTGTTTATGACCCATGAGAGGAAGAATTAGCCTGAACCGCCGCTGAGTACTGTAGGACCTCTCCATGGTGCTGAAATGAAGTCATTTCACAGAAGTATCAGCAGCCGCCGTTTCTCTGGCTTTAGTGCGAGAAAACAGAAGACTGCAGTGTTACTGTTTTGGTACATCCAATAAACTTGCTGCGCTGCATGTCTTATGCATATTAACTTGTACTTTAATCTATTACCTGCATTTGACGTAATCCTGAAAGAATGTTGCCTCATGGTCCAGTGTGAGCAGGTCTGCATGTTCAACAGAGGAACAATTAAAGATCTCAACTGAACACCTCATTTATAGTTTTTTTTTCAGGTATAGATTTGATACTTTGGTACAATTTGTTTGAGATTTCTTTCTTTTGCATCTATTTTGTGATCTTGTTGAATCATCCATCATTCGTTTATAATACAAAGACGGTTGGTGATGTAATAATTACTATTAAATTAAAACAAACACAAAAATAATTTGGCATAATTAGCATCACAAACTTTAAAAATATAGCTTTGTGTGTATTCTCCTTAACTGAGATTTCCAAAAGACTGCAACCATTTTTTGCGACAAACAAAACTGTACTTTTCAAAATGATAAAGCAGAAGACTTCACTGTAATACATTCAGCTTCCTATATCTGCTAATGTGTTACGTTTTGTTGTGAAAGCTGAACATCAGGTTTGTTTATTCTCAACAGAAGTCATGTGGCAGTAAAGACACTGTGATTTATTTTAGGCTTTCTGAGCTGAATGAAAAATAAATATGATCAGATTTCAGTTTGAGTCAAGATGTTTGTAAGTAAATGTGCAATTCTGTTTACCAGCACTGCTGCTCTCATGCCTGTGTGTGTTCAGTCTCTCTGTGTCTCTGGGGCTTCCTGCTGTAAATTGTTGCCAGTGTGTTTTCTGTCAGTGTGAGGCCTTTGTCTGCACATAGCATCCAGAACAGCAGGGCTTTTGACCACCCCTCCCCCACAAACGGTCTTTCTGCTTTCCCAATAGGTCCAGTGATTTCTCTGTTGGCAGGTATATTCTCTCCAGTGGTGGTGCCAGTTTAATGTTGAAAAATGTATCAATGGCTTGAATGTTGATGGATAGTTTATAGTTTATTTATGTAGTTAATAAAACAGTTTATACATATAAATGTGTAGAAAAAATAAGGCATTTATTTGAACTGACTGTTCTATTTATGCTCTGTACCATGCTGCATATATAATTATTAGAATGTTGTGTGCTCATATGAACGCTTCCTCCTGTTGGTTCCTGGTTTTTACTGATTACTTTAGCTCCAAAGCATAATTAAAGCTTGTTGCTGGGCTACCAACAAACGAAAATGAGAAAATGCTGGCATCCACATAAATCTGTATGTGTGAGTGTATGTATGCTGGATGCAACCACAGACCTATACCATTCAGACATGGCCAACAATTGCATTACAGAGGAGACTTTGCTTCCTCAAATCAAATAAGCTCCGTTTCACATGCGTATATGCAGGAGTGGGCAGTTTCCTAATTCCTGAAGTGGAATTTCAAACCATGACATCGAGCTTGACGGACAACATTTTTTTTAGTCGATTGTTTTAATGCACATTAATTGTGATGCTAATTTTCAGTTTATCTACTGTCTGTTGGATTGCAGTGCATGCAAAGGAGAATCAGCAGTCCAGCGCTCTAATGGCTTTAGTCTTTTTTTCTTGTATTTATTACACTGGGTGTTGAGTAGAAAGCATAATGGCTTCCAGGTTATTGTCAGGGGCAAGTGCTTGCTCACTAAACACATTGTTTTCTCTAATGATGTTGGCAAAACATTCGGGTTACTAATACCAACAGAAAATCTAAATAAAGCAGATCATTTCTTTACATTCCTGTTTTACATCCACTTGTTTTCACCGATTGTGACTATACAGAGCTAACGGATCAAAGCAGTGAAATGTGGAAAAACACTAATGGTCATTGCTTATTGCATCATTTCCAAGCTTCCACTATGGTTTGCTTAAATCCTGGTAGTTTATATCTTACAACAAACACAAGTTAAAAATGACAACATTTATTTTGTGATTTAAAAAATAATGGATGTCAGGAAAAAAGTTGAGGTGCAACAGGGCATCTTATATGTGAAAGTGTAGTTAGTAACAAAATCCATGCTGCCTCCATTGACCATTACTCTGTCGGTCTCTAAACTCGTTAGGACTGCAGCAGCAATGTCGTGTTTAGAGACACAGTCATTAAACTAGTCTATTTATTGGGATAAGAAGTAAAACCATGGCTTCTTTTTCAGTAGAAATAAAGCTGCACATCTTATTGGAAAGACAGACTGTAGAGCTACCAGCTGATAAATGTGTTCTCTACATTTTTTCTATTTCAGGTTAGTCTTTTCCTTTTTGTCACTAACACCAGTCCCATTTTATATGACAAACATCAGTAGGATGCATTTGTGTTGGGATTGCCGCCACAAGAGCCCTGATTTACAATGTATTGCAAATTAGCATCTGGTCACAATTAGAAAATAGCACTGTTAAACTGTTTAGGCTTGTGTGAAAAATCCCAACGTTTTGCTAATCATTTCCACTCAAGCTGAAATGAACTTTCTCATTTCGAAGATAACTAATTTAGTTTGCAAAGGGCAGCAGAAATTAGTGCGGATTGAAAAATGAGTGGATTATCAGACTTGTTATTGAACACCACAGCTTATATAAGCGTTAACCAGGTCAAGAGTGCATGTTTGTTTTTCTTCTGTCTTTGCTTCTCCTGGCTTCATGCTCTTTTTTTTCTTTTCAACTTGTACTTGCACTTTGAAGAAAACCCCTTTCCACCCTATTCTTCAGTCCTGTGATGTCTTTGCAGTAGAATTCAAAATCATATCAAGTTCAACCTTTTGAAAGTAAAATGATCTATCTATGAAATTCCTCTCTGTCCTACAGAGGGTACAGCAGCAGTGCATGTCTCTGACTGCCAGTGGCCAGGTGAGAGCTAATTAGTGCCAGCAGTCAGACTCTGCCAGCTACCTGTCCTCTGGGATCACCTCTAAGAAGAGGTGGAGGTGATTTATATCTGCCCAGAACTATTGTGGTTGCAAGTTGGCCTGTAAAGAGGTCCAGTGTAATTGCATGTTGGGGCAGTGATCCAGATTGTGAGGGCATCATTCACTGGAGGACTGTACCTGTAAACGGTGGGCTTTATTGTATGCAATTGTGGTTTATCTTTACCATCAGTTTAAAACTTTTATCTGGTTCTTTTATTGGTTTTGAGAAGTCATCCAGTTGGTTGGTACTGCTTAATAGTTGAAGGTGTCCTTATAAACCCTCTTTTAACCCCAGCATTGTCTATGGATTTGATTGTGTTGCTTTGCGGTCAACCCTTTTAATCATGTTAGCTCCTGTCCACACGGAGGCCATTTTGGGTGTATCCGCAAAGGTTTTTAGTCGTTTAGGCTGTGAATCCATACAGATCCAGTGTCTTGGGAGACCAGAAATCATCGTTTTTTTAAACCAGGTTTCAGAGTAGATCAATTTCAGAATGCTGGTTATCTTATTTAAAAACAGTGACATATAGCTCTATTTCAGGCCCCTCGCTCTGTAATTCTGTGGTAGTGTTACAGCGCCACCAATTGACCTGGCATACCAACTACCTAATTTTCCATGGCACTGCATCCTGAAATGTGGATGCACATTTTTTTTCTTAATCGGAAGCAAATTTATAGAATGCTCGTCTCAGTTTGTTGAAGGCCTTAGAGTGAACAATTTGTTACACATGCATCTAAGATGAGAGGCTTCTGGATTTGACTGTATGTCAAATCATCTAAAAGAGACAGACATTTTTACTCTTTAGCCATCATTTAAAACTTCTTGAACGTTTATACATTTTGTTAAGTGTAATTTATTTTAATTTTTGTGCTTTACCATTCACAAGATGTTGATGGACAAATGTAGACACTTGATTATTCTGATGTAGAAAGAATAAACAATCTTCAGATGGAATTAAATCAGCTTAATGATCTTCTATTCAACAGAGTGCGCTGTGGAGATTTTCAAAATGCAGTGACCATACCAAATAAATGTATGTAAATAATTAATGTTCTTCATAGTTAACATTTTTTTAGCCAAGGGGAAAATGTAGCAAATATGTCCATTTCTCCTCCAAACAGTATTTCAGTGTGTGTGGCAGACCTTGATCACACTCCCTCCAGCTGTAGTTTCTTAGAATACTCTCCCTCTGAAGGACAAAAAAAAATGGTTACGAAAGGAAAACAATTCTTCTTTTAGTCTTAGTTCGATATTCTGTGCCCATCGGATGTGTGTACTGACTACGATCATCCTTCCCTGGGCGGATAGCAATAGTGTGAGCCACTGCAAGGACTTTCTTCAAGGATTTCATCTTCCTATCAACTCTGACCAGCTCGCCTAATGTTACCTTTTTACTGTGAAAAAAAAGCACAATCCAGTAAAGGATTGTAGTGTTAGGGCTGTGGTTCCCAAAGTCGGTCCTCGAGGCCTGGCATCCTGCATGTTTTAGTTCTCTCCCTGGTGGTAGTAACAACTTTTTCAGCTTGTCAATGTTCTTCTCAGATCTTCTAATGAGCCATCATTTGATCCAGGTATGTTAAACCAGGGAGAGAACTAAAACATGCAGGACGCAGGCCCTCGAGGACCCACTTTGGGAGCCACTGTGTTGGGGGATGTGTAGTGTTAGATGTATTTTGAAAGCTATATAGCCTCCACTTCCTATTTATGGATTATACTGTGTAATTATACAACATAAAAATCCCTAATAAACTGCTCTGAATTTGGTGGTTGTGAACCAACAAAACGTAAAAAAGTTCAAGGAATTAAAATGTCACTTAATGAACATTATCCTTTAACTGAAACTTGAAATGTCCAACTCTTGAAGTAATAGCAACTTGAGAATCAATCTTTGACCAGAGCATGAATCAAAGCCTCTGATATTATTTCTCAGTAATTCCATTCTCACACACTCTCATAATGTTGGTGAAGAGAAGAAATGCAATCTCCTGTGCTGCCCTCAGGAGAAACTGTTCCTCCTTAAATGACATTTCAGCATGAGGACGAGCTGGAGATTGAATCCCCAACTCTGCGATTAGTGCACAGATGCCTTGAACCACCTGTGCCACAGTAGAGTAGTTACTAATATCAGCTGTATTTAAAAAAGTTAACCACATCCATACAACACATCAAGTGCAATAAAACTTGCATTGAACTGCAAAAGTTTTTGTCAAATCACGTGTGAATCAGCGTCACTGAGAATGAAATTGCCTGAGTGTGCTTTGGCAAAGTTTGTTGACATTTGTCACTTTTACAGTATTATGCCCTTCTGTGCTGCTAGAATCAGTGACTTCTTGTGCTGTTGTCTTTGTTTCTCCAATGTGGAAATGAGAGTGCAGTGTGAATCTGTGTGTGTGTGTGTGGTGCATGAAATATCTTTCCTAGATTGTCAATTTTATAAGGTTGAGTGTCAGAGGGCTATAATGACAACTTAAGTGTGTGGGGGATGAAGACGGACAATCAAGCTGAAGCTATGTGTCTGACAAGCAATTAGTGTGTCAGATCGTGTGTGTGAGAGGGAGTAATGTCTTCCAGGTGTACAGATTCAAAGTGTGGGTACAATAGTGTGCACACTTGTGGATCTGTGACTGAGTGTCTTGAGTTTATTTCTCACACTGTTATTTATGGAAGGGGGAAAATCTTTTTCAGAGTCATAAATAGAAATTTGGCTCCACAGATAGGTGCATCTCAAAATTTGAATACCACTGAAAAGTTTACTTTATTGTATATTGTATATTTAATATTGAAATATTAAACTAATAATTTAATTACACACAGACTAATCTATGCATTTATGCCTGTTGATTTTAATGATTAGAACTTTTAGCTAAGAAAAATGAGAATATCACAAAACAGAAAATAAAAGGCATTTTTTAATACATTTTGCACTGCACAATATAGATGCTCAATCAATGTCTGGGACTATTGCTGCATGAATTATTGCAACAATGTGTGTTTTAGTGTTTTATGCAGTATGACATAAAAGACACACAGTTTTTCCTTCCACTCAACTTACCATTATTACACTTTGATAGTCAACTGTCTTCCCTATGATTTTTCTAGATCAGAAATGGTATAGAAAAATGAAAGTAATTCTTTCTTTGTCTAATGGAATGTTATTTTTTGTGATAAACTGAATTTCAGGTGAAGTTCGGGTATTATCTATAAGCTATAATCTTAAGGTAATGATAAACATCTGTCTGATAAATCTAGGTATTAACTTTTTTTAGTTGAATTACAGAAATGTTTTGAGATGCCCTTGTATTTTACATACATGCATATAAATCATCTACATATCTGTCATGTTGGGGGTTTTCTCATTTAATCAAGACAGTGTGTTGGTTGACACAATGTAAACAGAGTGAACACTTTTAATTGGTCGCTTAATCAACCCTTAATAGCATCTTCAGTGTCGAAACATGGAACTTGAAAAGAAGATGAAACACTAATGCTGACAGCAACAGCTACTCTCTGACATTGGTTTGTCTCTGGCATTCCTTTTGTTTTTTGGATGTTTAATATAGAAATCTATCTAAATCGTACAGGAAGCAAAAGATATGATGTGATGTAAACTTATTGGATGTTTTTCAAAGCAGGCCATTTCTAATGACACCGTAAATCAAAATGACATGTTCGATTAAAGGGGTTTCTGGTCGACTCAGCCAGATACTGTTATCCAGAGTCATAAGCACAAATAAAATGTCCTCTGACAATAGTCATGCTCTGATGGCAGCAGCTGTTTTGTTTGCACCGATTCTGTAGCAGAGGGGACTGCTGGGACTCAATGCCTGCATTATCTCCATCTCAGTGTGTTTACGAAGCTGATAAGCCCAGGAACAAAGACAAACACAAAAATGAGGCGCAGTAAACCCACAAACCCGCAGGAACGCAAGGATTATGTCGATTATAGATAAGAGGAAGGAAGGAAACAGAGGACCAGATATAATAGCTGCTGAAAGTTCAAAATATGTTTGGTGAGAACTGAGAACCTGATTTCTTGCAGGTTATCCTTGTGTTTAAAATGAAGTCCAAATAGATAAAACACAGAAGGTATTTTGTTATTTTTTTTAATTCTAGATCATCCTTTTGCTAATTTGTTTATAACCCATCAGAGCTACTCATATTGGAATCGAATTTAGTAATGTCATCAGAAAGATTTTCTGTTTTTTAAAGTGGCTGTGGTTTCTGGTTACTTTTCTGTGGAGCGACTAGAGCTGCAGTTCAGACCATAGGTGGTATTAGTCATCGCCATCAGCATAGAGTGGGTGGACACTTAAAGTCCTCCAGACTCGTTCTCATCAGCCGCCTAATGGCTGTGTCTTAAGCATGTTGTTAGTGCAAGGGTTATTATTGTTACTGCAGTGGAACAGAAAACCCAAATATGTCTGCATAATGTTTTTTAGATTAGTGTAAGGGTGTATTGAGTCGGTTGTTGGGAACATAAATAATGTAGCCGTGGCCGAAGGAAATTTGTTACAGACATACTCAAGTTGTGAAAATATAAATTTTAGCACTTTCTGTTCTGATTTATGTCTCCCAAGGGGATTTTAGTCATCTACATGAGGGACTGTGTGAACATTTCAGTGGCTCAGGACACTTCCCAGGAGAATAACACACATGGGAAGGTTAATTAAAAGTGGAATCATCAGGGGACAGGCTCTGAAAAAGGAGAAATATCTGTGTTTATGCACCCCATAGAATTAGCTCATCTTCTGGACCATTACAACACTTTGGCTGATGCATTTAACATTTAACTCCTCTGTTTTGTCTCGCCAGTGAAATTAAGACCAGTGGAGGTGATTTTGTCAGGATTTAAATGGCGGTAATGATGGAGGCAGATCATTGGAGAGGATTTTAGTGCTTTGGCTTTTTGTACAGCTTTCACCCATGGACACGCTCGCTCTAAGAAATGGCTTTGTTAATCCAAAATATTTTCCTCTTGCATATAATAATATAGAATTAAAGTCAGTTACAACTGTCTTTTCTCTCTAGCTTTTTAAAAGTTGTTTTGAAACAGTCCGTCCTCAGTTGCCTGCTTTTCATTTTTTATTGTCCAAAGCAATTAGGGAAATGTGTTATAATCACTGTCACATTCTGCTTTGCTGATTATGGATTTGCAGCATTAGTTTAGAAAAACGCCCAGTAGCGGCCTTTTGAACTCACGACTCAGCTGCCTGTCAGATGTCGGATGTATCTTTCATCTTCTATATAAAAACACAGACGAAGTTTAATAACTGCAGCATTTTTTCCGCAATCTTTTTAATGCAGTTCTTGTCCTCGCTATTTAAAATTCTGGTCACTTTCAAGCCTGACATTCTTTGTTGGACTCATGCAGGCTTATTTAAGTTGTATCTAATTCAAAACAGGAAACAGGGCTTGAGTCATCACATTGTGCAATTTTAGAAAATTCCTTTTATTTCTTAAATGTATCTAAAGTCTTGAATTAAAAAATACCCACTAGCACAATTCTGTTCCAAAATATGATTCAAAGTAAACACATTAGGAAGGAAATGTCAGATATCTTAGGGATTATATTGCACTCACCTAATATGTGACTCAAGATATTTCCTTTGAATTCACTTTCTATCAACATGAATTCAGATCATCACTGTCTCAAAAACTATAAGCACCATTGCTATAAAACTGCTGCAAACCTCCTGCTTTAAGCTGACAGGATGATGAATTTATTTGGCTAGGAAATATTTGAGTATTTGATTATTGTAGGTGAATTTTTTTTTTTTTTTAATCGAGCTCCTCTGCTTCCTCCCTGTGGTCCTACTGCCATCTGCAGAAATACATTCCTCCCAGTCAAAAAAAACAGTCAAAGCCAGGATGAATTTCTTAGTAGAGTATATCTGTTTATAGATATTTTTAGTGTGCTAAATACTGAGCAAATACAGTGGGAGAAATCTGCAGTCTAATTATTAAGCATTAGTTGTTTCAGCTCAGTGTTGCTTGTCCTGTCCCTGCATGTTAATGTGTGTTAGGCAGATGGGTTAATTAAGAGAAAAACAGAAAAGGAAAGAGATGTCATTTTTAATTGCACTAAAATGCAGCCAAGTAAGCAGCTTGATAACTTCAGAAACTAGCAGTGAAACTCTGAGGGAAGTGTTTCATGAAGCTACAATTAGAAGTAGATCCAGGCATATTCATAGTTAGGTAGACATGGCGCTGTAGAATAGATAATTGTCTCAGATGTGATTTATCTTTAATTTGGTTCAAGTCAACTTTATTTACATAATATTTTCCAAACACAACTGTAACCCAAGTGAAATTTGAGAAAATACTTGGTGTAGAACACAATTCAGAAAAAATAATAAAAAATTCATAGTATAATGCAAAATAAGCAATGGAAATAGGCATGAGTTGGGACTTTTTTAATTATTTCATAATATGATGAAATAGTATTAACTGGGATTTGATTGACTTTGACTTTTTCATATATATATAAATTTTTTTCTTGAAATTTACTGTTTAAACCTCATACCTTTTGTGTTACAGCATAAGAAAAAATAGTGCAAAGTTATATAAAAAGTAGCATATCTTGACCTTCTGTGTGGTAATGGCCTTAGATTTGGAAAACAGAGGAAAAAAATGCCACCTCTTTTTTTTTGCCAAAAGATGATTTAAGAAAAAAATCTAATTAAAAAAAACAAACAAGTTAGGCTATTATTTTTGTGAAGGTGACAATATTGAGATTCAAATAAATCTACAAGAAATGTACACATATATGCACTAAAAAGGTAAAACAGACTGTATAGATATGAGAAAGTGTGGAAATGAGAGCAGAAATGTAAACAGTTTAAGAGTTGTGGTGGTTATAGAGTCTAAACGCTGCTGGCAAAAGGACCTTCAATAACATTTCTTTGTGCACCTAGGATGCACAGAGAAAGCTCTGCTTCATGTAGGAGCATAAAAGGGCATTACAAAGGTTCAACAAAAGGATCTAAAGCACTCAGAGACATTTTGCAAAAAAGACAGATTTTTCTTTTAAATTTGAAGCAGCCACTGTCTGCAGCACACTCATCTAACAAAAGTAAACATTCCCACTGCCTCTCATTTCTTACAGATTACTCAAGGTTGCAGCAAACAAATGGCTAGTTTAGCCTTTTTGCACAAATGAGCCACAGGCCACGAAGCAGGAGGAAAAAAATAACTGCCTGTGTTGCTTGGAAGTGTGTATATGTGTAAGACTGCCAGTGTCATTGGCTAGACTTCTTCCTCCTCTCTGTGCAACACTGTGCTCAGGCAGACAGCTCGCCCACAGCAGCACCAGCTCACCGCCCTAATATGTCTTGACAGAGGAAGCATTACCACAGCTCTCATTACCCTTATGCAGTAAAGCAAGAGCTGAGGCGTGCCCAGTGGCTGTGGAACGCTGATGGGATGATTGGTTTAAGATTAATCATCTTAAACCATCTTAATGAGTAAAATCACTCTCTTTTGAGCCAAAATCAAGATATTTTCCTAATTTATTTATATTGTGTAACTATTTATCTAAAGCAACTATAGTGGATTAAAATCAGTAATTCTCAGTATCTTGTACTTCATAGTATACTTCATAATGTCAGATCTTTGGCAGCTATGAGACATCATCGCTCCCACAAACTTCTGTCTCCATTTTTTGTGTCATTATGTCAGAAGATAGTTATGATCTTGCAGAATTCATGAAGCCACTCCAAGCTTTTCGAAGATTTTTTTTCCCCTCACCTATTGCCAATTTTTAGCTAATATGCCTTGCTACTTTATGTCAATAACTGTCATATCCCTGCATTTAATATCTGAATTTATTTACCTTGGCATAATGTGCATTGATCTGAAGTATGAGCATGAGACGGAGTATTTGATTTATCATGCTGCATTAACCTTCCCTGGTATCCGCCTTCAATTTCTTTTTTATCTCATTCTGCTTCATTAAAGTGTTCATTTTGTAAATTATCGTATAAATTCTTGCTATGCCTGGAAAGGAAGAACAGGTTTGAGGAGCCGGTCCAAACGTTGTGCATCAGTGTAACCTCACAGAAAACAAAACCTGGAGCTATACTGCCATCTGTCATTAGCTGTACAACACATGAAGCAAACAGTTACTGTTTAATTTTTCCCTCGCTCTGTTATGAGATCAGTAACACACCGTCTGCAGTTCTTCCCTCAACCACACAGTGTCTCTGTGCTCAAGTCTGTTTTATGAACTTTCTTTTATTTTCATTGTTTAATACTGGTGTTCTCTCTTGTTTATTTTAAATTGTTTTCTGTAGTGAGCTTAGTCCTTAAAGGTTTGACCCTTGAGAGAAAATCTATACTTAAAAAATTTACTTTTTATTGAATACATTTGAATTAAACCCAGTCTTTAATTTTAGAAAATTTTTTCAGCCTTTTTATATATATATATAACGCCAGAATTGTACAAACCTGTTTGCCAACAGGGCAGCACAGTCATTTACTTTAACTTTTTACAATCCAGAACAGGATGAGAAGGAAGCTTATTGGTTAACCTCATGCTTTCTCTTCTCCTCAGCTCTCAGCTCCTCTTTTAACAGACCTGAAACTTGACAATGCATTAAAATGTTTGTCTTTATTGGAAAGTTTGGAAGTTTGTGACTTGAAATTCCCAGATGCTCTGGACAATATAATAAATTTTATTTTTAAATTACAAAATAAAAGTTGTTAGAGATTGCAATAATTTTCATAACATTGTTTTTCTTAAAACAATTAGATTTTCCAACATAAAATAAAGCCATATTTAGGTTGTTAGCACTGTGTGTTGGATTATATGCTGGACAGTTTAAATGTTATTATAATCAAAATTTGCTAAATAATACCGTTACAGTACAAAAAAATACAAACAAACAATTCAGTGTAATAGCTAACTGGGAAAAATAAGAAGGCAAAATATAATTCCAAGGTTGTAAAACCAGTACCAATGGTAGTAGTTGAGGTATCAACCCATTACAGTACAAATCCATAGCTATTTAAGAGCCAGCAGGATGATGAGCTCAAGCACATTTAACGCTTGCAAAAAAAGAAATGCTGAAGACAGAAGTGCAGTAGAGAATATTTCAAGGAAACCCTGCATAAACTGAAGTGAAAAAGAGAAAAACAAGTTGAGGTTGAAGGTCAGAAAACCAGTGGGAGATGCTAAATTCTGCATGATAAGTTGGCTTTCACTAATAGATGCTGGGGTAGATCTCTATATGCAGTATAATCAATCGGCATTAATACTGTCATAAACCTGTAGTTTTAAGAGACAATCTACTAAACTAAAGTCATTTCAGTCCAGTAAACATAATATGTAAAACCCCAATATTTTTCAAAGATAATAAACAGCTCACAGTTAGAAGTGCATTTGTTTGCATCAGTGGATAAATCTTCCAGACTCCCACATCCAGTTGGGGATTAAATAATCACAGTCCCATCTCCTGCATCGCAACATAATCAGATGGGTAATGTGTTTCCTGGAGGCAAAACTCAAAATATCGTCTCCACTGAACATATTGTGTGCCATGTGCTTCCTAAATGCATTAGTTGTGGAACTTGCAATGCAACATTATTAGGAACAAACATTAAGAGGAAGAAAACATCTTCTAGCAAACTCTAGGTCATTAGTATGGCAAATAAATCAAGATCAGAAATGGGCGATATAAAAAATATATATTTTACAGAGATTTAGGGAACTATCAGTTGTGTTTTTTGTAGATTTATCAAACATTGCTATTATTACTGGTGGTAGTGGTTAGCTAATACCACTCATGTAGATTGTTTGCATTTTCCCATTTATAGGCTTGAATGTTTTATTTATTTTCTGTTAAAACACAAATAATGTCAACTGAGGAGCAAATCAACTTAAGCAGATTCTCTATTGTATGTTTTTTTTTCTTGATTAATAAGATCAGCTCACTGTTGACTTCCAAAACAACAGAACACTTAATTTAACTCAGCTCTATGCTCTTATTAGAGCTGCAGTGAGGAAAATTAGATCAGTTTCTCTTTAGTAAACCAGTTGTTTGTCTCTCACGTGTAGCGATAAACATCACCAGACCCATTTTACCTGAACAAAGGCTCAAAGAATATTTTCTGTGCACCTGTACATTTTATAATCAAATTTCATAACGGTTTAACAATAAACCGCTACATTCAAAAGATTCAGAGAAAGATTGATTTGATAGAATATAAAGGAATAAGTAAATGGATGCATAATGAAACCAGTCTAGCTGTGCATCATAATAGTTCAAGTCATTTGAGAACCGCTGCTTGGAAAAGTTAGTTTACTAAACTTGCTTTTCCGAACTTGAAAATCAAAGATTTGTTCTTCAACTTTAAAGGTGAATGAAGTTTTCCAAAAAGATCTTCTTGTACTGAAGAAGTAGGTATCAGAAACATTCCTCAAACCATGTTGCTTTATTAGCATCAAGCAGCTTCTGCATATTTGTTGCAGGTTGTTTGCTGCGCATCCCACAGATACTCTGGTTGCTATTGATCTGACTCGGAATGCAATGATTTGAACTTTGAGACATGGTTCATTATTGTCCTGGCGATAACAGTGAGCAGATGTTCAGGGAGGGGAAAGATCTAGCCAGGTAGATTCTAGCATCAAAAAATATATTTATTTGGTTAATTTGATTTTAAAAGTTGCCCTTTTACTGTGTATTTAAAAACATTATTGTGCCATAAGTTAAAGTTTAAATTAAATGTGATTAAATTTAAATTATATAGGAGTGGCATATGCTGCATTTGCTTTGCTTGCTCTTTCAGAAATAGAGTCCGAACATTGAAAAGTTTGCTGTTGTATTAATAATCTACAGGCATTGTAATTGTACGATGATGGTGTTTGTGCACCTGGTGATCTATGCAAACCAGCAGGACCATGCCGTGGCGTGTTTACCTTGGCCACCTGCACATTTGTATATGCGGGTTCTCATTACTCCTGACTGAACCGTGGATTTGGATTCATACGGAAGGCTGCATTAGTTTCTTCGCGTTTATTATTTCGCATCTTCTAAAGAACAACTGAATGCGATGCCGTTTTCAGGACACTGAGTAAAGGAATAGCTTCTTGATCGTCTGAGAAGAAAAACGCGATCATTAACTTTGCAATTGGTTATGTAATCCGTTGAAAAGCCGTCGGGTTGGTTGAGCGCTTGACGTTGGATCGTGACGACGTGTGAATGCGAGCTGCACAGGGCGCTCTTATCTCCACCAGGAATGGAGGAAGACTCCACAACACAACCAGGACTCCTGCTAATTTGCACCTCAGTGCATCGGAGGACTCTGTGATGCGGCAGGGAGGGAGACGTCCCCCCTCCGTCCCCGTGCGCCGTCAGTGACACCGGGATGCAGTTTTTCCTCGGCACGGTCGGCGCTTGAACCGAGCCTGTTTTGACACCAGGAGGAGGAATCGCACTGCTGGAAGTGTCGCTTGGTAAGCATGGCAGGCGCTAAACTGACACCCTCGCCATCGGAGATCGACCCAGACGTCAAGACCGACGTGCAGACACCCCCCGAGCCCACCTGGGTCAATCCGTCCAACCCTCTCCGGAGCACGGGCTCTTTTGGGAGCGATGTCGGCCAAAGGTAGCAGCCGCATATCCAAACCGCAGCGGCATGTTTCTGAATGCAGCATCCACGAAATAACTCGATGCTGAGTGCGCATAGCGCCTGAAGTCTTACAACTTATTTCGTAATTATGCATGACTGAAAGTTACGCTGCATTACTACTGACGCTTTCCATGCGTAAATCTGTATTTCCCAAAGGAATCTATTTGAATGTGTCGACGCGTTTCTAATTGATATGCCTCCTTAGGCAACCTTTACGTCAGCTTTAAAGTCCAGATCTTTATTTTTGCAAACACTTGCCAGTCAGTTTCTTCACAGCATCACTGTGATTTAATGGCTGCAGTATAGCGCTTACATAATTCAGTGGATGCTGCATTCCCATCACAATTTTATGAATTGAGATTCTCTTTTTTTGGGTCAGATATATTGCAGATCACTGCTGAATTAAAGTGAAATAGCTTTTTGGTCACATTCTAATGAACTCTACAGTCAGAATAGGTGATGAAATAAAAATGCAAATCACAAGAGATCATATAAGTCTTTATGTTTAACATAGTCTACTAGCATGTTTTATTTCAACATGTGTAGAATCCAGAGAACCAGTTTGCACTCTCCTTTGATTTGGTAAACAAATTGGATGTGGTGCATGTGGGTTGGCTCACTGTATATCAGCCAATGGACTTTTTATCCTTTGTCACACAGAGCGACAGAGATTCATGCTTTAAATTGTCTCTGTGATCGTCAGGTTGCTTAAGCTGAAAACAGATGGATTTTGCAATGTTGGCAGTGTTGAATAAAGCTGCTCTGCACAGTCAAAAATGCTGGTGATGCTTCTCTATTTACACATGCATATCTTGTTTTATCAAATACATCAAAGCAATAGTTTCTGTGAGAATTGTGATGTTATTATTTCTTTGAATAATTCTAGAATAAAAGTAGCTTTTCTAATGTTTACTCATAAACCTTTGACCTAAAAGTTGATTTGTCCTTGACATTTGAGGTGAGCAGAAATGTTTCAGCTGAAGACAGAGCTCTCTCAGAAATTGAATGAAAATGCCATTTCCATGTTACACCTGGGGCAAATGTCACTTGTTTAAACCTTTTATTGTTGATGGCAGGGCTGGATGGATGTCACAGTTTGTTAGGAGAATTGGCACAACTGTCTAATCTTCTGAACATCCAGCTGAACATAAAATGAACACTTGGAGTCAGGGTTTGACACGTAAGCTGGCAAATTTCCAGGTTTCTCTTTCTATTTTTTAAGTGGGAAACAGCTGGATAAAGGACAGTAATGTCAACTTAATGAAAAATTATCAAGAGTGTTGTTATTACGATGTTAATAGAAGTGGTGGTAATGAACTTGGAAAGAAAAGCAGAGAGATATATAACAGATGACATTGCCAGAGGATGAATAATATAAGGAGTTACAAAACCTCAAAAAGGATTTGCAAGGATTACAGGAGTGAAAATGAGAAATGGTGTTGCTGCTGTGATGGAGGTGATTGTAGTGATAAATGATTATCTGTTTCTGATCAAAATTTATTTTCTTAAAACCAGCGATTCCACCAGCAGTCAAGCAGAACAGATTGACTCTTAGTAAACCCAGAAGCTGAGCAATATTGCCCATACATAAATCTGTTTGTATTCTGATCTAATACACACTATCTTTGAATGGCTTGGGCTGTAAAACCTAATGCATCATCTGGCTGGTTGCCCAGGACACCAAATTTCAACCATTGTTCTGAGTTTTCTATTGTTGGCAAGAAGATTCTATATGTATTAGAGAGAAATAATGTTTTTCTCTATTATTGTTTTGCTTTATGTAATTGGAATATTTTAGTAAGAGCTTTTATTTATACGTTTGGCTTCCTTCAGAGTGGTTGGATTTTGTCTGGAGTTTCAGAGAATGATGGAAGTAATGAAATCAATCATATTATAAGCAATAGAAAACTTTTATCTGCATGATTTTCAACATTTTGGAACCCTGTTGTACTAGAACAGAATACTTTTAAAGGTTTGTGAAGAACACATGGAAAAACTTCAGCTAAACAACAGACTGATCTTTTTAAAAGCCATGCATAGTAAGTCATGTCAGACACATGTTTTCATCTTTTACCTTTGGGTATTATTGTTTGTTTTGACGGTCACAGACTGCATATATTCCGGTCCCAAACTAACAGGCCAACATGCAGCCAACAGCTCATAAATAATAAGTTCACAATCACATTATCTGTACCAAAAATCAAATCCACTCTTTTACAACTCATTCCGAGTTGCACTTGTGTGATTTGTATTTGCAGCTCCTATTTGATGCTATGTAACCTCTCTCCCACATATGAGACGATTTGGTTTGTGCTCTCTGTAAACTGTACGAGCGTCACTCTTTTGTGCCTCCAAACACTCAAGTTTGGATATTTTTTATTAAACTCATGTCCCCAACTCAATGCAGGTTGGTAGGATCAACCGTGTAGCCAGAATAGTTTATATTTGTGAGCTGTGCAATGCTTGTGTTACACACAGAGTGAATGGAAGCAGCTGAAAGTCTCACTTTGGAACACAAAACTTTCCTTTTTTGGACTTTTACCTTCCACGTTGCCATTCAAACTCAATAATACTTATACAGTCAAAGCCTGAAACCTAGAAACTAATTTCAAAGTAATACAAAACATGGTTGATGGGAGAAATTTATATATTTACCTTCATACAATCTGAGTACAGATGGAGTCTAACACTTTTTGTTAAATTTGTTTAGGCATTGAGAAAAACTGACTTAGAGGACAGGTAATTATTAAAATGTTAGTAACAGACAATTATCTATTTTCCTGATATTGTGCAGCCCTAACATTGATGTCGATAGTGCGACCCTTGGAATTATTGCCTGTGGTTCACAGTTCAACAATGTTATATATCTGACACATCAAATGGAGCTGATGCAGATGAGCACTTTGTAATTCATTTTTAATTAGATTTTCATGTGTAATAGTGCTATGTCCGAGTTGCTAACATGCTCTATATGCACTTGCTGCTGTTTCTTTGTCTCAGTATTTGCCTTTTGGTACTGATAGTTTTAGGTTTTCATTGGTTTAAAGTTGAAATTGTTGGTAGATTGGATCAATTTTGATCGATTAAACAGCATTTTTAAACCTCAATTTACAACAAAGCTCTACTTTAGTAAGTGAAGTTTAAAGACAACATTTTTGAAGAGACTCATTAACTAATTTTAATTCTTTTGGATCCATAAACTGACTTTAATCTTCTTCTAGTCCCATGATCCCTCCAGTCTTTTTTAAACCTTTTTATTATCCCATTCTATTGAGCTTTCAAGCATTTATCCTTGGGGTACTTTATATTGAGGATGTCTTATAAATGTGCTTATGAGTGAAAAATTAGCTAGACTTTATTCTAAAATGGCAAGGACAAGTCGCCTCTGTTAATGCATCTTCATCTGTTTGCAAAACTGGAAGAAAATGGGTTTTCATGTAAGCCACAGATGTCAGGTAGTTAACAGATAAGAGGAATAAGATACTTCAGCTTGTAGGGATGTAAAACAAATGGGTCAGCTGATTGTATTTCTGTCGTATTTTCTTTGTGCTGTTTTTATTTAGTTTTATCATCACTCTGCCCCCATTTTCTCATTTGTTCACAATTTAAAAAGAATCAGAAATTCTCAGCTTTTCAGTTAATTACTTGTCCGTGTCCTTTCTAAATTCACTGCTGGCTTGTTTCATAAAATACTTTTCAGTGTTACTCATTTTTTAGAGCGAGGACAGGTCGGGTCTTCCTCGTTTATCTTCATGTTTATTTATGGCTCTCAGCTTTCATGCCATAATTAGCCTAATTTGATTTGAACACCCCAAACTCAATGGAGGGATTTAATTGCAGTAAACTGCATGCCATCTGTCATAATTGTTCTATAGACATTCAAGTCAAAGCTTTAAAAATAAAAAATATTTTCAGGCATATACAGTATGTGTCCATTTTTAGCAATATATGGACACTACTATCCATGTCTCTGACACACGTGCGTCACATGCTTTATAGCAGTAAAGTAATTTTAGATTGAATAATTAATTATTAATGGCTCAGTGTTGGATTCTCATGAAATGATAACATGAAGTAAAAACACATTTAAAATAAAAATATTAAAATTGATCTTTTGCTAATATTTAAAACAAAAAACAAACTTACTTATAACAATGTCAATAAAATGTGTTATTTTGACATTTATACATTCAACAAACCAAATAAACTGGCTAAATTTACTAGCTGCATTGAAGTAAATGTGTTTATTGAACTAAATGTTGCACCAGTTTCATTTCTCCTTTGTCGTAGAGAAACATTTGGTCTCAAAGCGACGGTGTTGGCTGATTAATCATCTGGGCTATCATCAGCTGCTGAAGAAAGACTGCAGTTGGCTGCTGAGCAAACAGGCTTCTTGTATCCAGCCAATTGCCATTTTAAAATAGTGTTACCTTAAAAAGACGGATGGGTGGTTGTCTGTCTTATTTATCCTTTTAAGCGTGAAAATGGTGCGGTAGCTTTCTTTTAGAGCACTATATTCTGTGACATGGGGCTCCAACTCCTGTCATAAAAAGTCACCTTCCTGCCCCTTTTTGATACATTCCTGTTGAAAACACTTGAATCAAACGAGTGCTTCATTATCAAGGGAAGTTACTGCTGAGGAAGTGGTGCAGCCATTTGATTCAGGTGTTTGAGCAGGGATGCATTCAAACGTTGCAGGACAATTGACCCTCAAGGACTGGAGATGGAGACCTTCTACCTGCTCCTTTTCGTACAAATAATGTAAAAATTGCACATTGATGGGCATGATAATCTGTTCTATTTTTTTTTTCTTGTGTTTAGTTTTGTCTGTTCTAAATAAATAAATAAAATGGTCAGAGCCTACCATGAAGGGTTTGGCCGAGACAGCAGCACAAAAGCAAATATACACTCAATAATCAAATAGAAAAGCATGCAGTGAAACAGAGCATCACTTTTAAAAAGCATTTACAATCAAATATGCTCTTTAAATACCCAGTATTTTATGAAGATTTAAGATATTCTGCAGCTGATTTGAGGTAGATGTTGTAGCATATTGGAAAAACATTGTCTGCTCTTTATTTCAGACCCTCTGGGAAAGTGACCCAGTAGTTTCTAGGAGTGAAGTGAATAACAGGACAGTAATTTATTCTGATAGACGAGGCGACTAACCCACTCATATAAAAACTGTGGTGATTGAGGGCTTATTGAATGGACTATAAAGACTCAGTCCAACATATGCAGACACTGAGAGGAAGCATGCATCCAATCAAAGTCCCCATAGTTAGATGTATGAATCAGCAAGTCTGTAACCACATAATCACTACTTCCATTGTCAAACGTTTTTACTTGTCTGTGGTTAAACTTCATATTTTCAAATAAATAATTTAAAATGCCTCTGCAGTTCTATCGCGAGCACTCTGGGAAATGTAGTTTTTGGAAAGCTTTCAATAAAGTGAGAACAGCAAATCGATTCTTGCTTGGAACTGATGTGGAGATGCATGTGTGAGGTCCTCCCACTTTCAGTGCTTCAGCCCTTAAGGCGGTTCTCAGGAAAAGCAGTTCAAGGTCCGCTACGAAAATGCTGGCCCTCAGGCACTCAGCTCATAGGTGCCATTTAAAATTTCACAGGAGGTAAGGATCATTTCACCTCTTCCAAATATATGTTTTACTATAATTATCTTAATTTTAGTAAGAATGAAGATTGTTTTGCTACAGCATGTAACACTTTCTTTACACATGTTGGTTTCTTCAGTATATTTCAGTTTTAAGCTCTTATTGTATGTTGTTCTGGGTTGCTACACGCTAACCGACGCTAGCAGAGCTAAAAGGTGCAGCTGTTTCTCTTTACAGCTGAACTAATCTAAGCTCTTAATAGCTTTATTGCACATCAAAGTGCTGACAAATAGCCACAAAAGGTCAGTTGAAGCAGAAAAAAGGCGCTAATGCTCTTGTTGCTATGTAATATCCCAGATATGGGAGAGCAATCACTTTCTGATTGCTTTATTTTTGTCTCATTGGTTGCCAAACGATTAAATCCAGATAGAAGAAGGTTTGAAAGAATCTTTTCCTTTCAAAGTAGGAATTAGTTTAACAATAACAATATATTTTTGAAATATATATTTTTTTACATTATTTACTAGGTTATATAGAGATTTCATTTCTTTTGTTCTGATAAATTATTTTTAGAATTATTATTACAATCTTGAAGGTTCTTTAAATTTTTTTTCTCCATGTTTTATGTTGTCATCAATTATTCAATCATATATTACTTATGTAATTTTAAAACTTTTTCACATACATTATAAGTGATTCCTTTTCTTGACATGAATCTTTAGAAAGTGCTTCCACTGAAAGCTTTTCCACTTCTGAGAAACCTGTCCACACAACATGAATCAGTTGTTCTTTGTGGTGACGAAATAATTGAGTATCTGCGCTTTTGACCTTAGAAGATGCTCCATTTACAGGAGCTTCTTTCAGTCCTGGTTCAACTAAATCCACTGCCAAATATTGATCCTTTATAAATCACCTCCTTTCAAGACTTAATGCTCTTGACCATGATTTACAGCCCAGCAGGGAATAAAAATCTGGTTGCATTAAATATGTACGGCTTTAACAATTCATAAGTGGAGCATATTTCTTCATTTTATCAGTATATTTATTTGCTGGTTTATTTGGGGATTTTTTTGCAAAATTGATGTGTGCAAAGTACAGACTAAATAAACTTTATACCTTTTTCTATTAGCTCTGTCTATTAATTAGTCCTCTACATCAATATGTGTTTGTCTTCCACTTTTTGATCAGTTCCCTCATTGTTACACGTTTCTTTCCTTCTGATCTCCTGTGGTTTGCATTTTCTATCAGCTGTCATTTCTCTTGCTAACATGTAAATGGTAGGCCTTTTCAATCAAATATGTCATTTTTACTGCTTTGTGGGAGCTGATTTCAGTAAAGCCTTGCTGAGGATGGATCGACAGCATTAATGTAAAGAACCGAGCAAATTGAATGTTCAGCTGGCTGAATTTAACTAGAATACTCTTTTTTTCTTAATTTTATCATTTTCTAATATACAGTGGCATCTCAATAGATAAGAATTTCATCAAAAAAGTTTATTTATTGAATTAAAAAGGAGATGTAAATATTACTTATATTTATAACACAAAGACGGACGTGTTTTGATTCTTAACTTATGTAAATTCTGATTATATATTCTCTCTGAAAATTTGCTCCAGAGAGAAGCACAATTTTTATATTGGTTTTTTAAAGACCAATTAGTTAGTCTGCGCTGTTGGTGCCGATGTTTCTCATCTTCCTCCTAACAGAAGCACAAATATTCCCTGCAGGATTCAGGTCAGAACAGTTTGATGGTCAATCAGGCACAGCGACTCCATGATCATTGAATCACATATTGATACTTTTGGCAGTGCGGACAGGAGCCATGTGCTGCTGAAAATTTTAATCAGGATTCTGATTAAGCTTGTTAGTAGGACTATCAATTTTACTGGATGGTATTAATGTCGCAATAATTTGTTAACGCGACAAACAGTAACATTGTAATATATCAATAAAGGCATAATAATAAACACTGGAACTGGAAGATATCTTGAAAATCCAAAATGCAACCTAACAAGCAAAAATTATAAATAAGACAGAAATAGAAAACCACTTACGACCAAAACCGTAAATAATTCTGTCAACAAAATTACCTGTCAAAAAATATTAATGACCTGAATGGAAATTTTTGAGCTCATTTAGATTTTTCGTGTGATTAATTGATTTCTTGCGTATTGTGACAGGCTTATGTGGAATTAAGCATGAAGTGCAGTAAAATGTGCTGATTGTGCCTTCTTATTAAACAGGCTGCGGTCGTCACCGACTGTGCAAATGTCATGTTTGATCTGTTTTCTTCCATTCGACTGACCAGTATTATTGGGATAATTGTGCCCTGTAATCTGACTAACCAAATCTTTAGGGATGATTTATTGTATCTTACCCTCTTTGTGCAGGATGTCAGTAACTTGTCTTCTGGAGAAATATAAGCTGCAACATTACCAAAACATAACAAGTCTGCATTGAGAACATATATTTTTCAGTGGCTCCATGTTGTGTTCTTGTTTTCTGAGAAACTATATTTTTGCAAATTATTGAAAGCCCCAAATAAACAGATATTTATCATTTTAGGCTGAATTTCTTCAATAAACCAAGTTTTTTTTATGATATTCTGACATATTGAGATTCCCCTCTGGCACCAGTTCTTGCTTTATTGTTTGTTGCTGCATAAACTGCTTTAATTTGTGAAGGTTATGAATTTGTTTTGTTGTCCTCACAGCTGTAAGTACATGCAAATAAATTGAAGTGGGACCCTGAGTGGTCTTCTCTCCTGTCTTTTCACACTTTCCTTCCCTCGCCTGCTGCCACAGACTCAACCTAACATGTGCCTGTCTGTGTTCATGTGTGCTGCGTCCAGGTACCAAGAGGAGTACAGTATGGACTCAACCAATGCTCAGTAAGTTTATGGCAGCATCATGCTTGCATGGCATGGATTGTGTCTGCAGTGAGAACTGGACTGCAGTTTACGTTGGGTTTAGAAATTATTCATAAATGTGACAGATTTTGCACTAAAGATGGAAATTTCTCATATCCTGCTACCTTTTCACCTTTTCATGTTGGTAATATTTTGGAGCACATAGAAGAATTTTTATATTATTTAATAGTACAAGGTGAAAAGGTAGCTTGAGTCTGCGTACTCTTTGTGTATTGATTGAATGTGCACGCCAGTCTTATCACATCTGGACTTGAAATCTCGTCCTTGTGAGCCGAGATATAAATAAAACCTTCATCTAGTTTTGCTGGATTGTACTTTTTTTTTTTTTTGCAATCTTTTAGGACTAGAATCTCTAATAATGAAGCTATTAGAAAAAACATTCGCTGCATTTCCATAAAATAAATGAAAGTATTAAATGAATGGGTTAACATTGTGTTTCAGATTTTAGCTTTTTTTTTATTTTCCCACCTCTAACTAAAATGTTCTGCTCAGCTGTTTTATGAAAGTATTTAAATATGAAAGTAAGTCACCAGATTTTGCAGTACTCATGCCCTTGGATGTTTTAACCTTTTTAACACTTTAGCAGATCAATCATGATGAACAGTTTGTCTTTTTAAGAGCACAGCATTGAGCTGTCGGCGCGCTGCCACAGGGTTTGAAACTTTTTGTTTCCTCCAAACTGGAGGAAATTCAGATTTCTACTCATTACAACCCAAAATCAATAAGTTGAGCTTTTTTTCCCTTGTTTTCCAAAAACTTTCAATTTTGACTTGGGTAATTATGCCATCAGAATAACAAGGTTTTTCACTCTCATTATTAGTTTTAGCTTTGATATTAAAGTTAGTTTCGCATCAGAAAAGCTACATCTGATTCCTCATGATTGGTTTGTAAAAGCTTTCAAAATGGTAAAACACCCAACAGGGTGAACACTTTTTAAAGGCACATTTGAACCTTAATCTTTACTTTTATAGTGGATCCTGTTTGTAAGTTGCATCACCAATGTCATAACTGTGCAAGTGGTTCCGCTTGTGCATGATATAAACCGTGTTAACAGGTGAACGGAGGAGTCTTCTCTGAGGAGTACACTGCATTACTGTTGGATTTGTGTGCAACTGCATGATTTGAAAAACACTTTTAGAACTTTTGTCAAAACTGATGCCTGCTTCCTGGGTTAGGAGTCCTCAGGAGGGACAGGTCAACCAATCAGAGACATACCTGGGTTAATGTGACAATTACATCTCATTGTACAGCCAGTCAAAGGATTTTATACTACAACTTCTTTTACCATAAAAGATGCAAGCAGCTCTAAAGGTAATTCACCTGTTGAAGTACTTTCACTTATTACCCAATGGAGGCTTGTGGATATTCCTTAAAATGATCCAATGTTGGGATTTACTTCATTTGTGAATTGATAGTAAATACAGATGATGTGTAAACCCTTTAAATGCTTTCTAATCAGTTTGATTTAAAAGCCAATTAAAGATAAGATGTCTGCTTATAAATGAACTTTTAAAATATTGCTATCTAAACTGATAAAATGTCTAAAAATTATCACAGGTTTGGTGATGTCTCAGACACTTCAAGAGAGGAAGTTTATTGTTGAATTCATATTGTAATTTTTAATCTGAAACAAATGTGTGAGAGAAAAAAGGGTTAGGGACCCAGCCTGGATCTGTCAGATTTCAGCATTAGAAAAAACAAATAAAGAAAATACATTTTAAGTAATCAAATCTGTAAGGTAGATCAATCCTCCCTGACTGGTCAAGCATAGATTTGAAGGTGTGCTCTCTGAAGATGCCTGCTTCCTGGGTTAGGAGTCCTCAGGCGGGTCAGGTCAACCAATCAGAGACATACCTGGGTTAATGTGACAATTACATCTCATTGTACAGCCAGTCAAAGGATTTTATATCTCTGAGACATCTCATTTAAAATGTCTCAGAGACTTTTACCATAAAAGATGCAAGCAGCTCTAAAGGTAATTCACCTGTTGAAGTACTTTCACTGATTACCCAGTGGAGGCTTGTGGATATTCCTTAAAATGATCCAAATAATATATGCCCTTCAGCTTTAATAGATTTTTAAAATAGCACATTAAATGTTCATATTTTTATTTTAAGGACAAATTCAAATACTACCATCAGATTGTGTTGGCCTGAAATTGTTTTTCTGATACAACTCCAGCTCGTGCTTTGTCTTTTTACTGGTTAAATCTCACATCGCCTCAGACAAATTCACACCTCAGTCACACGAATAGAAAGGCTAAAAATAAAAGCATCATCCTCATCTCAGCTCACAATCACGACAAGCGATGGTCTGCAGTTATTTCAGCCTTTTTAGTTTGATGGGATGAGACACCTGTCTGCAGCAGTGGAATGTGCCTCTACTGGATCGTTATGAAACGCTCTGCATTATTATAAGAAGTAAAACATCAGCACATTATGAGAAAAGTTTTAACATCAGCACACCTCCTGCTGAGTTTCATTTGTTTTTTTGTGCTTCTGGGAGTGTTGTTATCATTGTTAGTGCTGAAAATTACATTGAGATTGGTGAGGATAATAAGCTATACATCAGGTCAACTTTCAGTGCTTTACCATTTGCTTCATTATGATCAGCCTCTTTTGTTTTAGTTATCTTAATTGAAATGTAGCCATGGAGAGCCTATTACGTTTGGCATAATGTAAAAGATACGCACTAGAAAAGCTGTCCTTTATTTCACAGCTGGAATCGTTTAATTCAAGGCAACACATCTCAGCTTGCAGGTTCAAGAAACAATGATTAACTGCATTTTGAAACACATTCAGGTGCTGGTAATTGTTTTCCTGATGCAGTAGTTTATCATTTGTTACAAAACCTTGAAGTATTCCCTGTAGTAGCAGACAAGGTTTTGAAGTTGTAACACATTTTTTGTTCTTTTTTAATAATCTAAAGAGGTGAGTCTTTTACTTTCTTCTTTTAATTGCCAAAAGGGTTGGAAAGCGGTGTTTAAATTGTCTCAACATTTCCCTTTGAGGTATCTGATTGTAAACTTTCCTTCACACTCTATTAACCATAAATTATGCGTGACCTCCAGGACCAGTCAAATCTTGCAGGATGTGGCTAATCGGTTTCCCTTTAGTGAAATAAATTTAACCTGGAACAAAATGTGGTACTTCTCATTGGTGCAGTTTGAAAAAATCATGCACAAAAAATGTGAAGACAGAAGTTATGGTGAGGCTGGAAAATTTCCTGATTGTCTTTGTAATCCCTCCGAATTGCTGAATGTGATACCGGACTTTCTCTTGGACAGCGTTTGCATTAGAACTGCACCTTGAAAACACTCAGAACTTACCTACGCTGCAGATGGGCAACTAACCTATATGCACGATTTGGAGGTGTGCGAACTTCTCCCCATCTGGCAGCACTGCTCCATTGGGAGTCGAGTGAATATCAATCTCAATTTACAAAAAGCTTGATTAAGGCGCTAGCAGTGTTTCTTGGTACAGAGATTGTGAGTTGTTTGCAGTTGCTTGCTGAGATCCTTTTGGTTGCAACTGGAGCAGCTGCTGGATGCAGTGAGCACTGCAGCTGTGCTGCAAATTGCGTTAAATGAACTTATTTGGAGTGCTGCCTGCCTGCCGTGAGCATGATTGGGTTTTAGCTTTGGCATGACATCAGCTTCAAATTGTCTTATGACCAAACCATGCAGGTGCAGCTGGACCGGTGCTGCTAACATTCTCCACCAGGCAGCATCCTGGAACTGGATGTGCTGCCACCTGGAAATGAACCATCAGCCACCAATCCCATTCCTCACCACATACGTTTTCTTACTTTTCTAAAGCACTCTAGGAACTCTTATGCTCAGTCTCATTCAATGGAAAATGCATTCTTGATGCACTCCAGAGGATCTTTGCAAGGCTCTGCCAAGACTACCCACAATCTGGCTGATTTGCAATGCCATGGTGCCCTATGTCCAATGAGAAGGGGGCACAAGGCAAACGTTCAATGGGTAGGTTGTCATTTCTTATATGAATGTTATGAATGTTAAGCGCGACTTAGGAGTAATGCTCTAATGACTTTCACAAAAACATTTTTTTGTCTCAAGCTGTAAGAAAATAGCACACATTGTTTTGAGGGCTAGCAAAAAATGTTCAATGCGACTCGTTCAACATCAACCATCCTTTGTCCAGAAATAAATAAGATTTCTTGTTCTAATCGCTAGTTCTTGGCTCCACTAAATGCATACTTAATACAGTAGTTTGGGTTTGTTTTATATATTTTGTTAAATCAACCAGAAAATCAGCTGTTAAAAACAGCAGGAGCCATGCTCTTTTAATAAATTTCTTCATGATATTTCATACATTTTGGCCTTGTCAGTCTTTGCGCTCCCTATAGCACCTTTAAAACGGATATATTTTGTTTTCACTGACTCATGAGGATCACAGACTCAGTATTCCGAGGTCCTTTCAGGCCAGTTTTGTCTTGAAGCCTTTTCAATTATTTTTACACAAAAAGGACTATTGGGCTTTACACTTCAGCTCATTATAAAGAGTTTTAGCTTCTCCTCAAGCAACAATGTGTCTGCTTAGTATTCAAGCATTATATTTTTGGATCCCTGAAGCTTTTAGGTCAGATACCTCTCAAAGTGATGATGCATGGGGAAATCTTCTATTTTCAGCCATTTGTCTTGTGAGTGACAAATTGTCTCAGGTTTGCATCGAAGCAAACCTGAGACAAATATTGTTAAATAAATTATATTCAGGTCGTGTTTTCACACGCTTGAAAATTGTGACCTACTAAGAAAATTGTATTTTTGTGTCTGTTTGCAGTTTCAGACACCAAAGTTATCACAAACTATAATCCCGTTAGTTATTTCTATCAAACATCTAAATGTTTTAAATTTTAGTTATTACTGTAAATTGTTTACCTTCATATAATGCTTTTAAGAGCATTATATGCTTATATGCTTTAAAAGCACACAGTTTAAAAGCATTAAACTGTGTGGGTTTAATGCTTCTAAACCCACACAGTTTCTCATGTGTGGGTTTTTTACATAGTCACTATCTAAAAGACTCCAAATTGATGATAAACATTTGGTACATGAAGGCATGGCTCAGCGATTGAAGGAGTTGTCTGTCGGTTCGATTCCCATTTCCCATCAGACGTTGACGTTCCGTTGGGCAAGGCATTTAACCACAATCTGCTGGTGTGTAAACGTGAGTTTGAATGGATGAATGTGTTTGTAGTGAAAAGCGCTCTGAGTTAATTTACATGAAGCTCTTTTGAAGTCGAACATTGTACGTTTTGACTGACCTGTCGACATGCAACAGGACTCGAGTTAAACTGAGACGCTTCTAGTTTATGGGAAAGTTGCTTTAACTTGCTACTCAATTTATACTTGTGCAGAAAAATCTCAGCAGCCAGTGTTTCTGGTATTTTAGCTGTTTAAGTGAGGTAAACTGGGGGTTAATGTTTGTGAATGTGTAAAGAAAATGCTTTCAGCAGAGGCAGTAGAATCTCCACTGTAATCCATGCCTCTGCTTTTACTCAAGAAACTGTTCATTATTATATAACCTTTAGCACATAGCTAATGCTGCTGCTCTCTTGAATTTGAAATATTCTGTGTTGCACAGAGCACCTGGCAACTATCAGTGTTTTCTTTTCCTGCACCACACTGAATTAGGCTCAGACTAACAGGTTGCTGCAGGCAAGGCTGCATTAGCTGAAAATCATTCTGTATTTGTGTGTACCTTTACAACCTGTAAGATCTTTCACATTAGAATTGATACATCTCTTTACCATTGTTCTTTATTTCTTTAATCAGTATTTTTAAATGGGCTTTTATTAATATGAACCTTCACATGCGACATTAACTTGCAAAATGGAGGCACAAGGTCTTATAATGCATGTATTAAGACTGTGTGAACATCCTTGCCCATGCTTGGCATTGTTATAATTTAGTGAAGCGGGTGTTTCTTCATCCTGCTGCAGATGCTGTGTGACTTCTTAAATGTGCACCCAGCTCCTGTTTACGTTGGACAGTGTGGCTGGTGTTCCTGCATGGCAAGTGATGGTTTGCAGATTTTAGATTTGCTGCAGAAAAGGCTGTGAGTACTTAAATGGTATCGCTGTGGCTCTGTAGCTGCGACTAGTCGTCTGATATTTGTTGCCTTAGTCAGAAGTGCAGTACTTGTAAAAACAATGAAAGGCACTGTGCTTGGGAGCATGTTTTGTCATTGTCTGTGTTCTAGTGCCTATTTTGTGAACAAATACACCCACGCTGAGGTCTGTCTGTTTGATTTTGACCAGTTTCCTTTTAGTTAGGTCCTGAGAATCGAAACAGGGTTTGAAAATAATCACAAGTCTGATGTGGATAAAGAAAGTTTGTCTTTTTCTTTTTTTTTTTTTCGCAGAAATTGTGAACCAAAGTTGATGAAGTAAATTTTTTGCTAAGTTGTAAATCAGGACTCTTTAACTTAAACTAAGATAAACATTAATAATTTTGTACGGATTTTGCAGTCGTTCCATATGTTGCGGTAAAAATCAGTGAGTATCTCAGATTTACCAGTTTTACTGAACAATGGTCCCTTTAAGCAAATTCAAATCAAAGGTCTTTCCAGTTGCCCAATTTGACTTAAAGTGTGACTTTAAATGTGCTACTTTTAACAAGGAACTAACAACTAAGGCATCATTGAAGATTCATTGCTATGTGGTTCATTCAATGCACATAAAAGTACTTTCAAAGTTTTCATGAACACACTGAATAATTATACAACACAGTTAAAGGCAATTGTCATAAAGTAATCAAATGAAGTGTGGCCAAGTGTTTCATCTATTGAGAAGGAAATGTCTCACATCATGACCTGCATGTAGAGATAAACTAACATTTTCTTCTAAACAGGGAAAAACTCTCCAGCTCAGCCAGGCACAGTATGAGCCACCATCTACTGCCCCCAACTTGAGGTTGAACGTACAGAGCAGGAGCGAAAAAAAAACCAGTAGAATTATGCTAGGGAATATTTCTTTATTTGGGAAAAAAATATTTCCAGAGTTGATGTTGTTAAACCCAGTCTGTGTGAACCTGCAAATATATAAAAAACATTTTGAAAAGCTTGTCAGTAACTCACTTCAAACTGTATGATGCAAGATCGAATACATGCTGGTGGCCTGTATAATTTCTTGCTGCTGCATCAGAATTGTGTCACAAGCAATTGACAGATATTAGATGGAAATGAAGAAGGCAAGAAGACAAAGCCTGTGTCAGAATAAGATTCTGATGGTGCTTGATATTTATTGTTTTTGGTTGTTAAAATGCTAAATCGAGTGTCAGTGATGGCAAAACTCAGGTCAAAAATATTCACTCCATTTCTTTCACAGTAAACATTTTCAGTCAATCAAGTTTATCTTTTTATTAATACAGATAATCAAGTTTATCTGTATTAATAATACAGATAACACATTTTAGCAACAGGGCAGTTCAAAGTGCTTCAGAACATGAATACATAAAATTAAATATTCATAAGTCACCAACTGAGAAACCAAACATTACATTTTGTAGAGTTCCCTCATCAAAGTCATCAATATACATCAAATGTGTTGGTCAGTTTTCCATTTATTATGGTTCAAAAGTAACTCTGGGTTTTTAGTTTTGATTTAAAGGAACTCAGTGTTTCAGCTGTTTTGCAGTTTTCTGTCAGTTTTTATTTTCTTTTAAACTGAAGTTTGCATCGTGTGAATCTGGCTTTTGTTTGATTGTAGCTTTCAGCTTGACTCCTTTAGTAAAATTTCTTCTGATCTGGAATCAATCTGCTATCTGCTGCAGCTCAGGTAGCATCTACTGCAGGAACCCACTTAAAAAAGAACAGTTCTAACTTTGCACTCTCAGAATAATAGGGAAAAATGAAAAGCTAGTGATGCTTCTCTGAATCCTTTTAGTGTGAATTGCAGGTGTTTACTATTTTGTCTACACAGGAGTAATCCAAGTAACACTCAGAACTAGCTTGTATTGATGTCATGCTTCTGTAGGCTTGCTGGGTAAACACTAACCCTCGCCTGCCTTCATTAATTCATTTCCTGCCTCTCAGTTGACAGAAATATTAATATAAGAATCTTGCTTGGCATAATGCATCATATAAATGTGTTTGCATTTTTAGAATTCCTAATAATTGGAGTTATTAGAAGGGGTTTCTTGGCAAAAATAGTTGTTTCTTGCATTTATCTTTTGATTTTCTAATCGTGAGAGCATAACATAGACCCGGGCATTTCCTGCGGTCGTTTGTCTCTATGGCAATGAATCTGGAAGAAGGGGGAGGGAAAAAGCTTGCATCATATCTAATTATTTCTTGTATCCTCTATTCACACACACACACACATCCACGCACATGGGCTCCTCCCATAATAATTAGCCAGTTGCTTGATCCTCAACTCGCTGTCTTTTTTTCTGCCCTGTATTCACAATGAAGACGGCTCCAAGAAGCCGCTTTGTGGCCATTATTACTTCCCCTCTGTACTCATTAGTGACAACAAGCTCCCTGCCTTAAAGAAACGAACAATAGGGCTGCTTCATTACCTGCAATCATCTAACCTTCCCACGGTTCTCTGGCTACGTCACCAGGCCTCCTCAAGTGATTGTTTGGTCAATATCCCCCACACGAGTCTTTTAAAATAAAATATGTGGAGTTGAATCTCTTTCATTCCTTGATGTGCAGCTGTTTTTACAAAGAGAGGATTTTTAATTATTAATTAAAACTTTTCTGTTTGAGCTCAATATGAGCGAGGCTGTTCTCATTTATTTATGTCCTGAAATTAGCCTGGATTACAAAGAGAGTGAAAGTGCCAGTACATTTTATGCGATACAATTGGATTGTATAAGCACACATTAATTATTTAGGGCAAATTGGTGTAACTAAACTTTGTTTGTAGATTTATGCCTGAGCTTCACAGGCTGGACTAATGTTTCAGTGAATCTAAAACCATTAACTGATTTTAAGCTCAATATGCATCATGTCTTTAGATTAAACAGGTACATCAAGGTAAGTACACTGTTATTGGAGTGTTGTGTGGAAAAATGGATCAATAATAATACTTTAGCCTCCATTAGAAAGAGGGAGTTACGTAATATACTCACATTATGGATGTCTAAACTGAGATGTTACACAGGCTTACACTGGGACTTGTTGGATTGTTTTAAGCATGGCACATGATTATATTTTAATTGCATCATAAAGGTTACGAATATTTTTTCTTGCTATCACAAAAACTTTCTGAAAAAATAGGTAAAGCAAGCTCCTTGTGTGAAATAATGTGTTATTTCTGCTGAAAATAAGATTGCAAGGTATGTTAGTAATATTGGATTTAGTTATGTGAACCTGCAAATATGTTGAAAACATATTTTAATGTTTGCGCATTTCTGAAAGTTTGAACATTTGAAATAATTTGTTTTACGTTTAAATATTGGCATTGTGCCAGTTCCGTAGTCAGAATAGTTGACGACGTAATTGGTACAAATGTCATAAACAGTCCTATTAGAGATTAAGTAACGCCCCGAATCCATTAATCATAACTGACAGATTATTATGTTAACAATAGTCGCCCCACTTTTGCCAACTTAAAGGCTGTTTAGTGATTCTCAGAGAAAGAAGAAAAATGCATCAGTCAAAATCTGAATCAACACATCAGGCTTTTTAAAGATTGGCGATTGGCCGGAAAACTGAAATCGGTGCATCCATACCTGTCAAAAACAAAACCACAGCCTTATCTTACCTGCTGAGGTAGACTGCAAGTCACGAGTCTAGTAGCATCTGTGAATAAGCCATGTTTTATTCAGTAGATGAATACAAGCAGTGAGATGTCCAAATAACAGTGAGATATCGGGCAGCTGCATTTTCCTTTACTACAGATGTGACATCATTAACCTTTTGTGATTTTCTCTGTAACCATTTTCAATTTCTAACAAAGCTTGTGCACCAACTGTTCAGCAAGCACCACAATTGTACAGCACACTAAAACAAATGCATTGTATGGGGGTGGAGGTACAGCTTGCATATCTATGAGTTTGTCACTGTTTTTTTCTAAATCCTTGCGCACAACATATAGTAAATAAAAACCTTGTTTTTCAAGATGCATCATCGCTTCTGGGGTGGATTGCTGTGCATGTTTTAACTAAGGTGTGATTGTTCCTCTTCCCACAGGGTGCAGGTTGAGTTTTATGTGAATGAAAACACCTTCAAGGAGAGGCTGAAGCTTTTCTTCATCAAAAACCAAAGGTCAAGTAAGTAGCAAACCGGAAGCATCAGCCACTCTCCTCTCATCGTGTAATGAAAATGGTTTGATCATTGCTGCATGATGATAATGAACAAATAACAGCATCAGAAGGAAACTGAAGTCAGCGATGCTAATCAGGTTACAGTGAGGTTTGTTAGAGAGACTCCCTGTTTGACGCCCCCTGTTATACGACGTGTGTCTGGGAGGTGGTTGAGCGACTCCTAGAGACTCCCTGTTATACTCTTCCATCATTTTTTTTTTTCATTCATCCATCTTGCGCCCCCTGCAAATGGCACGGCGCGCCCCACAGTTTGGAAACCTCTGAGTTAGGTTATTAGTATTAAATTTGCTACCTTGTTTATTTGTTGTCTTGACTTTGCTTTTTGTGGCCTGATACACAGATTCTGGACTATTTACTGAGTGGAATCTGAGCTGCAGTGTTGCTCTCATTAGAGCACTGACTCGGTATCTGCTAAAGCAACCACACATCAACACTTTGCTGTCTTGTCTCTACAACTTATTCATTTGCATCTAGTTTTGAAAATGTGCACAGCAAAAAGCTTCCAGCAGGACAACCCATTAGCATATCTTCTTCTCTGCTGGCGTTTTCCAAACTTGCTGTTGTCTGTAGGCCACCAAAGTTTAAAACAATAACACAACAGAGTCCAAGAACAGATCCCCTCCAGGCTGATTACCTTTTGTTTGGTTTTAAACTGTCCAGACATTGTTGCAGACTTCATCCATCAGGACAAATTTAGCAGCTGTTGCCGAGGTTGATTTAAATGTTCCTTGCATCTAGCACCACCCCATGGATAACATGCTCATCTGCACCAGCTTCATGCAGACCAGGCTATGCTGGTTTTCTATTTATTTTTGGAGGACTGTATGTGGCTCATTCAAACAGATAATACTGACTCCATAAAAGGCATTGTGCATTTAGATAGTATCTGGGCAATTTGAAACATATGTCTTACCTTATATGCCTGCATTGTGTCTTTTAGCAAGACTATGTTTGTGTTTTTGTAGGAGGATTTTAATCTGTCATGAAAAATAAGTTGAGTGTGCCAGGATGCTATTTGGTTTTTCAGAGTTATAGGCAAATAAATAAATCGAAATTTCCCCAAAGCAAATTGGGTTTTTTTTTAATTTTTTGCCATATTGTATTTTTTGCAAAAACAGTCCCAGCCATATTTGTAGGAATACATTGTAAGTGGAATACTTTTTTTTTTTTTTAATGAGACAGGATTTTTCCTCTCACATTTGACCAAATTTAAAGCATCTTCTTTGCACAATCTTTCTGGATCACCAGGAATCTTCTTTCCTTTCTAACACTTCCTCTAAGAACAGCAGAGACTACCGTAATGTCTGCGGAAGGTAAATGTAAGCCAGTGAATCAATCAGAACAAGATGTTTGTTTTTGCTGCCCACAGGCCTAAGAATCCGTTTGTTCAACTTTGCATTGAAGATTCTCACCTGCGCTCTCTACATCCTGAGAGTCAGCTTGGATAATCCCACAGAAAACAGCAGCATCAATGGGTGAGCTTCAACTCCTGCTGCACATTTTCATTTTACTCAGTTTAAGAAAGCAATACAGACTTCAATAATGCATTTTCATTTCTTCATATGAGGTTGTTACATATTTATGATAAATCATTTGTAAACTAAAACAGTAGTTCTGTTATTTGACTTGGAGACATGATGACATTTTGTTCTGTGGGGTTAATTTAAGTTGAACACAAAGGCACAGTTCAAACCTGGTACTGACAGGCATGCTGGCTAATTCAGTTACAGATAAACAAATATAAGCGTGAATGCTTCCTCCTGGCAGACAGCACAGGGTTTTTCCATGATAATGATTTCATAAAGAATCGGTTTCTGGTGGAGAAAAAAAGTTTAGCATAAAATAAGTTCATCTCAGTGGAAGATTACCATCGAGAAGCTGATTACTTTCAGTAATTTAATTCAGTAAGGGTTATATAGATTCATTAAACAGAGTGAAAAATACAATTTAGTAAATTAATTACATTGAAAATTATTTTCCAAAATATCTGGCAGCCCACAGTGGAATGAAGTATTAATTATCTAATGCAAGAAGCTCAGCATTTTCTGTTGTGCCAGAATTACCTCCCAGCTCTTTTTAGCTCTTATTTTTGGGTGCAATCTTATAAATATTATGTAAATCTACATAATTATGAGTGAATTTTCTCCTCAATGTGTCTGTTCCTGACTTTATTTGTTACCTACTTTGATACAGTTTTTGTCTCTTTTATGTGTTTTTGCAGTACAACATGCAGAAACAGCAGTTACCTGAATTCTACTGAGGGAGCTGAAATCAAATGGTTTGTTTAATATGAAATGTAATTTATTGAGCGTCATGTGTTCAATTGTTTCTCAGTTGTGAAAAACCTTGAGAGAAATTTGTATGCTGTTTTTGCAGGAACCTAATTTTCTGGGTGAACAGACGCGAGCCTGTGTGGGCAATACAGGTGAGGCAATTCTGTAAAAGTGGGGCATAAATCAAATTGCTCTCCATGAGCTGAACGTGTAATTCAACCCTAAAACCTGACTGTCATTTATTAGACAAACCATAGCACATCGTATTTCCTCAGTGAAAGCTAAGAAACCGGAGGAGATGAGTCAGCAGACGCCAGGTCATTCATCTCCTTCTCTCTCTGTGCTGCAGGTGACAGTGGCCTTAATCAGTTTCTTGGAGACTATGCTTATCACATATCTCAGCTACAAGGTAAGGGACCGCTTTCCTGCACAGGTTTTTCTCATTCCTATTTTCTGTTATGCTTTTTGACCAGAGCTCAGGGGATTTTTTTTGTTGTGTTTTGTGAACTGAAAGCTTCAAATGTTCAATTCATTATATGAGGTAAAAACAGCTTTGATGCAGTTTAATTTTGAAAAGGCTTCAGATTTGAGACATAACAACCCTAAACGTTTAGCCAGAGAAGCAGTAAATCTTTTGTAAATCACAGCGTATGTAGTATGTGTAAGAATTCAAAAACCAGACTTCAAAAATGATGCTTTCTGTTAGTGATGGAAAGCATCGGCTCTCAAATGGCTCTAATTTATGGTAATCTGCAGCTCCATATATTCATCTAACTTTGCAAACAAGAATGTTTTGGATAATGAATCCTTTTACATTCAGTTTTCCTATTATAAGAATCCCCTTCTCCACTTATTTTATGTATTTGTTATGAATGCAGGTATGAGTACTGTGGAAATATATTGTACAACATAGTCCATTTATGTCCACAACTTTGTTAAAACAGCTTCCCTCTAGGATGGTAAGCATGTTGTACAGCTGATTTAAACTCGGTGAAACTTGTGCTCAATATTTAGTTAATCCTTTTATTTTCAACCATGTCGTTTTAGTTTTGCCCCAGTGAGTAGTTTGGGGATTAGGAAGCATTTTAGTTTTTATGAAAAGGCATCAAAATGTTGTGCTTGTTCTTAGCTGGCGTTAAATTGAAGCCTTGCATATTTTTGTGGACTTTTTATTTGCTCCTTCACTCCTGCATGTGATCAACAAGTTGACCTGTTAATTTGTTGTTTCATCGTTTTCAGATGTAGTGTGATACATCGTTTTCACAAATAATCTTACTGATTATTTGTTGTGTTAGAGTAACAGTATTTGTACCTAGGCTGCTTTTATATATTTGTGAATTTACTTTTTAAAAATATTAGCTACACATAACTTGGCATTTGTTAAAATACTAAAATAAGATGTTTACACAGCAGAAAGAGCAACAATGAAAAACAATATAGATGGATAGACCCTCTGTTTTTGTTTTTCTTGTTGCAGACAAGAACAGCTCATCTTTTTTATTCATTATGTTTCTCCTGAAAACAGTCCACTCTCTAAACAGAATATTCAGTCATTTTTCATATATTTCCGTTCTAGGGGAACATTTGGGAGCAGATCTTCCAGATATCCTTCATATTGGAGATGATTAATACGGTACCATTTATTATCACTGTGAGTAATTCATCTACATTTTCTCCAATGTATTTATCCTGCAAACCAGTGAGTGTGTTGAAATGTCAAAACTGAGATGTCTTCTAGTGTCAGCAGCCTGAGTTTAGAACCTTTGCTGCTCATTGTTTTACTGTTGCAAAAAGAAGAGAATCAGAAATTATTATTTTAAAAGTAATTGTCCAGTTCATGCTTTTACTACTTCTCAACAGTCTGGATAGAGAACACAACTCTTACATTGAGTTTAAATCTTTTTCTTGTCTACTTTTTGCTTATTTAAGATCTTCTGGGCTCCTTTGAGAAACATATTCGTCCCCGTGTTTCTTAACTGCTGGCTTGCCAAAGGTGCTCTGGAGAACATGATCGTAAGTCCTTTTTCATTATGAGATTCTGTAGCTATCAGCTGTAAGCACTTTTTATTACTGTGAAAGGCATTAACATAAAGATGGACAAAAAATATTTGCAGGCAACCTGAACAATTTTTAATAAATAGTTCTGCTTGTGAGCCTCCATCTTAACTCTTGACATTGTTAAACTTTCAGGACGTTCTGGCATTGGAGCTACAAAGTGATAAATGAAGCTACTTCTTCTACTTTTAACACACTTTTTAGAGACATCGTTGCACATGATTTTCAATATTAAGAATATTTCACAAGGTTATGAAACCTTGTGGAAAACTGGGAATTGTAAAGTAAACATTGTTTTACCAAAGTATAATTGTATTCAGAAATTCAGCCTTTTATGGATTCTTTTATGTCTCTTTAAATATCATCTTGTTCACTGACTTAAAATGTGTTGCACACCTGAAATACATTAGTTGCAGAATCTTAAGTTCATGCAGTTTGTACTTTTGCAGCTTTTGATGGATCATTACCTCCTAGCAGCTTTTTAAAGCTGATTAATGTCGTTAGGTGTGGAAGCTGTTGATTTTACCAGTGAACAGAATTTAATCGGATGAACTTGTTCCTTCTTTTTGGGTTAGTTGTCGTCTCTGTAAATACATCTAATCTGTGTACAGAGCAGTGCATCTTTTTGAAGGCAGTGATACTGATCCATGTAACACTGTTATCAGCAGCTCTGGGTTTTCTGATGTATTAGTGTGCTGTGTAATTAGTCGGCCTTTAAAGCTAAAACCAGCTAAGACTTCTTTAGTTTCAGTCGGCTGATTCATCCATCCATGTTTCACGACTGGCTAGAAGTTGGTTTCTGCAGCAGAGAAGTTATTAGTTTTTCCTGGTAGCATTATGCTTGCACTCCAATAAATGTATGCAACAAGAAAGGAACAAATTCACAGAATTGCATCTGCCTGAAGACTTTTAAAGGAGTCAGATCATATCTAAGTGGTGTGATCTGTGCTATCACTGAGATTCAGACGAGGTCATGACAGGATGAGCGCTTCATGCCAACGCTGCAGTCAGCAGATGGTAAAACCTGGGACCAGCAGGGAGGAGGTGGCAGGATGAACATGCTAACAAGGTGCAACTGAGAACCACTCATTAGCTGCTTCATAAGAAGATGGACAGTATGCTAATGTAGACACACCAGTATAGTTTGCATATAATAAATGTTAAATTTGAGTGGACTTGTGAACATTACATACTGTAATGTAGAAAAAGGTTGCTGATTTGTGTGGTACAATTTAGTACAGTCTTGTGCTATTTAGAAAATGACCAAGTTATCATCTAATCTAAATAACATAACAACATGTGAGGGTATAAATATAAACCAAAGCGTTTCCTGTGAGTTTCGCATCAAAATCTGTTCTTTCGCTGTTCACGTTTTACGTTGTAAAGCAATAGAGAAGCTGCATTTCATTTCTCAGTTAATGACATGCAGAGTATTCACAGGAGGAAATATGGAGACAATAATCTTTTCTTCTGCCCACAGAATGACTTCCATCGCGCCATTCAGAGGACACACTCTGCAATGTTCAACCAGGTGTTCATCCTCATCTGCACCTTGCTCTGTCTGGTGTTCACAGGGTGAGAGAACATCTGTTCTTTAAACATCTGTTGGCACACGGCCACATTTCTGGTTGTGGTAAAACCGATGAGGCCAGATGTGCATATTTTCTGTAAGATACAATACAAAATATAAACTGTAAATGTAGTTAAAATTATTAGCCAGGTAACTTCTACTGTAGTCAAACAAGTAAAAAACAGATTTCTTAAGGCCCAAATCTAAAGGTAAGATATTTAGTTAATAAAGATAAATACTTTAATTCTCTATGTTTATTAGAGATGCAGCATTGAGAATTTTTCTGGAAGATTTTCAAGTACCAATATGTAAAGCTTTTCATCACAATAAATACAATGTTCTTTGAAAATGTACTAACAAAATAAATAGTTTATGTTAGAAACAAAACTTAGCAAAAATGAAACTCAGTTCAATTCTGTTCAGAACAATAAAAAGGAGCAATATGTACCTAAAATTAATAACCAAATAACATCTGCTGTAGTCAACCAGGTTAAAAAAGGTCTGATTTATGAAGGCATCATATACAGATTTTTATGTAGTTTTTAAGTTAAAAGTAAAACCCACCTAAAATTCAATTCAGTTTATTTGTCACGGCATTCCACAATACTAATATTTTTATACTTTTTACAAAGTATCTTACTTTGCAAAAAGAAGAAATTTTATGCAGCCATTGTGATCCTATTTATCAAACAATGCAGTCAAATTTAATTTATTCTTTAACTCAGAAAACCCAGTAAATTGCATTGAGTCATTAACTTGCAGCTTTCACTCTTCCTGCACAAGGAAGTGGCGACATCTTATGTCAGTTATTTTCCTGACGTTAATCGTCCTGCCTTGTATCTGTTGTGCAGGATCTACAGCTAACCCAGTAAAACACACAGACATTCAATTGTTCATCTATTCTCCTCTTCATGTGTTATTGATTTGGACTTTTATAGCACCAATTTATTTTAATCAAAGGGGCTCCTCCTCGGCCATCACTCTTCGGCGGTGTTCAGTGACGACCGCCCATCTACTAAGGCAGCTTCATTTCCTGTGTCTCAGGATTTGATTAAATCTTCAATTTATCTGAGAAAGAAAATAACCAAATTAATTAGCACAGCCTCTGAAGGAGATTACCAAAAGAACAATCAATGTTGTCACTTCAAAATGAGATACCGAACAGGAGCTGCATTGACTTTGATGTCCTTTGGTCTTGATCAAATAGAAAACTAAATTGTGATCCTGAAGCAACTTCTCTTTGTGAGTCATGAGCTAAACTTCAGTAGAAATAGAACAGTTTCTCTCTATGATGGTATTTGTACTTTCAAAGGAGGCCTAATGCACGAAGTTTGCTTCCATTTGAGTCTCAACTGCCTCTAAAAAAAACTCAAGTGCTTTATAAAACACCCAGGCATTTTTTGTCAATAAATTAATGCTTTTGGTGTCTGAAAAATGAGCTGTTTGAAAAACCTTCTGAATGTAACGTCACAAATCAACAAACACGAGCAACCCCAGCTGAGATGCAGCACGTTTGGTCAGCTAGTTTCACTGCTGTATGCGCTGTACAATGGCTGCTGGAAAAGACAAGTGTTTTGTTATTGACTTACCAGCCAGAAACCAGAAACAAATCTTGCTGATTGTGTGGGATGTTGTACGTCTGCTTTTCAAAGATGTACAGTTGCGCATCTGTTTGCAACCAGAGGAAGCTCTGGTTGTTGACATTTTTGCAGTCTTAAAACTGCAATTTTTTTAAAACCTTGGTATACCATAAATAGTCAAGCCTTATCATGTTTTCATTTCAGTCATCCTTACCTGAAGGACATTGGTTGGATGTAAATAATTCATCCTATCTTTCTGCAGAGCTTGTGGGATTCAGCATCTTGAGAGAGCCGGGAAAAACCTGTCCTTGTTTGACTCCTTTTATTTCTGCATCGTCACCTTCTCCACTGTGGGCTACGGCGATGTTACTCCTCAAATCTGGCCCTCACAGCTGCTTGTGGTTATTCTCATCTGTGTTGCTCTGGTAGTCCTTCCGCTGCAGGTATGGACCACATGACTAATGACACAAACTTCATATAAACCGACTGCTAGAATTTTAAATTCTTTGACTTTCTGCAAGCAGAGATGTGCTTTTTATGAGTCTGCTATCAAATTTTAATGTGAGGTTTTTTGCAGCTGATGTGGCCTGACAACAAATCAAAAACTAATGAGCGGCTTACATTTTCAGGCTTTAGGCTACAGGAGGAGTTTTTGCATCTCAGTCAAAATGTCGGCCTAATTAGATGCTCGCTGCATTATCCGGCAATTCTGTCAACTCTGGAAAACTCGACTGCTTCACACTTTCTAATGAGATGTTCATGTAAAACTTATCGTGGGAGTTTTACTTTTAAGTGTTCTGCCTAAAAATGACACCAGTGCTCCTTCTGCGATTTTTAACCGTTGTTTATGTTTCACTTTTCAGTTTGAGGAGCTTGCTTACTTGTGGATGGAGAGCCAGAAGCTTGGAGGGAACTACAGCCGTCACCGGGCGCAGACAGAGAAACATGTGGTGTTGTGTGTCAGCTCGCTCAAGATCGACCTGCTGATGGATTTTCTCAATGAGTTTTACGCTCATCCTAGGCTGCAGGTACAGAGGCCAGCGTTTTTAGAGTGCTATTGCAGTGTAAAACAGGAAAAACCAGAGTTTGAACCAACTAGCCCACTATCTTGTTCTTAATTGTCTACAAATATTTTCTACTGAATTCAAGCCACACCTTCTTCAATGTTTCCATTTTGTCTGTTTGCTGTTGTAAACTTTTGCACAGTGGGAACATTTACATTCATGTTGCTTTGGACTATGGATGCAAATGTTTAGAAAATCCTGCTTGAGCATCCAGACTTTATTACATGACAGCAAAAGTTACTCTTCCTGGCAGCAGGAGGGAAAAACTTAATCAAAAATTGCCTTGATTAAAGTAGCAGTTTAGTCGCGTTCACACTAAACTATAAGACAAATTATATTTTCTGTCTTACAATTTCCCCAGAATAGATTTGTTCATTTTAAATGGGTGGTGCAAACTCTGCGTCACATTTGAGGCGAGATTTTAGCCTTAGTTATGAGACCTGAAACTGCTGCTGCGCAAGTTACTCAACAGGCCATTGCTAGGTAACCACAAGTTCTTTAGTAGGTTGTTGCTAGGTAACCACAAGTTACTTAGCAGGTTGTTGCTAGGTAACCAAAGGTGAGGGAGTTAGTTGAAGCCACCAAACTTGTTTAGCTAGCTGTGAGAAATTGAGCAGCTAAAGCCTTTCCTCTGCCTACATCTCCCAGAATGCCATTTGGTTTTCAATCTGAGTTCAGTGAAGTTCTTGAATATTCTAACAGATGTGTTGAATCATATGTTTTTCACCAAATATATTTTATTGCCCAGTCCTGGTCTCGCATAAAGTTTGAAGATTTTAAAGGCAGTGATGGAATCCCTACATGTTTTGCTCCACAGGACTACTATGTGGTGATCCTGTGCCCGACAGAAATAGACATTCAGGTTCGTCGCATCCTGCAGATCCCCCTGTGGTCTCAGAGGGTCATCTACCTGCAGGGATCGGCCCTCAAAGACCAGGACCTGATGAGGGCCAAGTGAGTTTTAGCTTACACACATTTACCATACAACTGAAACATTTTAAAAGTCTCAGCTGGTTGTAAAATCGAAGTGGTCAAGTGGCAGCACAAAGCCACCAGACAGCAGTTACCTGGTGCGTTAGCTACACGCCCTCTTGGCTGCCCTCTGCTTACACATCAGTGTAACAGGATTGCATCCTACATTTATCATCTGCACTGAACATAGGCTACAGACATTAAAAAGAAGTTTCCAAGATTTTTTCTGTATCAGTAAATCCTTTGCTGCATAATCTTATGGCCAGATATTGTTTAATATCTTTTTATGACTGAGTCATAATTTAATGGTGCTAAAGTGCTTCACAGAGCCCTGTGTGGTTCTGCTGGTAGAGGCTACAGTCCATAATGTTGGTATCTTTGGTTTGATTAACAGTGCTGGACGATTTGCTGCCTTTCTTCCTTTTGTCTCGCCACATTTTTTCATTTTAAATTAAGCAACAAAAAATTTTTGAAGATTCAAATCAACAATTTTGACATTTTTCAAACATTACAAAAATACATCACAAAATACCTTAAAATACACAAAAAAATTAAAAAATGAATGTTCTGCAAATTCAAAGATAAAAAAATAATCTTAACTTCAAGTTATTCAATTCTATATAATTTTATATAATTTTTCAGATTATTTTCTTCAATTTTTTTAGCTTTTGTGTGGGAACATTTGAACATTTTCAAACTGAGCATGAATTAATATAATTATTAAATTGTGTGATAGGCCGAATGGCTGCTTCATTGTCTCTGATTCATTCAGGATGGACGATGCTGAGGCGTGCTTCATCCTGAGCAGCAGGAATGAGGTCGACCGAACCGCTGCTGTAAGTAAAACAACAATCCTGCTAATATAAAACTTCTGACCTATGAACAGTTTAAAGGGGTAATTTCCCTTCATATCATACTTCCAAGTCATTTTTAGATAATAGATCCTGAGTCAATAGAGAGAAAGTTGAGACTCTGTCAAATTCTTGAAAATTGTTGTGTTTTGTGATATTTCTCCTGCTGCAGGATCACCAGACTATTTTGAGGGCTTGGGCTGCAAAGGACTTTGCTCCAAACTGTCCTCTCTACGTCCAGATTCTCAAACCAGAAAATAAGTTTCACGTAAAATTTGCAGGTAAATTGAAAATGTATACATATCTTCAGGAATACAAAAAATATGTAGATACTTGTCAGATCTAGAAATGATTGTAAATGATTTAATCTCAACAGATCATGTTGTATGTGAAGAGGAGTTCAAGTACGCCATGTTGGCTCTCAACTGCGTGTGTCCAGCTACGTCCACCTTAGTGACTCTCCTGGTTCACACCTCCAGAGGACAGTGAGTAAACACTACTTTTATTGTGAAATTTTAAACAATCTTCACCTTTTTTAGAAGAATTAATTTAGAATTATTCAACTTCAATTCAGAAATCTAAAAACAAGTTCAAAACATTGGCAACTAGCTAATAAAATCTACTTTTACTAGACATAAATCACTCAGATGTACTTTATGTCCATTTAAATGTTTATTTGTAATCTGCAGGGTTAAACAAAGAAAACAAACATGTAGCATCTTGATTTACTGACCTATAGAGGAGCTAGCCTGTAGATGTTTTCTCTGAGACAAAACCAAGCAAATGTTTATTTATTGAACATAGCTAACTCCTCAAAGGAGAGCATTTCTTACATAATTATTCAGTGTTTCACTTTGAATATTGATATTTGTATTCATGATTCTATCATGTTTAAGTAGGTAAAGAAAGATTGATGCAGTGCAACTAAAAACACTCAGAGTTTTTGTTGGATCTCAGGTTAGATTGAGGAAGTTGGAGGAGCTGCTGCAGCAGTGAACCAAAAATTAAATTTCTGTTATTTCTGTTCTAGATTCCTAAGATAAATTAGTCTGGCTCAGACATGTGATATCAATGCTTAAATCTCCTGTGTGGCAGGAAGAACAGCAGCAGTGACCGCAGACTTAAAAGCAGAAACACAAAAATTTTTCTCAACCAAATTTGAGTTATTCTCTAATTCTGAATAAAAAAGCTTTGTCCAACATAGAAATTGTCTTCTGATGCATGATGCAACTACTGCTTCCCCTTATTTTCTGCATTGAGGATATTTGCAGCAAAAGTGCTTTTCTGTGTAGATAAGCAGCTGTCATTACTGCTAAAGGGCATCGGTTCCTGGAAACCAATCTGTTCTGTGGTCAATGTGACAGATTTCCAGGCTTCTAAACCATAAATTTCCTCTTCTGTAAATGCAATAATTTTCTTTCATGCTGTTGCATTTTATTTGCTACAATATAGTTATCAATTCAATAGCTATATTAGCTTGCTACCAGTTTTTAAGTTGGTTCTTGCAATAATTTGGTGTTTGGCCTGAGCGTTATGTTTGTCCCATTATCTTCCAAGGTTTGGCTGCTGGGATTACTACTGAGTCCAAACAATCAATAGCAATCAAACGCTGAGCTTGAAAAACAAATGAGAGACTTCATGCTGGCCACGTTCTTTTCTTGTACTTACATTCTAGTCATTATTCACTTGAGGAGATTTAACTTTACTTGACAGTTTAATCAGAAATAAATTCTGTGGAAGCGTCTTTTTAGCTACGCAGACCGACTGATGCTCTGTCAGCACAGCAGAAACCATGTCACTGAGCATCACCTGTTTCTCCTTTTAGCCTGTAAATCTGCCCATCTATTTGATCAGCTTCTCTCGCCAAATTAAAAGCACATCTGTGTTTATTATGGAAACTCACGCTGGCTTCTCTGCCTGTGAAGGTGACAAAAGAATCTCGGCTGCAGGTGTTAATTTAACTCCTGTCAACACAATTGAAAGTTATAGCATATATGGCCAGTTTACTGTTATTTTGACTAGACCTGAGCAGGATGATGACCACAACTGAGGGATTAAACTGAGGGATTACATTTTTTAAAGTGTAAATATTTTCCAGCCAAATTTAAATAAGAGCTCAAAGATCTTATGGTTCTGTTATGTGATTTAAGCATAAATTACTATTCTGATTCACAAATCTACACAGCTGTGATATCAAATCTGAGCTGCTAATAATTTATTTGAACTATTCACACAATGTCAAATTTTTGATTAGTAAGAATAATGTGCACAAGTTGAGTTATATGCTGTATTTTCTCTGCTTGCTCTGATCTATACATGCAGTGACAGACAAATTTTACAGCAGTGGTTTTAACTAATTTCATGCCACTTGAAGACTCTTATTGTGAAGGATCCCGTAAATGGAGGCATAATCAGACCCTTGGATCCGATGCCAGCAGTTCAGAAAATTAAACACAGAATTCCAGTCTGCAGAACATAAACATCCAGTTAAATGTTGACATAGTCATCATCTGCCAGCAGGGTTCTGGTCGTCGCTGGACTTCTCTTTCCCTCTGCACTTAGTCAAAACATCTTTCTGTCGCAGTTGTAAAGTCCAAAGTAGAACTATTTTTAACAGTCGGTGCTCTTTGGTGGTTGAAATATCCCTGCCCTACTTTCAGTACCTGCAGCAACGAGTATGACTCTGAGACGATTCATTGGTGGCAAACATTATTTTGATGCTACTACATCGACATACTTTAAAGCTCACTATTGAAAATATAGTTTTAATTAAAACATTTTTTTATTTAATTTGTAACACTACAACTATGCTACTATGTTAGTAATTATTAAAAGAAGTCACAATTTGATCCCTGCTACAAAAAAGTTGAATGTAATGAAGGAAAACAGAATCCCAACTTGAATCTGATTTAAAGTGAATTAAATAATTTTTTTTTGTAACAATCTTGAAAAAAACCCAAGAACAATGTGACATTATTGACCTTGTAGAGTGTAAACTGCATCTATAGTCATGTATAAAAGGATGATATGAATGGTTGCTATAAATAAAACAGTAAATAATAAAGTGCTCTTTTCCCAGGGAGGGGCAGACGTCCCCGGAGCAGTGGCAGAGGACTTATGGCCGCTGCTCTGGGAACGAGGTGTACCACATCCATTTAGCTGACAGCAAGTTTTTTGGGGAGTATGATGGAAAGAGCTTCACCTACGCCTCCTTTCATGCCCATAAGAAGTCAGTGAATTATCCATTTCCAAATTTTGGATTAATTATTGGCATATATGACGGAATAACTTAAATCTGAGGTCCATTTTGAATTTCCCTGCAGGTATGGTGTGTGTTTGATCGGGGTGAAGAGGGAGGACAACAAGAGCATCCTCCTGAATCCCGGACCGCGTCACATCATGGCTGCTACCGACACCTGCTACTACATCAACATCACCAAGGAGGAGAACTCGGCCTTCATCTTCAAACAGGAGGAGAAACATGGGAAGGGTCTCGCCGTCACCGGGCTCTATGACGCCCCCTCCAGGCTGCCTGTGCACAGCATCATAGCCAGCATGGGTAAGACTGAAAACCAGACCGAAATGAAATAATCAGTGGGAGGTTATGTAGGTTGGCGTGAAAGAAAAAATAAATGCTTTATTTTAATCAAAACTGCATTTTGTACATTTCTGAATGGTGGCTGCCTTGTTGATGCTTTTGCATGATTTCTTTACTGATCTGCTTTCCTTTACTTTATCGGCTGACTTTATTGTTATGTGCCTGTTTTTGTTTTTGTGACCTGTGAAAGTTGATCAGGCCACTTCATTTGGTAAGTTCATGCATGATGCATCTTTGTTTCTTTTTACACCATAATGTTATGGGGTTTTTAAGTTTCAGGGATAACTTACTTACTCTACATGTGCTATACAAACGTCAATGTACATTATTCTGTCAATTAATTAATTGGATTAAAAAAAGGAACATTCTGCAGATTTCTTTATTTTACCACCCGAGTTTTTTACTCAATATTAGAAGTACATTAAAAGATGCAAACAAATAATTATTCCTTTTTTTAATAAGAAACATTTTCTACCTAAAATACAATAACAAAGCATTCCTTTAGTTTATGCTTGATCATTTGTAGGAAAGGATGCATCTGCAGATAAATAAATCATTTTAACATCAACATGTGATGTTTTTGCTTGAGTTATTAACACAATGTAGGACTAATCTGTTGATTGATTTTTCAATTAACTGGTTAATAATTGGATAGAAAAAGTTGCGTATTTAATGCAATTTAATGTAAATGCATATTTTTTATACAGTTTTAGCTTAATTACTTCTCTCACAATGGCCTCTTTTGGTTCTGCATGCTACCGCTAACTAATTGATTAACTAATTAATTGATTTCTAAATAATAGTTGACAATTATTTCAATAATCAATTAATCAGATTAATCGTTTCAGTCGGAACTCAACAGATACAATAGAGATTATTCATGCATCATATTATAAGCAGTATGTCAAGAAAGTGTTTTCTGCATTTATAGATAAACCTCTGTCAGTGCAGTTTGCATGCTACTCTGTACACAAAGCATTTTTCTGAAAAGCAATATGTTTTCTCCTCAAGACGAAACAGGAAGTTCTGCTGAGTAAATAAAAAAAATGCTGAGTGTCAGAAATGTACAAATGGAGATCAGTTTTTAAGTGCAAAGGGCTGTAAAACTGTTGTACATCATCTAATTTGTGCTTCACTTATGAACATCTAAATGAGTTGACGCCGCCCATGTAATTTTTAGGGACTGTAGCGATAGATCTCCAGCACCCCGATCCTCCAGAGGAAAGTGGAAAACTGACCCTTCCCACTGAGAACGGAGCTGGAAGTCGAAGGCCAAGCATCGCACCCGTCTTGGAAATTGCTGACTCCTCCGCCATCCTGCCCTGCGACCTCATCAGTGACCAATCGGAGGACGAGACGAACCAATCAGATGAGGAGGGCTCCGTCGGGTCGGAGTGAGTAACGCGGATGTGTTTCAGTGAATGAAGAAACTCTGGAGATTTCTGGAGTTTGGGGTGTTTAGTGAGGCAGCTGCATTCTGCGTTTTGAATTTGATTGATCTCGCCTTTCTTCATCTCCGTCATCCCTCGTTGGCTGTAGAAGCAGAGATGGATGAGGTCTCAGCAGGCGAATAATCGGTGTGTCATGATGCTGGTGATTAATATCATGACAGGAAGGTCAGCTTTTTTCTTCTAGTGATGCTGATGCTACACGGATCCTTCCTGCCAATGTCCCTGACGCAGTCGACATCACAGCATCTCAAGAAAGTCTGTAGTAATCTTTCTGATGTCAGAAATGTGACAGTCGGATGCAGTGAGGAATCAGTCGCTAATCCCAAACAGCAAATGTTACACTGACCCCAACATAAGCAGGTGTCTTGAAGTTGCACATCCCATAACATGGTCTCCTGAGCCTCTGTTACTGCAGAGGTGCAGAGCTAGTGTGCTAGTGCAGAGTGAATCTCAAGGTACCACAGTGCCATCATGTGGCGATTCATGGCAACTGCATATATATTAATGCTGGAAAGTCAAACTGGCAACTTAAGGAGATACAACTGATTGGGGTAATTTCATCTAAAGCTTCACAAATTAAATGAAGTGAACCAAGCTGCCACTTAAATGCAAACCAAAATAAGTCAAGTTGTTTTACTTTAACATGCCTTTTAGGCTGCAAGTCATCAGTGAATGGATTAAATAGGCTGGTGGGAACATAAAACTTTCTTCTGAAAACAGTTATTAATGGTAATAAGATTTATTTTATTTTGAAACCAGATACCGGATGTAAAAAAGAAAAAACATTCTTTGCACAAGTTGAATAGCAAGAGGACATATCTGTAACTCTCAAACTTGAACAATTCATATTTTAACCACAAACCTCAATGTAATTTATCGGGATACAAGGCTTGCAAATTACTCTTGCAAATAAAAATCTAAAGGTTAGTTTTGTTGTCAGCTGACTTTACTCTGATCTCCTTTAATAAATCCTGTGTCGTGTCGGATAGCCCACATCTTTGCTTCATGTCTTTCATGTCTTTTTCTTTTCACTAGACAATTAAGTTGTGTCACATAAATCAGGTTTCAATCTCATCACTTCTAAATGTCTGTTTTCTGTCTGTTAGCTTTGTGAAGGGCTACCCTCCAAACTCCCCCTACATCGGCAGCTCTCCAACTCTGTGCCACCTGCTGCCACAGAAAGCTCCGTTCTGCTGCCTTCGCCTCGATAAGGTGAAGCTGAAATGGCAGTGTAACATTTCCGCACATCCTTTCTCTTTCTTTCTTCCTCTTGCTCATTACAGAGACAATAAGTAAGGTGATTTCTCTGCTAAAAGCCTGACGACTTCCTGCTGAACTCTGTCTCCACCCAGGGCTGTACACACAACAGCTTTGAGGATGCCAAGGCCTACGGCTTCAAGAATAAGCTGATTATAGTGTCTGCAGAGACGGCAGGAAATGGGCTCTATAACTTCATAGTTCCCCTGCGAGCTTATTATCGGCCCAGAAAGGAGCTCAACCCAATAGTGCTGCTACTGGACTATCCGTAAGACTCCTCAACTTCTGTTCCAGCCTCGTGTGACTGTTTCCCTCGTACAAAGACGTAGAACCAGTGGACATGCTTTAATGGCATTAGGAACTAATGACTAAAACTAATGACTTGTTCATTTGCACTCATTTCAAAACAAGCTTGAATAGCATCTGTACATCCCTGAGTTTGTTTATGCAAATGTCCATTCATTTTTGGGATTAGTTCCTTTTCTGTTTAAATTTTCAGTCACTTTTGCCACAAAGTGAAAAGAAAATCACACAAATGTGGAGCCAGGAAATGTCTGGCTCTCCTTGAATTTCTATTAGCAGCTCATTTTTTAGCGAATCCTCCCACTGCTTTGCTCCGTTAAATATTGATTCCACTTCTGTTTCGAGGGAACTTCTAATTTCAAAATTTCAAATTTCAGGAAACCATTCAAATTGTTTCATAATCTGTCAGTGAAGTTTTGTTTCTTAATTCCTGTTTCCTGCAGGCCAGACAACCACTTCTTAGAGGCCATTTGCTGCTTTCCAATGGTTTACTTCATGGCTGGAACTATTGATAAGTAAGTGATCTGAAGCATGACATGATGATTATTAGTTTTATTTGAAATAGAAAAGCAGTAATACCAGAATTCCTAAATACTTGTTTCTCAAATGCATCAGTTTGGACAACCTGCTGCAGTGTGGAATAATCTATGCTGATAACCTGGTGGTTGTGGACAAGGAGAGCACCATGAGTGCTGAGGAAGACTACATGGCAGACGCCAAGACTATCGTCAATGTCCAGACAATGTTCAGGTAACAGATGAAGAGCCTAATGCTTTAGCTGTGGTGAAAACCAGATTCACTTAATAGATTCTGTCTCTTTTCACTACATCAGATAAGACTTTAAACTTCAGCTTAGCTGTGAAAATACTCTTTTATGTAGTGAAAGAATTAAAAAGATTTATGGTTCTTCTGAATGGGCTTCTTCTGAGTACAAAGCTTTTATTTCCCTGACAAAAGAGCCCTTCTTCTTTCCTCTTCCTCGCTCAGATTGTTCCCCAGTCTCAGCATCATCACGGAGCTCACACATCCGTCCAACATGAGGTTCATGCAGTTCAGAGCAAAGGACTGCTACTCCCTCGCTCTGTCCAAACTGGAGAAGGTTGGTGTTTCTGGACAGATCTTAGAACATCCGTTTTCTGTTTGACACAGACAAAAATCTATTTTGCAGCTAATTGGTGAGCATATATATTACCTTTTTTTTACTGGTTTTTTCATTATATTTTGACTAATTTGCCTGAAAGAAAATTTTATATTTTCCATCAGTCATGTCTGTTTTTGACTAAAACTTGTTCTATAAAAGCAGTCTGGTGTTAAATGAACAACACCAGACTGGAGTAAACAAAACTGATAAATCTTAACATAAAGGTTGCACTGCACACAGATAAACCTAATTCACCTGGTGATGCTTTGGTGAGTTATATGGACCATCTAAAAAAAATATTATTCACTCTTGCAACTCAGTTCAATTGAGTTTATTTTTAAACTTCTTGTTCAATACAAATGTAACTTTATTAAATTTTAAAAATCAGACAAGTTCAATTTATATCCAACTAAAAACAATATTTTTGTCCAAATCCAGTTCAATTGATTCCAGAACAATCCACCCGTTTAAACTGAGTTAGATCTAAATTACATACTAAAATAACATGATAAAGTCTAATTGAGAAAACTGAGCTGTTGTGTCAAAATGATCTGTCCAATAATCCCTCATCCTGACCAAGTACATGGCGACAGTAGAGAGGAACCACTCCTCTTCAAACAACATAATTTTGTAATTGCTGTGTTTCTAGTAAATAAGAAATAGGTTTTAATCACATGTGAATAAGTTTATTCACTTGATGAGTCACTGAAAAACATGCTGTGGGAAGGAGACCCAGCTGAACAGAGACATTGTCTATGGAAAAACACTTTCTGTGGAGTCATTTCTGCAAAACATTGAGATGATGCCACCAGTTCATCCCTCAGTGGCTCCACCTTTAAACGAGACACAACTAAACAAAGAAACTTTGGGTAAAATGTGCACCACAGGCCAAAAGTTTGGAAGCTAGATTAATTTCCCAAGATGGTTTCATTGGTTTACTTGGACCAAAATAAATAGCTGTAGAAAGAGTCATTATTGGAATCTGTGTTTTGTTTATTTTGCAGTTATTCAAGTTTTTCTTGCAATAGTTTGGCATAACATATACATGATATGCAAACTGTGTTTTTTATTTTTGTGCACTGACTCTGAGAATTGTCAGCCCTCAAACTAAGCCTCTTTTCTCTTAACATTCATTCAGCAATGGTCTGATAACGTCAATTGTGGGAAATCGTGCATATCAATGAACGAAAAGTCTGAATATACAGTAAGTACATCCCACCTTTTTAAGAAGAAAAGGTAATTGTAAAGAGAAGCTTAGAGTTGCTTCCAAATCTGTTTGCAAACTTTTGGCCTTTAGTGTATTCCATAGAAAAATATTTGTCCTTCAGATCATTTCTGACCCTGCATCACCAAATAGTTCTTTTTTTTTCTTTATGTAAAGAAGCCTTATTCATTTTGTTAATGTTTTTCAAATATTTCACCTAAAACATAAAAGGTATTTGAGCTTATTAAACCTAACAATTTAAGTCTAAAGTTGGGTCAAAACATTTTTTCCTTCAACACTGCAAATACACAAAATCCGAAAAACTATTTTTGTCTAGTTTATACCAAATATCTTAGTACACTTGGAATGAGATAAAACTAACTCATAAGTAACTTTTCACAAAGATTGAGGAGCTGTTTTTAGTCAATATTAATAATGACTATTATTAAAAATGATTATTTTGAGAAGGTGACAATATAACAATTATTCCCATGTAATAATTTAAAACACTAATAGATTTTTATTAATTTTAAAGACTTATTAATATTTAGGTTGGTTTTATTGACTTAAAACCAACCTAAATCTTGCTGAAAACTTATTTATAAGTCAGTTTTAAGATATTTGCAGTAGAAACATCACAAAAAAACTGGATAACTTATTGTGCTTTTGCAGAGCATGCTGGTGCAAAATCAAAGAACAATTGTTGAGTAAGCAGATTAAAATGTTTCGCTTCTACTTGGACATTTTTTCCCTTATTTTTCAGATTGAGCGCGATAAGGGCTCCAACCTGGCCTTCATGTTCCGGCTGCCGTTTGCTGCCGGCAGGGTGTTCAGCATCAGCATGCTCGACACGCTGCTCTACCAGGTGGGAGAACAGACCTGCAGAGTTGACCTCTAGTTCTTTATAGAAAAGATTAAAATGGTAATAGACCTGAGGCATGTACAGGTCTGTTGCAGAGCCTAATTTCTCTTGCTGTAAAATTATTACATGGGTTTTCTTCTTCTCTTTTGACAGTCGTTCGTTAAGGATTACATGATCGCTATTACACGGCTTCTGCTTGGACTGGACACCACACCTGGATCTGGCTACCTGTGTGTTGTACGTAACAAAACCTGAGCGTTTCAGTAGATAAAACTTGTGCGATGTGAATCAACTCGATTGCTTTTTTTCTCTGTCCTCAGATGAAAATCACGGAGGAAGATTTGTGGATCAGGACTTACGGCCGACTCTTCCAGAAATTTTGCTCTTCCAGTGCTGAAATTCCCATTGGGATCTACCGCACTGAGTCGCACATGTTCTCTACGTCAGAGGCAAGCAAAGTTTAATAAATTGCCTCATTTCAGATCCGAACCAACCCATGAAATCTGACTTTATTTTCCATCTTATTTTTAAATCAAAGAGTTTTATTTAAATAGTTCCCCAGAAGGAGTCTTAACGTCGGGTTATCTTTATTCTTTCTCACTGATTCTTTCTATTTGCATTATGTTTCTAGTTACTTTTACTTTGCTCCACTTTAAATAGTATTTTCTTACCTTGTTTGCTTCATTAGTTGTATTAATCAAATCTTGCAAGCTGACAGCAGCTAATACAAAACAGAAGAGGGAAGTTAGCGTTTTGCCTGGCTAACTCTATTTTTGTGCTTTATTTGACAGTAATGGATTATTTCATTTAATTTCAAACAAATAAATTGGTTTCAGGTCATTTTACCCTTTTACCAATTCAGATATTAAGTTTGTACACCCCTGCTGCAATGACACAAGACATAAAAGTAATGGGCACAGATTTAATTTCAGTATTTTTCCACCTTTAGTTTTACACATCCTATATATCTTTTAACGTTTTCCCCTACAAATTAGTTTTTCAATTATATATCATATTAAGGATGCAAAATAGTTTTTGTTTGGTACATACAATTCCACATATTGTCCCTTCCTGCTTCTATTTTGTTCGCATAAGTGAATAATTGCAAATAAGTTTATTTATTTTCAGACTTAAATATTTAAAAACATTCTTGAAATGAATTGTGTAATTTAATTTGATTGTGTAACATTTTATGTAAATTTTACAGCCTGTTAAAAAGTATGACAGATTATGTCATCCAATTGAACCAATATTCTTCCCTGAAAAATGTGGGTACAAAATGAGCAAAACGATTAAAATATGAATGAGTGAAGGGGTGAAATGACCAGCAGCCAAATTAATTGCCAATTTGAATTAAATGAATATTAACATTTCTTTGGTTAAGTTTCTACTGTGCAAGTTTATTTTGAAATAGTAAATATTTAATATTTACTATTTAACAAGCCGGTTTTCAAGCTTAAATAATTTCTTTTGCTTTAAATGCTTCATCTTTCATTGCATCTTTCTTTGTTTGGATGTCTCCTTGGCCTTCTCTTTCAGAGGAAGGACAGTAATGCGCAGGTGAGTCTGTTTTGATAATCTACCTGGTTAGCACAAGTAAGGCAGAGAGAAAGATGTGCATAAGAAACAAATGTTTGTTGCTTTCAAAGTTTGATAGAAAGGAATTTCCTCTTCACCCTGCTGCTGTAGTCTCAAATGTCCATCAACGCCGAGCATGGGGAGGAGCATCAGGGCCGCGCAGGGTCCTGGAAAGAGAAAACAGCCCACAGAAACTCCACCACGAGTGACCAATCAGAGCATCCGCTGCTGAGGAAGAAAAGCATGCAGTGGGCTCGGCGGCTGAGCAGGAAGAACGTCAAACCGGCGAGCAGAGCGGAGCGCATTTCGCAGCAGAGACTCAACCTGTACCGGCGCTCTGAGAGGCAGGAGCTGTCAGAGCTGGTCAAGAACCGGATGAAACATCTGGGCCTCCCGACTGTGGGATACGGTGAGCGCGACTGTTTAAGGAATGCACGCATCAAACAATATTTATTGTGAACATTACACAATTACAGTTGTTGACAATTATTTGTGTTTATCTTTCTTCCATCCAATTGTGATGATCATTTCCTCTCAAAAATTATTAATGCAACTGTGAATGTTTGCTGCAGATTGGAGTGGTAGTTCAATAAATAATTTGGATTTTGGAGGCAGATGTAATGTAGTTGGTTGAATTTATACTCAGTGAGCAAACCTTACACATATTGAGTAACAAATTTAGATCTGCAAATTGGTAAAATCTGGAAAAGAGTGAAGAAATTTTATTAAATATTTTCACTGTAGTTTCATTTGACTTATTTTGTCATGACAAAAATATAATTTTTCTGATTACAGTTGTTGTACATCGACTGGTGCAAAACTGAGACTATTTAAAATACAGGAACGACTCTAAAGGTCATTCCAGAGAAAGCTAGACATCAAATTTGTGTTTTGCATTTTGTAATCTTCTAGCCCACTTTTATATACACTATTAACCCGACTAGTCCACAGTCTCAACTTTTATCTTATTTTTCTCTTGTCGAATGCCACAGTGAGGTTTGTTCCTCCCAAACTGATTCCAGTGCTAACATGGAGCTAAAACACTTTCACACTATGGATATCAGTTTCTGTAGCATAGGAAAGACCCAACACCCTGGTAAACAAATGATCAAACACTAATGTTGCACCAACGACACAGGAGCATTACTTAGTCTCACACTATGCTGTGCTGTGCTGAGATTCACTCACATCAGCATGTCGGATGCTTGAAACTAACAGTAAAACAAACTTTCTATTAGTTATTGAACCACTTTTTGGTGAAAACAACAATAAAATGATAAATAATTTAAAAATATGATGTATAAATAGATAGCTAAACTGTCCTCCTGCATTGCAATCATCCATAAAAATTCAGACCTTGAACTGGAAGAGAAGTCTGCTGTAATGAAAGCTGGTTCTCTATGGAAAACCAGATAAGATCGAATTCAACCACCATTCTTGTTTGGCACTGGATTTGTTTTGGTGGAACAACCATAAAGAGGGTTTTCACAAGACTTGATGTTGACACAGACCTCTGCTCTGCAAAATGAACTCACTTTAAGTGATTTCACTAAATTTATACAGGGATAATGTTAGTCTGTCACTTTTTTTGGCTCATATGATTGTAAATGTCCTTTTTAGATAAAAGAAAACCTCGAGAGGATCCGTCTGAAACCAGGCGTCAGTATTGTTTGAATCAAAAAGCATTGGGGGCAAAAAGTATCCTTCCATCAAAACACCAGCTGTGTGGTAAAAAAAATTACATTTTAAAGTACACTTATTCAGGTTAGAAGAGTCTACAAGGTCTGAATGAATGCTTTGCCCACTGAGGCTCAACTCAACCAGTTAAATTATTCTGCTGTGGGATCAGCTGTGTTTAAAGCTCCAATCTGTGCTACAGCTATTTTACCTCATCCCATTTCTCTCCATGGTGGATTTCGTTAATTTCACTCAGTACCATGATTTTTCAGAAAATCCCATCTCCTTGGTAACTCTCATTAACATTCATGCAGCTATAATTCCCCACACGTGATCATACAAACAAGTGAATATGAGCAGATACTGCATGATGATGCAGGAGCATTAAACTTTGAATAAGTTGCATTTTGCCTGCATTCCCCTCCACTCAGTTTCATGTATTTTCTTCTCTCTGCTTCATGCTTAAAATCAGAAACACTTTCCAGATGTGTTGCAGCTGTAAACCTTTGTGCTTAATGTGGATATAAAAAGCATACACATCTTTTGAAAATGCAGTATTTTGTGATTTTAAAAAATTAAACCCTGATAAATCATTTAAGAAATTTTCAGTGCCACGTTTTTGTAAATTATGTTCCACTTGATATGGGTTTATTATTTCATCTTCAGCTTTTACCTGAAGAAAAGTGAATCCATGTCATGATGCTGCTGTCACCACCATATATAACTGTGGGTTTGGTGCTTATTTTATGGGGCATAGTGCTTTTTTTGAACCAAATGTCATCATAGCACATTATTTCTAATGATTTTTGGAGATTTTGGCCAACTCTTAATGATTTGTTGGGGGAAACAGATATTGGGGAATACTGATACATATTTGATCAGTTTTCTTCTGGTCTTTTTTACCACTTATGGTGAAGAATCCAGTTTTAGTAACATTATTGTTGATAAAACTGCAGCTTCAGCTAAATAATTAAAATGTCAGAAAAAAGTCACTTTAATATCTCAACTTCTACATTGCAGATTGAAAGTTGTTTCACTAAATAAATTGTTTGAGTTTATTCCAGCTTTTCTATTTTTCTCCTCTGAAAGTTTTGTTTATTGTGATAGAAAAAATGAAATACAGAGTAGTAAAAGATCCTAAATGATTTATCTTGACTCCTAAATCCAAAACTGGCATTGACCTTTTTCTGGTGATATTTACTAAATCATCTGGAGGTGTTTCCATGCACACAGCGATGCATGAGCTCTTTGCTTTGCTCTCACGTGTCACTAAAAAAACATTTCAACAGCTTTCACTGCCTGCCTGATCTTTTTTTTATTTCTTCTTCTTCTTTTTGTTTTTCCCCTTCTTTCTCTGACTCCTCTGTCTCCCCTCTCTTGGCTTGTAGAGGATGTTTCTAATCTCACTGCGAGTGATGTCATGAATCGAGTAAATCTAGGATATTTGCAAGGTAATTTATGTCATTTATAATCCATTTTATGTCCAAGGTGAAGAAAGGAATTTGTCCTTTCGCCAGCATCCAGTAGAAACCAATGCTTTGAGTCATTAAAGAGTTTATCAAACTATTTTGTATTGTTTACATATTTAATTACAGTTAATGATAAAAAGAAATGAGGACGTTGAAGTTAACAGTGAATGCCGTTGCTTAGAGTTGCAGGATATTTCAGAGCAGCCGTATACAGAGGGGACAAGGCCGTCAGGTTAGCTGGTTGATCACAATCCTGCAACTTCACTGCATGAGTGTGTGTGTGTGGGCGGGGGTGTGTTTCTCTGTGTGTGTGTTTCCTGCCAGATTGAGTGGAAGATCAGCAGCCAGCCTCTCACTCTCCTGTCTCTCTCTCTCTGTCTCTCTGTCTATCTGGTCTTTGCTGCATTGTGTTCCTGTGAGGTGACGTCCCAAATGGCTAGAGTCCTGCAGGGCATCAGATTTGGCTTACAGAGTGGAGTGGAGTGCATTATGTCTGTGGATGGAAGGTTAGACTCAGAACCCAAATTTCTTCTAAACTTAGAGGAGGAAACGACGTTCTGCTCTGCACCGTAGCATCCGGTTATCTGCAGCCTGTTTCTTTCTGAACAACAGTGAATCTCGGAGTGAATTATAGTTCAATGCCATGGTCATTATCCCCCAGAGTTTGTAAGCTGGCGCTGCAGAGCATTTCACCGAAATGTAAAATCTGCTGCAGGAAAATCACAGAAACTGAAAACACTTTGTGATCACAAAATCTTATTGTGCAGTGCAAAAATCTTATTGCACTTGAAATCGGACAAAACTAATTTACGTGTAACTTTTCAGCAAGATATAGGAGATTGTTTTTAGTAAACAATCACCTATTGTTCACTAAAATAATAAACAATATTAAGGATGAAAAATAGTTCTTTTTCATCCTTAATATTGGTGAAAAAGAACTAGTTTCGCTGGCTGATTATTTCACTTTTAACATGTGAAGAATCATTAACATGAGTATAAATGATAGTCTGTCTGTAGGACTACATCTTTTTATCAATATTCGGGAAATATTGATTTAAAACAGGCTCTTATTTTTTGCTGAAAAGTTACTTGTTTTTGTCTTATTTAAAGTCCACTAAGATATTTGCTCTAGAAAGTAAACTAGAATTACTTGGTAAGATTTTGTGTTTTTGCAGGACATCCAATAGAAACAGCTTTTTTTTAAATAAATAATATTTTGCACGAATTGATCCATCTGAAATTCATCAAATTTATTCAGCAAGAGAAAAGTTATCTAAACATTGTTTTTAAGTTCTGATAACTCATTAATCTTTAATAGTGAGATGTTAAAACTTCATACTGCAATTAAAAAAAATCACATTGGGCAATATAACTGCTCTGAGGAACATGTTTCTGTATTTTCACTCACATTAACAAGTTAAAATAACTGATTTTAATTTAGAAGAATTTAAATCCTTGAACAAATATCTAACCTGGTAATGCATTTTACGAAACATCACAATAAATTCTGCTTTGAAACTTTTAGTTTGAACTGAGCTTAAATAATGTGAGAAGATGTTGTCCTAAACAATTGCAAACTAAGAGTTGTTTCAAAATCTATATTTGCCTTAAAAACACATAAGAGGCTCGTTAAAGGCAGAAAACATGCTATGAATAAAAAGTTAACATAACTTACTACTGGCTGTTTATCTTTCACAAACTCACACATTTAAGTTCAAAATCTAAAACTTTCTTTGACTTAAAGAATGGAAGTTATTAGACAAAGTGAATGTGTCTCAAATGTTTTACAGTGTATATCCATCATTGTTGGATCAATAAATATCAACAAATTGTCAGTAAGAAGCTGTTGGCCATGGTTTATATATTCTTATCTAGTCCTGAGGATTAGAGAAACTGACAAAACACAAAATGTTTCCAAATGTTTTTGGTTTAGTTTCTAGTGGAAATATTTGACACATGAAATAAAACACAAAATTTTCAGCAAGAAATATGAGCTTGTTTTACATCAGTGAGTTCTTAATATCTTTGAAAAATTACTAGCTCAACTGGCAGAAAATTTCACCTAAAATATGAGGAAAAATATCTTATGTTAAGTGAAATAACCTGCTAGTGGAACTATGACTTTTTTTATCAATATTAAGAAATTATAATGTCGATAAAAACACTCCTTTCCTCAGTTCCTTTGCTGAACATCTTCCCTCTTCCTCTCCGCCTCTTCCTGTCAGATTACTGTCAAATAAAGGACATTAGTTTAAAAAATATTTTAAAAATTCAGCATTTTGAATAAAGTTAAAGTGGTATGTACTTTTTGCATATCAAAAAGTACATACCACTTTTTGTTATGTAATTATCCTTGCACAGTTTATAGTTAACGTTTCTAAATTACATTTGAACCAAAATTACTTCTTTTATACAATCCTTCCTGAATATTGTCACTTTCCTAAAATAATGGCTTACGTTATTTTTGTCAAAAAAAAATTTCCTTTTGGCAAAAAATGATTTGGGGATTATTTTTAGGAAAGAGACGATGTGAAAACTGAGACAATAAAACATTTTCTTCAACAATTTTTGAAAATATGCATCTTTACATTCAAGTTGAACATAGTGATTAATCGTATTAATCTGATTATATTTTTTTAATCGATTGACAGCACTACTTAAAACAAGCTCCTATATCTTTCTGAAAAGTTACTTGTAAGTTATTTTTATCTCATTTCAAGTCTGCTGACATATTAGAAACTCAACCCAAAATTCTTGGTAAGATTTAGATTTTTTTGTGACCAAACGTTCGAGTCAGTGAGTGGATTAAACCCGACCTCTTCCACTCTCACACTCCCGATGTGTTCTGCTTCACTCTGTCTGCGTTTGGTCCGGTCTGACGGATGCTGGAGCATGTCCTCTGTGTCTGTTGTCACCTGTCACCTCCGGGGTTTTCAGCGGGGGAAGCTGTGTGCTGTCCTGTGGCATGGCCCCACCAGCCTGCTGCGCCCATGTGGAATGCGCAGGACGGGCTGCGAATGCGATGGGTTCTATCTGTGGCGGACTCTGTCTGCATGTTGGCACCGTTCTGACGCCGCGCATGGTGGTTCTGTTCGGGTCAGCGGGCAGCATGTGGGCCTCCCTTTGTTCGACAGAGTGGCCTGTCAGTAACGGTTAGCCCTTCTCTCTTTCCCACCCCGCCTGGCTTTGTAAAGGGCCACAAGCAGGTGGGTGATGGAGACACAAGCGCCCTCCTTTCCCTTCCTCCGTCCATCACAGAGTGCAGTAGAAACCACAGCCAGAGAGCACAGCACCAGCACACCTAAACACAACACAGACATAAATACTAAGGCACTTTGAATCACTTTCCTCTTTTTGATTCCCAATTTAATGAAATCCGTTTATTTTGCTCAGTCTGGATGTTTAGTTAAAGTTCAGCAAGAATATTTAATCCTTAAAAATGGAGTTGATTTTCAGATGGTTCTTTTAAAGTAATTTGTACAAAAGAGGATCAGGACCACTGAGAAAAACATTTTTAATTAAAGTCCGAAATCTGAGAAAAATCCAGAATTAATATATTAATTAGAAGAAAAAATTTGGGAAAAAAAATATTTTGAAATTAAAGTCAAAATTCTGAGAAAAATTTCGAATTCTGAGGAAAAAAATAAAATATTCTAAAATATCAAGTCAGAATTCAGAAATAAAAGTTAGAAATCCGAGAAAAAAGTTCTAATTTTGAGAAAAAAGTTACAAAAATATGAAATTAAAGTCACAATTCTGAGATTAAAGCCAGATATTTTTTCAGTGGCCTTGCTCCTCTCCCTTAGATAGGCTTGTGTAAAACATGGTGGAGGCAGAATCATGGTTTGGTTTGGAAGTTATGTTCTCATAAAGGTTCTTATTTAATCTGGTAAAACACAGTATGAGTTCTTCACATTATTCAGAGATTTAAATCTCTAACTTCAGAAATCTAGAATAGTTTTGCCTCAGATTTGCGATTTTCTTCCTTATAGATAAAATTGTTCTCTTTTGCTCAGGTTGCATATAAACTTCTTTCACATTCAGATTAAGCTTAATGAAAGTTTCATCATCAGAAGCTTGCAAAAGTTTACATTTTAAACTTTTTTAAACCGAACTTGTTTAAGCAGAATTGTGACAAATTATCTCAATTTTTCCACAAGATTACTGCTATAAATAACAGACTGATTAGACAGTTATTATATCTACATAATCATATGAACCAGTTTTTATTCATTTATTTCATAGATGTAAGATTTTACATTTATTCTTTGCAGCAGTTATTCTAGAGCATAATGTATATATCATGTACCATTATTCTCTAAATTCAAATACTGATAGACTAGAGACTACACACTAAATAATAATAAAAAAAAACACTAATAAGAAAATGTATTCTATATGTTGAACTCAAATAACTTTTTCTCTTCAGTGTCAGTTGCAAACTTTTACTCTGAAGTGAGGTTTTCACGCCGTCGGAGTTTAGAGGCCGTGTTGTTTGGCTGATTTGCGGTTTAATGGCGGCGGGTGAGGGAGGGCTGCAGAGCGCCACTCAAGGTCTCTTTTGTCTCCTTTTAAAGACGAGATGAACGACCACCAGAACACGCTGTCCTACGTTCTCATCAATCCGCCTCCTGACACCATGCTGGAGATCAACGACATCGTGTAAGGATGGCGTTTCCTGTCAAGCAGCTTTGATTTGCATTTCTACTTGTTTTACCGCAGCCTACAGGAGTCTGCAGCATCAGGCTCAAATCAAATAATTATCAGGATTTCTGATAGACAACAGGCAAATAAAAAAGTCATAAAAGTGACATTAAAATCTACTTTTTTCTTCTGATTTTTCTCAAGTTTCACATTTTCAGACTAATCCATGTTGTACACTGAAAAAAACAAAACTTTCAAAGTATTGTTGTCTATATTATAATGCAAATATCTTGGTACACTTAAAATATATACTTCCTTAATTGATAAAAGCTACTGGCAGATTATTTCATTTGTAACATGGGGAAATGTCTTGTTGGTGAAATAATTTAGTTATTTTGTATCATTATTAAGAAATTACTGACTTAAAACTAACAAATTGCATAAAAGATACTTCTGTAATTCTCTTTTAGGTAGTGAAGCCCAGAGAAATCAACTTTTAGCCATCAGAATATTTTCAACTTGACCTGTTCACTGCAAAAACACAAGATCAAGTAAAATCTAGTTTCCAGTGCAAATATCTTAGTGCACTTGAAATAAGACAAAACTGACTTACAATTAACTTTTTGGCAAGATATAGAGGCTTATTTTAAGTAAATAATTTCCTAATATTGATATAAAAAAATTATTGGTTCCATTAGTAGATTACTTCATTTGTCACATCAGAAAAATATAAGTGAAATAATCTAGTATTTAAGGAACCATTTACTTAAAATAAGCTAAAGATTTTACTTGTGAGTTAGTTTCGTCTTATTGTGAGTGTAACAAGATATTTTCACAAGGAACTGCAGAAAAATGCTTGATGAGATTTTGTGGTTTTGCAGTATGTTCTTTTGAGTTATAAGCTGAAAAAATTACTTAAAAATGTCATTTGTTTGAACATGGTTTAAAGAAAATAAAGAATTTAACTTTTTCACTTTGAATAAGTTAAAAATAAGTTTATTTACAGGGTTGAGTGGAAACATTTTGCTCATCTGAAATGATGTTTAGGTTATTCATTCTGTCTGACATATTGATCAATGGGATGTTATTAAGGTATATTTATTTTTTTCAGCATGAGGTAAACATTAAGATCAAAATTAGTAGACCTACATATTATACATAGAGACCTGTATCTTTCTGAAAAGTTACTTGTAAATTAGTTTTATTTCATGTAGCCTAATATTTGCACTAGAAATTAGACTAAAATGTACTATTGTTTTTGCAGTGCACTGATCCTGGTTACTAGCTGATTTTTTAGCTCCTGTATAAATGTTAGTTAGCAGGTATCAACAGAAGTTAAGCAGCAGGAGGTTGCATAATATTTTAATCTTCTTAGAGTAACAGATGAAGAATAACATGGATGACTTTGTCCTTACAGGTACATCATCCGCTCTGACCCTCTGGCTCACATGCCAGAGGACTCACAGATGGGACATGCGGCCCGAAACACCAAGAACCAACAGGATTTTGGCGCACAGTCAAGAAATGAGACTCACCTTTAAATGCTTTTAGTCTGTGGTTCTATGAGCGTTGATAGATTTCATATACCTCGCACAAACACTGGCGGTGATGAGGTGTTCATAGTGAATGTGCATCAAGTGTCTCTCAGCTTGAGACCAGATCAGCCACATCCTAAAAGACGGCCCTGAGATTCCCGTTTTCATCAGAGCTGCCATCGGAGGATGCATGAAGAGTGCCTAGTCATCACTTCCCCTCACAAAACTCCCTGCAAACGAGAACCTGAACGCAGCTTCCTCTATCCAGCCCGACGGCACCGATCTGTATTGGTTCCATCAGTAGAAGGGTTATTGGACGTGATCGGATGGTTCCAGGCGGTTTCTGTACCGATAGATAAAATAATTTCATTTCATGTTTTGCTCAGGTGGGGGGAAGCTGCCCTTGTGCCACTACCAGTTTTTGCCAATTTCTTCGCCTGTTCTGTTTATAATCAGAAACTAACTGAAAACCGTTAAATATCACAGTTTGCTTTTAAAGAGCTGATGAATTATTTGGTTTTCTACATTTTTAAGTATTACCAGGAAATTAAGGTACATGTGCAATTTTCTTATTTTGTCACTCTCATTTATTCTTGTGTACTTTTTGTCTTTACAGACACATTTTTTAAATGTATTATGTGCTGACACAAGTTGCACCTTTATTAGCCAAGTTAGCATTTCTCTCTGTAATTTTGTCAGTTGTTGAAAAATGAACATTGTTAAATTATTTCCCTGTTAGAAATTATGACAGCTCCACACTGTATGCCGTTTTGTTTATTTATTTGTAAATACTGTTATTACTGTGCCATTTTTCTATTTATTTTGTGACACCAGTGTTGTTGTTTTTTGTACCATTTTCAAACCTGACTGCAACATCTGCTGCTGCTGCCGTGCAAAAAGTAAAAGTACAGGGGAAAGAACATATAGTTAAGGAAATACATATTTTTAAGGAGGTTAATATATCAAGTAATACCTGCTCAGTGCCAAATTTAACCAATTGTTGATCATAATACTTGCTATTTATATCAAATATGAGTTAGACAGGAAAGTTAGATGTGAGGGGGGGACATGTGCAAAGACATGGGTTGTGCTTTATCCCTGCTCCTCCACAGCACCCTGAAATACTGACTTTTTAGAAATATTTGATGAAAAATTATCTCTTTTTTTGCTACATGTGGTTCTTAAATTAGCAAACCATTAGCTCAGCTAAATTTAGCATGACATGCATGGTTGACATGTAATTTTTTTTTACATCTGAAAAAGAGCAAATACTTTTTCTCTGCACCTTAAACCATATAAACATATAAAGTTACAACTATAGCTGTTGTTTCAGATAGATTATAAGTGGAACAGTTTTTTTTCTGTTTTTGAAAACTTAAACCTGATTTGACAAAAAATATCTGAGTTATAAAATCATTTTGATTGTAAGTGACTAACACACTTAAAATGGCTTTTTTAAGTTCTGCACAGCAGGATATTTTGCACAGGTATTCACAAACATAATCAAGTGTTTAATTGTGATACATTTTTAGTTTTATTTTGAAAATCAAGTGCTCTGGTTTGTGTGCACTGCAGTTTCAGTATTTATGCCATCTGTATCTTGGGTTTAGTCACTATAAATATGAATTGTATACATGGTTTTGTAGCCATGAAAAGTAAAAAGGACTTGAACTATTTTTGCACTAAGCTCTGTGGCGACGTGCGGAGCGTGACAGCATGACCCTTTAATTTGAATCTGTAGAACATGGACGATATTGACCCGCAAATCAAAGGCCCATCATGCATTCATTAGCAGGACTTCAGATGTCTGCAGATTTTAATTTTAGGTATGCTGTTCTTATTTCTAACCTAAAGTAATAGAGAAGGGATTGCTTTGTCCAGAAATCGCGTTTCACAGTCAGAAGTAACGGTTCAGTGAAAGCGACTGTGATGGAGGATGCAACAACTAACGTAACACCTTAAAGATCCTCACAACAAACCCTTAGCACTGAAGGACTTCACTTGATGTCTTCTGATGTCCGGACTTAACACACAGGGCATGTTCTCTCTTAAAAGCATGTTTTGATATAAAAGCTTGCCAAGAACTAAACATTTCCTACCGTTAGCAGGACAGTTAGCGTGGCGTCCTGTTGCTAGATAAAAAAACAAACCATAACTGAATCAACTGCTTGCAAGTTGGAGCCATCATTTGATACTCTGTATTTATATGAGTGGAACGTGCATGTTGTCTAGATGTTATCAAAAACCAATGTATTATGTTTACCTCCACTTTGTTTTTGATTCATTGTCAAACAGGATGATCCATTTTGTACTATTTCTTATGAGAAGTGCACATACAGATACGAACAAATAAATGCTGCATGCAGCCAAATCCACCGACTGGAAGATGGTTTCATTTGACCTCACACTGAGTTCATCACCAGCGGTTTGAACCTGTCGCTTCTATTTACTTCAACTCACACATGAAAATAACTGCAAACAGGTGCACAATTATACAATCGCATATTTTTGAAAAGCAGAAGTAGAGCCTCCTGCACAACCAACAATAATGGAGCAAGTGTTTTCAGAACAGTAAGCAAACAAAACACTTGCATTTTCCAGCAGCGGTAAAACCAGCTGACCAAATGTGCAGAAACATCTTGTGTTGCTAAGTGACGGGTTGGGCTCGGCTGGGGTTGCTAGGTAATGGCGCAGTGCCCGTGGAAAAGAACGGCAGCTGAGCTGAGACCAAATGGTAAATGAATTTACTTTGTATAATTAGGAAGTGAATATGTTATTAATTTTAATAAACTCTTGAAACTATCTTGTCATCTAAACTAATACACCACTCCGACAGGATGATCTTCTGATTTCATCGCCGCAGCTTGTTAACATTATTCTGTTTCCACCTCTCCCTCGTCCAGCGGCCTTTGTTCTGAACCACTTCATGAAGCAGGTCCATGAAGGCGTATTCGTTCCCTGACAGCAGAGTTTCGTCATCTGGAGAAGCGCCACCAGAGGGCGCCTTCCACCCAGCGGTGGCTCTGTTATCTTCCCTCTGCTTGTCGGTGACAGGCCGCTTCTCGTCCTTCCTCACTTCTGCCTCTCTCTTCTTCTGTGCCGGATGTTCCTCGGACTTCAGCTCTTCACCGGTGCTGACCCAGATGTGTGTCTGTGTTGCAGAATCTGGATCCAGGTTCGTTTCTTCCCCCTCCACACAGACAGGAGTCTCCAGTGGTTTGAAGCTGTCTGACAGACTCAGATTTATGTTTGTTTCATCGTTTTCACACAGATTAGAGCTGCTTCTTAGTTGCTCCATCATCATCTTCACATCTTCTGAGACCTTCACAGTTACACTCTGAATCCAAACAGTAAACTCATCAACTTCCTCTTTGGCTTTGCATCTTGCCTGTTGCCACTGAGCTGCAGTAGGAGGCCAGGTGGAGATCCTGATTAATTTTCCTTTCTGTCGACTCTGACCTGGACCTTCTGCAGACTCTTCATCAGGATTTGGTTTGTTCTGCTTAGTGCCGATACTGAAGTACGGTATAACGTCCATGTTGGCATGATCACACACCTGGTTTTCGTAGGGATTTCCATCATCACCTTCTTGCATCACACACTCCTCCTCTGAGTCTCTGGTTGTGAAAGTTTCTGGATGAACTTCTCCCATTTCAGCTCCCAGGTTCTCTTTTTCAAAGTTTTCAGAAGTGACTTTGTCTTTCTCAGATACACAGAAAGGAGATGAGAGGATGATTGCGTTTGCAGACTTTGCTCTGATGCCAGTGAAGGATTTTCTCCCAGCCTCTTCCAGACATCCAGACTGATCCCGACTCGACACGCCGTCTCCTTCCTGCTTCTCTTCTTCTTCTGTTGGACATCCAGGCCTCACGGCTTTGTTGCTGCGATTCCTCCTATACATCAGTGCCATAAAACAGGCAAAAAGCACCAGCACGCATAGGACCACTGCACAAGAGCAAAGCCATAATCTAATATCAAGATGAGACTTTCAAACCAAATTAACAAAATGTTCAAGTAAAAAGAGGCCTCGTACCAATAACAGCGATTAGAGTGCAGATCTTTGTGTCTGAGGTTGTGGATGAACCTGAGGATGAAGGAAGTGCAGATGAATACATTTGGTTTTAAATATGAGAGACTGATTCAGAAGAATCACACACACCTACGACTCGTGGAGGTGATGTATAACATTATCACCAGTCATATCACATTATGACTGGTGATAATGTTGTCACATAATGTCCTGTCAGAAACAAAAGGTAAATTAACCAAAAACTCTGCAAAATGAAATGTATCAAATCTTTTCTTGGTGTAAGATTAATCTTAATTAAATTTTTGTCAAGGAAGCGAGATGAAAGCAGTTACATGTTCCACTGGCGCCGCCTGCTGGTAGGAAACAGGATTTCAGGCCAACTTTGGCATGTAATGTCTGATTCTCGACGCATCAGACCCAATCAGAAGCGCATTAAAGCACAGGAATATTTAGCTGAAATTGTTATTAAAACACAAAAATAAATTTCAACTGCAATGGAGCGGCGACCTGACAGTGACTGAGTTATATCCTTTATCCAGAAAATAAAGTCTGAATGGTCTCCTGTGCTCTTTTATAAATTTTTGATAACTTATTTAACCCAGCCTCCTTTTATACATCCTACTTCCCACATATTCTTTATTTACCTCTAAATTGACTAAATGTTTGCCTTGAGTTTTAAACTGATATAAAAAGAACCTAAAAGTATCAGGCTGCACATATCAAGTAGGAAAAAATATGTCTGGTGTTAAATAATTAGCACAGATGTACCAGGGGATGAAGACGACGCTGTGGCATCAGGCGGTTTTGTTCTCACAGAAGTCTCTGAAGAAGAAAGAGTTTCTGAGAGATGAAGCTGAAGAAACATCACTTTTAAGAGATTAAAACAGAAAGGAGGAGAAATAATCCAAATGTACCCCTGAGAGCAGAAGGTGTTCGAGTTGGGGAAGTGGATTTGGGGTTGAAAGATGTTTCTGTCTTTCCAGATGTTTGCTGTGAGCGAGTTGTTTGAGTTTTACCTGAAGATCAAAAAGATAACAGTCATAGAAAGCAATTTTTTAAAAAAGGATCTAAGGATTAGTCTTGGATCACAACCAAAAAAGTTAAACAAAATGACAAACGACTGGTTGGAGTCGCTGAACTCCTCAATGGTGGTGTAGCAGTCGGACACACAGACACGTTGAAGACGGGCCGGCCTTCCAGATGTGGAGGAGTCTTACATTTCACACTCATTCGATTCACCAGCTGAGATGCATTCAGGTCTGAGGACAAGGAAGGAGTTTTAACCTGAATGTTCTGAAAACACTTGGGGCTCTTAGTGTCGTAAGTTACAAACCTTTCAGAGAGTCAACAAAGTCCTGGGCGTCACAAGAGCAGTTCCAGGGATTCCCGTAGAGCCTGATGGACGTTAGAGACTTTAGAGACGTAAATATCTGGGGGGAAAGCTCCGTCAACTGGTTGTCTGACAAATCCAGATCAGTCAACTTCCTCTGGGATCTGAAGCCATGTGGATGGATGGTGTGGATCTTGTTCCTTCTCAGACTGAGCTTCTTGAGGTTTGTGAGTCCCGTCAGATTCGACTCGTTCAAATATTTAATCAGATTGGAAGAGAAATCCAGCTCAGTGACAGTAGCAGGGTTTCTGAACCAGTTCTGGTTAATGTTGGACAAGTTGTTACCATGTAAAATGAGAATTTTCAGATGAGAAAAAGAGCTGAAGGCATTCTCAGCGATTCCTGTGATTCCCGAGTTTTGGCTTGTGAACTTGGTGATGGAGGAGAGGTTCACGCTTTGCAGAACCGTGGAGTTGATTTCGCCAACATTCTTTAAATCCACAAACATGGTTGTACAATTAGGGATGAAATCTGAGAGAAAACGTGAAGCACAATATGTTTGTCTCCTTTGCTTTATAAATCTGAAATAGCTTATATATTTGTTTACATCTATGGCAAAATGAGTGCATGGTTTAAAATGATCATAAAAATGATCATTTCAATCCAACGCTGCTGCATTTTGTGCAGCAGTTAAATAAAAAACACAAGTCATCTTAGGGAAATTATCTTCCTAATATAGCTGAGCATTTGACTTAATATGTAATTAAAATGCAGACAACCTGTTGGATTAGAATCAAATTCCTACTAGTCGTAAACACTAGTGTTTAAATGCAAGAACAGTTTCATACGAGGTCATACCAGCTTCTCTATAAGCTAAATTTTAATTGTTTTTCAGTTGCTTTTTAATCCACCAACTTTATTCATTTCAAAGTTTAAAATCTGAAGTCCTCACTTGTTAGAGCGTCATGGCAGAACAAAACTGACTCCCCTTTCACACAGGGACGGCCGAGACGAACACTTCCCAACAGCACAGCGAGAGCGACTACGCCTGTGGAAATGAAAAGCATCAATCACACGAAAACGCCACGTTTTGAATAGAAAAGCTCCTGGAGCAACAAATCTGACGACTCACCTTTCATTTTGAGTCAATGGATCGAACGCTGATCTCCGTTTGGCTCTGGAAGGAACTGTCCGCAGAGTTTGATGGTCATCACCTGAACAACCAGGACTGGTTGCCAAGGAGGATCATGTCTCGCCATGGTTACGAGAGCTGGCGTTAAAAGTCGCGGTTCCAGTTGGATGGTAGAGTGAGCAGGAGTTCACCCCGGGGGGTCCCAGAGACGTGGTTAATTTAGAAACTTCAATATAAACGCAGCAGCATTTTTTGATTTTCTGACAAACATTCCAGTGAAAGAGATGCAGTGGCATGACAAACTAAAGCAAAAAAAGTGAAGCCAGTGAAGCGTCAGTAAAAGAAAAACAGCAACAGTGATGGACAAATCAAACAAAACAGAAATGGAAAAAAAAGTGACTTTTATTTACTTCGAAATTTATTGTTTCAGTGCTTCCATTTTAAAATAAATAGATGACATGGGATCAAAGATAAAATCAAACATGGATGAAAAGTACACTAGTGTAACAAAAAATGGTGATCAAATGCCAATACAATCTTTTAGTTAAAATAAAAATATACTTTCATACATTTAAAGACCACTTAAGCACCTCTCCACACACACACACACACACACACCCACCCCCACACACACACAGCGACATAAAGACATCAAAATGCAGCAAACGATTCATCAAGTATCGAGTCGCTTTTGGAGAAACAGCAGTAGCAACGTTTCAGTGACGCCCTTCAGCTGCAGCCGTCGGCATCAAATCTTTAGCGTTTGATTTTTGAAAGTTTGAACAGCAGTGTTACGTATTAGTTTGTCAAACTCTGAAACCAAACAGAAAGTAAAGTGCTCGTGCGACACTTCTGGTTGTTCGAGGCCAACGAATGGTTTATTTAACAAAAAGAACAAAAAAGAAGAAGAAGAACTTTGAAGTTTTGCAAAGACAGTGAAGAAGAGAGACGATGTGGCAGTGCTTGTCAACACCGTGGAGGAATGTTCTTTAATGTTGGTACACAACTGAGCCACAAGCTCTCCCTCAATCCCTTCCCCCCAGCGTGAGGATATCAAATACTGTCAGTCGAGCAAAGCGGGAAGCACCCTTCACCACGAGTGTCCTCTGCTCGCGTGAATAAAGACGGGACGTAAATACTCAGAGGGGAGGAAGAAAGGAAGGGTTACATTGCATGAAAAGAAGCCGTCGACAAGTATTTTGAGTGCACCTTTGTACAGGACAATTCAAGAGTGCCCGGTGGAGAGAAAACCCCAAAAAAACAAAACACAACTAAGCTCTAAACATCAGAGAATTCCCGTTATGATGAAAACACATAACATCTGCGTAAACTTGAACCACATCGCTTCAATAAAGATGATTTTAAAAAAGCTGGAACGAAACAAAAAGTGTTGTACCAAGGCCTGTAGTTTCCCCGTTTTTCTAAAACTCCTGAAGGGAAACAAACGGATGTTTCAACGAAATAAAAATGTAAATAAAATGATCAGTTTTTTTTCCCTTTTTTGCGACACACCTACCTGGTGCTACACGATCAGCGTCTGGTTTAAAAAGCGGCTGAATAAATGGATGACAGTAACACGATGCGTGAGAGAAGGCAAAAGGATGTCTGGAGATTCCTCCATCTTGACGAAAACAAGAAAAAATGTTCAGAGCAGCAGGATTCTGGAGATCGGCAAAAGTTGACAATGCCAGCCTGATTCGACGGTCAACATGGGAACAGATTGACGGAGCGGTCCGATGATCCGAAACGGGTAAAATAAATGTCTCTCCGCCTTCATGCCTACATCTATCCGACGGAGAAGAAGGGGTTTTAGTGCTGCGGCCGAGCTCTCAACCACGACAGTGCTGAACTAATAAATACTCCATGTAAAAATGGACGTTCTCTCCATTTTAGAGAAACAATGCCACATGCTTGCTTCAAAATAACTAAAATAAACCTGAAGCAATCACACCGATGTCACAGGGAGGAGGAGATGGTTCACCAGTCCCTCCACCTAGACGTGAATCCTCCTAAGCAGGTTTCCAGGCCAAGTTGGGCGGCAAGATAAGACGGTGGCGATCTGCAAGTGGTCCGCTACTTCCCCGATTTCTTTGGCACAGCGCTTCTCTTGGCCTGCCACAGGTGGTTGTGGATGGTCAGGGCGTCCACGCTCACCGACACAGTCTTGGCAGGGATGACGGTGAACTGTTTGCGGTCTGAGCTGTACTTGTACAGCTTGTCGATCATCTTCTTGCTGATGCTCTTGGGTCCGGTGCCCGTCAGCTTCTGGATCTCTTCCGTGTCAGGGAAGTAGGAGTAGAGCGCCCGGAACTGGCAGCCGCCATCACGAAACAGGATCATCAGGTGGTTGGATTCACACTTCTCCAGCTCCTGGAGGGGAAGAAAAAGCGTGGAGAGGAATTTAAATTCTGAGCGCAACAATTCAAAACACCGAAGGAAGAAAAATCTAACAAATCACACTCTTCCTAAGAGAAGCAAGTGAATTTAAGTAGTTTAAGGATGAGTTAGCACATCTGTGAACATTTAGAAAAATGCAAACATTGACAGGCAGAGAAAGTGGATTTTTAATGAGGAAACTTTCTATAAGCAGGTTAATTCACTAATCTCATAAGTTGGGCTGGTTCAGGCAGAAAACTGACCTCCAGGATCTGGTTCTTCTGGGGTTCGTTGACTTTCCCCGCCAGGCAACAATGAGAGATTGCATTATGAATGATGGGCTTATTTGACTTGGCACTGGGCTCCTTGAAGAGTTTAGGGCCTAAAGAAACAAAAAAAAGTCGATCAAATTATAATGTAGCAAAACAAGACAAATGGTAACGAGTCAGATTAAAATTAAACATGATATTCACAGCAAGAATCAAGTTTTGAATTCTGGAAAAGAAAAACAAAGAAACTGAACAATTAGCTTCATTTTCAGTCAAAGAAACAAACGGCAGCCTATTATTACACCAGTGTCGACTAAAAACATGTTAAAAAGTTTGTTTTTAGCTGCAGATGCATCCTTTGCTACAAATTATCAAGTGTACATGACAGGTATGCTGTGTTATTGCAGTTTAGGCAATATTTTTATCTAAAAAAATTTATTCTTTATTTGCATTTAATATTGTATAAAAACTTAAGTGTTTGGATGAAAAATCAGCCTTTTTAAATCAATAACTGGTAGTTGCAGCCTTTTTTTTCTCACCAGTGTATTCAGCCATGGAAGTGATGGAGGACGCGGTGGAGCCGTTGTCCCAGTCTCTCTCTGCGGCTCGGCTGTTGTTGCGACTGCCTGGAAACGACTCCACAGAGTCACAGCTGGACACGCCAACAAAAACAGAGAGAGAGAGAAATTATAGGATGTCGTAATTCATTACACAACAGATTCACAATTAACAAGGTTACAATTACAAATGCAGTCGGGTGTAACTTACCGCTGGGAGCCAGCCCCTCCGGAGTTGACGCTGTCGGCTTCGTTTGTCGCCGCAGAGGCCAGAGACAGATTGGAGCCTGACTGAGCGTTGCTCAGGTTGTCTGCTGCAAAGAACACAAATTCAATGTTTCATGCAACTCAACTGAAAGAAAATCTTGGTATTATATCTTTAGATGCAACAAAGGTAAAGCAAAGACCTGGAAACGATGTGAATGTGAGTGAAAACTTTTAGAAAAAATATGTTTTTTTGACATGTCGAAATCTTATGAGGTGGATATTTGGTGAAAAGATCAATTTCCTTCATTTCCTTCCTGAACAAATGCAACGCTGCCTGCCAAATCCAACCTATCAGAGCCAGGCTGATTAACAGGCTGTCAGTCTACCTGGCTAAGTCAATCGCCGTCAATCAACATCATGTACTCGCTGCTATGGAGAAGAAAATTCACCTTTACAGAAAAATCATTTATCCACCAAGTTCAGTGCAAATGCTAACTAGCCTTAGCATTCACTGCAAGCTTTGCAGGCTGCAGCATAGCTAAAAGAAGGGAATGAGCAGCGCTACAGGAGAATATGATTTACAGCGCCGAGACACGCCTCCTGGCTCCGATTGGTTGATTCTAGTTATCACTGGGAGAAGGCAAAGGAGTATAAATTTTTTTCACAGATCATCTGTCTCATGACATAGTGACAGTTTCACGAAATATCTTCAATAAAAGTTAAAAGTGCAGCTTCAATGTGAAGGGAAGTTCTGATTTAAGAGTCTCACGTGTGGAAGAGCACTTGGAGAAATGATCAGTGGCAGATTCCTCTCTGATAACCGCCTTGTGTTTGTGTTTCTGCTTGGGTTTGGGCGTTTTGGGCTTCACCAGGCCTTGCTCCTCAAACATCTCCTGCTGCTTCCGCCGCAGATACTCCTGCTTTATCAGCTCTCGCCGCGTCTTCTCCTCCTCTTTACGCAAGCGGTCCTCCTCCGCCTTTCGCCTTGTTCAAACCGAATACACATTTTAGCATTTTGAGGAACGATAAGATCCCTTTGCCATTACTGATTGAGCTACCTGGCTTCGTCTCGTTTCAGTTCGGATTCAGCTTCTAGTTGCTGTTTGCGAATACGAGCCTCCTCGGCTTTCTTCTGTTGTTTCAGCAGGAATGCTGCCCTCTTCTTTGCGAGTTCATCCTCAGCTTTCTGCTCATCCTAGAATATGGTAAAACGTTTATTATTTAATTACAAAAAAACCAAATTTCACTGTAGAGATGAAATCAATACTTTATGACTATTTGGAGAGGTAAAGCATGTTTTTCTTTTCAAAGACTCAAGTTCTGAAATAAGAGAAGGTTTACCTTGAAGAAGAAGCCCATGACTGACTTCTGCTCTGCGTCGCCCTCCTCTGTCGCTCCGTCCTCTGTCCCCTCCTCTTCCTCTGGGGCCTTCAGTTCGGACAGATCCACCTCGATCAGGTGGGCTTTGCTTCGCTGCGCCTCTTCTGACAGGACTCCGTCCTTCTCTGAGGAACTGACTTCGCCCTCTCCCTGAGTGCTGGATTCAGACTTGGCAAGCGGTTCCGGCGCAGGCACACATGTTAGGTCCACACGGGTCGGCAGGCGCATGTTGGCCTCGTCGTGAAGGCGGAAGGTGGCGCTTCTGACGTGCCCAGATCCCGGTCGGTCCATCATCTCCGCGGCGCTGGGGTTTCGATCGCCTCTGGGGGACCTGCCCCCAGATAAATGCCGTGGGTTTGCTGACGTTTCTGACCCGCTCTGGGACGGGGTGAGAGCCCTGGAGGCTGGTCGGCTCTGCTCCTTCGCTAGCTTCAGTTCGGACGGCTTGGACCTGGAGCTCCGGCCCGAGCTCAGCTTGGGCGGCTTCCTGGTGGGAGCGCTGCCCGTCCCAGAGAGGTGCTCCACGAAGTGAAAGCCTCCCGTTTTCGAGTCACCGTTTTTGTCTCCTGCGTGCGGAGGAGGCGGCGCCGCACCGGGTGGGGATTGCACATTCTGTTTCATCAGCATCTCCTGCTGCAGCGACAGCTGCATCATCTGCTGCTGGATGCTGCCGATGGCTTCGTTCAGCAGCTCGATGGAGCGGCTGCACTCATTCAGGTCCAGTTCCTCTTCGAGATAAAAGCTCCCGCCGTTCCCCTTCTTGTCTGCTTCTAAGGCACCCGTCCCCTCTGCCTCTTTCTCCCCCCGTAGGGTGTCGACACACATATCGTCTTTGCTTAAGGGTCCCTTCTCCCCGTTGAGATCGTCTTTAGAGATGTCGGCTTTGAGTGAGCTGGGCAGCGTGTCGCTCCGTCCGCCTCCTTTCTTAACGATGTGCAGAAACGCAGCTTTCCCCAGCTTCTGTCTCTGCCTCGCCGCCAGCACCTCCATCTTCTTCTTCTGGTGCTCAATGGCACGCCGCTTCTCCTCCAGCTGCATCCGGAGCTGAACGATTTCAGATGCCAGCACGTTGGTGCCTCCGTCACCTGGACGATTGCACCCTCCCAAAGGGGAGGAGGGGCTCTGATCTCTCTTCAATCTCCAAGACGACGACAGAGGTCCGCTGCTCTCCGACCCGTCCGGGGTCGTCCTCTGGGAGCTGGAGGCGCTGGAGCGCAGGTCGTGGTTGCTGCCGAAGCGCTGCTGCTGCGCTTTTCGCTCAGCGAAGGAGGTCATGCGCACGCTGCCGCTGGCCATGCTGCTAGCTTGGGAGTGTGTGCTGAGGCAGGGGCTGGAGCGGCCGCTGCCACCATTAAAGTCTTTGTCTTCATGCTCTTTGACATTCATGTCCTCCTGGAGCTTGGCTGACTCCTCTTCATCTGCTTCACCGTAACCTTTCCTCGAGCCTTTAGTGGTCAGAGCTTCGTCCAGATCCTCCTCTTCCTCATCCAGGTCCTCCAGCTCGGCCTCCGGACCGTGGACACACTTTGGCTCGTCGGAGTCCGAGTGAAGGTAGAAACCTTCGGCTGGCTCTCTGGAGGAATAGTTCACGCTGCTGGTTATGACCGGTCTGATATCCGTCTGCTGCCGCTCGTCCGCCAAGCGTTCCTCTTCGCCTGGAGCGGGAAACGTCTGATTGAGATCAGAGGGAGCTTTTCTGCGAACGGCGGCTGAAGACCCATCTCCACGGCGTAAGGAACCCCTACCCGCCGAGAGGGGCCCCTCCCCGCTCTCCTCCTCTTTGTTCAGACATACAGATTTCTCTTTAGCCGTTTTCAGAACGGCAGGCATCAGTGGTTCAAGGTAAAAGCCGTCAGCGTCTTGCGTGGAGTCGGAGGAAGGTTTGGGTACAACTGCGGCAGACGCTGCAGTCCCATCGAATTGTTTTGGGATGACAGTGGCGTCGGCGGGAGTTTCTTCCCCGTCCTCCATGTTGACATGACTCAGTAGGTTGTGGCCGTTGACTCTTCGCATGGCAGCGAGGGACGACTGGTGGACGGCGGTCTGATGCTTAGGAGTGACGTTGGTGACGTTGGACGCCAGGCTGTCCTTGCTAATGGAGCGAGCCAGACTCACGCTGTCGCCAGAGGCAATGTCAGCATCGCTGTCGGTGGCTGCATGCAGCATGAAGGGGCTCAGCGTGGACAGGGGTCTAAAAACAAGGAGATGCATTTTCTGATTAAATTTCCCTTTGGATCAATTAAGAATTTTTGAATTTGAATTATGTAGAGTTTATAATTTTTCCACTTTTGTGGTCAGATTAGGACAGAAAGGAGGTTGACGGGAGGTCACCTTTCTTAAATTGTGTTTGACATTAAATCCTTTCAAGGCCCCTGAGTTGAACTTTGGCACCTATTGTTCAGGAGGTGTCCACTTCTTTAAAGTGGATAGTCTTTCCACTTTAAAGGTGTGCACTACTTTGTGGTGATCTATCAAATAAAATCCCAATAAAAAAGACGTTTGTGTTTGTAGTGACAAAATGTGTTCAAGTTCAAAGGTTGGGAGTACTTACAGCCACTGTAAATACAACTTTTATAGCATTAAAAAGGTTTTTTTCCCCCCATGTACCTTTGCCTTTTGTCGGGCCACCCTGCAGCAGAGCCTCTGAGTTGTTGCCCGTCCATCTGACTGAGAGAGTTCGAACGGTTTCTCAAGGCCTACGGAGGGAAAAAGTAAAAATGAAGTAGGACAAGAACCTTCATTCCCAAGAGATGTGAAGACTTATATTTACCTCCGCTGTCGTCCCCTTGCTGCTTTTGTTGCCTCTGCCTAAGAGGAAGCAGAGGATGAGAGGGACTGAAGGCCGGACCGCCCTTACTAAGAGCAAGCAAAACAAACGCAGTGAGAAGTTAATAGGAAACCCTCAGTGTAAAAAAAACAAAAAAACAATACATTTCAATATAATCTAATGCTTTTAGGGCTGAAACGGTAATAGCGATTTAAATTATTATTAATTTAGGAATCGATTAATTATTAACTGGAGTATACATACATAAAAAGGGTAATTTGATGAAAGGCATCATATTCAGAGTCATAATTAAACCAAAACTGTACAATCTACATTTTGCCAGAACTTCTCAAATGACTTAGTCTTAGCTTCAAATTCTGTAAGAAAAATTAGCTTTATTCTCTACTGATGTTAAATCAAGCAGAAAGAGCCGGGCTTTTCACATGTTAGAAATGTTTTAGTTTCAGATGCATCTTTTGCTAAAAATTATCAAGCATACACTGAAAGAAAGTAATTTTATTGTATTTTATGCGACAAAATGTTTATTTTCTCATTCGAAAAAGGAACTGTATTTATTTTATATACAGAATAATAAAAGAATAAAATGAAAAATCTGCAGAATGTGCTTTTTAAAAAAAATCTGATCAATCATCATAATAATCGTTAGTTGCAGACCTAAATGTCTCGCATTATATTTCAAGACAACAAAGAAAACACACAGTTTGAATGCGTTTAGACAACTGTGTCACAGAATCACATGAGAAGGAACGCCAGACATCACTACACATGAACCCAGGTTTGAATTTACTGCAGCTCCTAAAAAAGGAGGTGAAGGGAATGTAAAAAAGACGAGAAAAGACTTACAGAGGGTCAGAGCCTTCGGGGTGCAGGAAGTATCTGTTACAGACTTCAGGGTTGCTCTGGTTATCTACCACGCCAGGACTAGTCAGAAAGCTGCGCTTGGTGGCGTTGGAGATGGGCACTGATGGGCGGGCACTCTTGGGATGAGCTATGGCTCGAGCTAAATAGAAAAAAAGGAAGAAATTACAGTATTCTGCAACCTGCAGGGCCGCAAGTGTTTCTTTGGATCTTCCATAGTGGCTTTTAATAACTTCGGCAAAAAGTAAAGAACCAACTAACGATGCGCTTTGGGTTTTGTTTGCTGTGATGCTTACCATCTTTAAACTCTTGAAGGTCTCTGGGTTGGACGAACTCTGGCTTGACTGTCTCAAACCACCAGAACAGCTCGGCAATGAACACCATAACATTGTGCTGCAGACAGAGTTAGAGCACATTACGAATGCTTCAATGGAAAGAAGTGGTGACATTTAAAAGCAGCAGCACAAGTTGAGTACTTTGATTTCCATGAAAGAAACTAAAATCTGTCAGATGTAGTTACCTTGAGAACAAGCGGTGAGTAAAGCATGTCCTCCATTGTCAGATAGCAGCTTTTATTCAGATATTCACTGGCAAATTCTCTCAGCAGCTGGATGTTGTACAGACTATCAGCGATGGAAGGGACTTCCTTCAGGCAAATATCTGGTCAGACAGGCAGAGAGCGGGTCAGATCGGGATGCAGCTCAGTGACCGGACGACTATAAATGTCACGCTGAGAGGAGAGGAACTGTGAGCCGAGTGTGAAAAACAAAAATAGTATTACACACATTCATGCTACATTCACAGGGTTTGTACATTTTCCCACTGTAAAAATAAATCACTTTTCAAGCATTTTCAAGGTAAGTTTTCAAACTTTTCCAGCACTGAAGAAGTTTTGAAGTTTTAATTCACTATTATATGACATTATTGTTTTCCAGTTCCAGTGTTAAATGTTCATTAGAATTTAAAATGTATTGCTCTTTGAGAATGTTACTGCATTATTATGCCATTACAATTATAATGCTTGTAATGGCAATGTAATGGCAACAATTGTTGTTTTGAAAATGGTTTCAAAACAACAACATTATTCAGAGGAAGTTTATTGTCGTTTTCAGAAACAAATTCCTTGAAGGCAACTGATAATTAGTAAGATGTTGCTGGAGATTTTGAGAGTGTAAAAGTGTGTGAATGAACTGCATCTCACCCTCCAGCTTCATGATATCAGGGCAGTAGCAGTGGACCACGGTGAGCAGCGCGGCTCCGTCACAAACATCCCTCATGAGGTCTTCCAGCATCGGGAAGAAGGGCAGCTGGCGACCTGATGCGTGCTCTCGACGATACCGGACCTAACCAGCAGGGGGAGACCATCGGGGTTTCATGAGGATAAGAATGTCATCATGAAACATCCCTAAAGCAATAGCACAGCTCGCCAGCTATAAATCAATTTTCCAATTAATACTGAAATGTGATCTTCTAAGCACATTAACCTTGGAAGGTTCTCCTTCAGTTAATGCTCAAACGAATGAAAGCAGCAGGTCAAGGTTCCCCCCAGGACTTTGAAAGAGTAGGGGATTTATTTTATTGGTGTATTTTGAAAACATTACACTGCTGACTAGGCCTGTTGCAATAAGCAGTAAATTAATTAATTGCATGATAAATTAAAATGAGCTCAGTAATTTCCATTTGCATGAATTATCATTTTTCCTTTTTCTCTCTTTTCATCAAAATCTGGATGACAAAAGTCTTCAGTCTGGTACTTTGGACTCAGTTAGTCTGAAGATCAATTTTGCTTAGAGTTCAAAATAATTTTTTTTGTTTGTTTACTTATTTTGGATATTTAAAATGCCTTCCAGTTCCAGCATTAAATGTTAATTTGAATTGAAAGTCTACTGATCTTTGAGAATGTGTTTTTGCTTTACATTACTTGAAAACGATCTAGGAACACTATTATCGTTTATCCCAATAACTTCTGGGACAATTAATCGCCCAGCAAAATATTTTCGTGACAGGCCTGCTGCTGGCTGAAAACATCAAATTGTGCAATAAATCAGTTCCAGTGGGGAGAACCCTGAAGGCGTGGTTAACTGCGAGGAGATGGAGGTGAAGGTGTTCGAGTTGCAACATGAACAGCAGAGTAGAGGAGTCAACCTCTTTCTGGTGTTCAGAAGCAGATGGCCAGAGATGAAACCCAGTTAAACTACGCTGCATGAACCAGCTGACTGGGACGGAAACTGGGCTAATCAGTGGCCCACTTAGAGGAAGCAAGCATATTCAGCACTGAAAGCCCATCAAATTGTTGGGAATCGGTTCAGTTTTCAATTTGTGGGATTAAAAAAAATGTAAAAAACCAAGTTTAGATGATGAAACTTATAGAGTCAGTGTTTATACACGTTTTCCACAGTAAAATTCAAGCATTTTCAAGATAAGTTTTCAAACTTTACAGCGTCAAACTTTGGAGAGAAAAGTAATGCAATGAACTAAAGAAGGCAATTTCAATTAAATATCATATGATGAAATCTATTACTGCTTTTAATAATGACTTTTAATAATATAGAAACATGCTTTGAAATTAATTTCATATATATATATATAAGTTTGATAAAGTTCAAACTTTACAAATGTAGGATTTTAATCAGAAGTTAGTTTGCCTTTTTGTTACAAAACTGTGCAGAAAGAATATCAAGCACTTTGAAGGGCTTTACACAGAAATCAAGCACTTTCCAAACCTTGAAAACAACTAATTGAAATTCAAGCAGCACCCATAAAAAACACTGTAGATTCCACTGAAATTAAAAATGTAAATACCTCAGCAGAATTAATCAATGGTGATATTTTTGATAGATATTGTGGTGGGACTCTGAATTACACCTCATTTCTCATCTGCCATTACAAAGAACCTCATCATGTCAGGAACCATCAGCTGCGTCACGTTTAATTAATCAACCCGGATGAATTTCTTACGGGCATGAAAAGCGTTTGGTTCTGACACTTAATATTGTTTTAAACAAATACCGTCATTTATTGCAGACATGGTGACTGTGACAAAAACATATTTACACACTAAAGACTGCAACTTGTAAATAAAATGGGTAATGAATACATTCCTGATTTTAAAGGCAGAGTTATTCCACAGCTTTATTAATTCACGCTAACAATAGTCACACCACTGCTGCCAACTTAATGGCGTCACTTTGTTTAGAAACTTTTTAAACAATAAAAAATAAAAGTTAAAATCTGTATCAGCTCAAATCTGAATTGGGCTTTCTAAAGAAAACTGAAATAAGTGCACCACTATATCAAACCATCTAATGCAAATATACACATTTAGAGACAATACTATGAGAACGCGGAAACCACAAACTCTAAAGGAGAACGGTTTATTCTAAACACATCTCACATTCAGTACAACATAACCAAACAAGAACAATCTCTACCTACACACACACTACTAAAGCATTAACCAATGTCTCAGTCGAGGTCTTTTTGAAGCCATTTCATGAAACTAAAGTTAGTACTTAAGGTCATAACAAAGGCTAACAACCTAATCAAAGGCTCTAAATGCAGTGCTGTAAAAAATGCTTTGCAACATGTTTCATCTTGAGCAGATTTTCAAGAACATACAAAATGCTGTTTAATGGTGATTTTGCTTATTAATGGAGGGGAAGGTAATCCAAACCAACTAAAACACACATGTGAAACTGTAGCGCAAAAATAGAATAAAAGTGTAAGTGGTGAACGATCTGAAGAGGAGTTCCTCTACCAAAACTGTTCAAGGCAAGGCAAGGCAACTTTATTTATATAGCACCTTTCAGCCAAAGACAATTCAAAGCGCTTGTACAGAAAACAATACAAATCAAGCAAATTAAAAGTAGACAAAATTCACATGAGAGAGAGAAAAAGAGAAAAAAAAACGAAAAAAAGAGTTTAAGAATAGGCAATTTCAAATAAAAAGGTTTTTAACCTTGTTTTAAATACACTCAAGGTAGGGGCAGACTTACAGTGAGCCGGAAGCTTATTCCAGAGGGCTGGAGCATAAAAACTAAAAGCTGCTTCCCCATGTTTTGTTCTGACTCTCGGAATGACTAATAGGTTTGACTCGGTTGATCTTAAAGGTCTTAGTGGTATGTAGGGCTGAAGAAGATCCGCAATATAGTCTGGGTTTTTATTATTTAGAGTTTTATACACCAATAAAGAGATTTTGAATTCTATTCTTTTAGCAACTGGCAGCCAGTGCAATGATCTCAGAACTGGACTGATATGCTGATCTCTTTTTGTTTTAGTCAGGACTCTTGCAGCTGCATTCTGGAGAAGCTGCAGCTGTTTTATTGCTTTTTTTGATAATCCAGTAAAAATGGCATTACAGTAATCGAGCCTGCTAAAGACAAAGGCATGTATTCGTTTTTCAGAGTCTTGTGGGGACATAAGTCGTCTAATTTTGGAAATATTTTTTAAATGATAATATGCTGTTTTTATGATAGATTTGATGTGGCTGTCAAAATTTAGATCGGGATCCATGATCACTCCCATATTTTTGGCTTTGTCAGAGCATTTTAAGCCAATCGATTGAAGGTGGGTGATCATTTTTAATCTATGTTCTTTTGGTCCGAACACTAACACCTCAGTTTTGTTTATATTTAATTGGAGAAAATTTTGGCACATCCAGACATTAATCTGCTCAATGCATTTAGTGAGTATATGGACCTGACTGTAGTCCCCTGGCGATAAACTAAAGTATAACTGTATATGTATAACAAGACCAGATCACGAACTCATCCAGGAAGTGACAAAATAACCAGGAATAACTAAAGCACAGAAGGCCTTGTTTGCTTAAATTATAGTCGGTGTTTGTGATGTAATTAGGCCAAAACTGAATCCACTAGAAAACCAAAAGGAACCCAAAGGTCTGTTTCACTTTTGAGAAAACTCCATCTGTATGGGCCCCATAAGACTTTGGGGAAAAAAGTGAAACTCTTTGGAAGATGTGAATCGAGATACATCTGGTGTAAAACTAACATAAAACTAACTTCATTTCTGAAAAAGAATATAACAGTCAAAGTTGGTTTGGATAGATTCTTCCCCTGGCAAATCATTTTAAAGCCACATTTTGTATTTCTTCTGTCCAGGACTAAAACGATTAGTTGGATTAATCATGATTAATCGATTATTCAAATAATCACCAAGTAATTTAGTAATCGACTGATTGCTTAATGGAGAATAGACTCAAAAAAGGCCAATAGCTAAAAGAATGATGTATTCGCAACAGTAATAATTAAGACAAAACTGTACAAAAAATATATAAATTTGCATTTAAGATAAAAAAACAAAACTCTGTAAATATGCTCTACCAAGAGCTCTTTAAGTGGCACATAGTTTTAGTTTCACCGAGTTCAAATTCTGCAAAAATTCTGCAAAATGGTGCGTAAATCTCATATTACTCACCTTTTGCTATCCAATTATTAATTTGTAATGCAAAAATGAATCATTGAATTTATAAACAATCAAGGACACTCTAAAGAAATGCTATGTTATGTAATTTAGGCAATAAAATTTGTATTTTCCCCATTTTAAAATGGAATGAACTATTTGTTAATTTGCATCTTTTTATGTATTTCTAATATTTATATCTACAGAATATGCTAAAATTATTCTTCCGATTAATCGTTTAAAAGATTGTTAGAATAATCGATATTTTTGTCTTCTCTTAAAATTGGTTTTAAGATCAGAGAAACTTAGACAAAAAAATAAATTAATCACAGAATAAATCTGAGGAAGAAAACATTTTTTCAGCACTACAGATAATTCTTCTCCCTACTAGAACAGCGCACTGTACCACTTCGTGGAGATCCGGTGGCTCCAGCATGCTGTGGGCCAGCTCAGGCACGGCATCAGGCTGACATACACAAAGCAGAGCCACTGTCAGAAAAGCCGTGGGCACATTTGACTTATTGTGAGAAAGCAGGAGAGACAGAGAGACAGAGACTGGTGGGAGAATGACAAAGCAGATCAGTGAGAGGTGGTAGCCAAGGATGGGTCTGCAAAGCAAAGGAGACGTGTTGGCATGGATTTTGCTCTTTACTCTCACTGTACAAGCAAATAACCACATACACTTACGCACAGAGAATCCACATGGCCTGACAATGTGTAGCAAAGGAAGCATCTTTAGAGCACTTAAAAGGCTGGAATGCCTTACACCTGTTTGGCATGTTAGCCACAATGGAAAAGAAGTCTCCTTTTTGTGGTGAGGCACTGGTGACAAACGGCACCACTGAAAGAGCTTGAATGAGCCATGGTGGACTGTGCGCGCACATCAACACAAAACTATGCGTGCAAAAAGGGGGATTAGAGGGGCAAGAATGGGTGTATGGGCCGGGACTGGCATCCAACTTACAGGGACTAGTTTCCAATACCATTTGGAGGGAGACTATCCAGTTTGCAGGGACAAGAGGAGGAGGAGGGAGATATGAGGAACAGGAGCAGAGAGAATAAAAAGTCAGAGATTACAAGCAAAAGGATCAGCTCTGCTTCCAGCGTAGAGAAAAAGAAGCTGCAAAAACAGCATTACAAAGAGACATTCCCAAGGCCAACAAAGGAAGATGTTGTTTCATGAATCAACCCTTAATTTTTCCCAGCTTGATCCAGAAATGAGAAGAATTTAATCTTAAAGTTAATAACTTTCTGTACAGTCACACTGAATGACGTTACCTTTTGGTGGCTGGGCGACTCCAGAGGGTGATGCTTCACTTTGTGTTCCCTTTCCGTCATCTCCCTCATTTTCATGTTCACCTGCCACAGAAATCAAAACATATTAATGTTTATATCCAGAAAGAAAGCATATCATCAGATTTTAATTTCCCATGTGGCATTGAGTAACTTTAAATCTGTATTTATATTATGGTTGCTGCAAAGCTGTTCAAAAGTACTTTATTGACCAGCTTTAGAGCAGTAGGAAAAAAACTAAATAAATACTAGAAAACTGTAGAATTTTACTCATGCAACAGAAGCTGAATGTTTCAGAGAGCTGACAACAAGTAAAATAGGTCCTGTTGTGTTTCTAATATCTCAAAAGTTTGTCAGAACCTTGTTGATCCAGAAGACCATGGCATCCTCAAGGTCAAAGGGCAGCTCCTTAGAGGCACTGAAGGTAGAAAAGCGCTTGACAGAAGCCACCACTTTCTCGATGCTGATCATCTCAACTGTGTAGGCCATCATGAGAGAATCAATCATTGAAATGTGTGCACTCTGTTAGAGAGAGAAACGGGATAACTCAATCATTAACTCTGTGAGATTTAGCATCTCTGCAACTAAAAATATGAATCAAGTGAATATCCAGGGCAGTTAAAACTACTTATCATCCAAAAATATTACAGGTTTTTCAGAATGTACCAGCAGGACCCATAAAATACAAGTACCCCCAAAAAAACACTGCTGCTATTTAGTGAATGTGATATTACGCTCGCAAACTAGATCCTTTATCTTGTAATGTTTTGGACATTAATTTGTGGCAAAAACATCTTAATTCATGACGGTTCATCATGCTTTTTGCACAGTACTCCAGAAGGCCATGTCACTCTGAACCATTACAGAACAAATCCATGAAAACACAGTACGCTCCCGGCGTAATCCAATTGCTGATGGAAGAGCACAGAGACTAAGCTTATTAACAGAAAATGAGAATCTTTCAGAGCTTTTCCTACAGCACAATCTACATGGAGACAAACAGAAAATATACTTTCAAACTAACCAAGACGGGGACAGATGAAAATTAAAACGTGTTGCAGAAGTTCTGCTGTTTATTTTTATATATATATTTATTTCTTTTATGCATCCAGAGTGAAGTTTCCATGATTTATGGAGCAAAGTCATCTGCAGGTGTTTGACTATTGTGCTTTGTTGAGTATAGGTTGAGCGCAGCTGCCCAACAGGAAATTTTTAAGCACTTTATGCTTCCTTTTGCTGACAAAACTTTATGGAGAGGCTGCTTTAATTTTCCAGCAGGACTTGTATCGCCAAAGGTATCGACTTTAAAGACCAGAGCGTCTCTGAGCGCTATTATCCAGAAAACGAGTCTGACCGAAAGCCTATGGAATACATATGAAATACATATTATAATATATTAGTAAGATATTAATATATATAGTAATATATTAGTAAGAGGACAACAAGAGACATAAGAGCCAACAATTCAGACCAGGGCAGAAGTGACCCGATTAATTGTGATGAATCGATTATTGAAATAATCGTCAACCAATTTAGTCATTGATCACTGGATTGTGATCTCAGTGAGACTCAAAAAAAGGCAAATTGCAGAAAAAAACTTATTCAGAATAGTAATGAAGCCAAAATGGTACAAAAATAAATAAATGGGAAAAAAAACTAAATATTTGGCAATATTTAAGATTACCAACAAAGATTGATGGTAATCAAAATTGGTCCTTTGTAACTCACTGAATTGGGGTTGGAAAAATAAGAATTTTTAAATTGCATATTTTAAAACCTTATATGGCTGTAGAGGAAATAAACCTTTAATAAGTTCAATGTAGTTTGGTATAAAAACATCCAAATGCAATACCTGTATCTCAACAAGAACAACAAAATAAGAGCACAGAAAGAGGAGAAGAACTGACTATGTTCCCAGTCTTTTGTTTTCCACCGTGCTGCCTTCACTGGTGCAGGAAGCAGCCCTACTGGGTGCACGTTGCCCCGAGCCCTGCATGCATCCTGGCAGACTTTGTGCACACATTCGCATAAACCCAGGAGGGCGGCTCCCTTCAAGGCTTTACAGGCTCCGGCTTTTGCCCCAAAACAACGTAAACGAGGCTCAGAGGGGCCGTCTGCATGTGCAGCGGCGCCTTCATTCACACACGCTTTGAAATAGTAGGGAAACCGGTTGCCATGGAGACCTCCTGTCAGGTCAGCAAAACGGGAGGAGGGTTACAGCAGTCCATCAGAGATAAGCTCATAATTTTTCCATCTCCTAGCTAGGCTTTGTGTCTGGCTGCTTACACACAGGCCCGTGTGGATTACTGTGTTTGAAAGCCAGAATGCTGCGGTTACCCGAGGTCAGTGAATGCCACACTCAATGTGACGAGGTGCACTGAAAGGCAGCAGCCGAAAGTGGTGCTGTGGAACATTTTGGCTCTCAAGGAGTTTTTTTTTTTATTATTATTATTATTTTAAAGTTAAGAAAACAAAAGAAAGTACACTTTATAAAAATGTCAATAGCCAATAAGTTTTACAAATGTTACAGTGACCTCAGAGTTTCATCAAGTTCTGTTGCTCGTTCACAGCTCTGGTTTGTAAAACCCAACTTGCTCAGGAAAATAAAAAACACAGTAAGTTTCTGTTTTTGTCCGGATTTCAGAAAATGGAGTAAAACTACAAAACAGTTCGGATGAGGGACTGCAGTTCAAGAATGATACAAATTTTGCTGGTCCACCACAGGTGCTGGTGCAAACTTTTTATGGTAAAACTATTACCCCGATTAAAAATAATATTTTCTATTGTAATTTTCTTACAGTAGAAAATGATAAGTACAACACAAATTTAACTATGTAAAGACTTTCACTGAAAAGTCGACTTTCCTGCACATAAATCAGTTTTTATCCAATTTATTTAACTTGGCTAAATATAGCGAGTGTTTTTGAAAGAAAGTGACTCAGATGTTTTTCTTATAAATAGAATAAATTTGTTCAATCAAACAAGCACAAAACATTTGAAAATTTCCTTTACAAATGAAAATGATCAAAATCCTTTTAAAGTTTTGAATCGTTTCTGCAAAAAAAAATTTTATCTATAATTGCTTGATTTTATTTTAATGTATTACAACAGAATTTTTTAAAAGAATTTTATTATTACTGACATGTCAGTTTTGGCCCAGATGACAAAAAGTTGAACATGCCTTCCCTAAATCAAAAAGTAAATTAGGAATATTTCTGGCATTAGCCAATGTAATATATTGTTTATGCAACAAAAAATTACTGAGGAAAAATTAACGGCCTTGTGACACAATAAACTGACAAACGTAAACAAGAACTGATAGCAAAGCTAGGATTGTTTGAATATGCCCTTTTTGTTTATCTTTTTCATCTAAAACATGAAGCACAACTAAAACGCAGTAGAAGTCTGCAGGTGTTGCTGTTTTAGACAAGGACTGTTACACAAGGAATGTTACTTTTGGTCCAGATTGCATGTTTGTGGTAAAAGAAACTTTGTGCTACGTTGATGTCATAACACAGTAAAACCAGTAGAAATAATGCTGGTTTCCTTAACTAGACGCCTGATCAATCTTAGCCAGGCTTTAGTCAATAACGCTTTTGTGAAGAACTTTGTGTTGGCATGAAATCTATTGGTCATGATTGCTCATAAAATCAACAAGCTGCACTTTGCATGAAAGAGTTGTGGACATGGTGGTTTGCTGCTCGACTTGTTGGAACAAGTTCCACATGATTTGGCTGCAATCTTATCTTTTCTATTCAAAAGATCTGGGATTTGACTGCCATGCCAGTTGCACAAAGACTCTCATTCAAAGTTAGAGCTGTGATTAGGATTTTGCTTTGCGTGTTACATCTCATCAGTTAACATGGCAACACCCATAAGTTACGCACAGCGCATAGAGCCAGTTCTTGTTTTGCAGAGTCAGTTAGGTTAGAAATGAAAAGAAACAATGTGGGTTTAAACCTAGGACTGGTCAACATGGCTTAGAAATAAAATCTGATCCAAATCTGACTTTAATTCCTCTCTTTCTTTTCCTTATAAGAAATTGCAAGTGACTTTACCCGGTTGTGAAGTGGACCTGAATTCAAAATCCGAAACAAGATGGCAGGTCCTGGGCAAAAATGCAGGCTTTCATTTAATTAAATCTTAACAGGAAATTAATAGCCGTTTGAAATTAATCAACATTTATTGTTCTACAATTGTAGCACAAGCAGCCGTTCGGTTTATGAAGCAGTTAATTTTCACATAGCGTCAGTTTAGTTTGGCCAGTTCTTCCTTTAATGAATGAGATTCTGATTTTAAAACCACCTACAGGTTGGAGCAAACACTTCCACACGTTAAGCTCATTTTTTGAGACACTTTCTTACCATTTTGATAGGAATGCAGGCCAGGTCCCCGTCTGTGACGGGCGTGTCGTCGCTCTCCATGACATAAATGCCCTTTCTGGACAGAGCCTGGATGACCGATAGATGGGACTGAAGCGACGCGGCCTGCTCGGTCTTCAGGATGAGCGCGCACACGCGGCAGTAAAGCTCGCAGGACAGAAGCAGGCGGATGACGGGGGGCTTGATGTGCTCCTGGTCGTACTGGTCTGTGTAGAACGGGTCCCGCAGATCCTCTGGAATATGGTCTGCAACGGAAAAGAATCTGGGCTTAGGTGACGTAGGTGGCTCTTAATGAAGCTCTAAAAAAGGAATGTGAAGTGCTCTATTTTAAAACTCAACTACTCACATGATTAAGGTAACGGTTTGTAAGGAACGGGGTTTGTACACTTTGCTCACAATAAAATTCATGGTAAGTTTTCAGACTTTTCCAGCATAATGGAAATGAAAACAATGAAGGAAAAGAAGCCAGTTTCAATTCACTCAATTTACTATTATAGAATTTATCAGTTATTTATTTATTTAGTGATAATACTCTGCATCTAAAGCAGGGACAAGGCATTTTGGAATGTCTCTCTCACGCAGTATATACACCTGAATGGTCCAAGAACAAAACACTTTTAGCAAATAGAAAACATTTTTGTAATTCTAACTACCCTAAAATAAGAGAAGCTTAAATTAATTTAAAACTGAGAAAAAGTCTGTCTTTCTTAGGTGTAGAAGAAATATCTGGGTTCAACTGTAAATAAAGTTTTTTTCAAATTTAGGCTTTTAACCAAACTTTGAATTCCATTTATTACGAAACTGTGCAGTTTGAATATCAAGCCCTTTTCAAACTGAAAACACCTGCAAGCATTTTCAAAGATTTCAAGCACCTTCTTTGAAAATGAAGGTGCTTCCTACCCTGAAGGAAGTAGAAAAATGTGCGTTATTGGTGCCAGGCAACACAAAAGCATCTCTATCTCCAAATCGTAATACTCGTAATATTTGTTCTTGGTTTGTTCACTGCGAGTAAACGGAGCCCTTTGTAATTGTAAGTGAGCATGTTGCTTTAAGATTGGGCCGCAGATCTTGCTAATCCAAGGCTGCTCAGGTGACGCACACTTTGCCAATGCTTACTTAAAGTTGGAGCCACGAGGAGGAAAACTGTGACTAGTTCTGTTACTCCGAATGTGAGATCATTCCCAAAACCAGACGCCACTGCCTTACAAGGACACAGAGCAAAGCAGCAGCGCAAACCAGATTTATACTGGAAGATAAGCCACATGTTCAGAAAAAAAATCCTTCAAACGTCCAGCATAAAATGTTGTGGCAGCAGAAATATTCCTGTTTCTGCTAAACCTGTTTAGATTTCTGCCAGAGATGTGATAACACAGCGAAAGCTGCATGTGTGTGTATGATGAGTTCCTAGTTTTCACACTGTGAAGGCAACGAGAAAGCTTCTCATCAGCAACCTGCAGGTCAAATACTGGAGAGCAAGCAGGAAGGTTAAAACATGCAGCAAAGGTAAAGAGAAAAAAGGGAAAAATTAAGTTTGTAATGAAATCCCAAAAGCTACCAAATGGTAACGTAGAGGTAAAAATGTCAATATTAGACTGTGAACAATTAGTGTTGATGGTGTGTGGTAGAAACAAGAGTTTTGTTACTGCAGAAGAGAAAAAGAGGGGAAAAACTCACAGAATTCAATAAATAAAATGAAATCCACTGTAAAGTGCAACAATTGCGTTTATTTTTTGAAAGGATCCCTGGTGTGTACACACAGCATTCAGCATTCTCAGATGTGACCTAAAGAGTTTGGGTTTTCAGAGATGCACCAATCAGGCTTTCCTGGATGATACCAACTTGATTTTGATCAATTTTTCAATTTGACTGGAAAAGATGTGCTGCAGGTTTCTTGTTACTTGTCAATCCAACAAGTAACAATGAAGGAACTGCAAGATTCTCCACATTTATACATTAAAGGAAATATCACCAAGCTGAAGGAAGCATCAAACTACATGATATTGGTGCATGCATCTATAGATTAACAAAGTAATGAGTAAGAAAAAAAGAAACCCTCAAAAAACTGAGTTATGGAAGAAAAATCAGATTATTTTCTATTTGTCCCATCAATCAACGTAGATAAAGGGTAAATTGGCAAATTCTGATCTACTACATCTCTGACAATCTAAGAGTTTTTTACATTTTATATAAAAATGTTCACTAACAGCAGCAAAACAGGCCAGTGATTTTTACAGCTCACTTCTTAAACCAACACCAGTCTGGACATGACCAAAGTCCTCCGCGATACGCTGCTTATAACTCTCAATTACAATGTTCAAGCAGCACACTAAATGTAAAACGGTAAATAAAGCATGAGAATCAATTACTCTCTGCATTTTGTCCACATATGACGAACTGAAAACTTAAATGCAAATAAAATGAGAAAACCAGTGCTTGACTGCTCCAAATTTTAACTTGCTCAAACCTTATTCAAAGAATCTAAGCAGAAAATAGGAGTTTATCGAAAAATATAGGCAAATGTGTTCAATTAGATATTAGTTATAGTGATATCTTGCATCAAAAATTATATCATAAGAAAAATGTTACTAACAAATGCCTAAAACGGTATTTTAACATGAAAGGTTTCAGGATTTTAAAGCTCTTCTGACATGTTTTTCTTTCCATCCTTCTCACTGTATTGTCTTAGTAGACGCAGCTTCTGTCAACAACAGTTTCTGTCATTCCTGGAGTGAATGAACATCATGACAGTGGGACTTATTGTGGCAGAAAACAAAGAGGTCTTGCTGTTGGAGTTCATTCTCCAGACACTGATGTCATGTGGCAGCTGACCCCGCCTTTCTGCAACCCAGAGCAGGCTAAAAAAACCAACTGGGGCGGGGTGGAGCATCATGATGGAGCCTGGCAACAACAGCCAGGATGTTGTAGATCACACACAGCCAACCGTGACCGGTGCCACACCATAATCTGCACCAGCAGAGGCAGATGGAGGGCTAACGACCTGCCTGCGAGCGCGACTGGTCCTCACTGTCAGCCAGAGTCAGCATCCAAGACCGGGATCAGCTGCGGCACTGCCAGAGGATTCACATCTGCCGTAAACGGCACCAGCCAAACAAACAACCGTGCAGCATTTGCAACGAAGCAGACCCCATATGAGCCGTAGGGGGACTAGAATACAGGACTAATTTATTAAGTTCCCATGGAAGGAAGGTAATTGCAGGTACACCTGAGAGTTGTTTTCCCTTTGGGCCTCCGAAGCACAACAGACTACGCTGCAGCGTATCATTTTTGTCTGCAGGAAAATGCTGCAATTATCCATATATATCATTACCAAAAATCTCATGATGGCTGACAACAACAGAACCAAGTAAAGCCTTAATGAACCCTGAAGGAAAAGCAAAAACGTTTTCTCTCCAAACCCTGTTTACCTTAAAAACTCAAATTCTGCTCCCATTTTCTTAAGTGAATGCTTCAGTGACGTTAGGAAATCTGTATAATGATCATAACAAACCACAGAGTATGAAGGAGAGCGTAATGACGTACGATCTAACCAGAGATGATGCTGATGTAACAGACATTCAAAGCCTGAATTCAGGAGCTGATGCATCAGGCAGCAGACAAAGCTGCACTACTCTGCAGGGCTGAAACGAATAATCGGATTAACTGTGATTAATCAACTTGAAATAATCCTCAACTAATTTAGGAATCAATTAATTGTTAACTGGAGAATACAGACTAAAAAAAGGCATTTAAAGAAAAAAAAAGCAACATATTCAAAACTGTGCAAGTGGCAAATTTTTGCTTCACTTGGTTCAGATTCTTAAAAAAAATAATAAATCTCATATTGAGCATGTTTTGCTGTCCAATCATTAATCGGTTAATCCAAAAAATAAACAGATTAGCCCTACATTGATGTTAAGTCAAGCAGAAAGAGCTGAGCTTTCATATGTTGATGTTAGTATTTTTTTGCTGCAGATGCATCCCCTGCTACAAATGATAAAGCGTACACTAAAGGAATGCTACGTTATTGCATATTAGCCAACAAAATATTTATTTTCTTATAAAAAAAATTAATTGATTATGGTTTTTTGCATCTTTATCCATTTCTAACACTGTATTAAGAAAGATTAAGTAGTTACATGAAAAATCTGCAGAATGTGGCAAATTTCTTTTGGCACATTTGATTCATCGTCAGAAAAAAATCAATTACTAAAATAATTGTTTGTTTGTAGTCCGACTACTATGGCAACATATACTTTACAATATGTTTATGTGCAACAACAAATTCATCATAAATAGTCAAAAATGTCAAAGAATGGCCAGAAATTCTGTACTTTCTCATGTTGATGCAAGAAAGTTAATATTTTCCCAGTGAGGACAGAGAAGCAGAAAGAAATGTTGGACATCCAACAAACCGGCACTGTAAGGAGAGACTTAAAAGCACTGAATGATACGTCTGGTCTTGGTTAATTAATTGTTCACAGTACTGAACATTACTATTTTTCTCAATGATTACTGGTACAATATACCATCCAGCAAATTTGTTATTGCAAAAGGCCTATTCTTGTGAGATTAAAGAAACATCACAAAGCTTTTCCTGAACTCCTCTTGAATTAAATCTACCGTTTTCTGAATGCCAGGTCCCCTGCTCAAGCAAATTATGACTTGCTGTCTATAAAATGTTCCTTCCCTTAAAACTGGTAATATTCTTGGATTTCCACTCAAGTGTATGTGAAGTGAAACTAACATCATCTAACATAAAGGTCCCTTACAAATGCAGGCAGCCTCAACAGGGAGTGTGAGTGACGGGACGTGCAGATGAGCATTTTCCATCCACTGAGCACAGACTAACAAATATAGATTAAGCATCAGTGACTGTCCCTCACTGATTTAAGTTCAATCTCATTGACCATCTGACAAGAACGCAAAGATGTGGTGAGTTAGTGAGCGAGGTTTCAGCTGCCATTGGGGAGTTAGTGTTAGAAACACATGTGTGTGTTTTAGCTTTCTTTCTGGCTTTTCCTTTAATTGTGTTTTTCTGATGAAGCACAAAACAAACTGCTGACTAAGTGTGTTGAAAATGTTAAGTTTCAACAGCAAAATACTTAAGACGAGAAAAATACTTAAGACGAGAAATTCATTTCAAAAACGTTTGTCACAACAACAAATTTAGCTGGATCATAAAATATTCTAAAAGTTATTGCGACAAATGATAATATTTATTGCTGATTTGGGACCATTTTTCCAAGACAATCAATCAATAAAACTTTATTTGAATAGCACATTTCAGCTACAAGGCAGTTCAAAGCGTTGTTTCGGCTGTTTTACAATTTTCCAGACGTTTGTTCCAGATTTGTGGTGCATGGAAACTGAATGCAAGTAATGTAATGCATTTAACCGTATTCTCGAAGATCAATAAACATTTTTTTTAAACAAACTGTCCACACTGGAACTGGATGGTCTTTTAAATATCCAAAATAAATAAAACAACTATAATGAATACTGAAGCCTCTGGAAGCAAAATTAAATTTAAAAAAAAGAGGCTAATTGAGACCAATGTACCAAACTGAAGACTTCTGTCTCTAGTCTTTAGTAAAAAGAGAAACAAGAAAAATTCCCATAAATGAGAATGATTACGTTTGTCTTAATTTATCATGCAATTAATCGATTTAGTGCTTACTACAGCCTTGTTTCATACTCTTTGGTGTAAAATATGCTACTTGATAAGTTTGTAAGACTGAAAATACAGATTTCAAGCGACCAACGCAGTTACCAGTAATTCTTAAACACACAAATTGTGAGCGTTTGTGAAGAATTATTGGAAATCAACTTACCGATGCCATAGGCTTTGGCAAAAAGCCACCGCAGGTTTGCAGCTATTTTTGCTCTGGCAGAGTCGTACATCTCCAATGGTACTACATCCATTGTGCCGTCTGCAGCCGCAGGTAACTCCGCTTTTTTCCTGGTACCGTCCCCGCCGGCGCACAAGTCAACATCCATCCTTAAAAATAAATAATAATAAAAAATATAGCATCAAAATAAAGCTGAACATGTTGAAAATAAAAAAAGAGGGGTTGGTTATTTTCCTACTCCGTTATTTGGTACTTTTGCAGTTTAGGTTCATCTGTACTGGATAACTTTGTATGCGCCACTTGAACATTTTGTACTCTTTTTGACAACTGATGATTAAAAGTTATATTCTTTCATCTGCGTGCATTGTTCTCAAGAGAATGTAGTTATCTTACTCCAAGATAAAAACCAAGTACCAGCAAGAGGTCTAAAGGAATTACCTTTGGTTTGATTTGTCATTATGTAAGAGTGAATTGATATATATCAAAAGGGTGTAACAAAAAGGTGTGAGATCCAAGTATTGTTATAATTATTTATCTTTCTAGTTCACCGACAATACCCAACTAACAGGAGAAATCAACTAATACACAAAGTGTATAAATGAAATGCAGGTAAAAGTTGGCAGAGGGACAAACTGAAGCAGAGCTATAAAATAGTAAAAGTGTAATTAAGTGACAATAAATGAATCCAAGTAACTTTTTTCCCCCCTTTAAATAAAGTTTTTATCATTTCCATACACTGTGGCACAAGGCAAAACATTGATTATACAGTAAACACCTGTCTGTGACGCACATGGTATTTAATTAAGGCGTACGTACGACCACTAAATACTAAAAACAGCTCTAAAAGTAGCATGTAATCATGTCTACCATAAAAGGCGTCTGTGGATCATAATACTAATCAACACAAACAATATCTGATAATTGTATTGAATTTGAGACAATAGCTAGAATTGTGTTTTAAGTGTGAACCAAAGTAAATCTAAAAAAATCCTTCGGACAGGTGGCAAAGCAAGACATTTTTGTTTAAACTAAAAGCCTGAACTATTTATTTTTTCCTATTTAAATAATTTGCTTTCAGTTGTAAGATCTGTAGATAGTCCTCAAAAATGGTAAAAGGTTAGTTATGGTATACACATCCCATAGAGTAGTATAACTCAAGTTAGTATTTTTGTCAATTTTACAGATGTTAAATATCCCAAATTCAGTTTCTAGACAAAAATCCCAGTCTGGTCCTCTTTAGCATCAATGTATTCAACCTCAGCCCAATTTGTGAGTCTATCCTATACTCTTAAATATATTTTCTTGTTTGTTTTTTTTTTGCACAAGACTGCTTGTGCACCTTATTTTTTAACCATTTTTTCCTTCCACTCAACTTTTCATTAATATGCTCAAATACAGCACTAATCAGACAGTGCAGGGTGTAGTCTGTTTCTGCATAGCTGAGATGCACCTGTGAATTCAGTTATTCACCGTGCTTGTGCTTCTGGTTTACAGCAATAAAGAGATGTCAGTTTTAATTTCTAAGCCAGCTTGATTTCCTTGTAATCTTTGGGGGAATTATAGCTTCAAATTGTTGAAATGTGAATTTTTAAAGCGATATAAAGGTAGAAAAACTTTATTTAACAGGTGAACTCAAAACAAAATGGTTACCTTTACCTATAACTAAGAGACATTACTTTATTGCTGAAGGTAAATGTTTTTCCTGTAGAAAAACAACAAAAGGACTAACCTAATATTAGCTTACCTTGTTTTATAACCTGTAGCGGTACTGCTTTACCACAATGAAACTATTAACGGCCTAATAATGGCTGGCTTCAACAGCAGGGTAGCTGCTATTTAAATTACATGATAATACGTTCGTGTTACAAACACCTAATTTACAAGAAACAGGCATTAGCTGAAAATGAATACTGGCTGCAAACTGGGTTAGCAAACCGGCTGAGCATGCAAATGAATAGCGGCTAACTAACGCCAGCTAACTGTTAGCTTGCTAATACAACAGCCCCCCAGCATTCACTGGAGCCATGAATGACGTTAGCTGGAGAGAACATTACCTTGAAAGGTGCTGCATATTTCCAAATCAACCTGTAGGGATCGTAGGGTTTCAGAACCAATTAGCCAAAGACCTGTCTCGTTATAACGTGGTCTGCTGTACAGAAAATACAGCAGCCGCAGACACGCATCGTAGCCAGCTAATAATAATGCTAGCAGGGAAGGGAGGTGAGTCTGTGTGGTCTCCTCCCAGCAACAGAATCCGATTCTCGGCCTGTGTGACAACAGCTCCGCGGCAGACTCACAGGCGAGGCAGGCGCCAGACAGAAGCAGTAAAAATGAGACGAGACTGTCTGGTTGAAATAAAAAAATAACAAGAGCAGGTAATCTCCTGATTATAAACCTATCTCTGTATTAAACGCTTCATGGTAGAGAGGAGACACACGCATCCCGCGGTGTGTTCGCGCTCTGCCCAGGGAAATAATTTTCATCCCTGCCTTTCTAAATGAGAATGCTGCGCATGCGTGATTACCTTCCAAACTGTCAACAGTAAAACGGTGACCACAACGAACACTTTCGGTTTACATTTTCCAAAAATATGTGTATTTGTAAATATATTGACATTTATATTCTGTCAAAAGTTCTGTCAACCTTTATCTTAAAATTGTGTTCACTTTGGGGGGAAAAAAATCACCTTTCCAAGTAGATGTCAGCATTGACCTTAATCAATGCTGACATCTAGTGGGGAAATGTGGTATATACCCTTCAGCCGGTGAGATGATTCAGTAAACAGCACTGATTCCTGCTTATGGTTTTGGAAAAACTGCATTTATGTTGTTTTATACCATAATGCAGGCACGGCGGCATGGGCGGGCATTGGGGGCATTGCCCCTCCTCAGAGTCAGCCTCCTCCCCTGACTGGAAGTTCTTTGTTGTTTTTTCCTTAAAGTGTTATTCCTATATTAATTTGATACAGTAAGGGCTTCCACACTTCCCATAGCCTTGTTCTCTGTCACTTTTTTCAGCAGTTGTTTAAACCGTTGTTAACACGTGGTGACCTGTTTTTCCGAGACGCCTTCAAACGCAACATGAACGCTAAGACGCACGCGCTGGGTTTACACCTGTGCGGCAGCGACGGAGACCTATGCTGCTGCTGCTGCTGTGCAGAGCTACTCAGGTGTGTTACAACTTTGGCTGCAAACCAACAAAACGCAAAGAACTTTGCAGTTTTTCCCCCAAACTAACCGACTGAATTGAGTTATGCTGTTGCATAATATTAGGTAATGAGTAATGTTTGCTAAAACCAATACAGCACCTTAAGCTTATTAACAAGAAGCCTGTGGACTACTGATGTTGTCTGGGTTCAGCTCCGTAGATCCATTTTGCCTCCCCGTTAAACTAGTCTTCTCCTTGTGTCCAGCTTCTAAATGCCATATGGACCAAAACAGACTACATCACATTTATAAGTCAATGAAACAAAAATCATAGATCAATTAGGTTTCTAGAAACTTAAATTTGTCTGTAAAGGCAGAGAAATGTGGTACTACAAACTAAAAATACACATGCAGGCCACACTTTTCACATTTTTACTCTAAGAAAATGAAAACAATGCATCTTTTTTTTTTTTACTTTGTAATTGTGTGCTCCCTTGTGTAGGTCTTTTAAGGGCTACATATTATTTTGAAAGGCACAGCACTTTAAGTTTGTACTTTATTATGTTTGCAACATTGATTTTTATTGTTCCCCAAGACAAAGCCACCACATAAACCGACTCCAAACAGAATCCACCGAGCAAAGCCACAGAACAAATTAACTTTAATGTGAGAGTGATTTAGATGTCAGTAGCCTTGTGGCTCTTTGAATGAACATACACTGAATAGATTGCATAGGTTGTTGATGTGGGACAGTCTTGCATGACATAGCAGAGCAGAAATAGCTGATAACCTCAAAGACGTTTTGCTTTGTTCATTTAAATTCCAGATGAATGTTTGGAAATGTTCTGTTTTTTTTGGTTTTATGTTTTCTTTAAGAGCAGAATCTCTCAATGTACAGTTCTCAGCAGCTCTACACATCAACCCACCCTGTTCAAACACCACTTGGAATCACACCGTGACCCACAATTTTTATAATAAGACCATCTTTAAAACGACGTAAAAACAACCTTTGAAGCATTTCTCTTTTTACATTTGAAGAGCAGCTTCGAGGTTTGCTAAAACTGTTAGAAATAAGACCAAGCTACGAGTTTGGCTTTGATATAAATAATGTAATAAAACACAGTTCAAACAGACACTTCTCTCCAAAAACATTTAAATATCTTCTTTTTCGTTAAATATTGCATGTCTTGATGTTGCGGTCTGAACGGTCTGAAGAGATTTGCTAAAGCCAAACTACCATCGGTTGAGCAGGGGTTTGCCATGACAACAATCTAAGCCTCCCTGAGCAGAAAGTCACATCAGTACTACATTTTAAATATAGAATAAAAACACTCAAAAGCTTGGCAAAAAATAAACGTAAAACAACCAACACCACCCTCCATATTGTTTTTGTTAGTAGAACTACAAGAGGCATAGAGCTCCAACTTTTAGCTGGAGATTTTGAGTACTCAATGCAAAGGCCAGTATTATAAAACACTCTAACCCTTTCAGTTTAAACATCATTAATACTCAGATCAGATACATATCTTTAAGTCTTTACTATTGCACAGAAATACAGATTTTCTCCCCTCTTCACTGGGTAGAACTAGGGACAAGGCATTAAATACAGGAACATTTTGGTTTGGTTGACAGCATGAAGTTTTCATTGCTCTCTGAAGAAAACTGTAGACCAAAACTGTGTTTGTAAAGACGCTTGTGCCCCAGCAGTGTGATTCAAACGCATTGTCATTCAAAGGTTTAAATTAAAGGTTTAAAAGGCAAACCCCAGGCCCACATCAGGCTCAGCTTCATTTACTGTCCGACTCCAGACAATCCATGATTTGACTTCGTCTGTGCTGCAGTGAGCAGTGTTCAAAGAGGTGAACAAGTGCTAAAGAAGCGCAGATATAGTGACATTCAAGTCCACATTGACAATAAACACACAGGCCTACTGTAACATACTGTTGGAAAATCAGGACCGACACAACTTAAGAGTACGAGGTCTCTCTGAAAAGGCAAAAAAAGTTTTATGTTTGCAGACGACAGAAGTTTTCCTCTTAGTAAGTGAGAGGTACACGACTTACAGTGATTTACGGGTGAGAACGGAGAGGTAATGTATAACACAGTACCGGTCAGAAGTTTACATACACTCATCACTGGCCTGAATTTAAAAGTCATTCATAAGACTTTTAAAGATTGTCATTCTTTTTCCACAGTGGGATGAAGATAAAACTAACAACTGTGGAAAGGTTTCAATTTATTGTTTATTTTCTCTAATCTAAACAATTTGAAACATATAAACAAATCTCAACTAATAGTAAATGTTTTGTCGTCATTAACAAACTTCTGAATTATTCCAAATTTGTTTGTTTTCTGGCTTTTAAGCAAAGCAAGGAAATTATGAATTTTGTACTCGTAGTTGAGGGTTGGGTTTAGAAATAGTCTTAATTTTAGCCAGCTAACTTAAAACCGTTTTTAAAATATTTGGGATCATTAAGCAGACACCAGAAACAGCTGAAAAACCAGCTTTACTGACTTCAGTAAATTACGTTTTGGTGTGGAATAAGAAAGAAATCCCTTCTCCAAAATCAACACATTTGTACCTGTCTGCATATTGTCTCCTAAATTAACACTTTGAAGTAAAACGATACAAACACTGAGCCACAAAAAACGATGTTTAAAGGAATTCAAACTACTGCACACTAACAACTGTCAAGAATGGTGTTAGCTGCATTATGCTGTGGGATTGTCTCACTGTCTAATTAAATGACTCTAAATTCTACAGCTAGATAGTAGAAACACATTTTAAAACTGGCTTTGGAACAGGTAATGCAAAATAACATATTGGACGTCCTACAAATCTTTTGGAAAACGTGTGGATTAAACTTAAAACGCTTAGCTGTGCCTTCAAAACAAACCAATTTAACCAAATAAACACAAAAAAATCTACCAGTTATGAAAAGAGAAGTGGTTAAAAATCCCCAGTCTTACACTAGAAGCTTCTTGTAGCTGCAAAAAACATGTGGCGAATACACAAATATGTATTTCAATTGTGGATTTTGTTTAGATAAACGAAAATCCACAATTAATTCAAATAGTTTTTTTAATAGCTGCATTTTTATGTTAAAAACTATTGAGGAAAAATTACGAAAAGCACAAGATTATTCTGACATTCATGCCAGTGATGAGTGTAAACGTCTGAGCAGAACCGCATCTGAAGGCTCGTTTTCAAAGAGCTTCGCGAACGCTCGACTCGAACAACAACCTGCTCTTCTGATGACATGAGAAGTCGAAACCCAAACATCATCGGGACCAGAACTCCTCCACACATTCATTAATAATGAAATGTAACATTTTAAAGAAACAGAGAAGACTGTTATATTTAAATATTGCAAATCATACAAAAACTGTTCTTTAAAGTGTAAACATTAATTTGATGCCTGATGTCATTTCTTTACATGGAGAAATGATATAAAATAAATCATGTCTGTCATATCTGTAAATTGTTCTTATTAATATGTAAAAACAACATATTGAATCTCAATTTATATTATCACTGTAATAATAATAATAATAATAACATTTGTTTTGTATAGGCGTTTCACTGTATTGTTATAAATAGTGTAACATTTTAATTCAAACTTTTAACTCCTCTGGCTTTTTCTTTACAAGGCAGAAAAAAGAAACAAAAACCCCAGTAAACTCTATTTGTGTCACATCCATACACACATTTCCTGGTATGATCATACATACACACAAGCTGCCACAATCACACGAGGGTAATCAGGAGGCTCTATGTGCGATTGAGGGTCTGGAAGATTCTGGATATTTGGAGCATGACCGGGCCGGTCTCGGGGTCGTTCATCCACTGGGTGCTGTTCAGAGGATTCTCCAGCATGTCTTCAAACGCTGTACACAAACAAACAAGAAAAACACCGGAAAGGGTTATCAAACTCCCCCAGACAAAGACCATCTAAATAAAGGATTTTCAGCAATGACACTATGGAATATACCTAGCAGAGTCTTGGGATTCGTTAAACCCAACTGGACCACGGGGTTTTCCAGAATCGCTTGAAACAGAGGGCTGTTGGTGTCGATGCCTTTATCTAGATCTTCTGGAGATGGTTTCCTGTCTCCCAGCAGCCACTCGCACTGTAGAATGAGAAAACACAGAAAAGAGAGCCATCATTTCCCGTATTGATGTGCAACACATAAATATGATCAAACAGTTGAACTCATTTCAATATATAAAATTACCAAATTAAAATAATTTGTGAGTTTTGATCAGGTAACTTGTATAATAGAACTAACTCAACAAGAATCATCTGCGGATATTATAGTAAAAACAATAAACATAACTATAGTTCCTTGTGTGTTTAGTGTGTAATAAAAATGTAAATCAGTAGTTCTTTAATTTTAAAACAATTTGAATGAAACATAAACAAACCGGATGTGTAAAGATGACATTTTACAAGACAAAACCCCCCTAAATTAATAAACTAATAAAGTTTCCACGGACATTGAGTTTGAACACTAATTTTGATCATAAAACAACCCAAAATGTTGATGAAACAAAGTTATAAAAATCTGAAATAACTATGAATAAAATTTCATGACATAAAAAAAGTAAATATTGAAATAAAACCACACACACACACACACACACATGACATTTCTTTAAACTAATAGGGGAACATTTGTTATTTTTGCATCCATTTGTAATTCTGTGAAATAAAATTAAGTCCAACATTATTTATACTCAAGGTAGATTCAGGTTTGAAATTATTTCTTAATTTTATCTATTGACCAAAGTCAATCTGATAGAGAATCTGTGGGATGAGTTAAATATGCAAAAAGGCTTTGCACCGTCATTAGCAAAAACAAACTGTCAAATACCGGTGGAAACGAGCCAAAACCTGGTCAGTAAGGAAAAGGGATTTTCACACTGATTATGAAGAGGTGCATAAAACTGAAACTACTTTTACAATGTTTCATGCAGATGACCTTTCCTATCAAAAGCAATAACTTCACCTTTGAGAAGAAAGTCAAATAATTGTGGGTTTAGCTCTACGAATTAGTTTTTTTTATTTCTACATCTTCATTTGAGACAGTTAACTTTAAATGTTTTGTTTTTCACTAAATACAACTACAAAGCTCAAGCTATAAAACTAGCAACTTATTCAAATGAAGAGGAATGAGAAGCTTCATGAACAGTGTGGTTCTTCTCATGTGTTGATTTTTTGTCAGGTTTAGTTTCTCACTGAGGAATAAGCATGTAAATATGAACAAAAATAACAGCGCAGGTTTCGTCTTGTATGGGAACTTTACATAATAACATTGTTGGTACTCCAGCGAAACAGCAGACACTGATTGTGATAACACCACAGTTTATGTAATCACCTACCGCTGCATCTTGTTGGTTATTATTCACTCTGAGAGCATCAATCACCTCCTTTTCATCAAAGCCCATCTCCATCAATGCAATCACAGCCTGGAGAATAAAAGACTTGGTGTAATTGTTGGACAAACAATTTTTAGAAACATTAACGGAGCCTTCAAGAAAAGAAGAGCCACAAACCTAATATTTTTAAATCTAAATGTTACATAAAACCACCAACCCTGGAGTCTGGCCTGAACTCCCTTTTCCTGCGTATTCTCTTAAAGATCTCTGTGAGTTCGTCCTGCCTGCTGCTCTCGTCGGAGCTCGATTGCCTTGAGAGGTTGGAAAGAATGTTGGCTGAAGCGGAGGCTGAAGCTGAGGGGCCCGTTGTCGTCGCTGCCGTGGCCCCTGGTGTCCCGGAGGAGTCCTGTCCCGGTAGTGGTGCATCCACAGTGGGGTCATCTATGTGTTCGATCAGCCACTCCATGGCCTGGGTCACCGACATGCTGCAGGGAAATAAAGGAAAGAGTTAAAAAAAAATACACAGTGCGTGCAAAAAAAACATGGTCATCTGAATGCAAAATTTATTTGAAGGGGCAGTATTATGAATTTTCCACGCACATAGCGTCACTTTACAGCAGAATCAAGTAACTGTGTTGCCTTCAGCTGTTATAAAAATGCTGCAATATATCAAATATGATTTAAAATGAATTTAACTTTGTAATTTAATGCTTTGAAATTGGGCCTTTGTCTTCTTAAAAACTCATGATCTTTCTGAAACTTCAGGAAGTCATCACAATGTCGCTCCTCCATTAACCCGTTAACGTTTTTAGCAGTGCTTCACTGAGAAATAGCTCGGATATTGAGCTCAGCTGAGGCGCTACCAGGTGTTTGAGGTGCTGGCAGGTCGGAAAGAGCTGAGTGGGGGAGTCAAGATCTGTGAGGCCAAAGTTCAGATGCTTGGGGTGGAGCTGCACCTCAATGGAGGAGTTAGGTCCAATCTGGCATTTTGCAAACCTGAATAGTTGCCAAGGAAATTAAAGAATTTCTCAAACATACATGAAAAAAAATCAATTCAACACTTGATGAAGGAATAACATCACAACATGATGTTTAAAAGAAAAGTTGGTTTGCCCCTTTAGGAAATGACTGGATAAAGACACCAATTAAACATCAGCCTTACTGGCAGAGTCTAAGCGCTTTGATGGCTCTGCTCTCAGGGAAACCCATCTCAGTGAGTTGCTGGAGGGCCGTTTCATCCACACGATCCTCCTCATCTTCATCTAACATCGCTTTGATACAAAAAGCAAAGAATCAAAGGAAAGCAGAATATCTCAGAACACAAAAAAATAAAGACTTTTTAAGCAACAGCATACATAGTTTAGAAAAAATGAAGAAAAACTACAGTTTATAGACATTTTTTGTTATTAAAGACGTCGACTGGGGCCTTTGGGACTTTTTCATTCAAAGGCAGAAAAGTCAACATTGTAGTTTTATTTTTCAGTAAGAATTTCTCAAAATGTGTCCATTTTATGACAGAAACATAAACTAAGATCTAAGCCTGACACAATGGGAAATTAACCAGTTATTTGATCATTTCCATTCTGATCATTAATATTTAGTGAAGAGCAATTTTGTTTACAGACACTTTATAATCCAGTTTTTACTTCCATATTTTTTAAATAGTTTTTGATAGTTTTATTTTGTGAAGCTGTCTTTAAGCATGCTGTGCTGGTGCAGAGTTATCAAATAAATTTGTAATTGAGCGTTTAAAATAAAAGGTTTTAGTCCATTCAGCACTGTTTTTATGTATTGCATTGGTATTAGCCGATACTAAACCTCAGATATCTGTATCAGTATCAGAAGTGAAAAAAGTGGATCGGTGCATCCTCTTCGTAACTAGATTGTCCTGCTTACCGTTGGCCTTTTTGAACAGTTCAACAGCATCGGGGTTCAAGGCAAGAAGCTTCTGTGCAACTTCAATAAGAGAAACCAGGATTTTTCTGAGCTCCGTTTGAAACTGGAACAACACAAACATCAAAACACAAACATGTTCACAGACATCCATTGTTTTTAGTACAACTGCAGGGAAGCTAGCTCGTCTTACATCTCTGATGTTGTGCTGTGTAACAGTGCGCTCAGTGTGCCGTGTGGACAGGCTGGCAGTAGCCTTCAGGATAGCATCTTTATCTGGAGCTTTGGTATCTTGTTTCTTCTGTTACAAACAGCAAAAAAAAATTTTGTAACATGAAAACTTTAGGGTTATTTCCCACAGAAACATGATCAAGCTTACCTTTTCATCTGAACTAACATCTGCCATCTTGGGAGGGGTTGGCGGCGGTCTTTTCTTTATGAGCAGCAAAACATCTGCCAACAGAAATGACACACAAACCCGCATATTTTAAAAGTATTGTAATATAATAAAGACGCTTCTGCTCAAATTTAAAAACATGCCATACAAGCAATTCATACCTTTGTCTTTAAGGTTTTCATCAGCGATCGTTTTGGTGTCAGTGAGGACTCTCTCTGTAGCAGCATGTATAAGTTTATGATGGGTAAGTGTTTTGGGGTCTTCTAGATTTCCATGGACATGCTGCAAAAAACAGAGGAAAAAAATAATATGTCAGACAAACGACAAATCTAGGATTGCAGCTAATAATTTGCTTCACTCTTAAATTGCAGCTGGTGGGCCGCACAAAATCAGTTCAAGAGCCATAAATGGCCCCGGGGCCACATTTTCAGACACCCCTGAAATACAGAGAGCGTCACAACTCATCCAGGAAGTAAGAAGAACACAGAACAACATCTAAACTGCAATATCAGCGCATAATTTCAAAGGACTGCTTGGATACAATATTGCTTGTGCTATTATTACATAGCAAGTTCAATGTATCCAGACTCATCAAACCAATAATGTATCCTGCCATTTGAAAAAACTTTCAGTAATGGCCTCACTTAATATAGACTTTAGTGACCATTAGAGGTATGTTAAGCTGACTGAGAGGATGTAAAAGAGAGAGGAAGAGTGAGGGCGGTGTGGGTTAATTACAGTCAATTTCTAGTTGAGATAACGTCTAAAACAAAAACAAATATGGTGTTCACATACATGTAAACCGACTTTATTGTGCAGAATTTGTTTTCTCTAATATGAATTTTGATGTTTTTCTCATTATTAGTCACAAAGATTCTGACAGGAATCTTTAATTTTAGTTTTGATGCCTTTTAGAAAAGGCCTGGGCTAAAAAACTTGTGCATAAACCAACAGTTGTAACGTTGCTTAATGTGCTATCCTTAAATTAAATTAAACACAATGATGGTTTTGCAAAATTAAACAAATATAATCACAAAATTATGTTTTCCTAACTGCCTCAGTTAAGGTCAGTATTCATGACTCAACAAAAAAAAAAAAGAATGACTGGGCGAAATGTATCACAGGAAAACACTGCAGAACAAAAACAGGATAAAGGTCCGTCTGACTTCTGCCAAACCGCATCTACCCTTTTGAAAAATATTAAACAACCTGATTAGACATAACTAAAACTTTCTGGAAGATGTATGTTTTCTTATACCTAGCTTCTCATTAAAAAAAAAAAACAAGGTAAAGCTGAGCATGGTGGTGGTAGTGTGGTGATGTGGGGTTGCTTTACTCTAATTGTTTTAACAATGACTTTTATGACAGAACTTCAATGCAAGTTAACTGTTTCGTTTATAGTGGCGGCATTACGTTTATGCTGTTTCATTGTGACTTTCAACTTCCCCTTAGGAAAAAATAAAGTTATTCAATTAAATCTGATTTAACTAAACTAACAGAAAATCCTCAAAGAAAATGTTTCCTAAAAAGTTCATAAGATTATCAAAGCACACCAACTCACACCATGCAGCCTAAGCTAATATACTATTTTTATTTAGCAGCAGTATTAGTTGGGGGGTATTGATAAATTTCTTATCGTGGTACGAATTTTGATTTATCGTTGTCATGATACATTTCAACTAATCATGTTCAAAAAACTGTCCATGTTGTCGATATTGTTTGTTACTAGCTTCTCCACAGTTTGTTCAATAAAAGTATCAATAAATATCAATAAATTTGAATATATTTGTGCAGCTCAGAGATAAAAATTATACTTCTGTATGTGACTAGTTCAAGAGAACTATCTGTGATTACAATCAGAACCATACCTAAAAAAAATAATAAATGTCTTATCACTTTTATTGCTATAAAAATAGTACCACAAAATATTGTGATAAAACAAATAATTGCTGCCTGTTTGTTTTGATAAAAATCAACTAGATAACAATACAAATTTTAGTTTTAATTTCATTGTGTAAAACAGTAAAACTGTAAAATACACATATACCTACACAAATTGAATTGGGATTTGTATGATTCACAAAAACTAGGGAACATAGATTAAGACTAGAAATAATTGTCTTAATTATTTCTAGTCTTAGTTTTGATTAGTTTCACTAAATGAATGAATGAAGTTTGGGTGTAGTAGAATTAATCAAACTTTAGCAACTACAAGACAAGAAAACTATACATAAACACTGTAGGAAAGTTAAAACAGAAGTGTTTAAGTTGAATTTTAGACTAATCAGGTTTCACGTTAAAAGGCCAAAAAAGGAGAGAGGGGCTGAGCTGTATAATAATAGAAAGGCTAAGAAGCAGCATGCCTCTCTGACTGGGGACAGAAAAAAGGGCCACAGTGTTAGTTAGCTGAAGAGGGGCAGCCAACCTGCTAAATTATAAATAGCAGAGTCTACCCAGTTACTATAAATACAAAGCCAGTGACACTGACACTGACAGTTTAAACAGAGGGAATGGCAGGCACATAACACCTCAGGCAGAGGAGTGACAGGACAAAAAAATGTCTTAGAAGACACAAACACCCCCCACTTTAAAAAAAAAAACCTACATGTTTCAAGCACCTCTCCTTCAGTTTTTCAACAGTGGTGTCTTCCGTGACCTCCTCTAGCCACTCCGTGCCGTCCATCGTGCAGATGTGTATTTTCAACACTTTGCCGGCGAATATCTTCTCCTCCTGCACGAACATAGCTGCAGCTGCTGCGGCGGAGAGAACCAGCCCGGGGACGGTGGCAGGCGGACAGCCGTTGTTGCCGTGTCTGCTCTTCTCGGAGAGCTAGCGGGCTAGCGTTAGCACCCAGCCAGCCAGCCGTCGCTTGTAAATCCGACGACAACACAGGAAAGAAAGGAAGGGTGCACCGCTCAGCTCAGACCCATTTTTCGGGGTCCCGGCCCGGTTGTCGGTGTGGTGGGAACCTAGTGACGCGTTCTCCGGTCGCCAAGTTGCAGGTTTTTGCCGTTTAGCACATATGCGGCAGGCAGCGAATATCCTATTTTTACTGTAATGTTGTGAACTGTGAACTGCAACTGTACTCGCGGCGGGGCATTCTGGGAGTTGGAGTTGGTTTCGCTTGTCCCATGTAAACCATGGAGCCGAAAAATGAGCCAAACTAGTTTACTACACAAACATTTTAGTTGTTAATGTTATGTACTGCAAAATACATGCCCTAAATGCTTATTAGGGCCACTGTAGATAGAAAAAAGTGAATTTTTACCCCACCCCCAAAAAATCTAGAAAAGACAAGAACATTTCTGAGCTTGAGAAGTAAAAGAAAATGTTAGAAAACTCAGAAAATATTTTTTTCCAGGTTTCATTGGCTCTTTATTTTAGAGGAGAGTGGGAAATGAGAGAGGAAAGACATGTGGAAGACTCCGAAATTTAACAGGTTTTCTAGGAAAAACTGGAAATTTCTGAGTTTGAAAAGTAAAAAATGTGAGAAAAATTCCTAAACATTTAGATTAATCTGACATTTTCTGGAAAAAAAAATAGATTTTTTTTTGGTTCAAAAAGTCAAAAATGTGCTTAAAAACCCTCATATTTTAAGCAAATATTTCAGAATATATGCGCTTTAGCTGGGACTTGTGTTGCAATGGTGGATAAAGGAGTAAATTTCCACTAAAAACTTAAAGTTTTAGACTCATCTCAGTAATTTTCTAGAAAAAAACATGGAAATTTCAAAGTCTGAGGTTAAAATTTTTTTGAAATAATTAAAAGTCAAATATTTTTTACTTTCAAAACTCAGAAGTTTTTTCTCAAATTGTCTGAAATCTGAAAATGTCTGTTTTTTATAGTTAATTTCTGACTTTTGATGCAGATAATCTAAAAAAAATCAGCTTTTCATGTATTTAGAGAAAAATGAAACTTTAAAAATGTAGCAAATAGTGCTAAAGTTAGTTTTCCTTAGTATCCTAGTTTTATACAATATTTGCAAATAAAGATGGGTTGCAATCTTTATTGATAAATATTTCCCTTGATTAGCTAATTATAGCTGGCATAAACTTCAGAGTACAGCTTTAGCTTGTGATGCATAAATAAGAACGTTACTCAACTCCACCACTAGATGGAGACAGACTAAAAGATGTTTAAATTATTTTTCTGTTACTTAACAGGACAAAATTAATCTAAAATATTCGATAAAATAGCCTTAATGAACAAAAGAGGCGTTCTCATGAGATTAAGACACCAACGTGTCCTTTATTATAGCAGGTAACTTTTATACAGAATGAAAATAAACAGCAAAAATACATTTAATGCGAATGATAACTTTACATGAGGAAGCAAACAAATATAAAAATGCTACCACAACCTAACATATTCTTTTTCCTAGTAATATTTCAAAAATCAAAACAGAGTGCATCTCACATAATATTTTAGTGGACACAACTGAGAACTTAGTTGGCAGTGCTTACAAAAAAAACATTTCTGCACGTACATAAATGGATATCTCAATGAGGTTTTGTGTCACAGAACAGTAAATAAATATAAATTTATAAAACCTCAATGTTTATGTATTTTTTCTTCATTTTTGTGAAAACGATACCTAACAATATATTTCATTCATTTGTGTGTACTTCAAATTGATTTGTGCCTTTGGGCCAGAAAAATAGAAAATATATAATCTGATGTTTTACATTTTAGAGAGTTTTGGCCAGTGCAGGATCAATTCGATGCATGCTGAAGACATAAGATTTCTTAAACAAAATCTTGCTTACGAGGGAAATGCAAAGCATATTTACAGAAGAAAGAACACAGCCATAGGCTCAAACTAATCGGAGGGAGAAGGAAATTCATTTCCCTGTTCCCTCTGAACAACAACAAACATCGTGGCCAACAGGCCAGTTCTCCAAAAACCACAGGACTCACAACAACTCAGGCCTGCATTAGTTAACCGCCAATCTCCAAGATGGCCGTACAACATGTCACCTCCCCACCACAAGAAAACAAATAATGATGTGAATTTGAAAGGTACAGCTGCGTGGTCGATTTAACAAAATGTACAAAACACTTCGATTTACTGGATGTTTTGGATGCCTTCACAGGAATCTCTTCACACTTTCAAACTGAAATAACACTGAAACTTAAAATGTGCTCTAACTTAATCACAATTTTTATTATAAACAGGATTATAAACAGAAGGAAAAGGATAAAGACTAAGAGTGTTTAGGGAAATAAATACCCAGTGTGTATGCTGCAGAAAACAAACTCTAAAAGAAAGAAGTGTCTCTAAAGGACTCTGTCCTGCGTTTGACCCAAAACCATGACAGGCACACTGCAAAAACACTAAATCTTACTGACTATTTTTAATTTAATTCTCGTGCAAATATCTTACTACACTTGAAATGAGACAAAACTAACTTAGAAGTAATTTTACAGCAATAAAGAGGACATTCTTCCCTTAAAATATATAGTCATTTTTTTAAAATTACTGTATTTGATGGATCTCAGGAAGAGCAGCTGCTTAGTTCATTCAGATCCTAAGCAATAAACAATATTGACGAAAAATTACTGGTTCCACTTAGACATTTTTCCATATTATAAGTGAAATAATCTGCCTGTGGAAATAGTAATTTTTCAGCAGTAATAAAAATTATTAACTTAAAATAAGTTCCTTTTAGCTGGAAAGTTAGTTTTGCCTTATTTCAAGGGTAATAAGTTTTATGTAATAAAATCAAAACTAAAAATACTTGGTAAGAGTTTTTGTTTTTGCAGTGAAATAAGCATAAATACAACCTTAATAAATAAAAAAACAAATAACAGTAAATGAAGCACATATGTTGCTGTTAGTAGAAAAATTTATAAAAGTCCTACGTCTTGATTACAGCTTTGCTTGATTTTCTTTTTCGAGTGCTTTCTTTTTTATACAAAATAAAAAATATATACAGCAGCTCGTCCTCTGGGGTGCGCAGACTCTCAGCTTCCTACTTGAACTGTTCTGATATGTGGCCGATCTGGGACTGCATGCTCGTCGGTGGGCTGGAAATGCCCTCTGACCAGTCGGACATGTTGGAGTGGGGGGACGAGCTGGACCACTGGTCGGGGGATCCGGGGGACGGGGTCAGGAAAGGGTGTTCCGGCACCTGGACCTGATGGTTGGGGGTGTTGTCCATCGGGCCGGAGTAACTGTGCTGGGAGGGAGGAGTTAGGAACTGGGTGCTGGGCATGATCTGGCTCTCCTGAGGGAGGATGGTGTGTATGGGCATGCTGGAGTTGGCCGCCCCCTGCTGGAGCTCGGGGGAACTGAGGTCTCCGCTGATGAAGTTCTGACTGCTGGTCGGGTTAGAGTTCTGGTGCTGCTGATGCAGCTGCTGCAGGTTCTGCATCTGCTGCATCATGTGGGTCTGCGGGCCCAGTCGGGTGTTCTGCAGGCCCTGGTAGGTCATCATCTGCGACAGGCTGGAGTTGGGGTGGCCGTTGTGAAGTGGCGCTGCGATCATCCCCTGGTGCAGGCCGCTTTGGCCTCCGGGGGGCGCTCTCAGCGGGTTGAATTGCCCCGCCTGGCTCATGCTGCTGTGCATCCTGGCCAGCCAGTCGCATTGGCCGCCCATGGTGCCCTGCGAGGCCGAGCCGGACACCGGCAGGTGGGTGAGGCGGGGAGGCAGCGGGTCGAACTGCATCCGGGCCAACTCCTGCTTGTTGGGCATCACCATGTGGTTCACGGCCAGGTGGGGGTCCGCCAGGCCCTGCAGGTGGTTCAGAGACACGGACGGCGACTGCTGGAACGGGGAGGTCATCATTGTCGGCGACGCCACGTCAGAAACGTAACCATGAGGAGACTCCAGCGAGTCTACGGGCGACAGGACAGCCGAGCTGTCCAGGAGCGTCCCAGACTTCCCGTCCTGAGAGCTCTTCTTCTTCACCTTCATGTCTTTGCCATCTTTGCAGCCAATCCCCTTGTGACTGGGCTTGCGGGTTTTCTTCCCCTGGCCTTGACTTTGAGGCTGCGGCTGCTTCATGCCGCCCAGAAACCCGCTGGGTGAGCAGAGGGGGGAGGACAGGGCGCTGCTCAGGGAGCCGCCATGCATGGGGGGGCTTCGTACCAGGTTGTACTCGTCCAGCAGCCTCACGATGTCATGGTGCATCCGCTCCTGTGCGATGTCCCTGGGGAGCCGGTCCATGTGGTCCGTTATTTCTCTGTTGGCGAAGTGATCCAGTAACACCTTGGCGGTCTCATAGCTTCCTTCTCTGGCAGCCAGGAACAGAGGAGTTTCCTCCTGAAGCATGAAGGAGACAGCGTGTTAAATGAGACAAAGAATACTGAAAGAAAACTGTTCTGTTGAGCCTGTAGCACGAACATGGCCCACTCTGCCATGACGGTCGTCAAAAAAACCTGCGCACTCCCTAATATTGCTCTATTTATTTCACTTTAAAAATGTGCTGCATAAACAGACAAGGATGCAAACCAAACTTGTCATTTTATTGTAAAACTTTTATTGAGGAAAGATATGACAGCAATGGGTAGCAGCTGTCAATCATAATGACTGTCAGCCAGTGTGGATTTGTGTTTATTTTACAAGGTAAGAAGTCTAATGTTCATAAACTTTATAAGTCTGATGCTGCTTTATGGAGAAAGTAAGTGTTTAATCCTTAGTAACCTCGGAGAAATTACCGCACTATTATCTAGCCTAGCATGTACAGAAAAAACTGGTAAGCATCTAGACTTTCGTACATTTTTAATCCTGCTCTGGTTTAAGGGGAAATGCAGTTTATAACATAGTGATATAAATCATGTGGTTTAAATTCAGGTAAAGTTGGCAATTTCATCAAAACGTCAGGAGGAAGGAGGCACAGGTTGGTTTCTAAGCTAGCTATTTCCAACTTTTGTAAATATCCCCATATCCCCATCTATGACCCCCATCCAGGTGTGCTAGGTTCACAGACAAATTAGCTTGACTTGACCAAGAAAAAACAACTTGGGTAAATCTCAGTTGCTGTGTTCAGTCTGTCTTTCACTTCCTACATCCCTCATGGTGCGTCGAGTCTGATGGTGATGAAAAAGGTCAACAGCAAACATTAAGAGAAGGAGTTTAAATATTTTTTAACCTTGTTGTTCTGCATGTCCTTGTTGGCTCCATTCTTGAGTAGAACAATAGCAGCCTCTACATTATTTACTGCGGCTGCCCAGTGTAGAGCTGATTTACCTGAAAAGATAAAAAAAAAAAAAGAGTTATTCAACCATTGAGAGCAAACGGACAGTAACACTTTGACTTTTCCAGATAAAATCCTTTACTCTGGTTCCTCTCCAGAACTGTACAGTGTGGCTGAAAAGCTTATCACAATTTAAGCGTTTCATATCAGTTGATATTGATTGATTAGTTTTTTCTATCTGAAATACTGCCAAACTGGAGAGGTGACTTCCAGTTATAGCCACAGTTTTCACTCAACGCTGTTGTTTTATTAAACAGTTATGAGGCACAGCGGTGAAATCTTAAACTGCTGCTGCGCCAGTTGCTCAACAGGCTGTTGCTAGGTAACCAAAGGATGAGTGAGTTGCTAGGTAACCAAAGAGTGAGTGAGTTCCACGAATGTGAGAGATTCGTGGATCACTTTCAAGGCCCTTTACAATCTCTCCCCACCATATCTTTCAAATCTTATTCATATTGCCACTCCCTCTCGCTCCCTCAGATCATCCTCCTCCATCCTTTTGACTGTCCCCTCCGCCCGTCTCACCACCATGGGGAGCAGAGCCTTCAGTCGCTCTGCTCCCCGACTTTGGAACTCGTTACCACCTCACATTAGAAACATAAAGTCAATCTCACAATACAAATCGGAACTCAAAACACCTTTTTAGATCTGCTTTTTCCACCTGACACAATTGGTTTTGCCTGATTTTATACATTGTCTTTTTTTCTCCTTTCTTTTTCTTTTCTTTTCATCTCTTAGTTTCTGTTACTGCTGATTTTATTCTTTGTACGGTGTCCTTGAGTGCCAGAAAGGCGCCTTTGAAATAAAATGTATTATTATTATTATTATTTATTGAGTGGCTAAAGTCTTTCCTCTGCCTACGTCTCCCAGAATGCTGTGCGGTTCTGGATCAGAGTTCAATGAATATTGAATTTCAATCAGATGTTTTATATATCGATTTTGATCATCTATCTATCACAATATATATATTTATTGATTTATTGATTTTTTACCAAAGTCATCGATGGCGTTCACATCTGCATGACAGTTGATGAGCTCCTCCACCATGCCCTCCACTGCCAGCCTGGCAGCCAAGATCAGGGGTGTGGTGCCATCATGCATGCGGGCATCCAGATCTGTGGCGCGGTTCCTGATCAGAATCTAAATAGACACAAAGCAGATTAAAGGTGACCTGTTATGCTTCCTTGAACAGGTTAGGATGGCTCAATTGCCTATACAAAACATGTTCATTAAATTTTTTTTTTTTACACAAAATCATTCTTAGATAATGAGATTTTATCTGCTAGGTTCTGAGCTCCTTTCCGATTGAGCTGCTTTAGAGCCTCTTGTCATTTTTAATACAAATAAGCAGCTGCTGGCCACGCCAACCAACTCAACATTTACACTCACACTTGAAAATGGCTGCAAACAGATGCGCAGTCATACAACCATACTTCTTTGAAAAACATTAGTAGAGCCTCCTGCACAACCAACAAGAATGCAACGAGTGGTTTCTAAGTCAACATCAAAACCTTTGTTTTCCAGCAGCCAACAAAGTTCATATTCCATTAGCAGATTATCTCACTAATAACAAGCATATTTTGTGTTTTTGCAGTGTATAAAAATGACCGTAGTCAAACAAAATTAGATTTTCTCTTAAAGTGGTGATGCAGACAAACGGCCTACCTGAAAGACTCCCTGGGCGTCGGCGGCCACGGCGGCGTGCAGCGGCGTCCGGCCCATGTTGTCCTGGATGTTGGCGTCGGCGCTGGCCTCCAGCAGCCGTTTGGCAGCGTCAGAGCGGGCGTACCGAGCCGCCAGGTGAAGAGCCGTCTCGCCGGTACGGTCGGTCTGGTTGTGCAGGTTAGCGCCCTGGTAGATGAAGTCATTGATGACGTTGGCAGAGGCGTCCTCCTCTTCCTCGCTGTTGCCCGTTTCCAGTCCTCCTCCGCTGCAGGATGCGATCATCAGTGGGGTGAACCCATCTGAGGGAAGAGGAAACAGAAAGTCATGAAAGGCTGAACCTGTATTTGCACGGTCAGCACAACTCTGAAAGGGGCCAAGTGAGTGCAAGAGGAAGACAGGAGTGCTCCACTTCAAAGCCCTGAGCAGATCAAAACACAGCAACAAACAAATCGAATGTGGATTTGACGCTTATGCCTGTGTTGAACCATCATTGCTTTTTTTTTCAAGAACGGATTCTGGCGCAGGCACAGGAGAAGCCTCAGAAGGAAAGCAGAGCTTCGGGGGTTTGCCGAAGCCAGACTGCTCCAATAAAACCAAGCATTAATATCTAACCGAGAGAGGCAGCTCAGGCAGATGACTTGGAAAGGTTTTCTCCTCTTCAAAAGAAGTACGAGCCCAAGATCTCACAGATTTGGTCGATTCGGGCGCATCGATCCATGACGGAGGAAAAAAGTGAGCTCTCAAGTTGTTAAATTAACTACTTTGATTTTTTTTTTTTGAGGTTTCCTTCGAGGGCTCTGGTAGTTTTCTTCTTTTTTTTTTTTTTTTTTTGCATTTGATGCCCTTGTTAGTTATTATAATGTTGAATACAGATAAAAACTGAGTCCCATTACTGGTCAAATGATTAATCTGATCAGGAATCAGTGTTTTCCCTGAGGCACTCGGCTTCCAGCTGGCTGCTTTGAAGAAGATCCTTTACCCTGAGGACATGGTGGGGCTTCAGCAGCTCCTTCACGCACAATTACACACACACCCACACACACGCCGACACCCACGCACGCACACAGACTGCGGATCTGCTCAGAAATTTCTGCTCATTTTTTACCTTGTGAACCCATAAAATCACTCAAAACTTTGACAGTTTCACAGGATTTAGAAAACATGTCATTCCTTTGTTACTAAGGGAGAGAAAATTCACACATTTAATGCCTGGTTCTTACAAGATAACCAAACAAAAATATGTAATGAGGATGTTATTGTTTTTCCTCCCAAATCACAAAATGTCATCTGTTAGAAACAAATACGACAGACTGATTATGTAAATACAGTGTTGATTACCTGGCCCTCGCACGTTGACGTCCATGCAGTCGTTTTCGATCTCCCCCTGAGGGGGAGTGGGAGCGATGGAAGGGATGCGCAGATCAGCGGCGTCCAGGTGCTGCTGGGTCCACTGACGGTGGTCCGTCTGGTCGTCAGCGTCCAGCACCGCCTGCTCGTCAAGCTGCAAAAAAAAAAAAAAACACACAAACACAAACACAGCAGGAGTTTAAATTTAAAAAAAGAAGCAAAATGCTGAAGTTTTCCTACAAGCACGTGATGAAAATTTAATAATATCCATTTTATTTTAGCGGACTCAACATTTCCAGATATTTCTTTGGGAAACTGCAGCGTACCCAACAAAACCAGTAACTGCTTACATTCATGGTGGTTTCTGTGCAACTTTATTTAGCTTTTTATTGTCACTAACTATAAATACTCTTTTAATGCTCAAAAAGGCATGGACATTTTTTATACTTTTTAAATTAACCAATTCAGCTGCAAATTCTACTGTATTCATTTTTCTATTCTTCTATATATTTTTATATTTTGTTATTTTCCCCCTTGTGGGAGAATTAAGGATATTTCTATTTTATTCTATTTCTAATAAAAAAAAACATTAAACAACTTAAGAGTTTATGAATGTTTTCTTACTTTGAAGCGTTTCACATCCACAGGTTCGTCCTCTCCCCATTCGTTCGGGTTGTCGTCCATCAGAGAAATATCAGAGGTGTTTTTCAGTGGCCTGTGTGAACGCAGAAAATTCGGGATAAATCCACTTGGTCTGCTGCTTTTAAGCCTAAAAACAAACCACTGATTTAATTCCTACCCCGCCTGTCTATCAGATGAGGTTAATGATTGTCTAAATTGTCTCAGGCTCATTTATGATCATTGTAAAATTCAAAATTGTCCAAATACGAAGGTCCAAAACAGGACGAACTCACTTCAGTCCGACTGAGTCCTCACCGACGGGCTCCCGTCTCTTCTTCTTGCTGGTCTCCGTGGTCTTGAAGCCCTCGGGAAGCCAGAGACGCCCGTGCTCGTGGCGCCGCTTTCGGGCTGCCACCATTCCCACTCCCAGGAAGGCCAGTATCCCGACGCCGCCCAGCACCAAATACATGGCGTAGAGTCCATCGGATGGCTGCAGGTCAACGCCACCTGTCAGGAAACGGGGTGACATCGTCAACAGCGAAGGTCCTGACTGTCCGGCTCTTCGTCGCTCCAAATTGCACCCAGAGCCTGCGACCCACTGACGATCCTCGCTGCTTGTAAAGCTAGCTTCTATCTATTCAGTAATAATCAGAATAGCTAACCACTTTACATCAAAAAAAAAAGAGGATGGGGCGTGATAAAAAAGAAAATAGGGAAGAAAAGAACATCACCACCTCCTCTCTCCCTTTTCAACTCAGGGTACCAAGAGACAACTTTACCATTTCTTCTTTAAGAAAAAAAAAAAGAGGGAGGGGATTAATGAACTTCAAATTACTGCACGCGCTTTAAGCTGTAAAGACGAAGGATTTATTAGGATTTTCGAGATAACAAAGACTCCCAACTTCTAGCACACTCCCGATCAATTTTTCCTCTTCTTTTTTTTTTTCACTAACGATTTTGAAATGATAAACTCCCCCAACCTAAACCCTCAGAGATACATTAAGTCCTGGTATTACATTCAGCGAGGTGAAGGTTGCAGCAGCCCCTCGCCATGTGGGATAAGGCGTGTGTGTGCGTGTGAGTTCGCTGTCAGAGGACGTATAGGTGCACATGTCTGAGAAAGAGGAAGCCAGAGACGCCCTGATGATGTGAGCGAAGGGGGTGTGGATGAGTTGATTTGCAGCAATTAACCATTTTGGAGCCTGAAGCCATTGGATTTGCACACAGAGGAAGAGATTGATTGATTCGACCATGAGATTCACTATTGCATTTGTTCACTACTGCATAACAAATACACAATCAAAGAGTTCTGTGAGGAGGATCCGACCGCAGGCCGCTGCCGATCCTGTTGGCATAAACCCTGCGTTTCTAAATATATTTCTGCTTTATGCACAATTTCACTCACTTTTCATGGGTTTTTTTCCAACTTAATCCATGCCATATTAATCCCACACTGCAAAAACACAAAATCTTTTTATTCTTGTTTGTAGTGAAAATATCTTAGTACACATGAAATAAGACAAAACTAACTCAGAAGTAACTTTTCGGCAAGCTACAGGAGCGTGTTTTGAGTCAATTATTTAAAAGAATAAATGAAAAAGTTCTAGGTCCATTGGCAGATTATTTCACTAATAAGACATTTTTCTCATGCTATAAGTTAAATAATGTGGTAATGGAACTAATATTTCTTCATCAATATTAAATAATTATTTACTAAAAACCAGATTCTATATTTTGTTGCAAAGTTAGTTTTCTGTAATTTCAAGTGTACTAACAGACTAAACAGTTTGCAAATCAGTGACTTTATTTCCCCTACAGACTTGGACATCTTTCGTGTTTTTCATTTTCTCTTGGAAATGTAGTCTGTTTTTCAATAATTATTATAAAACATAAATTAAAATTAAGTTGAAAAGTTTCTGACTAGAAAAAGACTTGCAACTTGATCAATTTAACCGGCAAATAATGTTTTCCTGAATTTCTCCTCTGTGGGACAATAAAGGTTGTTTCTATTTTCTTTTTTTACTGTGTTGAAAACAAACTTGACAAAAGGCTTTTTGATTGTTTGCTTACGTTATTGGCACATTTGATAAAAACATGTAAAAGTAAAATGAATGTTTACTGCACAAGCACATTGACAAAGATTTGACGCAGGTGGCAAGGTGGAGTTGTGTTTTGTTGCCATAGTTTTTACTGTTTCTAGTTACTTCCCTGACTGTAGAAATGCTACATTTGGTATTTCAGCCAGAGGCTATTTTCTAAGCTCCCCTCCTGCCATAGATGAATTGTATGTTCTTTAGTATTTCCCATATATGGCCTCTTTTTATCTGTGCTTACAATAGTCCCAGATGTAATTTTGAAAAAGAAATTCTTGAAACTTCACCTACTAAACAAAAATGCCTGCAATCTTGTAGCAAATTTGACAAACTCATAGATTTCATTGAATAATACTCACTGTAAACAGCTTCAATAGTGAAGGGAACATCCAGTTTGCCGCTGGACTCCAGAGCTCCAAGGAACGCAGCGGCGTCATCGGAGCTCTGGAAACACTCGTTGGACTGCTGGAAGCACTGACGGTTGTCCATCTCCAAGTGGACGATTGATCTTCAGGTCAGACAGAAAACAGAGAAATAGGGCTTTATAATTTGTGTGGGCCAAATGTAATTTAAAGTTGATCTATTATGATTCTTTGAACAGATTAGGATGGGTCAGTGGGCTTTACACTACATGTTCACTACAATTTTTGAACAAAATTATTCTTAGATAATGATATTTTAGTCTGCTCAGTTCTGTCGATTTTGAACGCCTTTCAGAATGAGCCGTTTTAGGGCCTCTTGTCACTGCTGCTGGCCATGGCCCCCAACTCAACATTTACACTCGTAGATGAAATTAGCTGCAAACAGATGCACAAATATACAACCATGCCTCTTTAAAACCACTTGCTTTTTCCAGCAGCCACTGTACAGGGGTAAAACCAGCTGACCAAACATGCTGGAACTCAGATTGGGTTAGTTTGATAGGTAATGGCCCTCCAATATGGCAAACATTAATTTATTGCCATAAAATGGCTTGATGCTTTTTTAGGCTCTTGTATTGGTTTTAGGCAGTAGAGACCCAAATGGTAGAATAAAAACATGCAAAATGTGAATTTTTATAATAGGTCCCCTTTAAAAAAAGGTGGATTGAATGGATGAATAACAGGCTACAGAAATAAAAAAAAATACTTTCTCATACTCAAAAATGTTAAAATTTCTGAGAGACAGTGTTGTTTTCTCACCCTTTGACTTGCACATGATCAAGCTCCCTCCTCGCTCTCCTGCCGCTGCCTGCCACGTCATACAGACTCCTCTTCATCACACTCAGCACCTTGTCAGGAATCTCAGACAAAGAGTCCACCGAACGCTTGACGTTGTACTTCTTCAGCTCGTGTTCGTTCCCGTAGTACGGGTAGACCATCATCTCCCCCTTTGTGTCCTTCCTGAATATGACGTTGGTTCGGAGAACGCGGCTCAGCTCGCGCAGAAAGCCGAAGGAGTTGTTGAGGAGATGATCAGGGGTGATGTGGACGACAACAACCAGCTGGCCCACGGCGAGTTTCTCAGGCATGTTGTTGGCGCAGTCCAAGCCGTCCCACTCGCACTCTGCGTTGTTGCAACCCTGGTCACAATGGCCGTCAGCGTAGTGGTCCTTACAGTACTGGTCATACAGGGGACTAGAGGAGAAACAAGGATTTCATTTGGGTTGATTAATCGTGATTAATCGATGTTTGAAGTAATCGTCAACAAATTTAGTAAATGATTCATCCGTAACTGACTCTAAAAAAGGTTGTTTCCTGAAAAAATAACATACTGAGAGCAGTAATTAAGCCAAAACTGTGGTTAATTGGTTAATCTAAAAAATAATCAACACATTATGACAGTCAAGCAGAAAGCTCTAAGCTTTTTACATATTGATGTGTTTTCTAGCTGTAGATGCATCCTTTGCTACAAATGATCAAGTATACACAAGAAATGCTGTTATTGTATCTTAGGCAATAAATGTTTATTCTCTTATTTTAAAAAGTGAATTTTTCATCTTTTAATGCATCCGTATTGTTGTATAAAACAAGCTTAGATAAAAAAATCAACACAATGTGCAAATTGTTCTATCCGATTAAACAATTCATTGTCAGAATAATTGATTAATCGGATTAAAAAAAGAACAATTGATAACTAAAGTGGTCGTTAGAAGCAGGTGTAGTTGTAGGTTTTTCTTAAACTTCACCTTCTTGGAGAAAATTCTAAAATCATAAAATGTGTCTCATAGAGACATTTCATATTATTTATTTATTTTTCTTTATTAGTGTAATGTACCACACTATGTATTTTCTAGTTTTTTAAACAAAAAATTGTTTAAAAAAACAAATAAATAAAAAATAATAATGAAATAAAATCTGTGAAACATTTGTATTGGCATAATTAGAGAAAAGCGGCTTACTTGCACTGTCCCTCCAAAGTCTGGCAGTCAAAGCCGTCGTAGAGACATCCGGCGTTGTCACACTGCGAGTCGCATTTCCCGTTGTTGAAGTATCGCCAGCACTGCAGCGCGGCTGAGCAGTTCTTCCACGGGTCATCGAAGTTGAGCGAGCAGTCGCCGTTGTCCCAGCCGCATGCGTGGTTGTTGCAGCGCGCGTCGCAGAACTTGTTGTGCTTGAGCTCCTCGCACTCTGGGTTGCTGCAGGCCACCTCGTAGTCAGTTGGCGGCGGGATGGTTTGGCCGAAGCCTCCATGGAAGCCGTAGTCCAGGATGTGGCAGCGGAGGCCGTTGAAGTTGGAGGGGCAGACGCAGCGGTAGAACGGAGCCTCGGCGACGTATTCACACGTGCCGCCGTTGTAGCAGGGGCTGGAGTTGCAGAGGCCGTCGGTGGGGTACTGACACTCGGGCCCGGTGAACGACGGCAGACACAAACACTTGGGACTGTTGTGGCCGGAGATGCAGGTGCCCCCGTTGCGACAATGGAGGCTGCCGCAGGCCTGGGAGTCGTATTCACAGCTGGAGCCAGTGAAACCCTTTATTAAAAAACACAGAAATGAATATTGTGAGCTAAAGGTCACATTTTTTAAATGAGAAGTAAGTTTAAAGAGAAACATAATCTCTGTAAAGAATGTATTGCAGCTTTTGAAAAAAACAAATGCTGCAACGCAAACTTAAGCCTAATAACTAATTAAAAGTAAATATACAATATAACATTTACCAGAACTTCAATATCTGTATAACTTCATAAACATTAGTCTGTTCATAATTAAAGATATATTCACACCAGACAGTCCAGTTCAATTGGGGACTAAAACTGCAACGTTTGTTATATTTTCAGCTGATGCGGCTCACTTTCACACTGCACTGAGGCAGTTTCAACTGAAAATAAAACTTCATTTTATTCACTTCCGCTCCCGATAGCGTAGGTAAATACTGCTTTTGCATCCCAAAAGCAAAGTTTATCTGCGCTTAAATAGTAGCACCGTAACAACAATTTGGGGTACAAAAACAAAAATATGTTCTTATGGTTAACTATGAAGACATTTAAAGTGTTTAACCTGAACCCATACATATCGAGCCAAAGATGCATCATTGGAGGTTAATGGTACATATTTGTTTACTCACTGGGGGACATTTGCAGATGAAGCCATGCGGCGTGTTGCTGGCTACAGCACAGGTGCCTCCATTACGGCAAGGTTTGCCCTTACAGCCATTAAACACTTGGTCGCAGCGCTGACCTGCAAAGAGATCATTCACACACACAGTCAGACTGTAAATAGTCCACTAAATAGTCGTTTTAGAAAACAACGACTATTTTGGTTTGTATAATGAGGGCAAGATAATTAAAATCTACTACAATCTATACAATCTTTCACTGCAAAAACACCTAATTTTACTTATCTTAAGTATTTTAGTCTAGTTTCTAGTGCAAATGTTTAATTACAGCTGAAATAAAACAAAACAAACTTACAAGTAACTTTTCAGCAAGAATTAGGAGCTTCTTTTAGCTGAATCATTCCTTAAAATTGATAAAAAATTATTAGTTCCACTGCCAGATTATATAAGACCCTTATAAAATGCCAGTGAAACTTGTACATTTTCATCAATATTAGCAAACAGCTGATTTAAGCTACTAGTTCTGTCTTACTTAAAGTACACTAAGATATTTGCACTGGAAATAAACCAACATAGTAACATTCTGTGTTTTTGCAGTGTTTGAGCTCCAGCCCTGCCTACCTGTGTATCCGGTGCGACACTCGCAGCGGTAGTTGTTGGTCAGCTGGGTGCAGCTGCGCGTGCCCCGCGGGTCGCAGGGGTTGGACAGACACTCGTTGACGTCCCCCTCGCATCGCTCGCCCACGTACCCCGCGGGGCAGATGCAGTGGTAGCCTCCCACGCCGTCCACACACCTGCCGTTGTTGAAGCACTTGTGCTCTTTGGTGACGGGGTCGGTGGACGGGTTGCAGTCGTCCACGTTGATCTCGCAGTGCACGCCTAGGGGTGTGAAGGAAGACGCCGGAGAGGTTTCACTCATTCAGTGTGTGTACTGTCGTGTTTCCTGCTCCATTACAAACAAACGTGTGCATACTGTAAGCGTTATTAACTATTTGGTATCCAAGTAAATGCATAACTGTACCTTTAAACTGAAACAATTACCGTATTTTCCAGACTGTAGGGCACACCTCACTATAAACCGCACCCACAAAGTTTTTTTTAAACTGGAAACGTACATATATATATATATAAAAATATATATATAGCCGCTGATATCTCCGCCCTTCTCGGTTTTCCATAAGGACGCATAAATCTGCTATTAAGGCCGCAGCCCTGCGTCTCCAAGGCCGAACCATGGATCCGTTACGTGCAGCGGCTATCGATCCGTACTGCCAGATCACAGTCTTCAACTGAGAAGCTGCATCATATGAACTTCTTCGTGTGGTTTCCATGATGAGGTGGTATGACTTTGAAAGCATTTCTCCATCGCACCTGCTGCTAGCATGTGCTAAATTACAGTTAGTGCTTTCTTCTTTGATTTTAAATTTTGACTTCCAATGATTCACTTTCTGCTAGAGAGCCCCCTGGTGGTGGAAGAAAAATCTACAGAAAGCCGCACAGGGCCATAAGCAGCATGGTTCAAAGTGTGGGAAAAAAGTAGCGGCTTATAGTCCGAAAAATACGATAATTGTCTTAATAGTGTCTAAATAATTTAATAATCGATCATTAACTGGAGTATACAGACCCAAATAAAAGGCCATTTGCTGAAAGAAGAACACACTAAGAGCAGTAATTAAGTCAAAATTGTACAAAATATCCAAACATTTTGCTTTTATGATATAAATAGAGCTTTGATTATAAATATGATCTACCCAAAACCCCTCAGGTGACATAGCTTTAGCTTTGGCCCCAGATTGAAATTTTGTGAAAAAATCTCCTACTAAGCACCTTTTGCCATCCAATTATTAATCAATTAATCCTAAATTAAACCACAGGTCAGCCCAGCACTGTATTGATGATAAATCAAGCAGAAAGCTCTGAGCTTTACACATTTTGGTGTTAGAATAACCTTTTAGTTTTTGAGGCAGATGTATCCTTTGCTACAAATGAACAAATGTTCACTAAAGGAATGCTACATTTTTTTTATTTTAGGCAATAAAATATTTACTTTCTCTTTCAAAAGAGGAATTTAACATTTTTTTTAATATATCTCTAATATTGTTCAAAAAATGAAGTGGTTAACTGAAAAATCTGCAGAAAGTGCCAATCTTTTTATCCGATTAATCGGTTAATCATCAAAAATAACCGTGAGTTGCAGCCCTATTTAAAAATTATATCTGACTATTAAGCTGTCCTAACTTTTAAGACCTCTCACTTACAAAAGCACAGACTGAAACATGTTTGCAAAAAGGCCAAGCTGAATCACAAACTCCCTCCGCCAGCTTTAAAAACCTGTTGGCTGCCTTGGGACGCTCCCAACTCGGCTGCCAATTTGCGCTGACCTACAACACACAATCCCCTTCATGTTGGAGAGAGAAATCAATGGCAAATTTGACAAGTGGAGGAAGAGTTGGAGGCAGGCTTGAAGGAGGGAGTTTTAATGCCCTGGGTGCTGTTAAGCCCTAATTAATGAAGCGTGGAGACGGAAAGGGGGCAGAAGGGGAGGTGGGTGGAGGCAGAAGGATGTGGGAGTAGTGTGTGTGTGTGTGGGGTCTGCTGACCTTGGGTTCCTCGGGGACAGGAGCATTTGTAGGTATTGATCAGGTCAATGCAGGTGCCCCCGTTCTGGCACGGTTGGGAGAAACACTCATTGATCTCCTCAGAACAGTTGGGCCCCAAGTATCCTGGCATGCACTGGGGGACAGAGAGAAGAAGAAGAGAGAGGCGGGTTTGATCAACGTCTTACATGAAACAAAGACGGGTTTTGTTTACTTTGCTGTTTTCTGTTTTCATTCACTCCTGCCAAGGCCAGAAGAGTCTCCTCTCTGGGGAAGAATAACACAACTCAGTTGTTTACTTGCTATAATTAAACTGGACGCTTTATTAGGAGGGAGCAAAAATTTGCAATAACATCAAAACCACAGCTAAAACTAGGGGTGCACCGATTGCAGTTTTCTGGCCGATCGCCGATTACGGATCTTTAAAAAGTTGCAGCATTTCTTACATTTTCAGCTGCTGTGGTTCACTTTTACACTGCACTGAGTCAAAAACCTGTTCCGCCGCTTACCTGTGGTGGCGCTACACCAAGAACCACAGAAGGACAAACACAAAAAAACTCAGAGGAAGACGCTGAACGCAATTTAATTCTTCACAAAATGTAAACAAAAGTGGAGTAGCGTCAGATTTTAGAGGTTCAATGATTTCTCTTTTGTCTCTTATAAAAAAATCAAAAGTGTAGCAATAGTCTCTTGCATTTCCTTTGTTTGTATTTGTCCGCTTTCTCAGTGATCTCCAGTTCAGTTTGCATTCACATATGCATAAGCTGAGCCAAATCAGGAAGAAGCAACATACAAGGCAACATCTGAGCAGATCACTGGCTGTTTGTGTTGGTTTTTCGGGTCGTCACCTTGCAGGAGTATCCACCCAGAAAGTCAGTGCAGGTGGCTCCGTTCTGGCAGGGGTTCGGCGTACACTCGTCCACCTGCTCCTCGCAGTAACTCCCAGTGTATCCCACCTGACAGCGACAGTAGTGGCGGTTTCCCACATCCAGACACTGACCCGAGTTTTGACAGAGTTGGAAAACAGCAACTCCTGAGCAGAAAAGGTGAGATGAAGTTAAATTTAGCTTCCTTTCAGAGGAAACTGCTGAGGTTTTATCTCCCTCTTACCTCTTTGTTTGGCTGCAACCTCACAGGAAACACTCGGGACGTCGCAGTACAGGCCCGTCCAGCCGGTCTCACAATCGCAGCTGTAGGTGGTTCCTCTCTGCCGGCAAGATCCTCCATTTTTACAGGGAGACGTGTCACACCAATGAACCAGGTTCTGAAACACACAAAGAAGACAAATTCAGATGAAAGACTCTTTGAATAAAAACATTCATTTTTTCTCTTTTTTGCACACAAAACATGCTTTAATGATCGTAATCCCCCTCGTTCCACCTGGCAGTTGAGTCCCGTGTAACCGTGCGGACAGGTGCACTTGTATGTGCCGTAGCTGTCTTGACATGTGCCGCCGTTCAGACAGGGTTTGGAGTCGCACTCGTTGATGTCGTGCTGGCAGTAGCTGCCAGTGAAGCCCGGCGGACATAAACAGATGAAGGTGTTGATGCCGTCTACACAAGTTCCTCCATTAAAGCAGGAGCTGAGGAGGAAAAAGAACCAGAACTGGTTGAGAAGTAGCAAAGCGAATCAATAACTTATTAAGATGAGGAGGAGCTGCCAGGAATGAATACAACTAATCTGCACTTTTGTTCTTACAGCAGTGACCTATTTTATGTTTTAGCTTTTGACAAAGTGAGAGAAAACTAAATTTCTGACTTCTACTTGCAATAAGTGCAGCTTTGTAGCAAAACTAAATTCCACCACAGGGGGCAGCAGTGGACAAGAAAACCAGGATAACGCAGCTGCAGAAAATGAACCTTTTGGTCAGATCAATCAAAGTCAAAGCTGTGCAGTTTGAATCTGGGGCAGTGCTCTACCTCTCTGTGCAGTCAGGTGTGTTATTTTCACAGTGGATGCCACTGAAGCCAGGCGGGCAGGTGCAGGTGTAGCTGTTCACGCAGTCTGTGCAGTTGGCTCCATTCCTGCACGGATTGCTCTCACATTCGTTGATGTCTTCCTCGCACTTCAGTCCCTGGAATCCGGGCGGGCAGGAACACAGGAAGCTGTTGACCTCGTCCTTACAAAGGCCTCCGTTGCTGCAGGGGTCTGAGGGAAAAATTGCTCCACTTAGAAAAGCGACTTCCTGGTTTAACTCTGTAAATATAACTTCAGATTAACTCACTGGGCTTGCAGTCATCGACATCGGTCTCACAGTTGCGTCCGGTAAAGCCCGGTTTGCAGGCGCAGCGGTAGCTGCCCAACGTGTTCTGGCATGTTGCTTCGTTGCGACAAGGATTCTTCACGCATTCTTTGATGTCGACTTCACAAGCTTGACCTTAATGGGGCAAAAAATAAAAACAGAAACATGTCAGAAATAAGACTGAAAATGTCACATCTCCTGATTATTGATCAAATAGATCTATAAGACTACACAAAAAAGCTGCCTACATCTCCTAGAATGCTGTGCGGTTCTGAATCAGAGTTCAGTGAAATTATTGATATTTTACCAAAAATATTATCTATTGATTTTGATCACATCACAATATATATTGTTATTGGTTTATTGTCAGGTGTTAGATATACGTGCTAGAAATCCACTCGGACTATTTCCCACAGAAGACATTAGGAACAACCTTTTACATCTAGAAACCACTTTTATTCTCCTTATTTTATGATTTTGTCTTAGTTTGAATGTCTGTCAATACCTGTCAATAAGATTGTTCTGATCTGACATGTCTTATTTTGATCATTCAGACTTTCAAAAAGCAACAAACTAGCATTTTCAAGGCTTCCAGAACTGTGTGACTTCTCTGCTGATCACTTAAGGACCCTGTTGCATGCTGGGAGCTCACCTTGCCATCCTTCAGGACAGACACAGGAGAAGCTCAGGTAGTCCTCCGACTCCTGACATTTTCCTCCATGTTTACAGGGTTTGGAGCTGCAGGGAGCCATCAAGATCTCACAGTTTTCTCCTGCAAGACATGGAAACACATCCTTGAGCGAACTACATCGGATCTTTTAAACTTCCCTCCGTGATCTCATCCAGGGCTTGGAGATAACCCAAACCAAACGAACACAGAATCATCTTTCAATCAGTGCTATCCCAGGATTTTCTCCAGGCTCTGTCAGTATCAGAGGCCTGGGGACGCACGCCTCTATCTGTTTCCACAAACGCTCAGTTCGTACGGGAAGCCAACTCCGGCTTCCGGCCATTGTGAAGCCATTTGCTTTTCTGTGAGACAGGAAGCAGGCAAACAGGAAATGTGTCAAGCACCATGTTCCCAGCCCAACGCCAGCAAGAGGCCTTTTATTATTTAAAATCCTGTGGAGGGTTCCAAAAAATACACTGCAAATACAAGACAGCCGGCCCCTTAGCCTTTCCAGGATTATCTGTTAGGTCAAAAAATAAGAGAGATTACATTAAAACATTTCCCAGATCTGTTTGGGGAGAAGCATGACCCACAGAGGAATCCAAAGTTTGGCGTCTTTGAGCTCGGAGGAAGTCTTGTGACTGAACTTTACTCGACAGTTATTTCATCACCAGCATATTTTTCCTCTTTGGCAAATAACTTAAAGTACCCGAGTGGGTGGAATCTGCCCCACTCAGTAAGGAAATTCCAGAATAACATGGTAACAGATTGATGTATTATTAAATAACTTCAAGCATAACATCATACCGGTGTACGGCAGGACACAGTTGCACTTGTACCCGGCGACGTCGTCGATGCAGGTCCCCTGGTTCAGGCAGGGGTTGGAGGCGCATTCGTTGATGTTTGTCTGGCAGTTTGGTCCTGAGGTCAGAGAAGACAATAAATCACCTCCACACTCTTTAAAGTTCAGACGAAGGTCACTGATCTGAGCACACAAACAGATACTGACCCGTGAAACCCATCCGACAGGTGCAAACGTAACCGCTGGTCATGTCTTTGCAGGTCCCTCCGTTCATACAAGGGTTGGACTCGCACTCGTTGTTGTTGATGTCGCAGTTTTTGCCGCTCCAGCCAGAGTCACACAGGCATTTATAGCTAACAAGAAGACAAGCTCAGTCAAAGTCTGCTGAAAAACTTTGGCTAAACATGAATATTGGCAGTGTTCACTGGTCTGGTTTGTAGTGCAAATGTCTTAGTACACTTGAAATAAGAAAAACAAACTTACAAGTAACTTTTCAGCAAGACATAGGAGCTTGTTTTAAGTAAATTATTGCTTAATATTGATGACAAAGTACTAGTTCTATTAGCAGATAAGAAATTTTTCCCATGTTATAAGTAAAACAATCTGCCAAAGTACTTTTTCATCATTATTAAGGAGTTATTGACTTAAAACAAGCTCCTATATCTCAAATTAGATTAGATTTATAAGCTGTACAATGAAATTAAAAACAATTATAAACAGTCAAAACATATAAAACTAGAAAATAAAGAAAAAGATGTCTCTTTGTCTGAATCTGTGCTCCTGCTCTGTCACATTGACGGCAGCATTTTGGAGAAAGGTTACTTCCAAATTACTTTTGTCTTATTTCCAGTGAACAAAGAAACTTACACAAAAAACTAGACAAAAATCCTTGGTCACATTTTGTGTTGATGATGAGCGTCCTACCCGTTAACTTTGTCCTCGCAGTGACCGTGGATGCAGGGGTTGCTGAGACACTCGTTGATTTGGGAGAAGCACGTGGGATCCTGGTAGCCGTCCGGACAAACGCAGGTGAAACCGTTGACTTCGTCGATGCAGGTGCCGCCGTTGTGGCAGGGATTGATGGCACACTCGTCGATGTTCATGTTACACATCGTACCTGATGTCAAAAGGAAACTGTAGTCAAAACAACAACACTACACACTCACAGAAGTACCTGCACCTCTAGAGATTGGGATTTTATGTGAAAGAAGGACACAAAATAACATATAGCTTAAAAATGCATTTAAAAATAATAATCTGAGAGAGGGGTGGAGACTTTGTATGTATTCAGCCTCTTTTGTTTCGACTTTAATGCAAATTTGTCAACAACACAGCGATTAGTCGTCCAGAAATCTGGTCATAAAAGAGGAGAGACAGAGAGGAAAGCAGAATAAATCTCATTTGCAATCGGCCACAAGAAAACAATAGTAAACATTTTATAACCAAAAAATGTGCAACAAATTCAATCTGTTATTCTCTTCTCATAAATTTTGAAATCCGATTTTGGTTAAAAACTTCATAATCCATTTGAATTATACTTGTTTTATTTATTTATTTTGGATATTTTAAAATTTCCCAGTTCCAGTGCATTCCATGCATATTTTGAAAGGATGCCATTTTGTCATTATTATTATCATTGTATTAGTTGACAGTTGTCTCAAAATTATAATATTATTATTTACTGCAATAATTTCTGAGAGAATTAATAATCATTAATAATAGTAATATTCATAACCACACTTTTTAGTTTGTTGATATGTATTTTGCAACCAGAAATGTATTAAAATAAACCTTAAAAACATGACCCAAGAAAGAAAGAGTTCAAATGAGTTTGGAACAACTAGTATTATGGAGTTCAGGCAACATCAGTGTTTTGCTAAATAATGCATTTATTAGTTGTGATTTTCCCCATCATGTATTCTTTACTGTTATAAATATTTTGCCACTCATATTCAGTAAGTGTTTAAGCCTGACAGAAAATAAACAAGATGGCCGTTTCTGTGACCTTTCTGGTCACATATCTGAGAATCCACAACAGCAGCCAGTGAAGTCGCACACAGAGCCTCCACACAATGCCGCTAATACGGCACTGCAATGATTGTATCAATTTTCAGAAGCATAAGAGATCCGAAGTCCGCCTTTTGTCGGCCACTTGAAGCGCTGACGCCATTCAGGCCGGTGCCACGCATAACATAAAGGCAGCCCATTGAGCTTTAAAGCACGGAGCAGCTTCCAAGCTTTTAAAAGCTCAACTTTCAGGAATCTTTCAGGGAATCTTTTCTCCTGCACAAATCCCCGGCGACTCTGTGTGCCAGTATGTGTGTGCGTCTTTTCTTTGTGGTGGGGCGGGCAGCTAGCATGTCCTAACAGCAGCAGGTTGGGGACAGGGTGGAGCTGCAAAGCGACACCGGGCAAACCTCAGAGGAGCGTGCGCTCACTCGCTCGCCATCTGTCACCCCCACTTTCTGCCACAATCGAGCTCCTCTGCCCGTTCCTTAAACTCTCCATTCCTGTACCTTAAACCACTGATTTATTTACATGCCTGTACTTACAGTTGAAAAAATAAAACAAAAAACAGAAACTGGAACAGAAACAGAAGATTTGAGGAAATGAAACTCGACTGTAAACAGGTATGGCGAACAATAGTAACTGAACAAATCATTATGACTGCAAATCAGACATAATGACATAAAACAATAGAAATATTAAGGTATTCATCAGCTGGCAGCCATGACAGCATAGTACATTTCTTTTAAGGACATGCAAACGTAAATAGTTAGCATCTATCACAGTTTGCAGCTATAGCAACACCAATGCAATTTCCAAGGCTAGACGTGGCTGTAAACACTTACATAAACTTCTATGTGTAGCTAAGACAGGCTTTAGGGTTTCAGGTTTCAGCAACTCAAATTTAAGACCTTTTAATGCCACCTTCAATTAAATTTAAGACCAAAAAAATATAGGAGATGGTTGTGGAAACTTAACGCACTCCAGTCAAGCACAGGAAAAACTGTGAACATGGATTGTTGTGAATATGATAAAGGCAAAAAAGTTGCTCGCTACCGAGCAAGGATATCCTCAACCGCATCAAGTCACAGAATGCAATGAAGGCGTTTGCGAGCCACTGAAAAATTTCCTGACAAAAAAGTCCCATGAGAAAAAAACACTCCATTAAACAGTCCTGCCACGACAATATTTAAAACCTGTGATTAATGTATTTAACCTTTTTAAAATGAATTCAAGACATTTTAAGGCCTTGATTTTAAGCTTAAGACTTTTTAAGAATGCATTTTCTGCATGTTGCATAGACCTTAACAACCTGCAGTTGAGTCTGTACTGCACATTTCTGTCCACAGACTGAGCTGGACATTTCAGAAGTTGATAACTCTAGAAGCTTTTTTTTCCTTATTAAATCAACCTTTTCTTGTATTTCAAAACACAATTCTGGTAAAAAAAAATTGCAATGGTAAGATGCAATTTTACCATTGCATCTTTGGTAAGGTGCAATGGTAAAATTGCATCTTTTACTGCTAATTGAATTTATTCTTGCAATTGAATAAAATTTCTTGTAGCCTGGCCCTAACAGTCCGTCGTATGAATAACATGAAAAGCCACGTTTTGAAAATACATTTCTGTTTTCAGAAAAGAAAGCGAGAAAAAAAAATCTATTAGAATCAGAAAATGAATCTGCTTGGAAAACTTTTGAGATTTTCACCCACAGCTAACTTTAGTATATTTATTTTACTCACCAGTGTAGCCAGGTTCACAAACACACTCATAGCCATTGATTTTGTCGATGCAGGTCCCGTAGTCACAGAGATTCCCCTTGCAGTCGTCAATGTTGACTTCACAATTGACTCCTGTGGAGAACATTCACTTTTAGTCATTTTCAAGCCTTGATCGACTGATTCACCTGTTCTTTTTTGTTTTGTTTTACAGTGCAGGCCCATGCCCACCTGTGGTTCCCTTGGGGCAGCTGCAGATGTAGGCGTTCTCTCGGTCCAGGCAGGTGCCTCCGTTGCGGCACGGCTGGCTCAGACACTCGTTAATGTTGGTCTCACACAGCCTGCCGGTGAAGCCAGGGTTGCAGCTGCAGCTGAACGAAGCCAGGCCGTCGATGCAGGAGCCGTAGTGGCATGGGTTCGAGTAACACTCGTTGATGTCCGTCTCACAGTGCCTCCCAGTGTAACCTGAAGGAAACAGATGTTGCCTTTTGAACCGGTGAATTTGACCCAACCAACTTTAGATTTACTTCTGACATCAGGGTATCCTGCAGGTTTCAACAAGTTAAATTTAAGACTTTTTAAGACCCTTTTAAAGCCACCTTAAATGGAATTTAACATCAAAAACACATTAGATATAGAGAATGATTGGGGGATCTTGCTGAATTACAATCAAGCTTCTGGGGTGTGTTTGCAACTCTTGGCAGTGGATTTGTGTTTCTCACACACAGCGCCAAGCTAATAATCTAATTCGTTTTATTGCATCGTACAGGTTGACAACAGAAGTGAGCCAGTGGAGAAAATGAAGGTTGTCAGACCGTTTGGCAATAAATTTGCACTGAAAACACAAAAAGCTATCTAGCTAAAAAGGGTATGTTAGCAGCTAGTTAGCGGTAGCCTCAACCGCCTCAAGTCTGCATGCGACTCAAACTTTTATCTAACATAAAAAGTCTGTCAAGAAAAAAAATTACATATATATCATGAAATACTCATCCTACAACGAAATGTAAGACCTGTGATTCACGTAGTTAAAGAAAACGTACATTTTTAATTTAAGACCTTTTAAATCCTTAATTTTAGTCACACAGATTTAAGACTTTTTAAGGATGCATGGTCACCCTGAAAAACTTTTGCTTGAAGCTTGCTTACCTTCGGTGCACTCGCAAGTGTATTTGTTGGGCCCGTCTGTGCACTTGGCGCCATTTTTGCATGGTGTGCTGGCACATTCATCGATGTCTATCTGGCAAAGGTTCCCCGTAAAGCCTGAAAACAAAACAAAAAAAACAAAGTAAGAGGCTCTTATTGTGTTTGTGAAGAAGTGTGTGTGCGTGTGTGTGTGCAAACATGGCTAATTTGTTAAAAACCAGATTGACAAATAATCCTGGATTCATCCTAAAGAGCTCTCAACTCATTACAAAATCTGCATATTAATGAGCAACTGTGCAACACTACAACCGCTCCCTTACCCTTCGCTGTTCCTTTCAGCAAAGCTAAAAACAGGGAGAGGCAAGAGCTGGGGGACAAGTTCGGTTAAAAGTGGGGGAGGCAGGGAGGGAGGGGAAGAACGGAGGGAAGAATGAAAGTTGTAAGGCCTCCTGACTAAAGTCTGAGAGACAAAGGAGGGCCTGTCTGCTCAACACAGGGACAAACTGAGCGCGTTGCCTTCTTTGTCCCCCAAAACCTTTCCATCACAATGTGAATTCTCCTGTCTTAGTCGCACCCCCTCCCTGCCACTCCCTCCACTCCCCGCTCGCCTCCGAAAAGAGCCAGCTCGACCTCTGACACCGAACTTTTCAAACTCCTCGTTCATTCAGAATCCAGCAGCAGCCTTCCTCCTTTTTCCTGGAGTTATTGTTGTCTCAGATATTCCTGTCTCCCCTCAGTCGCGGCCCGAGGACGTTGTCTGATGAAGAGATATTGTGCTCAGTTCTCCCCACTGAACCACAAGATCACAGAAACCCACAGGTGCGATAAGATAATCCGGAGAGGAAGTATTTGTGTGGCGGACACCGAGCTGATTACTCCTGTAGGCGCTGGGTTTTTGTTTTTTAAAGCTGCAAGCAGACAGTGAACTTACATGCATGAAGTGGAATTAAACTTTTCAAACATTAAAAAGTACAGAGGGATTTTGCAACATAAAATCTGGAATTTGATTGCAATATTTTTAAAAGGTGTTTTCAATCAATCTTTAAAAAGAACTCAAGAGACTGTTGTCATCTAATTTGTAAACAGGGATATTACAATAAATGTAAACTTTAGTTTCAATTTCTTCTTTTAGGTTTAAAGATGTGAAAAGTGAGAAATGAAGTAAAAAAAAAAACTTAATATATGTCTTGACAAAGTAAAAAACAAGTGTTGATTAGAAAGCACTTTCCAAAGCATTTACATCAAGTTCTGTTTTTATTTCTGTTCTTTGATTATTTTTTTAAAACCAGATAATAAACCGAAACAAAGTAATATTCTCATATTACTTTTATAAAATTTAATTTGGCTAAAGCGCTAAACGATATTACTTTTATTATTTTTTGTTCCCCATGGTTCGTGTCTGTATACTTAATCAAACAGTATAGTGGGTCCAGTTACCTTGCAGTGTCAAGAAGATTTACTGCACAAATAAGAGAAAGTAAAATACTCTTTCCGTTGAAACATTGACTTGAAATTTAAGTATTATGTATTATGACAGAAATGTACATTTTGTATCTTTTATTGTAGTAATGTCAAGGTTTGCTGCAGAGAATGAATGCAGCGATCAATTTACACAAAAGGTTTGCTAGCTGCTAGCAAAGGTATGCTAGCGGCTAATTAGGAGAAGGAATGAAGATGCGTGTGTGCAATTCAAACATCTGCCTGACAGAAAAGTCCCACAAGAAAAATAAACTGCATGAAATATTAAATTAAACTGTCCTGCCACCCCAAAATTTACAATACTTTAAGGGCAACTTACTTTTTTCTGATTAATATAAGACATTTTAAGGCCTTACTTTTAGTTAAACTAATTTAAGACTTTTTAAGGATGCATTGATACCCAATAATATCTGATTTTCTGAAGTTTGATCACCATCTGAAAATAGTTTAGAAAAATCTTTTGCCAATTTCAATATCTCACCAACAAATAAGTGCATCACTGAATTCATATCAGTAGACTGAAAGTAGTGATAAACAAAAAGGACAATATTAATACTTCATAAATGAAAGAGTTTAAGTTGAGACATTCCCTGCTTGTAGAATTAAACGTAAAGTTTTTTTCAACAGCGCCCCCTATGCTGATCTGTCTAAAATGATAAAGGCTTCAAGAAAGAAAAATCCACTGCAGGATTTTTTTTTTTTCCTTTGCACACACAAAAGGTGGTGCAGCCATGCACAGAAACACACAAGCCCTGCAGAGGGATTTATCCCGAGACATTTCAATGGCCCTCGGCGGGGTTTCCATGGCTATTTCATGTACAGGAATGAAAAGGGGGACCTTGCCTCAGGCCTCACAACAGGGACACATTTACATCTCAAGCAGGGCGGTTAAAATCCCTCCCCTTGTTGCACCCCTTCTGCTTCAGCATAACGGTCTGTGCATCCCAACACACACATCCACACACACCCATACAAAAACACTTTCACCACCAATGTTTGAGCTGCTTCCTTGCATAACCCTCACTCAGTGTTGAACACAGTTTTTTTAGGTGTTAAGCTCTTCTGTTGGCTTTTTTCTTTTAAATCAAAAGCTTTCTTGTCGGGATGCTTTTTTTCTGTCACTCCCTTTTCATTTCTTTTTCTCCCACTAGAAGGAATCCTGCTCCTCTGTCTTTGATCCACCCAATTTTGCAATTTTCCTCTTTAAAAAAAGGGGGGTGGAAAAAAAATCACTTCCACCTCGACGATCCCAACGAAATAATTAAAAGTAAAAATACCGTCCTTTTTCTTGCTCTATTTTACTTTGAACTTGTTGCATTCTTTCACTTCTGAATAAACTCTGAAAAAGAAGAGTATTTTGGTTTAGTTTCTAGTGCAAATATCTGAAATAAGCTGTCTTACAAGTAACTTTTTAGAAGGAATTAGGAGCTTGTTTTAAGTCATTAATAGCTAAAAAAGTATTGGTTATAAGTGAAATGAACTTTGGGAAAATGGCTTGTTCCACCGGCAGATTATTTCATTTTAACTCGTAGTTTAATTTAAAACAAGTTAATATTTCTTGCTGAAAACTTACTTGGAAATTAATTTTGTCTTATGGTGAGATTTTGTGAAATATTTGCATCTCAAATGGCATTTATATGACAAAGGCTGCATGCAGTACAATGCAGAAACACAAACTCATGCCAAGTATTTTTCCTGTAGTTTCTAGTGCAAATATCTTAGTATTCTTGAAATAAGACAAAAAGACTAGTTTTTAGTAAATAATCATTAACTATTGATGAAAAAGTACTAGTTTATCTGGCAGATTGTTTCACTTAAAACTAGTAGTTTTTCATCAACATTTACTTAAAACAAGCTCAACTGTCATTTAGAAGGACATTTTCTGTAGAAAACAAACAAAATACTTGGTAGGATGTTGTGTTTTAGCAGTGTAACTCTTTAAGGCTCTTTAGAAGAGCCCAAACCAGCCGCATTAATCATCAGCAGAACCCAGTGAACCACAGTTTTTTTCTCAATCATTAGTCTTGACGAAAGGAATAAGAAACTTGTTTAAAAAAGTTCACACTTCCTCGAGCCTCTCCCTATAGATTTTTCTAACCTCTCCTCCTCAACTGCACCGTCTTGCTCGGCTGCCCGGGCCTGCGTAAGCCTGCCTCAGGGCTGGGATTAGTGCCCGTCCGGAGAGGTGTTTGTGTGTGTTTGTGTTTGGGAGCAGAACAGAGGGAGCAGGGAGGAAACACGAGGAGAGAGAAAAACAGACTGAGAAAGAGAAAGAGAGAGATCAACCTCTGTGCCCCCTTACGCCCTCCTTGCCCCCCTCTCCTCCCCCTCTGCGGCGCTACGGCAGCCTCACCTGTGGGGCACTGGCAGACGAAAGCGTTGATCTTGTCGATGCACTTGCCGTTGTTGAGGCAGGGGCTGCTGGCGCACTCGTTCGTATCGATCTCGCAGAACTCTCCCTCGTAGCCTGGCCAATTAGCAAGCGAGCAGCAGGGGGGAGCGATACAAAGTGAGAAGCATGACGCCAAATGCAGCAATTTTCTACCTAAATATGCATTCATTATGAAAATCCTAATGGAAATAACTTACACAAAAGGTTATAATAATAAAAACTTAGAGCTATTTGTGTTTCTTAATATTAAAAATGTTGCACAAAAAGCAGCTGACAACATTTGCTTGTCTTTCCTGATCTATTTATATCATATTAAGCGAATTAACAAAAATGAAGATATGCAGCTGTGGGAAAAATTAAGAGACCACTTAAAATGATCAGTTTCTCTGATTTTACTTTTTATAGGTCTATGTTTGAATAAAATGAACATTGTTCTTTTATTCTATGAACTACTGACAACAAATTGTGGTGGCGCAGGGGTTTAGCACAACCCACACATGGAGGGCTTAGACCTCGATGCAGCCGTCCCAGGTTCGATTCCCGGCCTGGCGACCTTTGCCACATGTCTTCCCCCTCTTTCATTTCCCTCTTTCCTGTCCATTAACTGTTAAATAAAGGCCACTAGAGCCAATAAAACCTTTTTAAAAAATCACAAAAAAGATGCATAGCTGTCAGACCTCAAATAATGCAAAGAAAACAAGTTCATGTTCATTTAGAAACAACAATACTAATGTTTTAACTCAAGAAGAGTTCAGAGATCAATATGTGGTGGAAAAACCAGGAAGGTTTCAATGGGGTTCAGTGCAGTGGGCTCTGGTCTCTGTATAAGTAAGTAATGTTTTAATGTTCCTTAGGTTTATTTAATTGCTTGTCAAATTGTATTGAGGTAAACTACTGCTAATCTCTTTCCAATATTTTACTTCACGATGCAAGGAAAAAGGAGCTGAATAAAAAAAATAAGAAATAGGTTTTATTTTACATGTAAATGGCTACAGTGAAGTAGTTTTACTGATGTGTTAATGACATTTTATCAGAGATGTTGTGCCTTAGAATGATTTTACATCCAAATATTATTTTTATTGACTCATTTTATTGTAATCTTTTTTGCCACACTTAACTGATTTTAATTGCATTTCATATTTAATGGCAATTCTGAAATGGCACTTCTTGTCGATGCACCGCCATTAGCAGAATATGGATAAAGTTTTGTGCACATTTGTAAAAGGAACTCAGCTTGAGAGTATTTTGTTGATTCTCCAAATTTGAGACTCTCACGTAGAGACATAAAGCAGTAATATTTTGGATTGTGCAAAAGCAGCTTTGTATTTCATGTCGTAATGAAATGTTGAGAAATAAAATTAAACAAAAACACTTAAAGCAGCTTCCGTGGAGGTTGCTTCAGCTCAAGAAAGTAGGATTTTTTCAGAGGACAAATTTGTTCTTCTATTCATCATTAAGACATTTTATGTGTCATTTGATACTTGTTTTAATTTGATTAACCCAAACAATAAGGGAGGCATAAAAAGTTACATTACAATCAAAATACTGCACTTCCAATTTCAGATACAAAATAAAAAACTATATTTCTTTGCATTTAAAAAAGCAGAAATCATTCTGGTAAAGTTTGGATTTCTAACGTAGCTTCTCACCTGGCATGCAGATGCATTGGAAGTCCCCTATCTGGTCCAGGCAGGTGGCTTCGTTCTTACACGGGTTGGACTTGCACTCGTTGATGTCCAGCTCGCAGCGCGTCCCCATGTACCCGCGCTGGCACTTACACTGGAACGAGCCCTTGGTGTTTATGCACTTCCCAGCGTGCTCACACGGGTTGGAACCTGTTAAAACACATCCATGCTTTCATTTCACTTCCTTTAGGTGATTGCTAACAAGCAGCAATTTCATGGTAAAGCCAGCGCAATGTCTTTGAGATTACATCATTTTGGTGGTTTAATGTTAAAAAAAAAAAGCTAAAATCATTAGTGTGATTGCAGGAATAATACCCTGGAGGGTATCATTTGCTCCAATTTGTGGTACCATTACAGCCATAATAACAGGAGAGCCTGAGCTTGTATGTTTTTGGTAACTGGTTTTGTTACTAAGAAATAAATAGCTTTGGAGTGGAGTAGATTTTTACCCAAAGAGCATTCGTCTACGTCCTGATCACAGGAAGGGCCGATGTATCCCGAAGGGCAGGTACAAATATGATTTCCTGTGACGGGGTTGGTGTCGCAGTTGGAGTCCTTTTTGCACGGGTTACTAATGCAAGCGTCCTTCAGCTGGCACAGCAGACCTGCAGCAGTGTCAAAAAGAAGAATATTAACGATTTCCATCAGCTTTCACTTTCCAAACGAACATCAATAAACTAAACTGGAGGTTCCTGTGAGAATATCCTGATGCCAACAAAAGAAAAACACTTTAAGAGATGCCAAAAAGTCAACAACAAAATATATCACGATAAACACATGAAATATCAAATATTTAATAATTTCACTGAACTCTGATCTAGAACCGCACAGCATTCTGGGAGATGTAGTCAGAAAAAAGGCTTCAGCCACTCAACCTCTCACAGCCAGCTAAGGAAGGTTGGTGGCATCAACTACCTCATACACTCTTTGGTTACCTAGCAACAAGTTGTTGAATAACTAGTGGTAACTTGTGTCTTTCCAGGGCTGATTGGCTATACAATAGACAAAAGGTGCTAAAATAGCTTCCTCCTTATGGCATTCTGTGGTTTCGGTTAGGTGTTTGAAAGTTTTTTAGGTTTCACAGCGAGAAGTCAGTGACTTCTTCCTTTGTTTATTTGGGCCCATATCCAGTTTTTCACTGAATATGCATTAATCACTGCAACTGATCTGATCTTTGCACGTTTTGTGACCTTGAAGACCATTCCTTTTTAACAAGAATGCAATATTTTCAAGAAAAAAACTCTCTGGGTCTAATTTTAAAATCTTATTTTTTAAGTTGTTTATCATTTGTTTCCTAGCCTCGCCATTGCCTTCCTACACAATTCCAGAAAATTCTCATCTCTCTTTACAGCACAGTTCAGGCTTTCTCCCATTACCTTGGATTCCCTCAGAAAGAATTTCTACCAATTAGCAAACAGAAGAAGAAGTTGTGGATGAATTCTAATCTGCCTGTAGGTTTAGCGATGGCAGCAGAGGAAGTAAACAAAGCCGTTCTGTTCATGTGTGTCATACTTCCAAATATTAAATTAACATTAACAGCCATCTGGCACTTCCTCTTTGCAGTTTACAGTGCAGGCAGTTTCCAGTAAGCTTCATAGCATCAAATTTGAAAATTACATACATGGGCAAACGCTAGCGTTTGGGTAAAACTTTAAACTTCAACAGAGTCCACGCCTCCAGCAGACAATCATTTCTCAATCTTCTATAACACACTTCAAGAAAGCACATCCAAAGTAAGATGGGAGCTGGAGAGTTGTCCCATAAACCAAACCAACACACCTGTGCGGCCGTGGGGACATTCGCAGTAGAAAGAAGCCACGCGGTCGTGGCAGGTGGATCCCTGGAAGCACGCCGCGCTGGCGCAGTCGTCGATATTCTCGCTGCAGTCATCACCGGTCCAGCCGTTCACACACACGCACTGGTAGCTGCCGTATGTGTTGTGGCATGTGCCGCCGTTTAGGCATGCGTTGGGCATGAGCTGGCATTCATCGACATCGTCCAGGCAGAGCTGGCCTGGGGTGAAGCAAACAGGAGTTATTTCTTTCTTCAATGGATGGATTCTTAAGTAATTTTACTTTCCGTGTCAGATTGTACAAACCTGTAAATTCTGGTTTACACTGGCAGTTGTAGGTGTTGACTCCGTCCACACACGTGCCCCCATTCTGGCACTCATGTCCTGGACAGTCATCGATGTTATGGTTGCAGTTCTTTCCTGAAAATCCTGAAGCCAACAAAAGAAATGTTGCCCTCATAAGCACTGCAAACTTCAAAAATGTAGTTTCTCATTCCCCTAATGTGAAACTGTAACTGCAGTGACACTTTTGTTCAGTTAAATGTGGTCAACTGTCTTTTCCTTCCCTAGAAAGAAGGCAGCTGTGCCCTTCTTGAGGTCTGTGGGAAGCGTGCCATGTAATAACATCCCCACTGCTTCACGGTTGCACGAGAAACAACCACTGGACCTAAAAGGTGGGGTGTTGGGATTACATAACCCGCAAAGTAAAACCAACACAACGCATAACTGTCACTTCCTTACAGTTTTTCATTCCTGAAAAATTGTATTGCAGTTGAAAACATGATGAGTATTTGCATATACTACTGGAGTGAATACTTAAAATTACTTTTATTAACAGTTAAAATATCACTTACAATAAGGTTTGGACCTTGGTTTTATGTGGACTTATGAATAGTAATTATTTACTAAAGCTAATGTAATTTATAATTTCCTTTTATTTTAAATCTGATGCATTAAGTCTTAAAGAAACAGAGCTCAAAAGGCCACAGTTTCATTCATTCATAGATGGATGGATGGATGGATGGATGGATGGATAAACCAACAGATGGATGGATGGATGGATAGATAAATCAACTAATGGATGGATGAATAAACCAACTGATGGATGGATAGATAAACCAATGGATGGACAGATGATAATAATGTCTCTAAGATGCATCATCGTGTTAAATTGGGCTTTAAACGTTTAAAGACATAAAAGTCTCAGATAACCTAGAAAGTCGCCTTTGTGTGTTTCAAAGAACAGAAGATAATCCTGAGAAGGAATGGAGAGCTGCCAAAGAAGAACATCTGAACTGACTAGGAAAAAGAGAGTAAACAAGTCGTTCTTGTGATGGAGAGTTGTTCAGGCCGGAGCTTTCCTTCTTTCCACCATGTGAAACGGATGTTGTCCCTTAGCCATTTCCTCACGATAAGCTCCCGATGCCTTCCTGCTCCGCTTGGTTCACACACAAAAGCAGAAACACACGAGTGTGCATGCAAACCGAGGACACAACATAAGCAGGAAAAAACCAAGCCTTAGATGACTTCACCGCCTAACCAGCAACAAGGAGCCCTGATCACTTTAGGTCCTCAGTTGGGTCAGGAAATGACTCACTTCACTGCAAAAACACAAAATCCTACCAAGTATGTTTGGTCTAGTTTCTACCGCAAATATCTTAGGACACATGAAATGAGACAAAACTAGTACAAGTAACTGTTTAGTTGGATACATAAGCTTGTTTTATGTCAATAACTCCTTAAACGTAGCGTATTCCTTGAGCACGTTAATGTTTTTAACAAAATCATTCTTAAATAATGAGATTCAGTCTGCTCAGGTTATTTTGTTCTCCTTTCAAACTGAGATGTTTTAACAAGTTGCTGCGGGCCATGCACAACAACAGATGCACAATTAAGCCATCGTACATCTTTGTAAAGCAGAAGTACAGCCTCCTGCACAACCAACAAGAATGCAGCAGGTGGTTTCTAGATAGTAAGACAACAACAAACAACCACTGTACAGCGGTAAAACCAGCTGACCAGAAGTGCTGGAGTTCCGATTGGGTTATTAGGTAACAGGCTGGGCTTCCCTGGGGTTGCTAGGTGACAGGCAATCTCCACTGATTAGTATTTGAAGGGATTTTGAAACAGCTCATTTTCCAAACACCAAAAAACATTAATTCATTGCCAAAACTTGGCAGGGTGGTTTTTCACCAGGCAAGTAGAAAAACGTGCAAGATGTGAATTTTTCATAACAGTTCCCCTTTAATATTAACACAGTCAGATTATTTAATTTGAAAACATTTTTCCCATGTTATAAGTAGAAGGTGACCTGCCTTGTTTTATCTTGTTAAAATAAGCCGAAAATTACTTCAAAGTTAGTTTTGTCTTATTTAAATTGTACAAGGACATTTTTACTAGAAACTACACTAAGATACTTGGTAAAATGTAGTTTGTTTTTTTTTGCAAAGTTCAGTCTCTCCTTAATTAATATTTGAATTAGTTTCACCTATTAAGTATTTCTAATATTTGCCCGAGATTGAACGAGGTTAAATGCCTCTAGCCAGAATTGATTGAGCGACTCTTTGAGAACATTTTAAAGTCTCTAAAGTTACCTGGCACACAGGAGCATTCGTAGCTGGTTTCTCCCCTCTGGATGCAGGTGCCTCCATTCAGGCAGGGCGACGGGTTGCAGGGCAGGTAGCGGCTCTCGCAGTGCTTCCCGGTGAACTCCGGAGGACACTGGCACCTGTAGCCGCCGACCTCGTTGATGCACAGCCCGCCGTTTTTGCAGCGTGGCAGGATGGTGTCGCACTCGTTGATGTCCTGGTTGCAGGTTTGTCCAAAGAAGAACGGGGTGCATGTGCAGATGAAGGTGGAATCGACAGAAGAGCAATGGCCGTTGGCACATGGGTTGGAGGCACAGGGGTCGGCTGTCGCGCAATCTTTACCTGAGGACGCGGGAAAATTATATCCAGTCTTAGCTGTGAATGATGAGCTTGTTGCAACAGAACTGTCATCTCTTACCTGTCCATCCAGGTGGGCAGCGGCACCTGTATCTCTGCAGACCGTCTGGCTCACAGGTACCTCCGTTGCGGCATGGCGAGCTGAGGCAGGCGATATTGATGGGCGTCATGCAGCGGCGGTCAGCATAGCCCACTCTGCAGGTGCAGTTGAAGTCCACCGTGTTTCCCTTGGAGACGGCCCGACACGCACCTCCATTCATACATGGCGCGTTGTTGCACGGGTCGTGAAACTGGCACCTGCTCCCTACGTATCCATCTTGGCATCTGGACACACGCAGGTTGTGTGGTCAGCAACAATTATGATTTATAAAATCTGAGTTTGAAAACAGGGTGGGTTGTGATTTTAGTGTTGGACTTAGGCCTAATCATGACTCAAAACCTGAAACTGAAAAGTCATCCATGTTAAAATGTGTTAATACTAAAGGACATAACTTCATCAGATGTGTTTGACTTTAGATATTGAACATGTAATGCAAGTAAGCCTGTCACAAAAAGCAACAAATCAATTAATCATGTAATAATTGTTTTATTCATGCATTTTAGATATTTTAAATGTCCTTCAATTCCAGTATTAAATATTAATTTCAATTTACAGTTTTTGGATCGTTAAGAGTATGTTCTCACTTTATTATGCTACTACTGTTATATTACTTGAAAATGACAATATTGTCATTCATCGCAATAATTTTTGGGACAATAGGGATTAAGTGTTTTATATATTTCTTTCTGTTTGTCTTTCTTTTCTATTCAGCAACTATATATGAGAAAATCACTATATTTAGCTTGTCTCTAATACAGCTGACATAATAAATTAACATTTAATAAGGTACTTTTTTTAAATTCTGCATAAAAAGACAAAAATTCTTGATAAAAGAAAAAAACTCAAGTTTTTAAGAAAATTTAGATTTCTTGTCATCACACGTTATTTTTGGCAGTACAACAAGATTAAGTTCTACTTTTACAAACAAACAATCAAGACACAACACTACACAGAAGGCTGAACGGGCAGTTCTAACAACCCCTGGGAAAAACCCACTAATTAAACTCGTTAATTAATTAAGTCATTTATCGATTACGGTACTTGCATCTTTGGTTTGAATAACAAACTAGAGAATAACGTCCAGTCCAATGACAGGGGGAGGAAATTCAGAAAAAAATCAACCCATTTGTGAAAAAGGAATCACAATGTATAAACTTCTGTAGGTTAGCAAATGTCTAACTTTTCTTTAAATGATTTCATCACTACATTAGCAAAAGAAAAAGACTCTCTATCTTTATTCATCTAGGCAAAACTAATGCCTCAACAAGCAAATATCCCTCGCTTTGTGAGCAACTTCGCTTATAAATCAGCGACTGGAGCAAAAAAGACTCAGCAGCACATCCATGAGAACCTCTGCTTTAAAAGACACATCCGCCTCTCTGTCGTCACTCCCAGCGAACAATGTGTCGAGGCTGTAAAACTGGGAGAGGAGGGGAGCGTCACAAACTCCTGTGATGTTTCTCACAGGTTGTGTCTGAGTCATAAACGTCGCTCGGACCCCAGCGAACAAATGCCTGCAGAGAGAGGAGCCTCAGATCACAGAGGCACATTCACACATTCACAATTACAATGAGGGGAGCCGAGGGCTCGTCCCCAGAGGATGCACACGGCGCAACAAAAGGGCCACACACCTAAAGTCTGAGTGAACAGCGGCGCACACACACAGCGGGATAATACGCAGGAACTTTGCACAGTTGCACGTATCTTATTGTCATTCAGTTCAGTTCTGATAATTGCATGCAAATCCATCGATATCAGCTCTGTTTTCAACCAGCCGCAGTCCTCTAGTCTTGACCTTGGAGGTTTTTCTGGTTTCAACAAAGCAGATCTGCCAGCAAGTCTCAATCATTACAAACACAACACAAAAAAATTACAGTATTTCAGATCTTCTGCCAAATTTTTCTGTTTCAAAAGCTGACACAGGAGAGAATCAGCCATCTCGGCACCATCCAGCATCTCCCAGGGATGAAAAGTGCTCATTTTGACCTTTTGTCAGCACTCATTCATCCTGAGGACAAGGCTTTGCCACAGTGTCTGAGCTGTGAGCCAACATTATGGCAACTTCAAAGCGCTATACCACCACCTCGCTGCTCTTATTCCTTCCTCCGCTGAGAGGATTTGCTCCAGCATCAGACAGGCGATGAAAAAATGTCAGTCTTCAGGAAAGAAGAGCGAATTTCTTCTCTCCTAGTGTCATTATGTGTTTTTATCCCCTGTACACTACAAAAGCTTACCAAGCATTTTTGGTTTAGTTTGTAGTTCAAATATCTCAGTACACCTGAAATAAGATAAAACTAACTTAAAAGTAACTTTTCAGCAAGATATAGAGGCTTGTTTTAAATACCTAATTTCTTAATATTGATGAAAAAGTGATTGTTCTATTGGCAGATAAATTAACTTATGTCAAAAACAGCAGTGTTGAAGTACTCAAACTTCCACTGGCAAATTAATTGGCAGAAATGTCTTACAGGAGGTGAAATAATCTGCGTGTGGAACTATTAATTTTTCATCAATATTAAGGAATGACTGACTTAAAACAAGCTCTTATTACTACTTGAAAAGTTACTGTAAGTTAGTTTCATCTTAATTCAAGTGTACTAAGATATTTGCACTAAAAACTAAACCAAAATACTTGCTAAGATTTTATGTTTTTGCAGTTATTGTGATTTAAAATGAAGCAACAAATGAGATTGGAGGTGGAAATTAGCCACATGTTCTTTTGTTTTTAAGGTTTTGTTGGCTCTAGTGGACTTCATTTGAAAGCATTTTGACAGGAAACAGGGTAATGAGAGAGGGGGAAGACATGCCAGCATTGCGTGGCTCATGCTTTGCCCTGCATCACCACAGCTACCACATGTTCATGTTTATGAATAAATACTGGCCCATTTTTAATGATAAACTTGAACTTGAATTATTTTGCTAATTATTATTATTATTAGTGTGTTGACTTTTTTATCTATTTGTGAGTTCAGCCTCTCACAGACACAATATCATGAAGGAAGCATCCTGTCCGGCGGCCTTCCCACGACATCAAAACCCAAAATCGCTCTGAAATACCTGACTAAACCCGGCCAGGCTGTTAGCCCCGAGGCGCTGGCAGGACGCGTCCCCAAACATTCCCAGGGCGTCCAGCACCTTTGTGTGTGTGGGGGCCGAGCTGCGGCCCCTCTGTGGGGACAGTTGTGTGTTTACACAAGGTCCCCCTCTCAGGGGATTACGCAGCCTTCGGACTGTGACAAGGAAAAGAAAACATCACATGCTAGGCTCAATGCAACATAAACAGTAGCAGCCAGCGGTGGCAAGTCATCAAGCAGAGATCCAAACGTGGGACCTTGTCTCACTGTCGTGTTGTTGGTGTCAACAAGAGGATCAAAGGGGAAGCCAAATCTGAGTCAAATGTAATCAAAGAAAACAACGATGGAGGTGAAAGGCATCTGAGAACAACAAACCGAAAATATACTGCGCACAAAGTCCTATAACTTTGGTAAATTTTTCTGAAGGATAAACTAAACCAGAAGCAATTGCGATAAACCAGGGAGGTCAAAACCATTTTCAATTTGGGCCACGTCAAAAATCTGAATGTTCTTAAAGGGCCGCCTGTTCCAGAATGTATTGGTAAAACCCATTAAACTGTTAAAATATCACTAAATAGCTGTTTGTTTCAGCTGCCAGTAAGTGTTTCTGAAAATGAAATAACATGTTTGGTCAGTCCATCCAGGATTTCATGATTGTTTTTTTTTTTATCAAAACCACAGATTTTGTGGTGCTAGTTTAAAAATATTTGTAAGGAACTGTTATAATATTTGCACTAATGTATGCTGTTAAATGTGACTTTTTATTCATCGCAGTATTGGTCACTGTCTATAACGTTGACATCGTCTGAGGCAGCATTCACTTTTTTTGGCCAATTTTGAGAAAAAAATTGCGGTAAAAAAAAACTTTAAAATTTGAGGATTTGTTGATTTTGTGTGGATTTTGCATGAACCACACAAAATCAACAAACCAATTGTGGATTTGTGAAAAACTGGAGGGACCTATTGATGTAATTTGGAGTCTCAGAGGGCCACACAAAAAGCTACAGTGGGCCAGATTTGGCCCCCGGGCCTCGAGTTTGACCCGTGTGCGATAAATAATGCTTTTGTTTTTTTGAGACCATTTTCGAGTAATGTAATGGCATAGAAACGCAAGAACGCATTCTCAAAGATCAATCATTTTATGATTATATTTTGGGGTACTATTGTGATAAAAAGTGGTGATGAAAAACATCTTTATTATGTTCTTTAGCTTCCTTAGTGCCACCAACAAATGCTGTTCTTTAAAAACGTTCTTCAGAACGCCACCTAAAGAAGTTTGATCTATAGCAATAAAATGCACAAATTACAAAAATGTTATTTAGTGAGTGGGGAAAATAGTAAAAATAACATTTCCAATAATTGTTTCACATTAATACAAATTTATCAATCCCTCCATCCATCCATTTTCCTACACCCTTGTCCCTTACTGGGGTGGGGTGGGTTGCTGGTGCCTATCTCCAGCTATCGTTTCGGGCGAGAGGCGGGGTCACGCTGGACAGGTCGCCAGTCAAAATTATAATCGTCATGAATAGAATTTTTCACGATAAATGATAAACAATACAATAAATCCCCACCGCTAGTCGGTAATAATTTTACCTTAATTACAATTAAAATGTCTCCATCTGTATCAACCCCAATTTTTATCTTGAATTGCAATTTGGGGGCCACAAAAAAAGTCAGTACAAAGTCCACAAATGGCCCACAGTCCGCAGTTTGGACACCCTTGCTCTAATACAATCAGCAACATGTCAAATTCTTCTGCATATCGAGTGTCATGAAGAACAGTAGAGGCATGTGTGCTACATGTCTGAGGCGGGGGGCTTCTCTGGGAGGGAGGCCGGTCCGGTTAAACCCCAGCGGTGGCGAGTGCTTGAGTCGTGAGGCGCCACACGAGCTTGCTGGAAAAAGGCCGCAGGGAGCAGGTGCGCATGTTAATGAGGAGACAGCAGCTGCTGCCCCGGCCAGCCGCCCCCCTCCACCCCGCCCCTTTCATCTCCCCTATCTGCCTCCTTCCTGCATCCTACTGTCCTCTATGTGCACAAAACATCCTAATAAACTCAAAAAAAATATACTATTACACTTTTTATATCAACTAAGGAATGAATCCAAGCTGGGGCCTTCAATCTAGAGTGGATATTTGAATGGCTGCCCTCTTTCGTACGTTCTTCTAAGCGAAACGAGAAACAAGAGAAGAGGGAACATAAGTGGGTCCATTGCCAACCCCCCAACTCCCCATTCAACCCTCGCTCTAGGTCCGGCGTATTCAGCTGTTACACCTCCTCTTTCCTCTCATTTCCCTCTTCTTTCTCCTCCTAGTGTCTCAGAAAAATCTTTCTATGAAACGTCCTCTGTTCCTGAACTGGCCCGCGTTGCTGGTTTCACTTCCTCTCTTAAAGTCCGAACAGTTGCTGGCATCCAATCCTTCATCTCTGTGAACCTTCCTTCCCGCCAAAACCAGTTTGCTCCACTCCTGTCTAACCGCCCCTTTTCACTGGTGAGACATCGCATTCAGATTTATAACTGATGCTAAATGCCCTCTTCAGACTTTCGTCCAAGTGACTCCGAATAGATCCTGCACTTTTCTTTAAGTGTTTGGGGCCAAGAGCAAGCGAAACCAAAGCTGAAAATCCAAAACACACACAAACAGCGGAAGAAACAAAAGAGTCTGGAAGAAAGGCAACTGGAACTGGCTCTCAAAAGGAGAAAGGGAAGCTGGTTGAGGAGGAATTTTTACTCTAAAGAGTCTCCTGGCCTGATTTTTAACCTCAATAGAAGCTCGTGAGCAGCTGCACTTCGTGTTTCCTGAAAGAAAGACGCCTCAGAGGCTCTGAAACTTTGCGACAGCAGTGGTGAAGTACTCAAACATTGTAATTCAAAGTACAAGTAAACAAATATGTGCTTTTAAAAATAATTAAAGTATTGGAAGTAAAAGTACTTGCTTAACATATTCCCTAACAAAGTATCACATTACAAAAACACTAAATCTGAAGTATTTTTAGTTTAGTTTCCAGTGTGGAATGGAAATAAGCCAGATGGCTAATTTCCATCTCTGGTCTAATTTACAGGTTTATGTTACAGCACAATAACTGCAAAACATAAAATATTAGCAAATATTTTGGTCTATTTTCTGGTACAAATGTCTTAGTACACTTGAACTAAGACTAAACTAACTAAGTTACTTGTAAGTTAGTTTTATCTTATTTCAAGTGTTCTAAATATTTGAACTAGAAAGTAGTCTAAAATTACTTGATAAGATTTTGTGTTTTTGCAGTGTGCCTACATGTGTTTTCTTTAGTAGTAGTGTTGGGCTATTTTAATGAACAAATCTATAGATAACACATGTTTTTATTGTGTTAACTCTTTATGTCACAGTTTACACAGTGCATCAGAATTTCAGGGATGCAGGGATTTATACAAATAAATCAACTTAAAGTATAGATACATGAAAAAAGTACTTAAGTACTATAATGCAATACTTGTCCCGCAGGAGGCCGAGAAGACAAACAGAAAGACACTGCGCCCTCACGTTGATGGAGGCTCTATGCAAACAAGCGCCAGCTGAGGCGCTAACAGTAAGTCAACTGCAGCACACGCTGCGCAAAGAATGCTAACAGTTTGCTCTTTGACCTGGCAAAAACTTGTAAAAAAAAAAAAAAGAAAACCACACACTTAACTGAAAACAGCTTTCAAAGACATAAAATCAACTGCTTCCAGAAGGTCTTAAAGGTGAACAAGATATTCAGAGACTTCTTTATTGAGTCCTTTCTGTGTTCAAAGCAAACAGAGCAAAGCAGCTGCTTCAACAAGAGAAATCTGGTGGCCTGCAGAGCCAGATAATCTCAACAGCGGCAGGTAAAGGTAAATAAAGAAGACATGAAAAGACAGGCACAAATCAGAAGCTGAGCAAATATCAGGTGTTTGGGAGGTATAATGTAACTGCAGGGCAGCAGTGGAGCTATCTCCGTGGTAAGGACGATACTGTTATTATCTCCTCTGTCATCCCTGAACCCGGCTGCCGTCGTTGTCCTCCTCCGCGCTCACTTCTCTTCTTCACATGCTCCCGCGGTAGCCCGTGGCAACAGGTCTGCGCCGCCTCGGACGGGACGCACGAGAGCGCCGGGGCGGCGGCTCGAGCCTGCAGCAGATGTTGTGGTGACATCTGACCCCGGGCCTGGCGTCACTCTTAAAGGGGTTTTCCTGACTGCAGGGCCAATCTGCCATCTGCCATCTTTCTGAGGTCACGCGCAGATGGAGAGATGTAATATGTGGGCTACACATGTACACTGTACACAAATAAAAGCCCAGAGTGAGTACACAGATTCAGGCAGCTGCGTGGAGGTCGCTTTGGATGCTTTTTAAGAGGCTTATTGAATTAGGTTGTCTATTTATTCAATTATTGTGTCATGTAAAGCTCTGTGGGACACAAAGTCAGTGTCTGGTTACATGTAAATATTCCCTAATTTTATTAATAACAGTCAAAATGTGAATAATACTCAGACAACACTAACAAATTTCTAAGTTAAAGCGAAAACATATCAAGTTAAAACAAATTTATTTAATCTGTCTTGCAATTTAGATTTTAATTTGGATTATTACAGTATGAAAATACTGAATGTACAGAATAATTTGTCCAACTAAAGGAAAGGATTTGGGCAGGAGATGTGCCAAAGACTGGGTCTGGCCCGACATGAACCAGGGAGGCCGCTGTTTTACTGGAACATTTCTTAAACTTTCAACCCAACAAGATACAATTACTTTATTGTTTGTCTTTGGGTTTTCTCACACATACACCTGGTCTGTTTTCTGTAATTCTCCAGTTTTCTCATTGCTTAACAGGTTGCCAAAACAGGTTTCACAAAGGAACGCTTTCAAAACTGTTCATTGCTGCAATCATGGTGGTCCTAAGATTTAAAGGGCTTTCACTAAAATGTCAGGCTGTTTTCACAACTCATAGTCCGGTACACTCGGTTCGACTGTGAACCAAAGTTGTAACATTTGTCATATTTTCAGCAGGAGAGGTTCACTTTCTCACTGCATTGTGTCAAACAATCCAAACTAATTGTAAAACCTGTTCCCCTCCTTGCCTGTGGTGGCGCTGAACCAAGAACCACTGAAGGAAATAACACAAAACAATCTAAAGAAGACACAGAGTGCAACTTCCTTTCATACGAAATCTAAACAGAAATGGAGTGGCATGAGAATCTATTGGTTGTAGGATTTCTCTTTTGTCTTTGGTAAAAGACCACAAGCTATTTCTCAATCTCGCGCTAAACTCTTGTATTTGTTTTGGTTGTATTTAACCAAAATACCCTGCGCAATAGTCCGCTTCCTGCGTTTGGTGCAGTCTACAGTTCACTTGGTGTTCACATATGAATTCATTTGGTTCATTTCAACCAAACCAGGATCAAGGTTTGAAGGCAGACCAGAGATTCCTATCTTGTTCCGCAGCAGAGTTTGATTGCTCATTCACACCTTCCCAAACAAACCAGACTATCTATGCAAACAAACAAAGTGAACTAAACAGGGCTGGTGTAATACCTCAACCACCCAGGAATAGCTGCAAATCCTTGAAGGACACTCTAAAAAATGCCTAAAACCCCCCATTTTAATTGTTCAAACATCAAAATATACCTTAATATGCATTAGTCCACATAGTGCAATCTAACAGAAGTAGAAACTAACATCCACGGTATTCCTTATCTCTGCTCTTCAGAGTTCAGCCAATCAAGGCCAAGGAAAATGAATGGGGTTTTGTAAAAAACAGTGCCCTCTAATGTATTCACAGTTCAGGAAAAAGAGAAGGAAAGCTGAAAACCTTTGTGCAATGCCATTTGATTTACTGTTAACTGGCATTTGCTAAACAACCAGTCCAGGAGCGCCAGTCACTGGATTGGCCATGAGAGCTGCCAATCCTTCTTAATATAGTTAGCATTGCTTTAAACCACAGCTAGCAAGAGGCATATAACCTGACTAACTAACTAATCTTAGCTTACTAGTTTTGCACAGCATAAATGTTAGCAGAGCATCTAGAAAATGAAGTTTTGTGCAATTAAAAACCACTGCTAACTTTAGTAGAACTTATTTTTTTACATCTTGGCTGAAGTCTAACTATAAAAATCAAGAAATAATAACTAAAGGCAATATTACAAATATAATAAAAACAGGTTTTTTTAGCAACAGTAGGGATGGTAGTTACTCTTATCTGTTTGGAAGATGTACTTAGGCCATACAGCCTCGTGTCAATAGTCTGGTTTTTATGTCTCACATTGGGTGCGCTTTAATAACACAGAGTTTTTCTCTCCAGGTGTTTTCATCTGGGAGTCAAACTGGGTTAGTGGACCATGTTTGTACCTCTGACTTCCTTTCTCTTCATCCTGTCTGTCCCCCACCACCGCCCCACTACTTCTCATTTCCTGGCCATTTGCTTCTGTGCCTCGGCTAAGTCCTCTTTAGTCTTGTCTGATCTGTTTTAAAAGCTTTGCCCAAGGGGAGAGGGGCCTCTCCTCCCTGTTTTTCTCCCCTTTTCCTGCCCTCTCGTGTGCTTTCCCAGCAGTGTGCATCGTGGCTAACCATAGTGTCAACTTCACCACCACAAGAGAAGAAAGTTAGATTTAGCTGCAATCACACAAATTGACTCTATTGGGATAAAAATAGCTTGCTGAGCAGAACTCATTCTGTTGGAAAATCCTTGACTGTTTTTAGAGGAACTGAATTTACCGCTGAATCCCAACTGGCCGCAGAAATTACAGGACTCTCCAGCTCTTGCCCTCTCCTTATGTTCATCACTTTTTTCCTTCCTCTGTAATCGTACAGGAGAGCTGACCTGGCCGGCCCACATCTGGCAGCCTTCATTAGCGACCCTGTGAATCTCGGGATCCAGCCCATGGGAAAGAACCAGCTCCCCCCAGGGACCAAACACTTAGCGTGTGTGTGTGTGTAAGTGTTTTCTGAGAGTCACAGTCGCCCTAATGACTTCTGCCACAGCCTGTTTTACGAGGCTGGGAACCACTCATAGGCTTTCCGGAAGTCGAGAGGTGACACTGAGCCCTCAGGTTGTTAATGTATGTGCTGAGCAGAAACATCCCATCTTTACTTCCTGTCTCTGCTAAATGACAAAAGATTTTTCCCCAGTAGATATACATTAAAGTTGCAGCTAAGGATTACTGTAGTAGTCGAGTACTCTATTGATTATTCTGATGATTAGAGATTTTTCATTTAACAACTTATTGTTGTTTAATGTCATTTGGCACAACATTAAAAAAATGGCAAATTAACAAGTAATTAAATTCCCTTTTTAAATAAGAAAATAAACATTTTATTATTCCTTTAGTGCACGCTTGACCATTTGTAGCAAAGGATGCATCTGCAGCTAAAACAACATGTGAAAAGCTCAGACCTTTCTGTTTGACTCAACATCAATATTGTGTAGAGCTGATCTGTTGATAAATTTTTCAAATAATTAACCAACAGATCAACAGTACCTAATGTAATACATAAATTACAGACAAAATGTAAATTTTTTGGCTTAGTTACTGCTCTGAGTATGTTGCTCTTTTAACAAATGGCTTTTTTAAGGTCTGTTTACTCCAGTTAACGATTATTCAATTAACTAAATTAGTTGATGATTTTGTCAATAATTGATTGATCCGATTAATTGTTTCAGCCCTAATACACATCCAGCAGATATTTATATATCTCTACGCCGCTTTGCCAGTTATCCAAATCAGTTTTTGTTACTTTAATTTCAAAATACAGTATTTTCAGTCACAGTGGGCAAAATCCTAACATTTGTTACATTTTCTGCTGGTGCGGTTTACTTTCACACTGCACTGGGTCAAACGATCCAAACTAATTGAAAAACCTGTTTCCTCACTCGCCTGTGGGGGCGCTGCAGCAAGAACTACTGAAAGAAATTACACAAAAACCTCTAAAGAAGACACTGAGTGTGACTTCCTTCTTCAAGAAACGTAAGCAAAAGTGGAGTGGCGTCAGATATTAGTGGTTGTAGGATTTGTCTGTGGTACGCTAGGCACAAGCATTGTTTTGGTTGTATTTACTCAGAATGCCCTGTACTAAAGTTCGCTTCCTGCTTTTGGAGTGATCTCTGGTCCACTTAGCATTCATATATTAACTCGAATGCCCCAGAGTTCACTTCAACCAAACTGAGACATGTGTTTTTAGGCGGACCAGAGTTTGCTTTTTTAGTCTGCTTCAGAATCTGATAACGCATTCATACCTCCCCAAACAAACCAAACTTTCTAGACAAACAAACTAGAGGTCGTTTAAAACGGACTAAACAGGCTGGTGAGAATGCAGCCTTAGGCAATGGGCTTGTCGTTTGGATAGTTAATCTCATTTATAATCATGGAAGAGATTGAGAAATCCTGATTGAGTGATTTATACCATCCTGTAAAAATAAAATTATGGGTTAACTTCCGATTTATTTCCATAAAAGCCAATCTCATCGCTTTCTCCTAAGTATTCAGAGAATGACTTGTGTACTGTAGTGAAAGTGACTAAAAGCTAAAAAACACCTGGCAGGCATCATCAATGTGTTTTTGTGTGGAGCTCAATGGGCAAAAACCACAAGTAATCATGGGTATTAAGGAGCACGCTGCTGTCTGGATGAGTGGATCGCCCACATGGTTGTTATACTTCAACCCACAAGCAGGTGGTCTGGCATGAGGAAAATTATAGAAAAGAGGAAGTGTGGCTTGGAGTACCTTTGCTTCCCAAACACACACACACATACACACCCCCACACACACGCAGTCTGTCAGTAACTCCAATAAGAGTTTATGTGATTTGTCAAATATCCACTGTGCTGAAGATCCTTTCCACCAAGCCGCTTCTTTCGGCCAGAAAATTCCTCTGACCGGCCAAAGGGAACCTAACACTGGCGACGGCGGCCATATAAAAGCCTGGCACTATGTGCTTCTGCTTGTGTGACGATATGATCAGATACGGCACCTTTTCTTCCCTCAGGCCACTTCGAGGCTGCTTCCTGACGCTGAATAGGAGCGCAGAGGAGGGAGCGCAGGACATGAGGAGGAGTTAAGATAGACTCATCTGACTGGGGTAAACAGAGGTGCCATTGAAGAATGCTCAGAACTGGAGGGACAAGGGCTCACTTTCATTGAGGTAAATGAATACTGTAGCAGGGACACATACCAGTGAGGAATTAATGGCTCAGCTTGTTATCGGAGGCATCACTTCCTCAAACCCCTAGAAAGTCGACAGGTTTTAGCAGCAAAAATTAAGCCCTCAGGTTTTTAAACCCTTAATGGCTGCTGCTCTTCTTGACACCTCAAATCCCATGTTATAAATGCAAAAAAAAAAAGAGGAACAGATATGATTGCTAAATGCTCCTGCAGCAACAGGAGTTTCAACAATTTTAGTTAACAATTAATTTATCTAAAATTTAATAAATGTTTTATTTTTTATCTAAATCTTAATCTTGTGTCAAATCAGTGACTTCCTCTGGAAAACTTTCCAATACTTTCCATCCATGACAACTTAAACGGTAGGCGCAAACAGATGCTTTCAACAATCAGGTCAACTGAGGTGAGTCTTACGCAACTGAGAACTCCAGCGTCTGCTTAGGTCACATTTATATAAAGTAGTTTGCAGAAGTCCTAATGTTGGCCCGTTTTTTAATAAGGTTTTACAAAGCTTTCCTTTAGACTGGATGCTAAAAAAACCATACTTCTTTAGAACAAATCTACAAAATATAAAATTGCATCTTTCTGTGTCTTCCTGGCAGCAGCCAGTCACTGCATGTTGGCATTTTGGATCATTTCGCTCAGCTTGTTTCGCTACAGTTAGTGCAAGACCTTCAATCTCCCCAAATCAAAACCATTGTTTGTTTGTTTTTTCAGAAACTGAACAGAATAATTAGACTAAAAATTATTCACATTTTGACTCTAACCTATGAATAACCCAGCAGTAGAAAGTCTGCTAGATTCCTCTAGGGATACCCCAGGGAACTGTCGCAACACAAAAAGCAATTTAAGAGAGAACCAGATTTCAATCGGATAGGTAAGTACTTTTGGCTTAATAGCCTGTTACAAAGACACTGTCTGAATCTATTTTTTATCTAAATCTAAACAGTTCCAAATATAAATTTGACAAAAAAAACTTTTAAAAAATAGCATTTTAGTACCATGAAAATGATCCTTGAAGAGCTACTGGCTAAAAAGTTGGCAAAAAAGCAGGGAAGGTTTAACTTCTTCAATGTGAGGTTCTTTTAAAAAGTCATGAGCATCTGGCAGCTTACCTGCAGTTCACCACTCTTGTCATTTTGAAAGGAATAAATAAACATCAAAATATGACGGCCATCTCAGCAAGGCTGGTGGTATCAACTAATTCACTCGCTCTTTGGTTACCTAGCAACAACTTGTTTTGTTGAGTAACTTGTGGTTACCTAGCAACAGTTTGTTGAGTGGTTACAGAGCAGTTTCAGGTTTCACCATCGTGCCTCTTAACTGCTTAAAAGTACAGAACATTGTAGAAGTCTGCAGTATATCGGCTTGAGAAGAAACTACAGATAAAACAGGTAAATTTATCATTTTGGCAGAATTTCAGATATTTAGAGGTGAAATACTCTAAATATCTAGCACGGCATGCTATTGGCTAGTGCTTGCAAAGCAGCCAATACAGGAGCCATTCACTTTCTTTGGTGCTCATTGTTTGTATCACCAAGAGCAATTAAAACAGTCACAGATTTAAAAAAAAAAAAAAAAAAAAAGCATTTTCACATTCAGGTGCAGATACTGGACATAAAATTGGTGAAAAATATGACAAAATCAACATAAAAACTTTAAAAACAAGAGATATTATTGATTAAATAGCTTTAAATTCTTAACAAAATAAGGATATTAAAGGTGGGTTACAACTTTTTCAGTTTGAAACAAACTACAAAACTTGAAGCTTTGGTTTTCAAGCACCAAATGAATCCCATCATCACCAGGTCACATGATTCTGCAATCAACACAGTGCCAAAGGAGGTATGTGATCCCTCAACAGCATCCTTCCTCGTCCCACATCGAGTCAGCCCGATATCTCTCATCTCCCTTGGCAGAAAGAAGCTCTGCCCTGAACTGCTTTGATTTGGGTCATCCATTGTGCTACTGGAATCTGCAAGATATTATTTCTGGTCTGGACTGCTTCAGCTCAGTTCCCGCCATCAGACAGCATCACTGACTGGCTGTTTAAAATGAAAGCAGCTCTTAAGCTTGTCAGTTAATAATCTTCGAGAAAAAGTAAAGGGAAAAATTATCAGCAGCTAAAATAATCCAAGTATGAAAACTTTGAAAATCTGCCCAAGCTTTGACAATTTTTGAACTTTTTACTGATCATTCATTGCCACAATAACAACCAGCACAAGACGAGTGTAACACTGGAATACACAATCACTCGCTTGGCCTTGTGTGCCCGCTCAAACCCGACCCAATGTCCATCTCCGTGTATAATTGGAGACGTCTGAGGAGTGGGACAGTGCAGGGGACAATGATGGCTTTGTGGCCCAGTGGGAAGGTGGGGTGTGCGTGTGTGTGAGCGACGAGTGAATACATGACCGGGCCAAATTAAGATGTGGCGGGGGGCCAAGATGACTGCCCACTTGTTGCTGTCCGAAGCTTTGACCCAGTCGGCACAATCATTCAGCAGGGGTGAACCTGACTGCTGCTGTTCATACCAATGTGGGCATTTCAACAAGAAAGCAAAAGAAGGTTTGGGTTTACACTTAAACTTCACAAAATACAAATCTAGAAACCTTTTCTCCATTTTTTAATGGGTTATAAAGAGTCAAGCCATCTGTCTTGGGCAATCAGAGAGAGCGAGCACTGAGGGCTTTTCAGGAGGGGACAAACTCCCAGGAGAAGGGTGTGTGGGGGTGGCAAAAGGACGGGGTTTGAGGGTCTCTCTGGGAAGCCTCTCCCAGATTAGTCACACAGAATTAATCGCAGAGCAGAACAATGGTCGCCGAGCTTCTGGCAAACCCAGCTGTCGCTCCATGAAAGAAAAGAAAAACAAGATTTAGGGCCGGAGAGGAGTTTGGCTGGAGAGACGACAGAATGTGGTGGCAGTAACACGTACCCAAACACAGTATCTCACGGTGACCCCCTGCCCTCATCAGAGTCCACCACTTGTTTCACTCTACATCCTCTGACCATTTGCCACCCAGAAATAGCTCCAGCAGTGTGAGCGCACACCGCTTCATCTCCTTCACATGCAAACCCCAAAACCTCTGAGTCATTTCAGACTCCACAATCCCACATTCCAGCTCTTCTGTGCAGGCACTCGTCATAACTTGCACATTCAAAAGACAGATGTGGACGTTAGACTTACTTGCACTCTCCATTGCCATCTGGAGTTGCTTCACACCTCCCCTGGTTCAAACAAGACTCTGTGGGCATGGAGCATCTCAGACCTGCAAAAGCAACATTTTAGCACATGTGTACTCTGCAAAACATCCTGAGGTTATTTTTAAAAAAGCAAAGATTTGCTTCTCACACAAGTATTTGAAATTGCCCCAGTAAATGTGATGTCTACCTGCGACATCTACCTGAGAGTGTAGTTTGGCATCAGCATGCTCTAAAACGCAGCTTGACAGAACTTGAAAAATGTGAGCAACACAGCAGTGCAAAACACTATAAGTCCAAACCGCAGCAGCCTACATTCACATACAAGTGAGGAAAAAAAAGTTTTTGGTTTTTGCTGGATAAGTCTGGAACAGCTGCCTGAGCAAAAAAAAAAAAAAAAAAAAAAAAAAGCGCAAACTTACCTAAGAGAGGTGAGTTTAGGAAAATACGTGCAACTAATATTAATAAGACAACAAGTGCAAAATACCAGAAAAGTAATTTTAAAAAATCTATGTTACAGTCCTAACAAAATCTGCTGCGTGTGTTCAGGAAGTTGGAGAAAGTTTCCCAGGTTGACACGAAAGTTTAAAAAAAGAGGTTACAACAAAAAATACACTTTCTCAAATATATTCTGAGGCATTAACGAACCGAAAGCTCCCCGCCACTCACCTCGTGTTACTCCTATCAGCGACAACAGGAAAGTTAGTTTCACTAACAAAAAAATATGCATTCCTCCTGGTTTAAAAGACAAATCCACGTGGGTTTTTTCATAGATCCAATATTATGTCTTCCTCCTTGACAGGGAAAAAGCAAACCCTTTACGTTCACCCAGAAGTATATCCACAGAGAGTTGGGGGGGAGGAAGTGAAGCGGACACCCGGCATGAGACGTTGTCACTTCAAATCCCGAGTTGGAAATGATTGGAGGGACGAAAGTCTCCATCCGCTGCTCTCCGCTCTGAAGGGGCGTTTTTCCTCCGCACCGACACGCTAACAATCACACAGTTGTTCCCCAGACAGGCACAAGCTGTGCAGCTTGATGAAGAGATAGCAGGGAGTTTGTTTTTTGTGTCCCCCAGCGGTTTTCCCACGTAGTAAATGCTTAATTAGCTGACACTTGTGGAACATCAGCGCCAAAGGTTTTCCTCAGGATGCTAGCTGCTGAGATGCTAGCTCATGCGAGATGCTAAAGAAAAAAAACATAAATGACAAGTTAGGCTCTGCAGAAATGTTCTTGACCAGTTTTATATCAGATGAAGTAAAAGTTTACTAAATTACTTTTGTAATATTTTATAATAATGTAGGCTGATTTTTTTAATTTAGGATACTGTTAAATTGCGCAAATGTGTCTTTTATTATTTAAATATGGCTTTAAATATCATTTAAAGTGACATATTTTTATAAAAATATATACTTTTTTGACACCTTTGTTAAAATTATTAGAATAATATTTTTTTTCCTAGGAAGTGCATTAATAAGTCACTCAGACAGAAACAACCAATCAGAGATAGGAGAGTCTTAGTGCTGTCAATCACTCTTGTGCATAGCCTGCTAGAAATGCTAAGTCTAGTTAGGACACCCTAAACCCTAAAAACTGGTAGTACCCCACCTTTGGTTTAAAAACAGGAGGCGCTTCTCACATCAATCTGTCAGCCTCAGACAACAAGTCCGGGTTTCCTGCATGTTCAGTCCGTTTGGAGTCACCCCACAACATGTCTGTGAGATAAAAAATTTGGGCTTTGACTAGGCCGAGGACCTTCCATTTGTCAATTCTTTACCCAACCTCGTTGGGCTGAAACGATGAATTGGATTACTCGTGATGAATCGACTGTTGAAATTAATTACATGGTTTTCTTAGAGAGGAAATGTTTCCTCTTGCATGAAGCATAAAAGTTAAACTTGGTCAGTGTTTTCTAACTGTACAGACATGACCTTTCATACCTACAGAGCTAATTTAGGCCCCATCATGGCAATTTAGGTTTTCAGAAACTTCTCTCAGTATTTTGTTAATTTCCTGATGCAGGCATGTTGATTAATTTGAAACTTGCGTTTTCATATTAGAAAATTTTAAATGTTGGCTAATTAAAAAAAAAAAAATTCTTTAGATTTGCTTAAATCTCAAACACTTTACAATAATTTTGACGTCAAGGTTCTTTCTATCTCACATCATTTCATGTTTGTGAGATCATAAAATCTCAGACAGTCAGAAGCATACCATATGAAATGCTGGAGGTTTAAACAGAGCAAAGCTCCTTTAATATGTTGAGAAATTATCTTCTGGAAATGTGGACCTACAATGATATGCCTTTGCGAATGTTTAGGAATAAATCTGATGGTGTCTTAATTGATTCCTCTCCAGGATTTTTATTTTTTAAATTAAATTCAGCAAAACATGTAATTCGTTACTTTATTGTTTTCAAATATTTATGTACGAACATGTTGAGCTGTTGTAGGGATTTGTAATTGTTTCATATTATTTGTATTTGTCTCTCTGACAGGTGTTTTACCTGTAATCTCTTGGCAATCTCTCAAAGTGTCACTCAGAGTCTCATTGTACAAATAATGACCTGGCAAGCAATGAAAAACAATATCTCCAGCCTTGTGCAGCAGTTAAGGTTTTACTATTTGCTTTAGGTTTTGTAAACATTGGAATGAAAAGTGAAAAGTATTATGAAAGAGAACATTAAATGAGAAATATTGTTTTATTTTTTGTATAACGCAGATTATTTTGCCGGTTATTCACAACAGAAGAGTAAAAGCTAGATTTATTTTACATTAAGCTCAAATTTATTTAATTACATAGACAAATATGTCTATATAATTAGACATATGTATTAACTAGATGTAAATCAAGATCAACTTTATTTACAACGTTTGTGCACACAATAAGGAATTTAATTTTGTTTCCATTTTTCTGTAATTTTTTCTGTCATAGAAATATATAAAAATAATTGTTTGGTAATATACAATGTTTTTGTTTTTTGTTCTTTTTACAAAAGAGGTTGAATTATTGTAAATATGCACAGTATCAATTTGGGTACAGATGTTTTGTGCTGAACTGAAGGTAAATGTCTAAGCAGTTTTTGTGTCCAGAATGTGTGGGGTCTGCAGTGAGCTGCCATTTTTTAGGCAAGTATATATCTTGGCTGGAGGGAAGGTCAGCTTCAAAAATCCTCTGTGCAAAGCTAATTGTTTGTTCCAAGACGGTACTATAACAGATGATTACTCCAACAGAATTTAATCCTACATGCTGTGAATTTGTTATCGGTGTGTTTTGTTTATGACTGCTACCTGTGTGAGGCTCCTAAAAGGGCATTCACACACCACCTGATGGGAATGTACTCCAGCTTCTGCTGACTTTCTGAACTTACTGAGTGGAACACGTTTTAGGCACCATCAGCATTTATTTATCAGATCCTGACAAGTAACACGTTTTCTTCCCAGCATTTGTCAAGGTGGGTGAGAGATGGGCAGATAAAGATTATTTGGTTACCGGTTTGGTCTGGATGATTGTCTTTATGAAATACCTACTTAATGCTGCATACCTAACTTTTACAGATATATGTTTTTTTTCTACTCCTTGTTAAAACTGTCGCCATGTCATAATACAAGACAGATAAGATTTGAAAGCTGCCCCGCCTTCTCTCTGCAGAAAGCATAGCTACTATTTGCCATTTGAAGAATTGCTAGGACAAAAACAACCAATCAGAGCCAGGAGGAGCCATTTAGCTCTATGAGTCAGTGCTGCTCAATGTGCTAAAGGCTGCGAAACAGCTTACCATTTCACTAAAACCGTTTATCCATCATCAGTGGCCATGCTAACTTTTTCCTTAGTTAGTAAACACACTTATTTTGTTGTTGTTGCTTTTTTAATTGAAACAGGGTTAATTGAGGTTATACCTGTAATTATTAATCAATCAAGTTATTTGTGCAGAACATTTCAGCAACAAGGCATTTCAAAGTGCTTTACATTGTAAAAAAAAAGTAAATTACAAAGAGAGACATGAAAATAAGAGAAGGATCTTGACCACAGACATGAAATGATGTACAGCCAAACTGATTGAGGCACATAAGATTATTGTAGTGCAGATTGTTGAGTTTGACTGTCACATTAAGTGTATAATCAGCTTTGGTTGGTTAATAGGAGGACTTCACACGAAAGCTTTACAAATAAGATATTGACAAACCATAATATTAAAATAGACAGATGGTGTGTGGTCCACACAAAGTGTTCAGCTTTGCAGTTTCCCACTGACCTCGACCCAAGGTCAAACTGAGCTATTTATCAAGGTCATTTTGTGATTTTATGAGTATTATGAAAATATTTTGCAGTGACCATCATCTTAAAGCTCAACCAGTGCCAGATCTAACAGCACTGCAGCAACACAACACTACAATAAAGTCATAAATATTGCTATTTATAAGCTTCACACTTATTCTTTAGCTTTTCAGGCTTTACAAAAGCTGCGATACACTGACATATCTATTGTGCTTCTGTTTACTGTGGGAAAATGGGGGAAATGTGTTTATTGCATCACATTGTGATGTGCAGAGTAAACAGGATTTGTGTTGATTTCCTTTTCATTGTGTTAAACTGGGGGTTGAGGTTTTTCCCTCCGACTGGCACAGCACAGATGGAAGGACCTGTTCCACTTTATTACCATAAAAAAACAAGTATCTGCTCAATTCTGGATGAAATCAAAAGGGGCGCACTATAATCTGACTGAAGATGCTGTGGCCTGCAGCCTCATCCATATGTAATCATGTGAGAAGCACTACGATCCATGCCATGGTCACAATTTTTCTGTTTGACAACAGTCAGGAGGTGAAAACAGAACTAATCTGTTCGTATGTTTTGCTACTTTACCTACATCTTTTATGTATGTCAAATCAAGCACAAGAACGTTTGATTTATTTACTGATTTCTGTAGAAGAACTCAAACTTTCAAAATACTTTCAAATTCAAGGGACAGTTCAGATTTTAAAAGGATGGTTTGCTTTTCTGGATAAATTCTAATATTGACAACCTCAGGACAACTCAAATCTAAAAAATGTTTTGTCACTAAAACCTTCGCTGTCAATTTTCACAAAAAGGGTGCATTCACGCCAGCCCTGGTTAGTCTGCTTTAGTTGAACTCTACAAAGTCCAGTTTGTTTGGCAAGGTGTGAATCCGTAATCAAATTTTGAAGAGGACCAAAAAACTGAATGTGATGTTTTTATTAACTGTAAGCTGAAAATCTTAACTAAGCAAAATAATGCACTAAAAACATAATTCTGCGTGTAACTGTCTATTTAACGTGTTTCATTTAGTGAATTGAGTTATTAAAAGAACCGTTTCTAATTTATTGGATATGACTGCATCCTTACAAAATAACTTGCATGTCTGTTCAGTGTTAAAAAGGTTCTTTAACACAAAAATCAATTGTACAGTTCATGAAGAGGATTCATGGTTGCATTTCAACATTTAGCAGCTGCTGGTGACATAATTTAAACTGGCTGCACTGACTGCACATATGAATTCACTGCTAATGCCAAGAGTGTAAAAAGTTAATACTGCTTTGCATAAATGGTCCTCTGTTTGCGAGGAGTGTGGGTGGCCGTCTCCTCGCCGGCCTGCAGCGGCAGATGTGGCGTATGGAGGGACGAGTTTGGGCATGTTCGCACATCCGCTCAAGTCTGTCATGCTTATTCAGTCCATGCCGTGCAAAGAAACAACAACAACATTTCTTAATTTCTGCTTTAAACTAAAAAACATCTGATTTGCCTGATAAATAATAGACATGACTTATATTTTAGTTGTTCTGTATCTGTTTACCTGAGGAGATATTATGCATTATTTATAAGGAATTCAAATTTTTAATACGTCAGGCTTTAGATTAGAGAAAAGTACAAATTACTGGTAATGTCTTGACTTCTGCAGCTTTCCCCACTAATGCTTTCTCCAGGCTTTTACCACAGACCAATCCAGTAATTTTCCTCCTTTTAGCCTCTTTCGGCTAAAATAATAAATGTCACAAGATAAACTTGAACAGTTCAACCTTTCTGCTCCTTGTTCCTAATAAAATTCTTAGTTTTCTTTTAAGAAGTTTTTTTTTTTTGGTTCAGCAATAAAAATTTAAATTTGGTACTTTTAAATAAGTTGGTTTTATGCAAGGGGCTATTTGAGTTCCTATTTGAGTTCCTATTTGTCTGTGCTATACATAAGATTCGACCAGGAAAGGAATACATGGAGCCGCAGTACCAAGTCGCTGGTAAATCAACTACAACTATCAGTGTGGAATACAAACTAGAGGTCTTTATAGGTCAAAGTGGGAATCACCTCTGAAGGTGGTGGGGACTGACTGAGCTAAGATCCTGGCTTGCAGATTAAAATGGACAAAATGGTAAAGGCCAACCAATCAGGCGTTGTGATCATTGCTAAGCAACAGCAGGAAGACGTGGTGATTAATGTATGGACCAGTGAAGCTAATTAGCTTCATGATGTTTTCATCATACATATATTGGTATAGTACAAATATTGGTTGAAACATTTATTACTAAGGTTATTAGTGCTGGACAGTGGTGCAGTTGGTAGAGCTGTTGCCTTGCAGCAAGAAGGTTCTGGGTTCAATTCCTGGCCCGGGGTCTTTCTTTAGCTTTTTTGCATGTTCTCCCTGTGCATGCGTGGGTTCTCTCCGGGTACTCCGGCTTCCTCCCACAGTCCAAAAACATCAGGTTAATTGGTCTCTCCAAATTCTCCTGAGGTGTGAGTGTGTGTGTTTGTGGTTGTTTGTCCTGTCTGTCTCTGTGTCCGGCCTGTGTTTGCTAAAAGCATTTATTGAAGCCTTTTAGCGTCTAAGCAACATGAAGAGTGGAAATGAGCGATACTATTAAGAAGCAATATGTATATTTTAGACATAATTGCTGAAAAAATTATTAAAAGAAATAAAATACATATACATCAGTACAAGCCCTAACACAATATATATGAAGATAAATAAATGACTGTTGTGCTCGGTGGAAAATTTTACTTTAGAAATCACTGCAATGGTGATTTTGGTTAAAACCAAGGTAGAATGAAGCCAACTTATTGCAACAGTGAATTATCCTTCCACCAAAGCACAACAAGCTTGTAGTATTTAAATTAAGTTTGAAACAAAACTACTTCTTTTAAACCCTCTAAAACATGAAAATCTGGAAAACTGAAATGTTTGGTTCATGTTCATGGATTTTGTACATATCAAGCTTACAAAGTTAAGCATGAGTAATTATGATCAATCGGAGCGATAGGGTGATTAATCAGATTATATTTCAAACTATTTTATATGCAACTATTTAACTATTTTGTTGGTTTAGTGGTGGATTGTACTTTATCTGCACAAATACAAATTTTTAATATCAAAAATGAATTGCCTAGTTTCCATTTGTCATATCTATTACATACATGTTTCAGTGCGCTTTAAATTAAAGACAAAAATGTACAGAATGGCCGTAAAAAGGATATGATAAACTTTTAAACAGTGCTAAGCACAAAAAACACAAGAAAAATCTAAAGGAGGTGAATACTATTACAATGCACTGGATAAAGTTAAATAAAAAAGTCAACCATTAGAGCCCAAATGATTCATAGTCCAAAGCTCCCTGATGCTTTATTGGGAACATTGTGATTTAGTTTATTTTCCATAAAATTACTGGAGCCACGCTTTTTAATGAGTGGGTCTCAGTTTTTAATGTTAATTACACAGTCTTGTTTACCACTTGCGGTTTAAATGGCTTGTTAAAAAGTGAATGACTGGAAAAAATGTACAACTTTCATCACTTCCCAGCCCCTTTGAGACTTTCACTTCTTAGATCTCACAGTTTTTTGGGTTTATTTTGCTGAGCTCAAAGCAAATTTAAAAGTGACGTGTTTCCAAAACCAAAAGCATTTAAGACGGTTCCAATGGTGAATCATTTTAAGGAAATGTTTTACTCATGTTTTTAATGTTTTAATCATGACATATGCATAATTTACAAAGAAAAGCTTGCTTAAGTATTGAGTGAAGCAGCTGATTTAAATATGTAAATTACATTATGAAAAACTTAAAGGGGAATTGTGTTTATACTTTCATTTGTATTTTTTCTGTTTCTAAAAACAACCCAAATGCTTAAAAAACACCCAGAAGGTTTTTGGGAATAAGTTAATGTTTTTTGGTGTCTGGAAAATGGGCCTTTTCAAAAGCCTCCTGATTGCTTAGTCACATTCAACGGGCACTCCTCCATTAACTAGCAACCACAGCCGAGTTCACCCTGTCACCTAGCAACCCAAGCAGAGATACGGGGCATTTGGTCAGCTTGTTTTACCGCTGCATATAATGTGCAATGGCTGTTGGAAGAGACGAGTGTTTCTTCCACTACAACATTACTTTCAGAAATGTTGTAGGATTTTGTTTGCATTTTTGCTATGTTACCGTCTTATTTTCATCCATGCATGCACATACACACGTAAGGTTAAGGAAATTACATCACAGAGAAACAGTAAACTATTTCTCTGCTTTTCCCATAAATTGTTATTACTATTTTTTGCTTTAATAAATTGGATTGTTGCTATTCATATACATATCTAAAATACTTTCTCAATGCTTGATGTAAACGCAACATGCGGAAATCAACAGGTTTTAGGTGTTTAGAGGGTCAAAGATCAACCTAACATCCTGGTTGTTGACTTTTCTTGGTTATTCAAGACGATGCCTCCTGAAAAAGAGTCCAGGAGAAACAGAAACCACTTGCTGTGTTCTTGTTGGTTGTGCAGCAGATTCCACTTTTGCTTTTCAAAGATGTACAGTTATAGCATTGTGTGTCCATCTGCAGCCTTTTTCATGTGCGATTGTAAACGTTGAGTTGAGGGGCGTAGCCAGCAGCAGCTTGTTGCGATTTAAAGTGACAAGACACTCTAAAGCAGCTCATTATGAAAAGAGATCAAAAGAGGCAGAACTATCTAGACTAACATCTCACTGAGAATAATTTTAAAAAATTTTACAATCATTTTTCAGAAGCAAGGCTGTGCAAAGTGAAACAAGATAACTTTCATTCATATCTTATCTATAAAAATCAAACTGTGAGAAACATAGAAAGGCTGCTTGATCACCTTATTTGTTCTGTTTCCTCTTTCCCACTAAACAAAGCTGCCATGTTCAGGGCCATACCTTTAACAAATCCACCTCACATCCAGGACAGAGAGTTCTTAAAGGAACGGTGCCCAAACCTGAGCTGAGGGAAGGAAAATTGGCCATTGTATTGCAGTTGTATTATTTCCTTAGTGTTTCAAACGGGGATTAATGTATCCTGGTGTTGCTGTATTGTTCTTATTAGCGACTGATAATGACTTTAAAGCTGAATTGTGGATTATGTTTCCCAATGTGAGGAAATGCAGGCGAGGGTCCCTGGCTCCTGTTTTCCTGCAGTCGCAAGGTTATGGGAAGCAGATAGTCTGGAAGCAGAAAGGTTTTGTTGGGAAAGTTTGGAAAACCTCAAATTAACTGGGCTGGATTTCTACAGGTCAATCCTCACCTTCTAAAAGCCTGGAAGAAAATTCCTTAGCTGCTGCTGTTACTTGAGTTTTCCCACAGTTTTTATATGTAAATAAAGTCATCCATCCATCCATCTATTGTCTGTACCTGCTTGTCCTTGCAGGTTCCTGCCTGTCTCTAGCAGTCATCAGTTTATTGTGATTAGACCCCAGCATTATTCTTAGAACTTGAGTTTAAAAATATTTTTTTCTATTTAAATTCTGAGTTTTAATTTAGTTTTGCATTTACATGGTGATTTTGTTGAAAGCCTGTCGCAATAATCAATAAATCAATTAATCTCATGATATTTAAAATGTTTTCCAGTTCGATTGTTAAATGTTCATTAGAATTGAAAGTTTATTGATCTTTGAGAATGTTTTCTTGAATTATGATGCCATTACTGTTATTTTATTTGAAAATGGTCTCAAAACAACAATATTATAGTTGATCAAATTTGTTATTGTGACAATATTAATTTTATAACATAGGAATTGTTTTTTTGCGGGGATTTGGGTTAGCATTTGATGAGTCAAATATGTTTTCATCTTATTTGTGTTGAGCTATTTTATTTATTTTTTTCAATTTATACTTGTGTATATTTAACTTGGTTAGTTATTTTTAGTGGACAGTCATACCTTAATTTAATGATTGAATTCAATTTTTCTTTTTGAAAGTGATTAATTTGATTATAGGTCTTGCATTTCTGGGCAGTTTTCTCTAATATTTTTGCCTGAAAATGCTGTAAAAGTTAAATTAAATTAACTAAAAGTCACTTGTTGCTGCTATTCTTTCCAAATTTTCCATCAAATAAGGTCACAGTAAAACAGACACACTGTCAGAGCCAGCTTGTTAAAAGGCCAGACTCTTTTAATAATGCATATTAAACTTGTAACTATAGATGCTGAATGCCATGCATTTGCGACGTTTCTCTTAGCTGCAGCTGCTTCCCAGTATTGTGGCGCCCCGGTTACCGAGCACAATGCACGGACAGCTAGACGCAGTGGGTCAGCGGCTGCTGGCCTCGAATGGAGAGTCGTGGGAGGTCCAGAGACCCTGATTCTGTTTTTGGACACATAATCACAAACAGGAAGTCACTGCAAACCAGTCACACAGCGCCACTTCCTCCCTTTGTTTACGGGGAGGAGGGTTGAACTAGAGTCTCAAAGGCAAAGTTTTACACGTGTTTTGTTGCCCCTGCTCCACTTTACCCCTGTTGTTGAAACTCTTTGCTCTCAAAATTTTGTCAATTAAAAATCTGGGATAGGAAGAAAAATCTCTTTGGACTCTTTGGGCCTGTAAACGTCCGTCAGATGCACCGGCTTGAGCAGGATGAAGGACTGAGCCAGCAGGTTGCTGAGGAAATGATCGTGCACCTTATTGAACTAGTTCTTACAATTGAATTGTCTGGGATGAACTCTCTGTCATTAATATATCACAGCATTCTCTTTAAAATAGTTTTTAAAATGTTGCAAAGTGCTTTGAGCCAAATCAACAAGGTGTTACTGAATGTTTCTCACTTTATTTTTCCTTCAGGTTTCGGTTGTTTTATTTAGTTTGTGGTTTTAACACGACTGCACTGTAGTGTTTGAAATCAAAGCAGTTATAACTGCTAAAAATAAAAGGAAATGGCTATTTTAATCCCAAAGAATTTGCTTTTGTGGTTTCACAGTCGATCGATTTTGGATCGTTATGTTTTTGTGGATTTGTTAGAAAACTTTACTTTCTTTTGAGAGCACACAGTCAAGGAAACTCACCCTGAAGATCAGTTCATTGGATTTCAAGCAGCCCCCTCTGGAAACTGCAAAAAACATTTAACACTTAGAGGACCACACAAAAGATTTATTTATGCAAGTAAAGCATTTATATTTTTGCTAATGAGTTAAATTTTCTATCTATTGTTCCCTAAATATTAAATGATTACAGGAGACGCTTATTCCTTTCTCTGCATACCAACCTGCGTTAAAGGGGACCTATCATGCAAAATTCATATTTTGCATATTTTTGCACCTCTATTTGAGTCTCCAAATGCTTAAAAAGAATATCCATTCGCTTTTGGGCAATAAATTAATATTTTTTGGTGTCTGAAAAATGAGACATTTCAAACACCTCCCGATCATTAAGTCATATTTGACCGGCACTGTTACCTAGCAACCCACCATGAGCTCCAGCACATTTGGTCAGCTGGTTTTACCACTAAGTGCAGTTTACAATGGCTCCTGGAAAAGATAAAAATAACCCTTAAGGGTTGTTGACTTACCCTTAAGAAACCATTTGCTGCATTATCTTTGGTTGTGCAGAAGGTTCTACTTCTGCTTTTCAAAGATGTACATTTGTGCATCTGTTTGCCTCCATTTTCACCTGTGAGTGTAAACACTGAGTTGGCCTGCAGCAGACTATTTGGACAAGAGGCCCTTAAACAGCTCATTCTGGAAGGAAGCAAAACTGAACAGACTGAAATGTCATCTGAGAATGATTTTGTGCAAAAAAATTTAATGAACATGTTTTTTGTAGCCCATTGAGCTATCCTGACCTGTTCAAGGAAACACAATACGTCACCTTTAACTGTCTGGGCTCTGTCTGCAGTGAATTCATCCCACTGTTTACATTGTGGAAAGTCTCAGCCATTATGTAAAAAGCCCGTTTGGGGAGGAGCGTGTAGATTAATGGAAAAAGTAATATCAGAAGCTGTGTTTTTAGGATGAAAAGGCTTCCCAAGGGGACTGAGTGTTGCTTAAAATGTTGGCTTCCCAAACATTAGTGCAGTGAGTCAGGAAAAGAACTGCAGTGTGTGAAGGAGTTTGAGAAGTATGCGGCCTTTCCCTTATGTGGATTTTCCCAAGGGAGCATAATCCCACTTTGCCTCTACTGCTTCCTCCATCATTCACACTCAGTCTCTCCAATATTCTTCTTTACCTTTGGCTCTGCCTCTGCCATATTGATGTAATTTACTTTCCGCTGCGTTATTCCTTCTCCTCTCTTTCCAGGACTTTTTTACTCCTACACACCCAGCTTTCATGCCATGTGTCAGAGATCCAAAGGGCATTTTCCCAAGTTTGAAACAATCTTCTTTTCTTATTAATCACAGCTCTTCTTGTTAAACATAAAACACAGGCTGCAGATATAATTCACATGTAATTTTTGTGTCTGGCTAAACATTTGCTAGGAAAATTAGCTTTTTCTGAATACACCTGCAAAAATACAGCCTTGATTACTGTTGACCTCATCTTGGTTGTGAACATAAAAGTGAGTTAGATCTGAGAGTTTTAAAAAGCACATTCATCGATGCCAACATTTACAAGGTGAAGTCACCAAACAGCATCATATTCTCCAACACTGAATCACTTCCTGCAGAATAGGAACCACCACCTAACTTTTACTGTTAGGTGTGTCACTTTCCCCCAAGTCACAGTCCATTTCACTCCAGTCCTGGCACTTCCCACTTTTCTTTTAATGACTCTGAAAGAGCTCTGCCCTCGTCCTGGATGCATTTTTGAGACATTAAACAGACAGAGGAAATGGAGCAAACAAGCGGTAAAAGTAGAACGTGAGAAACCTGCTTTTCTTGGAAGTGCGAGTATAGATCTTTGAACCAAGTCAGGGGGGGGAATTGATCAGATTTTTGGCATTGGGAGGAGGCAGAAAATTGGAAAGGAGACACAGGAATAGGCAACATTAAACAAATTCCTCCTGGTTTTACCACTTTGGCATCTCACAGACAGTTTTACTCTGGGTTTGATAAGAATGTCACAAAATGTCCTCTGCTTTAACCACAGAGAGTGATTTGGAAAGATAGAAGCTAACCACTGAAAATCAACATAATGAGAAAAATCTACAAAAACGCAGACGTTTGATTCTCTCATGTTTAATTTTTAACACTCAGCCAGCGAGATGTATTTGAAAGATTAAAAATGGATGCCAACATTTCAGTTTATTGTTAATTTACTCTTATTCACATAGACATACATGTTATGGATGCAAATTATCAGTTTATCTAAAGTTGATCAATCTCACCAATTGAAAAGATGAAAATATGATCAAATATGCCCATGAATAGAGACAATGGTACAGAAGTAGTTTGTGGTTACGCATTAGATAATCTTAAAACTTTGCACCACGATGTGCATTGTCTCAGGACAATCGGTTAGCGTCATGTTTTTTCCATATTTTTCTGCATTATAGTCTCGGCTTTTCTATCAGCGCGCCTTCGCCTTCAAAACAAATCAGCATTTTTTGATTGATGAAAAGGGCCATTCTCTGAATTAGGTGCATTTTGTGTTTATCCCAAAGATTTTCATATAATGCAAACCACTTTTTTTTTTTAAATCAAGAAATGGAAATATCCATGTGTCTCTTGGTAATATAAAATGCAAGTATATTTTAAAAATCATATTTTAAAAAATTTTATTGTTTGTTGAAATGTAGAGGTCAACCAAATGAGCATGTCACCACTGACCAATGTTAATTTCTCACTGAATATGAAACAAATAAAAATAGCCAGTAATTGCAAGTTATTTGCGCACTTATAAATATTTTTAGGTAAACTTTAACCTAAATAAAAGAATTATACATGAATTATTTATAAAATAGCACTTTTTAATCATGTCCCTCCAGTTTTGTTCAACCCCGTAACAGCAACCATTATATTATGGAGTTATACTCATAGAGGAATGAAATTGTCCCACTACACGGTTGAATTTAAAGCAACCTGAGCAGCAAAGAAAATGTTTGGGATTTCATGCATAAGGTGGGGAGATATATTTCCTTGGAGGTTCAAAGAGTCTTCAACAGATGCAGTGTTGAAAAACACAATTTCTTGTGGTATTTTTTTAAGTAACCAAAATGCACCGAATTCAGAGAATCGCCCACCAGTAAATTTTGAATTTCAAAAAGTTGCACCTCTAATAGAGGTTTCATTACAACCTTCTGGTATATTTCCACCTCTTGTCTTGGCAGAATTAGTTAGTAGAGTTCTTTCAAGGTTCGAATCCTGACACTGGGTCTTTCTGCATGTCTCCCTGCGAGTGTGTGGATTTTCTCTGGGTACTCCAGCTTCCTCCCATGGCTCTTAGGTCAATTAGTCTTTCCAAATTATCCACAAATGTGTGCATGGTTGATTTCAGGTGAGGTTTAATGAAACATTCCATTTAGTATTCAACATATCAGCACCGGGGGGAGAGAAGCGACCCTCAGTATGACAGGACCACCACCGTGCTTCACCGCTAGTACAGTGGTACAAGTTTGAAAAACTTACCTAGAATTTTTTTAAACCAACTTTTGTGTTCATTTTGGCCAAAATAGCTTAGTATTTGTCTCATCTGAGCATAAAACTTTTAAGCACATTTCATTCAGACTTGAAGGTGTCCAACTATTTGTGTGGTCCCATGTAGACAGTTATGGATGTGTCACTTTCGTTTTCCATTTTTTAAGGCTTCTAAAATAGGTCATTATCAAATAAAAAACAGATGGAAATCAGTAAAAAAACAAACTTTACTAAACATTTTAAAGCATTCCAAGACGTTCTGGCTCATTGGAGCATAAAACTGAAGAAATAAGTGGCGTTTTCAAACTTCTGCAAAGTGTGCCTCCTCTTAAAACAAGTATTCATATGCGTGTAAATACATACTTTTCAAAAGAAACAGAAATGTGAAAACACATCATAAAATTTTAAATGTAATCTGATTGCATGGATTTCCATTTTTATAAAAAAATTAATATTCATTGTACATTTTTAACATTTTTAACATTTTAGAAAAATGTGATATAACATTTTATTGATATAAGATCACAATAAAATGTGATATAAATTGACATATGTTACATACATATGTCAATTTTGTTTAACCTTCAAACTTATGCATCTTTGAACTGTTTTACAATAGCTGAAGTGTCTTTGCCAATAGTACAAAGTTAATCTTTTCACTTTTATTCTAAAAATCACAGAGAACTGGAGGATTGTGTTTATGAAGGGGACATTGTGTCATACTTTGTGGTTGTGATATTATCATTTTGAAAAGTTTACGTGGTAGATCGTGCTTCTTACATACTTCAGGTTACTTCAGGTTACAGAAATCACATAAGATTCAATATGTTTCAAAATCTGTGCTTTAAATGTAATCAAAGACCATAAGGATTGTAAAATTGCTGCCAACCAGACTAACTTTGCACTCTACCATTCAAGGGGAAAAAAAAAGAAAAACCTCGATCAGAAAAGAAATGTCATTGTCAATTTTTGTTGAGAGATGTGTTGTACATTTTTCTGAAGCTCACAGGTGTTTTTTTTCCCAGTTTCACCTGGTTCCCTTTCTCTTTGTGTGGCACCGGGTCATGAGCTCCCACACTGTTCACAGCAACACACAAAGGTGGCCTAATCCTCACTCTTCCTTCTCAGCCATGAACTGCAATTATGTGATTAGTGTTGCAAACAAACAGCGCATAGACATGCAGATTACTGGGACTTGCAGTTTTGTTCTAACCCTGAGAAGATGTTTAGTCTCAGGATAATAAACTCTCAAAGCATCAAAGTCTCATGTAACCAGTTATTTTCCAGCAAATGTTCGTCTTAAAACGTTTTGCAGTGGGAAAACACAGAAAGTACCCCTCAGCCCAGGCATTAGCTTTGAACTGGATACATCTATATCAACTTATGAACTAGATAGGGGACATTTCTCAGATATTTACCCACAATCCCACAGGGCCACAGAGTCAACCCGTCCAAGCTGCGTCCAAGTTTCATTATAAATCAGTAAATATTACACTAGATACACTCTATTTCTAAAAGTATTTACTAGCCTGACTGACATATTATTCTTAATCCACTGGGTTTAATATGATATTGGCATTGCTCTTTGCAGCTAAAACTGCATTAACTCTTCTGGGAAGGCTTTCCATAAGATTTAGGAGTATGTTTATGGGCTGCTTTTTTTTACAATCTTTCCCAGAGGTCAGACATTAATGTTGGAAGAGAAGGCCTGACCCAATGTCTCTCCTTCAATTCAAACTGGTCAACTCTGGGTACTCTGTGCCCTCGACTTGCTCAATCTGGGATTTTTATGGCCTATCATTTTCACTTATCTTTATAATACCTCCCTCATTTATCAGTAGTTCAAAACATACTATCAACTCTTACAAAATGTCTTTTTTGCCCAATGTTGATCATTGATGTTTGGTATAGGCTTAACACAAAGTGCTCACACAACAATAATTGTGCAAAGGAACACAATTATTGTGTTAAATAATAATATGTCTTGGGTTTTGACTCAGTTGGATAGTACCATCTGTTTTAAAAATGTAGTTATAATGGTGTTTTGTCTCTTTTTCTGTATTAACAGAAATAATTTGGATTATTTAGTCTATCATAAAAGAAAAACCCCCAAAAAGAACTGCCATCAAGTTATTCATTCCTTTATAAACCTTTCAAAATAACTATTTAATTAGCAAGCTAAGTATCTAACTCCACCATTTGGACAAATCTTGATGTGTTCAAAGTCAGTTTTCAAAAGTAAGAAGCTTGTGTGATCATTGTATTAGTGTTGTTTTCTTTATCTTCACTCTTTTCACAACGACTTTTAAAATCATGCAGTACAAAGTCTGATTCCTGGGAGGTTCGTTTAAAGATGAGAGAGGAACTTCCTGCATGCATAAAAAAATCCCTCAAAGATGTTTCAACCTGTTATTGTCAGATCAAAAGCAAATAAAAAGTGAATTATTCCCTCCACTTTAATCATCTTTTAGAATCTATAATTTGATAATAAGCACCATTAGCGTGCAGAAACAGGTCCTGCTCGTCCTAATGTAAATGACAGAATCCCCCACTGCGCTGCACGTACACACTCGTCAGGAAGTCGGTGTTTGCTTTCTGCAATTAAGGCTCTCGGTTTCTTGTCTTGGCGTTCTCACAAATACATCCACAGGATCAAAGATATGGCTGACTTTTGTTCAGAATTTCCCCTTTTACCTTCTGGAGGCTTGACAAATTTATTTAGTAAATTACAGACCAGCTATCTGTTAATGGCGTACATAATCCTGCTCTCAAAAAGAAAACAGCTATTTGAAGCTTCCATGCATAGTTATCATGAAGGTGAAAACAAAAGTAAAAAAAAGAGAATGTAATCAGTCTGAATTTCACCTCTAGTCTCTCATGAACAAGACCACCTCACAATGGTGGGAAATGCATTTTCCAGCAGGAGACATAAATAGGAGGTGTTAATCCTTAAACTACTGCTGTGTGAGCAATAAGCAGAAAAAGAGTTGTGTTTCATTTTATGAGTGCTAATAGCTGTGAAAAGGTGATTACTTTTCAACAGAACAATGCATCATTGTGAAGTTTTAAGCATTTTCCCAACACTGACTTTGTATGAGAGTTTGCATCACTCATCATCTGTGTTTCTTCTTAAAAGGTTAATTTGTCTCATCAGCAGTAGATCTTTAAACTTCACATGAAGCCTCCACGTTTATTGGCACCACTTCTTTTTAATCTGTACAATGTTTTTGGCTAATACAACCAGAAGGATGGAGCATCCATGTTTTTCACAATTTTTAAGGATTATCCTCATCTTTAGATCAGCTCACAGCTTTCTCCTACTAATTGCTGTCAAAAAGCTCAAATTTTGACCAAAGCTAACAGTGGGCATGAGCTGCTTTTCCACATATTTATACTTTGTTTCTTTGCTGTCAAAAAGCTCAAATTTTGACCAAAGCTGAAGTAACAATATACATTAATATATTGCATTTGTTTGTTTGTGATAGTAGGATAAACGTTTTTCCTGCATGACTCCCAAGCAACCAGTTGCCACAGAAATGGTTTCTGCTGCACTCTGCTGTAGCTCAACAATGAGCTTTAGAGAGTTTTACTGAATAAAAGCTCAACAGTTGGATGAGCAGACATTTATTTCCAATATAGCTCAGACCTGTCTGTTTGTCCAACTATTTATTCATCCATCTATCTCATACGTAGCACCAAATAGCTGATAATCTATCTAAGCATAAAGCCTATTATTCAGCCTGCAGTCCTCTTAGCTCTGGTCCCACCAGCTGCCAGCCGACGCTTTCACACACTGATTAAAGTATATAAATCAGCAGTGACCCAGTGACATGTGGCTCAGTCTCACAACATCAGTGACTTCGACAGCAAACAAAAGGCTATAACTTCATCACAACCAACACAAGAAGATCCTCCAGTCAACAGAAACCTGAAAGGAGCTACTGTGTAAGAAAATGTAGTAAAAATACAATGTGCTATTCTGAATTATCATTTATTATCACACAACTCTCATCTGTTTTTCAAACCACTTTTATCACGTTTTTTATATCGTATGTCATATTTGTCAGCTTGAAACTTAAACACAATTTAAGAAGGAAAATGTGTAAAACTTCTAAAAGATGCTGTTAAAAAATGCATAGCAGTGCATTTAAAATCCTAAAACCAACGGATTCTAAATCCTCATAACCAGCTTTTTTAAGCTCTTTAAAAAAATTCTTAAGTTGTTTTGTGTAAGTTAATTTTTAATTTCATCCCCATGAACTTATTTAAAGAACATCTCAATTGTTGTAGAGCCTTTAATAAACTTTAAGATCTGAGCTGACAATCTTTAGCTTAACTGGAAAGTTATGTTGTTCGTCAAACAGCGCAATGACCAACTCATACCAGTTACCATAGTTACCATTCATGCACCAAACAGATGCTTAGAATAAATAATAGATTTGCCATAACTTTCTCCAGCTGAACAGAAAGAAAACTGAAGTTATTCCCAAAGAGGAACGATCAAGAGACAAAACCAAAATCTGGATGTAGCGATACTCTCAGACCTGAACATTCTGAGTCACATAAAGACAGTTACAAAGTCGGTCTTCTACGACCTGAAGAACATTTACAGGATTAAAGGACCAATATTCAAGAAGATCTAAAGAAAAGGAGCAAACGTCCAGAAAACTGCCAAACGGTTGAAAGACTGCGCTCCTTTAGATTTAGACTAAAAACCCACCTGTATTGAGTTACTTTTAATTCATAATAACATTGACTAACATGTTTGATATTTATTGATTATTTTAATGATGACACTTGACAGAATGTAATGTCTGTTACTGGTCTTCACAACTGTTGAATGTATGATGGGTTTTTTTATGTTTGAACTGCCATGTTGCTGAAATCCACATTACTGGGAGTCTGAGTTCCCATCAACATCTGCAGAAGGTGGAAAATAGACATCTGGCGTGAGCTGAACAGAAGGAAATGGACATCATCTATTTTCAGCCAAGGATAGGTGTAAAATAACAATCAAAAGAAACTTTACAAGCACACATGTTGTTGAACATATTGTATGTTTCTACATCTCAATGTTTTTGGTAGACAGATTCACTGTCCAAGTTCAGCAGAAACTGTACGATTCCCACCTCCAGCAGCTCTTATCAAGCCTGACATCAGTTTCCCACACTGTGTCCGCTGAACACAACATTCCTGCTCTGTTTGCGGTTGTTTTGCAAACGCTGACGCTGCATGATTTATTTTGCTGCCTGCATCAGGTCAGGCGTTAACGCTTCTTGCTTCCCCCCCAGGTACTCTCAGAGGTGACACCTGCCATCTTGTTTCTTCCCAGCTTGCGATCCCTGCAGCATAACGGAAAAAGGCCTGAGGGTTTTCACTATTGTTTACCCACCAACCCCCATAACTTTCCACCTCTCTGTACACATGATTTGTGGGAATTTTTTTTTTCTTCTTTTTGGAGTCGTTTTGGGAAAAACCCTGCATGAGAGAATTATGTTGCTGTTTGTGTTCAAACAAGCTTTTTCTGCTACCTGAAAAGGGCTTGGATTTCACTTTGTTTTTATTTTAACTAGTCTAGTCACACATTTACATTTTACATTGATATTATGTTTGACAGCGCACTGTTTCCCTTCTGAATGGGGGTAAAAACAAAACCAAAAATAAAAATCACCTTTGGCTGCAATGCAAGACAGTTGATGATCGAATCTAGAAGATGGTATCATTTTCATGAACATTATCCTTCAAGCTGCACCAGTGCTGAGTGACTTTGCATAACTGAATTTCATTAAACAGTTCAGCTGTGTAAATGTTTTGGTTTTGTGTCGGTTTAGCAGCAGAACAAAAATATTTACTTCAGCTGAAGATGGAAAGCTCCAAAGGATTTAGTTCTTTCCAGCATTTTTCTTTTCTTATTAAAAAATGAACATAATCCACAGAGTGTTTTTCAGTCTTATGATGATGTTCAGGAATATTCTGCTACATAAAGTTAACAGATTTAGCTATAAATGCTGGGCTAACCAATTGGCTTCCCTGTGATACATTAAGTGGGTATGAGTGCAACAGAGTTTTATTTTAGCATTATTATACATGTAAAGTTTGTCTGAATTGGCTTAATATTCTTAAAATTTATTTTGTTTATGGAAAAAGTTACTTCTCTTGACATTTATTGCGATATATCGCTATACTGCGATCGACGGCTGGCGGTTACCGTAGCAACCAGTAACTGAGTTCGTCCCCTTTTTCTGTTGTCATCTTCAGATGTGTTTTCTTTACAAGTATTATATTTTAGTCTTATTTGTAATATTTGCAACAGTTTTAACCTTTTATAAATAATTTGTAATCTTATTTGTTCACTTCATGCGACATATATAGCCAAGCTAAGAAAAGAAAAAAATAAATGAAAAGATTATTACAAATGGAAGTCCGTTTCCGAAACTTTGATTTAAAAAATATCTCATTATTAATCATGAATAAGATAATCATATTATGATTTTTATTAGAATAGCGGAAACAGATACAATCATTGTGAGAATAAATATGAAATTAAGTCATCATATTATGATTTTATTCTCATATTATTACAACTTCCTCCTGGTATTACTACTTTATTCTTGAAATATGACTTTAATCTCATAATTCTATTTTTTTTTAATTCCCAGTATGACCCTAATACTCCATCATAGTTTCACAGTGACCAAGAGTTTCATTGATCACTCTTGATCAATGAATGATCAAGAGTTTGAATTTGCAGAAAAACTTGTCTAACCATGGAAAAGAGGTAGCAAACTAACACTCTTATGGCAGAAACTGGCCAGAACCTCAGTGTCTGAAAAATGCTCATTTAGTGTAATGTTTGTTGCACTCCCCTCTCACCAGACATCGGCTTTAATAACTCTGCGGACCTCTGCAGGGCAGATGACCTCCTGATGGGGGTGAACTGGTCATTTTCTCTGTCGTTGTCTGCGCTACTCTGAGAATAAAGGCTGTCACTGTGCACAGACGGCCCCGGTCAAGAACAGCGAGGCGCCTGGATCTGACACAGTCGAGCCAGCGGCGGCGAGAGCCACACAGGCTCCCAGCCTTTCATCGCAGCTCTATTCGGCTCCTTCGCTAATTGCTGAGAGCTGGCCGGAGTGAGGCGAGGATGGGGTTTGGACTTTTATTGAGCAAAGGACACTGGGTGACAGCCACTGGTCCTCATTAGTGATTGAACAGTGGCCAATCTCCCAGCTGCCTCAGCTCCACACAGAGATTACTCAACATCTATCACACACAGTGGGTTGTGTTTTCGACAGATTTTACCTGTCACTTTCTGTCCAGAAGATTTGCAGTTTATTTTACACTTTCTCCTTCCTTATGTCTTACTATATTGCATATTTTCTCTATAGCTTCTCCCGTCTCTTTGTGTGGACAGAAGGAAGGACTGCACTCATTTTTCTCATTCATGTAGCCAAAAGCAGAAAGACAGTAGCTGCGTTTCTACTACAAATTTACGTAAAACTTTGTCAATATTCCACTAATGTAAAAAAAAAAAAATTAAAAATTGCATTGTTTCCATTACATAAAAAAACTATTTTCCAGTAGTTTTACCAATTGGCTGTTGATCACCTGTTATGCGGAAAATAGTTTCCATTGCAATTTTGCAAAATACACCATTTTCACAGCGTGTCCCCGCCAACAACTCAACATTTACACTTGCATGTGAAAACGTCTTCAAACATATGCACAATTATACAACTGTACGTCTTTGAAAAGTATAATCGGAGCCTCCTACACAACCAACAAAAACAAGTGGTTTTTGATTAGTAAGTCGACAACAAAACACTTGTCTCTTCTAGTAGCCATTGTACAGTGAATACAATGACTGATAAGTAATGCTAGCAAGCCCTGCTAGGTAATATCCGGGGTTGCTAGGTAATAGGGCAGTGTCCTTTGATTGTGACACAACAATCAGGTGGTTTTTGAAACGACTAATCTTTCAGACACCAAAAACATAAACCTTTTGCCAAAAAAACAACAACTAGTTGTTTTCATTAAGTGCCTGGTTTGTTCAGAAGCAGATAAAACCCAAATGGAAGTACAAAAACATGAAAATGTGAATTTTGCACAATAGATCCCCTTTAATGTATGCGCAATTGTTTTTTTCTTGGTATGAAAATCACAATGTTTCTTAATGTTTTACGTTAAGACAAGTGAAACAATAGGCTTAGAGTTGTGGGTGAAAGTTTGTGTGTATATCAGCTTGTTACTGTTGGACCAACTCCTTGTGTGTTGGCGGCCTGACTGAGGTCATGGTTCCTGTAGTGATAAGGTGAATTTCAAACTTGATTGTGCTCAAGAGTAAAAAAAAAAATCTCCGGAAAGTATAGTTTGTTCCATAGCTGCAGTCTGGTGCCTTTCAGGAGGAAGCCAAAGTTGATTTCACTGCAGAAATGTGAACAAAACAATAAGTCAGAGAGCAAAGAGCTGCTGGGGATGTATGCAGAACACTGCCTTTAAAAATGTAACAGTTTATATAATAAATGAGTTTTTCTAGAAAAGGATTTACGTTCTCTGATGTTTCTAAACAATTTCTTTTTATAAGTGAAAGAAAAAAATATTATATATATATATCTTTAAAGGGTGTTGCAAGAAGGAAAATTTAGAAATAATCTTGAGCATTTATTTTAGGATGATCTGATTGGGATGATCCAGAACAAAGGAAATGCTTGAGGTAAGCTGTAAGCTCAGGAGAGGACATCAAACGCAGGGAGCAAACCTATGCAAGCAAGAAGTGATTATTGTTAAAGCACAAAATGATAAATCATTCTTAAAACTCCAAATTAAACTACAAGGTTCTGATAGCAAATATGGGCAGAGTAAAGAGTAATCTTCAGTAACATACTTTATTCAATAAATATTCCCTTGATCATGCTGAAGAGTTTCGATTTAACCTTTGAACAAAATAGCCAAACAACAATAAGCGTTGCAGCAAAATAAAGTGGTTATCTATGTTTAAAATCCCGCTACCAGATGAACAAGGCGCCAAATCTTGTATGTTTATCTTCTCCAAAACATAGCTGACAGGTTGTTCTTAACAGTAGCTCAGCGCTACAGTCCAGACAGGATATACTGTACGCTGCTTAACTTTCTCCAGACGGAGTTCTCAGTGATTTATGTCACGTTAGAAATGTTCGAGTTCAGACCGGGCTTAATCTGTCAGCATGTGTCTGCCTCTGACTGAACGCCAGCAATGGCTGCCATGACAGGAATGTAAGGAACCCCAAACTACTTCTGTGTCTTCTGGTAGACCGACTCACAGGTCTGAATCTCAGACAAAGATAACCTGAATAAATACAAAACACACTTTTGAATTGTACATTTTTATTTGTTAAAGTAGCTTTTATACAGAATATGTTATTTTACATATTCGTTAAAACTGTCACCATATTATGAGAAAAAATGTAGCTCCACCACCTCCTCCCTGAGCTTCTACACCTTCTGAAGAAATGCGCTGCAAAAACAACCAATCAGAGCCAGGAGGAGGGTTTTAGCGCTCTCAATCAAACTCATGTACTCACTACTAAATGTGTTAATGGTGGAAAAACATCTTACCATTACGGGAAAACCGTCGTTTCCCATCGTTTTTCAGCTGTGCAATTAATGTTTTTTACCAAACTGGAGTGGAAACATCTTATGGATGACAGAGCCACATGATCAATAACTGGATGTTACTACTGGTGGAAATGAGAAAGAAGATGACAGAAAGTAGTAGGAGGATTATGGCGTGACATGGTTTTTAATAAGTTATAATTTGAACACATTTATTCACATGTAGTTTTAGTTGGATTTCTTACGTACTGGAACACTGAAATTGAGAAATTGTGTTTTTTTTAACATAAGCAGAATATCAACAAAGGTTTGACCACATTCATAGTAGAAACACAGATAGTAACTTTGTTTCCAATGTGGTGAGAATAAAGTGGTGAACAGTTTAAATATTTTAATTTATAGCATCATGGTGGAAATAGTGGCAGCCTTATTATTATCCTTGGAAACTTGGTAAGTAACAAAAGCTGAACTGTCAGAGTTGTCATTTAGTGTGTGAACATGCTAAGGTCATCGCCCATCATAAAGCTGCAAAACCTGACATCTTTCACAGCCTGCAAGGAAGAAGCATCTGATGTGTCATAAAGGTATCCTGTTTCCTGCCAGACTCACAACAAATTAGCATCAAACGCATAAGACATAGTTGACAAATGCTCCAGTTTCTCTGAGCAGGCCTGTGACGCTGTCAGGGGGATAAACAGGAATTTCTCCACATGCCGGAGTGAGTTTTGTTGCGGGTAGCACTTTTCTGAGTCTGGCAGAGTTTCCTGTCTCGTGTGGTCAAATTATAATCAGGTTCAATTATATTGTTGAGTATTTATTCTCAGATTTTAAGCATCAAAGCTAATATACAGACATATCCACATCATTAGGGAACATCATACACCAGATTTCCTCTTTAAAGAGGGAGTGTTATGCAAAATCGACTTTTTAAAATGGTATATAATGTCAAAATGTTATTTCCTTATTCAGCCTTTTAAACTATTCTTGATATAACTGGAGGTAGTATAGTTTCTTATAACTGGCATAAGATCCCACTTTAATGAAGCTCACACAAGATGCTCATTAAAGGGAAATTATTTTTCAAAAATCACAATTTTTTCATGTTTTGTACTTACATTTAGGTCTCTCCTGCTTCTAAAAACAGAAAAACCACATAGATGTTTAATTAATAATATATATATAAAAAAAAGGAAATTGTCAAAGTCCACTACTTTATTGGGCAAAAGTGTGATTTCTAGAGCAAGATTTTCTCCAATAGTATCGCCACAGACCACTGCATCAATTAGCTGCAAACATAAGACGGTGGCTTCCATGTAAGCAGCTGGCTGCTGTTTTGTGGTCACTGACTGCAGGCGATGCATGCTGCCGACAGCTGCAGCGCATGCATGTGTGCAAGTCCACAGTCTTAACAGAGGTCTTTACACACACAGGGTGCCATTGTTGGCAGCTGGCACGGATCTAAGTGCTGTAGTACTTTAGGCACGCAACTGGAGGCGAGATAATGTGGCATGGTAACACTGGCTGTCAAAACTGTGAAAAAAATGAAACAATGCTGCATGAATGCCCATTTTGTTTGTAGGGGATAAGTATAAATCAAGAAAAACATTGTAATCCCTCTGTAACCGAGTAAGAACATAATCATGAATGGCACGGTGTATAAAAACCAACATTTATACAGTTTTATGGAAGGATATTGTGTTTGCTCTCATGAGAGGAAATGCTATCTGACCTTCCTTTGCAAATTAAAGCATAGAAAAATAACACAAAAAACCCCAGAAAATGCTCAAACACAACATACTTTTTTTAGCTTGCTAGAAGATAGCATGGGGCATGATGCGACAGACATGTTTCTCCTTCTTTCTCAATGAACATAACATGCATTTTACTGGTTTAGTTTTTTCCACAAAAGGACAGCAAGAAAATGGTTACTCACCTAAACTTTCCCACATCAACAAATATAGCAATAATGAAGAAGCTTAAATTAACTTTCTAAATTAACAAAGCTGGAAAAACATTCAGGTTTACCTTGGCACCTTGCTTAGCGGTATACAAAGATAAAAAAAAGTGAACAAACTCTTGTGCCCATCAAGTCACCTACAACAATACTCACACCAGCCCTGTTTAGTCCTCTTTAGTTTGTTTGCCTGGAAAGTCCAGTTTATTCGGGAGCTGTGATGTTGACCAAAAACGCCTAAAAACCTAGTTCATTGTTCGGTTTGAAGTGAACTCTGGTGCAGTTCGTAGCACAAGGCATTCTGGGTAAATACAACCAAAACAAATGTGAAAGTCTAAAGACAAAAGAGAAACTTACAACGGTTAAAATCTGACGCTACTCCATTTTGGTTTACGTTTTACTTAGAAAGACGGATCTTCTTCGAGGTTTTTTCGTGTCATTCCCTTCAGTTGTTTTGCTGCAGCGCCACCACAGGATAGGAGGTGAACAGGTTTTTCATCCCACCAGCTGAAAATGTAACAAATGTTGTAATTTTGGTCCCCAATTGAACCAAGTCTTAACGGAAACAGAAACATTTCTACCTTAATGGTGTCCAATTATCACAAACATTAACATAAATACTTTAATGTTCTATTTTTCCAGTTTTAATAGATCCAGTTGTTTTGGACAGGTAAGGCTGAAGACCTGCACGTACTCTGTCAAGTTTATAGTAAAAAACACCAAATGCACAGGAAAATAATGGTTGAAACAGAGTGCTTTAATAAAAATGCTTAAATAAAAAGCTTTAATAGGCGTAGGTCGAAAATCACAAAGTTTCAGATGAGCTAATCAGCAGAAATGTGATGCAACTGTAGCTGAGAGAACAGCACACAAGAAGAAACTAAGGAACTCAGAATGTTGTTCCAATGTGCTTTGTCATACATTCTGGCATTTAAAAATAAAAAAATAATAATTGTCAGAAAATGACTCAATTCCTATAGCTGAATCACCAGAGGGGCAATTCAAACACACAAATACAGTGTTTTTTAAATATTAGCTGGACACAGCATTAGAATAAGCTTCTTTTTATCATACGGTTATCTCATTAAATATGACTAACTTATATTTAAAAACATTAAATATTAAATGTAATTTCTAATATGCTTCAACTTCTCTTTTTTAATTTCCCATCCTTGTTTGTCTGCAACTCTTTCCTGAAAGAGGAGCCTTGGATAAAATGAAACTTTTCATTCCCATGGAGTCAAATACTGCTGTTCTGTCAAAGTTGGCTATTTCCCAAGAGAAAAAGAAAAAAGTATTTTCATTTTCCATGACACAAACAGGGAAGGCGGTACTGGGAAGAGTGGAAATAATGGAAAACCTTCTGACACTTTTTCCCTGAAGTTTTGAGTGAAATCTTTTTCTGTCTCTTATCTTCTAGTTTGTGCTTTTAACCCTTAACTGGGTTTTAAACAACAAATCCACAGAAAACATGGAGCTAATAATGTAGCATATAATGTAAGCTGAAATTAAAACGTAGCACTTTAGTTTTCTAAGGTTAAATGAACAAATCAAAGTCCTGACTTTGCAAACATTTGATAGGAGGCAGATAAGACCGAGGGACGGGCTGACCCAGGGAGAATTTTGCTGATCTGCAGCACGAATACAAGAGGCAAATACAAAAATGTGTCACACGGAAACAAGTGAGAGTGGTGGGGACCCAGGTCTGCGCAGAGACCAGTAAGAGCACTGGGGGTGTGGATGAGCATGGTTCCCATGCCCCGGAGGCCCCTGAAGGCCCCTGGGGTGCAGTGGTAGCAGATGTGAAGTCTAGGGACCAGCCTCCTTCTCTACTCTCTGCTTCTCTTCCTCTCCACCCTTGATGTCGTTCCTCCATGTTCCAGTTTGTCAGACTAAATCAAAATGGTTTCTAATCCATCACTTTATGCTCTTTACTATAGAAGACTCATAATTTACTTCCCAGCTCTGACACAAAGTCTTAATCTATTTATTTTTTTCCAGGTTGCTTTTTTAATTTATTGTTGCCTTTTAGAAAGTTTTTTTATTATTTTAATTCAAAAATATTTTACTGATACTAAATCAAAATTGAGTATTAGATATAATGTAAAGCATTTTTGAACAGTCCAAACTCCACATATATGTGCTATAAAAATATTTGCTTCTTTTATTCTTATCAGACTTTTTCATGTGGAAACATTTTAATTGTTTGTGTTTTTATATTTCAATTTGGGTCTAAAGGGCTTTTAAAAAACAACCTAGCAGTGTTCTTTTTAGCAATAAATTAATAATTTGCTAAATTACATTGCAGGGGGAAATGCGGCGTTACCTAGCAACCTCAACCAAGCCCAGCCCTGTCACCTAGCAACCTGATCTGAATTCCAGAACATTTGGTTTTACCGGCTGCTGAAAAAGAAAAGTGTTTTGTTGCGATCCAGAAATCGCTTGCTGAATTCTTGTTGGTTGTACATGAGGCTGTATTTTTGCTTTTCAAAGATGTGTGGTTGTTTAACTGGGCATCTGTTTGCAGCCATCTTTGTGCCAGTGTAAATATTGAGTTGAGGGGCGTTTTTGGATTTAACATGACCCAAAAGAGCTCATTCTTAAAGGAGCTCAAAGTTAAAACATGTTTTGTACAGCCAGTAGACCTATTTTAACCTGTTCACGGAAGCAAAATAGGTCACCTTCAAGAGAAAAAGCTTGAGCCCATCGAAATATATTTGTTACTTCTGAGATATTTTTAACACTTGATCTGTTATTTATCAATCATTTCCAACATCCTTTGTAATGCTTGTTACATCCCTGAACATCTGAGGACAGTAAATAATAAAGTGAGCTAATATGTGTTAGAGCCAACAGCTCCAGGGTGGATAAACGGGTCTGTGTCACTGTTTGCTTGAAAGCAGCTGTTTGCTCATAAGCTGCAGCCAGCTTTTGATGTCACCGGGTTTAATGGACTGAGTGTCTGAGCCACAAGAAGGCTGAATTTTTACTTCTGTCTCTCTCTTTTACTGGTTTATTTCAATTTTATGGGGCAGAACGTGTCAAATTTATTTAAGATTTGAATTAAGACAAGAGGAAAAACCATTCTTGGGTGGTAGAGGCCCATGCTGTCTAACATGGATGTTCCTCCATGTTCTCCACCTGGTTGTGATTAAACATGTGCCCATCTGACACTATTTGACCAAATATTCCTCTCTAAAAGTGCTCTGACATGATATTTTGCACAAGTTTTATTATTTGCTAAATACACGTACAATATGTCTCCATGACATATTCACTCTGCTATTGGAAAGTTTCTTCACTCTTAAAGTTATACCGTAAACTTCAAAACATGAAAGGAACATCGTTTCAAGTTAAATAAGAATATTTTATTGAAAAGAAACATTTAAAAAGTCTGATTTAACTGTTTTATTTATGAAAATCTGTCTCTCCACCCTCCTTAAAAATACATCATTATATTACAGATAACTATTAAATTGCAGCTGTATATTTTAAATTAAGGCTTTTTAAAGTTGATCTACTTAAATCATCTTTGGGAAAAATTGACTTTTTGCCATTAGGGCCAAAAATGTCAAATTGAGAGCCCTCAAGGGAAAGTAGAGCTGCTGCACCAACAAAATAAAAACTAGTTACAAATGTTCAAAATACTTATTATATAAATATGAGAATGTATTTTGAACAATGAACATTTGTAATCAGTTTTTATTTTGTTGGGGTAGCAGCTCTATTTTTCCATAAAGTCACATTATGATTGAGAAAAAAGTTGGTTTTAAATCTAAAAAGTTCTTAATTAAAAAAAATAACTAAATATAAGTCTTTAGGTGGCAAACAAATAAAAAAAGACTAACATCTGTGATAATTCTGTGTCTGAGAAACTCTTGAAAATGTTCTGAGGCTTTGCGGAGGTGAACTGTGTTATGAACCCGAAACCTCAAGGAGTCGGATGATTAAAGAGTTTTCAGGGTAGAAGTGAAGACGGAGCTCAGGAAAGTGTGCGGCTGCAGAGACCTGAAGAGGAGAAACGGCGGCGGAGAGGGAAGGGATCAGTATTTCCAAGAGTCTGTCAGCATGAGACAGCTGTGAGGAGAGGCCTTTATCTCGCTAATGCACCGCATTACAGCAGGACTCTCGGAAAAAAGCCCTGCCTCTGTGCGGCTGGATGAAACAGATCCGGCCTGGATGCCCTCTCTCCTCTGAACAGATTAGGAGCCTGAGAGCAGTCACACATCTTCAACATTCCTCTTTGAAGTCTTGTTAAGTGGCTGTCGACACCCATCAAACATGGCAGCCGGAGCGAGGCCTCCGACGCTTCGCCGAGGGACTACATCTCGGGGTCTGAAGGCCAGCAGGCGTCTTCCTCCGAGGCCTGTGACGGTCTGTAAATAGCCGCGTTTAAAGTCCCACACTGATAAGAGCCAGCCCGCTCTTTGTGCCGTGTTGTCACCGGGAATTAGAGGAAAAAGAGGTGATGGAGGCGTAACAATTTAGGATATGGCTTCCTGGACCTTTGGGAAACGACTGCAGAGCGTCTTGTAGCTTGATTGCGTCGGGAACAACAAACAGGAAATGAGCTCAGATCCTCTAAGATACGATTACTGTAAAACGGACCATTTGAGATCAGGAGAGCTGTTGTCTACGGAGGAAGATAAGGGACACTAGAGATAAAAAAAAAACAACAAATTTTGAATTGTTCTCAGTATGAATTCTGACTTTTTTATTATCAAAAAGTCTTCCTTTTTTAAAGGAAAACTGGCTTTAGAATGCTGAGATTCCAGAGATTATCCTCAGAATTATTTAAACAGTTATTACTAAAACAGATTATTCTCAGAATTGTTGCCTTAATCTCAGAATTCTGACATTATTCAAACTTTTTTTCATAATTTTGACTCTAGCCTCAGATTTTGCTTGTTCCTATAATTCTGACATTACTTTCAGAAATCTGACTTTTAACTCAAAATTCCAACTTGTTTCTCAAAATTCTGACTTAAAAAAAACAAAAAGATTAGAGTTCTGACTAAAGAATATATTTATTAAAACTGCCAACATGAGATGATCTGCGAAAGATTGATCTCCTTCCTTGAGCTACTATTGCCTTATAAAGAAATTCACTGTTACCAGCAAAAAACAATCAATCAGAGCCAGGAGGAGGGTCTTAACGCTGTCACTCACGATCAGATACTTGCTGCTAAATGCTAATGGCAAAGAAACTACATACTGCTACAAGAAAAGCGTTTATCTGCCATCATGCTAACTAGCTTGGTATTCACAAGAGGATCTGCTGATGGGGAAAATCTGTAACTGTAGCAGAGTGCAAGGGGGGAATCAAAAGAGGGATGAGCAGTGTCATAAAAGACCGTGATTGACAGCGCTAAGGCACACCTCCTGGCTTTAATTGGTAGTTAGCACTGGGAGAAGGCAGAGGAGCTGCTTTTGTCAGATTATCGGTCTCATACCATACTGAATTCTGAGTTCAATCTCATCTCTATCTGATTCTGAGAAAAAAAGTCAGAATTGTGAGAAAAAAACTCAGTGGCACTGATCCTCTTCCGTACATTTACGTTTTTACAATCATGTGAACTGCAGACCTCAGAGTTTTTCCCCCTTTGGCCCCTGTGGGGGTCACCACTTTCTGCAGCACCTGTTGCAGGCAGGATGTTCTCTCATCCTCCAAACTCTGACCTCCACATCACAATACAAACAACGCTGCACTCCTACGGAGCACAAACACGACGTTAAATATAGACCTCAGAGCACTTGTCCCCGTGGAGCAACTATCTGACACCATTGTCTCTGGGTAAAGTCATACCAGGCTGCATGTATGAGTGCAGCTTTAGCAGGAGGTGAGTGGGTCAAACGCATAGGATAGTTTACCCCACCAGGGTGCCTTCCTCTCTGCTTCATCATCACCGCTGAAACTGTGACAGGCATCACACAGCAGTGGAGCGATGAGTTTAGTCATCAAGGTTTGTTGCTGATCTTCAGAATTTGAAAAAAAGAAATAAATAATCAAAAAGAGTGAGTAATGACTCTACTGCCTCCTTCTGGCCAGGCGAGGTATATCCTAGCATTTTATTTTATTTTTTTAGAGGCACTGATTTTTATAAGTGGGAAATGATTTCAGAAAGAACGATGTATTGTTTTGGATGGAAACACATTATAACTCTATGATTAAAATTACATAATTACTGTAGGAAAAAGCTGAGAAATCCAGGTAATATTTACATTATTTTGTACTGTTTTCTAGCTAAATGTTTAGGTAGAAAATTTTTTTTTGCTTTCTAGCTAAACAAAAAAATGTTTAGCTAGAAAATAAAATGATTTCTTAATAATAATTTCTGTTATGAGGTTTTAAAAAATAAAATAACTTTAGCTTCCAAATAATTAATAGAAAGCAGATAGTGGTACAGATTAGAAACAATATAGTTAATACTGGTGCATTGTGTAGATGCACTACTACTGCAATAGAAACATGTTGTTGTTGCTTAGTGAAGATCATAAAGGAATTTGTGTAGCTTTAGATATTTTTCTGTTCTAAAATCTATGAGATTTTTCTTTACAAGTTAAAGAAAGTTAGGAGTTATCTTCCAGCTGCTGTATTATTTTTTGGTGGGCTGGGCTGCAGGGAGGTGCATCCTGGCCATGTTAGTTTACACCCACAAGGCAGCTGTGTCAACAGCAACACCCACACCAGAGACTGATAATGGTATAATGTGTTACTGAGGAAAGATACCAGATCACCGATCTGTTTATAACACACACAAACTCTTAAAATGAACAATTAATGTTTACAGAAATAAAGTTTTATTTTTTGGATCTTCTACTCACACAAAAGTTTGTGGAGCTCTGATTAAATCACTTTAAATGGCTTTTATTTTAAATCCCCATATGGATTGTATCTGCTGGTTTTGTTAAAGGGTCTGGACCCATGTCAGAGGTCACTGGAGGTCAGTAAAGGCTCGTAAATTTCTTCCCATCACAACTGCAGACAAAACGCTTTGCTGTGAATTTCTTGGTTTAGCTGCACAAAGAAATTAAACATGCTCCTTAAAGTCAAAGGTCTGATGTCACTGGCTAGAGGGCAACTGGATATAAACAAACTTTAAAGGTTTGTTTATATCCAGTTACTGGAATGCATGAAAAACACATTTAATGTTAAAGTTATAGTTTAAGGATTAAAAGGTGAATTCAAAGAAGATTAGACTGAAATTGATACGTCCTGGTATTAATGGTTAACTTTGACTTTTAAGCCCAGTTAACAAACGTACTGGTCTTTAAAGTGTTTGTTCTCAAGTAACAGGGGCTAATGTTGCAAAGGTCAGAGGTCAATCCACTGAAACACACTCCCAGGACATAAAGTGTTCCCTCAAGTAAGCTAGCTCCTCACTGGAGTTGAATGGAGAATTGGAACAATTGATTGTAGAAACAATGATAACAATGTTAAAAAGCCAGAAACAGTTTGGATAACAGTTTGATTTTATATTCATGTAGTTAATTTGGTAACAAAATAGAAAACATATAATCATGCATATGAAGAAATGCATTACTCCATATGCAAATTGTTTAATTTTATTTTCATATGGTTTCATTTGGTAATAAATTAAACAATATATTTTTTCTCTTTGTGATTTGGATGTACATCATGTTAGATTTCTTAGATAAGTGTTGAGCAACACAAAAATAAAAATAATTTATAGTCACTTTTATAAAGAAATGTATTGTTATAGACATTCCTTATAATGGCTGACTCAAATTAGGATGTTGCCAAACAGACCAAGATCAGATAAAACAGTAAATTTAAACACAAGTTGAGAATAATTAACCTAAATAAACAAAAAAAATCCATAATTCAGTTTGTAAACAGTGAAGACATTTTTAAATTATATTATTTTAGCAGGAAACTTAGCAAATAGAATGGTACTGTGTTGGCAGGGGAGACTGTACATTCCTGAAACTTATGGACTAAATTTACAACTTCTCACGCCAAACAATAGTATCAGCTTTGCCCCATCACTACAAAATTCACTCTCCACTTCCCGGGCATCTGGAGGGACGACATCAGTGGGCTGCAGTGTTTGTTTCTCCCCTGCTGGAACAAACATGCGGATGGAGAACAAACACAAAGAGGGAAATGCAAAGCGCCTGAGTTGACATTCAGGCGCTTTGCCTGAATAAAGAACCAATCAGCGATGGATGAGACAAGTAGAGGAGATGGTTCTGTAACCCAGAGTTAGCGCTCTGCTGGGTCTGTAGCAGAAATAATTTCCATTAACTTACATGCCACGCTACGTTTTAAACGGGACCTATTATGCGAAATTCACTTTTCGTAAATTTTCATTCTTTCAGTTGGGTCTCAACGATTTAAAAACAGCCAAAGCACTTAAAAAAAAACACAGTCATTTTTGGCAATATGTTAATGTTTGTTGGTGTCTGAAAAATTAGCCGTTTCCTAAACCTCCCAATTGTCAGGTCACATTCATTACCTAGCAACCCCAGCCACGCCCAACTCTTTACCTAGCAACCCAAATTGAGCTACAAGATCTTCAGTCAGCTGGTTTTACAATGGCAGCTGGAAAACACAAGTATTTTGTTATTCACTTACCAACAAGAAACTCCTTGCGGCATTCTGATCATGGAGTGTCAAAAAATGTGATGGAAGCTGTTAATTAAAATGAAATATATCAGTATTTGACAAGCACTGACTGTACTTATATCTACAGTGTCTAAAAATGATGGTTTTAAAGTGGAAAATTTTCCCACAAAGTAATACATTTGTCATTTTATAGTAGCAAACTTTACCTTCCAGATGATCCCTCATCTAATTTGTAACTTCAGAAGTTACCTGAACTCTGCGGCAAGAATATTGCCATAGGTGAACGATAGGATAGAAGAAAAGTAAAATATTTCTTAATCTGAAGATTTGCTCTTTCTGTGTAGAGTGATTTTCTTCAACTCCACAGGTCAAAACCAGGCAGGAAAAATGGAAAAACTGCCAAACAGAGAGCTGTGATTTTGAGAATCCCGCCTCAGGTTAAAAGACGATGAACTATCGCAGGCTTTGATCTGTGTTCATATCCAGGCAGAATAACGATGGCTTCTTTCACCACAGCTAATGATGCTTCTGCAGCGCCTGAGCACGCTGCTGAGAGGGGATTTGTATCTGCTCTGGCACCTTTAATGAGTTTTATTTGTTTTGTTTCATCCTCCTCCACCTCCCACTCACCTTAGTGCACCAAGTAATGATGAAGCAGGGCTAGTGCAGGATAAAAGCCGGCTGTCTTCGTACCTTCATGGGGCTAATTATCCAACCCTGTGGATCATGGATCGTCTTTCAGCTTCACCTAAAGGAAAAAGAAATTTCTCTCCCTCTCTTTACATAATTCTGTTTCAATCCTCTTCGTTAGTATCTGTCTGTTTGCATGTGATTATTCTGAATGGAGATAATTTTGTTTGGCATTTTATGTTAACTGTTCCTCGAAACTAGCAAACAGATGGCTGCCTTATTACTGCTGAGCGTTTAAATAAAAGTTTTCCTCCATAATCCCAGTTGGAACAATAATATTTGACCAACATATGTCTATAACTGTGATTCTGTTACAGTAGAAATTATATGGAGATAAAATTATAAATTTATAGGATTAAATTATTAAAAAAGAAACAAAAGAAAGGAAGATAGAAAGATGAGTGGATGGCCAGGAAGAATGATTAGGAAGGAAGGAAGGAAGGAAGATGTTAAGTTCTAGAATACAAGTCAACAATAAAACATTTGTCTTTTCCAGCAGCCATTATACAGCTGTAAAACCAGCTGACCAAATGTGTTGGAACTCCAGTGGTGTTGCTAGATGACAGGCTGGACTTTGTTGCTAGGTAACGGGCTAGTGTTTGCTGGGGTTGCTAGGTGAGGGGCATTGCCTGCTGATTTGTTACAACATTCAGGAGGTTTTTGAAAGAAAACCAAAAAACTTTAACTTATTGCCACTTATTGGGTGTTTTTTTAAAGCGCTTGTACTTTTATTGGAAGCACAAAAACATTCAAAATGTGAAATTTGCACAGTACGTCCCCTTTAAACTTGGGTAAAACTTTTATCATGATACTTTTGTGAATCTCTCTGCGGCCCAGATTAATCTTTCTGTCCCACTTCAGAGTAATTTCTCATAAGTCATAATTAGACATTGCTTGGGAAGCGTGTCTTTTAACAGTAATCGGTCACAGCACCTTCTCCACAACGCGCTCCTCTATCTGTCTGTCGGACAGCAGTCCATCCCATCCTCATTAAACGTATGTCTGGTTTTCCATTTCAGACAAGAGATAGCATAGAAGTGCACACAAAAGCACTATTTTCAGGCCCTTCTGCTCATCTAGTCTGAAAGTCTAATGAGAGTGGATCAAATAAAACTGACACCAAGGGGAGACAAAGGGAGTCGCAGCCCTGGGTGAGAGATGAGGCCAGCCAGAACAATGGGCCTGAATGCGCCGTCACTGCGGCGGTTTATGGAGCAGGACCAGAAAATGCAGATGATTCTGTAATGAGGGATTAAGTGGTGGATTACGGGTCTTTATTAAGATGTTTCTGATCCTCATTAGGCTGAATCTGGCATCGGGGCATCGATTTCCCCTCTCAGCCGCTGGATTGGCTGCTCTCTGGAGGAAGAGGGAAGAAGAAAAAAGATGGAGGAGGGATGTTAGAAAGTTGCGTTTGTGAAATCCTCCTTTGAGGAATAAAAACAATATGAGATAAGAAGGGATTTATGCTATCCATTTTACAAAACTAAGAGGCTGCTTTGAAGAACTGGTGAGGATGGTTTGAGCCTAGAGATGAATCTGTGCAACCAGCGTACAATTCTTCCTCTCAGAAAATGAAACGATGTCTGAACATCTTGGGTAAATTCTTATGTATCGTTCGTAAAGTCCCACAGTAAAAATTAACATCAATCATTTGGTTTATTTAGTCTGTCAAATAGGTAGAAAATGTCGATGTTCTTTTCTAAAAGTCATATTTTCACCTACATTTATAAATGCCAGAGTTCCAAACTAAGTATATTTCTGAATTAAGTATTTAGTTTGTCAACTAAATATTCAGTTTGAAAGCTAAATATTTAGCTCAGACTTAAACGTCTAACTAAATATTTAGTGTGGGACTAAATATTTAATTTGGGACTAAATATTTAATTTGCAAACTAAATATTTAGTTTGGGAACTAAATATTTTGTTTGAAAGGCAAATATAAATTTGTGAATTAAATATTTAGTTGAACGAAATAGTTGGCAAGCTAAATATTCAGTTTGAAAATTAAATGCTTAGCTCAGGCTTAAGCATTTAGTTTGAAACTAAATATATTTAGTTCGTGGCATTTCTATTAAGTAATTTTATTTTCAAAATGTCACATTGCGCATTTATATGGCTTATGAAAAAGCAGCTACAAACTTGAATTGCATTTAACTACCAGAAAATGTAGAGTGATTACTGCGTGACTTCTTACGGGGCTCATACCAGTGCTTGAAATCCTTGAAAATACTTGAATAAGGTGTTTTCAAGGTTTGGGAAGTGCTTGATTTCTGTACAGAGTCCTTGACAACACAGATTTGTAATAAAGTTGTAATAAACTTTTAGGAGAACCGACGAAAAGAAAGTCAAACGCTTAAGTGTTTAATCATTTATTTTGAGAACAAACTTATTTGTTTGATTCATTCATTAATCAAAATTGATCTGTTTAACTGAAATAAAGGTGGTTTTATATTATTTTAAGTAAAAGTTAACTAAATTGGGGATTTTTCTTGTTATTGTTAAATCTGAGTTTTGTTCTCAGACCTCTAAGGTCTATAGAGAGTGAGGGAGAATTTTTAAAACATAAAATGCTGCTATATTTTACTTTACTTTGTCACTGATATAATACCATTACAAGACATTATTAACAGTAATAAATGATGTCATATAATAGCGAATTGAAACTGCCTTCATTTTTACTGTTTTTATTTCCAGAATGTGGTGCTGGAAAAGTTTGAAAAGTCCTTGGGAATGCTTAAAAACGTTTGAATTTTACTGTGGGAAAAGTGTAGAAAACCTATTTCATGTGTTTTGTGTGAGTTTATTTCCAGTTGGATAATTGTTTTAGGGTGTTTGCACATTGATTCCAGCTCTTTTCTTTAGTTGTTCTCCGAGCACAACTAAAGGAAGCACAGAAAAACAATCTCAGGTGGTCCAACATTAATATTTATGCATCCAACAGCTGAGCGGCACTAAAGCCAAATTAAAAACCAAGACAACTGGAAAACGATTATACTATTTAGTCTGTAACCTAGAAGTTTATATGCAAACATTACAGACATAACAGTTTTATTTCCTCTTATATTCAGACTAAACCTCTTCTAGCTCAGTGTTTGGCACTTTTATTGTAACAGGAAGGCAGCAGCAGCAAAGCTCCTCAGCTGAAGCTAATCTGGCCATCAAATCTTTTTCATGTTGTCATTATTTATTGTATGTTTTGTTTTGTGAATTAACTAATTCCTCATATATGCACAATTTCTGCAAACAAATTACAACTCTGTAATATATGTGTTTCTCTAACATATGTGGACATATGGTTAGTTAATTTTAATAAAATTGAAAAATTGAGTTAATATAAATAAGCAACAACTGAAAAAAGAAACAATATACTATGTAAAACAAGATTTTAAAAATCTGGTGAGGAATAAGTTAGGACACCTCACACTTATTCCTTAAAAATAAACCACAAAGACAACAGGTACATGTCATTAGGAAATTGTTACTTTGAAAGAGTTTTTCCTGATTTAGCTTTTAAATGAAAATATTTCTATTTAAACAGATTTCTGAGGGCTTCAGAAATTCATATTTAGCACCCTATGAATCTGTGAATTTTAGAAAAAAGGTATTGAAATAATCTAAAATCCGTCACTGCACTGGAAATAGTCTAAAAGTAAAGGACATGCAAAAAAAACTGTTAGGATGCATCCAATCAACTTCACCCAGAGACTCAAGATGCTAAGAGAAGTTAGCAAAGAAATATATGAAAAAACAGCCAAAACCCAAATGAATGTTGTTTTTTAGTAACTTAGAAGATGCATCAAGGTATCATTCATTAGATTGAAAGTATATTTTGATATTAAGATATCTATCTTTTTTTAAAATAGTTTTTATTGATCTTGTGTAATATCTTAATTGTAAATGTAGTGATTTTATTATCTGTTAGCATAAAATCATCAAGATTTAGAGAAATAAAGGTGTTAAAACATCTGTTTCTGTCTAATTAGTTTTTATGTCTCACTTTATGATGAAGCTGCTGAAATAAATGGACTTTTCAATATATTAATTTATTTCATTGAGGCTGCTTGAAAATATTATAATATTATGTAACATCTGACTCCTGATAAGTTTGATTAAGATTACAAACCAAACAATAAGTCAATAGAAACTGATTATGCTGTGTATTAAAGTAGTATTTGACGTCTATTTGTGATTTTTAGTAAACACACATACCCAAATGAAGACTACTGAAACAGTATGATGTCAGAATACACATTACATACAGAGAACAAAGGTATAAGTTTCAAACTGTAAAGTTATTGTTTCCTCAACAAGAGCATATTTCACTGTCTTAATCAATCAAATTTAATCGCATAAAGACTAAATGCATGATAATATGATGCAATCGTTTTCAACTCTTCATAGACTCAACAATAAACAATAGATAATATATTAAAACAAAACTCTTTGGAGAAGGTCTGAAGACAAAGAGGTAATAAATCAAGTGATAAAAGAGGAATTTTTTTTCTACTTAGGGTTCTTTCCTATCGCAATACTTTTGATTGGTCTCCCTCTAGCGGCCATGTAGCGCAGTGCAGGTTTGAAAGCTGTTTCTTCTGGACTGTCTTCATTTTTGCTCTGCAAATTTTATCTCATACAGAATCAATGTTGCTCTGTTTCCAACTGAACTTAAATGACCCCGTTTAAGGAAATAAACTTAACTGGAAATAGTTCATTTATTTGGAAGGACTTTGACTGAACTGAATGAATTTGAATGTAAGTTTAAATGTACTGTAATGTACTCTACCTGTGATTATACTGAAATAAATAACTAGATCCTTTTTGCTTGCTTACTATTTGAAATGAAAAATGTAATATGAGTTTTATTTACTCTGTTTAATGATTGATGTTTAGATCAGACACTCATTACTTTGAGTAGTGATTTTAAAAAATACTTTTTTAAAGTAATTTCTTAGACAGCTACTTTTTACTTTTACTTGAGTAAATATAAGTTGAGGAATTGCTACTCTTACTTGAGTGTAATTTTTGAGTGCTTTAAACACCTCTGCATTTAAATTTAATAAAATAATTGGTAATTTTCCTTCCTCTTTACATTTCTTTCCACTTTGTGTCACATAAATCGATTGTTTTTTTAAGTTTGAGATTTGAAACGTCTCAAACTTTTAAAGCTTATGCTTTCATCAATAAGTTTGATGGTGTTTGGAAATAAGCAGTGACTTCCCCCCAGCAGGAGTTTGTTTTTTGACAGCTTTATTCAGTGCAAAGAGAGTTTAGTAGTAGGAGTCGGTGATGCGCCTCATGCTCATCCACCTCATCCCTTCATCCCGCTCATCCCGCTCCAGCCCATGTTGTTGAAGCTCCGGTACTCGCCGGGCCTCATGTACATCATCCTGCCTCTGAAATGGGGCTGCTCGTACATCAGCCAGTGGCCGTCCATCACGTTGCAGGACATGCAGTTGGACATGCGGTAACGGTCCATGATGCTGTCGCAGTCGTCCATCATCTCGTACATCTGACCCCCGAAGTTCTCCCTCTCATAGATCCTCATCCTGTAGGATCCTCTGTACTGTGACACGAGACAAAAAGAGGGTCACAGCTCAGAATATTACAACACCGGACCAACGCTGTAAAATATTTGAGCCACATTTAGTTGTGTCTACTAGCTTCTAGTCTTTAAGTCAAATAAATTGAGCCAGTTTTAGATTTTGAACCTAAAAGTTTGTGAAAGACAAACTTGCAGTACAAGTTGTGTTAACTTTTTACTAATTTTGTCCTCCAATAGTTGAATAAACTAGAGATTTAAGGTTAGCACTTAAAAAAACCTAAAGAATAAAAGGACAGGAGTGGGAACTATTTCCCAAATGTGTTACATTGTTCTGACTCTTGTGTTTTATTAAGACAAATGTTTATTTTAATGCAACTTGAGGATAACCTCATCTAAATGTTTCTGAGCCGAATTCATTGTAACTTTAAATAAAATTCATTATCAGGTCAGAAATTTTGTTCATGCAATTGGAAACAAGAATTTAAATTATTTTAAAGTGAAAAAAGTTACTTTAACTTGATTTTGTGAGTGAAAATAATAGAGAAATGTGGCTCTTTGACTAGGTGATGGCAGATCCATTGGTAGATAAATTAACATAAAATGGTAAAAATATTTTATAAGTGAAATAATCTGTCAATACAACCATACATTTTCATCAATAGTAAGGAATTATTTACTTAAAACAAGCCTCTATATCTTACTGAAAGGTTATTTTTAAATTAGTTTGTTTTATTTCAAGTGTACTAAGATACTTGAACAAAAAATACTTAAAATTTTGTCCATTTACAATGTATAAAGTAATACTATTTAGAGAATAATGTCGTAAGAGAATAAAATCATAAAATTACAAGAATGAAACCATAATATTTACAGATTAAAGTAACATGATTTTTTTCTAGCAATCTTTTTTTTTTTTTTTGCAAGCATTGTCCTGATACTAGTGTGTGCCACCCTTTCACAGTTTGTGCCCCTGCTTGGGCCCTTAAAAAAGTCTAGTCACGCCCCTGATGGTGAGTGTGGGATTGGTTACCATGGGGATCATGCGGCAGGACCGGATGCCGTCACTCATGCCCATCATGCTCATGTAGTCTGCGTACTCGCCCCTCCTCATGAAGTACTGGTTGCCCATGTAGTTGGTGCGGTCGTAGACCATGAAGCAGCCTCTCTCCACCCGGCAGGAGTGACACCTGCTCAGGTAGGACGACATGTCTGGGCAGTCGCTCATGCACTCATAGGAGCGACCCTGGAAGTTCCGGTCCTCGTAGAAGACGATCTGAGACGGAAAGCTACATTTACTCAATTACATTTTATATTTTTACTACGCTGTATTTTCTACTTTTACTTGAGTAACCTTTTTTTATAAGTTGTAAAAATATTATAAATGTAATAATTAATTTAATAATTTGTTTTAAATAATTTTAAATTGGTTTGTTTTAAAATATAACATGATTAGCAATTTGATTAGTTACTCAGTACTTGAAAATACCTTTTACCGAATACTTCTTATTTGAGTTATTTCTTGGATGGCTACTTCTCACTTTTACCTGAGTAAAAATATAGTAGTTCTACTTTTACTTGAGTAGGACTTTTTGGTATTCTACCCACACCTGGGTAACTTGAGTTGTTTATTTAAGCTAGAAATCAACATCTGTTGCAGCTCTTTTTGGCTTCCTCTACGTTTCGGCTGTTGAAATTCATTTTTAATTACGACTAGTCATAAAAGTAAGAATTTCCTGTTCATTGAAGATGGTAAATTTGACATAATTTATATCGACGTAATTAAAATATCGCAAATAGGCACTTGGTCTAGTCAAAAACATAATTAGAAATATTTTTATTTACTAATACTTATAGTTATAAACCAATATCAGATATCTGGAATGTAAGCTGATTTTATGTTAAATGGGCTTGCCATAGTTAGCAGGTTCACAGAGGGACGTTACATGGTCTTGTACTGCGGTCAACAATGCAGAGTTGCAAACGCCAGTGAAAAGATAAGACAAGAGAACCAAAGTGGTGAGATCTGTGCTAAAATGGAGGTTTGGATAAAACTAAATATTGCAACGATGAGTTATCCTTCCTCTGAAGCACAGGCAGTTTATAGTTAATATCTCTAAATTAAAGTTTGAAACAAAAAGAATATGTAAACCTGGAAAATGCAAATACGTCATATTGATTAATCGCACTGTTTTTATTTCCTTTTTTTAATAAGTTTTCCTCAAAAAAACATAATTAAAGAACGTCGGTCTCACCCTGCTCATCATGTTCATTCCAGTAGAGGTCATTTTGGTTGTCAGTCGGCTTTTGCTGCTGCGGGAGCTGCTGTTGTTCTTTCTCTTGCACCAAACTGTGCCTTACCTGGCTTAACCCTTTCCTTTTATACTTGACCCAAAGACTGCCCCTTTTTGTTCAAACTCCCTGAGCCAGCAACACTGCCATAGAAAAACACAGAATATGGAAAGGGTCGTCAACATTCCCGGGGGGCCAGCCAGCTCGGAAATCCATTCAGCGGCTGTTTCTCGTGAAAAGTGTCGGCGGGTCACAGAAAGGATGGCGGGGTTAACAATCGGCGCTCTCACCTTGACGTTGTCCATTCACCGTGACCTACCTCAGCAACAACAGCTTTCTGTTTTTTGTTTCCCCCTGACATAATGAGCTTCGTGCAGTCAGTCCTTTTGGCATGTTGCTAAGCGTGTGCAAAGTTTTTGTGATTCCATATAAAGGTAAAGCAATTCAGAAGAAAAGATTGAAAAGCGCTAACATGATACAATTTGTTTTATTTATTTACTTCAAACTGACAAAAAGTAAAAAATAGAGAAAATAAAAGTTAAAACAAATTATCATGCCCAGTTGACATGAAATTTTAGATTATCTATTCGAAAAGGAGCAGATTAAGATCATCAATTTACAACCATTTAAATCTCCAAACACCAGATCAACTTAAATTATTTCCACATTATATGACACTTAAATCTCACATTGTCATCCTTACAATTTACAATTATTTATACATTTTTAATATCTGTAATAGCATTTCTTATCTTTGAGAAACCCATCAAATTTCCCAATAAGCTCCTTTTTAAGCAGTTTTTTAAGCTGGTTTATATTACTATCATCTAATCCATCTATCTAACCCATGATAAATATTCTAATACACTGTTTTTTTTATTATGACCTCCTTCTCTGTCACAAAACTTTTTTTGTATGATGTTTTTTTTTTTACTTTTAACATGAATTGTACAGTTTTAAATATTACAAGGTCCAAGTATTTCAGTGCATTTGATTTAAAAATAACAGATTTGTATGTTCCCAGTACTTGTATTTGATTTTTTTTGTCTTTTCGTATTACGTGCACCAATTGTAAATTTGTTTGGTATGTTTTGCCCCAAACTTCCACACAATATGTCAAATGTGGTACAATGAGTGTATAATACAAAATAAACAAAAAGTCGTAGTAAATTTCTATAATGACAGAAGAAAACTAAAATACTATATGTAGAAATTAAAGCAGCAGATTTTTCATTCGGTTTTAATCTACTTTGAATAATTAATGGAGAATACTGCACAGTTTGACAACTGATAACTAGGATCAGCTGGAATATTTGTGTGATTGCATTTAAATTGAGACCACATTTGTTGTGAATTGGCTCTATAAAAATAAACCAAATTGATTATGTGTGTGAATTTTTTTAATTGGTGCATCCCAGAAATAAAGGATGGTTCTACATTGGTTTAAAGGCAGCCATTTTGCAATATTTAAAATTATTTAAATGTTTTCATGTTTCAAGTTTGAGAGAAATATATCATGTTTTGCCATCTCCAAAAATATTATGGGATAGTTAAGTAAATGTGATCTAAAATAAATCACATGGATCAGAAGGCCTTAACAGAAAATAAAGAAATGACTTGGAAAAAATATATATAATACTGCTTTTTAAAAATTGATTTGATGTTTTTGGACTTTTGTCTTCCCTGGTTTGACTTGACATTTTTTCATCGAATAAATGCAACAGCAATTATAGTTGCTTTTATTTAGTTACTTTTACTCAGTTACAAAATAGTTTTTTACTCTTACTTTAGTGATTTCATGGATGGCTACTTTTTACTTTACAAAATATGATGGAACATCAGTTGTAATGATGGAACAGTTGTAATATGACTTTCTGACTGAGGAGGGCGCTGTGACGCATCTCAGTTCTCTTCTGTCTTCTTGGCAACAAAATCCGTGTTGTTAAACGTTGCTAGGGAAGTCGCGGAGCTAATTTTAAAATTGCTACTCAGATGTTGACAGTTCATTGAAGGTAACACTACATTATCATGATTTAGATTTGGTTGAATAAAGCAACACGAAAAAACGGAGCTTTTATTTTGATCAGGCTGAAAAAGCTTTAACAGGAACGTTATTTAGCTCAGCTAGCTAGAATATATTGTTGCTATTAGTTAGCATTTAGCATTGCTAATCATAGCAGAATTGCTACCCAGTGTCCATAAAGTAGTGGAAATTAAGCAGTTGCTTTTGTTGTGAGACTTTCTGGTCAGAAAGTAAAATACGTAAAAGTGGTAAAATATGTTAAAGTTAGAAATAACTTTATTTTTGGTAAAGTAAGATGTTTAACAATGTTCGCTAGTAGCAGTGATTTAACCGATTGAATCAAACATTTGAGGTTTTAACCGCTAAATGTGACATTTTGTAGCGATTTCAGCTATGACAACAACATCTGAAAGATATTCAGCGTAGGAAGGATAATAAAAAGCAATACTAAACTTAATGGTTTAGTTTTCAAATCACAAATCAAAGTTCGCTTGTGTGGAAAAGTTACAGATAGAATCATCAGTAACGTGCAAGTTTGTTTGACCAAAGTAACAATCTATGTTCTTAGGGGTGTACAAAACGAAACAGAAGCGCTTGATTGTTAAATAACTTAATTGGAATCTCAAAATGCAGATTTAGCATTGATTTAGCATTGATACATATAAAAACTTCAGGACAGTAGCCTGAAGATCCCTGATCTAAACCTAACTAATAGTAGCTTTTAATAGTATTTTGCATGTAGAAATAAAGTTTAATTTCACTTTCCTCTCATCAGATTATCTTCTTCCACGTATCTTCTGTATTTTAACAATACCTTTCCTATTCTCTGCCACCTCAGCTCCTCTAGGCAACTTATTTTACATTTTACTGAGACACTTTCTGTTTCTTTGCAGGTCTTCTAATAGCAATGAAAAAGCTTTATCCGGCTCACCACTGCTTGTTTCAGACATGAAGAAAGGATGACTGAGAATGGAGAGGACTGTACTCTCAACTGCCCCTCTGAAGCTCCTGGGAAAGGAGACTATGGTGACGTAGAAAGCAAGATCCCCAAAACTCCTTTAGATGATGTAAAATCCACCACCAAGAACAATGATGCAGGACAGGCAGACAGGGAGATCCCTGTGTGTCTGCCTCGCCCTCCATCACTACCCAAAGTCTCAAAGTTTGGCAAAAGCGTTTCTGTGGAGGACAGCGTGAGGACCAGGAAGCTGAGAAGCAGCCAGGAGAGTCTGAGTGACAGAGCAGAGACTGGTTCCTCCACAGACTCTCTCAAAGATGACCGAATATCTCCGAGAAATGAGCAGAGCTCCAACTCCAGACCCCAGCCTGCGTTCGCAGTGGGATCTCCGGTCTTCCAGGACAGGAAGAGCCGGCAGCCGCAGCACAAAGCTCGGCCGTACAGGCAGCAGAGCGTCCCGGACGGCCAACGGGGGAGAGCCTCCAAGGCACGGCTGTGTCCAGTGCAGCCCACAGGGCCGCTGCCCGCTTTGGACAGGAACTTTGCGTCAGCCACTTTACGGGCAGCTAATAGGATTGACAGGGATTGTTTGGATTATGGCATGCTGGACAAAGAGAAGGGTGGTGAGAGACTCCACAGGAACCTGAGCGACAGCCGGCTTCTGGAGAACATGGGGTCGGACAGCGCCTCGGTAAACTCCATGAAGTCCATCTACAGCGTACTAAGCCCCATCAGACCCCAGGATGTTCGAAACAGGTAAGGTGGACTTAGGATGCCGCATAAGTGCCGGGCTCAGATTACCATCAGGTTGGCATTAATGGTCTTTTGAGCAGCTTCCTCTTCCTGGTGTAACAGGGTTATTAGATGCTGATGACTTTTAGCAGGGTTGATATGGATGCTTAAAATCCTTCAAAATGTTTGAAATTCATATGTTTTTTGAAGGTTTAGAAAGTGCTTGATATTCAAACCACAGAGTTTTGTAATCAAGTGCATTCTAATGTTTGAAACCTTAAATTTAAAATGTTATTTACAACTTAAAAATATATATATTTTCATGCACCTAATAAAAAGAAAAAAATCTTCTCACTGTTTGAAGTTAGAATTACCAAAATTATTTCTATTTGTAAATGCCAGAAAACTTAGCAAGAAAACATTTTTAGAACTTTTTTTTGTAACTTCTTCTGAGTTTTAGCATTTAATTTGAACCGAAAAGTAATTTACTTTAAAATCATTTGTTTGGATTGTTTTAGTCTAATTAATGTTTCTTATAACCAATGACTCAATGAATTATTGATCTGTGTATTTGAATTAGAGTTTGGCTTATGTTTTATACGCTAAACATTATTGAAATTGTTTCTTGTTTTTTTGGGGCCAATCAAGTGCTCAGCAGAGACATTTCAAAACATAAAATCCTATTTTAATTTACTTTGTCCATACTGTAGAAAGTAGAATATTACAAGACATAAACAGCTATAAATGAAGTCATATAATTGTGAATTTAAACTTTTTCAAATTAATTAGCGTTGTATTTTTTCTCCAAAGTGCAGTGCTTGAAAAGTTTGAAAATTGACCTTGAAAATTCCTTGAATTTTATTGTGGAAAAGGTGTACGAATCCTGTTCTAGGGGGGCAGATTAGAAATACAGAGAATGTAGATGAATATATTGATAATGGCAAAATAATTCAAGACCAATAAACTTTAATTCTGTAAATTCTTACCACTGAAACTGGAAGATATTTTAAACATCTAAAATAAAACATGACAGACACAATAATAAAACATAAATAAGAACCACTTACAACTAAAATAAAATTGATTATGATGTCTCTCTAAACAAAATTTCCCTTCAAAAAACATTAATTACTACTGTCAACATTGTCAGTTCAGTTTATCATGTGATCAAACGCTTAATTGCCACAGGCATTACACAAAACATTAACACAAATGTCTTCTTGCATTTTTATGTTGTTTTTCAAAAATGTCAAAGAAAGAAAATTGGAATATATCAAAAATGTTGTTTTCTGTTTCTGCTGTGTTTCACTGTAACTTTAGGTTTTTCAAATTTATTATGTGCCAACATCTTAGGGAGAAAGAGAGGCATTATGGGACTAGCGTGGATCAGAGAAGATGCTTTCTCAGCCTTATTTTTGACAGGACTGATGGCAAAATGGGTCACAGACTAAAGTCTTGATAGTTTTTCTCTTGTCAGCAGCTATTAAAGAAAAACTTTTAGTTTTAGCAGATTTTTTTTTCCACGTTAGACATCGACTGTGATGCAGAAACTAATCCTGATTTTGTTTTCTCCCAGGAGTTTCCTGGAGGGGAGCATGCTGGGAAGCGGTGCCTTGCTCGGGGCCGAGGAGCTGGACCGCCACTTCCCCGACAGACGAGTTGGTGTTTACGTCGTCACCTGGAACATGCAGGGAGAGAAGGTAGGAGGAAACATCACAAACCCTTACTGCATGTCGTTAACCTCCAAATTATAACCAAACGTCTGACCTTTCAGTTCTTACCAACCAACCTGAACGATCTCCTCCTTCCAACGGACTCTGACTTTGCACAGGATTTCTACGTCATTGGGGTTCAGGAGGGCTGCCCTGACAGGTACGTCCAGGTACGGGGTTTTTGCGATTAATGTTGAGTTAATTATCAATTTGTATGCATGTGTTTGCTTGCAGGAGGGAGTGGGAGGCCTGTCTTCAGGAAACCCTGGGACCTCACTATGTTATGCTTTACACGGCGTCGCATGGTGTCCTCTACCTTACTGTGTTTATCAGGAGAGACCTCATGTGGTTCTGTTCAGGTCTGTCCTCTAATGCCACTCTGCTGCTTATCTTTACCTGATGAATCAATCATAACAGATGAAATCTAGATTTAGGTTGGGACTTTAAGTTCAAGACACTAAGAGTGGGCGATACTCTGTAAAGCATTAGAAGGTGATTTAACTAGATAATGGAAGTCAACTTGCTGCAATGCAATTAAAGTCAGCAAGAAAATTGCTTTGGTTCTAACTCAGAAATAAGTTGTCTAAACATTGTTTTTTAAGTTCATTAATCTTGAATTGTGAGTTTTAACTAAATGCTGCAATTTAAACCAAATGATATGGAAGCCCATTTACGCCATAAAAGAAAAAATAAAAAACAACACAGAAAGTCATAATTATGACTTTCCTGTTTGTCTTTTATTTTATTATGACTTTCCTGTTTGTCTTTTATTTTTTCTTTCATGGCGTAAAGGGGCTTTCATATTTTTAGTCACAAGCTTTTCTTATTGTTTTATTGAAACAGAGGTGGAACATGCTACAGTCACGACCAGAATCATCTCTCAGATCAAGACGAAAGGAGCCGTCGGCATCACTTTTACCTTTTTTGGAACTTCCTTCCTCTTCATAACGTCCCACTTCACATGTGAGTAGATGGGAAAGAAGGCTTACTAAGACTAAACTATTTCGTAATTTAGTCTTTATCTCTGGATAATTTTGTTTCTTGGTTTTTTCCTTCAGCTGGAGATAGCAAAGTTTACGAGCGAATACTCGATTATAACAAGATCATTGAAGCTTTAGCTCTGCCCAAAAGCCTTCCGGACACCAACCCTTATCGCTCCTCGCCAGGTGAGACATTAAAGCGTCTTTAAATGTGAAAAAATAAAAATCAACAGCTGTAATTAAGAATGAGTTTTTTTAAAAAAAAATGTAATCAAACGTCTTCCTTGAACATTTGAAAATTTTTTGTCTTTACTGAATAAAATATATCCAAACTTTTTCACTATATTACTTATTTCCTGCCAGAAATCTCTGACTGAACCCCTCAAACTAATTAATAATAAAAACAATACTGTGTCTTTCTAATTATAGAATATGTTCCCAAAACTTCCGATTTTTTTATTTAGTCATTTATTTTGTTTTTGTTTGTCAAATTTTTTTCTTATCTTTCCTAGATTAATTTATTTTATATTGTTATATTCCTTTTCCTTAAGATATATATCTCTTCTTCTCTTGCTTAAATGTATCCTTTATTCATTATATCTTGTCATTGCTTTTCATACACTGGCCTATTAAAGCAAAACCTGTTTTATTTCATGTGAAATATTTTTTGTTTCCTTGCAGCCGATGTCTCCACAAGGTTCGATCAGGTCTTCTGGTTTGGGGATTTCAACTTCCGGCTCAGTACAGACCGGGCGGATGTAGAAGCCATCATGAAGCGAACAGTAGGGGGCGATATGAGCCCTCTGCTGGAGCATGACCAGCTGTCAAACCAAATGAAGGACGGTATGTATGAGGAAGGCTGATTGGTGAGAGTATTAAAGCCATGCTAATGAAATAAAATGATAAAGAGAATAAAGCCCTAAAATGAAGAGAATTAGATTATAAAATTACAATGATAAAGTCATAAAATTCTGTGAATAAAGTCATAAAATTACAAGAACATCATTAAATTTCGAGAATAAAGTCATGAAATTATGTGAATAAAGTCAGAAAATAACACGAATAACGTCATTATAAAGTCTTACTACTAAAAATATTGTCCTAATATTACAACTTTATTCTTCTAATATAATTCTATTCTACAAATATTGACTGTATCCTCATATTTTCACAACTTTATTCTTGTACGACTTACTTAATCTTTATTCTAATAGTATTTTAACTTCACTGACATAATATTATGACTTCAACCTCAAAATATCATGATTTTAATCTCATGTTATTGCAGCCTTATTCCCATTATTTTGACTTCTTTATTCTTGAAATATTCTGGCATTATTACAACTTTACTTTCGTAATATGACTTTAGTCTCACAATATGACTACAATCTCAAAGTATTATAACTTTATTCTCGTATTATTTCGACATCATTCTACTAGTTTACCTCATAATTTTATATTGTATTTTTTCTCAGTATGGCCCTGATACGCCATCGTATTTGGTTGTCTGTTTCTGTGCAGGTTCGATCTTCAAAGGTTTTCAAGAAGCACCGGTTCACTTCTTACCAACATATAAATTCGACATCGGCTGTGATAACTACGACACCACCTCCAAGCAGAGGACGCCTTCATATACAGTAAGAAGACAGCCTGCTGTTTTCAGCGTCTGTTTGTTCTAGATCTTTGTGTAGCTTAGCGCGCTTGCTTTCTCAGGACAGAGTTGTGTTCAGGAGCAGGCAGGCCAATGACATACGAGTGCTGAAATACAGCAGCTGCTCCGGCATAAAGACCTCTGACCACCGACCCGTCATCGCCGTCTTTCAGGTCAAACTCAGGCCGGGACGAGACAAGTGAGTCCATTAAAGACTTTTTTTTGTCTGCCAATGTTATTCACATTGGCCTGGTGGGGCACAAGTAAAGCCTGGTGGCCCACCAGGCTTATAATACACTGGGGGAAACCCTGCAGAAATATTTTGACTTTTCAAGCTCTGAACATTTTTCCAGAAAATTTCTGAAATTACTCTAAAAACGTCTGTGTTTTTGTGGTGGACATTTACAGGAAGTAATTTTAATCAAAAAACCAGGGTAATTTGATTTTCCCTTTACTGTATTTGCTTGTCAGTATTCCTCTGTGTGGAGGATTGTTTGACCGGAGTTTGTACCTGGAGGGCATCAGGCGGAGGATGACGGCCAGAGAGCTGAAGAGGAGGGAGGCCATATCGAGCCAAAGCAGCACCATCTGCGCCATCTCTTAAACGTTCCCCTGAACTCTCTGTGCCACACGTGGAAATGGACCAAAACAAAAACCAGTGTTGTCTTAGCTGCTGGGATGACGGAGCGCGAGGACCATAAGGTCAGACAGGTATGAGGTTTGCAGACATCAGCAGTCTGGCCTTTATTTATCCAGCCTTCTTTACTCAAAACACACAAAGTGAGAGGGTTTTTCTTCACTCACATGCTTCGACTGACTCGACCTCATTCATCCCAGTTTCTGTTTCACTAGCATTTTTAACCATAATGTTGCATTTTATGATTAAACGGTCAAATGCCTTGTGATCTATAGTGCACTGAGCCTAACTATTGTGAAAACGCAGCTGTTTGGCTTGTATCTTTTTCTTTTTTTTGGTCTCACCATTTCTACCGAGGTTAGCATGAAGAAGAAAAAGGAAGGTATGACTTGTTTCCATTTCAGGGAAATCTGATGTTTTTATTTATATGAAGAAGTTTAACTTTTCTTCAGGGAACTCACTTTTGTAAAATCTATGTTTCAATGTTTACCATTATTTAGGCCATGCAGTCCTCATCATAAACACTAACTTTATGCCTTACTTCTCATCTAATCCCATAAATACTGTAAACTTTGAATGTACTGTATGTAGCGCAGCTATGAACCTGCATTCCGAGCTTAAAAAGCATTCTGCTCGTATTTAAAACAAAAAAAGTGCCTGTGGGTCTTGGTATCATGTCAACATGACCCGTCTTAATTTGCAACTTTTTATGTAAACTAATGTGTTACATGCAGTAATAAATGTATGAAAAAGTAAATTTTTTGCTTCATTTTCTTAACGGTTGCAAAGTTTTGCTGATGATGTTTGTATTTATTTATCAGATTGGAGACATATATTTTTGACTCAGAGAATAATAAAGTAGAAAACGTGCAAATTATGAGCCTTTTTACTGTTGTGGCCTCTGTTTTTTCAGGGCTGCATGACATTTGATTCAGGATTTTGTGGTAGGAGTTTCAATAGAGATAAATTTAACCTTCAATGATGTACAGATAGTAAATGCCTGTGTGAGGACACTTGAATGCATTTTTGCTCCACTTAGTTAAAATTCTGTGAAAAGAATTTTCTATTTAGCACCTTTTCCGTGGTCAAAGAGGCGGTCCGTGAACTCACCATGGTGCTGAGGGGAAACTGAGACGGGACCCTGTCCGACTCCAGAGGAGGATGAGGAGCAGAAGGATGAAGAAGAAGGAAACAGCTCCTCTTAAAGGCACAGCACAATTCCCTAGCTGTGGATCAACTTTAGCAAATAACGCGTCTTGTACCTACCCACGTTAATTGAAATGTAAACGTTTGCTGTACTACTTCATGTAAAACATGAAAAACACACATGAATACGCTAAAATTACTAAAATATTTTTGGGGGGGGAAGCTACTGTACCCATTAAACAATCTCCTCTTCAGTTATTATAAGTGGAGACACTTTTGATGTTACCACTATAAAATAACTGCCAAGTACATTAGTAAAGCTCAATGTAACTTACAGGTGGCGGAGGGTTGTTGTCAGCAACTGCTGAAAGTAACTAAAAAAGTAACTTGTAATCTAAGTTACTTTCCAAATCAAGTTCAAGGAGTATTTCCTTTAATACTCCTCAAGGAAATACAATACTCCTTAATTACTCCTTAATACTCCTTGATTACTTGAGATCTCCCAAAGGAGATCTCAAGTAATTAATTAAGTAAGTAATTTAATTAATTTTATTTTTGAAAAAGTCGCTCCAATATGCTGATTAAGGATTTTAGTACATATTTTATAAATTATATTATAACAAATGATTACTGAATACATCTGCAATAGCTTTTCATGACACTTGTTTATTTAAAAATACCAGGTATCGACCCAGTATCTCAGAGAGCCGTTACAGTGCATTTTCAGAAGTGTACTGTAGAGCCATTTTCCTGCACATTTGATGGCAAATGCAGCCAATTTCCTGGCTTCCTGATTTTCTCTTTCATCAGAAGGCCTTTCAAGACTCTGGATGTACTCAGACAAAAAGGCCTGGAATTCGTCGAACTCAGATCTGGACAGTCTGGGCACCGTTATTCCAATGTGTTGATCTCTACATATGTCCATCAGAGCATTCAGACGTTCGTTGAATTCTTCAAATGTCATATTTCTGATTCTATTAAGGTCCTCCAACCAGTCTTCAAAAATAGGATTCATTTCCCCCCCTAATTGTTATTCCGTCCTGGCTGGACAAATGCAATCAAAGTTAAATGTTTTCTATTATTTTTGTGTTAGGAAATGCATTTTGTCATAGAAATCTTACCTTCTAAGTCTTTTCTTCAGAAATGAATCTTGTCTTGGTTCTGTAACGTTTGTCACTGTAGAATTCAGGAATTCAGCTTTATGACACAAGGTGATGTCACTGTGTCAGGAGAACAACCAGAAAACTGCTGAAATATAATTAAAAACAACTTGTATTTTTTATTAAAAATTAAGAAACTAGTGGAAAAAAACTATAAAATGCAAATAAAAATGTTAAAACCCAATAATTTTTCTATAAAACCTTTATACTAGTTTCAAAGAAATATCAACTGCTTCTGAGCAAATGATATTTTCTGAAGATCTGTGATTTAAGACAAATGTTTTATATATAGCATATTGGCGATCGCATCGCAGGCCGGGAATCGAACCCGGGACAGCCTCGTCAAGTACTAAGGCCTCCCCATGTGGGCCATGCCAAAACCCTGCGCCACCACAGCACCCATATATTATTTTAAAATAACGTCATGGTTATTCCACCAAATATTGATTTCTGAACTCTTAAAAACATCAGTATTGTTGTTTCTAAATGAATATGAAAATTTTTCTTTGCATTATTTGAGCACTGTATCTTTTTCGTTATTTTGACCATTTCTCATTTTCTGCAAATAAATACAACATTTTTGCTTTTAATTTCGCAGACAGGTTGTCAGTAGTTAATATAATTAAAGAATAATGTTAATTTTATTCAAACATATACCTATAAAAAGTAAAATTAGAGAAACTGATCATTTTAAATGGTCTCTTGTTTTTTTTTTCCACAGCTGTATTGTTGAATTGTATCCTTATTCTCTTTTTGTAAACAAGAAAAGCGTCTTATTTTCAGCAATTTTCCCATCAGATTTAATCATCGAAATCACACTCCGAGTTGAACGCAAAAATAATTTATTATTACTTGTTATATAAACAAAATGATCCCTCGGACACTCTGTGTATTTCTGCTTATTTGGATGCAATATGACAAGAAAAAAGCAAATTTTCACAGATACAGCTCAACTTAAGTTGTAAAGATTTAAATAAACTCTCATTTCTTTTATTATTACAATACATTTACAGTTCACAATTTTGAAAAGTAATATCAGAATTATCTGGGATTTCTACATTATAATATATAGCTGAATATTTGTTCATTAAAACCAATAACAGAGACAGCAGATGTGAGGAAGAGGACGAGGCCTGGAGAGATGAAGAAGGGATGTGCGGTGTCATGGAGTTCAGTTAAACACAAAGCCTGCTCCAACATCTGGTGAGTCTCAGCGCTGATGCCTGAAAGATGCAATGTTTTAATTGCAGACTTATCAACAACCAAAAAATCTAGTTTATTTGTGCAGCACATTTCAGCAACATGGCAGATCAAAGCTCTTTACAGCGTGAAAACAAACAATAAAAATTATAAAACATGTATTTATGACCAATATTTTATTTATTACAGTTCAACTTTAAACAGGTAGGGTTTCTACTTTGATTTAAATGAACTCAGTGTTTCAGCTTCTTTGCAGTTTGCTCCAGATTTATGGTGCATAGAAGCTGAATGCTGCTTCTCCATGTTTGGTTCTGGTTCTGTTCTGCATCCCCAGAACCAGAAGACCTGAGAAGTCTGCAAGGTTGATACAACAGCAGATCTTTAATGTATTGTGGTGCTAAATCTGTGATTAATAAACTAACAGCAGTATTTTAAAGCCTAATCTCTCAGTGTAGGGACTTTAGAACTGGGGTGATGTGCTCTGTTTTCCTGGTTTTAGTCAGAACTCCAGCAGCAGCGTTCTGGATCAGCTGCAGCTGGAGGATTGATATCTTATTCAGACTTGTGAAGACACTGTTGTAGTAATTGATGAAACTAAAGATAAACGTATGGATGAGTTTCTCTAGATCTTGTTGATACATCAGTCCTCTAATTCTGTAGATGTTCTTCAGGTGATAGAAGACCAACTTTGTAACTATCTTTATGTGACTTTGACCACATTCACATCTAATTTAAAAGAAATCGTTTTCAGAAAGACTTTGTTTCTCCTTCTCACCATGTTGGGACCACTCCCTCCAGGCGTGCACATACGCAGGATCAAATTCCCCCTGAGAAGCTGTTTTGGAGTTAAAAAAAACAAACAAACTCTGCTGAGAAGTTTTCTTTTTGGAAATGTGTGCCAGTTCTGCGTTGACCCCACTCCTACCTTTGGAGGTCTCTGTCAGAAGGTGCTTCAGCTCTCTGAGGGCTCGGGTCAGGTTCTCCAGGCGGTGCTGCAGGTGGAGGTTCTCTTCTTTCAGGGTATGGATGGTGTCCTGCAGCTCGTACGCTGAGCTGCACTGCGAAAGCAGAAAAATCCACCACACCACTGCAGTGACTTGTAAGATGGGCAGCATCTTAGGATCGATTGATAGCTGAACGTCCACTGGGCGGCTGGCCAATGAGGTACTGATATAATCCTGCTGGTTCCCTCTGCAGCTTCTTACTGCTTCAAAGTCGTGTGAAAGTGCTGAAGTTATTCAAGAGCTGGCCTTTTTTTTCCTGTTTTTAAGTCAGAATTGATTCACTAATGGCTAAATAAATGATTCCAACCCACTTTAAATGATCAATTGTTCTGTTTTGGTTCTAAATGACAAAATTACTGATACAGACAGCTGAATGTATCAATGATTAAATGGGGCTACACTGTCATCGTCATGCGATGTTAAAGCATAATGAAGTTATAAAAAAATCCTGGACAGCTTAGAGATAAACAAATACGTCAATAACAATTGAATTGACTATAATCAGAGTTGGGTAGCAGCTAGTTAAATTTACTCAATTACATTTACTTGTGCAACTTTTTTGAAAAAAATTACATTTAAGAGTATTTTTACTACGCTGTATTTTTTACTTTTATTTGAGTAATTTTATTGTGAAATATCTCCTCTTAACTTTATATTTTAATGTAATTTCTAAATATTAAACGATTCCTAACTTGATCAGTTACTCAGTACTTGAGCACACCTTTTTACAAAATATTTTTTACTCTTACTTAATTTCTTGGATGGTTACTTTTTACTTTTAGTTGAACAAATATATTTGAAAGTTAGGTAGTAGTTAGCTCGTTCAATCGAATAAAATGAGTAAGGACAAGTAAGGACAAGAAAAAACAAAATATATACTTATGCTTTTATTTTTTAATATGTCAGTTTTGGTCCTCCATACAGTTGACCGCTCCAAGATGGCCGCCCTAAATCTCGTCAGCGACAATAGGCCAGAGCGGTCCATGAGACGTTTATTCTATTATGTCGATGAAAAAAAAACTGTCTTCTTCTTCTTAAATTTCGCCAGACATAAACTGTTAGTAAACAGCTAAAGTGTAAATTACCGCCATCTTCTGAATTGGAATGTGAACGAAACTATTCGACTAAAAGTACTGATTTTGTAAGAAATTGAAAAAAAAAACCCGCCTTACTTAAAATATTAGAATTTAAACAAGGTGTCTCAACTATGTTTAAACAGCTTTAACATAGACCTACTATAATATGTCTATGGCTTTAAAAGAGTCACATCTGCCCCGGAAGTGGTAGAGGACGTTTCTATTTTGATCCGGGTTGATTTCCGGTCAAAGACGAACAGGATGGCGACTCACATGTCGAGGTGCAGGACTTGGTGTCGGCTTCAGAGGTAACAGGTCCACACATTCTCACAGTTGACATTTTATGGGTGAGGCATTTGGGCAAGGAGGTGTAAAAATCACAGAGGTGCACGCGCTTCACTGTCACGTGCAGATTTTAAACGGTTGTCTAAAAATGAGCCTGTAGTTAGCATCGAGCGTTAGCCTTCTCTTACATCAGTTTGTTTGCGTCAGAAAGCAGTAGGATTAATACTTAACAGTGATTTCTAAAGCTTATAAGGATATCTATTAGTTTCACCTGATATTAGACTGTATTTATCAGCAGCTGTCTATTTATTCAATGTTTTGTTCCTGAGTTTGATCATCAGAAGCTGTAATGGTTTGGATATTCTCACTAAAGAAATATATATTTTTTTTATTGTCTGTAGAGAGCGAGAGAGACATGTCTTGTTACCGAAAACAGCAAAACATCCAAGAAGCAATAGGAGCAATTGTTAGCCCGGTGCTTTCATCAGTTCCTCATTTCCAGAGTTTATTTACATTCTGGAAAAGGATGAAATTTGAGTTTCACATCTGGAAGAATATATTATGCTTTAAAGCAGCTGCAGGAAAATCTGTCTGTCAAAACAGTGAGTGGAGTTAAGAAATGACAGAGCATTAGCATTACCAAGGCTTTATGAAGATGAATTGGGATCATTCTTTTTATCCCGATTCCTATTTTAGATGAATAAGCTTTGACTGAAAAGTATTGATTTTTACAAGCGTTTGCACTCAATAATGTCCAAATTGAACCATTCCTTCTGGATTTCTATTTTGTGTGACTAAACAATGAACAACTCTGAGTGTCTTTAAGTCTGTAATAATACAGATTGGCTTCATATTTACAAAATTTGCAAGACTAGATTCTCTGCTTTCATTACGGTATTCCAGCTACTAGATGGAATAATTTTCCAGTTTATAATTTCTTCAGGTATTTTTTCCTAAGATATTTCCACGCTAACACTATTTCCATTTCGCTTTTTCATATTATATTAACCAAAAACAGAACTTTACAGCTGGTGCTAGTTTTTAAAAACTCCAAAGATGTTTTCAAACTTTAAACCTTCCACTATCAGACTCCTTCTACATTATTGTTGTTAAAGGTTTGGAATTGCAACCTACAGAAAGTACAGCACAGGTGGAGGATATCCAAATATCTCCCTCTCTACGCCGCTGCCTGGCATCCCAAAGCCAGTGTTTGCATCCGTGGACGGTCAGGAAAAATACGAGACCAAGATCACAACTCTAGAAAACGGCCTCAAAGTTGCTTCTCAAAACAAGTTTGGTCAATTCTGCACAGTTGGAAGTAAGTTGCATTTTCTAAATCTGTACGTCAAACATAGAGACTTTTCTTTTCCTCTCTGTAGCAGCGGTTCCATTAAAACGGCGCTGATTAAAATTACGAAAAGAAATTCACTGTAAACTCGACGACTGCATATCCCCCAAAACACCGAACCCCCTACCAAGTAATGGGCTTTGTCGCTCCATCACCTGAATAAGACGCCTCCTCTGTTTACTGAATTATGAATAGAATCCCATGTTTTTTGCTATGATTTTTAATAATTTATTTTATTAAATAAATTATTAAGTTTATTCATATGTAATTGTATTTTGTGAAATTGATGTTTGTTTTGTTGTTTTTTTTACATTAGCTGAATTCACTCAAAGGTTTGGGCACATTTGTGTTGCACCACAAATCTGGAACAAACTTCCAAAAAACTGCAAAACAGCTGAAATACCGAGTTACTTTAAATCTAGACTAAAAAGACACCTGTCTAGAGTTTCATTTGATGTATAAATACACCAACATATTTTATGTATGTATGATTTTTGAGAATGTTTTTATGATGTAAAAAGCACTTTGAACTGCCTTGCTGATGAAACGTGCTAAACAAATAGACCTGATTGATTGATAAATGGAAATTAAGGTAGTGTCTGTTTGATGAATGTTTTTTTTCCTGACATACATTTCTTTTTTAGTTTTAATCAATTCTGGATCGAGACATGAGGCAAAATATCCAAGTGGAATTGGGCACTTCTTAGAAAAACTCGCCTTTTCTGTAAGTAAACAAAAATAAAACAAAGCATAAAAGTAAAATCATTCTCAGGCTGATAAACAATGTTTTTGTTTTTTTAGTCCACAGCTCAGTATGGGAGTAAAGATGAAATCCTTCTCACACTGGAAAAACACGGGGGCATCTGTGACTGCCAAACCTCGAGGTAAGTTTTTGTGTCTTCAGAATCAGAACCAAACACGGAGAAGCAGCATTCAGCTTCTATGCTCCTCAAATCTGGAACGAACTTCCAGAAAACTGTAAGACAGCCGAAACACTTGTGAATTATGTGATCCTGGAGAAGTGGTGCGTTCCCCAGTTTGGTTCAATTCTGCACATTTTTGTTATTGTTCACAACTAAAATCAGCAATAGTCCGTAAAAGAAAATACCAGAAAAGTAATATGGATAAAATCACTTGGACTTTCTACTTCCATCCTTATCCACGATCCTAAAATGGCTAAAAATATAATAAATTTTATTTCCAAATAAAATATAATTTTCACTGAGTTCCTTTAAATCTAGACTAAAAGCCCACCTGTTTTCAGTCTAGAGTTTTGTTTAGAGTTGCTTTTTTAAACATAATAAATGAAACACTAACTAACATTTTGATGCGTAAATGATGACACTTGGATAAATAAAATTTTTGTGACATGATGCACTTTGAACTGCCTTGTTGCTGAGATGTGTTACACAAATAAAACTTAATTGATTGATTTTATATTATTTTCAATCTTGTCATTACTCAGAGACACTACCATGTACGCCATATCTGCAGAGGTCAAAGGTCTGGACACTGTGGTCAGTCTGCTGTCTGATGCCGTTCTTCAGCCTCGCCTGCTCGGTACGTTCATTTTTATCCACAGAGGAGAACTGTTGCTTTTAAATATACAGTTTGTTTTTGTTTTCGTGCAGACGAAGAGGTCGAGATGATCAGAATGGCCGTTCGCTTTGAGTTGGAAGATTTGGACATGAGGCCGGACCCCGAGCCGCTGCTGACCGAGATGATCCACGCTGTGAGTGAGAACTCTTTGACCTTGATCTGTTTCAGCTGGACGGCCATCAGGAGTTTCAACAGAACTGAGGGTTGATCAGTTCTGTTTATCAGAACTGATCAGTTATAATGTTTTAGTGCTTTTTGTTTAACTTGTGCTTTAAATTATAAGAGAAGAGAAAATATCCTTTATTGTCACAGCAGCAAATTAATTTAGTTTCGGGAGCATGCAAATTCACACAAATATAAAAAAAATGGCAATAAAAGATAAATTTACAACATGGTAAAAAAAATACTGTACAGCCATTAATAATAACCCAGATTAAAATAAGAAATGTGCAGCTGAATAGGATAATTGAGAATAAATAATGTATAGTATATGCATAAAGATATATATTTTTTATCTATACTTTCTTTTATTTTATACCTCTTTTCCTCCTATTCACCAGCCTTCTTTTCTTCATTACTATTCGTTCTTTTTTTTTATCCTTTTTTTTCCCCTTTTCACCACTTTAGCTAGCTTAAGCTGAAAAAGCTAGCTACTGTTGCTGGCTAAAACTGGATAGCAATAATAGCTAGCTACTTTTGCTGGCCAGCTAAATAGCTAGCTACTCTTGCTAGATTATTATGTTATATATTATTATTATGATTAAGTGAAAACTTAGCTTCATTTAGCTTAAAGATGTTTCTTTTAGCTTTTGGTTTACTTCTGTTGCCGTTCCAAACGATTTATTTATTTATTCATAATTTTCATTTGTAAGTTCCTGTTGAGATGTAGGTCTTACAGTTCACTCATCAAGGTCTTAAAAACTCTTAGTTTGAGTTGGTGAAACCTGCAGGAACCCTGGTAAGGCTCCTGCTGCCTGTCCCATAATAATAAAGGGAAACTAATTTAACCTTTGTTCGTTTCCAGGCTGCGTATCGCGGCAACACCGTTGGCCTTCCTCGATTCTGTCCTGCAGAGAACGTGGACAAGATAGACAAGACGGTTCTTCACAGCTATCTGCGTAACTACTACTGCCCAGAGCGCATGGTACTGGCCGGCGTGGGCATCGAGCACGAGCAGCTAGTCGACTGCGCCCGGAAGCATCTGCTGGATGTGAAGCCGGTGTGGGGGGCGAGTTCAGCCTCCAACGTGGATCTCTCTGTAGCGCAGTACACAGGCGGCATCATTAAGGTAAACATCCGAATGTATAAATTATTATGTTATTCCTTCATTTTTAATCAAACCAGTTTAAAAATTAATTCTTTCATGACTGTTTGAGAAATACTTTGCTCTCCATGGCAACGTTCAGCTGTGCAATAATGCCTCTATTTGGTGTTCCAGTTGTTTAGCTAATTAATTTTGGATATTTAAAAGTTCCAGAGTTAAATATTCATTAGAATTTAAGTTTATTGATCTTTGAACATTTGTTCTTCCATTATAATACTTGAAAATGGTCTCAAAACAACATTATTATTGTTTACGGCAATAACTTTTGGGACAGTTTATCTTTCGGCAAAATTTGTTATCCTAGCCGTCCTACAAGCTGTTTTTTGGCAATTAGCTCATGTTTTTTTAGTGTCTGGAAGATGAGCCTTTTCAAAAAAACTTCCTGATTGTTAAGTTACATTTGATTGGGACTGCCCTGTTACCTAGCAACCGAAGCATTTTTATAGCTGTATGTGCTGTATCAGGGCTCTTGGAAAATACAGAAGTTTTGTTGTTGACTTACCAACCAGACACCACTTGCTGGATTCTTGTTGATTGTGCAGGAGGATCCAACTCTGCTTTTCAAATGCGTATTGTGATATAATTACACATCAGTTTGCTGCCATTTTCACATGCGAGTGTAAATTTTGAGTTGGGGGGCGTGGCCAGCAGCAGCTTATTTGGATTTAAAATGACAAGAGGCTCTAAAACAACTCATGACACTCGAATCTGTTTATCTAAGAATGATTTTGTGCAAAAATCTAATGAACACTGTTTGAGTATCTAGTAGGTCACCTTGAATCTCTTGTTTTGTGGTGGTTGATGATTTTCCTTTGTAATTTGTCAGATGGAGAAGAACATGTCTGACGTGAGTCTTGGTCCGACGCCGATCCCAGAACTCACCCACATCATGATCGGCTTGGAGAGCTGCTCCTTCCTGGTTGGTGTTCGCAGCATATTCATGATTCTCAACCTTCTGGTTCAAGGAGACTAAAATAATTCCCTCCACAGGAGGAGGATTTCATACCATTCGCTGTGTTGAACATGATGATGGGAGGAGGCGGCTCCTTCTCAGCAGGAGGGCCTGGGAAAGGCATGTTCACTCGTTTGTACCTGAACGTTCTCAACAGGTGAGAACCTCAAACACTAAGGCTAAAATCCTCGGCTTTTTTGTTACATTTAAACCTAATTATCTTCTGCAGGCATCACTGGATGTACAACGCCACTTCCTACCATCACAGCTACGAGGACAGCGGGCTGCTCTGCATCCATGCAAGCGCAGATCCGAGACAGGTTCGTATCGCAGCTCCAGGTTAAAAAGAAACAAAATAAAAACTCCAGCACAGAGTTTATATGGCTGCTTGAAATCCTTGAAAATGAAATAAAAAATAAGTTCATACTTCTACAAACTCTTTTAAAGGTGTAAATATACTTTACTTTTGTTCTTCTTTTGTTTTAAATTTATTTTCTTTGTGCAACTTTGTTCTTTTGTAACATTCAATAAAGTCAAACTCAAAATGCTTGAAATTTAATTTCAAGGTTTGGAAGCGCATTTGATTCGGCGCTTGATAATCAAAATGTGCAGTTTGGTAATGAAGTACAATCTAATGTTTGATTAAAATTCTAAACTTTTATTATTATTAGTTTTAATGTTTCTGAATGTTGCTCTCCAGGTGCGGGAAATGGTGGAAATTATAACCAGAGAGTTCATCCAGATGGGTGGCAGTGCAGGAGAGGTAAGAATCCAGACAAATGGCTTCCATTTGACAGCAAGTGAAAAACAAAGCCTTCACTTTTCACCCAGTTGGAGTTGGAGCGAGCCAAGACTCAACTGAAGTCCATGTTGATGATGAATCTGGAGTCCCGGCCCGTTATCTTCGAAGACGTCGGGCGCCAGGTTCTGTCCACAGGAAAGAGAAAGCTGCCTCACGAGCTCTGTGACCTCATAAGTGAGTTGGTTTTTTTTTTTTAGCAAATGCACATAAATGATCCGTCCCTTGGGTTGGTGTTTATCGCATTGTTCATCGTAAAAGTTTCTTAAAAGAATTTAGATTTTGATTATGTGCATCTTTGCTCCTTCATAACTGCGATTTAAATTAAATTGCAGGCAGCGTGACAGCCAGCGACATAAAGAGAGTGACCACCAAGATGCTGCGGAGTAAACCTGCAGTGGCGGCTCTGGGAGATCTGACGGAGCTACCGACGTACGAACACATCCAGGCGGCGCTGTCCAGCAAAGATGGCCGTCTGCCTCGCATCTACCGCCTCTTTCGATAAGACGCCACTGCGGCTGTAAATATCCCTGACGGGACGATTACTCTATCGTTTCCTCTCAAACACAGAACTCGGCACCGCTCAGTCTGGGAGAGAACCGGACGTTTTTAAAGAAACTCTTTCTGCTGGGGAATCTGTATTTATTGTCCATACAGGCAGGAAGCCACAAATTACCGGGAGTTTGGCTTAAAGGGACAGTTTTCCTCCAAAACACAAAATAATTATGTTACTTGTTCAGAAGACCTGTTTGTTACCGTGAACATTATAATGTTCTTGCCCAAGATGGAAATGATGCGTTCTGTTTATGCTGCCTGAAATAATTAGACATCAGATATGCAGTTTTGACTCCACAGGATTAAATACCTCCTTAGCTGTCTCTTCAAAAGAAGCAAATATTCTTTCTGTACACGAGATTATGGATAGATATGTGACATGCATTTTATCCCAGGAAATTACTGTTGTCTGTAATAGATGTTTCTGTATTGGAGATAAGTAAAGAAGTTAAAGGTCAAACTTCATCTATTTACCATATTTATTTACTCCATCTCCCCATCTGTACACATTTGAAACACCAACATGGGAAAGTTTAGTGGAGGTGGGCTTGAATGTTACTACAAGGATTTTGCTGGTAGCAAAAGGTAGTAAATTAAATTAACCCAAATTAAGACCAGTAATTAGAAAATAGAATTTGACTTGGTAGTAATTTTTTTTTTTTAAATTCATGAACCCTTCAATGTATTTAGAATTTTACATTGATGCTGACTTTTTGTTTTAAGTTCGTTTAACTATAAAATCTGTATTTAAAAACTACATCTACTCAGGACCGGAGCTGACGTTGATGGACTTGATTGGTTCCTGTCTGATCTGCTGTGCGCATGCGTAGTGTTGAAAATATCCTAATGTGTTGCGAGTCATTTTGCGCCTTACCGTGAGAAAATATGTTTTCACGCCTTTGGCTCGATGACCAGGTGACAGAGAAGCGTTTTGTAAAGTATGCAGAAAAAAAATAAATCTGACCTGGAACTGCGTGACTGACCAAACGGAGCGGAGCATCTACCGGAAGTTAAATAACGTCACCAACTGCTACACAAACAGATGGCAGTGAGCATGGGCCAAAATTAAAATTTCACTGCAGTTTTAAGATAAGTAGTAAAACTTTTACCTGTACAGCATTCATCAGCTGGTGCCATCCATGTTATTGTTTACAAGCGGAAATTTCACGAATGTGCTGGAGGAGAAAAGCCTATACTTTTACCTGCCATCCGTGGCCGCGGTAAAACGATCGCGTTAACAAAATGAAACCTGATTCGGTTCTATGCTCAACAGCATAGGAAAAGTAACGCTGAAAAACCGCTAAAGAACAACTCAAAAAAACTTTCTTTTCTCGCTGTCTGTGTCAGCTGCTCTACACAGAAGCTCGTTGCCATAGCAACTGAGAACAGCGCCACTTCCCCCATGTTGATTCCACACCAATAAACACGCAAACGATGCCCACCCAAAAACAGAACATTCAGTCCGTTGATGTTTTCAGACGTGATGTTTATTTTGCGTTTATTAATAAGTGATCGTCTGAAAACGCGGTTGAGTAGCTAATTTAAACATTTGCTCCGACTTGACTGGTTCAGCAGACATTCATTGACCCTGTCTACTACTGATGAAAATTTATTTAGCTGTTTCCTTTAATTTTCTTCAAAAATCAGTGACAAACTGCAAACTTTTAACAATATTGCCATTTCTGCTGATGTAACATTTCACCAACCATGTCTGCAGTTCATTAAAACAACCCTCCCTGCATAGATTATAAACTGGCACAGTTGTACTTTCATTACCATTTGATTATGCTGAACAGACCGCCAATTTACATTTGCAAGGACTTCATCTGGCCATAGTAGCAGGCTGTCTGCAGCCATGTGAGTGAGAAAACCAGAAGCTACTGATCTGACAGCTCTGCTTGCATTTTCTCTGCAATATCTTAGCATCAAAACATCCTAAATGTGTAATGTTAAAATGTCAACATCTGCTAGCATGGATAGCAAATCTGGGAATCTCATCAGTAAAAACCAAAAGTACAATATAAACATTGGCAGAACTCTTGAAAGAGAAAGAAAAATGGCCATGGAAGCAGTTCTCTAACTGAGATTATATTACATTACTAAATTCTATGTACTCCACTGCTCCACATTCCCGTCATAGATGGATTGAGAGTGCCTTGACTTTAACCTCCATTAGCCTACATTTATGTGAAAACAATCCATTATTGACAGATTAACAAAGATCACTCTACTCTCCTGCTTTCTAGTGTTCATTAATGCAATAATGTGCTGCATTTTATGGTTTCCAGAAAACAAATTTTGTTTTAACCCTTAACTAGTGATCTCGAGAAAACTATTGAGAAAAACTATATACTGAAAACGTCCACTTTCAGCTTCTGCAGCTATTTTCGCTTTTACCACTTAACATTTTGCATGTGGAGTTTTGGCTTCATTTGACCAGAGCTTTAGTTGGACAGCTATGTCTTTTTAGGTTTGCAGTTGTGTCATAATTTTTTTTATTTTCAGATAATGAATTGAACATTTTTCTGCTTAAAGTGCAAAATTTGGCTACTGTTTTATAATCCAACTCGTTTCCATAACTTTTTTTCCCTTAATTGTCTCCTGTGTTTCTGATGCTGTTTGTTTGGTAATGCTCTCAATGAAACCTCTGAGGTTTTCTCAGCAGAGGTATATTAATAACACAGATTAATCCTATTAGTATTTAGGGGCATCAGAGTTAAAAAGATTTGTACAAACAAGTTTTATTTGTATAATATCTTCACCTAGTCTCTTATTACACACAAACATTTCTTGGAGTGATGTGAGAAAATGTGAAAAACATTCAAGGAAACAATCATTCAAGTCTAAAAACCTCTTTAATGACATGCTAAACATGTAACTGATGATCTGCTGTGAGCCTTGTACTCAAACAAAAACACCCACAAGCTCTTAGCATTATGTCACTACAAGCAGCCGCTGGCTCTACAGGAGACTTGCGTAGCAATTCACTCATGCATTTAGCTTAGCAATCGAGAATAACATTAGTTCTGTACTGATAATGTTTTCTTTTACCGGGTCAAGTATGTCCAGACTGGATTCCCGTTTTGCTCCCTGAATATATTTCTGTTAACGGTGGAAAAGGTTTGCAGAAATTGGAGCAGGAAGGTTTGTCAGACTGATGCTACCTGGAGTGATATGGAGGGACTCCAACATTAACTGGTTTTGAGTGAACAACATCCTACGGAGCCATTAAGGGGACATGGAGGAAAAAAGAAAGAAATCCTGAGAAACTTTCTCGAGATCTCGAGATCCCGACTTATTTTCTCGAGATCCCGACTGAGTTTCTCGAGAACTCATCCCCCCTCTCCCCTGCTACACTGATAAGGGTAAGTACATGTGAATTGAACATAGGTCTTCATTGTACAAAGTTCTTCATCTCTGTTATGTCCCAATGGAGTCTGTTCTCCTCCTCATCACTCATGGATCCCAGATTCTCAGGAAACCGATCCATATGTGACGACAAGTCATGCATTGTGAAGCTCATGTTGCATCCATAGCTCAGAAAGTTGACCTGATTGAGAAAACAATGTGATGTTTGGATTCAGCACAAAACCCCAGACAACTGTTTTGGCTGTTGGCCACTGTTATAAGTATTTACCACCTTGCAAATTTTAAATTGTAGAACTTTTTTGCAACTTCCTCGGTGCAAAACCAAAAATTTGTGTCAGGTTCAAACTACAAGGGATCAGACCCTTCGATGAAAGCACGACCGATCAGACGGGTAGCTGTCCTCGCAGGGGCCAATAACTGATCTTCACAGTACAAAGCTGCGCAGCCTCTTTTCATGTCACTTTCATTGAGTGGAGGGCCAGTGTGTGAGCTCTATAAAGAGGCTGTGCCCATTCAAGGGACTAAAGAGGACAAAGCTGAGCTCGCCATGGTGCCACACACTCACAACGAAAATAGGAACGAAGCAAAGCGACAAGGGAGGGCTCAAGAGAACAAGAGGCGGGGAGTGAATTATGTTAAATTCATCTGCTGAATACATTTACTGGAAACTGATCAAAAACAAGACCTTTGTTCAGAGACATTTCACTTATTTAAAGAGATAAAGTGGCAAATAGTTGTTGCCTGTAGACATGCTTTGAGTCTTATTGTCAGAATAATACAAAACACTATGCAGGATTCAATATGCAGCAGTTTGCATGAGAATATTTAAGATGCACTTTACGTTTATGTGCATATCATAGACTGACACCATGGATGAAGCTGCATGCTGGTCTTCTTCTTCTTCTGATGGAGCTCCTCAGTAGGATGCAGGTCTGTGTCTCCATCTGTTTGTCACAGATGACTTCCCTGGTCTGCTCACTCATCCTGTTTGGCTCGGCAGTCGCTTCTCCTCTGGGTGAGTCCTGCAGGCTTTTTCTTCCACATTATTCACCAAATAACTTTAATTATAATAATGCATTGGATTTACAAAGATTTTTAGTTTTTTTACCTGCCCCAGTTTGGATTTGAAGAGTGCACAATGATGTTTTTTTTTTTTTTTTTTTTGCTAATCCACAATTAACAAACAGCAAACAAATTTAGCCAAAATATAATCTTGAAAGAATTAAGACGATGTAGGAAGATTTTTCTCAAATTGGAAAGATTGATATTGGTTCATAAACGACTTTTACCTTTTAATTCTGTTTCTTTTATTCATCTTTAAGTTCGGGACAAAGCATTTAAATAATTCTTCAGCAAGGAATCGCAACACAGTGCATGCACTAAGATGAAAATGCATCATAAATATTAAACTATCCAAAGTAGCTTTAGTTTGCATCATAAGGTTCTTGCACCATATAATAATATTTATAGTAAAAATAAAAAATATGTTATGTAGAAAATTTTTAGCTGTGAGAAAATATTTTTGCAGAAGTTCTAATTAAACTGAAACAATACTGCTCTGAGAATGCCTGGCTACTCAGAAAGTCAACTCCTTTTAGTTTGTATTTTTAACAAAAGACATCCACAGTGTCATTGTGCATTAATTTATGCTTTATTGTAATACTGGATATTTCTTATTGTCATGAACTGTGGTTATTGTGGTGGAGGATACACAAAAAACAAATCCTTACACTTATTGCATTTTTGATCCAGTTTGCACCCTGCTTTGCGTTTCATATCTTGATTCACCCAGTAATGTTGTACATATTGACTCATCAGCCTTTAGTTGTATTAATTTGCTATGAAACTTACTTTATGAAGCTTTTTATGAATTTTGTTTTATCTACTTTCTATCATACATATTTACCTGAACTTGAGTTGTTTATTATCCATAGTTACTTCAAAAAGTATTTTTTTTATATCCTTTTCATCATCCTGATAGTTTCTACACAAACCAAATAGAAAACAGTTATAAATAAGCACATATTCAAAACTTCCCCAGTGGTTACATTTCTGAGTGATAACTGAATTTAATATCTGTTAAATGCGTCTCTAATATTCCTGGAATGGTTTCCAGGTTTGGAGGATGTTTTCTTTAGTCCCCAGGACCAGACAGTGAAAGAAGGAGAGGCTGTTTTCCTGCAGTGTGTGTCTGGAGAAAGTTTTCCTGCAGCAAACATCACGTGGCTCAAAGACGGACAGATCGTCACAAGAGGCAGACAGTTTCAGGTGAGGCAGGTCGAAACAGAAAAATTGCTTTAAATTGGTTTTTAAATCCTAATTGATCGCTTAGAGACACATGTTTTATCTAGATCCTCTACTTCTAAGATCTGTCTAAACTTTTAACATTTTCATTTATAAAAACTCTGACCAAATAGTTTGATAGTTTTAATGCCTTCTCAATTACTTTCAATGATGCTAATGATGCCAATTATCTTTACTTTCCAGATTTCTAGAATTCACTCAATTAATAAAAGCCAAATTCGGTCAACAAGATTATATTAACCTCTGCTTAACACCTCTATTAAGTGAAAAAAAAAAACGTATTTATCTGTTTGTAACTTCGTTTTTGTTCTCTTGATGTTTTTCTTTTGCTCAGGATGTTTACACTGATTTATCTTCATATTTGTATCAGCATAAAAACCTGAATGCATTCAGATGAATCATTGTCAAAATGTGTTTTCCTTACCTGCTACTTTCTCAATTAATCTTAAATATTTAATAAGAAGAATCGCTTATTTTGAAATCTGAAGTTTTTGGTAGCTTGGAAAGAGATGCAGAGGAAAATAACAAATTTAAATAACGGCAAAAGTGTAATTTTACTGAACATTTAGCAAAGTTTTCTGATTTATTTCCTGTTAAGGGGGAATATGGAGGAAGACAGCAGAAGAAAACTTCAGGCACGCTGCACCTTTTCAATGTAACATTGCAGGATGATGGGATATATGTTTGTGTCGCACACAACGCTCTACTGAACATCAACAGGAGGAGTAAACCAGCTAAGCTAACTGTGGAAGGTGAAAACAAACTCTTTTAAACACAAACACTCACTTCTTGAAAAACTCATGGTTAACCCACATTTCTGACAAACTCAGTCTGTGTGGTAGGAGTTCCTCTGAGTCTGAAGCTCGTCCAGGGCCCTGACAACATCACGGTCACCATGGGAACCGAGGTCTCCATGCAGTGCACAGTCCGTGGCTTCCCTGTTCCCATGGTGCGCTGGTTCAAAGACGGCTGCCTCCTGTCGAGCTGCTCGGCTGCATTCAGCCTCCTGAACAATGGGCAGCTGCTCATACTGAGGTCAGACACTCCACAGAACAGCAGGGACACAATCGGTTTCTTTTCTCCTGACAGGCTAGTTTTAATGCTGCACAACATGTTCTAAACTATGTGTCAAACTCGAGGCTCGGTGGCCAAATCTGGGCCGCCGAATCTTTTTATATGGCCCTCTAAATTCCAGATGACATCAATAAGTTCCAGCAGTTTTTCATAAATCTGCAAAATCAACAGTTCGCCACACTTTTTCTGATTTTATTGAAAAAGCTTTTCTCACATTTGGTCAAAAACATTGGGTTTAGTTTGCTGCTGCTTCAGCCTTGCTTGATAATAGTCGTGACCGATACAGCGTGGAATAAAAAGTCACATTTAAAATCATACATTAGTGCAAATATCATAAAAATTTCTTACTAATATTTTTAAATTAGCTCCACAAAATCTGTGATTTTGATTACAAAAAAAAAAAAAAGAAAAACACAAAAGCAATCAAAATCCTAGAGGGACAGCTTTTTCTTACTATTTTAACAGTTTATTGGGTTTTATCAATACATTCTCTAAGAAGGTTCAGATTATTGATAGTCTGACACTGAGCCGTTACCTAGCAACACCAGCTGGTTTAACCAAAAAAAAGACAAGTGTTTTGTTGTTGACTTACCATCTATAGACCACTTGCTGCATTCTTGTTGGCTGTGCAGGAGGCACTACTAATGCTTTTCAGCAATTTTCACGTGTGAGTGTAAACGTTGCTGAAGATCATAGCAACGTTAGGAAAACTACTTTTTCTTAGTATGAGTACTAAGAAAAAACCTGAAGATTTTGAATCTTTGAATTTGAGTTTTTATTTGCTGAAAACAAAAGTTTCCTTTGTGTTCGTATTAGAAATGTGACAAAGAAGGACGAAGGCTCGTATCACTGTGAAGCATCAAACCAGGAAGAGACTGTCAAGTCACAGTCAGCTTTCCTGCTTCTAGCTGGTACTTTGAATTGTAACAAAATTATAAAAAGCAAATACTGTCACACATTTGAGCATGCAGTCATGTGTTTTCAGACATGCATTGGAGTTTTGTGCAGCAGCCCTCAAGCCTGACTGTCAGGAGAGGAGAAAACGTCACGCTCACCTGCAGACCTCCATACAGTCGACCAGAAGCTGATGTGTCCTGGTTCAAAGGCAACCAGCTTCTCTCACCAGCAGTAAACATGACTGTGTTACCCAGTGGAGACCTCTTCTTTCACAGGTCTCCCTTTTAAAACACATATAATTGGATAAATAACTATAATATCTTTCACTCTAGCAAAACTTACAGCATTTTCTATGCTTTTCCTTCAGCATCCAGGAGCATGATGGTGGCATTTACTTCTGCAGGGCATCAAACTCTCACCTCCAAAGATTCCTCACTTCTAGAAGAGCAACTCTAACTGTGCTGGGTGTGGGAAAAACGCAAAACTACATATGCTGTCCCAAACTGCAGGGCAAAAACACACAATCTTAACAAGTGTTTCTGTTCTAGTTTATAGTGCAAGTATCTTAATATACTTGAAATAAGACTAAACTAATTTACAAGTAACTTTTGAGCAAGTAATCGGGACTTAAAATGACAAGTGACCCTAAAACAGCTCATTCTGACAGTAAATGTTTTCACTTCAAGTGTACTAATATATTTGGACTAGAAACTAGACCAAAATACTTGGTAAGATTTTGTGTTTTTCCAGAGTAGAATGAAAAAATTGAGTTTGGGTTTCAGAAAGCTCTATTTTTTTCTTCCTTTAGCCCCTCCTTTAGTGAAACTGTGGCCCACAGTACTGATGGTTCCTGTAGGGGCCCCAGCAGTGCTGCAGTGTGAGGTGTCCGGTCATCCTCTGCCCTCCATCAGCTGGATGAAAAGAGGCCAGTCCAAGCAAACCGGAGGGAAGATTGCACTGGGGTAGGTAACCATATCGGTGTGTTGAACAAAACACTTAACAAACATCTTAAAAAGAAATACTCTTTAAAAATCTCATACTTTTGTTTTATCCTCAGCAAGAACACAAGTTTCTTGTTTTTCCAGGTTTTTAAAGGGAGCCTGTTATGAAAATTCACCTTTTGCATATTTTGTACTTCCTTTTGGGTTTCTACTAAACAGCCCAAGTGCTTATAAAAAACACCCACTCATTTCTTGGCAATAAGTTGTTGTTTTTTTTATCCTTTTTTTGAGTTTTTACATTCCAGGTAACAATTAATTGATTACTGAAATAGTTGACGAGTATCTGAATAATTGATTCATCATGATTAATAGTGCCATAAGCTAGCACCCCAAACTGAGCTCCAGCACATTTGGCCAGCTGGTTTTACCACTATAAGCGCTTTACAATGTCTGCTGGAAAAGACAAGTGTTTTGATGTTGACTTACCATCCAGAAAGCACTTTCTGCATTTTTGTTAGTTGTGCAGGAGCCTCTACTTCTGCTTTTCAAAGATCTATGGTTGTATGATTGCACATTTTATTTCAACATATGAGTGCATATGATGAGTTTGGAGATGTGGCCATCAGCAGCCTATTTAGATTTAAAGAGACAAGAGGCTCTAAAACATCTCATGACACTAAAATCTTATTATCTAAGGAGGAATCTGTGCATAAAATCTAATAATCATGTATTGTGTTACCCATAGATCTATCCTAACCTGTTCAAGGAAGCATAATAGGTCCCTCTTTAAGCTGTCTTTTACAGTGTTGATCTGCTTTTTCTCTAACTTTGTATCCAGTGCTTTAGTATGTGAAAAAGCTTAGTTGTTACTTATTAATTGACTTCATTCTTACCGCGTACCTCGCTCATCCAGACAGAGAAATGCTACTCTCTACATCCAGTCAGCCAGGATCTACGATGAGGCGATCTATGTGTGTGAAGCCTCCAACGTTTTGGGAAAAAGCCGCAGCACAGCCCTGCTGAGAGTTGCTGGTAACCCTTACTTTATATTTATAAAGTACTGAATTTATATCTGACGGTTCTTGGATCCAAGATAAGACAAGTCTACATGTAACAAACAAAAAAGAAAAAAACTTTTTCTGAGTATGAAACACACTTAACCACAAATCAATAATCAATTCATCTTCTTCCTGTCTAAAAATCTACATTTTTGTGGTGTTTTTGCTTAATTATTGCTCTGAATATGTTGGTTTTTCACCAAATTGCCTTTTTTTTAGTCTTTATATTCCTGGTAGCGATTAATTGATTACTGAAATAGTTGACGAGTATTTGAATGATTGATTCATCATGATTAATCTGATTAATAGTTACATAGTTACTAATTGTTACATATTCAGGATTGATCTCTTTAATTAACTATCACACTGCAGCTCACATTGAAGAAGAAAAGATAAATTAGTAAAACATGGACAGTAAACAACAAATAACTCAAAATATTCTGTGTTTGTTTGGGCAGCTGTACTTGCAGTAGTTGTATGTACATAATGGATCCTTTTTTGTTTTGTTCTTCTTCTTTCCAGTGAGTCCCATTATCGTGACGTCCATAAGCAGAGTGAGCAGCACCATCGGGTCAGCTGTAGTTCTGCCCTGCAGAGCAGTCGGGGTTCAGCCCATCACATACAGCTGGACCAGAGCAGAGACTCACTCTCCCATCAGCCACGCCAGACATGTTGACGGTGAGTCCTGGATGTGAACAGGTTCATCTCCACACTCAGCCTGGATGTAACTACATGTCAGCTCTGCTTGACTCATAACTTGTGTAGAAAATGGAGCCCTGCACATTTCCAGAGTTGAGTATTCGGATGCAGGAGAATTCATCTGTACTGCTGAGAACAGAGCTGGACGACATCAGAGACACACAGTCCTGACTGTCACAGGTGTGTTTACTCCTCATCAGAAGCTGCTTTCTGTTACAAATGTGCTGAAAACTACGTAAATATTCCCCTAATGTTGAAAAAAAAAAAAAAGAATTGCAGTTGCAGTGTTTCCATCCAATGAGAAACACAATTAAAATCACTTGAATAAGTTTGTTCATTCGAAAAGTCATAAAAAAACATGCAGCCCATCGTCCTCCTACTACTTCCTGTCTTTTTTTTTCGTCTTTTCAGCTGGTATCAACATCCTGCTGATGGTCACATGACTTGTGATTAAAAAGTGTTTCCATTGCAGTTTTATTGAAATACACTAATTTTGATGCAGCTGAAAAACAAGCTCATCCCAGCACAAAACCCTTTTATCTGAAAATATGAGTCTAGTCAAAAATGTCAATGTTTCCATTAAGCAAATTTATTTACATAATTACAATTCGCACAATTATATGTGAATGAAAAAGCAGCAGTTAATACAGATTAAAAGGGAATTAAAACATTGAATGATTGAAAGCTTTACTTGAGATTTGAAACTTTCAGATTGGCGATTTAATTACATTTTAATCTTTCTGGGGGGTTTTTCTTATTGTTTGGATTTAATTATTGATTCTGTTAATATTTCTTATATTAAAGCTACAAAGAGTGGAAACCATTTATTTGTAACGAACACTTGAAGATCAATCAATACAACATTTACTGTATGAATTGTTTCTCTTTGACTTGGTTTTGAATCTCATTGGTTGCAGTTGGAGCATTGATGAACTGTAAGAACTATTATTACTATGTTTGTGTGTGCTTCTGTGATTTAGATCAAATAAACTATCTAAATGATTACTATTAAATTTGCAACTGAAAATCAGATTAACTCTGCAAAAACATGCCAGATAAGTGACCTGAAGAAAACAGATTTCTGCATGAGTTTCTGTTTGCTGATTCTCTTGATGCTGTTTTTGTTGCTAAGCTGAAGATCGTCCTGCTTATAGAGAGAAACAGACAAAACCGGTTCTGTTTTCTGTGAGTAAAGCTGGGAACACTTTTCCTGAGGCTTGTGTGGAAAATCATTGTGCAGATTGTTTGTTTGCTTTTCATGCACCAGGGATTTTGTATTTTCTCAATAAAAGCTTTGTAAATGGCAACATTTCATTATTTATCATTATAACATGCAACATTTGTGATATGTGGCCTTTCATTCATTTGACACATTTGTGGTTAATGATGTTTCAGCATCAAATGAATTTTCTCTCATGAAATCCTTTGCTTTGATATTTTTAAGAGCGCTGATGTTAGTGAGGATCATCATGTTTCAGCTGAGCAGAAACTTCAACCAGCTCATCATCCCCATTTGATGGCACAGCAAAAGTTAACAACATGTATGTATTTGCAGAGAAAGTTTTACTTTTACAACTCTGTAGGTCAGCTTGTGTTGTTTTATTTTCTGGGAGTGATGTTAATCTTTTTGAAGATTCCTTTGAGATTTTAAAGACATCAACTTGCATAGGTTTTTTTCCTTTAAATTTAACTTTAATTTTTCAAATTCTTTGAAACCAAAGTTGTTACAAAGCATATCAGACTCACCTGCCTGGTCATCCATTATGAGGTAGTTTTGGTCCAGGTTTTAGTGCAACTATTGCAGTTCACCTTACGACAAAACTATCTTAAAAAGTGACTTTTCAGCAAGTTAAATAAGGTTGTTAGGTTTTAGTAATTGTATATAGATGCTACTTCCACTCGAAGGAGGGGCGGCCGAGGTCTCCCCCACGTAAGTGGCAGATTTGTTTTCACTTAAAACAGAAAAAAAAAATGGAATTTGTACTTTTCTATTCATATGCAAAAAATTATTGACTAAAAACTGAAAAGTGATTTTTAAGTTAGTTTTGTCAAATTTCAAGTGTACTAAGACCAAGTGTACTAAACTAAAAGTATACTGTAAAGATTTGTCTTTGATTTACAGTAAAATACCGACAGCTGTTTTTGCCAATCTTATTGTATAAATCTGTTAAAATTTGTATTTATATGGATTTTACTGTAGAAATACATTAAATCTTCATTTATATGGTAACATTCTCCCATAGCTGCTGGTACTTTATCGTAAATTAGAGATGTTTTTTATAGTGCACTTACATTTTCCATACATGAATACATCACCCATTAAAGTTTGCAAGAATTGTTTATAAACTTGTAAACAAAGCTTTTACAGCCACATTCTATCTTATTGATGGATGATTATTGCTTTGAGAACCTAATTCTTATTTTTTTCCAACCAGCATTAAGAATAAAACTTTTTACTTTAGTAAAAGCATTAGATGAGTTCAATAAAGCACATTTCCTTCATGAATAATTATATCTCACATATCAATAAAGGAGAAACATGAACCATTTTTGTGTACATTTCCAGGTTCCATCTGCAGCAACATGACCACATCTCCAGCTTTTTCAAGAAAATTCACAGCGGAGTTAAATACGCCGCCGTCGAGGCCTGATCAGATTTTGGAGGAAGTGATCCATCCAGCCCAGCAGCTTGTTGTTACACAGATGCAGCCTCTAATATCACCGCCTCCTCCGCATCCAAACTTCCTGTCAGAAGATCTCAACCTCAAACTTCCTCTGGAGAAGGATCAACATTTAACTCCAACTAGTCGACCACTCAGTTCAACGCCGGTAGCTTCCAGTGAGGGTTTCAGTCTGATGTCATCGCATCAATTTCTGCAATCTATAGACAATAATGAGTCTCCAGTGAACCTAAAAAACAAATTGATGGGGTCAGATACACCAGTGCCAACACCGATTTCTGTTTCCGAGAATAAAATGAAACCCTCTGATTCAGTGAAAGTTACTTCAGAAGGAGAATCATATCATTTAAAACCCCATTCTTTCCATCAAAGGAATATCCTCTCCAAAAATGAGACATCATCACAGATTTCTCCAAATAAACCAACTGCTTTGCACTTTTCAGCTTCTCCCCAACAAACATCTCACCAGCCGACCACACCAATGAGTTTTCTCCCAAAGTTTCATCTTGAAAGCCCCGACATGCAACTTCCACCATCTTTAATCACCAAACCTCCGCCATTACAGATTGATGATGGACCCACAGCAGCAACGTTAAACCCTGGATCATCTCAACAGCACCACCCAGTATCAGACCCAGTTAACACCAGTCATGTCTACTGGTTGAATCAGCTGAACTCCACTCAGAAAGATCGACCATCCGACAGCACAAAGCTGATGGACTGGAAAAAGAGGAACACCTCCCAGTCTCCGATGACCAGCAATGATCCCATGTGAGTGAAATAAGCAGCTTTTATTTAATCTTTTGAAAATGTTCTCTTCATTTTTTACTTTATTTACTCAATATTAAATGAGAATAGTTCATGTAACAGCTATAAGAAATAATGAATGAAAAGGAGGAGAAAGGAGTATCTGCATATCTGCCCCCAATTCAGATATGAAAATAGCTTTTGTGTTTATCCACTTATGACTCTAACAGCTCTCGTCTGTAAAAGAAAAATCAAATCCATATAAGTAACTGGTCTTGAATAATAGTTTTCCATTTTTTCTCAAATTTTGATGCGTTTTCACTCATTTTTATGACCGTTCCTTCAGCTGGCATTTTTTATTTTTCAGGAACAGACTTCAAAACATGCTTAGCATAACATGTAAAACAGGGATGTAAACACAGTAAAGAAAATATTTAAGACACTTATCGAACGCTTACTCTTATTTTAAGACCATTTTCAAAGATTACAAAAAAGGTTTACTTTCTGTAAGCTTAAACTAAAAAGTCCCAGATTAGTTTAAAATGTAGCAAATATTTGTAGAAGTTGGTTTTTGTGTGAGAAATCTAATTGTTATTCTCTCCCAGAGGAACACAACAGTCGCCATCATGGCTGCCTGCACTTGAGAAACATGACATCCCCATTGTGGTTGGAGTCGGCATTTCCCTGGCTTTCATTTTCATAACCGTCACCTTTTATTCAGCCATCCAGAAGAACGAACCTTTACCTCCAGGTCGAGCAGGTAGCACATTATTCTAGTTTCTGATTGTCCTAACTGGCAACTACTAAGTCTAAGCTTTTTGTCTGTTTAGTTTTTCCTGCGCATTAGTTAAAACAGCTTTAAAAAGTTACATTGAACACTAATAAAAACAAAACATCTCATGTGAAACAGGAAAACCCAATTACCCAGCTCACTTCAGTTAGCTAAGTTAGCTAAATTAGCATAGCTTTTTTTATTTACTTTAAATAAAATGTAATTAAGTTTAAAATGTTTTACCAGTGTTTTGAACTTAGTAAAACATTTAATCACCTAAATGAAACAACTTTCAACATTTAGCTCTTGTTACTGGTGAAGTTATTTAATCATAAACAATTTGGTTGTTATTTTCCTCAATTCTTATTATTTTTTTCATGTTTAAAAAATTGACTAAATTAGCTTATCATCTGAATAAACTTAACAAAAATCTTCTTAATTGAATGTTAACCACATCCTTTGCAGTTCAAAGGAATCTTGGAGTCCCAAAAAGACACGCTGACCACCGAGCTGCTGGACACACTTATGAAAACAGGTGAATATAAAACTACAAAAGAGGATCGTAAACAAACATAACGTGACTTAAACATCAGCTGTCTGTGTGTTCAGAGCCTTTGAGGATGATGACTCTGTCACCGTGATTGAGCAGAGCCCCAACACATCAGACACACGGGCCCGACCCCCTGGGCCCAGCCTGGTCATTGTGCAGATGGAGCCAACGTTTGAGGAGATTCAAGATGTCTGCCACCCCGCAGTGGACCACTACTCAGTGACTGTGGAGACTCATCCTGAGCCCATTGTTGACACAAAGGTCTGAAATCACACATATGAAATACAGTTTACTAATTTAATGGGCATTAGGCTTGGAAATTAGAGAGAACATATTAGGCTTTCTTGAACTGGTTAGATCTATGGGCCGCACAAAATGTGTTACAATTTTTACACAACATCACTCTTAGTAAATGAGATTTTAGTCTGATCAGTTCTGCCTATTTTGAGCTCATTTCATAATGAGCTGTTTTAGGGCATCTTCTCACATTAAATCAAAATAAGCGGCTGCTGGCCACGCCCCCTAACTCAACGTTTACAACCGCATGTGGAAATGGCTGCAAACAGATGCGCAATTATACAACCGTATATATCTTTAAAGAGCAGAAGTAGAACCTCCTGCACAATCAACAAAAAATGAAGCAAGTGGTTTCTGGGCTATAAGTCAGCAACAAAACACTTGTCTTTTCCAGCAGCAGTGGCTGTTGCATACAGCTCCAGCTGCGGTAAAACTAGCTGGAGCTCAGCTTGGGTTGCTATGTAACGGGCTGGGTGTGGCTGGGAGTGCTTATCAGGAGGTTTTTGGAACACCCGTTAATAAGTTAATATTTTTATGTTCCAGACACAAGAAATATTAACTTGTTGCCAAAAATCGGCTCTGTGTTTTTCTTAAACTGCTTTCAGAAGCAGTTGAGACCCAAATGGAAATACAAAAACATACAAAATGTAAATTTTTCATAATAGGTCCCCTTCAACAAAATTATCTATACTTCTTGGGGATTTCTTTTTCTTTTTTTTTTCAGTGACCCTAATCTTCTGTATTTTTCAGATTGACTCGTCGCTGGAGGAAGATAAGAGATGCAGTTTGTCGCAGCCCAGCATCCAGCTGCAGTCCACTGAGGACTGGACGAGCATCCCAGGGGACAACCACAGCCCATGCCAGGACGCCTTTCCTCCTCCTTCCTCTTTACCCTCTCGTTCCCCGACCCCACCCTCCAGACGAGAAGATGCTCTACGCTCCTCTCTGACGCTGTGCAGCGCGGAGACTTGTGCCGCACCCATCCACCACAGCCTCAGCATCTCACATGGCAGCCCTCCTCTGCACGTCTCTCACCACGTCTCTCTGGGCCTCACCTCTGTTGCTGTTGATGTCCAGGTCTATCCTGCAGCCTCTGCTTCAACGGCAGTAAGCAGCAGGACTCGCATCAACTCAGCTTCAAACTCACCCTCAGTGACTGCGCCGTTGTTTAGTCCTCCGATGTTCAACAGCCACGAGAACGACGATCGATCGACAGCCAGGTTACATCAGAGTAAGTAACTTCAGACAGACGTTTGACGAAGAAGGAGACTGTGAGCAAATGTATCTTATCATAAACAAACTGCAAATACTTAGTATTTACTGAAACGATTAATCGTATTAATCGTGATTAACCGATTATTCAAATAATCACCAACCAATTTAGTAATTGATTAATCATTAACTGGAGTATACAGGCTCAAAAAAAGGCCATTTGCTGAAAGAACAACATATTCAGAGCAGTAATTGAACAAAAAAGTGTAGAAAAAAATAATTACATTTTGCATTTAAGGTAATAAAAGTCCTCAAGTGATGTAGTTTTTGCTTCATCTGGTTCAAATTGTGTAAAAAATAATCTATTAAGCGCCTTTTGCTATCCAGTTATGAATCGGTTAATCCAAAAAATAAAGATATAGCTCCACTATACTAATGTTAAGTCAAGCAAAAAGCACTGAACTTTTAACATGTTGATACCTTTATGTTGATACCTTTATCAACATGTTAAAAGCTCAGTGCTTTCTGCTTGACTTAACATCAGTATAGTGCAGCTATATCTTTATTTTTTGGATTAACCGATATTTTTTTAGTTGCAGATGCATTGTTTTCTACAAACAATTAAGCTTTCACTAAAAGAATGTTATGTTATTGCATTGTAGGCAATAAAATATTTATTTACATCTTTTAATGTCTTTTTAATATAGTATAAAAAGATTTCTGACATTAAATTTAAAAAAAATGGACAATGTGCCAATTTTTTTGCCAAATTAATTAATTGATTAATCATCAGAATAGTGATAGAACAGTTGATAACTAATATAATTGTTAGTTGCAGCCCTAATTATGTTGCATTCAAATAGAAAGTATGTTCATGCTGAGAAATTGATTTGCTGGTTTTTAAAAGCATCAGTGTTTAGTCTTTTTGAGTTTATTTAGCTCTTAACCACACATACACACACACCCACACACACACACACACACACCCACACACAGTTTTTTTTAAAGTGTTTTGACCTACAACTGTTCTGACTTTCTGAAGTATGTTCAAGGTTTCGTTTTGGATTTTGTCTGCTTTTTTGCTCAAAGTAAACATTCAGAAGAATGTACAAAACAATAACTCAAAAGGCACAAATTATATTTTAAATATAATTTCAGCATCAACCTGTATGGTCCACAGACTTATTGGATGAAAACTTTGTTAATTTGAAAGATATTACCTCTCTTATTCCCCTACACTCGAACACATGACATTTGATTTTTTTAAAGGATATTTTTTCGTCAGTGTTATATGTATGTATTTATATTTTGTACTCCGCTATGATTATTGATGTACAAGGGCAAAGTAGTACAGAGATTCTGACTGGCAGCAAATCATGAGTGGTAAACAAAGAAAAAGCAACATGACATTAATGAATCTGAACGATATAATGAAGGAAAATAAAAATTTTGTTTTTATTGAATTAAGACATGTTTTTAGTACGTAAAGCTTGGTTTGGGTAAAGCAGTTTTCTATTTTTTCATCTCTGCTTCCTGGTTTCTTTCACAAATCTTTTTGAAAAATATGTTGATTTTTGTATTTATTCTTTGCCGAAACTGTGTATAATTTAAATGTTTTGTGTTTAGTAAAACAGCCAAGGAATCCTTATGACATCGCCTTCTTTATAACAAGGTATTTGACTGTTACAAGACATTTTTGTTTACCAAAGGAGGGTCACTGTCAATAAACACTGACATTTCAGCCAAAGTGTTGACTGAGCGTTTCATGTTTAATGGGAGGTTCTAGCAAAGTACAAGTCAACAAATTCAGCAAAACTGCCGAAATCTGAAGACACTATAGAGGTGTATTGCGCCGTTACTTAGCAACCTCCGCTGAACCCGGCCCGTCACCTAGCAACACAAGAAGAGTTCCACTACGTTCAGTCGGCTGGTTTTATGCGCTGTACTAGTGTTTTGTTGGTGACTCCTTTTCAAAGATGTTCGGTGCATTCTTGTGCATCTGATGCATTATTGTGCATGTGTTCGCAGCCACTTCCAGGTGTGACGTAAACGTTGAATTGGGGCGTGGCCAGCAGCAGTTTATTTGGATTTAAAGTGACAAGACCCCTTAAAGCAGCTATAAAAAATATGCAGAACTAACTAGACTACAGTCTCATTATAATGTGCAGAAAATGTAAGTAATTCGTTTTTATAGCCTATAGATTTATTCTAACCTGTTTTTTAAAGGTTACCTTTAAAAAAAATACTTTTCGTCAATTTCTGAAATTGAAGGAAGTTTGAAATCAACCTCAAAACATCTCTTTTCCATTTTAGCAGATACAAATATTTTAGTAATCATAACTGACCTAAAACAGCTGGAGAAAGGGAAGTGTTAAAAAGAGGAAAGAAATACACACTAGCCGCAGAAATAATCACATCTTGAGTGAAGAATACACTAGTAGAAACACACAGTAATGATCAACATGCAGATACCTGCAGAACAGCTAAATGCTATTATCACAAAGTTTAGGTTGGAAAAAAAGTCTGTGAGCCTGTTTGATCAAAAACTATGGGTTTCATTTACCAATAACAGTTATAAAAATGTTAATTTTTACAGAACTTGCTACCCAAAATACCTGAAACTAACATTATTTAAAATATTGTGACAAGACAATGATATCCATGTCACGCATAAGCACTTCCCTCAGCACAGACATCTGATATGTCTTAAATTGTTGCCACTAATTTACATATGAAATACAGAAGTAGCATTATAGAACAAAACCACAGAAGTCTGTTCTCATGACTGGACACGCCGCTTTGCTCCCTGAGTCACAGGTAGTCTGATTAACAGATCGCATAATTACTTTTAATGTCACACAAAGGCAAAAAAAGCATGAAAATTAATTTTTGGCACTAGTGGTGCAACGCTGTCACATTCTCGCAATACAGTTTACATATTTGTAGTTGCAGTTTATTTGAGACACTTTTAGGACATTTCAATGATTTTAGTCACAAACTTTCATTTGAATGTATAATTAATATAGACAAAATTACTTCTCGCTTTATGACAAACTAGCAGGAATTAATCCAAAATTGTGCTAAAATATATACAATTTACATCCATGATAAAAAAAAATCTTTGTTTTTAAATATATTCTGCTCAGAACGGCTCAAGTGGCAAAGCTTTAACTTCCCCTTGTTCAAATTCTGTTTGAAAAAAAAACTATCCAGCATCTTTTGCTATCCATTTATTAATTAATACATTTAAAAATTAATCAACAGATCAGCCTTACATCATATTGATGTTTAGTCAAGCAGAAAGGTCTGAGCTTTTCACATGTAGAAGTATTTTTAGCTGCAGATGCACACTTTAAATCAAGGATCTCAAACTCATTTTTATCAAGAATGTTTAAAGGGCTGAATTTATTAATAAAATTACCCAAAAACAAACTGTTAAAATAAGAATAACACTTAATAATAACAGTGGATAAGAACTTCTTGAAATTAAATATTAAGCATCTTTTCACCTTGATCTAATTTGGCAGAATACAGATAAAGCTGCTGATTTTATTGCTAAAATAATATTCAAGCACGTAACTGTTATATAAAATGTTCTATTTCCAGAAATTAGAGGGCCACATACAAACTTCCAGGGGGCTGAATTTGGCCTGTGGGCCTAGAGTTTGACACAGGTGCTTTAAATGATCAAGTACACTAAAAGAATGTTATATTACTGCATTTTAGGAAATAAAATGACAAGTTGCTAATTTCCGTAGAAAATAGAAACATGAAAACTTGTGTGGAATAACGACTTTAATGGACAACAGTTGAAACTTTCAATAGGCCTTATAAAAACATGTCAGCTGCATTTTCAGGAGGTAGACCTGCTTAATAACCAAATTTCTACAGAATTAAAATGAACAAACAAGTTGAACAAACACCTTTAATATCAAAATTTTATTTTTCAGTAGACGGTTATTCATTAAAGTTCGGTGGACGGGCTCCTTGGCTTCTCCTCCTCCTCGTTTCGCGGGACATGGAAGTCCACGTACGGGCACCACTTGGTGTTCAGACAGACCAGTTTCTTCAGAGTCGACGTTTTGATGATGTTGAAGCCTGTCTCGCCTCCGAAGGTGCTGGGCTTCCAGTACTCTGGGGAGTTGATGGGATTCCCAAGCAGGCCTTTCAGGGAGAAAGGGGCTCCCATCTCCACCATGCTCTCTCCAAATATGGAGTTGGATCGAGTTTTCTCCATCATGAGGCCGGGATAAAACTCCAGGGCGTCAATGTCACCATAAAGCTCCTCTAAACCTCGAGCTGTTTCTTCATCACCTGTTGGCAGAAGAAGGTTAAAGTTTGAATGCATTTCCTGACATCTTGGTGTGCTTTAGTGCTGCGGGTAACCCTATTATGTATGTGGAATATCTGAGTAGGCATAAAAACTACCACATAATTTACATGTACGTACTGCATCAATAAGCTTTTCGTGATCTTTTTTATTTGATGGTAGCAGATTTAAAAACCACAGGAAAGTGGTAATGCAAACATCAGACAAGATGGAACGTTTTGCTGAACCTCAAATAAGTTAAAAGAAGTTTGAAGGATTTTTGTTTGTTATATTAGTTCAAAGTTGAAGTAATTTTCTGATACAATCAAGGGGAGGAATTGATCTCCAGTTAGTCTGTAAATTTAAGCTTTATACAGATTAAAAGTTTGAATTTTTATTAACGTAATAGTCAGAAATGGAGAAAACACAACTTTGAATGAGCTATATATTTAGATGTTTATATACACACATATATATGTTTTTTTAACTAGATATTACTAGAACTTTTAATAATTTGATCCAATAAATGTTTAAAAAAACTTTTTTTATTTACCACTGAAGTTCAGAGAGTCTAGTAACATTTGATTTGTTTAAGTTAGTTTTTTGTTGCACAATAGCAATATGGTGAGACACAAAACTCAAAACTTGCAAGAGCCATTCAATTAAGACTGATGTGTATTAATATCAATGATGGAGGAAACCTCCAGAAGAAAATTGCCTCTTGCCTAAACCTCCCAATATATTCAGAATAAGAAAGCAAACAATTAATTGATTAATGACCTATTAAATAAAGATTATTTCCAATCGATTAACCAATAACGTATACGTAGTCCTTCTTTTGGTGTTGCAGTTTGGCCGCCATCCAGCAGTGGGCGCGAAAGCGAAGTGAGTCCGATACAGAATTCAAGATGGCGGAGCCACAGAAAAATGCTGACAGAGAAACGGTTCGAACAGAGTCCGTTGTGGGATAGAAAATGCACGTTATGCGGTTCTGTTTTTAAATATAAACACTCGACAAGCTCGTTTATTTATCGCCTAAATGGCGCTCATTCAACTGAACTACGTGACGTAGCAGAGTTAACTTTCTCTCAAGCAAAAATTGCTGCTGTGATGACAGAAAAGCGGAGTGGAAAACGCTGTGGCAAGTAAAGTCTGCTGTCCTCAACTCTTCTTGGTTGATTTTTAAAATATTTTATTCTTTTCATATTTTTATTTTTCTATTCAATGTAATAGGAAAATACAATCATGAGAAAACGTATTTAAAAAAATATGTTGAAATTTAATGTGAGAAAACCACAATTTTCTGTTTATTTAATACAACTGACACAATTATACAATGATGCGCTTCCTCTTTTCTTTCTTTTAATTCAGCATATGGAAAATTAGCCTTCCGTGTTTTGAAAAGACCGTTCATTAACAAGAAAATTTTTGTTTTTGAGAAAATGGCCGCTTAGACAGGATCAACCAACTTCAAATGAATTTATTAATCGCTAACTTGCACAGCTAATTCAGAGCAATAACATAATTTTGGGAACAAGGATCCAAACATCACCCAAAGTGAGCAGGATAATAGTTATTATCCAAAGCTCTCTGTTAAAATATGACACTAGACTCTCCATATGATTCAGATTGACCATATTAGCAGTTTATTTTATTTAGGAAGTGTAAAAGTATTTAAATTGTACTGCTTTTCTACACATCTCGTGTGCTATTATGCTAATCTACAGGCCTATAATCATGAAGGGCATGAACGTTGCATCCAGCAAATTTCATCAACTTCCTTCGTACTTATATGTGCTTTGTATGAGTTTACATTTCACCAGCTTACCAGTTAATTCATAAAAGGATGAGTACGGCTTCAAGTTGAACCTTTTTCGGTATTGATTGAAAGGTTGCAGGCGTGCAGCTCTGGATTCTCTGATCAATATTTCTGGGACTCGGAGCACTGCCTGGTGAATGTTGCGACCGCCGCCTATCTGAAAGACACACAGTAAGTCTTTTTCAATTCTTTTTTTAAAATTAAAAATAAGGAAGGAACATATGCTCAACTGTTACTTAATGTCCTGCGGTACCCAGTTATTATACCTGCAAAGGGAGATTGCACTGAAAGTAGATAAACCACCAGAAGTTTTTCAGGAAGTATTTTTGAAGAGGAAGATGCAAATTCATAAAGATAAGCAGCAGTTTTGTGGTTTTGAGAACGCCTTATGTTGCAATTCATATCATGAACTTGAAGAACTCCCTCGGCATACATGAGTGAGTACATTCTTAATTTTTTTATTCAGCAAGTATTCAAGATGAGTGATATGCAAACAATTTCTGTGCAGGGCACAGGATTCTTGTATTTAAAAAAAGTTTGGCTTTTGTGGGTTGAGAAGTCAACCACCGACAAAAAAAAAAACAGAAAACATCTCTGCACATTATCTCTCTGATGAATCTTAACCAAGTTGCCAAGTCACTTAACCAAGTCACTTTAACTCCAGAATTACTTAGAAATGTTGATAACATGTATTTCATTACTCATTACCTGACATGTTACAGGACTATGGCAAGAGAAAGAAACCACAGTTTGAAACATTGGAGAGAAAAGCAGCAGCGGCATTAACTTTGTGCAACTGTGGTTCTGCCAGTGGCGTTTCACTTTATATAAGCCTTAAGTTTACATTCAGAAAGAAACTTAACCAATCATCAAACAGAGTGTATTTAAAAAAAATAAACTGAACTCTTTAATCATTTAAAGATTACTAATTCTAGTGGATGCAAATCTTTTTTGACCAATTCTGGCACAATAAGGGAGATACAGTTACTCATCAGCATGAACCTCATAATGTTTGGGACTCGATGGCTTGTTTAAATAGTTTTCATTTAGCGTGGAACGTTTGTACTGCATACAAATTCAGTTAATGTTTAAAAAAAGTGGAAGTAGGCAAACTAGTTTAAATTTATTTAGGGTCTTCCATACAGTCCCAAAGCTTTACAGACCTGTGTAGAACTGATCAAAAAGTTTAATCTCAAATTGAACTTAAGCAGCCGTCTGGCATTATTCTGGCTACATATTTGAACATTCATCTCAAAGTAGCTCATTTGAGTTGTTTTCATGAAAAAAACTCTGTTTAATCATGAAATTAAGAAAAACAACAACAGGACTTTGAAGTGGCGTTTAAAAATATTAATGTTTGCCAGTTTAGTATGATCCAAACCTACTTAGAACTACTTGACGTGTGCTAAGATTATTCAAACTGTGTCCAATTTTCAACTTTTTCAGAAGTTAAATGAAAAACCTCATAAAACCAAGCCTGTAAATTCAGCTGCGATTCCAAACGTTTAAGACAAAACAAATGGTGGTGGTAGGATCATGATCAGGTGTTTCTTTGCTTCAGATAGGGATTCTTTCAATGTGGATTAAATGGTCAGGTCAAAAACATTGAAGTCTTAAATATTTTGAAAGTCAGAGTAGACATTGAAATCAATAAAATGATAGAAAAGTACAATTTTGAATGGCCTGGTTAAAGTCTACAGCTAAATCTGACAGAACAACACGTTTCTACACAATGTGAATGATATTGAAATGGCAGTGAACAAAAATTCTATTATTATAAGCATATGTTATATTAAAAGTAAAATAGAGAGATGTTGACAGACTCTTAACAAAGCTGAATGAATAAGTTTCAGTGTTTACATTGGAGTTTTTCCACCTTTTTCTTTTCTCCCTTCTAACAAATTCTTTGTTTTTTCAGTTGAATTTCGAAGGATGTTTACTTTTGCCACACTACGTGAAGAAAGAAAGCGTTTTGAAATAACTTCCCTTTATGTCTCTATATCCTTGCATTTCAACATGGCTGTCTAGACTCATATGAGAGGAAACAGTTATCAAAGTTAGTTTTTTTTTAGACAAAACATGAATTAAGAAATTAACTAAATTAGTTATTTTATTTCCTAGTTTACTTGTCACATGTTTCCACAGCTGTCTTACAGAACGTAACATCTGCATGCATGATCATCATGACTCACACACACAACAAAATGTAAGCTGCTATATTTTTACCTGTCCTGCAGACTGCCGAGAGAAAGCATCCACCAGCTTCTCCACGCCATAATGCATCAGGATGGAGGTGTTGTACAAAAACTGGGAGTACGGGATTTCATCTCCGTCGATGAGGAAGCTGTCCGGCATGAGTGGGTGCCAGTGGTAGAGGTGGGAGAACTCCAGGGCGATGCGGTTAGTGTACTGGAAGCGCACACCAAAGAGCAGGGAGGGGTCGTACTTCAGCTTCAGGCGGTAGCCGCTCAGGTGCTGCACATACTCCTCTATTATAATGTTGATGGTCTCACCTGGGAATTAAAGGTGATCTTTTATGCTTCCTTGAACAGGTTGCAACAGATAAAGATGTAATGTATTTCTGATGGCTGAATTTAAGAATATTTCTGTAAAATCATCTAAAGGCTATAAAAAACATGTTCATTACATTTTTTTGCACAAAATTACTCTTAGATTATGAGGGTTTAGGTCAGTTCTGCCCATCTTGATCTTCTTTTAGTTTGAGCTGTTTTAAGGCGTATTGTCACTTTAAATACAATTAAACTGCTGCTGGCCAGGCTCCCCAACTCAACAATTACACTGACATGAAAATGGCTGCAAACAGATACGCAATTATGCAATCGTACATCTTTGAGAAGTAGAAGTGGTACCTCCTGCATAACCAATAGCATTGCAGTAAGTTTCAAAGGAAATTTTTTTGCCAATGATCTGCTGTAGGTCACTTTGGCAACGTTTCAAAGCAAGAAGTTGTTTTAATCTATGATGTAATGCATTTCAAATTCCTGATGGCTGAATTTAAGAATATTTCAGTGAAATGATCTGACCAGCAGGTGGAGTACATTCACCACCTGAAAAACATTCAGCGCCTTTAGATCAACTTCCTGCTTACCACACATGAAGCACACAGAGTGAACCACCAAATCATTTGTCCCTCGACAATTTAAATTTACTTATGTGGATTTGATTGAGAACTAACTTTGTTTATTTGCTCTTTGTATATCTGTACATTTAAACTACTGATTAATGGATCAATAGACATAAAACTATCACGCATGTTTCTGTTCCACATTTGTGTCACTTAATGTACTGTTGCAAACCACAGTTTTTCACAATTAAAAGTTAAAACTGGTATTGTGGTGCATCTTTTGCGCGGCCTATTTATTTTTGTAATACGAACAAGTTGCGTGAGAAAATGTACAGAACAAGAAGAAAAACAAATTTAGTTTCTTAATTATGGCTTCATACCAAACTTTAAATAGGTCAGTTTCATTTGGATGCTAGAAACTGTGAAGCATTTATGGGAAGCTGCCATGTCAGGAACAGATTTTAAAATAATTTTTGTGCTTTTAAACAGTTGATATTGTTTCCATATTGTTAAATAACACGCCATCCAGCACAGTCATTGCTTCAGTTAGACTAAACAAATGATTACTAGGTCAATTTGGGAAGCAGCTAATCAAAAGCATCACTCATTCAAAAAGCTCTAAAAGTCATTCAGAGTTGTTTGCTAGCTGAAATAATAAAATAATCTTTGAGTCCAGATTTTCACAGGAAAAACATACAAATCCTGTTTGTCAGTTTTTGATTGGTTTGTTGACTTGACATCAGGATTATTTTAAATCTGTTCAGTTGTATAAATTGGTATATTGGTATTGGAACATCTGCTCTGCTGATGAGCTGTCAGAGAGTCGGTGTGTGGATCACCTTATATTTTTTTAGTCAATCGAAACACACTGAAATTCACAGCACCAAAATTCACAGCACCGAAATCGGCTTGTTTTTTTTTAACTCAACCAAAACACACCGAAATCCACAGCTAGTTATGCTAGCTTGTCAAAGTCAAGCTAGCATAACTGAGCTATTTCTCGTTATGTTTTTTCTTAATTGAAACGTCTTTTTACTGACTTTTTTTACGTAGTTGTCATAGTGTTGACAATTAGTAGAAAAACCCTTGTATATTATGCGTACATTTAAGAATTAGCATGTTATGTTGACAACTTGCCAGCTAAAACCAATGATGGTCATCGTTAGCTAGCGGCTTTTCTGCCCTCCAGCAGAGCGATAGGGCCAGGTTCTGCCCCAAGTGACATTACTGTGCAACCTGTTTATTTTGTTAGCAACATTTTTACCATTCTTGACTTGTGGTCTGGGGCCAGACAAAATCACTTCAAGGGCCACAAATGGTCCCTAGCCCATAGTTTGAACACCCCTCATCTAAGAAGTTTTTAGATATTTTCGCCTTCACATCATCCAACTAATTTATATAAAATAAGCAAAATAAACTGAATAAACCACAATATCCATCCATCCATTTTCTTACATCCTGGTCCCTAGTGGGGTCGGGAGAGGTGCTGGTGCCTATCTTCATCGGGCTAAATCGGAATAAATATTTAAAAATATATATGTCATACTCACCAATAATGATAAGTCTAGTGGTCTGGAAAAGCTGCTCGTCATCCCAGGTCGGATGTTCGCCTTTCAGGATGTCACACACCCGGTTGTGCTCCCTCAGCCAGATGGTTGGCGTACATGGTGAGGCCCGGGACGAGCCCAAACACTTCCTGTCCGATGGCGAGTCGCTGCTCAGCAGGGAAGCCTTCAGGGTACATCATGTCCACCGGGACCTTAGACACCATGGGAGGGTACATCTCCCCATTGATCAGCTGTGGAACGTCAATCAGGAGTCATTTCACCAGAAATGTCTTTATCAACTTTCCTGTGCCCTGATGAAGACCTCAAACTTTGGCCATTTCATCAGATGAAACAACATCTTCAGGCAGAGTGGTTTTCAGATAAACTGGCCTCTCCTAAACCAAAATCTGAATTTACGATAATGGATTTTCAACTACCAATGGTGAATCTATCTTCAACCACTGTTGTCATTATCTTGATTTATCGTTCTAAGAAGTCGACAAGTAAAAGGATATGAGAGTTTTCACCACACAGATGTCACAGCAGGGGCAGAAGTACTGCAAATGATGTAAAACTAAAGAAGTTATTACAAAGTACAACACAATTTAACATGTTTTACTCGTTTATATATTATAATTCAAACTATAGTATTTCCTCTTAACTATAAATTAGTATTTTCACCGAAGGACATTAGTAGTGTTGTGTTCCTCAAAGCTTTGGGGTTTTTTCATTCTTATGTCTACGTTTTGTGTAATATGTATTACATTTTGTATGTATATCACCTTAGTGTTCTGTAATTAATAACTAATTGCTTCCTTTGTTTGGTTTGTAGTCTTTCCTTTTTTATTATTATTATTTGTCATTTTCCAGCAAATCTCCCTGTTTTCCCCATCTGTTTTCACATTAGCTTATTTACTTTGATATTTTTTAACCAGCATTCTACATAATTAAACAGTTCTTTATTTACTTTAAGGAAGAAAATTACTTAAAATCTGTAAATGAAAAAATTACAACAAAAATGTGTTTATTGTCCAATTAAATCTTACCTGAACTGAAACATAACTTTACTTTTTTTTTCCTTTCTGAGAACAGAGACCCTTGCTGAAAATAACTTTACAGAAGTTGCGCATTGCAAAAAGAGGATGGAGTTGACAGCTAAAATATATTGTTAAAGTAAAGGACACACAATTAGAGCTTTGCCAGTGATCAGAAAACAAAAATAATGTTAAACAGCATTTCACTCAGAATGGCAGCTTGTTTTGCCTTCTGATAAGAATATCAAATGTCAATATGTTTATTTCAACTTTAGTAATGTTAAAATAAAATATAAATGAACACTGGGAAATAAAAAATAAACAAAAGCTAAATATGTTGAGACCAAATTGCAAATGTTACATCTTGACAGAACTCAAAAAGTTATTTTAAAATAATTTTGTCTAGTAAAATATAAATGGATACAGAGGAAGTGCCTTATAGGGCTGGAAAATAAATCAATAACAATATCTATCGCGATGGACATGTGATCAATATCAAAATAATACATATGATAGAATATACAGTAATTTCCCAGAACTGCACAGCATTCTGGGGGATGTAGGCAGAGGAAAGGCTAAGCCACTCAAAGATTGGTGGCATCAACAAACCCACTCACTCTTTGGTACCTAGCAACAACTCGCTGAGTAACTTGTGGTTGCCTAGCAACACCCTGTTGAGTAAGTGGCACGGTCGCATTTTAAAGGTACACCACTCATCGCCTCATAACTGCTTACAAATTAAAAATAACGATATGGAGTGAAAACTGAAAAAAAAAAAAACAGGCCACCAGTTTGACAGTATTTCAGAAATTGAAAACAAAAACAGATCAATAATTTTTATCGCGATTTGTTTTTCAGCCATTTTGCCCCGCCCCAGTAGCTTTTATCTGATCAGTTAAATTAGCTGATATTTTTTAAAGTGAGGGTTATGGTTGTAAATTATGTCCATTTTATTCCCGCTGAGCCTAACATTAGGTGATTGGTCACAGATATTGACGTGGTAAAACAGACTAAACTTTACATGTCCAACTATTACCTGATATTTTAGCTTTCCATCATTATGAAGCCGAAGCTGATGCTGCCTTTCAAGTTCTTCTCCATATATGTTGCTTGCATCTACCTAGTTGGATAAAAAACATATAATTCAGGTATTAAACTCAACAGATGTTGGCTACAGCCAGACCTATGTTGCTTATTGCACTGTTGTGTCTCACTCCATGCCCCAAAGCCTTGGTGAATCCTGGGGGAGCTTTGTGACTTTTCTTGAAGAACTGGTGGGTGAAGTGTTGAGCCATGAAAGCAAACATCAGATTGGTTCCCTGCGGATCTGGCCTGAATTCCCGCCTTTTCATATATTTCTCACAAAACTCTTTGGGGTCAGGAAGGATGGGTTTACCTGTGAATTTATGCTCAGTTTAAGATTTCATTGGGGCTAAATGAGTGTTAGAAGTTGTAAAGGCCTCACCTTTGGTTCCCATTGGCAGAGGGCAATCCTCGGGTATGGGAGGGAGGAGGCGGGTGTAGTAAGAGAGGTTGTAGTACGACTCCCAGCTGATGTACCCGTACTTGGTATTGTAGGTTGGTGGACTGGGAATAAGTTCACTTCTGACTGTAACAAGAACGGCAGGATTAGCTCGTTTGTATATGAGTTTTCAGGTGATTTTCATGTTGCAACATTTCTGAAAAGATACAACTGTTGTGCCAACTGAAAGGGAGAAAATACAAAAATAAAAAATGGCTTTACATTATTTCTCTGTATTTTATTGAGTTGAACTTTGTTCTTTTTGACATAGGAAACAAGCCCTCTTACAATTTTTAGTCCAAAAGATTGAATAATAAGTTTAAACCTCTTATTGTTTTACAACCATGAGGTAGGCATTAAATTGTAGGTTTTTATCAGACTGGTGTGCAAATCTTGTAGGTAAATATTTCTAATACCTTGGGTAGTGATGGACTCAGATGTGAACCTTCAGAGACACATAAAGACAATTACAAAGTCGGTCTTCTGTCCCCTGAGAAATGTTTCCAGTGTTAAAGAACTAATGACCTAGTAAGATTTAGAAAAACTCATCCATCAGCTGCAGCTGATCCAGAACACTGCAGCTTGTGTTCTGACTAAAACCAGGAAGTTAGAGCACATCACCCCAGTTCTAAAGTCCCTACACTGGCTCCCTGTAGCTCAGAGAATAGACCTTAAAATACTGTTAGTTTATAAGCTATTTACTATTTACATTTACGTCAAACCAAAGCTTATAATCACAAAGTCCAGTGTCCAAAATCCTAAAATATGAAGTGGAGAAAATGAACATAAATGGACTGCAAAAAGAAACCATGAATAGGAAGATAACTGAGCAGAGCAGATGAACCAGCAGTGACTCATCCAAAAACTGAAACCAAATGAGTAACACCTGAAACTTTGGACGGAATGAGCTTTCAAGAAAAGAGCTGAAACTACGTCCCTGAAAAGCAACTTTTGATTTTCCTCACTATTCAGATTTTAAAAAATTAACTTCCACCAAGTGTTTCTGACCACAAATGAACAAAACTAGAAAAAGAATACAGTGGTCGCTCGTTTATTGCTGAAAAAGTCCCGCAATAAACGAAATCTGCGAAGTGGTGACTTTAATTTTTCCCTAACCAAATACATGTTAAGGCCTCATAACCCCTTATAAATCCTTCCAAAACTGTCATGAACATTTTCCACATTGTCACACAGTTCACACTCTCAGAAACCTACATAATTTTAACAACATGATAAAATTCTGAATTATTACTAACCCAACACCAGGCTTGCAATAAATCCAACTTTTTGAATGAAAAAGCAAATCGCCAACACACTTCACCGTGAAGTAACAAAGCGCTTTGATGTCCATTGACCCAATCAAGATACGAAACAAAGTGGTTTGATTCATACAGTAGAATTTTGTCAGAATTTAAAAAATGCAGTGCTGCATAAAAAAAAAAATCAAGTGAGACCCCAGAAGGTGAACCTGGATATTAGTCAATATATCAGAAATGAATTGAAGTACAGAATGTAAAAATGTTGCATTATCTGTTTCAGTCTGGATGTGTTTTAAAGACTGAATGGTTTTGATGCCTTAACTTACGAGTCAGCACGATTCTCATGAAGATATCTCGCAGGAAAGAATTGTTGACAATGGTCCAGAACCACTGGAAATGGGTCAGAAGGAAATGAACCACTCCAGGACTGGGCTTCAGCATCAGATAGATTCTGGTCCAGAACTCCGCTGTGCAGAAATAAAAGCAAAACATACCTTTTTACTTTGAAAAAGCACCATTAGAGAAATATTTAAACCACACGAATTGTTTCGTTAGAAGTTACTAAACAACAAATTGTCTTACGAGTGGTGCAGTTTTCTCCATGGAAGCCTGTTCGGGTGCAGTCACAGCTGTAGCTTTCTGTACCGAATCGCACACACACACCTCTGTTCTGACAAGGGTAGTAGCAACAGGGATTCACTGGAAAAAAACAAACAGTTTGTACAAATAATGAATAACTACATTAAAGTACATCCTGCTTAAGCAGCAGCTGGGTGGATATTTAGCTTGTTAACCATTTAGAGAACTAAATCATAACTTTTAAATAGCAACACAACAAGACAGAAACCTAACAAAAATGTACATTACATGATACCAAACATGTTTTGAAGTTAAAGCTGCAATATTTATAACTAATAAATATTTTTTACATATTTGTTAAAACTGTCACCATGTCGACAATGTTATGAGACAGATAAGCTGTGAAAACATCAATCTCCTTCACCTCTTCCCTGAGCTAACTTGTCGTCTAAAGAAATGCAACGATCCAAATCAAAAACAGCCAATCAGAAACAGGAGGGTCTTAGCGCTGTCAATCATCCTCATGTAGTCGCTACTCAATGTACCAATGGTGGAGAAACAACTTGCAGTTACAAGAAACCCATTTATCCACCATCATTTGTGGCGATGCTAACAAACATTAGCATTCATAACATGCTATGCTAGCTGCAGCTTAGCAGAAAGCAAGGGGCTTTGAAGCTCTTTTTGTCACTTTTATTAAAAAAAAGTTTTTTTTAAACATATCTGTTAAATTAGCATTTATGTCGTGACAGTATAAGGCAATCTGTGAATATTGAGCTCCTCTGCCTTCTCCCAGTGCTCCCAGTACTAACTACAGAAATACATCTTCAGGTCAGAAGCAACCAATCAGAGTAAGGAGGAGAATCTCAGCGCTGTCAATCACTCTCATGCTCACCTCTTCCTGCTTGCTCTATGCTAAGCAACAGCTAGTTCACCATAACATAATCTACCATGAATGCCAATGCTAGTTAGCATAGCCACAGATGATGGCTGATAAGTGGTTTTCCTGTAGTGGTAAGTTTGTTTTTCTACCATTAAGTACGGTGGCCCTGAGGTGCAAAGCTCTACAACATTAAGGAAAACACTACAACATTAAGTGCAAGAGGTGACTGACAGCAATAAGGACCTCCTCCTGGCTCTGATTGGTTGTTTTGGACTGTGAATGGTTAATTTCTTTAGACTTCAACAGTAAGATCTACAAAAATGAGTTAGACTGAACAAGCTCCAAGTATGTTGACTTCTCACCAAAAAAAATACAGTTTTAATATTAATTAAATGGAGCGGCTATATTTGACTTCAGATGTAATCCTTACTTAAATGTTGCTTCCTGTGTCCTCATCTTTGTTTTATACAAATTAATCACTGTGGATGCAAGAAGGACTCCATTGTGGAGCCGCAGCAGGACATGCAGGAGGACATATAGCAGGAAAGACCTGGATCTGAATTTGCATGGAGTTTGCATGCAAATTAAACTCTCTGGGTTTTTCATCACGTTCTTCCCGCAAAACGGCTTTCCTGAATTATCTCAAGTGCGTGGTTGTTTATCCTGTAATGGACCGCCAACTCATAAGCTTTATTTGAACAGCTGAGATAAATTGTTCTCACCTCCATATCCAATCAAAGAGATGATCTGTGGAAAAACATCTAACTTTTCTTCTTTTCACGCCTGCTCTTCTTCACCTAATTTCACTCATTTTGTGCATTCAGAAGTCTGAAGTTACTCTGGCATGACGTGACGCGGATAGCGCAATGACTCAGTGAGATAGTGAAACGAAGCTCTGACACTAATGAGAAGCATTACAGCATGCTTTGAAACACTCTGCATCCAGACCTTAAACACACACACATATCAGACTACCTCTTTTTGTTTCCCAGCAGTAAATTTATGCTCAGTCACCAATAGCTTTACCAGGAAATACCAGCATACACACAGGTGACAACTTTAACTCTAAGCTGTTGCCATTTTTACAGGAACTGGTTATATATACGGATGTTAACGTCTAATTCTCACAACCCAACCACTTCCACATATCTTTCACACTTGCTGTAGTCGGGCTTCCTGCCCTGCCTCCTTACAGAAGTTCAATGCGATAATGTGACTTTTTATCGGTGTCGCATAGAAAAGCCCTATGTACAACAAGGAGGTTTCTAATAGTAGAAAGCATAAACATATATAATCTTTCAGGTAATATTTTAATTTACATTCATTATATAATTAATGCACATGCAGTATTTATTTTCCTGACAGTCATACAGGCTCTTCAACAGCATTTATGTCAGACTTTGTCTTATCGCAGGTTTTCCAGTTCAAAACTATTTCTCATTCTTAAAAACATTTCAGGTTTTTTACTTGCAGGTATACGGTGATGTAACAATGTCAAAACTATATTGTAAAACAAGGCGAAGCTGAGTTTTACTGATCATGTGACCGGTAGTGTTAGCCACAATATTTGCACATCTCAAGCTTCTTTTTTTCCCTTGTTGCTTAATTTTTAAACTCCTTAAAGTAACGCCTTCTAGAGGTTCACAATGAAAATAATTTCTCATGTCTTTTATTGTCTTATTTTGCAAAGGACATAAAGTTGACTCTTTGGCATTGCTTTTAAAAATAAGCTAATCGTAAGTTCTCAGTAGTAGCTTTGCATGATGTCACACATCTTTTCACGTTTTGCCACATTTCAACGACAGACCAGCTGTGTTTTATTGGGATTATGTGGAATAGACCAGCAGAAAGGAGAGGATAAGCAGGAAAATACTGTTTGTATTCTTTGATGCTCCCAAATTAAAGACATTATTGGTATCATTTTGTGTGCAGTTAAAGAATGGCGCAAAGTGGAGTTGATGCAGACAGACGTTTATATCTTTCCAAATGAAAACTGAAAACTTAGGCGCAACATTTTATTATTTTTTTTAAAATTGGCTGTTATTTTTGTTTAGTTTTATTTTATATTATATTAAGCATGGCCATATGGTGACATTTTACTCAAATACAAACTAAGGCACCACTCATTCAGTAAAGCAAGTAGGGGTGGGCGATACGGATTTTCAAAGTTTTATCACCATATTATCACAACAGCAATAAAAATTACAATAACCTTTTTTTTAGATAACTACATGACTGTCCCTGTCATTATACCCTACAAACAGAAATACTGCTCTTAAAAAAAATTCCCACTTGTAATATTTAGGACACGAGTCGAGAAAAGAAGCTTGATTTGTAACACTAAACTGCAGACAGTAACGGCATCTTCAAATTTATTGGTATTTATTTATGTTTATATTGAACAACCACTATAAAAAATAGTAAAACCATAGATCCTGGCACTCTTGAGATGTTTTAGACATCATTGACTGGAAGTTATTGCGACAAAGCTAAACCCTAGGAACAGACAAGAGAGGACGGGGGAAAAGGTTTGAAGGAGTTTCAAAAAGTTTTTGTTTATTAAACAAAATGCCAAGCTTTGCTTTAATCCATTACCAGAAAATGGAAAGAATCTAACAGAACTGCAATATGCTGAGGCAAACCTGCACCAGCAGGTGAAATAAGGAAACGTCTATCAGAAAAGTAGCAAAAAGGCCCATATCTATTCTGGAGGAGCTGCAGAGATGCACTTCTGCACACTCTGGAGCATCAGCCATTTTGAAAGACTGGCAACAACAAATCAGTTGTTGAAGAAATCTATGAAAACTAGCACTGCACATCACACTGAAAGCATCATCAAACTCGGTGATGGCGGTGACATCCTGCTGTAAAGGCTTGAGACTGGGGTCAGAGTTCATCTTCAGGATAACAGCCGCTAACACACAGTTTCTGGACTACATGTAAAACAAATACAACCTTACATGTTATTTCCTATCTTACGCTGTTGAAACCTGCACGTTTCAGTTCAAATATTTAGGATTACATTTTATCCTAAGTACATTTTTCAGAATTGTTTTTATTGTTTATATGACCTCAACATTGTTGGTACAACAATCAGACAAACACCAGCCATCCCGCCTCTGAATGGCTCAAAAAAGATTATCTTGGAGTGGCCTAGTTAAAGACCAACTTAAACTGAGTGACAATTTTGCAAAGAAAAGTGCCAAAATTCCTAAAAAACATAGTTTTGAATTAGAAAAGTAATGAAAACTGTGTTTTATATTTACCCTGTTTATCTGTTCCTAATTTTAAACTGGTCTACAACCTTTAAGTGCGACTCAAAAAAGGAAAAACTTTTTCCCCTTCACTGTATGTTATCAGTAATAAAACTAGTTACCTGCACTTGACTCTGCAGTATCTGAGGATGACTTCATCAGCAGCAAAGCCACCAAAATAGGAAACAAACTAAACCCTGCAAACAAAGAAACTATAATGATGCAACATTTACAGTTCATCCAAATTGTGTCATTTGTATTTTTAGCACTCACCTTTCATGGTTGCTTAATTAAATTAAAGTTGTCTGTAGATGTTTCACAGAGTTGTTCTGACGAATGGTCGAAGGTTTTTTTCCTCCATCCGACTGAGTCTCACTGGCTTTATGAGATACCAAAAGTGGGCGTTCACCCTGTGCCTTCCACTTCCTCTATTTAATAGATTTTAAAAACAGCCTAATGCATGTTCAGTTTTTTTAATTCATGTTTTATATTTGCATTACAAGACAGATTGTTCTCCTGTTCAGAATTATAAGTATTTGGCATTGAGATTAATCAAATAAAACCAAAGTTGCGTGTAAATTAATAAACTTTTCATTTAGCAATTAATTCAAATGGACAAAATCAGCTGGCAGTTGACAGAATCAAACAGCTTTGTCTCCCCCTGCTGGCGGGTTTGTGTAACATCCATTAGCGAAGTGGGTTTGACTCTTTGCTGCTGCATAAAAATTAATCTGCAGAAACAGATAATTTTTTTAACTTTTACAGATTATATTTTTCATGCTGCATGAAAATAATCTGCATAAACAAGACCCATAGTTTGATTTTTTTGGCCTAATTATTGTAATTTGATCCCTAGATATTGTTTTTGTTTTGAATAAACTGTTGCATTTAAACATTATTTTTTATTGACTATTCCACTTCACAGAGCAAAAGTTAACACAGACGATGTTTAGAAATGTATATTTTTGGCATTATGTTCCTGTCTCACAAGTTCCAATTTTCAGTCTTTTCCTTTTGAAATCAAATCAGGAGGAAAAAAAAACACATGTAATGATTTAACTCAAAAATGGTGTAAACATTAATATTAATATCCTGAATGACCGTGAATTTTAATATGTTTAACAGCTTATTCAGCATAAAAATTGATTCAATCAAACTAATATTGCTTGATTTGTCAAAGTGGGGCAGTTTTGACTGTAAAATACAAGGTACACCACATGTTTTCTGTCTTTTTTTTACCAATACATTTTGACAAATTATCCATGCCAGAATCAGGAAAAAGCAAAATAAAGCAAACCTTTAGCTTTCGTAATGTCGTCCCAATCTGCCAAACACATTTTTGTCGATTGTGGTCAAAATAACACACTTCGGACTCGACATAAACCAGTTTCTTCCCCAGATAATCCTTGTTGGACATCTTGTATTTTTTTAGTTCTTTTATTTTTTATTAAATCAATTTGCAGACGCCATTTTTTTTTTCTTTTTAAGTGTTTAGGATTCGACCAGCATCTCTGTCTTCAAAGACCCAACAGTATTTGTGTTTCACTCTCTTTCTTAGACATGATTGATGTGATAAAGAATGAGACGCATCAGGAACTAATTATCAAATGAGCGTTTCCCGCCTTGCGAGCACGGCTCCTTTTGGCACGAGCCTCCTCTGCCCGTTGCTGTGGTGATGCTGGCGGTCTAGGCCTGCCGCTTTCTACGGCGTTTCTGGTAATTGAAATCAGATGCTCCCCTGAGTTGAAACCTGTGCCAGGAGTAACCTGGAAGCATTTATTTTACAGAGAAGATGTTTAGTTAAGCCTTGCTGCGCTCTGTAAATGAGGCTATGGTGATAAATACGGTCGGTGGAAGAAATGGAGGATGGTTCCTTCTTCCTTCCCCCGGTTCAGGTTACAGATTAGCAGACTTCCTGTCAGTCGGAGAGTCGTCCAATCAGACTCTCTCCACAAGTTCGGCAGCTGCAAGTGATGCTAACTCTTCTAAAATCTGCCGGTTGTCTAATCCAAACACTTAAAATCTACTCAAAACTACACAACTAATCTAAACAATAGATTATTTAAAGTGCAATGACGAACCACATCATTGCATGTCTCGGACAATGCTTGCAGCAACCATAAATTATTAAAATAATTATTGGGGCCATTAGACAAAAAAGAGTACATTTCTACCAAAAAACTCTGAAAATTTGTGATTTGAGAAATTTTCTGAAGAAAGAAAACTTATAAACTTTTAGGTTTGGAAAGTCAAAACTTTGCTAGAAAACAGACATTTTTAGATTAATCTCAGAATTTGTTTTGTAAAAATTTGGATATTTTTTACTCTGAAAAGTCAAACGTTTTCAACTTTTGAAACTAAAAAATTTCAAAAGTCAGTAACCTTTGACTTCAGTCTTAGATATTAGATATTTCCAAGTTCCTTTTCACAAGAGATTTTATCTCGCAAATTTTTTACTTTTTTTTTATTTCCAGTTTATTGTAAAAACTAATTCTGAGATATTTCTTCCCCTCTGGCTCCTCCACTCGGCTCCTTCAGACTAGCCAGCAACAATTATAAAACACATCGGCTGAGCTCGTTATATGAGCTAAATCTCAGTTCAGTGCCAATAAAGACATTGCTAAAGGGTTAATAAAGGAGCACTGTTGTGATGACAACCTGAGGACGGAGATTCAGAAAGGCCAGAAGTTTTTAAAGAGACAGAGGCCCAATCTCAAGGCATTAAATTGCAAAGTAAAATTTCTTTTAAATCATATATAGGATTTTTATCAAATATAATAAAAATTTGATAAAATCAACCAAGTAACATAGTTACTTGATTGTGGTATAAAGTGGCACAATGTGCCCAGAAAACAGTATGTTTTACTTTTAATTGTGACAAAAAAAATTTGCCTGCCCCCCACTATAGCAAACAACTGTAAAATGTTTCCTCATGCTAAACAGATTCATGTGTTTTTGTTTGGGTAAACAAATATTATTGTTATTCAAATCTTGGTCCACTGCTTATTGTAATCTAAGACTGCAGTGCATTTATATAAAATATTAATTTTAGTGTGCCCCCCCGACCCCCCACTCCCCAGACACGCTCCTGGAAGGAAGGCTACTCTGAACCCAAACCCCGTCCTGAATGCTGACAGTGGAAAATAAACTCAGCCTCAGTTGCTTCTCTTTGTATCTTCTGCTCCCATTTCCTGCCCCACCTTCCACTTTTCTCCGGGTTGATTCCCAGCCCCGTTCACCTTTCCCTGACTCGACTCGACTGCTGCCCCTCACTCCGAGCCGTAGGGATCAGCAGAGCCGCAGGATATTGCAACCGGCATCAAACTGAAAACGATAGGCCCTGCTTAAATAATCCCAACGCTGAGTCTATTTGAAGTGACAGTTTAAACACTTGCACTCAAAGCTGGGCCGATCGAGGGAGGAGGTGTCGGAGGAGGCTGGGTGGGCCGTGCGCCGGCTGACCTACAGGGTTTTTCTTTGTGATTAGAAACCCGTTTAGCTCTGATTGCTGCGGGTCACTGCAGGTGAGTTGGAAGGAAGTAATTTTCCTTCTGGAGCTTGTTGCCAGATTAGGTAACAGCCTGATCTCTGACTCTGACCGGAGAACCTAAACAAATCCGGGGCAAAAGAAAGGAGTTGGGTCATTTTCAAAGACTGAAACGACCGATCATGCTGAATATTTTATTGATGTTAGGAGCCATTTCTAAAGTCAAAGAAGAGAAATTGAAATGCAAGTTAAAAAAACAAAAGTTTTGTAGTTTTGAAGGTGACCTTTTATGCTTCCTTGAACAGCATAAAACAGCATCTAGCTGTTTTATGTTATGGCATATACCCCACAGACAGCATAGGCTAGGTCTATGGGCTATAAGCATGCTTATTGCATGTTTTGCACAAAATCATTCTTAGATAATGAGATTTCAATCTGCTCAGTTCTGCCTATGTTGGTCTCCTTTCAGAATGAGCTGTTTTAGGGACTCTGGACTCTTTTCACTTTAAATCCAACTGAGCTGCTGCTGGCCACGCCGCCAAACTCAATGTTTACACTCGCTCATAAAAATGGCTTCAAACAGATTCACAATGATAAACCGTACATCTATAAAAAAAAAGTATTACATTAGGGGAGCCTCCTTCAAAACATTTGTCTTTTCCAGCAGCCATTGTGTACTGCGTATACAGTGGTAAAACCAGCTCACCAAATGAACTGGAACTCCACTTTAGTTGCTAGGTAACGGGCGGAGTTCCACTGGGGTTGCTAGGTAAAAGCCTGGGCTTTTGGAATAAAATGCAATCTAACATTTGATCAAAAGAATTTGATCAAATGTTATTTTGAAAATGTTATTTGAAGTTGAAACCAGATATTTTCATAAACCTATCAAAAATTGACATTTTTTTCTCACTGTCTGATGTTAAATCAGGCCAAAGTTTTCTTGTCTCATGTTAGAATTACCAAAATGATTTATTTTTGCTAAATGCCAGAAAACTTAGCGAAAACGTTTTCTAGAGATTTATTTTGCAACTCTCTTCGCATATTGCGTTTAAGCCTTTAATTTGAGCATGAAGGTCTTTTACTTTAACACGATTTGTTTGCATAAACATAAATTTTACGTTTTAGCCTACCGGAGAATGAAAAATACTATCACAAGACATTAATAGTAATAAATTATATAATTAATAGTGAAATTAAATGGTCTTTGTTAGTTCATTTGCATTGTTCTTATCTTGAAAGTGTGGTGCTGGAAAAGTTGAAAGATTTACCTTGAAAATGCTTAAAAAGTGCTTGAACTTGAAAGGAAAAGTCTACAAACCCTGACACACGTCTAATAGTATTCATATCCCTACAACTTTTCCATATTTTGTCACAGAGAAAGAATTTGTGAACATCAGAGCAGCTGAGATTAGATTACACGCAGGTGGATTCTGTTTATTTATTAGCAGTCATCAGGCAACTTCTGAGAGAAAAGGGGGTTGAATACTTTTGCACACCGCACTTTTCAGTTTTTTATTTGTAAAAAAAACTGAATTGTATACCACTTTGCACAGATCTATTGCATTAAAGTCTTTAAATGTATTTTTGTTTGTGGTTGTAATGTGACAAAATGTGGAGAAGTTCAAGTTGCAAGAGGAACATTTTCTTTCACCTGGGAATATATAATAAAATCACAGAAAGGAAGAAATGTGTTTTATCATGTTCTTATTTTTTTATTTATTTTTCAGAAACCAAACATTGATGCATTTTTTCTGGCTCGCTCCACTGTAATATGCCTACATGGCGGCCAGCCATATGTGTGTTGTTGAAGCTGATCCAACCCTCTTATATGAACCAATGCCAAAACACGCTTCCTGTAAATTAGTTTTTTTTTGTGCATTTTGTACCTTTGATCTAAGAAGAAAGTTTTTTTTTTCTGCGGAATTTAATGTTCTGTAATTTATTTTCCACTGATCACAATAAGCTGTTGTGGTATCTAGCCACTGAGGAGGCTGATGTGTTATTGTAGTCTGCAGAGAACAAACGCATGCTCAATTCCCCAGGTGGATGCAGAGAAATAAAATAAACACTGCTGAATATTTCCTGTAGCCAGAAAAGTGTTTGCAAAATGTCTACAAAAGTCAAAGCACATTAATAAAACAAGCAGATTTTGCATGCTCTTCGGACATCTGGATCTCTGGATTGCATCTATTTTGTTGTGCTAAAGCAAATTAGTTTGGGGAAACATTAGATCTCTCAGTGCACTTTCACCTGATGGAGGGAAACCTTCAGCTCCCAGTTCGCCCTCCTGTGGTGGGACGGATCAGCTGCTTCCTGTCTGCATATAAAGACACATGCTGTAATCCGCTTGATAAATATCAAGCAGAATTCAGCAATCAGCTGAAAGCAATTTGCATGTCTGTGCTCGAGCCAGCGGCTTGTGATTTTCTCCCCTGTCATCTATCATGGACCACACGCCTGGGCCAAAACACACAATACTCCCAAATTGCTGTCATATGGAGTGCAAGCCCAGAAAAAAGCCCTTCATTTTTCCTTGTCTGTACTTCAAATAAACTTGCATTTGTTGAATATTTTGAGAGAGATTTTTTTTTTCTTTCAGTGCAACTTTTCAGAGAGAGCGATGGGGTAATGTGCCATTTCCTTTGTTTGTTGAAAGCTTGGCTGCAGGACTGTAATCTAGACGGGTTTGATCTCGGTGGATGCAGCCTGTTGAACGCTGGACGCTGCTGGATGTCGAGTCTGGAGACGTCAAATTCATCTCCAACAATCAAACATTTACAGACTCATAGTTCTCTTTGTTTTAGCCACATATTCCTGTTTCCTTTGTGGTTACTCCTGGAAAATCTTGAATTTCCTTTTACGCACAGCATGTGGTTTTAAACTACCATCTTAAATACATCATGTACTGATTGTATTTTTATTTATAATGAATAGAAAGTTTGATGATTTTTCATGATACATCTTTGAATTGTACAAGGGGATCAGCTTTTGGTTGAGTTACAAAGGAATTCAAATTTGGCTCTTTGACTTTAAATGTGACCTACTATGCTTCCTTGAACAGGCTATGATTGATCTATGCAAAATATGTTCATTACATTTTTAGCGCAAACATATTCTTACATAATGAGATTTTAGTTTGGTCACTTCTGCCTTTTTTTATCTCCTTTCAGATTGAGCTGTTTTGGGGCCTTTTGTCACTTTAAATCCAAATAAGCTGCTGCTGGCCAGGCCACCCAACTCAACTTAAACTCACATGTGAAAATGGCTGCAAACAGGTGCGAAATTATTCAACTGTGCATCTTTGAAAAGCAGAAGTGAAGCCTCCTGTGCAACCAACAAGAATGTGGCAACTGATTTCTGGATGGAAAGTCAACAACAAAACACTTTTCTTTTCCAGCAGTCATTGTACAGTGGGCATCTAGAGCAAAGGTTCTCAAACTTCTAGTTCTAACATCTGCTGTAACAATTAGGTGTTAGAAAAAGACATGCACTGGTGGATTTTCCTTTTTGATGTCGTTAAGATGGAAGACTGTTTTAATGTTTTCAAAGTTTAATTTCCAAACAAAAACACAATAAAACAAGAAAGATGTGGTTTTCTGTAATGACAAAACCTTGTGTGGTTTTTGACGTCCTGCAGCCAGTTTCTAAAATATTTAAAGTTTGAATCCTGGAAAAAGACTTTCACAAATTGTTAGAATAATTCTTGGTCTTGTCATCATAACAACTCTGAAACCACATAAAACTTTGTTTGAACTGTAACAAATCTTTGAGTTATAAATTATCAGCCAGCGCAGAAGAGTCAAGTTTCATCGTTTCTAAGGACTTCCTGGTCCTTTTGAAACCTGATGGATGGACAGACGGACGGACGGGTGGATGGATGGATCTTAGATGTAAAACTGACCTAAATATTTCAAACTGGTTTTAAAAGCTGTGGATCTGGTTTTGGTTTTGTTTTGTAATTGGTTCCTACTCCGGTGTGGAATGTAAAGCTGTTACATTAGCATAATTACTGGACCTTGACAAAAGGTCCCCTGGACTTTTGTCCAGAGGCTCTGAGAAGTCTTACAGCCGTTCTTAGAGCTGTAAGACTTTGTCCGCATGTAACTCCGCTCCGCTTTGACGTCATTCATTGTTTACATAACAACGCTCAATCTGTCCTCTGGGACTCATTCTACAGATAAACTTATTCAGTAGGTTTCGCAGTTTGTGTTTGTGTTGGCAGTTCGTTGGTCACTTGTTGTTTGTCCAGTTGAAGCTGCTTCTGGTGAACCATCTGCAGATTTTAACATAGCTCAGATAGCTAACTCAGCTAGCTAGCTAAGAGCAGGAAACGCAAAGTAATTTTGTTTGTTTGCTTCACTATGTGTTATTAGCCTTAAATATTCAAGTGTATCATGTTCTGTTGTGTTTTTCTTATAAAGTACTGAGGATAATATAGTTAAACAAGTTATGCACATTACGATCCACTTTGGCCTGCTTCTCATCCAATGTTATAATCTTGAGAGGCAGAATTCAAAATCCATGTTTTGATTGGATTTTGTTTCTGCAGCTTCAGGAGCAAACAAAAAAAAAGAGAAAAAAAACCCTACTTCTGGTTTTATCATGTCAAAATGAAAGCACATATTAAAATAAGAGAATAAAGTCAAATACAGCCACCATTTGTTTGGACATTTTTGCCACTTTTGCGTATTTTGACATCTTGGTAGTAATTGGCTCTTTTTCATCTAATACTTTTCACTCAGTAGAATTTATGAAACTGAGTAGAGTGGACAAATAAAAAAAAAACTTTGTGACAAATGTGAAGGAAGTCACCTAAATCTGAACCATAGCAAAAAAATTTGCTATCGAAAAATTATTAATTTTATCCATTAAAATTTGAAATAAAGAAAGACATGCTCACCTGTGATTGCTTGTGGTTTATTCACATATACTTTGCAATTAAATTAAATTCAAAGGTACTTTATTCCTCCTAATGGAAAATTAAATAAGATTCAGTTGTGAATGTAGTTGTTAACCGTGAAAGACATTTGAAATTTTACATCTTTTTGGCTTTGTTGGTACTCCATACAATGGACATGCAATACAGTGGAGCTTTAGCAACTGACTTAAGTTATTGTTTGTCTACATAAAGATATGCGTTCACATCAGTTTCACTGAACTCTTAAATTGGTGCCACAAAGACGATGCCACAGAAGTGAAGTTTTAGAGCAAAACTGTATTAAAAATGCATGGATTTAGATAACCTCATCTGTAAAAAATTTATTTTTTAAGAATCATATGAGCAAGCAACTTTTTCATTGCACTGCTTTAGCAAATAACATGCTTTGTAGCATTTTTGTGGCTTGAAGAGGTCCTCAAATATCACTCAATGGGTCCACTCTACACCAGTGAGAAAATGGTCAGAACCAGTCAACAATAGTCCAAACTGGTGCGTTGGTAATGTCACTAAAGTGTGGTGGTAATGGAGGTGAAATAACCAGGTTCCTCTGTCTGAGTCCTCCTTCATCAGGACCAGTTCACTTCTGCTGTCAGGTAATTGCAGCCGAAGCACAAAGAGGCTGAAGAGCATCGCAGGAACAATTCAAGCAGAGCGAGACGATGACGTTACAAAATGCTGGTCAATAACCATTAACGTCTCGTTGGAGGAAATATGGATCTCTAAGAAAGTCTGAAAAAAAACAGGAAAATATTTCAAAAAGGCCACAACTTTATGGGTGTTTTTACAACAGCTTATAATCTGGTATTCCTGTGATGGTAAGAAAAGAGATGAAGAGAATAACAGTAAAAAAAAATTAAGTATTGATAAAATTCTACATTTTTCTTGTCTTGTGTTAGCATGAACAACTAGCAAAGGAAGTCATGTTACACCGCAACAAGCTGGCAGTAAAATTTGAAATTTTTCATAAAACACGTTACATATCATTGTAAATATTTACATTTTTAAGCTTGTTGCAGTCATTTAGTCTTTTGGAACACAATTAAGCTACATTAAATGTAATATTTTAGTCTCATCTAGAGATTTTTCTTCCCCTCAAAGTCATTGAGGAACCTTTAATGTCTATTGGCTAAATAATTTCTTGGGATAGAAATGTAGTTTGGAGAAACTCTAAAATGAACATGTGAAACAATGAAAATTAGACTAATTGAGGTGAAAACGCAATGAATACTATCAAAAATAAACATCCTGTCATGATTTGAGTAAAGAAACACAAACAAGTACTGAGATTTTCACATGTTGATGTTTGAAGTACTTTTACTGCAGATGTATCTTTATAATCAAGCACTCACTTTTTAGGCAATAAAATGTTTACCTATTTAAAAAGGAGTTGAATTGTTTATTTGCATCTTTTAATGTATTTATAATACTGTATAAAACAAGCTTAACTGGTTAAATGAAAAGCCTGCAAAATGTAACAATACTTTATCTGATTAATCATCAAAATAATTGACAGAGTAATCAATTACTGGGGTAATCAACAAGGCAATCACATTGATTAAAAGTTTATTAAGAAAACATTTAAAGAGGTAGTATGTAAAATTGACCTTTGTAGCTTTACATTATGTTATATTGTTCTTCATCAAAAACATCTGGAATTTTGATTTGATTCGTTCATGAAAGTTTGGGAAATCCTTTAATCTCCATGGCAACCATTTAGCTGGCTGTACAAAACGTCTTGGTGGCCCAAGCCCCGCCTTCGAGACGCAGCTCCTCCTCAGAGCTGCAGCTTCCAAAAAAACTAGCTTCTCCATTGAAGCGCTCCCTGCGTGACTCCACCAGCCACTTCCTTCAGACTAGCCAGCATAAATTAGCAAACACCTGGTAGAACTGAAGGAGTATGAAAACAAATAGTGAAAACATTTTTAAAGGGTTAATAGAGGAGCCATGTTGTGATGACTTCCTGAAGGCGAAGTTTCAGGAAGAGCAGAAGTTTTTAAAGAGACAGAGGCCCAATTTCAAAGCATTCAATTACAAAGTCCAACTTCTTGTAAATCATATCTGATATATACAGCATTTTTATAACAACTGAAAGGAGCTTAGCTACTTTATTATGCTATAAAACTGCGCTATCTACCTGGAAAATAATGAATACTGCCTCTTTAAAGATAGCTGTTCAATCAACCCTCAGTTAGCTCCTACACCAGGGAAAGTTAATTAGCCTCAAATGTTTAGAAACAACACATGTTGTTCAGTGTTTACCCAGTTTGTGTTACCAGTTTAAGATGTGTGCTTCCCAGTAAAAGAGGAGGCGCAGCATCTCATCCTGCCTCTGCTCACTGGGTGTAAACTCTGAGTCCAGGCGGGAGATCAGATCAGGTCACAGTGCGTTGCTCCAGTCCCGCAATGTTCCTCTGCGTTGATCAACGTTGGCTTTTCTCTTCAACAACCCACGGATTTATCTGGACATTTCTTATTCCGTCTGGAGAAACTGTTTCACACCCCTGAATGATGTTTTCTCCGCATCTCGGAGCTCCTCTGTCTCTGAAGGTTTCGGCAGACCATCTCATCTCGTTTCGCTGCCTCCAGTGTTTACATCCAAGTCGGTAATTAACATAATATTGCATTCCTGTTAATTTCGAGAAGTGAAGGACAACACGGGGTCCAGATTGCCCCCCAAACGCAGGTTTTTGGCACTTTATGAATGCAGCTGTAATCACTGAGGGGAGCCTGGAGTGCCTAAATGGGTCCATCACGAGAAAAGAGACAATCAGGCTCCTTTATGTCTAGAGATCAGCAGCAGTTTCTGCGCATTGTCTGTTATGAATAGAGCGATCTCCAATTGAGCCTCTTCACTTTGGAGATTTTTCGATTTTCGATTATACAGCTATTGAAATTAGGACGCGCCGCGCCTCCCCTCCCCCCCCCCCTTCCTCAGCTTGGTGGCGCTGCTGCCTCCGCCTGATTGACAGATGAAATTGACACTCGGGTTGCCTCTTATCAAGCGCTGCGTTTCAATCCGCCTCTAATTGCAGATATAGTGCCATCCTTTCTTTTCACCGCATGTGATTGCAACACGCAACCTTCCGTTTCGCACAAGAGGAATGATCGATCATATGTAGTGTGTTTTTTTTTTTTATGTCTAATTGCATCGAAATTTCTTTTGTTGCCAGGGTTTAAATGCAGGAGAAACTGTAAGACGTTGTTTCGGAGCGGGTGTAGCGCGGGTTGGAGCAGAGATGCGTAATGCGCAGAAAAAACTGGGTCTCCACTCCGAATAGGAAGCGACCAAGACCCGAAAATGGTGAGTCACAAACACAGTAAGTTGTTTTAAGTCATTTTATTTACAGGAGCGTGAGAAGAAATGCAGTGAAATTGCTCAAACTTTTGGAAAAACGACAGCTAAACGCTAAAATAATGATTGTTACTCCTTTACCTCAGTGTATAATGATAAAAATGAATTTCTGCCTTTGTCTGCTTGCATCAAATCTAAAACAAACTCCTGCAAGAAGAAACTGAATGGATCCATATGCTATAAGTAATTTCTATCTTGTTGGGTTACTTTATTACTGCGTTACGCGTTTTCTCTGCTTTATCAGCATTATGTTGCTTTTAATTTAAATATGAATACATTCTGACTTTAAGACAGTTTAACTTCTAACAGTGTTAATGGGCGGAAAACTAGTGAAACAGACTGCTGTGCTTAAGTTGCATTGAACGTTTGAACTGCTTGTTATTCTTTTATTCAAAACATTTTCTTATTGTAAATGTTTTCTGCGGCAGAAATCATATCGGTTTATGTGAGTGAGCTTAAAAATGTATATTTTTCTTCTACAGTAAAACCATTTCACTATTTGAACCATAGTTCAACATGCAATGCGCTTCAGCTGAATTTTGCCTCAAAAATTTAATAAATTAAAGTTGAACGAACTTTTGAACAATACACGCCTGTTCTTCATTTTTAATTATGTTACTTTCTTACATTTTAATCATCGCTAAATAGGCATTAGGTTTTGTTGTATAAGGAAAAGACATTTAAAATAATTAAAATCCCAACAAAACACTAGATAGATTTAGATGTTTTCGCAAATTTTAACAGATTTTTACAGGGGAAGTTGGCGTAAATTTTGTAAAATGTGATTTGGTCGTTTTTAGAACTTATATTAAGATTTAAAATGAAAGGAGGAGAAACGTCAGACGCTGGTTGGCAAAAAAAAAAGAAAAACAGAGATCTGGGTCAGTCAGGTTTTTCACTGTCTTCTCGGTGCGTCCTGCTCTTTTTCTACTGTTTTATTTCATTTTGTGGACCAGTCTAAGCCGGAGGTGAAGAAGGAGTCCGGGGAGTCCAGCCCTATGGAGGCGGCCTGCCTCTGCTCTCCTCCGGCGGCCAAGAACCAGTGCGCCAGCTGCGGCTTGGAGATCCAAGACCGCTACCTGCTGAAGGTAACACCTTTATGCATTTTTATTTTTTTACCTCAATCTTGACATTATACATTATTTTTCTACATTTAAAGCAATCGAAACGTCATGGTTCCGCTTTGCAGGAGCTTGACACGTAACAGTTAGTCTGAAATGAAGGAATGTATAACTCCGCAAAATGTTCGTTAATTAGCGCATGCGTATTGCCTTTAATTGTCGCAGGTGAACAACCTGAACTGGCATCTGGGCTGCTTGGAGTGTTCAGTGTGCAGAGCGTCTCTGCGCCAACACAACAGCTGCTACGTGAAAAACAAAGAGATTTTCTGCAAACTGGATTATTTCAGGTAGGAACAAAAAAACAAGGGCCTTTTGAAATGCATCTTAAACGATAACGTGTTTTTGTATCAGTTAAATCAAAATTTATATTATTACAGAGTTTTGTAATTAATAATGGATAGATGCACGTATTAATACCCCTACAGATTTAAATTTAAAATTATTTTTATTTATCATGTGTTAATTTCAACCAGAAAATAACACAAAAGATAATGAAATCATGTAAAATAACAACTATTTTAAACCTTTTTTTATTTTGTATTTTATTTAAAAGTGGGATACATTTTTAAATCCCTTAAAATTCTCAGTTTTTTGGGATTACAATCACTAAGCCCTTCATAAAGTTGCCTATTTGGTTATTGTAAATCATGGGGATTGGAAGGCCTCTATGCCACCACCTTAATTTTTAACGTCTTGTTTTTAAAAAATTGGTAAAGTCAAAGATTACTTCACACATAAATCTTCCTAGAATTAATAAATTTTGTCTTAACTAGGATTTATTTTTAAAATTATACCTTTTGATCCAATTGCGCATTTTGTTAAAATGTTAAGTGAATAATATTTTTAATTTACTGAAGCTAAAGAGATAATCTTTTTGGTCTGACTATTTGGTCTGTCTATAGAATAAATCTGTCTTAAAATCATTGTTTCATCTTAAAACACACAAAAAATTTTTTGTTTGTTTTTATGATTTTTGGAACCCAGGTAATTTTTTGAAAGTAACACTCCAAAATTTTTTAAGAAAATATGTTTTGGCTTTAAAAAAATACAATTAATGCAACCTTTTTGCAAAATGGCCCCAAATTATTTATTGTTAGATTTAATATTTAAGTTTGTCTCTGAAGTTTTGGTCTCTGAAGAAAACTGAAGGTAAATCATTTATTTCCCACTAATTTAATGACTTAATGATATTTCAGTGATTTGTTACTGAGCATAACTCGGATCATTTTTCAGATTGTTTTCACAGGTAATTAATTTTGGTGGTTCAAACCCAAATGAATTGACTTATTAGAGTTTGACCTGCAGAATAAAGCTGCATATCCATCAAACTGATGTTTCAGGATCTGATCTCAACTCTCTCTTCACTGCAAAAACACAAAGTCTTTTCAAGTTTGTCTAATTTCTGGTCATTACACTCAAAATGAGACAAAACTAACTTATAAGTAGCTTTTCAGCTAAATTATGAACTTGTTTTAGGTCAATAATTCCTTAATATTGATTTTTAAAAGTATTATTTCCACTGCAGATTATTTCATTTATAAGACGAGAAAATGTCTTGTTATAAACAAAATAATCTCAGTCTAACTACAGCATGGCTTGTTAAGGAATTATTTAGTTAAAACAAGCTCCTACATCTTGCTGAAAAGCTGCTTATAAGTTAGTTTTGTCCTAATTTAAGTGTAATAAGATATTTGAACTAGAAACTAGAACAAAAATAGTTGGTAAGATTTTGTGTTTTTGCAGTGCATCACTTCTGTCTTATTTTTAACTCCTTTATCTCTGCAATATAAACAAAAGCATCTGCTGATATCCTATATTTCTTTTCTATATTTTTCTTAATGTTACAACTAATAAACAGACAGATGTGGAGCTGAAAGTTTATTTTCTCTGTATTTTTTAAATGCTTGCTCTACATTTTTAAAATCCAGCTGAGCTTCCAGAGGTTTGTCTTTCCCTGCATCTTTGTAGTAAATATTTTGTTTTGCCCTGCGTTTTGCCTTCTAGGCTCCAGTTAGAAGAAGCAGCACTAAATGTCAATTAGTCAGAAATTGTAAAGTAGAAAATCTCCAGGTTTTCAGATTCTATAAAATTTTAGTTTATTAATATACAGTTGTTTATATTGTTTTTTAAAGATATTTTTGCAGTCAGTGGGTAATATTGCCACTTTGCTGCTGTAGAAAGTGAATTTCACAACTTTGGGATTAATACAGCACTAAGTTATCTCAAGGTTTATGGCAGCTTCTTGCTTTTACTGCTGTTGAGTTTGATAAAGGTGAGCAGCACTTGCATTTTTTTTCATGTTTATAATTTATTCATTTTATTTATATTAGCAAGAAAACATGTAGAACATTTTTTAATAATAAAAGAAACAAATAGGTGGGATTTAAATTTGCAACATGTGTTCCAGTAGCATAGCTACACAGTAATTACGCAATTCAAATTCAAAAATACTTTATTGATCCCAAAGAGAAATTAAATTACACTGAGTAGTTCTGACAATCAAAAATTTATGAAAAACTGGAGGGATGTATTGATGTAATCTGGAGTCTAGAGGCCACAAAAAAAAAATACAGCGGGCCAGATTTGGCCCTCAAGCCTTCAGTTTGACACATGTAATGTAAACGATACAATCAAGTACATTGAACAAACGTTTTACGTTACACAGATTTAAACCAACCGTATCTGCTGAATTAAATGGGATTACTAACCAACCACGACACATCCTGACCTTTTGACCTCTTCCCCTGCAGTAGGTTTGGCACCAAGTGCGCCCAGTGCGGCCGGCAGGTGTTTGCCAGCGACTGGGTGAGGCGGGCGCGGGGCAGCGTCTACCACCTGGCCTGCTTCGCCTGCTTCTCCTGCAAGAGGCAGCTGTCGACCGGGGAGGAGTTCGGCCTGGTGGAGGGCCGGGTGCTCTGCCGCAGCCACTACGACATCATGCTGGAAAACCTCCGCCGGGCCGCAGAGAACGGTAACCCAGCCACTGAGCATCAACCGCACGCTACTCTGTTCGTCAAGTACCACCAGTAAGGAGGCGAAATGTAAAAAAAATAATCTAGATGTTTACAGGAGATGTGCAGGCATCATTATTTTGTTAAGTTTGTGCAGCTTTTGTGATATTATTATATGATAAATTCAATGAAATTTGATATGATCACTATTTGGCACTCTTATTTTTGACACACTGCAAAAACACAGTATTTCCAGTCCATTCTAGTGCATGGTATCTTAGTACGCTTGAAATAAGACAAAACTAAATTATAGCAGCTTTTCAGCAGCTACAGGAATCAATAATTCCTTAATATTGAATTTAAATAAAGTGCTGGTTATAAGTGACATAATGACACAATGGAACAAGACATTTTATAAATGAAAATGTCTTGTTCCAGTGGCACTTTTTATCAATATTTAGGAATTATTGACTTAAAAAAGCTCCTGTAGTTGCTGAAATGTTACTTGAAGGTAGTTTTGTCTTATTTCAAGTAAAGTAACATGTAAAAATACTTTGTGTTTTTGCAGTGTATTCAACATAAGAGTGCCCAATGGTGATTATATTTCAATCTTTAAGTTTATTTTAATTAAGTATGTTAAATGTTAAACACCTAGAGGATAAAAAAGGTTAAATTTATTACCTGAGAATATAACAAAACCTCCACAAACTTAACAAAAAGTAATTTTTAAAAATTTCCAAATTTTGGCTCCCCTGAAAAAAATTGCAGAGTAATGAATCACTGACTGAACTCATAAATGTTTCAACTAAAACTCACATAGATTTTGAGTTACATACATTTTAAAATGCCCTTTGACCCCTTTTTGTTTCATCTGTTTGGTTTTTAGACTCTTTGTGTTGAACTCAACCTCAGGTGTTTTTTTCTAAAGCATCATAAGTTTCTTTTCTCTGAGCTCTTTGAGGCGGTCATGTTGTGCTGCTATTCATAATATTTTAGTTAAGGTTATTTATAACAACAAATTCCTTCTGAAGACACTTTTCAAGCAAACTCATTTCAACCAAATTTAAATACATTTAAAATTAATAAAAGCATTTGTTTCTGTTATGTGTACCTCACTTAATTGCATATTAAGAAAGAAGTAGTAATACACAAATCAAACCCAGATTTAATTTTTCTGCAACTTCTGACTGTACTTTGTTTCTAATTCTTGAAAATATTTCATATTTGCTTTAAACTGTGAATATTTGCAGCAAATTACCTTAATTATGCCCCATGTTGTTTGGAGAAACATTCAGATTAGGAGTTTACTCTCAGTTTAAACATTTCCTCTTGCATTCACATAATCCCCACATAATCTGATGACTGGAATATAATCTGTTCGTCTTAAAGGGACAGGTCTGACTCTGGAAGGAGCGCTGCCGTCAGATCAGGACTGCCAACCCAAACCAGCCAAAAGGGCGCGGACGTCCTTCACAGCCGAGCAGCTGCAGGTTCGTCTCCGCCCTCCTAGCTGCTTCAATCTGAGTTTAATCCGCAGGAGTTTGTCATTTAATCCGCACTGGATCGTCGTTCTGCAGGTCATGCAGACGCAGTTCGCTCAGGACAACAACCCCGACGCTCAGACGCTGCAGAAACTGGCAGAAATGACGGGACTGAGCAGGAGAGTGATACAGGCAGGTGTTGAAACAACTTCTCTAAGAATCAGTCAAACAAAAGATACTGCGAGCTAATAATAATAAAAATATTTAAAAATTAAGGATTTAAGTAAGAAAAACAGTTATTTATTATTGTAATGTCACATTTAGTGAGGATTTAATAAAGGACCTGAATCCTTATTGAACCATCAATGAGTCAGTCACAGGCAGACGAGGGCAAAGTACCTTAAACCTTTACACAAGTAAAAGTAGAACTACTTCATAGCGAAATTACTCAAGTAAAAGTAACAAAGCATTCAGTAAAAAGTCTCCTCAAGTACTGAGTAACTATCATTTAATATTTAAAAATCATCAGATGGAGCAAATCATAAAGTTGAGTGGAAACTTTGGTATTTTAAGGAACAAAATGACAATAATTCAACAATAATTCATAAAAGTAACAAAAATAACAAAATGAGGTGAAAAGATTTTTTTTGGCTGCAAACAGATGCACAATTTTACAACCATACATCTTTGAAAAGCAGAAGTAGAGCCTCCTGCACATCCAACAAGAATGCAGCAAGTTGTTTCTGAGTGGTAAGTCAACAACAAAACGCTTGTTTTTTTTCCCAGCAGCCATTATACAGCTGCTCTTGGGTTGCTAGGGAACATGTTGGGCTTTACTGGGGTTGGTAATGGCGCAGTGCCCCTGCAATGTGACTTAAGATTCAGGAGGTTTTTGAAACAGCTAATTTTCCAGACACTAAAAAATATTAGCTTATTGCCAAAGAACAGCTGGGTGGGTTTTTATTGCTTTAGCTGCTTTTAGAAGCAGTTCAGGCCCAAATAGAAGCATGAAGATGTTCAAAATGTGAATTTTGTATAATATTTCACCTTTATTAACTAGAAAGATTCATTTGCGATTTTCTGGTATGTTCTTTAAAACATCCTTACGTTTAGGTAACAGCTCTCCAAATCCATCTGAAGCTTTACAGAAGAGATCGTTATGTTTGCTCCACGTTGATGCTGACTGTCTCTGTCTCCAGGTTTGGTTCCAGAACTGCCGCGCTCGACACAAAAAGCAGCCGCCGCCGCAGAACAGCTTCCCTCAGAGCGCGCCGCTGTCCAGGATGCCGCCGTCGCTTCCAGAGGATCTCCACTACTCCTCGTTCAGCAGCCCGGACCGACCGCACCTCCTCGCTCTGCACGGATACCTGGACGGTCAGTGGCACATCCTTGTTCTTATGAAGAGGATTTTTATAATTATTAATTAACATGTCCAGCTTTTATCATGATCTAATCCCAAATAAGCTCAGTGAGGGAAATGTTAAGATTTTTTTATTTGGCTTTTCATTAAACTGCAGTTATTGTTACAAATGAAGCCTGTAACAACCAAATTTTATTTATTTTAAGGTTTATTTGTTTTGTTTTTTACAAGAGATGCCAAAAAAAAGTGGAGGCAATGTTTTTGAAAAGAGAGTTACATACAAATGAAGTAATTTGTAATTCCAAAAGATTAGGAGAAAACTGTTTTGGCAAGTAACACATGCAGATTGATTGTTGTAACTTTTGAAAATAAAAATGCTAAATATTTATTTTCAAAGCAAGAAGTCTGTCTCAGCAGTTAAGGAGCAACTTTTTTAGATTTTTATAGGATCTTAACAATTAAATCATTTGTAATTTACTGATTTCAGACATTAGGTTTGGTAAAAAAAATGTTTTAGGAGAGAATAACAAGAATAAATACAAATATTCTGGTTTATTATGCTCTGTTCTAGAGATTAAGAGATTAAAAACAGTTAAATCATCTTTAATTTATCAATTTCACACGTTTTAGGTTTGGTGAAAAAAGATGAGCCTGTGGGCAGACGAACACGAATAAATGACTTTTCCTATTATTCCTGTCTTCTTTTCTCTCTAAGTTGAAGTGTTTTATTTTCATCTGATTTATAAAGACCCTCTGTTGTGAAGTGGTATTATTTTCATATTATTATAGTTTCAAATGGTCTCTGATTCTGCGAGTCTGAAGTGGGTTGAGACGCTCTTCCTCCCTCTTCATCCCTCATCATCATCATCATCTTCAGGCTGAACTGAAACAGCGTTTTAACGTTTCTCCTTCGTTTCCAGCTCACCCCTTCTCCGTCCTCGCCGCTCCCGGACACTTGACTCATCCCTCCATCGCTCTGCCGCAGCTTCCCATCAGCCGCTGATCTGTCACCACCCTGATGATGTCACGGACACCTGTCGCCACGGTTACCTCCGTTTTCAGCTGGTTATCAGACTGTTGAGCTGAACTGTGGTGAAACCTTCAAGCAAAATTGGGAATAATAGTTAATTTTTTTTTTATCTTTGCTCTAAATGAAGCACAGAAGACTTCTTGTTTCTGCTTTAAATTTTTTCACTTTCTTCCTGTTCGTCCGTCGGGCGGTTTCAAATGGCAGAGCGGAGGAGCACTGTAGCAGTACGACGGAGAAAACTCAGCCTCTTTTTTTATGATGAGCACATTTTGCAGCTTCAATGTTGTCGGTTGTTGTACTGTTGTCAGAAAAACGGGAACTCTTATTTATTCATATCAAAACCTCTTGTTTTCAAAGCACTTTTAAAGGTGTCTCTACATGGAAACATTCAGTGTTTGTAAATAAAATGCATCAGATCTGTCACCAGGTTTATTTAATGAGCAAAAAGGAGAGTGATTTCATGTGTTTGTGTTCTGAAGGTAATAGAAAAAAAAACAGATCATACAATCAGATTGAACCTGCTGTGACTAAATCTAAAGGTCGCCTCTTACAGGTCAAACTGACAGCAACATCCTGGTCATTAAACACATTTTAAAACCCGTCACTTACAGGAAATACGATCAATTGACTAAATCCAAATTCAGTTAAAGTGTTGCCATTGATTTGTGTTTCATTCAGGCCTTTATGAACTCATTTAAATGCATTATCTACTGCTGTTAAGGTGATTGAGATCTTATTTTAATGAAATTATTTGGTTTTGATGTTCCAATCTGGATCAATTTGTCATTTCATTTGTTCAAACCCTGAAAAAAAAACCCAGAAACTGAAACAAGATTTTAAAAAAAGTTTTTTATTGAGAAAACTAAATGAAGAATGAATATCAAATCAGTTTGTAATTCATTTACGTTATCTATTTGGTAGATTATACATGACATGGAGAATAAAAACCCACAAAGGCTTTTAAATTTAGGTTTTTATACTTTAGTGATCCAAGATCTGGGAATTCTGAATTGATTCAAAACACTCAAAAATTGATTTTAAAATGAGTTTATAATGCATTATGTGTAAACTTGCCCACTGTATATATTTTGAATACTTTTTTGATAGGTTCTTATTTAAGATAATGCTAGGCAGCTAAGCTAACCTATGAATGGTGATGTAAGTTACAAATTTTTATGCAAAGAACAATCTTTATTTAAACATAAACTGATGGAATTTGATGCTTTGTGGAATCTTAAAGAATTGTTTTAAATGTTATTTTTGTTTGCATTTTCTTTTTCTCTGGTAACATCATTTAATCTCTAAATTAAATTAGATTTGATTCATTTCTGAATCAAACCATAAAAGTAAAATTTTTAATCAAATTGCTAGTCACTGAAAGATTTTATCTCTAATAATGAGTCCAAAAATGGTAAGGGTGTTTAATCTAAAATTGTTAAACATTGTCAAGGAACAGCTCCAGCTTTTTATAGAGTATCATGAAGAAGATGCAGCAGAAATTCCTTCAAGCTCTGAATATTGACGAAAAACCTCAAACCGTCTCATGACCAGGTGTGTGCGAGCCTCTGGATGCCATTAGGAAATGAAACGAGCTTCTATTCTTTCTTAAATTTCGCCTTTGAATAGTCTTTAAATCAGTCCCTTTCAATCAATTCAACGCTGGAGGAAACCTGAGCTGCAAAATCACTCCGCTCCTTGTGAAACCCTGAAACAAAAGCAGTCTTCCTGCTGAGCTGAGATGATTATCAGGCTGACACACTTTGGGCCACCTGCCAGCACTACACTGTAAAAAATTATACAAGAGCCCAAGGAAGCATTCAGGCACATCTCCCCCCATGCATGTGCATCCCTTCGCATTTAAGCCGCCCGGGTTTGTCATCCTAACATCCCCCCACCTCTGACTGGCATTTTCAAGTGGTTGCAGATGAAACATGGCCCCCCTCCTACAATGCTAATGAATAGGCCCCTGATTGCAGGATTACAACGTCGGCTGTCTAATGAGCAGATACGCTACAGAGCCCCTCGTCTCCACATATTCACATTTTTCTCCTTGAAACTGATGAGCTCTTCCCCGCACAACAGTCAACAAAACCTCTGTGGAAGATTGCAGCATGAGCCATCTTCATCATCAGCCTCCTCCTCATGCAAGTTTATTTCAGATGCTCGGGGTATATTCTAATTTTTCAGCTTTTTTTTTTGTCTTGAATATATTATTTAACTGAACTGAAAATGCCTTGCAAAGTGTCTGAAGGGATGATGAGGGTGATAATGACTCAATTTAAATGATTAAATAATGGAAGCGGGGAGATAAAATGTCAATGAGACTGAAAGCTTTAGAATAAGAGGAACAATAAGGCAGAAAATGGACTGTGTGACTTTTCTTATGAGGCAGTTGCCATAAAATCTATAACTTTTGTGCTGTTTTCTCAACATAAAATCCAGAGTTGAAACATAAAAACACATTATATGTTGCTGACTGTCATTCAAATCTCCAATTACTTGGTTTGGTCAGAAATCATAATATTTTTTACTAGCCTGCTAAAAACCAGCCCCTTGTTCTACGCTTTGCTTTGTACAGAGAGAAGGTTTGACATTGAGAAATAATTGCTTGTTGTAAGTGTCAACTTTGTTGAAGTTTTAAATTTTACACAACACTAAAGCTAACGTTAGTTAGCTAACACTAATGTTTGTCCGTGACGTATGCAATGCGCCAATTAGACGCATTGACGCTTAAAGGCGAGCAGAGAAGCGTTGAACCGAATGAGGCGGCTATTAAATCGTTATTTAGAAGCCTGGCCAACACTTTTTACTGGACGGTTTGGTTCACTTCATCCGCTACCATCGCTAAAACTACAAACTGACTACGATTCTAAAACGGCGCAAAAAAATTGACGTCATCGTTCGCTGATTGGCCCGTTTGAAATTCTACCGGACGAAACCCCAGACGGAGCTGAGAAGTCAGGCTGGTTTTTATTCGATTGTTCACATTCATTTTTTTATGTATCTGGCAAAACAAATACAAGTAAAAAAAAAAAAAAAAATTTCTCAAATAATTATTTGAAGAGAAAAAAGAAAACTCTTTGCTGCAGCTGCCACTATTATACCAAAAGCATTTTCCTATAATAACCTCTCATGATTAAACAATAGTAGATCAACCCCTGAAAATATCATTTGCAAAATACACATTATTTAAATATAAATGTAAAAGGAGAGACACTAAACAGGCCATTCACAAATAATAGCACAGAAAATAAAAGACTTTAAGACACTTGGGTTATTGTTTGGCTTTCGCTTTATGGAATATGTTCATTTTATTCTATTAAGCTTCCAAACTAAGAGTAAGAACATCATGATGTGATGAAATTTGTCACCCAAACTTGTATAACAGTGTATAAGTCAACATTTTAGCACAAGTTTACATAAGCTAAATCTACTTTTTGGCTTTGTGTGTGTTTTCTAAGTAGATATTACCCAGACATAGTATTTAACTTTATCCTAAGGCTCTGTGCAACCAAATTCAGTATCGTGTTTCCAAGCAAAGCTAAGACAAACCCAAATGAATGTATTTGCTCCTGAAATATGCACCAGTATATGGTGTACTTTAGAAAATTTGGAGAAATAAACATAAATGATCTGTTTCATGGCTAAACAATTACTCTTACAGTAGCTCAGAAAATAGAAGTTGACAAAAAGCGAAGCAAAAGCTTTCATCCAGGCTCACAGCCAACTCTGCACTATGTGAAAATAAACACTGGAGTCCGCCGCAGTTTCCCAGGATGCATATTTCTGAAAGGACAGCATTGGATTTGAAATGCCACAGAACTTCTGTTTGGTTTATAAGAAACTGTGGTAAAATCTAAATCACTCTCCTAAGCCAGGCTGGAGATACAAAAAACCTGAAAACCAAGATTCCTGAGAATTACTGAAACGTTTTGCAGAAAGACGTGCATGTTACTGTCTGGCTTCTCTGTTAAATAAAGTCACTTTCTGAAACACTAAATTGGCATTAAACAAGAAAACTTTATCTAAACCATGCAACTGAAATATGAGAGAAGTGTTCTGACTTCAGCATGTAAAGATTTAGTAACAATATTGTTTTCAGCACTAAAAATATTATTTTTTAAAAAATAAATAACAGATGTGACTTACTGTTCATCCAAGGAGTAAGTGAGAAGTTGCATGAAAAGAGTAAAAATGGATGCATATTTTTATAGTTTTAGTTGCTGTTTTTACAAGATTTTTTGAATTACGCCAAATTACACAAGAACATCAAGATAACATTATATCTTATTAAATAAAAAGCATTTTTAATGCTAAGTTATTACACTTTCAGTAGCATAGAAAAAAAGTGACAAAATGTCTTCATTTATTTATTCAGTTTAAGTTTTTATCCACAAATAAAATAAAAACATATTAGGTTAGGAAGGGGTAACCATATTTATACATATTTTTATAAAGTAGATTGTGTGATTTTTTTTTCTATATTTCTATTGATTTTGTATTTTTCCTAGTTCGGTTGTGTATTACGTTGTGCATCCACAAGAGGGCGGTCTTTCTAAGCTATACCGGCTAAAACGTAACAACTTTTTAGCTTTCATTAAGACTAATCACGATTCATCAAAGATTAAAGGACAAGATGATGAACTAATAACTTTGCTTAAGTTCCTTATAATTAACTTCAGTTGGAACATTTGATGAACTCTTCACGTTGATTGACACTCCGGCTAAAAATTAGTACTTTTGGAACATATAATTTCAGCAATAATGCTGTTAAATAGAATCAATACTACAATTGTTGACATTTACAAAAATGCAAACAGCATTATATATATAATTTGTACCTTATTTAGTTATGTTGATAAAAGTGTCGGCTGCACAGTGGCGCAGCTGGTAGAGCTGTTGCCTTGCAGCAAGCAGGTTCTGGGTTCGATTCCCGGCTCCGGTCTTTCTGCATGGAGTTTGCATGTTCTCCCTGGGCATGCGTGGGTTCTCTCCGGGTACTCCGGCTTCCTCCCACAGTCCAAAAACATGACTGTCAGGTTAATTGGCCTCTCTAAATTGTCTCTAGGTGTGTGTGTGCATGGTTGTGTGTCTCTGTGTTGCCCTGTGACAGACTGGCGACCTGTCCAGGGTGACCCCGCCTCTCACCTGAAATGACAGCTGGAGATAGGCACCAGCAACCCTCCTGACCCCAGTAAGGGACAAGGGTGTAGGAAAATGGATGGATGGATAAAAGTGTCTTCAGACTTTTACTTTGAAATCAATGGAATGTAAATATGGCGGAGGCCACACTGTGGCGCAGTAGTTAGCCGTAGTCCTTGGCATTGAGGTGTTTCTGTATCAGTTCATTCCTTAGTATTAAGTTTCCTCATTTATTCTGATGTTCTGTGTTTAGCTCTTGGATTTTGTTCTCTTAGCATTCCTCAATTCTCCTTCATTCAGTTCCACTCTGACTCTGTTCCTGCTCTCTCTCCGCTGCAGCTGTTCCTCATTTCTACAATTTCATGTTGCCTTGTCATTTCCACATTTCTTTCAGCTCATATTGTTCTGTGCTACATTCTTTAACATGTTTCCATTGCATTTTTTAACTGTTGTCAAGTTTTTGTTTCAATAAAAACACAAATTTTTTGCCAAAAACATGACAAAGAACTGCAGAAAAAAAAGAGGCATTTGTGCTGCACAGTAAGTCCAGTCACACTTTTTATATATATAAACAGGCCCAGCTCTGCTCTAGACTCTAGAAATGAAACCTTTAGTTGTGTGCTTAGATATTATTTTATTAATCAAAACACAGTTTTAACTGTATTGTGCTGAAGCAGATCAAGGTAAAAATATGTTTAATATTATTTAATTTCAAGAAGTTCTCATTAACTGTTGATTATGTTTTGACAGCTTGTTTTTCGAAAGTTTTATTAATATATTCTATCCTTTAAAGACATTCTTGATGTTGATGTGGCTCAAATTGAAAATTAGTTTGACATCCCTGATTTAGAAAACGGCAACACCTCTGAGAAACTTTTACTAAACAGGATGCATCACATGTCAGACTTAAAAACACAAAAGCGAGTCTGAAATCCCCAAAAGACCACGATTGCTCTCGGGGCGTTTTATCTCCTGGGACTTGATCGGGTTTCATGGGACAAGTTTCAGGTGGAGAGCAAAAACCTCTGAATGATTTTTGAAGGCGTCTTTGGTCTTCATCTCTCAGTTTAACCTCTTTTAAAACACATTCCATTTTCAGCTCTGGAGCATTTTGTTCCAAGCCGTCTCTCTCTGAAATATTTGGAAATATTTGACGCAGTGACAGTGTTGACACAAACTCTCCCACCGGGTCGTAATGTGAAACTGCTGCTGTTTGTGCCCTGCTGGAGCTGAATCGCGTTTTTCTGCTTCTTCTTTTGTTCTCTGAGTATCAGTCAGAGTTTCAGTTTGAGCTCAAATCCTTCCAGGTTGATTCATTTGTAACTGTTATTAAGGAATGAATAATTAAATGTCTGTCACATTAGATTTCCAGATGAAAATCTGGATCCACTCATCATTTGCATGTCATGTTAACTTAGATGTTTTTCAGATTTATTTCAGCCATTTTTTCTCCTCTGGGATTGAATAATTATACAGTATGCAACTTCATCATTTTTAAAAAGCAAGAAATAAATGAACAAGTTTTAATTTATTGTGAATTTTTCTCTACTTCACTCTTAACTGTCGGTAGATTTGCCTCAACCGTGGAGGTTCATAACCTGCAAAATGTCTGACATAATTCTGGCTGTATGTTTAATATTTAACCTTTTTCTATGAAAATCAGCAGATCTCACATTATTACAATTTTATTCTCATAATATTATGAATTTGGTTTGGTAATACTTCAACTTCTTGTAATATGATTTTATTTTTATACAAGTTTGTTCTTGTGATATTATGACTTCTTTTTTTAACTTTCTTCTCATACAGATTTATTTTGGCAATGTTATAACTGTCGTAACTTTATGACTTTATTCTTGTAATTTTTTTAGTTTTATTCTTTTTAGTATGACCCTGATACTCCATTATACTTTGCAACAAGCTCTAAAATAATCATTCAGATTTACACTCTGTAAGTGGAAGAACATCTATTTATTTAATTTAGAAACAAATAAATGGCAGTAAGATCTTTCTGATGTTTTTACAGAAATTTGTTAAAAAAAAAAAGAATATAAAGCTCAAAGCCGATTCTGTTTGCGTAAAATCTTAAGTGTTTGAATTGCATAGAAAATAACTTGTTCAATGACTTTATACAACCAATTATTGATAAATTAATTATGTCAAAGTTGGAAAAAACAACTAATGTAACCTTTTAATGTAGATTAATGTAAAAATAAGAATTTAAATGAAATAAACTATAAGTGAAAACCTTCCACCTAAATTTTAATCCTCATTTCCAGAGTTTTCAGAAGAGCATCGGGTCACAGCAGGTCAAGTTATTTATAAAACCCATTAGAGTTTTTTTATTTTGGCTCATTTCTTGCTCTCCTCGATCTGCTCCACCTCACTGGACTCGTCGACCACTTTGCCGTTGATCATCGTCTGGGTAACGACTTTTACGATCTTCCGGGTCCGGACCTCAGGGTCTTCTGCAACAGAGGAACAAAAATCTGATACCAGCTGGATCGGCACCGACGCAGTGAGAAAATTCAGCCTGGTGTGTTTTTATTGAGGTCATGAAGCTGGACTGAAATCTAATGACTGGATGATCTGAGTCAACGCGACTACCACAGGGGGAGATTCCTTTTCTTTCTTTTCTGTGTGGATCAAATGAACAGAAAAAACTCCATAAAGGATCAAATGCTTTTCTTATCTTGCTGGAATTTCCGAAGATAATGTGAGAAAGATACAGATTAGATTTTAAAAAAAAAAAGATAGTTTGCGAAATATAATGGTCTAAACTTACTTTTAGGAGGCGGAGGAATTTCTTTCACCCTGTAATAAAAAGTTACAGCATTAATGAAACAAACAAAAACTTAAACAATACAACAGAGTTCACTTCCTCATGTTTGTCACTGGTTTCTCAATTATGTTTTTATGACTTTTTGTTTTTGTGTTTTTATGATGGAAAGCACTTTGAACTGCCTTGTTTCTGAAATGTGCTATACGAATAAACTTGATTATTATTTTTTATTTATCCCTGAGATTTAAGATATTAAATCCTTTTTCATTTATCCTCAGATCTGTATTTTATAAATAAAAGAGTCTGGTAATTAATTTAATCTTGGAGGGTTTTTCGCAATCACTGTGCAAAAGCAGAATATTTTCACAAATAAAGAACCAATCTAATCGATTTTATTCTATCCTATCCTGGAGAAGCCGCATTCAACTTCTATGTACCACAAATCTGGAACAAACTTCTAGAAAACTTCAAAGATGCTTTAAATCAGGGCTAAAAAGCCATATATATTCAATGACATAATAACGAGAACATTGTTCAATATATTTGGCATATATTTGCTTAATAATTTGACTTGCTTGCTTGTTTCATAATTGGTTACCATATGATGTTAAGTTTTAAAAACATTCTTTCTTTATCATTTTGGCCAAAATTATGAAGAGCTTTGGTCAATATCTGAGACAGAAAAATCCTAATTTAAGCGTTTACTTTAGATTTGACTTTTTCCCCCCCCAATTCCTCTCCCGCATTTACGTTTCTTCTCCTTCCAGCAGCCGCCTGTAGGTGGCGATCTCCATCTCCAGGTTTTGCTTGATGCGCAGAAGCTGCTCGTAGTCGGTTTTGTTGCGCTGCATGTCCAAACGCAGCTGGGACAGCTCGTCCTCCAGCTGCGTCAGGGTAGCCTGCAGGCGGTCCATCTCCAGGGTGTATTTGTGTCCGGTCTCTGCCAGATTTCCCTCCAATACGCTGACCTGGTCACACAAAATGGAACATTATTAAAACAGGCTTTGAATTTAACATTGTCAAGAAAGTGAGGTTTGTCAAAAATGGTTTATTTATTCAAATTAATGTCTTTTTTTCCCCCGTCAAAGTTATTTTCTCCTGATTTGTATGTTAAGTTATGCTGGTGGTTACCATAGCAACCACTAAGTGTCAGCTCCTCCTCCCCTTTATTGTTGTTTGTAACACGGTAGGTATTAGGATCAGCTCTATGTATTCTTTACAAGTAATACTTTTAAGATATAACTATATTAATACAGGATTTTAGGTCTAATTTTGCCAAGTTTTGTTTAAGTTGTTAACTGTTATCATAATGTTGTGCATTTTAGCTGTGTTTAATTTACGATTGTTGACTATTGCACAGTCGGCCCAAAGTATGTGCGAATTAAACGACTGCTATAGGCTCCTCACACCACTAGGGGTCTCCCACTAAAGAATACCACTAAATAATACAAACTAAAACTTATTACACATGGAAAAATAACAACTATAAAATAATATAGAAATTACATCCTGTTGATGGCTGCTGCCTCTGTTGGGAAATATCAGAGATCAAACTTGTTATTTAATGTAAATTTAGCGTTTATCAGCTCATTTTTCTTTACAGCAGTTTAAATAAAATGGCACACTTAAATACCACTGCATATTTATATAGCGCAGATGCTGCTCATGTAGCAACATGAAAAATGAGACAAAAGGTGAAGATAAAAGGTGAAACCTTTGAATCATCATCGATGATTCAAAGGTTTTCACCCTTTTCACCCTCCCATTCAGTCTCCCTTCTTAGCCTGACACATGAGGGTCTGTCAGCAGGATGATGTCAACCTGCTGCCTTCATGCTACGCAAACATTTAAGAGCTTTATGTGCCTCTCCAGCAGATGTCAATGTCCTGACATGCTGATTGATCACAGTAGTTTAGTGAATCCCCTCCACACTTTGTGTATCTATACATTAATAGCTCTTTATACACAAAGAACAAGCAGCTGTTTTCCACTGACTGTCCCGACATGTCTGCACCTCCGAAGACGAGGTGAGGATGAGGAGAAGCAGGTGGGCTAATGAGACAATCTTTTTTAAAATACTTTCTTATTTTAAAAAGCCCACTATTATTGTGACGAGTACTTAATTTTTTGAAGGACTGTGATAATAAGAAGTATCACAGTCCTTCATAATAAATTAGCACCCTGCTAGTCTACTTTGTGTAGACTGACAGTGATAAAAATTTTAAATTTGTTCACTAATTATAAATAGTTTGTCAAAGAGACATGTGCATTTTAACCAACACAGATCCACATTCTTCTGGACTAGAGTACTTTTTGCATAACTACAGTATTTATGTTGAAATTTTCCCCTTACTATACAGTATTTTTATTCTTTATTCTTTTTATATATATACTCTATATCTTAAATTGCATGTAACTTTGTCACTGTTGCTATCACAAACTTGATTACTTTTGTCTTATAAGGATAAATACAGTGAACCTGAGTATTTTGTGAAGTCAAATCAATGTTCCTACATCAGGGCTGAAAAACGTCTCATGATATAAGCGATTCATATCAGTCTATCGCTAGTTTTTCTTTTTATTAAATTTTTGTTTTAAATATCTGAAATACTGCCAAACTGGTGATATAATTTTTCCTCCTTTGACCACAGCATTCACTCCATTACGTTTTGTGGCTTTGAAGCAAAACCTTAAATTGTGGCTGAGAAATTTGCTCAACAGGTTGTTGCTAGGTAACCAAATAAAATGAGTTGCTAGGTAACCAAAGAGTGAGTGAGTGAGTGAGTGAGTGAGTGAGTGAGTTAGTTGATTCCACCAATCTTCAATAGTCTATTGAATATTAAATATTCTCTCAGACGTATTATCTACTGATATTGATTACATGTTTAATGTGATGTATATTTTTATTGATGTATATTTTTATTGATTTATTGCCCAGGCTTAGGTTGCACATATTCACACCACCCATAAACTCTGGATTACCTGTTTGCGTAGATTGTCCAGCTCCACCTCCAGAGCTTGCAGGAAGCGCCTCCTCTCGCTGAGCTCTCCCTGGGCGCAGCGGAGCGCCTCGTTGCTTTCTTTCACCTCACACTGAACGGCCTCCAACTGCGGAAACGCATCGGTGAAACAGGTCATCGCTTACAGATTCTGCTTTCAGCAACAATCACAGCAGACACAAGAACGACTTTCACCAACCTTCTTGAGGTACCATGCTTCAGCGTCCTCCTTGTTCTTGCGTGCGATACCCTCGTACTGGACCCTCAGCTCAGCCATGATGGCCCCCAGGTCAGGCCCCTGAGCTGCCTCCACCTCCACGCTCACCTGCTCCGTGGCCAGTCGGGCCTTCAGAGTGCTCATCTCCTGCAATATGTGGAGTTGGTGTTGATGTTGGGTTCCAGCTACCTGAGAAGTAGGAACTCGGAGCTGGGTTTGACGTCTGACTCATGTTAGAGCTGAAGTATGTAACTTTTATAAAAAATATGGTTTTACATATTTATCAAAACTGTCATCACGTTGAGACAGAATGTTATGAGATAGATAATCCATAAAAAAATGAAGCTCCTTCCTGAGACAACCAATTAGAGCCAGGAGTAAAGTCTTAGCCCTGTCAATCAACCTTGTGAACGTGCTACTAAATGTGCCAATGGTGGAGAAACAACTTACTGCTACAGGAAGTTGTTTCTGACATATGAAACAACTTCATATGTCAGAATATGCCATCATCTGTGGTTATGCTAATTAGAATTAGCAGGTTCTGCAAGCAGGAGAAGCTTTATCGTAGTGGGGGGAGGAACGGCCTGCACTCCAGCATGATTGGCAGTGCTAACTAGAAACAACTAAGTAGTTGTTTCTAGTTAGCACTGCCCTCTGACAGTGTTCTAGTTAAGAGGTTGGAATTTCAACTTAGCAATGCCAATAAACATTGTCTGCCACCTCTGACAAACTATCCAAAAACAAACAAAACTTTTAATTTGTTGCAGGTGTTAGCATTGATTTAACACATACTTTCATATGTCTAGCAATGTTCCCGCTACATTGCTAGACTGATATGAGGAGCAGCCATAATGAAACGCAAAGTCGGCCTTATAAGTGTCAACTCAGGTTGTCGGAGTTGCTCCCAGTTTCCCAGTGGGAAATTTGACAGAGAAGTCAGAATTAATCAGTTCTGGATACAACTGGACTGCATAATTCTTCAGCTCTGTTTTTCAACTGCATATATAGACTTTGAAGAAATGGCAGTAATGTAGTTAAATGTTTAAAAGATTTAAACAATGGAGCCTTGATTTCACACAAAGACAGATAATAACCAACCCTTGAAGCTGCAGACTGTAGGCTTAAAACATATTTCAAAATAACAAAACAAAATAAAATAAAAGTTTGGACCCAACAACAATAAAATAATTGAAGTGCCACATTTTAAAGAGCCACATTTTAAAGAGCTGAAGAACCAGGTACAAAAATATGTTCATCAGATTTTCTCTACATCTTTCTAGAAGATCAAGTTATGAGAAAAGGAAGAAAAAAATCTGAAATTCTCAAATACTTTAAGATATTAGAGTTGTGTTAGTTGAACAATGATTACAAAGTGTTTATCTAGGCAATTTGCAACCAGAATGGCTGTGAAGACAAACAAATGGGTGATATATGTAGTTTGGAAGACAATTATCTGTTTTCTTTTTGTAGATTTGGAATGTTCAATCATAAACTTGAGCCCAAAATTATTCAAATTGTTTTTTTTAAACTACATTTCTCTGTTTTTATTTACGCTTTCCATTAATTACTTTCCATTTGTAGGTATTTTGTCCAAGAATCAGCTGCATAAAATTAACAAAAGTCTGGTTATAGTACATATGAATATATTGTTTGTTGCTATGGTTTCTCATTTTTATTTTTTCTCTTTCTGCAGGCATAGAGGCAGACTCCTAGTGTTCAGTTGTGTTCTCTATATGCTTCTTTCCATTCCTTTCACCTTCTTTCCTTTTAAACTGTTTCCCCACCTTTCTCCCTTTTATTTCTATCTCTGTGTCCAAAGTTTTGACATAAACCTAAAGCCAAATTTCTAAAACTAGTTTCAAACATATATCTAATAGGGCACCATGGCAAAAGCCGTAATGCTCCATGTGTAAAAGACAATCTGTTGGCCACAGACAACACTTCTGAGAGACACCTTGCCAGATGAGACAGGTCTAAAAAATAAATATTGTTTAAATGAGTGATTTTGATGGGTAATACACCTGTTACCATCTCTGTCCCTGTGTTACTTTGTCACTCAATGAAAAGAAGAAGAAGAAAAAAAGCAGAGACCTACCCTTCTTTAAAATAAAATCAAAATGATCCAAAATTAACATCACAAATTCAGATCCCAAAGAAAAACAATAAAGAAATGTTAGGCAGGATTCTTCCCATCAAAGTGGATAATAATTGTTTCTTGATTTTTGTAGTGAACTGTGTAAGCTGTAAAGCAAGTCTTAATTAAGTCTGAAGTGACATCCTGGTCACCACGCCTGTCTATCTAAACACTCTCAGTTTGATGATGAAGGGCGTGTCTGTGTTCAGACACTCCCTTGATTACTGTATGATTATTATGTTGCAGACACTGATAAACTTGCTGAAGACTGAGAAAGTACATACTGCCTGTCCCAGGTTTATATCAGCTTGAGATCAGAGGTGCAAAAACATTTTGTCCAACTCAGGAGGTTAAATGTGTCTCATTTAATTTTTATCCCAAAAATATCATTTTAACTTTATCTCTGAAGAGTCATTTCTCAACTGGCCATAAAATAAAATTGTGCAACTTGAAATGAAAAAATGAAATAAATTCACTTAATGAAAACATGTAAATTTCGAAAAGACTACGTTTATCAATCCAAAGTTTTTGCGCAACATTTGGAAAGACCTTTTTTGCGTCACACGAGTCACGTGTTCAACAGCCGGATGTTATTACCAGCGAAAACCACGAAGAAGAAGACGACAGGAAGTGGTAGGAGGATGAAGGTTTGTTTATGTTTTTCCGGACAATGTGCAGGTGAAGCCAGCAGAGCTCTCACAGCATCACACAGTTTGAGAAGTTGTGTATTTGAACATGTTGAATCCGTAGCTCTTCTTTAAAAATCACCGATTACAATTTCTCCTAAACTCCGCTTGCGTAGCTGACGTCTGGTGAATGAGTGCTAGCGTCATCATATAACTGTTTACATCTGTTGCCGCCATGTTTTTTAACAGCTTGTGTTTGAAAAAACTAAACTAAGTATGATTTTCATTTGATTTCTTATTTAATGAAATGAAATTTCTTGTCTGCGAAATACAGACAAATATTTGCACATTTGTAATGGAAACGCAGCTAGTGAGACATTATAGTTTAAAATCACTGCTGGTGAACAACTTTGCTGTCTGTTTTTCTGCGGGAAAATCCCTCTGCTCTACTCAGACCGCCGATTCTTTCTTACCTCGTCGTGATTCTTCTTGAGGTAGTACAGCTCCTCTTTCAGGCTGTCCAGGTCTCCTCTCAGAGTGGCGATGATCTGGTCATGGTCTGACTTTGCTCTCCTTAGAGCATGACAATCCCTCTCCACCGACTGGCACAGGGAGGCCTCTGCTTCCCATCTGCAGGAAAAAAGAAAGACATAGGAAATAAATAGTTGCAGAAAAAATAAAAGTGGGTCTTTGTTGCTTCCAAAAATTCAGAGTGGACGTAGCAGCCAGACGCTACTAATGCCTGATCAACGGATCACAAAAATTTTATAATTTCTGTAGAGTTTAGTGCGTCTTAACACAATACCAACATGACTTTACAAAAGAATAAAAAACAGTCAGGATGACCCGGGCTAATAAGATTGCAAAAAATATTTGGATTAATGCCGTTTGGACAAATGAGACCAATAAGGAGGAATCTGATCCTATTCCTCACTCTTCTTTCTTCTTCTACTACTCTCCAATTTGCACTATTTGATGGTGTTTCAACTGTTAAGATTTTGTTTTATATCAGTGTTTATTCTCTCCATGGAAGCTACACCTGGTCTGCTGTTTGGTTTTGGCTGTGTACTGCAAAAATATAACATTTTATCAAGTGTTTTTGGTCTGGTTTCAAAGGCATTTTAGTAAACTGAAAATAAGACAAAACTAACTTTCGCAAGATTCTGGGGCAGATTATTTTACTTACACCATGGGAAAAATTTATTGTTATAAATAAAATATTCTGCCATTAACCAACTATTTCTAATGCTGTGATGGGAGCTTAGAGGAATTGGGCTGAAATGAACAGAAGCTAGGACTGGACAATAAATCAATAACAATATATGAATGGATAGATAATACATCAAAGAATATTCATTACAATGTCAGCTAAACTCCGATCCAGAACCGCATCTGCGTGCATCTCCCAGTATTCTGGGAGATGCACGCAGAGGAAACGCTTTAGCCGCTCAACATTTCACGGACAGCTAAGCAAAGTTGGTGGTATCAACTAACTCGCGCTCTCTTTGGTTACCTAGCAACAGCCTTTTGAGTAACTTGTGGTTGCCTAGCAACGGCCTGTTGAGTAACTGACGCAGCAGCAGTTTAACATTTTACCACAATGTCTCAAAACAGCTTAAAAATAAACGATGACGGCCTGTAGTGACAACTGTGAATAAAACAGGAAGTCTTATACCATCAGTTTGGTGATATTTTACATACTTAAAACACAAAACCAATCAATAATTAGCAATATCGACTGATATGAAATAGTTATATAGCGATACATTTGTCATCCTGTCGTAAAAAGCATGAAACCAAACAGCATACCATCAGTATATCATGAAAACCCAGTGTGTGCTTTTCGACTCTACCCTCTTTGCCAGCTCTGGTCTCTTTGGAGATGGATGGGATCTCTCTGACCTGCATAATCTATCACTACCAGCTCCAACTGGTGTTTCTTGGTTGTTCAGTACCTAAGCTCCATGAGAAGGGGGCTGTTATTTCACAGTCTGACAGGAAGGTCATTTATTCTCATGCTCTGTTGACTGGCACTCCCATGTGAACACTCACAGGAAGGCAGAAGAGAAAAAATAATCTCTGCATGACACTCACTTCACCCTGAAATCATCAGCTGCCAGTTTGGCGTTGTCGATCTCCAGCATGATGCGGGCGTTCTCCAGCGTCCTTTTTCTCATCTGTAGAGGAAAACGTGATTGAGAACACAAAATATTGCCACGTATTGGTGGTCTAGTTTCCAGTGCAAATATCTTAGTGCACTTGAGCATGTTGAGCAGCTAGTACATGGGATTGATTGACAGCGCTAAGACCGTCATCCTGGCTTTGATTGGTTGTTTTTTGTTGGGAGGGGAACATATTGTCTTATGACAATAGTAGCTCCAGGAGGAAATCAATATTTACATATAATATCTCTCAATCAAGACATGGTGACAGTTTTAACAAATATGTAAAAACATTTTGTATAAAAGATTCTCCAACTTTAAAACAAGCTCCTGTATTGTGCAGGAAGGTTACTTGTAAATTAGTTTTGCACTAAAATATTTGCTCTACAAACTAGACCAGATGTACTTGGCAAGGTTTTGTTTTTGCAGCCATTTGAGTTACACTTAGACAAAAGATTTTACTGCTAAAACAAAAAATTTGAAATAAGACAAAACTAACTTGTAAGTTGAAAAGTTACTCACAAAGCTGTACAAAGTCAATAATGACTTAATATTGCTAAAAAAGTTTGTTATAAGTGAAATAATTTCCCAGTGACACAAGACATTTTAACTTATAAGATGAGAAAACTATTTTGTTCCAGATTGTTTCACTTATAACAAAGACTTTGTTGTTTGTATTAAGGAACTATTTATTTAAAATAAGCTCCTAATTTTGCTGAAAAGAGACCTGTAAGTTAGTAGACTTGACATAAGATAAAACTAAGATGTTTGAACTTGAAACTGAACTACTTGGTAACATTTTGTGTTTTCCTGGTGAACAATGGCAGAAAGTATTTCTGCTGAGTCACGAACCTCCTGCCCAATGGCGTGTGCCTGAGCCATCATGCCGTCTATGTCGTGGCCTTTTGGAGTTCTCTCCATCATGAGGTGCTTGATCTTCACCTCCAGCTCGGCGTTGGACCGCTCCAGTGACCGTACCTTGTCCAGGTAGTTGGCCAGCCTATCATTCAGGCCCTGCATGGTCTCCTTGTCGCTGGCCCCAAGGCCGTTCATGGACAGGCTGGACCCCAGCATGTTGAGGCCGTTTCCCATGGACACCGAGCGAGACAGGGACAGCGTGCTGACGGTGGAAAGAGAGGAGACAGGGGGCTTGGAGCGCAGGCTGCGCCCGCTGTCTCTCACCGAGCTGCTGGAGAAGGAGCGCTGATTCACTGAGAGGCTGCGCACTGACAAGGTGGAGGCCATTGTGGTTTCTGTGGAAAGTTTAGATTGGAGTTAGCTTTTCCCTTAAGGCAGGGGTGTGGTGGCAGAATGTATTGATTAAGTCCTTAAACAAACTTAAAATGTCAATAAATACCTATCTGTATGTGACGAAGATCATTTCAGAATGATGTAATTTGGCAATATACAGATAAAAACAGCTTTGATTTGATTGGGTAAATAACATTTAAGCACAAAACTGTTAACTCAGAAGCTACATTCATTTAAGGGCCACAGAAAAAGCTTGCTGTATTTGACCCTAGACGGTACATGTTATGCAAAATTAACATTTTACATATTATTATACTTCCATGTTTCTACTGCTTCTAAAAACAGCACGAGCACTAAAAAAAACAAACCACCCAGACTTTTCTGGCAATAAGTTAATTTTTTTAGTGTCTGGAAAATAAGTTGTTTCAAAATCCTCCTGATTGTTATGTCACATTCCGGCACTGCGCCGTTACCTAGCAACCCCAGAGAAGTCCAGCCCATTGCCTAGCAACCCCAGAGAAGTCCAGCCAAGCTCTGCCCATTATGTAGCTTATGTGAAGTACAACTTTATCTGCTTCATATATGGTCACCTTCCTGAAATAATGGTCCAAGTCATGTTTTGCCAAAAGTAATTTAGCAAAGATAAATAACTAAAATAAACTACAAAAAGTTGATTAAGGCAACCAAAAAAAATTACTTTTGGCAAAAAATAAGACTTTATTTTAGCGAACTATTGCTTTACATGCCTCCACTTGTTATGTGTTATATTTAGGTTAGAGAATGATTCTCTCTTCAGAAAAGTTTCCAGTTTTTGTGTTAGAGCTGCTGTTTGAAGGAGAAGCAGTACTTACATGTGCTTCAGAGCGTCAGTGGGTCTTTCTTTGCTCTGCTCGGCCGACTTGCTGCTTCTCGGAGGTGAAAGCAACTGGTGTTTCTGCAGCAGCTAAACACAGGTGAGTTCTGTGACCGTATTTAGAGAGGAGGAGCCACCGGGGAATCTCGCCCTTCTGCAAACAAGAAGAGGGATGCAACCTGACACCGAGCAGAATACCTGAAGGCAGTCATGAGTTCAGCAAACACGGCCTTTAAAACTTAATTTAAGGAAGGAAAAGTGTGTGATTACCTTTAAACACACCTTAAATGTGGTTAAAACTGATATTTTGCTTGAAAATTGTATTTTTGGTCCAGTTCCTGCAACTACCTTAGTAAATATGAAATAAGACAAAACTGACTTACAAATAACTTTTCAGTTTTAATTAAGTCAATACATGTTTAAGTTCCCCTGGCAGATTATTTCACTGATATTTTTGAAAGATGATCAGACTCAGTTGCCTAATTCTAATGACTAAACAGTATTTTATGTTATAGTCTTGTACAATATATTAGTATTACTGTAAATTTTGTTTTTTATATATTGTTTTTAACATTCTCAAAACTTTTTGTGTGAACCTTTTTATTTGTTCCTACTGTCATATTTGAATTTCCCCTTTGCAGGACAACAAAGGTCGTTTCTGGCTTGTTATAGGTGAAATAATCTACAATAATCTACTAATAATCTAGTGGGACTAGTACATTTTTATCAGTATTAAGGAATTATTAACTTAAAAGCTCCTATGTCCTGCTGAAAAGGTACTTGTATTATAATTACATGACCAAAAAATACTTAGTAAGATTTTGTGTTTCAATAGTGATATAAATTCAGTAAAACAAAAGTGTCCTTGTTCGTTTTGGCAGCACACAAACTAGTTTTCAGGGCAATATTTGGTCTCACATCTCCAAACAATGACAAGCGCTTCCTCAGAGCCCAGTGTGGTTTGCACGCACCAGACCCAGGTGTACTGAGGGAGGATACAATGGCTGCTGGTGAGATGTGAGAAGAGCAACTCAGATGACTGGAGGGGAGAACAATGCAAGGATGGAGTGAAAAGAAAGTAAAAACCCCTGAGAAATGTACAGAGAAATGCAGGGCAGAGGCAGGCCTGGCTGAACTGGAAACCTCACAAACGTAATACAGGTCAGCTATCTCTACACCTTTACAATACGTAATCTCTTTTTTTCTGTATGTGCTATAAACATGTATCTCTTTTAATTGCCCTGAGCATTATTCTCCAGGATATATCAGATCACGCCATGATACTGACTGTTAGATTTAACTCCACCAAGCTCCACCCAACACAACTCTATTGTGGACGAACAGAGTCTCGCACTCAAACGTCCTTTTGTCCTGGTCCCAATGTGATGATGAGACATATTTGTCACTACAGGAAGAGGAGGAAGTTAAAAAATCACCAAAGCCCAAGGTTAACTGGGGGTACACTGCAAAAAAACAAAATCTAACCAAGTATAGTTTGGTATAGTTTCTCACGCAAACACCTTAGCATACTTGAAAAAAGACTAAATTAATTCACAAGTAACTTTGTAGCAAGAAATAAATCTGGCTGTGAAATAATCTGCCAGTGGGATAAGACAGTTTTTACGTAATATAAGTTGAAATGTTTTGTTCCAGATTATTTCACCTGTAACTAGAACTTTTTTTTAATTAATATTAAGCAATTAATGAGTTAAAATAAGCTACTATTTCTTGATGCAAAGACACCTGTAAGTTAGTAAACTTGAAATAGGACAAAACTAAGATGTTTGCATTAGAACCTAGATCAAAAATATAGGATTTGGTAGGATAGGTAGGATTTTGTTTTTGCAGTGAAATGTTTTTCTAAATATGTCAAATGGTATTTACATGAAAAAGGCTGCAGTACACTGCAAACCACCAAATATTACCAGGTATTATTGTCAGGTTTTCAGTGCCAATATCATGGTACAGTTCAAATAAGACAAAACTAACATATAGGTAACTTTCAAGCAAGAAATAGGAGCTTAATTTTAGTCAATGATTGCTTAATATGGATGAAAAAGTTTTAGTTATAGATGAAATAATTTGCCAGTGGAACAAAACATTTCAACTTATATGATGTGAAAACTGTCTTGCTCCACTGGCAGATTATTTCACAGCAAGATTTATTTCTTGCTGCAAAGTTAAAGTCAAAACTAACTTACAGGTACATTTTCAACAAGATAAATGAGTTTGTTTTATGTCAATAATTCCTATATGTCGATGTAAAAGTATTAGTTCTACTCGCAGATTATTCCTTTCATTCAAACCAATTTTACTTAAAAATATTTTATTTTTAAGTAATTAATATGTGCAGGGAGATTCTTGCCATATTTCATTATTTTGTGTTTTGTGGCTCTTCTGTGAGAAAAGTGATGACGGAGAAAGGTTGGACTCGCCCCTGAACTCAGTGGAGCGTCGCGTTGGTGTGAATTCATCTGCAGGTCATCATCCCAGTGTGAAAACACATTTACTCAGAGGATCAAGTTTTAAATCATGCACAAACCCCCAGCTTGTTAAACACAGTATTTTTCTCACCTTGATGAAAGACATGTAAAAACTAAACACATAGATGAAACCGTCCAATCAGGTCATAAGCAAAATGTTATAACGTTAGAGTGTTGAGCTTGAATGTTTGGTGAAAGGAAGAAAAATGCTTTGCACTCACACATGAATTGAAATGAATTAGAAAGAACTAAGTGACTGAAAACTCCTTAGATGTGAGCATGTGTTTTTTATTAATTTGCGCTCTAATATGCTCTATTGTGCTGTTGTAATTTTATTTTATAGTAAATAGTGACATCTAGTGATATTAAATTAAATAGATTTCTCCTGAGAAAGCTGAATCAAAATTAAAGTTTGATTATTTTTTTTAGATACAAGATGTCTTATTTATATATTTTCTTCTAACTACTCAGACTTCCTGATTATTTTCAATGTTTTGTTCTACAATTTTAAATGTAGATTGTGTAACAATAGATTTATTATAAAAAGGAACAATCATTTCAGCTGTAAAACTAAAATATTTTTTCAGTTTTAAGGTGAGTTTGTCTTTAAGGTGAGTTTAGTAATGAAACATAAAGAAAAAATGTTTAATACTAATATTTTAGGTGAAACCTGTGCAGGCTTCAAACAGTATATTCTCATGACAGTTTCTATTCATGAGACAGAAACACATGAAGAGGTATGAGAAACTACAAGTTTCTAGTATATTTGAAACTTGTTCCATTAACTTGAATTATTAAGTTTTCATAAAACTGACACATACTCATCTATTCGATACTAACATATCTCTTTGTTTTATAAGTTATTTTAAAATCTTACATTACTTTATTTTCGTTCTATCTGATATATGCATTTTGTTCCGAAGTCCTAATTACAGCACATAGTTTGTGCTTTTACTAGATATTTGGACCGCATCACCCCATCAAACCGAAATAGACGATCTTTGTCACTACCCTGGCACGACGACACCGTTTCCGCTCCAAATGAAAACGCCGATAAAACCCCCAATTAAGACATGTAGGTTTGATAATGTGTAACAAATTATTATTATAAAAATCTATTTCTATTATTTTTACGTATTTTTATTATTATAAGTGTGAAACTAAGGAGTAGAAAATACATTTTCAGCGTTAGCTAAGTGGCCAGCTATTGCTAGCTTAGAAACCAGCTAACTAAATGAGCTAAATATTTAATAGCATATAAAAGTTTAATTTTAAGCATTATGTATAGTGAAAACAAAATAAAATATATTGCTATAAGGTGGGAAAAATCGAATTTGTCTCCTTTTAAATTGATTTTTTACACTTTAAAGGTGTGATAAGAACTTCTCAAATGAACTCTTCTCCGCTGTCCGATTTAAAGCTCTTGACTACGTGTTTGAGGTGAGTCTTTGGGGTGATATTTGGCGTTTGCTTTAAATTGACAGTATCTCAAAATTAAAACTTAGCATTTTTTAATCTTCTTTTTTAGGCTAGCACCACTCTGAAGGTTTCCATGAACTTACTGTCGCTGCCAGCGCCGTATCTAAATGGTACCAGTGACCTTTACCCCCACAATGGCAGGTTACCTGATGAGACCTACAGGAAGCCATGGATCCGAGGTTAACGAAACAAAGATACATTTAAACAGTTATCAATTTATTTCTGTGGTGCTGCAAAGGATATTGAAAATAAATTATCTTAATATTTTTTTTATTTTTTATAATTGTCCAAATTACAGTTGTTTATCAGATTTCAAGTGGACTTTGGCCAATAATGTAGCAATAATGTGTAAACAGTTGATATATTTTGCTTTATTTAATTGCAGTTCATTTTTAAAAATGCATTAGTTTATCTATTTTGTACCCTTTAGAAGCACAAAATACAATCTTTAAGCAATCCATTATTACCAGTTTTTTAATGTTTTCATTTTGCTTGTTTCAGATTATGTTCAACTGGATGTCAATTTATGATCTTAAACACTTGACCAAACAAACACTTTCCTGGTATAAAATACATATTTTATTGAGCGAGACTCTCACAAAGTTACATATGAAAGATAAATAACTGATAAGTTGTAAATCCATAAGTGAGAGGCCAAAACGTAACAAAAAATTTACGTTTTATTGTCCTGGTATTGTTAGGTAAACAGCACCTTCGATAGAAAATCTCTCCTTCAACCCATTCCTGTTAAAACTATGTTTCAGGGCTTGCTTATTGTTTAGATGCTTCAATAATCAGTTTTTGGTTCCACTGTATCTGTAAAATCCTAAAGGGGGCGCTGTTGATGCATCACAAATTTCATGATGAGATCAAATATTCAAGTAGAGTTTGATCTATCGCCAGCATTTACCTTTTTAAGTGCAATGTGCAAACTTTGCATATTTTTAAGCTTTGCAAGATTTTGTAATATTGTATGCACTAAAAAAAGGTTTTCTTTGGGTTTAAAATCAGAGCATGGACTCAGAAACAAAAGAAATAATTACATGATGCAAAGCCAGATGTTGAATCTCTATTATTTTTAGAGGTTCAAAATAGTAGAAATTAATGTGAAAGCAACTTTTAGAAATATTTGTAAATTTGCAGAGCTATCTTTCTCCATTTGTCCATCCTTGCATTTTTTTTTTTTAGAATAATCCTAACGGGGCTTGAAAGAGAAATTACACAAATTACTGTATTTATTTAGCTCCTCCTTACTTTTATTTACAGGAAAGGTGATTTCTTCCTGCAAGCTCTTTGTCAGTGGTTCAGTTCTTGATGACCTTGGACAGAAAAATCAACCTGTTAATTCATTGGAAAGGTATCACAGCACTAAAAAGCAACAAATTCAACTTTTTAAATGTATTTTGTAAACATCTGTGTAAAAATTTCAGATTTATTGTGGAAAAGGATGTGGAGATAGTTCCCAGCTCTAATCCCGACTCTCTTGATGAGGATCAGTATCTTTTCCTCCTAAATAAGCAGATTAATGATTCGTGTCAGGAAACGTTTTCTAAATGCAGACCTGACCAGACAAGTCCAGAAACTAAGAGCAGAGGTAACCAATTACATTTGTGCTTCCCTCAAATATGTTTTAAGAGGATATTTGAATGTGTTTTATTCTCCCAAACCTGCTTACATCTTTAGGTCTCTTCCTCTCTGAGGAGTTCATTGCTCCAGATTTGGTGGTAGGGTTAAAAAGACATTTACCATCTTTGAAAACCAAACTGTCCAGGCTGAAGACGCTTCCTGTGTCCGACCCGCTGCTGAACTCAACAGGAAACAGCATCTCTGAGGACGCCATGTTCAGGTGCTCTTCTGATCCAGAATCATTTCTGCTGCCTTCAGAGCTTCAGGATTATGTTTCCTTCCAGCTGCTTCAGACGATGTGAGTCCTACCAGAAGCCTGCAGACGCCAACGCCATCAGTGATGTCACATGTGGAGATTCTCAGGAGAAGTTCCTTAAACTTCCTCTCCTGCAGACAGAGGTACAGCACTCTGTAATTAGTGTGTAGAAAATGTTAGTGCATGGACTACTTATTGTTGCTTTATTATTGCATAAAATCAATGTTAAACTATTATTAAACATGTTATTAGTGTAATAATGAACACTAAGATTGCTTGGTTATGTACATGTTTTTATTATCTTTTCCGCAGTCTCTGCTGTTGCCGCCTGTAGTCGACAGTCTCCGGCTTAAAGCACAAAACCTCATGGCTTTTTCTGGTGTAGTGAACATTTCTCCAGAACCAGTAGATGAGGAATCTTCTGTCCTGGATTTACTTCGTAGAAGTGAGTAACAGATATTTTCCAGGGTGCTGAAAATCCTTGAATTTCATTGAGGTGTTTCCAAGGCTTGGAAGGTGGTTGGTATTCAGAACGCTCAGTTTGGAAATAAAGTTCAATATAATGTTTGATTAAAAGCCTAAATGTGGGAAATGTTATTTACAATTTAAATCAGATATTTTCGTACATTACACATTTTTTTCCCACAGTGTGAAGTTAAATCAGACTAAAAGTTTCTTGTTTTATGTTAGTTAGAATTACCTAAATTATTTCTATTTGACAAAAGCCAGAAAACATGGGGAGAAAATTTTTTATACATTTTTTATGTAACTTTCTTTGTTTATTAAGTTTAAGCATTTAATTTGAACAGGAAGCTCAATGTGTTTGGATTGTTTCAATGTAATTAATATTTATTATTCCTTTTTTCTCAATGACTTATTTATCTGTGTATTTGAAATAGACATTATTTTTGTGTTTTATAAGTGAAACAATGTTGTTGAAATTGGGGGATTTTTTTGTTAAATTAGTGTTTTGTTCTCAGACCCATCAGGTGTTTAGAGTGAGTTTAGTCATTTTTACATTAAGTGAAAATATAAAGCAGAAATTTAATTTTAATTTTCTCTTTTTTCTTGTAGCTTCTCTTTCAAAGGGTCCAGTGGAAATTTCTCAGTTCGATTTACAAAATAAACAAATAACAGAAAAGAGAGGGAGTGGAAAACTGATTGAATCAGGATGCTCAGGTAAATGCACACAAAAAAATCTCTTTGACTGGAGTCAAAGCTGCAATTTGGCCTCAAACATTTTGTTTTTTTAAGGGAGTGTTGTGTCTCCAGCTGGAACAGAGCTGGACTTCATTCTGAGCCCGATTCCTAAAAACAACCGAACCCACATCAGTCTGTCCACATCTCATCTCCAGGAAGAGAAACTTTCCCCTTTCACACCAACGTGAGAAAATATTTCAGCTTCATGTTCAAACTTTAGGTTCTCCAAAAGAAGGTAAAATTTTATCAACATTTCATACAATAAAATAATATTCATAATAAAAACGACTGTCTACGTGATCAAAACCGGAGATCTGTAAAGACGCCAACGCTTTGCAAAAACATAAAGTGCATTTCTGTTAATGCACTTTAAAAAAAAGTAACAACCACAATTGTTTTTCAGATCGTTGGTCTCAGCAAGAACCAAAAATGAGATGAAGAAAACAGTCTGGAGCTCAGAGAAGCATCTGACCTCCGTCGTTCGCTTCCTGTTATCAGGTAAAAACTTTTTCGGACATTAGAAACTGTCACTGCAAAGCAAGGACAAATAGGTTTACTACATTATTCATGTAAAAACACTGCAAAAAACACAATGCCAAGAAAAATCTATACAAAAGTGTTTTCATTATAAGATTTACTATATTTGGATGATTTCATCTATATTTTGTAGCTTTGTACTGCAGGAACCTTTATTCGACTAAAATTGTTGCTGATATTCTTTCAAATGATCATTTTAACACAGATTGTTTCTTTCAAAACATCGTCTTTAATTCAATTAACATTTGATTAATTCAACTTTGTTAGAATCCATTTAGGCGTTTGTTTTTTTGTTTATCCTGTTTTAGTCGAGTAATGATTTGGTTTTATTCACCTGCCATCACAAAATATTTTATTATGTCCTTGAAACCATTGAAGTAATCATGTTTTTTTGTGTTATTATCTGTCAAAAATGTTTATTGTTCAGTTGTACAATAAAAGTGAGTGCAGTAGTCTCTGTGGACCACTAGGGGTTGGTATTTTCCTGAGGAAAAGGTTTATGTACTTTGTTTCTTTTATTTTCTTAATCTGTAGTGAGTAGATATTTCTAAGGCTAATATTGGTTATTTAATAATAAATTATTCATTACAGTAATGATTGGCATTTATCAATCTCTGTCCTTTAGTTTAAGTATTGATTAACCTTTGTTTTGATTTTAAGTAAATTATAATCCATTTAAATATATAAAAATCTCCACTTGCTTTTGTCTATACTTAAGAGATTGTTCCATCCTTCACATTTACTTATTTTTATAGATTAAATTACTGATAGTTTCATCAATATCATCCATATTAAATGAGTTGATTTCTCAAACTCCTCTTCATTTTCTCACAGAGCCTGCTTTACATGAACCATCCTCAGGGTTTCATCCTCTGCGTGAAGCGCTGGCAGTTATTAAATTAGAAAAACAAAGTTTCAGCAGTGCTGTTGACAAACTGGAACTACGTCTGGAGACAAGAAAACCAGAGATAGTTCTGGGTGCAAACCTTGAGTTGATTGAAATGATGACGACTGAGGTTCCTACAAACGGACAGAACGAGAAGGAAGACTTCAACAGAACGACACCTGAACATGAGGAGGGTGAGGATCTGATTAAAGATATCTTTATAACCTAGCAACCACAGCAGAGCTCCACCCGTTACCTAGCAACCACAGCAGAGCTCCAGCACATGTGGTCAGCTGGTTTTACCACTTTATGCTGTATAATGTCTGCTGGAAAAGACAAGTGATTTGTTGTTGACTTATTCTCTAGAAACCACTTGCTGCCTTCTTGTTGGTTGTACAGGAGGCTCTACTTTTGCTTTTCAAATATGAATGTTTGTATAATTCTGCATCTGTTTGCTGCCATTTTCAGCTGCGAGTGTAAACGTCGAGTTTGTGGCCAGCAGCTGATTATTGGGACTTTAAGGGGCCAAGAAGATAAAATCTTTTATCTAACAATAATTTTGTGCAAAAAAAATGTCATGAAGATGTTTTGTACAGCCCATAGATCTATCCTAACCTTTCTATCTTTCTTAACTATGGTCAATTAAAAATATTTAAACATACATACATACATACATACATATGTACATGCAAACAACAAATACAGAAACAAAAATGGAAAAAACCATAAACCTATCCTGTTCAAGGAAGCATAATAGCTCTACTTTAATAGTTGGTGTTTTGTTTGTTTTTAGTTGAATTTCTCAGTGTGGATTCTCCAAACAACGCAGATCACCTAAAAAAAAGCCCTGTTGGTTCATCCCGGTTCCCGTCCTCGAAACACATCGTCGGCCCAAACAGTCGGGAAGGAAGCAGCACCAGCACCGGTCCAGAGAAGACACGTTCAGAACCCGCTGCCGGTTCTCCTGCGCTCGTTAACGTCAGCAGTAGCGAAGCTGGTTGGTTTAGGAGCTCCGGCGGTTCTGGGTGCTCTCCGCCCTCCAGATCAAACATCGGAGATAATCAGAAGAGTTTGATCTTCACGAAACATCAAGCGGAGAAAAACCTGGACCCTCTGTCCGACTTCATGATGCTGAGGTCGCAGCAGCCGGCTGCAGCCGGTGCAGCATCTCCAACTACAAGCATCTCTGCAGGTGCAGCCACACAGTCATCAGCTCCTTTTCTCTAAAAAAACTCTTGTGGTTTACGGCTTATTTAACATTTTTCTCCTCAACAGCTAAAACAGCAGAGCTTGTCTTACTTTAAATAAAAACAACAGTTTTAACAACAGCAAAAAAAAGTTTCTGTAAACACTGAGAATAATCTAAAATAATAGCTGATTCTGTAAAGAGGAAGCATAGTGCCAGAAATGATCAAGTTGTCTTATTAGTCATAAGAAATGCATTTGTGAGGAACATTTCCACCCTAATCAACAATTCAAAGTCTTAAAGGTTTTTATCAAACTCTTCTTATAATTGTAAAACACTTAAATTACTACATTTTTTTCTCCTGTGTTGCCACTGATTCATTTAAAAATAAAAAGGTGATCAGATTTGAATTAGATTGATGCATTGATGCTTTCTGAACCTTCGACAGAAAGTAATTTTTTTATTCAAATTCAGGAGTCCCAAAGGGAAACTAAATGTTATTGTAACTCATATTAATTAAATTTTTCAGAGTTAATGATGGTTGTTGGCAGAAAAGATCTCCCATAGTGATGGTACATGGATGCTCTTCGGTTTGGATTTTAGTACATTAATAATTTATTTGAAGCTTTATTTTTCAGGATGATACGTTTTGACAAAGTTTCAGTAAAGATGCATCAATAAATCTGCATCAATTTCCTTAATTTTGTGAAATCGGCCGATATTCACATGTGAAGCTGATCTCATTTACTTCATTTACAAACGTCTAAAATTCAACCACTGTCCTCTTTTGTTCTTCTTTCTAAAGTTAATTGAAGAACAGAATCTCAATTTCTTTTTATGTGAAATTTCTCTCTAATCTCTTTCAATTGTGTTCGCAGTACCAGAAGAAGAAGGGTGAGCCATCAGACACCAGAGCAGCATCATCATCATCCAGAAGAGATGAAGACCACTCACAGGAAGCCAGCGTACAGAAGCCTCGCTGTGATGGGAGACGCTGTCAGAGAGCAGAACCCGGCCGCCATGAGGACGGATCGGATTGACGGTCGGATTGACGGTCGGATCGACGGTCATCCTGTCAGCGACTCGGACCTCAAACATCACAGCCGAGTCATTCAGGTTCAGCCAACAGGTGAACATTTGGATCAGATCATGTTTGTGAAAAGGAGACATTATTTACATATGTCTGAGGGCGAAACTGTAAAGTTGCTGTAAATTTGTGCTTTATCCAGAGCAGAAATGGTTAATCAGATTAATCATGATTAATCTATTATTCAGATGATTGTCAATTATTTAGTAATCGATTAATTGTTGACTGGAGACTGAAAAAAGGCCATTTGCTGGAAGAACAAAATACTTTGGCGGTAATTAAGCCAAAACTGTACAAAAATGTTTACATTTTAACATAAAAATCTTTGTAAAAATGTTCCAAAAATAATAACCCGATCAACCTGTATTGATGTTAAGTCGAGCAGAAAGCACAGAGTTTTCACATGTTGATATGAAGAGTATTTTTTACATGCAGATTCATCCTTTGCTACAAATGATAAAGTGTAAAATAAATAAATGCTCTTGTTGCATTTTATGCAATAAAACATTAAAAAATAAATGATTTGTTCATCAGCCTTTTTTAAAGTATTTCTGATAAATAAAAAAATAAAGTGGCAGAATGTGACAATATTTTAGCCCATTAATCGTCAGAATAATCCATTGCTAAAATAATTGTTAGTATTTTTATTCTTTATAGCGAATCCACTGCTGTCTGTTGAACAAACTTTATAAAGAAATGTCTGAAATTTTTCTAAAAGTCGCTGCTGCCCTGCAGAGAGTCAGCGGAGAGCTTACTGCGAGCTGCTGGCCGTCGCTCTGCCTTGTCTGAGTTCAGCCAGGAAGCTGGGGCTCCACTTCCCGTCGTGGGGAGACTTCAGCAGCTTGTCCCCAGACCAGACGCACTTCCTGCTCAAACAGCAGGACCGGGCCCTCAGCAGGACCCCAGCAGGGAGCTCCAAGCTGCTCAGAAGTACGGCCGCTCTTCTTTTCATTTATCTGACACTTTATTTTTTTTTTTTTAATCAGAAATTCACACTTGTGTTCTTGTTCAGATCAGGAGCAGCTTTTTAACCTGGCTGCTGTCGTCCACGTGTTAGTGACGTTCAAAGAGCTGCTGCTGAAGTGTGACCTGAGCATTGCTGTGGGTCAGTGTGAACCGAAATGATTAATCAGATTTATCCTGATTAATCCATTATTGAAATAATCATCAATTGATTTACATCACAGCAGAGTCGTTCAGGTTCAGCCAAAAGGTGAACATTTCAAATTCAGAAATACTTTTGCTATCCAGTTATAAACATATTGACGTTAGAAGTATTTTGCTTTAGCTGCAAATGATCAAGTGAACACGAAAGGAATAAATGTTGCTGAATTTAAAAGAGGATTAAATTATCTGTTTTTTGCATGTTTTAGTCTAATTCTAATATTGCATCAAAAGACTTAAGTGGTTAAATAAAAAAATCTGCTGAATGTTTTATTCGTTTAATTGATTAATCAGTTAATCATCAGACTAATTGTTTACTAAAATAATGCAGTCCTAGTTCTTTGATTAAATTAATCACAGGTAAAAATGTTGGAAACCAATTAAAATGTTATGGAAACCAGGCACAGACACACACAGAGGACTAAATAATGAAAGCTGTTATAACAAAACCAAAACTGTACCAGGTTTTGTAATAAAGTGAAGGAAGTGAAACTACTCTATTTGTTGTCAGATGATATTTTGTGACTCTTCAGAGTACCTGACCAAAGCAGCTGAGACGTGTGAGGATCACCGCCTGACGCAGCTGAGGAAGAGGCTGGCGATCATCCTCTTCCTCAGTCACAGGAAGGAAGAACCTGACTTCAAACTGCAGGAGCTGCAGCAGCTTCTGGCCGAATGGCTGCAAAAGAGAAAAGGAAGCAACTCCACAGAGAAAGTTGGTTTTCACAAAAGATTTTGTCGCATAATTAAATAGTTTCTAAAGTGTTTGTAACCTTTCAACTTTTGGTCACATGGTAGTCTCAAGAATTTATGTATTTTAATAGGATTTAATTGAATACATCAAAACACAAGTAGTGCATAATATTAAAATCAAAATCTTGCATTTATCAATGGCCCCGTTTACTCTGATACCAGTGGGAGACAAAATTCTGAGAGTCAAAGTCATAATCGTAAGATACAGTCCAAATTTTGACTTCCAGAGCCATAACTATGAGATTCAGTCAAAATTTCAAAGTCATTATGACTTTAAAATGAATAATTATAAGGTCTGGGCTTCCACTGGAGCAATCGTGCTTTGAAAAGCAGCAGGACTTTCCATCTCTGAAATTAGGGCTTTGACTCTCATAATTGAGACTTTTATTTTTGTAGTCATGACTTCCTGTTGGGTTTTTATTGTTCTTTCATGGCGAAAATGAGCTTCCATAGTTGCTCTGTTTGAAAATAAGTATTATATTATTCTTGTGAAGAGTAATTTCATTGTATTCTGTAAATCTGTGCAGAAGAATGGAAGGAAATAAAATTGATTTTGATTTCACAAATATAAACATAAAATGTCAAAGAATCTAATTCTTTGGGGTTTATAGCTAAGATGTTACAAAAGGTGAAAAAACGTTAAAGGCAGAGTAATAAATAAGTTCCTGTGTTTCTTTAGGTTCTCGTCATTCTTTCTGTGGAATCTCATGAAACCAGTTCAAAGGTCATCAGCAGCTTGAGCAAAGTAACTGGTGAGCAGGTTTTAGATTTAATTAGCAAAAATTCTCATTGACTTTCATCTCCTGTTGCTATTTGCAGAAAATAAATGAATCATTTTCAGTCGCTTTCAGCTGAGTTTGTTTGTGTTGTTTTGCTGCAGGAGCTGCAGTGAGTTCAGTTTGTTCCGATGAGGAGAAGAAGAAATTAAACGGCGCCTCTGTGGTCAGCAGGTCCTGAAAGCAATAAGTTCAATCGGTGTTTTCATGCATGCTGTGAGAATAATTATAAAATGTATGCTTCATTAAATTACTATTTAAACTTGAGATATTTTACTACATTTATTATGAAGAGTTTGTCATTATTTTTAATTAGGTCGTAATATGAAAATAAAGTCATAATATTAGGAGAATAAAATAATTTTTATAAGAACTTCACTTGAAAAAAAAAACTATCCAAGCGTTTTTCTCATGAAAACAATTTTTTCTGGTCATTTTAAGTCATTCTTCTGATTTATTCTGTGAATATTTTGAGCATATTCTTGTAGTTAATTATTTTATTAAAAATCCCTGTTTAAAAATATTTTCTGTCATTTGTAGTTTCTTTTATAGAAGATAAATAAAGAAATTCATTAAAATTGGATTAAACCTTATCGCCTGGCCCTTCTCTTGGTTTATTTTTAAAATGAAATGAATAAAGAAATTTTGCCTGGATCCTGGAAGAAGCTTTACTTTGTTTCCTTCTCCCTGCCCTGTTTCCCCAGAGTGTGCGGCAGCGACTGTGTTTTGGTGTTTGAGCAGAACATCGGACCCGACTTTCCCTGGAGCTGCTTCTCGGTCCTGGTGGAGTTTGATCATCCAGGCCCGTCCCGCTGGTCCCAGATCTGCAGCGAACGAAGCATCAGTCGCCTCTCCTTCATCACCAGCCTGTCCGACTCCGGTTTGATTCCTGCTCGCTTGCCAACCATCAAAGTCCCACCCCATCTCTGCGTTAGAGGGCAAAAAGCTGCTGGCAGATGATGGCGAGCATTTAGCCATTAGCTGTCAACATAATGCGCTAAATCTCTACCGCAGCAGCATGTAAAGAATAGCCTGTTTGCCCTCCAGCATTGTGCACATATGGAACAATAACATGCTGAGGGTCTAAATGCTTGTGTTTATTTTTTTCTAAATGTCTGTTTCTTACCTTAAAGACACAGAGAAACTCTGTTGGCGTCTGGAGGAAAACGTCCCGTTTGTGTTGCTGGTGACCGAGGGGCTTCTGAATTATCCTCTGCTGCTGCAAACACTTGAGTCAAGGTGAGACTTCCATTGCACCCATTATCAAATCGTTTATCATTTAACGTGATAAATTTCTTGTCCTGATGAGAATTTGATTCATCAATGTCACGATAAATTCCAATTATTAAAAAAAAAAAAAACTGTCGGGATTGTTAATGTTGGAATTTTCTCCACTTTTTGTTCCTTAAGAGCATCAATAAAATATGATTAAAGGAAGTTACTGTATGGAGTTTACTGTGGCTATGATTATAAATAGTTATTATCGTCACCTTTATTATTCTCACAATTGCACCCAGCTCCAACATCCACTGGGGCTTCAAAATAAAAGCTCAGGTTCTTTTCACAACAGGTCTTATTTACGATTTTAATCAACCCCCTTCGCACTCCATTTCTTTTCTAAAAAGAAAATTACAAGTTACAGAAAATATTTTTAAAAATGCTTCTATTCTAGTCATCTTGTCTGTGAAGCGTACGACAGAGTTTCAAGGTCAAGCAATGAGCATTTTTTTCATTACAAAAAATATAATCATAATATTAGCAAAGAAATGCAATTTTACCAGAAAAATGTCTTAAAATTACCAGAAAATGTTGGTTTCAAACTTTATCTTGGAGCTGTGGGATTCTGAGTGTCCATTTTGTTGCAGCTTCGGTGTAACTGTGATGGAGAGGAGCCACAGTCTGACTCTGCAGAAGCTCGGAGGAATCCATAACTACGCTGTGATCACCGTAGACGAAAGCACAGCTATTGTCATTCAGGTATCCGGACACATCAGATTTCATCCAGTATCTGTTCCACCTCAATATTAAATACTCATTTGGATAAATATTTGAGTGTTTGCAAAGCGTCTTCAGTCTGAACAGTTTTATTTTATTCAACCTTTATGTCACTTGTGTTAGTCGTGTCATTAGTCAGCAACAGAAAAATCTAAACTTGGTAAATTCAGATGTAAACAATGGCTGGAAATTATAATTATGAACTTATGACGTCTGTGTCACTGAAGAGCAACGCATCAGTCAGACTCTGGCCTCACCTCCAAACAGAGTTAAGTGGAAATATGTATTAAATCAACATATAAAGCTCCATGTTTTAGAAGGGAATGCGGTGAGTTTTGTTGACATCTCTGTCACTGACAGTTTTCCACCTTAAGTGACATTTTTGTTAACTGACTGACCTCGTCTCTGCTGTTTGGTGTGTGTGCAGGAGCAGGATGAACTGGGACAAGACCGAGCCAGTGAGAGGCTGGTGATGAGGCTGAGCGCTCTCTCTCTGCAGTACAGCTGCTGCTGGCTCATCCTGCACTGCCCTGACAGCCGGGGAGGAGGGTCAGAGTTCACTAAAACTTCATTACGCTGATCAACGATCAGCCCTTCCTTCCTATTAGCAGACCTTCTTGTAGTTTGGTAAACTCGATTTGATCTCTTTGGGGGGTTTTTTTGTAGATCTTCATACTTTGGCTGGTTTTTCACTCATCATTGCTTCACTTTCTGACAATTTCAGAAAAATATTTTTGTCATATAAGCCATTAAACTCTAAACTTTCAATTAATTAGGCATAAAAATGCTCCTAAACTCAAAGGATTAACCGATATGGAGACAACTTGTCAATAACAATAGATAACATGTTTGATAGAATATTCAATGGTCAGCTAACTTGCTCATTCTTTGGTTACCTAGCAACTCATTCTTTGGTTACCTAGCAACAGCCTTTAGAGTAACTTGTGCAGCAGCGGTTTAAGTTTCTCCACTGTGCCTTATAACTGCTTAAAAATAAAACAATGGTGTGGAGGAAAAACTGTGGACAAAACTGGACGTTTGGCAGTATTTCAGATATTTGAGACAAAAAAATTCATTAATAATTATCAGTATTGACTGATATGAACCTCTTACATTGTGATGCATTTTTCAGCCATATCGTCCAGCTCTACAGCTTATTACATGAACTCGTTTAAATTGGTTCTGTATACTCAGCTACCTATTTTAATGATTTTTTTTCATGAATCTGTGAACTGAGGCCGTTTTCGGTTAATCAGACTTAAAATTTTTGTTTTGCAAAACAAACAAAAGATAATACGCTTTTAAAGGACCCTAAATCCAAAGAAAAGTACCTTAAAACGCACAAAGGTTTTCCTTTAAAGTTTGTGTGTAATTGCAGGTTTTCAATCGAAACCTTCAACAACTTGGTGTTGGTTTATTCGTCTCTGGTTTTGTTTGGCATGAAGTCCGAGGAGCTGGATGTGAAGGTAGAAACACAAACACTTTTAAGTTTTCTACCTGGAGTAGCTCACATCAATAAAAAAGACTAAAATACGTTAAAATTTTAATGAACACTCATATTTTAATAAAGTAGAATCTGTGTTTTTGGTTCTTTAAGTAAAAACATAAAATTTTTCCAGGTGATTTTTGATCTAATTTCTATTTTAGATGTCCTAGCAGACTTAAAATCAGACAAAACTAACTTGCAAGTAATTTTTCAAGAAGACATATTTAACCTATATTAGCCATAACTAATATGGCTTTTATTTGTTGTATTTATTATGTTGCAGTATTATTTACTAAAATGTGACCGTCACAGTTCCAGCAGTGGTTCCAGTTAGTTCTCTCCACTGGTTTTCAGGTGCTGATTGTGTCAGAGGTGTTGGAAATGGCCGAGTTTATCAATCAGATCTGCTTCAGCTCCCTGATGTCCAAATATGGAGATCCTGTGAGCTTCCTGAACAGAGACTGGCTGACTGTCAGCCCCACTCAGGTGACACGAAACTCAAGTTCGATTATGTTTGATGTTCAAATGCATTTCTGCTCCTCTCCTGCAGTAGATAAGGACATAAATAAATGATTTCATTTTGGTTTTCTCTTGAAAAATGTTTTAAATATTTCAACAATGCTTAATTGGAATTGTTTTCCACGACAAACAATTAGAGCCAGGAGAGAAAAATAAATAATAAGGAAGAAAGTAAGAAAAAAAACAAAGTAATTTTATGAGTATAAGGCCGTAATTATACAAGAATAAAATAGGAATAATAGGAGAAAACGTCATAATATTACCAATATACAATCATGATATGAGAATAAAGTTGTACAAAGAAATAGTCAGAATTTTATGAGAATAAGGTTATAATAATACTAGAGCAAATATCATATTATCAGAATAGTCAAAAAAGTACAAAAACAAAGTACAACAAAAAGTCATAATTTCATGAAAAGAATACAAGAATAAACTCAGAATATTACCAGAAAGAAGTTGCAATATTAATAGAATAAAGTAGTCATTTTTATAAAATTTAATTTTAATAACTTCAATGATGAATAACATCTTGGTATCGGTTTTATAAATGGGACAAAATCTATTAACACATCAGCATCAAATTATTTTATTTCAAAGAAAGAATCTCAGACCAGACGAGCTCATGACGGGATCAGCAGCTTTGAAAATCTCTTAGTCTGGCTCTAATACTCCGTCGTAGTTTCCTATAAAGTTCACTCACCAAAAAGCTGTAAATCATCACCCGACGTTGTTGAATTTTCTCATCTTGGCTTTATAAGTGTTTTTGGACACTTGAAGTCAAATGTTGAAGGATTCAAACTTGAGAGAAAAATCTTGGGTTTTATTCTAATAAATCATTTAGGTTTGAATTTTTCTGCTGCATAATAAAAGTTGTTCAGCAAACATCTATAAGTTTAGTTAAAAAGTGCCTGTAAAGATGTTGCATGTTGTTTTTGTTTAATTTAGGAGGAGGCGTGTCTGTCCCAGTTCCCGTGTATCAGTCCGCTGGTCGGCCAGCTCATGCTGAGCAGAGCTCCCTCACTGCTGTGGCTCCTGGGGGCCAACCTGCCGCAACTCTCAGAGTTACTTCCTGAAGTCCCACAGAAAGTTCTTAAGGTAACGCCGCCACTATATAAGGGGAAGTAGTATGTAAAAACCGACTTTTAGGAACCTTCCTCTTGCAAATTCCCTGCTCAACTCCTTCAGACTAGCCAGCAGCAATTAGCAAACACCTAACTAGAGGAACTGCACATCAGCTGAGCTCATTATAGAAGCTTCTTCTCAGAGTAGCGCAGGTAAAAACTTTCCTAAAGGGTTAAGAGAGGAGGCATGTTGTGATTTAGAAACACTAGAGGTTTCTTAGAGAGGCAGAGCCACAATTTCAAGGTGTTAGTTTTCAAAGTCAAACTTCTTTGAAGTCATAATCGATCTGAACAAATGAAGGTAACATAGTTACTTGATTGTGCTATAAAATGGCACTATGTGCCTGGAAAATACATAATGCTGCACAAAACGAATGATTAGTGCATCAAATTAAGGAAAGAAAGTCCTCTCCATATAAGAGGCTAATCCATCATAGTGAATCAGAAATGTGTCTTAAAAACGTTTCCATGTCACCCCAACCAGCATTAGCTTCTGTCTGAGAGGCTCCATCTGGAAACACAAAGAATGCTACAAAATATGTTAAAAAACATCAAGCTTTCACTGTGTAATAATTTTTAGATTTGTTTAGCATGAATGCTGCCTCATATTATCTGATATTAATTCTCCATGATGTATTTTTCTTTTTGGAAACTTTTCTATTTTGCGGTTGCTATGCTAGCTTGAGCAGCCAATCAGGAAGGTGAGCATGCCAATTAACATTTCAATGAATTATTTTAACATATTCTGTAATAATGATTGAAAAACAGATTAGATGTTATAATAAAAAAGGCAAGATTAAAACAAACTATTTTTTCTCATTTTTCCTTAGCCCTTTAGCGCCCTCTGGTGGCTTCCAGCTGTCTTGATGCACCGTGAGGCTAAATAATGCTAAAATGTGCTGGATGAGTGATTAATTTCACCTCGTTTCTTCCTGTTTTCAGCTGTTCAGTGACATCACTTCCTTGTACTTGAGCAATACAGAACCAGCAACCCCTCAGATCACCATCAGTGAGACAAACCAACAACCCTTCAGAACCACTGAGACCTTTGGCGCTGAGTCCAAGACCATGAACCTTCTGCATCCAGAGCCTAACAGCAGCTTCCCATGTGGAGCTATGAACGCAGACGACCTGTTCCCCAACCAGAACCCAGACTCTTCGGACTTCAAACTGGACTTGAACGGTTCGTTTGGGAGTCCTGTTAAGGACTGGACCGGTCCAGATCCCTGGAAGGAGGAGGAGAAGCTTCCTGTGTGGAGAGGCAGCGCTGGAGCAGCAGGGAGAGTCGTTGAACGAGGCGGTGATCTGTGGGCACTGAGAGATTCCCCCGATATGTCGTACCTTCAGACAGCAAACAGCCCGGTTCTAATGGACTCTCGGTTCAGTTCCAGCCACACTTCCTACAGTGACCTCCAGGATCCCCAGAGCGCTCACTTCCTCTTCAGTCAGAACCCTCCTATGGCGGCCATCTTGGATCAAAGCTATCACAGTTTGACCAGCAGCGGTTCTTCTTCTTTTGGAGCCAACTTCTGGAGCGGTCAGGAGAGGAAGAGGAGTGGAGACGCAGCTGGACTGATTGGACCAGGTCAGAGCAGCTCACTTCCTACGTTTCCACTACAAACATGTGCAAAACTATTATTTATATTTCTATTATTTATTAATTTCTCAATTTCATCGTTTCCATTAAAAAAGAGACACTTAGAAAAGTTTTTGTTGGGCAATTATTGTATTGTTTATCATTTATCGCAATAAGTTTCTTATTATGATAAGTTTATAATTTAAATTAATGATGTTTAAAATTGCCTGAAATTGTCCCTATCATTGGGATTATTAATGTTACTATTTTTTCCACAGTTTTTTCATTGAGAGTATCAATAAATATGAAAATATGATGAACGCTAATGCAGTAACTGGGAGCAGCTTAGTGGTACAAATCACACTTTTTTATGTGATTGTCCAAAAGAAAAAATATTAAAAATTTTTTCAAGAGCATCTGATTGTTGCTCACAAAAAATCACCTAAAACAGTAAATGTAATGCATAGTTCGTATTGAGACTTTTATTATCACAACGGTACTATAAAATATTGAAAAAGACTATAAAAACATGCAGTGCCATCACCCTCCCATTACTTCCTGTTGTCTTCATCTTTGGGGTTTGCACCATTGGTTGTTGATCTTGTGACTTGTGTAATTTGAGTTTCGCAAAAAGTTTAAATTTCCATATTAAAGCCCCAAAAAAAGACACCAAATCATTTTTTTTAAATTGACGCGTCTCCATTAGGCAAATTGATTTCAAGATGTCAGTTTGTGCAGTTACATGGTCAATGGAAATGAAGCTAATGTTTATTTCATGCTTTTCTGTTTCTAAAAAGACATTTTTTTTCTTATCCAAGCGGTTTTGTTTTTTGCAGTTCTGATGCCACTGAAGAGGGGAAGGCTGAGCTATGAGCGGGTACCAGGCAGAAAAGATGGACAGACGAGGCTTAAACTATTTTAATCTAATTTTAAAAATAAGATTTTCATTTTATTGTAGCTGTAAATGTTTCCAACATTATTCCATATTTAAGGGTTTTACCAGTTCCACTTTAAAAGGTGATAATAAAAAGTGAATTTAAATGTAATGAAACTGAGCAAATTCAGTAGCTGTGATGTAAAACATTTCACTCACATATGATTGTAATTTAATAAAAAGAGATCAGCTTCATAACTTCTGTAACTCGTCTTGTTAATCTGGGGGAAATTGATTAAATCACATCCTTTACTTCCTGTTGGGAACAGTGGGGTAGTAACTAATTACATTTACTGAGATTTACTTGAGTAACATTATGAAAAAAATACTTCTAGGCAGTACTAAGTATTATGCAGTACTTTTTGAGTAACTTTATTATAAACCATCGCTGCTCTTACTTGAGTGATATTTGAGTGACTTCAGTGAACAAGTTTGTTTTAAGCACAAATTAACAGTTTTTGTTTTAAGTTTTATATTGAAAGAAACAGCTTGATTTTGTTATTTTATAATTATATAACATGTATTGACATAAGAAGGTTCAGTTAATAAATAGTAAATATTACATGTAGGATTAATTGTGATTAATCTATTACTGAAATAATCGTCAACCAATTTGGTAATCGGTTAATTGTTGACTAGAGTATACAGTTTCTAAAACAGGCCTGCTGTTGCTGAAAAAAAAACAACATATTCGGAGCACATAAACTGTGCAAAAATATATATATATATTCATTTAAGGTTTTAAGAAAAACTTCATAAATAAATTCTTCCAGAACTCCTTCACCTGGTGAAAAATAAGACACCTATTTAGTAGCTTTTGTTATCAAATTATTAGTTGGCTTATAGTCAGTAGACCAGCTTTATGTTGTATTGATGATAAAGCTGAAAATGTTAGGAGGATTTCTTTAGCTCATTTTTAAATGATCACTCCCAAAGGAATGCTGCCTTATTGCATTTTGTGCAATAAAATGTTTTCCTTTGGAAAAAAGTAATTCATTTATTTGTTTATCAGACTTTAAATGCATTTCTAAATGCATTTAGAAATGCATTTTATTTGACCACATCTTTTATGTGGTCAAATAAAAAATCTGCAGCATTTGTCAATTTTTAATGCGATTATTAAATTGATTACTGAACAGCTGCAGCCCTAATTAAATGGTTAAAGTAAAAGTTGCAGTTGGTTGTTCATTTTTTGAGCGTGCTCAGTGGCAGAGGAAGCAGTGATTTATGGGTGGAGAGCTGGGATTGAGGGTCTTTCCCATCTCCACTGATAAAGTCTCTCATTTTAGCAGCTCCATTGGTGGGGATTCTTTTTTATATATAATTTAGTGAAGCAATCCCCTTATCGTGGTCTCTCAGCGTGTGAAGAGAGTGCTTATCTGCACGAGCCAGCAGACTGAAGCCAGTTCCCCCAGGAATGATCCCCAGACAAAGAGCCCTGGGGACTCCCGGCCTCCGGCCAGCCACCACCGAGCCGCCATCAATAACCCGCCGCCGTCTTTTCTGCGCCTCGGCCCGGTCTTCCGAGCGGCGGCCGGACAAAGAGAGAGGAATGGCTCGGTTTTATTACTTGCTCAGGAACAAAAGCAGCTGGTCGGGTGGTCAACGGAGTCTCTCTTTGAGGGTGAGGTAAACAGCGGCCTAATGGTGCGGTAATGGTTCCTGAACATATTTGAGCGCTGGAGTGAATGGGCCAGCAGAGATAATGTGGGAATTAACAGGCTGTTTAAACCCGACCGGGTCCGACTCTGGATTCAGCTGGAAAGGTCACGCCGCCGTTATCGCTCATCGCAGACTGCAATTAAACCGTCACCTGTGTTTTCAAGTCTTTGAGGAATACGACCCCCAGTTCGGTTTACACATCAGAACCAAACGAAAGTTAAAGAAACCTATAAATATGAAGGTACCACTTGCTTTTATATCCACAGAGTACCCAAAAATTATACTCAAGTAGAAGTGCTTCAACATATTTTTACTCAAGTAAGAGTGCAAAAGTATTTGTTAAAAAGTCTCCTCGAATCATAAATCATTTAATATTTAAAAATTACATCATAAGATGGAGCAAAACATAAAGTTAAGTGGAAAGAGGTATTTTAAGGACCAAAATGACAATAATTCATATAAAGGAATAACAAAATCAAGCAAATTTTTCCAAATCAGTTTCTTTTAATAAAAAAACTGAATAAAATCTGTCGGTGTGTGATTGTGTCTGGTGAATTTTTGATTAAAACATGTTTGTTTTTCATCCAGTGTGCAGAAAATCCAGACATTTTACTCAAGTAATAATAAAATTACTCAAAAGTAAAAAGTACAGCGTAGTAAAATTACTCCTAAAAGTATATTTGTTTACATAGTTACTCACGTAAATGTAACTATTTAAAAACTTTGATTATACAAAGCTAATAAATAGTTCGTAGATGTTATAATTTATCTTTAAGTACTTTATAAATTACAATAACTTTTTATTATGCATTAATTAAGGGTGAGAAGGAGACACACTGCTCAATTCCGATTTATTTATTTATTTTATCGCGGTCGTTCAAACTTCAAACCTTAAGCGACTTGAATGTGATCTAATGCGTGAACAGCCTAAAAACTGCGCATGCGCAGTAGAGGGCGCAATAACGTCACATAAAGAGTGCTATAAAAAGTAGAAGAAGTGCTCAGTGTTTGGTAAGTAAACATGGATGCTAACGGTAAAGCATAGGTTATGATTTCGAAGTCGTTGTCCAACCGGAACCAGCGCATTAACAACTTCTCCTCATTCCGCCATGGTTGTTGCCATGGTTGTTGTTTTTGCGCGAATCAGGACGCAGAATAGTGACATTTGTCGAGTATCAGTGACGTTGAGGTCGGATGAGTTACATTTGAATCGGATACTTATGGGATATCCAAGCAGCATATTTGCTAGGTAACCAAAGAGTATTGAGTCACTAGGTAACCGGCCTCTGGTTACCTAGCAACAACCTGTTGTGCAACAGCAGCAGTTTAAGGTTTTGCCACTGTGCCTCATAACTTCTAAAAAGTAAAAAGAAAAACAGCGTGAAGTGAAAACTTGGGATACAGCAGTAAAGTTCACGCCAACAGTTTGGAGGTATTTCAGATATTTAAACAAAAAACAATAACTATCGATATCGACTGATATGACACGTTTATATTGTGATGAGTTTTTCAGCCGTATCGTTCAGCTCCTGCACCACATTGTGTTGCTCTGTCACATTTTAAAAGTCCCACTGAACACATTGGAGATTGTGACTAAAACCTGACAAAATGTGACAAAGGTTGAAGCAGCGGTGCAGCAGCGCAGGGTTTTGTTGTGCAAAATGTTACAAATGAACATTTAAATCACCAAGATGGCGTGCCTTTGAAGGACTTTGGTCGGAGCATTGCACCACCAAACCGAACCACCTGACTCCGAGTGGGTCTGCAGACCTGAGTGGAGGCGGACGGCGGCCTGCAGGTGCAGCCTCTCGGACGTGCAGCAGCACCCATGAATGGGCGATACAGAGCAAACGGCCCCCATCGGGGCCCGTTCTCCAGGCCCTCAGCTAATCCCGCCGCCTAATCGGATTATGTAAATTCGTATTCCACACACAGTTTTCTGGAAGGCTGCGTCTTTGAAACAACACTTGAAGGGTGTAAAAAGGAACAGTGACAATTGGTTAAACTGGACTTGTTATTTTATCTGAACGGGGGTTGAAGGGGAAAAAAAGAAGTGTGGAGTGGTGCTGAGATGGGAGTCAGACTCTGGCCTCCATGTTTCCTCTAATTTATGTGTGGCCCCTTGGAATCGCTCAACAAGATTACCGGAGTCATAACAAAACACATATTGTTCGACTGTCAATCTGCATGTGGTGTTTTTACCTTTTGTGGGCCAATCAGGCTGAATCTAAAGGCAGAGCTGCAGGTTTTTCTCCTGGTGGGCCGTCCATGCCTAATGTCAGAGGAGCAGAAAGGAATCAGTGTCCAGAACAGTAAGAGAACGTTCCGAACGTCTCAGTTTCACCTCAATAGGAGTTTATGACCTTCAGTGGGATCATTCAGGGATTAAATGACACAAACAATCACCTTAAAGGTGGCCTACTTTCAGTCATTTTAAAAGTTGAGCATAAAAACCTGATAAAATCATTTAAAAACCACCTAAAGTCACGACCTCCAAGGAGCAACATCAATAATTCACATCAATTTATTCACAATAACAATAAAAGGAGGTGGAGGTGGGGACAGAGCAGCGACCACAATGAAGCTCCACCACGACACACGTCACACAATGGGGCCGCTCGGCTATAAAACGGGATGGAGGCGGCGGCGTCTCACCCCGCTCCTCTTCCTCCCGCTCGCTCCGGATCCAGTGAGGATGAGGAGGCTCTGCTGAGCGCAGACTCAACCGAAGGACTCCCCAGACCTGCGGACCAAAGCTCTGCCTTTTGAGATTTCTGCACATTTCTACACAAACAGGTCAGATATTTAATATTTTTAATGTTTGCTTTGGTTATAGATGTCATTTGTAAGAAATACTGGAAGAAAATTGTATTTTTATTTTTTGAAAATCTGCCTTTTTCTGCTGGATAAGCTGCTGAAATTGAAAAATTAAACACTTTCACTTAATATTTCTCACTAAATGATTATGAATAAATAAAAAAAACTTTGTCTATAAAGGCTGAACATTGAAGAAAAATGCTATTTTTAAGGATAAAAATATAAATGTGAATCTTTTTAAATTGAATTCATATTTATAGCTAAGATTCAATTTAAAATCTGTCTATTTATTAGATTAATTTGATAACTTATGTCAAAGTGTCTTGTAAAGTGCATTTGTTCAGATCTATATACTTAAATCATTTCAATTAAACTTTTATAATAAGCTGAATTTAAATTAAATTGAACGTATTAATATAAATTTTTATTAAATTTTATTTAGAGGCGCTTTAGGTATGCCTGATATTTTTTTAAAAACTCCTTGAGATTAAAAATCTATTTTCACAAGAGAGTCGTGACAGCAGAACGTTACAAGAAGTCACTTACAAACAAAAACAGTCACTTAACAACAAAACTGCCTTTAAAATGAAAAACTCAGGCACTAAATCAGATTGAAAGCAATGACACACACACAGTGTTTCTGCAACCTTTTTTAAAACGGCTTTAAAAGAATAAAATCATCCCTCAACTGAAGTTTGTTCTTAAGATGATTTGATGCTGCAAAATCTAATTCATATCAACAGAAACTAAACGTATAAATAGAAAACAGTCTGATGCTAAATATAACTAAAGCTGCAAAAACACAAAATCTTACCGAATATTTTTAGTCTAGTTTCTACCAATAACTTGAAATAAGACCAAATGAACTAACTAGTAACTTTCAGCAAGTTGTAGAGGCTATACTTGTTTTAAATAAATTATTTCTTAATATTGATGAAATATTACTTGGTTTTACTGTTTGATTATTTCACTTGTAACAATACACTTTTCCCACAAGTGAAATAATTAACCAGTTGAACTGGAACTTTTTATCATCATTAAGGAGTTATTTATTTAAAACAAGCTCATACATCTGACTGAAATGTTATTATAAGTTACTTTTGTCTTATTTCTATTTAGTTAAGATATTTGTACTAGAAACTAGACCAAATACAACTCTGGAAAAAATTAAGAGACCACTTAAAATGATCAGTCTCTCTAGTTTCACGTTTTTTAGGTAAATGTTTGAGTAAAAAGAACATTGTTCTTTTATTCTATGAACTACTGACATGTCTCCAAGCAAAAATATTTTTTTCATTTGCAGAAAATGACAAATGGTCAAAATCACAAAAAAGATGCAGTGCTTTAAGAATAATGCAAATAATGCAAAGAACACATTATTTGCATTTAGAAACATTTAACTCAGGAAGAGGTCAGAAATAAATATTAGGTGGAATAACCAGGGGGTTTTCAATGGGGTTCAGTGCAGTGGGCTCTTCATTTTTCCAGAGCTGCATGTTTGGTAAGAGTAAAATTATCTTTCCAAAAAGTAAAGATATTGAATTAATCCCCACTATAATCTAAAACAGATGAATAAATAAATTAAAACTGTATCCCGTTCACCTTCCAGCATCATGACCAGGAAGGTGTTCACCAACACCAGGGAGCGCTGGCGCCAGCACAACGTCAACACGGCCTTCGCAGAGCTCCGCAAGCTCATCCCCACCCATCCTCCAGAGAAGAAGCTGAGCAAGAACGAGATCCTGCGCCTGGCCATGCGCTACATCAACTTCCTGGTGCAGCTGCTGGAGAGCCAGAGCGGCCAGCCGGCCGGCCACTCCTCCACCGCCCTGCTCAGCTTCCTGAGGGGCAACATGGAGCGGCTGCATTCGCCGCCCCGAACCTGGACCGGCACCAGCGACACCGAGGCGCCGTCGCCTGGATCCAGGAGCGACAGCTCCGAGGCCTGGTAGATGAAAAGAACATGGAGGACTTCTTTTTTTTTAAGGGGGAAATAAAATCTTGTTGTGTTGTGGAAGACGAGAAGCATCCCTCCTGCAACGCTGATTATTTACAAAGTATAATTTCCAGGAGCAATTTATAAGTTTTCTGCATGGAAGTGTCCCACGTTCCCTTCATGTCTCCATGTTTGCATCCCTTGTTGCTGGAAGTGATTTCATTTTGCAGGAATTCCTCCTTTTCCAATGAGGAACAGAATGGAGGACTATGGATTTTCTTACTCTGACTTAGATTAAATGAGCAACAGATGAAGGCTCATATAAGTTTCCAGACTGCAAATGAGCACTTTTTGTTTTTTCCTCTAAACTACCACAACTAAATCTACAACAGAATACTAGGGCTATGCTAAAAAAAACAAAAAAACAATAAAATTATAAGAATAAAGTGAAAATAATACAGGACTAAAGTTGCAATTAAAGTCGCTAGGAGACTTTATTTTGAGAATAAAGTCAAAATATTGAGAATAAATTCAAAATATTGAGAATAAATTCAAAATAATATGAGAATAAAGTCATTCTATGCCAGAATAAAATCATAATTTTCTAACTTTATTTTGGTCATTCACAACTTTATTCTCATACAACTTTGTCTTAATATTCTGACTTTGTTCTCAAAATATTGGCTTTATTCTCATTATTTAGACTTTTTTCTCATATTATTTTGACTGGTCTCCTACTTTACTCTCATCATATGACTGTATTCTCTGAATTTTTCACTTATCAAGTTTCTGAGGCTTCAGAGAAACCAGACTTCCTGTTTTTCTTCCTCTTTCTCAAAACTCAGCAGCTGATTTGTAATGTTTGGATGAAACTGACAATCTGCTTTTAGTCATTGCTCACAAATATCTGATTTCAAAGGAATTTTTTCTTTTCTTAATTTGTTTTTTGTAAACTCATATGATATGATGGCCAAAGATCCTGAACTGATTGTCAACTGTGAGCAGTGTGTAAATTATCAATCTTATACGTCTTTGCTAATTTATTTTTGCTTTACTTGTGGAACCATAATATCTTATTTATTTTAACTATTTATTCAATAAAGGATTTGTTAATTATTTGGGTGTTTTTCTTTATGCATTTTGTGAAATATTCACACAGAAACATTGTAGCTGACAGAAGTACTGACCCAGTTTTCATTACATTCAACACTTCAAGGCCATAAATTTCCAGATATTTTCTTACATTTCTAAATAACATTCTGGGTATTTGAGTTCAAAGTTCAAAGTTTGACTTCACCTCGAACTTCAATTAAAAATAAGGCTAAATTATGGAAAGGTCCCACAATTATGAAACAAAACGATAAGAAATGGCTTCTGATGTTTCAAGTTTAGTTCTGAGTCATTTGCTCTTGTTGAAAGTTGATCTGAAATAGACACTTCTAATCTAAATGAAAATATTTATTCTTTGTGAACCCTGGCAGTTATTATTATTATTCTATAAATTATATTAAACATTCATCCTACTTCAATAAAGTTGTAGAAAATCTAATATTTTTCCTTACTAGTTTGTTTTCCGTAACTATCCAGAAATAAAAAAACTAAGGTAATTTCCAGAATTTTCAAAAAGCAAAACCACTTGAATTTAAGAATGACAGCCATTTTTTCAAGATGGCCGCCATTTTGACCGCCTGTATTGTCACACCCTGATAACTGAAGCAAAGAAGAAAAGCTGCTGCTTTGTGCCATCAAAGCTCAGAGGTTTGTTCCTCTGCAGCCATGTGGACACAAGGCTGACCTTTGCCCTTTGTCCGCTGACCAGAGGCCTGACAGAGGACCGGCTCGATGTGCCCGCTTAACTTGTAACCCCTGAGGTCAGAGGTTCCTCCGAAGTCAAACGCTGTCCAGTTGGTTGTTGTGTGGACAGCATTGCTGGAGGGATGGCGTCATAAACACCGAGAGCGAACGAAGGAATTCCTGGAAACATTGAAAATAAAAGTCATTTAAACAGGAAACCAGCTGCAGGTTTTAATACAGAAGATTTATGTAAATATAGAGATAAAACAATAAACCTAAAAGAAAACATGCATGGATGCATGGACGCATGGATGCATGAATGGATGGATGAATGGATGATGAATGGATGGATATTTAATCCACAGAACAGAAACTAAATTAAAAAATAGCTATTTTTTTCTAAACTTATTAAGATAAAATCCAGGCTTTTCCAGGCTACCTTTAAAGAAAGGTGAACATTTTCCATGCTGAAAACCTGAGAAAGAACAAATGCTAACACAAACACATCTGTGGTTTTCTGAGTTCCTAATCTGTTGTCTTCTGGTTCATTTCAGCCGCCTGGCGAACATTTAGTTGCTTTAGCGTCTATTGTGGCCGATCCTCAGACCAAACATGGCGGCTAACTGAGCTGAAGCGTAAACACTGATCTGACTCCAGGCGCTTCAACCGGGGAGTTAAACTCTTAATTAAACGAAGGCGAGCGCAGCTGGACTCAACAATGGGAGGGAAATGACAGCTGACCCTTTGTAACACTGCAAAAACACAAAATATTACAAAGTATTTATGGTAAAATAAGTAAAAAGATAAATAAAAATATGTTAGTGCACTTGAAGTCAGACAAAACTAAATTACAAGTAACTTTTCAGAAAGATATAGAACCTTGTTTTAAGTGAGTCCTTAATATTGATGAAAAACTTCTAGTTTGACTTATTTCACTTATAGAAATGCACTAAAAAGTTAATTTAAAAATAATGTTTTTTCAGCAAAATATAGATTTATTGATTTAAAACAAGCTTATATTTATTGCTGAAAAGTTACTTGTAAGTTAGTTTAGTTTTATTTAAGATATTTTCTCTAGAAATTAAGCTTTAAAAAACTTGGTAAGATTTTGAATTTTTACAGTGTAATTCTGAAAAATAAATCAAATCATGTAAAAGAGAATCGTGATGAGTCTGTGAGTCATGACTTCACAATACATCGAGTCATCTCATAATAAAGTTTTAAAAAATAAAGGAACAACTGGTTTATTTCCTGGTAATTAAAAAAAAAACATTAAATTTGTACTTCTGTTTCTATTTCTGCAAAAACACAAAATATTACCAAGTATTTTTGGTCAAGTTTCTAGTGCAAATATTTTAGTACACTATAAATAAAACTAAACTAACTTACAAGAAACCTTTCAGCAATATGTAGGAGTTTTAAGTCAATAATTCCTTAATATTGATAAATAAAGTACTGGTTCCGTTGGTCAATTATTTTAATTATAAGACGCTTTCTGAAAACTTACTTCCAAGTAAGTTTTGCCTTATTTCTAGTGAACTAAAATATTTCCAATATAAACTAGACAAAAAATACTTAGTAGGATTTTGTGTTTTTGCAGGGATAAGCTTTGCGGTTTCTTTGAAAACTGGAATATTGGGTAGAAATGTTGTCACGGTAACACTTTATTTACAGATTCCTCCCAATCATGTCTGAACATTACTGTTTTTCTGCTGAGTTAGGAAAAACCTCATGTGCAAAAAGAAAAAAACAACAAATCTGCATGCCTCTCACTCCCTCTGCATCTTCCTGATTGACTATTCCTTCCCGAGCACGCGGGTAATCGTCCATTGAGAGCACATTTCCTTATCAGCGTCTGGCACGCTGTCTGAATCCGTTATCACAATGGAGCAGATCAGCGCAGGCAGCCCCACGCTCTCCCGGCTCCATAAAGAGAGCGTTTCTGGAGCTGGGCGCCAGCCGATAGGCTCTGAGCTCTTTATCCCCTTAAAGCCAATTCACCCTTTGCATGTTTAAATATCTCAGCTCAACCCCTGCCCTTCCTCTCCCATCTCAGCACTCGAGCCACCCTCCTCCTTCTCTTCCCAATCTCAGCGGGTCCGAGCCCGAGCCGCGGCTGTAATCGACCTGCGACGTGGGAGCGGAAGATGCAGGTGCAAGGGCTGTGTGTCCCCTGCCAGAGGAGGGGAGTCCTCCATTGTTGGGCTGGACAGCACCCTCTCTCCTCTGGAGCACCCTGTGATGGAAGCAGGGGGCGCACAGAGACAATCATGCACCCTAATCTGATTATGCAAATGTCTACTTCAAAAGGCAACACTCTGTAACCCTCAGCAAGTGGTGCAAAGGAGGCAGAGGAAGCAGCAGGAATGTGAGCAAATGCACAGTAAATTCCTATGAAACTTAAATTAAAATAAATTTTAAAAAATCCTGGATTTTTTGCTGTTTCCACCTCAGGTTGCTGTGTCCCACCAGGGGGAGGTGTAGGAATGAAACCAGAAGAGATTCACGGTGTGAATGGACTCGCTCAACAGGGATTGAATCCAGTATTCAAATACCCATTGTTTTTCCAGCCGCCCCTGAATCCAGCGTCAAAAGGGAATCTACAATGTTAATGAGGGGGACGAAGTGCACAGCTTTTAGATCAATTCTGTTTGATTGGGGACCAAAGTTGGAAGATTTTTTTTTGACATTTTCAGCTGCTGCAGTTCTGTTTCCCATCGAAACCTGTTCCCCTCCTCACCTGTGGGGGCGCTGCACCAAGAAACACTAAAGGAAATGACACAAAAACCTTGAAAAAAAAGGAACAAGTGCAACTTCCTTCATGACAAAATGTAAACAAAAATAGAATAGCTTCAGATTTTAGTGGCGGTGGGATTTAAATTTCAGCTTTGGTAAAAGACAACAAGCCGTTTCTCCTGCTAGCACAAGACCCTTGTGAGTTTGTTTTTGTTGTATTTACCCAGAATGCCCTGCACTATAGTTTGCTTCCTGCTTTTGGAGCGGTCTCCAGTCTGCTTGATCTTCACATTCAAACCAAGAACGATGGTGTTTTCACACCTGATAGGTCAGTAGACTCGGTTCGATTGGGGATCAAAAAAGAAAAGAGTATGTAGCAAAATGTGGTGATATAAAGTAATGCCTGGATGGAGCCGAAGATTTTTCCAATGGGATGTTTTAATGCATGATATAAGTAAATGTTGATCGACTGATTGAACAATTGCCAGAGTATCTTGAAAATGATGTTTAAACCTTTCTGAAACAATAATAACTGCTTTAACTGTTATTAACTGGTATGCGATGAGACTAAAACCACTGCTGGAATCACAGTGACAATCATTACGAGGAATGCTTACACATTTACCAACAACTGCCTTGTATGACAGTATTATTTAGCACTTGATGTTTCACATGACCACGGTTAAATAAGCAGTGAGATTCTGCCCACACAGAAGCTCAGAGTCTTTTTCTTTCAGCTGAATTTCTTCTTATTCAGGAGGAATTTTCTCTTTCCCAACATATTTTAAAGCACCATGAAGCTGCATGTTGCCGCCTTTTTCCTGCTGCTTCTTTCTGCAGCCAATGGAGGGAAGATTTTGGTGTGGTACACAGATGGAAGCCACTGGATCAACATGACGCCGGTACTGGAAACGCTCGTGGACAGAGGACACTAGGTGACGGTTTTATCCCCAAGCGCGTCGATGTTCATGAACAGCAGTGAACCGTCTCATTTCTCTTATGAACCTTTTAACGTCTCCGTCTTAATGGAGTTCAAAAAGAAGTTCATCGAGGAGTTCCTTCTCTTTTCCTTCTACGAGGTCGATCACATGAGCTACTTCCAGATTTACAACAAATTTATCGGTTTTATAAGGACCAACATGGATTATTTCCTTAAATTCTTGGACCGAGTGGTGAAATCGGAAACCACCATGAAGAAGCTGAGGGAGGGAAACTACGATCTTCTCTTTGCTGATCCGATCTAGATCCACTAGAGGATATGGAGGATCTACTGGAGGAGTTTAATCAGTTCTCTATGTACGAGATAGATCACATGAACTACTTCCAGATTTATATCAAATATATTGATCTTATAAGAACTGACCTACAGAATAGTCTTAAGATGCTAGACGGCGTGGTGAAATCAGAAACCCTGATGAAAAAGCTGAAGAAGGAAAACTACGACCTGCTCTTTGCTGACCCCCTCCTGCCTGGCAGTGACCTGACAGCAGACATGTTGGGAATCCCTCTGGTCTTTTCTTTACGGTTTTCTTTACCTCATAACTGGGAGAGGATGTGCGGTCAGCTACCTGCTCCTCCCTCCTTCGTCCCTGGAGTTATGAGCAAACTCACGGACAAGATGGACTTCTCAGGGAGACTGTGGAACGTCCTCTTCTACGCTCTGCAGGACGTCCTGATGTGAAACTTAAAGTGGAAAGAACTGGATAAATATTGCTCTGAAGTCAAAGGTGAGTGAAGAGAAAAATTGCAGAGGAATCATCACACTTACATTTAACAACAGCTGCAACTAACAATCGATTATTCAGACAATCGATTAATTGTACTAAAGAAATTATAGAGATTATTCATACATTAAAAGATGCACATAGCTCAATTCATTTCCAAATAACAAAATAAACATTTTATTGCCAAAATGCAAGGATCTAGTATTCCTTTAGTGTTTCATCACTTGTAGATTGATTAATTTTTGTATTGATTCATTAATAATTGGATAGAAATAGATGCTCATAGGAGGGTTTTTTTTTTTTTAGATAATTTAAATCAGCATGAAGTTCAAACTGTCACTTCAATAGTTTTGGGTAAAAATATTTCATAAAAGGATTTTTTTATTTTAAAATGTATATATTTACTGTGCAGTTTTGTATTAATTACTGCTCTGAGTGTGTTGTTCTTCAGTGAATGGTGTTTTTCGAGTCTCTAAACTCCAGTTAGCGTTTAATCAATTACTAAATTAATTGACGATTATTTCAATAATTGGTTAATCGCGATTAATTTTATCAGCTCTAAAATGAATCAAAAATCTGTTTTTTTTTGGGAGGGATGGAAACTCTTCAAATTAGTTTGTGATTTTACTCACAGAAACCTTCCCTGTTTAATAAACCTTTCCTGTGAGTTGATGGGAAAAGTGGACATCTGGTTGCTGAGAACCCACTGGGATTTTGATTTTCCTCGTCCACTCCTCCCCAACTTCAAATATGTTGGAGGGATCCACTGCAAACCAGCTAAACCTTTACTAAAGGTAGAATAAAAGAATAACACCACTTTATAACTGATGTAAACAAAAGGAAAGAGATGTTGAAATAAATGGCTGTTCTACAGGAAATGGAAAAGTTTGTCCAGAGCTCTGGAGATGCTGGTATCGTCGTTTTCTCTTTAGGATCGATGGTCAAGAACCTGACCACAGAAAAGGCGAACATGATCGCCTCTGCGCTCGCTCAGCTTCCACAAAAGGTAAAAAAGAAAATCGCTAACTGTTCTGATGTCTCATTTAGATATTTTATGTCATCTTCATTCTAGACTAACTCAGGACTCCCACATAAATCCTGGTTCAACTCAACTAGAAAATAGATCCAAACCTCCGATTTCCCTGTTTATTGGCTACATTTTATTAGAGTTAGTCTTACACTAGCAGAACTTTATAACCAGATGTTCACTTTCAGTTCTCGAAAATATGTTTACTGGTCATTTCCTGTATAAAACTGAGAATTAAAGGGGAGCAAGAGTCTTACACTGCAAAAACACAAAATCTTACCAAGTACTTTTGATCTAGTGTTTAAATATTAAGTGAAATAATTTGCGAAAAGAACAAGTAATTTTTTTAACCGGTATTAAAAACTAATACTTTTTGAGCTATTTGTCATTTGTAAGTTAATTTTGTCTTATTATTACTCTAAAAAATATTTAACGAGCCATTTATTTAATCATGCATTGGTTTACTAATTTATGTTCTGATTTTCTCTTTTAAGTTTTCTCTACATTTTGATCTTATCTTGTGCAGCAATTTGTTTCCCTGTCTGTGAAAAGTGATTTCTAAATAAATACATTTATTGATTAAGTTGTTTTAACTTCTTGATTTCACAGCTCAGTCTGGTTAAAAACATGTTTTTAAATGGTTGCAGGTGTTGTGGAAATACAGCGGAGACAAGCCCAAAGGTTTGAGATCCAACACCAGAATTTATACCTGGATCCCACAAAATGACCTGCTGGGTGAGAAAATTTAATAATCCAACCTAGGAGGCCTCTCTGGGATAATATTTTATCACAATATTTTGTGGTAGTATTGTGATAACATTGAAAATTATGAAAAAAAGCTGCTTGCTACCTGGTTTTAGGTAACTCTCTGGCACAGCCTTCATTGAGCCACAAACTAACAACATATAGAAATGTGTTTTAAGTCAATTATTGATTTAGATTTTTTATCATGTGTCTATCACGATACATATTGTTACTCATTTATTGTGAGCCCTACTTTGTGTTAACGTTACACCAATCCCTCTTATTGAGCATGCATGTAGCGACAGTGGAGAGGAAAAACTCCCCTTTAACAGGAAGAAACACTTACAAGTGGCCATTTAAATGTACCTTGGTGTGATTGATGAAGAAAACTAATACTGTCCAAAGGGTTGGACAATTTTTTCCAAGATAAAGTAATTTAAATACTCAAAGACATGAAGGTTCATCGATTTTACAAGCAGGATATAGATTGGAATGACAATACTCAAATTTTCCAAACTTCTAGGCTCATCACTATGCAAGGATTGAAACATCAAAAACGTTTAAATTCTGTTCAGCTTTCTCAACATTCTGTGTCGTTTCTAGGTACTGTGGCGATACAACGGTGAAAAACCAAAAACTTTAGGTTCCAACACCAGGATATTTAGCTGGATCCCTCAGAACGACCTGCTGGGTGAGTGAAGTTCGTGTCATTCAGAGATAAACATCGTGGCAGCAGAAATGTTGGATTTGATATTTGTGCAGTCAGACTGAAATGTACAAAGGTGCTCAGCAGATGTTACCACAGAGTTCAAGTTATTGATTGTTTTTATCATCGTATGTCGCTGACCTTCAATGGCTTTGGTTTGAAAATTAACTCACATGTTTCATGCTCTGGTTTCTACCAGGTCACCCTAAAACCAAAGCTTTCATCACTCACGGTGGGACCAACGGGATCTATGAGGCCATCTACCACAGCGTTCCCATGGTGGGAATCCCCATGTTTGCTGACCAGCCAGACAACATGGTGCACATGGAGGCCAAAGGAGCTGCAATTACTGTTAAACTGAACAAAATGTCCGCCGAGAGCCTCAGAGATGCTGTCAACACCGTCATCAATGACAAGTTGCAAGTACTGCATTAGCTTAGGGAAGTGTTTGTCAAAGGAGGAGCCACAAGGGAGAGCTGGAAGGAAGATTATAAAAAAATAGAATAAAAAACATTTAGTACCATAAAAATTTAAATGTATCTGTTATTTAAAATGTAATATAACTGATGAAGAGTTATTCCTGATGTTCACTTTCTGATTGGCTGCCAGTCAAATTCATAAAGCTGCTTTGCTCCTCAAACCAGCATAGCTAGCAAGAAAGGGAAATGTTTCTGTCAAAAAATCGACCAAAAGAACCGACCAGCAGCCAGAAGAGAACTGTGGAAATAAAATAAAATTTAATGTGAATAGTCTGGTATACCACGTAATTTCTTATAATCAAAAGAGGGGATTATTGGATAATAAAATCTTATGCCACAGACTAAAATCAGACTGTATGAAGCCACATTTATTCTAAATGAGTGTAATAATTATTGCATAGTGAATAAAAAACATTCTGAACAATTTGTGAATCCCTGGTTTAGGGTATTTTACAATGTTTTAGAAAGACTAAAGGCCACTAGATGGCCCTGTCTCCTTAACAAACGTCTCCAGCTGTGACAGTCGAGTTAAACAGGTTTCAGTTTCTGGTTTAATGTTTTATGCAGGAGGGAAATGATAAATGTAGCTCTCCAGAATGTGTTCCCCTCACTTTGTATAACATCCATCCACAGCTACAAGGAAAACATGATGCGACTGTCCAGGATCCACCATGACAGACCCATGAGTCCTCGGGACGAGGCCGTCTTCTGGATCGAGTTCACCATGAGAAACAAAGGAGCCAAACACCTGAGGGTCCAGGCCCATGAACTCACCTGGTACCAGTACCACAGCCTGGACGTCCTAGCCTTCCTCCTTATTATAGATCTGCTCCTCATCTTCATCCTCTTCAAGAGCTGCAGCTTCTGTTTCAAGAGATGCTGCAGCAAAAAAACAATAAAGAGAAAAGCAGAGTAACAACCTTTGGGCAAAGATTAATCTGTTTTGTACAATAAAATAAAAATAAAAAAGAAAATGGCCTTTGCTTGGTTGCTCATAGCAATGTGTCATTTTTTAAAGTATATATATTTAAAATTATGAATTATTAATAAAAATGAAAGAAAAATAAGTATTTCCTTAAAAGTTTATTCCAAGATTTGATCTGAACTGTCTTGATAACACCGATGTCCTCATGAAAGCTTTCCAAAGGCAACAGTAAGGGAGTTAAACAGCTTCACATTACAACCACCGGTGTGTTTCCTTCGTCATCGTTTCATCTTTTTCTCTCTCTTATCTGCTGGTTAATCTTGGGTTTCCACCTCATTTGACTCTAATCTGTAACAGTCAAACTGAGTAAACACTTCTTACTGGAGGGCAGAACTGTGGATGAAAACATTATTCATTGAACTCCCTGAAACACTACAGACCCCATCAAAAGGGATTAAACCAATATTCAAATGTGTTATTGTTTCTTTTTACCCAGTTTCATTCAGTAAAGTAATCTGCATGGGTCATGAAGGGGACAAAGTGCCCACATTTGAGGATTTCTAAGACTATAGGTGCTGAAACAATTAGAAGTGATATTATCCTAGAAACACTGATTCCCAAAGACTCCTGAATATTCTCAAAGCACAAACAACTCTCCACCGACTGTCTAAACAAAATCACAATAAGCTAACACAAGTAGGTTGAGCTCCTTGTTCACGTTGGACTCTGACAATCAAAGTAGTTCAAGTATCTTGGTTTCTTAATCTGAGCCAAAAAGTTAAGTTCTCATTTCAATGGTTCGTGTAGGTTCCAAGTCTAACAACGGATCTTCAGATATGGATCGTGGCCAGAACAATGAGCTCCATGTCGATGAATAAAGTATTTTCTCTACGGTGGCTGAACTCAACCTCAGATGAGGTGAGAAACTTGTCATCTTAGTAAAGCTAGACGCAGAGCTGCTGCTTTTCCTGTTCTTCTGTTTGCTTTCGTTTAAAATTCATTTAGTTTGTGTATAACTTGTTTATTCCTTTATCAAACTACTACTACTACATATCATACAAAGAGGCAGCTCAGGAAGTTCAAGCATTTGCTTTGAGAATCATAAACGAATGAGGACAAATGATCAAAAGAAAAACTCAACCGCTAAAAGATAATTTACTGTAAGATAGTGGAAGCAGAGGCGTAAAATTTGACAGGTAATCTTCCATGGTCAATTTTAGAAAACAGTTTCTTTTTAAAATTTTCTCATAACCTGATAAAAGGTATTCACTCCACTTTTGTAGCCAGACAGATTTATGCTTCAGACTATTGTGTCTCACCCTCCTGGGCCTCAGAGAGAGATCAGGGTCAACAGGAGGTCCCACATACAGATAAGGACAGAACTCCCTCCTGGGTTCAAAGGTCAATTGTCAACAGTCTAACTGAAGACTTACAACGCTGCTCACCCGATCCAGGCTGAAGATCCCAACACTTCTGCTGAGACACAGGTAGCGTCTCTTCATCTAGTTAGAACAAACACTGAGCGCTGGTAGGTATTCTCACAAGAATCATTAAAGAGCTGGTTACGTGAAAATCACTGATCTCTGCTTCGTAACGAAAAGCGACAGGGGTTTCTCCACAGAAATATGGATTATGAACATTTGCTATCTGGAAAGTCTCAGCTAGGCTGAATAATCAGTCAAACATAATTTGCTTCTGACTTTCACTAGATGGTGACTTTCTAATATCATTCAAAGTTAAAAATTTAAAACACTCACCTGTTCAGTATGCTATGTATTAGACTTTATTTCACAACATTTTTCGTCGAGTGAGCCTGTTATCTTGCATTATTCTATACAATGAGCAGAAAGTCAAAGTTCATTTAGTTAATCAGTTTCTCTAAGGAACAGCTTATAAAAAGACCACAGCTGGTTTATCTACAGACACACAGCCACTATGGAGCTGCGTCTCTCTGTCTGCGTCCTGCTGCTGCTTTGTGCAACAAGAAGCTCAAATGGAGGGAAGATTTTGGTGTGGTACACTGAGGCCAGCCACTGGATCAACATGAAGCCAGTATTGGAGACACTGGTGGACAGAGGACACCAGGTGACGGTCCTGATCCCGAGCGCTTCGATGTTCATGAACAGCAGCGAACCGTCTCGCTTCCAGTACGAACCTTTTGACGTCGACATCTCAGTAAAAGATTTGGAAAAGCTTTTTGAAGAGGTTATTCACTTCTCCTTGTATGAGATGGATTTCATGAACCCCTATGAGATTTCTGTAAAATTTTTTGATTTTATGAAGATTAACATGAATGTTTCTGTAAAGTTTTTGGATGGCGTGTTGAAATCAGAAACCATTATGAAGAAGCTGAAGGAGGGAAACTACGACCTGCTATTTGCTGATGCAATTTACCCTGGCTTTGACCTGACGGCAGATATTTTGGGCATTCCTCTTGTTCTTTCTTTGCGTTTCTCCATTGCTCATAATCTTGAGAGGATGTGCGGTCAGCTTCCTGCTCCTCCTTCCTACGTCCCTGCTGTTATGAGCAAACTCACGGACAAGATGGACTTCTTTGAGAGACTCTCCAATGTCCTCTTCTACACTTTGCAAGATATTTTAATAAGACAGTTCATGTGGAAAACAATTGATGAATATTACTCTGAAATCAAAGGTAAGCAATCAAAGGTCAAAGTTTCCAAAATTAACATGAAAACTTTTAAATCTTTTGCCTTTTGTTACTGTATCAGGAACACCCACCAGTGCCTGTGAGTTGGTGGGAAAGGCGGATATCTGGTTGTTGAGAACCTACTGGGATTTTGATTTTCCTCGTCCACTCCTCCCCAACTTCAAATTCGTTGGAGGGATCCACTGCAAACCAGCTAAACCTTTACCAAAGGTGGGGTTATAATCCACCAATTCAAAAGTTGCTGAAAGATCTGAACTAAACAAATAGCCAACCAACATAAACCGGATTTAAAACCAACTAACTACCATGATGACTGAAAATATTACTTTATTTTGCAGGAAATGGAAAAGTTTGTCCAGAGCTCTGGAGATGCTGGGATTGTTGTTTTCTCTTTAGGATCGATGGTCAAGAACCTGACCACAGAAAAGGCCAACATGATCGCCTCAGCGCTCGCTCAGCTTCCACAAAAGGTCAAGGAAATCCATATGAAAGATTGTTTTTAAAGCCTCGTACAGTTTCTTTAATCAACTTTCCACCATTTATGCTACTCCAAACAGATAAGATCTGAATGACTCACTTATAGTTTGTTTTAAAAACATGAACAACACATCAAACCACAAGACTGAACAACAATTTTTTGACCATTTTTAGGTGCTGTGGAGATACAGTGGCCAGAAACCCCAGACTCTGGGTTCAAACACCAGAATATATGACTGGATCCCACAAAACGACCTGCTGGGTGAGTAAATAAGAAAATCCATAACACTGTAGAATAATTTATGCTAAAATAAAAATTATCCACACTGCATATATATCCGTATAGCCTCGTTTCATAAGACTCATTACTTTGATGCATGCATGTAGCTCAAACTAGCTAGCACTTAATTTGATTTGATCCACCACAATTTCTATGAAAATTAACTAATAATGAGTGATAATCTTGGTTTCTACCAGGTCATCCTAAAACCAAAGCTTTCATCACTCACGGTGGGACCAACGGGATCTATGAGGCCATCTACCACGGCGTTCCCATGGTGGGAATCCCCATGTTTGGGGACCAGCCAGACAACATGGTGCACATGGAGGCCAAAGGAGCTGCAATTACTGTTCAATTTAACTTTATGACAAACGAGAGTCTCAGAGACGCCGTAAACATGGTCATCAACAACAAATCGTAAGTCGTTTTATTTCTTTATATGATCTTCATCATATTTACGAGAACAAAACATACATTATTTATACTCGATGGGTAAATGTAAGAATTAGTATGGAGTTAAGTTGTAAACAGTTAGATGTATCATATACAACCGGGGTCCATGGGCCATTTGTGACCCTGGAAATGATTTTGTGCGGACAACAATAATAATTTAGCGACAGTAAAACTCTGGCCTTCTAGATACATTTTTTCTTTCAATTTTGGGACAAGATGTTCATCAACTTTAGACATTGAAAAAGATACTAAGGAAAATTGTGCAAAGAAAATCCTAAGGTAAACCATAAAGTACAGCTAAGTTATTTATTTTTCCTCATCATCCACAGCTACAAGGAAAACATGATGCGACTGTCCAGGATCCACCATGACAGACCCATGAGTCCTCGGGACGAGGCCGTCTTCTGGATCGAGTTCACCATGAGAAACAAAGGAGCCAAACACCTGAGGGTCCAGGCCCATGAACTCACCTGGTACCAGTACCACAGCCTGGACGTCCTAGCCTTCCTCCTTATTATAGATCTGCTCCTCATCTTCATCCTCTTCAAAACATGCAGCTTCTGTTTCAAGAGATGCTGGGGCAGAAAAACAATAAAGAGAAAAGCAGAGTAACAGATTGTTCAGGGGCTTTTCTAATATAATAAAGTATTTTGAGGTATTCATTGAATAGCAGCTTTAAAATGTACAAATATTGAACATTAAAACATCAGCATTATGGACACATAAAAATAAGTTTTCTCCCTCATTTATTTTTTGCCACTTTTCTGTTATTCTCAGTAAATTCTGACCAACTCAAGTATGATACTGCCACCACCACATTTCACTGTGATGCCACTGCGTCCAACCTATGTGTGTTTTCACCCCTTACAGGCCAGTAGACTTGGTTTGATTAGGGACCAAAACTGCAACATTTGTCACATTTTCACCTGGTGCAGTTCACTTTCTCACTGCACTGTGTCAAACAAAACAAACATTTAAAAACAGAAAACTGTTCCCTGCCTTGGCCTGTGGTGGCACTGACCCAAGACATACTAAAGGAAATGACATGAGAACCTCAGAAGACTCAGAGTGCCACTTCCTTCTTCACAAAAGGTAAACAAATGTGGAATGATGTCACATATTAGTGATTGTAGGATTTTGTTTTTATTATTGGTAAAGGACCACAAGCCATTTCTCCCTTTAGTAATTTGGTCTGGTTGTGTCTACCCAGAATGCCTTGCGTTGTAGTCCACTTCCTGCTTTTGGAGCGGTTTCTGGTCCACTTGTGTCCACATATGCATTGGAACTGGTCCAGGGTTCATTTCAACTGAACCAAGTTCTCTTTTTTGGTCTACATCAGAGTTCCGACCCACATTCACACATCCCAAAATGAATTGAACTAGAGTTTGATTAAAGCGACTTAAACAGGTGTGAATGTTGTTGTAACTACATAAGTTATTGGACGCCCCCTGCATGGAAGCAGAGTTTATTACAACTAGATCTAAAAGGTCCAACCAGGACATTGTTGTTTTTCCAGTTGAAAGGTGAAATATGTGGTTTTCATGTACATTATACTCCCAATGCAATACAATGCACTGCTTAGTCAAAGTGCTACCTAAAAAGAATTGAGTCTCAAAGAGAAACAAGCTAGACAAATAAGATTTACTCTAGCTTTCAACACACCTTAAGATTTGGCAATCATCCAAAGCTGACGTAATGCAGAGATTCAACTCTCTCCTTACTAAACGTCAGCAAAAAACACACCCCTTTTCCTTGAATTAGGTGTGTCTAGAGTTACCTTTGCAGTTACTTTTTTTCTTCCTAACAGAACTCCAGGGCTCAGTCTGTTATCTTACATTATTCAGCATAAAAAGCAGTTCGTTAGAGTTTGTTTAGTTAATCAGTATCTCTAAGGAGCAGCTTATAAAAAGACCACAGCTGGTTTATCTACAGACACACAGCCACTATGGAGCTGCGTCTCTCTGTCTGCGTCCTGCTGCTGCTTTGCGCAACAAGAAGCTCAAATGGAGGGAAGATTTTGGTGTGGTACACTGAGGCCAGCCACTGGATCAACATGAAGCCGGTACTGGAGACACTGGTGGACAGAGGACACCAGGTGACGGTCCTGATCCCGAGCGCTTCGATGTTCATGAACAGCAGCGAACCGTCTCGCTTCCAGTACGAACCTTTTGACGTCGACATCTCAGTAAAAGATTTGGAAAAGCTTTTTGAAGAGGTTATTCACTTCTACTTGTATGAGATGGATTTCATGAGCCCCTACGAGATTTCTGTAAAATTTTTTGATTTAATGAAGAATAACATGAACGTTTCTATAAAGCTTTTGGATGGTGTGGTGAAATCAGAAACCATTATGAAGAAGCTGAAGGAGGGAAACTATGACCTGCTATTTGCGGATCCGATTTACCCTGGCTATGACCTGACGGCAGATATTTTGGGCATTCCTCTTGTTCTTTCTTTGCGTTTCTCCATTGCTCATAATCTTGAGAGGATGTGCGGTCAGCTTCCTGCTCCTCCTTCCTACGTCCCTGCTGTTATGAGCAAACTCACGGACAAGATGGACTTCTTTGAGAGACTCTCCAATGTCCTCTTCTACACTTCGCAGGATATTTTAATAAGACAGTTCATGTGGAAAACAATTGATGAATATTACTCTGAAATCAAAGGTAAGCAATCAAAGGTCAAAGTTTCCAAAATTAACATGAAAACTTTTAAATCTTTTGCCTTTTGTTACTGTATCAGGAACACCCACCAGTGCCTGTGAGTTGGTGGGAAAGGCGGATATCTGGTTGTTGAGAACCTACTGGGATTTTGATTTTCCTCGTCCACTCCTCCCCAACTTCAAATTCGTTGGAGGGATCCACTGCAAACCAGCTAAACCTTTACCAAAGGTGGGGTTATAATCCACCAATTCAAAAGTTGCTGAAAGATCTGAACTAAACAAATAGCCAACCAACATAAACCGGATTTAAAACCAACTAACTACCATGATGACTGAAAATATTACTTTATTTTGCAGGAAATGGAAAAGTTTGTCCAGAGCTCTGGAGATGCTGGGATTGTTGTTTTCTCTTTAGGATCGATGGTCAAGAACCTGACCACAGAAAAGGCCAACATGATCGCCTCAGCGCTCGCTCAGCTTCCACAAAAGGTCAAGGAAATCCATATGAAAGATTGTTTTTAAAGCCTTGTACAGTTTCTTTAATCAACTTTCCACCATTTATGCTACTCCAAACAGATAAGATCTGAATGACTCACTTATAGTTTGTTTTAAAAACATGAACAACACATCAAACCACAAGACTGAACAACAATTTTTTGACCATTTTTAGGTGCTGTGGAGATACAGTGGCCAGAAACCCCAGACTCTGGGTTCAAACACCAGAATATATGACTGGATCCCACAAAACGACTTGCTGGGTGAGTAAGTAAGAAAATCCATAACACTGTAGAATAATTTATGCTAAAATAAAAATTATGCTAAATGAGGAAAACAGAAACACCACACTGCATATATATCCGTATAGCCTCGTTTCATAAGACTCATTACTTTGATGCATGCATGCAGCTCAAACTAGCTAGCACTTAATTGGATTTGATCCACCACAATTTCTATGAAAATTAACTAATAATGAGTGATAATCTTGGTTTCTACCAGGTCACCCTAAAACCAAAGCTTTCATCACTCACGGTGGGACCAACGGGATCTATGAGGCCATCTACCACGGCGTTCCCATGGTGGGAATCCCCATGTTTGGGGACCAGCCAGACAACATGGTGCACATGGAGGCCAAAGGAGCTGCAATTACTGTTCAATTTAACTTTATGACAAACGAGAGTCTCAGAGACGCCGTAAACATGGTCATCAACAACAAGTCGTAAGTTGTTTTCTGTCCTTAAGTGCCAATTACAAGTTTTTTAATATATTTTCAGTGCATCAACTCAAGCATACATCAAGATACAACAGTCAAACAAAGTATATCATCAATCAAGACAAAGTTTTGAATTCTGAACTCAATTTTTACAGGAAATTCGACCAAAAGAGTTTTATATTCTCTTTCTGTTTAGTCCAGATTTTGTGGGGATTCTGAGGGAGAAAGACAACTTTTCAATGACATGTATGTTGTGAATTGTGTTAATCAATGAATAAATCAGTTGTAGGAGAATCCAATTTAAATCATATTCTTCAACTGCCTTGTCTTTTCTATTGCCAAAACAAAAACAGCTCATGACTATCCAAGTGTTAAATAGTACTGGTCATACTTTCCTCTTTTTTCATTTATTTTGCTTGCCCCAGACTCTGGACTGTAGCTTTAGGTCCTAAAAATCTATCCATTTCGTCTCTGACAAAGGCTTGGTGAAGTTTGATGAATGTGGTTAATTTTAGGCCCACACTTAGAAAAGCCTTGCCCAAAGCCATATGCAAGTTTCATAAAACCCATTTCTATCGACTGATAAATATGAGTGGGCAGATGCAAAAAAGGCCATGTAGTTATGGTGGAAATGAGTTAGATGCATCACAACAGAGGTCCAGTTTGGTGTGCGCAGGTTTTCTTTTAATTTTGGAACAAGATAACTTGAAACCTTTCAAAAAAGAATGTAAATAAAAAATCTTGGAATAAAATACCTGAAGTAAACTAAGTATTTGCCTATCTAGCATAGTTATTTATTTTTCCTCATCATCCACAGCTACAAGGAAAACATGACGCGACTGTCCAGGATCCACCATGACAGACCCATGAGTCCTAGGGACGAGGCCGTCTTCTGGATCGAGTTCACCATGAGGCACAAAGGAGCCAAACACCTGAGGGTTCAGGCCCACGAACTCACCTGGTACCAGTACCACAGCCTGGACGTCCTAGCCTTCCTCCTTATTATAGATCTGCTCCTCATCTTCATCCTCTTCAAGAGCTGCAGCTTCTGTTTCAAGAGATGCTGCAGCAGAAAAAAGACAAAGAGGAAAGCAGAGTAACAGACGGAAGTGAGATTTACTGTTCAGGTGCTTTTCACACAAAATAAGTATACATTTAAACAATAACAAAAAAATCATGACTGAAGAAAAATTTGTGTTGAACTTTATAAATTTTTAGTAGTTTTTTATTTAGCTCCTTATTCCATTTCTCAAATTCTGAGCAACTTTCCAGGTCCGACTGAACAAATAACCACACTATGACACTACCATTACCGTGCTTCAATGTGGCACCACTGTGCCAAATCTAAAATGTCTCTGATACAAAACTGATTCAAGGACCGCCTTCTCATTAGAGAAAGCGCTTAAAACCATTAACTATTTTCCCAAACACATTTTCACATCATATTAAATCATATATTAAATGCTACTTTTCTTGATCAATTTATGTATACAATGGTTTTACTATTATTTGTAAACTGAAACAAATAGTAGTGTGCTTTGCTTTTGTTCTGCAATGTGCAACAAGATAAAGCTTCAACAAACCTGTATAAAAAAAGCTGCATTTATTGACATTTCAGACACTTCCATTAACAATCAGATTCAAGTGATAGTTGTTATGTTTTGCTTTCCCAGCAGGTTATTTGTCAGAGCAAACACACAAAAGGGGTTTCGCATGACAAATGACCTTCAATAAAGCAAAAATCCACACCGTCACATCATTTTCTGTGTTGTGGGGTTTTTCCCCTTTTTTCCCCCTTAACTTTTAGCAGGCCAATAAAAGTTCATGTTATCGGCCTGCTAGTAGAGTTATTTTTAGTTACCTGCTCACGACTAACTTTTTTGTAAACTCTTAAATCCTGCTTATGGTATAAATAAATTTGACTGAGGAATTTTCACCTAACAGTGTCAATGGATTTATTTTTTTCCCACAACACATAAGCATCCAAAGTTTGACAGGTGTTGTTGGTGTTAGTGTTGCAGTTTCTCTGTAGATTCCGTAAAAAACATGAAGCCAAGTTTTACACCATTTACATTCGACAAAGGCGACTTTCATTTCTCACTCCACAGACTTCTTTCTAACAGACATGATCTTCACCTTAAAGGGAGCAATCAAATCAATGATGTCTGAAACTTTAGAATGGAAGTCATCTACAGCATAGGAACGAGGTGGAAGAGTAGATGTAATTAAAAGTTTGAGCTCTGTTGTCCGAAAAATAATGTTTTGTTATGTCTGTTTCTGCATAACAAAACGTTCTTTTTCGTTTTGTTGTACAAAACAAAAAAGAACTGAATTGTAAAGTACTGTATTTGAAAGACTGTACTTTCAAATACAACAGAAATTACTAGACATCAATTACACAGATGCTGATAATATTTACACCCTTACTGATAATCAAGTCCAGAGTTTGTCCTCAATTGTGTGCTGTGTGTTTAACACGCTGAGCTGAACCAAAGTTCGGAAGTATACCAGGCAGCTTTTTTGCCCCTCTGTCTTGGGGGTTGTCACCATGGGTGTTGCAAGTCTCCCACAATTATTAAACAATACAGTTTGACACAGAGCTAACTTCTGGCTTTTTTACCTAAATTCTCAAATATTCAAGAGTCAAATTACCACAGACAATGCTTTTATAGTCACGTGAGTTGTTAAATATTAAGTCACAAAATACCTTTGTAGTATAATACATACATTTTTGGGTGAAGGTGCACTGCAAAGTATTTGTGCTTGGAGCAGCCAAATGGGTAGCAATGGCACTGGGTATGACTTCATAAAGACATGAAGTTATCTTTGCAGTTGTTACCTTTTGCCTTACTAAGAGCTTTCCAGGTGAACTGTCACGTATTATTGTGTACAGAGAGCAGAAAGTCAAAGTTCATTTAGTTAATCAGTACCTTTACGGTACAGTTGTTAAAAAGACCGCAGCTGGTTTATCTACAGACACACAGCAACCATGGAGCTGCGTCTCTCTGTCTGCGTCCTGCTGCTGCTTTGTGCTGCAAAAGGTTCAAATGGAGGGAAGATTTTGGTGTGGTACACTGAGGCCAGCCACTGGATCAACATGAAGCCGGTACTGGAGACACTGGTGGACAGAGGACACCAGGTGACGGTCCTGGTGCCGAGCGCATCACTGTTCATGAACAGCAGCGAACCGTCTCGCTTCCAGTACGAACCTTTTGATGTTGACATCTCAGTAAAAGATGTAGAAAAGATTTTTGATGATCTTCTTAAGTTCTCCATTTATGAAATGGATTTTATGAACCCCTTTCAGATTTACATGAAATTTATAGATTTAACAAAGAACAACAGGAAAATTTCTATAAAGCTTTTGGATGGCGTGGTGAAATCAGAAACCATCATGAAAAAGTTGAAGGAGGGAAACTACGACGTGTTATTTGCTGATCCGATCTTCCCTGGCTTTGACCTGACGGCAGACTTCCTGGGCATTCCTCTTGTTGTTTCTTTGCGTTTTTCCTTGGCTCATTACTGGGAGAGGATGTGTGGTCAGCTTCCTGCTCCACCGTCCTTCGTCCCCGCTGCTATGAGCAAACTTACAGACAAGATGGACTTCTTAGAGAGACTGTACAACGTCCTCTTCTACGCTCTGCAGGACGTCGTAATAAACCAGTTCATGTTGAAAGATTTTGACAAATATTACTCTGAAGTCAAAGGTAAGTGTCCCATTAGTAGTTTTGAGTATTCAAATTTTTCACAATTACCATGAAAGCTTTAAAATATTTTGCTTTTTGTTATGTGTCCACTATAATAGGAACACCCATTACCCACTGTAAGATGCTGGGAAAGGCGGATATCTGGTTGTTGAGAACCTACTGGGATTTTGATTTTCCTCGTCCACTCCTCCCCAACTTCAAATTCGTTGGAGGGATCCACTGCAAACCAGCTAAACCTTTACCAGAGGTGTGGTTATAATCCACCAATTCAAATAATCATCCAACAAAATGTTTAATTTAAAACCAACTACCTGGCTCATGACTGAAAATATTACTATTTTGCAGGAAATGGAAAAGTTTGTCCAGAGCTCTGGAGATGCTGGGATCGTTGTCTTTTCTTTAGGATCGATGGTCAAGAACCTGACCACAGAGAAAGCGAACATGATCGCATCGGCGCTCGCTCAGATTCCACAAAAGGTCAAGAAAATCCAGATAAATGATCATGTGTTGAAGACTTGTAGATTTTATTTAGTCAATTTTGAAATATGTAAGTCAGAGGTTTTCAAAGTGATGGAGACTTATGTTCCATTCATACATGTTTCACTGATGTCAGCTATGCGTAGCACCTCATGATGCCTCAGTTGCCTTTCCATTTACAGTGTTAAGAGTATGACCTGGTTTCTCTTGTGATCGCAGTTCATTTAGCGTCCTGTCAAAAAGTTCCCAGGGTTTGGAAGACCACACTGTCAGTGGAGCATCTTCAGATCGAACCCAAACCTAAACAATCAAACTCATACTTTTAATTTGCTTAGCCCAGACTCTTTCTCAATACTGATAGCAGCTTTAGGTCCTAAAGATCTACCTGTCTGTCTCTTCAAAGCATAGGTTTGGTGAAACTGGCTAAATGATTGCAGTTACTTGTTCTGGTTTATTTTTTCCCCTCAAATGGCCCCTGCTGAAGAGCTTTGGCGCCCCCCAGAGGCAGCATCTGTCCCACTTCTTAAGGTTCTGTTGTAGGTTATCCCAGACATCAAGATTTGTTGCTGACACCAGAAGTCAGGGAAGTCTGGATCAGCAGCAAGTGGCACATAGGCTGCAGAGCAATGTGTAGCCAGTACACAGTGAATCACAGAGAGGAGATGGCAGCTACCATGTTGACCCGGCCAGAAATAATTTATCTTCTAAGAGATCTTTTCCTGTAGCCATTGCTCAACCCACTACAAAAAAACTGTTTGACCATTTTTAGGTGCTGTGGAGATACAGTGGACAGAAACCCCAGACTCTGGGTTCAAATACTAGAATATATGACTGGATCCCGCAAAACGACCTGCTGGGTGAGTAAATAATAGCATCCATAACACTGTAGAATCATTTATGCTAAAATAAAAATAAATGAGATACAGAAAAACTGCACCGCAAGTCCAGTTGTGACACTGCTAACTTGATTAATTTCCAAGTGGTCCAAATGAAAACATTTTTCCTTGAGATGCTGAAATATGGAATATGCATTATTTTGATGAATAGAAGTACCTCAGAAAAAATGCAAATATGTGTAGTTACCCTGCTATTTAAAAAATCTGTTTTATACAACCATAACTTGGTTTTTGTCAGACTTGATACAGCACAGTTTTCAAGATAATTAATAATGAATGCTTGATGATGTTGGTTTCTACCAGGTCATCCTAAAACCAAAGTTTTCATCACTCACGGTGGGGCAAATGGGATCTATGAGGCCATCTACCACGGCGTTCCCATGGTGGGAATCCCTATGTTTGCTGACCAGCCAGACAACATGGTGCACATGGAGGCCAAAGGAGCTGCAGTTAGTGTAAAATTTAACTTTATGACAACTGAGAGCCTCAGAAATGCGGTAAACATGGTCATCAATAACAAATCGTAAGTAATTTTTTTTCCTTATTTATAAATTATCATATTTATGGTAACAAAACACGCTTCATTTATCCTTGTTGGGTAGAATCGCCATGGAGTCATGATCGCCATCAAAATTCAACATTTTGGCCTTCTGGTTCAGGCAGTAGAGGAGTGTGACTGCATATTTTAGTGTCAATCCAAAACCAAGGAAATACAGAAAAATGTTTTTTGTTATTTTTGGTCAACCTGTCCACCTCCACCAGGCAGACAATTCAGATGGACATCTCCTATAATTTTGAGGCAAAATTTTCACTAATCTGAGACTTTTAATAAAGAAGAAAAATTTCTTAATTAAAAAATTGAAGGTGGGATTTTTGGTAAATGAACCACAAAAACCGAGCGTCATTTACGCGAATGCAAACCTGGAAGCAACCATTCATTAAACTTATTAAAATATCCCAAGCTCTTTAATTTTTTTTCCCTCATCCATCAACAGCTACAAAGAAAATGCGATGCGACTTTCTAAAATCCACCATGACAGACCCATGAGTCCTCGGGACGAGGCCGTCTTCTGGATCGAGTTCACCATGAGAAACAAAGGAGCCAAACACCTCAGGGTCCAGGCCCATGAACTCACCTGGTACCAGTACCACAGCCTGGACGTCCTAGCCTTCCTCCTTATTATAGATCTGCTCCTCATCTTCATCCTCTTCAAGAGCTGCAGCTTCTGTTTCAAGAGATGCTGGGGCAAAAAAAAGACAAAAACAAAAGCTGAATGAAAAATCATAAGGGAGTTTTCCTGTTCTGGTGTTTTCCAAACTAATTATGAATTTATGTTAGGTGTTGTAACACTTTTCTGTTCCAGAGTTGAAACCTTTTTAATTACAAAAAAGTGCTCATTAGATGTCAGATCCTGACTTATTTTCCTAGTGTTTTATAAGTTTTTCTTTTGTACTATAATGTACTCTGATCTGATCACTAAAAAGTGCTATATATCAAATGTTTAGAGCATCAAATTTTTCAATTACAATTTCATAAAATGGGGTATTATTGAAAATCAACTTTTAGCTTAACATCATGGTATGTAATTTACTGCTCAAAAACATACCTGGAGTCACTTTGACTCCTTCATGCATGTCTTCAAACTCCAGTGGCAGCCGTTAGTCTCCTCATACAGTTCGCCATTTACCCGAAGCTCCTCCTAACTGGATTTGTCGCACTAACAAACACATGAACTGAATCGCATATACAAGTAATTGAAGTACAATAGCTCTTTGAGCATTACTCAGTTTACACTTTAGGCATAAACTAAACATCATTTGTACCTTAGCTTGCTATAGCCGTTAGCATTAAGCTCGTTAGCCGTTAGCACTCCATTTAACACAAGTGTGAGAGCTAAGTCGTCATATGTCAACACCGCACAATTTTATCATTCTTTTTATAGTAGTTCTACCTGAACGGACTAATATTGGAGACATACAACCCATTTTTTTGGATAAGGTACAAAGGTCGGTGGTGCATATTGGGATCAGCTGTTGACAGGAAGTATTCTGTCGCGTCTGCCTGCCGTTGATTAGTACCTCTGGACACTATGCGCCCTCTAGTGGCGTCTCTGTGTAACTAACCAAAATTGTAGCAAAACTATAAAACTGAAGCTGTATTTGCTCATACTTTTCAGACACTGGCGTAATAATATTAGTAACAATAGAGCATCTATTTTATGTATTTTGTTATAACCATCACCTGAACTGAACATATATCTACACTGGCTTTTTGTTATTGACTGAATTTAACCCTTTACCCAGACAAGAAGAAGAGACAAGGGAAATAAAACGTTTTATTTAAAAAAACACTGGCTTCATTATTTTTCATCTGTATGCATTTAAATGCTTTATGAGTCTGAAATAATCACACTGCTTATAACAACTTAGAGATTAGAGACCGAGAAAAAGTATCATGGTCTGTTCGAAAATAACTTCTTATCTCTAGGTTTATTTTTATTTTTCCTTTTTGTTTAGGAATTATGACAAAAATAGACAAATGTTGAAATGTGATCTCAAGAACACAAGAAAATGGGGAGCTGTTACTCTGGGTAACAGCTTCCCTGTTACCAAGAGGGGTAACAGTGGAGCTGTTACCCCTCCTGTCTTCTGAAAGTAGCCCATACTTTCAGAGGACAGGAGAAGAGGACAGGAAGTGGATTACTATAGGTGATAGTAACTTAATTAGTAGATTGGTAGTAATAGGTAGTTTGAAGGTGCTCTAGATCCTACTTAAGGTGCAAACGCAATAATTAACAAGGCAATAGTTTGCATATAATAACTTTATTGACATGCCAGTCAGCATGAAATAATATTAATTTACTCCAAGAATGCTGGGTGATAACAGTTTGTCCTGGTAAATTAAAGGAATCCAAATTCATTAACTTTTAATATCAAACTGTGCATTACAGTAAATTAGAGAATGTTCAAACAGATTAATGTGATTCACATTTGGTGTTTGAAATTTAATTGTTGTTCAACCCAGGAAATCTATTAAAGAGGTGAATGGACAGCTGTTATCTTACATCATTCGGTACAAAGAGAAACAAGTCAGAGTTCATTTAGTTAATCAGTATCTTTAAGGTACAGCTTATAAAAAGACAACAGCTGGTTTATCTACAGACACACAGCCACTATGGAGCTGCGTCTCTCTGTCTGCGTCCTGCTGCTGCTTTGTGCTGCAAAAAGCTCAAATGGAGGGAAGATTTTGGTGTGGTACACTGAGGCCAGCCACTGGATCAACATGAAGCCGGTACTGGAGACACTGGTGGACAGAGGACACCAGGTGACAGTCCTGATCCCGAGCGCTTCGATGTTCATGAACAGCAGCGAACCGTCTCGCTTCCAGTACGAACCTTTTAACATATCTGTCTCCCTGAAGGATATGGAAAGGTTTCTTCAGGACTTTCTTCACTTCGGCATTTACGAGATGGATTTTATGGGCTACTTTCAGATTTACATTAGATTTATAGAACTGATAAAGAGGAACATGAAGGTTTCTTTAAGTATGTTGGATGGAGTTGTGAAATCAGAAAAAATCATGAAGAAGTTGAAGGAGGGAAAGTACGACGTGCTTTTTTCTGATCCTGTCTACCCCGGAAGCGACCTGACTGCAGACATTTTGGGGATTCCTCTTGTCTACTCATTGCGGTTTTCTTTGGCTCACAACTGGGAGAGGATGTGCGGTCAACTTCCTGCTCCACCGTCCTTCGTCCCGGGTGCTATGAGCAAACTTACAGACAAGATGGACTTCTCAGAGAGACTGTGGAACGTCCTCTTCTACGCCCTGCAGGACGTCGTAATAGACGAGTTCATGTGGAAAGAAGTTGACAAATATTACTCTGAAGTCAGAGGTAAGCAAATTATAAAGAACCCCAGAAGAGAAACAAACTTTATGGATTATATAAAGTCAAAGTTTTAAAGTCTTCAGTGTAATTTAAGATAAACATGTCCATGTATTTCTTGTCCACTGCAAAACAGGAACACCCACCAGTGCTTGTAAGATGATGGGTAATGCTGACTTTTGGTTGATGAGAACCTACTGGGATTTTGATTTTCCTCGTCCACTCCTCCCCAACTTCAAATTCATTGGAGGGATCCACTGCAAACCAGCTAATCCTTTATCAAAGGTGGAGTTATAATCCACCAATTTAAACCCCCTTACATCACAACAATATTCCTGGTGTAAAATAGGTTTATCCACCCCATAAGTCTGCGTAAGGGTCAATTAAATGGTTTACAAAGCATTTATAACTATTTTGCAGGAAATGGAAAAGTTTGTCCAGAGCTCTGGAGATGCTGGGATCGTTGTCTTTTCTTTAGGATCGATGGTCAAGAACCTGACCACAGAGAAAGCAAACATGATCGCATCGGCGCTCGCTCAGCTTCCACAAAAGGTCAAGAATTGATCATTTAAACTTCAACTTCCAAGCTGTTAAATTCAGCTTAATGAGTATAACCCAAGTTGTTTTTTTCTCCATCTGTGGCGTTTGAAATGAATATGTGCATGGGATCAATTCAAATATAAATGGATAAATACGACTCTAGTATAAAGCACATTGATACGTCAGTGAGACTAGCATGAGACAGTATTTACATAGCGCTATGTAAATACTGAATATTTATCATTTCGTCAATTTCTTATAAAAAGTGCAAAATTTGACTGACTGATTTTCTCAAGTTGTTCTAAAAATTAAGTTACAAATTATTTTAAATATTTATAGGTGCTCTGGAGATACAGCGGAGAAAAACCTCAAACTCTGGGCTCTAATACAAGAGTCTATGACTGGATCCCCCAGAATGACCTGCTGGGTGAGTAAATGTGAGTGTAATTTCTGCAGAGCTATAAAAAAAAGCATAACCTAATACTTGCACAGTTAGATAACCAACATATAATGAATTGGAATAGGTGTAGCTCTCTTCACTACATAAGACACAGATCGAGTCTTTGAAACGGGCGTTTTGTCTTAATTGCCATCATCATCTTCATGTCATAATATCATGATCCTATTATACAAAATAGAGCCTAAGGCAAGTACATATAGTGTAAAAAGAAGAGTGCCAAGAATGGAGCCCATGCACCCCACAAGGAAGGTGATGACAAAACTAAAAGAAAACATATTTCACTCCAACCAGCTCAGGGCAGAACCTTGTAACAATACATCTATTGTTTGATGATCCAAGTGATCCAAGAAAGTAGAAATTAAAAGGGATGATTCTGTGCTTTGGCAGGAGGGAAAAGCCCTTTCTGAAAGACCTCAATAATATTGTTATATTTACAAAAACTCTTCAGTTATGTAAAAAACAGCTTTTTCTAAGGTTTTAAGAATAAAAGCCTGAACATAAATCTAAAATTAGACAATGACAATCCATATCAGATTTTCTATTTGCTCACATTTATGTCAATACAAATAAAACTATTTATAAAGCCATGACTTGCTTTATAAAATAGCAAGTCATGATATTTTATAAAGCAGAACTGCTGCCTACATCATTATTACACCATGAAAAGTAAACAACACATATTTAATAACCTTGGTTTCTACCAGGTCACCCTAAAACCAAAGCTTTCATCACTCACGGTGGAACAAACGGGATCTATGAGGCCATCTACCACGGCGTTCCCATGGTGGGAATCCCCATGTTTGGTGACCAGCCAGACAACATGGTGCACATGGAGGCCAAAGGAGCTGCAATTACTGTTAAACTGAACTTTATGACTGTTGAAAGCCTGAGAGATGCTGTCAACACCATCATCAATGACAAATCGTAAGCTACTTTATGTTATTGTTGGGCATTTATTGCCATACATCATATATCGTGATAAATTCCAATTTATACCATTAAAAAAAAAAGGTAAAAATTAAAAAAATGTTGGTATAGATGGAATTTTCACCTTATTTTTTACTATTTCGATGATGCTAACAATAATCAAACACTTTTCTTGCATTCCTGGGGAGGAAAAATACAATATAAAAGACGAAGTTTTGAAAGCATTTAAATATACACCAATATATAAAAGGGGTGCACCAATTGCAGTTGTCTGGCCGACCAACAATTATTGATCTTTTAGAAAGCTTAATCTGTCGATTAGAATTTTGGCCAATATCAATTTCTTTGTTTAAAATGTTGCTGAAAATAGCAAGAAAATTGTTGAGTTGGCAACAGTGGGGTCACTATTGTCAGTTATAAACGTGCAGACAACTTGAAGGGCCAGTCTGTCAGTCAAACCTTCCTCACAGGACAGCAAAAGAGGATTCTTAGATCTTTGCCACGCTAGGTAAGATCGGTGGATAAGATCAGCTTCATATGTAAAAATTTACCAAACACCGATCTTCCAAAATTAAGGAAATAGGCACGGGTAAATCGGTGCACCTAATTTCTACACTTATTTTTTTAATCATAACATTTTTATCCTTTCACAATGTTTCGCCCTTCATTTTGTAAATGTTGTAATTGGTTAAAAATGGCTGCTATTATGGCAATCTCCCTATTTGATGAGTTAAAAACTGAGATATTTGTACAAACTCAACCACAGCTACAAAGAAAACATGATGCGACTGTCCAGGATCCACCATGACAGACCCATGAGTCCTCGGGACGAGGCCGTCTTCTGGATCGAGTTCACCATGAGGAACAAAGGAGCCAAACACCTCAGGGTCCAGGCCCATGAACTCACCTGGTACCAGTACCACAGCCTGGACGTCCTAGCCTTCCTCCTTATTATAGATCTGCTCCTCATCTTCATCCTCTTCAAAACCTGCAGCTTCTGTTTCAAGAGATGCTGCAGCAGAAAACATCCAAAGAGAAAAGCTGAATGAAAAAATGGAAGTGAGAGTGGTGTTTGTAGCACTTTTCTGTTTAGGATTGTTCTTAATTACAAAAAAATGTTTACATGTCTGATCATGACTAATGTTTACATTTTCTGATACATATTCATTTGAAATATCAAATCCAAACATCTTTGAAGCCAAAAAACATTTCTCCTCAGCATGATCAGGCCACCATTATGCTCATAAGTGAGGAAAGTAAGTTCAGTAGCTAGTTGGTGTCTTTTTTTTAATTTTGTTTGTGTTTAAAAGGTTTTTCTATTGTACTGTAATGCACTCCACATTAAAACTGATCATTAAAAAGTGCTACATAAATTTAACAGAGAATCAATTTCATCAAATACATTTTAATAAACAGGGTGTATTATGCTTTACATCATATTATAATGTTATTCTCTCATCAAAAACATTCCTGCAGTGTTGCTCTGATTCTTCTATTATTGTTTGAGAAATCTTTTAATCTCCCTGGAGCCTCCTGCACAACCAACAAGAATACAAAAATAGGTTTCTGCATAGTAAATTGACAAGAAAAGCCTCATCTTTTCCAGCTACTGCTGAACAGCGAGTAGAGCAGTAAAACTAGCTGACCAAATGTGCTGGAATTCCACTTGCGTTGCTAGGTGACGCGCTGGGCTGGCTGAGGTTGCTAGGTAACAGCGCCATACGCACGGAATGTGACTTAGATTTTTGAAGAGGTAGAAGTCAGAAACACCTATGAGGCAAACAAGCTATGTTTGGTATAAAAACATAGCTCAATTTAGCCACTTGAATGCACTATTAAATGACACTATGTCCCTGGAAAATTCATTGAATATATCTTGGATTATTAAAAAAGATTTTAAAAAAATAAAATAAAAATCAACATTTGCACCAGATATAAAACAAAAGCACAACGGGGAATGTATATTTTTAAAAACTAACTCGAGAGCAAATGTACATGCTCATGAACTTAAAATTACCTTGAAAAATGTGATAACGGTTGGAAGCTGCAGTGACAAGTTGTATCTGGTAACCTTTAAAAACAAGGCTCAGTTATTCTCAATATCCTAATTATTATTTATCGATTTGCCCTAAATTTTTTTTAAATCCCTGAACTATCCTTTTTGCACTTTTGCAGCTATAACCCTTTACCTCTTTAATCGTTTCCTGGGGTGAGCCTGTTATCTTACATCATTCGGTACAAAGAGAAGCAAGTCAGAGTTCATGTAGTTAATAAGTACCTGTACAGTTCACCTGTTAAAAAGACCACAGCTGGTTTATCTACAGACACCATCCACCATGGAGCTGCGTCTCTCCGTCTGCATCCTGCTGCTGCTTTGTGCAACAAGAAGCTCAAATGGAGGGAAGATTTTGGTGTGGTACACTGAAGCCAGCCACTGGCTCAACATGAAGCCAGTACTGGAGACACTGGTGGACAGAGGACACCAGGTGACGGTCCTGGTGCCGAGTGCATCACTGTTCATGAACAGCAGCGAACCGTCTCGCTTCCAGTACGAACCTTTTGACGTTGACATCTCCCTGGATGCTGTGGAAAGGTTTGTTGAGGAGTTCTTACATTTCAACATGTATGAGATGGACTTCATGAACCCTGTTCAGATTTACATTAAATTTATCAAATTAATGAAGCGCAACATTGAGATGACTTTTAAATTCTTGGACGGAGTGGTGAAATCAGAAACCACCATGAAGAAGCTGAGGGAGGGAAACTATGACTTGCTATTTGCTGATCCGATCTACGCCGGCAGCGACCTGACTGCGGACATTTTGGGCATTCCTCTCGTCTTTTCTTTACGTTTCTCAATAGCTAATAACTGGGAGAGGCTGTGTGGTCAGCTACCTGCTCCACCTTCTTTTGTCCCTGGTTCAATGAGCAAACTAACGGACAAGATGGACTTCTCAGGGAGACTGTGGAACGTTATCTTCTACGCTTTGCAAGACTTTGTCCTGGAACATGTCATGTGGAAAGAGGCTGACAGATATTACTCTGAAATCAGAGGTAAGTCATCTAGAGTTATCACAAAAATATAAAGACATCTGGATAATATTTTGTCAAAATATTTGTTATAACCCTTCCATTGTCTACTATAACAGGAACACCCACCAGTGCCTGTAAGATGATGGGTAATGCTGACATCTGGTTGCTGAGAACCTACTGGGATTTCGATTTTCCTCGTCCACTCCTCCCCAACTTTAAATTTGTTGGAGGGATCCACTGCAAACCAGCTAAACCTTTACCAAAGGTGTGGTTATAGTTCACCAATTTAATGACAAACTCTTAAATCTTGACATAAACAAAGCCAGGTCACAAACACAAATCTGACTAAAAGCTAACTAACTGGTTTCCTGAAGCTGAAAATGTAACTATTTTACAGAAAATGGAAAAGTTTGTCCAGAGCTCTGGAGATGCTGGGATTGTTGTTTTCTCTTTAGGATCAATGGTAAAGAACCTGACCACAGACAAAGCGAACATGATCGCCTCAGCGCTCGCTCAGATTCCACAGAAGGTGAGTAGGAGCTCCAAATGTCCCCTGTAAATCAGGATTTTACACTTTAATATGTACAGCTTCTCTTCTCTTTCTTGGTCATCATAATTAACCACAGAGTAGCACAGACTTTTTGTCCCAAACTGAGAATAACATTGAACCCAGATATTTTAATACCCTGTATCAAAAAAAACGTATACAAAAGCCCTTTCCCTCACTCTCTGACATCAAATTAGAATAAACTTTTGATCGTTTTTTAAAATTAATTAGGATTACTAAATGCTTACACCTTTTAGTGTCTGTGCAAATGTACCACTCCTAACCAAAAACAACCAGTCAGAGACAGGAGGAACTTAGCACTGTCAATCATCCTCATGTATGTGCTGCTAACTGTGGTAATGGCAGAGAAACAACTCGCTTTTTTATTCACCATCATCGGTGGCCATGCTAACTAGCTTTAGCATTCAAGGCTGACTCTGCTAACAGAGAGCAATTGGAAGGGTGTGAGTAGCGCATACATGAGGTTGATTGGCAGTGCTAAGGTCCTCCTCCTGGCTCTGATTGGTTCTGACCATAGTGTGTATTTTGTAGTTGGCACTGGGAGAAGGCAGAGGATATTGATCTCATACTATGATGTCGTTACACAGTGGCAGTTTTAACGAATGTGTAAAAAAAACCCATTTTTTTCATAGAAGTTAAATACCCTAGCTTTAAAATTCAGAAGAGTGAATGCTTCTCCCTAGCATTTGGTAGCATTATTTTTTTTATTGCATGGTTTGGGTCAAACCTTTTGGATATTGCTTCAGATTTCTAGCAATAGTTTGCGGGACATTTGGGCCATTCCTCCAGACACAACTGGTATAAAAGAGTCAGGTTTGAAGGCCACTCTAAAGTACTGACTCTGTTAGCCACACTGAAATGCTCTCCATCTGCAGGTGTTGTGGAGATACAGTGGGAAAATACCAGACACTCTGGGTTCCAACACTAAACTCTATGACTGGATGCCCCAAAATGACCTGCTTGGTGAGTAAACCAAACAGCTTGAAGCAAAAGTATGGTACGCCAAAACGTAATGTCCACTGGTAAATTTACAGTGAAATCACAATATCATTAAGGAAAACATTAAAACCAACTACTAAAGAATGAGCAACAACATAAGACTAACGAGCGATAAAAAACAGAATGTGCAATTGGAAGTGTGACAACTCTGGACAGACTTTGTACCACAACACTGTTTAGAAAACTGCAACAAGATGTGATTTTTATCTGGAGCACCTTTGTATGTCAAAAGCATTTGCTTTTGAACTGTTATATGCAAATGAACAATAAATGTGTTATAATTGGTTCCTGCCAGGTCACCCTAAAACCAGAGCTTTCATCACTCACGGCGGTGCAAACGGAGTTTTTGAGGCCATCTACCACGGCGTTCCCATGGTGGGAATCCCCACGTTCGCTGACCAGCCAGACAACATGGTGCACATGGAGGCCAAAGGAGCTGCAGCTGTTGTCGACTTGAACTTCATGACAACTGAAGCCCTCAGAGATGCAATCAACACAGTCATCAATGACAAATCGTAAGTTACTTTAAGCTATTGATGGGCATTTATTGGTATATATCATCATGATAAATTCCAATTTATGCTATTTAAAAAATAATGTTTTAAATAAAAAAAATGTCGGTCCTGATGGAATTTTTAGTCTTGCTATTTTCTCCACTGTTTGTTTAATGAAGGTACCAGTAAATTTGTTTATTTGAAAATATTATACAAATCACACTTCTTTTTGTAGTAGCGTATTATGGGAATGTTTTTCAAGACCAGTATTTGTCATTGCTATCATAACTACACAATTACCTAAAATATAAATCTGTAAGTAATTTATAGAAAATACAGAATCATAGTGAAAAACAGTACAACTGTGAAATTACGCTGTACATTTAATACCAGCTGCTAATTTCCTGTTATTTATGGGAGGGCCATCCTTTCAAATTACAGCTTGGAGTGGAAGAGAAAAGCGTCACAAAAGAAGGTGCACTGTAGAAACAGCTGATTTTAAACAACTCAACTACGATGCAAAGACCATTGTATATACGTTTAAAAAAGCGACGGTTAACTTTTTTTCCTCATCCATCAACAGCTACAAAGAAAATGCGATGCGACTGTCCAGGATCCACCATGACAGACCCATGAGTCCTCGGGACGAGGCCGTCTTCTGGATCGAGTTCACCATGAGAAACAAAGGAGCCAAACACCTGAGGGTCCAGGCCCATGAACTCACCTGGTACCAGTACCACAGCCTGGACGTCCTAACCTTCCTCCTTATTATAGATCTGCTCCTCATCTTCATCCTCTTCAAAACCTGCAGCTTCTGTTTCAAGAGATGCTGGGGCAAAAAAAAGACAAAGAGAAAAGCAGAGTGAAAAAACTGAAGTGAGATCTGATGGCTGAACAAAAGGACATTTCATGACATAAAGTTGTACTAATATGTGTTGTATTCTTAAAATTGTCTTTAAGATATGCATATAGTTTTTTTAACCCATTTCTTTCCATGGTTTTAATTGAAACATCTCTACCAAACCTTTTACAGCTATCACAAATATTCAGAGAAACCTTGGCACAAAATGTCTTGCAACAAATATTGGATTAACCCAGAGATCTGCAACTCCAGTCCTTAAGCACCACTGTCCTGCAACACTTAGGCCATCCATGCAGGGACGCATCATAATAATCTGTTATTATAAAAGTACTAAACAACAGTTTGTTCATGGAAGTTGCATTATTAGGCAATCACTTTTGAATTAATTGTTGTTTGAAATAAAAACGTGAAATAAAAAACTTGTGTATTATGTGTGTTGAATGCATAGTAATGAGGTTTCATGTTTAGTAGTAAAACGTTTTATAAAAAAAATAAAAATACAACAAGTCAAATAAGTCTTAAGGTATACCACTGTACATTATTTAATGGTACACTTTTTTTAAATTTCATGACATGTTAAGGTTGGTTGATATCAATAATTATTGGATTAGTTCTTGTTTTAAATATTTGAAATATTGCCAAACTGGTGTGACATTTCCTGTTTTATAGTTTCCTCTTGATCTGCTGTACTGATTTTCTCCTTTCACTCCACGCTGATGTTTTTTTATTTATTTTTAAAATCTTAAAATGTTAAGTTGTAGCATACTGCGCATGTGTTGGATGTGAGGTAATGGGAGGCGGGGCTAGAACTGTAGTTTTTCATTCTGTTGTGAGAGGAGCGCATGTTGTTAACTGTTAATGGCGACCATTAAAGTGTGGATGCTAACATCAGCTGTGTAATTATAAAATCAACAAAACTGCTGCTGCCCAAGTTGGACAACAGGCCATTGCTAGGTAACCGCAAGTTACGGTACTCAACAAGTCGTTGCTAGGTAACCAAAGAGTGAGTGAGTTAGTTGATGCCACCAACCTTTCTTAGCTAGCTGTGAGAGGTTGAGCAGCTAAAGCCTTTCCTCTGTCTAAATCCCCCAGAATGCTGTGCGGTTCTGGATGGGAGTTCCATGTAATTATTGATACTATATCACATGTATTATCTATAGATACTGATCGCATCTATATATATTTTTGTTGATTTATTTCCCAGTCCTACTAGGATCCAGATCTAAAATACTTTGTAAGATGTTGTGTTGTTTTTGCAGTGTACAGCCAGTTAAATATAAATCCTCCTGGCAATATTCGACTCATTCACTTCTAGGTTAGCCGTTATAACCCTTTACCTCCAGCTGGTTTTATGGTATGAGCCTGTTATCGATCGTACTTCAGTACAAACAGGACAGAGTCAGAGTTCATTTAGTTAATATGTATCTCTCAGGTGAACCTGTTGAAAAGACATCTAGTTAATAAGTCTCTCAGGTGAACCTGTTGCTGAAGAGACAACAGGTTCACCGGAGAGCTGGTTGTCCTGCAGACACACAGACACCATGGAGCTGCGTCTCTCTGTCTGCGTCCTGCTGCTGCTTTGTGCAACAAAAAGCTCAAATGGAGGGAAGATTTTGGTGTGGTACACTGAGGCCAGCCACTGGATCAACATGAAGCCGGTACTGGAGACACTGGTGGACAGAGGACACCAGGTGACAGTCCTGATCCCGAGCGCTTCGATGTTCATGAACAGCAGCGAACCGTCTCGCTTCCAGTACGAACCTTTTGAAGTTTCCGTTCCACTAGAGGATATGGAGGATCTACTGGAGGAGTTTAATCAGTTCTCTATGTACGAGATAGATCACATGAACTACTTCCAGATTTATATCAAATATATTGATCTTATAAGAACTGACCTACAGAATAGTCTTAAGATGCTAGACGGCGTGGTGAAATCAGAAACCCTGATGAAAAAGCTGAAGAAGGAAAACTACGACCTGCTCTTTGCTGACCCCCTCCTGCCTGGCAGTGACCTGACTGCAGACATGTTGGGAATCCCTCTGGTCTTTTCTTTACGGTTTTCTTTAGCTCATAACTGGGAGAGGATGTGCGGTCAGCTACCTGCTCCTCCCTCCTTCGTCCCTGGAGTTATGAGCAAACTCACGGACAAGATGGACTTCTCAGGGAGACTGTGGAACGTCCTCTTCTACGCTCTGCAGGACGTCGTGATCGACCATGTAATGTGGAATATGTTTGATGAATACTATTCAGAAGTCAAAGGTGAGCAATTCAACAAGAATCCTTAATATACATAGCTCCCCCTAGTCTGAACCGGCACTGAACCACCATCTTGGTAGGTAAATGCAGAAAAAGCACAGCTGAGCCATGTTTTTGAGAGACTGACAAAAAGAAAGTATGGGAAAAAAGTTTAAAACTTAATAGCTGTAATGTCCTTAATTGTTTACCAGCTAGGTCTAAGCTTGGGGCTTGTTTATTGTTGTCATAGCAACAGTTTGTTACAGATACCTACCAAAATGGCCGTCAGCTACAAAGTTCCCAGAGAACGATGTATACACTTATGTGCCACATGAAGTTTGGAAATTGCTTTAGGTGAAATGTATTACATAAAATGCTTTTTATCAGGAACACCCACCAGTGCCTGCGAGTTGATGGGTAAGGCTGATTTCTGGTTGTTGAGAACCTACTGGGATTTTGATTTTCCTCGTCCACTCCTCCCCAACTTTAAATTTGTTGGAGGGATCCACTGCAAACCAGCTAAACCTTTACCAAAGGTAGGAATTTTTAAAAACAATATAAACAAATCGCATTCTGTCTCTATAAAAAAACCAAACTGACTGACTCAAACTTTACTGACATTTCAGGACATGGAAGAATTTGTGCAAAGCTCTGGAGAGAATGGCATCGTGGTCTTCACTTTGGGATCCATGATTAAGAACGTAACTATAGAGAAGGCAAACCTAATAGCTTCAGCCCTTGCTCAGCTTCCCCAAAAGGTTGGTAATATGTCCAATGTTTTCTCCAAAAAACCTCCATTTTTGTCTGATGCAACTTTTCCAAACTAATCAGACAGGTGCTGATTAGGGCCACCTAATAAACCCAGAGGTTTATAGGATTCATAAACTGTTCACTACTGGCACAAGCAGAACATTCAGTTAATCTGACCTTTATATATGCAGAAGAAAATCTTATTTTCAATATAAACTGGTTCCAACTTAAAAAAACGTCTTTAGATTTAACATAGTTTCTTCACTTTCTGAAGGTTAACATCCTTTATCTTGTTTAGGGTTGCTGTAGTTTGATATAAAAGGATCTCTTTAATAAATTAATTACATTTATAGTGCTGGATGATATGGCTGAAAAACACCATGATAAGCATTTTATATCAGCCAATATCAATAATTATTTATTTGTTTTAAATATCTGAAGTACTGCCAATTTTATCCACAGTTTTCACTCTACACTGTTTTTGTTTTAATTTTTAAGCATATAAGGTACAGTGGCAAAACCTTAAACTGCTGCTAAACAGGTTGTTGCTAGGTAACCACAAATTACTCAGAAAGTTGTTGCTAGGTAACCAAACAATGAGTGAGTTAGTTGATGCTACCAACCTCACTGCAAAAACACAAAATCTTACGAAGTACTTTTGATCTAGTGATCTAGCAAATATCTTAGTACACTTGAAATAAGACAAAACTAACAACATATAGAAATGTGTTTTAAGTCAATTATTGATTTAGATTTTTTATCATGTGTCTATCACGATACATATTGTTACTCATTTATTGTGAGCCCTACTTTGTGTTAACGTTACACCAATCCCTCTTATTGAGCATGCATGTAGAGACAGTGGAGAGGAAAAACTCCCCTTTAACAGGAAGAAACACTTACAAGTGGCCATTTAAATGTACCTTGGTGTGATTGATGAAGAAAACTAATACTGTCCAAAGGGTTGGACAATTTTTTCCAAGATAAAGTAATTTAAATACTCAAAGACATGAAGGTTCATCGATTTTACAAGCAGGATATAGATTGGAATGACAATACTCAAATTTTCCAAACTTCTAGGCTCATCACAATGCAAGGATTGAAACATCAAAAACGTTTAAATTCTGTTCAGCTTTCTCAACATTCTGTGTCGTTTCTAGGTACTGTGGCGATACAACGGTGAAAAACCAAAAACTTTAGGTTCCAACACCAGGATATTTAGCTGGATCCCTCAGAACGACCTGCTGGGTGAGTGAAGTTCGTGTCATTCAGAGATAAACATCGTGGCAGCAGAAATGTTGGATTTGATATTTGTGCAGTCAGACTGAAATGTAACAAAGGTGCTCAGCAGATGTTACCGCAGAGTTCAAGTTATTGATTGTTTTTATCATCGTAGGTCGCTGACCTTCAATGGCTTTGGTTTGAAAATTAACTCACATGCTTCATGCTCTGGTTTCTACCAGGTCATCCTAAAACCAAAGCTTTCATCACTCACGGTGGGACCAACGGGATCTATGAGGCCATCTACCACAGCGTTCCCATGGTGGGAATCCCCATGTTTGCTGACCAGCCAGACAACATGGTGCACATGGAGGCCAAAGGAGCTGCAGTCACTCAGAACCTGAACTTCATGACAACCGAGAGCCTCAGAGATGCTATCAGGACCGTCATTAATGACAAGTCGTACGTTTTGAATAACAGATATTGAGAAATTATCAAATCAGTTCATTTGGGCGATGTAAAGGTGTCAGTTTTTGAAGAAATCGACAATAGAAGTGCCTCCTAATTAATTTGTACATCATAAAGTAAACAAAGAATCATGATCTAAAAAAAAAAATCATAACGCTTGGCTTTGTAAGCTTACATGTAAAAGTCCACAATTTCAAAAAAGGTGCTATTGTCACTAAAATGCACCTTTAAATTGTTGTAAAGACTTAAAAATGGCTGCTATTGTGGCAATCTCCCTATTTGATGAGTTAAAAACTGACAGATATTTGTACAAACTCATCCACAGATACAAAGAAAACATGATGCGACTGTCCAGGATCCACCACGACAGACCCATGAGTCCTCGGGACGAGGCCGTCTTCTGGATCGAGTTCACCATGAGGAACAAAGGAGCCAAACACCTGAGGGTCCAGGCCCATGAACTCACCTGGTACCAGTACCACAGCCTGGACGTCCTAGTCTTCCTCCTTATTATAGATCTGCTCCTCATCTTCATCCTCTTCAAGAGCTGCAGCTTCTGTTTCAAGAGATGCTGCAGCAGAAAAAAGACAAAGAGGAAAGCTGAGTAACAGAAGTGAGATTTCTATTTTTTGGACCTGGTACCATGTTTGTCACCACTGTCGGGCTTGATTCATGCTGCATCACTGTCAACAGAGACGTGGGAGCTAAGAAGTCATAATTTTAAGGTCATACAAAAAAAAAAAGTCCCAAATAAAGTAATACAGTTATGAGAATATATTGCAAGAAAACAACTTGTATGAGAATAATGTCATAGAATAATAAAGTTGAAACAATATAAAAATTCATATTTTGAGAATAAATTCATAGTATTACAACCAATCAATGTTATTCCACTAGGTAGGTGAGGTGAAACTTTACATAGATACACAATAAATCTAACATCCAAAATGGATCAGTGCTCATTATTTAAAATATTAAAAACTTACTTGGAGTTGCTCCCAATGGGAAATCAGACCTCTGAGTGCATTCCAGTTCATTTTTCAGACTGGGAAGTTGTTAATTCCCAGTTCCTGTACAACTGGAACAGCATCGGGATTGTTGGCTTTCCTGATTTGGAATGACGTCATTATAAGGTGCAGCTGCCCTAATTAGCTGCACCTGAAGCCAATTAATTATTATAAACTGAATACTCATTGGCTGGTTATGACTGGAGGGACAAAAAACACAAAACTTAGATTGTATGCCTTTATTTGGGAACCACTTAGAGTAGCTTTATCCTTCAGTCTCATAAATATTCATATAGACATTTTACTGGGGCTTTAACTCATATGTCCATTAACAGAAAATATTAAATTATAAACGCAAAATAAACAGCCCTACTTGTCTTCACATACACAGTCATGCATATCAGGTTTCATGTATAATTGTTGGCAGTTGCTCATTTTTTGAGTTTCCCATCTTCTTTCATCTTCCACAGCATGAGCTCCATGCAGGCAGCTGCGTCTTCTCCCGTGTCGTGGCCACAAACTGGGAGAAACAGCAGCACACGGATTTAACATGTTGCAGTTTTAAGACACACTCCATTCCTTTATATTCGGTCAATCTTTTACAATGATTAAAGCAGCTGTGGTTTAATAGATTATGATTAGAAACAGAACCAGCTGGTTGTAAAGTGGCGACCCACCACTCTCCTGAATAATCCTCCGGAGGTATTCAGCGGTGAGGCTGTTGAGGCTCAGCTTGTTGGGCGGACCTAGACGATGGGGGAAGACCACCGAAGTGTCTACCACCGTCCCATGAAGCAGCTACAGCACAAAAAACATTGGAAGCTAATGTCAGACCCTCCGTAGTTTAATTCATATTCCACTCTGGTAAAACATGCACAGGTGAACAAAACAAGCCAGTTGTGACGCATCAGAAGAATGGTTGGTGTCTTTTTCACATGGATGCCATTATTGGGCATTCATTTGTCGCTCAACAATACTTGATAAATGAAATAACTTGATTGAGCCTGTTTTATAATTTCAATGTACTGAATACAACAACAGGGTTTCTGCAGGTTTAACAAACTCAAATTTAAGGCTTTTAAGGACCTTATGGATTAATCTTAAAGCTGCAGTGTGTAACTTCTATGAAAAATGTTGGTTTTTTTACACATTTGCTAAAATTATCATTATGTCATGGCAGTATAAGAGATAATCAATGGAAAAAAAATCTACCTCTTCTTCCTTCTCTGCAGGGATATATTCAGGCAGAAATTAACAATCAGAGCCAGGAGGAGGATCTTAGCGCTGTCAATCACCATGTTCACTCCCTCCTGTTTGCTCTTTGCCAAGTTCCACATTATAGGCTGTCACGAAAGCTAAGGCTAGTTAGGCAAGCAGAAACTCTCCCAAATTGCATATATTAGAGAAGAGAACACGCCCTCTTATAAAATTTTAGAGCCAAAACAATTAGTCAGATCGCTAGGGTACGCACTGGCAGGCTCCGGAGACGCAATGTGTATTTCTCTCATGTAATGTCTGTTTTGTGGTTTTGATTCCTGATGATTCTGGTGTGCTGTTGGTGTGATTTTATGCATTTGATTTTCTGAATAAACTCTGGATATGTCTGCAGTGGAAAAGTGGATTGTTGTTTGTGTTTCTGCTCTTATGCACATGGGACCCAATTATCTTCTCAACATTAGCATGGCCACTGATGTCAGCAGATAAATGGTTTTCCTGTTTCTTCACCACTAGCACATTTAACACAGTGTACATGAGGTGATTGACAGCACAGAGACCCACATCCTGGCTCTGATTGGTTGTTTTTGACAATAGTAGCTCACTCACAAGGTGGGAGATCAATCTTCATATTATAATGTCACAACATGTTCACAGTTTTAACATGGATGGAAAAAAAATTTTTTGTCCTGCAGCTTTAAGGCCAGTATCATGACAAAGATGTAAAGAAAAAATAAATATTTTATGTTTCAGTAGTTGCAAGCTAAAATACTCGTAACATATGGGTTTGCAACCGAACGTGAGCCAGTTGCAAAGATAAACAAATGTAATACTTTCCAGTGATAAACGTAAAAGAGCTAGCAAAGGTATGCAAGCAGCCTCAAATCCCAGAACACATGAAGACGTTTGCATGATGGAAAAGTCCAACAAAGAAAATAAACTACGTACAATATACAAAATTACAAAGTCCTGGTTGTAAAATGTAATACTTGAGATTAATTCACTTAAGCTAACTTTCATTTTTAAATTAATTTAAGACATTATAAGGTCTTAATTTAAGTCTAAGACATTTTATGGATAAAGACACCGTGAATAAAATTATAGGTTATTTAAAGTCCGGGATCTCTAAAATATTAGGCATTAATTTAAACAAACAGTGATGAATACAGCTCGAACAGCTAGTGTGAAAATAAAACGGTTAGAATTAAAATATATTTAGAGAACAAAATATGTCTCATCTAACTATAAAATAAATATATAAAAATACATAACTGCCAGATATTTGAGCAAGAATCAGAAATTTCAGACCATTTATGCTCCTTCAAAAAAAAGGGGGGGGGGGAACAAATGTCAGCAACAGTCACCTTCAGTAAACAAAGGTCTGTTTCCAGGCCATGTCCAATGAGAATAGTGTCAGCACTGATGAAGCTCAACAGAGTCTCCTGGACCTCCCTGAGGGAGTTGTGGGTACCTTTCACATCCTCCTCACTGATGCCTGAAAACCTACAGAGAGTTTAAGATCATAGTGAATTAATAAAGACAGTTGGTGCAATGGAAATATGAGGAAAAGCAGCCAAAAGCATTGAATTCCAAACAGCCAAGACAGGAGGTTAATGCAACAAGTCCAAGGTGTTTTTGGTTGGACAATATTTATACAAAAACTATAAAATATTGTGCAAAGCAAGATGAATTTGTAAACTAAAAGCTGGAGTAAAAAAAGTGTGATTTGATTTTTGTGTAGTTTCTGTCCAGTCTGACTGAAATATGAGCCGTTATTGTTACAGGTTAATTTTCTAAGCCAAAGAAATTAGGAAAAGTTGCAACTTTACTTTCTGAATGTAATGTTACATTTCTCTAAAATAAAATTAAAGAAAAGTAATTATTAGGAATGCACAAATGTGGAAAGTTCGGCCAATTTTGACATCCAACTTTAATACTCTTGTTATGGCAGTATTTACCAATATTTTATGTGATCACTTGATTAATCACAATACTTGATTACCAAAGTAATCATCTACAACAGCTGGGGGAAAAATAAAAAAAAACAAGCTCCTCTGCCTGCTGCTAATATTTAAAACAAACTAAAGAAAGGTTACATACTATAATTTCTTTTTTTTTTTAAAACCATAGAGCTGGTCAATAATTAAAGGAAGGGATTGATGGTTTTGACGGCAATAATTTTTCCAGATTTTTTTCCATTGATCATTTTTATTAATAGTTTTAATAACATACAAATATATATATATCTATATATTTTATCAAAATTGCTGCAATTTCTCCATCTTTTGTGAGATGTCCATGTCATTTCCTATAAACAAATTCTGGCTGAATAAAAGTTCTGCCTATAATTCTGCTAAGAGCATAGATACCTTTAACTTTAATGCTGACTTAGGCCAGCCGCAGACATAAATTGGGCCCTGGACTCTGTCTGTAGAGACGTTACCTGGTGTTATAGTCGATGACCTCATTATCAGGTCTGACAAACGTGTCGTAGACGACCTGCAGACTGGAGCTGATCACCGTCACTCTGGACAGCTCCAGGCCCTGAACGGTGTAACACTGAAGCCATTCACACAAGGTTTTAATCACTAAACACATAGTTCAGAAAGAACCAAATACCAATAAATGTTTTTATCAATTACCATTTCACAATCCAAGGAATAAACTCCAGGACAGCTGGAGTCTGAGGGGCATCTGGGTGATGTAGATACAAACCCATCCAGGCTGAGGTAATCATGAACATGCAGCTGGGTCAAAAGAGAAAGAAAACTAATGTTAAACTTTTATTGGTCCTGGTTTATCAGTGAAATGTGTGTCCACTAAATGTGTTCTCACCTTAAACATTTGACATCCCAGCGCTCCCATGACTCCCTGACAGCAGCTGTAGCGAGTTTCCACTCCGCCTGGAACTGCAGCAAACAAAACACTGTTGATGCTTCACTTTGTTTGCACATAATCCATTTTAACATGCTTATTCAGTCTCACTTGTAATATATTTTATATTTCCCCATGTGCTGTAGGAATGGGCCATAAATCGTTTTTATTGATTAACTGAATTTTTGAAAAATCTGGATTTTTTTCCCAACATTCACTTCTTGGGTTTGCGTAGTTCAGAGTGATGTCAGAACGCCCACAGCGGCCATCTTGTTTGTCAAGCATGTTTTATTTGGACCGAATATGGGGCCATTGTATGATTTTATTTATTTATTTTTTTTTAAGATAAGAGTTTTAAGTCATAATATTAGCAGAAAAAAGTTTGAATATTACTAGAATAAAATCAGAATATTAGAATGAAGTAGTAACTTTATGAGAATGCCAACACAAAAAATAATAAAATAAAAATGAGGAGTGCTGAGAATTTTGTGAAGTACTTTGGTATAAGTTTTAGAGATAATCCTTAATAGAAATGCTAAATAATGTAGCATCAAATTATGTAGCAGGACTTTGAAACAATGGTGTAAACTGTTGTTTGAAAAAAGGACGATATTAACTGAGCCGGTCACACCAGATCCCGACAACTAAGCTTCTTTCTAATTAAAACAAAATTTTTCTCATAATTATAGATGTTTTTTGTCAAAAAAATTTGTGCCTTCTCTTCTAATATGACTATATTCTCATAATTAAGCAAAACTTCTCATATTGGCACCCTAATACTCCAAAGTACAACTTACAGAAGGGATGACTGACATAAAGGTCACCTTTTGAAATTATTCTCTGTGATTTCTATTTTAGAAAAGATGTCATAATTCAATTAAGATTAAAAATCTGATTTTACTTTTCAACCTTGTCGCTTTGGCCTAATTTGCAGCACTTAAACTACAGCAGACCCTGAAAATAATCTGGTTTCTGACCTCGTTTTGTAACTCCTTTCCCGTAGTGGTAGTTGCACTCTTCTGTTCTGAGATGTTTCCCTGTTTTACCGACAGAGTAGGTGGCTCCACATCGACAGCAGATCCTTTTCAGAGCTTTTTAAAAAACACACAAAAAGGTCATTTTAAAGAGATTTAAGCTGAAGTTTGCTCCAGATCCACGAGCTGAAAGCGCCCTCTAGAGGCTCAGTATGGGAACTGCAGGTAACACAGCCGAGTGAAATCTCTTCACTTACAGTCTGCGCTCACTTTCTTGTCAGTAAATAGAACAGCAGAACCGGGTTTTTCTGGGTGCTGGACAGGATAGTTGTTTTCTATCATTTGTTCGTCAGTCAAAGTGTAACCCTTCAATATATCATACAACACCAAATCACCTGCTGAAAGAGGAAAACACTCAGAAGCAGTTAAAATTTACAAAATTCAGGACAATAAAAAATTCTCACCATTTTCCTTCATCTTCTTTCGGTTAAATGGGATGTTGCCTTTTGGTCTTTGGCTCTGGGTCTGTTTTTCCTCTGTGTAACAAAACGTAGATACTCAGCAAAATGTTACATTGAGTCAGATCTGTTCTAAATATCAATGATATATTTATTTTTTCCAACTTTTAGCAGTAGCACTTTGGTTCTTGAGTCTCTTCAGGGCGTTCACTGCAATGCTCAGATATTTCAGTTTGTTCACGCTGCGATTGTACACACTCTTCTCCTCTGTCAGGGCCTGCCGACAGAAAACACCAGGATGAATAATAATAAATACTCAGAATCGTGTCATTAAAGAGTAAAGGGGTATAAATGTTCACCTTCTCAAAAGCTTCATTGACATCAGCTGTCGTTTTGAGAAACTCCTCAGTGAACATGTTCACATAACGCTGGCGGACGTCATGAGGCACTTTGTCCTTCGCCTCACTTTGCTGCTTCAGCTTTCGTTTAACAGGAAGTGGCTGAAAGGAAAAACTGTGAAAAGCATCGTTTCCCATTTCAAAAGTCTCCTTATACTTTTAGTCACAATTGTTCGTATTAAGCACATTCAAATATCAAAGGCTGTCTTCACACTGCAGATCTTGATGCTCAACTTTAATTTTTTTTTTTTCTGAAATAAGTTTTTTTTCCTGGACAGTTGTTCATACTACTAATTAAACTCAACTGTAATCAGACTGAACGGTTTACGGCCCAAAAGCAACCAGAATGCGCAGAAGAAAGTTAATGTTATACAGCAACGCACTGTTTACAGAAGTAATGTAGCGAGACCTTTATGGATCAATTTTAAAGTTTCTTCAGCAACGATGATCATAACAAGATGAAGGAAACTCGTAGAAAGAAAGCACGATTAATAGAAAATGGCTTTTGTGGAACATTTACTGTAATTTCTTTAAAACAATCAGATTTTTATCTGAATTAGTTTCACATACAGAAGTGGCACAAATAAGTTTTTTTTTTCCGGTGTAAATAAAAAGGTGGATATCGGTCGTATTTGCTAACCGATGAAAACTTGAATAAATACAAACAACTTTTAAATAATTTTTACATCCATTAAAAATAAACAATCCAAGCCAGCCTAACTCCACCCCACCCCCACCCACATCAAAATCTCTAATTTGTCTGAATTAAAGCCCCAATGCAGAAAAAAAAATCCTCCAAAGTGGCATAAAAACTGCATTGATAGTCAAACAGGCTGTTCGTTTTTTCACATCTACTTGTTTTCTACCTTGGCAGCTGCCTGAGTCGCAGCTTGAGAAGCTGCGGAAGCGCCGACTGTCGACTGAACAGACGATCCAAAAGCTGCGCCGACGGCGGGTCGTCGCGCCGGAGCAGCGATGAGCAGAGGCGCTGTGGAGCGATATTTAGGCGGAGCGGAAACCGCAGCTGGAGCGGCCGTTTGCCTGACTGCGATAGGGTTTGGATGGACCCGACTCACTGGAGTCAGAACCGATGAAACTGGGCTGGACGAGGAGGTGGCAGAGAGAGGGAAGTGGCCCTGCGGCAGGATCAGGTGAAGGTCGCTTCCCACTTCGATAATCGCAGTTCCCAGAGAGACGCAGTTCTGATAAGCTGAGGATCAGAAATACAAACAGACAGAATTCAGGGGAAGAAACAAACATTAAAATGGCACAACAGACGTGTTGCATGTGAGATTAACCTCAGAAATTTTCTAGGAAAGACATTTACATTTCTGAGCTTGATAAGTTGAGCTTTACAAAAATAAAACTGTTCTGCAATTTAGCTAAAACAAACAAAAATAAAAAAAACTAATGTTCTACTCAGAACTGAAGTGGAATAGTTTTAGCTTCACTTGGTTCAAATTCTGATAAATAAATCTCGCATAAAGCACCTTTTTCTATCCAATTATTGATTGATTAATTCAAAATATAACATATAAGTGTACTTTAAAACACTTTACTGTCTCCAGAAACTCACCATTTTGGCCTGGATAAGACTGAAGTTTTTTCAGGGTTGGAGTTGAAGCAGAAAGAACGGTTTGTGTCTCTGGTTTTTTAGGACTCACTGAAGAAAGAGGATTCTGACCCGGTTTAGCCGGAACAGCCGAGGCCCGGTACTGAACCTGCTGGACCTTAGAGCAGATGGACGGCCGGGAGCCAAACCCTGAAGCTCCAGGCTCCCGCAGAGGAACCAAAACCTGAGGCTGGGGTCTCATCTTGGCCAGTGGCTGCTAAGAGGACAAAAAGAAAAGAGAGAAAGTTAAACTCTGTAAACTCATTTTGAGCCGAATCGAGATCATAATGTTCTAAAAGCACTGGTTCTACCAGAATGTGTAGCTAAAACCCATTAACACAACTCTAAAATATTCGTAAATAGCTGTGTCTGCATTCCATCAATATTTAATTTTTTCAGTTACTTTAAATTATAAATATTTTCAATATTTCATGTATTAATCTCTTTTGATGTGACTTTTTCCTCTCTCCACATCCGTCACAAACTATGAGTCAGCAGTGGAGGAGAAGTATAAAAAAATTACTCTCACCTTAAGATTCAAAGAAATAATGCTTAAGGAAAAATGGGATTTGATTTGATTTATAAAATAATATTTAAGCACACAACTGTTATCTTGAAATGATGCGTTACTCTGGAGTTTAGAGGGTAGAGCTGGGCAATAAATCAGTAATATATATAGAAATACACGATATTGATTACAGATACTGATTATCTGTAATCAACAGATAATATGTCTGATAGAATATCAATAATTCCACTTCGATCCAGAACCGCACAGCATTCTGGGGGATGTAGGCAGACGAAAGGTTTTAGCTGCTAAACCTCTCACAGCAAGGTTGGTGGGAACAACCAACTCACTTACTCACTCTTTGGTTACCTAGCAACAACTTGCTGAGTAACTTGTGGTTACTTAGCAACAACCTGTTGAGTAACTCGCGCAGCAACAGTTTAAAGTTTCACGACCGTGCCTTGTAATTGCTTAAGAATAAACAACAAACTGTGAATAAAACAGGAAAGGGCACAGCACCAGATTGGTAATATTTCAGACATTTAAAACGAAAAAACAATCAATAATAATTATGAATGAAACGCTTGTGGTGTGATGCGTTTTTCAGCCGTATCATTCAGCCCTGCTAGAGGGCCACATAAAAAGCTCGCGTTTGTCATTGAACTACGATGTTTGGAGTGTTTACCTCAAAGTTCTTGGCTTCATGAGCAAACCTCTTCCTCCCGGTTAAAGTTTGAGTTGCAGCGTTCACCTCCAGTCTTTCTACTTCGGCTCTAATCTGGAACAGAAAGAGTGAATCAGAAAATCTTCACGTTGAATAAAGACTCATTTTGATGCACCTACAGACACGCCGCTCTGCTCCTCGCTTCCCTTCTCCTCGGCGTTTGCCTCCATGAAGATCCGGTAGCATTCCTCCATAGGGTCGCTATCAGAAAGCTCAGAGTAATTAACCTCATCTTCATCCTCAGGACTGGAGTCTATTATTATCACCGCTTCATCTTCCTCCTGCTGCAGCTGCTCTGCTGAGTCAGATCTGCTGTGTAGATTCACAGATCTAACATTGTGAATCTGAATCTGGCTGCTGCCTTGTGCTGCCTCCACTTGTTTCTGGTTAGTGAAAGCTTTCGTCTTTGTTTTTTCACCATTTTGCTCCAAACAGAAGCGGCTCTGAGCCTTGAGTTTGTCCTGGTCTATTATTGAGGTTTGTTTAAGCTGCGTGTTGAGATCTGATCGTTTACGAACAAGTGAATTTTGAGATTTTAAATATTTTTCCCCAACTTTATAAGTCATCAGAGGATTGCTTGGTTGATCTGAGGGGAAGGAAAAACTTCCAGGTTCAGTCGGTTTCTGGAAACCATTATTCTCACACTCTCTTTCAAGCTCTTCTAAACATCCGGTTAAGTCGACTGCATTCCTGTCTCCACTTCTGTAATCTTTTGTTTTATCAAAAGTAGAAGTTACAGGATTGATCTTAGGCACTTTGTTTGCATCATCACAGGAAGCAGCATTTACCACCTTCATTTTTACCATCTGAGGTGGAGAGTCAAGATAAACATTCACCCTCCTAATCTCCTTCAAGTCTCTTTCTGTACTTTGGGTAGTGTGTTGAGTTTGGTCAAACGCTTTGTCAGGTGACAGAGAAACATCAATGACCAGGACACCATCTTCAGTAGAGTCGCCGTCGTCGTCGAGGATTTCTGGGGATTGCGGTCGGTACATCTGGGCTTGATGAGTGGACGGCTTTTCACCAAAAGACCCCGAGCTCTTCCCGTCTGGTCGACTCTTCACTTCCTTTCCTGATGAGCTATAAGAATGCAAAGCAGCAGAAAAGTTGGACAGCGGATCATACTCTAAATCAGTCCTGGGCTTGGAGTTGTCGACCACATATTTCTTTGCTTCAACGTGGGATTTATGGTTTTTGCTAGAAGAAAATCCATAGGAAAGGTTTGTTTTAAACGTTGGTGAAGGTTTACTGCTGCTTTTGTCCACCTGGTTCGTCTGATAGCTTGAGAGGCGCCGCTGCTCCTGCTCCACTTCGTGCCTTACAGATTCAATCTCCTTATCGAGTCGCTCCAGCTCATGAAGGGAGTTGTCATTAACTGTTGTAAAATCGCTGTCACACTGATCCCCTGTTAGACACAGAAAAAAATAGATATTACTATTTGTGCAACACACAACGCATAAATAACTCCTCAGTGAAACAATAGCAGAGTTTCTCTTATAAATGTTCACAAATCTTTGTAGATATCCTGCTAATATTGAAAAAACACACAATTTTTCAATTGCAAAGTTTCCATTACATAAGAAAAGCTGCTAAAGTCACCTGTGAATAAGTTTGTTCATATGATAAGTCATTAAAAACATGCCACACCATCATCCTCTTACACCAGTAGTAACATCTGCTTGTTGATCATGTGATGCAAAAAAGTGATTCCATTCCAGTTTTAAGAAATATTTCTATTTTGACGCAGCTTGAAAAAAACCCATTTCATCCAAGTGCAAAAACTTTTTATTGAAAAATCTGATCTTTTTTTTTATTGGTGCATTTGCACACTTTTAAGATCAATGGAAATGTAGCAGAACATTTTCATAGAGATGGCCAGACAAGTAAAAAATATATATTAATGTCAATTAATTTTTAATTTTATACATGTATTTATTATTTATTGTGTTTTGCATTTATATCTTAATTGAAGAAGATGAATATGTATGCCTTTCTATGACCTGAACACGATTCTCTGGGGAGACAACATTTTTCAAAAAGGGGTCGTGGCACCCTGAGCCCCCCCTTTCGGATGGCACTGGAAACTGAAATGCATCTAGGAAGGTTTAGATTTTGAAAAATGCATAATTCAATGCAAAACACTTCCACCAACAAATCTTTTAACTTCTGTTTTTCTGGTGTATGAATATAGCAATGAGAACTCTGTGATCCAACACAAACTTGGATCAGAGAGACATTAGGATTATTGATCCAAACTTGTGAAATATGAGAAAACACAAAGTGTTGGGCTGCTGATAAAGAATGAGCTTTAAAAATACTACACCCATTTTCCTTAGTAAGCCCCAACAAAACAAATGTACCCAAGTTAACGGTTGGCTTTTTCTAAATGTTCTAGTGTGACATCATGTTACTGCAATAAAATAAAATTCTACAATCATCTAAATTGTAGAATCCAGGTGATTCTACATTCTACAATCATTGTAGATTGGTAACTAGGTGTATTTTCTACACCTGGCTACCAGGTGTAGAAAATAACTGATTTGGACCTGAACAATTAAAATTGACTTTACTTTTAAAGCATCCCAAGTCACTTTCTGAGCTCCAATATTGGGCACAGCAAATATACAACTATAAAATATTTTTTTTTCCTTTTTGATAAAACTAAAATGTTTGGTTTGGACCTTAATTTGAGTCATCTTGACTTTCATAAACTCTTAATGACTTCAAAGCTTTTTCTAGATAACCAGGTGAAAGGGTCACATAATGCGGAAGTGTTTTTGTTTCTTTTCACGCAAAATGCGCTGACGCATCAAATTCAACATTAGAAGCATAAAGTTAACTCATGTAAACCCAACTGACCTGTTAAATCCACCACGGGTGACTTATACAAGCCACCAAACGTTTCCCTCGATTCTGTAGCGTGTTTGTATAAACAATGAGGCCTCTCACAAAGCCCACGTAGCGAAAAAGGACAGTTTATGTGAATAAAAAGACCAGAGGAAGGAAACATGGCGGAAAATTGTCCAAACAATTAGACTGCATTAACAGCGAACCTCAGCCGGCCGGACGTTTAGCTCCCATTTATATAGGCTTCGCAAACATCGCGATAAATTATTAAATTAAATAATTACTTTAATAATTAAACAAACAATTATATAGCTGTACCACATACATATTTATGATCATTCAGCTTACTTTCATTGACTTAAACATAGCTTGTTTTTTTTCATTAAGATGACTTTGAGTTCCGCAGTAATTCATCCACAACGTTAGATGGCGCAGTTGTGTACTATTGAAGTAGACATCTGCCATATTGTAAGTGGAAACAAGGAATCATTTGTTACTCAGTTCATTTTGAACAATCATTTTAAAAAAAAGAAAAAAATAAATAATATGATATCTTAGACAAAAATGAAAAGGATCTGTAAATAAAAATCTGATAAATTTGTATTTAACTATCTTGAATTGCCTCAAAAATATACATATTATATGAATTTAACTCAATTTTCCTTGTTGTGATTCCTTTTTTCAGCTACATTTTTAAAAATCATTATTATTACAGTCAATCCTATATTAGGAAATGAGGTCGAGAGGGGATACTGAAAGTATTTAAACACGATTTAACGTGTTTTATATAACAGTCTGGTGATGAAGAGGTTATCTAAACTTAAGATATATGGAAGTTGATGGTGTTCAATCATTGACAGTTATTATCAAACATTATCCTTTTTTGATTTTATTTTACTAATCTGTACTTAGACTACCAGGCAGTCCGTATTTTTCAGAGTAAATCGTTGCAATAGTTCCCGATTGGTTTTTGGTTGCTATTAATTAAATATTAACTGATGAAACTTTTGGAATATTTCTGCCCACTTTTTTCCAGTCAGAACAAAAATGCCACTCTCAATATGGCGGCGACGTTGACGTTTGATCCGGATGCTCATGCAGGCGTTTACTCCGCTGTCCATGCTGGGAGCAGCTGCGGGGCGTCACGCCTGGTGCTGCAGAGTAAACAAACTCGCTAACATTTATATTTCTGAGATGGATGACAGTGACGGTGAGGTGGAGGAAGATGAAACCGAGTGGAAAACATGTTTCGCGGATTCAGCTGCGGTTTGTCCCGCCACTTCTCCAGCTGCTGCTTCTGGTAAAAGTCTGACGCTAGAAACCTAAGTTCACTTGGCGCTATGACGAATATTGCGAGTGATTTATTTTGTGGTTTATTTCAGGGCCAGTCATTCAGATTCCTGAATCTGCACACAGAGTTATTCTGCATTTTGACCTGGACTGCTTTTATGCTCAGGTGGAAATGATCAGAAACCCAGCTCTAAGAGATGTCCCTTTAGGTACAAAGCTGGCAAAGAATATAAAGATCGTTGTTCTCTGAGTAAAAACTGAAGCCTATTCTCATATCGTCAGGTATACAGCAGAAATACATCATAGTCACCTGTAACTATGTGGCCAGGGAGCGGGGCGTCACCAAGCTGATGTCTGTTACTGATGCTAAGGAGAAATGTCCTGAACTGGTGCTGGTTAAAGGAGAAGACCTGACACACTACAGGGAAATGTCCTACAAAGTCACGGGTAAGCCTGAGGAATATTTCACGAGGCTTTTTAGAAGAAAAAAATGTGAGACGTAAATGAAACACCCCATTAATTGGACATCTGTAGACACATCTTTAGAAGCAAAAACCAGTTGGTAGCTGATTTCAGACTGTTTTTTTAACTTATTTAGTTTACATTTCTATTGATGTATTTTGTGTTTCCTTTGACAGATTAAACATATTGTGTGTAAATTTTTAATTTATTTATTTTTATAATGGAAAGTAAAAAAATAAAATAAAAAAAGGAAAAACAAAACATGTGGAATATCGTTTGTGATATGGTTATTGAGGTATTTAAAAATATATTGTGATATTATTTGGCAATATCTATTTAAAATGCCCACATAACTTTATATTTTGGTTCCTTCTGTTGATGTGATTTTTAAATATTAAATGATTGACATTCTGTTCAGCTACTCAGTACTTGAGTAATTCTTTACCAAATACTTTTTAACTCTTACTTGATTAGTTTCTTGCACAGTTACTTTTTACTTGATTAAAAATATGTTGAAGTAGTGCTAACATCACTTGAGTAAATTTTTTTGTATCATATCCAGCTCTGGTTTGGGGTTGTCTTAAACTTTAGTTTTTATAAAACCAGAATTTAGTGGAAAAGAATGAGATTTTAGCCAACAAGCAAGCAAAGGTAAGCACATGTAAATCTGTCGTCATCAGCTGTAAAACTGAAAACTCTTTAGATTGTTGATGATTAATGAAGTTGTGTTTTCTGCAGGAAGACTCTCAAATATTTTACATTTCTTTGCTTACCTTGCCTTTCTGTTTCCTGCTCAGAGCTCCTGCTGTCTTACTGTCCGCTGGTAGAGAGACTTGGGTTTGACGAAAACTTTGTGGATGTCACAGAAATGGTTGAACAAAGACTGGCTCGGATGTCAGAGACCGACAGCCTCTCGTTTAAAGGAAATGTCTTCAATCATTCCAGTAAGTTAAAAATGTTCTTCTGGTTTGCCGCTGAACATCTGGCTCACTGAAACTGGCTTGTGAAAGAGCCAAGACGCTAACATCTGCGAAATATTTGCCTGGCAGTTTCAGTTTCTAACCTAAAGGTTTTCCTCTGGCCTGTTTTTCTTCCCCTGCGCAGGTGCAGATGCTAACGCTAGCCACCATCCAAGGCTGGCTATTGGTTCGCACATTGCAGCAGAGATGAGAGACGCGATCCGCAGCAAGCTCGGCCTGACTGGTTGTGCTGGCGTCGCCACAAACAAGCTGCTGGCCAAACTGGTTTCAGGCACCTTCAAACCAAACCAGCAAACGGTTTTACTACAGGAGAACGTCGGAGATATTATGGGATGTTTGAGTGGCCTCAGAAAAGTACCAGGTACCCACCCTAAAACATTTCAAAGCTTGAAAAGCTTCGTAGTACAAAAAGTTTAACTGATCTTGGATTATAGATAGCCAGATTCCTACGTACTTATATGAAGTAATTTCTCATAGGGCTAAAGTGACAACTTATAAAACATAAGTAACTGGGCATACAAATGGATTCTGTTTGCAGTTTCCCCATCTCATTTCAAAGTATAAGGAATAAAAGCAGATTCCTGGGGAACACCTCCAGATGGTGTTAATTTTCCATTTCTGTGTTTCTGGGATTTCTTTCAGGTGTGGGCCACCAAACGGCCAAGAGGCTCCAAGCTTTGGGGTTAGTCAGCGTGAAAGACCTGCAGCTCTACCCTCTGGGTGACTTGGCGAGGGAGCTGGGGGGTTCCACCGCTCAGCGCCTGAGGAATCTGGCTCTCGGCATTGATGAATCAGCCGTCACACCCACTGGGGCCCCACAGGTGGGACTCGGCCCCACATTTACCTTACCTAAAATTGTGGTTTTCTGGGAATACTTTTTAAGTTCTTTATTAATTAAATAATCCTGCAACCAAAAAAAAAGGAAAGTGCTTCTTAAGTTACCGATTTACTGCTTGTTAATTTAACTCTGCAGTCAATCATCTTTCTTTTGTGACTTTTACTTATTATTTATGCATATACATGAATATATATACATGAATGTAGGTAGATATAGCTATATAGATGCAGGGATATGGAAATTAGAATAATTCACACTCAAAATCTGAATACTTTTGTGCTTTCAAACTAATTTGTTTTATCTCTAAGAACTCTAGCAGAAAGTTTGATGTTTGCAAACTCAGATATTATGATTGCATGTTATTATAAGTGAATGTTGGTGTATTTATTGGCCACATTGTTGTCTTCTTTATGTTCCAGTCTCTCAGTGATGAAGACTCCTTTAAGAAAATGTTTTCAGTGAAGGAAGTCATGGCAAAGATCCAGGAGCTGCTCGGTGGTCTGGTGGAAAGGTCAGGACTGCTTTCAGCACCTCATCACTAAATCCAGGTGTCTCTGGAATGAAACATAAGGTTTCTTTTAAAATTGTGTTTTGTTTGTAAAAACCAGGATGCACAAAGATGGCCGTCAGCCTCAAACCTTCAGGCTCACAATACGAAGATACTCAGCGACCAACAAGTGGTTCAGTAGGGAGAGCCGCCAGGCGCCGATCCCAGGCGGCGTCGGGCAGAAGATCGTCTCTGGTAGGTTGATATTACAGGAAAGAAAACATTAATATCGCTTTGAAGAATGTACAAAATGACACAATGATTGTCCGTTTATACATTTGCAAATTTGAACTGTATGATTTTTGAAAAAGAAGTGACATTTTCAGGTTTTGGTCTAGTTTTTGATTGTAAATGATGAGTGTAAGAGCTTTCTTTGTTTCCACGAACCTGATGCTAAAATTTCCTATGCGTCTAATTTCTTTCAGTTATTATTGCCAAATTAAACCATTTTTACGTTCATCATATGCATTAAAAATAAAATCTCTTACTTTTTCAAAATGTGAACCCCCAAAAGTGAACTTGATGCACTTTGAACTTAGTTTTATAAAAATCAGACAAGGTTATAGGGCTAAGCTTTGTTGCATAAATGGAGATATTCTGTTTTTCCTTTCATTTTGGGGAAAATTCAAAATGATCAATTATCCCCAGGGACCACTGAAGAGGCTGTGTTGCAGCTGGTCCCATTGGCTGTGAAGCTCTTCCATAAGATGGTGGACTGCAGCGCGGCATTTCACCTCACACTCATCAACGTCTGCTTCAGCAACCTGCAGAGCAGAAGGCCGGCTGCGAGCGGGAAGGGCGCCATAACGTCATTCTTCACGCAGAGCGCATCACCCAGGAAGTCCCAAATACCAGCCATACAAAACCAGGTCATTATGTCCTTTAATGCAACTTTATTTAGCTGTTAATCAAGCTGTTAATTTGAACTAAAGTTAAAGACGTCAGAGTTAGTTTTATGATTTACACTGAAAAAACAAAAATATATATTTGAGCTCTGACTTACAAGTAACTTTTCAGCAACATATAAGAGCTTGTTTTCAGTGAATAATTCCTTCATTTTGATGGAAAAGTTCATGTTCCACTTCCAGATTACATCACTTACAACATGGGGAAAATGTATTTGTACTTTTTTATTAACATTAGAAATGATTTAGTTAAAACAAGCTCCTATTGCAATATACATTTATGAAATATTGTGGAGGACTAAAATAATACACCCATAATTTATAACATTTATGAAATTACTTTCAAAAACTAAACTTATTAATCATGTCAGTATGTTTGTTTCCATGTCTCTTTTTTTGTTTTTGTGGCCTCCTAACAATTTTAAAAGTTTAGTTCAAATTTCTGTGATTCCGTAACTAAAATTTTCCAGTTTTTCATGAATAAAAAAGAAGAAATTTTTCCTATTTGAGCAGAAAAATAAAAGATCAATATTGTATTTGACCAGAGCTAACAAAATAATTATTTCTCTGTTAACTATTTATGAAATTGACTCACTTACTTATTTACTTTAATCAATTTACTATAATTTGCTCATCTAATTGCTCTAGTTTTGTGTATCTTGTGCATTGTTGCTCTGTTGTTACAGCAATTTATTGGATTGTTAAAGCTTTTCTTCTGCTGCTGTTTTATTCCTGCAGAATAATTCAGCCCAGAATGCTGGCAGTTGCCTTTTGGACCATCAGATCAGTGAATGCAGGAGGATTGTTTCACCAAAAAGTCAAACGACTTGTAACTCTGAACAATCAGGGGAAAACTATGAAGCGTCCTGCAGCACAGAGGGAATAAATTCGGACAAACCCAAACCGCCACCGCACTTCGACCCGGAGGTGTTTAGGCTCCTTCCAGAAGAAATCCAGCAGGAACTTTTATCTCCTGATTATCTGAACTCCCTGCAAAGCCACATGTCGAAACACGAGCCTCCAGACAACGATTCATCGATGAAAGCAGACCGGTCCAGTATGAATCACCAGCAGCCAGCGGGAATAAGAGTAATTAATGAAGAAAACGCCATGGAGCAGGAGAAATTGTCGCTCCCCCGGTCATCTGACTGTAACTTCCCGGGAAAGGTGGACCCTGAGGTGTTTTCTGAACTTCCCCCGGACGTCCAGAAGGAGCTCATGTCTGAATGGAAGCAGCAGAACCCGGTTCTGAAGACTCCTTCATCCAGGAAAACGGGAAAAGGCTCCATCTCCAAAGGCAAAGACAGAAAGGCTGAAGGAAGGAGCAGCCAGTCGAATAATCTGCTCAAATATTTCAAACCCGGCTAGAGAAAAACAGCTGGGTCATAATGAGGACTTTGTTTCGCTAAAGAGTTACTGTTCTCGGTTCTCATCTCACTGCTCGTTAAAGTAGATTTTCAGTATCGTTACACCAAATTAAATGTAATGTTATGGAGCCATAACTTCAATAAATGATTTTATTTTAATAGAAAAAATTGGTTTGAAACAGAAATTCTTATGCAAAATTCATGTTTTGCAATGTTTTTGTATTTCCGTTTGGGGCTCAGCTGCTTCTAGAAACGATCCATGTGCTTAAAAAGAAAACACCCCCAACCCAAAAAAGCAAAAAATAAAACAAAATCAACCATGTTGCCAAAAAATACGGTTTTTGGCAATAAGTTAATGTTTTTTGATGTGTGGAAAATGAGCCATTTCAAAACGCCCCTATTGTTGAGCCACACTGCGCCTTTACCTAGCAACCCCAGCAGAGCCCAGCCCGTCACCTAGCAACCTAGGTGTAGCTCCGACATGTGGAGCTGGTTTTATCGCTGTATGTGCTGAACAATGGCTGCTGGAAAAGACACCCAGAAACAACTTGCTATATTTTTGTCAGTTGTGCAGGAGGTGCTACTTCTGCTTTTCAATGATATATGTTTGTGTAATTGCACATCTGTTAGCAGCCATTTTCAGGTGAGTGTAAACATTGGGTTTGGAGGCGTGGCCAGCAGCAGCTTATTTGGATTTCAAGTGACAAGAGGCTCTAAAACAGCTGATTTCGAAAGCTAGGCAGAACTGACCAGACTAAAATCTCATTAACTAAGAATGATTTTGTGTAACAATATAATTAACATGTTTTCTATAAACCATAGAAAGAAAGAATTTTAGGTCAGCTTTAAATTTGTTTTGTTGTTTTTGTAGAATATTAAGAGAAGCAGGATTACTCAGTCTGTAGAAGTGGGCCACATTCCTCACTGGGATGTTTTTTGTTTTTTTTTACTAAAACCCCAGGTGGCTAATTATTAGTCGAATTTCCCCACTTTTCTTGCCCTCCACCCTCCTTTCCTTCAAGAGAACCAGCAGTAAGCACAGGCTGTCAGCGAGGCTCCGCCTGGATCTCAGAGGCTGGAGACTCCTCCCCGGATCACATGTGAGGCGAGGGAAAAGGTTCAGGATCTGCAATGTGCCTTCGCTTCATGACAGCTAGCAGTTTTATTTCATAAACTGGCGAACGGCTTCTGAATGGATGTTTGTGCTTCCAGCAGATAGATCGGTAAGATTCCTGTCACATTCAATGATGCTGAGAATTTTAGGAAGCTAAATCTGTTTCATTCTTTTAATAATCTGTCAGTTTCACAGTAATACCACTTACCACTGTTTGGTTGAATTTTCAATCACCTTAGAGTATTACGACACCTACTTTAGAAATAGTTATTGACTGTTTATCATTTAAAAATAAAATCCACTCAGTTTTTGATGGCCAGGCTGCTCCCAGTCAGTGCCACATCTCATAACGATGACCTCAGTGGCGTAACTCTCTAAGTCAATGAAAGGATTCTTATTTTGCTGAGCGAATTCAGGAAAAACTCCAGAGGCATTTGACTGCTCATGTGGAATCCAGCCCCAGTCATGTGCTTGTCCTTCTGTGATCAGAGAGTTATTATGTGCTGTTAAGCCTCTCTGATGGTCATGCAGAAGGAAAAACAGTAGCTTTGATGGAAGAATTTAACTCGCCCTGTCAGGAGTTACTGAAAATCGCTCTAATGAACTCCCATGAAAATCTGCAGAGACTCATTAGCAGGTTCAACCAGGCTGCACAATGGTGGACTGGGACTATGACTATCTGATCAAGCTGCTGGCGCTCGGCGACTCGGGCGTGGGAAAGACTACCTTCCTCTATAGGTACACGGACGGCAAGTTCAACAGGAAGTTCACGACCACGGTGGGAATTGACTTCAGGGAGAAGAGAGTGGTGAGTGCTGGGGAAGATACAACGAGCTAAACTCTTGCCGTTATATGAACAAGTTCAATATAAAACAAAAACACCTCAATTACAGGTAAAATAATAAGAACAATAAAATATGTGAAACAAATGTACAGATGTATTTACATACAGATGTATTAAAAAGACACAAAAAATGTTTCACTGTCTGAAATTAAACCAGACCAAACTTTTCTTAGTTTAGTTTTGTTACAATTATCCAAATTTTTGTAACTTTTCTCAAACTCAAAAGTTCAAAATGTTCTCTCCAAATTTTATGGCATTTAGCAAAGATAAATAATTTTGGTAATTCTAAGTTAAAACAAGAAATGTTTGGTCTGATTTAACTAAGGACAGTGAGGAAAAAATTTGTACGTTTGTTTTTATTATTATTAAATATTTGATTTCAGATATTTAATAATCTACATATTTCTGCATCTAAAATGAAACAAGAGTATAACAAGTCAGAAAAATAGTGTACAGTCAGAGACTTCTCCACAGCCATTACCATCTATAACAAGTTTTTAATTAAATGAGTTATAATTTCTCTTTTGGATCAATAAAGTATTTTTTTAATTGAATGTTGATAAACCACATTGAACATGGCTGACTAGACCATATCTCCTTGGAACCAATGTTTAACATGTTAGGATTTGTTGTTGATGTTGGTAATTTGGTGAAAGAAATGTAAAGTTTGGTATCATCAGCATAAAGTATGTGGGGATAATATAATCTGACTCAGGTGGAGAATAAAGATAATGGATGAAAGTGGCTCAAAGCCTTGAGGAACACCCCAGGAGATTTTGTTTCATCCTGATTAAAACAAAGCTGTCCTGGTTTTCCAAGTAAATGACGATGGAGTTCTGGTTTGGTTCAGGTTTACACGGGGACCGGTGCTGACGGGACGAGTGAGAAGAACTTCAAAGTCCACCTCCAGCTTTGGGACACAGCGGGTCAGGAGAGGTAAGTTTGACATTTTTGACATTGATGTGTGTTAGCAAGATACTCTTTGCTAGCTTGGGTAAATATCCTTCATTCCAAGGTTTCGCAGCCTCACAACTGCTTTCTTCCGAGATGCAATGGGCTTCCTGTTAATGTTCGACTTGACCAATCAGCAAAGTTTCGTTAACGTCAGGAACTGGATGAGTATGTTGCGTCTCCTCGTTTCCCTCTTGTTGATTTATAAGCCTGGCTGACTCGTAGTTTCAGGTTGGTTGAAGCAGTTTCCCTGGTGTTTGTGCAGGTCAGCTTCAGGCCAACGCGTACTGCGATAACCCAGATGTGGTGCTGGTGGGCACTAAGGCAGACATCAGAGACACAAGGAACGTTAACGCCAGACTGGCCAGAGAGATGGCTGACAGATATGGGTGAGTGGAATCTGATCAGTCTTCATCAATAAGGAAGACTGGCCTTTTAGCTGTTGATAGGATTGTCTTCCTGAGATATCCTATTAAAGACATTTAAGTAAGATAAAATGCAAAGATAAAAATATTTATCTAGATCTCATGAACTAATTTGTAATTTGTGAAATGTTCCTCTTTCCCTCAGCATCCCCTATTTCGAGACGAGTGCTGTGTCGGGAGTGAATGTGGATGCCGCTGTGCTCACCCTGCTGAACCTGGTGATGAAGAGGATGGAGCAGAGCACATATGGGGCCCCTGGCTCTGAACCCAACGGCAGCCCCACTGCCAGCCATGAGGTGGAGGAGGCCCCCATCAGGAGGTGGTGCTCCTGTTAATGTTCCCAGCAGCAGCAGCAGCAGCAGCAGCAACGGCATAGGAGAAACAGACTCAAACAGTGGAGTATAGACAAAAGATTTATTGGAATTTCCCATATTTCTACTGGTTTCTCTTGTTGAACAGAATAAACTACTTTTGTCAGTTTCTCCTTCTAGTTTGTTTTCGTAACAAAGAACCAATAAAGTGTATAGTTATGAACTTAAAAAAAATAAAAACAAACATCTTCATCAGTCTTACCTGAGAGGCACAAAGTGAATTTATGCAAAGAAACTTAGTTAAGTTACAAAGCACTATTATTCTTATTGATTTCTGTGAGTAATTTTATAATAAATCATTAAACGTATCAATATTATACTTGTATTTTCTTAATCTTTATTGTTTTACATTATTTCTCATCACATAACTCTTGCAAATACATAATGTCTGTTTGTTTAAAGGTTCTCCCTTCAACAGGTTAAGATACGTCTACAGTCTATACAAAACATGTTCGTTACATTTTTTGCAATCTAAGAATGATTGCAAAATCTTAGATTTTTAGGTGGTGAGATTTTAGTCTGCTCAGTTCTGATTATTTTCAGTTTCTTTTTTAGGGCATCTTCTCACTTTAAATACATATAAATTGTGCAAACAGATGTGCAATTTTTGAGAAGCAGAAGTTTCTGGATGCTACACTTGTCTTTTCCAGCAGCCATTGTACAGCGCATACGGTGGCTAACCAGCTGACCGAACATGTTGGAGCTCCACTTGGGTTGCTAGGTGTGACTGAAAATTCCCTGCAGCTTTTTCTCTGGCATCTCATGAAAAGTATTTTAAACTTTAGGAACCTGAAGGGAATTTGTTGCTGCATTGTAACCAGTTGCTGACTGGTGTTTGATTCACAAAACCTCAAGAGACAAACATTACAAACCTTTATGAGCATTTAGTAAAGCAAAAACAACAAAGAGCAAGGGAAAAAAAATGTTTCTTCAATTTGCTAGACAGCTGTAATTATTTCAGTTTACAGATCTCGGCTGTGTCTCCGATGCTGAACCAGAGTTGTATTCCAGCATAGAGCGGCTGAGTGAAGCTGGTCTGGACTCTGTGGATCAGAGTCATGTTCTCTGAGATGTTGTAGAAGGACAGAGTACCAGCTGGTTGGTCCAGGTAAACTCCGACTCTGGAGAACTCAGAACCAGAGATGGGAGTTCGGATGCTGTTGTACCAAAATTGATGATTGTTTGGGCAACAAAATAAAGACCAGGATTTATCATTTTGTCCGAACACACTGTCTGTTTTATAGACATCCTTGTAGGCGACTGCCACATAACTTCCTCGTACTCCTTGTCCTCCCCACTGCACCTCCCAATAACATCGCTGAGACAAACTCTGTTTACTCAAGATCTGAAACTTAACTGACAACCGCTCTGGGTGATCGGGATAGAACTGACTTTGTTTCACTAGGGTCACCTTCCTGTTCCCCTGAGACAGTAGGAGATTAATCTGAGCTGTGTTTGGATCCAAGGTGATTTCCTGTGAATATCGTAAGAAGTCATCTCTGGTCCTTGGTTCTGGTTGCGAGAGTACAACATCCACCTCAGTGACTTTCAGTGAGATGTTTGTCCATTTCTCTTTCAAGATGTCCTGCAGTTCATCTTTCAGCTTTGACACGGCTGATGTCACATCTTCAAAGAACCTCAGAGGATGAATATTGATGCTGGATGAGTGCTTAGTCTCACTAGCAGCAGACAGTGAGGGGTATTTCTGCAGAAACTGGATGTGATCCTCTGTGTGTGAGAGATGCTCCAGCTCAGCATCTTTTTTCTTCAGCTCAGAGATCTCCTGCTCCAGCTTCTCCTGAAGATCTCTGACTCGATGCACCTCTGTTTCCTGTTTAGATCTGATCTGCTGCTTCACCTCACAGCTTCTTCTCTCAATAAAACGCATCACCTCAGAGAAGATACTGTCATTGTTCTCCACTGCTTTATTAGCACAGTCGTTAATGGCGTCCACTTCTTGCTGAAGCAGCTTCCTGTCTCTCTCTCCATCTTGGATTGTCTGCTGGATTTCTCCTCTCTTCACCTCCAGATCTTTCTGCTTCTCCTTCCTCTCTGCTGCAGCTGAAACCACGTCGTGACCTTTATGTTCATCCACCATGCAGACGTAACAGATGGTGTGCTGGTCGTTGCGGCAGAACATCTTCATCACCTCATCGTGATGGGAGCAAATTTTGTCATGGAGCTGATTGGAGGGCTCTACTAGCTGGTGCTTCTTTAACTGAGCCACGTCGTAATGAGGCTGCAGGTGTTTCTCACAATAAGACACCAAACACATCAAACACGACTTTATAGCCTTTAGTTTCCTCCCAGTGCAAATATCACAGGCCACATCTTCAGGTCCAGCAAAACTCTGATCAGTAAAAGAAGCTCCAAGTCCAGTTAGCTTCAGCTGCTCAATTAATCCTGCCAACATGATGTTTTTCACCAGGACAGGCCTTGGTGTGAAGGTCTGCCTGCACTGAGGACAGCTGTAGACACCTTTCTTGTTCTTTTCATCCCAGACGTTTTTGATACAGTTCATGCAGTAGCTGTGTCCACAGGGAATCATCACTGGATCCTTCAGTAGATCCAGACAAACTGAACAGGAGGTACTCTCTCGGTCCAGCTGGACTCCTTTCTGCGCCATTTCTTCTCTCAGGGACGGTTTAAGTTTCACTTCCAGAGAAATGAGCGCACCTTGTCTCTGCTCCACACATCATGAGTTTGTGCAATGTAGACGTGTCAGCAGTGGATTCGCTGACAAACTGCCTTTGCCTGGGAGGGAAGCAGAAAATCTGTTGACAGAGTGACTGTTTGAGAGGAGGAACACAAAGGAGAATAAATCAATGCAGTTTGACAGAGAAACAACGCTGAACCCTTTTTACAACAAAACTTTAGAATCTAATTGATGTTTTCCTAGTCTCTTATGTCAAATCAATCACTTGCTGTATATATGGGTCACAGTTTAGTGATATTTGGATTTCTCTTTGTATTTATTTAAACATTAAACATTTTTAAATTACTAAAAGAGAAACAGCAATTGGTCTAAATGTTGTTTGTACAGTCTAAGAAAATTAAGATTAACAATTTATGGATAGACAAATCATGAACATACATTACTAATATAAATAAATCTTCAATTGTATACACATAATCGACCTGTGTTTGAATACATCTATGATACGAGATACTTTGTAACTGTCCTCTAATCCAATATCACGGAGAAAATATCGTAAAACAGCCTAACTTCTTCAACTGGGATGCTAACGGTTTTTAGCTTTTGGACACAAGAAAATTAACGGTCGCACTAACGGTAGTTAGCATTTAGGCCAGCGGCAGTAGACATTCCCTTCTAATACACAGAAATATCTCAAAGTAGAATTGATGTCAACAAAACACGGTCCTGAAACTATAAAAATAAGAAAAACTAAATAAAAAAAAACCCACCTGTGAAAACAGAAAACATATTCTTTAGTAATGGCTGCACTGTGCTGCTGACTTATCAGTCTTACGTGCTACGTTACGCGCTTTAAATCAGCTTCTTCTGCATAAGGTTGAAAGTGAGTCTCTCTCCCAAGCGCCACTACTGCCATCTTTTGGCAGAAATTGGTATTACATAAAAAAAAATTTCAAATCACACTGGTGAATTTGAGCCAGCACCATATAGCATTAAAAAAAAATCAAAACAAAGGTAATAAAATAGAAAATTGTTGGGGGTGTCTTTGAATAGTCAAATAATTCTTGATGCCACATAGGAATTAACACATTTATTGTGTAGGTGTTTGTAACAGTCAATTCCCCAGACACCGAAACACATTAACTTTTTACCAAAGGTTTAAGAGCAGCTCAGATCCAAATGGAAGAATTAAAATGTACAATAGGTACCCTTAAAAGATTGACTTGTTTGAAGGGGTGTCCGTGCTCTGCTATTTTTTTATTTGTAAGATTCATAATTACCCCTTAAATTAAAACTTGAAGAAAACTGAAATTATACAAAATGCAAGTAAAAAGTAAAAAAATCTGTGGTAGCCTCGTAAATAGTCAAAACATTAAATTATGCAGCAGATTTTCAGTTTTTACAAAGAGAATCATTCAGTTTTCGTCATAATGTACCTAAATATTTATGTCTATTCAACATATTAACATGATCTGACAGTTGTTTTGAACCTCCACTACACCTGTTAAGCAGGACAACAGCGCCCTCTTGTGTTTGTATCAGTCTCGAATTGGGCAGATGATTTGATCAGTTTGTAACACTGATGACGCGTTCAAGTGAATACAGAAAGTTTCATCAGCAAACTCCCATGAGCCTGCAGCTTGGAAGTGGAACATGATTGGGTTATTTGAGCTGCAATATTCTGTTGGTGAATTTAAAACAAACATTAATCAGATGTGACTTAAATCCTGATGATGGAGACAGACACTGACTTATTTGATCCAGACAGACAAACTAAACCATGTTTTTGCAACTTTAATGCACCCAAAATTTTCAATTTATTTAATAACCTCAATCAGATACAGCAGGTGTTTCAGGGAAAGCATGACCCAAATCCTGATCTGAAAATAACCTAAATCTTTGTATATTTTTTTCCAAGTGAGTCTGAAATGATTTGCAAATTGGATCACTTTCTCTTAGTGAGACAAACATGAAAAACTCCTTTTCAAGTTTTAGTTACAACATTGGTCAATACACTGATTTTCTTTTTGTTTTTAAGATGGATGAGATTCATCTTATTAAAATATTGCATGCTTTGTTTGTGAGCAGTTTAAAGAAACTGACATTTTTTTTGCGTTAAAGGTTAAAAAATATTTTTTGGCTATTAACTTTCTGCTCTGATGCAGACTCAAGTGGGTCAAAATGTTCCCCTCTGTGTTCAGGACTTCAGAACCAGCTCACATTAAGAAGAAAAGGTGAACTTGTCATGAAGGTTGATCTGGTCATTTTGATTAAAGCTCAGCAACTAAAAGTGAATTTAAACTTAAAATAACATTGGGACTTAAGCAAACTCACCAAAACAAACCTTTAAACTTTAAAAATATGTAAAAATCAATAATTACCATCTTTTACTTTGCTTAGATATGAACAGAATTTAAAACGTTTTGTTCTCATGCCACTATTAAGATAAGAGCGCCCTCTTGTGTTTACATCATTACTGGAAACTGATAATTTGAGAATAACTGAAGAGAAGTCACTTTGTTTCAGGATAATTCCAGTTCAAAATAAAATAAATTTAACATAAAACTTAAGTGTTCAGGAGAAATAAAAATAACTGGACAAAATTACTCAGATTTGATGGGAGTCTTAAATTTTCTAATCTAAATAAAAAATAACCCTATCTCAACATAATATTCAGATATCGTTATATTCCTTAAAAAAATGGTATGTCATTTTTTGCCAAAAGTGATTTTTTTTTTTGCCTAAATCACCAACTCTCCTTTTAACAAAGGATGACAGCGGAGGGGAGGGGTAATCACTTTCCACAGAAAAATTTACATATTTTTCACAAATATGTAAAAAAAAAATGAAATGAAGACAATTTATTTGTTTGAAAACCAGTTTAATCAGTAGCAAAAGTACTTTTCTTAATAAAATCTGCTTAGTGTCATTTTACCTATTTTTCACTTAACATTTTTTCACAGCTTCAACTTTGACATATAAAATCAACCTAAAAGGGTTTTCCACAATTCTTTAGTCCTCTTATTTTATCTAAAAATCACTGCACTATCCATAAAGTCAGTCATGATCAACACCCAGAAAATAAAACGACACTACAAAGTAAAACAGAATCAGCATTTGCAAAAAGATTAAAGGAGAGAGTCAGAAAATTAACTCAGTTTCAACTAAAAGAGAAACTACTTGCATGACAAACACCTCCTGATCTGAACTTTGACTCATTTCAGTTTGCAGATCTCAACAGTGTCTCCCATCCGGAACCAGAGTTGGACTCCGGCATAGAGCGGCTGAGTGAAGCTGGTCTGGACCCGGTGGAGCAGCCTCATGCCCTCCGACACGCTGTAGAAAGACACAGTACCAGCGCTCTCATCCAGGTAAACGCCCACTCTGGAGAAATCTTCTCCAGCAATGGGGGTTTTAATTTTGTTGTGCAAAAACTGATTTCTGTCTTTTTGGCAAAACAAAGCCCAGGACTCCTTGTTACAGCCAAACGATGTCTTTGTTTTCTTCACATCCTTGCAGGCGACTGCGACGTAGCCCCCCAGTCCGGTCCACTGCACCTCCCAGTAGCAGCGCCCAGTCAGGATCTGCTTACTCAGCACCTGGAAGAAAGCGGAGAACCTCTTTGGGTGATGGCTCTGGATCTGATCTTTACGCATCAGGGTCGCCTTCCTGTTCCCCTCCGAGAGCAGCAGCTGCTTGTGAGCAGTTTCTGGCTCCAAGGTGATCTCTTGAGAGTATTTCAGGAATTCATTTCTCGTTTTAGGTTCTGGATCCGGGAGGAAAGCATCCACTTCTGCGACTGTGAGTGAAATGTTTGTCCAACTGCCTCGTAAAATGTCCTGAAGTTTGTCTTTGAGATCTGAAACAGCTGTTGTCACGTCTACATAGCAGGCCCATGGACACACGGAGTCCCTAGTCTCACTAGCAGCAGACAGTGAGGGGTATTTCTGCAGAAACTGGTTGTGATCCTCTGTGTGTGAGAGATGCTCCAGCTCAGCATCTTTTTTCTTCAGCTCAGAGATCTCCTGCTCCAGCTTCTCCTGAAGATCTCTGACTCGACTCACCTCAGATTCCTGCTGGGATCTGATCTGCTGCTTCACCTCACAGCTTCTTCTCTCAATAAAACGCATCACCTCAGAGAAGATACTGTCATTGTTCTCCGCTGCTTTATTAGCACAGTCGTTAATGGCGTCCACTTCTTGCTGAAGCAGCTTCCTGTCTCTCTCTCCATCTTGGATTGTCTGCTGGATTTCTCCTCTCTTCACCTCCAGATCTTTCTGCTTCTCCTTCCTCTCTGCTGCAGCTGAAACCACGTCGTGACCTTTATGTTCATCCACCATGCAGACGTAACAGATGGTGTGCTGGTCGGTGCGGCAGAACATCTTCATCACCTCATCGTGATGGGAGCAAATTTTGTCATGGAGCTGATTGGAGGGCTCTACTAGCTGGTGCTTCTTTAACTGAGCCACGTCGTAATGAGGCTGCAGGTGTTTCCCACAATAAGACACCAAACACATCAAACACGACTTTATAGCCTTTAGTTTCCTCCCAGTGCAAATATCGCATGCCACATCTTCTGGTCCAGCATGAGTTTTATCAGTAGGAGAAGCTCCGAGTCCAGTTAGCTTCAGCTGCTCGGCTAACGCTGCTAGCATGGTGCTTTTCACCAGGACAGGCCTTGGTGTGAAGGTCTGCCTGCACTGAGGACAGCTTTGTTCTCCTTTATGGTCCTCTTGGTCCCAGTGCTCTTCAATACACTTTACGCAGTAGCTGTGTCCGCAGGGAATTGTCACCGGATCCTTCAGCAGATCAAGACAAACTGAACATGAGAAACTCTCGCGGTCCAGATGAACTCCGTTCTGTGCCATCGTTGCTCTCGGTGATTATTAAAGTTTTGCTTTCTGACAAGTGAAACCAGTCTGAGCTCCAACGAGTCTTTCTCGAAACAACTTTTTAAAAAGCTGTACTGGACCGTTTGCTGGATTAAAATGCTTAAACTCCCCTCAGAGATCACCTCGCCGGACTGTTACTTTTTTCTCACTCGCGCTTTCCGCTTCGCGTTCAAAGAACGAGGGCGTCATCAGCGTCATTTGACGCACTTTCCGGTCACAAAACATCAGTCAGCCGTTTCGCACGTAACCATGACCGCCATCTTGAAAGGGTCAATTTCTTAGAGAAACGACAAGAAATATAGTAGCTTTAATAACTTTCCACACTACCCGTCGTATTTTTGGTGGTGTCGAGGTACAGACTACAAGATACAGAGTATTTAACTTAAAAACTCGCATCACAACATCTTCACAGAGGAGAATTTAAGAAAACCCATCAGCAACAATATTTAACACCGTAACAAAATAGTACAAATAAAATGCTACAAAAAATTAATAGTAAATAGAAACCTGAATATCTAGACCTGTTGTCATTGCATTTGATTGACAGCAACTGGAAATTAGATAAATTTTAGTGTGGATTCAAACTTCTCATTAAATTGCTTTATTTTGCTACTGTGCCGTTTGTGGGGAAATACTGGCAGCTGGAAGAGGCAAAAAGCAATATATATGTTTTTTTATAGTGTATACAAAGATAAGACTTCAGCTGTACAAGTAAATTAAATAACACTTGAGAGTGATAACCGATACAGGGGTAACTTTATGCAGAACTTTTCTCTTGCATTGATACTCAACAAATATTTTATCACAAACAATTGAAACTACTTTGTTGGGTGAAAGGCTTCAAGACTTCATTATATTTTAAGTCTTGAAAACCTAATTGTTTTGTGATGTTGTCAAGTTTTTCTATATAACCTCTACTAATGAGCGTTAAATGTTTGCTTGTCCAGAAATAGTAGTCATAAATTCACATGATTTCAATTTATTGTTATTGCAAAAAGACACAACGATGAATTTGGCAACAAAATGTCAGAGTCAGAAAAAAATACTGAAAAATTATAAGTGTGACCATAAATACATTTAGTGTTACTTGTGCAGATGAGAAAAAAATTAGTAAATTAATTAACTGATTTAAAAAATCTAGAATAAATATACAAATAATAACCAATTGTGAAATATATATAACTTACCATTTTAAGACAGTCTTAATGTTGGGATTGTTGATGGTTTTAGCTTAAGATTGTATATATTTTATCTTTTAGGCAAACTGGTAACACAACTCTGAACTGACATCAGAGAAAAACGTTTTTTATTGACACGCTGAAACGTTAATGGAAGGAATTTCGCAGGCACATAATGGCTATTTATCATGGAGTATAATTAAAACATTTATGACAGCTTAAGAACAATTGTTTTTGTTTTTTTCTCAAACAAACCAGATACCACAGTCCAGTACATTGTTTATGGCATGTACACAAGCAGCCAAGCTTTCTTATGCATCATGAAACGAAGATGCCGTGCAGAGAAAACACAAGTCCATGACTCTTAAAGGGGGGTTGGGACAGATAATGTGTAGTGATGCATTTCAAAATGAAAATACATCATGTGATACATGTCAGTGTCAGTTCATTTAATGCACAAAAAGCAATATACTGTTATTCTGGCTTTTACATTAACTAGCATTACAACCCTTACAGATTTCATTATAATGGCTAAATTTACACACATTCTACATACCGGCGTTTGACATGAATTTGTACCGTCCAAAATCCATCTCAGAACCGGGAGATATTTCAAAGATATCCGTCCAAATGAAGGACATTCATGGAGCCATAGCACATCATTATTTAGCAGAAGAAAGAAAATATTTAACATCAATCTTAAAGTAAAAACCCCTTAAAATCTTACCTAGTGCTTGATTTTATGCAGCATAAATTCAAAATTAGTGTCAGTCCCTTTATAAATGAGCCACAGAAATTATTCCTATACATCTATGATATTAAGTCAGAGTCAATATGAGAAACTGCAAATGTGTTGTTTCATGTACAGTGAGAGGTATGAAGAAATATTTACTGACAAATTTAGTTTGTTTTTATTATTTTGAACCCATAAATATGTTCCATAAAGTTTGATGTCAGACAAACTGATAAGAAACTGCTTTTTATATAAAGTTGTTGCTAAATTCATTTATAAAACAAGAAAGCTAGACAGACCCTCAAAAATGTGAAAAATGAAACATTGAGAAGTGCGAAATTACATTTCCACATTGTATATCCTGTTTTCATTCACTACATAGAAGCATAATTTTGTCTCAACCAACATTATCTTAGCCTGATTTTAAAAATTGTCTTATGATCTGAAACATTTAAGCGTGCCCAAAAAGAAAAGCAAAACAAAAACCCACAGAGGGTCAAATATTTATCCACAGCAATGTTTTTGGCTGTAAGGAGAGACAGCAGCGACAGTTCATATAACTGCTTATGTCAATGTGGAACTTAGACAAATTAATAAAACGTTTGTGACAGAATGGCGATGAAACACTACGAACAATTTAACCCTGAATGTGTTGCTCTGTGTATTAAACATCAGCCAAAGTTAAAGCCTAAAATCACACGGTAAACGTTTATTGTTTGGGTTCTTTCCCTGTTTCATATTGGATTTGGTGGATTATTTCAGATAACATTTTAAAATAAAAAAATCTCTTGTATTTTATGTCGCGATTTTGGTCCATACCGCTTTATAGCATTGGGTTTGCTCTAGCTAGTCTCATAGAAAGATTTTGATTATGGATTATACAATTAGGAATACAAATGACTTCAAAATTCTAAATTTACCCCCAAACAATCTGCAAAAAGGTTTCTATAAAACTAGCCTAAATATCTGTTAGCTTTCCATGCAATGTTAGTAAATTGAATCTTCATGCTTTTAGTCAAAATGCAGCAAGTCACATAAAATTCATTCATTTCAGGTTAGAAATGTCCCAGACAGGCTTCAGTAGTGAAACTGTATTTTTGTAGTTAGAAAAGTGTCTTCTCTACTATATTTAAATTTAATTCATGTTAAACCTCTAGATTGTTTACTTCACGCAATCTTGTCCAAAATATATTCCCTCCCATTGCTCGCGCCATTTACATAGGTGGAGAAAACTGTTGTTCCCCGTCTGTTAATGACCGAAAAGTCCACCATATTCACTGAAATACGTTCAAACTGGCAAAACTGATGATAAATAAAAATTTACTGAAAATTTACCACTGAGAATCATACGTCAAATTTGAATTGTGGTTTAACAGAGTCTTAGAAATGAATTAATGAATTAAGCAGAAGTTATGGTATGTACTTATAGCTTAATATTTTGCTCATTTTACATTAGTTTTTTTTTTCAGCTGATTCTGTTAAATTACATTTCAGAAGGACCATTAACCAGACTCTTACTGGTTAATGTTCAATATTGTTTTATTCATTATTACTTTTGACAGTTTTAAGTTATTTCAGTGAACACTGAGTTTTTCAGTCATTAACGAGTGGATGACAAACATTTTGTCACATTCAGCAGTTTTGATTCTCAAGCAGTGGTTCAAAATTAAAATGCAGTTAAGATCTGAAATATAATTAAAGCACTTAACTAAAAATGTAGCTCAGATGTTAGCTGGAAATAAGGAGACGATACAAAAACCGGCTCTTTCACATTAAAAGTTCTTAATCTTCAAACATTTGAAAAGACCATATTGTAAATTATTTTAGTTCAATAATTAGAAATAAATATATATATTTTAATCCAGGCTAATTATAAAAGTAAAACCTGAATGTTAATGGACTAAAACTACTATGAAGACTGTATTTGTTATATATTGTTATAGCAAATAGTATATTTGAGTAACATATTCCGTGAAATACTGAATGAAAACAGTAATCCACTTAGCGTTCACTTATTTTTCACTGAACTCATGTCTCATGTCAGTTTATCAAACAGTATATTTAGTTTTGGAAAGTGAATCCTCTGTGACTTTAAATCAGGGGTGCCAAACTCCAGTCCTCAAACACCAGAGCTTGGCACATCTAAAAACTGTCCTGCAGTTTTTAGATGTGCCACAAGTACAAACACTAGAATGAAATGGCTTAATTACCTCCTTCTTGTGTAGGTACGTTCTCCAGAGTCCTGCTAATGACCTGATTATTCTATTCAGGTGTGGTGCAGCAGAGGCACATCTAAAAGTTGCAGGTCAGCAGCCCTTCAGGACTGGAGTTTGACACCTGTGCTTTCAATGCTTCTCGTTTTCCTGGAAAACCTTTAGTCCAAGTATAAAACTTAGGCTGACACCTATTTCTGCAATAAATGGCAATAGATGTTGTCTGTTTATGAATTTATGGCTTATTGTTGGAATGTTAGTTGTAAGAAAAATTAAGTGAAGCATTGCAACATAACTTAAGGTTGATAGTAGCACTGTCTATAGAAATTAAAAGACAAACATGGAGATATATATAGTGACAATCTTGTAAACAATACCATCTTAGAGAGCAGTGCAGATTGTCTGATAAATCATGGGGATAAAATCCTGAAAAGAAGAACTGTACCACTGTTGAGGCATAAAATCTGATTAGAAAAAACACTGATCTAACTCAATCCCTGAGATTAGGCAGTGATTTCAGTGTAAATAATCAGCACACTGTTTTAAAGGTGAATCATTTGCATTAATCAGAACTGGAAGATTTGACTTTACAGCTGGAAGGGATGTTTATTCTTGCCAAGTGGTCACGCCATAGTAAGGAGTCATGCAAGACAATCATAGGAGCATGACAGTTCTACTTAGCACGACAACATATTGAACATTTGTGTGATTTACACACCCAGAAAGATGGTCATTATCAAGATAAAATAAACTATGAGTTAAAAATCAATTGCCATCTATCATGCTTATGTGTCACACAACAAATGTTGGAAATGGGTTGCTATCTATGGCTTCCGGACTGATGTGTGAGACTTTCTGGCACTCGTACGTCTATGTGCAGTGTGTTAGGCTGAGTTTGATCACGCCTTCCCTGTGCAGCTTGTACAGCAGCTTGAATTCGCTGGGCAGCTGATGGTTCTCCTGCCACTTCGTGGTGAACTTGGTCCCTTTCTTGTCGTAGTAATGGTACGGCAACTCCTTGCCTGTGTTGGGGTCCCATCCGAACGGCCAGAAGCCGTAGAGGTGGATTTCATCGCACATGGCGGACGCCAGCGTGTACATGAGGATCCCCGTGCTCAGACGCTTGGGAGAAAGGTTCTTAGTTTTCCAGTATCTGTGGGAGAAGTGAGAAGTTAAGTAAGGAATCAATCCAACACGTGTGATTTCTCTAGATTGTAGATAAATAATTCTCTTCCTCTCTCTGTCTCTCTTTCATAGCGAGTCATTCATGCACAGATTGGAGTCCTGACACATGCAAAAATAGGACGGCATGGTGAAGGTAAAAAATGCATCATCCACCATTTGGCCTTCTCAGCAAAGATGCTGGAAATTAAGTATTTTTATACTTCTAAACTTATGCAGCTGTGCTAATTTGTAGTGTGGGTCTGGTGGTCGACTCAGACCTCAACCGTCAGAGCCACCTAAAGACAGCTACAAAGTCAGTCTTCTATCACCTGAAGAACATTTCCAGGATTAGAGGACTGATGTCTCAGCAAGATCTAGACTAGAGAAACTTATCCATGCCTTTATCTTTAGTCGCATTGATTGTGTGTCTCCAGTGTCTCCTCAGGTCTGCCTAAACAATCCTCCAGCTGCAGCTGGAGTTCTGACTAAAATCAGGAGAAATACTACTCTTACTTTATAAATCACAGAACTGCTTAGTAGCACAATAAGCAACAGTACACAAACCCACCTGTTCAGAGTTGCTTTTGAAACATAATTACTGAAAAATTAATCAACAATCTGGTGTATCAATCTAATGTTTCAATTGTTGACTGTGTTTCTATGACTATGTATTTTGTGTTTTTATGATGTAAAGCACTTTGAACTGCTTTGCTGCTGATATGTGTTAAACAAATAAATTAAAACTATAAATAAGAAGAGACACAGGCCCAATTTAAGGTGTTAAATTGCAAAGTCAAATTTCTTTTAGTCATGTTTGATGTAAACTGCATTTTACTGAAGGTAACATAATTACTTGATTGTACTATTGATTGTGATATTACATAACACCACCTCTTTAACAGCACCTGTGCTTGAAAATACATGGAAATAAGAGGAAATCAAATGTCAATATTGACAAGTCCTTTATATGGTTTTGTATCCATCTTACTTGTTGACATCATGCATGATGTTTCCTGGCCAGGCCAGTTCGACCTTCAGCTGACCCTTGTGCTCCACAAAGAAGTCCACCAGGGTTCGGGTTACTGTGGCGGAGGTGTGAAGGAAGAAGGCGGGGATCCAGAGGATGGCTCCCTCCAGCTTCTTCAGGTTCAGGAAGAAGTTATTCCTGTCCTGAATGGTGAGCAGGTTGTTGTAGTACCTCTCCAGGATGCTGGGATTAAACGTGGTCAGGTTGGTCTTCTTGCCTACGTCTTTGAAGTAGACCTCGGTGGGAGCAAAGTTGCAGCGGAAGACAAAGTCGGCTTGGTCGATCTCGGGGCCACAGTGGCTCCCAGTCAGGATGCCACTGTTTCCCACCACTGCACACGTACTGTAGTGCTTGTTGATTATTGGGGAGGCATCAGGGAGTAAAGACTTGAAGTTGTTGCTGATGGAGAAGACGTACTTGTGGCTGGAGTAGTCAAAGTGCATCAGCTGGCCCACGCGCACACTGTCCTTCGTGAGGGAGAAGTTGTGGGGAATGTCGATGTAGCTGAAGATTTCTTTCCTGAAAACAGAAAAGACTTCAGAACGAAACCACCAGCAGAATGTTTGAATCCTTTATTCAAACATTCAGAGGTACAGATTTCATTTCTGCTTCTTTTAGCTGTATTCCTACTTTTGTTATAATTACACAAAATGTCTTTTGTTGTTACCTGACTGTAAACACCTTAGAAAACGCCTTCCCTGCTATAACTGTGTGACTTTAAGATCGGGAGTCCATCCTCTTTATTTCTTCTGCTGTAGTATTGTTGTAGTTAAATTGTTTGCGCCTCTTGATATATATATAAAAATATCAACCGAAGAAATATATGCATATATATATTTAAAAGGTGGTGGTTAAACTCTTGCCTTTGCTTGTAAAACGCTGTCCTGTTGAACTTCCATTTGAATGGTTTTCCTTGGAGCTCCTCATTCAAGGCGTTTGTCAGTGGGATGAAGGAAGGGTCCAGGAAATTCATGGCAAACTGAGACCTGAAAACAACAAACAGAAATGCAGAGTTTGCTTTCATTATGGCGGCTTCATGCTGATGACACTGGAGCTGGCAGCCTGGGGTCTTTCTGCACAGAGCTTACATGTTCTCTCTGTGCATGAGTGGGTTCCCTCTGGGTACTCTAGCTTCCCCCCAAGGTCCAAAAACATTAATTTGTCTCTCCAAATTGCTCTTAGCTATGAGCTAATGCTAAGTACTAAATATTGTCTATGGACTCGGATATTAAAGCCAAATTCATTGCTGTGCCTTTGTGTAATGACATTAAAGAATATCTATCTATCCTATCTGTCTGTCTGAACCGTTTTTCTGCATCCAGAGACACGTAGCAACACAGATGGTAGGCAAAACAATAAACAGTGCATGCCACACTTTTCAGATTTGTATTTCTAACAAAGGTCATTGAAAGTGCTGCTTGACTGCTCTTCCACTCTTCACTCCTGTTCTACTTTGTGTTAGTTTGTCACATATTATCTCTGTAAATTAAACATTGTGAAGTGTCCAAATACTTTACAGACCAACAGAGTATCAGGGAACCAGAACTCAGTGTGGATCAATCTTGTGGTTTTATTGTAGGAAAGCGTGGGTGAGCGTATTTAGCCTCGAGCGGTTTTCAGCGCACATAAAATCTGCAGCTTTGCCGATACACAGGCCAATGAGAAAAAAGACTAATCTTGAATGGAACAGCTAATTAACTAAAACTGAAAGCTTTCTGTGTAGTCAAAGTAAAACAGAAGCAACAGAAGGAATCAATAAATTAAGGAAATAAGAAAGATACTAAGAATTGCATCATGAATAGTTTATTCCACCCAAAAAGCATTGATAGATACAAAAAAAAGCATAAAATATCTCAAATAAAGGGACCTAAATCTGATTTCTAAGAAAAATTATTAAGAGAAAACAATTGGTCATTCAAATCTTCCAGACTTTATTTTTGCAAACTTTGAATGCAAAATGCTTCCCTAATCTCTAATGATCTCTTTCTAAAAACAGCCTTAAATTATTAGGAACAGTTTTATTACTGGGACACAAAATGAGCTGGAACCTGGTTACCCAAAAAGTAAAAAAATAAAACAATGTAAAATCAGTTGCATCTTTAGTTCAGACTGTAGCTGATTCCATTTGTGCACATTTTTGCTGCAGAACTTAAAAGTGCGGATTAGTTATCCCTCTAATATTCAAATAAACCTAGAAACTGATTATGATAACCTGCATATGTTTACAGTGAACGTTCAGCTGATTTCCTGTGTTTAAGAAGGTACAGGCACAAACATCAGCACTCTGGAGAGCTCACCGTTCAGCTGAAGTCCAGTATGAGAATTTGAGGTGCGGGGACCCACAAACAGGCCACACTCCTCTGTTTACATTCACACCAGCCCTGGTCTGCATTTCATTAACTGCCCTCAATCTGCAGCCCAAAATCCGTACTCACCGAAAGCCTGCATGAAACATAATCCGCGGGCCTCCGGAGTAATATCTGCCGGAGCTGAAGAGGCTGTCTTTCCTCAGAGACACGTAGCTGATGAGCGACAGGATGAGCACCACGACGCTCAGGATAAACAAGCCCAGGGCCTTGGCGATGCGAACCATCTTGGGAGCCTTGTCATTCCCGATAGGAAGCCGCAGCCTTTATGTTGTCGTGGTCGGGGCTGAAGCTGGCGAACCGGGGTGCATCGACGGGTACAGTCGCGTAGAAGACGGATGATGCATGGTGCAGACGCCGCGGGTCGGTGCGCTCTCGGTCCTCCTTAGGCTGCCGGTGATAAAATCATGAGACTGAGCAGAGATGCGCGTCAACATCCAGTCAGCTGCACGACCAGCCCAGTCCTCACAGCACCGGCTGCCTCCCCACCACCAGAAGCACCTCCTCCTCCTCCCGCTTACACTGATGCAGGATTCTCTGCAGCACAAAGGCGAGCTTGTCTACTAATAGACTGAGAGGGGCAGAAATAGATAAGGGAAGCTTTTAAAATAGGAAACATCCTAGAAGCAAAGCAAAACATCCTCAGAAGCCGCGGGCTTTTATTCATAGCGGAAACACGCAGAAAGCTCCATTGTTCTGACATTAAATCACACTGAACATTTCCAGTTTCAGATAAATTACAAGCATGAAATTATTTTTATGTTTTTAATCTAAAAATAATTACATATGTAAAAACTCATTTATTTATAGCTTGATATATTTCCACGCGCTCTCTATTTATTTAGTAAATTTAAGTAAATTTTTATTAATTTATTTAAATAAATACACAACTTTCTTATTTATTTAATATATTTAGTTATATTTAATTTAATCAATCATGTTTTTGAACTGTAACTGCATTATTGTCTAACAGATGTAACTTTTTTTTTTTTTTTTACTTTCTTTCAATAATAATAAACTATTTCAGCTTGTTTGCCTGCTCTGCCTGAAAATGGTCAATAACAAATTGCATACGAATTTTGATTGTCATGAAGTGGGTTTTGGTGCGGTGAGAAATTGCAGGCGAGACCAGGACGAGCAGTGAAAAAGATGGATTTAATGAAGGAAAACACGATGAGACCAGGGAACACGACGAGATGACAGGGTAACACGATGACGGCGACAACAACAACACAACGACAACAACAACAACAGCGACAACAACAACAACAGCGACAACAACAACAACACGACAAAACAACACGACAACAAGGATCCGACACTAGACAAAGACAACAGGTGGAAAGGGAGGGCAATCAGGGAACGGGACACAGCTGGGATTAATCACAGGGAGCAAACAGGACAACACAGAGACTCAGACACCAAAAACCTAAACTAAATACACAGAAAAACTCAAATCACCACAGTACCCCCCCCCCCTTAAGGGCGGCTACTAGACGCCCAAAACACAAAGACCACACAAGGGAGGGCGGAGGGGAGCCGGACGGAGGGCCAGAGTCCAAAATAACAAAAAACAACCCAACAGGGTGGGTTCGAGATGGACCCTCTCGGAGGGGGTCCGGAGGGCGTTGCCGGCGCTGGAGACGGACCCCTCTGGGGAGGTCCGGCGGGCGTTGCCGGCGCAGGTGACGGTCAAGCCTCCAGGGGCCGGCAGAAGGCTCAGGAGGGAGCTCTGGAGGGCCGGCTGAAGGCTCTGGAGGGCCAGCAGGGAGCGGCGGAGCCACGTCCGCAAACTCCAGGGGCGGAGCGCAGGGAAGCGGAGCCTCAGGCAGGACACAGAGGGGTTCTGGAGCGGACTCGGAAGGGGCACTGGGAAACTACTCTGGAGGGGACTCGGAAGGGGCACTGGGAAACTACTCTGGAGGGGACTCGGAAGGGGCACTGGGAAACTACTCTGGAGGGGACTCGGAAGGGGCACTGGGAAACTACTCTGGAGGGGACTCGGAAGGGGCACTGGGAAACACTGGAAGGGGGGCTGGCGGAGTCCCAGAGACTCGTCGTCTGGGAGCGGGGACCGGCGGGCAGCCCCGGGATCCGCTGCCGAGGTGCGGGGACCGGCGGCAGCTCCGGGATCCGCTGCCGAGGTGCGGGGACCGGCGGCAGCTCCGGGATCCGCTGCCGAGGTGCGGGGACCGGCGGCAGCTCCGGGATCCGCTGCCGAGGTGCGGGACCGGCGCGTCCCCACCACGGGCTCCTGCCCAGGGCCGGGATCTCCGTCGGCTCAGAACAGCGCCGAGGCGGGGCTTCTGCCCAGGGGCCGGGACCTCCGGCGGCTCAGGGCGGTCTTGCCGACGGCTCCTCCTCACGGCCAAGTCATAGTCCCTCCTCACGGCCAAGTCATAGTCCGACTCAAGGCCCAGTTCCTCCAGCAGCAGCGGAGAAGGCAGGATCTCCACATCTCTGTAGAGATCCCTTTGTGCCAACTCCAGCTGCTGCTGGATCCATCGCTCCTGGCCGAAATACGCCATGCTTCTCACCTTGTTGGTCGGATCCTACTGTCATGAAGTGGGTTTTGGTGCGGTGAGAAATTGCAGGCGGGACCAGGACGAGCAGTGAAAAAGATGGATTTAATGAAGGAAAACACGATGAGACCAGGGAACACGACGAGATGACAGGGTAACACGATGACGGCGACAACAACAACTACAACGACAACTACAACGACAACTACAACGACAACAACAGCGACAACGACAACAAGGATCCGACACTAGACAAAGACAACAGGTGGACTTAAATACACAGGGAGGGCAATCAGGGAACGGGACACAGCTGGGATTAATCACAGGGAGCAAACAGGACAACACAAAGACTCAGACACCAAAAACCTAAACTAAATACACAGAAAAACTCAAATCACCACATTGATATAGTTTATATATGAATTAGGAGGTTATATGAACATGTAGGCAGGAAAACGAATGTTCTCTCTAAATTTTGATTTATAAATTGTATGTACCGCATGGAAATGTCTGGATTTGCGAATTATACTCTTGAGCATTGTATTATTGCTAATTGTTGCACTCTAAATAATAAATCAGTGTGGTTTGGTTTCGCGGGGTTCTTTATTGAAGGTGACTGTTGTTAACAGAGCAACAATGAGCGTCTCCGTTAATCAATAGCCATTACCGTTGGCTTGCTTCATATGAATACAAATTTACAGTTTTGCTCAAATAATAAGTTATTAATAACGTTTGCACGAATAAATTACTCCACCTTACTTAGCTAACTTCTCCAATAAAATAAAAAATTCGTAGAACTACTGTGTAAATCCTAACATCACCGGTAACGATTAAGCTACAAACTTACTCAAACTAACAAATTAATGACATTTCACCATTAGGCACTCAGGGATAAACGGACAGATTTATCCCTTCTAACACGTTTGTATACGTAGGATGTATACATCCGATATATTGCTATTAATGAGTTGATGATTTATATTTACCTGTTAACAGTTAGACAGACATGAGCAACAATGAGCGTCTCCGTTACAACAGCCCTTATAACGCTGAATTTCCGTTGGCTTGATGAGTCAGTGCCTGTTCGGTCCGCCCTCTGGTGGCGAACTGCTAGAACTACAGGCTCACTGATAGATACCATAAAGCTGCAGTATGTAACTTTCATAAATATATATATATGTATTTACAACTTGTTGAAACTGTGAGGCAGATAATCTGTGAAAAAAATTTAGTTCCTCTGCCTTCTACCAACACTAATTAAAAACAACCAATCAGAGGCAGGAGGCGGGTCTTAGAGCTGTCAATCATTCTCCCTGTGGCGCTGCTCATCCCTCTTTTGACTTCCTCCATTTGGTCTCTGATATTGATACCTAGCATACCTAGTTGTGAGTGCTTAGGCTCGTTAGCAAGACCACTGATTAAAGCAGACGAACGGTTTTCCTGTAAGTTGTTTCTCCTTCATTAGTACATTTATCAGCAAGTACATAAGGTGGTTGACAACGCTGAGACCTTCCTCCTGCCCCTAATTGGTTGTTTTTGGTCAGGAGCGGTGCTTTCCCACAGATGTCAATAATATCTGAGAGAGGAAATCGATCTTTTCACAGGTAATCTGTTTCATGCAGAGTTGGATTGTAACTAGTTACTCGATTACATTTGCTTGAGTAACGTTTTTGGAAAAAAATACATTTAGGAGAATTTTTATTATGCTGTACGTTTTTCTTTTACTTGAGTAATTTAATTATGAATTATTGCTTCTTTTACTTGAGAAAAAGTTCTGGGATTTCTCCCCACGGAATGAAAAACATGTTTTAACCAAAAATTCACCAGGTTCAGTCACACACTTGCAGTTTTGTTTAAGTTTCATAAGTTTTACATTGAAATAAGCTGATTTCTAAACATGTTCTTTTGCCTGACTTTACATGTTACATGCTGCAGCTTTAAAACAGAACACTCTTGAATTTAAATAAATGAAAAGGTGTAATTATGTCCAATGTCTAATCTGTCACATAATCTAATCCACATTTCTACAGTTCCGTAAATAAAAGCAAATGATGTCATACAAGTAGTTAAAAATATATGGTTTTATTTATAAGGGTTATTTGTATTCTTTCTCTTTATTCCACATAAAATATAAATACAGTAGCTGGTATGTGACATCACAAAACAACTTTTTATAATCTCTTTCACATGTTATTTAAATTTTTTTAAACATTTTGTCTTAGATGTGAGCTTATCTTGGTTAGTATGAACAACAAGCATATTCACAATTGAAAGCATCATGCATTTACAGTTTAGTCATATTAACATTACAATGACACATGAGAATAATGTAAGTGTTTATACAGAACACTGCATGTTATTAGATGGTACAGAGTATAAGAAACCAGCTAGTGAGGATGTTGGCTGGTATTCAACACTGTATGTCCAAAGTAACAGGCATCCTCAGGTCCTTTGTGCTTTGCCATTTCTCCTTAAATTTGTCACAGCTGGGCAAAAACACTAAGAGAAACAACTTGGAAGAAGACTTTAAAGTTCTGTTATTATCAAGCTGCCAAGTGTATTACAATTTTCTAGACTATTTTTAAGATATGTCACATATTTATCACAGAAGCAGACAGCAAGCTGATGTAACACAGGCACTTTATCATGAACAATCTGACATTTTGCAAACACACACACACTGATTGAATCCCCAAGTGCTCTCTAACTCTATCCCTATTTTTATGTGTTCAAGCTGAAAAGTAGGGTCAACATGCATGCTAGCAGTGGCGGTTTTTGATATGGACGATATGGGCAGTTGCCCAGGGCGGCACCAGAAAGGGATGGGCACCCAAGAACTAGAAAATAAAATATATCTCATCTGTCAGCTGTCTCCTGAACAAGTTTGCTTCTACTTATGCAGGAGACTACATTACCTGCTTTTTGTTTAGAGAATGAAATAAATCAGATAATTGCTTGCATTTTAATTGCAGAAGAAGGAGAGGCTTGGCCAGGTGTGAGCTGCTTCAGCGGCTACCCCAGGGTGTAAAACTCATTTTCATTTTGGCTTGGATGATGAATGTCCTCAAAGAGTCGGTCATGGGAGATTGAATTAATTAAACTACCTGTTAAAAAAAACTGTTAACATTTCTTGAATTTAACAATTTTTAGCATCTTTTCATACAATTTGGTTCTATACAAATAAAAAATTATTTGATTTGACAATTAGTAAAATATTTAAGCACACAACTGTTATCTTAAAGTTCACAATTATTTATGTGACCATCTAGAGTTTAGAGGGCCTCACAGACAGCTATGGTGGGCTGTATTTGGCCCGCAAGCCATAAGTTTGACACCTGTGCTCTACACTCACAAACTGAAGTAATTTATTTGTTAGAATAATTTTATTGCCATTTAAATATCTGGATATTGTCTAATATAGTTTGGGTTTGTTTGCCTGCAGCGCACATAGCTGTCTGGACTTTGGGTCTGTTGTTGCAAAAACAAAATAAATAAAAAAATCTGTTTTGTTTTGTTGTAATATTACAGTGAAGGCTTAGATACATTGAGGGGCAGGGTCTAGCAGCAGTGACACCAGGAACACAGATTCACCTTTAAGATCCAAAACATGCACATTAACACACACGTCTGCTCCGGAATCATATAAAACATTGCAGATTTCTGCCATAGCTTCACATTGGTCAGCTGTTTGGTCAGTGGTGGAACAAGGAGGGGAAGAAGGCGCCTTCGCCATCGCTTCCTAACGAGCCGCACGGACTGCTCGCCACGCTGCTCAGGTCCTCACAGGAATCCTCACTGTCAGACACACAGAAAATATTGACACAACCAATTTCAACCTTTCTGATTTCTTTCTGAAAACATTCAAGTGTTACAGACAGAAACTAAAAAAATAAAGGGAACTTTAGTCTAACCCAAAATCTGCAATCTTTACAGTACAAAGAACCATTTTCACTGGCTGGATAATAAATAAATGGCAATATATGTTGGGATAAATACATTACATCAGTAGATAATAAGTCTCATAGTGTCAATAATTTCACTGAACTCTGATCCAGATCCTTATTTTCAAAAATTCTGATGTTCTTGTTTTAAATAATGGAATAAGAAAAAATTCAGTAAGCTCAATTGTTTTTGCTGAATTCCTCTTTCCCATAAATATCCATTTAGATAAATGCTCCACTTTCCCAGCTTTCTGGACTGTGTAGTAATCCCCAGTTCTACATCAGATTCTGCTTTTCCTACTAACTCTGCATATGTACAAGGACTACAGCGCTGAAAACACATTTCTACCTGTTCATATATTCTGTAAGTAATCTTTGAACCAAACACAAAGACACAGACAGAATAATATCCTGAGGTTTCTTATCCAATGTTAAGCTGTGGACATCTGGGTAGAAGACATATATTACTGATAGCTAAAAATAACAACACAGCTAAACAAAACATTTTCATTTAAATTTCTGTGCAAAATCATTCTTAGATAATGAGATTTTGGTCTGCTCAGTTCTGTCTGTATTGAGCTACATTGTTCCTTCTGTTGCTAGGTGATGGCTGGAACTCTGCTTAGGTTGCTAGGTAACGGCGCAGTGTCCATCAAATCTGACTTGACAAACAGGGAGTTTTCCAGACACCAAAAAACATTAACTTAGAGCCAAGAATCGCCTGTTTTTTTTTTGGGCTGTTTTTGGAAGCAGTAGAAACCCAAACGAAAGTATAAACATGTGCAACATGAATTTTGTTTTGTAGGTTACCTTTAAGAAAAGTGATTATATTATATATTGGAAACCTTTTATGATTTCCATGTTTATGTTATTATTGGATGATGTGGTAAGTTTACTAAATGTTATCAAACTGTGAGAATCTCATACAGTCAGGCCCAAACTTTGCACTTCAGACTGAAATATCATAAAACCATCATATCTAAAGAAGTATTTTATCAGTTAGTCAATAATATGCATTTAATTGACTCATATTAAAAGAGGATTAGAATAAATTATCAACCTCTCGCTCTCATCCCAGCTCATCTCAGGAATAGTCGGCAGACCGGGAACGCTGAAGTGACAGGTCTGCAGACTCTGTGCCGTTCTCCGGGAAACAATCCAAACAAGCTTCTTGTTGTCTGGTTTGTTGCATTCACTCGAGCGATATTCGATCATGCATTTGGTCACGAGTTCCTTCCAGTGGAGCAGCTCGCTGTCACCAATCTGCAGAAATGATAAGCAGGAAGCAACTGAGAGGCTGTGGGTAAAAAAAAAAAAAATGTCTTCAAGAAATCAAAGGATTCTCTATTTTAAGGTAATTGTATATATATTGCACATTTTCAGCATCATTCTCCGCAGGGTGGCTGGGCTCTCCCTTAGAGATAGGGTGAGAAGCTCGGCCATCCGGGAGGGACTCAGAGTAGAGCCGCTGCTTCTCCGCATCGAGAGGAGCCAGTTGAGGTGGCTCGGGCATCTGGTCAGGATGCCTCCTGGACGCCTCCCTGGTGAGGTGTTCCGGGCACGTCCCACCGGGAGGAGGCCCCGGGGAAGACCCAGGACACACTGGAGGGACTATGTCTCTCGGCTGGCCTGGGAACGCCTCGGGATTCCCCCGGAGGAGCTGGCCCAAGTGGCTGGGGAGAGGGAAGTCTGGGCCTCCCTCCTTAAGCTGCTACCCCCGCGACCCGACCCCGGATAAGCGGTAGAAGATGGATGGATGGATGGATTTTCAGCAACAAGGCAATTTGAAAGTGCTTATTTATTATTCATATGGCTGCAGAAAGCAACTCCATCATCATAAATAGTATAACATGTTTTATCAACACAGGTCTAGTATGTAACTTTTATAAAAAATGTTGTTTTACATATTTGTTGAAATTGTCACCGTATGTATGTACCATATGAGACAGATAATCTGTGAAAAATTAAACTCAAACTAGAAATAACCAATCAGAGCCAGGAGGCCCATTGTAGCACTGTCAATCACAATCTGTGTGGCACTGCTCATCCTCCCCCTTGCTAGCATAGCCTGTTGTGAATGCTAGACTAGTTAGCATAGCCACCTATGACAGAGGATAAATGGTTTTCCTGTAAGTGTAAGTTGTTTCTCTGGCTTTAGCATGTTGAGCAGCGACTACATGAGGTTAATTGACAGCACTAAGACACTCCTCCTGGCTCTGATTGGTTGTTTTTAGTCAGGAGTGTTGCATTTCTTAGTACAGTAGTAGTAGTTCAGAGCAAAGGTGGATGAGATTGATCTTTTCACAGATTATCTGTCTCATAAGAAACTGTCACAAAATGGTGACAGTTTTAACAAAGATGCAAAAAAAAAGATTTTTTATAAAAGGTACATGATGCACCTTTAAATTCTCACCTCACAAAGTGTATTTCACTTTTTGACGTCTCTTTCAATGTGGAAAGAGACTAAATACCTTTAGATGCTTTTGGAATTGCTGGATGATCTTCAACAATGTGGCTGACTGGAGGGCTTCAAACTCCTGAGCAATGAGGGACAACGCCAACACTGATGGCTGTAAAATAAAATATATAAAAAATTTCAGAGATTCAAAACAAAAACCGCTATTGTGACAAATTGCCACCTGAGAACAATCCTTACTTTTGCTTTAGAGAAAACAAGCCGGCATAAGCAGGCTTTTAGCTGCGCTTCCAGCCTCCCAATGCTTGGGATCTCCTCCCTTAAAATATAAAGGGTACCCTACTGTGATCCGCTGAAGAAGAATCTGTTTAACCGGCTCCATGGAAACTGGAGCCATCACAGAAAATAAACAACAAGCAGGAAGAGAAGAGCGCTTACCTTTCATCAAACAGGGAGCCGACAGCAGAGTGGTAGAGGTGCAGGAAGGTCAGGGCCGTCACCACGTTGGGATCCACGCTGAGTTTCTCTGAGATGATTTTCTCCATGCGGTTGAGATCAGACACGGTGAACCTGCTTTGGCTGATGCGAATGAGTTCATGGGTGGGTGAGACATTGCTCTCCTCTTCAACCATTTTGGCAGAAATGTGCAGACAGCACACTCCGATGCAGGGCACGTGTTTGGGCTGCACCTGTCCAACAACAGAGATGCATCAGGATCAGCGGCTCGTTAATGGACATACATTAGTCTGTGCTTCATTTATTCATAATGAACTTAAAGAGAGCTTTAGTTAGGAATGATCAACTTTTTTCTCTTTTGGTACTAAGACACAGAGAAACAGTTGTGGATTTACTTTGAATGTTTTCTTTTTTTAACACAGACATAAATGTACTGAACTAAAAATGTATTTGATAACTCCACATACAACATACAACACTTAAATACACCAAAAGCTTGGCCAAAAATGTAAAAACAACACAAATTTAATTTGTTGAGTCATAGGAGTATAAAGGTCAATTTAAAATAAATAATAAAGAAACTGAAACTGACAGAAACAATAGATTGACTACGTTGATCAAACATGCAAAATATAAACTGCAACAAACTTTCTTTCAAATGGTTCAGAAAGTCCAATTATAAATTATAAATATAGTCAAAAATAAATAATAAAGCATGATGCCGCTTAGAGAGAAATTGGTATTTTGGCCATTAAAAGCCTTATCAGTGCACAATATCATGCTCTCCTAACATTGTACAGCCCTAATGTCAACAACTCCATCTGATCTTTGCTTTAACATGTCGGTAGAGCACTAAACGGCCAAACAACTGACTAATTTCAGAGGAACACAGAGTTCATACCGGTTCATAGAATGAAAATAAGGTTTGCATCATGAAGCTCTTTCCAAATGTACTTTAAAAAAGATAAATTAATAGAAGATCAGAAGATTTCCAACTTGCTACTAAGATGTAATAAAGTGGAAAGTTGATTTGAAGATTTTGAATTTAAAAACATAAATGTTAAACTTGAAATTCTTACCTTCATGATGGTGAGAAATCTATCGAGCAAATTGACAGCCTGCACAAAGGTTTGAGTCCTGTAGCCAAAGAAACTGGTCAGACTCCACAGCTCTTCCACTTTGCTGTCTCTGCACTTTGCAGACACTCCGCTGTGAATCTAATAAGAAGGACTGTTATCTATTTGAAGGAAATTTGTGGTAACAGCATTTATCATGTCTTCACTAATTAAGCCTGAAAATCCTAAAAAGTAGGTCACCTCCGGGGAAGTAGACTCCATCAGATTGAGGCCTGCTTCCCTGGGGAGAAAGCTGTACTCCTTTGCACAGCATGATGTCAGCTCATTCAAGAGCAGGCCGTCAATGCCCTGAAGGTCTCTCATCCTGCAGAAGAGAATATTTAAAAATCCAATTAACATTAAAGCCCTAGAAGACCCCTAGAGCAAGGATTCCTCAAAGGGCCGAAGAGAACAGCGTATTTAAAAGTTGTCTCCCAAACCACACCCTACTGGGTGTCAGATGTCTGAACTGTAAGTTCTTAGAACAGAAAAACAAAATGTCCTGATTGTTACGCCGTTGTAAACCATTAATCAGGATTGATATGCTAAAGAATTGAGAAATAATAAAATAATTACATAAAAGTTAATGTAGTTCAATGTCTATGAGAAAGTGGGTCAGAGAAAATCCTACAAAGGAAACACGGTACGACAAATGCACGCAATAGTAAATGATATGCTTGTGTTAGCTAATTGTCAATCGTAGGTGATATTTTTAGGTAAGTAACAATCATTTATTAGTTAAAAATAAAAGCAGAAATGAAATAAACTCGTCAGCGTTAGCTTTTGTAGCATACAGCTAGCTTAAATATATAGATATATAACCCTTAATTTTACCTCTTCCAGAAGCGCCGACATGCAGGATAGCAGCTCTGCCACTGAACTGTAACCTTCACCTTCTCATTGTTCCATTTTGATCCCTGCAACTATTTAAAAATGTCATAAAATTCTCAGGATGCTCGACCCGAGTCCAAGAACGACACCCCAAATAAACAAGTTAGCGCTAATCTGCCCTTGGACTACGTCAACCATCATGCAACCCTGGAACTGAAACGTCATTACGCCTGGATTTGTTGCGCTGTTTCAAAGAGTCGGTGGCGCTAATGTCAACACCTTCCAGTTTGCTGTCTCAGAAAGCGAACAATGTTTTCTTGACGTAGTTCCTATTATTATTATAGAAACTATACGCAGGATTTGACTTTATTCGAGGCAGTTTCCGTAAATGTGCTACGACATCTTTAAGAGGTAATTTGGAACGTATGCTAACAGTTAGCCAATTTAGCTTCCGACGCTGTTTCCATGGAGATGAATCTTAACGACTTGTTGGTTGTTCTTTTAGCCTGATTTTTTTCCTGTTATTATTTTTGTATTTGTTTCACTATTAATGTCTAATTCAAAACCTCTGGGGCCTCAGAAGCCTCATGTTAATACTGATTCGTACTTTTTAACCTTTGGTGATTCTCCTGTGGCTAATGAGGAAGCAGACAGAGGTAAGCTAACTAAAGTTTTATTTTTAATTATTTATTTTTGCCTTTGTGTGTACAGTGTGATTTTGTTGTTAATTTGTTCCTTACTTCACAGTAACCCAAAACGCTTCCCTTAGTCTGAGATTTAATCGGACTCTGGATGAACTGAGGTAATGCTACTGAAAACTTAAGTTGTTATTTACGTTTGAATATTGCTTTGCCTTTTTGTCAAATCAAATCTTTGTAGCTTTGATGTATACTAAATAGTGTACAACTAAATAAGTCTGTTTTCTCCGTGATTCATAAAATATGAAAAGTATGAAAAAACACTAAATAGACAAATAATAGATAATAGAAATGGATCAAAATATAAAAGCTATAAAGCACTGGTTAGATGTGTAGAAATATCTAGTTTACTGAGGTTTGTATTCAGTATTTCTTTGCTGCCTAAAGTTAATCTGACCTAATCAAGGGAAAATGGTCTATTCTGAATTCTTGTCAGTTGTTGTCTGTATTTCCAGCCTTTTATTTGTATGATCCGACCTCAGAAAAGTGGAAAACATTATGTAGATGAATGAAAATTTTAAGTGGTTATTACAAATGTTTTGGTTGAGTTGCTACACAACCAAGCTAAAACGACAGATTGTTTAATACTCAAAATCTTTACTGTTTGACGTGATTTTAATGACTTTAATGTGTAATTTTTCTATTAAAATTTGTGGAAAGTGACTATTTTTTCCAAAGAATAAATGTCTGCAGAAACATCTCTTAAGCTGCAGATTATAGATGACACGTGTGAATTTTCTGAGCAGCGAGGAACTCAACAGGCAGACTCTGGAAATACAAGACATACAAGAAGAGATTCAAAATGTACCCAGCCAAGCTTTAAGGAAGTTGGGATCCCCTTACAGAAACAAATCGCCTGAACGAAGCTGCCACAAAAGTAGGTTTTAATGACCGTTTTTTAACATTACAGGGCCTTTCAAAATGAAGTACATCCCTTGAACTTTTCCTCATTTTGTGATTTTTACAACCACAAACGTCCAGGGTTTTTAAAAAAAGTTCTGTGTAAAAGTTCTTTTAATGCCTTTTTCCATTATTGAATTCAAACTCTGAATTCATTTTTCTAACCTTACTCTGCTTTAAACACTGGCCGGTTTGGTTTGTTCCTTCGTTTTCAGGATGCTTTTTGAAGTTCGTGAACATTTCTGTTTGTTCTGAACATTCGTGAAGAAAACATTCACGAATGTTTTCTTACAAAACTACGTTCATACATACATTAAATTTTACATAGATTGATTATTTCATATTTAAGTGATTTCCAAAGGCAATTGATTGGACTTGATTTAATTCACAGCTATCATGATAAATTCGACTAGATAAAAATAATTGACACATTTTTTAAAACTATTTGTTAAACACTTTGGAAAACCATGTGCCATTTTTTTGATAACTCAATAACTAAAATAATCGTTGGTTGCAGCCCTAAAGTGCTGCTCTGTGTGGCTTTTCTACACCATGTGAATAAGACAGGTAGAAGTTTGTGGTTGTAACATGATGAAATGTGATGAAGTTCACATGTAAGGAAATGTAACAGAACAATCCTGTTTATTCAGCCCCAATTAAAAAGTGAATTGCATTAAGTGTTGTCATCTAGCACTCCTTGCACATTTTTGTCAAAGACTTTTGGAATAAAAATGCTTGCAAAGAAGAACAGATCAATGCTCAGTCTGTTTAAGATGTTTCTTTTCTGCTCTCTGCAACGATTACAACGCTGCTGCCCACAATATGTTTTAAACTAAATTTTCACTGGTGGCAGATGACTCAGCTGAAGAATCTGCTGGTTTTTCAGCCCACATTGAGGCGCTGACTCAGGCTATTGTCGACTGTATGGATACTTTGAAACAGGACGAGGTGTACCGAGACCGAGGCTCAAGTGAAAGAGATGCGTTGGAAAATGCAACAGAACAGCTGTCTCATTTACAGCTAAATAAGGTTTATATGTTCATTCCAGCCATTGATTCCCTGTGCTGTTCTATTGATCGATCTTAATTTGGTACTTTACCTTCTCAAATAAAGGCACACAGTGAGGAACAGGAGACATTTAGTCCCCAAAGAGCCATCATGCACCTGAAGACTAAACTGCATGAAGCTCAGATGGAGAACGACGCCCTGACTGACCTTAGGTGAACATACATTTAATTCATTCCTGTACCGAAGGTGCTATAGCTTACTTTGACCCACAGATCTTCTTACTGTTAGGTTGAAGGAGTCAAGGAAACAGGTCAGTCAAATGGCGAAGATGCTGCACTTGTTGGAAGAGCTTCAGAAAGTCAAAATGTCAAAGGTCTGGAAGCTTCCGGAGACGGAAGAAGAGGTGTCTGCACTTCAAAGAGAAGTAGAATCACTGGCAAAGTGTGTAAGGAGGGTTTACCACATACTTTATGAAAAGCATTTAGGGGACAACTTGGGCGGTAATAAGACTGTGAAGCATCAAGAACCACAATCTGGATATGAAAATGTCCACAAGGACACAGAAAACCAACACTGGACATGTTTTAGAGTAAGTAGTGAAACTCAGCTAAGGATTTCGTCCAGTACTGTTAAGCTCTTGATGTGGTTGACTTTTCTTTTCTTCCACACCAGTCAAAAGACCAACAGAGGAACAGCGAATATGAAGGATTAGATAACCGAGAAAGGTATACGATCAAAAAAACAAGATAATACAAATAATAGCAGATAATAGTTGTTGTCAGACTGCAATAGATAAATGGAAAGGACGATTTTACATCTGCATCAACAACATACTTGTCTTGTTGCTAACTACTACTGTCAAAACCTGCTAAACTGAAACGCATAATGTTTTGTTTCAGTTGTGAAATTATCTCTGCATTTCATTGTCCCAGGATGGAAGATCTTATTGCAAGTCTTGACCAGGAGATGGCGATGTTCACTGACAAATCCAAACACTGCGGAGTGAATTTATGCAACAAGTTGAGGCGGCTAAAGTAAATATATAAATGTTAAATCTCTTACTGAAAATGTTGAATGTGTGTCTCATGCTGAGTTAATCAGGACATTTAGACCAATATTTCACCCGCTCACTGAAGCAGTCTGTCTGTGTAGGAACCTGGCTGAAAGTCAGACCTCACTGCAGCTCTGTCAGATCAATGAACTGGAATTAACCGTCTCCAGCTACAGAGATAAGGTAAAGAATCAAATCATGATGTTATTATCTACAATGATATCGCTAATTACATTGTTTTATACAATTAAAGTTTCATTAACCTGACAGGAAGCAGCTCAACATCACAGTCAACATGTGAAAATGCTCCCTATGTAGAAATGAGTCTCTTTCTCGGGTTTCTGATTTCTGCTTGTGTCACTGTAGGTTAGCTACGTGGAGAAGAAGATGCTGGAGACCGAGACCGAACTGTTTGCCACCCAGAAAGAGAGAGACCAATCGCTACAACAAGTCAAAGAGCTGCAGTCACAGCTTCAGCTACTTAAAGTACGAGAATAAACCCTACTTACGTTGCCTCAGTCCTGTCATGCTGTGTTATTAAAAATCTACATTCAGACTGATGTTTCAGTAGATTAAGGAAAAGCAGTCTGAGTGACTAAAGCAGCAGATTATTACATGATGTAATGTTTTCCTAAACGTTCCTAAACAGTTAAAAATTATTTCCTGCTCATTGTTGTAGACGTCCATCCACCTTTCATCCATCCCAGTCAGTAGTTTATTTTAATCTCCATCATTCATGTTGGACCACTTTATAAATATCTTCCATTAATTAATTTTAATGTTTTATACGGTATTTAAAACCTGTTGGTGCCGTTGACTTTATATTTTCTCTATAGGTGATACCCTTGCTGTTGTCTTTTTGTGTAATTGTGTGTCTTTCCTTGACAAAAGAATGGAAAGAGCTATACCTGCTAGTTACTGCTGCAGGTATAGCAGTAACTATATCTGCAGCAGGTATATATACTGGGCTATATAGACCTGGGCTTCTGTTTTTCTGTATTAGTTTAGTAAAACACATGGATGTTCATACTACCTGCGTTTCCATTTACCATATTTTGCACAAACTGGAATTATGAAAATAAATTAGTTTAATGGAAACATGCCAATTCTGGAAAAATTCATGTTTTTCAATAAAGAAAAGTAGGATGAGTTGGTTTTCCAGCTGTATCAAAGTTGGTGTATTTCATTTCGTAAACCTGAAATGGAAAAATTTTTTCAGATCACACCAATCATGTGATCAACAACCAGATGTTACTGCTGGGGGAAAAGACAAAGAAGACGACAGGAAGTAGTAGGAAGAGGATGGCGCGCCATGTTTTTGAATGCCCAAATTGTGGTTTTTCAACATTAGAGGAATATTGACAAAGTTTTGCACATATTTGTCATGGAAACACAGCCGAGCCAGGTTCTACTAGAAGCCTTTTAGAAATGGAGTTTTCCTTGCTGCTGTCACCACTTGCATCATACGTACAACCTATTGCTGGACAGTGACTCGAAATAATTGGGTGGGTTATTTTCCTTAGATAGAAAACTTTTTCGCAGTTAGCATAATAAATTAAAATTGACTGTTGTTTTCTCTTTCTGCAGGTGTAGAGACAGACTTCTAGGATGTTGATTGCGTACTCTCTAACCTTCTATCTTTCGTAATAGAAGTCTCCTAATTTCCCTTTAAACATTTCCACATCTTTTGAAAGGAACCCAAAATATTTATAATAAAGGTTCATATTTATCAAGCAGAGCATCATGGAAAAAGCTATAATGCAGATAATTAGATGTGCCTCTGCGAAGAAAATCTTCTCTGTTTGCTGTTTGTGTGAAAATGCCAGAGCCTTAAAAGCTTCTGTGATAATTTAGAGATGTTGTTTACTTTGCTGAAAGGGGCCACAAAGTGAGTCCACTTGATAGATTTAAATAATTAAATACTGCAACGTAGCCCCGCCCCATTAAAATTATAAAACTCTATTTTTAGACATGTTTCATTTCCTTTCTTTAGTTGTCCTCTTCTCCTCCTCCTGTGTGATTCAGACTTTTTCTTTTTTTCCTACTGCATGTGGAGTAGCTGAGAAGTCAAATAAAACTACAAAGTACCAAATACAAACTAATTAAATGTGATGCTGTTAATTGTAAATAGATGTATTTCTGTCAACATATCATGATAAGTAGAAGTAGATATGGAAGAAAGTTACCTGGTAAATGAGACTTAAATTAAACTTTTTGGTCTATTTGCAAAATATTGCAAGTTATTATGAAGATCCTCCTTCAATCTGAGTGTGTGATTATTTTGTTGCAAAGAATTAGCAAAATGGCACACACTAAATCAGCCACATCTTTGCGGATGTAATAGTGATTCTACAAGGAATTTATTCATGAAGGCTGAATATAAATACATGCCACACTTTTCAGATCGTCAATTTTAATAAACATATGAAGCTATGTAATTCTGTGTTTTAAATAAAAAAATGTGCTCTAATTTTTGTTGGTCTGACATGAAGATGCATTGCAGTCTGTCACTATAAATTAACAAAATGTGAAAAGTTCAAGGCGTTTGATTCACTGCAGCACTTATTTAAATATGATGAAAATATAAAATAGGCCTGTCGCAATAAGTAATAATAAATTAATTGCAAGATAAATTAAAATGAGCCCAATAAATTTCATTTGCATAATTGCTTTGGTCTCAACCAACCTGTTTTTGAAGGACAATTTTATTTACAGAGACGTCATAATTCATTTCATGTGTTTTGTTTATTTATTTTGTATATTTAAAATGTCTTCCAGTAGAAATGTTCATTGGATTATAGTGATCTTTGAGAATGTCTTCTTGCATTACCATTATATTATTTGAAGATGGTCTCAAAACAATATTATTGTTTATCGCAATAACTTCTGGGACAATTTAACGGCCAGCAAAATTGGTTACTGTGACAGGCATAGAATAAGTTTAAAACAAGCTTAAATGTGTAAGAATCTGTTTTATTTTCCGCATTTAGATTTCATCACACCTCTGTTTTGTTGTCTTTCACTCAGTCTGTTTGTGAGAAGCAGCAGCTTGAGTTCAGGGAAGATATGAAGGCTCTGAGAGGGCAGCTTGACTCGACCAGGAAGCAGCTTTCCAGAGCCGTAGAAGAGAAATCCTGCCTGCAGATGCTTACAGAGCAAAGGTCACAGGAGGTAAGGAAACTTCAGGAACTTCTGCAGGAAAAAGACAAGGAATGTTTATAAAGGAACAACAAAACCAGCAGCAGATCGCCAGACTAAATAATGATTAGCAGCTCATATGTTATTCCTTTTATTAATTCATTGATACCTGATCTGCCAGTCACTCCAAGTTTACTCTCAGCATCTTGTAACTATTCAGTGCAAGGCTCTGCAGGATGAATTAGTCCAACAAAAGTCTGAGTTGGCGCATTCGGAGCGTGAGAGGCGTCAGCTACAGAACTCCCTGACCGACCAGAACCAGCACCTTCATCAGGAAACTCTGGACAAACAACAAGCTGTGAAACAGCTGGAGCTGCAGCGCGCGCAGCTTTTCAATCTAAACAGTAGGTTGAGTTTATATCATCACAGAAGGACTGCTGCTGTTGATTCTGTATCGTTTCTGTTGTTTTCACCAAATATTAAGATAAAACTTTATTACTTTGAGGTAAAATTGGCACAATATGGTGAAAAATTATTTTCCTCTTGCAGATTTCTTCTGATAATTGTTATTTAATTGTTATTTAAAATATTAAATAATTTCTCACTTAAACTATATCACTTATGGTTTAAGTTATTTTTGTATTTCTAATTTAAATTAAGCAATTTCTTCTTGGGGATCAATAAAGTATATTCTGATTCTAAATGTTTCCGATCATCAGAGTAAATACAAAATCATCTCTGTGTCCAGCTGTGTAAACCAAATGCAGAACTGTCTTTGGTATGTTTACAAAGTCAACCAAGCCCTTCTGTAGCTGCATTTGTTTGGTTATATGTGATCGCCCGCTCTTTGGACGTTTCACGTGTTTTTGTGGGCGCGATTTCAGAGCAGCTGGAGAACCTGCAGCGGCTCCACAACTGTAAGAACGAGGAGCATGAAGGCGTGGTGCTGCAGCTTCAGAGCCAGCTGGGCAGCGCCCATGATGAGCTCCATAAGATCCGACGCAGCCTGCGGACCCTCAAGGCAGCCGACGGCCATGGTTTGTGTTACACCTTCATTTGAAACTGCAGGAAAAGACATGGCACAATAAGCAAAAGTCTGAATTGCATGATAATATAAAAATAGTTAGATCATTTCATTTGCATGATTGTTTGTTTTTCTTTTTTTCTGTCTCTTTTTCTGCCAAAAACACTTCGGTCTGATGCTTTGGTCTCAACTAGCCCCTTTTTAATTTTGACTCATTTTGCATGTTGTTTCAGGTGTTTTGTTTATTTATTTTCTATATTTAAAATGTATTCCAGTTCCAATATTAGATGTTCATTAGAAATTAAAGGTTATCTTCTATCTTTAATGGCATAACAATGAAATTACTTGCATTATTATGTCATTACCACTGTATTAGTTGAAAATAATCTCAAAATGAAAATAATATCGTTTATCGCGATAACTTCTGGGGAAATTTACCATCCAGCAATATCTGTTATTGTGCCTGCACATGATGTTTCCTCATAAAATAAAGAGCACAGATAAATAGGGCTGAAACTATTAATCGGATTTATCGTGATGAATTGATTATTGAAATAATCGTCAACTAATTTAGTACTCTATTAATTGTTAACTGGAGTATGCAGACTCATTAGCTGAAATGACAACACAGTCAGAAGAGTAATTAAGCTAGAACTACATATATACATTTTGCATTAAGATTAATTAAAAACAAGACTTTGTAAATATATTCTACCCAGAACTCTTTTAGCTTCACCCAGATCAAATGCTGTGAACAAAACTCATCTACTAATCACCTTTTGCAATCCAATTATTAATCGGTTCATTAAAAGTATGTAGTTTACAGATTAGCCTGTATTGATGTAAAGTAAAGCAGAAAGAGACAAACTTTTCATATTTTGATGTTAGACGTGTTTTTTTGCTGCTTTGCTACAAATGGTCAAGCGTACACCAAAGGTATACGTTCTTACATTTTAGGCAATAAAATGTTTCTTTGCATTTGTATGTGTTTGTAATAATGTATAAAGAAGCTTTAGGTGGCAAATCTGCAGAATGTCCCAATTACTTTATCAGATTTAATGGTTAATCATCAGAATAATCAATAGATTAATTGATGACTGAAATAATCGTTGGTTTCAGCCCTAATTGTGTTTCTTTTAGTAAAATCCTGGTCGTTGCTTTAGGACTAATGAATGTGCGGCTCTCCCAGGCCTGCAGGTGGCTTTGGACATGCAGAAGGAGATCACTGCCAGGAGGGAGAAGGTTGACGCTATGCAGAGCAGAGTCCAACATTTGGAGGAGAAAGTGGAGAAACTGCAACAGGTTAAAACCTTTCCAACACTTTACATACACTGACAGACCAAGTGCTGCAGTTTCTGATCTGTAGAGAAACACCTGCAGAGTTCCTGACTGAAGACGTCTCAGAAATAATGAGAATGACAGAAAATGTTATTATTATAATGTCATGCAGGCCCGTTCCTTTATATTGATTTGGTACAAAGAAAAATGTCTGGAAAAATCTGTTATTTTATTGAAGTTTTTTCAATCCTTTCATCCATCCATCCTTCCATCTGTTTACTCATCCATCCATCCATCCATCCATCCATCCATCCATCCATCCATCCATCCATCCATCCATCCATCCATCCATCCATCCATCCATCCATCCATCCATCCATCCATCCGTCCATCTTTCTACAATCTGATGTTTTTCCGATTCCATAATTAAAAGGTAAATTTGTACTAAATTTATGTTGAACTTTTGTCTTAATATTTTAAAATGAACTGATAATTCTTGATATTTGAGTCTAGAAATACTACGAGGAATTGGCCACACTGTTTTAGGTAACATTGCCATTTGTTTTTTTATTTTATTTTTTCTGTTTTCAGGAGAAGCGTCGCCTGCACCTGGAGGCGCACCATCAGCTTCAGGACCTCACCGTTGTCAGGGAGGAGAAGAGGCAGCTTGGCAGTGAAATGAAAGCCCTTCGCTCCAAAGATCATCAGCTGAGGGAGCGGATCATTGAGCTGGAGGGAATCCTTCACAAGGTGAAACATGAAACTAAACCTGACCCAAGAAAGACATTTACTCTGAGATGTTCTTCCTTTCTTAGTGTCGTTCTCGATCTCAACATCTTTTCTCTTATATGTTCCTAAAGATGTGTGAAAGTTTGGCGAACTGTCAGGATTTCCTCCAGCTGAGAGAGCAGGAACATTTTCGCTTGAAACTCCAACATGCTCTGAACTTGAAGGTAAATTTACCCACAACCAGTACGCCAGTTTTTTTTTTTAAGAATGAATCTTCTCAGTTTATTTCTTATCGTCAGTTATTACTGAAATCAGGCCCAAAATCTGGCTGCAGTGACCTGAACCTTCAGAGCCACATGAAGATGTGGCCTTTTGCTATCTGAAGAACATTTCCAGGATTAGAGGACAAATCTCCCAGCAAGATCTAGAGAAACTCATCCATGAGTTTATCTGTTGTCACCTTTATTACTATAACAGTAATAAAGGTTTACTATAATCCTCCAGCTGCAGCTGATCCAGAACACTGCTGCTGGAGTTCTGACTAAAACCAGGGAAACTGAGCACATCACTCCAGTTCTAAAGACCCTACACTGAAAATAGAATACTGCTGTTGGTTTATAAGTCACTGAATGGCTTAGCACCACAATACATTAAAGATCTGCTGCTGTTGTATCAACCTTCCAGACCTCTCAGGTCTTCTGGTTCTTCATTCTTCAACCTGCAGAGCAGATCAGAATGAAGAGCAGAATGAAGAATGAAGAACCAAAGGAGGAGAAGCAGCATTCAGCTTCTATGCACCACAAATCTGTAACAAACTTCCAGAAAACTGCAAAACTGTTTCAGCAGTTTCCTTTAGATCAGATACTCGGTGTCCTGTTGCCTCTAATTCAGAGTAAGTGGTCAATCAACATGTTTGATGTACAGTTGCTTGATGACGATATTTGACAAAATGTAACATTTATTACTTGTTTTAATTGATACATGATGGTTTTATGATGAAAGGACTTTGAATTGCCTTTTTGCTGAAATGTGCTAAACAAATAAACTTGATCTGTTAATAACACAGAAAACCCAATCAACTTTTAAACCGAGCCAACACAGCAGGGCTAGAAAACTGAAATCTGAGCAAGTATCAGAGTGAGAATGTTTCTAAGAACCTTCCGTCATCACTTCATGCTCGGAAGCATGCTCTTGATGTTGAAGATTTTTTCTTATGTCTTCATTCAAAACCTCTTTTGTTCCTGTAGGAACTCCAGGGCGGGAGTGTGTGCACATGTTCGGGTCCACCTGATATGAACTGCAGGACCCGGTCTGCACAGACCGCCCCGCCCTCCCCCCAGCTCCCCTTCAATGCCGAGATCAAGGTACGGGTCAGAACCCTCCCCACATCGTTTTGCCTTTTTGTCTGTCCCTGTGGTCCCAGACCGACGAGCGCACGGATTAATCGTTTTTATCTGGCAGTAAAGGCCCAAGCTCAACACATCTGCTTCTTCTTTAAATCAGAATCACTCCAAACACACATTCCTGCTCCATGAGGGGAAAACAGATGGTAACTTCAATACAGCTTTATCTTAAAGTAAACAAATTTTTCAGCCATGAAACATAAATGTCCTCAAAGGGCCGGTCATACCAGAATAAATAGAACCCGTTAACCAAAATATTAATAAATAAATCTGTTTGAGTTCATTAAGTACCTCTTAAAATTAAGTAATATTGAGCATCTTTTCACATTGATTGTTTTGGGGATTTTTTTCATTCAAAATCAGTGTTTTTTGTGGCGCTATTTTAGAAATATTGGCAAGATATTTGCTTAGGACTGGTCAATAAATCAATAACAATATATATTGCGATATACACATCAACAATTTTTTCTGGAGGATAAATTGTCCCAGTAATTATTGCGAATTGGCAATAAACAATAATATTGTCGTTTTGAAACCGTTTCAAGTAATATTGATAATGGTATAATAACGTCAGTTTGCAATAGTTACCAAAAACTAATTAACTTTAATTTAGGAAAAAACACTTAACTTCTGGAAGATATTCTAAATATCCAAAACAAAACACAACCAAAAACAATAAGTAAAACCTGATCCAATACAATTTTATCAGTTTTTTATAAATGTAACTTTATTTACATTCTCCTTTTCTCTGGATGTTGAATGCAGGAGAGTTCTCGGTGCGAGCGCAGAGCTCTGGTCAAAGAGATGCAAGCAGCGAGTTCAGACGACAGACCACACGGCTCTAAGAGCGCCGTCAGCAGCGGCCACCACAGGAGGATGTCTGCGCCGGAGAGACCGCACACTGCTGCCGCTTTGTACGTCTGTCTCCGTTCTCACACTCTGCCAAGATTAGCTTCTTCTGTATCGCAGCCCAAGTCACATTTAAACACCATGTGATGCTGCTGATTGTGCAAGAAGTCAGTGGAATGCAGGAGGAGCTGGTGTGGATCCATATGACTGAGTTCACTCGCTGGTTTCATGTGCTACTGATAATCTATTGGCTTTGCTGTTATGGAAAATATTTGCTTGATTTTTTTTTATTTTCTGCTTCCAGCTGAAGTATACAAACATTCCTGCAGTGCGCAGTAAAGCTACAGACATATTCAATAAATTAGAATATTATTAAGAAGTCCAAAAGTGCATCAGCTGAAGCCACAATAAGTACAACCTAAGTCTGTGATCCGATCTAAACATTTATACACAGAAAACCTCCTCACCAATGGTTCACTGCTGTTTCCATTAGCAGATTATTTCTCTTATAACTTGGGAAAAATGTCTTATTTTAAGTTAAATGATCTACCAATGTAAGAAGCACTTTTTCATCAATATTAAGGAATTACTGACCTAAAACAAGCTGCCATATCTTGCTGAAAAGTTACTTATAAGGTAGTTTTGTCTTATTTCAAGTATCCTAAGATATCTGCACTAGAAACTAGATAAAAATTACTCAGCAAGATTTTGTGTTTTTGCATTTTATTTTTTTGGAAGCGTTTTTATTTTTTTGACAAAGTCACTAATTCAGACATCACCAATTATCCGCCGTCATTGGTGGCTGTGCTAACTAGCCTACCATTTACAACAGACTGTGCTTTCAGGAGAGGTGAACAGCACCACACAGAGAGTGATCGACAGCACTAAGACCTGCCTACCCGCTCTGATTGGTTGTTTATAATCAGCACTGAAACACTGGGAAAAGTGTTCCCAGTGTTCTACCACAACATAGTTACATTTTCAACAAAAATACAGACGTTTAAAAAAAATCCTTATAAAAGTTGGTTTTATAACCTAACTCAACAGTAGGATCCACCAGATATTTATAGTGTATTTCTTCTTTCACCTAATGCAGTACTGAGGATGAGGAAGGACTGAAAGTCTGCTCCAGTGTGAGGAGAAAAACGTTTGAGAGGTAGGCAGCCTGGAGTTGTCTCTGTTTGTCTTTCCTGCTGTGTTCAGTACAACTGGTTGTGTTTTTAAAGATTCTCCCAGCATTTCCTCTCTTGCAGCGTTATACAAAGTGTTTCAGTCTGAGCAAAGTGACGTAACCTGAGTGTGTTTGTGCTAACGCCGCATACAGTAAGCAACGTTTTCTGGAGGCAACAGAGCTGGACGGGCAAACAGTCAACAACAGAGACGGTGAGCATTAAATCTGCCTGTTGTCTTGTGTTTTCAGTTTACGTCGCTTCTTTGGAAGCATTTTTATTTTTGTTATGTGACCACACCCTCTGTAAATATAAATTAATTGCAGCAGCATAATCTCATGTTTTAATTTAAGGACTGAATTACAAATACACTTTTAATTCAGTATATTTAAGTCGGTGTTTAAAAAAAAGAAATGTTTTAGTTAATTCAGTATTGTTTTTCTATTTCGGATCGGTATCAGCCGATACTAAATATCATATATCAGTATCGATATCGGAAGTGAAAAAGGCTAATCAGTGCGTCCTTAGTTCCTGAAGCAAACTCCACATTCACTATGCTAATACAGAAAGGTTTTCCTACATACAATATTGAAGTTAAGGTAGAATAAATAAAGCAAAAAACAAAAGTTAAATAAATATACTAATAAATTGGTAAAATAAAACAATGCATACCTTTTTGTCTATGCAAATGTCTTAACAAAAAGTGTCAAAAATACTTTCAAATATATATAAAAAGGGTCTGTTACAGCAAAAATAAATATATAGGATATAACAGAGGGATCTGCTCATGAGTTAAAGTTACATTTCTGAAGAAGAGTTCATGAGGCAGGATACGATTTTAAGTCAACTTCTTTAAAATTAGTAAGTGAGGGCTTTTCTCACTCTATTTCATCATATTTCGCTAGGATTTATATTTTACATAATATTTTGCTAGGATTATAATCAGATTAGCTTTATATATATTTCATCTGAATAAAAGGTTAAATTGTTAAAAATGAGCAATATTTGCAAATTTGATAAAACAATGTTTTTTCTCATTTTTTCTGTAAGAAGTTTCTGCAAATCCGACCAAAACATTACAGTGTGAGGTCACTCCACAAAGAAATGTGGAGTGACCTCACACTGACAAAAAGGGCAGCGACAAATGTTATCTTTAACTGAATAATGACTTAAATAAAAATTATTTGATCCTATCAGTAAGTATATATTAATGAGGCAACAAAAGTATTACCCTCCATGGTTTTTTGCTTCATAGACTCCATCCATGTTTACTTATGGGAGTACAGAAAGTTTCTAAGCTCTGATGAAACCTCTCTGTGTCACATTATGTTTGTTCCCCATGGAAACATTAAGACATTGAATGCTTATAATGGTTCCTAGACACTCAGATCAATTGGAAAAAGCACTACATCTTTTCTGCTATTTTTACCATTTTTCATTTTCTACAAATAATTACAACATTTTTGCTTTGAATTTTGGAGACATGTTGTCAGAAGTTCACAGAATAAAAGAGAAATGTTCATGTTACTCAAACATAAACCCATAAAGAGTAAAATCAGAGAAACTGATCATTTTGCAGTGCTGTGTTTCCCTAATGCATGTTCTGACTTTTCCAGGCCCTTTGACCTCGAGTCCAGTGATTTCAGTGAAGTACAACACGTTCCCGCTCTCACCGAGCCGCAGGTCGCCTGTCCACACCCTCCTGACCTCTGACCCCAAGAGCTAGCAATAAACACGAAGAATGTGAGGCTGACTCCTGGTGTCAGTAAGATGATTAAATTTTTAATCGGAAATTTATGAACCTGTTACAGACTGTTTGTGTATGACTCAGACATAACAGAGCATAATCTAGGGAATCTGACATGTGATGTCATGAACATCACATGTTCATTACATGTTTTCTGTTTTTACAGATTTAGTCATTTGTTAGGGGTTTTTTTTCCGATATGTTGAACGGAGATTCACTTTCTGAACTTTGAGAAGCTGCTTTAGATCCAAACCAAAAATATTTAAAGCTGATCAGTAGCAGATGACAGGCAGAATAAACGAATGCTTACAGTCATTTCTGTTAATAATGTTATTTGGTTTTTGAAAGCTCACCAGAGGAAGTTTGTCCACTGGAGATTTCATAAACCGAAAAACAAACAACTTTCCATCATGTGTATTTCCTTTATCTAATAAAGTGTTTAGTTTACATTAGCGTTTCATTTCATTATTTACTGTCAAGATGGAAAGAAATGTAAACATCATGAATGACTCCGGTTGTTTACAACACATTAGATATTACACAAACTTAATAATGATACTCCTGTTAGCGTGGCGTTCCCATCTCAACATGATTTAACCCTCCTTTCACTTCTGTTGTTCACTCACTTCAATCCTTCCTTCCTTCCTTCTTTGCTGATTTTTGTGTTTTTTATGATGTAAAGCACTTTGAACTGCCTTGTTGCTGAATGTGCAACACAAATAAAATCTGATTTTTTGATTGATTGATTGATTGACTGATTGTTACCTTTCAGTTTAGCTTTGTAAACTGTGTTCAGCATGACTTTCTGATGTGTTGACAGAAAGTTTTCCCTCTTCTGCAGTTTTTCTTTGTTTTTTCAGGCTTTTACTTTTTTCTGCTGTCTCTGCCTTTTTCTTACATTTCTTTAAATCTTCTTTCTGCATTTGACAGTGTTGTAGTACTCGAGACCGGTCTTGGTCTGGAGACCATTGTTTGATTGTAGCACAGAGATGCTACAACCCGCATCTCTTATTAACCAGTATTAAATAAGCTTAATATTGGTTAAATTTATTTCAGCTCTAACTATTTAATATCTGGGTATTTTTATAGGAATGTGAATATTTCAGATCAATGTAAGAAGCAATTTTATATGTAGCAGTTTGATCCAAAACAGACACATAACTAAAGGAGGGAGATACAGTGATGTAAATACCTGTCTGCGCAGTATAAACACGCTCTGCTTCATTCAGGCATTTATCTGTTCTCTCTTGTCTAATCTGGGTTCTCATTCTGGCTCAGAACAGCTCAGTTCTGAACTCCTGATGGTGTCTCTGGTTCTGCTCGAGTCTTTCCTTTTACAGATCCCACTGTTGCTCTGTTGATTTACTGCGTCATCTGCTTTAAGATAATCTTCAAAGACTGGTTTTATGCGGTGATGTAAAATAACCGGTGTGTTTGGTCTGCTGAAAACCTGGTGCATAGTCTTTGGATCTTGGAATATTTAAAGTGATTCAAACATATCATACAATTCTGGTTCTAAGGTCACCTGCAGAAACCTCAACTCCTATCCAGTAGCCTTTTTAAATCAAGGGTCTGCACCGTTATTATCAAACAAAGAGATTTTTAAAGCCACAAATATTACTGCAAAAACACAAAATCTTACCAACTTACAAGTAACTTTTCAGGAAGAAATATGAGTTTGTTAAAATCAATAATTCCTGGATATTGATGAAAATGTACTCACTCCACTGACTTGCAATATGGGAAAAAATGTTTTAAGTGAAGTGAAAAGTCTTTTTGTAAGGTATTTTTGTCTTATTTCAACTGTACTAAGATATTTTCACTGGAAACCAGACTAAAATTTCTTGGTAAATTTTTGTGTTTTTGCAGTGTTGGAAAAAAGAGACACATATTACTAGAAGTTTTGTTGTAATTTTTAAAGAATAAATTTTTTTTTTCTAATTTCAGGTTTTAAAATAATGCAAAATGTAAATGTTAAGCTGTTAATAATAATAATAATAATAATAATAAAAGAATATACATACATTTTTTTTGTGGGATGTTGATATTTGTGGAAATCATTTTAAAATAAACCCCACGTAGTTTCAAGGTGTCACGCTCTTCCATTTAGGTTTCTAGTCCTTCTAAAAACAATCGAAACGCTGAAAAAAACACCCACCTGGTTTTTGGTAATAATTTAAATGTTTTTTGGGGTTTTGAAAATGAATCGTTTCAAAAACCTCCTGAATGTTAAGTCACACTCTCCAGGCAATGCACCGTTACCTAGCAACCCCAGCCCAGCCTGTCACCTAGCAACACAAGCAGAGAACCAGCACATATGGGCAACTGGGTCTGTACACGCTGTACATTGGTTGCTTGAAAACACAAGTGTTTTGTTGTTGACTTAGCATTCAGAAACCGCTTCTTGCATTTCCTTTTTTTGGTTGCGCGGCAGGCTGTACATCTGCTTTTCAAAGACGTACTGCTTTTTAAAGATTTCCTGATTGTTTCACTCAGCAGACTAAAGGCCAAGGAGGACAGAGACTTTCAGTCTGTGGCGCCATGGCAGGGGAACCGTCTTCCTCTATGTTTAGCGACTCTGTGGAATCTTTAAAAAGCAGTGACAAACTTTCTGATTTTAAACATGGTGAATGTGTGTCGTTTTTTTAATAGTTTGTTGGTTTCTGTACAGCCGTTGGTGATAGTTTTGTTACTGATCCAACACACCTAAATAACAAATAACTAAATTTCCTAATTTAGACCTGATAACAAGCTATTTATTTGATACAATTATGATCTTCTCACATAAAGTGTTCATCTTCTAATAACCACAGTTTATGTATTCTCTATATTTTCTTCTTTGTTAATAGAAAAAATATATCCTGTGACTTTTAATTGAAAGCACCGTTTGGTGCACCGGAATCTGCCTTCCATTACATTTTTTAAACTTTGCTGAATACAGAGAGCTTTTTCAAAGAAAGACTGATCCAAATCCTGTTCTTATTGGTGGAAATTTTCTAACTGGATGCCTTTCAAAAGCCAAAGTCAAAATTCAGAATGTTTCACATTGGAAAAATGTGTAAAATAAGAATAAAAACAAGACAAAAGGGGGAAATCATGTCGGACACTAACGTAATTAAACACCAACATAGTTTAAATAAATACCTAAAACTCTCATATGGGAAGAAGCTATTCTTCCAAGTCAAAACCTGCTAAAACATTACTACTTTATTAGTTTAATTTTAGTATCGCATGCTCAGCTTAATTTAATTTGCTTGATTAGGACAGTGCACATTAATCAACATTACCACATGACAGTGTAATCATCCGGAATCAGAACACCAGTAAGCACAAAAATAATATCTGAACACCAGTAAGCACAAAAATAAGCTTTTTTTAAAAAAAAACAACAATAAAAAACATTTGCATAAGAAATAACTAACCAACAGGCAGAAACAGTGTAAAGTTTATTGTGGAGCAGGTTTTGTAACTGAATTATCTTCACTGTTGCAAGAGTTTTTAACTTTTTCGCTCACATCTGTTTGTGTTCAATCTTCTGAGCAGAGGCCACGGACCCGAGCTGTCATCCCAAAGGATAAAAATAAAGCAGCTCAGGGAGCATTTTAAATAGAAATACGTCTGCAGTGACACACTGCAACAGGTTTGTCCAGCATCAAACTCCTCCACCTCCTGTGAATTCAAAGTATTTATCCCCTTCTCTCATATCAACGCAACATCCCTGCAGATAGTTAGCGTGAGCGACCAGACAGAGCAGCTAACAGGCGTTAAAATAAAACTTTGTAAACACTTCACAAAGTTTTGTAAACAAAGTGTAGGGTTATATCTTTGAGCACAGTTTGGGGAACTTATAGTAGTGTGCAGTTTTTATGTTAAGTTTAAGTCGAGTTTAAGTTTATTGCTATTGAATATTTTAACAAAAAGGCAGTTCAGTGTTTTAAAATGAAAACATGATATGAAGCAAGCAACAAGCATTACATTTGGTCAAGTAATCATCAAATATATTGATAAATGTTCCAGTTATTATTATTATTCAAAGGCAGCTCTAAACAGGCATGAAGACATTCTTAAAATAAATTCAACTTTTATTGCAGTAGCATAAGGTTTCACTGAAAAATGGTTGCGGTTTTTTGATGATGATTTTACTTTCTTTGACTTGCTTATTGATTCTTCTGCTTGTTTTTTGACAAACATATTTTCTTGTATAGGTTTGCTTTTATTGGAGAGATCTGCATACATTTGATTCATTTAAACTCCATGTTCTCTTATATTTCCTGTTTTGAATACAGGCTTGGAGAACTGGGCTTTAGAAAAAACAAAAGAAGTCCAGATAAGTTTATCCAAATTTATGATCAGTCCTCAAAAGTATCAAATAAAAAATGCTTAATTTCACAAATTAATAGGTCCTGAAGCGCTGAACAGATACATTATTTACCGCAATCAGGCTGATAAAAAATGTTTTATAGTTACTGTGAAATCAGTGAGGATGCAGAAGAGTAGCGATGTCTAGAATTAGTTGATAAAAAGATAAAAAACATCCCAGAAATCACTGATAGTAAAAGCTGCCTTTGCAGATCTACTTGTAGCAGAAACTGTCCGCTGTTCACTCCTCCCAATTGTCGACTGTTTTAAAAATAAATAGAGCCTTGTTCAGTCTGCATTCCTAGCAGTTTTATCTGCAAACCAGGCTCGTACATTTGCATCAATGAAGCTAAAGTCTATCAAACAATCAGTATGAATGTCGCCAGTGAACATTATTAAAAATAATAATGTATCATAATATTTACATTAAATTGATGTTTGAAGCTTTATGTTGCTGTATTTGCATACCAAATATTTCCCAACCTCTTTAGAGACACTTAAAATTTAAAAAACTTCCTTAAATATGTTATAGTTAGTCTTCCTTTTATGTTCTTTAAACACTAGAGGGCGCTCCTTTGCTGGGTAATTGCATACATCAGCCTGTCTAATCAATAGAGGAATTATGTTGACATCCTAATTAAAATGTCTCTTTCCTCATTTCTGGATTTTAACTATATGCACATACTCAAACTTGATCAAACAATGTTCTGCAAAGTAAGTTTCCTACAGACTGAATCACATAATCTGGATCCATCTGAGATTTTAATCACCCATGACAGGAATATGGATTTTTTTAACGTCAATTTTGGAAATATCAATTGGTGGATAAACTAATATAATGGAGAAAAGGTCTTATACTAATTTAAGTAGTCTGCCAATTGAACAAGTATATTTTCAACAATAATAAGGAACTATTTACACAAGCCTCTATATTTTGCTGAAAAGTTACTTTCATGTAGTAAGTTAGTTTTTTCTTATTTCAAGTGTACTATTATATTTGCTATAGAAACTAGACCAAAGATGTTCTGTTTTTTCTGTGATAGTTAATTTGTATTGTTTGTATCTCCAAAATTTGGTGCTGGAAAAGTTTGAAAACTTACCTTGAAAAGTGCTTGAACATTACTCTGGGAAAAGTACACAAACCTGTTTAAGCCTTTGAAGCATAAAGACAAATATTAGTTCACTTTACAAGTATTTATTTTCACTTTTCATCCTGCTTTACCTGTATTTTACCAGGATGGACGTTTACTTTGCTCCTCATTAACTTTCCGTCTGATGCGGCTAGATTCTGGATGAACTCAGACGAACTGCAGCTCCGTAGAGCTTGTTGTTGACTGGATGTAATCACATGGCGTTCCCTTCAGGGGCCATGAATTAGTTAATTAGCCTCAGTTCAGGTCCCCGGACTCTCCTGCCGCTCAAACACCAGGGAAGCGCTGCTGGGACAGAGAGACTACTGTTTCCTACTCTTCACCCCTATTTATAGCTACAAGCTAACTCAGTAAAGCATGTCAGTGGACTCCTTAATTTGTTGCTTAAACTGTCTGCCAACAACATGGCCGACTTGAACCCAGCCAGAAAATATTGATCGTTCAAAATATATTTTTCCTTTCAGTCGGTGAGATTCTGTTAATGGATCAGCTAAATGATGTTAGTATTATAAGTAAGTAGATTATTTGAAGCTCTATTAAAGATTAGTTGTTGTTTTTTTTTAAAAAAACAACAAAATGTCTTTTGAGCAACGTTTATAATCTAATGAACTCAGTATGTTGAGCAGACTGCTGGGGACTTTGAAAAGGATTCATACTCCTCAAAACGTTTCACATTTCTTCACGTTACAACTACCAACTTGTAACGTTGTAACCAACATGAAGTAGAACAAAACTGCAAATAGAATAAAAATATTTTTTTATATAAATATCTACTTTTTAAAACTCAAAAGTCTCGAAAGCAGATATTTTGGGTCTGTCTCTGTCTAATTTGCAGATCTAGACATCCCTGAAAGCAAAGCCCCAAAAACTTTGGGCTTTTCTGTCAAATAAACATGCATTGAAGGAGATTTATTATGCAAAATTCCCATTTTGCCTGTTATTGTTTTTCTATTTGGGTTTCTACTGCTTCTAAAAACAAACACCCAAACATTTTTTGGCAATGAGTTCATATATTTTTATTGTTTGGAAAATGTCACATTTCAAAAAAACCTCAGGAATTTAACGTCACAAATTTGGCAGGCACTGGCCCTCACCTAGCAACCGCAGCAAGGCCAAGGATGTTACCGAGCAACCCGATCGGAGCGCTGCGCTTCACCTAGCAGCCCAAACTGAGTTCCAGTACGTTTGGTCAGCTGATTTTACTGCTGTACAATGGCTGCTGGAAAAGACAAGTGTTTTGTTGCTTAATTACCAAGTACCAGTTGCTGCAATCTTGCTGGTTGTGCAGGAGGCTCCACTTCTGCTTTTCAAAGATGTATATTTGCATAATAGTTTGAAATCACTTTCACATGCGACTGTTAATGTTAAGTTGGAGAGTGTGAACAGCAGCAACTTATTTTGATTTAAAGTGACAAGATGCCCTAAAACAACTCATTCTGAATGGAGATCAAAATGGGCAGAACTGACTAAAATCTCATCATCCAAAAAGGATTTTGTGCAAAAAAATTTTACGAACATGTTTTGTGTAGACCATAGATCTATCCTAACCTGTTCTAGAAAGGTTAATAGATCACCTTTAATGTAAGTCAACTCGCTTTTTTGCAGTGGTTGTCCTGCAGGAAACTGAACCTCAGGCTGAAACCTTTTCTTCAAATTCTAATGTATATTTATTTTATCTGTCATCATTTCAATGATTCGGTTAGCAATTGGTCTCGCCATGTAAATACAATAAAAGAAGCCTTTTCAGGATTATTCCTTTATGTCAGCTTTTGCCTTGAAGAGTCTTCTGAAGAAACGATCTGCATTTAGACCTTTATACTCGTTATTGTCTTTTTGGAGACAGAGTTATGGTTTCTGATGAGAAAATGTTAATGCCACACCTCCCTTTCCTTGTGAGAAGGATTTCCTTCTCAAGCATCCTGGCTTACAAATATTGAAACACAACACGCATGTCATTGATCATTGTCTGTAAACTGGTTTCTAAGTGGCTGCGCCGACATGGCCTGACTTTAACAAGTTCAGCCCCCTTCAAAAAAAACTAAATCTGGGAGTAAACGTTAGAATGTGGACAATCATATCTACTGTATTGTTGACATGCAAACTTTGGGACATTGCGTTGGTTGAAGGCTGCTTAATGTGATCGGCACTTAGATAAAGTGTTGGCACAATTTCTGAACACTTCCCTGTTCCTATAAAAAACAAAAAATAAAACAGAAATTAAAGGTCCAGTTTAATCTGATCTGATTTTTGTGTCATTCAGAAATATATTAGAAGAAGTATGAAATCCCTTTTGATTGTTTGCTTATTTATTTCAGACACATGGAATAGAATAAAAACAAACAAGCGAAAAACAACAGAACCGCATTAATTTTCCTCTGGAGACTTTCCATCAGCAACACAGGGACAATAGGAGGAACCTGTCAAGTTACACAGGAAACGTTTTTGTTTACAGAAAAATCAGAGACTTTGGTAGCAAGAGGACTTTCCACCTGAAAGGACTTTATTGCCACTTACAACAATAATTAGGATGTTGAGCAATCACAGAAAACAATACGCAGAGAAGGATGTGCAGCTCTGCCGATGCACTTCTCGTAACGAAGCCAATACAAATATGTCCCTGTCTGCACTTCAGGATTTCTGCTTTGTTGAAATTAAAATAACAGAATATCATCATTCTCAGTCAATGGCCTTCATGTGTTATATGGTACTTTGAAAGGATTGCTCTGCAGTGGGCCTTCTTCTTGGGCTCAGTGTGTGTAAAATAGATAGTTGATGGTTTTTGACTTGATTTAAATCTCATCTCAAATGTACAAAACAAAATATCAAATAAATATGAAGCAGAATTGGAAACACTGCCTGTTAAAATGCTTAAATAGCTTCTAAAACCATCTTTAGCAGCAATAACTTGACTCATTTCTCTCACATCTTTGTTGCACTGCAAGAAATACAACATTATGCCAAGTATTTTTGATCAAATACTTGGCATATTTGATCAAAAATATGTCACTTTACAAAATGCAAATATCTTTGTATGCATTAAATAAGCCAGAATTAACTCATAAGTAACTTTTCAACAATAAATTTTAGCTTGTTTTATGTCAGTAATTCCTTAATATTGATGAAAACGTTTCACTGGCAGATTATTTCACTTAAAAATGGGAAAAATTTATTGTAATAAGTGAAAAAATCTGCCAATAGAAAAAGTCAGTATTAAGGGATTGTTTATTAAAAACAAGCTCCTCTGTTGTTTTGAAAAGTTACTTGTCGGTCAATTTTTCCTTATTTCAAGCATACTAAGATATTTGCACTGGAAACTAGAGCAAAAATATTTGGTAAGATTTTGTGGTTTTGCAGTGTCGTTCATATTTACAGACAAAGGAGGAGTTTTTTATATCTTAAATTCAAAATGTATATATTTCTGTACAGTTTTGACTTAATTACTGCTCCCAGTATGTTGTTGTTTTTTTTAGCAAATGGTCTTTTATTGAGTCTGTACTCCAGTTAATTACTTGACTGTAATTTCAATAATTGATTCCTCATAATTATTCCAATTAACATTTCAATCCTACTTGTGTGCAAAATCAGACATTCTTTTATAATATGCTCCACTTAAGTGGATCAAACACTTTATTATTGGTTTTAGTTTAGTTGTAGAGGTTCTCTGTTATTCTTGTTCTCCAGGTTCTCCAGCTTTGTCCTTCTGACCAAATTCATGTTATTTGGAGAACACTGAATGAAATTCAGCTCAGTCATTTCCTAAAACAAGTAATTAAAAATAAGTGATGCATACACTGCCTATTAGTTAAGTTTTTTTTGTGCAGATCTTGGGAAAAAAAACTGCCAATAAATATCTTCTTGAGATGGATTTTTGAAGTTACATGCAATCCACAGAGCATACATTGTTGCACAGCTCTGTTCTGAACTTGACAACCCACACACAACATTAAAATAAATTTAAAAAAATAGCTGTTTTAGGATGTTTTCTGAAAATGTTGCAGAGGTCATTGAGATTATTTTGGTGCCTTTTTGAAACCGGGTGTGACAGCGTTGTCTCCTTGACTTCTTAAATTAACACTTTGTTGCTCCGTGAAGGAACAATGACTCTGTTTTCACATAAGGAACACTTTGGCTCAATGGTGGGAAACAGACCACACCTAGCCAGACAAAGGAATGCTGATCAATCACTTAACCGCTGTTGGTGTAAATAAACTTTAAAGTTGTAGTACTTTCCTCTGGAATAAATATGGATGACATTCTTTTGGCAGAGACACTCTTCAATTGTTATTTAATTACTGTTTGTTTTGAATACCACACTTTTGTCAAACGTAGGGCTGGACAATGTGACTGAAAGACATATCACGATATAAGTATTTCATATCTTTAAATATTGATAATGACTTATTTGTTTTTTAAATGTCTGAAATACTGCCAAACTGGTGGCGTGACATTTCCTGCATTACTCTGCATTTAAGCATTAGTAGAGCCTCCTGCACAACCAACAAGAATACAGCAAGTGGTTTCTGGAAGGTACGTCAACAACAACTTAAAATTTAGAGTTGCTTTAGAAACTTTATAAATGAAACATTGATAAATATTCTGATATGTAATAACATCATCAGACAAAATGTTATGCGTCAGCCTGTTGACTGTCTTTTATGACTGTATTCTTGTGTATTTATGACATAAAGCACTTTGAACTTCCTTGTTGCTGAAATGTGTTGTGCAAACAAACTTGATTGATTGATTAATTTAATGAAACACTTGTCTTTTCCAGCAGCCATTGTACAGCTCAGCCACTGGCAAAACCTGCTGACCAAATGTGCTGGAGTTCCGTTTGGTTTGCTAGGTAACGGGCCGAATTCCACTGGGGTTGCTAGGTAACTGGCGGAATTCCACTGGGGTTGCTAAGTAACAGTTCAGTGCCCTTTCAGTTTAACTATCAGTAGGTTTTTCTTAAACGGTTCCTTTTCCAGACACCAAAAAACATTAACTTATTGCCAAAATAAGTTAATTGGGTGTTCTTTTAAGAGTTAGGATGTTTTCAGAAGCCCTTAAAGTATAAAAACGTTTAAAATGTGAATTTTGCACAATCAGTCCCCTTTAAAAGTGAAAAGGGTTCGCATTTATCTCAGTCTCCCATTTGGAGTTATGGTATTGCTTTACATCTCTTTTGTCTGCTCCAGTACACAAAGTTTCAGTCACTGAGTTTCTGTCTCTGGAGAACAAAGAATGGGCTAAGATCGAAATAAATTTAGTTTAGTGTCCTGCTCTCTGGTAATGGCTCAGTTTGTATGAATCACCTCTAGCGAAAAGGCCTTCCCCTCCTCACCAGTCTCCATGCCTATATATCAGGGCTCTGCCTTCACAAAGAGGGCGTCTGGGTTGGGAGTGCTGTGACTCAACAATCGGTGCCAGGCTGCGCTGGGGAGCGAGCCTGGCACCGGCCTGCGTGATGAACATCCCAGCACAAAGAGTTAAGGTTGTTTCTTCAGAGCAGATGTAAGGAGAGAACTGGAGATAAGAAGGAGAGATGAAGTCATGTAGAAGGTGGAGACTGTGTTTGTTTGGTTTTTACATTTCTCTAACTCATAAATGGAGGACTGCTGCTGTCATGTAGGAATGACAGCAACAAGAAAGGTGTTTTATGAAAACAGAATTACCAGACTGTTAAATTAAGCATTTGTCAATTTTCCTCAACTAAAAAAAAGTGTCACTAAAACGGTTTTTAATCTGAATTAATGCTGCTTTTCTTCGATTTTGTAAATTGCTACATATGTGTGAATGTAATGTATATTTTTGTGTTATGATGTTGGATATTTGTGTGTTTTTCATGTTCTGCAGAACAGAAATTATGCTGAGTAAGCCCCAATTTCTTTTAATCTTGTCCTGTTTTAAAAAAGAAAATAAATATTTTTATTTGGTGACAAAGTTCTTTTCTACTGGCAGATTATTTCACTTATAACATGGGAAAAATGTCTTGTTACAAAATAAATAATCTGCCAGCAGAACCACAACTCTTTTATCAATATTAATTAATTATTGTATGAAAAAAAGCTCTTATGTCTTCTGAAATGTTACCTGAAAGTTGGTTTTGTTTTATTTCAAATGTAAAAAATATTTGTGCCAGAAACTAGATAAAAATATCTGGTAAGATTTCATGTTTTTCAGTGAACAAGATTCCTTCCAAAGCCTTTTTCTGCAATCTGAGCCATTGTTTTCACTATCTGGTGTGTGAGTGTGTCTAGTGCCATTGTCTGAAAAATGTCTCAAACATGTGGGCAGCATGCGGACATCCTCTGAGACCAAACCTTTCCAGCCAATTTCCGATCTTTTCACGCCCTAAAAATCCATTTTGTGCTGCTTCTATATGTGGAGCTAATTCAGATACACCTGATAGTTTTCAAAGTGACTGCAGTCTGAATGTCACATTTTATCCAACTTTAATGTTATTGACTACACATCCAAACAGACTTGTCTGCAGAAAATGCTCCACGAGGGGTAATTTTCTATCAGTTCTTTCTTTTTATTTGCTTCATTGTGTGTCAGCGTGATCTTGTGACGATCCTGTTGGCTCCCATTGCTGAATAAACTTTAAAAGCAATCTTATTTTTTTAGGTTTTTTATTGGCTCTAGTGACCTTTATTTAATAGTTAGTGGACAGGAATGAGGGGGAAGACATGTGGCAAAGGTCGCCAGACCAGGATTCGAACCTGGGACGGCCGCGTCAAGGACTAAGGCCTCCGTATGTGGGTGTGCTAAACCCCTGCGCCACCACAGCACCCCAAAAGCAATCTTATTTTATATATTTTATTACTTATTAGACAGGAACAGACACAAAATGTTTGAGGAGCCAGAAGGTCCAAACAATCGTTCATTCTTTTCTGAATGAGCGAAAATGCTTGATGCAAGTAAACAGCCAAAGCCAATTCATAGCAGTAAATTAAAAGTTTAAACCAACGCCGTCCATAAACGACAGTGTCCATTATTACTTCTGTAAACAATGCGCTGCTGTGTGGCGTTCTTCTTCTGCGCATGCGGATCTCTTTGCGCTCGTAAACCTTTCACACAAAGGTTTGATCATGGTTGGGTTTAATTAGTGGCATGAACGATTATGCATAGAAAATCGGATTTTAGCAAAAAATCGTAATTAAGAATCAAGACCTGCTGTGTGAACTTTGCCTAGGCTGATTAGGGTGCCGTACCAGGATGCCGCTTTTGGAGCTGTTGATCTTGAATTTAGTAGATTCTCATAATAAATTGTAAAGTGTTGACACTATGAGGGATTTCTGACTTTCATTCCCTCACCTGACCTTAGAAAAGTGGGTAGAAAACATGGTGGATATGTTGATGAAATATTCTGTTTTCATAATTTTCTTTTGATATATTGTGACATTTAAAATGTCCTCCCATTTCTCATCATTGTTGCTGATACCATCACATGTTTACTGGAGTTGACTCACCTGTGGTAAAGTGAGTCACTGAACATGAACTGGAGATGCTTACACCTTCCTACATGACGACTATATGCTGACTCTGCAAATAAGATCTGTGAGACAAGATTGTTGCAAGACACAGATCTTGCAACAATCTTGTTCCTGAGAGCAAAGTGGCCTTTGTAAATCTCAAGTGTAAGAAGTTCGACAGTAGCAGAGCTATTCCAAGTTCTGGTCATCCTGCCACGCAATTTGAGAGAAAAGGCCCACAGAGAAGGAGCTGACCTGTGGAGGTGGGACTGTTTCAGAAAAACTGCAGGCCTTCAAAGATCTGGGCTTTATACTCTAATACAGTGATGCCCAAAGTCAAGCCTCGAGGGCCGGCATCCTGCATGCTTTAGTTCTCTCTCTGGTGGTAGTAACAATCTCCTCAGCAAGTCAATGTTCGTCTTTGGCCTTCTAACGAGCCATCATTTGAAGCAGGTGTTTGAAACCAAGGAGAGAACTAAAGCATGCAGGATACCGGCCCTCGAGCACCATTGCTCTAATCGCGCGACTCTGACTCTTTTTTTGGTCCCCAGCAATTGGAAGTGCATTGGACAACCAATTACTGCAGAGAAAAACAAACTCCCAATGTTTTAAAACTAATAAAACTGAACCTATGACAACATTTATAAGACTCCTGGCTATGGCACATCCTGAGACTCAAACTCCTCCTACAAGAAAAAGCACCAGTAATTGATATTCAATATCAATAATCATTCAATAACAATAGCAAGGTATAAATATTACAGGTGACCTATTATACTTTGAAAACCCTTCACTAGATTTGGCCCATTTTAATTATTGCCTGTGACTAAGTTGAATGAAGTTCATGGGGACTTTTTGCGACTCCGTCCTTGTGTCTTTCGTAGAGGTTTTCAATGACAAATTTTATTTTGTAAACAGAAAATTTTAGGTACAACAGAAGATTTTAGGTACAACTGGTGCTTTTCTTTTACAAACCATGTTTTTTTGCTTTCATTTCAATATCATAGTAAGTAGGGCCACAAATCACCAGAGACTTTTTACTCAAAAACAGACTTAGGCCATTTCTAAACTGCATCCTGGAGCCACACAAAAATACTCCAAGGGCCGCAAATGGCCCCCAGGCCGCACATTGGACACCTCTGACATAAATGTTTTGCTTTTCTCATAATTTTGTACATGTGTGTTACTAAAACCTGAAACATCTGGCCATGTTCATTTTACGTGGAGCTGCTTTGCTTCAAGCATTCCTGTATGTCTTTGTTGATACATGAAGGTATAGCCTCCGGCAGCTATGTGAACCTAGGCGTGGGCCGTAATATTTGTACAGTTGTGAACAAATGAATACACTGCAACACAATTTAATGGGAAGGACACGTCAGTCTGAAAGACTTGAATCAATGTTTGCCTTACAGGCGCGTTATGTGATCTTCCCCCAGGTAGATGCTTGTCCCTACAGAACTCAAAGTGAATCCGCCCATCAAACACCAAACAGGACTTTCTGCTGTTCAGCAGTTCTTCTTTGCCACGTGAGAATGACCTGAGGTTTATGACTTTAACTTATTTTAATTACCGAGCGTGTGAGACTGGCGGCCTTAAATTCTTCCCGGATAAGGAATCTGAAGCCAGACGACTCTGAGAAGTTGATTGCAGGATGTATGAACGATTCATTCATTTTCTGTCCCAAACCTCATGAATAGGAAGCTCTGTCCTGATAAATGTACTTTCTCTTGAGAAACTTTTTTTTTTTTTGCTCTGGAAACTGCAATACAAAAGAATTACTTTGAGGGGGAGGAGGCGGAGGAGAAGGAGCGGAGCTGGAACACAATGAATGATTTGTGGAGGCAAACAGCTTTAAGGGTTTTTCATTCCCAGGAAAAAGCTTCATTTTGAGAAGCGTGTAAATACTTGTCTTAGTTGCACCATCATATTGGTCCAGTACATGCAGGTATTTTGCATAATCTGTTCTTGCAGGAGGCTTTCAAACATTTTCTTCATTTGCGAAAAAAAAAAGAGAAAGACATCAGTGTTGCTCTGCTGACCAAACATAAAAAGAGACGATTACAAAGGTTGAACTGTTTTACCCCTCTTCACCCTCCCAACTCCCTTCTTTCTTTTGGCAGGAACAATGTTGCTGCATTACTTGACTGTTATCCTTCCCCCCCGATGATTTTCTTTAGCATTTTTTACCCCTCTTGTTTGAACAGATGCCGCCCTCCCGCTACAGCCCCCATCCTCTGGGACCGCCATAAGGCCTAGCACAATGAGGTAACACTCAATTACATTGATAGTGAGAGTCCAGCCCAGTCACTTCCTTCCAGTAAGCAACATCAAATGATGTGATGTATATCACTTCCTCAGGCAAATCTGTGGTCTTTTGTCCAACTTTATTTATGAATGGATTATGAAACAGGAGCTGCATGACCGTGTTCACCTTTCAGTCAGTGCAAAGAGTTTTTTATGGATGGACTCACTGACCAACAGTAGATGGATTTACATTACATATGTATGCAAATCTTGGTTGATATTCTGCTAATATTGAAAACACATAATTTCGCAATTGCTGTGTTTCCGTTAAGTAAGGAATTAATTTAGTCAATAAAAATCATAGCAGCGACGAATGTAAGCATCTACTCCTATATTCATAATTCATGATGTCTTGTTGATGGCGCGTCAAACCCCTTACACTTGGGAATGTTTTGGGTAGTTGGTGATTTTCCAGAAGCCCGATAGATTCCACACTTTGAAATGAAACAACTTTTGATGAACTGTGCGATGCTGTGAGTTGCACGTTGTCTGTAAAAAAACCAAAAACAAACCATCATCCTCTTTCCACTTCCTGTCATCTTTTTTGTCGTTTCCATATCCGAGAATTGATCACGTGACTTGTATGATGTAAAAAAAGTGTTTCATTGCAGTTTTGCAAAATACATATTTTGATACAGTCAAAACTTCATCCCAGAGCAACAACGTTTTAGCAAAAATCCAGTTTGGTTTTTGCTCAGATCCGGAGCAAAAAACAAACTATGCCTAAAAATCTAGGTCTAAGTTCAGTTGAAGTGAACTCTGATGCAGTTCAAATTCATATGTGAACGCCTCATTGACTAGGCCAAAAGCAGGAAGCCAACTATAGCACAGGGCATTCTGGATAAATACAACCAAAACAAAAATGTGTCTAGCGCTAGTAGGAAAACTGGGTCGTAGTTTTTTATCCAAGACGAAATTGAAATCTTGCAACTGCTAAATTCTGATGCCAGACAATTTTTGTTTAGAAGAAGAAGGAAGTTGTTCAGTGTCTTCTTCAGAGGTTTTCATGTTGTGTCTTTTATTAGTCTTCAATGCAGCGCCACCAAAAGGCGGGGATGGGAACGGGTTTTTCAATTAGCTCAAATTTAATAAAATGCAACGTGAAATCAAACTACACCAGATAAAAATATAACAATGTTGTAATTTTGGTTCCCAATTGAACCAAATTTTCCACAACATAAGATGTGAAAACCGTCTTAGATTTGCTGCAGAAGGGAAAATGCAGCCAGAATGGGGATTATGCGACTACTCACTGCAGGATGGGAGTCAGATTTACTCAGCCTTCTCGTCCTGTTTGGGATCTGCTGCGGGATTTTATCAGCTTGCATTCTGGGTAGAAGTCTGCTTGTTAGATAAGCAGCTGGTGTTTTCCTGTAAACATTGATTGTGGTGGTTCCTGCAGCTTCCAGGGTCCTGCTTCAGTCATTTGCTAAATGCTTGGAGTGCCGAAGAATCCTAGAGCAAATTTCCCCTTTAACCTTTTCTGGCTGAAACATTGATGCATTTCAGATGGGTTTTGCTGGAACAGTCGTGGACTCGTCTTTGAAACAAAAAAGATAATCTGCAGCAGCTTAGATGATAAAAACTATCAGAAGTTTTAGATTTTATTAGATTTTATGAAGGTGTTACATTTATTATTGTAGAATACAAAACAACATACAGTTGCATCTATAGTTCTCACTATATAATATGTTTCTGGCTCAAATCAATAGTCACTGAACCAGCAGGAAAATACTGCTAAACACCATGTTTGCTGTGCGAAAAGATTTTTTTTATAGCAGTTTCTGCCTTGGTGTCACATTGTTTTGATGATGCATTCCAAAACAGGAAGTAGATTTACTCTCAAAGGACAAACGTCCGCAAAGTAGAGCAGAGTGAATCACCCATAGAAACAGGCAGGAGTTGTTTTATTTCTCCAAAACAAATGTGGTCACATTTTCATATGCAATATAACAAACTATCATTATGCACTCCTTTGTGGTAGTGCACATGTAAACTGAAAACTTCAGGTTTTGTTATTTATCATGCAGGGTTTGGTCCATTTTGATTCAATCGGAATCAAAGCCTAGAAATAAAAAGAAAAGATTTTCAGTGGGAAAATAAAATAGGTTTAGCCTTCAAGGTACTGCTGTGTTACTTCCAAAAGATATAAACTTTTTAAACTATAAACAAGACAAGAAAGTATTTAAATAAGGTTAAATTTCAGTGCAAGCTCAGTTAGTTATCACTTAGGAGATAGAGAGGTAGCTTCGTTTAAGGCTGTTAAAACATAAGCATTCATCCCAAAATGTATCTAATTTATTCTTTAAATAGTTGGGAAAATAAAAATACATTACCCTATTAAAAAATCCGATTTTAAATGAGCTCATTTGAGGTACATAGTGAAACTGGCTTGTGTTCATGCAATGTCATGTTAAAAATTGCTTCTTCTCAGATGTTTAAGTTCACACCTTTTCAAATTGAGATCAAGGTAAAACTGAATGAGACCAACAGCTTATCTCAAGGCTGCAGTTTTTATGATTTGTTGTTGTCAATATCTGAAGGCCTTACGGTTCTAATGAGTATGCAGATGCTGACTACATCTGCTGAGATTTGCAAGGGCGGAGGCCAAAATGAAATTATTCTCAAATTACACCCAAAGAAACAGTGAGTTTTGTTTTACATCTACATTTTTAAATGGATCCATGTTGGTGTTTTTGGCTCACTTTTTACCTTGACCTACAAATAGTTTGATAGTTTTTTGTCCGTTTTTTTAACATATATACTTGCTGTAACATTAATTGCCCATTCGGGACTTTAATAAATCTGAATCTGTTAACACTGCACTGTGTGAGTGGGATTTAATTTTCATTAGTTCATTAAATGTTTATTTCCACACCTTTAAAATCTCAAAACTAAACAAGTCTAGCTCCTTATCTCAAGGTTACAGTTGTGGATTTGTTATTTGCTTTATCTGATGGCCTTGTGAGTGTAATAGGCTTAGACTGGGCCTTGATGAATTTGCTGCACTTTGATTCAGAATAGTGTTAAAATATGTGTGTGTGTGTCCTTAAAACTAGTCATTTTTTTCTGTTAGATGTGAAAACATTTTGCTTCAAAATTTGATTTGTAGACATCTCCAAATTTGATATTAATTAATCCAAAAGTCTTACTGACTCATAAGAAAATATTTTAATGTATTTGTTGTAAACTAACAGTTATCAGTTTCTCAGTTACTTAATGTCACACCTTTCAAATACCTGGTCAAGGTAAATGATGAATGAATTCATGACCTTATCTCAAGGTTTGTCACTATCTGATGGCCTTAGACTCCTTATGAGTACAAAGTAGGTCATAAATCGTTCACATTTTATTGTTCTCCTCTGAAACACCATGTGTGATTCCGTAAAAGCCTCTAAACATCCGTATTTTTAAACTTTTTTTCTCCGCTCTGATGGAGCAAAGCCTCTCGTGTTTTTGGTTCCCCCTTTATAGCAGCTCCGCCCTGAAATCAGTCGATTGCGTTTCACATCACTCTCACCACCGGCCGACCAATCAGAGCGCAGAGTGGGTGGTCCTGGAATGGTGGTCCGTGAGGGCGCCAGCCAATCAGAGGCCGGACACAGAACTCGCCTGAACGACCGTTGGTTGTTTGAATCCAACATTATCTCGCACGCGGTGTCTATTTAAGGAGGCGACGTGATGAGGTGCGATAGCGGCTTCTGTATAAAAGCTAACGGACCGCGCTTCCGGCTCATTTCCTGCCTGCGAGCAGAGTGAACCGTTATGAATAGTTTGATGGCGTGTGAGCTCTGAAAATAATAATCATAGTGAAAATCTAAGCGTTCCCAGGTGGGTAACTACTACCAACAAGAGAGTCCATGTGATAGCCCACGATGCCTCTGCTGAATTCATTCATAATCCCGGGAAGAATAACGGGATCAGCAGATTATCACAGCAAAAAAAAGCACAATTTGCATGAGCTGGAATATAAAGTGAAATATGTTTTAAAGCCTCTGCTATTGACTTATTACATTAGCATTCTTATAAACCGTATTCCTACAACTGATTGCCTTTAATTTAAACACACACACACCGCCCATGCAGACGCCCCAAACAAATCATCTCGTTATAGAAATGCAAAAGTAGAAGCTACATGAGATGGCTTCCCTGCGCAGAGGAAACCAAACGTCAGCGTGTACGCCATAATGTAAGTGGCAAGTTGGGTTTAGATAAAAATTCAGTAGCAATTGTCTGAATAAAAGAAACACTGAAACTTCTAATAAATTAATTGTGATAGCTTTTTCTTCAATTCTTCAATCAATGAGACGGTTAATATCTGCAACTCGAAACAAGACAAATCAACCAATATGGAACATGTTTCCTAAACTTTATTTACTTCTACAAATATACCAACCCAAACTATTTGTTATTCAATTTTAGCAACATTAATCAACATGAAACAAAGTATTTTTTCTTCTTCTTGTGATTATTGCATCACTCACCTGACGATAAGTTTAGTTTTAGTTATTTTATTTTTGAGTTGTAGTTTCTCAATATTTTGCTTTGATTTTATCTAAAATTACAATACTTTGCACTTGATTTATTTAGTAAAAATTCACACAAATTAGTTTTGCTTTTCTATTGTTTCTGATTGTCATGTTAAGAAGTCATACAAATATTTTTTAGACATCTACAAATTTCTCCAAATTCTGACAAAGGTTTTAACGAAACAATAATAAAAAAATGACAATGCAGTCAATCCAATTGTACCACTTAACCAAGCCCATGCTTGGTAAAGTTTTACAACATTTTGAAAGGGCGTATGCCCCTCTCAAAATGTCCTCTCCTCCCTCACGTCCGGACCGGACCCTCGCGTAGCGTCTAATATTTTACGTCTGTGCGTGACGTCTCACCGACTTCTTAACGCGTAGAGGAAGGGGAGGAGGTGTGCTGCCGTTTTTCTACCTTCCGAGGAGCAGAGAGCCGCTATTTAATTTCACCTCCGTCTCCGAGCAGCTTGGTCCTACTCCTCCTCTTCAGGGGTTTAAATTGTGTTCGTTTTTTGTTGTTGTTTTTTAGAAAAGAAGTGCCAACAATTTAAAAATCCTCAGCCTCACCGGGAGGACCGCACGCCACCGCCATCCCCGGTGAAGAGTGAAGTTTAAACCCGCAGCTGCTGCTCTGGAGACGGCGGACCCGACCCTTTTACGGTCCTACATTTCCTCAACCTGTGCTTCTTCAAATATATAAATTTACATATATATTTTTTGAAGTTTTAGTCGACTTCAGTGAAGTTTTTCCCCCCACCCCGGCATAATGACTCGGAGATCCTGTGCGATTTACGCCACCGGCATCGTCTGCGCTCACCTTCTGATCGTGGGGATCGCCCTGGTCGTGGCTCAAGTCTTCCAAACGATGATCAACAGCCGGCTAAAAAAGGTGAGCAGTCACCGTGAACATGTCATTTTTATTTCCCCCATGTGTGTCTCTCTTTAAATGTCGCGGTCTGACACTGCATTCAGTGTGTCACGGATGAGCAAGCAGCCTCATCCAGGCTATGGCTATCCCCTGGATTTGATTGATTAATGAGTGTTTTGTTGGTGTTTGTTCGTCTCCATCGTAGCGGGAATGAAACAAGAAAAGCATTTTTTTTAGTCAAAAAGCTCCACAGCTGTTAAGCGAATGGTTTCAATTTTAAAATTGTGGCTGGAATCCCCTAGAAGTCCCCACGCTGAAAGGGAATAATGGAGGACATCTGATGCCATCATTTAATTCAATCAAGCTTATATCTGCTTTTTATTGGCTGGAACTTGATGTGTACAATGCTCCAAGGGCATTTGGAACATTTCTGAGGATGAGTGGCGCCTTGCTAGAGGGGGTGCCAAAATGGGGGGAAATAATTTCTAGTATTTCTGTACTTAACAGCTGTTTATCCATTGAAATGCTTGTAATGTGTCTGCATATTTCTCAGAAAGTACTTTGCTGCGCCCCTGGTTAGGATGAAGGCTTCATGCACTTCTGATTCAGTTCAGTGATTACAGGAGGCAGTAGTAGAAGTCTTGGTAAATAGGGGGGAGGAGGTGTGCATCTTTGGGGGAAGGGAGATTGGGTGAGTAGGCAGCCAAATCTGGAGTACTGACTCTTGCTCTTTCCTTCTCTTTGCAGTGGGTATTTACCAGGACGCAGTCCAAATCTGCAATCATTAAATCAAAGTCCTCACAGGAAAAAAAAAAACAGTGTGATATTAGAAAATGGCATCCTCTATTTTTGTATAGGACATGTTTTTCTACGTCTAAAAGTGCAGAATGTCTTGCTTTTTCTTTTTTGCTGTTGTATAAATAAGAGCAGAATGATTCTGATGGATTTGTAGCCTGATTGGATGGGGTTAGTGGCAGCTGCAGACCCTTTAAAGTAACTCACGTTCCTCTGTTCAACATGCACCAAAGTGTTAAAGTTTCTGCTGCTACTTCAGAAACTTGGATGCTGCACCTCAGGGCAGCAGCATCTGAATGGGACCCAAATTAAGAGAAAAGTTCATCAACCGGGGATCTAGCTCTGATGCAGCTGGTGGTTACAAGAAATGACAGCGTAGCTAATCCTCTTTTGCCAAATAAATCAGACTTGCCCCAGTCGTGTTGAACGGACTTCAAAGTCATCTAATCTGAGGCCATATGTAGTTTTATGTAAAAGTAAAGCAGCACAGGAGGAGCAGGAATTTGTCGCCTTTCTCATTCCTGAGGGCATCGTTTTTACCACAAAGACGTCACATAATTCCTTGTTGTTTATCCTGCTTAAATGAATGTTCAGCTCAAGTGACGATGCTAAAAGGAAAAGACAAAAAAAACCCCCACCCATTCATGCCACTCCTTTTCACTGAGGTGTTAAAAAGCCTTGAAGAGCAAGGTCACCCAGCTAAAGCCTTTTTCAACTTTCAGCCAAATTAAACTGTTTCTCCTTCAGCCCACTGGAAACACAGCTACATGTTCTTGTTTGTGACAGAGGAAGGATTTTTCCTGATAAATCGCCGTTCTTTTACCTTCGCCCGAAGCCCTTTGAAAGACCTTTACCCAAGGTTGACAAACACAACGATTCATGCAGGCTGGAGTCACAGGTTCAGTCTAACTGAACTCTGCCTGCAGGGAAGCAGCCAGTTGACAGGCGGGCCTTTTCTAAAGCTGTGGCTTGTTACTTTTTAGAAAAAGGAACAAAATTTAGGAATTTGTTCTTACTCAGGTGTTGGTCACACCTTTTTCTTCTAATGTTATCTGGTTTCATTTCAGCTTTTTAATTAAGAAGCAGACTCATCAGGACTCCAGAGAGTCCGGCTCTTTAAATACCTCAAGTTCCCTTTAAAGAGCTGACTCTAAACTAAAAATTGCTTGTTCCGACGTTTAAAAATGACCTAAACCAAGACGTAGTTCTGCTTGTGTTTTCTGCATAATGGCATTAAAAGAATGAAAATGTTGGGAGCATTTCAATCAGAGCTGATCAATGGAAAATTGGTCAAACTATCTCTGATTATTGGTGCATCTTTAATTTGAGGGGTTCTATTAGGATAGAAAGATATTGTGATGTTTCTATTATCAAAACTTTTATGTTTTCATTTAAATTGAGTTTTTTTTGTTTGTTTCAAAACAAGTCAGTGACGATGTTTGCAACAAAGGGGGGAAGAAAAAAAAACATCCATTAGAGCACTTTAAATGGTGAAAGTTGTTGCCCGAACAGGAAGCTTTAGACACACCTTATGATATATTTCCTGAACTGTATTCAGCTGTGAAAGACCACAGAAAACAATATGTGTGGCTTCTGTGAAATGCACATCTCGGAAGGAACGACGCTGAAGTGGAGTATTTCTCTCCCCTCTGATGCTGATTTACTTTTCCAGTCAGCAGACACCTTGAGCGAACATGCTGCTTCACAGCTGAGTGCTCAAGTTAAACATTATTGTATCAGCTGGTTCTTAATCATTTTTCCACCCGATTAAAACTTAAACACGTTTGAAATTGCCCGGAGGGATGTAGGCTTTAGCTTTGTGGGGGCGTTTTATGACTTTCCATAGATTTGAATGGAAAGTCATACGGTCGTGCCTATACAAATCTGGATTTTGCCCAGACTTGCTGAAGTTGGACTGTTTGCTGCTTTTTGTTCAGAGACACTGTCAGGTTTTGCTCGTCTTGCCTTTTTGGTTTTTGAGGTTTTTGTCCTGGCACTGAAGACTGTGAAAAGCTTTGACAACGGCCCTAAACAACAATGAAACCAAAAGCTTTTTTTTCTGGACAGGAAATTACTTTGACAGAGAAGAGCCAGGTGTTTGAGTCATGGAAGAATCCACCCCCACCTGTTTACATGGAGTATTACTTCTTCAATGTTACCAATCCTGAGGAGTTTCTGGCAGGAGGGAAGGCGTCTGTTAAACAGATCGGCCCTTATACTTACAGGTAAGTTTCACAGCCAGTGACAGAGATTAATAAAAAGTTTTTTTTATTTTCTTTCTTACAAAACATAATCCTCACCCAGAAGAAATGTCAGAAAAAAGAACGCCAATATTCAAAATAATTATTTCTTTGCAAACTCATTCAGACAGTACTTTGCAGAAGTGAAAATAATAAAAATATGAAACTAATTTGCTTCATCTAGTTTGAATGAGATTGGGTTGCTTTGCTAAAAAGATTAGAAATGTAACAAATCTTTTGGAGGCAGGTCCTAATCTACTTGCATTTGTAATTGCAGTAAAAAAATTATCACTTCAGGGCTACTAAACACAAACTGACTTCACATTTTGTTTATTTGTTAAAATTTTGATAAAAAGATGTTTGTTTTCTTTCCTCTTCAAATTGTTTTGTTTGTCTGTCACACAGAATCTCAATAAAAAACAGCAACATATGAAGAAGTATAAAGGATAAAAATACTTTAACAAGGGATTGTAAATAGGGCTGGAACTAATGATTATTATTCTGATGATCGATTACTTGGATAAAAAATTGGCACATTCTGCAGAATTATTTAACCACTTAAGCTTTTTTTAATGCAATGTGTGAAAACAGTTCAATTAATTTTTTAAAATAAGAAAACAAACATTTCTGTCTAAAATACAAATTGACAAAGGTGTTTTATGTCTTAAATTAAAAATGTGTGTATTTTTTACTCTTTAGACTTAATATGTTGTTTTTTCAGTAAGTGGCCTTTTTTGTTTTTTATACTTAAGTTAACAATTAATTGATTTCTAAATTAGTTGACGATTGTTTTAAGAACTGGTTTGTCATAATGAATCAGGTTCCAGGCCTACTTAATAACTTGTTTATTTTACAATTAAGAAAATACATTTCTCCCAGCTGGCACCAATCGCTGCTAAGCTGGATGAGACTCGGTGCCAAAGTGGTTGTATTGTCCTGATAATGATTAACGGATGTTCCTGTCCACTCTAGGGAATACCGGCCAAGGGAAAATGTAACTTTCTTGGAAAATGGTACAAAGGTTTACGCCCTGAACCCCAAATCCTTTGTCTTTGTTCCTGAGAAGTCAGCTGGGGACCCTGAGGTCGACATTATCAGGACAGTCAACATCCCATATGTGGTGAGACAAAGTGTCTGCTTTGTTGTCCTGACGTTTGTTTTCCACCAACTTGCTTCATGCCACCGTCACGTTTGTGTCATTGTGACATTTTTCTATGTTTTAAACATGTAAACAATAGATGTACATTGGGCCAAGTCTAGCAAATAACAGGAACTTAAAACTACAAAATATTCCAGAAGGGAGTTGCTTCTCTTTCCGTGTGTTAATGTGAAGTTTTTCCCGTCATTGTCTGTCTTTTCAAGGCGGTGATGAACGAGATGAACTCCTACAGCTTTTATGTGCGGCCCATGGTGTCCATGTATATAAGCTCCCTGGGCGTTGACATTTTCATGACCCGCACCGTCCATGAGATTCTGTGGGGCTTCAAGGACCCTCTACTTTCAAAGATCCACAGACTTAAGCCAGATGTGGAAGAATACTTTGGTCTGATGTGGAAGGTGAGTTGTTTTACTTCTTTTTTTTTTTGCTTCGTTTTTGTAAATATATCACTTGCCGGTTGTTCAGAGTTACTGAAAAGACAAATAAAAGGGGATGTTGGTGGTAATGTCACTTGAAAAGGCATCACCAGATGCTTATGAAAGATTTTGTACTTCCTATTGACAGAGCAGCGTCTGCAGTTTGTCCCAAGCGGTAACGTAATCAAGCACATGACTCTGAAGGGTTACACAGACGCAGCTTCGCTAATTGATCAGAAAATGAACGGAAATGACCGTGTTTGGTTCTCTGTTATGTTTCAGTCTGAACAGGAAAATGAACATTATAAACACAATGAAATTATTAGAATTTATAGCCATAAACATTAGCGCTGCTCTTGTAAAAGCATGTGTTGCTCCAGCCTTAAAAGACCTGTTGGTGTAAATACAAAGTAATATGTTTTGTTTTTCCCTCCATAGAGGGTTGTTTGTCACTGGTCATAAATGTTGTTTCTGACAGATGCACTTCGACTGCTTCCTGCTCTGTTGTTTCTCACCACCACATGTCTGAACATTGTTCCTTCCTCATCCTCCATAGAAAAACGGCACTCATGAAGGAGAGTTTGTGTTTCACACCGGCGAGCAGAACTACTTGGATTACGGAAAGATCGACACCTGGAATGGCCTGAGGTAAACTTTCATGTTGAGCCACGCTTTTTGGTCTAAATGATATGAAACTCCTCTGTCAGCATGTTCCTAAAACGTCCCGTCGTTCCTGATATCCATGTTTGCTTTGTTTCAAAACGCACTGAGTCGAAAACCTTTGCTCTTTGGTTTTCAGGCTAAAAAGGATTGCAAAATATGAATGTGTGGAGACTCAAATCTGGATGAAAGTGTAGTTTTAACTCAGTCAGCATGAATAAGCAAAATCCAGTTGACTCTTATTTATCTGTGTCTTGTAAGATTAAATTGGAATTTTTTTTAATGTGGTTATAATTAAACAACCAGGAAAGAATGAGGATAAATCCTAAGAGATTTTATTAATATGCTTCTTTGCAGTTTGGAAATATATTAATATGTTTTAGGTAATTTACGATGAAGTTGATCATTAATTGTTTCTTCGTATCTTTAAGGTGTAGTTCAGAACATTTAAGTTTGGTTCTGTCAGAGTAGTTAATATTTCACGTTTGGTACGTCTTACACTCTCCTACAGGGCGATTATTTGCGCGCTTTATTCTGAAAAATAAGATGGAAGAAGGTATGCCACCAATGAGAAACCTGAGTGAAACATGTACTGAGAATGGATTATATATGACACATTTCTAGTCATTTCTAGTCAAAGTTGATATCAAAGCTGTTTGATATCAAAGTTCACCAGTATAGCAAGCAAAAAATATACTAGTAGCCTAGGAAAACATAATTTTAGAGATTTTTAAGTCATTTTTTGGTCGGGTAGGAATATTTTGCGTGTTCCATTCTCAGAACTTTTCACACAGGAAGATTATTGGTAATGCACCGCCTCCTACCTCCACTTTCAGTAGAAAAAGTCATTGACTTGGGTGTAAATAACTGTTAAATACAAAATGAAAATGGTCTAAAAGATCATAAAAAATGTTTTTTGCATAGATCTCCATAAAATTTCAGACGTTAAAATGTTTTAAGTCTGCAGATAATCTGTATAACCTGAATACAAATTGCTACAGCAGATCGTCACTTTAATTAAAATTGTGAACTTTTTCTTTAGTCCAACATGAACATACCAGTCCTAATTAAATGTGTAGACAGAGCAGATGTCTTAAGCTTGTTTAAAGTTTCCTTGCTTAATTTCCCCCTCCTGCAGGAAAATGTCATGGTGGTCCTCCAATCAGAGCAACATGATCAACGGCACGGACGGCGCCGTCTTCCACCCGCTCATTGACAGGAACGAGCTACTGTACATCTTTGCCGCTGACCTCTGCCGGTATGCATGTTTGTTTTTCTTTTGCCTATTTGTTTACAGTCAAAGTGCGTTGAGGGTAGATTGGAGGCTTCCACTCAGGTTTATGGTATGGAAGGAAATACCAGTGAAGTCATTTACTTACTGATAAGTACATGTGCTGCTACAACTAATAAGACTGGCAGCAAAGTCTAAACACCAGGAAAGAGATATGAGGGTTTATTATTAAGTAAACAATCATTCTGCAGAGTGTAGCTCTAATTTTAGCAGAGCTTGGCAATAAATAGATTTTAGCTATTAAACTCTTCTTGGTTTTTGAAGAGTTTATTTTTGGAATATCTATTTTTTTTCCCCATAGGGAATACACTGTCTTATACTGTCCTATAGGGGTGTAACCCATTTGGCTACTGCTTCTAAAAACAACACGGTCGCTTACAAAAAAACCTCCCAGTTGTTTTCCGGTGATTAATTAAGGTGTTTTGGTGTTCGGAAAATTAATAATTTCAAAAACTTTCTGAATGCGCCACAAATCAGCAGACACTGCTCCTCGCCTAGCAACCCTGATGAATTCCAGCCCGTTGCCTAGCAACCCCAGCAGAGCTCTGCCCATCACCTAGCAACTAAAGCAAAGTTCCAGAAGACTTGGGGATAAAACAGCTCAGTTGTTCTTACAACGCTGCTTTCGCTGTCGTTCGTCAGGTCCATTCATCTGGCGTACATCAAGGACGTGGAGGTGAAGGGAATCCAGGCGTACCGCTTCGCCCCCCCCAACGACGTCCTCATGAACCCCAAGGAAAATCCCACCAACGCCGGCTTCTGCGTGCCGGCCGGAGAGTGCCTCGGCACCGGGGTGCTGAAAGTCAGCGTTTGTCGAGAAGGTATGACCCGACCCCGACTGGCTAACCTCACATTGTGACCCGGTTATTGATCACAACCAACCGAATGACACAGTTTCCTGCCCCCCTCTCTTCCAAATTGTCCACTCTTTCGGTCGCCAACCTTTTCCTCACCGACCGGAAAAGATCGGCGACATTCCCAGTGTTTGAGCTCATCAGATTGGACTCAACAATGGTTCAATGATTAACTCTGCTGACGGTGCATGGAGGTTTTATGGCACTGATTAAGTGCACTAGGATTGCTGTAATAAAGGCAATCTCTGCTGTCATCCTTTAACCTTGCTGATTATGCCTGCAGTTTATTTTTACATTTTTATTCTTGCATATAGGGCTTAAGCGATTAATCACAATGAATTGGTTGTTGAAATGATCGTCAACTAATTTAGAAATTAATTAACTGGAGTATACAGACTCAAAAACAAAAATTTTTTTGAGGAAACGACACATCCAGAGCAGATTTGAAGCCAGAACTGTACAAAAATATAGACATTTTACATTTTAGACAAAGCTCAAAACTTCTCAATAAAGGTTCAGACAAAAGGGAGAAAATGTTGGTGACTGGAAACTTTATAGATGTGAGTTTGCGGAGGCCTGGTAGTGAACATTCATTTCATTTAGGTGTGTTGAAGCAGTAAAGTAGTAGGAAAATGACCCGTAATATATTATAGTGGGTGCGTTCCTTTACAGTCAGCCAGGAGATCAGTTGGTAGAAGTGACAACAAAGCAGAGTGGGAGGAGTTTTCCTTCCTTAAATGGGGTTGGAGATGAGATTTACCAAAATGTCAAAAAGTAAGGTGGGGTAGAATTTAAGGCATTATAAAGTTACATTTGCATTTAAACCTTAGAAAAGTTGTTACTAACAAACAGAGAAAATGGGTAATTGATAATATTGTTGGTATGTTGGATTAATATTTTCAGGAGCTACAGAAAGTGCAGTTTTATGGCCAAATCAAGCATTTTAGATTGAAAATAGCAGCATCAGACTCACTGCTATTCTGCTGATTCATTTTAATATTTAACTCAAAGCCCAATAACTAATTTCTTTATGAGTCTTTTGGTTGAGACGTGTGTCTAAAAAGTAACAATAACAACATTTAAATCTTGTTTTCAATTTGTTTTCTAGACTTTTTGTAATTAAGCTGCAGAATTTTTTTTCCAACTACTTTGTTGAAAAAGTAGTTTTACCTTAAATTCAGTTAAGGTAAAATAAATTACTGAATGAATTATTAAAATAAAGCCGAGCCACATTTCCATGAACAAATCAGCTTAATTTCTTTATGCAAAATCGTGAGCATTTGTTGGTTTCCTGCGTTTGTCTCGTGTTTCTCGCTTGGTGCTAAATGTTGATGCATTATCTGCAGCTGTTGCTCATTGCACCCAATGGCTCCTTCTTCCTAAGGCTGATTTTACTGTAAAGTAGGAAAATTTAAGTAGTCAGAATAAAAGCCTGCAATAAAATCCTTCTTATTTAGATGAGCTTTTATGAACACTCCATCTTCCACTATCAGAATTTGTTTATGATGTAAAAAAAACTCCAGATAGTTCCTCATGAGCCTCTCTTTCTGACCTTTATTTGTTTTGCAAACGTCACCAACAAACGCCAACCGGTCTCATTTCTTTCCAGGTGCTCCCATTGTCGTTTCCTTCCCTCACTTCTACCAGGCCGACCCGGCGTACATCAACGCCGTTGACGGGCTGAACCCCAACAAGGAGGAACATGAGACGTACCTGGACTTACAGCCGGTACGGCAAGCAGTTAAAACCTTCACTGATGATAAAATCTGAATCAGGATCATTGCTTTTATTGTGCTTTTGAGTCATCTTTTTATTTTGACTTGATAAAGGTGTAATGGAAGGACAGATTTTAATATTACCAGATTAAAATTGTAATATGAAGAGTGAAGTAGTAATTCTATGAAAACTCCATTAAAAAAATTATTATCCAAGCTTTATTCTCATTAAAACAACTTTACTTGTGATTTTAATACATTCTTCTGGTAAAATTGCATCTTTATTCTGCTAATATCGTGACTATTTTCTCCTAATTAAACAGAAATACTCTGTCGATTGAAACAAAATCCACTTTTTAAAAATATTTTCTATCATTTTTAATTTCACTTTTATAAAAATAAAATAAAGAAAAACATTAATTGCAATGAAAAAAAAAACTTGGATTTTATTTTTAAGCCCTTTATTCATCATAGCCAGGAGTGTCATGCACATATAACAAAGCAGTCCCATATCAAGAAGCTGTCACCACCATCCTGGACAGTTTATGCCTCTGACGCGCTCGGACCTGTTGCCATATTTCCAATCCTCAATCCTCAAATTGTACCAACATGCAGTTTCCTTCCTTTCTGTAAAGATGATCAGAAAGTAAAGAGATGTGTTTGTCGGCTCTCTTGCAGACTACTGGTGTTCCCATCCGGGCCTGTAAGAGAGCTCAGCTCAACATCATCCTGAAGAGAGTCCCGGGTTTCCCGTAAGTCTCGCTGTTGAACTCTGACCTACTTTCCTGTTGCAACACTGTCAACATTCAGGCAGCACGCTGAGCCAGATGTTTCTCCTAACCTCCGTCTCTCTGTGTTTTCAGTAAAACGAAGTTCATCAACGAGACAATTTTCCCCATCATGTTTGTCAACGAGGTGAGGCTCTCAGAAACGAACCGCAGACGTTCTGGTAACGTCACCTGAACCACAAATCAACATTCTCTCTCTCTCCAAATGTAGACGGCAACCATCGATGACGACTCTGCGTCTCAGATGAGGACGCTGCTCCTCATCGTCACTCTCGTCTCAAACTTTCCACTGATCATCGTGGGGTTGGGGATCATCCTGCTGATGGTGCTTGTTGTCTTATTCTGCAGGAACCGTCAGAAGAAGGTAAGAAACAGAAACTTTGTTCTGCATTTCACTGCTGTTTAGCTTTCTGCTTACATTAACTCAGTGCGAAACTACGACAGCATATTAGGCCATTGTAAGTTAAAGTGTTTTGTTTTTATCAGAAATGTTGAGATTAACCTCAGAAATGTTCTGAGAAAAACTGGAATTTTCTGAGTTTAAAAAATTGGAAGTTTTTTTTATTTTTAATTAAATTTAATCTCCAAATTTCTTTGGAGATTTTGGACATTTGAATCCCAGAAATTTGAGTTTTTTGGCAGACATTTACTCCTTTTTTTAATCTACAATGGCCCTAATACAGCCTCCACCTGATAAGTACATGTAACTTTATTTTTGCATGTTTCTGCACCAACTGCGCTGAGCAGCTTCAAATTCTGCACATGTTCACTAACACACTGCATTATTTGTAGGTAGGAAAGGCAGCTTGAGCAGTTTTCAGCATTCTGGATCTAATGGAGGTCACTGCAAAAGCACAAACTTTTTTGGTCTAGTTTCTAGTTCAAATATGAACCTGGCCTTCATCAGACCAGGTGCAAATATCTTTGTCAGGTCCCAGTTCATTGAGATCTGACACAAACAAAGGACCAAAATAGACCATCAGTGCAAGTCTGACAATCTTTTCCATCAGACTTGCACAATAACATCAGATGGAAGTCATTTCTTTTTGTCGCAGGATCAGTCCTGAATGTGCTCACACTCTTCCAGGAGTGAAGTCACAGTGCAAAACCACATAATCTTACCAATTTCTTTGTCTAATTTCTAGTGCAAATACCTCAGTACACTTGAAACAAGACAAAATTGACTTACAAGTAATTTTTCATCAACATATAGGAGCTGCTTGTTTAATATAAATAATTCCTTGATATTGATGACAAAAGTACTAGTTCCTCTGACAGATTATTTAACTTATCACAAGACATTTTTACCAGAATTAATCGCCTACTCGAGTCTTTAGTAGGCAGCTGACATGATCTAATGTCAGCAGGTCTGCTGCAGGTCTGCACTTTTAAATAAATGTAACTTCATATTTTTAAATACTTTTAAAGTTGATAAAAGTATTCTTAATTATCTGTAAGGATTAACTCTCATGTCCTGTTTGAGATTTTGTTGCATTGTCTCATTTTCCACTTCAGGCATTTTTCCCATATTAAAAGTGAGAGTAATTAAGTATTTTTTTTAATCAATATTAAGCAATTATTGACTTAAAACAAGCTCATATACGTTGCTGAAAAGTTACTCATAAGTTAGTTTTGTCTTTTTTTCAGGTGTCCTAAGATATTTCCTCTAGAAACCAAAATACTTGGTAAAATTCAGAGCTTCATGGTGCTTTTTTATTCTTAACGTTTTCTAGCAGTGAATGCACTTTTTGACAAATTCAGGAAGAAAAACATCTCAGTTCCCTTTGAGTCCGCACAGCTGTAGGTTAACAACCCAGAGTAACCTCAGGGTTGATGGCCCCCCTCTTATCTCCAGCACCGACTGATACGCGGTTTTGAACTGTAGCCTCCACAGAGTCTGAGATCACTTTAATTCAGATAAGAAAGAAGAATTTGGGAATGCTGTTATCATCTCTCTTTGTGCTTCTTTGATGCTTTGGGTATCCTGGCTGCTTTAGGTCTTCCTAAGCTTTAGAGCTTCCTGCTGTCAGAAAAATGGGCCCACTATGACAAAAACAGACCATTAAAATGTTATCGGGCAGAATACGGAAAAAATATTAAAGATTCTTTACACAGTGAAACCAATACACTGCAAAAACAAAATCTTACCAAGTGTTTTTGGTCTGGTTTCAAATGCAAATGTACACCTGAAATAAGACAAGCCTAACTTACAAGTAACTTTTTACAAGTTTTTTACAGCTTGTTTTATGTAAAACAATCCTTAATATTTAAAAAAATAATTGCCCTACTGGCACATTATTTTACTCATACTACATGAAAAATGTCTTGTAAGTGAAATTATCTGCCACTGGAACTAGTAGTTTTTCATCAATATTAAGGTATTAATATAATATCATAACTTGCTGCTTGTAAGTCTTATTGTAAGTGTACTAAGATATTAATACTAGCTAAAGTGTTTTAGATTTATTTCACAATCTGGTGTTTAGTGACGTGACTCGTTGGAAGGTTGTGCAAGTTGGTAAAGTCACATGTTGCCACATGTCTCATCTTGTAATAAAATGTTTTTCAAAGGAAAATGAAGAAAAACGGGATTTAAAAAAATATTTGGATTAATCTGTTAGAAGGCCTTCACACTAAACTAAAGTATTAATGGAAGAAATTAGAAAAATGTTGAAGAAAAAGGGGGAAAAAAGATTTTCTCTTTTTTTACGTTATAATTTGATGATCCGAGATTTGCTGTTATCACACATTCAACTGTAAATAAAGTTTATTATAAAACGAGCAACTTAAAAAAGGGCAAAGGCTGGTATTTTCTCAGCTAGTTGAAGAATGTCTACCATACAACGACCCGATGAATACCAAGTCCGGCTTGAGCTGCTGTTTGAGATGAAGATGATTTATTTTCACAGAGGGAATTTTGATAGTTTTCACCAAGTATGACCTCGTAAAACTGAAACAATGTCAACTGATTAATCAGCCTTTCCTAGCTTAGCTTCAGCGCTAGAAACATCCAAGTTAAAGTTAAAACAAAAACTTTTATCAGCTGAGTTTCTGACCTTTCAAGTGAACCAGGATGGATTTGTTTTTTCTTGTTGCATGCACTGCTACGCTAAGCAGCTCGGTTTATTCCCTAAACCATGGATTTTGGGGGTTTTACCTCTTACGAAATGCTTAATTGCAATGTTTTATTAACCATGTTCTGATTTAAGTTTTCTGTTTAACCCCCGTTATTTTTGTCCTTTCTGTTTTTAGAATGAAGTTAAACGAATAGATTTTACCGAGGCTTTTCATTCTTTCACTGTAAGTCTTCAGTTTCCCTTTGTTTTTATTCTCATTTTTTAACTTTTGTGTGGCTTTTCTAAAAGGGATGCACTGATAAGAATCTTATGGCTGTTTTTTGGTTTGATTGTTTTGGAAGAACTCTGAACCTGCTCATGCAGATTTTACAAAAAATCCTAAACAAATAAAAATTGGGGAACTTTAAATAATTAAAAGAAATGAATTACTCAGAATATTTTTCCAGCTTTCCAAAGATGTGCATTTATTGATATACTAATTATTTGTGTTGTAGATACAGTAAATACATTAAAATAGCCTTAGCATCATATATTAGCAATTAGCATGGCTAGCATTACTAAAACATTGAGGTTTAAAAAAGACCTGCCAGCATTTCCAAACCCATCATATTCCATGACTGGCTGAGGTTGAACACTTTAACGGATAAAATAAAGGAACTTTGTTGTTTCTATGCTAAGCCTTCCTGTTGTCTGCTGAAAGTCTTGCTCTCTATCATTTTCTCACAGCCTAATAAACCAGTGACACGTCACGACATGTAAAAAATATGGCTTTCTCTTAAATGGCTGTCATCACTCCCACTGAAAACGGCTAACTCTCAGTCTTTTCCCTCAGTGACCGTGATCACACCTGGTAGTGCTCAGGCATGGTGCCTTCACTGACTGGAAGGATATTGAATTGTTTTAGTTCACCAATCGGAGCCAAGCTAAAGCTTAAAGGAGACCTGTTAGGCTAAATCCACTTTTCACACATTTTTATATTTCCATTCAGGTCTCTGCTGCTTCTAAAACAGCCAAATGCTTAAAAAACAAATTTTCAAAAACTTTCTGAATGTAAAAAAATTTGTAAATTTTTACAATCAACAAATCGGCAGGCACTGCCTGTTACCTAGCAACCCCAGCGAAGCCCCGCCATTACCTAGGAACCCCAGTTGAGCTCCAGCACGTTTGGTCATCTGGTTTTACTGCAGTACTCGCTGTTGCTGGAAAAAACAAATGTTTTCTTGGTGATTTTTCCGTCCTTGCTGCATTCTTGTTGGTTGTGAAGAACACTCCACTTCTGCTTTTCAAAGATGTACGGTTGTATAATTGTGCATCTGTTTGCAGCCATATGTGTGTAAATGTTGAGTGGGGGTTGGGACGGCCAATAAATACTTTATTTGGATTTAAAGTAACAAAATGCACTAAAACAGCTGTTCATGAATGGATATCAAAATAGATCAAACTGACCAGACTAAAATCTCATTATCTAAGAATGATTTTGTGCAGAATGTGATGAACATGTTTTGTATAGATAGACCGATCCCTAACCTGTTCAAGGAAGCATAATCAGACACCTTTAAGCCAACTGATTCCAGTTGTTGGCCATTCTTTCGGTGCATCTCTAATTGCAGATTTTAATTTCTAATTATGTTCATTTATCAAAACATTTATTTTTCTCACCTTCATTGTAATTTTTCCTTTTTTATTTAACTTTACCGTAAAACATTTCAGGTCAAAGCATTTGATTCCATTTTGATGTTGATGTTTAAAATGGGGCTGGACAATATGGCAACAGAGTTATTATTTTGCACTGACTGTATTCTTCCTGCTCAGACGGCGAAAGACGACACCGCGTACACACAAGTCAGCGACAAACCGGACGACTCGTCAGAAAAGCCGGCCAACCAGCCGATGAAGAACGGCTCCTACATCGCCATGTCTCCGGTGGAGGCCCAGAAGTGTTGATTGAGGATTCCTCTCCAAAAGCGTGGAGATCCGGAGGGCTGTGGGCTTTTTCATTAGCGTGGGTGGGGGAGGACACAGTGTGACACAAACTCCGGAGATCGTTTAGCCTACAAAGACATTGATCCTCTTTCTGAGCACTCTTCTGGCTGTCTATCCTCCTGCCTGCAGGACTGCAAAACATCGCAACCCCTCCTCCACCATGCGTAAACACCTCCATCCTGGCAGACCCTGAACACAGACGGACTTTTCAAACTGGGAATGGTTGGGTTCAACCAGGAATATAATACAAAAAATGCTTTTTCTATAATTCTACTAAGGGAAAATTTAAAACTAAGCGCAGTCATGGATGCATGATCCCTTGGGCAGACGTCGCTGGTGAAACTCAGTGTTTCGCTTTAACTTGAACAACAGCGGGTGTTGTTACAGTCGTTTTCTGTCAGCGCTGTGAGAGGAGAAAACTTTGAGCCTTCAGATTAAAAATCCCTTACAAACCTGGAAAACCTCCTGAGATCAGGCGAGTTAGCGGATTTGCAAGCAAACATAAACTTAGTATATTTTGTAAGGAAAGCATAAAAAAAAACAACAACTGAGCCTTTCTTCCAAGATGAGTTAGTGCACCTGCAGGTTATACACATTGCACTTCCAGTATGAGTCAGTGAGTCTGTGTGTGCACCTTTATTTTTAAATGCACTACTGTTTTTTCCTAATGCAGGCACAGTTTAGTATGAAACCTGAAATACTCGTGATTTTGACCCTCTTCTTCTCTCCCCCCCCTCGTTTTCTTTCCTTAAAACACTAGAGTGAAAAATCCCTGATTTGAGGAGACTTCACTTTAAAATTCAGAAAAATATTCACAAATTACCAGAAAAAAGGAATAAAACACCAACTTGACTTACAAGGGAGACTTGAACCTATTTCTGCCTTACCAGGGTTCAGCGTATTCAGATGAGTTGGAAACATTTCTACTGTACATATTTAAAGGCGAACTAACTGAGATACCTCTGACCAAACCCAGCTGGCAGTCGCAGGCGTGCCGAGTGACACTGATTTTACTCTGATGTCAACGCTTCTCCTCGTCCTCACTGCTACTTATTAGAGATGAAAAGCACAATTTGGATTGCGGGAATCTTCTTTTTTTCCCTTCTTTTGTTTTTGTATTTGCAGCTGATCTGTCAGAGACACTGTCAGGTGCCGTGCGTGTTCAGCCCGGGACCCCGGCGTGCCGCTCGCCGCTGTGCACTCACTCAGTTCGCCAAGGAGCTGCAAGCGTTCAGGCAAACTCGGCACACAGCACTTGAATCACTGTTTGTCTTATGTCTTCTCTGTGTGTCTGCCACATTTTTCAAGACTCCCTCTGGCGGTCTCTGGTAGGGAGCGGATTTAAGGCCATAAAACTGTCAACCTGAAAAAAAAATGTCTCGTACTTTGCCTGGAAATGTTTTATTTGTCCTGATTGTTTCAATTCAAATGGTCCATTTGTGTTTAGCACATTTCAAAGGTTTGTCTCTTTGTTACCTGCTTTCAGACACCTGTTGGAGTGTTGTCTTTTGGATATTTTCTGTATTTGTTACTGCTGCTAAAATTGCCATGACCTATGGACTCGTATTTGTATTCACCACCTTGTGCTCTCACTGGGTTTCTGGAGGCTTTTTTTTCTGTTGCCAACCTGAGCACAAAGCCCAAAACTTGCTGACATCTATTAAACTTAGCGATTAGTTATCACTGTTTCCAAATCTATCATACTGAAATCACTCATGTATTTAAACAAAGAGGATCTGAGCATATCATATGTATCATCTTGGGAGCTATTATAGTCGGTTTAAACGTCTTTAAAGGAGTTGAGCCACGCTTGCATCATCTATTATATATCCAACTAAAATTCAGATTATTCTGAATTTTTTTTTTTTTCCAAAAGGTGCACCAAAATTCTCCCCAAAAAGACATTTTCTTAAGTTTATTTGTGCTGAGTGAACAGGTTTATGAGTATGTATTTAACCTCTGAGCCAAAAGCCAATGTTTTCCAGTTAGATCCTGTCGCTCCATGCATACAGCCAACTACCACCTTGTGCAAACTCACAGTTCAGTCGTTCACCTTGCTTAATATCCCTGAAAAACCTTAATCCAGGGAGCCAAGTCATCCTGTTCAAACATGCCGATCCGATCCGCACTCCATTCCGCTGACCCATGAGTCCGGCTCGACCAAAGATAACCCCAATCGATCCACTCTGGGCGCTGTGTTTGCTCTCTGCGATAACTTCTGTGCCACTAAACCGCCACCGCCTAACTATGACAAGGAGGGGAAAAAAAAAAAAAAGAATTGTGCCACCACTTATTATGTGAAGTATTTGCAACAGTGTTGTGTGAACGCACATGTGAGTGTGCCATTTTACACTAAGGCGAAGGATTTAAAAAGAAAAAATAATGGGTATTGCTTTCTTTTTCTAAAAAAAAACATGGTGCAGAACATAAGTAATCAGTGCTCTTTGAGAAGCAAAAATCTCAGTGTTATGTAAGACAAAGCAATACGGAGTTGTGTGAGGAAAAAAATAAAAAATTGTGAATGTTTCTTTTTGTTTCTTTAAAGGGGCCAAGTAATATTTAAGTTTTTGAGTTTCTGTAAGTTGTAGAATTACTTTTCTGTAGCATTATTTAGCCCTTTCTTTTGTCCACTTATTTCACTGTCGATCATTTCAGTTTTTCTTTATTTGTACTGAAAATGTAAAAAACAAAAATGTAAAAGATGGACCAGTTAGTGATGCAGTGCTGTGTTTGAGTGGTTAACATTTCTGTCAAACTGGAGTGGCCCACTGGAAGGCTGATTATCTTGACTGAGTGTAACATTTAGATGAATGAAGCCTCCTTTGCTGATTTAGTGCCATCCTTCTGTTACTCTAATTTACCTTTTGATTTGTACCGACCACCTCTCCCAGTTTTGATATTCTAACAGACATTTCCTTTGAGATATACTAACTTGTTTTGCTGATGATGATGACAATCCCCCACCTTTTTGTCATGTTAGGTGCAAAATGATTTCCAAGTAATATTCATTTTTAGTTTTGATAATTTACACTGCACAAATGTTTATACAGTGCTTTTGTAAACATTTCTAGTGTATTTGCAAAAAAATAAAAGTTGCAAGTAAGCGCAAAGTCTAATGGTTTCTGTTATCTTCTTTGGAATTCCTTCGGTAGAATTTCAACTTGGCCAATCAGAAGAAGATCTGAACGATTACGTCATTTTCTGCGCTGTCTTAGAATTTGTAGTCTACTTGTAGTTTAGCAATGGCAGCGGAGGACGTGAAAGAAATCGTTCAGACCGTGTTGGCCGTGCTTCCAAATATTGAATTAACATTAACAGCCGCCTATGTTCTGCTCGCCATTTCAATACTTGCAGTTCAGGCAATTTCCGGTAAGCTTTCATGCCGTCGAACTGGCGCATTACATACGTCACGGACAAACGTTAGCAATTGGGTCAAATTTAAAATAGGCTAACATGAAATAGCCCGTGAAGTAAAGTGCTAAAGAGTCACTTTTCGGAAATGTTTATATATTTGTAGATATAAATAGTTGTAAATACTCAGTTTAATGCTTTTAATATTGAGTTGAAGCACATTTACGCAAGGTTTGTAGCCTCATGTTTTCTGCGGTATGTACTACTAGCCTAAATGTTTTGTTTTCCGTAAATTCTCTCAAACTCATTTAGGCTGGATGGCAACCATTATTTGGTCTCTCCACAAAATTTCAATATAAATAGGACAACAGAAAAAGGGGAAGTGCTGTTAGTTAATGGTTGCTTTGCCACCAACTGTCAAGAGCACCTTAACTAACTTAAATGTTAAGTAAACAAATAAATGTCAGGACAAAATAACTTTTTGACTAAACAAAATTAATTTGGAGAATAAAGAAACCAATTTTGACAAACTTCACATCTACAGTATTGTTAACAAAACCCTGCTGCATTCATACGTATATTATTTTTATCTCTCCCCACCTAAAATGTTTGCTGGCCTGATTTGGTCACAGCTATGAAAATTTTGAAGAGGCAATGATGACTAAATCTACTCAGGTTAAACAAGTACCTTGTCTTAGCAATGATACACTGGTTTAAAAACCTTGTGTGGAGTTGTTTAATCTCCTTTACACAACAAATGATAGAGCAAGGCCTTTGCACAACTGCTCGGTGAATTCAGGGATACGCCCTTCAGAAATAAGACATTGGGAAATAAATAAAAGCGGGACTGTTTTTGCGTCACTGTTTTGACTGTGAAACCCACAGCTCAAAGGCTTTGGTCAGGTCACACATTGCTGTGGTTGACGTTAAAACTATTCCAGAGATAAATGATCCACGAGGACAGGACGAGTACACAGCAGCAGCCTTGTCTTTATTTTCTTCCTGTTAGCCTCCAGGATGTTCTCTCAGTACCAACTCTCATGAGGACTCGCGTGTTTTGCTTTGGCCCTCAAGGTGATCAGCCCAGGGTTTGTAAACCTCAGCTTGTCCTTCACTCATTCAAGTAGGTTTTAAGACTTGCTTAAGCTTTCATTTTGGAAAACGTGTTTGTTTGTTTTTTAAATTATAACCAAGGTATTTTGTTTACCAAAAGAGCAGATAAGTTGATTGAGGAAGCTTTTGAAAAAAGTAGCTATTTTGATTAAGAAAAAATACTGTTTGGAAAGAACGTTATAAATGATGGAAAATAATGTTGTTTTTATTAGAGGCAGGAAATATGTGAGTCAAAGAAGATTATTGAGAGTAAAAATAGGCTGTAATAGGGAACTGAAGTTTGAAAATGGGATGCTGTCAAAAACTACTGGACTCATTGAGAGAATTTGAGGAAATGAAATGATTAGTAATAAAGTCAAACAGATTACAGTAGTGCAACATTGATGGATTCAAGTTGCTGTTAAAAACTACAGAAGAAGAAGACACTTCTTTTGTGTATAACATGATGAGAAAGTTCAAATAAAATGCTGCGATATCAAGAAGAGAACTGTGTAGCTAGTGTGGTTCATCCTTGCAAACAATTGTCAAATAATTGAAGGTGCTGCATTCATCTGTTTAAACAACTATATGCAAGTGTAGACATGATGGGAATGTCCAGCCATGATATCGCTCAAGAACTTTTTGTCCAAAATGTGGAAATTGATTCCAGGTCAATATCCAAATATCTTACGAAGCTAATGAGACTGTCAATATCCACAGTGAAATGTGTCCAATATGACCGAAAGGCCACTCAGTGAGGAAGAAGCCATTAACCCAAAAGAAGCATAAAAAGCCATGATGCAGTTTGAAAATGTTCACAGTGACAAAGACCTTCATTTTTTTGAGACATGTCCAAAACTAACGTGGAACTGTGTGACCATATAGAGGAATAACGGGAATGCTTGAAATTCACACTGCAGGGCTTAATGCTCAATTCCAATTTTTTTTGTGGAATCTGATTTCTTTGTCTGGTTGTTCATGTGACGTCTGTCGAGTATCATTGACGATCAGGTCGGATGAATGCCGCCTGGTGTTTGAAAAGGTTGGATACTTATCGGATTTAGAACCACATCTGCAAGAGCGTCGCATTTGTAGAAGAAAAAAAACTGATTTAGGTCTCTTCAGTCTGACTGTAGCCAAAGCCTGGAAACACCATCACAACTGGGACATATGGGGGTGGCAGCAACATGTTGTGGGGCTGTATGAGAGGCTGGTGCACTTAATAAAATAGATGCCAATATGGGAAGAAAAAACAAACACTATATTTAAATATTGCAGCAAATCTAAAAATATCAGTCGTGAAATAAACGTTTTGGTGCAAATTGGTCTTTTAAACAGACAACATTATTTAGAATAACCAAAATAATCAGACATTGAGAAAACTTAACTGTTTTCAGCTAAAAAATTATGATTTTTTATTTTATTTTTGAATACAGGAGGAGTTTGGCACAATTTTTCAAATATAGTTTGAATTGTTGAATTTGTCAGGTAAGTTAAAATGAATATGCTCCAAAAATGTTGACATTGAGTCAGTACCAACCCCAAACGTTGTTATCCATTTGTACAGTCTGATCCATTCTCAGTACGGGTGACAAAACATTCGCTGCATACCTCTGAGATTCATCTTTATTTTCCTTTAGCTAAACACAGCTCACTCTGCGTCGGAGACACGGCGTCCTGACTGGCTCATTGGACACGTACTGGGTCTTATCAGCTCTGTCATCGAGACAAAACAACAAATTGCTTTAAAAAACCAAGCAGTCCAGCTTATGACTATTTAAAGCTAAACAAGAAATACCCAACATGAGTGTTTTAAGTGGCCACTTTTCAGTGACTGCTGCTTCCTCACTGTATAAACAAATGACATTGAGGTCTCTTGAACCCTGGAGGACAAATGAAGGGATGTTATTTATATTTAAGAATTATATTTACACCAGCCTTAGCTTAGCGCAAATTTACACCACTTGAACTTTTCCTCATTTTGTCATGACTTCAGTGTGTTTTACTGTGACTTTATGTGATTCTGACCCATAAATAAACTTCAATCTGAACCACTCCAGTATGCGGCTGAAATTATTAAATGATTATTGACATAATAAGCAACCAATTGGTTGCAATTTTTGGACTCAAAATATGTCCAAAAGGTGATTAACATTTGGAATTATTTTTTAATAAATGAATAATAAAATATGCTTTATAGTTGTTTTTTATTTTACATAATTTGAACAAGGGGAAGCTAAAGCTTTGTCACTTGAAAAGTTCTGGGTAAAACATATTTACAGAAAAAAATTTTTGCATCTTAAATGCAAAATGTGAATATTTTTTGTATAGTTTTGGTTTAATTACTTCTCTGAATACATTATTCTATCAGGAAATGTCTTATTTTAGGCTGTATACTCCTGTTAGCGATTAATTATTACTAAATTTGACAAATACTTTAATAATCGACTCATCACAGTCTTATAGGGACTGTCCTGTTGTTGGATATACATCAGTCTAATTCTAGATGCTTTCATATTTGAGTTTTAAATACCTTGTGTTCATCCTGAGTTCACCATGACTAAAACCTTATTTAATTAAGCAGAAGTTATAATTTTTTGCTAGACATTCAATCAAATCACAAAGACAATTAACAGCGACAAGACACACCCAAAGCTACTCTGGATGAAAAGAAATGCAATAAAATGAAATTTAATGCATTGATAAAGATATTAAATGCAGTTACACATATAGAAAAGCACTAAAATAGAAATATAACGTCAGAGTGAGCTAAAAGTGACACAACGGCCATCAGTTACCTGGTAAATGTTCACATTAGAGTCTGAATTACAGGATTTAATTTCCAGAAACTACTCAGGGAGGACATTTTGCTAAATTTAAATTAAAAATCCATTTTTCCTGTTCCAACAGGTTTCTGCTAAGTTCTTTCCTGATCTCCTTTAATTCATGTAACCTTAGACTGGAGGAGGAGATGGTTAAAAAATCCACAATAAGGGATCATATGCTCCATTTGACGCTTAATGTTTCATTCATTTGGACAAAGCGGCTCAAACTGTAAGGCCCACCTGCAGACAACAAACTGTAAAACAGACTCCGAGTCCCAAAACCAACACAAAGTGAATTTCTGTGTTAGATGGCGAAGCAGCCAAATCTTGATTTCACCACAACTCAAATGTTTTATGCTGTATTTTGGGCGTTTAAAACTGAATCTCACCTGTTTATTGTTAAGCCAGCAGCAGTCAACCAAATGACTCTGTTCTGATTAGAATTAGGGCTGAAATGATTAATCGGATTAATCGTTATGAACCAATTAATCCGATTAATCGTGATGAATTATTAATTAAATAAGCATCAACTAATTTAGAAAACAAATTATAGTTAACTGAAATATACAGACTCATAAAAATGATATTTTGCTGAAAGAACAACATATTCAGAGAAGCAATTATGCCAGAACTGTGAAAATATATAAACATTTAAGATAAAAAAAACTTTGTAAAAATGTTCAGCCCAGAACTCCTCATGTGGAATGACTTTAGCTTCACCTGGTTCAAGTTCTGCTAAAAGAAAAAAACTCATCTTAAGCACCTTTGGCTATCCAATTATTGAATGTTAAATTCAAAATATAATCAACAGATCAGCCTGTACTGATGCATCAAGCGGAAAGGCTCTAACATGTTGATGTTAGAAGTATTTTTTTAGTTGCAGATTCTTCCTTTGCTACCAATGATCAAGTGTACAATAAAATTATACTGTGTTATTTCACTTTAGGCAAGTAATTTTGTGTAGAAAAGAAGTTTATTTATTTGTTTATTAGCATTTTTATGTATTTGTAACATTTTATTAAAAAAAGTTTAAGTGGTTAAATGGAACAAAAATGCAGGATATGTCGATTAATTGATTAATCGTCAAAATAATCGACCACTATAATAATAATTAGTTGTGTGGCTGCTTAGAATATACCATAGAAATTTGATAGATTTTTAATAAAATTTTGTTCTATTAAATAACTTATTAGATATATTTAATTATAGGATTGTTTCAGACGAATGTCACAGTTACTGGCTTTTATTCACTTTTTTTAACAAAAAGAGAAATAAAGCTACAAATTGCACCCTTGGTCAATAATGAAATAAGAGAATAGAAAAAAGTACATAATTATATAAATAACAATCAGGCTTTTATTTAGTCAGGTTTGTGGCAAAGTAAAACACCATTCATGAAAATGAATGAAAACCTTTAAAAAGAAAAATGTTTTCTTTGTTATTCTTGCAAAAGTATGATGCATTTAGTGTCAATTTTTATTAAATAAACCGAACTTTATACTTTAATATTAATGTTTATACAAAGATTTTTTTCAACTTTGGTCTTAAACTTTGATTTATTTAAAGAGGTTCGTATCAGATTGATGCTGTTTGAACGGGTGAAGACCAGCCTGATATTTGCCAGCCTGATATCTCACAACTTGCAGTGGATGATGACCTATGAGTGACGAAACGTGAAAAGTGCTGATTCCCTCTTATTTGGGTTTTTGTGTCATGAGCCTGATGACCTTTTCCTCTCTCATCCTGCCCGTGTTAGATAACCAGAGCATGACGGCGTCACTCAGGCGTTCACGTAAAGTTCCCAAATGTCAGAGTAATCCTGTGTTTGTCCAGTGACAGAACGAACTCTGCTCTTCTTCTTCATGGGTTTGTGTAACAGTCTCACGGTTTGTTCTGGAGGTCTGCTGCTTGATGTCAGGTCTCCATGGTTACGCAATTCAGAGGTGAACTTCAACATTAATTTATGCATTTTATTTTGCTGTCTCTACCAAGTAGAAAAAAAAAAGGTTTTAAATGCACGACTGAACCAAACTGTCTTTGCCACAAACATTTGATTCCATCAGAGTCGAAAAACTTAAAAGCTTAAAAACAAATCTGATCGTTTTTATTATCAAAGGCCTCAAATATTTTATTGTTTTAATGTCTGTTTTTTTAAACACCAGGAGATTTTCTAAATTTCCAAATTTCCGCACCGCGAAGATTGAAAAGTGAACCTATTGCGCCTTCTACTGGTGACTCTAAAGTAATGGAGTAATGCAGTAATTGCTCTGTTTGCTCAGAACAAATGAAACAAACTAAACCTTTAACATAAAATTATTGAACCAAAAGCAAAATAAAATATTTTAAATACCAGCAGACACATTTATGTAATTAAACATTTAAAGGTTAAAAATGTAAACCTAAAAACCTAAAAAAGTTCCCCCGCTCTGACCTTTTTTTTAAGAGCAAAATTTATATTTTGCTCATTTTTATACTTCCATTTCAGGACTCAACTGCTTCTTAAAAAAAGCGCTTAAAAAAACACACCCAGGTATTTTATGACAATGAGTTAATGCTTTCTGGTGTCTGGAAAATTAACCATTTCAAAAACTTCCCGATTGTTAAGTCACATTCCACAGTTACCTAGCAACCATGGCCAAGCCAAACCCTGTTACTTAGCAACCCAAGTCGAACTCCATCATGGTTTGATTTTGTTGTTGATTTACCATCCAGAAACCATTTGTTCTTATTGGAGGCTCTATTTCTGTTTTTCAAAGTCACGCGGTTTATAACTGTTCATCTGTTTGCAGCCATTTTCAAGTGTGAATGTAAACATTGAGTCGAAGGGTGTGGCCAGCAGCAGATTATTTGGATTTAAAGTTACAGAGACGCGCTAACATAACTGAAAGGAGCTCAAAGTAGGCAGAAGTGACCAGACTAAAATCTAATTATCTAAGAATGATTTTGTGTAAAAATGTAATGAACAAGTTTTGTAGGGGCCATAAATCTTTCCTAATCTGTTTGAGGAACCATAATTGGTCACCTTTAAAAAAAATCTAAATGTACTCAAATTAAAGTTAGATTTTTCAGTGTAGCACTATAGTTGTGCAATAAAACAGATTTATTTCAAAGCTATTTACAAGAGATGCCAGTAATGTGCAGATTTTGCATCTTCTATATACTTAAAAGCATGTTTTCTTTTTGTAGGAAATGCAAGAATCCACATACTCATTGCCTAATACTTTTTTTAATTACAGTGCAGTTATGACATTATTCCAGTTTTGTAGCTATTAAAAAAGATCCATGTTTCCTGTGTTGTTTTTGTCTCTTTTGCTCCTCATGCTGAGATGAACCTTCACCGTCAAACATGGTGATCTCTGAGCTCCACCTAATCCCCCGTGATCCCCAACGCAGCTGCCGCTCTGCGCCATCCTGCGTCGCCGTGTGCGTCATCAAAGCAGCTTGTATCGCGAGTTCAAAACAGCTCAAAATCTGTTACTCAAAACATCTGTTTTGAGTCTGTGGGTCATATGTTGGGGTCGCCCTCCAGCTTGGTGAGTTCGGACGTCGTGCCCATGAACATGCTGCGTCCCCGCTCCAGGCGGCTCTTCTTGTCCGTGAGCCGGAAAGCCTCCATGAACTCGTCGATGTCGATGCTGCCGTCGTGGTTGCTGTCGATGGTCTCGGCCAGGTTGCATATGTCTTCGTCCGTGATCTCCATCTTCAGGTAGACGCTGAGCAGCTTCCACGTCTGCCGGAAGTCCTCCATGCTGATGAAGCCTGAGGAAGAGAAAGACATGATGTCAAGTTATGCATGTAACAGATAGAAAAACAAAAAAAAAACAAGCAAATGTTAAAAATAAAGAAATTTACTGGAAAAAACAAAGAAATTTCTCCAAAAGCCAAAAGTCTACAAGAAAAACATCAGAAATTTTTAAGCTTACAACTTTTGGAGCTCAGATATTTCTTTGTTTTTTCCTGAAATTGAGATTTATCTCAGAAATTTTCTAGAAAAAAAATGTAGAAATTTGAAAAGTCAAAAAGTCTCAGAAAATTTCTGAGGTTAATCTCAAAATTGTTGATGTTTTTCCTCACAAATTTTCAACTTTTGGAACTCAGAAATTTCTTTGTCTTTTTCTTTTAAATTTTCAAGAAAGAAACTGATTTTTTTAGATTAATCTCAAAGATTTGAAAATTCAAATATCTGAATTTGAAAAGTTAAAAAAAATGCAGAGTGTGGATGAGGTGCAGTTTTACAAAATTTTTGAGTTTTTGGCAGAAATGTATTCCTTTTTATCCATCTACAATAGCCCTATTTTGCCTTTGGAGGAAGAGGATGCTGGATGTAGGACGGTGTGAAACGCTGTGACGGTTCAGAAGTGGGAAAAGGAGCAGTAGGTCAGTGGGTTAATCCCTAGCAGGACTCAGGAAGCCGTAACCTCTTTGACACGCTGCTTGTGGATTAACAGAGGCTCAGGAGACTCTGTTTAAACCAGTGGTGAAGAAACTTTTTGCAGCAAATTCCCAAGTTTAAATCCCTCAACTTTGCTTTTTCTCTCCAATTAAACAAGCAAAGACACTATTGCAGATTATTTCTCCTTTATCTGCACAACAACAAATTTAGCAAGTAATATTTTAACTAAATGAACATTTTTATGACATTTCTGCAACAGTATATTGGGGTCATGGTAGTTAGAAAAATATATGGAAATATCTGAGTTTGAAAAGTCGTAAAAGTTTGACTTTTTCGACTGATCTACCAATCTCAAAATTTCTGTGTTTTTCTAACAAATTTTCAACGTTGTGGGCTCAGAAATGTCCTTGTTTTTCTAGCATCAGGCCCCATCCATAATGGGCCTGATGCGCTGTTGTACATTTAGACATAGGAGAATTAGGAAGGCTAAAAGAAAGACAAAACCTCAAAATCAGAATTGTTCAAAATGTAAATCCAGTCTTAAAACTCAAATCTACCAAATAAATTTCAATTTAATTATGTGCCCACATTTCTACTATTATTCTGCCATCCCTGATTTAAACACAGAGAGTCCTGATATTAACCATCCAATAAACCAAAGGTGCATTAAAAATCAACATTATTTTGTCCAGATGTGCTGAATATATATTTAAACTGGGCAGTTCTTGTACCTGGGCTGCACAGTGGCGCAGCTGGTAGAGCTGTTGCCTTGCAGCAAGAAGGTTCTGGGTTCGATTCCCGGCCCCGGTCTTTCTGCATGGAGTTTGCATGTTCTCCCTGTGCATGTGTGGGTTCTCTCCGGGTACTCCAGCTTCCTCCCACAGTCCAAAAACATGACTGTCAGGTTAATTGGCTTCTCTAAATTGTCCCTAGGTGTGAGTGTGTGTGTGCATGTTTGTCTGTCCTGTGTGTCTCTGTGTTGCCCTGCAACAGACTGGCGACCTGTCCAGGGTGACCCCGCCTCTCACCCGAAATGATAGCTGGAGATACCAGCACCTCCTGACCCCAGTAAGGGACAAGGGTGTAAGAAAATGGATGGATGGATGGAGTTCTTGTACCTGAGTTGTCTGTGTCTACGATCCTGAAGATGGTCTCCAAAGTGGAGCGATGGCGGTACAAGGTCTCCAGCAGGCTCTGGTCGATGTGCTGTTAGAGAAAAACAGAAAACAGAACCATTTCTGGTTGGCTGGTTTCTAATCAATCTATATTTACAGCCTTTTATTTCTTCCAGATTGTCCCCTTATTGATGTTTCTAAAATTTTTCCTTAAGCGTTCCCTTATCCTTACAAATGCAAATCCACAGTTTATTTAAATCTGCTATCATGGAAATATTATGATTTGGTTTGTTACAAATACTATTACAAATAATGTTCAGAGTAAAATTAAGTTTTGTGGCAGTTGAGGTGCAAATATTTTTTTTACATTAAATTAATCCAGATATGATTTGTGACATGTTTTAGAAGTTTACAAAACATCAAGCTAAAACAAAAAGAGATAAAAATTATGGTTTTTGGTGCTTAACACCACGCATGCTCAGGGAGAATATGCAAACTCCATGCAGAAAGACCGGGAATCAAACCCAGAACCTTCTTGCTGCAAGGCAACAGCTCTACCAGCTGCACAACTGGGCAGCCTAACACCACAGATATAAAAACTTATTAACATGTAAGGTCTCTTTAGTCTTTTCCGTTTATTTTCCTTTAAAGACAATCTGAATTGTTTAATGCATTTGACAACAAACAAATGTTTTGCTTAGCAAAACATGGGGAAAGTTTTTAGAAATATTGTATTATCTTTATAATTCCTGACAGTAAAATATTATTAGTCATATTTCTAACCACTTCAATGTCAGCAAATATGATTTTTTAGAGTTTCTATTAATGCTGATAAAGAAAACTTATTGATATGTTTATAAAATTAAGGTTAAATGTCTTCATTGATCTGTGACTGGCTGGTGCCTTTGCGTTTCTGGGTCCTTACATCTGTGTTGGGCCCTTTGATGGCGAGTTCGTTGAACCAGTCACAGTAGTCGATCACGCCGTCGCGCGTCTTGCAGGTGACCAGCTGACAGCGCAGCATCCGCCACGGCAGATTCAGGTGCATAACGCTCTCCACCGCTGAGGCCCAGTCAACCAGGGATACCAAACCTGGTGGAGGTCAAAGTTCACATTGAAGGAATACTTCAGCTTCTCACTATCGCAGCGCTTAATGTTTCTGTGTCTAGGGTGATGAAGCTTCAAGGGATCTGAGGAAAGGGACTGAAATTAAATGAAGTAACAATCCAGAATCAAATGTGCTGCACTGCAAAAACACAAAATGTTGCTAGTATTTTGGTCTAGTTTATAGTGCAAATATCTTAGTACAATCGAAAGAGGATGCAACTAACTTACAGGTAACTTGATGAAAAAGTTTTAGTTCCACTGGCAGATTATTTCATTTATAACAAGATGTTTTTCACATGTTATATGTAAAATAATCTACCAATGGAACTAATACTTTTTTAATCAATATTAAAGGGGACATATTAGGCAAAATTCACATTTTGCATGTTTTTGTCCAATTGGGTCTCAAAAATCAACACAAGAGCTTAAAAAAACACCCAGCTGTGTTTTTAGCTTTAAGTTAATATTTCTTGATGTCTGGAGAATGAGAGGTTTCAAAAACCTTCTAAATGTAATGTAACCAATCAGCAGGCAATCACTGTTACCTAGCAACCCAAACTGAGCTGCAGTTTGTTTGGTCATCTAGTTTTACTGCTGTACATTGGCTGCTGGAAAAGGCAAGTATTCTGTTGTTGACTTACTATGCAGAAACCACTTACTGCATTCTTGTTGATTGTGCAGAAGGCTCTATTAATGTTTTTCAAAGATGTGTGGTTGTATAATTGCGCATCTGTTTGCAGCCATTTTCACATGTGAGTGTGAACTTTGAGTCAGGGGGTGTAACCAGGAGCAGATTATTTGGATTTAAAGTGACAAGAGGCTCTAAATCACCTCAAAATGCATCATAAACCACGTAGACTAATAAACTTACCAGACTAAAATCTCATTACCTACCAATGATTTTGTTAAGAAATTCTAGTGAACATAGCGTTTGTATCCCATAGACCAGTTCTAACCTGTTCAAGGAAGCATAATAGATCACCTTTAAGAAATTATTGACTTAAAAAAGCTCCTATGCATATCTTGCTGAAAAGTTACTTGTAAATTGGTTTTGTCTCATTTCAACTGCACTAAAAATTCTAAATTCTTGGCAAGACTTTGTGTTTTTGCAGTGTATTATGTTTACTCCTCTATATATTCAGGACTGTTCCTTCGACAGAAAGGAATCACTTATCTTCCATCTAAAGTTTCTATGAAACTGATGGAAGAGATTAAAATCAGGCGTTGTTTATCCTGAATGTATATTGTAGTGCTAGACAATGGATACAAAAGGTTTGCGCTCAAATTTTCCTCAAACAAAGCACTGAACTTTGAGATTATCACCTGATCCGACGGAGGCTGAATGTGTGAAAACCAACACCACACACCTGTGTTCTTTGTGTCAAACTTTTTGAAGGCACAGAGGAGGTCTGACTTGTGCGCAAACAGCTGCTCCCGCAGGACTTTCAGGGCCGAGCGTTCAGTTCGCCCGACGCTACAAACGACACGAAGGAAACAGATTCAATTGGATTAAAACACTTGTCTGGCAACTATTTCAGGTGCTTTACAATGTGAATCTCAGCCACCAGTTCACACCACCTGTTTTGTTGTATTTCAGATATTTAAAACAAAAAACGAATCAATAATATTAGTTATCAACTGACATGAAACACTTCTGTCATGATTTTTGGACCAGAGGCATTTTCATTGACTTTGTGTTTATCCGCCTATCTCTTCAGTGCAAAAACACGAAATCTTACCAACTATTTTTTGTCTGGTTTCTAATATAAATGAAAAGGTTTTTGTTTCCCTGGCAGATTTTTTCACTTATAACATGATGTTTCTGCCATGTTATAAGTGAAATAATCTGCCAAAATAATCAGAACTTTTTCATCAATATTAAGGAATATTATTAACTCTAAACAGGATTTCTATATCTTGCTACAAAGCTACTTGTACCTCAGTTGTGTCTTATTTCAAGTGCACTTGAATCTGGATAAAAACTACATGTTAAGAGTTTGTGTTTTTGCAGCGTTTGGACGTGGATGAGCATTTTTTTTTTCTGAAATTAGGAAAATCAAATCTCTACGTCATGTAATTTGTTCTGCACATGTTTGACTCCAGGTATTTTTCCTACCTTTGCCTGGCGGTGAGTTCTCTGGTCATGCTACTGGCCTGGTACTGAACCACATAAGGCACGAGGTCTGGACCCAACTTCACGTAGGCCCCGCGGTTGCTTCCCACATCGTAATAATTTGAGGCAGAGAACAGAGTGAGGACCTGAGTAAAGAAGTCAACGGAAGGCGCTCAGTAGGCGACACTGCAGGTGTTTACAGGAAGGATTCGTGATGAACTAAGCTGTCGACCCGATCTCACCTTCCGGTTGTGGCAGAACTCGTAGCCCTCCTGTTTACACTCGTGTGAACGGATGATGAGCTGCATGTTGTGTCTGTTCAGGAAGTCCTCAGTGACGTCCGGACCCCAGTAGCAGCCGCCGCCCCTCACCTCGTTGGGTATGCAGCCGTCCTGGTTCATCGGGTCGCTCCACAGTAGGTCCAGAATCTGCAGACACATAAAAAAGGGATTTTATAACCAAAAACAAACATTCATAATAAGTGAATTATTCAGTTATTCAACATTTAGCAGTTACTGTAAATGTGTAGACAATTCATATTATTATTTACTATGGTTTACACCAGTGGGGACAAACCTTTTGAACTGGGGGCCCAAACTGGCAAATATAAACTACTGAAGGGCCACAAAATTCATTAAATTAAAAATGGAGCTACAGCAGACGGTTGCCTTATTAAAAGGAAAACATTCATTTCCATTTTTGGGGAGGCATCAATTGTGTTGCGCTTTGTTGGCCAAATTTTTTACCACTGTTGACTTGAGGTCAGGGACTGTACAATATCCTTTCAAGGGCCTCAAATTACTTTTTTCTTTTCTTAAAATAAAAAATTAATTTCATGCTTAATACTCACAATATTTTGAACTTGTGACCCATAAAATAAAGAAGAGACATTTATATCTCTTAGTATTGCTGATAATAAGTTTATTAAACAAAGATCTAAGAAAATCAAAAAACTTCTTGTATTTTAAGTTTCCGGTCACTGTTTTTATCTGTTGAACAAATGCTGGAAATCATATTGTAATTCCATTCAAAAACCGCAGACTGCATTCTTGTTGGTTGTGCAGGAGGTTCAACAAATGCTTTTCAAAGATGTATGATTGTATAACGGTATGCAGCAATTTTTATGTGTGAATATAAATATTGAGTTGGGGGGTGTGGCCAGCAGCAGCTTATTTAGATTTAAAGTGACAGGAGACCCTAAAAGGAGGTACAAACAGGCAGAACTGACTAAAATTTTATTATATAAAAGTGATTTTGTACAAAAAATGTTTTGTATAGCCCATGAACCTATCCTACCCTATTCAAGGAAGCATAGTAGGTCACATTTAGTTTCCAGACACATTGTAGGTGCAGAAACTCTAAACTCTTCTTTTTAGAGGTTTACTGCATTAGTCATTCACAAGTCAATAAAATGTCATTTTGAAGACTTCTGAGAATTATAATCTTCAAGATTTATAAAATCTAAGCTACCTTTTGTTATTTTTCATAAGATCAAAAGGAGGCAGTCATTAACTAAATATATAAATAACTATAATAAATGTAGAAGTTTCTCTCCATATTTTTACAGCCTATCGTTTCTGTTACGGTGCAGCAGCTGTTTCTTGAGCCGAGCTTTCCGTCTTGCCCTGAAGCCGCTGTGACAGTCAGCCTGCAAAGCAGATTGAAGTCACGGCAGGGAGATTATCAAGGATTACAGCAGCCGAAGCCTTGGCTTGTCTGGTTGTGATTGGAAGAAGGCTGGAGCACAAAGGTCATGACCCCTGACCATTGTGCCTTTGTACGCTCGACACAATGTAAACATCTCAGGTGGAGCTGTGACCAATAAACAACTCTACATCTTAAGACTGGAAAATGACCAACTCCATTCTTTCACTTATTTGGCTGAGAATCTCTGGAGATTTTTAAAATTTAGATGCAAGTGCGACATTTTGGTAACTGATATGTTGTAATGCATAAACACCAAACATCAAGCTAACGAAACCTCCTTGTGGTTCTTTATAGTTGAAAGGTGAACTGCTCCCTCTTGGTTGGGGGTCAAATTTTGCCTCATATGTGTAATAGAACAAACTACGGACCCAACTAATGATGATTTAAATTATCACTTAATCTATCAATTATTCAGACGATTAATCGATTAATCAAATAACAAAAATGGCACATTCTGCAGGTTGGAAATGCATTAAAAGATACAAATAAATAATTCAATTCCTTTTTTAAGTAAGAAAAGAGACATTTTCGAAATGTTTGCGAAAACATTACAGCCTGCTCAGTTGTAGCAAAAGATGCATTTGCTGCTAAAAACAAATAACATCAAGATGTGAAAAGCTCAACCCTTTCTGCTTGACTTAGCATCAATACAGAGAAGAGCTGATCTGATGATAATTTTTTGGATTCACCGATTTTTTTTTGCATATTTTTGGCCTAATTACTGCTCTCAGTGTGCTGTTCTTCCAGAAATTATCTTTTGAGTTTGTATTTTCCAGTTAATAACTTACTAAATTAGGTGATGATATTTAAAAATCGATTAATCATGATTAATCCAATTATGTCAATTAATCCCAATTGTGTCAATTAATTGGTGCGATTTAGTTTTAAGTATATTTATGGGTCAGACTCACATAGAGTCAGTAAAACACACTGAAGTTTGTGGCTGTAAAGTGACAAAATGGGGAGAAATGTTTGATTTTGCTGTAAGGGTGATGTAACTATAATCCTAACGCTCCTTCAGTTTTCCTCCATGCTTCATGTCGTCTGCTTATGAAGATTGAGGAGGCATCACTATTAATCACAATTATTTCTATTAATTGATTACTGAATTAGTTGATGGTTATTTTAATAATCAATTATCAATGATTAATTACGACTAATCATGATTAATTGATTCAACCCTGTATCTGTGTTTATGTATTTAAAAGTCTCTGATCAACTTGTTTATTGGGCATTTATTTTGCCAGGACTTTTGAGAAAACATGAAGATAGTAAGAAACCAGTAGGGGTGTCATTTTGGAGGTATTGATGTGCTGTCTGTGCTTAGACTGAACAAGTTATTATTATAATTAGATATTTTTAGATCCTGAGAAGATTCTCAGCTTACCTGTCTCCACTCATCCTTGGCGTTGTCACTGCTCACAGAGTCGGTGGACACAGACAGAATGTCCTGCTGTGACCTGTTGAGCGCCGCTGCCAGGATGACCTCCCTCTTCTTGCTGTTCTCCAGCTCGTTCTCCATGTTCGCCTTGATCCGGGTCGAGAAGTCCTGCAGCGAGCGGTTGTGGAAGCACTCCCGCTGCCCGAGCGGCTTTGGATACGTGAGAGAGGCCCGGCGCTGGTAGGTCTTACTTGTGCTCCAGAGGTCGTCGTCCATGTCGATGTCGATGGACATGGACATGTTCGCCGAGCTGTGGCTCCTCCTCTTCGGAGGCCGCAGCGCTGAAACATACTGGGGTCCGCAACAGAGCGGAGAGTGAATGTAAAGGCTGTGGATAAATCTATGTTGAGTGAAACGTGAATGTTTCTCACATTGTGTCGGTTCACTTTGGTCAGAATGCTGAGATCCGTAGTGTCGGAGATACCGCCGTGGAGGACGAGCACCTTCTGATCGATAATGGTTGCTAATGGCATCCAGCTGAAAATCTTCTGCAGCAGCTTCAAGATCCGCTTTCCGTGAATCTGAGGTGAAACATGAACAGGAAGCAGCTGTCAGGATGCAACGCAGTTAGATCAGGGCTGAAACGATTAATTGGTTTAATCTGTTTAATCGCGATTAATTACTGAAATAACTGTCAACTAATTTAGTAATTGACTAATCGTTCACTCCAGCATTCAGACTAAAGAAATAAGACATTTACTGAAAAAACCCTCAGAGTATTATTTAAGCCAAAAAATATTATTTAAGTATTATTATAGTAGTATTATTTAAGTACAAAAAACCTAAACATTTTGCATTTAAGATTAAAATTTATTTAGCCGAAAATCCTCAAATGGCAGATTTAGCTTCACCTGGTTCAGATCTACTAAATGAAAGCTGTGCTATTGTACGTTTAGGCAATAAAATGCCACGTTTATTAATTAAAAGTAAGAACTGAATTATTTGTTTGTTTGCATTTTTAATGTATTTATAATATTGCATAAGAAAGGCTAAGAGGTTGAATAAAAAATCTGTAAAATGTACCTTGTATTTAGTCAGCACCTCTTTGGTGAATCCATACCTAGAAACACAACAAAGGAAGTCAGAGAGACAAGCAGGAAGCTTTTATTTATACCATTAATCCCCAACATTTTCATGTATCTTTTTCCACCTGAGGTTGATGATGTGGTCCTCATGGTTGCCTCTGTTTAAGTAGACGTCACATGGATAAACAAGCATGAACGAAAACAGGATGAGGAGAATCTCAATGGAGTCTTTTCCTCGGTCGACGAAGTCTCCATTAAACAAGTAGGGCTTCTCTAAGGACGGCGTGCCATTCTGGGATGTAAACAGGCAAATAAAATAAGATTATACGGATAATCTGCAGCATGCATGCAAACAATGAAACTGGCAGCAGTGCAGAGAGAAGAACATGGGATTGAAGAAATAAAGTCTGATACTTTGTCTGCTGTTGTCAGGGTATTAATTATTCAAGAGCGGCTGCGGATAGCAACAGGTGTTGTTTCTTGAACGCACTTTCCACTTAATTGTTTGAAAAATATGTGTTGTTTATTTCCAGCAAAAACATAGACAAAATAATACCTAAATATTTCTTACGTCTTAGATGTAAGCAATAGTTAACTTAATACGGGCAAAAAATTCTCAAAAGCTATTTTAAAAAGCCTCCCGTCTTTACACTGGACATGTGACGATCAAAAAATATCTCCAGTTAAACATATAGATGTCTCAGTTTATATTGAGAACAAATTTGTGATGAGGTTCAAAAAATACTGTGCATCATTGCAAAAACATAACATTTTATCAAGTATTTTTTCCAGTTTCTAGTGCAAATACCTCAGCACACTTGAAATAACTTTTTCAAGTCAACAGTTCCTTGATATTGATTAAAAAGCATTAATTCCACTGGCAGATTGTTTCATTTTTAACATGGGAAAAATATTTTGTTATATATCAAACAATCTGCCAGTGGACCTAGAACTTTTTAATCAATATATCAATAATTATTTACTTAAAAAAGATTCAATATTTTTACTGAAGTCTGTTTTGTCTTACTTATAGTGTACTAAGATATTTGCACAAGAAAAGAAACCAAAATATGTGTTAGTTTGTGAGAAGATCAGCGTGTATCAATTTAAATATAAATGCATGAATAATCAGCAGCAAAATACAACATTTACAATATCTAACCTTGTAAAAAATTAGCAGCAGATCCTCCAGCTGTCCGTGTAAATCACCTGCACGGACAAAAATGTATCTGTTCATACAAAAGGAATTATTTTTATGTTCATTTATTGAACAGTATTCTCATTCTTAAAGAGCTTAAAGGATCAAAACGTGAGTCTAATTTACCAAACATGGTTAAGTCTTACCGCAGATAGTGACTTCCTTGCTGTGGCATGTGGAGATGCGGTTGATGTTTGGCAGCATGCGGAGCAGCTTCCACGTCTCCAGGAGCAGCTGCAGCACGTAGCGAGAGTGCAGCTGCTGCTGGGAGAGAGAGCAGTGAGAAAAGACGCCGCAGACACAGATGTATAAACACAGCAGCAAAATAACACCGCCATAAATATTTGTTCTAAATATTAAATTAATTCATTCGTTAAATTCATTTATTCAATGCAATTTATGTGGAATTTTATAGGAAGACTGACAACAAAAATGTGACAATGTGTTGCATAAATAATTTACAGCGTATGTGTTCAAACTCAAGGTCCGGGGGCCAAATCCAGCCCGCCACAGCCTTTTATGTGGCCCTGCAGACCCCAGTTGGGCACATTAGTAGATGCTTCCAGATAAAAGTTGTGTGTTTAAATATTATTTTATTAATCAAATCAAAGTTGTTTTTATTTTTATACAGCCAGATTATATAAATCAGTCCCTCTAATTTTTTGTGAAAATTCACTCTAAATCCACAGGTCCCTGCACTTTTTCATACTAATGCATGAGTTTATTGCAAATTTTCCTCAAAAATAATCAAAAACTGATACTAACTCCCACCTGCAGGTGGCAGTATTTCTTACTTCACTCCACATTGTTGTTTTTTTATTTTTAAGCAGTTATGAAGCACAGAACCATAAACTGCTTCTGCAGCAGTTACTCAACAGGGTGTTGCTAGGTAACCACAAGTTATTCAGCAAGTTGTTGCTAGGTAAACAGAAGAGAGTTAGTTGATTCCACTAAGTTTGCTTAGCTACCTACAAGAGGTTGAGTGGCTAATGCCTTTCCTCTGATTACATCAACCAGAATATTTCTTCAGATATTTTGAGATAATCCGTTATAACTTAAAAAAAGGACATAAACTTCTTCCCTTTCATTTTATTTTTGCAGATAAAAACACGTCAAGTGTTTGTGTTCCTACTTTCTTGTTCCTGAAGGCCTCCAGCAGGCCGACCGCCTGCTCCACCGTCAGCGGGAAGGTGAGGTGCGGCCCGGAGTAAACCTCCGGCACTTCGATGTTCTTGTAGCAGAAGTACCGCTCCCACTCCGTGTCCCAACAGACGTCATTCTCTCTGAAGATGTGCGAGATCAAATTTCCTGGAAGTATGCCAAAGTTCAAGCTCAAGCTCAGTTTGACTGAAGAAACAAAGATTTCAAAAATGTATTGGTTTACACAAAGCTTACGTTCTGTGCTGGATGGTGTGAAATTGTCCATTAGGTAGCCGAGGAAGTTATAAAGCTGTGAAATGAGGGAAAAAGTCAAATGAAGAATGAGGTGGTGCTTCTTTTTCTTAGTTTTTCAGTAATTTGAACATGTCCAGCGGTTTCTCACCTTGATCTGGGCTTGTTCTCCGGAGTATTCGATGGACTGGAAGATATGCCAGGTGTATCTCCGTCTCATCTCTGTGCGAGCAACATATTGGCGGTACCATCGCTGAATCAGGACAGCAGCTCTAATAGCTGAAATATAGAGAGCAGCTGATCAACTGTAACATATATTTATTTTAAAAAATTAATTAGATCAACAAGTCTTTATTTATTCATACTAAAAAATCTGCAGATTGTGTGCATCTGCTGAGCTTGTCATGCAAATTACTTCTCAGTCCAACATTCCCAAGAACGGATATAAACGGCATAATGAAGAAGCATTGTTGTGACGATGTTATGAAGGCAGAGCGTTGGAAAGAGCATGAGCTTTTTAAAGAGACAGAGGCCCAATTCCAACCTGTCAAAAATTTTTTAACTTATGTTTGGTATATAAAGCATTTGCAACGGACTATTAGGGCCATGCTGAGAAAATAAAATAAAATTAATTATGAGAATAAAATAGTAAAATTACAAGAATAAAGTCATAATATTACAATCATAAAAACATGAGACTAAAGTCGAAATAATACAAGAATCCATTATTCTCATAATAATATGACTTTATTCTTATTCTTTATTTTATTAATTTTATTTTTTCTTAGTATGACCCTAATACTCCATCGTATTTTTAGAACTGAGAATAACATAGTTACTTGATCGTGCTATAAAATGCCTTTGTGCCTGGAAAACAAAAAATTTGAACCCTTTTAATGTAAAGGGATGTACCCACACCTAGTTGGGCCCATTACTGAGCTACTTCTTCTTTAGAGGCTATTTAGTTATTGTGTTAGACTAAAACAATCACCATAATCTGGTTCTCAAACTTATTCATGGAGCTGGAGCCATGAACAGGTTTGTAGACGAGGATGAAGAGGGAACAAAAAAGGGGACTAATCACACAGCTCTGAGGCATGCCATTACTCTAGGTGGTAGCTGAGCAGGTGGAGATGCCTGTTGTCCCAAACTAACTACAGCAGCAAGGCTGTAGTTAGTTTTTCCACACACAGTTACTTTTCTACAAATATCAGGATTTCAGGAGTTTATCCCGAAAAGCAGAACAGAAGTGACTTACTTGTGACGGCTGGATGCAGCAGAGCAGAAACAGAGAGACACATAATTCATGGATACAAATACAGTTTAGATATATGGAAGAAAACATGGACCTTCTTCTGTTAAATTAAATAACTGGGGGCTGACGTTGATGGTTGTACCTTTCCTGGAGTGTTTGTGGAACTGGTTGGACTTTGAGACGCCACATCCCATGACTGTTCCTGTTCAAACCCCAGAGAAACCATCATAATTAGTAAAAAATGCTTAACAATCTATAAGAATACACATTGTTAGCTTTTATTTATTTCCTTATTTATTTCACGATGTTAAAAACAAAGAAATTGGTAACCAGTATGACAAGAGAAAAGATGTGCGTACTTAAAAATCATAATTTTATTTAATACTTATTTAATTTTATCCCGTACTCAATCTATAAAATTTGTAATTAAAAGCATGTAGTAGTATTCATATCCCTGTTCAATTTACTGTGCTAATGAATCAACAAGTAAGTTATGTTACATAAAAACATAATTATTAGAAACCGACTCTCATAACAAGACAAGAAAATTTACTGACCCATAATAACAACAGTAACAATGGCAACTGTCAATAACAAATGGACATGCAGCATCAGAATAATTACCAACTCCTTGCCAGCATTTGAATATGTAACTGGTGATTCATTTCAGGATTATTTACAAGAGAGATTACAGCCCTTTTCCATTATTTTAAAACAGTTCTGCCTCTGTCCAAGTCTCAGATAATAGCTGAGTATTTCAGCAGCAGAGGAGCTAAATCTAGAGGCCATTCATGCTTTAATCCTGTTAACTGCTGGTTTGCTCCTTCCCACTGTGATTGGCCTCAATCCTGCCTCACAGGTCTGTTTTTGTCTCAATTCTACGAAGCCTTACATAAAACAAACAAAAAAAAAAAAACACAAAAACAGAAAATATCTGCCCAGATGGGGCATTTTAAAATGTCTGGCTTTTATTTGAGTACAATGAATTAAATAATAAATTATTCTTGATTAACTAGTTAGCTAGATACTTTATTGACCCACTTATTAAAAGATAAATAAACAAATAAGACATCACTAAAAGGGGGACATAAGCAGCTACTGTAGCTTCCCTTCTTCCTGCCGGGAGCCTAATGGCAACAACCGTATTTTATGTTTACATTGGAATGATTTGATTAAATCTAATAAAATCTAAAGCTGAATTTAGTAAAAATGTTTATTCTTTGTGAACAAAAACAAAATAAATTTTAAGCGACATAGAAAATATAAAAACATAGAGTAAGACCGTCTTTTTTCAAATCTGTTGATATTGATAATTATTGATACATTTTTGGTTTTAAATATCTGAAATATTTCCAAACTGGTGGTGTGATCATTCCTGTTTTATCCACAGTTTCCACTCTGGTTTTTTGTTTTTAAGTAAAGTTTAAGTAAGTTATGAGCCACCGTAGTGAAACTTTAAAATGTTGCTGCACCAGTTACTCAGCAGGATGTTGTTGTTGCTAGGCAACCACAAGTTACTCAGCAAGTTGTTGCTAGGTAACCAAAGAGGGAGTGAGTTAGTTTATGTTTTGTCTTTTTTTCCAACCAATTTGACTGGGGTGATTTAAATCTGATTTTTACTTACGTGACAACCTTGCTTATCCGGTACCGGTTGGCCTGGTTGTTTGGCTGTCTGCCTGCTGTTTCAGCGTGAATTTAAGCAGCCATTTGCTCAGTTGCATTCTCCACAAGTCCACCCGGATCAGGTCAGGTACTGCAGTGAGCAAGTCCGATTAGAACATCAACACCAAGGCCCCATGAAGGATGCGACTCTGACTGTCCAGCTCCTCCTCGCTGCAGCTGAAGCTCGTTTAGTCCTGACTCCCTGACCACGATCTCATAATCAAAGCACCAGGCCACAAGTGGATTACCTGAGCTAATGACTTGATGCGACTAGAGGAATCTCCATGGTGGCAAGAAGGAAGGCAGCCACTGGTTTTGAGAGGATTTTTGACAGCAGGAGACTAACTGGGTGTTTACATGTTATCTCAGGAAATTTTAATCAAGCACACACAAGGAAGTCTGACTAAAAGGATTTTTGAAATTGGCCTGATGAGAGCTTGATAAACTTACGAAGAAAGCAAGTAAATTTTTCAGTAGAGTTCAGTGAGAGGCTGTTTGAAAAATATAGGTCAAATAAATATGTAGTTTTAGTGTTATGTATGATTTCCAAGCTGTCCAACCATTGTGAATTGTAACTCAATATCAATTGAAATAAATTGATATGGATATTTTTTTCCTATTTGCCTGCTTTTGTTATTTTGTAATTATGTTATTTATTTGAATTATTTCCATTTTGGTCCATAAAATATCCAAAATTTCCACTTAACTTCATATTTTGGTCCCTCGGACTATGTCATTTTAAGATATGAAACAATTGATGTTTTCATCAGTTACTTAGCACTTGAGTAGTCTTTTTACCCAATATGTTGAAGTATTTCTACTCTTAGTTGAGTAGAGGTTTTGGGTACACTACCCACCTCTACGCATGTTCTGACTTAGCAGTTAGTAAAGTCAACAGTTAGCTTTCGTTTTTCCCTGTTCCCTTCCAGTTTTTAATATATCTAAAATATTATATATATAATATATAATTTATGTTTTATATATATATAAATACAATTTTATTTTATTTATTTTTACATTTTTTTTAATTTCTCGGTCATTTCTAGTTTTCATCTACATTTAGTGTTAATAAACCAAAACCAACCTCAGAATCTTGTTTTATAGACACACGCGAACGTTGGTGCTCTTGAACACCTCTCTAAAAGTTGTAAATAAAGATGACGTAAGCAGACGGCCGTAGCACCGGCAGAGGTAAGCTAATGCTAACGTCAATAACGTCCATTCTGCTTTTACGGTTGCAGCTAGCTAGTTGTCATTCGCTTTACTTCAGTTGTGCAGATGTTTTCATAAGTATCTGAAACTGTTTGAGTCGCTAAAGTTATTTAGCAACACAAATACTAAAGAAGAGATGCAAAACTACTGACTGTGTCGAAGATTCACTTTGGTTAAATAATGTTAGAGGTCGTTTAAGGTTAAGTTGTCGAACTAATGCGCGTCAGTTTATGCAGTAAACATCAGCTGAAGAATGATCTATTATGAAATGGCAGCTGTTTTTAACATGGGGTTTCGTGTAGTTTAAAGGTTTTGTAATCATGAATCCTCATAAACTTCCTTAAAATTGTTACGTTAACTTAAGGCGCGCGAAAGGGCTTCCTGTGCATTAATATTTATTAAATTGGATAAATGGACTTCTTTCATTCAAATCCAATCCATATTGATCTTATTCAACACCTAAGATAAATTACTTTCTAGATGTGGAGGTATGTGCTCTGTTTGCAGTCTGCACCAAAATCAAAGCTTTATAAGAACTAAGTAAACTCATCTTCATCTCAAAAGATTAAAAATAGGATTTTATTTTGGTGATTTGTGGCTTTAAAGACTTAAATCAACAGGTTGCCTCTGGATGAACTCTAACCTCCTGTTATGAGGCTGAAGTCCAACCTGAAGCCATTTGTCCAATGTCAGTCATTCATTGTCCATCTACACTCAACTGCACCTACTAAATAAAACAATGAAAATAAAACATGGATCAGATTTACATAAATTCCCCATAACTTTGGTGTTGCAGCTTCCGTGTTTTTGTTTGAACATGCAGCTGACACTGTGTAGAAAGAAGTATCGGTCTCTTACTCTTCGGTAAACTAAACATAAGCTTTTGCTCCATTTCATTTCTTCGATTTTAGCTGCAGAGACATTTCTGTTTTTGGAGATTTCGGGTGAAAACAGAAATGTTTAATTGGACAAGCCGAGGAAAGTTGCACAGTGTGTCTCTGTTTGAACCGATCTGGGTCAAATTAATTATCTTTGTGGTATCAGAAGATGCTGGTCACATGCTGATAATAAGCAGTGACTGTTCATCGAGTTTAAAACGATGTTATTCAAGTTTTATTCTGTGGAACTTAAAACTTCAGAGTGATGAGGCGATCCAATCTAGGACAGGTGTTTTATTCTGACTTAGGAACGTTGAAAGTAATTTTTATTTACGCTGCCAGTTAAAATACTCAACGATGTGTTCATTTTGATAATTCCTGCTAAACGTGTATATTTCAGAGTAAAATTTAGCCACATTTCCCTGAATCATAGTGATTTTTATTTATCTTTTTAATATTTTCTTTCCAAATAATTACTTTTTAAAGTTTCTCGATCTATGCGCTAGTTATGTTATAAAGAAAAAAGGATAAAACAATAATTGAAAAGTTATAAAAAGTATGACGATATAGAATTTATTCAATTGCCAATTACAGACAAAAATAAGGAAAAAATAATCTTTTTGGCTGAATTTCTTCCAAATGTTAGCAGATTCATCAAACACATCTTGGTTTCTACTAGTTAGTTACATATTTTAGATATTTATAACTTCAGATTGTAGAGTTTTAATTTGTTTAATTTAGTAATTCATGAGCAACAAATGTCAGGAATTTATTTTATTTCAGACTCAAGCATGTTTGCTAAATGTTTTGAAACAACAAAAACACATTTTTTATCTTCTGTACCATTTTTCTATAATTTAAGTGATTTTATGATACAAAAAAGAGCTAATTGTTAATATAGATTGCATATTAAATGTTTTAGTTGTATTTTATATATTGTGCTGTTCAGAATAGACTGTGAACTCTGTCACATGATGAAACCATATTTTATGTGGGAGAGGATGTCTTTATCGCTATGCAGTAATCCTTTTTTTACACTTGTGCTTGTGCAACAAGGAGGAAACCTCATCTCAGCGGCTTGCAGCCATTGAAGTGATTCATTGGATTTAACTCCTGACTGGGTTGGAAGATGAAGATCGCTTTGCTGGGAGCCACTGGGCAGACCGGACAGTTTCTGGTCAAACAGGCGCTGGAGCAGGGCCACACAGTCACCGCCGTCGTCAGGAACCCGGCGAAGCTCACAGTGCACCATGACAACCTCAAGGTAAAACTCAACCCAGGTTCAAAGTTCAGCTGCTTTTATGGAGCCACATATTCAGCATGCTGTTTCTTTCAGAACCCAAGCCGAACAATATTAGTAAATATTAGTATATTTTGTGATGGATGCAAGCTTTTTATCTTAATTTACCCAAAAAGCTAGAGATCCTCATTGTTTTACTAATGACCATGTTTTGTCTGGTGTAGCTAAGGGATCTGTTATGCCAAATTTACTTTTTCACATTTTTATACTTCCATTTGGGTCTCAACAGCTTTGAAAAACAAGCCAGGCTCTTAAAAACACACCCAGCTGTTTTTTTTGTTTTTTTTTTTAAGTTAAAGTTTTTTGGTGTCTGGAAAATGAGCCATTTCAAAAACCTCCCGAATGTAACGTGACAAATCAGCAGGCAATGCCCATTACCTAGCAACCCCAGTGGAGCCCAGCCTGTTACCTAGCAACCCCAGTGGAGCCCAGCCTGTTACATGGCAACCCCAGTGAAGCCCAGGCTACTACCTGGTTTTACTGCTGAATGTCTTGTACAATGGCTGCTGGAAAAAAGCAAGTTTTTTGCTGTTGACTTACCATCCAGAAACCACTTGCTGCATTTTTGTTGATTGTGCAGTAGGCTCTACTAATTATTTTCAAAGATATGGTTGTTTAATTGAGATCCTGTTTGCAGCCATTTTGACATATGAGTGTGAACACTGAGTTGGTTGACGTGGCCAGCAGCCGCTTGTTTGAATATAATGTGACACAAGATTCTAATTCAGCTTATTCTGCAAGTAGCTAAAAAGAGAGACTACAATCTCCTTATCTAAAAATAATTCAGTGCCAAAAATATAATAAACATGTTTTGTATCACCCATAGATCAATGGAAGTTACATGTAGGTCACATTTAACTGGAGTCCTGCCAGTTTGTGTAGGTGTGTAGCCTAAGCCAGTCCTGTTTCATGGATGTTTTATCATTATAAATTATATATGAAATATTTACAATATTTTGCAAACTGCAAATTGGTGATGAGGTTTTCCGTTCCCAGATCAGGCTCGGGTTTTGGCTGCAGCCTCCTACTTCATAGTGTGCTGCCCTGACTTCTGCTTGAAATCAGAGCAGGAATCGTAAAAGATGTCGATAACTATTTTGGCTACATATTATGAAAAGTTTAGCCGGTCGACCCAATTGATACAAGAGAACACAGAGGTTTTTAAGAAAATGGCCGCTTATCAATTAATCGTGAAGCTCAGTGAACTTTAGTTTGGGGTTTCCACATTAGATACAAACCTGAGGATAAAAACAAAGTATCGTTGACTGCTGCTCTTTATGTTTTCTCCAGTTTATCTTTGTGTTTCCTGGACCAAAATGGCTCCATGTTGACCCGTTCTCTGTCCCCAGGTTGTGTCGGCTGATATTTTCTCAGCAGACAGTCTGAAGCCTCATTTCAAAGACCAGGATGTCGTCATGTCCTGCCTCGGCTTTCCGGCTTCCTTTTTCTCCGGCGTGACGGGCTACACCACATCGATGGCGGCCGTGGTCAGCGCCATGAGAGAGGCCCAGGTCAACAGGGTCATCACCATGACCTCTTGGTACACAGACCGTAAGTTGGTCAGGGTGTGAAACTCATTGATCTGGCAGAACATGTTGATAAAAACCATTAACAAATACTGGAATATCTGAACTGATAAGCTGCTTATCCAAAGTCTCCATTAAATAAAGCATGCTTAAAGCAGTTGTCATGGAAACCTTCAAAGACATAATTATTATCCCCATAATCACTGGCTAACGTCTCTTCTAGATATTTACCTGGTAGTGCTACTGTTAGTATGATTGTCTCCTTGTATCTCTGCTTTGTGTGAGACTGTGTCATATTTTCATGTTTAGCTAACTCTGGGACCCAGTCTCCGTTCCTGATCCGGTTCCTCCTCCTGCCGATGATCCGCAGTGTCCTCAGCAACATGTACGAGATGGAGCGCTTCCTGCAGAAAGCCGAGGACATCAATTGGACCGTAGTTCGGCCACCCGGCCTCAAGAACCTGGCAGCCTCAGGTGATAGAAATCCTGATACTGTATCCACAAGTACAAGAAACAAAATAAAACAGACGGGTAAAGTGAAGGTTGTTGTTGCAGCTCAGGAGTTTCTGACGCACGAGGGATACTTTGTGCCTGACAGCAGCGGTCAGGTGGGAAGAGGAGACGTGGCTCGCTTCATGCTGTCCCTGCTGAACAACAACGCCTGGGTCAAGAAGGGCGTCGCCTTCACCACCAAATGAAGCCAGCGGCCATTTCTAACCACGGAGACGTTTCTGATTATTTTGGTATCTGCGCTGCAAAAACACAAAATCTTCCCAAGTATTTTGCTCTAGTTTCTAGTGTAAATATGTTGGTTCACTCGAAATAAGACAAAACTAACTCATCAATGAGGTTGTTTAGAGTCAATAACTCCTTAATATTGATGAACAAGTTCAAATTCTTCTCCTATAAGTTAAGGAGTTATTGACTTAAAACATATATTAAAACTTAAAACATAAACATTCATATAGCTCACTGAGAAGTTACTTGTTATTTATTTCAAGTGCACCAAGATATTTTCACTTTAAACGAAGATAAAATTAGTTGGTAAAATTTTGTGATTTTGCAGTGTGTCTAAGATACTTTACATTAACCAAAGCTTAAATGGAAGCAGCAGCATGCCAGATAAAGGCGTCCTCACTGTGCCTGCGCTTATTACTAAAAATAGACGTTATATATTGTAAGTGTTCCAGTTAAAATGCGTCATAAAGGTCCAGCTTTATCCGTCTAAATGACTAACAGCTCCATTACCGGCTGGGATTTAAAATATTTCTGATGAAGTTTGTAGGTGGTTATGGACATTTAGTCACTCATTGAATGTTGAATAAGTGCGGATAATTTTTCCAGACATATGAATATTTATTAAGACTGTAAACATGTTTCTCCAATAAAACTATCAGCTTTACTGTGAGGTTTGAGTTGTATTTAGAAAATCTGCAGTCCTTTTGGGTGAACTATGTTCAAAAAATATTCTTACAGTGGATAAAAATTACAATTATTTTCTTCATTTACTCTAACATGTTTTTGTACTGTTAAAATCTTTTATGTACGTATATTTTGTGAAATTAACATTTATGGGAACATGAAACAGCTCCATTATCGAGGTGGAGCTGTTTCATTTGCCCACATGACTGTATTGCACCATAGCTAATTATTAAAAGTTAACTTTAGTCAGTGTTTCTGTTCTTTTTTACCACCACTACATTAAAAATATAAACCTGGTTTTATAATAACACAACCAGAGAAGTGTGAGTTATTTGCATGTTAAACAGTGATATTTGGTTCCTGTTTTTAGAAAAAAAAACAGAATTACTGAATAAGTTCTGACATGAAAGTCCAGAAATATGGGGATCCAGAAGTGCCACAATCCACAAAACAAAAAATTTCTAGAGTGTCCTTAATTTAATTAAGAAAATATTTGATTGTCCTTGTATAATTTTTTAAATGTATATTACATTGCCAAAACAAATATGTATATTTATAAAACAAAGTAAAAATGTATTTTATGTTTAGTTGCTGCGACATCATTTTTGATCCTTATGAATCAATCAGAGGGTAAAGGTCACATAATGAGCTGCAGTAACAATGCAGAAAAATGAAAAATAACAAAATACTGAAATTATAAATGGTTTTAATAAATGTCAATTTTAAATAATGAATTTCAATTTATATATCTACTTAAATGTAACATTACATTGTGATATGTTTGGCTCTTCATATTCTTGCATCAAGTTGCAAACTGAAATAAAATATATAACAAAAAAAACTTGTTATTGCTAGGTCTGTTTGATTTGCTCCAAATCACTCGCTTTTATTGGCAATTTACAGAAAATATATCACAGTATAAATATATATTTTCAGTAGGAGTGAAACTGTACACACTCATGTTCGATTTACAATTTGCAGTTGGGGTGATTGGATGAACACAGACCATTAAGTTCATTTTTTAAACAATATATTCACATTATAAAACATGCTGACCTTCTGTTTGCCCAGATGGAGAATTTTACACGATGCTGAAACAGGAGGTCAGATTTTAAACAGCTGCGGTACGACGAGAATAAAAACCTTTAATAGTCAAAGTGGATCAGTGCTTAGAAAACATTCATTAAACACGATAAAAATGTAAAAAGTTCCTAAAAGCTGCGTGGCGGCAGCCTCAGTTGCATGTGTTGAGGTGCGGCGAGGCCCGGCTCCGCCCTGAGGCAGAGAACAGCATAAATATGATAAAACAGAATTATAGAGGCGCATGGAGGTCTGCTCTGAGTCTTTTACTTCTCCAGGAACCACAGCTGGACAGTTCAGCACGAGTACAGTTGGTTAATTTGGTCCTGGTACATTTTCGCCACAACAGGCCGCCTCAGTTTCAGGGTGGGTCCTGCACAAGAAGAACAGAAAGGAAAAGAAAAGAAGAGAAGAGAAGAGAAGAGAGAGTTATTGTTGATTGAACAACAACGCCTCAGTTTCTGTTTGCAGAGTTGATTGAACAACAACGCCTCAGTTTCTGTTTGCAGAGTAACTTTGAGAAACAAACCATAAAATCCTCAGAGATGAAATCTGACCTGCAGTTAATCCATTAATTACATGATAAATTAAAATGAGCTCCATCATCTCCATTCTGATGATTCATATTTTTTTTGTTAACACAGACCGAATTAATACGTTTATTAATAGATTTGGGTGTGTTTGCTTTTTTATTTCTCTTTTATTTATTGATTTTGGATATTTAAAATGTGTTCCAGGTCCAGTTTAAACTGGAACTGGTCTGTGAAGAAGCAAACTTCAATTATTCTAACATTATCAATATATTATGTGAAAAATGTCTCAAAAAGAGAATATTATTGTTTGTCTCAGTAATTTCTGAAACAATTTGTCGGCAGTAAAATTTCTTATGGCTTTTAACGGCGATAACAGCTAAAAATTGAATATTTTCTCAAAAACAAAAGAAAAGAAAAAACCAAAGTATTTCCTGACCCAGTTCTCCTCCGTTGAGGGAGAAATCTTTCTCCAGTAGGACCCACTTCTGGACCTTCTGAGCGTTGGACGTGGATTTTTTGTTGAATCGGTCGATGCCGTCCTGAATGGCTTTGTAGAGCACTGGCTCCTTGTTGGCTATGATCTCTGACACCCTGGTGGTCCTGATGTTGAGCTGCTTACAGAAGTCCAGCGCCTCGGGGCTCAGGTTGTCAGTGGGGTTGCCCTGGTCGTCCACTACGCACTGCGGACGCAACAACATGGGTCACACCTGTTCGCTGACGCGGCGGCGGCTGTTTGGAGGTTAGCAGAGGCGAGGAGTTTGTTACTTTGAGCGTGAGCAGCATGGCGAGGAACTTCTGCTTGTCCCCGACCAGCATGGCGTTGCTGATGATGGGAACCTCCAGCTTCACGGCGTCCTCGATGGGGACGGGAGGGATGTTCTCGCCGCCGGCGGTGATGATAATCTCTGCAGAAAAAAACAGACATTCTGCTTTATGACTTACTCATCTCTGGTCATACTTAATGTTTCTGACAAAACATTAAACTTTCTATCCTTAAGCAGATAAAGATGGAAGAAATGACCAAATGTCTGAGGAAATATTTCCCAAAATGTTGTGGCAACCGAGATTTAACTTTTAAAAAGTTATGTATTTATTTATAAAATAAATAAATACATGGAAACTAAAATTTACATTTCATTCAAACAGATAGTGTAAAAAATAACATCTACAAAATATATAAGCATAGTAAATACAGTAATTTAAAAATACTGTAAAATGGAATAAATGTTCAAAATAATTTAAGTAAACAGTCTTATTTACTGCGAGTTGAAACCAAAAGAATAAAAATATCTCTGCTGAGTTCTCAGGTTCATGACGAGGCAATAATTCAGGTTATTCACATATTTCAATGGATGTAACTTTAACCTAAGTAGTAATAAATGTTTCCTATTGTTTATTTTTTACATCTCATTAGTTCAACAGTCCTGATCTGTTTGTGCCGAGAGGCTGAACCGGATTAAGGTCTAAGTGTGAATGAAGGATTGTATCAGATATCAGCAGCTTTTTAATTTCGCTGTGTAAAATAACCTTTTGTACGAAAAGTACATTTTAAATAAAGGTTTATGTTGTGTCGTCGCTTAGAAACTCTGAATGGATCTACAGATTTACAGATCCCAAAATTCAGCTTGAGTTTAGTTTATTGTGAACGTAAAACAATAAACTTTACTGACGTAAACCAAAAGATCTTTGGAAATCTTTTACATAATGAACAGAATAAAATAAACTTTTACAAATCACTGCTTTAGACCAAACCCATCCTAAAGTTTTGTTCCCAGGTTAAACACGTTACCTTTTATTCTGCCTGTGATGAAGAGGAAGTCGTCCTCGTCGTGTTTGCCCACGTCTCCAGAGTGCAGCCAGCCTTGCTCGTCCAGCGCCTCGGCCGTTTTGTCGGGCATGTTCAGGTAGCCCATGAAGACGTGCCGCCCCCAGAAACAGATCTCCCCGTTCCCGTCCGCGTCCGGGTTCGCCAGCTTTGTTTTGCAGCCCGGCATCACCTTCCCAACGCTGCAGAGACAAACCACAGAGATGAACTCAGTGCCTTTATGCCCATGTTGATGTTTTGGTTTTCTTTAACTTCCCAGCAGAAACACAGACTACGACAAACAAATCCAGAAATTAATCTGACTGGCCTTTATTTGGATCTATTTTCTTAAACCAATAAGAAAATTGGTTTAAGACAAAATCGTCTTTACATTTAATTTATTTTTTTTTACTTACAGGAAGAATCGCGGTTGCTGCAACAAGGATCAGGCAACTTTAAGCTTTAGGCAGAAATCAGATGTGTGGCTCCGACTCTTTTTTTTCTTAAAGAAACTGATCTTGTGTCACTTGGAGAAGTGACACAACACGCTTTAACACTGTAAATGTATGCAAACACTAAATGTTTCACTCAAAGCCCCATAATGCATTGCTGCTGACCTTCCAATGCGATACTCGTAGATGGAGACGGTGTGCGGGCCGGAGCTCTCACTCATGCCGTACAGCTCCTTCACCGGGATGTTCAGGCTCATGAAGTAGTCCAGAGTTTCCTTGGTGATGGGAGCAGCTCCAGTGCAGCACAGCTTGCAGCGGTCCAAACCCAGCTCACTCCGAACCTTCTTAAACACCAGATTGTTGGCCAGCATGAAGCCCCACGGCACGGCGTCCTCCCTGCAGCCAAGCAGACGCAGAGCACTGCAATGAGCCGCCGTGCTCAGATCTACTCATGTTTGTAAATACCTGACTTTTCTACGAACTTCAGCAGTTTAAACTCAGACCTCCTGCATCTCATGGTTTGTGTTTTTATTGTGCTATTTCATTTTAAATCCTTAAAAATCCAGGATAAAACACATCATAACAATCCTTGCACATATCTGCCTGGTGACGTCACAAAAGGAACAAAGCAACAGATATGAGTGATTTTCAATGTACAAATATGTATTTCTCCTCTTCATTTGTGTTTTTAATCAAATTCCTGCTCTAAAAGTTGTTTATTTTATTCCTGGTCGCCTATAGAAACACCGGAAAATCTTGGTGACAAAAAGACACTCGAAGGTTGTTTAGAAGAAGATCCCACTACTCTAAATTGAACTCAAATGTTTTGAAATCTGTAAGAAGTTCCCATCTGTCACATGTTTCCCTAAGGCTGGTGCTGAGCTCCACTGTTGGATCGCTGGTGAAGCCATTAATGAAAATACACAGATAAATCTTTGGAAAAGATTTAAAAGAAAAACTGTATTTTGTAAAATGTGCCTGATGTGAACAAATGTTTCCTCCCTTACCGTTCTTTGTGGCAACAATTAGCCTGTTTTAAACTTTCACTTTTTTTTCCATATAATAATAAATTAAAGCTTAATCTGAAAACTGCACAGGCTTGATAGTGAAATTAATTTGGTGATCTGAAACATTTAAGTGTTTAAAAATCAAAACCAGAAGAAGTCTGTGAAAGGTAAATAGTTTTTCCCAGGACTCTGTGATTGTTGGAGACAAACACAGCATATGTTGCTATCTTTACGTAAAAACTGTTTCTCCTCGTGCTTGAAGCCAACTAACCCGGTCATGGCGCTGTAGCTGTACTGCAGGCCGATGGCCTTGGCCCAGTCCGCCACTCTCTTCCTCAGCGAGGAGCCCTTGGCGCCAACAGCTTTCATTCTCTCCTGGATCTTCTCCCAAACCCGAGGAACGCCCAGGAAGCCGGTCGGATGAGCCTCTTTTAGCGTGTTCACCAAAGATCCCTGAAAACAGGAACAACAACGGCTGACAATATTAACATCTGGAAGCAGCATAGGTGCTAACAAACCATTCTAGCTCAAACGATACCTTCAGGGCGTCCGGCTCTGCAAAATGGGCGGTGGCTACGAGCTTCATGGCGCACCAAATGTCAATCATCTGCGCTGCGATGTGGCTGAGCGGCAGATAACTGACCAGCACTTCCTCGCAGCAGTGTGGGTTTATCATCTTGGACACGGTGCGGGCCGTCCACGTGATCTGACCAGAGAAAGGACGAGGCAGCCTTCTTCAGAAAAACAGGCGATCTGCCCCTCGATTGTGTCAGATGAATTTAACTGACGCAATCGTTAAATTCATCACATCTATCCCACTAATGTTCTGTACAGAAGTTATAAATATCAAATATGTTTGATAAAAGAACCCTTGGCACTTTTCTGCTTGATTCTGAAATAATCTGTAGTTGAACATTTTGCTCTTCTTCATTCATCCATTGCAGCGTAAACCCTAACTGGGATAGTTTGTTTGGAGACAGGCGACCTGTTCAGGGCAAGGCAGCGACTGGCAGCAGCGACTGGCAGCAGCGACTGGCAGCAGCGACTGGCAGCAGCGACTGGCAGCAGCGACTGGCAGCAGCAGCAACCATCAGCAGCAGCGACAGCAGCAGCGACTGGCACAGCGACTGGCAGCACGACTAGCAAGCGCATCTGGCAGCAGCGACTGGCTAAGACTGGATAGTGACATCAAGCGACTGCAGCACGACTGGCAGACTGCAAGCGACTAACAGCACGCACAGCGATGCAGCAGCACCTGCGCAGCGACTGAGCGACTCTCACCTGAGCACGTCGAATGAGTCTGACTAAAATGGGTTCGTATCTGGGTTGCAACTGCTAGCTGACATTGTTGTACTATTGTTAATACTGCTGGAATAAATGTTTATTTTGTTTAAACTTGTGTGTCATTCTGTCATGTTTCTCAGTAACGAGGAAGAAAAAGACGGCTGAAGAAGGCAGAACACACGTGATCGTTGGACTGATGCAAATGTTTTGACAACTCGTCCATCTCTAGTTTAAAACTTTAGGTTGTGCTTAACTTGTTTTTGGTTCTAGCATCAGCTCAGGTTTTGTCCAGACCTGAACTGCTGGAAAAAACAGAACACTATTTAAAAATGTCTGTCCTGCTGATTTCAGGTTTGATCAGCACATAGAAAAGAAAAGAAGTAAACGAAGTGAATCTGAGTCCAGGCAACTAATGGAACAAAGAAAGAGCAAATCGTTAGTGCCTGACATACCCAACAACAGCTGCAGCGAATCAAAACAAACCGACTGATTCTGGTTTCCTGTGAACTGATTGGTGCGTCTCTGCTGTCAAGCACGGCGCTGTAGGAGTGATGATGAGGGCTTGTTCTGATAAGACAACACATGGCGCCTGGGCTCTGCGACACATTTAACTGCTGACTGATCCCATGAAGCTTGTAGTTGTAGTAACCAACCAACCTACCAACCACTGAGGATGTTGTTGGAAATGTCTTTAAGACTATCGTCAAATAAAACTAATTTTCTGTCTTCACTAAACTGAACCAATGAGTTCTCTGAATAAATCAGACCTGAACCAAACTTCCTGCTGCTGAAGAAGGGACTCACATTGTCGTGGCTCAGCATGACGCCTTTGGGGTTCCCGGTGGTCCCAGAGGTGTAGATGAGGGTGCAGCACTCGTTGGCCCGCAGACTCTCGATCATGGCGTTCAGCTGCTTGTTGGGAATGTTCTCTCCAAGCTTCATAAACTGATCCCACTGCAGAAATAAAAAGGTTTCAATAAAACTGGGACAAACAAAGGCTACAGCTGTGTTGTTGTTTGTTATAATCATCCTGAAAGGCAATAATTCTCCAACAAAAAGACGATGTCGTCATAGAAAATATGTCACCAGATGTCCTAAAGTAAGTGTGATGTTCCTAATTGATCAATGGGTTTGATTGGTCAACATACTGTGTAGAGGAACTCTGCTTTCTGCTCCAGTTCGCCTTCATACTGGACGATGGCTTTCAGATGAGGTAACTGACTTTTAACCTGCAGGAAGAGACAAACAGAGGTTCAGCAGTTACTCGTTAATCTGCCAGAGCTCTGAAAATAGCACACAGAGGGTTCAGGTGCTGCGCCGAACCGCCTGACCTGCAGGATCTTTTCGAGCTGGTGCTTGTTCTCCACTACCAGGACGTTTGCCTCGCAGTTAGAGGCTACGTAATGACAGGCCTCCGCAGAGTTGGTGGTGTAAATACCGGCAGCCAGACCCCTGTTGAAACCAAACAGTAACCACTGTTAATCATTTCCTGCTTGTAAATAATCTCCTGTTGATGGCTAATTTATCAAGTTTCCCCAAACAGAGATTTGTGAGTAAAGCTTCTCTGTTAAATTTTAACCTTTTATGTACATTTCCTAAAGTCTGGGTTCAGTTGAAGAAAACAAAATATCTTCCTTAAAAGCTTATTTACGTATGTAAAATAAATTTTCCTCTTCATGAAAATTAAGAGGTCTAATTTATTAACATTTTTTATAAACAAATAGTTTTATTTGTTTATTTTTGACAAATAAATAAACTTGTAAGCCAAAAGTATGTCAGTGGAATAAAAGGTAAACCTGCAGACGTGGGTTATATGAATACCTGTCAGGTAACAAAGGGGGAAAACATGCAGCTCTTTCTACTGCAGACAGAAACTAATTTTAGAAACAAGAGGCATCCAGAAAATCAAACCTTTAGCGAGAAGCTATTTGCTGACGTTTGAAGATGGCTACAATCCAGTAGCTTTCCTTCATCAGCATGTGAATGTAAGGAGTATTTCAGTGTCCTAATGAAGCGCCAATTAAGTCTGATGTCACTTCATTTCACAATATAATGTTAACGTACTTGAGCTCTAAAACACGACATTAAAACTAAACTAAAACATTAACGTCTAACGTAATAAGAAACTAACCAAACTGTTCATTTATAAGCAGAGGTAAACTGATTTTTATGGCTGTAACATCCACACATGTATCTGTTTACTTAACTTCCAGTTTTTTGTGCGCTTTTATGTTTTCTAGAGGACAGAGGAAATATAAAGTTCCTATGAACTCATTATATTTCAGATTCTTGGCAAACAGGCCAAACCAGTTCGGGGAAAGAGAAACAGACGGAAAGGTGAGACCTGAGAAAGCCTTAAAAAACCTGGTTGTTAGGATTTAGCCTTGCTTGCTGCCGAGGCGCTAATGTGTGATCTCACCCCGCTAAGATGCAGCCGATGTCCGAGATGAACCACTCGGGAGAGTTGAATCCCAGAATGCCGACTCCATGGAAACGCTCCAACCCGAGCTGCGAAGGGAAAGAACAATGACCGTAATAACGCCGCAGCGACGCCGTGCCTCCGCTACTTTTGGCCCGCATCGGGTTTCCAGGGCCGTGAAACACGAGAAGCAACCGAAGCTGCGGGTTTCACACGCCCAAGTTTTGGTTTCCAGTGGGGCATTGTCACACCACAGATTATTTATCTTATTTTATTTCTAGGTTACACTTCAACTTGCTCAAATCCTCAGGAAGATCTAAAAAATAGTTTTTATAGCTAATGAATATAACACGTGTTACACAGGCAGAAATAACAGATCATCTTGATGCAGCTTCTTCATATTTTGCATCATTTAAACTGTGATGTTCATTTTGAAGTACTAATGTTTAGGTTGGTGGCTCATAGCGCTGCACATTAAACTTTCCTCATTTAGAATGAAGCTGAAGCTGCAAACAAATGAAGAGAGACGTGTCACTCAATAGTTTATAGATGTTGATTAAGTCTCTTAATTGGGATTCATATTTAGAAAAAACATGTCGATTTTGACCTTAAACTTAGTATAACATTAACATTAAATTACAGCAAGTGTAGCAATATTTTGTAAAGACAACTTTGCAGTCAAGAGTACATCCAGTCCCTGGATAAGTAATTAAACCATGTGCAAGGTTTTCTTTCTTTTTTTTATTTTTACAAATGACATTCTGAAAAACAGGGTGTGTATTTTATATTTTTTATCACCCTCCTCACTCTGATACCATAAATAAAATCCAGTGCAACCAATTCTCATCAAAACTGTCTATTTATAAACAAAGTTCATCTGTTAGAAATTTAAGGAGCTGCAGAAACTAACAGCTGCTGTTAGTCATGGATTCCACAGATTTGGTCTTTATAGAGGAATCCATTCCTGAAAGAAAGTCATAAAAAGTTTCCCTTTTCTCATTGGTCAAACATGGTGGTGGGAGCATCATACTGTGAAGATGCTTCATTCCAGAGGAAGGTGGCGACTAGTAATAGTTGATGAGAGGAATTATGAAAATAAATGCAGGAAAAATAAATAATAGAGGCTGAAACATAGTTGAGACGATGACCTGATAAACATCCCGTAACACAATGGGATGGTTCAGAACACAGTCACTCAGTCAAAGTCCAGATTTAGATCTAATCTGAAGGTCTGTTTTGGTATCTGATGTCCGCATTCTCCATCTGATTAATCAGATTAATCAATTTTGGTTTATTGGTCGAACCGAACCTCAGAAACCTCCGTATTTATTTTGATTCTGCCGTCTCATTGAAGGGCTATTCTTCTGGATTAATCAGAATTTATTTTTTTAGTTGAGACATTTTCATAAGTAAGAAATAATTCTATTCATGCTTTTATGTCATCTTGTCTTGACTATTGTAACCAGGGACAAAGTATATAACACAAAATTTAATTACCAACATCCAATTATCAGCTTCGTTTCTACTTGCTGTTACTCATGTAAAATCTCAACTAAATGCATAAAAGTCTGTTTGCAACATGACAAAATCTGAAAAATATCAGATTTTATGAATGAGAGTAAATGCTTTTGGCACAATTGGAACTCCATAGCTGTGCATGTGTGAAGGAATAAATGGCTTTGCTATGTATTGTGAACTGAAAACACATGAAACTGTTATTAATTAACGCTAAAATCAGAAAACATTTCCGAAGCACAGACTCTGTGAACGCACAAACCTTGAGGAAGCTCTTGGCTGCTGCACGACATTGTTCGTAATACTGCCTCCAGGTCAGAGTCATCATCTGGCCACTTTTCTTGAAAACCAAAGCCGGGTGATCCCCGTAGCTCTCCACCGCCTCCAGGAACATCTGATGAATGGTGATGGGAATCTCCGAGCCCGTACCCGAGGGCTCCATCCTGAGCCTGACCGCCTGGTTTCTCTCGGAGGTAAACAGCTTCTTAGCGGGGGCCAACGTGGTCGCCAGTTCCGCCGACATCAAGGTAACCGACTTTTTCCGATCTGCATTGGGACAACAGATGCAGATGCTTTTACCCGCCATTTGAAAACAAGACGAGGAGCTCGAGGTTCAGGAGGAGACTAAGGTGAGCGAGAGGAGAGAAAACATCCCAGCAGGTGAGTCACGCCTGCTGTGTCCAAGGAGGCAGGTTGTTATCAGGCTCTGAACAGGCGGCTGAGGAATGAACTGACACACCCACTCATCAGGTTTGGCAACATCGATCTGCTCCAGCTTCTTCTGATGAGTACAGGAAATTTGATCTGGTATTTCTCATTGGATTCAGTTTCGCTACCTTCATCTTTTAAATAAAATCAGAGTAGAGCTCTGTTTCGGTTTTGAGAAGTTTGACTCCAGCGCATGATGCCACTCAGGATATCCTAAATGTGTCTAAAAATGACACTTTGCCTCACAACATTTTTCCATTCTTTCACATGTTTGTATATAGCGTGTTATTTTCACTGTTTTAACTGGGAATTTATGCCTGTAATGAAACTAAAACTTATATTATACATCTCCATAAAATGACTAAATCTATCCAATATAAGGGAAACTACCTTGATTACCTTTCTTAAATCTGTGTTGATTGCAAGTCATCAAAATTGTCACAAACAACCTTTGAACGTATCGAACAGAAAGACCTTTAAGACGTTCCTGCTTCATAATAAAATGAGATATTTAAAGAAGACATGCTGTGGAAAATCCCTAACAGAGTGAATTCATCTGTTTATCACTTGAATTGAACCATAACTCATTTTCAAATTTGTCTCTAACTTTATACGATTTTTAAGACTGCTTGGCCTTTAGGTTTTTAATATTTTTATTTCACAAATAAAGCCCTAAAAAGTAAAATACATGAAAATAAAAAGAAACAGTTTAAAAGTAACATTTTCATGATTTCAATCCCATCACAATGTTTGCATTAATCATTTAAGAACATGATTTTTGTCAAGCATGGTGATGGCAGCATCATGCTATTGGCCTGGTGAACGGGATAGTGAAGGTGACGGATTAGTTTAAAGTTTTGTGGCGTCACTTTAAGTCAACAGATGGACGTTTCAGATATCCCAAACACACAACATGAATACTGTTGGCTTAATATGAGCCGTGGTTTTAAAATACCAAAAATAAATCTATAATCTGTCCTTAAAATCTCAGCAAAAAAGCCTCCAGTGTAGCTGAGCTCTACCAATAGCGTCAGCAGCTTTTGACTAAGTTAGAGAAAAGCCGCTGTCTGCCCACTTCCTAATTTTCTTGAACTACTTGAAGTTGTTGTGTAATCATTTCCACCTTTAAAAAAGAACAAGTCAAATGCGTCACTAGCAGAGGAAAATAAAAGTGACATTTGTTACCATGATGACTGGATGTGAACACCTGCCTGGAACTGAGCTCAGTCTTTTCTCTAAACTCGGAGTTCGATCGGTACCTTTAGGAGAACTGTTTGGATCGTCGTCCTGGTCGAAGGTTCTTGGAGGTTTGGCAGGAGGATCTGCGCCCTTCTTTAGTGCTGTAGGTGGATCATCAGATTTTAGCATGACAGCTGCTGCAGGACTCTTCTTGACACTCTTCTAGTTGCTAAAAAGACAAAATGCAAAATAAAATCAGCATTAAAACTCTTCAGATGCTTTTTGTCGAGAACTCTCCAGCCAGATAAGGAGATCGATTATGAAACAGAGCTGATGGGCTCATTTATAACACTCTGACATCCACTGAAGTCGTTGCAACAGGTCAGCGCCCGTAGTTGCTGGAAAGCAAACGCAGCAGAAACACAAATGTTGAAACTCTGAGTAATGTGCCAGGATGGGTTGCTTCATCTCCTTGCACTAATCACACTGTCAGTCTGCGACTGTGAGCAACTTTGACCCAAATTTATAGAAAGTGAATTTCACAAACGAATCGATTTCAGTACAACGGCATACTAGAGACAGGAATAGAGGAGGAGTAAATTTCCGCCAAAAAAAAATGAGAAATTCTTAGCTCAATCTAAGAAATTGTGTAGAAAAAGCTGGGAAATTTCTGAGTCTGAAGAGTTGAATATTTTCAACTTTGGAACTCAGAAATTTCCTTGTTTTTTCTAGAAAATTTCTGAGATTGATCTTAAAATTTCTGAAGTTTTTTACAAGAATTTATTCCTCCTTTTTTGTCTCTAATGGTCCTAATACTGCTTAATGGTTCAATCAATGCTAACAGAAACTTATCTTGCAAGCAAAACTTGACAACAGATTAGTGTCAAAAGTAACAGATATGTTTCCTCAATATTGTAATAAAGCCAGATTAAGATCTGTCCCATCAGCAAACCCTCACCCGGACTCTGTTTTTAAGATTGCCCATGTCAAGGATTTCTTTTTGGAGTCAAAGGTCATAAAAATTACTAAAGTGAAGTTTTGCAACAACACCTTTGCTCCAAATTGTGCAAATTTATTTTTTATTGCTTTTAGTATTCGTGCCCCCAGGGGTTTTCAGACTTTGTCACATTACAACCACAAACTTTAGTATAGTTCAACATGAGAGACTGCTGCAAAGTTAGCTCAATGCTATCAATCTCCTGCCACCACCTCCTGGTTCAGCAGTGATTGCTGCAAATCCAGTTACTCAACAAAACAATCAGCTGGATTTCATTAGCAAGAAAAAAATTTACCACAATAAACTAAAATCACCTGCATTGTTTTATATCTAGGATCAAACAGGAAAGAATGCAATATTAATATTATTAGATTGTATAAACTGGATATTTGTCTTGTAAGAGAGCATTGAGATGCAAGTTGTTGTAAATCTACATAAATAAACCAAAACTCAACTGAAACTTAAAGCAAACTATACCTTCTAACCACCCCATAGGTATACTCTACTCTGTGTGTGTTGTGATACATACATTTCTAATAAATGCATTAAATGTAAGTGAAATGGTGCAAATGTTCAAGAAGTATGAATATTTTTGCTATGCATTGTAGTTGTCCTGTCAAGTGGAAAAGCAGTCTTTTAAGAGTTCGCTATAAACATTACACCCAAGAAACACAAAGAAACACGACAATTTACAGCTGTACATATTATAGGTAAACTAACTGAAATAAAAGCTGGTATTTTTTTAACATTCAAAATTATTTTTTCCCTTATAAATGCACAAGGGAGCAGAAAATTTACCAAAAAGCTTTGTAGGTGACGTCTTACCTTCAGTGCTCTCACAGTTGAGTGGCATCAATCTCTCAGAGGCACTCAAGTGTAGGACCTACATCAACCTTTACCCTACACAGGTTGGCTACTGTTCCGCGCTGGGCAAGAAAGCACCGTTTGGGCAACCTCAACAAGGCAATCAAAGTAGATTCTCCCGCCTCATCTAAGAGTTGAAGGAACTCGTATAATCCGACTAGAATCTGCTCGCCAAGGCCAGAAGGATCAGTTAAAATCCACGGACAAAAACGGAGGTTGTTGCGGTCTTGACAAGGTGAAGACAACCTAACACCTGCAACATGCAGCAGCCCGCAGCTACAGAAACCTGTTGTGTTTGTTTTAATTACAGAGGGTGAGAACTGTTGGCTTTGGTTGGCAGGACAAACAATCAGCAGGAGGGACATTTATGAATATCATAAGCCAAAAATGAAGTGGGTGTGGGGTGTTGTTAAGATACTTATCAGCTGAAATTGGTTTATGAAGACGATTTTTATCATAAATGCACAATGAAGTATGTTAGAGAGCAAAAGATAACATTATAAAAGTTCAGTCACAGAAAAGATAAGACTTTGGCTCATAAGAGCTGTTCAAAAGTTGAAACGTGCAATAATGTCTTTGTTTACGAGATGAACACATTTAAAAGAGCCAGATGCTTGAAACGCTATAAGAGCAAGAAAAAAAGGTGGATATTTCAGAAACAGGTAGGAGTGATTTTTTTTTTTAAAGCGTTTAAAATTTACATAAAAAAATACTGCCAATACTTCCTCCTTTTCCTCAGTTCTGTGTATTGTTTAGCCATGCGGCAGGTGCTGAGCACTGTTTTATCAGTAAATATAGGGGAAGGTTTAACCGTCTTTCTGCGGTGACACACACTGAGATCACACCACCCAGTCACACCACAGCCGTCCTGACCCAGAGTCCCTTCTGCTTGTAACTGGTGAATGATTAGTGCTAAAAACCTGAACAGGAAGACTGAAACTAAGAGCTAAAGAAAAATCTGTGAAGTGTGCTGCAGCTCATGGACGTTTTATTATTGTTTACAATCAAGTATGATAAGGGGAAATTCCAGTCATTCCAGAAGACGTCCGTGGATTTATTACTGCACTGACAATGCTGTGGTTTATGAATAACTATTTAAAAAAAGAAGTCTGCTTGCTATACTGAAGAAAGAGCATGCTCTGATATTTTTGCAAAGTTACCATTTTGGAAAGTGTCTTCCAAAATGATGGCTTTAACACCCATTGTTCCTCAGGTTCCTGCCTTCCTTTGGCCAGATAACCTCAGGGTGATGACATCCTATCAGCACATTGTGCAATTTGTTCTGGTCTTGATATTTCTAATTTTAGTATTTGTAGCTTGGCACATTGACATTCAGCTGACTCCTCAGTTGGTTGTGATTTACTTCTTTATGGTTATTGTTTATCTGTGTAATCCCAAGGTATCTGCAGATTATCCTGATAACCTGCAGTTTTGCCTTTCCTCAGCTTTCTTCAACTCCATATCAAATGACACTAAAAATAAATAAAAAGTAAATGGGGCAGGAAAACCTATTCTAAGATGCCTGCATCAAAGTGCTAGTGTCTTTTAAAATATTAAGAAAACTATAGCAGTCATAAAAACAGTCATTAAACCATTAAGTTGCTAAAAAGATGCACAGATCAACCATGCTTTAAGCTGCCACTTAATGGCGTTCTCTCTAATGGTAACAGTCAATGTATTCCAGCACCTAAATTATTTAATTGATAAAATATTTTGCAAAAACAAAGATTTTCTAAACTGAACCTTGAAGTTCAACCTGGAGGTCGAGCTAGTGCTATTTATGTAATTTTGCTTTTTAAAAAATCCTCTAGGGGTCATTATAGACTTATATTAGTAATATAATTACAAATAAGTAGCATAGAAATAATTAATTGTAGTACCTCATAATAATTTTGTCTAATTTATTTTTTCTGCTCATATTAACGTTACATTAAAAGTGTATACCTTAGCATTTTTAGCAGTAAAATTTCTGAAAATAAAACAAAACTTGAGCTCTTTAAAGGTTAAACATTAAAGTACTGTTTTAACATTGAAATAAAGTAGCAATGCACACCAAGTAGCTTTTAGCCAACTGCCAATAAACTCAAGAAGAAGAAACATGACGTCAGGGTCCTCAACAACAAAGTATTCATGTCTATCTATGCTCAACAACCTGACCAGTGTGGGAAATGTAGGAAGTACAACCAATTATAAAACTTTACACAGTGCGCACATCTCTCCAAAGTTTTGCTAACTCACGAAGAGGATATAATTGATTAGCATGGTGTCCCAAATCGTGATTGGATCGAAAAAAAAAAAACAATAATTACAATGCCCTCATATTTACACAACCCTTAATGCTAAACTCAAAACGTTTTTTGTAACTGAAACACAACTGAAGGGAAGATATATTACAAGCTAACACGCTCGTCTAATGCCTTAATGAAAACGGTTTTTGTAACTGAAGTATAACAGAAATAAGCTAACACGCTCATTTTGATGCTACCCTCAAATAAACAGCTCTACATATAATCAACCAGAAAAATGACAACACCTGCCTGTGTCTTCCAAACACACTTACAAATATGAAGGTTTTCCAGGGCACAATGATTGTAAATTGCCTTCAGTTTGGTCAAGAGCCGTTTACTTTCTCCTAACTGCCCAAATACTTGTTGACAAGGTTACCGGAGAGAAATACAGTAAAGATAGTTTGCTCCGAAGAGCGCTCACTCTGTCATGTTTCCTCGAACACAATATAACAGAGGACGTAAATTTCAAACCAATATTTTAGCCATCATTAAATTTGCAAACTATGAACTTATTTTCCAACTTTTTAATGTAACTTATTTCCACTATAAATTAGAATAGTATTTTTACGAACTCCCCGCTTGATTTCCCAATTTGTATCACTACAAACCTCAACACAACCTGTTCTCAAACTTTTTTTTGGCAGAAATGTAAAAAAAAAATTCTACAATTGTCCTAAAATGTCATTTCGCATGCTTGATGTATAAAAAGAAAAACATCAGATTTTCAGTTTCTTTTGGGCTTTATTGAATAAATTCATTTTCAGTAATAAGAACAATATTTGGGTCACTTTGTTTCAAAAATGTTTGCTATATTTATTCAAGTTTAGAAAAGAATAAAAACTGATTTGGGTGCAGATATGTCTCTGAATAAACTTTTGTTAAAACTTGGTTATAAAAACACTTTATACTTTGTGTTGTACTTTACATTTTCCTGTGTAAGAAAATTATGTTGGTCACAATTTTTATCCTGATTACAAATTAAAAGAATCCATATGCATCTATGGGATAAATTTGTATACTTTTTAATTGCAGTTGAGGGCCGCACAAAGTCAGTCTAAGGACTACAAATTACCACAGGCCACACTTTGGACACCTCTAGTGCGGGTGGATGCCTTCAGTGTTTGTTCTCCTTTCGGTTCTGTTTACTGGTGGTGGGTCTGTTTGACTGCTGGTTATTTGCACTCAAACATTTGTGTACTATCTTGTACATCCACTTCACTGTCGTTTTTTTCAGGAACTTGCACTGCATTGTGCTGAATGTCTGGGACGATAGACTGAATCTTGTTGAATATATAAAATAAATATAAGTTCCCCGCTTTGGATCTCTGCTTCTTTATGGAGCTACTGCTTTTTGGCACTAGAGGAGATGTAGATGAACAGCAAAATCAGCTGTTTTATCATTTCAGCTTCTTTTTCAGCAGGAAATGCAAATACGCTCATTTTAATACAATACTCAAACATTATGGACCACTCTCCATTTTTTTCGACACGTCTGTCTTCCAAACACATAAATACTTACAAAAAAAGACGTTTTCCCAAGTACAAAAGCGTATAAAGTAGCTTAAGAGTGGTCAAGAGACGTTTACTTTCTCCAAATTACCTAAACTCTTGTTGACAAGGTAACCACAGAGAAATATGTCAAAGATAGTTTGCTCTTAAGAGCGCTCCCTCGGTCATATTTTTACAAATACAATATGACAAAGATCGTTTGTAATGCACGGGTCAAATGACAAACCCCAACGATGTTTAACCATTCTTAGCACGAATGTAGTTATACAATCAGATGTGTCAAAAGTACTTATTCTCTGCTTAAGGGTAAGGGTTAGGTACAAATACTTGTATGAAAACATATTCTAGTAAAAGTGCAGGTTGAAGTGTTTTACTCAAGTAAAAATAAAAAAGTACAAGTTTTAAAATGCACTTAAGTACAAAAAGTAAAAAGTAATTTTCTCCTTCAAGAATGCGCCATGCTGGACAGAAATGTGGTGCAGCTTCGATGCGAGTAGTGCTTTTTAAAATTATTTTTTTACAGTCTTTAAAATATCAAAACTTTTTTTTTAACCAATACTTTATTTACTCTTGAATAATTTTTGGGTCATTACTTTTTACTCACACTTGTGTAAATATATTTAATATACTAATATAAACTCATCTCTGTTACAAACTGGAAATCTGCACAAATTCTCACTGGTTTGTCAGTTCACTGAGGGTGTTTGTCCTCTTCCGCTGGATTATTGTTTTTAGTTAAAACAGTAACGTCACTGACATGCAATAGTAATTTTGTCTAATATAAAGAACTTAGTCGAAATAAAATACAATTTGTCTTTATTTAAAGCCATGTTAACCAACCTTCTGATAGACCAACATATTTACATTTCAAATGTTCATTTTTTGTCACGAGACAAAATAACTTCTGTACAGACAGATGTTATATCATGTTTACTTAAGTTCTTTAATCAAGGAGCGCTATTTCGGCATGTTGTGCAGTCAAAGCACAACATTAAAGAACTTAAGAAAGCCTAACAAACCGCTAGTTTAATTAAACATTTAGAGAAAAATTTAGTTTCTTGAAAGGATGACTCCAGATGTTTCGACTGTTGAGTGCGAGTCTTTTACCCCGGCGGCCATTCCATCTGTCTTCCTCCCAGGACGTGGATATGAAGGTGGTAGACCGACTGAGATCCATGCTTTCCATCATTGATCACTGCAAATTCAATGCAGGTAATTTAACAGCAATTATGAATTTATTTTATTTTTAAGAAGAGTTGTTATCAGCTCAATGAAAGTACTTACCTACTCTGTAGCCTTCACTAAGAGATTCCTGCTTTGCCACATTTTTAGCAACAACCAACAAATGACCCAACAGCTGAATATTGGAGAGAAAATAAGCAAGAATTAATATTTTTAGACAAGAAAAAGATTTTATAATGAACTCCAATTGCTCAAGTTTAGGATTAACTTCTACAATTTCAGCCTGAACCAATTTAAAGTTCTTACCTAAATGCAAATTTGTCAACACGGAAATATTGACACCTACTGGTCAAAATTATTTTCACACAAAACTCAAACTGCATTATCTGTTGTGAGCTTAAGTTTTATAAGGTTTATATTGAATCAATATTTGAAATAACAAAATTTACAGAAAACATTTTTGTCTGACTGATATAATTTGTAGTAATGAGTACATTTCCGCTACTCTGTACTTGAGTTCCTTTTTGTTAAATACTTTTTTTACTCTTGAGTGATTACCTGGTTACTTTTTGACTTTTACTTAAAGTAAAAATGTTGGAGCAACACTACTTTTACTTGAAAATGTTTTTTCTATGCTACCATATTCCACCTCTATTCATAGCTGCACAAGGTCTCACTCTTTACCTTTAATAAATTAGATTATATATTTGTATTTTTTCTGTTTAGCTTGCTCACATTTATTTAGCCTTTTTTAGTTTTAGTTAGTTTACATTTTCTGACTGTTTTGTTCTGACTGACTCACTGATATTCTCTAGTTATTTTCTAACTTTTCACATTTTTGTTAAAGATTTTACTGTTTGCTTTTTTAATACTTCTAAATTTTCCGTTATAATGTAGGAAAAATCTATAAAAAAAAGAAAAAAAAAGATAATCATATCTTACAAAAAACATGCATTTGCTAACTCGATTTCTTGTTATTTTGCGTCTAAGTCACAGAATTGCAGTAGTTGGTGTCACGATGGGTGCAAGATTTCTGTGAAGAGCGTCATACCTCAGCATCATCATCTTTAGCTGTGCTTATTCGAGGAATGGGGACCCGTGGAATAACCAGGAAGTGAACGGGCGCCTGTGGACTGATATCCCTGAATGCCAAACACTGAAAACAGAACAAAAAATAAATAAAAAGTTTTCATTCCCTCTGGACTAGGTCAATGTTTCTAACATTAGTCCTGCATGTTATTGATTTGTCTCTGCTAATTGAAAGCTGATGAAATGGCTTCTGCTGAACTGAATATTTGATTCATATGACAATGTTTTAGAGCCACTGTAGAGAGAACAAAAAGGAGTCAATTTCCACCAAAAAACTCAGAAATTTTTAGATTAATCTAAATATTTTCAAGAAAAAACAAGGACATTTCTGAGCTCCAAATGTCAAAAATTTGTAACAAGCAACTCAGAAATGTTCTAAAAAAGTCTTGCACATTTGTGAGGTTCTAAGTAAAAAAAAATATTGACTTTTGAAACTCATAAGATTTTTCTAGAATTTTTCTGATATCAATCTCTACATTTCTAAAAAAATGTTCTAGCATTTATTTTTTACTTTTGGAACTCAGAAATGTCTCTTTTATAGAATAAAACTTCTGAGATTCATCTAATTTTTTGGTGGAAATGTACTAATTTTTTTGTGTCTACAAAGGCCCAGGATTTGGAAACATTTAACTACTAAGTCATGTGAGCTAGTAAAAACTTTAACATGTTCCTGGTTGTTTACCTTGTCATCTTCATAGATAATATCTGCAGGGATGCTTTTATCAATCACTTTGGAGAAGATGGTTGGACCTGGAGAGCCGTATCTTTTGCTGGCCTCCTCTGCCAGCTTCACCTCATCACTTTTTGTACAGAGTGTTCTCTGAAATGCCCAGACAAATGAAAACATTATATTAATAAAAGAAAGACCAATCAGGCAGGTAAACTTATGGATAAAGCAAACCTCTTGGTGGTGGGACACTGAAGCTTCCCCACAGCCACCAACACTGCTATCAGAGTGTGTGTTGTGTAAATGCTCAGCAACAGCAAACGAAATGAAAATGTTTATGATAATAAACGAACGGGTTGATTTTATAGCAGCTACCTCGGCTCGATAAACAGGCTGGAGATTGTTGAGCAGACAGGCCCGGGTCCCGACCAACTGCGCCCGAAAAATATTACGAAAATACATGTCTAACTATAGTTTATTGTTGATAATGATTCAGTTTTTATCTACATTCCTGACACCAAAAGCTTCACAAACTCTGGAACTCAAAACCAAACACGCCAAGCTAATGCTGCCTTCATGTATATCTCGTAAACATCAAGCTAATCCGAGTGCTAGGAGCTAGGTCGGTTTAATTTAAAACATATATTTTGACATGTATTTTCTCGAGTAAACTTTGTTTAAAAGTTTGTTTTTTCATAAATTCTGTTCCCCCTTTTCAAATGACTATTCACGACAGTGAAAGTAAAATGTGAATTACATTAACTTTGTTGTTTACAACAAAAATATCCGACAATTTGTGAGTGGCTCTAAAGACGACATCAATGACGTATTTAAGGGGTAGCTTCAAGAGCAGCAGTGTTTGAAGTGCTGACTAACATACTCTACTAATAAAAAGTATTTACCTCTTAGATGTTTTACCCTTTTCAGAATTTTTATAAATCAATCATGATAAAAAAAATTATGCTCTTTGACAAAATAAATAAATAAAATAAAAAAATACCTTTAATTATGTGTTCACACCACATACTTACAAAGAACTAACAGAACAAAACAAAAAATAAAAAACAAGCAAAATGAATCAAAAATGAAACAAATTGTTTCAAAAAAGATATAAACTCAAAACCATTTTTGAATTAAAAAAATGGAATAAAAATTGTAACTCATTCTTCCTTTATAAAGTATTTTATTGCTTTAAAGAAACAACATTTGTGCAGTTAATATTTGAATAATATCAGAACATTATTTATACCGAAGTCAATATAATTATGATTAATCAAAACGCCAAGTTTAACCTCTTTTATGGTTATATCTGTTAAAAGTACCCCATGAACCCAGATAAACTGGTGAAGATCCTGCCAAATTACAAATTATCCAGATCCTCTGTTACTTTCTCACAGAATACACATTTATCCACATCCAGTTGAAACTTGTGTCTCAGAAAGTCACTAGTTGAATTTGTATAATTCTAAATAAAAAGTTGAAGTTGTTACCACCACTCCGTAACAGCGGGTGACGCTATTGCACCGGTTTGTTGTTATTCAAACCTGAATAAAATCCATGAAGAAGAACTCAAAGAAGAAACATGGCGGCCTGCATAAGGCTGCCCTTGCTGCTTCCTAGAAGTTTTCCTCCGCTTAGATCCCTGAAACATGTCCACACCGAAGCAGCGGTGAAGGAGCCTCAGTATCCGCCCATAGTCGCCTCTCTGACGGCTAAAAGCAAATCCGCCCTGCTGCGGCAGAACGAGGAGCGCATTAAATTGATCTCCTCCTCTCCCGTGGAGGAGAAGCTGTCCCTCATCACTCGCATCCAGCGGATGAAATTTGTCGTCTACCCTCAGACATTCTCACGAAACCCGGACAGGTGGTACCAGCACTTCACCAAGACCGCGTACATCCCGGGCCTTCCGGAAAAGTTCAACCCGGGTGCGGAGGGCTCCCAGTCGGCTGCGGATCAACCGGCTGCTCCTGAGATCGGCGATGCTGCGTTCACTGAAATCCGAGATCTGGTCTCCCGTGTGATTTTACATGAGCACTGGCACAAGAAGATGAAGCGCAAACCTTTTGTGTACAGACACCAGGAGCAGGTGGTCGGTCCCTTCCTGAAGACCCTGGTTTCTGATCTCACTTACTGCCTGGCCAAATACAACCCGCTACTGCAGCTCTCCAGTCTGGGTACGGATGTTCACAGTAAATCACTACCAAAGGTTTATTTATGGAAAACTACGTCACTGTTTAGGCTGTAGTTTTACTGAATGGTCATTTGTGAAGGAACATAGTAGTGAGTAAAGGTATACTGCATATTTTGGCATTGATCCGATAATTCCGATACTTTTAAATCTCAGTTTGACATGTCATCTAACCCCTGACCTTTAAGTGTTTGCTTTTCTCTAATAATTATTTTAGTCATTGATTATTCCATTGATTAATCGTTTTTTTCTTCTATTAATTAGACAGCAAGAGGTGGTTTTAAATGAGTTTGCTTTTTTATTACATCGTTTGAAGCAGCTGAAGCTAAAACTGTCACCTGAGGAATTGTAGGTAGAACATATTTACAGATAGTTTTATTTATCTTAAATGCAAATGTGTATATTTTTGTACATTTTAGACTTAATTACTGCTCTAACTGATGTGTTGTTTCAGAAAAATACATTTTTTGAGTCCTTATATTTTAGTTATAGCAAGAAACCTTCTTGTTCCAACAGTTTAAAATGAGAAACTTTCTTGTTTTAATATTCTAATAAAAATTGGTTAATGTGAGTGATTATGACTTCTTTAGCACTTTTTTAACTCCATTAATTTAAATTGAATTAGCACTCAATTGGATTCTGTTATTCAATGTTAATTGGAACTGTTTCCTTGAGATTGCATTTGTCATGAGTTGTCATTAAAAACACTTTTAGCACTGTTTTGTCCTGTAAAATGAATTGTGAATCTCAAAATTTAAGTCTCTGAAGCCAGTTTAATACCTACACCTCTCTGTTCCTACACAGCCGACCACATAAACCAGTGTTCCCCTTTCAGTGCTGGTTTTGGTTTCTGATGTTTTTCTTCTTCTCAGATCTCAGTCCACAGGTGAACTTTTATTGGAGGAGAGGAAAGAGAATAATCCCGAGAGGCCACCGTCGAGGCCGACAGGAGCCAATCAGGTTTCAGATCGATGACCATCCCCACAGCCAGATCAGAATACCTCAGCAGCTACCGCAGGTAAAAAAAAACAAAAACATCTCTTTACAGTAGGAATAGAAAAATACAGATATTATTTAATCTATTCTGTTAACTTTGTCGTATTTTCCGGTCATGTTTTTCATCAGTTTGTTCCACTCGAGGCGTCTTACGCAGCTGAGGTCCCGGAAATCCACCATGCCCCCAACGTGATGCCTCTGTTCAGAAGACAATATGACAACAACATCTTTACAGGTAAAACTCCTAAAACAAAAAAAAACCCCATTAAACTTCATATCTCAAAGGTAGTCTGGTTACAACCTACACAGCTGCAATAAAGGGAAATAAAATCAAGAACAAAATAAAAAACAGTTTCTATCCAAATAGATCCAGTAGAAATAAACTTCTTTAAGTTAATGCATGCTGTACAATGTAACGTTTACACAAGGTCAGATCAAAGTTCAAAATATTCCAGGCATCAGTACTTTGTGGAAGAAGTAAGTAAAAAGCAGCCAAAGCTTAAGGTTTAGTATTAAAGTATAAGTTCAAGTCTTTGTACTAAGACTCCACTACAATATTCTTAAATAAATCAAGTGTAGTTTATGAAAAGTAAACTTAAAGGACACTGCCTGTTTAAGTATAAAACAAATATACTCAACGTAAATCTGAATAAACTACTTTTTGCTAAGTGTTATTATGAACTTAAGAGTTAACACAATGTGTTTTATAACTCTGCTTTCCTCTGGTTCTCCAGGAGCAAAGCTGCCAGACCCAGCCTGCTACGGTCACACTCAGTTTCATCTGGTACCGGACCGGTACCACAGAGACCGGTTGGCTCGGCAGCAGCAGTCGGACCAGGTGGAGCCCTTCCTCAGAGCCAACGCCGCCGCCAGCCTGTTTGCCTGGACCGGAGCTCAGGCCATGTACCAAGGTCAGAAAACCAGGATTTTACTGCTTTTCATTCTGTGATGCTGTTTTTTTACGACACTGAAGAAAAAGGTTTAAGTATTCTCTTGGAGAATCACAAAATGTGTTTTGAAAACAAAATAATTTGGATTGAGTAAAAGTCACTTATTGAACTTTTTTTAATTAGTACTGAATTTGATTCCAGTATTTCCCAGGTCAGATAAATTTGGAAAAAGAAAATATGAGGATAGAAGAGTATTTATATTTCTAGATTTTATCTACTATTCTAACAAAATGTTGTGTTTTTCTCTCTGTGGGTCTTTTCTTTTTTCCTTCCTTTTGCTCTTCCTTATATCAGCTGTTATTTTATTTCTTTCCTTCCCTCTTATTTTGTTTTTCCTTCCTTCTCCCTCATTTTCCTTCCTTCTTCCCTCTCATCTTTTTTTCCCTTCTTTTTCTACTTCTTCCATATCTTCCCAAACTTATAATGTCTTCTGTTAAGTTCACAGTGATTTTTTTGTGTTTTCATATTTTAAAGTGAACACATAAAACTGAGGAATCTGGATAGTCGGATCTGGAATCCTGGAGTTGGAAGAGAAAAGAGTGATGGGTTGTTCCTTCTTTCTGCCAAACCTCTGTAGGTTTCTGGGACTACCAGGACGTCTCCAGACCCTTCGTGTCACAGGCCGTCATCACAGACGGACACTTCTTCTCTTTCTTCTGCTACCAGCTCAACACTCTGGCTCTGTCTGTGGAAACGGATGCCAACAACCCCAGGAAGAACCTGCTGTGGGGCACAGAGAGCCTGCGTCTCTACGAGGGCGTGCAGGACGGCGCGGTGGTGGGGCTGGACGACGGCGTCCTCAAGCTTCTGGTTCAGTTCCTCCTGAACCAGCCTCACAGCTGAACGGGACTCAAACATGCAAGAAGCTGCGCTTTTGTCACTAAAGCTGAAAAATTTGGTTCATGGTTGTTTAATCAACCAAACTATAAACAGACTGAATGCAGATTTAGGCTTAAGATGGAGATTCTGAACAATCAGAAGCAGTTTTTTTTTTCCCTCTTCTCTCAATAATACAGTTGCTTCATTTATTCCTGTTAATTTGGTGGGAAGCTCATAATTACGACTGCGTTCACAGCTACTGAAGATGGGGGTGGGGGGGAAGGAATACATTTCTACCAAAAAATTCAGAACTTATAAAATTAATCTGAGAAATTTTCTTGAAAATACAAGGAGATTTCTGAGCTTCAAAAATTTTAACTTTGCAAGAAAAAAAAACGGAAATATTTGAGGTCCAAAGGTTGAGAGAAAAACTCTCAAACTTAATTACATTTAACAAAATTAATCTCAAAATTGTAGTTTTTTTCTCACAAACTTTCTACTATTCTAAAAGAATTTTTTTTCTAGAAAATTTCTGAGATTAATCTTATAATTTCTGTTTATTTTGACAGAAATTTGAATATTTTTTAAACCTACAATTGCCCTAAAATGCCATTGTACAAAGTTGCTTTAAGGAGGGGCCACCAAATGTTCCCATTTCAGCTTGTAGAGAAAACCTATCTTACTGCAAAACTGTCAATAAAGTGTCTGCTACCCTTTGATTGCAGCACGTTTTTTTTTTGTTTGTTTTGACCTGGGGCTGTGCATTTCTTCAGATGGAAATGGTAGCACTGGGAGGAGCTAAATCTTTTCACAAATTTTCTGTCTCATATTAAACTGTTTCAACATAGTGGCAATTTTAACAAGTATGTAAAACATTTTTTTTAATAAAAGTTGCATACTGCAGCTTTAATGAAATGCTAGTATTAATTTGTAATCATATTTGAATTAAGGAATTACATTTCATTTCTTTCCTAAAATATTTTGAATTGAATTAAACCAGCAAAGCAGTGATTTAAAGGAAAATGACTCAGATCAACTTGAATTTGTGTAGCTTTAATATTATTGCATGTTCATACAGTAAAGGCTGAATATGTTAACGTGACAATGATGCGCAAGTATTTTGATGTGGACGTTACTTCCAAAGCTCACGTTGACGTAAACCCACCTATATTCAAGGTGGCAGAAATAAAATCATTGCTGGCAAGGAGAACACTAGCTGCGTTTCCATTGAGCGAATTGGAATTTCAAAATGGAAACATGCCAATTCAGGGAAGAAAAAAAAACATTTCCATGAAAGGTTTTCGCATTAGCCGTGATCAGCAACCAGATGCTACTACTGGCGGAAGAGAGGAAGAAGACGACAGGAAGTGGAAAATGGATGATGGCGGAGCTTTTTAAAAAATGGTACATGACGGGAATACATTTATTCAACTGTCATTTTAATTGCGTTTCTTATTTAAAGGAAACATCGCAATTACAAATTTGTTTTTTCGGCATTAGCAAAATATTGATCAGGTTTTACCATAGTAGCCATGGAATGGTAGCTAGTTCTTTGCTTTTTGAGAGCAGATTCCATTTGCCATAGGAAACCTATTAGGAAACTAAAATTACAAAAATACATTCGCTTAATGAGACATGAAAACGTATTAAAGTTAGAATGAGGTAGATTTCCCGCTATACTCAAATGGATATATTTCGCTAAACTGAAGCGCTTTCTTCGCATCCCACCAGCCGCGAAAACCTCGAAGAAGACCTCAGGAAGTCGTACCAGGACGGCAGTTTTGGGGGGTTTTCGGACAGTGTGCAGTTGACTCCACCAAGGCTCTCGCAGAATCGCACAGTTCATAAAAAATGGTGTCAGTTGAACTTGTTGAATCCATAGCTCTTCTGGAAAATCAAAATCTACAATTTCCCCAAATCTAACGCCTGAACGTTTCCTCTGATAGATCACGGGCGCTAGCTAGCGCCATCGCTAAATTTTGAATATAACCTCATGATGGCGGAGCGTCTCTGACATTTTTATGACTTATCGCGTGAACACGCTTATTCACGTGTGATTTTAGTTTCAATTTTAAAACATTTTCTTCGACATGAGCAGAATATGGACAAATATTTAGCGTGGATTCTCCATGGAAACGCAGCTAGCCAGTTGCTTTTTGAGAGAGTTAAGGCACTGCTCACAAACCACAACTCATTGAATCGCAGCTGCAAATGTAGGGTGGGCGTTTTCAGGCTCAAAAGAAGAACACCGGCTTCCGTTTGTGACAGACACCACAACGGAAACGTGTGAAGGCAACCTCAGTTTGAAACACACAGAGAGAGAAATGCTAAATGCCCCACTCCTTCAGCCGTTGGTGACAACAGGAAACATGTGAACGTCAAAACAGAAAGCTTTCGTGTATTAGTTGATTAGATGGTGGTCATTGCGCTTAGCTTGTGTTAAGGACTAAGACATTTACAAAAAAGTATCTGTTTATATATTGCTGTATAAGCTCTTTACATTCAAAAATAAAATAATTTAATAGGTGCTTGAATTTGCTGCTGCAGGCGTTTTTTAGGTTTTGCGCTGTCTTACTGAGGTACTTTCCTCAGCTTCCTCATCTTCACCCTGTGGCCTGAGGCAAAAATATTTATCATTATTTAAAAAAAGCATAATACACAAAAAATAAAAATATATGATAAATATTTTAAACTACTCACAGTGTGTTCTTTGGGTCTGCATTTGGACCATTAGCTGTGAAAGGGCAGGAAATTATTCACAATAGTGGATTCATTTTATTGGTAGTTAAATATATCTATAAAATAAAAAAAATATTTTAATAACAGGCAATTTTCTTGAGAAATTACATTTGTATATAAAAGTAAAGGCATGAAAATCCGGTCTTTAATCTGAGCACTGCAAAAATACAAATTCTCCCAAATTTTAAGTCGGTTATTCCTTAATATGGATAAAAATATCATTGATTATTATTAAAAATGATGGAGATTACTTCATTTATGACAAGACATTTACCCAATGATATAAGTTAAATAATCTGTCAGTAAAACTACTAATTCTTCATGAACATTAAGGAATTAAAGTAAAACATGCTCCTATTATATATATATAATAATTATAATAAATGAGTTCATATTGCAATGCTTGCTAACAATAATCAAAGGGCATTTGGAAATACCCACAGCATCACAGACCCTCCTCCATACTTAACAGTAAACATGAGCAGCTCTTCCAAACCAACCAAAGCACACAGTTTCATAGCTAGAGTCAAAACACAGAAAAAACATGCATTAGTACCTTCTGCTTGGTTTTTCTTGGAACGACTCCTCTCATAGATGAGAATCGCAGTAACCAAGATGACAACTTCAACCAGGATGCCTAAGAAAGGCTTCAATGGCTCCCAGATGGTAATTACCTACAGGAGAAAATCACAAGAGATTCATGTTTTAAACCTCATATAAACTAAAAATATCTAAAAAAGTTTATTTAAAAGATGCTTTAGATAGGAAGGCGTCCTAAAAGTTTAGTTTAAAACTAAACTAGAGAATAAAATGTGAAACCCAATGCTTGGTCTGGACACATTAAATATGGAGCTAATCTCCACCATTTACTGACATTGAATATCAAATAACTTATTTTTTTTAGCAATACCTAGAATATACAAAAAATGAATAGTTCCCCTTTAAAGTTTAAAAACTTTTCAACAAGTGAGCTTAGTGTTTGGGTCCTCTGAACCTGACCTTCAGCTCCACTTTGCTGGTGCTGGAGCTGATGTTGTACACGGCGCTGCAGTGATACACGCCGGAGTCGGCTTCGCTCACATTCTTCACCTTCAGCTTCGTTTTGTGCCCGTCAACGGTGATGTCGTAGAGTTGAGCTCCGAATAGCTGCTCCTGCAGGGCAATCAATAAATGTTCTACAATTATTGATTTCAAAAGTTTTAAGATGCACTAAATAGTAAAAAACCAAAAAAACATTAGAAATATTAAACGAGACATTTTCATGTTTGTTGTTCGCTTAGCACCTACTCAATGCATAAACCTAAGGCTTGTGGGCCAAACCTAAGCCACCACATGTATTTATGTGGGCCTCTAAACTCTAAAGACTCTAAACTCAGAAATAGTAAAAAAAAAAAAAGTAGCTGGATATTTATTGTAGATTTTTACGACTGTGTATTAGGGCCATTGCAGATAGAAGAAAAGGACTAAATTTCCACAAAAAAATCAGAAATTTTGTGATTTCTTTTGGAACTTTCTAGAATGAAAAATTTTGACATTTGATATTCAGACATTTCCAGGTTTTTTGTAGAAAATTTCTGATATCTAAAACTTTTTTTTTTCTATGAAATGTCATTGTTTTCTCTAGGAAATTTCTGAAATTATTGTCATTTCATAAATTTTACAACTTACTACTACTTTAATTTTGCATGCTGTATTAAAAGAAATACATCTAGTTTTCAGTTTCTTTTTGGCTCCACTGAATAAATTCATTTTGATTAATAAGAACAGGATGGGGGTCACTTTCTTTTCAAACACTTGCTATATTTAACCAAGCTTAATAAAGAATAAAAGCTGATTTGGCTGCAGCGAAGTTGGCTTTTCAACTTCTGTTAAAAAATGGTTACAAAAAGACAAATACTTTGTGTTGTTCTTTACATTTTCCTGTGTAAGAAAATTATTTTGGTAACAAATTTTAATTCTCCATCTGCATCTATGGGCCAAATTTGTATAATTTCTGAATTGCAGTTGAGGACCACACAAAGTCAGTCAAGGGCCATAAGTGGCCCCTGGGCCGCACTTTGGACACCCCTGCTTTAGAGAGACATTTGTCTGCTTAAATGTTACCAGTCAAATCAAATTAGTTTTTAATTGCATGGTGCCAAATGACATTAATATGAAAAGATGTTGAATATTATTTATTGATTACGATCATAATATATATATATTTTTTTATTCCCCCAAATTTGGTGAATAAAGTCCATTTTGTGCTTATTTAACTTTAATAAGTAATCATGAAATGCTATAATATTTTAGCAGTTTGTTAATTTGAGTTTTATCACTAAATTCTGCCACAATTGGCCCTTTGAGCAAAAAGTCATGATGTTGATGAAATTATAGTTTGACTTTGCTGGTATAAATATCACATGTTTAAAAATATAAGTTAAAACAGTATTTTTCTCTATAAATATTTTCACAAGAATCATCTGAATACCAAGTTTTACTGGGAAAAGCAAGACTACCATTTAACAAAACCATTAGAGGTGACTTTTACAGTCCAGCTGCTAAAAGTTTTAAAGTAGTTGGATAAACAGCTACAGATAAAATTTGACTGTAAAGGAAATCATGTAACGTCAAAGATAACCACTGATCTGTAAGTCCTCACTCGCCTTATCGGTGCCATTGTTCTTAAACCAGTTCCAGGTTCTTGGTAATGGTTTATTTTCATCCATCTTGCAAGTCAGAACCACAAAGTCGCCCATATAGGAGACGACGGGTTTATCTCTGCTCTCACCAATCTGCGGCGCTGAAAGACAGATCCGACACATTACTGGGAATCTGCAGCACGTTTCTGAAAATAATTTGAAAAAATTACAAAACGAGACGCTAAAGGTGATGCAGATGTGATCTTTACCCGCCAAGATAAAATCTAGCTCTGCTTCATTTCCAAACACACAGGTGTAATTTCCAAGGTGTTCCTCACTTAAAATGTTGAACCTGAAAAACAGAGAGAGAGAAAAGATGTTAACATGTTGTTTTTCATTACAGCTTTTTCTTCTAAAATATGACTCGTCTGCAGCTTTGCTAGCCCAGAGGCAGGTTTTGGATTCAAAGACGTTCTTTCTAAACCGTAAAGGTGAGATAACAGCACAGAAACAACAGAACGCTACAATGGATTCCATGTAATAAGGTTAATTACGACATTGACATAAAAATCACCAGACCTGTTCTGAATAATTCAACACCGTCTGAATATTTTTTATATTTATTTTTAACATTTCATATTATAAACCAAAACTTCAGTCGCTCCATCTAAACATATTCAAAACGTTTCAGTTTGCCCAACAAATGAAAATGCCACTTTGCTAATCCACCTCATCTGTTTTTGCTGCTCCACATTAAATCTCTAGAAACATATGTTATGTTCTAACAATAAAATGTTGTCTAAATAATATATTCTCATGTTTCTGTAATATCATAATTACTTGTAAGAATTTGAAAAGGTTTTGTTATAACATGGTAACTATGAATATTATAACAGTTTCATATTATTTTGTTCAAACATGAAAGATATATTGTTAGAAGATTTAAGTTTTCACATTTTAACTTGAGATAGCTCTATTTTTTTTGCATCGGTCTCAGCTCTTCGCATTCAAATAAACAAGTAAAGATAGACAAAAAAAGAAATAGTTGATTATTTCTTTAAAAAGTCAGAGCATTACAAATTAAATACAAGAAGCATTTTGTGGGGAAAAAACTGATAGGCATGATTTAAATTGGATTTATATTATTATTATGTTTTTAGGTTTAAAATAATAAAAACAATGCAGACAATGTTATTAGACCTAAACAGAAATGGGAATCAGTTTTTACATCTCTATGCTGGTAAATTTTAGTTATTGTATTCAATAACATTAAAAAAAAATTTTTTTTTAAATGTTTTACAAAGATCCATCCATCCATCCATCTTCTTCTGCTTATCCGGGGTCGGGTCGCGGGGGTAGCAGCGCTACTCCCCGCTGGGAGGCCCAGACTTCCCTCTCCCCAGCCACTTTGTTCCAGCTGCTCCGGAGGAATCCCGAGGCGTTCCCAGGCCAGCCGAGAAACATAGTCCCTCCAGCGTGTCCTGGGTCTGGGAGGCGTCCAGGAGGCATCCTGACCAGATGCCTGAGCCACCTCAACTGGCTCCTCTCGGCGCGGAGGAGCAGGGGCTCTACTCTGAGTCCCTCCCGGATGGCCGAGCTTCTCACACTATCTCTAAGGGAGAGCCCAGCCACCCTGCGGAGAAAACCCATTTCAGCCGCTTGTATCCGGGACCTCGTTCTTTCGGTCATGACCCAAAGCTCATGACCATAGATGAGGGTAGGAACGTAGATCGACCGGTAAATCGAGAGCTTCGCTTTTTGGCTTAGCTCTCTCTTCACAACGACGGACCGGTACAGCGCCCGCTTCACTGCAGAGGCTGCACCAATCCGCCTGTCGATCTCCCTTCTTCCCTCATTCGTGAACAAGATCCCAAGATACTTAAACTCCTCCACTTGGGGCAGGACACCCCAATAAAAACCAATAAATATGTTTTTTTATTCCAGTTTGGGTTCATTTCGAGCACTTGTGAATCACTTACACTCGTTTGAGTTGGTACCGCTGGTTCTTTGGGTCCACTGAAACTTGGCTGTCCTGAATTTCCACTCCGTCTTTTCTCCAGTAACCAGTGATGTTGGGCTGTTTGTTCTGGTTACCGGTCCAGATGCACTCCAGCGACAGATTAACGGGATTCGGCAGTTCAACATTCTCAATTTTATTCTCACCTGAATAAAAGCAAACATGACATTAACATTTGTGAATAAAATATAAGAATGTCCTCGTTAAATTTTTAGATAAATGTAAATATTTTGACCTGTGAGGTGGACGCTCGTGGTGTTCGTTGGAAGAGAGCTGACCGGAGCCAGTGGCGTCAGTGTTGGACCCACAGTTTCTGTCATCAGAATATGTGATTATTTGCTAGTTAATCTGCCTTTGGATTATTTTAACAGCGTATAATCCATGGTAGTATTTCTAGATGTAAAAGGCTATATTACCAGTTCGTTGTATTTTTGTAATTTTGTTTGACAAGACCTCGCCTCTCTAAACATGAATGCGCTTTGTGCAAAGCAGAAACGCGGACGATGTATATGTATGCATATGGAATATGGAAAGCCATGTGTGCCATAAATCGACACTTTTGCCACATATCCAGCTAAAAAGTTGCACAAGACGTTGGTTTAAGATTTGATTCAGATGTAACTTTGCTAGCCAAAGTTGTTCTACCACAGTATGGCTTTTTAAAAAGCCATAGCAGTTTACTCTTTTTTTACCATTATTTCACTTTTTCTTGACCGCTGAGTCGCAGTCAAGAAAAAAACGACCTGCTGAGTCGTTTTTCGTTCTGTTTTTCAGAGCATGGTATCGTCTGACCTTGGAGTGAATACGCTGGCTGTAAATGTTTCCCACTAGAAAAATTCCATTCATGTCTTTTTACACATGGATTTTCAATTCTGACTTCATTTTTGCTCACTACATAAACAATTGGTAACAGCCAGGTTGTGTTTATTATTCTCTGATAGAACCATAAAGGTGTTTCCTTTAATTTTCCCATGACTGTAGATCCAGTTTTGGGCCTGCCACCCTAAAGATCCAAACATGGTGTTGCTGGAAGCAGAGGTTCACATTACAGTTAAAATACAGTTTTCAACACCACTGCAGAGAGCTTCAGGTGGGTGTACCGCTTTGGTTATCGGATCTCTCCCCAGTAGACCAACAGATTGAGCAAAACTGAGAGTGAGGCCTCAGATTAGAGGGACACTGATACAGATTTTAACTGATTATTAGCAAAACTCAGCTGGAAGTTTTACTTTAGGGTGAGAAAATTACAAATTACAACTCTTGGTTTACTAAAAAGAGAGTATAAACTGTTTAGTTTTCCTCATGCAGCTGTAACGTTTATATTGTTTTTCACTGGAAATATTATAAAATTAAAAGCTACGTTCATTTTGACAAACCATTTGTTAGCTTGGAACATGTTGATGTGAGCTTATATATAACAGATTTATTCTGTTTCTGCAGTTTTGTCTAGTTTAAGTGTTTCAGATCATCAAATAAAGTTTAAAGTGAAAGCTTAGCTCCGCCCCCAAACAATTCTTACTGAAGTGGGCGGAGCCAAAAGACACTGAGGGGCGTGGCCAAGTCTAAAGCTGACTGGAAGGGGAGAAGCATGTCAGAATTTAGTCCTAATATTTTCTAAATAAAGGCTTAAAGTCAAAATTCTGAGATTAAAGTCGGAATTTAAACCTTCAATTTCCAAATTAAATGATTTTAAAATTAAGTTAAGATTAAAGTAAGAATTTAATCTTCATTTTCAAATTAAAGGCTTTGAAAATTAAGATTAAAGTCAAAATTTAATGCTTTAATTCTCCAGTTAAAAGATTAAAGACAAATTTCTGAGATTAAAGTGAGTATTGAATCATAAAATGTTCTATTTAAAGGATTAAAGTCAGAATTTAGTCCTTTAATTTTCTAATTAAAGGATTAGAGTCAAAATTGAGATTAAAGTCAGAATTCTTACTTCCTTTCTAGTGGTCCTAATCCTTAAGTTTTAAATGATTTTATTTGTAGTTTCTTCTTAGTGTTTTAAAGCAACATTGTCTATTTATCTTTAAATAAAGAGAAATACTTGATTTTGGTTAAATTAATAATTTCAGCATCCCATTTAAGTATTTCTCCACTCTTAAAAGACAAGAACACTTTCTCTGGGCATTTTAAAAAATCACATTAATCCAAAACTTCAAATTTAATGACATGTGGCACAATCAGACGTCAATCTTGCCACAGTTTCCTGTCAAGGTTACAGGAACATTCAGCGCCAATCTGAGAGAAGAGCAGCAGAGTTTGATCAGAAACCAAACCAAAACATGATTTACCTGAGCTGGTGAGTCTCCAGGTGGCCAGCGTCAGCAGGATGTTGATGGGAAGCTGCTTCATGGCTGATGTTCCTCTGTCCTCTGTGGGAGAAGGTCTGTGTCCCCGCTGCTGCACCGCCCCTCCTCCACCGGCTCCACCGTGACGCAGCAGTGAGATCACTCTCCATCCTGTGTGTGGCAGAAGAAGACGACTCCATCCGTTATCGAGTCAGACAGCCTTCAGATCCTCGTGCTGCACTGCAGGGTGTTTTTGTCCTGCTGGGAAACTCGTGGAAAGGCAATTCTGTCTCAAATGCATCATTGGAAAAGTCGATAAAGCCGCTACATTCTGCTGGAGTTTCTTTCTGTTATCTGAGAGGAACGAGTAACACGAGCAGGCGGCCTCCCTTTGTGAGCAGCACAAGGACAGGGAACTGCTCTGTTATGAAAGCCAACTAAATAAATGATGCACTGTGGCTTTATACAGGAAATTGGCATTTTAAACAGTAAAAAACTTTTTTGAAGTCTACAAAAAACAAATACTGAGTAAAATTAAAATGTTTTTTTACTATTTCTAGTTTCTATGGGATTATCTTTATATTTTTTATTTTATTTTTTCTTTTGTTTCTTTGTGGGGTTTTTTTTACCCCTACCTGTCTTTGGAAACTATACAAAATCTTGCAAAGTATTTTTGGTTTAGGTCTGCAGTGTAAATATTTTAGTACACTGAAAATAAGAAAACTAACTTTCCACTAAGATACAAAAGCTTGTTTTGAGTAAGTAATTCCTTAATATTAATAATTTAATGCTGGTTACACTGGCTGATTATTTCACTAATGACATATAAATAATGTCTTTCTATATGTGAAATAATCAGCTAGTGGAAGCAGTAATTTTTCATAAATATTTAGGAAATATTCACTTAAATCAAGCCCGTATTTCTTGCTAAAAAGTGACTTGTTAAATTTGTTTTGTCATATTTCAAGTTTACAAAGACATTTGAACTCGAAACTAAACCAAAGTTACTTGGTAACATTTTGTGTTACTTTATGGAAATGATTTTGTTTCTCTGGTCTGTAAAACAGCTGGAAACTTACTCAGTCCTGACAGGCAGCATTTTTGACTCCAAGGTTAAAACTGCACGACTTTGACTTTTAAAAATCCAGATCTTTATGGATTTCATTGGGAAAATGTTCAAGTCCAAACAGATTTAAATGAAAGAATTAGTGCAGGATTTGTCCTGACTCCAGCTCCAATCCACACCTTGTAAATCTGTCAAACTCTTGGATTGATTTTGCTTCACAGTCCTCTCAAAGATGCATTTTGTTTCCTTCCACTAAACTTTCCATTACTGCACGTGGATACAGCCTGTTTCTTTTCAAGTGATCATTTGGGGTTTATCATCCATGTGGAGGGCAAGAGGGTCTGCTGGATAAATGTAGCAATGATTTGGTCTTGTAAGCTAAAGTATGCAATCAGAATAAAAAAAATCAATTAAAATTATTTTATTGGTCTCATGTAATTATTCAAAGTTTCAGAAAAATTAATTTAGTTTCACTTTCTGAATTAAAAACGTAATGAATTTTTTTGGGGCTAATTAATTGAGAAAAACTAGAATATATTTTGTTCTTATACAACGTGACGATCAAATCCACAGAAAACACAAACTACATTCAACAATGTCAATTTACAAAAATACATTTATCTAAAAATATATTTTAAAATATAACCTTTACGCCCAAAGTTTTATGTAATTTTTTTCTTTTGTGTTACCTCACGAAGGTTTTGCGTTCCCATGTAGCAACGTATTTATTTAGTAGTCAGTTCATACAGCATCATGGAAGGTTTTGTAAGGTTTCTCCAGGTATTTCTCATTTTTGACTTATCTAAAGTTTTACCTGTTTTTCTATTGGATAAATGCACCAGAGATTTATGTGCAAAAAGCCACAAACATGAAAGATATTACATTAACAACCGTAGACAACCAACTAATAGATTAATTTTCAAACAATTTTCAGCACCAACAAGTTTAGAATGTAGAAACACATTTTTACTTAAAGTTTAAATCTAAATTGACTTTTGTTATCAATGTGTCTGTATACAAAATTACGACAGCGTGTTAGGGCCAATGTGCACACAAAAAAAGTAGCGATACATTTCCGACAGAATTTTCTAGAAAAAACTTGGAAATTTCTAACTTTCAAAAATTGAAATTTTGCTATAAAGAAACTCAGAAGTTTGCTCGATTTTAATCAAGAAAATTTCAGATTTTTTCTATTTTAATTTTAAAAAATTTATTTCATTAATTTTAAAAAAAAAAATTGTTTTTTTTCTAACAAATTTTCAACTTTGGAAACTCAGAAATTCACAATTCCTTTCAAGAAAATTTCTCTGATTAGTCTCAAAATATTTTGGGGGAAAATGTACTCCCTTTATATTTTTTCTACAATGGCACTACAATATAATTTATCAGGAGGGAACGCAATACTCTTGTGAGGTAACAAAAAAAGTCCCCCATGTCCCCTGCAGGGGGCTCTGTAAAATCTACATACAGCCTACAAATGCTCAGAATTTCAAGGCTACAAAAGGTAATTGAACAGCAGCAGAACAGAATCCGTCTTTGAGTGAGCTGGAGCCTCCGGGTTACTGCGGCTGGAGGTGCAGGCTGCTGATGAACACGGCCTGCAGCTCGTTGATGTCCTCCGTCGTCTCGATGGGGATGCTCAGCTTCCCCGGGGAGCTCAGGAGTCCGTCGGACTCGAAGGTCCGCTCAAAGTCGCTCTGGCTGAGCTGGTCGTAGCAGGAGAAGCTGCAGCTGCCCGCTGCGCCCTGAGTGTGCTCGCTGATGTGCAGGTAGTGGTGCTGCGGGGAGAGGCGGTTGTAGTCCTGGTGCGACCCGAGGTGCAGGTGGTGCTGGTGCTCCGGGCCCGGGCTGTGGCAGGGGCTCTGGGACGGGCTGTGGGGCATCATGCAGGTCTGCAGGCAGCTGTTCCGCCGCACGGCCCGGTGCAGATCCAGCCGGGCGATCAGCGGCTTCCCGATGTTCACGCTTTTGGTCCAGAATATGGGATGGTCGTCGTCCATGGCTGTAAACGTTCCCTGAAGGCACACGGTGAAAACCAGCTCCTCCTGTCGAGGGAAGGGTTGGCAGAGAGAAAAAATGTTTAGAAAACAAAATGAAACGTCTGAATAAGAAAGTTTTAGACGTTCAGGCCTGGAAGGAGTGCAATAACTTTGGTTGTTGTTATTAGACGGTTGTGTATGCAACCTACATTTTTAGCTGTTTATATGCAGTTCTATACACTGCAAAAAGTCTTAAAAAATTATTTTGATCTAGTTTAGAATAAGACAAAACTAACGTAAAAGTAACTTTCCAAGCCTATTTGAAGTAAATCATTCTTAAATATTGATGAAAAAGTACTTGTTCCATTGACAATTATTTCATTTGTAACAAGACAATTTTTCCATGTTATAAGTAAAACAATCTACCAATAGGACTAATACATTTTCATCAATATGGGAGAATTATTTACTTAAAACAAGCTCAGATAAATTCCTGAAAAGTTGCCTGTAAGTTGGTTTTGTCTTATTTCTAGATATTTCTACTAGAAACTAGAGAGAAATACCTGGTATTTCTATCTAGTTTTTGTAGTGTTTAGTTTTTGTTTGGGCCGCTGCTGTTCTGTAAAGACAGAAAACTTCATATTTAGAGCATTTGAGGAATTTCTACAACTGAAAAGGCTGAATTTTGCTAAAATTGTCGCTTGTGATTAGAAAAAGTATTTGCTCCCTTAAACATTTCTTTTGTTTTTTTCAGTTAAAATTATCAAGATAAAAACATTATTTACAGCAACCAGCCCTTATGGAAAAAGTAATTTCTCATTAACCTAAAAAGTTGTTCCAAATAAAACCATCATGTCTTTTCTGATATTTTAAATGGAGTAATTTTTTGTAAGCTACTCTTCATCAGATTTTTAATTAGTCAGTGACATTGGAGGGTTTTTGAAAATAAAAAACCAGTCCCAACTTTGAGTAGGCTACTCCAAAACCGTTACTTTCATAAGTAGATTTCATGGAGTGCTTCATCTTCTGAATAAACTAAATACATTTGAGCTAAAAAGTCACAAATAGATTACCAGAATTCCTTGTTTCCATTAATCACTGGAAGCCAACCAGATCCTGAAGCCCCGGATCATCACACCATCACTACCGTGTTTAACAGCAGGCATGATGTCTACATCTGCAGCAGATTTAACGGATCACACAGCTTCTAAAAAAAGCCGACTTTTGTCTGGTTCACAGAAGATTTTGAATCTTCTTTATGGATGCCATTTATTGTAAAAATAAACCTGTTATTTTCTTTTAGTTGCAATTAAAGTGGCTGCAGATATTTTCTAATTTTTATTCTCAAGGAGAATATATAAAGTATCACTTTATATATTATTTATGATGTCACTTATCAGCTGTTAAACCAACCTGAGGGTTATTTTTGGGGGACATTTAAGGTGCTCGTTGTGTTTTTACCCTGAGTTTCTGCAGAGAGCTGAGTCTGGTGTAGAGGCAGTGCTGCGGCAGGCTGCTGGAGAGCAGGTAGATCCCCGTCTCTTCTGGAGTCTCTCTGTTCATTTCCTTTGGATCAACATCAAGGTCCTGCAGCAAAAACAGCAGGATTTCACCTTCCAACTCAAAATATTACAAAATATCTTTAAAGTTATCAAGACGAGCACATGGCAGGTGCAGACCAGAGAGAAGTCGGTGACGTGAGCCTGGCAGAAGGACATGTCCTCGGGCTTCTTCACGATGTGGGTGTAAATGACGAGAACGTTGGAAAACTCAGCGGCGAAGCCCAGCTTGATCTGAGCGCCACAGTCAAAGTTCAGGCTCATGCTTTCAGGGAGCTCTGAAATAACAAACCAACACTTCAAGTTTATTTTGTGTACTGTTATTTTTTAGGGCTGAAGCAATTAATCGTGTTTAATCAATTAATAAAATAATCGTCAATTAATTTAGTAATCGTTTGATCGTTAACTAGAGTATACAGACTCAAAAAATAAGGTAATTTGCTGAATTTATTAAGCTAAAATGTACAAGAAATACATATATTTTGCATTTAAGGTAAAATACAACAACTTTTAGCTTCACCTGGTTCAAATTTTTAAAAAAGTTTAAAAAAATCTTATGTTTATCAACTATTATACAGTTATTAACTGATTAATCCAAAATTAATCAACAAACCAGCCTCACCAACCTTTATTCAGAATCCCAGTACATTTCCATTCATATGTTTTTAACAAGACTGATGATGTCAATGCATAATTTAGAGCCATAATGTTTAACTTAAGGCCTCTCTGAGGACAGATAAGAAATTACTAGTTAAAACACTTACCGTGAGCTTTTGCCCACTGTCGGCTGTGAGCGTGAACGAGGTCTGCACTGTCGCTGGGCAGAATAGGGTCGGTCAGCGCCCTCCTCTCTGATAGGCTGCTACGGATTTCCAGAGCCTGCTTTCCCTTAGTGGCGTCAAACTGACCCATGTCTGACCAGAAAAACATCACAGGAACAAAAAGTAACTCAAAGGAGAATGGAAAAGTTTTTGTGAGCATTTAAAGGAGGCCTAATAAGCAAATTTCACATTTTGCACATTTCTATATCTCCATTTAACTGCTTCTAAAATCAGCCAAAGTGTTTTAAAGGAATCACCCAGCTGTTTGCTGGCAATAAGTTAATGTTTTTAGCATTTGGAAAATGAGCCGTTTCAAAAATCTCCAGATTTTTAAGTCACATTTGGCACTGCGCTGTTACATAGCAACCCCAGCCTATCACCTAGTAACCCAAGCGGGCTGTATGCTCTGTACATGGCCTGTTTTTAAAGACAAGTGTTTTGTCTTGTTGGCTGTGCAGGAGGCTTTACTAATGCTTGTCAAAGACATACAGTTGTATAATTGTGCATCTGTTTGCAGCCTTTTTCTTGTGCGAGTGTAAATGTTGAGTTGGGGGACGTGGCCAGCAGCAACGTATTTGTATTTAAAGTGACAAGAGGCCCTAATCATGAACATGTTTTGTATAGCCCACAAACTAACCGGTTCAAGAAGCACAATACATCACATTTAAAGCTTAGATGACGCCATGGTAATGCTTCATAATATGTTCACCAACAGTACTCTCCTGCCAACTACCCAAGCAAATAAATCCTGCTCTTATGTCTTTTATGTTATAAAAACCTACATGACGTAATTTAATAATACACTCTCCAAAACTTGACATTTGTATTTTGGACAGCTTCTTTTCCTTTTCTCACCTTCTGCCACTCTGTCAAGCACCACCGTGATCTTCTCGTCATCCAGCAGCCGCTTCTTTAAAAACTTAACAAATACGCCGTTGGTGAAACCCGTGGAGCTAAGCTCAAAGGCCTCAGCATCCTGGCACCTGCATCGCCACACAAAGGACAAATTAATTAATATCTGAGAGAACCAAAAAAAAAAACAGCCTCTAATTACAACAGCTGCTGCAGACTTACGTTGCATATCCAAAGACAATGTTGGCCGTGACTCTCAGGATGATGTTTGGAGTGCTTTCATCATGAATATTCCTTAAAAAAATTATTAAATTGATGAAGAAAATAAAAATGCTAATTGTATGGAACAAAGGAAACATTATCACATGCGTAGAGTGAAAATATAATAGTTTTTTAAAACAAGAGATTGTACATAAAACTGAACCTAGTTTATCTACAGGGGGCCCATTTTGAAAAAAAATCCCATTTTATAAGTTTTTATATTTCCATTTGGGTTTCTACCGCTTCTAAAAACAGCCCAAGTGCTTAAAAATAAAAACCACCCACCCGTGTTTTTGGCGATGTCTCGAAAATAAGCCATTTCAAAAACCTTCAGAATGTAAATTTACATTCGAGGGCCGTTGCGCCATAGCTTAGCAACCACGGCCAATCTCAGCCATTTACCTACAAACCGAAGCGGAGCTCCATTTCATTTGGTCAGCTGGTTTTACCACTGTATGCGCTATACAGCGCATATGGCCACTGGAAAAGACAAGTGTTTTGTTGTTGGCCTGCCATCCATAAACCTCTTGCTGGATTCTTGTTGGTTGTGCAGGAGGCTCTACTAATGCTCTTCAAAGATGTACAGATGTATAATTGCGCATCTGTTGAAGTCATTTTCTTGTGCAAGTGCAAATGTTGAGTTGGAGGTTGTGGCCAGCAGTAGCTGATTTAAGTGTCTAAAGCAGCTCATTCTGAAAGGAGCTCCAAATAGGCTGAGCTGACATTGTCTAAGACTGATTTTGTGCAAATGTGTAATGAACATGTTCCCACAGGTCTATCCTAACCTGTTTAAGGAAGCTTAGTAGAAGTAAAGGTGATGGCCTCACCTTTTTCTGCACATATCCAGCAGAAAAACATTGAGGTCTGTTTCCTTCTCCTGCATCAGCTTCAGGATGCTCTGCACACACAGGCAGTTGGCGGAGTGGTACGGGTTCGGTGCGTCCACTGGCACCATGAAGCTGTTTCCGTAGTTCTCATATCCATGTCCAGCGTAGTACAGCAGACCTGCGGATGGAGCGGTGTGTTGAAGTCAGCTCTCCTGAGAAGAGAATCTCTAACTGCAGCCAAGAAATAATGTCAATGGTGACATGCAGGTTCCTCATTTCAACAAGATAATAACTGGTTCTCATGTCACGAGACACTTCAGGGAACTTTGTGGCTGACAGACATCTTAGTAGGTATCAGTAACTAACTATCGAGTTGCTATGACAACAATTAACAAGCTGCAAGCTTAGAACTAGCTCTTATCTCGTTCCCATCTAATTTATAAACAATATAATAAAACTACTACTAGTTCTCTTTCTGGACTACATAACTTTATTTCTGTTGGTCTTGAAGCGATGCTTCAAATGTGCTTGCCTACCAAGATGGCGCTTCAGTGCTGTGGATCACTTCTGGTTCAGACTTTTGAGAACTTTGTACTGGTTTATGTGTTATGGTGATATGGTGTACAGTGCTTTGAACTACCTTGTGGCTGAAATGTGTTACAGAAATAAACTCGACTTGATTTGAACGCACCGTAAACCCCCTTATGCAGCAGGAGCAGGAACTCGTCCACAGCGTTCCTCATCTCTGACTCAGTGAGGTCCAGCAGTGAAACCACTTTGAAGTTCAGCTGTCGCAGGAGGTTGGTGAGGTCGTACACGTCCACCATGGGGGCCTTGAGCTGCGGGTGGTTCTGGTATGACAGGTTACCGATCAGCAGGGCCACTTTGTCAGTTGCTGACGTGAAACATGGAAGGAGATAAAGAAATATAGACTTAACTCAAACCAGTCCATACTGTAAGTGAAAAAAATAAATCAGTGTTTTTGTCTTGCTATTTTTTTTACTTCTAAACTTTTCTATAAAAAATTCACACTCAGCACCTGGTTTTCCCCTCTTTTCTTACTTGTTCAAGCAAGAACGCACATGTTCAGATTGGAGTGACTGAATGCTGATAACGTCTGCGTCTCTGGAATAAGTACAGCTTTCTTACACTAGAATAAACCCTTTCAGTCTCTTTCATAAAATAGGCCTTAGCTGGCCTATTTTAACAATAAATTGCTAATATACAACGTGATGGGCATATTTCCAATATTAACAGATAATTATTCCAATAGCATAATCAGTATTCAATATATAGAATATTAATTGATCTCTGATCCAGAACCGCAAAGTTAAGACAGGTTGGCGGCATTAAGTAATTCACTAACTCGTTGGTTACCTAGCAACGACTTGTTCAGTAACTTGTGGCTACCTGGCAACAACCTGCTGAGTAACTGGTCCAGCAGCAGTTTAAGGTTTTGCCACCATGCCTTAAAAAATGAATAAATAAATAAAATAAAATAAAATAAAATAAAAAACAACATTGTGGAGTGAAAACTGAGGCTTAAAAAAGGAAAGGTCAGAAAACCAGTTTGGTAGTATTTCAGATATTTAAAACAAAAAACTAATCAATAATTGTCAATACCTAATCTTATAAAACACTTATGTTGTGATATATCATGTTTTTTCTGCTACAAAACTATTAAAAGTTAAATCAGAGAGCAAAAACTTCTTAGTCAACAAGGAGGAGAATCCTCCTAAACAACCTAAAATCAAGTTGTTTATGGTTTGTAAATAAGAAATATGCTGCCTGCAGAATGTGTCTTAAAACTGTATTATTTTTCTACTTTAAAAAGAAGAAACACGTCATTTAACATCTTTGCTCAAAATTATTTGCACATCCTGTGGTGAAAAATGTGGGTTCTTGATTAGCTGGACTTGTTTTTGGAAGAAAAACCATGAGATTTGTTTAAAAACATCAATCAGAACAACCAGCTTTAAATGCAATTATTTGAACGAGATGTAGTGAGCTTGTTACTGATGTTACAGGCATTTTAAAACAACAGAAATCTATTTAAATATGTGAAAATCTGAAGAATGAAGAAAATCATTTTCCATTTGGATTTATCACATTTTTTATCAGATCAGGTCAAATAAATGGAGCGATTACACAACTGAAACTGTCTGATATGCGGCACTTTGAGGGGTTGCATATCAGCACATATGCTATGCGTATCACATTTGTGATAAGAATCAAAAATACAAAAAAAAAACACAGAGAGGAAGGAAGTAGATCATCGTGTGATGAACACCAGTGACATTTGTAGGTGGTTGATGTTATTCTGCACATCAGTCACTTCTGAGACATGAGGTTTTTCTTTCCTGGTGATAATTTTCTTGTTAAATGTCAATTTGGATTGCATTTCCTTCTTTTTAAATTGGCAGGATAACTCTGGGTGTCTGATACAATGTGGTTGCTAATCAAAATAAACTGACAATCATCACAATGACTTCCATTCCTTCAGAATTCACCATGAAATTGATGTTTTATTGGTAAAACTGTGCATCAAACAAGCAGAAAAACAAAAATTTGCTTACATTTTCTGAGACTTCAATGAATTCCAGACACTCACCGTAAAGTTGCTCAGGCAAACTATTTAGGAAAAGTTCACAGGAATCTACATTTCCAGCAAAACACAGAAAATAAAATTAGAGCAGCTGCAATATAATGGAAAAAAATCTGGGCAGAGTTTTAATCATCCTACCTCCTCCGATGGCGTAAACATCATCTAAAGAAAAAACAAACAAATACATTACAATCACATAAATTATATTTTTTTGTTTTTACACACAGGATCAGGCTGAAAATTATAAACAAGGAAATAAATGACAAGTTAGGAGTGATGTTAGGAACTTTCATGCAATAGAGTTAAGTGAGCAGAATTACTTTTAAAAAGACAATTAGTAGTATTTAATTACAGCTTTCAACAAATTCCATGAAAAACTAAATTTAGCATTTCAATAAGCTGTTTTTATTTTTTATTTCAGTAATTCTTCATGGATAAATACTTTTGTTGTCAGTATGTGACCTGAAAAGCTAAATAAATTCCTACAACCAAATGTTTTCAGCTGCAGCACAATTCTTGTTTTCCCAATTAGCACAATTAATTTTTTAACTCCACAGAAGTTAAAACATTAATTTGAAATTTTGAGTTTTGAAAACTGTATGGCACTAAAAGCAGCTTCCAAATACCAAATATTATGTTTTTTTGTTTTGTCTTATTCGACATTAGTCTTTGTGCACTCAGAATTGAAATAAATAACCTAAAACATTAAAATATTAAAATACCTGGACTTTGTGATATATTTATGGGTTTACAGGAATTTCTTGTAGTGCAGCGATCACCAGTTAAATAAAAATGACAAATTGTGATCCATTGTTGAGTTGTAAAATAGATCAAGTCTCTCTTTAATCAGCCTTAAATATAAACCTTGAAAACCTAAAAATTAACTTTAGTTGGAAACAATCCTTATAAAAATAGCAAAAGATACTTATTTGTAACAATTGGCACACACATTTTTCAGTGTTTCGAGTAGATTTTAAAACATTTCAGTACAAAACATGAACCTGCATGTTCCACAAACAATAAAAAAGTAACTCTGTGTAGAGCTATTTTATAACTTTTGGAGGGAAAAGGCAGTCTTAATTCAGTTCAATGCGTTCTATCATTGTTGTAGTCTTTTCATGGGATTTGTTGATCACCACCTTACTGTGTTAAATGAAAACCGTGGCCTATATTTAAATCACAAATCAAATCATGCAAATCACATCTTAAAATAAAACCTTGGTTAGTATCCACCAGACTACTGTGCAGATTATGACCCAGATGCAGCCAGAGGAACGCATTAGTGTTTTGAACAAGGCCGTAGATAGTGCGTCTGTTTTTATACACCAGGCACCGCTTTCGACTCTACCTTCAGAGCACTCCATTGCCCCTGAAATCTGGACAGATATCCTCGGTGCTTTCAGTCGAGAACAGAAGCAAACAGACGCTCAGAAATCGTGAGTTAAGAGCTGCTGCTAAAAGCACCAACACAGCATGACATACCTATCACAACATCAACTTCATTGGTCCACATTCTTTCTGTGCTGCTGCTGATCTCGCAGCGATACCTGCCATGATGATCCTGCATTATCTGGGGAACCTGAAACGCAGGACACTTTCATTTGTGAGGGTAGTTGTGAAAAAGCAGAAAAGGAGTTAAAGTGGCAGTATTATGTGCTTTCCATTCACAAAATGCCATTTCATTACACAATCAAGTAACTATGTTACCTTCAGTTAGGGGTGGACGATATGGACGTAACATTTTATCATGATATTTTATAGGACTATACTACCACTTTTTAATGATATAAATGACTATTTACTACTTTTTCAGGTAACTGAGTGGCACAACAATCAACACAAAACTGAGCTAGAAAAAATGCGTAATAAGCTTCTTTAGGACACCAGTCACATAAAGAAGTGTGATTCGTATCATTTAACTGTTCAGAGTATCTGTATTTAATCATATTGTAAAATTTAATGATACTCTCAATAAAAAAAAACGTGGAAAAATTTGTAAAATTAATAGTCCCAACAGTTTTGGGGGGTCTTAAACATCGTTAATTGAAATTTATTGTGACAAATAAATCAAACTTCTCCTCATGTTTGTTAATGGTAAGAAATTTATCAAGATAAATGGTACGATAAATGCCCATCCCCACCTTCAATTGTTTTAAATTCTCTCTCATCAAATATGACTTAAAAGAAATTTGACTTCAGTACTTAACTCCTTATAAATGAGCATCTCTTTAAAAATTCCTGTTCTTTCTCAAACTTTGCCTTCAAGAAATCTTTGTTCTATTAACCCTTCAACAATGTTTTACCAGCTTTGTACTGAGAAGTAGCTCAGGTAATGAGTTCAGAGGATGAGCAGTTCCACCAGGTGTTTGGTAATTGCTGCTGGCTAGTCTGAAGGAGCTGAATGTGGGAGTCAGGGTTCCCTTGTGAGACTGAAGCTCTGAGGAGGAGCTGCACCTCAAAGGCGGCGCTAGGTCCATCTAGGCGTTTTGCACAGCTGAACGGTTGCCATGGAGATTAAAGGAGTTCTCAAACATGCACGCAAGAATCAAAGCAACACTCCAGGTATGTTTTTGATGAGAGTATAGCATTACAACCCGATGTGAAGCTCAAAAACTTGATTTGACATAATGTTGCTCCTTAAATTAAAAATAAAACATCACCATGAGTTTTCTCTTTGTGGCGTTTGGGATCGGCACGCCGTTCCTGTGCCACTGGTACCGAGGGATCGGCCGGCCCACAGCTCCACACTCCAGCTGCAGGGTTTCCCCAACATGCAGCCGCTGAGACTGAGGATGGATTGCCAACTTCAGCCGTCCGTCTATGGACTGATAACTCTGTCCGGGGGCTATTGGAGAAAAACACAACATTTCCTGCGTATAAATACAACAGCTGATTTAAACACTACATGGTTCAGCTGCTATTATGTGGAAAGAAAAACAACAGAAACTGGTGAAAGTCCAAATATCTTAACACACTTGATATAAAACAAAACCAACTGACAAGTAACTTCTCAGCAAGAAATACGATCTTGTTATAAGTCTGTAATTCCTTAATATTGAAGAAAAAACACCAGTTTCACTGACAATTTATTTCCCTTACAATGTGGGGAAAATGTCTGCCAATGGAGCAAGTAATATTTTTATTGACCTAAAACATCTATCTTCTTCCTGAAGATATATGAGCTTGTCGCAACTTAGTTTTGTCTAAAATACTTGTTAAAATGTTGTGTTTTTGCAGTGTAAGTCTCACCATAAGACATGGTGACATTTAGGACATCCACCTGAGCCCACTGGCTGAATTCACAAGCATCGCCACAGTTGACCCTGCAGATGTAAAAGCCGGCATCCTTCAGCTGGACGGGACTTATCAGAAGCTCTGGAGAGAAGCTGTTTGGTACCTGAGGTAATGAAAATGAAAATCATGTTGGTGGAGCCATGTTCCATTCTTTACTTCATTTTTTCTCTCTGTAAATAAACCAAAGATGAAAGCAGAATGGAAAAGCTGTGACTCAAAATGTCAAGTACTTCCCTGATGTTTCCATAGAATTTACTGCAACAGCTGCTAGTGAACTGAACTCTTATAACTGGTAAGCAGCAGGTGTGACCACCTCTAAAATATGCTGTTGTTTTGATCTGAAGCACAAAGGCGTCCTTAAACACAACATCATGGTGGAAAAATATCAGCAATCACATTGCACACTTGGACTCGGTTCGATTGACCAAAGTTGCAATATATGTTTCATTTTCAGCTGGTGTCAAAAGAACCAAATCCTTTGAAAAAACTGTTTCCCTTCTTGCCTCTGGTGGCGCTGCATCAAGCACCACTGAAGGAAACGACATGAAAACCTCTGAAGACATGAGCGCAACTTTCTTTTAAACAAAACAAACATATGCAGATGTTGTGCATCATCTGCACAACATCTGCAGATGTTTACTTTTTTTTAGGAAAAGACATTAAAAAAAGTCTGTTCACGTCAACATTTCACCGAAAAACTAGCCCAAATTTGGTCATCAGTGTTGAAAATTACTGCGGAACACAACAGCAAATCTAAAGCATGACGACTGGAAAGATAATACTGCATAATAATGCAATGGACCAATCAAAGTCCAGGCCTCAATCTGATTTAAAGGCTGTGGTAAGACTTTGAGTGAGACATGCAGAAACTTTAATTAACTGAAGTGATGCTGTAAAGAAGTAAAGAAGAGTGGGCCAATGTTCGTTCACAAGGATGTGAAAGTGTTTTTGTTCTGTGTTTCTTTTTTGAGTTTTGCTTTTACACTGAGCTTTGGATTTCTTTGTAATTAGATGTGATGATATTAAATAGAAGGCCTCATTGCAATAAGTTTAATCAAATACAAGCAAACGTTTGAGAAAATCTTAATTTCTATCATCTACCAGATGATTGATTCCAACTAGATTTTTTAAATCTAGTGTGAAAGCTTTTAATTTGATGAAAAATTTGTAAAAGTAAAAGAGGATTTAATTTTGTTTATTTGCCTCTTTTTTATTTCTAACACTGCATAAAAAAACCAAAGAGGTTAAATGAAAAATCTGTGACCATTTTTTTGTCAGATTAATCAAGATACTCGATAGAATAAACCAGTTACTAAAATAATTGTTAGTTGCAAACTAAGGAATCCTACCAAACAACAGTGATTTTGCATATTGTGCAGCTCTAACTTAGACCAGATTTATAATAGTGATTGATGTTTAAGACAAATAAAACTGACAGCAATATTTAACTTCCGCATGCATTAAATAAGCATATTTGCTTACCTAAAGGACAAAGAGCGTTAGCAAACAGTGGCATCCATGTGATCCAGAAAAGGTCTTTCAGTTCCTCTAACAGCTGATTTTATTAGTAAACAGGGACGCTGAAGCGATCCTTCCCACCATTATGCAAAAACAGGGTCTGAATCGGCCAGTCCACCTACAGCACTGTTTACACATTTATTTACAAATGACATCACCAGCATCTAAGAGTCCTGATTTGCATAAAAGACTGGACATTTTTATGATATGTCTTTTTTATTTGTGGAAAAGTGTCTTTATCCCCCAAGGTAGCTTTTCCTTTACAAAGGTGAGCAAATTTTTTTTATATTTTGCTAATGTCTAAAAAAAAATAACACACAATTTCACAAATGTGGTATTTTCATTAAATAAGAAATCCAATTAAAAAGTAATTAAAATTCATGGCAGCGACAGATATAAACAGTTGTGAGATATATTAATATCTCAGTGACAGTGCTAGTATATACATATATAATTTCAAGCAAGTACAATTTATTTTCTTATTTTAAAAAGTAATTAAATTATTTGCTCACTTGCGTCTTTAATGGAGCATACAGACTCCAATAATCAATAGAATAATCGATGAGTAAAATAAATGTTAATTGCAGACTTAGATGGCTGAATAACCTAAATAACAGACCTCATCATTCAATAATTTAGCAACATGTTTTTAATTGAAATTGTTCATTTTGTTGATGTATGGTTTTTGATTAACCAGACCCTGCAGTTACATTTTAACTGAGTCCCAACATTAATATTGATTTTTAGATAATATGAAGTAAAGAGTCCATATAGGAACTCCTCATCTTTCTTTAACCCACTCCAATTACCTGACAGTCATTGGAGTGGTTGTTTGCCTCCATGTTTGTTTCAACTCACCTCTTCTCTGCATTTGAACCACTGATACTGGACAGGAGATTTTCCCACTGCATGGCAGCTGAGGCGCAGATTGTGGCCACAAATTAGAGCTACAGACTGCGGCTGAATGAGGATCTGTAATGCTATGGAACCAAACAAGAAGAAAAACATAAAAGGTTCATTGGAAATTACGTTTAGTCAAGACTACATGGATTGTGTTCGCTGCTGTACATTTCTTAAAGAAAACATCTCGTTTCCTCTTTTAAAAACCCAAACTGACTGAGCTCTTCTTCTTCTGCTCACGTGCAGAGTAGTACTCTCCAAAGCCTGCGTGTTGCCACATGAGTAATAAATTCCTTTATAAGCTAAATAAGGAAAACAAAGAGCTCCGGAATACTTTACAACAAACAGTAATGAAAGGTTAGCGTGCGTTTCTCAGCACCTGGCGGTTTCAGGCACTGCAGGGCGTCCGAGTTGCCCAGAGTTTGGAGGTAGTCGATGAGGTGACCCATAGTGCAGCCTCGCTCTCCCATTAGCCTCAGCAGCATCAGGCTGGGGCTCCCTTCCACCTCCAGCACCCTGAGGGAACACATCTCCATGTCGTCTGAGCTGAAGGATGAAAGAAGAGGTCAAACTCAATAATAATGCACAGCAACTGGGTCTGAAATGAGTCATTTTATTATTCAAATAATAAGTTAAGGATACAGACTGAAAAAACAGTCAGGGAAGAAATTCAGCCAAAACTGCACAAAACATATATACATTTTGCATTTAAGATAAAAAAAATAAACTATTTAAAAACTTTTGTTTGTAAATATCTTCGACACAGAACTCCATAAGGGGCCTAGTTTTAGCTTCACCTGGTTCAAATTCTGTCAAATAACTACCTTTTTCTATCAAATTATTAATTGGCTAATCATATTCAACAGATCAGTTTTACGCTGTATTGCTATCAAGTCAAGCAGAAAGCACAGAGCCTTTCAAATGTTGATGTTACAAGTATTTTTAGCTGTAGATGCATCTTTTACTTCAAATAATTAAGTGTACAGCTAAAGAATGCTGTCAAACAATAAAATCTTTATTCCTGTTTAAAAAAGGAATTGAATTGTTTATCAAAAATTTTTTTTAGGTTTTATTGGCTCTAGTGGCCTTTATTTAACAATTAATGGACAGGAAAGGGGGAAGACATGCGGCAAAGGTCACCAGGCCAGGAATCGAACCTGGGACGGCCACGTTGAGGACTAGGGCCTCTGTATGTGGGTGTGCTAAGCCCCTGAGCCACCACAGCACCCCGTTTATTAATATTTTAATACATTTCTAATATTGCGTCAAATAAGCTTAAGTGATCTATTCCGCTATTCAGATCGTGAAGATTTTTTTTATCCGATTAATTGTCAGAATAATCGTTAGGTTAATCAACTAAATAACACAAAAATATGACAGCATATTTGATATCTTATCACAAACATTATTTTACAGTGGTTCACAAAACTGTAGATGCCCCTGATAAAATGTCAGATTTTTGTGATCCAAAAAATGTAATCATGATACACTTCAGCAATGCCACATCTTGATTTGAGAATATTAGCAAAAGTTCTCTATTGATGTTTTCACACAACCTTAGAAAACCTGAGTCCTGTAGACTTGGTTTGATTGGGGAAATTGTGAAGCGGGATCTTGGGGGCACTCTGAATGTAGTCCACCCAGGACTACATTCAAACTCGGACTGGAGTAGGACCTGTCCCAGACCAGGAGGAGACACTCTAACCTTTTCCAGCTTGGATTTGGGGGTGATGATTTTCAAACTTTGATTTTGTTTTTGTAAAACAGTCTTTAGCTGATTTTAATGTATGCTTGGACTCGGTGTGACATCTCTCCTTATCTTCAAGCTAACCTGACTTTTATTTTGAGCTTTTCATAATCTCATCCTCAGCTGCATCTTAACTAATGCCTGGGAATGATGCTGCCGCCACCAGGCTTTACTGTAGGCATGCTTGGTGCAAGTATTTTTGTCTAATCATGGTATGTAAATGACAAAACACATTTCAAGCTTTTAATGCATATTCATAATAAAGATGAATTATATCTATACACAAACTATAACTTTGCTGGGCTTTGTTTTTAACCTCACATACAAGTACAAACAGTTAAAAGTAATTTTCAGCATACCTGACTTTAAACCGCCTGTCACTGCTCACGATCTCTCCAAGTTTTCGCCAACCTTTACTGCTTGATTTATCCAACACCTCACAAAGTTTCTTCACAATCGACTCCTTTAACAAGTTGATCTTCGTAGATCTCTCCAGAGAGTCCGACATGTTGGCTCCGGCTAACTACCGGCGTATCCACACTAGTTTTAAACTTCACAAGAAGTCACATCGAGGCAGAAAGATTGAAAAGAAAAGAAACAACAAAAAAAAAACTCTCGCACATATAGATTTAACTTCCTTCCTGGAAGACACAGTTGTAAGTGATACAGACACACCTACCGCACCATGTTGGGATTCCCCGTTTCAGAGGCTGCGGCTTGTTGTTACTGTCCAAGATCGTTTCTTTGTTGAGATGGAGCAGCGTGCGGGAACAAACTGTTACAATATTAGCGAGTATAATTGTTAGCTGCTTGTTGTGAACATACGTGATGTATATATATATTTATAAATTGCAAAAGAAAACGCATTAATGTAATTTTCGCTAACTCTGTTGGTCAAAAGGTTTTGAAAACATAGCCTTATTAAGCTTTTGCTAGCTGTGAACGTTAGCTAGCCAACGGACACTGACCAAAACTCAGCACCGACATTTGTGTGTATTCATAGATGAGTTCATCTAAAGATGCTCAGATGATGCGCTGTAAGTCATCAAGATCAAACTCTAGACTGCCGAAAAAGCTACAGGATTTTTTTCTTTAAAAACAGAAGGTGGCGAGTCATCTTGATGCCAGTGCACTCTTTGGCTGTGGCCTTTGAGTAGGAGGTGAACGTAACCTTTTTCTTCTTCTTCTACTTCATATTCCTCTCTAAACAACGAAGCACATTTTACAGAAGAGAGGCACCAAGAAGAAAGTATGGAGGTCCAATTAAGATAAAGATACAAATTAATACATTGTGTAGATGTTTAATTCAAATTGTGTGCACATACATTTCAAATGTGTTCTTTATATAGTTATTTTTTTTACAAAATAAACTATTGACCGTTGTTAATTTATAGATTTCCAGTGGTATTTCAATTACTATGCATACAAATGATATTAAACATTGTGTTTATTTTTTCTATACTTCAACATATAAAAATGTTTTAAAAAATTCAACTGTAGCATTAAACTGAATTTAATGACATGAGTATAGATCTATTAAAATATTCTTTCTACAACTATTATTTTTTTATTATTTATTATATAAAGTGCTCAGAAGGTTTAGTCCAGCAGGTGGCCCAAAGCATCTGTTCTTCCTCTGGCCAGTTAGATAGTCTATCTGCAACCTTTACAACCAAAGAGCTTCTTTCTTTTTTTTTTTTTTACCTCAGTCCAGCACAATTAAACTCACTTTAACCTTAATATCAAATGACCTTTTTGAAAAAAGACAATTTTTATAAATATTAGCTCACTTAATCTGATCTTCTGTTCTGTTCTGTTTTGTTAGAACTAAAACAGTTCTAACAGTAGAACTGTTTTAGTTCTACTGTTAGATTTCTAAAAAATCTATCCCTCTAAGACATATTTTCTTTTGTAGGATTCTGCTATTTGTGCAATATTATGTAAAAAAACAACAACATAATTTTAAACCTAAGGTCAGGAAAACATGTCTAAAAAGATATCATTGATGCTTTTAGTGCCATTCTTTGTAAATTCAGTGCAATTATTCTACATTAAAACTGTTGAAAAAAAATAACTATTTCACAATAACAATGAGCATTAGCTCAGTACACAGGAATGCAAACTTAATTTTCCTGGTAATGAAGACTTATGAATGCCTTTCGCCTTTAATGTTGAAAATTATGAAGTCATTTAGAAATTGCCCAATGAAGCTAAAATTTAACTTCAGACGGCTGTTAGCTCTGCTGTTAATTGATTTTGCCACAGTACTGAAACTGGGCTTTTCATTAAATTGATCGCCAAATTGAATTGGACAATGAAACGTATGTTTATAAACATTTCAAACAAAGTGACATAATAATCAGTTTTCCGAAGAAAGTTTTAGGGCTGGAGAGTTTGGGATGCTTTCGCAACTAAATGATAGACCTCATTAGCATTCACAGCAACGGAACTTTCTACGCTCACTACTGGGAAAAGACAATGCAATAGACTGAAAGGGTGTCTTATAAACATTCTGAAATTAAAGCACATTTTACTTTTTATTTAGAAATCAAGAGCTCACCATCTGGTTGGTCCGAGATGATTGTGGTCCAGTGTGAAGTTTCCTTAGTCTCTGTGGATTTAGGGAGCCATGTTGTCTTCTGTTGTTAGCCCAAGGTTAGCTCACTTAAAGCCCATAAAATCAATGGGATGTCTTCAACAGGAAGCTGAGTGATACCAGAACCAACTACATGAGCCAAAGATTGCTGTTAACACACCAGCTACTTCTGCAAAGAGCCGGAGATGTTAAGACACAGCTTGCTCTCCAAGCCACAAATGCAGTATTTTGCACGAAACGGTGCCCAGAACAAGCATTGAGTGAATATACTGTATGGGAATAGTTTTCAGTCAGCTGATATTTCTTTGTTAAAAAATTTTTTTGTTGGTCTAATGTAGTATTCTAATTTAAAATTTTGGTTTTTATTTACTGTAAACCAAAATTAACATAATGGACAAAATATAAACACTTTAAAAGTGCTTGATTTTTCTATATGAGTCTGTACTATTTAAACTGAATCACTAAAATGAATTAACTTTTCACTAATATTTGAACCATAAAATAATTTGGTTCTGAAACAACTTAGTCATTTTTATTTGTATAGCAAATTTTCAGCAAAAAAAAGTTTTTATACAATTTGAAGGAATTTAAAATAACAAGTAAAAACCTTTCATTGCAATAACAAGGGGAAACAATGAGGCCAAAAATAGACTACACTTTATGATGTTACAGTTAGTACTGCTCTAAACAAATGGGTTTTCTGTCTTGATTTAAAGGAATTGCAGTGTTTTTCAGGTTTTTGGAAGTTGCTGCTTGTTGGTTTGGGGGATGCAGAGGAGACCAGAACTAGAAGACCTGAGTGGTCTGTCAAGGCTGACATGAAAGCAGTAGATCTTTAATGTATTTTGGTGCTAAGCCGTTCAGTAACAACAGTATTTTAATCTCTGTTCTCCGAGCTTCAGGGAGCCAGTGAAAGGATTCTAGAACTGGGGTGATGAGCTCTATCTCCTAGGTTTTAGTGAGAACACAAGCAGCAACTGGATGAGTTTCTCTAGATTTTGCTGGGACAATAGTGACAGAAGCCTGACTTTGTAACTGCCTTTATGTGGCTCTGAATGTTCAGATGAGTCAATCACTACTCCCAGATTTCAGGCCTGATCATTAGTTCCTAGCTGTAATAACTGAGGCTGTGTGGTGAGTCTATTTTTTCTTAAATATGTTTATGTCAAAAAAGGACAAAGTGCATAATTTACAAAATATAGCAAAATGAATATGTTGAAATCCACCAGGTGCCTCCTTTCTGATCTAGAGCACTCCTTCTCCTATTCATCCAATTAATGTGTGCAGACAGGTTTTGTCTAAACATATCATGGTTGCATTCAAATAACAGAGTAAATACACATTGCAATATACACAGATATGGTTTCCCTTAAAGGAGGATGTTTGTGTTAAGTTGCAAACAGTAAAACACTAATTACTTACTGTATTTCTGTGTGTGTGGGGCTGTGCATGTGTGTGTGTAGTGCTGACAGTTGTCTTTGAACCCCCGCTGGCCATAATTGTGCCCCAACCTGCATGTGAGTGGAAAACTACAGAGTCATTCAGTCGACTCAGGTTAAATTTTGATTACTTTACACGCTTCCCTGCGGACTGACAATCTCTTAGCTGCTATGTCTTTCACTCAGAAGACTTGTGGAGAAATCGGCAAGATCACATTTCAGAAAAAAAACACGTACATTAAAAAGACAAATACTTCCTGTCTGCACAAGACTGTAGGCTACTTCCAACTGTAACAATAATTAGAAAATGATTCATACTGCAAAGTCATTGTGATTTTGCATTTAATCATCTATTGAAACTGTAATTTCAATAAAGAGGAAGTACAACTAAAATACTGAATTGCATCTGCAAAAAGCCATGTAAAGTGATTAGTTTGAACATCAGTCATTTTAAAGTTGTAAAAATCCTTTTCCTATATTTTATAATAAAACAGTTTAAAAATTTACAAAAATAAGGATTTCCGCTGCAAAAACACTAAATCAGACAAAGTATTTTGGATCTAGTGCAAATATTTTAATACACTTGAATTAAGATCAAACTAACTTACAAGTACCTTTTCAACAAGATAGCAGCTTGTGATAAGTAAATAATTCCTTAATATTGATGAAAAAGTACTGGTTCTGCTGGCAGATTATTTAACTTATAATAAGATGCTTTTCCCATGTTGCAAATGAAATCAGCCAGTGAAACAAGAACTGTATCGATCCAATACAGAACGAAAGACTTAAAACAAGCTTCTACATCTTACTAAAAGGTTAGTTTTGTCTTATTTTCAGAGTTCTCAGATATTTGCACTATAAACTACTGTAGACCAAAAATATTAGGGGAGGTTTATAGGTTTTTGCAGAGCACGTTAGTGCAGCAATTTAACTTAAGATGAACATGTAACATTCAAACACTTAAAAAAGTCATTGTGTCCATTTATTTATTTATTCAGTGGATTGATGCTGCGGTGCACGCAAGACCTTTGTGTTGAATAAACAAGTTTTCTTCTTGTTTATTGCTGTAAAGTCTATTTAGTACTAACACAGCAGCTACAATTCAAAATGCTGACTTACACCCTGTGTGTGTGTATCCAAAAAGCACAGGTCAGTTTTCACTCACAACCTGGTCAGTAAAGGTTGTGTTTTGGCTGCTTAGAGATTCGAGGAACCACACCAATGTCCAGATGACCTCCTGACTACCCGGATGTTTCTTTGACAAAACACACAAGAATCAGGAAAATTATTTTCCACTGAAACTGAAATCAGTTCACAGTTACGGTAAAAATCATGAAAACCCTTTTAGAATACAAATAATTCAGGCTTTACCATGTTAAAGAAATCTAAGTCTAATAAATTTAGAAAAAAAAAATTTCAAGAAGAAAGCTGAAAGTATCGATCTTACCACGCCATTATCGACCCAATACAGACTTGGTATCAATAACAACAATATTTTTGGACTGATCTTCTAGCGTCAACTATAAACCTAGCTTACTATAACTTATAAAACCGTACAAATTGAAATTATTATTTATTGCAAAGTCTTCATGTCAAGATAAGCAAGAATCCCTGGGGTGACACGTGCAGCAAATCAGATTTATTAACAGTCTGTTCAGTGCAACTTAAAATAATGAATGTCAAAAAGTACATTTGCTTAATCAACTGTAAAACAGCGATTTTATACAAATTTTACTGAAATTGTTCACAAAAGTTTAGGCAGATAATTTTCCAAACATTGATTCAGTGGCTCAGTGATTTTCCATTAAAAAAAGTTACAAAACTATCTCCTCAACTATCTTGCTGGACTTGTTTCTTTAACAGAAGGAGCTCATAGTTATCTAACGGATATTGATGTTGCTTCCTGTGGAGTTAATGGTGTGGAAATCATTTGACGCCGGGCAAAGCTATAATAGAGCACTGGAAAGATTTCAGGAAAGTCTGACTTCAAGAAAATAACTTTTTGTTGATGAATAAGGTTATACCTAGACACAACTAGGATTCAATCATAAACGGTTTTCTTTAAGAAATAAGATTGTGACAAAGAAATGCTTGCTTATTCTTATAGATGCAACAATAAATTTGTGTAAACAGGCAAAAGTTTCCATTTAAAGCAAGAAAAAATAAAAAACAAAACATCCACTGAATGGTAACTTACATAACCAAAGCGTTGATATTTTGAAAGTCTGCTCCAGTTTTACTTCATCATTATGATAAAGGTTATGATGACATTTTTTTGCTTTACAGCTTTGAACTATGGAGGCTATAAATAGGAAAATGTGGCAATGATTAACTGTGACTCTAAACATGTCGGACTTGGCATTAAACCCTCTCGACCTCAGCTGGATGTGTGATTCATTTATTTAGATTTGAAGTCAATAGAGAGCAGAAAATCTGAGTTAAAATGAACAGAGTTGTATTATCCTGTGAAGACAGCAGGATGGAAAAGTACAGAAATTATTCGGGTTCAAGCCTGAGCAAAATGAAGAGTAACTGATATGTCTGACTGCTGTAAAAACCCATGCGCAACCACGGATGGATCAAATTTCACACTTTTACCACCACAGTGAAATTTATTGCCCAGCCATGAGAAACATTTATTTTGTTCCACTGATCTAAACTTTAGGACGAACAAATCAGAAAATGAGCGCTTTCTATGAAAGAATGAATGATAAAGAGCTTGTGTTATTGGCTTTCAAAATACGCCTCCTGCAGCTGTGAATCTTCTCACAGATTTTATTTGGCCTGAGCGTTTGCCAGCAGAATCCTCCTGAAGAAACCAAAGCTGCACACAGAGAAGAAAGCAAAATATAGCTTCAAAAATGTATGTGTAAAATCATACCACCTTTTTCAGTTTTTGCCCTTTACAGAACCCAAAACAGAGAATGCTGTTGTCATAAGCAGGCTGATGCACACAAAGACCGTCTGACGCGCCTGAAAACTGCAGGAAAACATCTGAGTCTCTGCAAACATGTGAACAAAGACAAACGGTAACACTTTATCTGAAGGGTTTTGCATAATACTGACATAATAGATAACACCTGTCAGGAACATGAAGGAATCTTCATGAAAGTCTATGACTGTTGTCAAGAAGTGTCATTCGGGGACTAATGACACTTTTAATGCAAAGTTGACACTTTTAATGGACTTTTTATGCACATTTTAACAGAACTTTACATTGAAAGAGTAATTCTTGGCAGAATAACACAAAGTTTATACTTTTAGTGTAACTTTGCATTAAGAGTGTAAACAAAAACTTGTTTAGTGGAATCTCAACAATTTGAAAAAATCTTTTGTTTTTGATAAAACATTTTGGCACTTGGATGAGGCGATTTTCTTTCTTTTTTTTTACTATATCAAAATTCAAAATTGGTTTATTTCACAAAACTTCAATAAAAACACGTTTTTGCATCTTAGAAGTCACACAAACAACAACTGGATGTTGCCACTGGCACAAACCACGAAGAAAAGGACAGGAAGTAGTCGGAGGATGATGGAGCGGTATGTTTTTTAATGACTTCTCACACAAACAAAGTTATTACTGTGTGATTTTAGTTGCATTTCATATTTAATGGCAACACCATGATTGTGAAATTGTGTTTTTTGATATTATAACAATATCTGCAAAATTTTACACTCAATGGTAAAGGAAAAGCAGCTAATGACATAAATTCAAATTTGTAAATTAAGTCTGTTTCCTGGAGGAAACATATTTAACAATCTGTCACTCCTTTTAGTAAAGGTGAATAAAAATCCTCAAAATAAATGTATAATTTCCTTGAGTAACATAATCTCACACTGAAATAATAAAAAAGATCTAATGTATTATTTTCAGTGCGAAAACATTTTCCCTCTTTTTAAAATCAGAAACATCACACTTTTTGGCCCGCATACATCCCATCGAAGTAAACACAACTTTTAATTTAATATAATTATTATTCTTTTTAAAAAGGTGATTATAGCTTCTATAAAAAGTTTTAGTTCGTTACCCTCGACTTTGACTGTTTCCGTGGAAATTAAATTCGCTGAGGTCAGTTTTTAGATCACTTCCCACTGTTTGGCTCCTCTGCAGGGTTGAAACGAAACACGGGAACAAAAATGTGCCAGGCAGCAATAATTGTCACCTACTGAATTCTGAAAAAGAAAGGAAAAGATTATAATGGCTGAAATAAGCATTCACTGCAAATTAAAAGCAAAAAACAAATTAAACACCCTCCACAGGATCATTTCATGAAGGTTTTCAAGAGAGGCCGGGTGGAAGTCACTAACGACTTTGAAGAGTTGCACAGGAGTTTTATTATGGGTCATGTCACAACTATTTACATCTGTATTATTTTATTTTATTATACTTATTTTTAAAAAAATTTAAATTACTAACACTGCATGATACATGGGAACATACGACCTTCACTTGATAAAAAACTGTTGGAGGGGAAACTGAGTGATTTTAATGAATAATAATAAAGTAGGAAACATCAGCAGGAAAACGGAATAATCCTTCAGAAAAATACAGAGACAGAAAAGTTTTGATGCTGAGGAGGGTGATTGCTACCAAGAAGCAGGTGGTTGATTATAAAACGGGTGCAGCTATGACAGAAGGCCAGTCGACGCAGAGGAAATGAAAAATAAACACAAATCAGCAGGGACTCAAAGAGGAAAAACCTAACTAATAATCACAGAGAAAATAAACTACGAATATACAAGAAAGAGAGAACAAGAATAACCTACATAAAGCAATTAACTGATATGGCAAGACCTTTTGAACATTAATTGAATCCCATGAGCTGAATAGAATATGGCATAACCTAAACAGATATAAACAAACAACAATAAAAACACAGAACATCTTACGTGAAATAAGAAAACTGACGCTTTGTTTCCTTTACATGTGAGCAAAACTTTGTTGATTTCCCGCTACTATTGAAAAAACACAATTTAGCCGGTAAGGGGGGTTAGTGACTTAAAGGACATTTAATAATAATGATGCACAGGTAGGTTTGGAGACATTGGGACGTATGCGGAGGTGGATCTTTTTCTGAGCTCAACAAATAAAGTCACTTAAATCTATTTCTCTAAAGGGCACCAATTATGAAAAAAGCACTTTTTCACATTTTATACGTCCATTTGGGTCTCAGTTCCTTCTAAAAAAGCCCAAGAACTTAAGAAACCCAACAGCAATTTTCTTTTGGCAATAAGTTAAAATTTTTTGGTGTCTGGAAAAAAAGCAGTTTCAAAAACCTCCTGAATGTTGAGTAACACGGCACAATTACCTACCAACCTGAGCCCAGCTCATCACCTAGCAACCCAAACCAGACACCCATCATGTTTGGTCAGCTGGTTCTCCCTCTGTATAATGGCTGCTGGAAAAGACTAGTGTTTTGCTGTTGACTTACCATTCAGCTAAATTCTTGCTACTTGTGTACGAGGCTCCACCATACGATGTACAATTGTAAAATTGCGCAGAGCTTTGCAGAGCTATTTTCACATGAGAGCGTAAACGAAACGTTGAGTTGGGGGCGTGGCCAGCAGCAGCTTATTTAGATTTAAAATGACAAGACGCCCTAAAGCAGCTCATTCTAGAATGAACTCAAAGTAGGCAGAACAAATTAAAATCTCATTATCTAAGAATGGTTTCATGCAAAAAAAGGAAACATAAAAGGTTTAAAATACATTTATCAAGTTTTACAGCTTGTATTTGTTAGTATATCCCTCACAGTTATACTGTTTAGTTATTGCTTTAATAAATGGGAAGTTAGCCTTTGCAGAGCATTTACAGGGACAGAGAGACATTAGTGGCATTTAGTGCAAACTAGACACAATTCACAAGCTTATACTGTGAACACATGTGTAACTGAAGGCCACATGGATCAGACAGATGGGTTTGTATCACTTCATGCACAGCCGTGTTTGTTTATTTACCTGGAGGAAAAATGTGAGCAACAGAGAATGTAAAAAATAAGTATTTAGTCTGAATATTTACTGTCAATTTCACATGAAACCTGAACCACCCGAAAGCTCATGGCTTGTGTTTATATAACAATAATAATCCTTGTCTTGATTCACATGCAATTACAACAGGATAACAATTTTCTAAAACCTTAATAATCCACTTTACTGCTCCTTCATGGTTAGTTTCTTTTATAGGCTGTCTGATATTTTAAGATTGAAATTCCCATTATGATTAATGAAATAAACCCATCTGAATGACATACTTAGCAACAGTGTGTTACAGAGATAACAATAAAGCAATAAAGACAACATCTGTCAGCTCATATTTAATATTGATTCCACCATTTGAAGACCAGCGAGTGTCATTTGTCTCTACTGCTTTATTGCTTTTGAGAACTGATGGATTACTTTGTCTTCATCTTTGTGATTTCTGCCTCTGCTGAAGCTGAAAGCATTAGTAGGAGCTGCTGCATGTCAACATTTAACTGAGATTGTTTTACACATTAATGTGCAGAGGATGTAAAAATGATGCATAAACAAGAAAAGTGTGCTTTGTTTTCAGCTCCTGATACTTCTAAATATAATCCAGTGCAACCAGATGTCTTTAAAAGTCAAGAGTTAATTTGCGCCTCTGTGTAAATTATTCTCAACATGAAAACATTTCAGCAAAAAGTCAGTTCAATAAAAACATCATACAGTCAACCGTTCTGAAAACAAGCAGTAAACATTACATTTTCTCAAATGCTGTCATCAAAATTATCACATCAAGTATGTTCTATTTACTACTAATCAAATAAAACTCTAATCAGCTTGATGAAAATTTGCAAGAAAACATTTTAGATTAAACTCTAAAAACGACAAATTTCTCAGATTCAAAAGTCAAACTGAAAAATTTATTTTCTCTAGAAAGTTTCTGAAATTAATCTCAACATTTCTGTTTTTTTTCTTGCATTTTTTTTTACTTTTGAAACCCAAAAATTTTCTTCTTTTTTTTATATAAAATTTCTGAGATTATTTTTAAAATTTGTGAATTTTTTTGGTGAAAGTTTACTCCTTTTTTCTATCTAATCTGCTGTAAAATTCTGTATGTTCATGTAAAATGTGGAAATACTTGGCAGCAATTTGTGACTAGGGTTCACTATCAAAAACCTTCAGCAATCATTTGAAGCCAAATTATTATAAAAACCTGCTTGAAGTGGATTTAAAGCGATTTTCAGAATGTTTCCCGCTGTGCTGCTGCATCACTCAGGACTTTCTTTAAAACTGATTGAAAGAGCAATGAGCTCAAGCTCAGCAATTATTTCCGCCAGGCATGTTCTTCCGATAACCACCATCATTCTGGTGAGCTTGAGAGGAAAGAGGTGAAAAAAAAAGAAGCTGTTCAGGTTTGTGAAGCAGCTCGAATTCAGACTGCCGTTTTTCTGGGAAGTCGCTCCACAGTTTCAGGAAATGCAGGCAAACTTATGTGTTTCCCCCGAGGTAAATATGCACAGAAACTAACCAGAAGGAGTAAAATAACCAGATTCCTGTCATGTAAAAGTTTAGAAGATGATCATTGTCACACTTTGCTTCAGTTTTGTGATTTGCGACCGTTTCCATCAGGCCTCAGGGGTCATCAGCCTGTAAGGCTTAATCCTTTGCAAAAGTAACAAAACTCAAATGTTTAGTAATCTGTGTAGAAACCAGTTTTTACCTAATGTCATGTTATCATCCTAAATACACACAAAGCAAAGTTTCCATTGCTTTTGTGGAATTTCTTTGTTTTTTCTGACATCCTGGAGTGGAAAACTACACTTTACTGCCCAGCTTTGTTTCTTTTTTTTTTTACTAATTAATAGTTAAACAAAATGCCATTGGAGCACAGAAGTTGGTAGTAACTAGATACATTTATACTCAGCTTATACTCAGTTACATTTACTTGAGTAAGTTTTTGGAAAAATATACTTTTAGAACTAGCTTTACCACATACTTTTTTATTTGCAAGTTCTAATATTAAAAAGTATTACAATACTATGAGTAAAAATTCTGAATTTTTACTCTTCCCACTGTGCGTAACTTAATTAAAGAACAGATTTTGTTTTAACCAAAAATGCACCAGATATAAATGCAAACTGTTTAAAATAATATATATAAGTAAAATGATATTGGATTGTAAACTTACAGTCTATGTTGAAGTGAGACTTGTTTTTGCATGAGCTTTACTTTAATGTTATTTTTTTATTTTCTGAGTTTTTTGCGCCATTTGAAGATCAAGTGAATAAAGTAAAAACGACATATTGTCACATTAAATACTTTTACTTTTAAAATACCAAAATTTGCACAGAACATTACTTTTAAATCATCAGTACTTAAGTAACCTTTATATAAAATACTAGTTTTTTTCTTGGATTTCACCTTACATCTTGCGTTTACTTGAGTAATAACATATTGAAATAGTGCTACTCTAACTTCAATACAATTTTTGGGAACTTAAACTACTTTTGTTGGAGAGCATCTTTAATAGAATATACCAGAGAAAATGGGAACAAAAAAGTGTGAATAATAAGTTTCATATTTAATTTTTGCTGTGTTATGTGTTGACACATTACTAGCTTAGTTAGTTTGGAAAGTGTTTTTGTGTCGGTGATTAGTAGGTCAGGGGTAAAGTGGCTCCAGAGGCAAAAGAAATTCCTCAAAAACCAGAAAACTGTTGCACAAGACCATTTTTAAAGGATTTAAAAAATCTGGCTTCTTGGAAACACTTAGAATATAATTTCATGTTAACATCAGAGTAAAAGTAGAAATATAAAAAACTAATAAAATCCCTCCTGACTTTTCATAAATGTAACCAATTCAAATCAAGACATGTAAGAAACTACTGAATTTTATTCTTGAATTTCAAATTAAAATGAAAAAAGAGACATAGACATTTCTTTTTAGTGATGTTTCTTAATTGACGGTCATCTTTTGTATGTTTGCAGACATGGAGACATATATATATATATATATATATATATATATACATAAAACTACGGAGCCCCTAAGGGGAGGGGAGATAAAAAGTCTGGATCTCGAGATAATAACCCGAGATCTCGACTTAGTTTCTCGGGATCTCGAGAAAGTAAGTCGGGATTTCGTTCCTTTTTTTTTTCTCCATGTCCCCTTAGGGGTACAAAACTACGGAGCCCCTAAGGGGACATGGAAAAAAGGAACGAAATCCACTTACTTCTCGAGATCCCGAGAATGATCGATGTTTTTGAGATCCGAGTATCTCAGATACTTTTTCGGATCTCGAGATCTCAACTTAGTTTCTCGGGATCTCGAGAAAATAAGTCGGGATTTCGTTCCTTTTTTTTTTTCTCCATGTCCCCTTAGGGGCTCCGTACAAAATATTCATCACATTTAAAAGGAAGAGAAAAACTTGTTAACTGTCAGTTACTTCAGAGTCAAACCGATGAACTCATTTAAATTTGTTAAGGTTTCCTGTCTGGCAGCATTGCAACAGTCATGCCGGTAAAACACACCCTTCTTTTGCGGTCGTGATGTGTTCAAAGCCGTCCGCCTTTTCTCTTCGGATTGAAACAGGTAAGCTATCATATCTGAATGATTGTTTGAGATTCTATTATTTTCATATCTAATATTTATTTAACATCTAAAATAAAAGTGAGAAAAGTGTTTGGAGCTCTTTGGAAAACCTGTTGAAGTGACGAATCTCGCCGTGTTTGCCATCTCCGCCGGCTCTCAGGTGGGCAGGTCGAGCGCCAGCAGCTCCTCCCTTCCCGGTGATTCACCTCTCCGGCTCCTCATAAGCGGTCATACCTGAGTCGTGTAGCGCAGAGGGGGTTGCCAGGTGAGAACAGGTCCTCCGCTGCAATGTAACATCTGAGGAAGACCTTGACAAAGATCGTCCACAGTCCTGCGAAGCGGTGAGTCCCTCCTCTGAAATGTTTAAATACAACAGAGAAACTGCTTTTGAGATGTTTATGATGATGAAGCGCATTTTAAATAATTATTTATTCAGCTGTTTATCATTAGTTTGGGATATTTTTTCTGTTAAAGGAGCGTGCGCGTGAGTGTGGACACGCGCGCAGGCTTAAGCAACACAATGTAATCCAACACCGTGTAGTGACATGCATCACACGGGTTACTGTAACTGAGTGTCCTGTAATCATGAATTTAGTTAAATTAAACTGATTTTAAAATAATGCTTCTGCCATCACATTAATATTTAATAAAGATCATTTAAGGGAAGCAAGGTGTGTTATTAAGGATATTGTAAGCATATTTTCTAACCAAGAAGGAGAATAAAATATGTGAAAGGCTGCTGTGTTGGAGTGAGGTTAATAAATAGAGCAGCATGGAAACACCGTTTCCTTGGTGACCATTTCTCCAATAATATTTTTAGTATGTGCTGTTCAACGTCAAATATAATGGTTATAATTTGCTCCGTCTGTTCAGATCCTCATTAAATAAATGTATCTTTTTTTCTTTTCAATCAGACTAAATTGTTTCAAGTTTAAGGTTTTAATAAGTGGTGACAGTTTAACAGTTGGTTTTATTTTTTTGCATGCAGTTTGTTTCGTCTTGTCCCATAGTTGGGAAATAAGGAAATAAAGCTTCATGCAGGGCCCGCCTAACGCAACAGGAAGCAATCCTGTTGAAACTTGCCAGAGCAGGTGTAGTTACACAAAATTGAGTTTGTTGTCACTGTGTTTGTGGCACAGCGAAAGAAAAAAAAACAAAAAACAAATGTTCAGAAAGCTACAGACAAACACACATCATTGCACATGCACTTTACATTTCTCCTGAGGAAGACAAATTACACCTTTCAAGGTTGTCAGCCTGTGAAAAAGCTACTTAGAGCTCCATAGTGTTTCATTTGAGTCACTGAATTTCCAGTAAGTGTAGAACCATGTGGAACAAACAGCAGAGCAGTCACTCTGACATGAATTTACAGCTTGAATGTTGGCGTTTCAGAGCCCACACTGACTGTGTGGGTCTTTATCTGGACCTGCAACATCTAAATAAACATGAACTCCTTGGAATAGGGAAGTACATAACTTTATCTCCAGTAAATCTGTGTTTGTCAGACATGCTAATATAGAAACTATAAAGTGTAGCAATTATCCCTATAGCGCAACGTGATAATTCAATTTAAGTTGAAATTGCAACACAGCCGTTTGTGCATTCAGTCCAGCCAAACAAAATTTGCACTAAAGCAAAGTGGCTCTTTGAAACAAAATAATTTGTTTCTATGTATTTGTTTAGATTTTTAAATTAGAAAACCAACATTTTTATTTAATACATTAAGTTTTTAAAAAATCACTTCATAGAAAAGAATATTCCTTCATGTTATGCATGTGTGGGAAAATGTAAAAATTATATTATATTTACATTTTAAAACATGGCTAATATCTTTAGAAAGTTATTAATAGCTGCAGTGGAATGAAGGCTTGTCACAATAACACATTTAGCTGGATAGTAAATTGTCCCAGTAATTATTCCCATAAACAACATTATTATTGTTTTCAGGCCATTTTCAAGTCATATATTAATAATGCCATAATAATGCAAGTTCAACCTTTCAAAGCCTAATAAACTTTCAATATCCAACAACCAAAAACAATAAATAAAAAGGAAATAAAAACTAATTTTATTTTAATTTGTCATATGTTTAATTGATTAATCGCAGGGTTAGTGGAGAGTCTAAAGAGCCACATGAGCTCAGGAGACTCTCTGCATGTTGGACAAGTCAGTCCTAGATGGAAGCCACCCAAACACCGAATGCAGAGAAAAGTCTTGTAGAATCACTTTATTGTCTTTATATTGTCTGGTGATCAGAAAAGACAGAATGAACTCTTAACAGGAAGGCCAATAACTTTCAAACAGAATTTAGTTATTTTCTACAGAGGTCCTTAGGGGTACATTTTTTTTATTTTTGCATTACCTCTATAAATTAACAAATACATCATGGTTTATTATGTGTACAGTCATAATTTTAACAAATGTCTATTTAAAATTGCATCTGTATACGCACACCTTTAAACCGTGTTTCTCCATTCTTCACTCTTTGGTGCAGAAACTGGTTGAAAATTGATCTACTGCCTGCGTGTTCATGTTTGTTTGTGTAAGGTGGAGATGGGACTGCTCATGAAAACGCTCTTTTATTAACCATTCAGACTAAAAGGCAAAACTGTCAGTTGACTTTATTACCCCGTGAAAATAACTCAAAAATAATAGTCCAAATAGGTTGGATGTATTTTTTCTTTCTCTCTTTCTCAAAGACAGTTTCTATTTGTATCTTAGAAGGAATGGAAAGGGAAAGAAAGCCCATGATTGACCTGTTTTACTTTTGCATTTTGCACATAGGTTTGTGGTGCATTTGTATCCTAAAGTAAAATATATAAAATTTGAGATATTACACTAACAAGATATTAACATACATGGAAAACCTTAAAAAATCCTTAGGTTGTAGTAGAAAGACTTCCAGTATTCAAGATGTTGCATGAACTGACTAGTACAATATTGCAAGAGAATTTTGCGATGTAACGCAAAAGAAAAAAAACAAAATCAAAAATACTTTTGATTCCAAAGGAAAATTAAATGTTGTTGAAACTCATTCATTATTCAATTATTGTAGATGTTGATGGCTGATGGCAGGAAGTAGCAGCCTGTATTACAGCGAATTTGAAGAAGCCTCTGACTGAAGCCACTCTGTTTTCCCCATGTCCCCAAGCGGGCGGCATAAATTTCTGTAGGAAAGTCTGATCTTGAAGGGAATTTAAAAAGAACAAGCTGATGAATAAAAAAGTGGCAATGTTTTCAATGAAGGCATAATAAAACGGACTTTAGAAAGTTTATTGACTCCAAAGGATCGCAAAATCATAAAAAATATCGTAAACACGGTTACTTTTATTCAATTACATTTACTTGAGTAACTTTTACTCAAGTAAAAGAAGTATTTCTTACTATGCTATACACAAATACTTTTTTACTCTGACTTGAGTAATCTCTTGGATGGCTTTTTACTTTTATTTGAGTGAAAATATATTCAAGTAGTGCTACTTTTACTTGAGTACAATTTGTGTGTACTCTATCCACCTCTGATTGTAAAATACACCGTAACCCTCTTTCAGCCAGCTGACTGAGCAGTGTGCAGCAGCCCTTCTCTGCTTTCATCTCTCTGGTACTTTCACTCACATCTTATTTAAAGTACAACAGGAACTATGACTGAACCTTTTCATAGTTTTGAAACCAGTTTTGTCATCAATGCCTCTACCTTCACTTTTTTCAAGCTTCCTGTAACCCGTCACATCCCGACTCTTCAGTTTGAATATCATGTTTTATTATTGTGACGGTTAATGTTTTCCCTGCATGTCTCTGTGTTTCAGGTGTAAACAAGACGCGCAGCTGAGCCCTGTGTTTACAGTACCTTATTGAGGACATGCTGCTGGTTTCTCTCGTCTGTGTCGCTGTGTGACACCAGGATGAGGACGCACCTCGTGTTGCTTATGATCTGGGTGCTGTCAGCAGCCGGAGTTTGCAGCAGTAAGTTAACATTTGATAGTCATTGGGTGAGAAGGTTGTGTTGAAAGTAGTTTTATTTTTATTTTTGAAATCGAGACAGAAGCTAAATACAAGTAGTTATATTTTTTGCTTTATATCTGTCCTCTCTGTGAACTGAGGTTCGGTTTTTCCATCATTATTTTATTTTACCACTGCAGTTTTTAAGTGACTGAAGGATATTTAATCTGTTTTCATTTTGCAATTCAAAGCTTCAACACTCAAGTGTCTTTCCATGAAAATATAGATCACAAGAGAGCAGAAAGATAAGAAGGTTGTGTGTGACGTGTGCTCTGGCTGAGTGAACTAGAAAGTTTTGAATATGATTGTAGCTCAAAGTTTTTTTCAAATCTGCTTCACAGAAAAATGAAAAAGAGGGATTGAATAGCCTCCACTGGAAACTGATGTTTTCATTTTTATGGAGATTATTTCTGGCCTACCAGGACATTTATCTCTGTGTGACTTTTGCACTTCCTCTCTGCCACTGAGGACAATGTTGTGACATAGTGTCATATTTTACAAGTCATCACTCTTCTGCCTTATCTTTACATCTCTCTGTAGCTCACAAAACTTTACAGCTTGTCTCCTCTAGACTTTAAAACAAACACTCAAGTAGAGCTGCTTGCTGCTCCAAAATGATCAGTTCTCCGATTTTACTTTTATACATATACATTTGAGTAAAATGAACATCGTTTTATATTCTGTGAACTGACATTGTGTCTCAGATATTCCAAGCAAAAACTGAATATTTTTTTGCAGAAAATGAGAAATGGGCAAAATCACAAAAAATATGCAGTGCTTTCAAACCTCAAATAATGCAAATAAAACAAGTAAATTTTCATTAAGAAACAACAATACTAATGCATTAGCTCAGGAAAAGTTCAGAAATCAATATTTGGTGGAATAATCATCAGATTTTCAATGGGGTTCAGTGCAGTGGGCTTTTTGGGTTTTTTTTCCAGAGCTACAGCCAGCTGATTGAGGTTGGTGGAATCAACTAACTCGCTCACTCTTAAGTTACCTAGCAACTCACTCACTCTTTGGTTACCTAGCAATAACTTAAGAAACTTGCACAGCAGCAGTTTCAGGCTTTGCCACCATTCCTCTTAATTGCTTAAAAATAAATGACATGTAGTGAAAACTAAATTAGAAAAAGTCATGCCACCAGTTCAGCAATACTTTAGTTTCTTAAACCGAAAAACTAATAGATAATTATTGATAAACTGATATGAAATGCTTATATTGTAATACGTTTTTCAGTCATATAGTCCAGCCCTAGACATATACATATTCATATACTTTTTCAAATGTACTTATCTTGTATTTATTAGGATTTGCATTTTGAAGAAGATGATTCTGTAATGCTTCTCTAACACGGTCCTCTGGATTGGTCAGCCTTTTTCAAGAGAAGGCTGTGGCCCCCGCTAACCCTCCCTTCGGGTCATCACTGACAGAGAAGCAATCTAAGACTTCCTCTGTTTCTGACCATACCATAAGGCCAACAAATCATATATTCTTACATCATGGATTGCCAAACAAAACAACTGAAGCTTATTCACCATCTGTTTCTACAATCTGTGTATTATAAATCTAGCGCTCTGTGGCTCCAGTCACTGATCTGAGGTGCTGTTTTTGCTATAACCCTGGATGCAGGGCATGTATTTAATGGCTTTTACACAAAATATTTTCCAACTTGTTAAGAACTGTGTTGGATTTTATAGAATTTATGGACTTCTGTGAAGACAGATTCATCAGAGAAATATTAAAATAGAACTACTTTGATATCAAAGACTCCATAGTAACCCAGATTTAAAAAAGATCAGATAATTAAAATAAATCACTCAGCACTCACTTATTTTTTGTCAACTTGAAAAAAATATTTTGTAAATGAATTACTTTACTGAAAAGACATTAGACATCATTTTATTTCATTTTAAGTCAGATAGTTTCTAGGTTTTGTAGTATAATTAATTTTGTTTAGTTATTATTTTATAACGCACTGCCTTATTCTGTTTACTATTATTTTACCTTTCCATCTTTGTAGTTTTTACGTTATATTAATAACATTTGAATTTTTTACTTCATTTTTTTATTTATTTTGTATGGCAGAGTATCGGAAAAAAAAACATAACTGTTTTAACTAGTTTTGTACAACTTTTTTCTTATTATTTGATTATGTCTTGTATTTTTATTTATTTGTTATTTTCTTCCACTGTCCAGATATTATAAAATAATAGTAACAATAAAAACTAAACTCAAATTCAGGGTCAAGCTAGGAAAATAAAAAAGTAAAATAATAATAATAATAATAATAAAAGAATAAAGTTATAAAATTATAAGGTTTTTTTGTAATATTATGACTTTTTATTTTTTAGCATGGCCCTAATACTGTAATTTTTAAAATTATATTTTCTTTCCTTTATTTTTATGATTAGCTTTTTATTACATTCATTATACTATATGAGTTTGACTACTGGCAAATTAGTCTGAAAATAACTTCATGCTGTCACCTTTAAATTGTGTGCTGTTTAAAGAAACTGCTAGATTTTACGTAATAAAAAACATATTTCTGTTTACTATATGTTGAAGAAACTACGCCGTCATAACCAGGTGAGTTTTGAAATGTACTTAAAGCTCCGAATACAAACTAACTTTCACTGAAGATTACAAATCATACATAGTTATATGAGGCAACTTGTAAAAAGCTGTACTCATAATACAGGTGCCTAGAGTGGGAATTAGCGTTCATAATTTGTTTGCCTCTCTTGTTGCCCAGGTACATCTGCACCAGAGAGTCCCAGACAACTTGACTGCAGGTCCCGAGAGAAGGAGACGTTTTCCTGCTGGTGGGAGCCAGGCTCTGATGGAGGGCTGCCGACTGAATATCGCCTTTTCTACGAGAGAGAAAAGTCAGTTTATTCTGCATGTAAAACCTTTTGACCTTTTGTCGTGAATCAGCAGGTCAAAGTTCAGATAGACGATGGGAAAAAGGGGAGTGGCATATGGCACAGTTTCTCAGTTGGGGTTTATACACTCTGTATATTTTGTTTGTTTTAGCCACCAGGCCACCAGATGGCCCTTAGAGTTCCTGATAAGTTTATCAGCTTCAATGATGGGGGTAAGACACATTTTTAGTTGCTCCATAAACAGGCTGATGGAAAACTACCAAGTCCTTCTGTGGGTAAAAAGTGAGCACATATTTCATTGGTGGGTGAATGAGTTCATATCCTCATTTAAAACCCTGATATCACCTGTGAGATCTTCAGCTGCTCTGACCTCACATTAATATTAGTAGTTGTAGCTTAAAGGGGAGCTATTATGCAAAATTTACATTTTGCATGTGTTTGTACTTGAATTTGAGTTTCTACTGCTTCTTACAGCAGCACAGGTGCTTAAAAAACACCCAGACAGTTTTTGGCAATAAATTAATGGTTTTTGGTGTCTGGAAAATTACTATCTCAAAAATTTCTAGAATGTAACTTCACAAATCAGCAGGCACTGCCCCTCCCCTAGCAACTCCAGTGGAGCCCAGCCTGTTACCTAGCAACCCCAGCGAAGCCCAGCCTTTCACCTAGCAGCAAAGCGAACTCCACCTCAATTGGCCAGCTGGTTTTGTTGTTGATTTACCATTTAGAAACTACTTGTTGCATTGTTGCTGGTTGTGCAGGAGGCTCTACTTCTTCTTTTCAAAGACGGTTGTATAATTGCACGTCTGTTTGCAGCCATTTTTCTGTGCGAATGTAAATGTTGAGTTGTAAGGCATGGCCAACAGCAGCTCATTTGGATAATTTTTTTTAAAATTAGTTTTTATGATAGCATCCTCAGAATGACGGATTGCTGCAAATGCTGCAATGATTTGATATAGTCAACTGAGCTTCCTTAGATAACCTTTTATTAACCAGTGTAATTGGCTGAAGTGGAGGACACTGTATTATACCCAGGATCAAATCTGAGTGTAAAACTGAATTTTGAATCTGTAAATGAATGGTTTGCTCTGATTTTATAGTTCTGAATATGAATTGAACTTGTTTATTTTGCAAAGTGCCTGTAAGATTGTGGTATTTAGATTGAGCCACATTTTAATATATTTATTCATCTGGAAAAATTATCTTATTACAAAACCGGCTTGGAAACTATGGAGTAATTGTCCATAATAAATGTCTAATTGCTTGTTGACTGTAGACACAATGACTTTACAATAGGTAGATTTCTAGCATTCCAGACTGGTTCCTGTCTTGATAAGTGTTTTCATTTCTTTGTTGGGTGCTTGATATTCCTTAAAGCCTAAGAGTGTTTTGCATCTTTTTCTCTGTGGTTTGCAGTTTAACTCAAAATTATTGATACATATTATCTCTTTAAATTTGCTCAAAGGTCTCTGACATTATTAAAATAAGATTTTTTTGTCCTGTTATTAGACAAGAAGTCTCTGTTAATTTGACTTCTATTTCTTTTAAAACATAATTATTTATAATATATTTATAATTTATGTTATTTAAAAACAATTTTTTGCTTACAAAAGTTGGAAAGCTCAGTTCTTGTAGTTCTTCTCATTCAAACGGCTCACTGGTTGCTATGTTAATCACAAACTGTCAAGAGCAGAATAGCTGGAACAAGCTTGGTACAATGACAGTCATTGTACCAGCGAACGTCAGGGGAAATAACTTTTTGACTAAACAAAACGAATTTGAAGAATAAATAAATGAATTCTGACAAACTTCACTTGAAGTACTATTAAAATAAAACCCTGTTACACTTAGATGACTATGACGTTGAATCAGACTTTGCTTTCACGGCCGGTTCAGAATTTTAGTTGGTACTTATAAACCTGAATATGTCACCCGCTGTTCTTGCTTCTCTCCACTGGCTGCCTTTGTGTGTTGTTTTTTTCTTTTGTTATATGTTTAAAATATTACTTTAATTTTTACCTCGCCCTGCCTTGCTGATTTCTTCTGAACTGCAAAAACACAAACTCTTAGTATTTTTGGTCTAGTTTTTTGTGCAAATATCTTAGTACATTTTAAATAAGACCAAATTAAATTACAAGTAACTTTTTAGCAAGATGTAGGAGCTTGTTTAAAGTAAATAATTCCTTGATATTTATTTAAAAGAAAAATTGGGGCAATCATGTCATACATGTGCATCACTGTTTACAAAGTACTGAACATCTTTTAAAGGAAATATATTCTTCTTAACTGTTTAAGAAACTGTAGAATGATGCATGTAAAAGATTTGTGTTTAGCTGTACTGATTTAATTGATTTGATGCTTATAAATTAATTTTTGGCTACAGTGAAGGAATTGATAGCAGAATGTTCTCTTTAAGTTTTTGCAGCAGAGTTTTGCTTCCACTTTCTGCCCAGTAAAGGTCTGGTTTTCCTGTTTTACAGCTCGGAAGGAGTCCGTGAGTGTCCAGACTACATCTCTGCAGGAGAAAACTCATGTTTCTTTGATAAGAAGCACACTTCCATCTGGGCTGAATACACCATGACGGTGGTGGCTACAAATGCCCTGGGGAACGCCTCGGAACAGTTCCGCATACCGGATGTGATGAAATATGGTAAGTCGAGACCACGAGGTTGCAACCTGTGGCTCTTATTTAACTTTGGCAAAAACAAGAAAAAATTTACCAATTTCTAAAAATGTAACGGTAAAAGTAGTTTTTCTTTCATTTAAAAACAAAATGATCATTTAATACATATTTTTAAAATTGCTTTCTTGTTTTAAGGGTCATGTAGGTTTTGGGGCTCTAAACAACTTTGTTTAGCTGTACCAAAGGCAGACTCCTGACCCCTGACCCCTGACCTAGACAGAAAAAAGGAAACGGGCAAAAAAACTGTAAATATTCAGTGACTGTCAGAAATTGACATAAATTCATTCAGCATGAATCTGATACAGGTTTTGAGCTCTTAAAGTGTATTGTAACAGTTGTTTTAATGGAATTAGCATACTGCAAAAAAACATTTAAAATAAAATAAAAACAAGAGCTTGTATACACTGAAAAAGTGTTTTTTTTTTTACCAATGTTAAAAAATTACTCTAACTTGAGCTAATTTTGCTCAAGCTAAAATTCTGATTTGAATAATTGTGAAACCAGAGCTACGGAAGCCCATTTCCGCCATGAAAGAAAAAATAGAAGACCAACAGGAAGTCATAATTATTACCCTAGCCCTATCCTAGCCTCATTTAAAATTAATTTAAGCAAGCATGGCAGATTAGCAATGTAATATTTACAACTGCTGCAAATGGGGCAGTAAAACAAATAAAACATGCACTAAGTAATCATGTCACCAAGGACAAATACAAAGACCTGACTGAATAAACAGTCAACTGAAATTAAGAAGTACAATGGGCTTCAGTCTGAATAACAACGTCTATCCGCAAATATTTCCATAATATGAGCTTTAAATTCCAGCTTGGAGGTACAGAAAATCTAGTTTTATTACTTTTATTGTTTATTCAGGTCCAGCAGATTGAAACAATAAACAAACATATTGCAGGGTAAGTTTTTGTTATCATAATCAAAGCCAGTGTTGCTCGTAGAAGATAACTGTGCAACAGTGGTAGTGACAGATGAAAGAGATTTTTGTTTCAACAAATTAATTTTGCGCTAAGTGTGTAATAAGTTAATGGAGGAACATGGAGTTCTCAATGGAGCATTTGTTTCAGTAAAGAGAGGATGTCCATGCTGTTCTGTGAATGACGTCAACATGATTTAAAATTAGATTGTATAAAGTTAAACACTGTCCATTTTTACTTAAGAGTAAAATGTAAATCAGAAGGTTTACCATGTTTTTGCTTTTTTTTTAGCTGAGTTCTCAATAACCTTGACAGTTTTCCTTAGGGCTGGACAATATGGCTGAAAGACGCATGTCGATAATTATTTATTGATCAGTTTTTTGTTTTAAAGATTTTAAATACTGACAAACTGGTTGTGTGACCTTTACTGTATTATGCATAGTTTGCTGTACAATCAATAATTTACCTACAAATCATCAAGTACACACTCAAGGAATGCTATGTTGTGAATTTCAGGCAATAAAATTTGTATTTTCACATTTAAAAAAGGAATTGAACTATTCAGTTATTACCATATTTTAATGTGTATATTACATTAAAAAAGGCTGAAGTGGTTGAATAAAAAATCTGCAGAATTTTTTAATATGATTAATCAGTTAATCGTTCAAATAATCAATTACTTGATCTTACCTAAATAATCTGCATTCTGTTGTTAAGAAACAATATATCACTAATGTATATATTTAAAATGGTAATGCAAGGTGATATGTAGTGAAGTAAAAGTTTGATTCCTAAAACTGTTATTATTTTTTGGCTTACTATTGAAAGCCAAAATAGAAAGCCAAAATTAAAGTAGCAACTTTAATGATGTTTAAAGTAGCAACATTAAATCCTTATTATTGTTCTCTTGCTGTGATGTCTTTGTCTAAAAAAAGTAAATTCATAGAGTCCTTTTTTAAGAATATCCCTGGAATATTATTAATCTAAAAAGTAAAATGTCAGTTCAGGATACTAACACTGTTGACCTTCACTATGAGTTTGTGTAGAAAGAAATCAACACAGTCGAGAATTATCTTTATATAGCGAGCTAATGATTGGCTCGGTTTTATTGGCTGCCCTGCGGTCTTGAGTGCAGGGAGGAATGGAAAAGTACTGAGAGAAGAGCGAACGGCAACAAAGGAAACTAGAACAGAATGAGGCAGAACAGGTTCAAGCCCTCTACATGTTGTGTACAATCACAGATCAGATTTCACGGCCGTTGTTTGGTTATGAAGGTGGCTGCGCATGTCAGTTCTGTCCCATTAGAGCTAATAGTTAAGTTATTTAGGTAATTTTATTTTTATTTTCTGAATCCATGTGCAAAGAAATCATCCTGTTAGTGAAATGAACCAATTTACCGTCAGCATAAATCCAGCTGATCTGCGAAGATCTAGGAGATTTTTCAGACAAACAATACCATCATGAGATCCGCATCTTTAGTGAGAACATTTGTTTTACATAACTTTAAGTGCAGTTTTACACTGCAAAAATAAAGAATCTTACCAAGTAGACTTGGTCTAGTTTTTACTGCAAATATCTCAGCAATAATAAACTCTTCCACTTCCTCCCTGAGCTGCAACTGCCAACCAAAAACAACCAATCAGAACCAGGAGGAGGGTCTTAGTGCCATCAATCTAACTCATGTTTTTGCTGCTAAATGTAATGCCAAAGAAACAACTTGCCATTACAGAAAAATCCTTAATCTGCCATTATCTGTGGCTATGCTACCTAGCTAACTAGCCTGAGCATTCATGTTATGCTAACTGCAGCATAGCATGAATAGCAAGAAGGGAGTTTGGCACGGGGTGGGGGGGGAGGGGGCGATAAGCAGCGCCACACGAGATTGACTCACCTCTTAGCTCTGATTGGTTGATTCCAGTTCGCACTGTCAGAAAACAGAGAAGTTGATTTTATTTTTTTTTGTCTGATTACCAAACTATCACATATTTGTAAACAAATATATATATTTAATGAAAGTTACATAGCTTTAAATAAATAATTTCTTGATATTGATGAAAAACTATTTGTTCCAGATTATTGGCAGATTATTTCACTTATAAAATGGGGAAAATGTTATAAGTGAAATAATCTGCTTGGTGAACTAGTACTTTTTCATCATTACTAAGGAATTATTGACTCTTATGGCAAAAAGTTATTTGCAAGCTATTTTTGTCTTGCAGAAGAAACTAGACCAAAAATAGTTGGTAGGATTTTGTGTTTTTGCAGTGTATGCTGATGCAGAGATTGTTGCGCTAATGTTTGTCCTTCCTCCTATTAGTTCCCCTTGCATTTCATCATTTTTCTGATTCTGAGTAGTTAAAGCTCAGATTTGGTCAATATTTGACGTGTTAGTCTCAGATCTAAGACACTGACTAAACTTACCCCATTAAGTTTTAATGTTAGATTTTCCTTTCTAATGGGTAGAGAGGCAGTTAACTTAAAGCAGTTATTGACTTTGTTCCTTTTTTTCTTTGGCCGGCAGTGAAGCCCGACCCTCCTGTAAATGTCACAGTGGTGGTGAACAGTAGCGCTCCCAGTCCATTTCTTGAAATAAAATGGAAAAATCCTCCAAACGTGGACGTCAGAACCGGCTGGGTCACCCCAAAATATGAGCTGAGGATTAAACAAAACGACAGCAAGGAGTGGGAGGTGAGTGTTTTATGTGAGAGACTGCAAACCGGGACGCTTAAAGCTGAGAGGCTTCTGTACGTTTCTTAGTTTCCCAAATAATTGGCCCTCAAGGTGAAGGTCTACCATCTGTCTCACAATCATTTACAGACAAATTGGTCTCTGGGTTGAACTAAAATAACCCTAGCAGGTTATAACCAAATATTGTTGAACTTTTATCTTCCTTATGTCAGTCTTGTTGCCTTCAGATGCAGGACTTTATACTTTATTTTGCAAATTGACTGAAATAGGCACGTATTTGATTGGATTCCATTTAAAATCAGCTTATTCTGAAATAGATCAGTATGATGCGATTTAGTCCATATTTGCCAGTTTTTTAAATTATCTACTTAAGTTATATATGTCTATATTTAAAGGGGCCTATTATGTAAAATGTTTGTTTTTATGCTTCCATTTGGGACTCAACTCCTATTAAAACAACACAACTAAAAAAACTCTCCCAGCTGTTTTTGGTAATAAAGTTAATGTTTTATGTTGTGTGAAAATTGAGCTGCTTTAAAGACCTTGAGATTGTTAATTCACATTTGACAGGCATTCCGCCGTTACCTAGAAACCCCAGCCAAGCCCAGCCCCGTTACCAAGCAACCCAAGCAGAGCTCCAGCATGTTTGGTCAGGTGGTTTTACCTCTGTATGCGCTCTGGAAAAGACAAGTAAAAGAGTAAGGAATGAAAGAAAGAGAAAGGAAAAGTAAGGAGTGATAGAAAAACTATGGGAAGAAAGAAAAATAGTAAGAAATGAAAGAGAGTAAAGAATGAAAGAAAGAAATTAAAGAAGGAGAGTGAGGGATAAAAGAGAGAAAAGGGAGTAAGGAACAATTTCTTTCATAACGTTTTAAAAAGTCAGTCAAAATTTACTCCCATTTAATATGTGATCTTTAGACAACCTGTTGTATATTTTTTTTTCTGTGTTTTATCCAGTCAATAGATATAGGTGCACAAACCTTTTTCAAGTTTCACAACGTCGAGCCTGGGCTCATCTACATGGTTCAAGTTCGCTGCAATCTAGACTATGGACAGTGGAGTGAGTGGAGCAACACTATATTTGCTAAGATTCCTGAACGTAAGTATTAAAAACGCATTTCCTCCTTCTCAGACTGCAAATCCTCTGGGGTAACTGAAAGTAAAAATTTATCTTTTTTTAATCTTTTTTCTATTCAGATCATCAGCTGGAAAATTACTTTTGGATTTTTGTTTTTGTTTTCTCCTTCATCCCTTTGTTGACAGCTATATACGTCTTAGTGCTGAAGAGGAAAGCGTAAGTATCAAATAAAGTTTGGGTTTTATATATCAGGACATGCTGTAGCAAAACATTATGTAAAAAAATATTTGCTACCTCAAAAAACAAACAAATATTATTTATTAAACAAAGATGAAGATCAACTGGGAAAGCTAGCAAAAGATTCTATTGACCCTTTGCAACTACGTCACTTAATCAATCAAGGCGCCATGATGGACGCCGGAAGTTAGAGACGGGAATATTTAACAGAGCAGCTGAAATTGTTTTCCAAAAGTCGTTTTTGCCAGTTTATTCATGGCATCTCCTAATTTGTCTGTGAACGTGACGCACCTGGTTGGGACTCATAGACGGCGATATTCTAAGCCGTCTACGCTAGCTAGAAGTTTGAACTAGCTAGCTTAGAAACCGACCCAGACGTCCTCCCGCCTTACGTGTTCATCAAATTAAAGACTCTGCCTTAATTCACACCACATCATTTATATCACTGTCATAAACGACGTTTCCTCTTACACCGAAGAAGCTCTAAAAACGTACAAAACATGAGTTGCTAACCAGTTTTTCCCATAGATGCTAGGCTACATGACGGTGCGGCACTGTCTCCATGGTTACTAATGTTACTAATCTGAAATCTTTCTAATCATACTTACTTATGAAGGACATGAACGTTAGTCGTTTTACCTTTTAAAAGCTGTTCGCTGCAAATCCGCGATTACACCAACCGTTCATGTCAGTGACAGTCATTATTATTGACCGCCGACTTTTAAAGTGAAATCAGCTGAATAAAAGCCATATTAGGTAACAGATTCTAGACTAGCTTTAAAGGAGCGCATTGGTTGACTTTACCACCGTCATGACGAAGTTCGGGAGAGCGTGACGTCGCTTTCAAAGGGTCAATAATATTATTGACCTGATATAATAAAAGTGTAGTTTTCTTCACGTTGTATTGGTTCAGCTTTCTGAATATTCCCACAGCTTATCAATCAAGATTGAGTTCTGGGATTTGACTGGACCATTTGCAACACATAGCCATTTTTTTTGTTGTGGTTTTGTTGTATATCTGACAAAACTTTGATATATAGAAGAGATAAAGACTGCAAGGTGCCAAAGTCATTAAGTTTTAAATCATAGTTTTGTTTGTTTGTTAGTTGGTTCATTTGTTTGTTTCTTTCTTTACTCTTTATTTCTTCTTTCTTTCCTCTTTTTATTCTTTCTTTCCTTCTTTCGTTCATTCTTTGTTCTTTCTTTTATTACACTTTATTGCATTTCTTTCTTTCTCTATTTTTCTTTTGCCCTTCCTTCTTTCCTCACTTAATTTCTTTCCCCATCTTTCTTCCCTTACTGTCTTTGTTGCTTTCTCTATTCTTTCATTTCTTACTCTCCTTCTCTCCTTTTTCTCTCTTCCTTTTCCTCCTTTTCCTACTCTCCCTCTTTCCTTACTCCCTATATTTATTTATTTAAGGAAATCACACTTATAGTTCGTAACTAAATTTGAGACCACAGCTGTTTTTAAAAACAGCTTTTCCACTTGGGTTCATCTTTGTTAAATAAATAATAACTATAACTCTTCTTGTGCTTTTAAATGTAATTTTGTTAAATATTGTTTTCGTTGTAACTCAGTGTGAAGCAGTGTCTCCTCCCTCCTGTTCCTGGTCCGAAAATAAAAGGAGTCGATGTTCAGCTTCTCAAGGTAACAATGCATTTTTTTGTTGTTGTTTGCTTAAAAAACATAAACAAATTAAAAACTTCTCCTGCTTTTTAAAAAAATATCCTACTTTATCTTTACCAGAGTGGTCGATCAGAAGACGTGGTAAACGCTTTGATTGGGAACCAGAACTTTCCTCCCATGACGGCTTGGGCGGAGCAGGCGGAGGACTTCCTGCTGGTGTTAGACAGCAGCGAATGGCTGCTGACTGATTCCTTCACATCCGAAAAAAAGAAAGATATCTTCATCATTCCTGCCGGCTTGCACTTAGGATTGGAAATCCAACGCGAGGACTTGACAGTGGATCTGAACACCTGGGAAAAAACCGAAGACAGCAAAGAGGAAACAAAGAGCAACTTTTTCAACACGGAGCCAATAAATCTGCCAATTGAGAAACAGCAATGTCTGAATGGAGAGGAAGTGTCCATCCAGCCCCTTGCAAACACCAGCTACGTGGACATCCAGCAGCGTCTGGCTGACTACAGCAGGGTGAAAGAGGTGAATGGCGACACCATCCTCATCCTCAACGAAGAAGAAATCCGTCACGGTTTGGACGCTGTGGAGGTGAAAAGGGAGGTGAGCTTGCCAGATGACTACAGCAGGGTCAAAGAGGTGAACAGCGAGGTGGTTTTGCTGGAGAAAAGCGACTCAGCTGACGGATACTGTAAGAAAAAAGAAGACCACTACACCGACTGGACCGATCAGAAACCGATAATGCCTCACGAGAGCGAGCTCAGCAAAGGATTTTGCTCGAAAATTATCGCAAGCGGATACATCGATTCTGTTCCCGCCTTTACCGTTAAATAAACTTTTTATTGTAATGAGCCTCAGGACATTGATGATGCAATGTGGGATTATTTCTGCTATCAGCATCGAGACATTGTTGAATTGGATGGGATGTAGCAGCTGCTTTCCAGAGAGGAATTTATTTATCTATTGTAATCTGAGAGGAAAAAATAATTGCTTTGACCACCGTCTGCCATTTTAAGTTTCAGCAGCTCTGCTCTGTTGAAAGGATTTAAAAACTGAGAAGTTTTGTGGATCTGTTCGAGTGACATTTACCAGTGGGATGTTATTACTGAGTTCAGACTCTTGCTGTAACCGAAAGAGGAGCATTGGGTCAAAACCACCTGACAATAAAAACCCTCCGCTGCTCCTGAAAGTAGCTTTTTGGAACTTGCTGTTTAATACAGCAGCAACTAAAAGGTTCAAATCAACACGCAGAGAGACTCCAAAAGAGGCTTAAATGGACTCCTTACTTCTCTTCAAACACTTACAGAAATGTCAAACTGCAAGAACTCCTGTCAATCTAAAAGTTTGATTTATATTTCCATTAAATAAGAAGACAAATCGTTATCACCTCAGCAAAAAAGAGCTGCAACTGGTGAACTTATTAAATATTGTCGGTTGTTTTTGTCTGTTTTGTCGGTTGTTTTGTAAGTCCCAGCAGGTCTATTTTATCTGAGATGTGTGCACCTGATAAACCTGTCTGCCTAGTTTTTGTTTTCGGACTCATTACACTCGACATCAGAGTATCAACAGCACTAACTTGATTATTGCAGTGACAAAATGTGAGAAACTAACACGCTCAGCTCTTCTTCTTCCCACTGGATGAGACTTTAATTTCAGTGGAATCACAAATTAAAACAGGTTATTCTCACACTTCTGCTGTCTGATTCAGAAAAAAGTTTATTTTTGCTATTAATTCAAAGTGAATAAGTTCAAAGTGCATTTGAACTTATTTAGTTAAAATAAGCAATGTCTGAATGGAGACATTGACAAAGTGAACTAAATAAGTTCTGATTTGTCACTTATTGTCTGACTCCTTTAAAATATTTGAGATTAAAAATAAGAATAGGAATAAATCTGCCCATGATCAGGTGTGTGAAGGTCAACAGGTCCATGAATGCCAGATATGTTCTTATCAGCGATACTCTGCAGCTCAGGCATATCCTAAGCCGAGTCAAGTTTATTTATACAGCACAATTCAGCAACAAGGCACTTCAAAACGCCATAAAAACACCATAAACAAGCAATAAGCATTACATTTTGTCAAATACAATCATAAAAAAGAATGCACATCAAATATATCGATCGATGTTCCAGTTACTAATCAAAAGCAACTCGATCTAAACAAAAGAACTCAGTGTTTCAGCTGTTTTGCAGATTTCTGGAACATTATTCCAAAGGTGGATAGAAGCCGAATGCTGCTTCTCCGTGTTCGGTTCTGGTCTGGTCATTATTCCTATTTTAGGTTAATTTTAATGACCGATACCGAATATTACAGTCCTGGACTGTGAGTTGTGATTCCATTACAAGTGTGCGCAAAAACTTCTCGATATTCTGCTAATGTAAAAAAATAAAAAAATTCTCAATTGCAGCGTTTCCGTTCAATAACAAAACGCAATTAAAATCGCGCCTGAATAAGTTTGTTGACGCGATACGTTAAGAGAGCCTCATATCGCGGCACTGACCCGTTTCCACATTGAAATGGAATCACGGCATGTGCAAAACTGCCGGGGAACCCGTTCTGGATTACAGTAAATATAGTTTTTCATGTTGCCCAGTGTTTGTATATTTGTTTAACTGAAACTGTTGGACCAAAAAGTGCATTTTATTTACACAAACTAAATGTTCTGTTGAATTATAAATAAGGTGGAGAAAATAAAAAAATAAAGAACACTGTAAATCTGTTTCTTCTTTTTTTTACACGGATCGGGACTCGGTATCGGTCGGACTCGGTTGGGCAAAAAAGACCTGGGGCCTCATGCATAAAAAAAGTTTTGACACTAAAACTTGGCGTAAGGAAAATTTTAGAAAAGTGCGGCGCACACAAAAAATCGGATGCATAAAGTGGTGCGCACGCATATGTAAATTAGCATAAATACCCGGAAGTCTGCAACCACGTGAAGCAGTGAATCCTATTAGTGATGTTCTCCATTAGAGCCAAAGCGCCCCACATTTACGCGGCTCACCTTCGCGCAGCTACTTGAATACCTGTGATTATACACAACTTGATCACCTTAAAAATAATCAAACCTGTCTGGAATTAATCTGCTGATCCAACCCTGTTTTCTTTTTCAGTCATTATGAAATTACCCCATAGATGCATTTCATGGGCTTCGGCGCACAGATAAATCTTTATGAGACAAAAACTGAGGAAAAGTTCTAATTATATTTAGGTGATATTTTCATATCCTTTTATTTTTAATTTCTTTATTTTATTCTGAGGAAAAATGCGGTTCAGTTTCATCGTTTATAAAATATTAAAATCATGAAAAATCATCGGGTTTGAAACTTCTTGGTCTAAATAACTGAATGTCGTCAGATTTCAGTGTATTTAGGTGAGTTTTTTGACGCTTTGAAGTTTGATGTTGTCCACAGAAAATGTTTGCGTGGCTGCGTATATTTTCACCTCAGCGAAAAAGTGTGCGTATATTTGACTTTGACGCAAAGTAAGTTTTTAAAATATGTTGCAGCACATTTTTTTGTGTGCACCCACACTTTATGCATGAGGCCCCCTGATCAGTGCATCTTTATTTTAATACACAATTGTTAAGGTATGGTCACATTATGCCCTAAACACAGGAAAGTGAAGACATCAGAGTGCTGAACAAACATGTTGATGGAATGTTAAGTGGAAAGAAAAAGTGTAAGAAGTAGTGGGTGTGTTTATGTGTGGGGGCGGTCCCTTTGGGAGGTGTGGCTTAGCTACGTATGGAGTGGCTTCGGCCTGAAGAGCCAGGCAACGTTGAATATCGTGTTGCCCATGTGTTCAGTCTGTACGGTGTCTGCATGCGTCTTCGCCCGGACAAAGCATTGTGGGTATGTTGTTTTGATTTTTGTTGTACATCATTTTGCATAGTTTTTAGTTTATTGAGATTTCATATTTTGAATGTGTACTGTAAAGTGATGTATCCCTACTTTGTGTGTTTTAGTTTTACACTTCCTGAAAATTAATAAACCTGTGGAAAAGATCAACCGTCCTCAGAGTATTGATATAAGGAAGAGTTCAGCTCTACTGTCGAGTTGCATTTTTACATGGCGAAGGCAGTATAAGCATTATGACTGTATTCTTGTAATATTATGACTTATGCTAATAAAAAAATCGTAGTCTGACCTTAATATGTCATCGTAGAATTAATTCAAAGTCTAAATAAAGAGAAGTTATAAAAAACACTTGTCAAACAAGATGGCCGCCATGTGCGTGCTAACATCACTCTGAACTGTCTTCATACTGATGAAAAAAAAATTTAGATTTTCCAAAAATTTAACCTTCAAAAATTCCATTAATCAATAAAATAGATTCACCACTCAGCCCTACTGGTATTTTAAAGACAGATGATAGTAAAATACCAGACAAACAACTGGTATCTAAAAACTTTCCCAATGATATTTTCTGAATAACATCTGGAAATTCAAGAACTGAAATGATGAGCTGCATAAAGGTGGAGTACTGAACCCTTGTTGAGATTTCCACTAATGAGTTCAGGGGAAAACGTCAGGTTGGTAAAGATGATTGTAAACTGAGCAATGCTTTTTATTGATTCAACATGTTTCTGATGTGCAGTTTGCTCTGTTTTTCTCTGAATAATTTTAGACGATAATAATTTTTTTTGCTGTAATTTTGAAATAATTTCTACAGAAAATTGGCTGATTTTCTTCGTCAGACTATAATGTTAGTTCAAAGGACATTTTTTAACAATTTATAGAGTCAAGTCTCTTTTAGGGGTACCATTATTGTCAAAATATTGCATAATGCAAGTTTGCAATATTTTCTATGTGCAACATAAGAAGACAATCAGCTGGTAATGTTATTTAAACTTTCATTTAAACAAAAATTACCTCTTTTATTTTGAAAACACAAAAAATATGAAATTTTACAGAATGTAGTCGGTACATCACCCTAAATAAATCTTAAAATAGATTTGTGAACATATAAAAAATATCTAACATTTTGGAAAATTATACAATCATTTATTTTCACCCCTCAAAATGTCTTGTAAATAATTATATCTTAAGTTTAAGTGGTTAATCTTACGCTGAAAGGAATAATTAAAAATCCAACTTATACTTTAGTTATTGGGAAAAATATCCAACATCAAAAAAAGGTTGGTTTTTAGTTAAATCATCTTAACAACTCCAACAAGAATAAATGCAACTGAAACATTTTTTTTATTTTAAATTGATTTCAGAGTTTTGTAACTTTCATTTAGTAATCAAATACTTCCTGTTTACCTGAGGTACAAATGACAAGAAGCAGAGGTACATATTTTATACCAACTTGTCAAAATAGGAAACATAAGCATAACCAGAAATTTGCTATCTGCTTACATTGGCTAATGTGCAGTCAGAGCAATAACTAAAACGTGTAAAACAACTGAAACTGTGATGAACAATATTCCTGAATGCATCTCAAAGACTGACCAGGACACACAGGTAATATCTGGAGTAATGGACTCCATTTTTTCAGTCAAAACAACTAAACTAAACAACAAAACTATTCTTTATGCAAAGAGTTGTTTGAATTAGAAGTGGAAAGAACGATACATGGAAAAGCAACTCATGCCCATTGTTAGGTACGGTAGAGAACTGGTGATGCTGTGGGCCTCTTTCTCTTCTTAATGCCCTGGCAACTTGGAATCATAAAGTCTCTGACAAAGCAGGGGATCTTAATTAAAAATAAGGTGGCCTCAAACATTAAACTGTAAAGATGATAATCAAAAAGCAAAGGTGTTAATTTTTAAAGAACTCCACTGAAAAAAGCAGTTGATCCAACTTAAAAAATAAATTGAGTTCATTTGTTGCAAGTATGTTTACCTTAGTAAATACATTAAGTTGTCATGTTAAATGTAAATAAAGTTTGACAAACTTAATTCAATTACATGTAACAAATTAACTTTTTTTTTTTTTAAGTTAGAGCTCTATTCTTTTTTTTTCTTCCCAGTGTGTGAATTTCACCCTAAAGTTTCCTGCAGCTGCTGGCTTCTTCCAAGTTCTGATTTACATTTCAAAATTGCGGGAGAACATGTGCTTATGTTAAGGAGTAGTTCTATCATAACGTGTAGCATTCACAATCTAAAGCTGTGACAAATCAACACACAGAAAGCCAACCTTTAAGAGGAAAATGAGTATAAAACTCTCAAAATCTGCTCCTTCTTTCCTTCCAGTATGAAGCGTGTTGAAAATATTTAAGAATTTTACAATCTTCCTTTCTAAATATTGTTACATCTGTTGGTCTTTATCACATCTTGTTTTATCCTATGTCCTTCCTTCCAATAAAACTGTTTTAGTCACTTATAAATAATTAATAAACATGTTTTTAACTAATTAACACTTTACGGACCTTTAAAAAGCAGCTAAATTTATATTTCATACGTGAATGAAAAAGCTGTAAAATGCCCAAAAGCTGCTTATTAATGTTTTATAAAGTGTTTCTGCTTAATTAATAACTAGTCTATTAACTATGTTTTGTCATTCCTATTTAAAGTGGTACTCATTTAAATCCTTACAATCTTTCCAAAGATTGAATATAGTTATTAAGTCAAAAATAATGGCTCCAAAATATAGTGTTATATAATCAATACAAGAAAAAAATATCCTACATATTCAGCAGGAAGGGTCACAGTCAACATGGTTCAGAGTTTATATTTTGAGGCTTCGTATCCGATTCTTTTCCTGAAAGAATTCAAAGAATTCATAATTTACAAGAAATAGAATTAAATGAGAGAGAGAAAAAGAAATCAAATCAAAAGTGTTTTTTGTGGGTGTGGCAACCCAAATACATTTTTTTGCAGCTGAAGAAAGATTTGCCACAGTCAACTGTTCTCTTCTTCTGCGTTTTTTGTACATTCGCTGTCCAGGAGCTGCTCCATGTGGCTCAGGAAAGCGTGGCTGCTTTCTCCCTCCAGAATCTGCTCCCAGAATTTCACTGAGAAGCAAGAAAGGAAAAACGATCACCATAGGTACATTTCTCTACCGGTATTGAAAGAATAGTATTACAGTGCAAAGCAACTGGTTTATTACTGGAATCAACAAAAAAAAGTCTGGTCATTTTCAGGTGAATTTAGTATACAAGCAAAACCAGTAGCCTTAAATTGTACTTGAATATTTTATTTAATTTAGCCTCTAAAATGCCAGAATTTGCACATATCTTCACATTTTGTCTATTTACATCATTTTAAAATATTAAATAACATTTTAGTTCTTGAGTACCCTATTTACCAAATATATTTTTTATTCTTGAGTAATTTATTGGAAAGCTATTTTTTACTTTTACTTGAGTAAAAATATGTTGAAGTATTGCTGCTTTTTCTACAAATAAAACACACAAAAAAATAAACACTTTTTCAAAGGTTTTTTCAATATTAAAAAAACTTTACATAAAATGAATACTTACAGTAAGTAATGTGTATAGGATAGTGCATTTCTAGTGATGATATATATTATTAATCTCCAGCTGGACTAACAGGCTCAGCAGATAGAAAAGAAACAGAACAACAAAGCTGGTGTATGAACAAGAGGTCTCACTCTAACATAAACTTTTAGTCAATGTTTCAAATATTTTCTGTCTGAAATGTTTCTTCTTTCTTCATTGAATCTACTTGTGGTGGATACAGTGTCCAGAAATAAAGTAAGAGTAGCGATTTTTCATAATAATATTACTAAAGTAAAAGTAAAATGCAGTAAAACTACTCCTAAAAGTACATATTTTCCAAAAAGTTGCTCAAGTAAATGTAGCTAGTTACACCTCTGGTTTTATCTTATTGATGATTAATGATAAAGATGGCTTCCCTCTCATTGTTGCGCTGTAAATAACACGCTGACTTACAGTAATGTGGTTTCTCGGACCATTTGCTGTCGGGTCCGGGCTCGGACTCCTCAGCCAGACTGTTGATCTGCAGTGACTCTGTGTTTCCATGCTGCTCCGTATCGGGCTGGTCGCTGTGCTCCAGGCTCGACAGCATCACCTCGTAGGCTCTTCGGGCCTCAGATGACAACTCAATCATCTTGTGATAGAAATCCTGTAGTAAGGATCAAAGCGAATTTTCACATTTTAAAACGTTAATTACCCTTTACTAGATGTTCAGCGTCTTATTGTAAAAATCTTTCAGATGTGGATATAAGAACAAAAACACTTTCAAACAGTCAGTTATTTTTTTTTAAATGGCTGGCATTTTTGACATTTTCAAATCAATTATTGCCATAAAATGAAACTAACTTTATGTCACATTGTATGTTTTCAACCATATCATGGTCATCCTTCTCATACAACTTTATAGTAATATGTAGCAAAATGAGATGCTGGTTAGCATTAGCTTCCACTGATATTATTAATACATTTAGCACTTTAGAGGAAGCAGGACTTATTTTTTAACGTGTTTATTGGTTTAGCATTAGCTCCTGCTAATTTTTTAATATGTTTAGTGGTTTAGCAGGCTACTGGTTATTGAATCTAAATTTGTGGTTAGCTGTTAACTACTGCCAATTTTAGTGCAAACATGCAGCTCTCTGCCCTCTGCACTGAACCCCATTGAAAACCTCATGGTTGTTCCACCAAATATTGATTTCTAAACTCTTTCTGATTTTGTGGTGGCCATCTTGAAAAGCTATTATTGACACTAAAGCTATTCTTGTGTGATAAAAATCAGTCCTCCTTAACCATCTTGGCGGCCATCTTGAATTTTTCAGTGGCTGTTTTTCATAAAAGCAAGCCCGTGGGAACTTCTGCACCAAGTTAGGTTTTTGTATCCACATGTGAAAGATTTTGCTGCCCTACAAATGAAAGTGATACCGCTGACCTGCGCGCCATCGTAGTTGAAGATGCCCACAAGGCTGACGGGCACAGCCTTGTTGACGCAGTGGCCCAGTGCTTTCCTGGAAAGTGCAAACACGAACGGTACGCCCTGTTCACGACACATGTTGATGATCGTGTGCAGAACCTCGTCCAGGCCACCTGTGGAGGGAATATTTTCTATCAACATGCAAGCTTTTCTCCGTCCAGTTTCAGCAGCCGCACGCCTGTCTGGACCTCCCCACCATCGATGTTGCATTTGTACACATTTATGACGCAGTCTTTTATTTCCATCCGAGATGAAAAACAAAGCTTTTCTTGGATCTGTTTCAGGATCTAAATGTGTTTCCTCATCAGAGTGAAAATGTCACAAAATACATTCAAGTTTCTATTTTTGGTGTCCTATAATAACCATTTAAAAAGGAAATCTGAAAGTGTGTATATGCAGTTCCCTCCACATTGATATGCATTATTCTTCAAAATGGAAAATACAGGAGAACATGCTATTAAATAATGGTGGAGTATTAGGCCCATTGTACTAAAAAATACACACAAAAAAATCACAAGAATAAAGTCAAAGTTGAAATAATCCAAGAATATAGTTGTAATAATACAAGAATAAAATGTAATTCTTGTATTATTTCGACTATATTCTCACATGACTTTACTGTTATGTTACAACTTTATTCTTGCAATTTAATTTTTTTTTATTTCTTAGCATTGCCCTTATACTCTGTCATAATTAAATAAAGATGATCGTTCAGAAAATCTGTAAAAAAATTAATAACCTAAACAAATACAGTTAGAGAAACAATTAAAAAGGTTTACAGAGTTGAAAAATGTGACCATCATCTTGGAAGAGAAACCATATTTATAAGAAAAAAAAAAACTCCTTCACTCACTGCAGACATCAGCAGGCATAACAATCATTAGATCTATCTAATGCTGTTTGGAAAATCTCTTTTTCCTACCGTCACTAATGTAAACATTTGGAGTTTGCTAATGTTTTCTGGGACTTTCCCTGGAGCGACGCACTTGGTCAGAAGAGACTCAGACTCAACCCGAGACAACAAACAACCCACGTGGGTTTGGCATCAAAAAAATAATATAAGAAAAAGGGGCTTGTTGAATGGTGAAAGATCTGTGATGCTGTGGGCTTGTTTTTTTCTTTAACTTTTATTTTGTAAAGACAACTTAACACTGGAACCGAAAGATATTTTAATTGTCCAAAATAAAACGCAACAACCAAAAATAATAACTAGAATGGAACTAAAAACCACACACATCCGAAAACATAAATAAAATGGAAAAATGGATTATGATCATCAGAATGGAAATTACTGAGCTCATTTTAATTTATCACGAGATATAATTTATTATATAATAATAATTCATTTTATTTGTTGTTTTGTTTATTTATTTTGGATATTTAAAATGTCTTCCAGTTCCAGTGTTAAATGTTCATTAGAATTGAAAGTTTACTGAATTTTTCTTCAATAATCTGCAGCCGGTGCTTTTGAATACCTTTGGACTGGATGCGTTCGCAGTTTGGCGAGATGATGACACATTTGACCTTCTTCAGTTTGAGGTGTTTCAGAACCTCTCGAAGGCCCATCACAATCCGCCGCTTCATGCGGGCCTTCATGGGATCCTTCTGGTACAGCCGGTCCTGGAACCGGACCAGCTCCTTCAGCAGCGACGTCACACACTCATCCAGGTCTTTCCTCAGCATCTGGCTGCAGTAGCTGCCATGCAAACAGCAGGAAATCATTAGATGTGCAGATTGATACTTAAATACTTCCATTACCAGACCTATTGTGCTTCGCTTTTTTTAGATTTACCAGACACATTATGTGTTTTTGCTCAAAGTATTTGGTATCGGACAGGAAACCGTTGGTATCAAACATCACTAGTCGATAAGAAGGGAACAACGTTGTGGCCTTACTCTCTAAACTTCCTGCTGTGGATTTTGGGGACGTTGTTCTGTTGGGGCTCGGATGGCGGGACTTCCTGTTGCACATCATCATTTTTGTCTTTGTCCTCATCGACTTCCTCCATGTTGGAGTTTGTACCGTTTAAATTCAGCTGTTCGTCGAATCCTTGCGTAAGATTCTGAATGTCTTCTGAAAGAGTCAAACAGAACAAATTCAGTCATTCTGAACTCTTCCTATAGTGAGAACATGTTCGCTCTGACCTGTGTCATTTGAGTCATGCTGCTCTTCCGCAGCGTCATTAGTGAGTTCAGAGCCATTTTCAGGCAGCAGTCCTCTCTCCTCCAGCAGACGTCTCTGTTTTTTCTCTTCTCTTTCTTTCAAAATGACCTGAACATGTAACAGAATAAAGACTTAAAGAGAAAATCGCATATTTTAGAAGGAAATAGCTAAAATCATCAAAAGAATGAAACAAATCATAAACAGCCTTTTCATAGTTTTGCTTTTCTGAACTTACTTTTAGCTTTAGTTCAAATTACTTAAAAAAAATCTACAAAGCATGTTTTGCTCTCCAGTTATTAATCGGTTCATAAAAAACCCCCCAAAAACCCAACTGATTAGCCCTAAATGTACTGGTATTGAGTCAAGCAGAAAGCTCTGAGCTTTCCACATGTTGATGTTAGAAGTATTTTGAGCTGCAGATGCCTCCTGTGCTACAAATGATCAAGAAATTACCTATTATTGCATTTTAGATAATAGACTTAGAAAAAAATGAATTGAATTAATTACTTGCACATTTTAATGTATTCCTGCAGATATACCAATATTTTTTATCCGTTTAATCGACAGAATAATCAATGACTAAAATAATTGTTAGCTGCAGCTCTAAAATCTCCACTTTATGAACTCAAACTCAGACTTTTCTGCCAACACTCTAATGGCAGAGTTTGTCGTTCCACATGTAGCATCATCCTTCCTTATCAACTTCCAGCTACGTTCTCGACTGCTTGCTCTTTCTTTTCACATTTAAGCATTTAAATAAATAGTCAGGATCTTCAGTGCTGAAAACAAGAAGTTGTGAAAATGATGATATATGAGCTTCTATATAACTATGCAGCCACTATAATGATCAACAGTGAGTGGGTGGTGGATTGTGTCCACTTGCCTTCTTCAGAGGAGTGGGTTTCTTGGCTTTAGGCACTTCTCTTTGCTTTCCTTTCTTAACTAAAGGGCTGGTTGAGTCCAGCGGATTGTGTGCGATTTTATCCTGCTGCCATGGCGGCTTCTTCAGAGCTGACGATTGCTTCTGGACGACAGGCAGTCCTCCACCAACTACAGTGAAGTAGATATCGCTTAATTATATTGCTAAACACGTTTAAAAAAATAAAAACCTACATTAGCTGACCAGAGAGAATGATGGGCTTGGTGTCCTGCTTTGATTTTTGACTTTGTTGCTTCTTTTCCAGGACGGCCAGCATGTTTCCGATGTCCAGCTGGACCGGGGCTTTGCTCTTTTTCCCCGACACTTTCTCTGCTTTCTACAAATCAGGCGATTAAGGTCAGGGCTACATCAGTGAGACAAAACCAGATAGCTCTGAAAGTGTCAATTTTAACGAATGATTAACACAAACCTGTCCTTTTTTAGCCATTTCAGGCAGTTGAGTTTTTCCTACTGGTGACTTTTCCTTGTTCAGGTCGGCAGACTGGTACTGTCCTCCTTCTCTTTGGTTTTCCTTGACATCAAACCACAACATGAGACTTTTATTTATCATATTTTTTCTTATGTTGATGCATTTAAAACACTGACAATATCTACCTCAGTGCATAGCTTTGTTTTGCTGTTTAACCCAGTTAAACCCAGCACCAAGTCAGGGAATTCTTCTTCATCCTAGGAAAAAATGTAAATTCAGCTAAATATCCAAATCTTTATTCACCCAGAAGAAACAAAAATCTAATTTTACCTCAAGTTTTGGAGGCTCGTGATGAATTAGTGGACACCCTGACTCTTCTTCTGCATCCTCGGTGTTGCTTTTGGATTTCTTTTTCCTCTTTCGCTTTTTCTTTCCTGGGCCTCCCTCTTCTTGTGATGTAGAGAGGCAGTTTGTCTGGTAATGTAAACAAAATGAACTTTAGAAAAAAAAACATTGTATAAAAGAGATGCCATTTTTCTAAAACAAAAAAATAAACCAAACCAAAAAAAAAAAAAAAAACAGGCTAATAGTTTAGGAAAAAGTCCAGAAAGAATAGAGCCAGACTATTCATGTTGTTAGTAAATGCAAACACATGTAAATAATATGCAAACATGTATGCAAACTTCCATTTTACAATGTGCAAGTAATTCTCTTTAAACCAGTTTAACTTCTTGTTTTTTCACTTTCTTACCTTCATAGTTCTGTAAATATTTAGGACGCACAGATCTATGTTTGTTACTCCCTATACCAACAGATAAGAGGTTTAATGTCGGTCAATACCAATCCAAACCAGAAAAACAGTCCTGAATAGACATAAAACTTTTCGTTTATAATAAAACATAGACATAAATGCACTGAATAACAAGTTTATTTGATAACTCTGCACCAGTAGAGCACATTTAAATACACCAATATTTCTACATGTATGTATTTGGTCAAGCATATAGAAATAAACTGCAACAAACCTTCTTTAAATAATCCAGAAAGTGCAATTAGTAATTCTAAATATAATATAAAATAAATAATAAAACATGATGTCGCTCAGACCAGACTCAGAATTAGACTGAATAGATCTGCACTCATGGATTGGGTACATTGTCTATTGACACCAATAGATTTTTATTTCAACATCAGAACCGATACAGATTTTAACACTCTTTACTGGATGTCAAATATTTGCAGGGTTTCTCAAAATGACGGCTTTTTAACAATAATAGAGGGGATAATCGTTTTTAAATTGTTGTAAATTATTGAGCTCATTTTAATTAACTATGCAGATAATTGATTTATTGCTTATTGCAACAGGCTTAGAGGCAAAATGAAGCTTAATCTTGGCGGGGGCATCATGCTGAGGGCCTGTTTCGCTGCCGGTCCATTGCAGAAAGTGGATGAGCAAATAAGAGGATTACCTCCAAAATCTCTATTTCACCTCAAATCAACAACTTTATAGATGAATAAAGTTGCTAAATTTTCAAAAACAATCCAAACTGGTGAGCAGTGTCCTCCCAGTCGCTTTCAGAGAGTTCTGTTGCTGATCCAGCCCAGAAAACCGAGGCGAGGTTCTGGGGGATCAACTTCCAGCCCAACTCGACTCTCGGTGAGTCCATTTAAAATTCTTCCTTTCTCCTCATGAGGAAAAGAGAAGAATAAAAACTGAAACCCTTTTTATTAAGAATTAAACCAGAAAAAACAAACTGCACCTGTGTGTCGCTGCGGCGGATTGTCTCCTCTGTAACAACAGGTTTCTTTGGGGGCTGAGAGGCAATATTTGCCCAGGATGTTATTACCGGCTGAGCTGCTTGGAAAGAAAGAAAAACAAGTGATTCAGAAGTTAGAAACGACTCACCCTGTGGACCAGGAGGTGATTTCAGCCTTTACCTGGTGGATTTACAGAGGTGTTATTCTGCAAGGGCTCACCTTCTGCTGGAGAGCCATTTCTTCCAGCCTGCAAATAATAATAAAAAAGCAGCTCAATGTTCACATTTCTACATGATCTAATCTGATTTTTCTTTTAAATACAGAAACTTACCTTCTGGAAAGTCATCTGAGTTTGTGGGTTTGTGCGTTGAGGCCTTGGACCCCAGCAGTCTTTCTGTGATCCAGCATGAGAAGCTGGTTTCTGCAAAACGCCGGCTAACTCTGGAAAATCAGCCATCTTCACTTCAAACGGGACAAAATCTGCCAGTGCTGGTGTTGATTTCCTTCCAGAGGCTGGAGCTGACCTGGCATGTCTAAAACCTGCTGAAGCCCCAAAGAGACAGACAGATAAACAGCTAAATAAAGCTTTGTAATTATTCATATGCATCAATAATATATATGAAACACATGATAGATAACTAAATGTGCAAATCATTAATTAAAAGTCTGAATCCATGTTATATTAACATCATGCATAAATACTGAAGTATTTAAATATTTCATAGACTTATGTTGCTGCACATGGAGAATTTTATTCCATCTCTAAGCCTTGAATGTCATTGAGTCGGGCCAAGACAAAAAACTATTGGTCTGTAGTTAAACTGTAGATTAAACATTATTATTATTCATGTTTATTTAATTGAGGACAGTAAACAATGTTAAATGTTAAAACAAAGGTTCTTTCGTTTCAAACCTTCGTTGTTTTAAACGAAGGTTTTCTAAACAGTCTAATTTGCAAACCCAGTCCCTTAGTTGGATCTTTAGCTAAAAAACAGCAAAATTAGAATTAAAGATTCCCGTCACACACACACATAATAATAATCATTAGGGTCTTTTTGGTGAATCAGCCTAAAAGCCTTAATTATTTCATGATGGACTGTGGCAATGGAAATGTTAACTTGATAAATACTGAAGTAATTTAACAAAATTAATAACATTTTTTGTTAATTGAATTATTTGTATTCTTCTTCTGGCTATTCTCTCTTCATGGGTCATCACAGCGAGTCATCTCCTTCCATCTCATTACATGTATTCATTCAAATTCAAAAATAGGTTGTTGTAGATGGTGATGGAGAAATCTCCTGTAGCGGTCTGTATCTAAGCAAACTTGAAGAAACTGAAGACACTCTTAATTTAACTATATACTATACATCCATCCATCCATCTTCCTACACCCTTGTCCCTTACTGGGGTCGGGAGGGTTGCTGGTGCCTATCTCCAGCTATCGTTCCGGGCGAGAGGCGGGGTCACCCTGGACAGGTCGCCAGTCTGTCGCAGGGCAACACAGAGACAGACAGGACAAACAACCATGCACACTCACACCTAGGGACAATTTAGAGAGGCCAATTAACCTGACAGACATGTTTTTGGACTGTGGGAGGAAGTCGGAGTACCCGGAGAGAATCCACGCATGCACAGGGAGAACATGCAAACTCCATGCAGAAAGACCGGGGCCGGGAATCGAACCCAGAAACTTCTTGCTGCAAGGCAACAGCTCTACCAGCTGCACCACTGGGCAGCCCAACTATATACTAATAAATGTTTATTCAAATGATGTAAATATTATATATTATATGGGATATCATATATACATAAATAGCTTTTAACGAATAATTTGGTTATTTCTGAAAATCTACATGCGAGTCACTCGAGGTCTGATGGATGATGTTTACCTTTTTGTCGTGCATCCGCTGAGTTTTTGCCCACATTTCTGCCCTGAGAGTCACTGCTGCTTTTTGATGTCTGCAAAGACACCAACAAAATTATTGAAATCTATTACATAAATTAAGCCAAAATAACTTAGTGTGACTTTAATAAGTGTAATAAAAAGAAAACCTTTGAATGTGGATCCCAAAGGAGCTTGTTTTTCTCACTGGTTTCCCTCACAGGACGTCTGCTGCTGTAGCCATGACTTCTTGAAACATCTCCCTCTTTTCCTGCTTGTTTTTGGCTTAGATCTGTCCAGTTCCTTAAAAAACACAGAGAAAAGATACGATTAGGGGTCGAGGTGCTGGTTACTTGGGCTTTAGCCATCATCTCCATACCTGGCTGAAGTTTGGTTGGACACATAAGGATTTGGTAAGACCAGAGGAACTGAAGCTGTGTGAGGATCAGGAGCATCTCTGCTTCTTTTCTTCTGATGGTTTTCAAAGTCCTGGGGAGAACAATTGCTAGGTGTCGGTTTGCTCTCCTGGAAAAAGTAAAGTGGTGTATTATTATTATTCAAGTTTATTTGGTAAAAATGTAACTTATAATTATTTAAATACACTGCAAAAAAGCGCATTATAAGAAACACTCCAATTATATGTTCTGCTTTGACATATCGAAGCTTTAAGAAGTGTTAAAAATGAAACACTTGTGCTCCAGACAAAATTACGTCTTCGGGAAACAAAATATTATCTTCCACTTCTTCAGTTGCCCCCATTTATGCACTTTTTAGAAACAACTGTAACTGTAGCAGGACATATTCGCATGAGTTAGCTTCAGTGCTAGCTAAATAGGCAGTTATAATCCAATTTGGTGTTCTTTACCTTCTCCATCTTCAGGCTTTTTCAAGATTTAGTCACATATTCGTATTTTCACATGCGGTTTCAAGTGTTGTCAAAGTTCACCCCACGATTATGCCGTGAGTTTGTTAATCATGAACAACCTGTTTGATAGCTTAGCATGAAAAACAGCAGCTAGCTGAGCGATGTGTCCGTTGCGGTCGAGCCGACTCAATCCACTAGCTCTTTTAATTGAACGATCTAAACTTATTTGCACTTAAATTGCATATCAACATTCACACACGCAGCTTAGATTTAAAAACTGGGATCAAATTTAAAGGTTAGAGGTACAGCTTAATGAACAGATGTTTTGGAGCTGAAGGGGTCGGGTCTTGTTGGTGAGTTAAGCCAAATAATGCGGCTCTCAGATCAGGGTCGGAAGTCCCATCAACTGAGTTAAGGTGATGGTCACAGCGCAACAAACGGCGTAATAGCGACATCTTGTGGGATTAGAGAGCAAATTAAATAATTCAGTGAAAAGTTGGGTATTTCTGCCAAATGGCAAATCTGGTGTATACAAAATCTACCATATGAGTTTTCGTAGCTTATTAATAGGAAAATTCTAGTTGCTTTAGCAAGAAACTTGTCAATAAATATAGTCATTTTTAGGCATAGCTTTAATATGAGGTTTAGTTGTATTGTCATTTAATATACTTAGAATTATTCCTTTTTATTTAAAATGTGGTAAAAAAAATTGTTGAAATCAGAAGTGAAGTAAAACAAACATATTTATTATCTACTTAATGCTGGTTATCAATGAATAAATTAATTTGATGAAATTATTGCTGTAGAGTTTTATTGACACATTTGGGATATTATTCCATTCCGACCATTGGATGATGTATTTCTTTTTCAAACATCCATAAAATAAACCATTAACACATTCAATGAAATTAAAAATAAAACGCTGACGTATAAAATACTGCACCTATAAGATAAAATACTCTTATAAAAAGATATCCGAACTCCACTAACAATGTAGTTTCTAATCATCAAAACATCCATCCACTTTCTTACATCCTTGTCCCTATTGGGGGTCGGGAGAGGTGCTAGTGCCTATCTCCAGTGAACATTTTGAGTGAGAGGCAGGGTATCATCAAAACATGTTTAATAAAAAGGATATATCTTAATGTGCAAATATACATAATTATTTTCTAACACAACATTCTGTACCTTCTTTTCTATTTTGGCATACGTTTGGTCTTTTTGTTTCATGTTTATCTTTGGCACAATGCACCAAAAGTAATTCTAACATCACCACTGAGTAAAGAAAAAAAAAGAAACACAGTGCTTGTTCTCCTAAAAAAGTGTAAACATTATAACATTCATATAAGGCAGCAAGAGAAGGATCTTAATCTCTGCAGGTCACTCCTCCTTTGACCTCTGGGCTTTGCTCAGGAGCAAAATTGGAATCACGAATGAGGCTGACGTGATGAGAAAGCAGGTCTGTGCTCCTGCAATCCAATAAACTGAAATAATATACAAAAAAAACTGAATAAACATAAGGTGAAAATACACAAACAGCAAAAATAGACGCATCTCAAAGTAAAGATGTATATGAAGCTAAATTCAAACACTAAGAAGCCAAAAAGACCATTATTTTTCTATTCTTAAGCTTCCTTACCAGAGGATGACACCACCGGCCCAAACGCTCTTGCCAGCGCACCCAAACTACGCAGGATCCCCATCACAGTACCTTTCTGATTAACTGAACCTGATCAAACATTCGACAGAGGACAATCAACAACACCGATCTCAAAATTATAATATAAAAAAAAATAAAGGGAGACTCACCGTGGTCAGCAACAAGGGTAGAGAGGCAGGGAACTACAATTGCTGCGGCTGTAACAATCAAAATATAAACACAAATGAATAAATAAATAAATCAGTAAATTAAATGAAGATAGAAATATTGAGAAAACAATTTCCATTTGTTTCCAAGGGGAATATTTTTTTAAAAGTCAAACTTAAATTTCCCTTAATCCTTGGAGATTAAGGGAAACTTAATCTCCAAGGATCAATTCTTGGACCTGCTCTTTTTAACTCAAAATGTATGTTTGAGTTTAAAGTATGGCAACTGCTATCCAGATGACACACAAGTTCACATCCATTTAAAACCTGATAGCAGGATTTTTTAAATATCCTTTTTTGAGTATTTAAATAAAATGTTAATAAAAATGCAGAGAAGACTCAAATAAGTATCTGAAAGATGCTCAAAAAGGCTAAAAAGCTGCTGATCTTTAATTACATAACCCTTGGCTTCAGTGAAACAATGAAGATGATACAACCAAGTTCAATAAATGGAAATGTTTGCTTAATGTTTTATTTATTTTTTATCAAGAAATCTTTTAAAATCCTATCAAACTCAGCAGTAAACAGTTAATCTGATATAACATTGAATTAATTAAAATCAATCACACTCAATGTCACTGCAGTGTTTTCTGGGTTCAACTAATCTGGTTTTGATTGTTAACGCTTTATTTTATATCAATAAATTACTCGTAAAAAAGAATAACCACTTCAATCTTCTTCTGATTTCTGGAAAGAATCAACAGCGCCCTCTACGGTCAGATGTGGTAACTACATCTTTTAATGACGCTATTCTTAATTTGTTTGAAGAAAATCATGTTAGAAGATATATTGTTCATTTTATTGCATAAAAGGTTTACAGGAAGCCACTAATCATGTACTATTATTTATATTAACAATAAAAATTTAAAGTTGCTATGATTTTACTTGATCCTAAAACTGTATCATTGGCCTTATTACAAGCAGTAATAATTGAAAAAAATGCGAAATTTTGTTCAATCATCACTGCTTTATCAAAAATATAATCATAGCAAAAGCAAGCATGACTCACCAAAAGAGTATAATGCCAAGCCAATATAAAGCATTGCAACATTCCACGATAACCCAATGAGAATGAATGCTGGGATCAGCATCATTATTGCCTGAAAAAACGAAGATTTATTTCAGTATTACATTTTTCTGCCTACTCAGTATAATATTCATCATGCAGATATATTATATTGTTACCATGTAAACAGCACGTATGTGTTGCCCAGGTTTGATTCTACGAGCGTAACCCCCCTGGATTAAAGCCATGATGACGCCGATGAAGAAGAACATCTTTCCCTGCTGCATGCTATTTACAGAAAACAATAAAAGCATTTATGTTTCTCCTTAGAGTTTCTGCCGGTTTCAACAACTCTTTAAGACTTTATAAAATCATTATGGATGGAATATCTCGAAATAAATGTACACTACATCCAGCCAACTAACACTAAATTACCTCTGATAGACGCGAAAAAGCTAGCTAGCTACCAAGGCCATGTTAGCATTGAAGATGTTTGCGTGTGGCTCAAAATTTTGCCTGACAGAAAAATAATCTATATAGAATATACGCGATTACATGGAAGAGAATTACGGCCACTAAAAAAAAAGAATTCTAATTATGTCAAAATTGAAAAAAATGACCAAACATTCTTAATTTAGGTGAATGTAAATTATGTTGTTAGCATTTAAAAAGAATCATGTCTTTTTTATAGGATTTGTAGACCTGCACGTTATCCAATCCCAAATTTATTAGTCAGATTTGAGTTTTAAGACTACATTTGCCTTACTTATTTAGTTTAAACAAATCTGATTCTGAAAAAAAAAGTGAGAACGCTGAGATTAAAGTGAGATGGTTTTTTTCTTCTCCTATCAGCCCTAATCTTCTTCCATCCGATTCAATAGTCCAGCCAAGACTAAATTTAAGACTTCTATTCAACATATTTAAACTTTCTTTTTAAAAGAATTCATTAGAGACATTTTAAATCCTTAATTTTAGATACATGAATTTTTAAGGATGTGTGGACACCCTTCTGCTAATGTACAATTTTATTTCCGGGTTTGTACCTTGTAAACTGGAAGCGCTGGTGAGTCAGAAAACTCAGGTTGAACTCTAGGCCAGAGAACAGGAACAGGTAGCAAAAATAAACCAAACCCAACACTTGGAGCTTCTGCATTCCTGTAAGAAACACAGCCCCACTTCCTGTCAGCAGGCCAAAGTCCATTTATGGTCTAATTAAAGGGTACAATGATGTAGGACCTGCACTCACTTTCTTTAGAAGGTGGTTCCTTTGTTTTGGTGACAGCAGTGAAATGGAACAAGGATACTGGACTGAGAAGGTCCAGTGAGTCTCCATCATGAGAATGTGAACCCTGGAATGGCAATAACTTTACATTTAAAGAATAATAATTAAATATATTGGAAATACAGTAATAGATGAAAGCCAAGATGACGCCATTCGGAATATCAAACTAAGAATATCTATGTTTTTTGTATTTTGTATTTGCAGCTGAAGACACATCTGCAGCTAAATAAATACTCCTAACATCAACATGAGCAAAGCTCAGCTCTCAACTTAATAGAATTAATAGAGTGTACGACTAATCTAGTGATTATTATTTTGAATTAAATGGTTAATAATTGGATAGTCACAACACATTGAGGTGTCATAATCTAGTTCTAGTAACATCACATAACCTTGAAAAAGTTTTTCCATAAAAACATGAAATGACCTTTTGCCCTAAATCCTCTACATTCGCAGTTTGCAACCTGCGGCTCCAGAACCACAAATGGCTCTTTGCATCTTTCACAATGGCTCTCAATGACTTTACTGAAAATCACAAAGCATGAACTGAAGTTTTATAATATAAATGTAAAAGCAACTTAAAACCTAAAAAAAAAAAAAAAATTGTAATTCTTTAAAAAAATCAATTCAATTTAAATAATAATACGCAAAAACATTATCATTTAAAATTACAAACTTCTCATAGTAGATTTTTATCAAAAATTACAAGCTGAGTTGTAGCGTTTGCAACTCTAAAGTTTATTTGTAGCTCAACTGAAGGCAAAATGGCTGATTAGATGGCAAATGTTGTGGATCCAGCAGATCTATAGATAAAGAGGTTGGTGAAATCTGAACCACCTGGCCTAAACAGAACAAAGACCTTCTGGGACATTTAAAGCATCAAGTGTCCATCCAATGACACTGTCAGTGCTGGAACACAATGTTCTGTAAACTCGCTGCTGTTTTGGGTTCAACGTAGAACTAATGAAATAACTAATCGACTCCTTGCAGAAACTTCCTGAAACAGTGTAATCACCATGACAACCCAGGAAGTTACCACTGTTGGGCAACAAATGGAAACCGAAAAGGTTTTCCAAAAGGACTCGAATAGCAGGAAGCTGGTTTTTCTTGTTTCAACTCCAACTTGAAAAGGTCAGGAGTTGAAGAGGTCAGTATTATTGTTTATTGTTTACAAAAACAACAAACAATAATACCCCCATCTTTAATAGCTATTGTTAGTCCTTTTGCCTGCTTGGCGAGGTACATTTTCTGCTACAATGATAAAATAAAAAAAATGGCCATATTTTCCAATTCATTTTAATATTTGACTACCATCCTCTGAAATAGTGTATTATTTCCACTGTACTTTGATTTTGTTTACACTATTTATAGAGCAACACAGCTACTTAAAGTAAGTTTAAGTTCAGGTGCTGGAAAACATTTTACATAACCTCAGCTAGAATTTGGCATTGAAAAGGAGCATTTGATTGGATGAAAAGTTCAAAACAATTCATCAGCATTTCCTAAATTCCCTTTCTTAAAACAAAAACAGAATATCTCCACATTTCCACAAATTAACAGGGACCTTCATTTTGCAATTTTTTTGTACTTCCATTTGAGTTTCTACAGCTTCTAACTACAGCCCAAGAGTTAAAAAACAAAAAGCACCATGCCATTATATGGCAATAAGTTAATGTTTTTTTTTATCCTGGAAAATGAGCCATTTGAAAAACCTCTTTCTATGGTCACTGCACAGTTACCTAGCAACCCGAGCCCTTCACCTAGTAACCCAAATCTGGCAATAGCTGTACAATCTGGATTTAAAGGGACAGAGGCCTTAAAATAGTTCATTCCGAAAAGAGTCCAAGACACGCAGAACTGACCAGACTAAAATCTCATTATCCAAGAATGATTTTGTGAAAAAAATGTAATGACCCTGTTCTGTATAGCCCATAAACAATTTCTAATCATTTCAAGAAAGCATAATAGACCACCTTTAAGAAACATCACATCTGTCCAGGTAATAGCTGTTTCTCCCACATTTATTTATATTTTAAACTCACCTTAATAACCGTAGGAAGTGTTTCTGGCAACATCATCCAAATGAAGAAAATATCAACAACAGTGAAAGTCAAAGCGAGCAGCGCTGGAATTTCGTAGAAGACATTTCCTGTTGTTTTAGAGCTGAGAGCAAAGTAAGCACCCATGAGAGGTCCAACGGTGAAGCCCAGGGAAAAGGCAACACCAATCATTGCCTGGTCAAAAAAACAAAAAAAGACAAACACAAATGTATTTGAATAAAAAATAGACTTGCAACTGCATGAATGAGAAAACTGTTGGCATGTGAAATGTAAAAATGTTAAGAACTTCTTAACATTTGTCTGTGCTCAGCATTAGAGTTATCATAGTTAACTACAAGAGAAAACATTTTTGTTCGCTGAAATAAATTAGAACAGTAATTAATGGGGAAAAACTATATCTAACTGCAACTCTACTGTAAGTTTATAAAACTAATTAAAACATATTGAAATTATAACTGTAATATCTTTTGGTTTTTTGTTTATGAATGTATTTATTAGCCTTTCAAACTGATGTGAAATAGATTTTTCCCCACACCAGCAGTTTATGTCAGCTGTCAGTAAATTATGGTATTTCATACAAATGGCGACAGTAAAAGTTGGCATAATGCACAAGAGACAATAATTTAATGCATTTTTTCTAAATTATATCTTCTGTTGCGTATCCATTGCCCAATCGATGAATAAATAATCACATTAGAATACTTTTTGAATTCTGCACCTAAGAATTTACCAAAGTATAAAAAAACTAAAACTACTAGTAAGACTAAGAAAAACTAAACAATATTTAACTAATGTTAACTAATAAAAAATAGAAAATGCACACTAAAAGCTTATTAAAACAAACAAAAGGTTACAACAAAATAAAGCTATAATGAAAAACCCCAAACTTTGACCCTGCTCACCATTCCTCTGTTCCGTGCTTTTGGACATGGCAGGTCCGCCACAATGGCAGTGCAGAGGCTGACGTTTCCCTTACAAATGCCCCCAATTACCCGAAACAACAGGAACATGGCGAAGCTCCGGGAAACGGCCCAGACCGCGTAGGAGGCTGCCAGCCCGACCTGACAAACAAAGCACCCAATTAGCTCCAAACTGGTGGGATATGACTCAGAGCATTTTATCATGGAAAACAAGAAATATTTAAGGTGTTATAATGTTCTTCTTACTGTGGTGAGAATGAGGAGAGGTCGTCTGCCATGACGGTCAGACAAGGCGCCAGTTACAGGCGAGGACAGGAACTGCAGCAAAGAAAACAGCGACCCAATCAGACCTGAAAGACAAGATAAGGAGTATTAAATTTAAAATATTTCCTCCTTTTCTTCATCGTTATTCAGCTCAAAAGTCTGAGTTTGAATTTGGATGAATCTCAGGTTAATGGAATAAAGGGGGTTTAATAACTTACCTCCAAACAGAACAGAGTTGTATTTCTTTTCCATAGGAATCCCAACAGCCTCCCTAAACCAGTCCACCACACTCTGCAGAGACTGATATGTGACATCCTGGCCCAGAAAAAGAAACACAAAAACATCACAGAGAGGCCACCTCAGGGTGAGTCAGCACATGGGCCTCCCAAACTAATCAAATTATGTGCTGGTTATCGCTTTTATGGAAGAAATTCTTCACATAAAACACCTTTTGTTCAAGGCAGGACAGAAGTCTGAACACATCCAAATTCCTGGACTTTCAAACTGGAGCCAATTGATTTTATTCTGCTGTCTTTAAACCGTTTTGGAAGATGCTACTGACCCCTGCTTGAGCATAATGATCCAAAATGGAAGGCAGCAGCGGAAGAATCAGCGTGAATCCCAGCAGATCCAGCAGCAGGATGATAAACACGATGCCGATGACCTTCGAGGAGAAGGAGCCTCCATCTCCAGCTGCCTCATTCATAGCTGACGTTCCTGATTGGATTATTTATATTCCTATGAAAGAGTAGAAAGTAAATGTTGATATATCAGCAGACCCAAAAGTGTTGCAGCTCTAGTTGCAGAAAACAGAGGGTCAAAAAAGTTACGATTCCAGGGAGAATACAAATGCATGACACACTTTATAGTTTTTGTTAAAAATAAAACTCTACTTAATAAAGGAACAAACAATAAAAGAGAACATGTTGAAGTTTGTGTTTGGAAAATGACAAAATGGAACAGTTTTTTTAGTATGAATGCAATGTATATTTGATGTTTATTTAAAATAAAAATTAAAGATATCTTAAGTGTCATGACAGTAAAAAAAAAAAAAAAAAAAAAAAGCTGGACCACAAGAAAAAACTCTCACCTTGAGAATTGATCAAGTAAAGGCATCAAAGTAGTTATAGAATTAAAAATATAACAAAATAGAATTTTTCTTAATCTATTATCTGGTTGGAGACAAAATGAACTTTTTTGTAAAGCTTATATAGGTGCAACAAAAAAGCATTTCTAATAGTAATGTAGTTAAAAAGCTATAGGATAAATATTTAACGAAATACTTGCAAATGTAAAAATGGCGATGCACCGTTGCGCTTAAGAGCCAGAAGAAATCTTAAGTGAACTATGTCTGTAAATCATCACTCAGAATTCGCAGTCTTCCAGTAAGTTATCAGGAAAAAGACAAAGAAAGTGTGATCAAGGAAGAAGGAAACAATTCCTGTACATGCTGTAAATCAGCCTTTCTTAACTCCTCATTCTAACAGAATCAAACTCCAAATCAAACTAACATACATTTTCACGACTTTACGTGTTTGCAGAATCAAGAACCGATCAACACGTACCAGCAACAGGAACACAAAAGGGAACTTTACTTACAGTATTTCCGTCAGCTGGGTAAACCACAGTAGCTGGTCCCGCTCAGAGGAGTCGATAAGATTTACCTTCTCCACCTCATCTGTCCTCCACTGTAGATCCATACCAGGAACTGCCGTCCTCTTTCATTTGGATGACAAGAATGTGGCGTAATCAGCGCAGCCACCCGAAACCGTTGCCTTCAAGGCACCCTCGTAAGCTCGTAATTTTGAGTTTTAACACGAACGCAGTAGCCTAATCGTGCCATGCATATAAATATTTTTTAAAAAATTAAAGCTGTGCATATTCAATAATTGGACACCTAAAATTATAGGTTAGCATTTGGACACTTTTTTTTAAACGAAATTTTATTTTAGTTTCAAATATTAGCATAAAAGTTTTGTATAATTTTACACAAAATGACATTGCTTATTTTATTGTTGCACAGACACAACAGTGAAATTGCCAACGAAAATACTAAATTATTTGTATTTAGCAATATATTATTTGTATATTTATAGGGACATTTGCGATTTTTCTTTGCAGCCAAGCTCACTGTTGTGTGCAGCAACGGCAATAAAACAAGTCAAAAAGGAAAATCTTATGAAAACAAATGTTTATATATACTGACGTTCTACAGAGGGCTCAGTTCAATTAAGTTAAAAATATTAAATTTTGACAAAAATAATTTTACATCAAGATTCGGCTGACGTTAGCATACTTGCTATGCTAATTTTAGGTTAGCATAGCAGATGGTTATGCTTACCTATAGTTGTGTAGTTGTTGCATTTTGTTATTTCTCATATTTTAATTTTTATCTTTAAAATGACAAAATGTAAACATAACTTTATATTTTGGTTCATCTGATGATGCAATTTTAAAATATTAAAAGATTTATGTTTTGATCTGTTACTCAAGTCGCCTCTTTACCAAATATTTTTTTTACTCTTTAATTTCTTCTATGGCTACTTTTTACTTTTATTTGAGTAAAAATATGTTGTAGTGCTACTTTTAACAGAACAATTTTTGTGGACTCTACCCACCTCTGACTAGGACACACAAGTTAACATATTTGGACAATTGTTTATAGGTTTGTCAATTTACGACTCAAAATGTTAATTCTACAACTATGAAATTGTAGGTAAAGTAAAAAATAAAACATGAAATGCCATTGTGTTTAATGAATCTATATGACAGTTTTAAATTTTGAAATAAATTAACTTCAAGCAAGAATTGCAGTCTTCACTTTTCATTTTATTAGTTGAAAGTACAATGCAAGTGAGAAATTAATTTAATAACTATTGAAACATGAACAAAATGCTTAAATCTAAAGGTTTATTGAAATAAAAATTAATCTTAATGAAATTAAAAAAAGCAAAAGTGCCTTTAGGAAGCACTTTTGCTTGACCTACAATCAAGATTAAAGTCAAAGTTTTGAATTCAAGTACGGTTCACAGTGTTAGTGTCTGCATAATTTATAGCAACAGCGTCAGGGTAATAACTTTCCTGGAACTGCAGTTAAAATATAAATGAATAGTAACATTTTTAAACAATAGAAAACCATTTTGACTTTAACCTTTCAAGACAGGTCACATACAATACTGTCATCCTCCTATTCCAAAGTTTTATTTGCTTACTGTTGATGTATAAAACAGCACTTGTATTAAAACAAATATTTAATTAAAAAAGGATTAAAAAAAATCTAAAAAAAAAGGGACTGCATAATCGTAACACTGCGAACAGTTTAAGAACAAAGAACAGTGGAATACTAGTATCAGAGAACACAATGGGAAACTTTATACTCCATGACGTAAGATGTGGCGATTCAGTTCAGAGACGCTCATGAGGTTTCGTCCACATAGGTCACAAGTGAACAGTTTCTCATCAAGCAGAAGCTCAGCAGCTCCATCCATGGGGGCGAATGCATCTACAAAACAAGAGGCTACAAACGTTAATCATCATTAAATAAGTTATCTTTTGAATGTTATCATCTCATGATATTAAAATGTCCAGAGCTCTACTGCTATACTAACAATAAATTAAAAAAAATAAATTATGAGAATGAAATTATACTAATATGAGAGTAGTCATAAAATTTCTGAAATAAAGCCATAATATTAAGAAAATAAAGCCGAAGGAAAAAGACGTCATCATATTTATGTACGAGAACAAAGTCATAATATTACAGGAATAAAGTCCGATTACAACAATAAAGTTGAAATAATAAGAGGATAAAGTCATGATATTACAAGAATAAGGCTATAATATCTAGAGAATAGACATAATAGACGAGAATAAAGTCATAACATGGCATGAATATAGGAAACACCATATTCACAAAAAATGGCTTTAAGTGGACAGATATGAAGGCGACCAATTTACTTTTAATATTTCAGAAGAATTTTAATGAATCCTGTAAGACCATCCATTACTATTCTAATAATAGTTAAAAATTTCCTAAGAGGAAAATTTTAATATTTTCTATATTTACCCATGAGTGACAGTGTGTGTATTGAATGACCAGGTGATGTCGATTTATACATGCATGTGTAGATTCTGATTGTTAGAAACCTTTGTGGTTGGATGGGCAGGAAATCAGCATTAAAAAACACAAATAAACTTTGTATGTTTATTTGTGGGAAGGCAATGTTTACCTTCCCATTAAGGATGGACAATAAATCATTAATGGATTAACATGTGATCTATATCAACAGATAAAATAATTTTACTGAACTCCGACCCAGAACGGCACAGTGTTCTGGGTTACAGAATACTGTGCCTAGAACCTCAAAACATGAGAAAATCTTACCATCATGAAGATGTGGAGTAACTTGAACATTGCACTCGTTCTTGTTAACTTCAACTTCTCCGTCCGTCTTCGCCATTTGGTCATCCTCCCTCTCCTGCTCACATTGTTCGAGATGGGGCGGCTCTTCCTTCACACACTTCTCGAATACTGCTCTGTTCGGTTCAGATTCATCCTTAACGATTTTTGGACTTTGGCTTTGCTCCCGTTTAAAGTTCACCAATAAGCTGCCCAAACTCCCTCTGTGGCTCAGTTTGAGTCGAGTCTGACTGGGGGAAAGCGTCAGCAAATGCGGCTCAAACCTGAAACCCTCTCGAAGCTTTGACACGTTTCCCTGTGCAGAATTCATTTTTGCTGTGGCTGGATTTACGATAATGTCTTGAATTTTGAGGTTCTGGGCCAAAGATGTGCTGCAAACTTTATCGCTTTTCTCACTGTCTGCTCCATTCGCCTCTGTCGTTTGTCTCTCCTGATCTGTCCTCTTGTGCGGTTTGTGCAGGCTTCCCGTCTTCGTCCAGCAGCAGGACGTGACGCACGATGTTGTCTTCTACCATCGCCTCGATGCTCTGGGATATACAGTGATTCTCCGAAAAATGCAGCCTGTCGGCCTTCGCATCCGTTATTTTACCAAATATCAAACTCCTCTGTGCAACTTTATCATCCTGTCTGTCAGTCCGTGTGGTTTGGTTCTTACTGCAATCGTCGTATTTAATATCTGCATCACTGCATTCCTCAGCCTTTGGTTCAGTATTTTTTTTATGCTGCTCCTTTGCAGATTGATGCAAAGCTACATTCTGGTCTTGTGCTTGTGAGTCCTGCTCATGTGTCTGCTGAATAATGTCAGTACCAGAACTGCTAGTGGGTGTTTTTCTATTTTCCTCCCACTCCTCAGGTTCATGTTCTTCCTTTATTGGGAGCATCATGTTCTCTGTGGAGCGGTAATCTGGAGCACTGTCAGTATGTGGAACGTCGTCATGGTCAGCGGTAAATTTTTCGGCTTCCAGCTTGTCGCTGTCGGAGCCGTGGTTAACGTCGGTTTCTGGTCGGGAACCCATCCTCGCTTCCAGCTGATCCAGGCTCACCTGACCCACAAGCTCATGGTTTCTCAAAACCTGCAGAAAATATTTGATTATTAATCCAGAAGACTTCATGAGTGTGCAGATATGATGGATGATCAGATGGATGGAAGTGACGGACAAACTGGTGGATGGATGATCAGGTGAACAGATTCATGCTGGATGGATGGATGGATGGATGGATGACAGTTGGATGGAAGGATGGACAAACTGGTGGATGGATGATCAGGTGAACAGATTCATGCTGGATGGATGGATGGATGGACGGACGGACGGACGGGTGAGTGGATGGATGGACAGATGGATGGATGGGAAAACAGATAGAGAGATGATGGGTGGATTTTTCTGGACTTTTATTTTCATAATCTGCTTCCAGTATTGATGGAAATAACTGCAAATCTGAAATGAACCCTTAAATGTTTCAGGAACAACAAAATGTGACTTAAAGCAACAACTACTGATCTCTGAAAGTACTTTTATAGAATATATATTATAATTATCTCTCAGCTGGAGAGTCCTCAAACACTGGGTTCACCATTTTAAGTTTCAAGGTTAAAACCAGTTTAATTCCAACCAAAAGCTACAATAAAAACTAAAATCTGTCCAACACAAACTTTTCCTTTCATAGCGGACAGCTGGGCGAGCAATTAGACTTTAAGGAATGTCAGTGATGCACAGTAGACACCTCCTCACCTGATGCTTATCACTCAGGTGTGCCTCCAGGTCTGTGAGTCGAGTGCAGTCGAAGTAGCAGAGTCGACATTTGTAAGGTTTGACGTCGTCGTGCCTCATCATGTGCAAGCGCAGGTTTTCAGCACTACCGCTGCTGAAAGTGCATTTGTGACAGCGGAAGACGATGCCTTGTAGGTAACGGGAAAGTTTTGGGCGGCGAACTTCTATGGGCATTACACGCTCCTCTGAAATGAAACAAAAAAAAACAAAGCAGGGCAGAAAATAAAACGACACATCAGAGGGCAGGAATCTCGTAGAGAACTCGGCGCACCTCGATGCAGGACGATGTGGTCGATCATGTTGTTCTTATTCTTGGTCTGGTAGAGGCAGAACGGGCAGCGAAGGTCCTTCAGATAAGTTGGCTTGGATTGGCAGGTGGAGTGGCCCGTCTCTATGTGCATCTCCATGTTCTTCCTTTTCAACAAGTAAAAAGAGCGAACAATTAATCAGATTAATCGATTCCTGAAATAAGTGCCAACTTATTTAGTAATTGATTAATCGTTAACTGGAATATACAAACTCAAAAAAAGACTGTTTGCTTTTTTTGAGCAGTAGCAAAGTCACACTGAGAGCAGTAAGAAAGCCAAAACTGGACTAAAGATGTATATTTTATTGCATTTAAAATAAAGAATCCCTTTGTTTGTAAATATTTTTAACCAAAAACTCTTCAGGTAGCGTAGTTTTAGCTTCACCTAGTTCACATTTTGTAAAACAAATATCCTACTAATCATCTTTTGCTATCCAGTTATTAATTAAATAAAATGACTAGGCCATTCACAATAATCAATAAATCAATTAAAAAAGGCTCAATAATTTCCATTGGCGTGATTTATTGCCATTTCTTTTTCTCTCTTTCTACCAAAAACTGGATGATAATGTTTTCAGTTTGATGTCTTGGTTTCAACTAGCCATTTTTTTTGGAAGGAGAAATTTGTTTACAGAGATTTCATATTTTATTTGTTTTCTTGTTCTTCTATTCTTTTGTAATTGAGACCATTAGTTTCTAATGGTCAACAACAATATTTGTCGCAATAACCTCTGGGATAATTTGTTATTGTGAGTTGTGGCCTAAAAATGACAATAACTGTTGACATATCAGCAGAGTAAAGTCGTAAAAAACAAACTGTTCTCACTAACTGAGGCTGGAGTTCTACCGTTAACGTCATAGAGTCGTTGAAAATAATCAAATTGCTCCTAAACGACACATTTCAGCAGGTAGAATCTGGCTTCCTCTGATCATATAAGTAATCTTGAAGTTGTTTTCTTTCCATCGGTATCTTTAGCTTTTCTTTTAAGCCACTTATCCATTATTATCTTTAGCTAGAATCATCGGTAAGCTAGCTGTAGCGTCGCACTTTGAGCTGACATCACGGCAAATTAACGGTCGCTTACATGCAGTACCCCGCGGACCAGTAGGGGGCGTCCATGGACCACAGTTTCAGAAAGACTGACCTAAATGTTTCTTAACTGATGCCATATTTGGCTACAGCTTACCTTAAACCCGTGTAAAACTCGCAGTCTTTGCACCTTAGGATTTTCTTCCCGTGCCGGTTAGCGTAGTGCCGCCGGATGCTCGACAGGTGCTCTGTGTTGAAGTTGCACATCTCACACTGAAGGTTTCCGTCAGACAAACTGAGTTCATGCAAATTCATGTTAGTTTTGTCCACATTTTGTGCCATCAGGCTGTAGTGGCTCAACTGCCGCTGAACATTTGGAGGCTCCGAGTACGACTCTGTGGATTCTGTCAAAAAGTCCAAATGTGTTACCACTTCAGCAATTAAAAAAAAGGAAATAAAAAGAGCAATTCTGACAGATTATAAAAGTTAAATCAGATTTAAGGTGAATCACTTGCCTTCTACATCTTCTGGATCTTCATTGAATTCAGGCAAGTTGTTCAGAAGCTCCTTGTCTGAACTTTGAGAAATCTCCTCGTCCTTAGTGCTCGTTTCAATGATTTCCTCCTCAATGATGTCTATGAATTTGGAAAATGGGAATACCAGATCTTAAACTAAAGCAGCAATATTTACTACATTATAAGTGCAATTAAGCTGCAGGTAAAACCAGATATTTACATTCACTGAATCAAAAGTTAAAAAAAAAATTTCCTCAGTCTGAAGTTAAATCAGACCAAATTTGTCTTTTTCTTTGTAACTTTACTCGGTTTTCAACCCTTTAAGGCCAAAGTCTCAAATCTCTGCCTGGATATTTTTGCTTATTTTAATTGTACAAAGTTCTTTAAATGTCCTGTGAGTAAATAATTTTGCCTATTTCTCTATAACAACTGGAACTTTAAATATCTAGCAGTTGCTAAGTTTTTCATCAAATTAAAATGAAGAAAAACACATTTCCTGCAATGGTGGGAGAGAAATTACTGTAATAAACCAATATTGACTGGAAAGCACAATGTCCCTCCTTTCAGAAACTGTTGAAATTGTTCAGATACCTTAAAGTATCGTGGAGTTACAGCACAGCAAAGTGGGATTGTAAAAATGTGTTGTTCCCGACAAATTCGACCGGATTTAGTTAAATAAAAAATAATTTTGGTTATTATCTCACCTATAACAAGTACTTTTTATCAATACTAAAGGATTATTAACTAAAAACAAGCTGCCATTTCTTGCTGAAAAATTACTTGTGAGTTAGTTTTGTCTTTATTTCAAGTGTACTCAGATATTTGCACTAGAAACTAGACCATTAATACTTAATAATGTATGTTTTTGGAGTGTAATTTATGCCTACAGGTATTCTTTTCCCCTGTGTGTGAAATACTGCTGGAAAAAACTACTAATTTAGTTGCAGTTAAATAAATTGTTCAATAAAAAACAAATCCAATCAAAGTGGAAGTTTTGGGTAAATTCTGACCTTGATGGTTTTTCAGAAAATGACTTTGCCAAAGAGCCATGAAATTCGTCCGGTAAGCACAGCAGCCGCAGCGGTAAGGCTTCAGAGTCTCAGGCTTATGAAGGAGGTACTTTTTGATGCTGGTGGGAGAATGAAAACACACACTTTTATTAATAAAATGAATCGCAGTTATGCTTAGAAATATTATAATTAGAAAGAAGATCAGCCTGACCTGCTGATTGTGATTTTTTTTTCTGAAAGGTCGTTAAAAATAGCAGCAAAGTTACTAAAGTTGGTGACTATTGTTAACTCTACAAGTCTGTCAGTCAGACCTTTCTCACAAAAAAGCAAGAGAGAACAGTGGCTCATTTTTAGACCTTTGTATAGTTATGTAAGATTAGTATTGCAAACCGTCCAAAGTTAAGAAATCAGTCCAATTTATCAGTGCACCCCTCAAAAAATGTCTTGGCTATTTTTATAAAATCATATGTAAGCATGATGCAGCATTATTTTCTCACTACAGTTTAAATAATTAAAACTGGTTTTACGGCACAAAAATAATCATTTTTAGTATAGCCTTTTATTTGAAAATAGACACAAAGTATGTGTTACTCAAGACAAACTGCTGATTGCTGGAGAACATATGGTTACCAGAATTATCCTCACATGTTTTAGGTTTGTCCAAAATATATACAGTACGTGAGAAAGACGTGACTGAGGTTATTTATAGAATGGAAAAAAATTAACCTTTTCTGTAGATCTGCAGATTTTTTCAACACTGGGAGAAATGGGACAATAACGCCAGAAAATGTAAATCCAATTTTATTTGAAGTAAATGAGGAACTACCTTTACTTTTACCAAGTAATTTTGGTCTAGTTTCCGGTGCAAATATATCAATATTTGAAATAAGACAAACTAAATTAAAAGCAACTTATCAGGATATAGAGGCTTGTTTTAAGTAAATTACTTATTATTGATTAAAAAAAAGTACCAATTCCATTGGCAAATAAATTAACTTATGACAAAAATATCTTTCTAGAAGTGAAATACTCTGGAAAGTACATTGTCATCAATATTAAGGATTTACTTGCAACAAGCCTGTATTTCTTACTGAGAAATTACTTGTAAGTTAGTTTTGCCTTATTTCAAGTGTTTGCTCTAGAAACTAAACGGAAAAATACTTGGTAAGATTTTGAGTTTTTGCAGTGTTAAACATGGCTACATGTTAATGTTCCCTTTATGTTTTCTGATTATTTTCACAAAAAAATGATATACATGTTAGAAAGGAGAAAAACATGAGATGGAAACATGAGATGAAACATTTTTCAGATGTATTTAGAGCTAAAGAACACTGATTGTCTTTTTGTTTTCACCATGGAAAAATAAAAAAATAAAGTAAAACAATAAGAAAACCCTAAACATCAAATGATAACAGTTTTCCTTACTTGTTTTTGAACTCCGTGTTGACCAGATTGTCCAGTTTCTTGATGGCTCCCAGGGCTGCATGACTCCGCTCATGCGACCGTAGACCTTTGAGCGACATGAACGTCCGCTGGCACCGTTTGCAGGTGTGTCCGGCCTCCTGTGCTTCAGTCTCCGGATCGACATCTGGGACTTTCGACGACGACGGTGGAGGACTGGAAGAGAGGGTCACGACCTCTATCGGTGCAGCCTTCCAGTGGCTCAGCTCCTCGATGGTTTCAAATGTGGGGAGTTTATCTTTTTTTTGAAAGACCTGAGAATTAAAAGCTCAGAAATAAAACTTGCAACTGCAGCTGGAAGATGTGGTAAAAGATGCAGAGCAGAGCAAAAACAAATTTGTATTTTTGGTCTAGTTTCCACTGCAAATGTCTTAGTACTCTTGAAATTAGACAAAACTAACTTGTCCGTAAGATATAAGAGCTGGTTTTAACTCAATTAATATTTATTTCAAAAATACTTATTCCACTATCGGATTATTTCACGTGTAAGACATTTTTCCCATGTTCTAAGTGAAGTAATCTGCAATGCAACTAGTACTTTTTCGCAATTATTAGGGAATTTTTTACTTAAAACAAGTTACTATTTCTTGCTGAAAAGTCATTTGTGAGTTAGTTTTGTCTCATTTCAAGTGTAGTAAGATATTTGAATAAACAAATAGATAGATAAATAAACAAATAAATAAAATAAGGTTATCAATGGGTTTGCTATGTGTTGTGCAACAACAGCTTTTGGGTAGAAACTTTTTTAGGTAGGCGTTTCAGAGACTTTACTGCCTTAGCAATAAACTCCAGTTTCTTTTCCCTCCTTCAGGCACTAGAAACTAGACCAAAAACACTTGGTTTTGTGTTTTTTTGCAGTGAATTGAAGAGCAACTCACCTTAGGAGACAGGGGATCTGCTGTTCCACTAGCAAAGGGAAGTTTTTTTTGCAAGGCCTCCACCTTCATCTGGTCTCTGTGGCGATCCAGGTGTCTTGTGAGATATCCAATTCCATGCAGATTCTTCCTGCAGAAGTTGCACTTGTAGAGCCCAGTGCTTTTCTTTCTCACTCCAAATGATACCACCGTGAAGTCAGATTTGCTGCTCAACTGATGAAAACTGTTATAATGTTCAATCAGCAACTGGGACGAGTCAAACACCGAGTTGGGGCATTTCTTGCAAATGAGATTTAGCTGTTTTTTTAACTCAATATGTCTAAAGGGGAAGTTGTTCTTACGTTTGTTATACTTTTCCAACTTCTTATAAGTACTGAGCGCATCCAGTTTGTGGAAATATTTGTAATGACACTGGAGTTTTTTTCGTATTAAAGCCGAGTAGGGACACAGCTCGCACTTGTAAGAAGAGTCTTTTTTCAGCACTATCTTTAAGGGGGCTGTTTTTCCATCTTCCCTCGGAAGCTGGACAGATGTTTCTTCTGCTTCATCTTCGTTGTCATCTTGCTTCTCTGCTTCAGAGAGAAGCTCAGAAATGGCTGTCGTCCCATGTTCATTTCTACAGTGGTTTATTAGTTTCTTGATTGACGGATGGATTTCTGGACATCTTTTGCACATGTACCCTCTTTTATAGGAGCCTTTGCCTTTTGAGCACCTCACAATGTTGGAGAGGAGTATTTCATCTGTTTCCAGTTCATCTGCTCTCACAGTAAAGCTTGGATGCTTCATCTGGCAGTGGGTGAGAGTCCCATGGTAAGTGGTATTCACATATGGACAAATGGGACATTTGTAGACCAGACTTTTTTCCTGATTTTGCTGTTGCTGAGATGACGACTCTTTCTTCTTCTGAAATGGCGTGTAAAGTGGAATGTAGTATTTCTGAAAGGCACCTTTTCCATGAGTCCTGGTATAATGCTTTGCAAGTCTTTTCTTAAAAGGATACTTCTGTGAGCATAACATGCATTTATATATTCCATCCTTTGGAGCAGCATTGCTGTGGTGCTTAAGCACGTGACTGTTCAGTCCAATGTTTGTGCTGCAGACATAAGGACACTGTGGACACTTTATTTTGATATAGACCTTATTGGTGTGAAGCAAAGTCTTGGAGACAGACTTCCTTGTTCTATTGGGCTTAGCTAGATTGATTCTAAGGCTCAGTTTTGGTGTAGCTGGTTTGGGCACGCCACTCGTAGTCTCATTGTGGTCCTGTTCATGGTGCCTTTTTAGTTTATTCAGCGTTGCACAGATTTGTGGGCAGGTTTTACACATGTAGCCACTAAATTTTGAAACTTCATCAGAACTGTTTCCTTTCATGAAGTCGTCACAATCCAACAAACATGCCTTTTCCAGATAAAAACTGTCTGCCCTGGAGGGGGAGCCAGGATGCCTCATCTGGCAATGAGTGAGGACTCCATGATGACTGGTGTTGAAATAGCTGCAATACGGACACTTGTAGACATGCACGTGCCCTTCAATTTGTTCGGGTTGTATTTTCACATTTTTGCCGTTAAGGTGTTTTAATCCAGTGTGAACACTCAGACCGTGCTTGCTGTGAAACGTCGCCGGGCACGAAGGGCACTTGATCACAACTGAAGATGAAGTTTCTTCATCTGTGTCTTCAAGAGGCACTTGGAAAGATTCAAACAATCCTGGCATTTCGTTGAGGTCATCCAACTCGTTCTTTTCTCTTTTCCCTTTGTCACTTGGGAAATCTTTTACCAGCAAAGGATGAAACTTGTTGCAGTGGCGTGTAAGATAGCGCTTCGCGTTACTTTTGAAAGCACATAATGTGCAATGGTAAGGCCGATCTTTGTCTTCTTGTGAACTTTGGGATATCTGCCCTTTCGAGACTGACTTTAGCTCAGTTTTCTTGTCTTTTGAATGTAATTCTGTCATACCGACAAATAATCGAGCCTTCACAGTCCCAAGGGTCATCTGCTTGCAGCCCGGATGTCGTTCTTGGTAGTGTTTATGAACCACCTCTGCTTTTTTGTCACTGAAAACGCACCACTCGCAGTGATAGCCTGATTCCAACACTCCTTTACGGAAACAAAGTCTTAGAACAGCTGCAACTGAGAGTTTTGAAAAGTGAATTTTCCTCATATGTGACATCAAAAGGAACACATACTGAGTAGTAAATGTGCAGTATTTGCATGGAAGCTTTCTATGCGTTTCAGTGTTTATTACCGAGTTGGAAAAGGTTTTGGAAAACATGTTTGGCGCTTCATTTTTGCCCTCGGGGTTCTCTTGGTTTGCAGCTGACTTCAGAGGAGATTTCTGGAGCTGTTCCAGAACCTTCAACGTGTACTGACGAATATCAGTTTTATTAAAAGGTTTGCGGTGTATTCTGGAGAAATGGTGTGCTACTACAGTCAACGATCTGTGTTTATAGTTGCAAGAGTGGCAGAAGAACATGTCCTTGTCCTCGTCTTTTATTATCGGAAGAGGTAGTTTTGAAGAATACGATCCGTTCTTTTCAATCTTTTCACGAACCAAGGCTGAATATTTAATAATACTTTTCCGACTGGAATGTTTGTATTGGTGGACTCTGTTTTGATGAGCAATGATTCCCTGTGTGGATGGATTTCCAAGATTGCACAGATGGCAGAAGAATAATTGGTCAACATGCACACTGACTTCAGTTTTTCTAATCTGGGTTTTAGGTTTGTTTTTTATGTGACTACTTGTTTTAAAAGTGATTGGACTCTTACTTTCAATCACCTTAGCGCTATACTGTATGATGTCTTCCTTTGATAAGAGCATATGGGCAGCATGTTTTGCATTATGATGGCCAATAACGCTTCTGATTTGGGGACTTGCATAGCTGCAAAACTGACAGTAGTGCATATCCAACGGTGAACTACATAGAAATTTGTCAGATTTAGACTTGGTTGTTTCTGTGTTAGGTTTAGAAGGTGACATTTTGGTTGTCCTTTCTTTTTTTGAAGACTTCACACATTTAGGTGTGGAAATCTCTGTAGTTTTCAGAGTAGCTTTTGATGGAAGCTCTGATTGGGACAATTTACTATCATTTTGCAAAGCTGGTGCAGGTTTGTGTTTTACTTTCTGTGAAGTCACAGTTTCATCTGTTTTTCTTATATGTGTAGAGGAGGAGCTCCCTTTTTTGGCATCATCCGCTAGAGATTTAACATTTTCAATTCTCAAATGTTCTGGAAAATCCTTGGAAACGTTGCGTGTTGTAGCTTTCTCTTTTATTTGTACTGTGGATTTTTCTTTCTGTAAATGTTTTTTCTCCGGCGTCATTTCACGAGCTAACTGTTTGATTTCATCTAATGAAACTGATTTTTCAGGGTGTTTTTTCTGGTAGTGAACCTGCATGGCGACAGATGACTTGTGCTCAAACTGACACTTAAAGCATTTATACAGTGTCGGGTCTGGCCCTGTGGAGGTTGGAGGATGGCGTGAAAGTGTAGTTTCCACCTCTTTATGTGGTGTGCTGGTTCTCTTGGGGGAAAGCTCCATTGATTTTTCTGGGCTGGATGTTTTTTCACACGTTTTCTGACGTTCCTTCACTAAATATTGACAGAACAACAAAGAATTGCCCACTTCATAAGTCCAATGCTTCTCCTTGTAATGGTATCTGAGGTCCCTCACCTCGCTGCAGGTGAATGTACATGTGAAACATTTAAACTCCAGTTTGAGCTCATTCAGCTTCATCTTGAAGACATCTGGAGCCTCTGGGTGTTTTTCTGTGTAGTGCCACTTCAGGTCAACGGTGCTTAGAAATTCAACCGGGCATTCAAGGCAGCGAAAGGTCGCACTCTGATCAGACGACTGCTGAATGTAGCCAGCGTTGCATCGGACATACGGATGATCGCTGGCATAATGAGCGGACACAAGCCTGGAGCTCAGATTGCTGTAGTCACAGTGCTTACAGAAATAAACTTTGGGGTGCGGCGGGTCTCTGTTAACAAGCTTGGTCTTCCTTTCCTCTTCTTCGTCACTGACTTCAAATGAAAACTCTGAACTGCCTGAAGCTTTTCTGTTGTTATTTTCAGTTGCTTCTTCATCTAGTTTGGCTTTTTTGGTTGCTGGAGCTTTTAAGTTTTCATTACTGGTCTTCCTGCCAGCCTCGCTAATCCCCGTATTTATTTGTTCGGCCTGAGAATCGGATCCTCCCCGTTTAGAATGGTAAAGATAGTCAGTATGTTGAAAAACGTACGACGGTCGAAAAGATACATCAATCCTAGGGGTTTCCTCTAAACTACAATTTTTTTTTGTATCACTAGCTAACTTGAGCTTTACATTTGATCCAGATGTTGCTGTGAAAAACTTTGTGATGGTTTGCGATGATGGCCTCTTGTATGTTCTGAGATCCTTAGATGAGGACGCTTCTTCAGCTTCATCGTGTTGATTTGATGTTGTGACAGGTATCAGGATAGTTTCGATCAATTTGGGGCTTTCAGTTTTCCCACACTGTGTCTCATGGTTCGTTAAAACGTCTTGACTGCAAGTCTTAAAATCACAGCTCCTACACGTAAAACTCTGTCCTGCACTTCTGCTCTTCTCTGTGTTGACCTTTTTACTCTCAGCATATTTTAAGCCAGCTTCTCTCAGACATACATCTATGTCCAGGCAATGTACCTTGTTGAGATGCTCAAAGAGGTACACCTTAGATTTGAAAATAAGGGTGCATTTAGAGCAATGGAAAGACTTTGGCAGGCATTCTTGGGGAACTGTCTCCTCCATGTGTCCAAAGGTGGAAAACTGCACTGAATCTAAAAATTACAAGGGAGGAAATATAAGAGGAGCTACCCAGCTTTAATTAAAACAAGTTTACAAAAGAAATAATGTGGATTGTCATTACAATACATACCACTTTGCATTTCATTCAGTTGCTTCCCGTTAGAAACCCACTACGCCACACCTGAAGGATTAACAGATAAAATTGTTTCCATTAATGAGAATGCAGTTAATCTTCCAAATAAATTCATTTGTATTTTGTTGAAAACTGCACAAGTTAGAGATTAAAAACGACGCCACTTTTTCCCTTTTGTGTTTTAGAAAATCGGCTGATAAGCCCATCTCTGTATTTAACTTTTCTGTCCTGCACACAGGAGACATAAACTATTCAAACCCTTAAAAAGCTCCCCAAAAACATTTAGCATTACAAATATAGACGTGTAGTGACTAGCGGTGTAACTGTATTATACTCACACATGAAGATAAACACGAGAAAAGTCAATGTTTTGGAGCGCTGCAGCAGAAAAACACAAATAGACACGTTTCCGCCATTTTTCCCGCGAGTAAATCTGGCCTTCCTCACTCCTCCTGCTCGGATTCTTCGGCTTCTTCTTCTTCTTGGTTGATGGAGAGTCGAACTGGTGGATTCTCATTACCGCCACCTTAAGGATTGAGTGCACTCAGAAAATATTCAAAATTAATTGTCATTTGTTCGGCAGTTGTATCGCAAGAAAAATTTTAATAACTTTATAATTTGTAATGTCGATACAACATTTTCACGAAGCATATTATTTTGGATTTTCTTGGAAAAATAAAAATGCAGGCAGAGGACTGGCAATTAATCTAATTATCATACTTGGCTAATTTCATACTCACAAGTGTATTTTTTGTATCCCCTTCACCTCATTTATTAATTAATTAGTTTATTTATTTATACTTTTGTTAAAGACAATAAATATTTATTCACTATTGCAAAGAATATAAACGAAAAAAGCTGTAAACATATAGGAACGCTGTAAATCATTGTATATTTTTTATTTATCACAATGTCTGTTTTTGTTCCAATGTATATATTGTAGTTTACTTTATTGTCATACTTTATTTCACATTCTGTGGTTTTTCTTTGTTTTTTGTGAACACATATATTTTCTCAATATAGTACATAAATACATAAAAAATAAATAAATAAATAAATAAATAAATAAATAAATAAATAAATAAATAAATAAACGGTATATGTTCACACGTTCACTTGAAAATTTATTTGCTACAGCAAAGGGTCGTAGGTGCATTTGGCAAGTTTCCACATAAATAGAAAGATAGAGGCAGACATAAAGACAGAAGTTTGATTTAAAGAAAAATACGTCAATAAGAGAAACGTCCCAGAATAAAGTATTGGTTTGATATAAAGGAAATAGTGCATTATGAGAGTAACATGCTGTAAGACGGCGTAGTCAGAAAAAAGATTCTATTAATAAATAGGCTGCCTCCTTTGTACTTCACTTGCGCAAAAACATTCAGCATAAAATTGCAATTATTACCCTCTTTTCTAGTTTTAGTTTTTGGCTAGATCTCCTAGACAACTTTCAAGGACAAAATAAGCAGCTTTATCCGGAGTCTAAACCGGTACGTAATTCGTTCCGCTTCTTGTTGTGGACGTTTCCTCCGGACAATAATACTGAACGTACCGCAACAGTAGAAAACTCTACAGCGCTCCGTAGCTTATTTTCTGTGGTATTTTTTTATATTGCTGTTTTAAATTTTAAAATGTGCAGCTGACCGAACAGAAACGTCATGTTCCCTAAGAGGCTGAGCAGCCGATTAACTGTGTCGGCCCTAAGATGGACCGCTGTGAATCGGACCTGTCGACCGTCCTGTCTGCCCACCCTGTCCAACTGCTTCCTGCAAAACCAAACAGCGAAGAGTAAAGACGGCTTCCATTCAGAGTCTGCGGTGTTGAGACGAGTTTTGTGCAGCCAGAGCCGGTTTGAGTTGAGACCCAGAGAAACCCAGTGCAGGTCGTTCAGTCTCTGTGGTGCTAATGTGGTGAACTCAGCTCCTGCTCATGTCCAGCCTTACCTGAGACTCATGAGGCTGGACAAACCCATCGGTAACTGCATTCATTCTCTATTAAAGACTTACTGTTAATCAGAGAGAGGTAGAGCATGTGGTGTCGTTTGTAAAGTTACACAGTAAAAATATTAACATTGATAATTTGGTTTATTTAACTTGTCAAAGTCATATTTTCATTCATACTTTTATAAATGCCAGAAGTGGTAAGTTAATCAGCAAGATAAATGTTTGGTTTGGAAAATTAATAATATTTATTTTGAAGTTAAATATTTACCTCCCATCTAAATATTGAAACGATTTAGTTAATAGATAATTTAAATTAAGTATTTAGTTTGTAAATTAAATGTTTAGCTTGTGAATTACATATTGAGTTTGGTACTCTGGAAAATATGACTTTGAAAAATGAACGGCCAGTTTTTTCACACTGACAGGTTAAATAAAGCAAATTATTGCTCTTCTTTTTTTTTAACAATCTAACTTTACAAATGTCATCTATATTAGAGTATCCCAAAATTGTATTTCAGAACAGAACTAGCTACATTTACTCAATTATATTTTTTTGCGCACGTTTTTGGAATAAAAATACTTTCAGGAGTAGTCTTACTACACTGTGCTTTTTACCTATACTTGAGTAATATTTTTATAAAGTATCTTTTGTTTAACATTTCTGGAAACTATACCCAGTAACTTCAAGTGAGTAACTTCACTGAATGAAGAAAAAACAAGCAAAAAAAAAATGCATGAGAAAAAGAAACACCTACAATTTAAGCTAATGTAAGACTTATTCTTTGTTTTTATAATATTATTCTCTATCTGCTGAGTCTGCTGTGACATTTGGTACCCTGTTCTAATATACAATATATTTCCATTACTGACTTTAAGCATTAGTTCCATAGATTCTTGTGATTTGGAAAAATGCTGCCTGAATATGTTATTTTGTATTGGTTATTTCATTCTGGTCTATAAAATACCAGAAACTTTACATTTTTGTCTGCCTGATGATATTATTTTTAAATAATCAATCAGATATTCTGATAAGTTACTCAGTACTTTTAACCAGATCACTTTTCACTCTTACTAGATTAAAAGTAGATTAAAGAAGTAATGCTACTCTTACTTAAGTATAATTTTGGGTACATTACCCACCTCTGCTTATGAGTAGCAGTACTGTAACATATTTTTACTCAAGTAAAAATATGTTACTTGAGTAACATATTTGTTACTCAAGTAACAAATATGTCCAGAGACATATTTGTTACTGTCCAGAGAAATACTCAAGACTAAAAAAAAGTATTGTGGGAAAAGGCCTGCTCAAGATCATAATGTCTAATGTAATCATTTAAAGTTATATCATGAGACAGACAAAAAATATCAACCTATATACAAATTATTACATTTTAAAGATTTCAATGAAAAAACAAACAAATGAATAAGTGTAGTATAAAATACCGAAGTCAGGCAGAAGAAAGTTTTCCAGATATGCATTTTTTCAATGCACAACTTAAGAAACTAATACTTGCAGTCTGTCAATATATGTTGGATGAAGGTAAAGTAGTCAAAAATGACTTTCAGCTTACAAATACTTGACTTGATTGATGTTCAGAGGGAGGAAATATCTTTGATGATGTTTGAGTATATTTGTCCATCACTCAGCCAGTCTTCCATCAAGGGGAATGACTTGAGAAAATTGTGTGATTAAACAAAAAACAAAGTATAGTTGGCATAAAATCAGAAGGAAAAGTCATTGACACAAAATAATATCTGCTAAAGAAACTAGAAAAATTATGAATCAATTGACGAATACTGGAAAACAACACGAGTAAAACAATTTTTCACAGAAGAGGTGATTTTTAATTAGAAATATGACTGGAAAGATTGAAGAGCCCTCAAATTAAAAAGAAGGTCTGTGTTGTTTAATCTCTCAGTGCTTTCAGAAAAAGATTCAGTTCATGCATTAATGTGTTGCTAAGGCTTTGCTCAAACTTCAGTCAGATCACAGTTAATCCTCCCACTGGGCACAGTTTCCTCTTGGCTGAATTTCTATTTTTAGTCTTTTTTTTCATGTTTAGCAGATAATCCTCTTTTAAATTCAGCAGCGTCTCGTTTTTAGGAACATGGCTGCTCTATCTTCCTTGTACGTGGAGCATCGCCTTGGCAGCGGAACCTGGATGTCTCCCGGATGTTGGGATGCTCGCCCTGTTTGGTACCGGCGCTCTGCTGATGAGGGGTGCAGGCTGCACTATCAACGACATGTGGGATAAAGACTTTGACAAACAAGTAAAACAGACTAACATATTTATTATTATTATTATTTTATTAAGTCATTTATTTAACCAGGTAAAAACCCTATCGCGATCTAGGTCTCATTAAAACATTAAAAAACCTTTGAGCATAAAGTTTTATTGCAAAGTGTTTCTGCAGCCATCATATTTTCTTTTTTTTTAAATTAATGATCAAGTAGTCCATACAAAACAAACATTATATATTCTAGAACAAAGAAATAAGTAAATAAATAAAGTAATTTTTGATTTTGTTAGTCCTTTCTTCTCTGGTCTTTTTTTTCTGCAGTGGGATTGAAATTGCATTTACAATTATGAAATATATTTTATTGAAACATTCAAACTGAATTTTATCTATTGCTGATTGATATCTGTAATGTGAGAAGATCTTTTTATCGTGATCCTTTTCCTGTTTTTCCAGTTACGCGTATTGTTTTCTTGGTGACAATCTTGATATTTTTAATAGTCTGAGGTGAAGTGGTGTCGTTTCTGTGCAGGTGGCCAGAACAGCCTGCAGACCGATAGCATCGGGGGAGATTTCACGGATGCAGGCGCTGGTTTTCCTCGGAGGGCAGCTCTCCCTTGCTCTCTGTGTCCTTCTGTGTCTCAACTATTACAGGTAACCAAGTGCAGCTTATTAAGTTTGTTTGCAAACATTGCGAACAAGAGAATTAAATCTTTTAAGCTTTTTATTGAAATCCCACTGATCAAAGGTTTATAGATACTAATCATGGCTTTTAATTGATAAATAGACTAATTATATGGAGGTTTTCTGACCAATCACGTTCATACAGACTGATAAGTGTCTTGCTGAGGGAACATCAACCTGAAGTGGAAATTGAACCCACAACCGTCCAATTTTAAGAAGACCTCTGTACCCACAAACAGCCACATATCTGTATGCATAAAGTTATGCATACAGACTTGCATAGACCTCTAATATTCTGTTATATACCTGTAATTAATCATTATTTTAGTACTTGATTATTCTGATTAAAAGACTAATTGTAAGGAATTTTTTGTAAATCTGTCTTTTTTATGTCAGGAAGAATTGCTGATACAGAATGCTGCTGATGATAATGGGAATCTCAATAAACATATAGATAATTGATTAATTAGATAAAAATATAGACACATTTTTGTTCTTTCAATATATTTGACTGAATTTTCTCTTTTAAGACACAACCATCTTAATGTTGCAAACATGTACTTATATAGACTTACATTCGCTCAAACCTGTACATATTATGCTTAGTTCAAAAATATACAAAACTGGACATGTAATATTAGCACATTTAATAAGATCTTGCAGAAAGTGCTTCTTTTTTTAAGTTTGAGTCATAGTTGATGTTGAATTCACTTAATTGAGAATTGAGAGAGTTGGTTGGCAGCCTGAAAAGCCGCTGCAAACAAGTTCTGGTACAAAATGTTCCATTTGACTAAAAACAAAGAGAGAAAACAGGTGTTCAGTTCAGCGTGTCTCTAATCAGGCCAGGTGTGGGAATTGGGGAATCACAATTGAAGACAAAATCAAAGCAAACAAGGAAGAACAGTTATGGAAACCCAGACTTTCTATCTCTCAAGATTGCTAATAGCTCCACTTATTCAGAGAAGATTGATATGAGTTTTCTCTTCTAAAGGAATTTTCTGTAATATTACGGTATAAACTTATATTCTAGATTGTTAGGAAATCATTTCTTTTTAAAGGTTTTTGATTGTGTGTTCGTTCTCTCTTGGCAGCATAGCTCTTGGTGCCTCTTCTCTCTCTCTTGTCATCACTTACCCCCTGATGAAGAGGATCACTTACTGGCCACAGCTCGTATTGGGTGAGTGTTTTAGGAAAGTTAGGATTTCCATCTTAAAGCCGTTACTTCTCTACATCAGTGACGTTAAAGTCTTGCTCATGTCGCCTCTCTGCAGGACTCACTTTTAACTGGGGCGCTCTGCTTGGCTGGGCCGCCGTGAAGGGCTCCTGTGATTGGTCCGTGTGCCTTCCCCTGTATTTCTCTGGAGTGATGTGGACGTTGGTATATGACACGATCTACGCCCATCAGGTGACGAAATCAGTTCAATAGACACACATTTTTAATCATAAGGAGGTGTTTTCCTTCTAAACTAGCCACTATTGGAGTCAGCATTAGTTACTGTTTGGTTCAAGACTAGCTGCTGTCCACATTAAAGGGAATTTATCATGAAAAATTCACATTTTGCTCATTTTTATACTTCCATTTGGGTCTCTTCTGCTTCTAAGAAAAGCTGAAGCGCTTAAAACGAGATGTTTTTTGGCAATAAGTTAATTGTTTTTGTTGTCTCAAAAATGAGCTATTTCAAAAACCTCACTGTTGTTGAGTCACACTGCAGTTACCTAGCAACCCAACTCCAGGACGATTGGTCAGCTGATTTTATCGCTGTATCCACTGTACAAAAGTGGCTGGAAAGGTGTTTTGTTGTTGACTTGCCATTTAGAAACCACTTCCCGCATTCTTCTTGGTTGTACAACAGTCTCCACTTATGCTTTTCAAATATGTATGGTTATACAATTACGCATCTGGTTGCAGCCATTTTCATGTTGTAACAGTCATTGTATTGTTTGGTTCCTAGTGTTGAGCTAGGTATCACCGCAAGGGGGAGCCTACTCCTTGATATATATATATATATATATATATATATATATATAGAAGAAGAAACAGCTCTCCATGTGTTTTTCTGTAGAGAACATCGGTGATGGTGAGGTGTAGAGTGGTGAAAAAGTATTTCTCCTCATGTTTGAGATTAGTATGTTTGTCACCGTGGAGTTCTGCCGAATAATAAAGTTAACGTGTGGAAGACTTGAACCGAACGTCCTGCTGTTTACCACGGCTAACTCCTTCTCCAACTCCTCGCCGCATCGTCACAATGTGTGAGTGTTAAAGGTTGAGTTGGGGGAGCGTAGCCAGCAGCATATTATTTGGATTTAAATTTATTCTTTATCTAAGAATAATTTTGTGCAAATATATATATACATATATATGTATATGAAATGGCGGGGAAGTTTCATTTCTGTAGACAATTCAAACCTTTGGGGCGCCAGTGACACCTGGTGGCCAGCGGAAGTCATAACAACCTCTCAAGAATACAACTTGAGTCCGCCGCTGTATTTCAATCTCCTGATGTTCTTTTTTAAATTTATATTAATTAATGATCAAGTCATTTTTACATATAATATATTAAAAAGGAATCTGTGTCCTGTTGCCAACGGATGGAGTTATGTGGCGTTCCAGTTGTACTTGGAAGTGGGAAATTACGACTTCCTATTCAAAAAAAATCAACTGTAACGCTCTCTGAAGTCGGGTTTACCACTTGGAAACCTGGTGTAATTCCAACTGTGACTTATAGGGCGAATTTTGCATTTGACCGTATTTCATACGTTTAAATCATACAACTGACAGACGGGGTGTTTTATTTTTTTAATCGTATCTACGAAATGATTGAGTTCTGATGTCCTATTGGTCTTTACTAAGCAGGATAAAGAGGACGACGTTAAAGTGGGAGTAAAATCCACAGCGCTGATGTTCCAGGAGCGAACCAAACTTTGGCTGAGCGGCTTCACGGCGGCCATGTTGTCTGGGCTGCTCGTAGCTGGAGTCAACGCTGAGCAGACGCTTCCTTACTACGCCGCGCTGAGCGCTGTTGCCGTTCACCTCTCACGCCAGGTGAGGAACACGAAAACGCTCACTACCTGATACCATGTAGATGCCTCTTTAATCTGGATTTTATTTTAATACATTTACTTTTTCTCTTAGATTTACACAGTGGACATCAACAAAGCAGAAGATTGCTGGAAACAGTTTAATTCAAACAGAAACCTGGGACTTCTGTTGTTTTTAGGAATAGTTGCTGGTAATTTGCTGAAAGAATCTAAAGAGACATGACTGTAAAATAATGGAAATAGTTGGATTGCACTTAATGTATTTTAAATACTGGAATGTATTAAGGGATATATTTTATGATCAAAAATGTGCAATTAATTTTATATTGTACTATCAAGTATGTGAAATGACAAATCACTTGGACTTATTGCTTTGTTTTGGATCAAGACAAATAAAATATGTGGGCTCAACAAATCACTTTGTGGTTTCATGTATTTTTTATGTTGTAAATTTACCAAAAATAAAGTTAATCTGAATGTTGGAAGATAAATAAACATCCAAATGACTGTAATTTAAGAATCTAAAACTAAATTTTCCAAACAAATTAAGTTGAAACCAGAAATTTAAATACACTGAATAAACATTTTTTTTCCTCACTGTCTGAAGTTAAATCTGACCAAATTAATTTTTGTTCTAGGTCATTTGGAATTACCTGACCTAAAAGTCTTTAAAATCAGAAATATAGAGTGATTACTAAACAATGAAGGAAAGTCATTTCTTGGCTTTGGAAAGCTCTGATAGATTAACATTTGAGTTAAGTGGTGTCACACCTTAAACACATTGCTTTCTTTTTTGACGTGAAGGTCAAAATAAGTATTTGGGAACAATTTCCAGATAATTGAAGTGGTTATGTCTATCTTTTTAAACAATTATATTCATGTACAGAAGTAATGGAAATATCCAATCTGTGGGGATCTGGAGTGGGGGGTGTTCTGTTGCTTCTCCACTAGGGGGTGCGGAGGAGGCTGAGCCGGCCGGTGGGCGCGGTTTGGTACCGGGATCCAGCACACCTGTCGGTGATCTAATCAGCTCGGAGGAGTATATCTGTGGGAGGCTGCCGACACTTCAGTGCCAGAGTGTTTGCCAGTTATGGTACTTCAGGCCTCTCAGCATTTACTTGTGTTTTGTGGATATTTCTTCGTGACTCTTTGTGTGCCTCGTTCCAGGCTCTGCATTCCTCGGATCCCCTGGTCAGCAGCCGCCCCAGCTGCCATCTCCACTGGAGCTCGAGCCAGACTGTCCGCCCTCCACCGCAACCTCCTCACCCGCTCTGTTCCCTCAGCCGCATTCCTCATCCCCGCTGCAGGACTCCCTCTGTCACCAATCCCCTGTGACGCCGGCACGGTTCCCGATCCTGACTCCTAAACCCATACCTAACATTAAAACTCGCTAACAAGCTATACTGTCGTCTTGATTCCGCATGTGGGTTCGAAGAATAGATAAGAACATGACAGAACACTCTGGCCAACCGATGGACCCAGCGGATTCGATCAGACAGACGCTAGCTGAACAACACACTCAAATTCAGACTCATAATCAAGCTTTACGAGAATTAGGAGATCGACAAGCAGAGACTAACCGCAGACTAGAAGAACTTGCTAACTTTCTACAGAGCTCTCACCGACAGGATCCTGCTCCAGTCTCCTCTCCTGCTGTAGCACCAACAGCCGTTCAACCAGCTCCCTCCAGGTCAGATTCTGAAATCCACTCCTCGTTTTCAGATTACCAGCCGACCAACCCCGAGAGGTTCACAGGAGACGTGAGTAAGTGCAGGGGTTTCCTGCTTCAGTGCTCGATCATTTTTAATCATAGCCCGCAAAGTTTTCCCCATGATGGGGCGAAAATCTCGTTTATTATCTCCCAGCTGTCTGGTCGCGCCCTCGACTGGGCAGAAGCCAGGTTCACCTCTCCCACGAACTACGGTTGCACTTTTGAGGAGTTCCTGAAAGAATTTAAATTAACATTTAACCAAGACCCTGATAAAGCTGCAGACTCGAGAGATTTATTTAAGATGCGTCAAGGGCAGAAAACTGTAGCGAACTTTGCTATAGATTTCCGGATCAAAGCTGCCGCTTCAGATTGGAATCTCTCCGCGTTAAAGGGGGCCTATTATAACGCTTTAAATGAATCAATCAAAGATGAATTGGCAGTTCTAGACGAACCAGACAGCCTAGACGAGTTAATAAATTTAACAATCCGCCTTGACAATAGAATTCGAGCCAGAACCCGGGAAGGAAACCAGAAGGGTCCTTTAGTGAAAACCATGGTGTTGGGCAGATCCGTTAATCCTGCCGTTTCTCCACCAGACCCATCCGAACCAGAACCCATGCAGATTGGCCACACGCGCCTCACGCCCGAAGAGAGGCAGAGACGCATAAAGTCTAAACTCTGCATTTATTGCGGAGAGTCCGGGCACTTCGTCGCAAACTGTCCAGTGCAGGGAAACGCCGGGATCCGCCGCTAGAAGCGAGGGAGCTGGCGGATCATTTAATTAAAGAAAACAATCCTCGTCTCCTGTTTCCAGCCACTTTACTAGTTAAGAATCAGACCGTTACGCTGTCCGCCATGATCGACTCAGGCTGTGAACTGAGCCTGATCGATGCTAATTTAGTCAAGCAAATGGCCGTTGAAACAATCCAGCTCCCCACTCCACTCCGTGTTTCTGCGTTGGATGGCAAGTCACTACCACAGATCATACATCAAACTAAACCTCTGAATTTGCTCGTTTCAGGCAATCACCGGGAAACAATTTCGTTTTATGTGTTCCCTGCGGCCAGCTCACCGATTGTCCTGGGTTTTGACTGGTTGCTAACACACAATCCACTGATCAACTGGACTGAAAGAAAAATTGAGTCTTGGTCTGTAAACTGTCACTCCACCTGTCTCCTCTCAGCCATTCCCCCAGGTCCCTCACCGGCGAATCCGCAGGAGGCGGACCCACCAGATCTCTCCTCCATCCCGACAGATTATCACGACCTTGCCCCGGTATTCAGTAAGTCTAAAGCACTTTCACTACCTCCTCACCGACCATATGATTGCTCCATTGAGCTCCTCCCGGGGGCGCCTTTACCCAGTAGTCGGTTGTACCCCATCTCCCGACCAGAAAGAGAGACATTGGAGAGGTACATAAAGGAGTCTCTAGAAGCCGGCATCATTCGCCCCTCCTCGTCACCATTGGGTGCCGGTTTCTTCTTTGTGGGGAAAAAGGATGGGACCCTCCGTCCATGTATTGATTTCCGAGGGCTAAACCATATTACGATTAAGAATAAGTATCCACTTCCCCTCCTGTCATCTGCGTTTGAGCCAGTTCACGGGGCCACCGTGTTTACTAAATTGGACCTAAGGAATGCTTATCATCTCCTACGCATACGCGAGGGAGATGAGTGGAAAACGGCATTTAAGACCCCCTTAGGCCAGTTTGAGTACCTGGTCATGCCTTTCGGCCTGTCCAATGCTCCTGCTTGTTTTCAGGCTCTCATTAACGATGTCCTCAGAGATTTTGAACGTTTTTGTCTTTGTGTACCTCGATGACATCCTGATTTATTCCAGAAATCTTCCAGAACACAAGAAACATGTCCGTCTTGTTCTCCAGCGCCTCCTGGAGAACAAGCTCTTTGTGAAAGCCGAGAAATGCGAGTTCCACAAATCCTCTGTCGCTTTCTTAGGTTATATTCTCGAGGGCGGGCAGGTAAGACCCACTGAGGAAAAGATCAGAGCTGTACTGGAGTGGCCTACCCCTTTGACCCGGAAACAGTTGCAGAGGTTCCTGGGTTTTGCCAATTTCTACCGCAGATTCATAAGAAATTACAGTCAGATCGCTCAACCATTAACAGCCCTAACTTCAGTCAAGACCCATTTCACCTGGACTCCAGAAGCAGATACAGCTTTCAATCATCTGAAATCAATGTTTGCCAATGCACCCATCCTGATTCAACCGGATCCGGCAAAACAGTTTATATTGGAAGTGGATGCATCAGATTCTGGCGTTGGGGCCGTTCTCTCACAATTCTCAGATCTGGATCACAAGACTCATCCTTGTGCCTTCTTTTCTCGCAGATTGTCCCCAGCGGAGAGAAACTATGATGTTGGTGACCGGGAGCTACTGGCCATTAAGTTGGCTCTCGAGGAATGGCGGCACTGGTTGGAGGGCGCTGCCCACCCAGTTCTAGTTTGGACAGATCATAAGAACCTTGCATACATTCAGGCTGCTAAGAGACTTAATCCCCGCCAGTCCCGTTGGTCCCTGTTCTTTTCACGCTTTAATCTGTCAGTCTCCTACCGTCCTGGTTCTCACAATACTAAGCCAGATGCATTATCTAGGTTGTATTCTGTAAATGATGTTGAAAAGACTCCGGCCACCATCCTCCCTCCTAGGTGTACCATAGCCTCGGTAACCTGGGAGATGGAGGATCTTATTCAGCGGGCTCAGGAGTCCGAACCTGATCCAGGTACCGGTCCCGTCAACAAGATCTATGTCCCCACTACTGTCAGAAGCCGTTTTATCAACTGGATGCATACAGCCAAATTCTCAGCTCACCCTGGGATTAGTCGGACCATTGCGCTCATTTCCCGTAGGTTTTGGTGGCCGTCTGTTCATAAGGATGTAAAGGAGTACGTCCTAGCCTGTCCGGTCTGTGCTCGAAACAAGCCATCCCATTTACCTCCATCCGGCCTGCTGCAGCCATTGTCAATCCCTAAGCGTCCCTGGTCACACATTGCCCTTGATTTCATTACCGGACTGCCTAACTCGAAGGGTATGACCACCATTTGCACCATCGTTGACCGTTTTTCTAAATCTTGTCATTTAGTTCCGTTAAGGAAACTTCCAACGGCCTTTCAAACCGCACAGCTCCTGGTGAGACATGTCTTCATGGCATTCCGCAGGAGGTTTTGTCTGATCGTGGACCACAGTTTACCTCTCAAGTCTGGAAACAGTTTTGTGCTTCACTAAATGCTAAAGTTTCTTTGACTTCAGGTTATCATCCACAGTCGAACGGACAGACGGAACGCATGAATCAAGAACTGGAATCCACTCTTAGATGCCTCTCTTCGACGAATCCTCTGGACTGGAGCAAGTACCTCACATGGGTGGAGTATGCACATAATTCGCACATTTCCGCCGCCACAGGTCTCTCTCCTTTTGAAGTCTCGTTAGGATACCAACCCCCACTGTTCCCCGCTGACGAGAAGGACATCTCAGTCACCTCGGTCCAACATCATGTTCGCCGCTGCCGAAACATCTGGAACCAGACGGTCTCGGCACTGAATCGAACAGCTCAACAGAACCGTCGTTTTGCGGATCGGAGGAGGAGACCTGCCCCGCTCTACACTCCTGGACAGAAGGTGTGGTTAGCTACCAAAGACATTTCATTGAAAGCCATGTCAAGGAAATTGTCCCCTCGTTTCATTGGTCCCTATGAGGTAGAGAAGATTATCAACCCATCTGCTGTTCGCCTCCGTCTGCCTGCCACTCTTCGTATTCACCCCACCTTTCATGTCTCCCAACTAAAACCTGTCCTAACCAGTTCTTTGTGCCCTCCTGCCACGTCCCCTCCTCCCGCCCTGGACGTGGACGGCCACCCAGCCTACTCGGTCCGCCGGATCGTGGATTCCCGTCGACGAGGTCGTGGGTGGCAATACCTTGTTGATTGGGAGGGTTGCGGGCCGGAGGAGCGCATGTGGGTCCCCAGGTCGTTTATCCTGGATCCTTCCCTGATCTCCGATTACCGTTCTTCCCTCCCGTCCGGGTCTGCTGGACCGCCGGGTGGCGGTCATTGAGGGGGGGGTACTGTGGGGATCTGGAGTGGGGGGTGTTCTGTTGCTTCTCCACTAGGGGGTGCGGAGGAGGCTGAGCCGGCCGGTGGGCGCGTTGCTCCGCGATCAAATCAGCTCGCGGTTTGGTACCGGGATCCAGCACACCTGTCGGTGATCTAATCAGCTCGGAGGAGTATATCTGTGGGAGGCTGCCGACACTTCAGTGCCAGAGTGTTTGCCAGTTATGGTACTTCAGGCCTCTCAGCATTTACTTGTGTTTTGTGGATATTTCTTCGTGACTCTTTGTGTGCCTCGTTCCAGGCTCTGCATTCCTCGGATCCCCTGGTCAGCAGCCGCCCCAGCTGCCATCTCCACTGGAACTCGAGCCAGACTGTCCGCCCTCCACCGCAACCTCCTCACCCGCTCTGTTCCCTCAGCCGCATTCCTCATCCCCGCTGCAGGACTCCCTCTGTCACCAATCCCCTGTGACGCCGGCACGGTTCCCGATCCTGACTCCTAAACCCATACCTAACATTAAAACTCGCTAACAAGCTATACTGTCGTCTTGATTCCGCATGTGGGTTCGAAGAATAGATAAGAACATGACACAATCATACAGAAATAATTTTGTTGATTCTAATTGACCCAAACCTGAAAAGAGTTGGTCCAATTTAACTTCAGATAATGAGAGAAAAAAATATATATTTTCATTTGAAAATGTATGCAAACTTCTGGTTTCAACTGTGGCTTAATTCTAATTAATCTTTATCTGATTAAAAAAAAAAAATTTAAACAAACCAAGGACTATAAAGATGCTGGTGTTGACTGTGGTTAATGCTCTAAATTTTTTAAATTGTCCTCGGATGTTACATGGAGGTTGTAATTTCATCCTTTTTTTCTCCAAGCATGACTATCGTGTGGAGATCAGGTGTGAACTGCAAGATAAGAATGAGTGCCACAAAGACCTAGAGCCTCAGTAAAATAGATCAAATGCACAATAATTAAAAGCTACTCATATAATTCATAACAGATCTACTTAACCTCATAATGGGCAAGAATGTCATACCAATAAAATTTTTTAAAATGTTTATGTCAGGTTATTGTAATGCTGAAATGCCCAATTCTTATTAAAAAACAAAACACTGAAGTTATTTTAAAGACTAACATTAATATCATTTTTATGCTGAACCAGCTTCATTTATAACCATTTAAAAAACAACAGTCCAAAGTGCTAAGCAAAGACCGTTGGACTTTGGACAAAACAAACACATAAAATATTCATTCTGATACTGATTAATATTTGGGAATGATTTACTATTTCCATTAGGGGTCACATATTTAAAACATTACTCAGCTCAGAAAGAGAACGGCTCAGCATGTTCCTCAAGTGAAAACATGTTTTGTCTCTGACCCAATTTCGTCAGACCTGACTCATGTCATAAGTAATTATAAGTCAGTAGCAGCCAACGGGGAATTATCACATTCCCACAAACATCTTAGACAACCGTTTCTGTTCTTACACCACTGGGTGCAATTCTCAACAATGGCAATCAAAACTTTCTATTTTTTTGCATTCATTTGTTGATTTATATTTAAGAAAATACAGATCCCATTCACATCTACATCTACATTTTGTTTTTAATTGCTTCGCTGGAAATGCGCTTCGAACACACCTTTTTTTGTTCTTGGAAGTTTGCCGTGTTCCTCAAAGCCTCCTTTTCACACAGAGCAGTGAAACCAGGTCAGATCTGGAGGAGCTCCTGCACTTTTCAAACAAATTCTCAGCTGAAATAAGATGATTAAAATAGAAAGCACAAACAAATCCTGAGGAAAATATTCATGTGATGTCAGGAAAATCTTTTGGCTCAGTTTCAGTTTGCTTATTTAAACTCAGAGTTGGGTTGTAACTAATTACACTATTAAATTAATCTTAGTGACCTTGAAAAAATTTAATTTTAGGATTATTTTTAAAATGTTGTATTTTTTACTTTTACTTGAGTAATTTTATTATGAAGTGTCTCTACTCTTACTTGAGTAAAATTTCTGGATTTTTTAATCCACTGAATGGAAAACAAACATGTTTTGATAAAAAATTCACCAGATACACACCTGCAGTTTAAAAAAAAAGTTTAATAAGTTTTTATTGAAAGAAACTGATATGAAAAAAGAATATTTGTCAGTTTTTTCACTGGCAAACAGGACAAGTTAGGCTGATATGCGCGGTTATGGTGACGACTGACTCTGACTCACCTGTTGTGTTGTAAAAGGCACAGGAACAAATTTAATACACAAATGTCCTGGTAAACTGTTTTCCTCGCTGATTAAATGCTGGTGAAAGGGAGTCTGCAGCTAAACTAGCTAAGCAAAAGATTGAAGCTAAGTTAAAAGCTTAATAGTCACTAGTCTAACGACACCTTTTTCTTTTGTCTTTCTTCCGAGCTGAGATAAATAAAAAAGAAAAAGTTTGTAACCCAGTTTTTCTACAAGAGTTGATTATACTCTAGTAATCTAGTGATTACTAACCTTTTAGCTTAGCTAGCTTAGCTACAACCAATTAGCTCATTATCACTCGAGTTGAGTCAACTCTCGTAGAAAAACCTGGTTACAAACTGACACCGTTCTGTTTTGTCTTATTTACTTTTATTTTCTTCTTTTATAACTCGGCTTTAATATTTTTCTTTGCACATAATTATAACCACTTTCGTTTATGTCTTTTGCGGTCAGCGTCAAGTTAGCTAATGCAGGGAGAAACCATTTCATAAAGACACAGGGGTGTTCAGTAAATATGGTTGCTTTGCCTTTTAGTCTGGGAGTTGTAGCATTTAACTTTTATTGCCGAAAACAATTATTTAAAATACCCATATTATTCATTTATTTTTGACAGAGGCCTCAATACATAATATTTTCTTATTTAAATAAAAAATGTTTCTCCTTTTTTTTAAGTCAGGCGTCCTTGGAATTGCCCTAACTTCCCGCCCCTTGAATACGAGGTGATGAAAATCTGTCAATTCGCGCTATAAAATCCCTTTTGCGCACATTTATTAGCATCAGTGATCGCACCAAAGTCCAGAAGAACTTTAGACCAAAATCAAATTTAAAGGTCACTTTAGCGACAGATTTCCTCTTTCTTCTTCTTTTGGTCATTGGGGGTTGGCACGTGAGAAAGTTTAGCAGCTGTTTTGCTGGGGCTCGTCACTGCGTCACGCAGCATCTCCGCCCTGATTGGTCCGCTCTTGTGCAACTGTGCCTATAGTATAAAGTGTGCTGTATCTCTCCGCACAGTGGAGGGAACTTCTTCTGAGGGGAAAGGAGGAGAATAATAGAGCTTCGCTGGTGTTTTTCAGCGACATTGAGTCGGAGATGCAGAGCTGCGCCAAGTCCTGGAGGGTCTTTATGGCCAAGTCGGTGCATCCGAGCGCACCGTGCAGGCATCTGAGCGAAAGGAGCCGCGTGGTTTGGAAACTTCAGAGCAGGATCCGGCTCCAGCGCAGCTCAGCGTCCCTAACAACAACAGCAGCGGCAGCAGGAGCAGGAGCCCGGGGTCTGAGGACGTCTGCAGCCGCCTCCTCCAGGCAGATCGAGCGGATTTTACCCCGGCACGATGACTTTGCAGAGAGGCACATCGGTCCAGGTGAGAGGGAGAAGAGAGAAATGCTGGATATTTTGGGAGTCGAGGTAAGATTATCCAATTGATCATATTTATTGGGCTTTTATATTAATAGCCCAATAAATTAAGTTACACTCTTTATTTATTGGGCGCCTTTAATTCATTGAAATGCTTTTGTGCGCAGTCCGTCGCCCAGTTGATCGAAAACACAGTTCCATCCTCCATCCGTGTTCAGCGCAGTTTGAAGATGGATGATCCAATCTGTAAGTTTTGGTTTATTTCATCATGTTCCCCCTTTTGGATTTTAAATATGTGAACATTTCCGAGTTTCTTACAGGCAGAAAATGGTAGTTTTCTTTGTCTCAGTCAGCAGTAGTTACTGTGCATGGCTCAGTCTCCCCTCATCCAATGAAGCCAAGTGAGTGGCTGAAATGTAGGTTGCACCTCTATTGTGTGTTAAGTCTTCCTTTGAACATATTAGGAGTTGTTTTTGCGAAACTCGGCGAGCAGCACCAATCTCCTGATGGGAAGCGGATGCTCATAGGATGGCAACTGGAGTGTAAAGTTTAGCTCTGAGCTCCGGTCCCAAGTCCAGTTTAATCTGGTTGCAGCGTTCACATTACGTCACAGCCGAGGGGGTTCCTAATAAGGTGACTTCAGTGTGATCTGCTTCACAGACTGACCTCGATGTTTTCGCTCCTCTTCTGCTCCGTGTTTCTGCGTCAGGATGCAGCTTATTTCCAAAAGTTTGTTTGTTTGTGTGAAGCAATATGAGAAGACCAACATTTTGTTCATTATCTTTTTAAATGATGAGGGAATTAATCAAAGTTTGTTTTTATACACAAATGTTAGCAAATCGTCTGCCATTCAGTTCTGATCAAAACAACTTTAATGTAATAAAATAATGCATACAATTGGAAAATAAGCCAAAAACTATCCAGGATAAAAATACTTAAATTAGTGTGTGCACGATTCTTAGGCACATGAAGCAGAAAAAGCATTGAGATAATTTGCCAATTCATGCATACTTATTGATCCCAAAGAAAATTAAATGTTGTTGTAACTCTTATTAGAGCTTAGTGAAGCCAAGAGCTGTCAAACATGCTGGTGGCAGCATCATGCTGTGGGAATTTGTCAGAATAAATTAGCTGCTCGTAGCACAAAAAGTGATAAATCACAAGTATTCAATACTGTCAACTTTCTAAAATAATGGCCCAAGTCATTTTTGCCCAAAATGTTTAAATTCTCTAATGGGAATAAAGAGATGGTGATTTTTTAAAATCAATTTTGAATGTATAAATTTGTTTATTCCATCCATCCATTTTCCTACATCCTTGTTCTTTACTGGGGTCGGGGGCTGCTGGTGCCTATCTCCAGCTGTTGTTTTGGGCAAGAGGCGGGGTCGCCCTGGACAGGTCGCCAGTCTGTCGCAGGGCAACACAGAGACAAACAGGACAAACAAACATGCACACACACACTCACACCTAGGGACAATTTAGAGAGGCCAATTAACCTGACAGTCATGTTTTTGGACTGTGGGAGGAAGCCGGAGTACCCGGAGAGAACCCACAGGGAGAACATGCAAACTCCATGAAGAAAGACTGGGGCCGGGAATCGAACCCAGAACCTTCTTGCTGTAAGGCAACAGCTCTACCAGCTGCGCCACTGGGCAGCCCTAAATTTGTTTCTCACATTATTTTTTTATTATACGTGATTAGAGTTTTGATTTCAGTGACAGGAAGGTTTTCTCTGGTTTGTTTGGTAACACTGTTTATAAATACTATAGTTTTTTGTTTTTTTTAGTGTATCATGACTTTTTTTTTCTTTTAAACTGTTTAAATGCTTTCATTTAAAAACATAAAAACATTTTTTATTCTGATTCTGCTTGTCTTCGGGTCAAAATGGCCCGCCACTGTGTTAAAACCCCCCCAAAAATCCACTAAATGTTATTTTTTTAATTTGAAATTTTTAGACTTTGCCTAGATTGACCCAAACAATAGAAAAAGTTAATTGTTGCTTTTATACACATTTCCATATAAGCTGTACAAAAAAAGGTACAAAGATGGTATTCGGGTCAAAATGACCCGTGAGGCAAATAGAGTTGAAATCAAGGTCACAGTTATTTACAAACAACAAAATGTTACAAAGTTTTAGTTGTGTCTCGGATCATTCAGCAGCAGAAGTAAACAAGGCAAATCAGGTGGCAAAATATGGGATCAAGTCATGGGTGGCTTGCGATGCCAAATCAAGCTATGCTTGGAAAATGCAAGTCTATGGAAGTCGACCAGTGGATGCCCAGAGAAGAACCAGGGGATGCGAGTTGTGCTTGATGTGACAGAGGGATTGAGGGGTCACAATGTGACATGTGACAATTTCTTCACCTCTTATGAACTCGGACAGCAGCTCCTGAAGAGGAAGATCACCATGGTTGGTACAGTTCGAAAGAACAAGCCTGAGCTCCCACCTGCACTGCTTGCATCAAAGGAGAGAGAGGTCTTCTCCTCAAAGTTTGCCTTCACGCCCACCACCACTCTAGTTTCCTACCTCCCAAAGAAAAACAAGAATGTAGTTCTTCTGAGCACACTGCACAAAGACAGCCACATTAGCAATCGGGAGGACAGGAAGCCAATCATCATCCTGGAATACAACCATAACAAAGGAGGTGTGGACAATCTAGACAAGGTGACTGGAACATATAGCTGCAGAAGAATGACTATGCTGGCCCCTGGTCATCTTCCACAACATCATTAACATCATTGATGTGACCTCCTACAATGCCTTTGTGATTTGGAGAGAGATCAACCCAAGCTGGATGTCTCATAAGCACAACAAGAGGAGGCTGTTCCTGCAGCAGCTAGGAAAGGCACTTGTAACTCCACTCATTGAAAGAAGGAAGCATGTCCCCCACACATTTAGGCCAACATTAGCTTATACACTGATTTTAACATACTAAATGGTGCAAGTCCATGTTGGTCAACATGCTTTTGATTATCCAGATGCTTTTGACCATACTTTAGCTAAACTTTGCATTGATGCTAATTTTTAGCTCCAGAATGCTGTGTTCCAAATGACGGGCACGCTTTGGAAGGCCCCGTTTAAATTTCTTCAGAAATTTTCTAGTTCTTTATTGTTGTTTTCTTTCAGTCAGTCTGTGTTCTTTGGATGGAAATATTTCTATATGTCTTAATTTAGCTTCCTTGCAAAGAGAGATAAAGCGTAGCTGTGTTTTTTTTTTTTTTTAGCCAGCTGACCAAGAGGAATACACAGAAACAGGTGGGGGAGGGGTGACGTCTACAGCCTAGAACATTTTCTCTGGCATGTCATTAAAAGTACTTTCAGTTTTAGGAACAATTAATAAAAATATTACTGTTTCAGAAAAAATATGCACAACAATAACTTGGGTTGGAAAATGCAGAAAAACATTTTCAATTGAAGATTTACTAGGTGTGAATTAATTGGTCACAACTTATACAATCTCAAACTTCAGTAACGCCCGCCTCCAAGTAGTCTCTGATACATTTTAGTAAGTTTATAGAAGTTGCTAAAGAAGCATTTTATATGCATTTTTAAAAACATTTTAGTGACCCAGTCAACCTGCTCTGGCCCACGCTGACTCTGTCAGGTTTCATAATGCAGCAAGCCACGCTGAAGGAGAAATTTGAAGGCTGTGCCGGTTTTTCTGCTTGTTCAGCTTTGAAGGGCTTTGCTTTGCAAATCCAGCTACGGATTCTCTGTGCAACAATAGCCCTCCTGGATGCTCCTGAATCAGGCTTTTTATTATGCCCTGCAAAACTCTGGAAGCACTGGAAATCAGTTTGACAAAATGAACATCCACGTATAAAAAAAAAAAAAAAGCAAATGTGTTGCAATTTGGATGTAAATCTGCAGGGTTTAATGTGAACTCCCTTTTTTTTTTTTCCAAAATAAAAGCTGTAAATATCCAGTTGTCCACCACAGAAGAGCAGTTTTTCAAGTTTCTTTTCTGAAAAGCAGGAGTAGTCGGGGCTTTTGGAGCAGCTGGGTGGTATTGTCCATTTCCTTGTAGTTGCTAGGCAGCTGGGAAGGCCAGAGGAATCCAAGGTGGGTCGTTCACTCACAGAAACCTCCTGATGACGTCTCCTAAAAAAGCAAAACAACAAAAGAAAGAAGCCACAGGTGTCAACTGTTAGTGGATGATTGATTGCTGCATGTAGATTGGTCAAGATGTGGATAAATAAAACACCAGCACATTGTTTCCTGTTATTTTAGAAACAGGAGATTTTTCCGATATTTTTGGGAGTTAATTTTTTTTTTCTTCAAACATCAATTAGAATTTATTTTGACAATGATGAATCATTTTATTTTTTATTACTGGAAAAAAAATATTGCTTGAGGTTCATATTTCAGTGAGTTAATTTTGGAATTGGAAGGAAAAATGGTTTTCTCATACTTAATAATAAATCTGAATAGTACAAAGTACATCTGTAGAGATGGGTTCTTGAACAAACAATTGACTCATTTCATGGATTTTATATTGATTTTAGGTGTGTGCTTTGACTAGGCCTTTCCTTTTACATTTAGCATTGGTTTGGAGGCCAAAAATATTCGGCTATGGATTCCTCTGATTAAAGTGCCTTATTCCACATGTTAGCCAAAAAGTTTGGTTTTGGTCTTGTATAATCTTCGTGTGCTGTTTTCAAAGTTGGGTAGTAACTAAGTAAGATTAGAAATGCTTCATAAATGTTAATAGTTACTACCCAACTCTCATGTTAAGGTTAATGAATAATAAAATGTAATATTGTAAATTCAGTGCTCCTGTATAAAATCAACACATGTATATATTTTTTTATAGAAAACTAAGCTCCCATTTCCTGTGCAGTGTAACATGCGTATGATATTTGACAAAAGATGTGCAACAACTGCTTTTATTATTTTTTTTAGGTGAAAATGAGGTTCTGGAGGCTTTGCAGAAGATTGCATCAAAGAACAAAGTTTGGAGGTCCTACATTGGTATGGGTTACTACAACTGCTCAATGCCGCCACCCATCCAGCGTAATCTCCTGGAGAATGCCGGCTGGTGAGTGTCCTCAGACGACCGGACAGACCTTAAGGAAGGTCCTGTGAGGCGATTATCCTGTAATAACTAATTGGTTTGAGTTTGGCTGAAGTTTAATCGTTGTGCATAACGTGCCTTCAATCTGAGGTCTTGTGATTTCCCTCATGTAAAAGCAGGTGATGCACTTCTGTCCAGCTTTCTGCTTGGCAAGATTCTCATTCAACCAAATCCGAGCCGCCATGTTTTATCCAAACTCTCTGGCCATGAGGGCAGGGAGCACAATGCATTCCTCTGGCCGTCCCGCTCCCTTGATTAACAGCAACTTTGGCCTATTGTCCTTGTGTCCGAACTCGTTCACTTGATTCACAGCCAGTCTTTGTCCTCAGGGTGACTCAGTATACGCCTTACCAGCCGGAGGTCTCTCAGGGCCGCCTGGAGTCCCTTCTCAATTATCAGACGATGATTTGTGACATCACAGGCATGCCTGTTGCCAACGCCTCCCTGCTGGATGAGGGGACGGCGGCAGCAGAGGCCATGCAGCTCTGCAACAGGTAGCCAAACTTCAGCTTGTAGGAAAACTTAAATACACTCAGAATACAAAGTTTCACAAGTTGGATAAACAATTAATAAAGATTTAGCTGGTTGTGGATGCTTCAGTTGGTTGGTTTTGTTTCCCACAGACAGAACAAAAGACGAACATTTTACATTGACCCGCGCTGCCATCCTCAGACCATTGCAGTGGTAAAGACCAGAGCCAAGTACGTCCTATAAACATTTATTTACTTGTTTGAAATCAGTTAAGTACAAGTGCTACACAAAAAAAACTTAACTTGACTCATGTAGCTCATCAGGAGTCTTAAACATTAAATCTACGTCAAAGGTGTTCAAAATGAGGCCCGGGGGCCATTTGTCGCCCTTGGATAAATTTTGTGCGACTGCAATTCAAGAATGGCACAAAAGTGGCCTTCCAAAACTGTGTTTTTTTTTTTTATAATGGCAAGTTTTTATCTTCCCAAACTGAAAATGTAAAGTACAACACACAGAATTTTTCCTTTAGTTTTCTTTTTTTTTTTTGCTTTTATTTTTATCTCAAAAACATCTAGCTAGTTTATACTGAAAAACAGACTTGGGCACACCCATCCATTACATTTGGCTAACAACGGCATCGTTTGTAGAAGAAAATTCTTATTTTTGTTACTTGGAATAAAATAAAAGCATTGTATAGAGTTAAGCCCAAACATTACATGTTTTATTTACTGTTGTGCAAGTAAAAGAGAGAGAATTCACAATTTTTAATTATTGGGGGAGGGAGAAAACGTTGGCCACTGGGGATTTTGGCACTTTATGCAAAAGGTTTGGACACCAATAATCTACCTTAGGTTTTCTTTGTTTGCAGCTATATTGGAGTGAAAACTGTTCTGAAGCTGCCTCATGAGATGGACTTTAGTGGGAAGGATATAAGCGGCGTGCTTTTCCAGTACCCAGACACTGATGGCAGGGTGGAGGACTTCACTGCGCTCGTGGACAGAGCTCACAAGGGAGGGGTGAGAGCGCTTTGACCACTTAAAACACCACAGGTCTATCCTGGACTCTGGCGATTGGCTGCTTTTAAACAGACGATTGAAGTTTTATGTCGATGACACACATGTATACTTTAAAGGGTATTCAAGTTGTGACTACTAGCTGTGTTTGGGTCACAGAAATGCAGTTTGGAGTTAAACTGAAATATCTTTAATATCTTGATTAGTTTGAAAAGAGAATATAGTATAAATTGTGTGTTTTCGGGCTATATTCCTTATTCTGTTTTTCTAAGACGTTTCTGTGTGTTCATTGTCATAATTTGATGTTAGCTGAGATGCTTGTGACACACTGGGAAGAAATGTTGTCTTGCAATCTGAAAATTGTTTATCCCAGCTTTCTCACTTTTTACAAGTGGATGTACCTTTGGGCAAGGCACTCAACAGCTAGTTACCTACTGTTCTGAATGTATGCACGCTTTGAATGTCACTCTAGTGTAAAAGAACTTTTGAGACCATTTACCATTTAAATTCATGGTGTTTTGAAATGGACCAAAGAAGCAGTAGGAAATTTCTTAAATTAAATCTGTGAAAGTTTTGACTTCCAGATTGAAAAAATCTCCATTGAAACCCTCTTGATTCGACCCCTCCAGCCAATAGAGTTGTTTTATTTTGCTCAATCATGGCTTTGTCTGAATCCATGTGGTGTTTTTTTTTCTTTTTTCAGGCCATGGCTTGCTGTGCCACTGACCTGCTTGCCCTCTGTGTTCTCCGCCCCCCTGGAGAGTTCGGAGTGGACATTGCATTGGGTAGCTCCCAGAGGTTTGGGGTCCCACTTTGCTATGGCGGCCCACACGCCGCCTTCTTTGCCGTTAAGGACAACCTGGTCCGGATGATGCCCGGCAGAATGGTTGGAGTCACCAGGTGAGAATCAGCCTTGATTTCTAAATCGGCTTTTAAAAGACATCTGGTTTTGTTTTAAGATACAATAATAATAATTTCAGGGATGCAGCAGGGAAGGAAGTGTATCGTCTTGCACTGCAGACCAGAGAGCAGCACATCCGCAGAGACAAGGCAACTAGCAACATTTGCACCGCACAGGTATTACCGTGCTCACTTTTGTTCAACCTTGCTTAAAATATTTTACACAAAGGTTAACATTTTTGTATTTTGCTTGCAAATAATCTCTTTATTTCCTGAAGGCTCTGCTTGCAAACATGGCAGCCATGTATGCTCTGTATCACGGCCCTCAAGGACTTAAACACATTGCTGAGAGGACACACAACGCTGCTCTGATCCTTGCTGAAGGTAATTTCTCACTGCAGTGGTTTAGTAATGCAATGAAAATTTATTAGACTGTTGGAAAGCATTTATTTTGTAGTTTATTTTAGTGGGCTTGTGACCATTTTGCTGTGAAACAAGTTTCTATGTTTCACCGTAAAGATTTTCTAACGTTTTTTATAGGAGGGTAAAACTCCTATAAAGTACAGTGTTTTGGTATAAAAATCTTTTTCAAAGATTCATTCGATGCAGCTGTGAAGTGGTAATGTAGTTCTGTAATGAAGAATAAAAACATAATCTGGTTAGTCAGTGAGATATATTTATTTCATAATGAAACTGGAGTTTATTTGACAGTCAACGCCCAATATTTATTTTAGAAACAGACTTTGAGACAGTATATTTTGGGATCATATTAAATTTTATTTTCAGTCTTATGATTGTTGATGTCCTGGTTTGTTAAATTTTTGCCACATTGGAATCAACAAGTTGTTCACTATGAACCATCTCAAATTCAGCCTGTTTGGGTTTTCTATCAATTTTATTTCTTCAAAAATAGAGGAATTTAAATTCTAAGATATCTCACAAATTATCCAAACTAATGATCCTCAAACTTACAGCAACTATAGTTTTAGGGAATACAGAATTTTCCAAATATCGCCAGGCTGACGGAGAAACTGTCTTGCCATTGGAGTTGGACTCAACCAATCACCCAATCAATCAATCAATCAATCAATACCTGCCTGTCCAGGGTTATGGAACCCTCTCAACGGCTCAACGGAAACATTTTTATCTTTTGTGTGATCCACTTTTGCTCAGAAATTGAAAGAAACAACTTTATATGGATGGAAGAAATTAATAGTCAGAATTCAAAGTGGGAATAATTAGAGATTTGTCACCAGCCGTATAAATATATAGCCGGCATATTGAACAAAGAAAAATAGATTATTTGCTCTTCTGTAGCATTTTACCTAATTGTAATAACATGTGGTACTGAACAACCATGTGAAAGTCTGAAACGTAGAGAAACACTGCTGGTGCTACGTATTGAACACAATGATTCCTTGAATCCCGCTGCTTTTGAACTTCAAGCGCCCGAAAAATAATTTTTCCTGGTTCTCCCTCATCAGCATCTGTTCTTACTGGGAGCTGTTGACGTTATTTTTCCTTGTTTTGTCTTTTGAAGTTGCTTCTGATAAAACGAAGGTCAATGTTCTTGTGTAATGCATCCTTTGGCTGGTTGTGCTCATTCACTCAACAGGAGAGTGAAGTTGTTCATTTTTTAACTCCCCTGGGCTCAGTCGAGTCTCGGTAGAAGATGTCCTTTGCTTTGTCTTGAAAGTTGATGGAAATGTTACAGAAACGTTAGCTGTAAGTAGGAACTAGTAGGATTTGTTCATTTCTGTGGCGCTAACCTCCTGGGATGGAGGTGAGAGTTGTTTTTTTTTCTGGTCTTGACTTTGATTTGAAACTCTTTCATCCAACCATCAGAAAAAATATAATGTTGTTGCTAATGACCACAAAAATTTGTTGCATGTGAATGTTTACAACACCAGATGACATTTGGTCCTTTGATTTAAAGATGACCTATTTGCTTTCTTGAACAAGTTAGGATAGGTAAATCCATCTACCCAAGACATGCTCATTACATTTTTTGCACAAAATTATTCTTGGATAATAAGATTTTAATCTGCTCAGTTCAGCCCGTTCTGAAATTGTTTCATAATGAGATGTATTAGGGCCTCTTGTCACTTTAAATCAAAATAAGGTGCTTCTGGCCATGCCCCCAAACTCAATGTTTACACTCGCACACAAAAATGGCCGCAAACAGACATTTTCGAAATGTCTCTATACGAATCTACATCTTTGAAAAGCAGAAGTAGAGCCTCCTGTGCAACCAACAAGGATGCAGCAAGTGGTTTCTGAATGGGAAAACACTACTTTTTTTCCAGCAGCCATTGCACAGCGCATAAAACGGTAAAACCAGCAGATCAAATGTTCTGGAGCTCAGCTTGGGTTGCTAGGTAACGGGCACTGCTGCGGTTGCTAGGCGAGGGACAGTGCTTATTGAGAAAACTGGGGCATTTGTCAGACACAAAAGTGGCTTTTGGTGGTTTTGTACATGTTTTTGCAAAAACACATGCAAAATGTGAATTTTGTACAATAAGTCCCCCTCTTAAAAGAGCGTGCATGTGTTCACATGCTGAGCAAACACTTGCAACCTGACCACAGAAAATTATTAGAATTGCTTTTTAAAAACATAAAGGGAAAGAAAAAAAACACCGGAAAACCTGTAAATTTTGTCCACTGCCAGGACTAACCGCATGCGAAGTGAGTGAGACGACATCTAGTTTTACATCTACAGCGGACACAAGGAAAAGTAAGTTACAATGACAAAGAAAAACACAACACCCAGTTTTAATACTTGGCAGCTTAAAAAAAAAAAGTAAATAGATGCAAAACTTGCCTGGAAAAAAACACAGCGATGGCATTGCAACACTGCGTCAGCCACCACACAAGCAACTTATTAAAATTAAGGCGCAAACTCTGCTCTTTCCATCGGCGTCACCGCTCTGTCTGCAAAACTCACTGAACCATTTTTTGACATAGACAAAAAATAAGGCTCATTTCATCAAAAGCATAAATTCAGTTTTACCTTCAATGTTTTATAATATTGATCTGAGGGTCTAAACATTCAGCCTTTGTCTTGGCGCTGGAGGGACAAGTCTTGGCCTCAGTCTTGGAAGAACCGGTCTTGACTCTTTCTGTTAACTTCTATTGGCATCAGAAGACATAATTATTTCCTCCATTCTGCCATACAGAAAGAATATCGTCACAAATGTCCTGTACAATGTGGGCTGCATATATAAAAAGGTACAAACTTTCAAAAAGTTAATTCCCACAGCTATTTTTTTTTAAGTTCAGCCATATTGAATCTGAACTTACGGTTGGACTTGTTTATCCAAATGATAAACAAGTCATTTGGATAGTGAGACAATATGGCTGAAAAACGTTTCATGACGGAAGCGTTTTATAACGGTCAGTATAGATAATTGTTGATTAGTTTTTGTTTTTTTTAAAAAATATGATCAAACTGGGAATGTGCCTTTTCCTGTTTTATCCACAATTTTCACTCTGTGCCGTTGTTTATTTTTGAGCAGTTATGAAGCACAGCGGCAAGTTACCCAGCAGGTTGTTGCTAGGTAACAGGGAGGGAGGGAGTGAGTGAGTTGCTAGGTAACCAAAGTGTGAGCGAGTCAGTTGATTCCATGCGCTTTGCTTGGCTAGCTGTGAGAGGTTGAGCAGCCTTTCCTCTACATCTCCCAGAATGCTGTGCGGTTGTGGCTCGGAGTTCAATATATTGAATATTCTATTGGATGTGTTATCTATTGATAAATATATATATATTGTTCTTGATTTCTTGTCTGGCCCAAGTGAAGTTCAGACTTTCCAATTCAGAATTACAACTTCTGAATTGTTTTTTTTTACATGTTGGAACTCATCAGCAGCCATTTTGATTGCTCCCTACTCAGTAGCCTTAAAAGGAAAAGAAACCCCAGCCATTTTTATTGGTTTTTTTTTCCTTTTAAGGCTACTGAGAAGGGAGCATCTATACGAGCATTAAACTAAGCTTTCCTTTGCTCTGTTTTAGGTCTGAAGAGAGCGGGCCATCGGCTGCACAGCGACACGTTTTTTGATACCCTGAAGGTAAACTGTAGCGTGGCTGCCAAAGACATCCTAGAGAGAGCCGTGCAGAGGCAGATAAACCTGCGTGTCTACTCTGAGGGAGTGGTGAGTGTTTACGTCCCTGAAAGCACAGAGGCGATGATGTTCAGTGGGAATAGTCGTTGTTTAGTCACTGAGGGGGAACGAAGCTGAATACCAAAAACATTAGAAGTCAATAAGGTTTCTGGTTTCTGGTTTCAACCTAGGATTTGATGTTGCAACGAATAGAGGAAATTAAAGTCGACATGACATTATCATGACTGTAAAAGGGAGTTAGTCAGAGGGTGGGCTGTAATAATACTACAGAAATGTACAAAAAAGTTGGATAATTTGTCTCCTGTAATTAATCAGTAAAAATTGCACATGTTGAATGAAAACGGCAACCTATACATTTATAACTGTTGCTCATCTAAATATCAAATGCATGAAAACCAAACATGTTGGCTTGCAAGGAAATGAACAACAAATAAGTCATTTGGATAAAAGGTTGCAAACCAGAAAAACAGCAAACATCTCTTAATGTATCGTTTACATAAAGTGGTGTTGAGTTTGTAAGAGATGTGCAAAGAGAGTTGGGTGTAGTATAATTTTACAGCTTTGGAGTTTTTTTAAACGGTGTAAAATAGTTTGTTACCTTAATGTGTGTAACCTTTGTGTTTTATTTGTATTTTGAGTTAATTTCTAACCTCTGACAACAGCTGGGTGTCTCTTTGGATGAAACGGTGACTGAAAGGGACTTGGATGACTTGCTCTGGGTCTTTGGTTGTGAATCTTCAGCTGTACGTTAAACTTAGTTTTATTTATTTTTCTTTCATCCCATCTTACAAAATGCAGTTATCATGTGATTTTAATGTGTGTTTGTTTAAATAATTTGCAGGAATTAATTGCTGAAAAGATGGGCGAGAGAGTGAAGGGAATCATGGGAAGTCCTTTTAAGAGGACGAGCAAGTTCCTCACTCACCAAGTCTTCAACAGGTTAGACATCAGTTCGCTTGTTGGTTGTACCTTCCAGAAATGTTCACACCCCTGAACGTTTTCATATTCTGTCCCTTTGCAAACATAGACTGCAATGTTTTCATGGGGACTTTAAGTGACAGAACAACACACAAGTGGAAGGAGGATGATCCAGTGGAAAAAAAACACAAAATACTACTTTGTGTTTTTTCTACAATCTACTACAAATATATTAGTACACTTCAAAAAAGACTAAAATAACTTAAAAGTAACTTTTCAGCAAGAAGTAGGAGTTTGTTTTAAGTCAATAATACCTTAATATTGATGGAAAAGGTACCAGTTCCACTGGCCGATTATTTCACTTGTGACATGGGGACATAAGTGGAAAAAAATCTCGCCTTGCCTCTCTGACAACATCAAGGTGTCTCTTTCGATGAAACAGTGACTAAGACGTAGTAAAATTTTACAGCTTTGCTGCTTTTATGAGACACAGTAAAATAACTTCCTACCTTAATGTGTATATAGTTTGCCTTTTTTTTGTATTTTGTTTTTTAGGTTTTAATTTCTCGCCTCTGTGACGATGTCTGGGTGTCTCTTTTTATGAAACACTTGCTGTTTCATCAATATGAATTAATTAATGAGTACAACAAACTCTTTTTTTCTTGCAAAAAAGTTACTTGTAAGTTATTTTTCTTATTTAAAGTGTACTAAGATATTTGCACTACAAACTAGACCAAAAATATTCGATAAGATTTTGTTTTTTTTTTGTTTTTAACCCTCCCAATAAAATGTGGTGTTCATTTATAATTATGACTTTTTATACTCTTAAATAAAATCCAGTGTAACTACATTTCTTCCATTAGTTCCTAAAATAATAACCTGAGTTCACCTGTAATCTCTATACAAATCCAGCTGTTATGTGCTGCATAAAATACTAATAAAATAAACTCAAGTTTGTGGTTATAGAAATGACAAAATAAAAAGTTTAAGACATGCAAGTACTTTTGCAAAATGTGATCACTGTTTTTTTTTTGGTTCTGTTTTCTTCAAGCACCTCTGATGTTAAAGCCATTTAAATAAAAGTGTTGCTGGCATATTTTCAAAGGAAGAAGTGAATTGAAGCTGTGCAGTAGATTTAGCACGGTGCTCTGAGTTAAAGCGATTTCTGCCACTCTGTTGTTGTAACAAAATGACTGATCAAACGCTGTTCCTGCATGTCTCCCTTGGTTTCTAAAACTGGACCATATAATCTTTATTGGAGCCATAAAGTCCAAGTCCGTTTATTTTTCTACGTAGTCACTGAGATATGAGGAAAAGTGCCTCGTCATCCATCTCCATGAAGCCTGTTTGGTTTAATGCAGCTGAATTTTGACTCTTTGTGACCCAATTTCCGTTACATATTTGTGTTTTTCTTTATTTATTCAGCTATCACTCCGAGACAAACATAGTTCGATACATGAAGCGGCTGGAAAACAAAGACATTTCCTTGGTGCACAGCATGATACCACTTGTAAGTTTTAAAACGTATTGATGCTTAGATATAAATACATAAAATATATTTTCTAACACTGGATTAAAGTTTGTTTTTTTTCTTTAGGGCTCCTGCACTATGAAACTCAACAGTTCGTCTGAACTCATGGTGAGTTAGCGTTATCCCAGTGGCATAATTTTACATGGCAAATGTAGAAAAATACAGCTTTTAATTTGAGTATATGAATTCTGGGAGGGGAAATAATCCTGTATTTGTCTTCATTTGTAACCGTAATTGCAACTTAAGCATTTTAAAAATTTTATTTATTTTTGACATCCAAGTGATTTGTCAATTTTTAATTATTATTTTCTGTTTTCATTGCGGTATAAATACAAGGTGACATAGAGGTCAGTTTCTTTTAAACTTTTTCAGGTTTTTATACTTTCATTTGGGTTTCTACTACCTCTAAAAACAGCCCAAGTTCTTAGCAACAACCAACTTGCTGTTTTTGTCAATTAGATGTTTTTGGTCTGGAAAATGAGGCGTTTCAAAAACCCGACTGTTGAGTCACAGTCAGCAGTTACCTAGCAACCCAAACAGAGCTCAACACTGCTGAATGTGCTGTACAATGGCTGCTGGAAAAGACAGGTGTTTTATTCTTCACTTATCATTCAGAAATCCCTTGCTGCATCCTTGTTGGTAGTGTAGGAGTCTCTACTTCTGCTTTTCAATTCAAAATACTTAATTGATCCCAAAGAGAAATTAAATATTGTAAATCATAAATTCTTTGGAGTTGTTGTAGATGGTAACGTTTGTTGCAGTTAGTCTGTTTTCCCAAGACAGTCTCATGTGGAGGATGGTCAGGGTAGTCCATTGTTTTATTGGTTCTTTGCGTCGTCATCTCCAGATGTATGGTTGTATAACTGTTCATCTGTTTGCAGCCATTTTCTGGTGTGAATGTAAACATTGAGTTGGGGGTGTGGTCAGCAGCAGATTATTTGGATTTAAAGTGACGAGACGCCCTAAAACGGCTCAATGCAGAAATGAGCAGCTAAAATCTAATAATCTACGAATAATTTTGTGCAAAAACTGTAATGAGGATGTTTTGTATAGACCATACATGTACCCTAACCTAAGATGTTCAGGAAAGCTTAATAGGTCACCCTTTTTCAGGGTTTTTGCACGTTTCTCGTGTTACAACTGGATTCTCTCCTTAATTAAACATCGAAGTCTGTTTCCTGATTTAATTCCCTAGTTCTAGTTGATTTGGGATTTTCTTTTACAGCCGTCTTACTGTGTTTTCCTCCCTCAGCCAATCACTTGGAGAGAGTTTGCCAACATCCACCCCTTCGTGCCTCTGGACCAGGCTGAGGGCTACCAGAAACTTTTCCGGCAGCTGGAGAAGGATCTCTGTGAGCTGACAGGCTACGATAAGATCTCCTTCCAACCGAACAGGTGACGTCTGTTCAGCTTTTTGCCACTTGTAGACGTGTGCCATTTAGACAAAAGCTTTGTTTTACTTTGGAAAGAAACTAAGAAATCATCAGAACTTTATTATAAGCTCTGTTGGTGACCGTAGAGGATTTAAGGTGACATCAATGAAGGTTTTCAGATGCTACTTTAACATAAGGAGGTTTGGACCAAACCCTAATTTAAAAAAACAGAATTTTTTTATTTTATTTCTTGTACTTTGTTTGATCCATAAGATAAAGAGATTAATGCTGATAACAGGAGGAATTTTTCCCTCCACATTTGAGGCACTTAAAGTAAGAAACCTTGCTGGTTTGGTTATTTTTATATTACATCATGGCAGTAAAACTTTTGCTGTTGAAAAGATCGTTTACTTTTCTTAAATAGAGAAACAGTTGTGAGGAAAATGCTTTTACTGGTTGAGGATTCACCCATAAAAACTTTCCAAATCCTGTCTGCATGTCAGACAGCTTTTGTTGAGCAGAACAGAAAAATATTTTATTGTCCAATAATGGGGGAAATGACTATGAAACAGCAGCAAAGTGACCAGTGATATCAGCAAATATAATATAAAAACAGAATAAACAATACAAACATTGTACTGCAAAAATAAATACTGTGTAGTTATAAAAAATACTTCAGTCCATAGTAAAATGCAAGTTGGTTAATTGAAAAATATGTTAAATTTTCTTTTGGAGCCTTTATGAACTTTAGTGACAACTAGCTAAGACTTTATTTGTTCATAACATCTGTCATGAACACGAAGGAGTCTTCATAAAAGCTTGTCATGAAGTGTCATTCGGTAAGTAATGCAAAGCTTTTTATGGCCTTTTTGTGCAACTTTGCATTAAAATTGTCATTATTACCAAATGACAGTACGTGAAAGCAGTTGTAAATATTCACAAAACCTCCTTCATGTTTATGACGGCTGTTGTGAGTCTTGTGCACAACAATAAAGTGCTACTACTGACTATTTACCAGACGTGTGGCAGAGAGGCCAGTGTTTTAACGTCACATCCTCAAATCTTTTGCACTGTTGACAAACAACATTTTCTGCACAAGTGTGGCATCATCTCAATTGAAACAAACAAGATAAAATCTATTTCTGAAATATTGTTGCTGCACTTGCTAACTTTGTGTTAATTTTTCTCCTGACTACATCGTTGTTTGGGGCAAATGTATCTGTTCTGACAGGGCCGTGCAGAGATCACTAAAGGGGCAGGTGCTCAAGCCCCCCAGACCCCCCTCTGCACGTGCCTTTTTAATTAATAATTTAATTAATTTATTTGGATATTATTCAGATATTTTGAGTCTAATCTTGAATAATTTAATTCTATCAGACCCATTGCTGATTTTTAGTCTAACGTAATCTTACTGATGATAGCTGGTTTCAGCTACTATTCTTCAAACAGGAGGAACTACATGCTTCATACATTTTCATGTTTCTCCTGATGAACCCAGCTGTTATCAGTAGTGTTGGCTAAGAGGGTTTATCATGGAGCTAGCTGTTCATCCTCTGTCCTCTTGCTCTTTTGCTACTACCAGCTGCTCTTTGGACTTTGACAGAATAAAGTATAATGTGAGATTCATGACCGTTGTGCCTTTGTGTTGTTTTCCAGCGGCGCTCAGGGGGAATACGCTGGCCTGGCCGCCATAAAAGCCTACCTGAACTCAAAGGGAGAAGACTGCAGAAGTGTAAGTGTGAGAAAAACCCATTAAACCAGACAAAAGTCAGTGGGATTACCTGGAGAGTAATGGGATTAAATACTTATTAAGCCTTTCAATTAAGCCTCAGATTATATATTAAGGATCTTTTCAGGCTTTTCTAACTTTTAAACATTAGAAACAGTTGCATATAAAAGTTCAGCAGAGCCAGGACAGACGTCTCTGCACAGATAATGACTCCTGGCTGCAGCTTGGTGACGGATTCAATGCACGAAGGTGAATCTGAAGTGGTTGTTTTATCAAAACTTCATCATCATCGTACTTTATTCCCCACAATAATGCGCTTAATAGACCAAAATTGGTTGAAGTAAAGCAGAAATAACTAATCAACTGTTACACAATTGAAAATTAAAGAAGGTTTTATGATTGTGTATATCTGATGTGCAAAGATCACCTTTTGTTCCTGATTGTGCTGATTCACTGCTGACTAAGGGCTATTAAAGTTCATTTTTTACAAGATCCTGAATATCAGATTTACTGTTGACCTCTGCAGCAGGTCATTTTGACATGACAGATTAACATGTTTTAGGTATGACTGACCGCCTTCTGAATCCCAACATGCTGATTGGTTGTAGTCGGCACCGGACGCTGATAAACCGGCCTCAGATTAAAGAACGCCTGACTGCGGGATTTTTTTTCTCTTCTCGTCTTTGTTTTCATTTCCTTCCTCATAAGTACATCTTAGATAGCGAAATGGTCCCTTCTAACAGTCAAGGTCCAATCTGACAACAGTGCAAACAAACGATGTGATCCAACCACAGGCCATCCACCTTCAAGACTCCATATTTGGATGTTCTAAGACTCCGCCAGTCGGCCGCCTGTTAACTTTGGCCGACCTGCAGGTCTAAGCGCCCCACTGTTCTTTGTGACCAAGTTGCAAAATGCCAGAAGTGTCGTCCTAATAAGGGATGAAATCAATTAGCCGCCAACAAGCAGGTTACTCATTAGTACCAGGGCTGAGGGCTGTGCCGCAGAAACGAGCTGCAGAGTTTAACCTCAGAAGAACTGCAGGAAGAAAAAACAAACGTGTTTTTGTTTTTTTTTGCTAAAAATTTAAATGTGGAAAGTTTGTTTGCGTTTTGTTCAGCAGCCCATATTTAAAGCCTTTCAACTAATAAAAAAATACAACAGATGGTTCCCACAAAATTGGACTGTGGCAGCATGTCAGGGCCATGATGGGTGGAAGAGTAAATTACCCCAAAAAACTCGCATTTTGAGAAATGTTCTAGGAAAAATTCCTAAGATCCTAAAGTTTAAAATTACCACCATAAAACTTTGTGAAAAAACATCGAAATTTCTGAACTTTAATACTTGGAAAAACGGAGAAATTTTGAGATTAATCTCTGAAATTTTCTAGAAAAACCTTTCCAAAGTAAAAAATTTACGACGTATAAAATGTTTTCCAAAAAAAAAGTCAAAATTTCTGTTTTAATCTAAAAACATTTTATTCCTAGAAAATGTTTGACATTTGAAACTCACAAATGTCCTATTTTATTTTTTTTATTTTTATTTTTTTGTAGAAAATTTCTGAGATGAATCTCAAAACTTGTAAATTTTTTTAGCAAATTTTTGACATGAAACTCAAATATTTCCAAGTTATTTTTTCTGAGATTAATTTTGATTTGAGTTCTTTATTTTATTTTATTTTTTTGGCAGAACACAAAAAAAGTAGAAATGAATTTCTAACTAAAATAGCTCCAATACACTGTTGTAAAAAAATGCCAATAAAACAGCTTTAATAATAAAATTGACCAACTGAAATGATGTTCTGGTGTTTGGCTGTTCAGGTCTGCCTCATTCCAAAGTCCGCTCATGGCACCAACCCAGCGAGCGCTCAGATGGCGGGCATGAAGGTTCAGGTGGTCGAGGTCGATAAAGATGGCAACATCGACCTGGCGCACCTCAAGACCCTGGTGAGTGTCGACAACAGACGGATTGTAAGAGCTTTGGAAAGAGTTTGCAGTAATATTATGCAGTGACTTTCTAACAAACGCCTTGAAATTTTTAATGTTTGTCAGATCACAAAAAGACAATAAGGCTTACATTTTTTTTTCTTGTTTACTTTGTGTTGGTCTAAAAACAAATTTTTGTTGTAATGAAACGTAAATAAGTTGAACACCTTATCGGTAAAGTTGAGTGCAAAGAGCCAGTCTACAGATTGTTGCATCGGTTTGTTTGATGATCGGACAGTAAGTCTGATTTGTACAGATTTGAATGAAATTACATTTACTTGTCTTTGGTGGGTTTGTTCTCTCCCAGGTGGACAAACACAAGGCCAGCCTGGCGGCCATGATGATCACGTACCCGTCCACGTTTGGAGTGTTTGAGGAAAATATCCGAGACGTTTGTGATCTCATCCATGAAAACGGCGGACAGGTGTATCTGGACGGCGCCAACATGAACGCTCAGGTGAGTCGATGGAGACAAAAATGTGATTCTTACGGCTGAAGGGAATTGCATGCTTTTAGGATTAAGGTTCATAAAAGTGAGCTATCGCTGTTACTCTAATATTTTAGATAAGCAATACGATGGATGTAGTGCAAGACCTTTTAATCATCTTTACCATGAATGCTGATAGGTGGGAAAAATGTGTCCCAAATTAGCATAATGTAGCTTAATGTTTAAGATGAGAGCTTTTGTCTTAGTTTGTCCTAACTTTGGGCTTCAGGTGGGTTTGTGTCGCCCTGGAGATTACGGCTCTGACGTTTCTCACCTGAACCTCCATAAAACCTTCTGCATCCCTCACGGCGGCGGAGGACCGGGCATGGGGCCCATCGGAGTGTGAGTCCCATCAGAACCTTTCATCGATGGCGGGGATTTCTCTGCTTTAGTCTTCACATTACGACTGCAAGTAGCACTTATTTTAGTAGTAGATTAATCTATTATTTTGACAGTTAATCTGATTACAAAATTTGCACATTTTGCCAATTTTTCATTGAGCTACTGAAGTTTATTTCATGCAATTTTAGAAATGCATGAGAAAATGCAAAACGAGGAATTTAATTCCTTCTTTTTAAGTAAGAAAATGAACATTTTATTTATATCATTTAGTTAATGTACCCTTGATCATTTGTAGCAAATAATAAATCTGCAGCTAAAACGATACTTTTAACATCAACATGTGAAAAGCTCTGCTCTTTCTGCTTGACTTAACATCAATACAGTTTAGAGTTAATCTGTTGAAACGTTTTTTTTTAGATTAACCATTTAAGGATTAACTAAGCAAAGATGCTTAATAAAAGATTTTTTTGGTTTTACAATTTAAGTCGAGTTAAAGTTACGGTGCTTGAGTTTTTGTGTTGAACATATTTACAAAGTTTTTGTTTAATCTTAAATGAAAAATGTATATATTTTTTGCAATGTTTTGGCTTAATTGCTGCTCTGAGTGTTTGTTCTTTCAGCAACTGGCCTTTTGGTTATGCATGCTCCAGTAAACAATTATTTGATTACTAAATTAGTTTACAAATGATCAAGTTAATTGTTTCAGCTGCATATTGGGTGTCCAAAGTGCGGTCCGGGGCCATTTCTGGCCCTTGGATGAATTTTGTGTGGGCCCCTGACTGCAATTCAAGAACAAAAATATGTCCTTTCAACAGTATTTGTAATATTTTTATAAGGACAAATTTATATCTTCTCAAACTGAGAATGTTAATTACAACACAAAAATGTTATTTTTTATTTTGCTCATAAAAAGATCTAGAGCGGTTTTTCTCAAAAAGAGATCTGAGCACATTACATTTGGCTAAACAACAAAGTTCATAGAAGAAAATTCTTATTTTTGTTACTGGGAATACATAAAAAATATTTTATAGACTTAAATAATGGAAAATAATAAGCCCAAAATGTTAAGTGACTAAATGTTAAGGCAGGGGTAAAACATTGCATGTTTTATTTACAGGTAAAAGAGAGAATTCACAATAATATTGGGGGTGGGAATAGAAAATGTTGGCCCCTGACTTTGAGATTTTGGCCCTTCATGCAAAAAGTTTAGATGAAACCATGTCTGTTTTACTGTGATTATTTTAAATCTTATTTCGCCATCAGGAAGGCGCACCTCGCCCCCTTCCTCCCCAGCCACCCGGTGGTCGCCATGCAGTCGGTCAACAGCAGCAGCTCTCTGGGGACCATCAGCGCCGCGCCGTGGGGCTCCAGTGCCATTCTTCCAATCTCGTGGGCTTACATCAAGGTCGGCACCGATAAAGGGCCAGAATCCTGTAACCTTTACATGTGTCCCTGATCCAAAACCCTGAATCAAAGAACTGAGTCAAGTTCAACAAAGTCCTGCTTACAACGTGATTATTTGCTTCTTCAGGTTAGATGAAGCAGAGACGTCTAGCAGCTACAGGATAAATTTAATCAAGAGTTTGAGTTTTTAACTTCATTATAGAAAACGATTAAAAATGTCAAAATTAAAGTGGACATCAGATTCTTTTTTATTTAAGTATCAAGCTAAAAAATGGCAGTGTTGCATTAGGGGCTTTTTATTAAACCATCCAGTCGGGGGAGTCTGTGATTCAATACATGAGTTTGTTTTTGTTGTTTTCAACCTTGTTTTAGACTTAATGGTGTCAGATTTGAGTCTGTCTGAAATGATAAAATAATAACTTTTTTTTGTTCAAAGTTAAACTCTTTGCCTGTTGTGTTTGTTCTGCTTAGATGATGGGGTCAAAGGGTTTGACTCACGCTACAGAAGTTGCCATCCTCAACGCCAACTACATGGCTAAGAGGGTGGAAGGTCACTATAAAATCCTCTTTAGAGGCAGGAAAGGTAAAACATGTCCACAAAAAAAACCTAAATGGTTTTGAGACATATGAGGTCTTAATAGTAAACTTGTTTTTGTCTTGTTCTGCACAGGTTTTGTTGCTCATGAGTTTATTCTGGACGTGAGGCCATTCAAGAAGACCGCAAATATCGAGGCTGTCGATTTGGCCAAGAGGCTGCAGGACTACGGTAAGATCAACTGGACATTATTTTCCCATCTGGTGCAAAAACTACGGCACATGCAGATGGATAAGTTGCTGTTTTTGTGCAGGTTTTCATGCACCGACCATGTCGTGGCCGGTCGCTGGGACGCTCATGATTGAACCCACTGAGTCGGAGGACAAGGCTGAGATGGACCGGTTCTGTGACGCGCTGCTTGCCATCCGACAGGAGATCGCAGACATCGAAGAGGGAAGGATGGACTCCCGCATCAATCCACTCAAGGTGTGTTAGCTTGATTTAGTTATGGAAGAAAAGATGCATTACAGTGGAAGAAATGCAAAGATTAAACATGTTAACAGGGTTTGCATGTTTGAAATTCAATGAGGAGTTTTCAAGGTTTGGAGAGTGCTTGATTTCTGTGTAAAGTCCTTGAAAGTGCTTCACATTAAAACTGCACAGTTTTGTAGTCGTTAAAACCTGATATTTTCACACACCTAGTAAAAACACATTTTTTTCCTCAGTGAAGTTAAATCAGACTAAATAATTAACAAAATTATTTCTATTTGCTAAAACCCAGAAAACTTAGAAATTTTTAAGCCATTTTTTAAAAATAATTTTTTTTGTATATTTTTAAGTGTGTGATTTTAGCAGGAAGGTAATTTTGTTTAGATGGTTTGGTAATAAATATCTATTATTTCTAATGGCTCAATGGCTTCTGTTTAAGACTTTACAAAACATACAATAGTTTTATTTTAGTCTATCTTCTCCCTGCTATAGAATGTGGAATACTTTCAGAAGACATTATTAAATAAAGTGATAAATTATGTAATGATAAATTGAAACTTTTAATTTCAATTTATAAACATTTGCATGTTTATCCTTGAGGTGAGGTGCTGGAAAAGCTTAAAAACTTTAAAAATGCTTGAAAAGCGTTTAATTTTACTGTAGGAGAAATGAACCAACGCTGTGTTTAGTTCAGACTTCATCTCTTTGTATTTATTTATTTTTGCTGTTGTCGGTGCAGATGGCTCCTCACTCTCTGGCATGCATCTCCTCGTCAAACTGGGACCGACCGTACTCCAGGGAGTACGCCGCCTTCCCGCTGGTGAGTGTCGTCATCATTAAAATTAAAACCTTCGAGCTTAGTCACTGTTAATCTAAGCTAAAACAGCATAAACTCATCTGCTTAATATTTTTTCTTCAATGATTTGAAGCTGATTACAACAAAACTTAACTACCTTTGTCTCCATCTAGTGGTGAAACATAGGAAATGTCAAGAGTTTTGATTTTAAGACATGATTAGAAAAACGTCTTAGCATTTTCAGTTTCAAAATAAACTTTAGTTTTAATTTATAAAACTAGTTTTTTATGTTAGAATTAGGTTTTTATGCTTATCTTATGTAGAGCGAGATTATATGACAGTGTATTAAGGCCACTGTAGGTAGAAAAATTAGTAAATTTCTGCCAAAAAAACTCAAGTTTAAAAAAAGAAAAGAAAAAAATGTAAATGTTGCAAGAAAACATTCAAAATTTTTTGATTTCAGAAATTTTCCAAAATTAAAAACTTTCTAAACAGAACTTTTCTTGCTTTTTCTAAAAAATGTTTGAAATTCATCTAAAAAATTTTTAGATGAAGTTTTTTTGGTGGAAATGTACTTTGTTTTTTTTTTCCATCTACAACTGCTTTAATGCTCTTTCATCTGTTTTGTTTGCCAAAACAAGGTAATGAACTTCTGAACTGCTTCACGTTTAGGACATGTTTATAGAAAGTGATTCAAATGTATTATTGTTATAAACATGTTGACAGTTTTTTTTAATGTCATTCTATAGAAACTTTTTTTAGTTTTACAAAGCAGATTTGCTTCAAGCCACCCTCTTTATCAGTACAAATGATGCTGTAGTAAATTGAGCTGTTTACTTTTGATAGTGGAGGATTTTAATTGACTTGTTATGTGTATTTTCCGTGTTTGGTCACTAGATGGAGCTGTAGGTTAAACTATGTGAGCCAAGAGGTTACAGGCAGGTGTTGAACCCGGAAGGACATACGAGTTTTTGATAGCTGTAGCGCAGTCCGTTTAAATCCTGTTACCGTGTACTTTGGAGTTTTTTAGTTTTATTCACAAATTGTCTATTGGAGTTTAACGAACAGATTAACTTTCAATCCAAGAAGAAATTTGGTTTTTACACGTCTAAACGTTCGCCGCGTCGTGCGTCATTACAAAGCGGCTACGGATCAACACTTTTATATGCCGCAAACCAAGTAAAACATTGAATTTTAATTTGATTTTTCTCCTATATTTAACATTCAGTAATTTAATTTGGCATAAATTCTTCCTCATACTTTTTACTTGGCGATGGAGACCAAATACATTACCAGAATACATTACTGGTTGAATACCAGTAGTGTTGAAAACATTACTAGATACAGTTTTCCACCACGGTTAAGAAAATATGTAACATTTTTATATTAACCTCATCAAATATTAAATCACCACAGATGGTTCCTTCTGTCTTTTTCTACTCAGAACCATTTCTTGTTCGAGGAGCAAATCAATTTGATAAATTTAACTAGCAGCTAATCAGAAAGATCAGCTTGGCAAATAACGTTTTCCTGAATTTCCCCTCTGTGGGGCAGCAAAGGCCATTTCTGTGTCCATTATCAAGAAGTTAATTTATAATGATTCAAAATGGATTACGTTTATAAAAAAACATTTAATTTGTAATTAAACATTTATTAGGATTCTGTTTTTGTTTCTCTCCCCCATTTCCCTCAGCATGAATAAATGAAAATGTAGATTAAACTTGAAACCTTTTATGTTTGGATGTCTTTCTTTTCTCTCAACAGCCCTTCATAAGACCAGAGACCAAATTCTGGCCAACCATTTCGAGAATTGATGACATCTACGGCGACCAGAACCTTGTGTGCACCTGCCCACCCATGGAGGTCTACGAGTCTCCATACGAGGAGAAGCGGGCGTCCTCGTAGACACCATCCACAGCGCCGTCTCCATGTCCAGCCGTAGAGGCCGATACTAAAAACTCAGACTTCCAGCTACCATGAACTGATGATGTGACACCTGCGCGGCTAAAGATTGAAAGACCGGATGTGTTGTCATTTTAAGGAAGTGTTGAGTTTCAGCAGATTGGGGTTAATTGCTAATAACAAAACATGAACCGGTTCAGATCTAGAACGGGTCAGAGGTCTGTTGTAGACTTAAAGGCGGATGTTGGGGCAAGGCGCTGGAGGACTCCGTTGGGTCAGGCTCGTTCCAACTTGGACTCTTCAAATGGACCAAAGGGTGCAGCTTTTTGCTTTCCAGTCTCAGAAAACAACTAGGCTCACCCCCAGAAAATACCCGTCTCATGACAAACCTTTGATATCTTTTGATCTCCAACTTTTACAAAAATGCTCCCTCTGTGCCTGTTTATTTTTTTTTTCTATAAAATGGAAATTTTTCCTTCAGATTCCTAAGAGCTTTTTGGAGATTTAGATTTTGTAGGTTTTTCTTAATATGCATCTGTGCTTGTGAGCTGTTCTTAAATGTGTTACGACGTCAACCTTGTAGAAGAATCATTTTCTAATCTAAATAGTTTTCTATGTGGTTAAAAGAAATATCTGTATTAAACATTTTTGTCGTAAAATGTTTGTATTTTGAAATAAGAGGTCAGAGGTTGTATGATTTTCCTTCAGTAAAACTCAAGAATTTTCAAGGCAAGTTTTCATACTTTTCCAGGATCACACATTAGAGAAAAACAATACACCTTCAATTCACTAATATGTCATTTATTACTGATTAATGATGTTCTAGAGCAGGTAAACTAAAATATAAACACTTATATACTCTACACATTTCCCTGTAGTATAAAATACTATTGATAAAAATCCCTGGAATTCAGTAACACTCATGTAAACTGACCTTTATTTAAATTACACAGATCAATAATTAATTGTTCGTTTAATAATAAATATTCATATTGGAAAAAAATCCAAAGACCAAATTTAAAAAATGTTTGCTAAACTTTCTGTCATTTACAAATATAAATACTTTTGGTAATTCTAACTAACCTAAAACTAGGAAATTTCAATCATTTTTAACTTCAAACAGAGAGGGGGGGAAAGCAGGTTTAGTACCTAAACCAGTGGGTTTAAAATATGATTTCCTGACCACTTGGTTTAAATCGTCAGATTTATTGGCAGCAAAATCAGAGAAAACAAACTTCTCCCTTGAAAATGAGATTTTACAGTCAACTCCTTTGTTTCCAGGACAGATTAACCCATGACTTGGAAAAAGACGAACAAACCGTTTCCATTTTTCTCAATGTTCTGGTTATAAAAAGACTGAACAAGACGCAGCATTCAGAGGGGAAACGTCAGAGGGACAATTTGGTAAAGCAAAGTTTCAAATAAAGCAAAGTAACACTAATAATAAAAAAAAATATTATGACTGAGTGCAAAAGCTGGCAATGAGTCGCAGGACAAACTAAACCAAAAGGCCTTTTCACAGCTAATGTTTATGAGTTCATCCCAGGTCTGGCGAAAAATCAATTGTAATTGAATTGTTTTTGAAGATGCACTTCTTGGGTTTCCAGAGTGATGTCAACTCACTCAAGTATGACCAGCTTCTGTTTTACAGCTTTTATTTATTTCAACTTTGAATTAAGGTCAACTCCCAGAAACAATTATAAAAGCCAAATTTTAAAGATGTTTTCTGTAATTTGCAATTTTATAAGAAAAAAATGTGGGGGATGAATAAATTAAAATCAGAAATCAAACTTGGTATAAAATGTTTATTTTTTTTTTTATAAAAAAAAAATTGCCCAGCATCAGTTCATCCCTGTAAGAGTAATGAGAGTAATCCTGCTGCTGCTCAGTAAATGACTGAGTGTCCTCAGTTTATTTAAGACCAGATAGAAACGTCCTGCATGTGTGAGGAAAAGAAAACAGCACATTCCAGCATAAAAGTGTAAAAACCTGTTGGTGGCAGTGTCATGGTTCAGGCTAATTTAGCAGCATGATGTACTGATGAATTTCATCCCTGAATGTTTCCTACACTGTCTTCCGCTCTAAAAAAAGAACAAAAGCTTTAAAACAACCAAATCAAAGTTTTGACTGAAATCGAGCTGGAAGAGGAGATTATATTGGTTATAAACATTTTTTCTGAGTAAAATAAAGTCTAAATTAAAACTCAAACTCCAAGCTGATGTGAAGCTCCAGTCAAAAAATGGGAAGATTTAGATTTTTTCCACTCAGATACTTTTTTAAAACTGCCAGATTTTTGTCTTTAATCCCTTGGTCTACCTTCAGGTAAATCATATAAAGTGTGTGCGGTTTTTTTTGCAGGTGCATAGAAAATTAATCTCACAAACTATCCAAACACACACACTCCAATATTAAACATTTGTTTAACTCAGTCCAGGCCACATCGTCCTTCGTCCGCTCAGTCTTCACACACTGGTTAAGATTCTTGTGCAATGATGACTCCTTCGATTTTCCCCGTTTCGCCGTTGCCCTCGTAGTGGGTCGTCTGATGCCCGGCGGCCTCCACAGACTTCCTCCTCTGGACGAGGCGGTCGACCACGACCACAAACACAGATGATGTAACGAGGCAGAAGCCCGAGAGGTAGAAGGCAGCACCGAAGTTGTTGGTTTGGTCCACCAACCAGCCTGCAGAGGAAGACGAAGGGTGACAACTAGCAACTATTGGGCCAATTAATTGATTAATCAGATAAATATTCTGCTGATTTATTAATTAAATAAGCATTATCATTTGAGATATGCAAAAAAATTTTAATGAACAAGTCAGTGCCTTTTTAAAATAAGAAAATAAACATTTTGTTGCCTAAAATGCAACAACAGCATTCCTATAATCTATGCTTGATCATTTACAGATGAATTGACTATTTTTTGGATTAACTGGATTAATAATTGGATAGGAAAAGGTTAAACCAGGTGAAAGTAAAACTACTCTAGTTCTCTGTAGATCATATTCAAACGGTTTTGTTTCATCTTAAATGCAAAATGTAGATTTTTTTTTGTTCAGTTTTGGCTCACATTGTGGCCTTATTTTGAATTTGTATACTTCAAATGATTAATCGATTAATGAATTAGCTGACGATTATTGAAGTAATTGATTATTCACGATCAATTGTTTTAGGATTGATGAAAATGAGACGCATCACATTCAGAGTGAACGTTTTAAAAGCTCTTTCAGTTCAAATACTTACATTTGCCTACAGTTTATATTACTGCCACAAACGTATCTCCAACACAACGCAGCACCTAATTGTAAAGTAGAAAAAGGTTGTATGCTTCTTTTAATTTATGAGAAACACAAGTCGAAAAATTGTAGCATTTATATGTTTTAGGCCCCCTGAGTCAATACTTTGTAGAATTAACTTTTGCAACAATTGCTGTTGAAAGTATCAGGGATTTGTCTCTACCAACATTTCACATCTAGAGACTAAAATTATTACCCAAGATCAATCAAATTGGGTCGAGAGATACTGAGATTTTACTTGCTTTAAACTGGAAAAGTGCATTTTTTCCTTCCAAGTCACAATTAATTGCAATTCTGTGTTGGTTTGTCAAATAAAATCCTAATAAACTCAGTGAGGTTTGGCGTTATAACTTTATAAAAATGTGAAAAAACTTTAAGGTGAGTGAATATTTTACAAAGCACTAGAGGGACTGTTGATAGATCAGCATCAAGGGTATTAAATCCTCCTGTAGGTGGCGCTCTGGTGTCAAAGCAGCCAGTGTAAACTGCAAACAAAATCCTGCTCTGATAACATCAGCAAAAAATTGTAGCTTCCCTCAAAATGCAATCTTCATGTTCCTTGCTGATTGACACGTTATTTTTTCTTGGACAAATAAAAATCCAAATCAGTCAGTAATGTAACGAAAATCTCCATAAATCCTAATCTGGAAATATCTAATGAACAGGTCAGGGCAGAGCTGCTGATTAGGACTTCAAAGACATTTTCTCTGTAGTTCTAACCATGGCAAACACTCAGTTAAAACAGAGGGCTGACCAGAAGTCAGAACTACAACATGGCGGCACTCTGACTTACTACAGAAGAAGGCTGAGCAGAATGTTAGACCTACATTAATGGCAGAACTCTTTTACTACAGAAGAGAGCTGAGCTGGAAGTTAAGAACTACAATGATGGCTGAACCACAGCTACTCATAGGATTAGTGTCACCATTTATAACAAAACTAGCTGCTTTAAGCAGTTACAATGCTGTCTCTCCCTCTGTGTCTGACTCACATGACAGTTGAGCTGCTATTTAGAACTACAATGACTGAAAGTTAGAACTACAACATGGCGGAACTTTCTGTTACTAAAGAGGAGGACTGAGCTCACATTTAGAACTACTGGCTGATGTGGACATTATATAGCTGGATTAACAAAATCACTGTTACAGATGGGATTAGTTTGGTTATTTAAAATAAAGGTCATTGAAAATTTCAAAATAAAAGCCTCAGTACTCCCCGTGAGATTAGAGCACCGCTGCAGGCGGTGCATCTAATACCAGCCTTTATTATCTATTGCTCTAAAGTCAGCGCACCGCCACAGGCGGTGCAAATAATATCATCTTTTACTATCTTTTTCTCTCAGGTTAGTTAGCTAATTAGCATTAGCCTTTTACCTAAAAAAGCTTTAACTTGTTTTTCTGGCTTATTAGCCATGTTTAGTATACAAGTCAAATAAGGACATCATGCATGTGATACCCCACATGCTAGTGACAGATCTAAGCTAGACATTATAAGCATTTTGGCTAATTTCAGCTTATACACTAATTAACATAAAAATGGCATAAGCCCATGTTTGTCAACATGCTTGTGAATCTCCACATTCTATAGAGTACATTGAAGCTTTCTTTAGCATTGATGCTAATTTTTAGCATCAGAACGCTGGGTCCAAACTGACGGGCACACTTTGGCAGGCCCCAGTTAAATTTCTGCAGGAATTTTTTTCTAGTTTTTATCTAGAGTTCTTTTGAACATGTGGTGATGAAAAAAAGTATGTTTCTCTTTTATCTAGCAGCTTTAGCTTTTAGTCAAATTCAAAAACTCTGAACAAAATATTAAAATCCATCAACATTTCTCCAAAAAATGTGATGTAGCACATCCAGCCAGGATGCATCAGTCTGAAGAATTATAGAGTAAACCTGCATGTTTCCACTGAGAGACATGCAGGTGATTGAAACTTGAGATCATTTGATGTTTCTTTGATGCGAGGCCAGTTTCAGTTCATAATCCTCAAAGGATTATCACAGATGAGTTTTCATTTCTGACAGCAATGGAAACCATGAGACCAGAAATGTGAACATAACCAGTCAGAAATTGAATTTTTAGCAACATCTTTGTCAGTTTCCTTTTTACTTCTCTAAGTTTTAGTAAAAATGATGGGACTTTGACTCCCTACTGGGATATTTAGTTGTTTTTGTAGCAGTATACTCTCCTGAGATGTTGCAGAAATTAATCATAATGTGGTTTTGGGACAATTTTCAAGAAATATAATTGCAACACATAATAATGACATCCTTAAAGATCAACAGACTTTAACTCTTAATGAACATCTAATAAGGGGCTGCCCAGTGGCGCAGCTGGTAGAGCTGTTGCCTTGCTGCAAGAAGGTTCTGGGTTCGATTCCCGGCCCCGGTCTTTCTGCATGGAGTTTGCATGTTCTCCCTGGGCATGCGTGGGTTCTCTCCGGATACTCCGGCTTCCTCCCACAGTCCAAAAACATGACTGTCAGGCTAATTGGCCTCTCTAAATTGTCCCTAGGTGTGAGTGTGTGTGTGCATGGTTGTTTGTCCTGTTTGTCTCTGTGTTAGACTGGCGACCTGTCCAGAGTGTACCCCGCCTCTCGCCCAAAATGACAGCTGGAGATAGGCACCAGCAACCCTCCCGACCCCAGTAAGGGAAAAAGGGTGCAGGAAAATGGATGGATGAACATCTAATACTGGAGCAGGAACATTTTTGTTAAATATCTAAAACACATAAACTAAACAGAAACAACAAATAAAATTAATTATGAAGTCTCTAAAAAAATTGTTCTTCAAAAAAAACAGTGAAGATGTTTTACATCCAGTTTTTGGTAGAAAAAGAGAAATGCATTTTAATTTATCATGCAATTAATTGATTTATTGCTTATTACAGCAGCCCTAGTCAGAATAATAAATGATTAAAATAATCATTGGCTGCAGCCCTGATTAAAACATCCAGTTTTATGAAACTGGGAACACATATCCAGTGTCCAGGTTTCAAATCTTGTTGCTTTGACTGCAGTGAACCCAAAATGTTATAAAGAGCTTACCTCCAGCAGGAGGCCCAATGAAGCCTCCGATGCTCCTGAACAGCATGAAGAGCCCCAGGCCGCTGTCAAAGCTCTCCAAGCTCACAATGTCCACGATGGAGGTGACATGAATGGCAACCATGCAGCCAAACAGGAAGCCGTAGAGCGAGGCGAACACCAGAACGGACCAGTAGTTGTGACTGATGGGCAGCAGGAGCAGCACGATCCCCAGCAGCGTCGTAACGATGGTGAGCAGCTGCAGGTTCCTCAGAAACCTCATGTTGGCCAGCCAGCCACAAAACAGTCTGCCGGCCAGGTCAGCGACGGCCATGACGGAGAGGATGAACGCTGGCCAGTACTTATTGATCCCCAAGCTGTTGGCAAAGGGAACCAGGAAGAGGGTCGGGATGAAAAACCCGGCGGCTGCAAAGATCGCAAACAGGATGTAGAGAAGAAGTTCGGGATTTTTCAGCAGGCCGCACTGGAAAACTGCCTTCTTCTTTGGCGGCAGCGCAGCAGCACTGTCCTCTGCGCTCTCTTTGAGGCTCGTTTGGGAAGATGGAGTTGCCTCCAGGGGTCTCATGAGCGCACCACAAACACACAGGTTGAGCTGAAGGCCTCCGATGATGAGCAACGCGCCCTGCCAGCTGTACATCTCGATGAGCCACTTGAACAGCGGGCTGAAAACGATGGCAAAGACACACTCCCCTGAGCTGGCGATGGCGTAGGCAATGGGGCGCCATCTTGAAAAGTAGTGATTCACCATACTGATCGCAGGAACCCATGAGAATGAGATACCTGTTCCTGGAAGCAGGAAAGAAGGAAAATACTTACTGGAAGACCTGCAAGAATACATGATATGATTAGATGGTATCTTCTGTACTGGAGGAAACATCCAACAACTTCCAGAGATGGTCACTGCAGAAATGAAACAACACATTTTTTATAAAAATTTAGATTAAAATTAGATTTGGAAAGCGAAATAACCAAGAAAATAATGTAATCAAAATAACTATTGAGAGGGTTGATTTAAAACAAGTCCATGAAATCCAATTTTTGAATCACACATTGGATGATAAATTTAGCTGGAAAAGTAAAATCAAAACTAACCAAGCATGTGACCATTTTCACTTGAATTTGACTGAAACTGTTTAACAACGGCTGTAAATAGACTGATTGGAAAAGAAACATGGTGCAACTTGGTTATTGCACCTTTTTATTTCTTCAAACAGATTTCTTTTAAATCTATGAGCCGCAAAGAATAAAACCCACATGATTTGCAGAGAAGGATTTAAAAAGATTCACCTTTTTACATCAGAGAAAGCTGGTGTTCATCAGCGGTGAGAAAACTTCTGAGAGCAACTGAACATATGGAAACTGGCAAAAAGTTATTAATGCTTTAAAAGCGCAGATGATTTTGGCTATTTGATTATTGAAGTACTCCAGAGTTCAGCACCTTGGAGAACAAATAAAATTTCGTCTTCTTGAATAATAATAATAAAAAACTAGATTGTCATCTCTCCGATTCCTCCGAAACAACTTGACTAATTTCAGAAAACATAAAAACACAATAAGACATTGAAGTCTTTGTTGTGAAAGCGAAAGACGATGATCATCAAATCTAATTAAAGGGTCATGATTGTTAAGATGGGTAAAAAGTGCTAAAATAGATTAGTCTTGTATTGCACAGTGATATAATCAGGAAAATATTAGCTTTAAATTAAGTATATTCAACTTAGATCTGCTGCTTACAACTGCAGTGTCACACGGAAAAAAATTCATTTTATAAGTCTGACTAAACTCGTAAGATACTAAATACACAAAGATCAAAGCAAGGCAGGGAGTGAAGCAACATAGCACGACAGTTAAAAAGAAAAAAACTGTTCTTAAATGTCTTTACTTCTGCTTTTAATTCACTAAACCAATTAAGCAATGGAAAAAGTCTCCCAAAAAGCAAATAAGTGAAGCTTTTTTGATGTAAATCATCTGGAAAAGTTCACCAAGCAGTAGAATACAGACAGGAAGTCTTACCTACCTTCTAGGACACCCATAGTGAGGTAGAGCCAAGGCAGATTGATGTCCAGAGAGGCCAGCGACATCCCCAAAGCACACAGAACTCCTCCAGCTATGATGACCACTCTCTGAGAAAACCGTAAAGTCAGAGCACTGGCTGCTGGAGCTAGTTAAAAAAAATAGCAAAAACAAAATAAACTATAAAACACACTGGTTTTAAAATATATTGCACCGTCCACAGAAAACCACACACTTACCTCCTATATGAAACATGGCAATAGTTGTGGAAGAAACCCATGAGGTAGTGCTGGTCAGGACTCCAAAATGACTCTGGATCTCCAGGAAGAAGTGGCCGAAGTTTTTGAGGACAGCTCCGGTGAGGCCCATAGCAAAAAAGGCTGAAGCGACCACCACCCAGCCGTACCCCCCGTCTGGAGGTCCGACTCTCCGGGACTTCATCTCCAACTACTCGGCAGGCTGCTCTCCCGGCTGCAGCTCTGTTAGGTAATGATCCCCCATGTGGGAAGGACTCATGGAAAAGAGTCTGCAGTGTGCACAGATGTACAGAAGTTGTACATTTTCAGGCAAAACGTGGCCGTGAAATAGTATTATAACATGAGAATTGTTTCTCTTTATGTAAAAATATAAGACCTTCAGAAACGCATAAAGGCAATTGCAAAGTCAGCCTTTTATCACCGGAAGAAACTGTCCAGAATGAAAGGACTAATTTCCCAGCAAAATCTTAAACAATACCTGAAATCTACACGTAAACAAAAGGCGAACAGTAAAAACATTTGGATGAAACACTCAAGATCACACTTTTGACCTAGCACGCCTAGTCAAAATTTTACATATTTTACAAATATGTAAAATAACCTGTTTCACTGATTAAAAGCTGCATATGCCCACAACGCAGAGGGTCTTGTGCTGCCAAAAATCCACAAAGGTTACGTCTAAACGGATAAGATCTCAACCACGACTTTTGACAAACCTAGGAAATCTGGGATGAGATCATTTAAAGTTTAAATTAACATTTTAACATCGGATGTCGGATTTTTTCTAAACAAACTCCTTCTTCGAGGTAAACCGCACAACTACTAAACATTACACAAAATCCAAGCGAAACACGCAGTTACTGAAAGCAAAGGTTAAATTGCCGACTCACGTCTTTCCACGACTTTCAGCAGCACTGTTTTGCTTTTTTTACCGAAGTCAAATTCAGAGTCCTTTAAATTGCTGTGCGCCTCTATTTGGATGTCTACGGTAAACTCATCTAAACCCCCTCGAATAGAACAACGTTTAAAATTACTCGAGTCCTAGATCTTCGTATCTTCTGGACAAACGCTACAGCATACAAACTAATTTTACAACTAAACACCAGCACCTTATAACGATTATTTTCATGCGGATAGAAATGTCAGCGAATGGCTACGACCTTTGATGAAGCTAAAGCCTATACTTATCGAACGTCACATCCGATTTTCAAAACAAACCCCTGTTATTTCCACTGAATTTATTTACCTGGCGTTAAATGTTACAGAATACGAACCAAATAACAACGGATTAAAAAACAGATTAAACAACAATAGGTCAACATAATTTTGTCTAAAATACGGCTAAAACAAATCGAACTGAACGTCACATCCGGTTGGTATTTCACAATAATAATTATCTTTGCTTGTGTTAATCTTACTTACAGTAGAACTTCGTCAGAGCTTCTGGTACAGAAATGTTAAATAATTTTAAGTAATGTAATCCCTTATCATTACTTAACAGGGTAGAAGCTTCTTTGGATCAACTGGTAACTTTACATAGAACCTGATAAAAATCACATCTGGGATTTCCCAAGATTCCAGACTCTTATTTAATAGCTACATGACCCCACCTGTTCAGATTTTAACAAATAAAAATGACCATAATTATGCCTTACATCACCGTCACCTGGTGACTTAGCTAATTTAAGCACTGAACAGATGCACAGAACAAATGTGTGGATGATGGATGTGCTACGACTTTCTTTAGTTGAATAAAAACTAAAACTTAGGTAATTCTTTTTTTTTTTGGACCAAAGAAGAGGGATCAATAGCTAACACACATCTTCAACTTTAGCAGCTAAATTTAGTCTTTTTACAGAGAGCTGTAAAAATACTAAAACTTCTGAGTTTTAGCCTCTCTAGCTTTTAAATCAAGGTAACATTGTAACAATATATAAAAAAAAAGGGATTACATGTTCTGCTAATTTCCCACTGAATCATTTGATATCAATAATAAATTAAATTTACGCAGCGGACGTTTTGGGGAAACTGACAAAATTTCTTCACAGATATATTCTTTATTTTCATGCCACCTCTCACAATGAAAACAATGACAGATTTTTCAAATCACCTTTGTATGCACAATGGCAATGGTATTAACAATGGCAGTTGCTGGCATCTCAAATATAGTGTTAACATTATTTAAATTTATAAAATTATAAAATCTTTCTGGACATATGTACACAATTTACGGCTATAATACAGTTAAGCACACACGTTTAACAAAAAAAGAAACTATCAGTCCACTTCTTCTTAGGTGACAGAAAAGGGGATGGCAAGAGCTAGCCCAGCTAGCATATGGACCTCTCAGGCAGATGCATGCACGCGCACACACACACACACTCACATAAACAGAGAACTTGTTCACCACAAGCGTCTGCAGCTTTAGTTCTGGCAACAGTCTCGTCACAGTCTCTACAGGTGCTTCAAGTCTTCTTTTAAACTTTGACCAAGTACAGTTATGCATTTTCAGCAACATCCCCTTCAAACATTTCCAGGCCTCTCAGCTGCTCCACATTACTCAAATGCCTTGCTTGAAGGCACCTCGGCAGTAGTTCTCGAGCAGATCCTTGTTCCAAGTCACGGCGCTCCACTTTTCTTTGCTTTGGTCTTCATCCTTCTGCCACAATCAGGGCAACAGCGTTTCAAGTGTCGTGGTTCAACGTGAGGAGGGCACTTGACTTTTAAAACTCCTCACTGTCCCTGATCAGGTCGATGCGCAGAGCCAGCTCATTAAAAGACGGACGCAAGGTTGGGTCTTTGTCCCAACATTCTTCCATGATCTGGTAGATCTGGGAAGAAAAGGAAGAATGTCAGGAGAAAGTAAAGGAAATCAATCATTAGAGGTTTAGAAACATTTACATCAGAGGCGTCAAAATCTTTTGTCACATGGGTCAAAAACCATTGAGCCAAAAGCATTTTTTGGCAAGAAGAATATTCATTTAAATGTTTTAATTATTTGTTTATTGTAGGAAAGTGATGTTATTTATAATGGATCCAAAAGGTAAAAATGATTCTGCTGCATTAAAAAGAAAAATTTAGTTTTTCCTACCAAATAAAAAATAAAATAAATGAGTAGAACTACATTGTTCTGGAGACTTTTACAGTATTTACTTAATTATTTAAAACATTTTGAAAGAAAGTGATCCAAATCATGTTCTTATAACTCAATCGAGTCCAAAAGAATTCAAGAAACAAAGATCAAAATCATTTAATGTCTGCATAACAGTGTGAGTATCCACAGCTACACTCAAAAGAACCTTTAACAACTTAAGTGACAAGATCAAAAGGAAATACAATTTAATATTATGAAAGCTTAGCTATAAAAGACCAATACTTAAATTGTACTTAACTTTTTCAATTGTCAGAAAATTATGTCGATAATAATCTTACACACTGATTAAAATCAAAAAGCATGAACCTCTTGTGACAGATCACATTTGAATCATTCTTGAAGTGCAGTTGGGAGCCGCACAAAATCCATCCAGGGGCCACAAGTGGCCCACGTGCCACACTTTGAACATCCCTGATTCATGTTGAAATGCTGGTTTGTGAAGCGCCACGACGTCGTGATCGACTGACGAATACTTCAGCTGAGCCAGCAAACGATTAGCTCACAAACCAAGATGGCTACTATATCTGAAATTGATTTCTAAGAAATCTAGTGGCAGCTGCTGTTATATAAAGCAGTCCAACAGTTGGTAGAACTTAATGAAAGCCTTTCAGTGATGTAGTAATAATAATCTGGCTCAAACAGAGCGTATAGATAAACACAAAGGAGCATACCTCTGTCGGACATCCCAGGGGCTGAGGCAGCCTGCTGCCAGATTTGAGGAGCTCAATGAGGTGATAGACGATCAGCTGCCCCTGCTTATCGTTACCCATCATTGACATAAATACCTAAACGGAGGAAATAAGTGGAAAAAGATGGTGAGTTTGAGGGCAAATGGGAGGAATTTTTCAGACTATAACCACAAACTTTAGTCCTTTATGTCACAAAAAAACACAAATAGGACATAAAAATAGAAGCATTTGAACATTTTTTACAATTATAACCTGGAAGTGTAGCACATATTCACATTCATCCTTCATGAGGAAATACTTCCCTGAATCTCCATTCACTGAAATCCCTCATGAAGAAACACAAATATTCAGGCAAAAGACGGAATATTTGGTTTTCTTTGCAAAATAAATCAAGCTTTGCCTCAGACCTCAATGAGTTCAGGTATGGGATTTTACTCTGCCTTTCTAACATAAATAATCTTTGTCTTAAACCATTCTAATGTAGCTCTGGTGTAATCTCGAGTCGTTCCCCGGCTCTATAAACAAATCTCCACCCCAGTCTCAAGTCTTGCTTTGCCTCTAACAGGTTTTTCTCTAGGGAACGCCTTGTATTTAGCTCCATTCATTGCCCTATCAACTCTGACCAGCTTTCCAACTAAAAGAAAGAGGGAAAAAAGAGGTGCGGTAATTAATATTTATAAAGAAAACACGAGCGAGAAAGATATGTGAATGTTTCACATTACTTATTCAGGCCTGAGTCCCGTTGGGAGATGTTTTTGGGGAAATGAGCCACATGCACATTAACACATGAAGGATAACGTGCCTTGGCTGTCAGATTATTGGAAAGAAGTGCATGCCTGGAGAGGGTTTATGTTTAATGGCGCTACGTGTCATCCTACATGAATCAAACTGAAGCTTACTCTCTGAATGTACACAGTGTTCTCAGAAGTACAGAAAGCCTTTACATCAAGCATTCGAGCGAGTTGCCTCTGCTCAGGTGGAAACAGAAAAACTCCTCCCTCAGGGTGTCGAACCATCTTTTAGTCGTGACTCGCATGTAGGGGCTCGTTTTTGGCCACTTTACAAAAAAACGAAACAATGTACTCTGCAGCCAAATACAGACACTGTGTGCACTGTACTGGTACATGTGTCTCCTTGCTGTGTTTGCTCAGTAGAGGTCCAACATGTCTTCTCAAGTCTAGAGGTTCTTCCAAAAGCCTGTCCGAGTCAATTTCACTTGGGTGGAGGCATTTTATATAAATGCTTAGCACTTAATTTCACACTGTCTTATATGGTGCAAAACACAGTTTTAAAAAAAGACAAATAAAAATCAGAAACCAAAGGAAGAAAAATGGTTCACGTGAAACGCCCAAATTGGGATATTCTTATTGGATTCAGATTGAAAGGTAGGAATTTGTAACCCGCCGGTAAACACTGGTTCTGATCAGGTTATTCTGATTGTGGCACAGTAGTGCACAGGTGACGCCTATGACCAGGTGACATATTTCCACCTTCTGTGGCCAGACGACATGCAGGAGAAGCAAAACAGGTCTGCTGATTTCTCACGCCGTAACGCAGGGAGACCAGCAGCATGTGTTGCTCGGCTTGTAGTTTAACCTTTATTACAACGTGGCGCTGGTCCGTTCTGGGCGCCAAGGCGACACAGAACAAACGCACTACAGCGACCGTTGTTTTTGATTAGGACTAAGAGAACTTCTGAGTTTTTTTAAGGAACATTTTAAAACTGCACATCAGTTTATTATTAAACATCATGACTTGATTAATTCATTTTTAAACATATTTGGATCAATTAATCCAATCAAGGAATTTAGGACATGTAAACTGATATTATGTAGTGAAATGGACAAAAGAAAGTGAATTGCAGAATTTTTAAGTTTATAAATAATTATAATGCCCCTCCAAAGTAAAAAAAAAACACTGTTTCAAACAAATATTTTTTTATTTTATTTTTTGCAAAATTACTCTGCTCCTTGAGCTTCTATTGCATTTTGAATCTAATAAAGTCCAGCATCTTGGAATATTTCTGTCCTCTGAAAAAGGCAAAAAATGACATTTAAAATTGTCAATTGAATAAAATAATTTCTGGAGGTTTCTAATCTACGGAGCCCCTAAGGGGACATAGAGAGAGAGAGAAAAAAAGAAGAAATCCCGACTTATTTTCTCGAGATCCTGACTTTTTTTTTTCTTTCCGAGGGATCTCCAGAAACTAAGTCAGGATCTCGACTTAGTTTCTCGGGATCTTGAGAAAGTAAGTCTGGGTTTCTTTTTTTTTTTTTCTCTACATGTCCCTTTAGGGGCTCCGTACTAATCCCTCGTCCCTCTACAAAAAAGCTTTTTCTTCAGACATGGAGCAGAAAAAACATGCGGTAAGTTGCAACACTTGGCTTCCCCATGTGCTGATGCTGGTAATTGGAGAACATTGTTTCTCAGTAACATTATTTCAGAGGAATCAAGCTATGATGCAAGTTATAAGCAAATTTATCAAAAATAGTTTTAATACAAAGCAAAAAAAAAAACTAAAGAAATTGTTGGATCAGAATTGCGACGGAAAGTGAATTGAATGTTTAGCCTACTGGAGCTAAAACGACTATTTTATTAATGAAGTTATCTATCAATTATTCTTATGATTAATCGAGTAATTGAATGAAAAATTTGATAATGTCAAATATTGATAAATTCAACCATAACAGTATTAATATTGGATATCAACATCGGACCAACTTTTTATATTTTCACATCCTTAATTATTTTCCTGTAGCATAGAAAAGTAACAAATTAACCTGGACTAAAATTATACAAAAATGTAATAATAAAGCAAAAGGCTCACAAAGAGACTTATAAAAAATATCTCCAGTCTATTAGTTTATGTATTCATCTTCAGTCAATTTAATAGATGAACTCTGACCTTGCCCAGCCATTTGCCCATAGCTTTTGTGTTCATATTAGGGACGGGATTTGACTCCTTCATCTCACACATAAACACACCAGAACTTATTTCTTTTTGCAAATTAGGATTCAATAATCTATATATTTTTTAAATTCCATTTAATTGAAAATAACATTTTGTGTGTGCTTTTGTTCAAATTTTCCACAATTTCTATGTTTGATTTAAAAGTTTTGGTTGTGACCTTCCCTGTGAATCACAAAGTGTTACATGTGTGGGAAAGCTTCTTTTTTTTTAAGGCCAGATTAAAATAACTAGTATGACCCTTTGACAAGATACTTTCATGAAGATAAACTTCAGGGACACTGAAGAGAAAATTATTCGTCTATATTCAGTTAAGGCATGAAACCATTATTTTATCAGTGAATGTTTCACATATTCAGTAAACTTCAGCTTTCGGTTAAAAATCGTTTCACAGAAATCTTCCCAGCATATATAATTAACCATGACTGATATTTGGTAACTTTTCTAACATAAAGCCAAACAATTAAACGCCAAGAAGAAGCCAAGATGTATTTTGATGCTCATGCAGATTGGTGATGAGTATAAAAACTGGCCACTGTCAGAAACCCAAAAATCAGATCTTTTTTTCCAACCAGTGAATGCACCACACTGAGAGCTACCGGTTGGTGCTGACATTTGAAAAAGCACGCCCACATGCTGAGGTTGTTGCACTTTCCTGACTGATGCAGCTGGCTGTTGCAAGCTTCAGCGACTCACCAGAACATAACATCAATCCTGAATATCACCTCTTGTTCTCTCATGCCCATACTAGTTGTGTTTCATACATTTCCAATCTATAAAACACTCATTACAAGTTTCCACTGGTACCAAATGAAGCCCAGCACAGATCATTACTGGTGGATATTTAAATTGGTGCTCTTTTTTAAAACTATATTTGTACCTACAAACGGGGTATTTGATTCATTTTCTTGAAACGAGCCACCATCTTAAGAGGTTAAGCTTTAAATAGGAGGTTAAACTTTAAGAAAGAAAGAAAATGCTTCTAGTGAAGCACATCTTGTCCTCTTTGGCACTGATCTCAATCTCTCTACCTGAGCCACTGGTTTTGGATAACAGCTCATTCATAAATATTTTAGGACGTTATTTCAGAAATAGTAGAGAGGAATCTCATGAGTCTAGTAAAGCTGAAGTAAATCATATTGGATTTAAAAGAAAGATGCACTTGCTGATTTGCAAAAGCAAAAATAAAATACAGTTAGTAATCATGAATTTAAAAAGTGTAAACGTTTTTAAAGACTATTAAATTATTCACATTTCAAGGATGCAGTAAGACATCAGCTATAAAATATATTCTCTTTTATAAATCAAAGTTAATTGGACATTTAATGAAGAACTGAAAGGTGTAATTGTTTATAAACCTCCAATTTCCAAGATTTCTACTTTTAAATCTCATTCACACTTTTAGTTTCTGGAGGCCTTTTTAATAAAAATAAATGGGTCCTGAAAAAATACCATATTTTCTGGACTATAATGTGTCCTTAATGCCTTTATTATCAAAAAATCAAGGCGCGCGTTATGATCTGAGTGCTTTATATTTTGTTCTGGGGTAAAGCATCGCCATCTAGTGTAGTAATATGGATTAACTCTGGTTGTGATTTCTGACCTCAGAGATTTTGTGTGGTATACAGTCAAAATGTTTTAGTTACATTACAGCTACTGGAGCTTTGACTGACTGACTTATCTGACTGTTTTGTTAAGTCAGATAGCAAAGATCTGACTTAACGAAGTCAGATATTTAAAGCGCCTTGTTGTCCGGTGCATTTTATATATGAAACAATATAAACCATTCTTTAACAGTGTGTCTCGTAGTCATGCGCGCCCTGTAGTGCAGAAAATACTGTAAACAAATTAAAGCAGAAAAAGAAAGCAGTCAGCTGGAAATCTATCCTGGAGTCTTCACAGGTAGCTTTGTGTTTGTCCTACTTTAACAAGTCGCTAGCACCGACATCAACTGATTAAGAAGCGAAATGCAATTCACACACACAGATGAATTCAGCTACTTACTGCTGGAGGGCTGCAGTTCTTGTAACTGTGTGTGAAGAGCTCATACAGCACCACTCCAAAGCTCCAGACGTCTGAAGCCACAGAGAACTTGCTCTCAGTCAGTGACTCAGGGGAATACCTGCAAAACACACGTAAACAGGCAGCCTTTACACACAGCATATTGGAGATGGTGAAACATGTCAGAATCGAAGTTTTAAGGCCAAAGAAAAAAAAAATCAAAATAAATACCAACTAGAGTGTGTGGTATTAACTTGTAGTCAACTTCTGTGCCATATAGGGTTGAAACTAGAGGTTTACATATAATGAATAAAAAAAAGTCTCATCATCTGAGACCAAACGTCTTGTTTTAAGCCAGCTAGAATCTCCAAAGTATTTCTATTTGTTAAATGCTGCAATAATGTGAGAAACAATATGTGCCACTCAGCAAGGAAGAAGCCAAAAGAAATACAAAAAGCCAGACTGCAGTTTGCAAATTAACACAATGATCTTCAGCAGACCTGACCTGTGGTCTGTTGAAACTATTTGGTCATGATGACCATTGAAGGAAAAACAGGGATGTTTGCATCATGTTAACTGTGAAGTATGGGGGTGGCAGAATCATGTTGGTGGGGTTATTTTGCTGTAGAAGGAGTTGCTACGCTTAATAAAACAGATGGAATCACAAGGAAAGGACATTATGTGAAAAACTGAAGTTGAAGCTCAGGTCCAAAGGGACAGTGGTCACAAACAGGGGAGCACCGATTGCAGTTTTCTGGCCGATCGACGATTACCCATCTTTTAAAAAGCCCAACATGCCAATTCCAATTTTGGCTGATGCCAGTTTGTTTTTTGTCTGAAATGTTGCTCATTATAGCAAGCAAGAAAGTTGCTGAATTGGCAACAGTGGGGTCACTATTGGTACCTGTCAACATGCAGACATGACATGGTCTGTCAGTCAAGCTTTTCTCACAGAGAGAAAAGAGGACAGTGGTTGATTTTTCAACCTTTGGTAAGATTGGTGGATAAGATCGGCTTCACATCTAAAAATTGGCCTATCCCCAATCTCCCAAAATCAGTGATCAGCACTGATAAATCGGCTGGCCAATAAATCGGTGCACCCCTAGTTACAAAGTAGTTTCAGAACAACAATAAAGTCAATGTTTTGGTCTCATCTAAAATGTGCATGTAAACTTCTCGAGTCAACATGGGCTGTTTACTTATTTTGTCAAATTAAGTGTATTTGTGACATATGTAACATAAAGAAAGCTCTAACCAGAATATGGGACTCTCTCCCGGCTCTTGGACCATATAATACTCTTTGTCCTGAGGCAGAACTTTGGTGAGGCCGAAGTCTCCAATTTTCACTCTTAGCTCACTTTCAACTAGGATGTTCCGTGTCGCCAGGTCTCTGTGGATGTACCGCTTACTCGACAGGTACTCCATTCCCTGTTGACAAGCACATAAAGACAAACAGGAAGTCCAGTTGGCGGTTAGAGGCCCGGAGCAGTTTGCTAAAACTTCAGGTCACGCGGCAGCACCTTGCAGATCTGAGAGGCATAGTGGACCAGCTTTTTATGGTCGATCCGCTCCATGTTTTTTATGAGGTAATCGCGAAGACTTCCAAAGGGAAGATACTCCATGATGAGGCGAAGATTACGTCGACCTGAATGAATGCAAAGAAAACAATTACATGTAAATAACACACAAGGTAACGACTTTATTGATGCTCAGTGAAACGTAAACAATTTATTTATAGATTATTCTATTAAAGAGTCTGACAATCAGATTCTGTATATTTTCATCTGACCATTTAGGACGTTTTTCACAATATCAGGAGTATTTTAAAGAAGGAAAAAACCTTTTTAAATAAGAAAATAAAAATTGTATTGCCTAAAATGCAACAACATAGCAAAGCACCTATAGATCCAGGCTGCTTTGATAATCATTTCTGAAAGTCCCATTGCTTACTCTCAGCGATGGAGCTGAAAAACTTATCACGTTCCATGTTAGTCGATATCAATAATTCTTAATTTGTTTTTTGTTTTAAGTATCTGAGATACAGTCAAACTGTAGGTGTGACCTTTCCTGCTCCACAGTTTTATTTTTAAGTAGCTATGAAGCAAAAACCTTACACTGCTGCTGCGCAAGTTACTCAACAAGTTGTTGCTAGGAAACCACACGTTCCTCAACTTGTTGCTAAGTAATCAAAGAGAGAGTGAGTTGGCTTATGCCACCAAACTTACTTAGCTGGCTGTGAGAGATTAAACAGCTAAAGCATTTCCTCTGCCTACATCTCCCAGAATGCTTTGTGGTTCTGGATCAGAGTTCAGTAAAATTATAGAAAATTCTCCCAGATTTATTATCTATGAATATTGATCATGTGTCTATAGTGATATATATTGTTATTGATTGATTGTCCAGACTTGTTCAGTGAATTACATCCTTTGACTGGATGCTACATGTTCAGTAAGTACATTTGTGAATTTTTTTTTGCTACTTTCTGCATCTTAGTCATAGTATTATACACAGTACAAACATTTTAACCTTCCGGACTGTCTTTTCCCAGGCAGCAAAATCCTGATCTATTTCATTCACTAAGCAGATATACTTCAGTCATAACACATGAGGTTTAGAATAAATACTAAAAATAAATGTCAGATGTACCTGCGCTGTAACAAACACCCTTGTACTTGACGATGTTCTCATGCTGGAGAGATTTCAGAATCTCAATCTCCCTCTCAAAGTCTCGCATGTGCTCCGCTGTGCTGTGCTGGAGTTTCTTCACAGCAACGACCTCTCCAGTGTTGTCCTGGAGCGGGTCATAGCGGCACATCTCCACACTGCCAAAGTTTCCCTTAAAGACAAAATAACTCAAGGTGAGAAGCAGCGGTTTGATTCGACTCTAAAAAACAAACAGTAAATCAGTTTTGCTCTCAATGAAATCCTTATAAATCTGTAATAATGTCATCTCTGGTGAAGACCAACAGTCTAAACTGCAAAAACACCAAATCTTACATTGTCTTTTTGGTCTAGTTTCTAAAAAAAACAAAAAGGAAAAAAAAAAAAAACAAACAAACTAAGTACTGGCAGAATTTTTTCCCTTATTACGAGTGAAAAAATATACCAGCTGAACTACTTTTTATTAATATTAAGGGATTTATTTTATTTTGCTGAAAAGTTATTTTTCAAATGTATGAAAATATTTGCACAACAATTTCTTTTTTGTCATTTTGCATAAAACGCAACAAAATAAAAAAAATAGCAACTCTCGAAGGCAATTGAAATAATTGAATAAAATAATAATAAATATACCTCACATAAAAAATTTGGTAGAAACACAGTAGAAAAAACTGGGATATTAAGGACAAATAAATAAACTGGACTAATAATGCTTGTAGATTTGGTGATTTTGCAGTGTGAAGACACTTTGCATGGGTTCACCAGATGAAAGCATCATCAACCAATACCTTGCCAAGTAACTGTAAAAATATGAGATGTCGTTCTTGAAACAGAGCTGGCTCCTGATTCTCAAAGCCGCCAGCTGTGCCACCTGCACCTGTTGTTCGGTTTGGCAGGATGTCATCCATGATCAACTCATAGTCTAAGAACAGGAAAAGATGCATTTAGTTATGAGTGTGTGTTTATAAGTCCATGGCAAAAAAACAAAACAAAAAAAGACAAACAATTTAATAAACCTATGTTAATGTTTTCATTTTTTGACAAGGATCCACTTGAAAACAGTATGAGTTTATTGGGTCTACAAAAACATGTCTCTTGAATTACTTGTTTATGTCTGCCATTTAATATTGCCATGATGTGTGTTTTTGCAATAACAGCATCCTCTAAAGAAGTTTAAATTTAGCTAGAAGAATATGGGAAGACAGGAGTTTATAAATGGTGCTCCGATATTATAAGCCACAATTTTTACAGAAGTGAACTGGGCCAATTCCAGTCCTGATTCCTTATCTATCTAATTCTAATCTAATAATCATGTCTTCTTCAGACTTCTGCAGTTGCCAAAGAGGACAAAGGGGGAAAAAAAGCACATCAACTCTCTTACTGCCACAGGGAAAACGCCAACTAATACTTCCTCCTTTAGTCTGTTCCTAATTTTATTTCCCCAGAATCAGTGAGCCAAGACTTCCCAATACGTTCTCAGGAAATCATTACACATACTGATGACTGTTTAGTTGGATGCATTCGAGGACTTCTGGAATCTACATTGGCGTCTGATTTTTAATCGCCAGAGAAGGAATTTGTCTGCAGGGTAAGGAGGGTTAAACCGACCCGGTGTGAAGAGGCTGTGAAGGTCGCGGATCACCGCCCGGAATGTGGGCCTGAACGTCGGCTCGTAATCCATGCAACTGGTGATCAGGTTAGCGATTTCTGTCCACTTTGGTGCAGGAAGCTGCTGGTGATCGTTGTAGAACAGGACTTTCTGTAGTGAACAAATGAGGATTAATGCAAACTCATTCTGAAGAACAAAAACAACAAACTTCTTGAGTCGTGTGAGAGAATCGGGTATTCGCCTCAGAAAAACTCATTGAGCTCTCTTATATAATATGACACCAGGATCATGCAACAACAGGATTGCCAAGTATTCAAATTACGCTCAGTTTATCCAATTACTATAAACAAGAAGTGCCTGCCATGATTAATGAGGTGCACAAGATTTCACTATGACACTTCTATTTAAAGATGTCTCACGAGCTTCCTGCATATTTTACCATTTGAAAAGATTTTTTTCCCAAGCTTAAGGTTTCTTTCCTGTAGTTTTTGCAACATTCTGCAGATCTGAAAACACAATGTGCACCACAGTCAGTAATTTGTATGTTAAATGATAAATGACAAAGAATGAAGGTGGCTTCTTATTTCAGAGCATGGGACCCACTAAGATAAACTTTTTTTTTAAAGCTTTTTTTATTCAAAGTTTCCAGTGCAAGTCACTGCACTTGAAACTATACACATGTATGAAGCAATATAGAAATTGTACACATACAACCAGTCATACTGCGCTCCAAAGGAGGCTCTGTTTGCCCCCATAGTCCCAAACAAAAAACAACCAGTTTAGGATACAGACAAGAATCTCCTCCAGCACAGGAGTTGCAATTTTCAATATTTGTTTGAAATAAGTGTTTGAATTGGGGACCATTTTTCTATGTCACTTTTCATCTGTAGTTTTGCTGTAATTTGTTTCTCTCACCCTGTTCTTCCACTTATAGACTGTCAGGAGCTGCAGCTTCACTCAGGAAACCAGGAGCATTCTGGTTGCAAGAACAAGCTGAATCCTAACAGATAAAACTTACTGTGATCTTGAACTTTATTCTGAAATATACCTGGTTCTATTAAAGGTGGTTCTAATGGGAGTGTAATACTCAAACTTCCAGTATTTTCACTTTGCAACAGGTTAACAGCAGTGGACGGTCCCAAATATGTGGGTAAAATCTCCAATCAAGCATTCGTCTGAGGGGCAGCCAAATCTAGATGTGAGAGAAGGAGTCCTAAAAAAACCTCACTTTGATTTTTAATATCAGACTATTTGATATTTTATGTACTTCCCCCAACATCTCCTCCCAATCCTCATCTCTGATTATTATTACATTCATTTCTAACTCCCATTTCCCTTTATATTTTTTGTGTCTATGTAACCAAAGATCAACTCTAATTCAACATCTAAATACCTCAAATCAAGTCTGTAATTAGGTTATGACTGTGATTATTGCATTGGATTAATCAGTTACCATAAATCTACCTCATTTCCAACTCTTGTTGGTTTATTTTTTGCATCAGGTGCGAGAATGGGACGCTGCATCAATTTTTCAAAGATTTTCTCTTCTTGGTCATAAACTGAGCCCTACCTTTGTGTTGTCCAGGACTGCCAGTGGTTTCTCTCCGCCGCTGCAGATTTCCCACAGTGTGGTGCCGAAGCTCCACTTGTCTGCAGCCAGGCTCAGAGTCATTGGCTCATTTATGTATTCAGGTGGCACCCAGGGGATCCTTTCAATCAGGACTGATTACAAACAAAAACAAGTGAGGAATTGATTGCTTTTCTCCCCTCAGGTCACATATTGACATTAGTAAACAAAATTTAATTGTATCCAGTTTGATTTTATGCCTTCACTGATTAGATTTAGACTAGAAATGTCAACATATCAGCTGTAAAAGTTTGTAGGAAAACAGTTTCTCTGTGCAGTCACTTCTTTTCATTTGTTAATTTGTCAACACAAAAGTCCAACTGATGCTTGTCAATGTGCTAACAAACTCCCCCTGCTGGTAGGAATGGATATGACAGTAAAGTGGAGTCTGAAGAGGAACTCACTTTCTTTAGGCAGGACAGTGATGCCGATGCCGGGGTCGCTGAGCTTGATGAACGGGGGATTCCCAGCCCGCCGATCCTCCTCCCTGATCAGCAGAACATTTTTGGCACAAACATTCCCATGGACAAGATGCTTTTCCTCCTGCAGGTACAAAACGAGAAATTTGTGCAAATTTAATTTAACATTTCAGCTCATGTTATCCTTAATAACGTCTTTACAAATTTAAAAAAAGTTTTTAAAAGAAATTGCTGCAAAACAAACACATAGCCTGATTTAAACTGGATTTTTACCAGGAAGTTCATGGCCCAAGCCAGCTGTTTTGCCACTTCGAGCTTCCACTGAATGTTTATAGAGTTCTTGTTCTTCTTCAGGTAGGTGTCCAGCGAACCAAACTTCACATATTCCTGCACCATGATGTCTGAAAGGGGACAAAAAGGATCCTTCTATTTACAATTTATTTTTTAAAAATGACAAGCTTCTTCATACCAAAATAAAGCTTTGAATTCAAAGAGAACCACAACACATTTTTGTTGCAAAATAATCAAAGAAAGGGCAGTGAAAAGACTTTTCACTTTTTTAAGTGAAACAGCTATAAGCATACATAATTGATCAAGTGGTCAATTATGACTTTTCTAAAATAAAAAAAAAGGATTTCTAAAATTTAAAGGTTAAAAGAATTTTGTCTTTTTACCTAAACCTACATTTCACTTTCCATGTTATAAATGCTCCAAGACTTCAATGAGCTCATATCTTCAAATATTTTTAAAGTTGGATATTAATATTTTTAATTATAAACTATTAATCTACCAAAATTAGTAGAAGTGGAAGAAACTGAACAGGTTGCAGTCATATATTTAGTAGCAAATTAACCTTTATTTCAAAGACATTCTGGTGAAGGAAACTGTAATCCAGTGAAGAGTAAAGAATTGTCTTTTATATGTTGTGATCAGTGCAAAAACACAAAATCTTACAAAGTATTTTTGGTCTAGTTTCTAGTGCAAATATCTTAGTAAATTTGAAATAAGACAAAACAAATTTACAAGTAACTTTTAAAAAGTAAGGAATGACTTGATCCAGGTAAATCATAAATATTGATAAAAATAAAGTTCTAATTCCATCGGCAGATTATGAACTTATAGCAATATATGATTGCCATGTTATAAGTTAATTTATCGGCCAATAGAACGAGTTCTTTTTCCCCAGTATTGAGGATTTATTTACTTGAAGCAAGTCTCTAACTCTGCGACAGACTGGCGACCATCCAGGGTTTACAGAAAATGGATGGATGGATGAAGTCTCACAATTTAGCTTTTTAGTTAGTTTGTCTTATTTCAAGTTTACTGAGATATTTGCACTAGAAATTAGACCAAATATACTTGGAAAGATTTTGTGTTAACGAGGTTCAACTCAAAATCTGCCAATTTTATCGGTGGCTTCTGGTTAGAAACTACAATTTTAGGCATAAAGTGCAATTTCTTTTGGTTGTTAGCTAATTTTGCAGAAGGATTTATCACTATTTATTTATTTCAGATATTTGAGCTCAACTAAAAGTTTGATTTGGACATGTGAAACATCATCACAGCGCTGCCTCAGTCAACAGATAATCCATATTAATGGTATTTTTAATCAGACTTAACAGTATTAGAAAATTAGCATTTGCAGAATGCTTGTAACATACCAGCAGTAAGAAATGTGGCAGAAAATGTCTGAATGTGACTTACTCTCTTCTCCACAAACACAAACTCCATAATTGAGGATCAGGTGTTTATGGGATAACTGGCTCATCATGCTGGCTGCTTCAAAGAAAGACTAGAAAACCAGACAGAGAGAAAAAATATACAAAATTAGAACTCAGACAAATTAAAACCAAACCAGACATTTTACAACAGAGTTTTCTCAGTTGTATCCATTATACCATTTAATACTTCACCTTATAATTATCTAAATCCCTCATATGTTTTTATTTAAATGCTTATGAGGAGGAAGGAAAAACAAAAGAAACTCTAGTTCTCAAGGATATTAGCCTTCGAGTCTGAGATCCCTGATTTAGTAAATGCGATGGAGAATCAGATATGAAAATACAAATATTCTTCAACACTTCTTTGCTGATCCATACCTAAAAATATTGAAAGCAAATCAGAGTTTTTAGAACCATGAAAGGAGTTTACATTAAAAAGCTGCTTGACCTGGAAAGTCAGCATCATTACAGCAAAATAATGTTTGGATTGTCTATGACTTGAATAAAAAGCAAGCAGAAGTGGGCCTAATTTGAAAAATAATTTAAAAATACATTTTTGTTATGTTGGTCGTTTAGTTATAATGCAGTAAATGGCTGTAACCACAGACCTCAGCGTAATTTCTGTGGGCCTGGTCCAGAACTTTCATCACAACCTCAGCTTCGTGCATTTGTCCGTAGTCGCCAAGCTCCTTACGAACGCCTTTAAAGATCTTTGTAAATGTGCCTTGACCAAGACTCTCCATCTGGCAGAAATCACAAATTAAAAATAAACAGAATAAAGTGACTTCTGTGGCTGGAGTTAATGACCAAACACAAATTCCAAGTTTTATGAGGATTTGTGTAATCAAAGAGACAAATAGGGAATTACAGACACCACAGAAGTTGGAAGTGCTTACAAACTCCAAGTCTTCTTTCCTGATCTTGTGAAACACCATCTGACTGACGTTGTGCTGCTGTAGCGACGGAGACAGAGGCACTTCTGAACCTTTGTTGCTCCTGCAGATGAGGAGGCAGGACTTTTCTGTTTGGAGAAAACAATAACAAAGGGGGGAAACTTAGTTAGTTCGTTTCTTTTTTTTTTTTCTATTCTTGGTTTTAGAGTTGGTGTTATGAGTCAGCAATCTGAGAAACAACAGACTATTTCTTCATCCCTTTCACAATTTCTGGTAAAATTTCGAAAGAAAAAAAAGGGAGTAAGGCACTTCTGAAGGTTCCTGGTTATTGGTAATTTTCCCTTGAACTGTGTCTGTGCGGCTCACAACAACATGTAAACTGGAGAATTTAACAAGAAGCATACGGTCTGGATAACATCTGGATATCCTGTGCGTCACTTTATTCTACCACAACAGAAAAACAGCTCAGGAACAATTTGAAGAGTACATTAAACAAAAAAAACAAAACAAAAAAAAGCTAAAAAATATGTTTTCCCCCTTGTTGATGGAAATTAGCTCAGTAGCAACCTGCAGGTGTAGACGGTGATGGTGTAAATACAGATACCACCAGCAGGGGGAGTCATCCGTTTGTTAAAGGTTGTCTGGTTAGGTAATAATTTATTTAAACAGTGTTTCTTTCTGCAGTCGTCTCACTATTTCCACACAGTCCTTGAACCAAACTTCATAAAAGTGAAGCACAGGCTGCATCTAATGCATAGAAAAAGTCTGATTATATGTTATGGCTGCCATAACATATGGCTGCTTAGTTGCAGCCATATTATCAAGTAATCAAGTATTAGATTACTTGAAAATATTTTTAATTATTAAGTTTTCTATCAAGTGTTCTGATGATTAATTATATATAAATTGACACATTATGCAAATTTTATTGAAGCTTTTAATACAAAATTAGAAAAACATTTAAAAAATGCATAATAATAATTCAATTGCTTTTTTAAAATAATAGATAAACGTTTTACTGTCAGTGCAACAGCATAACAGTCCTTTACTGAATGCCTCATCATAGTATAATCTGTAGCTAAAAAAAATAAATAAATGGGGAAAAACGTTAAAAACATTTGCTTGATTTAAAATCAATACAGTGTAGTGCCGATCTATAATTAGATAAATAATTAGATGTTAAAAGAATTTGAACAAAGTGACTAAGTCTATTTCACTTGAGGAGTTCTGCGTAATACATATCAACAAAAGTAAATGTTTTTTTCTCATCTTAAACACAAAATGTGTACATATAAATATTTTTTGTACCGTTTTGGCTTAATTACTTTTCTGAAAATTTTGTTCTTTCAGCAAAAGGTATTTGTTGAGTCTTCTATAGTTAACAATTAATCGATTACTAAATTAGATTACAATTATTTCAATAATTGATCCATTATGATTAATTGTTTCAGCCCTATTTGAGATTATTTTCAAATAATATAATAATATTTGCATAATAATGCAAACAGCATTTTCAGGGAGTTTCTTGATGAATACACCTGAAGTCTTTAAACTGTTTGTGATCCATAACTTTCAACAATCACGATTCTCTTAGTTCTCACTGACAATCAGCAAAAAAAGGCTTAGGTTGCGACAACGCTTTTTATATTAGGGAAAATATTCGAAGGAGAAAAACACCGTGATCACATTTAAAATAAAAAGGAAAACCCCTAATAATATTGGTTTGCACTGGACATCATAAAAGATACAGTAGAGACAGAGACTGCTGCAAGACGAACTTTGTGCACAGATCCCTGTTTATCTTATGACATTATAAGAGCATTTCTGTTGTAACTCTGCTGTGGAAAACAAAAATAAATCCCCAAAACATCCATATTAAATGTTTTTAAGGTAAACATGGAGATATTTACCTTAAAATATTTTTTATCTGCAAATCTGATAAACACCCATCAAACAGCAAAAACAGGTTCTGATTTATATGAGTTTGGCCTCAGAGACTCATCATCCTACTTGAATTATCCTTCTGTGTTTATGGGTAAGTTATGCAAAATAAAATGAATGAATGAAACATCTGGTCAAAAATACATAACCTAAAACCACAGTAAAGCATATTTCTTTGTGCTTCCTCTGATATCTATGCTTTTTGTGGTATCATCTAATGGTATTGCACACATTCTGTTCAAAAATCCCCAAAGTAGAGGCGTGTAATTAGATCATGAAGGATTAGAATGTGTTAATCTGCCAAAGCAGATTATATGTCGGATTAACAATAGGGAACATTGTATGCAATGCTGTTGCTTGGATGCATCAGTTTAATTTTTCTCATTTTCCTCCGGTTACATAAACTAGTGTTACTGGCTTTAATTATTAACATGATAGCACTACAATATTAGTATAATTAATATTAGTTTCAAAATAAACGTAACTTTAAAAATGTGTTGGATTATGAATGAAAACATAGTTATTGTTTCATTTTGCTGTTAAACACAGAATGACAAAATATTTCAACAACTAAACATTAAATATATGTTGGGCTTTAAAACTCAACAACAATCGGAGGAGCGTCTGTTTCATAACGTCAATATGGCTAACCTTCACAACCAGAGGCCTGAGCATAAAAAACTTCAACTGGAATATTTTAAAGCTAATTAACAGTTTACAGTTTCCTCTCTGCTTGTTTAAACACAACAACCTGAATGCTTTACACTGTTATTTCATACATAATGAATTCTATATTGGTTTGAATAAAAAATACTGAAATGGAGACCTATAAAACTTACAAGAAATACGGTATTACAAGTTTTATTTTTTTTACTAATATCTATGTTTGAATGGAAATCCTGCAGTGATATTTTTACCATGTAGCCCAAATGTTCTTCATTGGGCTACATGGTAAAATAAATACCATGTATAAATACACTGGGCTTACCTTTGGACTGAGGAGGACAGCACTTGCTGAACTGGAACACGATGCCGTCGGAGCGCACCGTTTCTTTTTGGTAGCAGCTGAGCAACTCCTGCAGTGAGCTGAAGTTCCTCTTGGTTCCGCTGAGGTTAAACTCGCCAGCAGCGGACCTGGTGATCTGACAGTGTTTGTAATCCACCGTATCAAACACCTGGCAGACACAAAGCACACAGATTTACTGCAGGAACACAACACTGAGCATCATTTTAAGGTTCACATCAGTTTAATAGGGAGAAAAAAACATAAAGTTCATAAAGATGCTTGTTTTATGTTTTTTTAATTTGTATTTTGATATTAAAAAACAGCTGCATTAAAAATCTAAAGCCGTTTTTGGGATCCATGCAGAGATTAAAGCGTCCACAATTTGTTTAAAGCCTAAAATAAAAACTCTTTTGCTCTAAACTTCTAAATGTTTTCCACTTATTGAAGAGAAACTACGATATGAATCCTATTGTTGTTGCCCGGCTCTTCAATGCATTGCATAACAAGTGGTTGTTCTGGCATCACTAACAACCTAATTCCCACATACTGAGAGCAAAACAAGACAGAGGGACAAGACGTTCAAGGGAAAAGTGACTAAATACACATCAAGGGGAAAACAGCTCTAAAACAAACCTCAGGAACATTTTCCATTCAACAACTTTTAGTCATCACTGTTGTAGAAAGTGAAAAACTCACCTCCACTGGGAATGTTAGAAAATACTTATTGAAGTCTTTTGGGCTGCATCTCAAAATGTACAACCCCCGCTTGTCTCCACACTTCTGAAGACGGCTGACAGCAAACTCAATTCTGCAAAAAAAATCATCAATAATTAAAAACAAACTGTTGTTACTAACAGAGAAAACAACCAGCGACTTGACTTCGTTTGATTTGGACAAGTTTTGAAAAACAAGGAGTGAATGAGAACTTTTGCATTTTTTCTTACACAGTTTAAATATCATGTAAATCACAGAAACGTTTGACTTACGAAATGGGGCCATGGCAATGACAAGCTATGGCCTCCACTAGCCTGGGAGGGGCCACCTCCTTACAAAGGTAGTGATGTGCATCTGTGGTCAGTCGATAGTAGCCGTCAACGAGGGACGCAAATGATAGGGCTTCCAACAGACTCGGAAACTCCAGCTCCTAAAAAAAACAAACGAAAAAGCAAAAACCCTCCAGTCAACAACAAACTAACATCAGATTTCTCTGCTGGAGACAGAACAGGTTTATTTTGAGAAGTTACCAGGTTCTTCCCATCCTGCTTGTTGATGGTGACCAGCCGGCTCTCTGTGGCGCCTTCTTTGCAGGCCTGTTTGATGCTGATGTCGGTGACATCATGGAAGTCGCACAAAGTCTGCAGCTCCTGGACAAACAATATAAAACAACTAACTATTGTAGAAAACATAATTTTTTAAAACTTTACACATTTTTATTGTAAGTTATCTATTTGGGATACACCGATCCACTATTCCCTTCCGAGGTTTTGAATCAGCTGATTTGATACAGAAAAAACAGACTTGACTTAAACTTTGGTTTTATAGAATTACAAATGTGTTTGATAACTTTTAAATACACTGAAATATATAAACTGCTTCATAAGCTTTGTCAAAAATGTAAAAATAACTTTCATTTGTTCAGTCAGTGCAATTAGAGTAGAACAACCAATAATAAATAAAAAACTAAAACTAACAAAAACAAAAACTTTCTTTCAACTGGTTCAGGAAGTGCAATTAGGACTTGTAAATATAGTGTAATACAAATAAGAAAGCATGACGTCACTCAGAATACAAAGTATAGAATTGGACTGAATAGATCTGCACATTGTCAGGAATACCCAGGCAGTATCTAGAATTATTTTCAATATCAGATATTAACTTTGGACCGGTGCAACTCTAGTGTCCATCAGGTTTCTTTAATAAGCTGGTCATTATTTGTATATTGTAAAGTGTTTGCAAAGCAAAGTTGCTTTTGCTTTACAAATATTTCTGGAAAAGATAAAGAAATCTGGAATTTTTTTTTAGCACCACTAAATAAAAAAATTTAGTGTAGTGATTTGTAGAATCACATTGTGCATTAAGTCTTTCCAGAGATGTTATCGTTTTGGGTTTATTTACTTCATGAATCATGACACAAAAACACACCGACTATAATCTGATGTTTTTGGTTGTAGCATGACAAAATGTGAACAAGTTGAAGTGTGAGCTGTGTTTGTACACTCATGTCAGTTCAGGTTCCTGGTGTGAGTTCATTCTGGATTAGAGGAAGAAACCTGAAGGTGGTACAAACCTCATCAGAATCTTTTAATTTCTCCCGACACCACTGTATCCCTGTGTCCGCGGCCACCAGGATGATGAGCTGTCCGCTGGCTGGTTCTCTGACCTGAAAGGTCTCCGTGTAGAAGGCTTTCTCGAGCGACTCGATGCTGATGAGGTACTTTAGCTTCAGGTCGCGCACCGTGGTCCGACACTGACTGAACTGTTGGATGAAGCGCTTGAAGCGGAAGCGGATCCTCTTACGAGTTAAAAAACTACAATCCTGGATCTGATTTCTCATATCCTTTGGTAGGAAGGACTTGTAACTAGAACAGACGCAACAGATTTGAATCAATATTTGTCTTAAATTCATTTCTAAATGTAGCCAAACAAAAATGTACATTGAATAGAGAAGGTGAGCTACAATTAGAAAATAAAACAGTTTTATTTTTTTAGTACCTTGTATTCTGATAGATGTCCAGAGGGGACATCTGTCTCTCCTTAGCTGTCCTTGTCATGTCCAGCACAGCCATACCAAGGCACTCCTCCTGTGACTCATGGGAGTTGGAAATCGTCACCACTCCGTTCACAAAGTCGTTCCTCCACTGCAGAGGAGAAAAACACGGCTAAATACTTCCTCTACTCAATGCACGTTATCTGACAAGGCCTGTTAAAAGACTTAATTTGAACATTTTCATTAGCAAACAACTTAAACTCCCTCAATGCATCTGGGGAACATTTAGCAATGTTTTTGTTTAAAGTTGTCACAACCCAACCTCATTAATGTTAAGAGGTCGGTAACTGGTGTGGGCGTCCTCGTTGGCACAGTTCAATTTTGAAATTTAATCTATTATTGTAAAGGTATTTCTAGGATTGCATAATATTAGAAATATGCATAATTGCAGTAAGAAAAATGAAAATAAATCAATAGGCTAGTTGGAACCTGCTGACAAGAGGATGGAGGTTTGTCTTAAAAAGTTTGAATAAATTAAAACTTAAAAACATAGAATCTAAAATAAAGTTGCATTATTTGTCACTGCAGAAAATGAAACATATCTTATAGAATCGTCACACAGAGCAAAATATTCCAATACTACATTATCTTGTATTTTTAATGATCATGACGGCTTACAGATAATGAAAAGTTAAAATTCAATGTCTCAGAAAATTTGAATATTGTAAAAAAAAAAAAAAAAAAAAAAAAGTTAAACATGAGAAACTCAAGGTGATGCAACCCAATCAGCCAATTAAATCAAAGGTTTCCTGAGTCTCTCAGTATGGATCAGTAGACAGTCAGGGCAAAGACTGCTGACTGGACAAATGTCCAGAAGACAGTCATTAAAAACATGTTAAAAACAGGAAAAGGTGCAACAGCAATGATAATAATCACAGAGATTTCAGTCAACTGCAGGCTTCATTATGCTGACAAGCTTCATGGAGAAGCTAATTTCATTTTCCAGCATGACTTAACAGCTGTCCACACTGCCAAAGGTGCCAAAAGCTGCTCAGTGACCTTAGTGTTACTGATCCCCAAAGAGAATCTATGGGGGTAAAGTCAAAAGGAAGCAAAGAGACATTAGACCCAACAACGTCAATAATCTGAAGGCCACTGTCAGAGCAACCAGCTCATCACATCTTAGCAGAACCACAGGTTTATCACCTCCATGCTACATCACACTGATGCAGTAATTCATGCAAAAATACCCCAAACAAAGCCTGAAATTTATATTAAAACATATTTCTATAAGTTAATCCTTTGTGACATTCTAATTCTCTGAAATGCTCAAGTTTGGGATCTCACTATGTTGCAACCGACAAGAACCAAAAGCTTGAAATATTTCACAATGAGTTATGATTCTATATGTGTCTCACTTTCTGAAATGAGTGACAACAAATCCCGAAAATTTTCATAATATTCAAGTTGAACTTCAATTTCCACGTTACCAATTACCAGAAGTGCAGCGATCTTTAAAAAGCCTAATCTGCTGATTACGATTGTGACCGATACCAATTTCTTTGTTTTTGTTTGAAATGTCAATAAATATAGCAAGAAAGTCACTGAGTTAGTAACAAGGGGGTGACTATTGTTAATGTGCAGACGTCACCTGGTGGGCCGGTTTATCAGTCAAAACTCTCTGACAGCAGAGCAGCAGAGGACAGTGGCTGATTTTTAGGGCTCTGCTGAGGTAGATAAAAAAAAGGTGGATAAGATTGGCTTCATACAAAAGTACCAGCCAATCACCAAACTCCCAAAATTAAGGAAATTGGCGCCAATAAATCAGTTGTCTGATAAATTGGCTGGCCAATAAATCGGTGCACCCCTACCAATTACAGAATTTCAGTTACCACAAGATCTTCGTTATTTTATAGCTAAAAAAGCAAGGAATGTGGAGTTTTACAATGAGAGAAGAAAATGTTACATGTGCAACTGAAAATCCAAAACTGTATGCTACAGAAAGGAAACACTATGGAAGTAATAATCTCCTTAGATTTGAATCCCCAACACTTATCCATACCTAAAGAAAATATACTAAACTCTCTACCTTGGAATAAAACCACAGCTGCATTAAAGGCTCGTCACATTTCACTTTCATGTGAGCTGATACTCTTTTACTGTCAACTGAATCTATGCTAAGTCTAATGAATTAATATACACAAATATCTAATCGGTTCTACCACCATGTCGTTTTCTTACTCAAACTCTTATTTATTCATATAAATTCATAACAAGTCGTGAATAAACTTCCTTTAAGACTTTTCTGACCTCCACAGAGAATAAAAAACAGTCTGGAGGAGGTACATGGTGACGTGCTTGCAGTCACTGGAACAAACTTTGTTTTCATTTTCCCCCTGCAGGCCCGCATGACGCTGTAGGATGGCTGCTAACCACGTCTAACCAATGAATGAGCTTCCTATTAAGTCTATGTGACGTAACATTTGCAACTCTTGTTTTTGCTTTAATGGGTCAATGTGAACACTAAACAGACCAGAACTAAAAGCTAATGGATTCTACATCCCTGTCTCGATTTTCACACCTGCATTGCTCTAGATTTCAGACTGTAAGGGTGTAAACTAATAACACACGGCTAATAATCTAACTGATTAAGACATATGTGCATGTCATGTGCAACAGTGTTTTTAAGCCGCTTTAAAAAAAGTTATTTTCTTTGCAACTTATGTTTTAAGTTCAAACTTCAGCATGAAAGCTTAATCCCGATTAGATTGAAGTATATTTATACATCATCTCTTGCGTCAACCCAATTAGATTGTAATTTGTTCTTATAACATTCCAATTTAAGTTAATTCAATCAGGATGCTGGTATGTAACAATGAGTTAAAGAAAAGCTTAGCAGAGGAAAAACATTGGAAACTACATTTACTGGCTTTATAGGCGCAAACACACACTGTGTCAAAATAAACCCACCACCCCAACTGCAGTGTTTGTCTTCTGACATGTTGGCTTTCCACAGGCTTAAATCCACATAATCCATAATCCATAAAGTTCAGAAAGTCAACATTAGTCTCCTTTATAACCTCTGTACTTTTTTTTTATTGAAATGTGGACATTTCTTGTTTTGTTTTACACATTCTAGCTGTGTTTGACCCAGAGGGATGAGGACAAACCAACATAGATAAACAAGAAATTTAATTTCCTGTTCAGAAATACTATGATAGGTTTTCGCAACCGCAACTCTACAAACTCTATAAATCCATGCATCGGTCAACTTTAATGTTACTGACGACTTGACCCAAACTACTCTGATAGTTTGCTGCAACTTAACAATATTTTTTGGGTTTGATAATTTATCTGAGACCATCTCTTTTTTTGGGAAACCCAACACACGTTTTAGTGTTGATGATTTTCCAGACAACTGAAATAGTTTGAAGAGTTTCAAACTAACTTCCTGCACTGGTTGGTCAAACATGATTACATTTTTGTTAATTCTCCATGCAGGTTTTTGGAGTGGTGCAGTTGCACCACAGTGCATCACGCATAAGACGACGACACAAATACAGGAGAACAGAAAACAAAAGAGACTGTGATGTGGTTATGCATTAAAAAGTTTCAGATATCTCAATAAGGGCGATTTCATTCCTGATATTTTGATAGACTCAGTTCAATTGCAGATCAATGTTGCAACATTTATTTCATTTTAAGGTGATTCGCTTTCACACTGCGCTGTGCTAAACGCCTCGCCTGTGGCGTCGCTCCATCAAGAACTACTGAAGGTAACGACACGAGAACCTCTAAAGACGACGTGATCACTACTTCCTTCATCACAAAATATAAACAAAAATGGAGTAGCATCAGATTTAGCAGAAATTCTCCTTTGTCTTTTGTAAAAGGCCACTAACCATTTCTCCCTCTAGAGCTGGACTTTGGTGTTTCCAGGTTTTTCCCAGGCAATTATTCATCCAGCGGTCCATCGTGCTTTGAGTTAAATGTTTAAAGTTGACAGGAAATGTGAAAATATCACTCGATAATTATGTCTTATTGGAGGATTAGAAGATTAATACCTCAACACCAACCACAAAAAAATGCAAACATTAAAAAATCTTAAATAAATAACCAATGATTCGCCTGGTGGGGCCACAAGTAAAGCCTGGTGGCCCGCCAGGCTTATAATGGACTGAGGGAAACCTTGGCTTACATTTACCCAGAATGCCCTACATTACAGTCCTGCTTTTGAAACACTCTCTGGTCTGCTTGCATCCAACATATGCATTCAAACTGCACCACAGTTCACATTATTCAAGCTGAGATCTAGGTTTGTAGGCGGATCAGAGTTTGATTGTGTATTCTGATTTCCCAAAACGAGTCAGACTTTCTAGATAAACAAACTATAGCGTTTGATTAAAGCAGACTAAACAGGGATGGTGTGAATGCTCTCTAAATCATTTATAAAAGGAGACAACACTTCTTCTCTTTGTTTTAGTGGACTGTAAGTTAGCTTTCCCACTGTAAGCAAAATGCACCAAGATTCACTTCCAAATGACCCGAGACCCACATTTTCAGGCAGACCAGTGTTTGCTTGTTTAGGATTTCACCTGCCTCTACCGAACCAAAGCGGATCAAACAGATACGGTAATGAAGCACTCTCAGTTCATCTGCAGTGTTGATCCTTTGACAAAAACTACAAATGACTTTAGGCAAAGAGCCTCACTGTTAATATTTTGTCAGATACACCAAGTATAAGCAGGCCCTCTACTATAAAGTGCAAAGTTAAAAATGATGCCCTTATGAACAGCATGCATCAAAATGACTTTAGTATGAGATACAGCCAGAGATCAGAGGACAACAGATTTAACTTGTGGATGTTTCGTTCTGCATTTTGCAAACAAAAAAAACATTGTTTTCTTTTCATTGGTCAAAAACATGAAGAAAAAACTTTCAACCAAACTGGCTGTACTCTGGAGTCCAGGTTTGTGCAGCCAGAACAATTTCTCAGCCTATTATCAGCCTGAAAGTTTGTTTTGGGATTTGTTTTCTGTAAATAATGAAATAAAGATAAAGCTTCATATCTTCTGTGGGAGCCAATTAAATTAATAAAAATGTTCAATCTACACAGATAACACTAAAAAGTATAAATACCCATTAAAAAATTAAATGACTTTTAGGTATTTACCCAATTACTCACAGTTTACCACCAGTCACAGCATAACTGTTGTTACATTTCTGGCTGCCAGAAATGTAATCAAAATGTGCCAATCTTACATTATTTGGTATCCAAATATGTTTTTTTCTCTCCTGTTCATCACTTGCGACAGAGATGGAAACTGAAATTTTCTTCTCACTGTAAACACATCAACCAACAGTCTTTTCTTTGCTGCACATTTCCACAAATGAGTCTGTAGGCGTTAACGTCAGAGAATCGGCACACAGGCCGACTTTCAAACTAAAACAGGAAACTGTCCAGTAGATGCCTGTTTACCTCTAAATTCTAGAAAATAACCTTTAACTTGATATGAATTGTATTCACTCAGTCAAACGATGTTTGTTTTGTCAGCTGCAATCTATTATAATAATGAAATCTATATTTTCAGGCAACATGTGCAAGCCAATGCCAAAGTAAAGTTACTTTTGCTGTGTGGCGACGCCAAGCCTTGAGACGCTTCCTGCTTTGTTCCATACTTTACTGACCCTTACTGGAACGAACCCTCTGCACGATTCCCATATGAGCTAGAAGTCTTAATTGTCTCAAACAAATACAGGAAGTAATGACTAATTTGGACAAAGGCCCTGGAGAGGAAGCTTACTGCACACTGAACCAGTTGAGATTCGCTTGTAATAACGTGTTTGACCTTTAACTCAACTAAAGTGTATTTTTCATGCAAGTACCATCAATTATTATAGAAACTGGGATTCCTGAGTGTTTTCTACATTTCCCAATGAGTTGCAACACGGCTGAATATGAAAGCAAAGAAGGGAAACCAAAAGTTTGAACTGTCTTTAGTTTAACTCGTATAGAAAGCACTGTTTTTAAATTTTAAGATTAAAAATAAAGGCTCACACAGAGGCACTTACCTGGGAGAAGAGGTAGGTCATTACATAATCATCAAGGACGGGACTTTCTGACCCTTTCTTGACCCCATATCGATATGCCCGCGATGCACCACTACTGTACCAGCCAGGGAAGTAGTACCTGCGGTGAGCAAGAAAAAAAACATGTCACAATGGTTTTCAATAAATATGGAAATAATTATTAGAAGGACAATCTAAGGTGAACTAAAGCGTCCTACCGTATTCTGAAAAACAGATCTTCAGAGGCCGATTCATCCAGCCGAAAGACGTGGTTGGGAGAAAACCACAAGTTGTCTCTCTCTCGAAAAAGGCTAAAAAGGTTGTAGTAGAGTGGTGATATACCTACAGTGTTAAAAAAACAGAAACCAAAATAATTAAATATAAGCTTAATGATGTACCATTAAATAATCAGACTTCATTATCTGTAGTGGTGCAATGTTTAATGAGGCAATTAACTGGAATACGCCTCAAGACATGCAGAAGAAAACTGTTTTAAGTACCAATACAGGTGAAAAAAAGGTCAATAAAGATTATCTAAAATGTCAGGTGTGTTTTGGTTTACCCTTAAACACATGACATGCAGGTAAATCTAGTTCTGTCCCCCAATCGCCTTGCAGAAGTAGTGGCATATTTATACTATCTGATCACACCTCCACAAAAAAAAAAACTAACCTCATTTATTTTTGCTTATACTTAAATTAAAAACAAAATCAAATCTGAGCAGAAAATAAAATTTCATATAGTGAAAGTTACAAAAATCTTCACAAACTGAGTGCTTTATGCCGGCCCGCACAGTTTGGAGTACTTACAGCACGCCTTGGCAGCATCTATACACAACTCCTCAGCCACATAGTCCCCGGGTGGGTAGCTCAGAGAGCCACTGTCGGCAGCTCCCTGGCTGCTGTGGTAGAAATTAATCCTCAGAACAGGAGCAGCTCTTCTTGTGTCTGAAGATTCGTGATGGGCGGTCCCGTTCTGGTGCACTGTGGGGCGTGCGTCCGTCACAGTGTCCATAGCTGGCGGGGAAGCCATGAGCAACATCCACCTAAACGGTGATAGCAAACAAAATGGGTTGGGGATGATAGTTGCCACTTGGCCTACATGTAAATTTAATATCATGACGAGAGTGCATGGTATGAAACGTTGCAGAGCTGGAAAATGTTGCATAAAACTGCAGCACAGAGGAGGCATTGTCTACAAAAAAGGTTATAAAATCTGTAAATCTAATTTCATGAGTGACAGTTATGAAACGCAGTCATGAGTTTCTTTTCTAAGTGGACCGTGGAGATTTTTATCCAACCATTTCATCATTTTGTAAAATTCAGGATATATATCTTAGCTTAAGAAATTAAACATTTAATAATTCTGGTTTGTACTTAAGGTCTGTAAGAAAAATAATCCTCCCACTGCAGAGATTAAAGCTGGAGATTGGCATGCACTTACTGAGTAACATCTGACCTTGATTCAAATTTACTGGGTAATTAAATGGTGCTGCTAGTAATATGAAACTGAGATGAAAAATGAATCACTGTTTCAATGTTTTCCATCAACAGCCAAACTCTTTATAATTCAGTTCCCGTCTGGATTTTAGCTTCTCCTCAGGAAGCTTCGCATTTTACCCTCACCCCACTTTTCAATACTTTAAATATTGTAGCCTCCCCCACCTCCTCTAAGAGTTATTGTTCCCATATATAGTTCATAACAAAACATTCTTGATACTGTAAATGTGAGTCACAAGGCGCAAAACATGAAATAAAAGGAAACTGGAAACCCGTTTCTCTTGCAGACAAAATTTTGAGGCAAGGAGGACAAAGGAATTTAAAAAACATTAACTATATATATATATATATATAGTTATATAACTATATATATAGTTTTATATATATATATATATATATATATATAAACAGATAAATAGATATGAATTACGATAATCTTGAGCTCTGTTTCTTATTTTAATCCTCATCAATGCTCTGTGTTATAGTAAAAATGTTACATGTTTCTTTTTAAACAAGTGTGCAAAAAATCTAAAAAAAGAAAATGAGTCCATTAAAACTAAAAGATATGTCCGAATTACATGCACGTCACTAGTCTTAAGACTTGCCTTACACACAGTGTAACTGCATTTTCCAAAGAAGCATAAAAAGAGGATATGGTAACTAATGCATCAGAGAATCTAGTAAACTCTGCTTCTCTACTAGAGGTTGATTAAAAGGTCAAGGTTTTTAATATTACACACGTCCTTGAGTGTGAATAAAAAAATCTTAAAAACAAACAAGCAATAACTCTAGGAAGGACAGCTAGTTTGCATAAATCTGATGTCATTTCTGACTAAATGGTTCAATTCTAATGTTATTTCTATTATACACTTTTAAAACAAGTACTGTTCAAAATATACACAAAAGCAATTTTTAAACCAGTATTTTCATTCCGGTCCTTGGTTAGTATAAGTTCAGGGTCACAGTTCTGATATGTATGACATTCAAATGGGAAATATTTTCCCATAACAACAGCTCCAATGATATCATGCAGCTTACATAAAATTCCTCTGCATTGCAAACCCCCTATTGTTTTATATTTCAATCAAAAACATGAAGCCCTCCCCCATTAACACTTTTCTACAATGACAACACTAAATACAGCCGAGCATTAATTCAATAAAAACTTGCTTTAAAACTTATCAAGGCCGTGATCTTTGCAGTTAGCTGTTGCTTCAACTGACTCCCAACTTGTCGCTTGCAACCCCATTCAACCACCGGTAAATGTCACTGGGGAACTTTACATTAATTAAATGTTCTAATTAACTGCAGCTGACTCGTAAGGTTCAGGGTTAAACACCTTCCAGACTAAACACCCCCCAAAAAGGCTTTCAAGCCAATATTGATGAGTTAGTGTAGACTTACCCTGGTGGTGGATAGCTATTAGCCACTAGCTAACTTCCAAGGCCAGTGCCGAAGCCTGGACCAGAGAGCTCCACAAGCAGCGCCGAGATACCGCTGCTTTCTGCTGTCGCTCACCGAATAAAATCGCTGATTTATTTACTGTATGAATCCTTGAGGAGATAAGAACGATTCCATGTTTCGCACGGCTTACCAGCTGACTACAGCTGGCTGAAGCTACCTGTGGTCAGCCTAGCTTTAGCCATCTCACTCCTACAGGGGAACTTCGTTTATCCCGTCAATCTTCTCATGTAAGCTAAAGCTAACTAACATCGTGCGTGTTTATAAATTGTCCCGGTCGCGCGAATTTGTTTGCCGACAGACATCTTCTCAAGCTCTTATTTATAACTACATACCTAAAATATTTCGGACTTGGCAGCTCGAACTATGACACTTTGCTAGCTACTTTGTCAGTGCCTGCTCCAGCTATCCCGAGCTCCAACTGAGTCAACAAAGCTGCCTCTCCCACCATACTGAATGGTGCGTTTAAAGGCGGTGGGAACTCTAAAGAACTCTGCTCGGATGACTTCAGACATCAAAGCATCAGCGAATCACCCGTTAGCAAAAACATATAAATTAATTTCCCTGGAGGAAAGGAAAGAAGTTAAAATATAATCAGCTCTGATCTAATAACTGACACCATCGTAAAAAATTGTAAAAAATAATATGATCTGATTTTTATAAGCATATTTCCCTGATTTGAAACAACAAATACGTCCTGATGAAACAAAAAAGGGGTATAGAAAGAAATTAATGTTATCCTACAACTTAATGGAAGAAAAATGTGATTTTTATGACGTTTTTCTCAAAAATATACACAATACCAAAAGTGTTAAAGGTATGATTTTACTAATTAAAGGCATGATATAACATATTCAGCAGTTCTACAAAAGACCCATCTTTGATTTTAAATGGCTGAAATTTTAAAGACAAAACATAAAGTAATGAATTCATATGAAACTCTCATCAACATACTTTCCATCAACCCTGGGAATTAATGCATTAATTTGTTTAGAAATATATTCAGTTCCCCTTTCCATAAAAGCTAAAATACATCCATATGAAATTCAGCCTGTCATAAAATCCAGAAGCACTGAAAACTGTTAAGTATTTTGGGGGTTATGATTCAACATTTTTTTCTTTTAAATGACCTGAAGAAAGATTTTCTATATCAAAAATAATTTTTACACGTGCTTCAAAACCGGTTACAAAGGCATGCAGGATGACCAGTATGCCTTATAACCTTATAAACCAGCTGTTCTGTCAAATAACTGAATTTTCAATGTTTCCCTAAGTTTGCTCATAGATTATTTGATTATCTTATCAACTAATTACTAGATCAGTAAATTGTGACAAAATCAGAATGAACCACTGATCATTGGTCTGGTCAATCGATTCATAAGTCAAACATGTAGTGTTTTTAAAATGTAATTTGTGGTTATTTGGCAGCAAAAAGAAAAACTTTTGTTTAATATTTAAAACTGCAATGCAGCACTAAAAGGTTTTAAAAGTATATGGAGATAATTTTACACAGAATTTATGAATATATAACAAACTCAGGATTTGATATTATCACAGATCTGTGATGTGGTTTTTGCAAAATGTTAATAATGTGAACTGCTGTCCTGTCAGCACACAGGGTTTAGTTGATTTATTCACACAAGGGATGCTAATAAGTTTTGCACAGGTGATGTATACTTAAAAAAAGTGCTTTTTATAGAATGAATCCATTCAAACTTAGATACAAAATCAGTGTGAGATGCTATTGCCATAAAACATAAAATTATTTTTGATCTAATCTGTACACTATCAAGAGTGAAACGATTCTAATACTCATTTTATTTTCCTCACGAAACAAAATGAGTTTTTGTTGCTAAGATTAAAAAACTAGTAGGAAGGAAACAGTGTCAGAGAAAAAGATTACCATTGAAACGCAAACCACCAACCTAACCAACACCCACCCACCGAAACTGGAGTGGGCGCATATTGCACAAATTACCACAACGCAGTAACACAGCGGAGAAAAACAAACATCCTGAGAGCAGATTTTCCATTCAGACCTAAGAGAGTTTGGTCATAAATATTGACTTTGTGGAGGTTGGAGCAAAGCATTAGATTGTGCTATCAGAGATAATCTTGGGTTAGAACTAATTAGTTCTTCTGATTACAATGTGAACTTATAAACAATTGTTTTCATTCTGACACCAGAAGCTAATGCCTATGGTTTTATCTGGCAGGACTAAATCAAATGGTGGCTTTTGTTGTGGTTCCACAGTTTATGTTTAGAGATTACTTTTCATGGTAGCCAAGTTGAAACTGAGCCAAGACGTAACTGAAAAATTGGAAGCTTGAGAAACTGTTTCGTGAGAATTTTAACAGCGTAAGTTGAGCCCTGCAAAAGAGAAGTTGAGGTTTTCGGATCCCAGGCATAAAAAGCAAGGGTCAAAAACTGCAAAGAGTTTGATTTTAGTGGCTTAAAAGGATAAAACAAATAATAAATAAATAAATATCAGTAAAACTAACTTGCGACATTTCTTTGAGTTTAACAATAGAGTAGAGTAGCATACTCTACTCTATCCTTTGTGGAAAAAAGAGACAATGTAGCAGATTGTCGGAAAAAAACAACTACCTCAAAAAAAAAAAAAAAAGGCAGAGTTGTGTGCATCATGAGGTTAGATTACTAGAAACAGCCCTCAGTTTCCTCACACAAAACATATAAACATAGTGGTGGAAAAAAAATATACATTCGCTCCTATGCAGTTCTGCTTATTTTTTCTTTTGGTCAAATGTTTTAGGACATTAATTTAAGAACAAAAAACGACAACCTGACTACGTACAAAATGGATGCTGGCATTGATAACTGACCAAGTGCTGGCAGGAACTGGCAATAACTGTTTCACATTTCTGTGGAAGAGTTTCACCCACATCTTTGAAGAGCGGTTTTGTAATTCTGCTACATTGCAGGATCACACCACAGCATCTCAGTTAGAGTTATGTCTGGACTTTGACTAGGTCACTCCAAAACCTTAATTTTGTTGAATTTTTTGAGTGTACAGAGGTGAACTTTGCGGTGCGCTCTAGATTCTCGTCTTGCTGCGTAACCCACACTGTAAAACATTTGAAAGTGATTTAATTTGAAGAGGAAAGTCAACCTGCTGCCTTGAAAATGCAATTTAAGTCAACAAGAAAATTGTTTTGGTTTTAACTCAGAAATTAAAGTTCATGAAATTGATTTAACAGCAAGAGACAAGTTGTCTAATCATTGGTTTTTAAGTTCCTTAATCCTGAATTGTGAGATTTAATATAATGCTGCAATTTACAACAAATAATTATTTCACAATATGCAATACACATAACAAACACAAGAAAAAAACTGTCCTCACCTAGTTAAAGAGCACACATTTCTCTATTATTTTACTCACTATATCAAATTAAAGTAACTTATTTTACTTCAGAAAAATTTAAATTGTTGTTTCAAATTGCCTGAACAAAATTTCAGATCTGACAATGAATTTTCTTAAACATCATTAATTTTCTTAAATTAATTCTGCTCAAAAACATTTCATGTGAACAGGACATTATCCTCAAGATGTATGAAAATAAAAATTTGCCTTAATAAAACGCAAGAGTCAGTTCAATGTAATGCACTTCCATCTCAGGAGGATTCAAAAACATGCCTCTCGTAAATAGTTCTCACTCCTCTCTTTTTCCTCTTTTAGTTTTAAGTTTCTTTTAAGTGCTAACCTAAAACCTGTAGTTTATTCAACTCTTGGAGGTTTGACAAAATTAGTAAAAAGTTAGCACAACTTGCTACTGTAAGTTTATCTTTCCCAAACTCACACATTTAGGTTCAAAATCTAAAACTTGCTAAATTTATTTGACTTAAAGAGTAGTGGATAGTAGCCACAACTAAATGCAGCTAAAATGTTTTACATTGCAGGTGTAATTGACCATGAAATTAGTTTGTAAAATGATGAGAAGAAATATGACACACACCTTTGAACTGGTGCTACATCTATCCAGAATATTTTCCCATAAGGTATATGGATTATCAAGCTGCTTTGGCTAATGAGAGATGATTTTTGGTCGAGTTAAAATTGGCTTGAAAAAAACTTTATCCGCCTGCTCATTTGTTTGCAAAGGTTCTTAACATGTGACTCAATGATTGCTTTTGCAAAGTCAATGTGAAACTATGAAAACAATTTTCAACAAGAAGTGAAATTTGGCTTGCAGAGTTCACACTGAACCAAAAGTTTGTAGCATTAATGCTAAAGTAAACACAGCAATTAGATGTCAGGTTGGACAGAGAGACACTCAAATTCACACATCTGCTGCCAAGCAAGCTTGCTTTTATTTGAGCAAAAGTCCCTTGGCAAGCACCTGACACAGACACATAAAACCTCCCAGACAGTGGGATGAATTGGATGGACCTGGGGCATTCAGGTGACAAACACACACACACACTTATTGGGACAGCAGAGTCTGTTATCCCCACAGTGGATCTAAAACATCACCACAGCCGGCTTGCCCATGGCAGACAGAGGTGGCCGAGGGAGAAAAAAAAAAAAAAGACACAGGGAAGGGAGAGAGAGAGTGGAAACGAAAGCACAAGACAAACATAGAGAAAGAGGAACTGAGAAAAAGACAAGGCGAAAAAACAAGGGTGGGGTGATGGAAGAAAAGGAAGTTAGGAAGAGAAAATCAAGAGAAAGGTACTAAAAAATACAAATCTATTTTATATCAACACCATGATTTATGATAAATATCTTTGGGCCTTACTGTTTCTGCATTCCCGCTTGAACGTGATTAAAAAATAGGACAATAGAATAAAAATAGCCTTTATTATTCCGCAGAGAGGAAATTCAAAAGACAGCTTGTTGTCTTTTTTGCCTTGCAGTTTTATTTTAAAATTTAAGCATTTAACATTTAATCTACTTGCACCTCATAAGTAGCTTAACATATATAATTCTGAAAATAAAGAAGTAAATAGTTATCTAAAAATGCTAAATAAATGCTAATCCCTTGACTGGATATTTTACAATTCCACGCCTGAAGAAAGCTCAGTGTTTATTGCTGTTTTTGGCTCTTGGGTCCCTATTGATTGTCAACAAGCAGTAAACGCCTCGCCTTTTCGCTGACATGCCATTCCACTGTTTATCACATGTGAAAGGACCAGCTTTGCATGTCTTTGTTTTGCTTGAGCACAAATACCGCAGACGCCAAAACCCTCACGTCAGGTCTTTTGTAAAGTTTTACCTGTCAAGACTCACATGAATGTAATAGGTCAGGTAAGACATGTTCTTGCTTAACAGTTTATCGCTATCTTACTTTTTAACCTATCTCATAGCAAACACTTCCTCACACACCAGCAGGAAATCCCCAAGATAGATCAGTGCTGACAGAATCTCAAATACATGCTAAAGGTTTGCATGATGATGGTTACAGAACTTTGAAATGGAAGAAAAATATATACAGCTCTGATATACTTCAGATTTCTGTCTCTAAAAATGTTAAATCATGCATTATTTTTTTTCCACTTTGCAATTATGCCTTTTGTTCCTCTATGACATAAAAATCCAAACAAAATATTACAGCATAATACATTTTAGGTTGCTTAGGTGATGCCTTTGTATTGTGCATTTATTGTGTGCCTCAAACAGCATAAATACTTTAAACATTATGAATAAATTTCATGACATTTTAAATAATATTATATTTGCAGAGCTGAATTTTTTAAAATTAGGCTGAAAACTACCTTTTGCCACTAGATGGAGATAACTGTGCACATGTTGTGCAGAGGATGAGAGTGAAGTAGGATGGAGAAAAGGAGGGAGCACATGATGAAGAAAATATAAATAAAAAAAAGCAGAACAGAAAATGAAGGTTGAGCAATGGACAGCTGGAAAAAAAAGAAGTAAAAAATCAGTCTGTCTTTGTCCCCGGTGGTTTAAACAGAGCCTCCGAGGCCCTGTAACTCACCACCTGCGCCTCTTTCTCCCAGCCAAACACAAACACACACAAATTTATATATATGTATTTATATATACACTCAGAGGAATGCACTTTCTTCTGCATGTGCTTAAAATAACTTGTTGTAGTTGTTGGAGACTTGGGGGCAGCGTCAAGCTTTTGTGTCAGTCAAAAGCTTCTTTCAGCTAAAAACTATTCCATCAAAGCTGACAGACAGAAAACTCATGTCCCCTCTCTGCACTCTATCAGCTGGTTTCTAATAACATACAATTCCTTCTCATCTTGTGTCTGCTTGTTGTTTCTTTTTGTTAACGTACAGAACTGGGGCTATATGTTTCGTCAATACCTTGTTTTATTTTCACTGCTTTTTATCATAGTGTTTTATAAGAATTGTATTTTTCTTTACGGAGCAAAACATGTGAAAAAAAAATCATCCTTTTCAAAGACCAAAACCAATTCCTGAGATGTCTAATTTTGCCAATAAGTAAACACCTGCTGTCTTCCATTTGAAAATTGTTGTTCTAGACAATCATTTCTACCCCAGAAAATTTCACATAAACTGCTCTCCCTCTGTTTTCAGTCTTACTTTTACAAGAAAAGAACAACGGGGTTTCAACTTCTTCCAAGATAAAAGCAGGACTTTCTTTCTCTATAAAAGCAAACCAGCAATTAAGCTTCCATATTCTCTATAAAACTGCAACTGCAAGTTTTGGGCTGAAGTTTTCATCTTGAAAATGCACATGTTGATAAGTATTGAGACTGTTTAGTAATTATTACAATATCAGATTAAAGGCATAAAGAGCTGGTGGTGTTGCTGTTTTTATGTCTGTGCAGAGAGTGGCGGCCCCTCTTAGGAGAAGCAGTGATGTGTTGCAGAATGGAGTGATTATAGCTGATGTCAGCAGATTAGCACTCAGTCACAGTTTATGTGCTGAAGGTTCTAGGGACCTGGCAGCTCAAGGCAAGCTGTAACTACGCCAACTTTCTGTCTGATGAGGTGCAAAACATACAGACAAAGGGTGTTACTCACTTAGCACGATGCCTTCAGGGTCCTCCAAATCGCTACCGGAGGCTCTCACACATTGCTGGCCGCAGTAATGCCAGCTTGTTTACCCAAAACACCAGCCAAACTGGTACTTTCCTCTTGGCACCTCCATATGCACACACTATGGTTGTCCATAGTGATGCCAAGGCTGGCCGAGCCTTTTTGGGGCCCTAAGCAGATTTTAAATTGAGGCCCCTTATATCAACTTGCCTAGGCTACAGTATGTGTATATTAGGGTTATTTGCAATTAGCTTACATCATATTGATTTAAACCTTACAGGAGTACCAAACAAGCAAAGATGCTCTAGTTTTCATTTTGAAATGCAGGGTGATATTTAAGTGTGGCATTTTAATTTTAACCACTTGAAAGTAACATCTGCAAACTAACACTGAATTTATCGTAAATAAGTTAACAAAATGTGATTTGTTTTTTAAATTTGTGCAAAATGTGCAAAAAGCGCAATCTATCACTACAAAATATAATCACAGGATGCTCTTGGGGTATTGATATTAAATAATGCAACTATTAGTTAGGTTTTGACATTCTACACGAAATCACCTGAGAGAATAATGTCAATGTCAACATAAGTGTTTATCTACACATAAACAATTATTTTACAGAAATCATGACAAATAAAATGGGTTTCTCTCAAAATATCGTCATGCACACACTTTTTTTCTGTCATGCATCACCTCCATGTAAGCCATGCACCCAGATATCTTTCCATGTATATATTTGTTTAAATCTTATCCAAAATGTGCAGCATTTTGGATAAGATATAAACATTTGGGCTTTAATATAAAACCTAAAAACACATTTTCTGTTTTATCTTGCAAGCACAAAAGTAAATTTGGCTTTAATACCTCGGTTTCAAAGTTTAAAATTCAAACAAGTCCTCATGAAGACATTTTTCACACACACACACACACACACCCACAGATGAAAATGATACCTGTCTGCCTTAAACGGCTCAGTTGGGCCGAGCTGGGAGGCACAATTATGAGTAGCAGCCTTCTTGACCTTCTATCTGCCGGCCAATCAAATTGCCTGATGATTATCATATGAGCGATAAGCTCCCTGAAGTAGCCTGCTTCCATATAAATGTGTCTTTTTTTTTGCTTTGGTCTGTTTGTCTTTTTCACTTCTATTTCGCTTCGCTTAAATTTTTACTCCTCCTTTTTCTTCACAGACTTTACATCGTCTTGCTTTTCATTTCTTCTTCTCTGCCTGTTTCCTTCCTCTCTAGAAAAGGTCTCCCAAATATCTATTGATGCCTCTCGAATTTTACTTTGAAATGTCATACCAAGGCTGATTTAATCAGCTGCAGAGCTCTGCATAACTTTGTAGGTTTTCTATTACTCATATATGAGTCACATGCGCTATAGCAACACACTGCAAAAGCTCTGCAAACAGCTGTGTCTTTAATTGAGAATTTATATGATTTGATGCTTTGTCATTATGAAGAAGGTTTGTTCAGGTTGATGCTTTTTGTTCACTAATGTTCCACAATGAACCTCGGGGGCCTTCAGAGAACATGTAACTGAGATTAAATCACACATTCATGCATTTCTAAAACAATTATGTAACTTTGATGCTGGATTTTATTTAGAAACATAAATTTGTGTTAGTATATTACATACTTTCCTAATAAACCACAATATAGTCTTTTTTTGTAAAAATAAAAAATATAAGCAAGCAAAAGATGTCTTAATTTTTGTCATGAACATTGGGAAAAGTTAGACAAATATTGCTTTTAAATTCTATAGATTAGATGTTGATTGCGCTCATGAAATTTAGTATGTCTAACAGTGTATTTGCTACAAACTTAATTAAATCCAGAACATCAGTATAAGATGGTTTCCAAATTACCAGGATGTCTGTGTATTTTTGTTTTCCATATATGTGTTTAATGAGGGAAACTCCTAGCAAATTTTATTTGCATACAAACTGAACAGAAAGTGCAGGGGTTGTAGGTTAAATGCTGCAAAATACATGCTCAACTTAAACCTCAATTGATGAATATTGATAAATATTAAAACATGAGCATCTACAATTGATGCATAAGCATATATATTTTAAACAGACTCATCAAAGATAGAAAATACGCATATATCTGTTGACCACATACAAATATGGAAAGATGTTTTTATAGCCTTCATATTTTGTATGGCATGTGAATTGGAGACACCTCAGCGTGGAAGAGCTTGTTTCAAATGCTTCATTAGCTTTCAATGAACCAACATGGAAAATAGTTTGAGAGAGCTGGCATGCAACCGTCTGTTAGAAAGATATGACTTCTGGCAGGAGAATGAAACATGTGCCACATCTGTGCTTGTGCATGTTGGTGGAAAGTTTTATCTCTAGTCAAATTATATAAACTTACTTCCCACTTTGGGGAATATTTTGGTTCATGCTAGATTGATTATTCAGTGTGTTACTTTGCAGGTAATTCCTTGCAATGCATGAGGAAAAAGAGGTTTAATGGATAACATGACTTCACCAGATTGTCATAAGTTTCACTCTGAGTTTGTTTCTCTTCAAAATTTCAACTTGCAAGTTTTTAACCTTTAGAGCCCAGATTTATCTGCTCCAGTGTGACACCTAGTGGTGGTTTTTGTTTCATTTGGATTCTTATAACAGTCCATAGTTACATTTTTTTCTGCTGTTTTATTAGAGGGGGAGTTATGTTATATAAACACATTGAAAAGCCTCTGTCATATCAAAGAACAAGGGTAAAATGTAGCTCAAGAACTACAGTAAGTAAACAGAAATGTGCATAAAGTTGGACATGTCTGGGTGAGAGGAGCTAAAGCGGAGGTGTTTGGCAGTCCAGTGTCCATCTCCAACCTCTAATCCAGATTCAAATAGTTTAGTTTTCTCTTCAGCCTGCCACCAAGGTGTGCAGGAGCTTGCTAATGACCAGTTCATTTAAATCCGATCTGCTCAGGCATGCAGGACACCAGCCATCGAGGACCACAATTGCCTATCCCTGAACTAAATAAGTAAACAACCACAGAGAAGAAAAAAAAAACAAGAATAAAAGTGAGAAAGGCAGTAAAAATGGTGAATAATCTGTGATGCAGGAGGGGGGAATGGTAGCTGGTCCCTACCATGTGACAGACTGAATGAAGAATTGAAAAGGTCTAAATTAGGCACATCATTTCTCACATGCAATTTGACTAAATCAATCTGCATGCATGTAAGGCAGCCTTGTCAATCTTTAATTCATGAGGATGATGGAGGAAGAAAACAGAGGGACATGCTGGCTGGTTATTCTTGCCCATACGCCTGTCATTTACATGTTCACACCTAAACCACCCACCCCCATGAAGTATGTGCCTCATTTGTTCTTTCTGCTCACACATTTTTGGAATCACTTTGCTCATACAAATGTGTGTGTGGCGCCAGTGTTTGCATGCCCATGTGCGTGTATACATGTCTGGCTCAGAAAGTTAATTCTTTCTGCCAGAAGAAGTCCTGCAGCAAGAGTTTTAAAGTGTCCTCTGCTTCGTCGATATGTGACATGGAGCCAAAGTCGGCATGTAGCCACCGTCTATTAGCATAGTCCAACACTGTCCAATCACAGTTACAGCTCTGCCAGTAACTGGTTGAGAGTGGTATGAAATAAAACCCCCCATATTGCCAAAAATAAGTTTACGATGCTGAAAATAGTCCATTTTTAATGTCTGTCAGACATGCTGTATATAACCAGAACTAGATTTTACGTTTTTGAAGTGTTAAAATTTGTTGTTGATCTTTTAGAGGGGTTCTCTGGTGACCCTTTCCTTTCAACAGGTGTTTTTTTTGTTTTGGCGAATAAATTTCTACATTTTCCTCTGAACAATTGCCTTTTAGACGATGGCAATCGTTATGTTGTTGGACCATGGGCTATTTTTCATGGCGGATTTTGGCTGTGGAAAACATTGACAAATGTTGTCAATAATGAAGTGAAATTTGGTGGTCTTAAAAGATTTCATTTTGGCCGTGTAAACTCAAATCCCAGATTTTGGTTGCCCCAAAAAATAACTTGATTTGAAAAAATGAGCAAAACAAACTAATGAGATAAAGAGAATGCCAGTTTAAGTTTGTGGAAGGCTAAAGATGTTTCAGAAGGAATAAATAAACACCAACTCTGCATATTGTTTTTTTTTATAATTTAAAGGTTGTAATGCAAAAGCATCAAACTGTTTTGTGATTATTTTGTCATTGGACAATAAAAGTAATTAATTATAAATATAGTCAGCAGCTTTGTCAGAAATCCGTAACGTTATGGCAAGAGAGATATTTTTAGTAATTTACTTTTTAAATGAAGTGTGAATGTATAAAGCTAATTAAAACATAAAGGGATATTCACAAAGCTGATTCTCTAAGCTAAAACTACATAAACCAACTTGTTGTTCTGTTGCTAAATTTTGCAGTTTGACCAACTGTACAGATATTACAGTCTGATATTATTAGCTTTATTATAATATTTATTTTATTCTCTTAACGTTTCAGCTTTATTCTAGTACGACTTTATGCTCATAATACTTTGACTTTTTAATTGACTCATTATTTATTCATTTTTGCTAGCTTAGCCCTAATATTACATCGTATAAACATCACGATGCATGCATACATTTAAAGAAAAAAATGTATGCATCCCACATTTTTGGAGTTACATTGAGACCAAAAGGTATCAGATTCTTAATGGCTAACACTGTCTATGACACGTAGATGATGTGAAATATTCAAAGTCTCCTGTAATCTTGTCAAAACTTTGATGTAAATGATGGGGTGGGAGTTCTGGGATCCTTCCTCTTCACTAAATTGTCTTTAGATATGAAAGTAATGAAATCAAGGTTGTTTTTGGCATATGTCTCTGTGTTGCCAGGTAATTGACTGGCAACCTGTGCAGGTTTCACCCTGTTCTCGTCCAGTGACAGCTGGAGATAGACACTTCCCCCTGTGATGCTACATGCATTACTGATGGATTTTAAGTGAATATTGTAACTAAAGAGAACTGCGACACTTTTCTCAAAAGGAGACAAATGCAACAATTACTACACAGATTTAGTGGGATAGTTGTGCTCCAACTCTGATGACATTCAGGACAAAGAGCAGCCATTTAAATCAGTCCTTCTTTATCTCCATTTTCTTCCTTGTCAGCTTAAAATAAAAACATCAAGCAAGTTTTCTTTCCCAGTTCTTCCATGTTCTCTTACTTTCTTCCTCCCACGCTCTCAGCATGTTTTCTGTGAGTATTTTGGTTGCTTCTTCTTGTTCTCCATTTCCCCTCCTCACATTCATTTCTATGATACTGCCAGTATTTAGGGCCCTGGTTAACAAGCTATTTCAGCCCCCATTTTCTGTGCTCTGCAGTCACACTGTCAATACTTGCACACGGCTGTCACTCATGCACACACATTAAGACTGCTGTTCCCTCTCTTCTTCCCACTTCTTTGTCCGCTGTCTCTCGCTCACCTCCTCATCGTCGACGTTCCCCTTCCTCCTCTCATCCCATCTCTCATCTTCATGCCTCTCGCTTCCACTTTCTCCTGTTTCCTTTCTGTCCTACCCCCTTCTCACTCATTCATTTGCTTGCGTTGCACCATCTGCATAAGCTCAAAGAGCGAGACATCTTGAGTCTTTTCATGCGACCGTCTATGGGGGACTGTGGGGAAAAATGTTTATCTTTTCATAGAAATGCTACTTGCAGGATCTGCTTATTAATAATAATTAACTTTAAATCTGCCTTGATGATGCATTCCAATATGCCTCTCACTTTGAGATATGAACCCCCAGGACCTGACTGACGATTTCATTTGGGTGAATATGAAGGCTGGATTGCCTGCCAGATTTATTTGTGATGTAACTGTCAACAGCATACTGAGAGTCTGAAAAACTGTGAAACCAAAAGAAAAAAAAAACTTCACCATTCTGCCTGACATTTACCTCGATGTTTTTTTATTTTACAGTTCCTGATCTGACCAAGGAAACAATCTAACTGCCTACCTGGATGCTATAAGATTGCAGACTTAACAGCATTATTTTGTTTCCTTTTTCATTTCTTCTTTAGTACCTTGCAAAAGAATTAACAAATTTGTTACAGTTCAAACTTTTTGTGTTCTAGACAGACACAAAGTGGAAACTTATTAATGAGGGAAAGGGACAGTTTATTTGCAAACTATGTTGTACTGCTGTAATTTTTACAAGGTACACAGAAGAAATAAACAGGTGATCCAATTTGTAACATTAAGTTTATCTAAGTCAGCAAATTGATTTTAATAATTTATTATGTTGAACAAATGTAAATATATTTTCACAAATTTAATTCAATTACATGCAGCAAATTATTTTATTTTTTAAGTTGGAGCTCTATTCTCTTTTTCATCTGCCACCTCTAGAGACCCTTAATTTTTGCACATTCTTCACAAAATAGATCAAGCTCAGTCAGAAAACATGGCAAACATCTTTGAACAGCAATTTTTAAGTTTCACCAGAGATTTAAAATTCAGAATAGGTCTGAACTTTGACACTGTAAACACATTTTATCAATAAGACCAGCTCAGTTTTGAAGATTCATGCACTGACTGCTACTGTTCATCCTGTTTGAGAAGGTTTAAATGTGTGCATGATCCTGTGTGACAGTATGACCAATGTTCATTATTTGCATCATTTCTGCATTTAAAAAATCGTAGTTTCTCTTATAAATGTTACTCTATACATAATAAATAAGACAGACTGTCAGCTCTAATTTCAACCACACAGAAACCACATGAAAACAAATTTATATTCTTGTAATATATTAAAAGCTACACATAAATACAGATGATTTATTTAAATTATTGTTTTAACATTGTGTGATTGGCCTCTGCATCACTGTATATGCAAAAAGCTTTTAAAATGGTTATTTAATCAGTAAATCTGACAGTAACTTTGGTTATTTACCAGCAGCATAAATATTTGCTGTCTAGAGGATTCAGACGGACTTTTAATTGCTTAAAACTTCTCATGAATGGTAATGTAAGGAGAACTCTGCCAGCTAATAAGTCTTCTGCTCCCATCCTCTCCCTGTCTCTCCATCCCTCCTTTGCTCAGCGGCTCTTTCTCTCTGTTAGCATCGCGTAGCTAATCATCATGAGTGTAGATGGGTATCCAAATGCAATCACAGGCAATTATGCTCCTTGCTGTGCCTATGTGTGTGTGTGTGTGGGGTGCATTTGTGTGTGTATTTTAGCCCATTAAGACGTGCTGCACTGATTAGCCGCCAGTTCCTGTGCTGCCCGACTGCAAGACGCACAGACAACAAACAAGATGCGCCAAGCTGAGATGCACACGATGCGCTCTGGAGCCATTATCCACTCAGGATACGTGTCACAGCCGTGGACAGCAGCACCACAAATAGCTAATTCAGTTGGATAAAATGGCAGATAAAGTGGAAGCACCCTTTTTAGACCAACATTCCTCGTTTCTACAACGATTTTAAGTGTCCTTGTTACTTTATGAAGGCTGTTTTCAATGTTTTGTTTTACCTTTATTGATTTTGGTTATCTGACTTCAGTCACTGCTGTCAGATACTTCATCCATATGGCCTCATTCTCCTAACTTTGGTCCTTATAGCATACTGCAGTTGTCTCACTGCAGCATGAGACACCATCTGCTTCACTCGTTTAGTGTTATTTATATGTTAGCGTGATTCTGAACATCAGGCACTGGGACGAATTCTGATTAGGTGCTGGTTTGCTTGGTGGGATATTTAGTACTCTCTAACAGGCAATAAAATGTGCAGAAAATGACCACAAAGAATCAATGCGTATCTGCAGCAGGTAACTCATGATTACCAAAAAGGAATGCTGTTTTTGGATTTGACCTCTCAGTTAAAAAATAGATTTAGTAAATTAAATTTAATGTCCAAACGTCTTCTGGAGTCCCAACCTTCATAAAATAACACACAGACGCACGCACGCACGCGCGAGCACGCAGCATAGTGAGTAAGCACACACTCTTACCCTGGAGCTTAATATTACATGTACAAAGTTGGTATTCCACCAGTCTTGCTATTCCAGTTTTACCTGCTGTTTTGAGTAGTTTTCCATTAGCTCTTTATTCTTGAGGGTCAATCAGTTCCTGTGGTTAGGCTGTCAAAATCAACTTATATATGTTGTTGAACACAACATTAAGGTTTTTCTTTTGTCTTTAACAATGTTAAAGAAAAAAGTAATAATAATAAAAATTATGTTTTTATTATTAAAATAAAACAATAAAATAATAAAAATATTTTTTACTATTGAGGAATAAAAAAAAAAATCCTCAATATTACCAAGAGGTTTCTAATTTTTCTTAATTACATTGAATTTTAAATATTTATGCAGCCTTTTTAAATGTCAGTAATTACCAAGATGTGTCGGTCTTTGTGTGTTGGGTGTTTTGGTATTAGGATTATTTAAGTGACTTAGTGGTGTTGCTATTGTTACAGTTTTGCATTTGCATTGCGTGTTCTCTGACGAATTTGTGAGAACAGACGCATGCTGTTCCAAGGTATTTAAGGCAATTAAAAAGTATGTGGGAAGGCTGTCTTAACTGACTCAGATGCTTAAGATGCCTAAGGAATCTTCAAGTGTCGACTAGCTAGTGATTGAGGCTATAGTTATTTTCTGGACTTACATTTGAAGAAAATCTGGAGGACAGATAAGAATGCCCTTCATTTTTAAAGTAAGAGAAGCTATTTCTTTCACAACATGTCTCCAAAATAACTCACAGTGTTTTTGGTTTAAAGGGGGCCTTTTCTGTAAAATTCACATGTCTTCACTGCTTTTAAACAATCCAAAAGTGGAAAGTGAGTCGTTTCAAAAACCTCCTGACTGCGCCAGCCAAGTCCAGCCCTTTACCTAGCAACCCGAGTGGTCAACTGGTTTTACTGCTGTACGTTCTGTAAAATGGCTGCTGTTTGAAAACACAAGTGTTTTGTTGTTGACTTACCATCCAGAAACCACTGTCTGCATTCTTGTTAATTGTGCAGAAGGCTCTGCTAATGCTTTTCAAAAATGTATGGTTGTATACTTGTGCAGCTGTTTGCAGCCGTTTTCACCCACAAGTGCAAAAATTGGTTTGGGGGGCTTGGCCAGGAGCAGATTATCTGGATTTAAAGTGACAAGGCTCAGGCAAAAAGGAGCTCAAAACAGGAGTAACTGATTAAAAACATTATCTAAGAAAGTACTAGTTATCTACTTCTCTGCATATCGGTATATGAATGTACTTGGTGCTCGGTATGAGTAGAAATATAATTCACAATGTAAATTTAATACATTTGCCATCTATCTGGCTGTGCTACAAACTTTTATTCAGCCTTCAAGACATCCCAGACATGCAATGGAAAGTTTTGCATAACAACCAATAACTGCATAGTAAATTCTTCAAAAATACTTATTTGGAAATTAATCAAAATCCCATGTAAATCTACTTAAAGCATCACAGAACATTTGTATTAACATTTTTAGATTCCCTGCAGGAAATTTTGAAGTTGCTGCTTTCATTTCCTCTCGGTGAACATCTTGAGTAGCAATGAAGCTCTGCATTCCTAAAGCAGTACACATGTAGAACATTGTGGTAATGAGGGTTAGCAAGCTCACTGAGCAGCTGTTGAGAGTTATTAGTATTTAATCTTGGAGAGGAGAGTGCTGAGAATATTCGCACTTTGATCAGAGCAAGCGGCCCATCTTCTCCTGTCCTCTCATTTCATTTCCTCCTCTCGTCATTTATCAGTCTCCTCCTTCTCTTCCTCCTCCTTTCTTTGCCTCTCCCACATGTGAGCGCTCCCAAAGGAGCCGGAGCTGTTGGCGTCTTAATGGGTAAATTCCTTTCTTTCCCTGGTCTCTCTCTATCTCTGTTTACTTTGTCTTCTCTAAGGGATGATAACTCCTTTATTACATTATTGCATAATCAGAATAATAACTTTATACCAAAGGCTAAGTGTGTGACAGAAATTATTGGTGCCTGTGGGAAGCTTACCTAAAAAAATTATTTTGATTGGAATTCAAACAGATTTTGAGAAACTACCTAAATAGAAAAGTGAAGTGCTTTGTAAGTTTGAGGAAAAATATTGGTGCCTGTCAGTGAATATATAGAGAGTTGTCCAAAAAAACAAAGCACTGAAAGTCATGGTTTGTGTCATGTTTGTTAATTTTGTATTATGAGCCTGTGAGTGTGTTTGATAAGTCTTGCTGATGGTGATCAGTCCTCACGATGCCAAACCGGCTGTCAGTCAGCCAGCAAACAGAAAACGAATATTAAACAAGCTTTATTTCTAACCAGCTGTCAAATCTGCTTTACATATTGCAAAATGGAAATCTAGCACACTTGCATTAACCTGTGTGGGTTAGAAACATTTGAAGAGAATGTTGCTTCACAGGAGTGCTTACACATAACAGCAATAAACTTTTTTTTTGTTTTCCACCACCGTTTTTATGCACTTCTGTGTATGTTGTGCTAACAGCTATTAATGCGAAGATACAAACAAGTTAACTGGGATAACATTTACATTTGTGAACCTTTAATGACTTTTATTGAGTTTTGCATAAGTTTGACTGGATTGATGCAAATGGCTTAAAACTAATTTATATCATTTTTTAAATGTCTTCCAAACTAAATAAGGGTCTCTTTAGAATTTATATGTACTTTTGTTTATTTTTGTTACACTACTATTTTATTGTAATTTCTATTTTTGATCTTTTCAATCTACAGTGTTCAAAATTTATTACATTTTGAACAGGGAAACAAGGATTTTTTAAACAGTGATATTTTAACAATCATATTTTACCTTTTAAGGGGTTACAAATGTCTGAATATTTATTTAAGATAAGGACAGAAATCAATATTTGGGTTAGTTGAAAAACTTGTTGGTATATAATGTTTTAAGGGAATCTTTGAAGGGTGATTTTTGTGTCCAGAGAACATGTGTGGAGTAAAAAACATAAAAATATGCCTTCCCTGTTGTTCAGGAAGGATTTTAAAAATGCATAAAGGGGAAAAATATTTCAATCAATTTTATCTGAATTTTCTACTGAAATCTTCTTGCACACTTCTTTTTTCTACCAAATTTCATTGAAATTCAACAGACACAGATCACACACCTGCCTTGGCTCTTAATTTTGGTGAGGGGAAAATATAGATGACAAATGACAAAGAAAAAAAAACTACTTTGGGATCAGAGGAGGAAGTTAGTAACCGTTGAGTCAGAGTGAAGCCAGGGCTTTGTGTAAGGCGGTGGGAATAAAAGAATGCATAAGAAAAAAGAAAAAAAGAGCTGGCTGACTGGTCCCCTTTAATTAAAAGATGATAAGTGACCGTGCGGCTGTTGCTCCAATTTGTTTGTTACACAGTCTTTGAATAATTAATGTGCAAATACTGTTGCGGGGTTCTTTTAAAATCCTGATAGTGATTATTTTAAATTGCTTGGCATTCATTCATCATGTCCAATGAATAGTTTTTAGAGAATAAAAGAAGCTCAAGCATGGATTACACAAGTTCTTTAAAAAGAGAACGCAGTCATGTGAAAAATATAGCACATCCTATGAAAAGCCTGTGTGGGTGTGTGTGTGTGTGTTTTACATATGAGGAGGTGTGGATATTTAATGTTAACTAGCAATGCTGAAAAAATGTTAACTGAAGATGGTAAATTTGCAGAAAGATTTAAAATATTATGTCCACATGATTAGATAGGATGTTAATGTGAAAAGTGAAAGTCTGTCCCTTCAGAATGAAACAGAACAAGTTTAATGTTGATGGTGGAAAACATTTGGTTTGTAACAAAAACATAATCTTGCTGAAGATAAAGATCAGCACAACATTGTTCTTTCAACAAACAAGTCTAAAATCGACTTATTTGCAAACCAGAACACAAAACACATGAAAAACTAAACATTTATGTCTCATAATTCTTCCCACTATGTGTTTGAGAGGCTCTGAATTTATTAACATGAAAGGCACAGGGTTCCTGCTGTAGTATTACGTTTTATCTAGAGATTTTCATTGAAAAGTGTAACTGCACAGTTGCACAGTGGGGCAGTAATTATGTATCACTGTGTTGTACTGATGATTGCATTTCAACAAGTAAACATTTCAAAGGTCACGAGATGCAGTTCACTGTCACTTTAGGTAGACTCCATATGTTTGTAGGTTTGCACTTGGATATCATGATACTATTTGCTCTCTAACAAAACCTCAAAAGCCATCACAAAACAGCTGGGTTTATGTTCAGACTAAATTACACAATAGTCGACTCTTTCTGCTATTCAGGTGATTTCTGAGGATGATTTGTGCCATTAGATTCTATTTAGGTCCCTCAGAGTAAAAGGAGATGAAGAGCAATGCACACTACAGCTTTTCATATCCATATAAAAATATACAGCTCTGGAAAAAATAAAGAGCCCACTGCACTGACCCCCATTGAAACCCTCATGGTTATTCTGCCAAATACTGATTTCTGAACGCTTCCTGAGTTAAAACGTTAGTATTGTTGTTTCTAAATCAATATGAACTTGTTTTTCTTGCATTATTTGAGGGAGGTCTCATTATTTGAGTGCATCTTTTTTTCTTTTAACCATTTCTCACTTCATGCAATTAAATACAAAATATTTGCTTGGAATTTCATAGACATGTTGTCAGTAGTTAATAAAATAAAAGAACAATGTTAATTTTTCTCAAACATTTACCTGTAAAAAGTAAAATCAGAGAACTGATGATTTTGCAGCGGTCTCTTATTTTTTTCCAGAGCTGTATATATTTCTATAGACATAAGTTAGCTAAATGAAGCTTTCTCTACATCAAAGCAATATAGTATCACCTTTCCCCACACAGGAGGATGAAGGTAAATAATAATAATAAAAAACAAAACAACTACAACAATACATTAAGTTATCCCTGAAGCATTATGGTTGAGATCTGGGGCTCGATGTAGTCCAAGTACGGTTCCCAAAGCTTGAGGAAAAAGTCTGTCCTGAACTGTAAAACTCATGTCAGGTATTGTAGTGGCACTAAGCCCTGCAGCAGCCTTTGACCGTAGGTCCTCTCGCTGCATGAAGATATATCTCCTTGCAGCAAAAGTGAGTCTGCATTATAACCTTATACCATTCAAAATCACATTTTTATCAGGAAGGCCTTAGAGTAGAAATAAAGAACACATTGAACTGATATTCCTATTTTTTTCTGTATTTTACAAATCAAATCAATATTTTTGCAACCAAAAACAATGAGTCAACGTCCCAGTTTCTGTTTTACATTTTACATTTACATCGGAGAGAGAACTTAGAATAAAATAAAAAAGTTGTATTTTATTTTAGGTTTTATTGATTTTATTCTACTGCACAAAGAAATGGATTCAGCATATTTCCAAATTGTCCTCATTATATAGTTTTTAAATTTTTTTACTTGCAAATAAAAAACATCATTCTTTTCTATACATGTCATGTTTTCGAGCTGCTTTGTCCCTCATCCCTCATTTGCAGAACAGCAAAAACGCCACAATAACAATGTACAGACACTAAAGTACTAAACTATGTTCTATGTTTATGAAAAAAACGTTTTTGGATGATATTGCATTGTGTGTGTGCTTTTCTTTTCTTCACAAGCCTTTTCATTCTTCTGTTGCCTTGCTCTCTTTACTATATGACAGCTAAGAAGCCAGTTGTGACAGTGCTAAACTTTAATTGCCATGGGAGGTGAACCATTGATTTTATTCCTCTCAACTTTGACTCCTGTGATGTGTGCCACTGCACGGGGGATCAAGAGGCGTCACCAGCACAGGGGGATCAAGCCGAGACAGACAAAGCAGGTAAAAAAGGAATCAGTCAAACAATAGACAGAGATGTAAGAGGACCAACGAACAGTCTGAAAAACAGGTAATAAGAGACAGCAGAAAACGAATTGATGAAAGCAAAGTGGTTGGTTAAGCCACACTTTGTGTTTGCTTTTCTTTTGCCTGTTGATCAAGGCTTTGCTGCTTCTGAACAGCAAAGCAAATGAAAGCAAAAGGTAAAATCACTGAAACCATGATTATTGACAGATTGACAAGTTCTGCTGATGCAATAATTATGTTCATCACTGGAACTCAGTGCTGCATGAAAACAGACGTCATTCCAACCAGCAGGTGGCGATAAACTACATCATGGTCCATCATGACTGAGTTTATGTTTCAGGACATCTAATGTAAAAATAACAGAATAACTACACATTACAATGAAAATCATTACACTGTAAGTAACACAGGGGTGATGGCACCAAAACCTGGACTACTTGTAATTTTTGATTCAACTATGAATTATGCTCTTTACCAGAAAACTCCACCATCAGTTTTAGATTAAACATGTTCGTACAAAGATCCAAACACATTAGTAAAAACAGCCAAAAATAAAAAAGATAAACAAAAACAAGGCCTACTCAAAGTTCAGACATAAATCTGGCATGATTTTAAACCTGATGGGTTTTTATGCTGAAACCCTTATAATTGGCCTAAATAAAACAATTTTGCCACAAGTGGGTCAAAATTTCTCCACAGCGATGTAAAGGAAAAATACTTGATGGCAGTTGTAATGTTGATAGATGTTAAAATTTGATCCAAAACAACTAAATATGGGAAAAAAATATAATTTGCAAGGGGTCCTTTCACAGCACTGTATAACACAGATCACATAATGATCAAAAGTAACCTAAATTTATATGCTATTTATGTTAGACAGCAGAACAAAATGACTAAATACAGTCCAGCAAGGGAACATATAATGGGACACACAAGTAATAAAAACCAAATCAAAGTAGAACCATGAACAGATTAAATCTCACTCTAGGCCATTAAAAATAAATTAAGAGAGGACTTGAGCAGAGGGAGGCCTGAGGCTGAACTAAATGAACATAAAAGCAGGTCTTTTAGGTTGGTTTCAAATGATCCTATTGGTTTAAAGGCAGCAGAAAGTGACAGAAGAGTTGTCAATGACCCTGAGGCAGAATGTAGAATTAACAAACCAGTAAAGATTTGTGAAACTATAGTCCACTCAGGGCATTAAAAAGCAGTTTAATTTAAAATCAATTCTGTATTTCACCGGGAGCCAATACAGGATGAACAGGAGGGTTGTGATGTTGTGTGTTTGCTCTGACTAAAAGCTCAGCAGCTTCACATTTTCTTCATGTGAAGCATAGAAAGGCTGGAGTGGTTCAATAACGTGAAATACACAGTAAATTAGTGATCCTGGAAAATGATAAAAGCAAGAATATCTGTCTTTCAGGTCTGTATGAGGCATTAGTAATGTTTTTTATTTGACTTTCATTGAGTTGCTAAAGCTACCATTTACAATACTGAAGGCTTATCTGTTAAAAAACACATTTACCTAATTTTTATATGTCTTAGCTTACAAATACATGAATAAAATAAATCTTCTTTGTTAAAAACTAATAAACTCTTGTTTAGCTTTTTTCTGTTCAATGTTAGTGTCTTAGATAATAAACATAGCTAGAATATTTCAGATCTTAAAAGGGTCAAAAGGTTACTAAAATATGAGGCATCTTGTATTTTACAATAAGTACAACAGTCCCTGTTTACCAACCACATTTATTGTTAAAGATGTATAAAAAAATTCTAAAAATCCATTAAAAAATGTAATATATCTTAAAACTAATAAATAATATGACTTCAAACTTACTTGAGCACATTTATTCAGCGTGAAAAAAAATTGTAGGAAATAAATGTTCATATTTGATGTTAATCTCTCTCTCTCTCTCTCTATACATATATATATATATATATATAGTACAGAAGCTAATATTTTATTTTGCTTTATTTTCACTCTGATTGGCTACAGTCAATCAGTATTTTGGCATATTTTGGCTTCCCAAGCTGAATTTTCTTTTGAACAGTAAAAAAAACAAAAAACAAGTTTAATGAACTAATTTCAGCCACATTAAAAGGAAAAATCAGCAAATATTCCAATCTGTTTTGGAATATTTTGAGGCGAGGAGATCTTCCAATATCAGACATGGAGGTCATTATCAAGGATAATTAATCAAAAATACCAGTGGAAACTTGTTGATCAGCAAGGAAATACTAGCAAAAATTATTTTCGATGATAAAAGGGCAAAGTCAAATAGAGATGTAAATAGTGCATAACTGTTTTTATTTAAAGTGAAACAGAACCAACAACTGGAAAAATAATAAGAATGGACAGTTTGATTAACGTGAGAAGAAAAATAGTTAATGATACAAGCTTCCAGAAACTTAAAGCAGATACTGTATTATATTAACATTAATAATTTTATTCTTTAGTCATTTTTTGCTCACAGGAAAGCAAACAGAACATTTAAAAAGAATTTGCTGTTCCTGCATTAAATGTTCAGATAGTACTGTATACTTAGAAGGTAAAGCTGGGATAAAGAAGAAGGAGCTGGATTTATTCCAGTGAGAGCTGGAGATAAAATGTACCTTCTGCCTGTAGATTTAGTTATGAAATAATAGAATTGTTTTTATCCACTCAGGGTCTGAAAATGTGACCGTTTTCTAATTTCTTTTTTTTTCTGCGCTTTTGAGTTTGTAGTGTTTTCAGACTTTGATTTGTTTAAATATAGCAAGGGTTAGATTGTTGATCTTTAAAGTTATAATTAGATGTTCTGAAGCGGGGTTGTGCTAGAACTTTATCGGCAATATCTGATCAACATGAGACAGCTGTGATAGCATGTTCACTTTGAGCAGAACAGATCCTTTCATAAAACATTTCTTTTATATATTCACAATCCCCAGTTTCCATCCATAAATCACATCTGACTTACTTAAAATTGTGCTTGAAATTACCTTCTCAAATTTGTAACCTATTTGGTTTTTCTGAGCAAGTTTGTAGGTTAATGAACAAAACATGTTCATTATTACATATATATACTGTATTTTTTGCACAAAATAATTATTAGATAATGAAAATTCAGTCTAGCCAGCCCTGTTTTAGGGTCCCTTGTCACTTTAAATCCAAATAAGCTCAATGTTTACACATGAAAATGGCAGCAAACAGCTGCATAAATATACAACCAGACATCTTTGAAAATCATTAGTAGAGTCTCCTGCACAACCAACAAGAAACAAGTGGTTTCTGGATGGTAAGTCAACAACAAAACACGTGTCTTTCCCATCAGCCATTGTACAGTGGTAAAACCAGCTGACCAAACATGCTGAAGCTCTGTTGAGGTTGCTAGGTAACGGGCTGGGCTTCACTTGGGTTGCTAGGTGAGGCGTAGCACCTACTGATTTGTTGGATTCAGAAGGTTTTTGAAATGGTTCATTTTACAAGCACCGATAAACATTATAAAAACATTTTTCGTAGTGTTTTAATCTCTGGGTTGTTTTTAGAAGCAGTAGAGACACAAATTCAAGTACAAAAACAGGCTAAATACAATTTTTAAAAGAAACGTAACAAATCAAACAACCATTGAAGCACCACTAGGCAGCTAAATGGGCTCTTCAATCTTGTGTTCCTGATGTCTTTTCTTGTGTTATCTCTCTACCAGTGTCCTCTCTCAACCTCACATCTCTCTACAGGACCTAGTGAAATACCCCAGTGACCAAAAGGATGCCACCACTGACCAACAGGCAGAAGTCTTCTCAGATGTGATGGATGTGTAACACTGCAGAGAGTGGACCTCCTGGGAATGTTGTGCAGTAAGTGCACAACTTTTCTATGGTCTTTTAACCCCATTCAGCCAGCGATTATTGGTACATAAGCTCACACACCCTGAAGTTGTACTCTTACTCACCAGTGCATGCAAAATTATACCTGAGGCAGCTGAAGCTGCCTGCTAACAATAGCTGTAGGGCTTTATAAACAAAGCTGAGCTCTTTTCTCGCCTTTTTGGCTCTGTTTTCTCCAGGCGGCTCTGCTGTCTTCTCTTCTGTTTCTCTGTCTTCTAAGCTTTTCCCTCTTTCATCCTTCAGATCCTTGCCTGTCTCTTCTCTTTGTCCCCTGGCTCTCCTGTTACATTTGGTCCCATCTGTTGGGAGAATGCAAAATAATGTTGAAGTTGCATACTGTAACAGCATAAGGACTGAGGCAAAAACAATATGTGGGGTTTTAACTGGATCCAGGTGTAACGCCTAAGTACTTCACCTTCAGGTTTTATGTAATACCTACAATAAAAAAATAAAAAAATAAGAAATAACTAAGGGGTTTGTTCAAGCTTGTGCACAACAACTGTGATGAACACTGAGGGGCATGAGAGTGTGACTTTATGTGAGCAAATATAGCAGCTTGGTGTGAGTTTTTATGTCTCTTCCTTTTTTCTCTGAATCCTCTCTGTCCAACTTTTATGTGATGAGATGCGTGTAAGTTTTAAAAAGAAGGCGACAAGCAGTTGTTTACGACCTTGAGTTTCTCTGGAAGTCAGAGCACATCCACTGTCACCACTACCAATCACCCAACTCCTCCCTTGTGTCTGGCAACAGTGCAGGATATCCATGCATTATGGCCTCATTTTCACCTCAGCCTTAATAATCAAGCATACCTAAAAAATTTTTCACAAAATAAATTGGATTTTTTTTTTAATCTAGAGTTTGAGAGCTGTGCACAAAATCAAAGTTAAAGCAGAAGTAGTCTGAAGTTTCTGGATGCAATGTAACTTTAATATGTTACATATCTTTAGGCGACCAAGAAAAACTGACTGAGTGTCAAGTATGCAGTGCAGGAAGACATGCAGGTTATATAATGAATGGGTTGAAGTGATGTGGATTTGTTAAGCAATTAAATTAAATCTTTGTGACAGAGAAATGTTAGTAAAACTTTATTGCCTGAATGTCTGACTGTCATCTGTCCGTCGTTTTGCTGGCGACATTTTCTGGCCAATGCCACCACAAAAAGCCCCACTAAGGAATAGTGTGAAACTGTTCTCCTGCTAATGAGCATTTACCCTCATTATTAAATCAGTTTCCCAAAGACACCAAAGCCTGGATAAGAAAAAAGAAGGCTTCATGAGAGATTTAGCTTTTACATTATAGGAGATGCTCAGTTCAGGTACAAAAGAGTACAAACTTCAGAAACTGGAAGGGAAGGAGAGTGAAAAAAATGATTAAATTACCGAAGTGGTTTTCATGAAAACCTAGCTGTAAAGATTGAACATATTTGCTTTTTTCTAACCATCTAAAAACTCAGGCCAATTACAACAATTTTATTTACAGAGACCTCTTGTCCTTAAGAATAAACACATTGAATGTGGGAGTTACAACTCCCACAATCTATTGTGAAATTATGTAGCAATCACAATGTAGTGTTTTGGGAATATTACAATGCCCTTCACAAAAATGTTCAAAAAAGCTTAACAAGTTATGTATGTTTAGTTCTCAGTTGATATATCTCACCAAAGAAGTGAACCAATTACCTAGCAGTGAAGTTTTCTAAACTTTCGTCACCATCCTCTTCACAGTACATGCCAGCAACATAACATGGTACAATCTTGTTTGTCAGGTTTTGATGTTTTTATTGCTCTTCCTGTAGGTATTGTCAAGCTAAAGCTATCTCCTAGCATTGTCTCATTTTAAATGGGATGTTCTCTTGTCTTTCCAATCTGGTAGAACTGAACCTGTTTCATTGAATGTATACCCTATGGAAAAATGCTATAGTCAAAAGAGTTCAAAGTTCAACCTGTGGGCTGTTTGCAGCCACTGGGATGATTTATGACTGCAATTGAAGAATGGTACAAACTTTCAACGATGAATTAAAATCATCAGACAGAACGTGGGAAAGGCTAGGTGCATGTTTTTTATGATTTCATTTTGATAGTAAACATGACCCCAGATATCCAATGACTTTTACCCACATGGACACACATTATTATTTATTAAAATTATTATTATTATACTCTGTGAATACCTCTAGAGACAACAAAGGCAGCTTGACCTTGACAACACAAGGCAAAATGATCAAATAAGAACATTTTGTCATTTGCCAACATGACCCTTTTTACTTTTATGATCACAAAAATTATGTTTGTTTTATTAAGATATTGTAATGGTGGATTCTAATTTCCTAACCCACAAACAAAACACCAAACGGAGAACAGAAATCGGTTTAAGCACAAAATAATGATTGACAATCAAATGTTGGGGGAAAGTTGCAATCTGGATGACCGGAGCGCTGCAGTGTGAAACAGGAGAGGTGATGAGTTCAGGGGTCGTGGTAAACGGCAGTGTCAACATAAATGGACTGGTCTTACTTTGGTGGGATTGCTCTTGTCCAGGGGAGAATCACTGTGGTTACCGGGGTTTGGTTCTGGTGGAGGATTGTTGCTAGATCGACGAAGAGGCTGCGGTGGAGGGAGGACAGGTAAGCTTTGGATCACAGGCGCTGAGGAGCGTGAGGGGCTGCAGACTGGGTAATCCAAGGAGGTTTGGTAGACTGCAGAGATGTCAGTGGAGCTCGGGCAACCAGTGGGTAAATTTCACGGTGTCTCAAAGGAAGGAATGCTCAGAGGAAACCAAGGTAACTTGGGTAACCAGAGGGTAACATCCATGAGGATTCATGAGGAGGGGGCGCAAGGAAAAGTCACTAGATGTCTACAAAGGAGATCACAGTGAGAAACACGGAGGGCTGGAGTACCAAATAACACTCTGACGCTGAAGTGTCCGCAGCTCCTTCCTCATATATTCCTCCAGATCATGTGATAAATTGCAGGTGTGCAGGAATCCTAGAACCACAGGCAACACCCTCAGGAAGCAAACAGCCTCTTGGCACTGTCTGGTGGTAAAAGAGGCGAAAAACAGCAAAAGGAACCATTCCCACAAAAACCCCGGTTCCCAACAGATAGTTCATGTTACATGTATTAAAGAGTTGGTAAAATAATTAATTACAAAAACAGTTAGTTGATCCTGCTGTCAGGAATTGAACCCTCAACTGCTGCATCAAGTAATCAATTAATCTGGAGTTATGTTCAACTGAAAACCTAGAAATGCTTAACTGCAACAAGGTGGGGGTCCATTGTATGCCTTACAAAAATGTATTAAATTTCATGTATTTTTATTGAAATAGCTGTTAGTGCCACCAATTGTGGGACTGCCACTAAATAAATATCCTCAATTTAAAGGCTAGATTTTTCTAAAGTCTTCTGTGTGAAATTGTGTTACTATGTTAAATTATTCTAAATGATTATTTCATTTTAGTGGTTTTAACACATCTGTATCAGCTGCACTATATTGATTCCATTCTGTTATTGAAAGCAACTTGTCTCAAAAATAAATTTTTTTATCTGACTTTTTAAGGAACGGTGATAAAGTTGAGCTTGACCTTCTCATTTGAGTTTTCAACATCTTTCTTTTTAATGTCTCCCTCCGGTTGGGGATAAAGAGCCCATGGCTGCCGTGTAAAGAGGAAAAAATACACTGCTATATCTTCTTATATATCTCCTTTAAAATTGTATCCAAGGACAAAGGTGAGACCCTGGTAATTCTCTTGGAAATTCACCAGTCTTCGTGTTCGCTGCACAGCGGCGCCTAGTCAAGATGTGATGTGGTTTGTCAGGATTCCCTCTGTGGGCCTTTGTTAAAAGGTGATGATGGAGGGTGGAATCCTAACATGTATGTCTCCTGAAGGACAGGCATCCTCTGCTGAGACATCATGGTCAGCTATGTGGTGTTGAACGGATCCTCGGTGAAAATCTGGTTCTATGAGGGATAAAATTGTGAAGCAATATTGTACAATGTGTGGGCAAATAGAAAAGAGATAAAAGCAATTAGTCTGTAGTCTAAAATGAATATATCAAGGTTTTAAATACAAACTGAGAATATGGAACCCGAAAGCTGCAGAATGTAAAAATATTTTTTTACAATATTTATTGAAACTGCCACTATTTCATGACATTATGGTATGAGACCGATAGTCTGTGAAACAATTGAGGTCTTCTTAACATTATTAACTTCATTTAACTTCACTTAATCATGGCATATTTTTCCATGTTTCTTGAGTTCTTTAAATGTCTTTTGGACACATAAAACAGAAATGTGTGGCTTTTCTTTGCGCAACCTCCTTTGTCTTGCCACTTTTCTATAAAAGTCAGATTAGAGATTTAACCAAGGCATCTTCACTGCTTATCTAAGGTTGGAAAGTACTGAGTTGTGCCGTATTTATAGTGAGATGATGGATTTGACAGGAATCTGTGATATGTTCAGAGCTTTGAGTGTTTTAAAACACAACCCAGCGTTAAGCTTCTCCACAACTTTGACCCTGACCTCTTGGTTGCACTAGATTTAATTTTCTTTTACTTTACTATATGACACAAAACTATGTTGGTCTAAAAGAATAAAATCCCAGTAAAATACACTGAAGACTGTGAGAAAATGTAATTTTTCTGTGTATGAATTCTTTTTTATGTGAGTACTGAGTAAAGTGGGACCCATTTTTTTCTGAAGCAGTGTTCCTCTACTCTGCTCCTCAGGGAGCACTGCCCTGCATATTTTAGACGTGTGCCTGTTCCAGCACATCTGATTCAAAGATGTGCAAAGATTCAAATTACCTCCTGCATGCCATCAAGAGCTGCAGAAGCCTGTTAATCACCCATTCATTCAGGCCTTTGTGGCAAAAGGAAAACTTCTACAGCATGCAGAACGATGGTCTCTGAGGACCGGGGTTGAGAAAAACTATTCTAAAGCAACGTTTGCATTTAGTGAAAAATGAGAATGGATTGAAAAAAAAGTGCACAAAATGAAAACAACTGGAAGTAGACATTGGATTTTCCTGGTGATGAGGTGGTTATTGTGTTATTTTTCTGGATTTAACGAGTGTTTTTGTCATCTTCAGATAAAAATCCACGGCAAAAAAAAAGTAAAGATAAAGATCGAAGCATTCCTCAGTTTGTTATTTACTTGCTGAATGTTTATTCTCATCCGTGCTGGGAATTAGAAATAGACTTATTCCTTCACAGATGTCAGACATTTAATAAAACCCCCTGTTCCTAAGGCAACAGAGGGTTTTTTTTAATGCACATTGTGGTGGAAAAGATCCAGAAAGCACGAAAAGAGTAAAGAAAAAGTTGAGCAACAAGAGAAAGGAGGCGCAGGCAGCAGAGATGGGTCCTTCTTTTCACACACGCTGACATCTGATTTCCCCCTTCATTTGAGCTGTGATGGAGGAACGGACAGCTTGTGTTATGTGGCTCCCAAAAAGCCCCATTACAATTAAACACAATATGTGTGCAAGTGTGCTCTACTCAGCAGGTACAGCTGGTGATTTCAGCGGGGAAATCAAAACGGTGCTGAGCAGGACCTGATTTGAGAGCAATGACCCAGAGACACACACACGCACACACCCACACACACTTGATTGTAATAGCCTTCCTAGACATATTGGACAGTTACCAGCTCCTATTACGATCGGGCTACTATTGTACCCCAACACCTTTCCATGACTGTAAGTCCTAATAGAAGCACAGAAATAAAAGCCGTGTGTGTGTTTATCTGTGTGTAAGAGCTGCACCCTAATTGGTTTGATGCACTAAATTGGGATTTGAACACGTGGAATGAAGTTACGTAACTTTGGTGTAACTTTATGCTTTCTCTCAAGTTTCTCAGTGAAGAACATAAAACCAATTGGATCAGGTGTCAGGTTTCTAAATATGCAAATATGAAGCTATCTTGTTTTTATTCTTTTTGTTTTTTTTTGTTCCTTTCTGGTCTTTTGGGTATAATAAATAAATAAAGTCAATAAATAAAACTAATTCAGTGTTCATATGTAGAAGTCTATTAGTAGATGTTATCTCCACAAAGTAACATCTAAACTGGCAGAATTATGTAAAACTGACATTGAGTTTAAAGACATAATATTTTAGAGTTGGGTAGTAACTAGTTACTTGAGTAACGTTTTGAAAAAGAATTACTTTTGGGAATATTTTTACTACTTTTCACTCCTACTTGAGTAAAATTTCTGGATTTTCTACCCACTGAATGAAAAACAAACATATTTCAACCAAAATTCACCAGACACGGACACACACTTGCAGTTTTTGTTAAAGTTTCATCATTGTTACATTGAAAGAAACTGATTTTATTTTTTAATTTTGTTATTTTTTTGTTACTTATATGAATTATTTTCATTTTGGTCCTTAAAAGGCCAATATTTCCACTTAATTTTATATTTTGGTCTGTCTGATGTAATTTATAAACATTAAATGACCGATAATTTGATCAGTTACTCAATACTTGAGTAGACTTCTTACAAAATACTTTTTTACTTTTATTTAAGTAAAAATAGGTTGAAGTAGTTCTACTCTTACATTATTACAATTTTGGGTTACTCTGCCCACCTCTACCAATCATAACCATCACAAACAGCTTCTTATTTAATATTTTCTCCTTAGTTCAGACGTGAAACTGAGCTAACCTCATTTCATTCTTCAGCCTTCATGACCAATTTCTCTCAGTTTTGGAGAAATATTCTGTTTCCACACTAGCTGACGTAGGGAACCAATATTTCATATGTTCTTTCTTTACTGACAGTAAAGAGTCGTGGTGTTATATGGTGCGTTATATTGTCTGAGTTTGATAACATTTCATCAGACTGCTGCACTGTGAGAAGAAATTTGTTATTAATAATGTCAAATTTTGACAACAGTACCATGAGTATTCTGAAAAATTACAGTGCATAAATTTCCCCCCAAATCTTAAAATCTTTACATCTGCTCAGCAGGTGACCTCACAAACACTAGATGTCATAAACATTAACTACTAATTGCTTATCGACATTTTCAACATTCTCTGCATAGTGGGTGAGAAACTAAAGACCGTTTTATTTCACATTGTTTACATTTCCTTTTAATTACTTTTTTAGCACAATGCTGAAGTTTAAAGGCCTTTGGATAAATTAAGCTAGATTTAATAGTTCAGCATGCAAATGAAATAAAATAAAATAAATAACACAAGCTTTTCAGAGACATGGTGAAATGTGGCAGTTTCTGGAAATGACCTGAAGCAGAAGATTGTTAGATGGTTCGTAAAACAATACAGGGCCATCCCGCGCACAGCTTCACATCTTTAAGTGCACACACACACTTACACATTGTATTTCTTTCTATCTTTACAAGGACTTTGCACTGACTTTCATTTATTTTTTCATTTATTTCTGTGACTCTTATCCTAAACCTATCCCAAAAACAACAGCTCTTCTTATGCAGTCGGTCCTCACAATGAAGCATTTGTTAGGAAAATGGTCCATACAAAGCATAAAATATAAGGGCACACACACACACTCACACACACACAATTGTTCAATTACTTCAGACTTTATTGATTTTCATTCACACTGGTGTGCACATATACGCTTTGTCTGCGTGGGCGTGTGTGTGTGATAGTACAGAATGCTATAGTGAATAGATAGAGGGAATTGAATGTTAGGGAGACTCAGAGAGTGTGTGTGTGTTGGAGAACCTTTAAAGTGAAGAGATGGAGGTAATCTGTATAAGTGCTTCTACACTCTAAAACCTTTAAAAGCCCTGTCTGTCCGAGATTTACCTAAGAGTGTGTGTGTGTGTGTTTGTGCGGGGGCGCTGGGGTGTGTGTGTATGTATTTGTGTGCCTCAATGACTCAGTTTAACTTCAGGTTCACCTTAAAATCTATTTTCAACAGCCTTTAAAGCAACCAGAATAGAGAGAGAAAAGCATTTACACCAATTACTGTAAATAAGAGTAAAGTTTCCTGTCTTTCCAGGTCAATGGCTTAGAAACATTAATATCATATTGCAACACTACAGAAGTCCACGCTGAATAAAGAATAAAGAAAAAAAAGAGAACAAAAAACAAAGATTTATTGTGTTCCAGGACATTTTATAGCATGATCCAGTAACCACATTACCCTACGTTGTTGTCAAAGTGCTGAATATGTCAAATAATTTGATGCTTTTAAATGTGCCCCCGTCTCTTTAAGAAACTCCTCCGACAATCCACCTTCAGCATGTCATCATAACGATGTTTCTCCATGAAGATGAGGTCAGCAGACTCACAGTTTCACCAGGTGTTTGCAAATTGCTGCTGCCGCTAGTCTGGAGGAGCTGAGTGAGGGAACAGTAGGAGGAGATTTTTGCAAGCTAGCGTTTAGGCTTTTAGTCACCCCTGAATGGTTGGAACAAGAGACCATAACATTATAATATATTGTAAAACTAAAAGATTCCATAATAAGAATTTACTTAGAGTTCGTTTTGGTTTTATGTTCTACATATAAGACTAGAAGCTTTATTTGAAATGTAGATCTATCCTTATAGGCTCATTCAACTGAATGCATTTTCAACATATTTTGGAAACTCTTGATTTAAAATACAGTTTGTCTTTTCACTCCAAGCAAATAAATAGAATAAATAATTTAATGGTTTGCATACAGACTTTCTCTGCCAGTTGTTTGGTGTTGTGGAAATTACTCAGTGAATCTCAGTAATTTCAGAAATCATGTTTTAGTTTTAGTCATGAACTCATTTAAACTATCTGGATAAATCAAGTAGCTAAAAAAAACATCTAAAATGTTCCACTATTCGTAACCAAAATATCTAAACCTTGTTTTAGAAACATACGGACATCAGATGAACTTCTTGTTCTAACAGTGATTTATTTTCTGTCTCCTCTTGTTCAGTGCATGTTTGAGTTTAGGTTCAAAGCTGCTTAAAATGCATTGTGTGTGTGTGTGTCTGAAACAGGTCATGGAGCGTCAACAATGGAGAGAGATGAGTTCCACATCAACGGTTCAGCACTTCACTCCCTCTATCTGTCTTTTGTCCATCCAGCCGTCCATTCATCCATCTCTTCCTTCCTTTATTCCTGCTCCCTAAAAATCTGCTCACTTCTATAATTTTTCATCTCTGACTGGTTTTTAAATGTTTTAGTTATTTTATTTTCTATGTCAATTCAACCTTTCTCTCTTCTCATTATGGTTTTCTGTCTTTGTCTCCTGTCATTTCTCTCCATAATTTTACTTTTGCCTTTCTATAATTCCTCTTTTCATTTTCCGCCATGGTAGATCTAGAGCACACAGATGCTGAAATGTTCAGCTCCTTCTGGTTTGATTCTGCCCTGTTTGGGGTTATTAGTCTCTAAGAAAGACTTACAGGACACGGAAACAACATTTTCCAATTAGGGCTCGGCAATATGGCTGAAAACGCATCACGATATAAACATTTCATATAAGTTGACATCAATAATTATTGGGTAAATTTTTTCCTTTAAATATCTGAAATACTGCAGTTGTTGCTTATTTTCAAGCAGACATGGTGGCAAAAACTCAAGTTGCTACTGCGCAAGTTACTCAACATGTTGCTAGGTAACAAAAGAGAGAGTGAGTTGCTAAGCAACCAAACAGCAAGTGAGTTAGTTGAGGCCACCAGCAAACTTTCTGTGAGAGGTTGAGGAGCTAAATCCTTTCCTCTGCCTGAATTCCCCAGAATGCTGTGCGGTTAATTCAACACACTATGTATTGATATTGATCACATGTTTATCACGGCATATATTATTATTGATTTATTGTCCAGCCCTAAATTTATTAAGAGTCAGCATTAGAGTGAAAAGTCTACGAAGTGTATTACTCTGCTAACATTTAACTCAGCAGCAAATTGAGACAAAGTGCATCCGATTAAATTAAGTAAAATTCAATCTGAGTGACGGCAGTGTAAATTTTGAGTGGATTAAATGTTATCTGAAATTCATCCATCCATCCATTTTCTATACTCCCTTGTCCCTTACTGGGGTCGGGAGGTGCTGGTGCCTATCCCCAGCTAACGTTCCAGGCGAGAGGCGGGGTCACCCTGGACAGGTCGACAGTCTGTCGCAGGGCAACACAGAGACAACAGGACAAACAACCATGCACACACACTCACACCTAGGGACAATTTGGAGAGGCCAATTAACCTGACAGTCATGTTATTGGAGGAAGCCGGAGTACCCGGAGAGAACCCACGCATGTACTGGGAGAACATGCAAACTCCATGCAGAAAGACCGGGGCCGGGAATCAAACCCAGAACCTTCTTGCTGGAAGGCAACAGCTCTACCAGCTGCGCCACTGGGCAGCCACGTTATCTGAAACTCATGCACTTAAATTTTTAAATAGTTGAAAAGACACTTACTTATTGATCACTTAGTGATGCAGGCAGCCTAAATACCTGAAGCACCTCAGCTGTAATCTGGATGTTGATGATTCTCATCTTATCTCCATGGTTGCAGGAAACTGATTTCAGTTGTCTCTGTCCTGGACCTCGACATTTTTGTCATAATCCGTATCTCATTACTAGTGGTGGAACCGAGTTCAAGTAGTAAAGCAGTCACTTTTTAAACTGCAAAGACTTTAAAGGAGTTGCACCTTTTTAAGACATCTTGTGGTATATAAAAACATTTATTCTCATCCCTATCCCGGATCAGGACGTCTTGCCTTCAAACATCTAATTTTAAACTGTTGGAGTGAGTAAAATCTCTCAAAACAACAAAAATTCAAACCACACACAAGAAAAACTAATGTGTTACCAACTTAGTTTATGTTGCCAACCCTCCACTGATATGATTTTTGTCACCTTAGCAAATTATAATTAACATATTCAGCAGACCTCTCTTATTGTAACTTGCATCCAAACTAGCAAAATTTTCTGATGTTTTACTTGATATTAAATGTTCATGATGTGAAAGCACGGATCAATTTGCCGATCTCCATCCCAAAGCCATTATAGTTCTGCTCAGCTGCAGTCAGAGAAGAGGATTTTCATCCCTCTGTGCCAAGACCGTAAACAAATTATGCATCTGGATGATCAATTTGTACTCTTGATTAAGACGGTAATAAAAAATGTTTGAAAATTAGGGCTTGTAGTAAACGATAAGATGATCATTTTAGTCCTTTTAAATGAAGTATTAACAAGCCAATATGTTTGAGCCATTAATGTATTAAGAAATAAGTTAGAGCACTTTAGCTTGTTATTATATTTAGTGATTTTGTGTGTATGAATGGAATAAATTACATTAAGCAGTGAAAAATATCTATTAATCACATATAGACGAGGTCATTACAGCAACTTTAAAAAGCTGCTTCTTTATCATCATTATTTCTCCCCCAGTTCATCGCTCATTCGCTATGCTTCTCTGTTACATGTGAACTGACCAAAGCTTCCCTTTTCTTTTTTCTTTTTCTTAATTCTGCACGCTGACTGACTCTGGTATTTGTTCATTTATTTCCCGTTCCACGCCTCTACCACCGCATCCAGCTCTCTTCCACAGTATTTGTGTATTTGGTCGTTTTGCTCTGCTGCTCTCTCTGTATCTGCTAATCTCTGGTTTAAATAAGAAGCATGGGGTGTGTGGTACACAGCACCACACACACACGCCCGCACTCACACAAGTACCAACGCACAAGCCAACATGGTGCAAAGACACAAATGGAAGAGTAAGACCTCAGTAAAAAACATGAGGTGCACACACACACCAACAGAGTGTCATACCTACAAAGGGCTCCTGCTGTCTCCCAGGTGAGTCCCACAGTTCTGTGTTTTGCCCACTTGAGGGAAGTAGAGGGCTTCAGCTTGGCGGTATTTCCATCCATAATTCCCACAAATGCACGCGTACGCACATATAATTGCACCCAAACTGGAGTGATCTTAGGAGATGCAAGAATTACTTGTTTATTATTTGCTACTGCAGGAGCATTTCAAACCCTTCATACAGAAAACGTACATGAAAGACCTTGGCATTGTCTGGGTGTGAAATTTAATCCCTGAGTCAAAACATGATGTAGAGTAAAAGGATGTGAATTTATTATTTAGTTCAACATTATCCTCTTTCAACCTCGAGTGGGTCTGTAGAGGCCTCCCATAACCAAAACAGGTCAACTTTTTAAAAGATCATTTCACGGCAGTGTGGTTTGGTTTCCCACAGCATGCAGCAGAGTGGGAGAGCAGCTAGAAGGGTGGGCTACATGCAGGAAATGGTAAATGTTGGTCTCAACCTTGTGACTCTAAAAGTGCACTTTTTTTCGCACACCCACAAACACACACAGCCTTTTAAATCTTGATCAAGACAGAGAGCTCCATTCCTTCCCCACGGCTTGATCCTACAGCAAACACAGCAGAAATCGGAGTGCTTGATTTACTTTAATCTCGTCTGTAATGTGTCTCGCGTCTGTTCCAGTCTGCTGAAGTAAATCAAATGCCCCCGAACTAGCTCAAATATTCGAAGTCGAAGTTACATTTTCAACACAGACAAAGAGATTGCAGCTTTTGGAGAGGACAGGGCAAAGAAAGTCTCCATCCACTCAACCATAAATCTGCTTTTGAAGCACCGCCAGTCAGTTATGAGATGCCTCTAAAGACACAAGAGGAGTTTAAGAAGCATGGAATTAAATATAGAAATTTAACATAATTTTCTCTTTGGTTTCTGAATCTGCCCGTTTATGCTCTTTGCCCCGGTCCCACGGCGGACCAGGCTTTGGCATCCCAGAATAACCTCACATTAGTGCATTATATTTTATTATTCATCACGCCTGTAATCTTTTACCATCCAATCAGAAAGCACATCACAGCCATTCCTGTTTTAATAACTGCCTAGTGTGGACAATAAAGCAAAGCATTGCAACGGTGCATACAGAATCAGTGTAAATTCCAGCTGGCCACCCGGGAGCTGCTGCATGGCAGAAATGAGAAATTGTAATGAAGCAACAGCAATAGACAGATACAACATATGATTCTGCCAAGTTTTATTTATTACAAGCTTATCCAAGAATAAGTTATATTGGATATATCCTGCAGGGTGTAGGCATCGTCCCCATGAATTCCCTAAGGCAAAATTTATAAGAAGACTTTTGCAAACTTTTAACATTTTTCTCCCTTTGCTGCAATAAATGTATGTTTTTAGAGGAGATGTATTACAGTGACAGAAAAACAGTTCCACTTTCTTTCAATCAAATTTCTATTTCCTCTACTTATTCATTAGGTTGTGATGAATGTGTTGTTGTCACTCAAAGTAATGATTTCCTCTTCATCATGGCTTGACTCAGTTGATAATCACTTGATCTGCAATACACTGGAAAATACTAAAGACATTAGTCAAAATTTATGAAAAAGTGCAAGAGACATTTATTAATACAACCATTTCTACACAAATTAAAGTAATATTTGTTTTGCAGTTTGCAACTCAGGCTGATTTTTTGCAATGTAAGACTACACCAAGATTGTTTGCAACTATATAAGCTGATTTTCCACCCAGGCCTTTTACTTGACTATAACAGGAAATTGTGCAGTTTTTAATGAAACAACAGCTAAGTTGGACGGAAAAAAAACAAAGATTGTAAGTCCTGCTTGATGTATTTCTGATGTGCACATCTGTGCTGTTTATAAAATTCGAATGTCATTTTGAATGTCAAGAGCAGCTCAGACAACGTGATATTAATTTTGGAACCATATCAAAAAAATTCGGCTGCAAGACGAGATGCTCTGGGCGACACACAATGTTGAGGCAGCAGCATCGCCAAGCAGAAAACAGCGGATCAGGAATGATTTCAGCACATGCAGAGTTAGCAACACTGAAGGGCTCATTTTTACCAAAATTACCAGCAACAGCAGCTCTGAAGTCCAATCAGACGTTTCTAGTTGATCTGGATTCACACTAGAAATGAACCGTACCAGCGTTTGTTTGGAAACAGACTGAGACCGCCGAACAAAGCGGGTCTTTGTCTGATTATTTGGAAGCGGTCTGGTCGTTCCAAACTTTTTCTATTTACAATAGTCATAAATAGAAATAGAAGAAACTGATCTGCTGCTTCAAGGCAGCAGAAATTTTATTTTATGTGACCTGTGGGACCTCACAGAGACAGGTGTGTGGCTTTCCAAATTAAGTCAAATCAGCTGATTTTACCAGGAAGTAAACTCCATTTTAAGCTGCAGAAACATCTCAATTCTGATCTTCATCAACAAAGTATTTGGCAAAAGCTGTGAATATTTATGAAAATGTGATTTTATTAGTTTTTTAAATTTTTAATAAAGTTGCAAAACACCAAAAATAAATCCATCTTGTCATAATGATTTAGATAAAGTTGTGAACACTATGTTTATATTGTGTGAGTTGTGGTGCTCATGTGTTATGCCATGTTAAAAAAATGCATGGTAGTTTTGATTATCTGATTGCTAGAGTGATAAATGCAGGAATATTATTTTCTTTTGTCTTCCTACGTTATTGAAATAAAAAAATAGGGTGACGACGGTATAAAAATCTATTTTGTGTGAAATTTCTACGACTACAAGCTTAAAGATAATTGTTACACAGTTGAATTGGTTTATTTCATCCCTTTCAGTGTTATGTGTGTGTGCACTAAAGGCGCCTAGCACTGGAGTGCTAATGGACGAAAGTGTTATTAACACCACACCACGGGGTCTGATAGTGCTATCCACACTGCTAACAGCAATACTCCATATGTGTGTGTGTGCGTGTGTGTGAACCAGGTTTTTATATCCTTATGGGAACCTATTTCTGTCTCCAATGTGGGGTTATGGGGACCATTGCTCCTTGTGGGGACATTTTCTTGGTCCCCATGAGAGAAATGGTTGTTTTTGGGTTAGTGGTTAGGTCTGTGATGGGTAGGGTTAGCGTAAAGATTAAGGTGAGGGTTAGGCTGTAGAAATTAATGGAAGTCAATGCAAAGTCCCCACAAGTGATGAAAACACGACTGTGTGTGTGCGTGCGTGGGTGAGAGAGCGAGTGTGTCACAGTGTGTGTTACTCAAGCTGTTAGCCACCCTGCAGACATTTCTGTGTAAAAACACACTCCTCTGACAAAAGTCCTTGACCTGAAACTCTTCATTTTTGCCCAAACATGGTGAGATAAAATTCAACTTTTAATCCACTGTCTCCTCTCTGCTCAATTCGTCTTACTGTTTTGTTCAATTCGAAACTCTACTTTTTTAATTTACAGGATGAGACTGAGGGCAAAGGATTTTTGGCCAGTGAATTAATTTATTTAAATTTAAAGAGTAATTTCCATGTGTGTTTGAGTTTCCTTCAACTGTTTTTTTAGGTCACCTCAACTCGTACTGTGTTACTGTGCTCGCAGTGGAGGCCTAATGTGGGTGGCTTTTCTAATTACTGAGATTTTATGAGTTCAGTTGACTGGAACAGTGCTATTTGACTGAAGTAATAACATCGAGTTGGCCTAAAAGACCGATTTTAATTTGTTTTTCCACCCCCTAAGGCAACCTAAAAAATGTCGAACAAGCCAACACATCACATAGGTTTACACAAATCATAGCAACACATCGCCGGCTGAATAACACCTCTGTGAAACATTACAGACATAAATTCAGACAGAGGACCTGAATGTATGAAATAATAGAAGCTTTAATAAAGAAACACCAAAGGAACCGATTAGAGGATATAACAGGAAGTGCCACACAAATAAAGGTAGGAGAAAACAAACAAAAACAAATGCGAAGGTGAAAGATAGAAAAAACACCCCAGAGGATGGATATTTTATACTTATACAACATTCCTGTATAAGTAAAAAATTACACCCAGTGGATATTTTTTTTGCAAAAAAAAAAAAAACTAAATGGAGAAATAACCAACAACATTTGAAATCTGTACAGAGTTTAACTAACAGTAGAAATACACTAAAACATATTTTTAAACAGACAAAAGCAAAATAATGAGTTCTGTCTTGTAAATCTAGATCTACAAGCTACTGAATCATGATGTGAACTTTGCTTTTCTTTGGTAAATAAATAGACAGTGTGTGCTTTTAACACATTCGTCTGTGGTGATCCAGATAATTTCTTATCATTTTCTGACACTTAAACCTATATGCAATTAAAAAATTTTGCATTTTTTTTTAATTTTCTCTCAAAAGATGAGATAAAACCAATATGGCTTAGACCTACAGAAAACATTTCTTTACTAGCGTGGCAATGAAAAATTACATAATGAGCTCTTAAAACATTTTTATAAGCCAAATGTGAAGAGTGATTATAAAACATGAATCTTGGGCTTAATGAGGGTAAATCACGTTTTTTACTCAGTGATGGTCAAATTTGATTTACATCCAAGAAATATTTAATTTCTGGCTGCCATTAGTTGGATCACGCTAATGATTAATTGGCAACAGAAATGTTGAAAAAGTTACCTTTTCACCCCAGATTGCGTCACTGAAGTCTCCGAACTCATTAAAGCAGTGGAAAGTTTTTGCACTGAGGCAGAAAAGACATGTGGAGAAAACATAAAACAGTCGGGTAAACACAACTTTGAATCTCTCTCGCTGCACAACTAACTGCTAGTTCCCCTCTGTCATTGTAACTGCTTCCTAATTCATCCATTTTTTCCTCTCTTCCCGCCGATGTAGCAATGTGCAACTTACAAGTGATTAGTTCATTTACAACTAATCTCTTCTGCGAATAGGGTCATTAGGAGGATTGTGAGTGATGTCATGTTTCCCCGCCGCCACTGGATGCCAGGATGTGGTGAATTGCTGCTTGAGTTTGGACATTAAGTTACTTTTGATGACTAGAAGTGCTGAAAAGGCAATGATTCGTTTGTTTCTCATTTGTTGGTGCAAGCGCTGATCCCATCATTAAGCCAACGGGTGATGGGAATAAAAAAACTACACCCTCACAACTTAAAATGACTATTTTTAGTCAATATAATTAATATTTTTGGAAGACCAAATAAAATATTTCTTAGAGAATATGTTTATTTTCTTGCTAGTCACCAGTCATGGAGCTAATGTCCCACATCGTGGCAACCAGGATCCAATGAGAGAGCACCATCAGTCAGTCACTGAGCTGTAACGCGTTGCTGGCAGGTAGCAAAAGGATGTGCGCACATATGATCACAAACACATAAAACTAATATCCATATGTCTAAGCTAACTATCAGTGATTCAGCATTTGAGATCCCAGCTGATGAAATATTGAAAAAATAAAAACGTTTTTTTTCTGACTCCAAATTTTATGACCCTTGACATCCCAGAAGTATAAATTAACAGAAAAAAACAAATGACTAAAGTTTTTCCAGATACTTCAGCAAGTTTAATTCAGACTTGTGTTCTTTAAGTAAAACAGATTTAATCAGAAACCATAACTTGGAATGACATTTAAATTACATAAGAATTCATCACTGTGTTGCCCAGTGATGAAATGGGGACTTTCTAACGCTGAAAGGATTAAGATGGTATCTACAAGATGATTCTGTTAACAGTGCAATATATAACTTTAATAAAAAATAAGGTTTTTTTTACACAGTTGTTAAATTTGTTAAATCTTCTCTGGAAAACTGTTTATCCGCCATCATCAGTCTCCATGCTAGCTAGCATGAGCATTCATCAGAGCCTGTGCTAGCTGCCGCATAGAAGAGACTAAAAGGGAAAAGAAGGAAGGATGAGCGGCGCCACATGGCATGGTGATTGACAGCGCTAAGACCCTCCTCCTGGCTCTGACTGGTTGTTTCTAGTTAGCACTGGGAAAATACAGAGAATCTCCATCTTTTTACAGATGATCATATACAGTGACAATTTTAACAAATATGTTAAAAAACATATTTTTTTATAAAAGTTAAATACTGCAGAAACTAGCAGAGCATTTTAATTTATTTTGGCATTCTGTGTTTAAATGTGACCAGATTTAAACACAAATTTTCAGATCAGTAGGCAGTTTGTAGCTAAATGCATTGCCCAAAGGAACATCAACATGTGACAAGGGAAGATGCTGAAAATCAACCAACAACTTTATAGGAAAATGACTTTTTCAACTGAGAAATGGTCTTGCAGGGACAGATGCATAAGATCAACCTATAAACAAACAACAGTAAGATTGCATGGACCTTATATTTTGCATATTTAAGATTCATGCTGTAAACAAAGAGAAAGCGAGAAGAGCTAAGACGAAATGAAAAAGAACAAGGGTTTCAGTCTCCCCATCAGTGAAGCTAAGCTGGGGTTGCAGCCATCTTATCCTTCAGAAAGGAGGAATGGAAGTGTGTGTCGTCTGCCTGCACGTCAGCCGGGATGAATGCCACACAGTCTGATGATGTGTTTATAAAGATGTGTATTTCTGTCCATATCCAAGCTGGAAGGCTTGTTACCATTCAGAAGTGCATCGTCGTGTCAACACAGAGCAGCAGAAGTCATGACAGTGGGTTCCTGACAGCTGGCTCACACATATCCACACTAACAAGTTGAGTCTGCATTACTTTTTAGGAGATAACCAAAATTAACACGGTAAATATGATCGCCACCCAGTTTAAAATTAGAAAAATGAGTTAAAAGCCTGAATGGCATCTTCTCTGTAATCAATACAGGAGCTTAAAGTAGAAAAATGGTTCCTCCACACTCAGAAGAGAAGGTTTTGGTGTTTAGATTATCCTCCAGGTGAGGTGTTTCAGACATGCACCATTGAAAAGAAGCTGTTATAGAAAGTTTAGTACTTTAATTTAATAACATTTTATCACGTTACAACTATAAAATCTAATGTACTTTACTGGGATATTATCTGATAACAAGTGGCAAAAAGATGTAAAGTGAAAGGAAGATGCCGTGAATTTTTCTTTTTTACTTAAAAGATCTTAAGCTTTTACTCTGATACACCTTAATAAAATCCTGTGACAGGAATTCCACTAAAAGATGTCAAATTTATTAAACAGAGTAATCCTGTTTATAATTTCAATCCCAGTATAATTACAGCTGTTCTGTGAAGGCCTATTCTGTGATCAGAACATTCAGCTTCTATGCACCACAAATCTGGAACAGACTTCCAGAAAATTGCAAAACAGCCAAAACACTGAGCTCCTTTAAGCTAAGGCCATAAATCCACTTGTTTAGAGTTTCCTCTGATTAGTAGAAAGTGAATCTTTGATCAATACATCTAAAGTGTATTTTCTTGACAAATTTTATGACATTTGACAAAATGTAAAGTTTATAGTTTTTTAAAAAATTTTTATAAATGGCTACTCTATTATGTTTTTATGGTGCAAAGCAGTTTAAACTGATCGTTGCTACACAAATAAACTTGACATATCGCAGTATGGAGTTGTTTGCTCTATCATTGTAGTTTTTCATCATTGGATGAACATCTTTTTATTGATAAAGTCAGAGCAGCCTTTTAAATTAAAAATGTATGTTTTGCAATCATTGCTGTGAACAGTTTATCATTTAAAATCCAAATTTTCTCTATGAAAGTGTTAAGTTGCATGTAAAGTCCGGCAAATATTATACATTTCCCTAAAATTATTTAAATAAGGATGTCAAGAAGATTTGCTACTTAGAAAAGAAATAAGCAGCTTTTCTAGCTTGTCTCAATGGTTTAAATGGCTGCTTGAAACACGGCAGGCTGCAGACTGTTTGCTTATGGGCTGAGGAGAGACGACTTCCTAAGATCTTCCTTTCAACTTTGAAACTTAGACTTTTTTCCCCATATACTCCCTCAATGTTGACTCTATCATTAATATTAAAGATAACATGTATTTGTACCATATGCACACTGATGTGTGTGGGAAGTTAGTTGATTAGAAAAGTGATCACCATCTGACTCGGCCCCCCGTTGTTCCATCATACTACGAGTTGAAAAATAAAAAACAATAAGTAGAATTTTAATGTAAGCTTTTCTGATATTATTGTATTTTAGTGTTTGTTACACTTTCTGTCATGAACAGCACACACGTCCCTTTACTTTCTTTTGTTCTTATGCAGTCTCATTTCTAATTTTGCGCACCAGCTCACGGTGAGACCTTGGATTTATTTAGTTGCACACTTTTAATGACAATTTCCTCAGTTTTACTGGAATGCTAATGTCTCTAAACTGCGTATTGAAGTTGTAAGACATTCCCTACTGTGCTTTGTAATTACACTCTGGTGACCCAACAGCAGCATTGCCTCCGAGTGCTTCATTTAAACTATGACTTATAAACAACTATTTCATTGGTATTGCAGCAGAACAAATGAGAACTGGCATCAAGGGAACAAGGAGGCAGAGAAATTCTGTGCATAGGAAGACCATTGCACAATTTATTTAGAAATGATTCAGGCACTTTGTGTAGGTTTAGCAATCGAGGGCAGCAAATTAGAGATAATATGTGCTGCACATCACAGCAGACTCACTAAAGCTGAATTTGTTGTCCACTAAAGCTGGATAGGATGAACATTACACCTGCTTTGAGCAGCTTGGCGAAGGTTTCAATGTTGTTGTCAGTTCTGAGACGTATAGCAAACTGAGTAGAGTTTTGTAACTAGAAGAAGTCCAGACAGAAAAAAAGAACATCAAGAAATTGGGCGGTGATTGAAATTGAACCATCTTTTACTTGGCAATTGATAGACCCCAAACATAAGGTAACGGGCTGAGCATCACTCTTGGGTGTGGAAGTTCTTTCCGATGGAGGAAGTTTGCTACTTTCAGTACCAGAAGAAAAGAGTTTAAAAGGAAATGAAACACAAAATGTGAACAAGTCTTCCAGGGAAACATTGCTGTCTAAAAATTTAACAATCCTGTTTCTTCAGGTTGTTGCTTTTAAGAAGGAGGTGAAAAGGAAAATGAAAATATTACTGAAAAGAAGTAAAAAAAAGAGAAGCATTCTTAGTAAATAATGTTAATTCTATAAATTGTGGTCCATATCACCAGAAAATGCTGCAAATGTCCACTATGTAATTTTTGGTTTGTTTCAATATACACACACTGGCCACTTTATTAGGAACACCTGTTCAATTGCATAATTAATGGCAACTATGAATCAGTAAATAATGTGGGAGAAACTCACCTAAGGCTGGACGATATGGCTGAAAAACCTAAAGTGATATAAATTTGTCATATCAGTCAGTATCATTATTTATTGATTAGGTTTTTTTGTTTTAAACAACTGAAATACTGATAAACTGATTGTGTGAGCTTTCCTATTTTTCCAGAATTTCCTCTCCAGCTGTTGGTCTTATTTTCTCCTTTCACTTTTATTTTGAAGCTCATTTGAGGCATCGTGGCAAAACCTGAAACTGTTGCTACAAAAATTACTCAACAGGTTGTTGCTAAGTAACCATAAGTTACTAAGCTGTTGCTAGGCAACCAATGAGAGCATGAGTGAGTTAATGCCACCAACCCTACTTAGCTGGTCATCATAGGTGGAGAGGTTACAGTCTTTCTTGTGCCTACATCCCCCAGAATGCTGTGCGGTTCTGGAACAGAGTGAAATTAATGATCTTTCTACTGTCTATTGCGATATTTAGTGTTATTGATTAATAACAATCCAGAAATGCTTAAGATGAATTGCTGAAGAAAAAACATAATGTGGAAAAAAGGGAATTTAATCTCTTTGTACGCGGGTGGTGGATTGTTGTTGGTTTACAGAAAACGGTCTGCAAAAGAGAAAATACCCAATGAGCGGCAGAGGTTTGGACAAGCATGCCTGGTTAATGTCGGAGGTCGCAGGAGAATCTTCATTCTGGTTGAAGATGATAGAAAAGCAACAGCTCAAAAATCCATTTGTTACTATTGTATCTCTGAATGTGCAACACATTAAATCTTGAACCAGATGAGCTGCAGCATAAAAAGGCCAAATTAAATGCCACTTCTGTCAGCTAAGAACAGGAAACAGAGGCTAACATTTACACAGATCACCAAAATTGGACAATTACAGAAAAAAAAGTCTCGATTTCACCTCTGACACTCAGATTGCAGGGTCAGATTTTGGTGTAAACAACATAAAAACATGGTATTGACACATTGTGGACCTGTTGGCACCGGTAGAGCATCATTTGGACTGCACAGCTTGTATTGGAACCACGTACATCACTTTATGACTACAGTAAAGTTTTGGGAGGATCATGGATCAGATCAAATCAGAGCTTTTGTGAGGAGGACACAGAAAAAGTTGGACTGTTTTATTGTGTCTTATGATTTTGTTGCGTTAATAGATTTCAGCGATGCAGAGTCAGAGAGTTCTGTAACTCTGGTCAATTTTAGACCAGAGTTAAAATTGGTCTAAAATTTTTTTGTTTGGATCTATTAAGCCAGTTACATCTTCAATTGATGCATCAAATGAAAAAAAAACACTTTTTGTTTTTCAGAAGCATCCAAAGCAGTTAAAATTGGGTCAGAGTTTTACAAGAATCTGCGATCGGTGCATCTCTGGACATAACTGAACATTCTCCTGAAAGTTTACTCTAAAGCAATGCAGTGATCCCAGGGACAAGGTTTCCAATTACATGAAGCTTTTCTTTATTTAGTCAGTGTTCCCTTTCTACTGAGTCTCAGTTTTTCTGGTGACGCACATTTCTTGGCCTACAAAGAGAGACTGGCTCTCTGACGTTCAAACTCCAACCAGAAACAAATAAAACAGTGAAGGTTTTTTAAATGCTAAAACTGTTTTTGATTGTTTTTTCAAGCTTTTAAAAAACAAGCTTACTATTTGCTATTATTTTTGAAAGAGGTGACTTGATCTGACATTTTAACTCATGCAACATCTTTTACAAGCATATTGTATGAAGAACCCTTAACTCTTAAAGTATGACTCCTCCTTTAACGCAGAGTATCTGTCCGTTTAATGAATTGCTCACACTGGTGAACATGCATGTTAACTAGAAATTGGTTGTGCTTTTGCAGTTATTGCTTTGTGGGAAGCAGAGTATCTGATGCTGACTGTAAAAAGGATAGCTGAATAAAAGTGATGAGACCTTTTGTATAAAATCTGCTACCAAAAGTACAACAGACATGCCGTCTCATTCAGTCCTCACTGCATTTAAATTGCCTGATTTACACATGAAATGAAGAGGCATCTTATTCTTATGTAAGTAATGTGTATGTTGCATTGATAAATGACTTTATATCGAAACATTTTGAGCCATTAGATGCTGATTGCTGTGTACTGCCAGTATTATAAGTGGTTTAACTCTGACACCTTGCTGAGTTTTGCTTTCTGTTTTTATTGGTAACTAATTTGATTATTTAAGTATTTTGCCAAAGGACATTTTAGACATGAAAAAAAAACCTTTTTCGACTGCTTACAGGTGCATACAACTTTTAACTACAAACCAACACTTATAGCTCCAGTCTTAAGTTTATAAGTCGTCATTTTATGTCAATTTATTGCTTTTATTATTTATTTTAACCAGTTTCCAGTGTGCAATCAGCCTAGCAACTAAAATAAAATTTATAAAGAAGAATTAGGAGCACAGGTATGTATTTACTGTAAATTTCTCGAATTAACAAAGTCATTTTACCCACAAGGACTGAAGAAAAATACATACACCCACACTAATATTGGTTAGTCACAAGTTATGTCATTTACTCTCTTTCCCTATATAAGCCAATTAGTTTCCTTACATCCTTCCTGGATCTTTGTGTTTATTATTGCCTTTTCTCTGTTTTCCTCCATGTTGAATTTCCTGTATTTTGTGTTGTTCTGTTGCTTTGCTGTTTCCTTAAGTTATTTTCCCAGCTTTTTGTAACAAGTTTCCTTAAAAGAAAAAAGCTATCCACAATAATAATACATTACTATTATGTATTATTACACAATAATACATAATAGTATGTAATAATACATGTAATAATATTATTACATAATACATAATAATACATAATAGTATGTATTGTTACATACAGTAGATGTAGATGTCTTCTACATTTGTACAAAATATTATTTGTAGAAGAGTTTAACTGGGTAATATTTGTCATTAGAGGCAAATGTGTTTAAATGAAAAAAGGGAATGATTACAAACCTACAAACACTGTTTGAGCTGTTCGGTAAAGTGGTGATAGCGTCGTGTTGAAGGTTTGCTCCACTGCTCTCTGTACTGCAGCACCGCTCAAAGTGGCTGGCATAATAAACGAGAACAATTGGGTTGAAACACACAACAAAATTGGCTTTGGAATGGATAAAGTAGGATAACATTAAGCTCGTTTAATGGGCCTCCCAAAGCCCCGACCATAACAAACCTGTTTAAATGAAGAACGCTGGTGATCAGCTGTCCAGCCAGAACTGTGCTGTAATCTCCCTGATAGGCGCAACTGGATAAGTAATATCTAACCAGAGTGAGGTCATGATGTGATTTTAAAGTCACACCCAAATTCAGGAGCGGCACAAGTGGAGAGTTGATGAATATTTAATAAAAATAAAAATACAAAAACTTATAAAAAATCACAGGGAACCAGAGCAGAACAAATTAAAAACAGAAGTAATAAGAAGGGTTTAAATACTGTCGATGCTGGAATAAAAGCCCTGGGCGGATGAGCTAACGGGCTACAAAACATGACAAGATAAATAAAGCAGTTAATAAAAAAGAGGGTCACATATAAAAATTTAGTTTAGGTAGAAAAGAAAAGTCCTCTGATCCACACTCCAGCATAGACAGTGATACTACATCTAAACGTTGGATGTCACCCAGCATTAAACCCAAGAAGAAGAAGCTAACAGGTTGCAGGTGTGAGAGGAGAGAGAGAACGTGGCACAGGGAGCGAGGGAGAGTAAACAAGGGAAATGAATCTAACACAAAAGAATAACTAAGCCTAAAATAATTAAACTGGAATAATAAGGAATATAGAGACAAAAAGATAAACATAACTAGGAAAACTAAACTGAACTAAAGTAAAACAGAAATAAGACTGATCTAGTCAAAGAAATCTCAGGAACACAGAGTGATTAATCCAAAAAGAAAAACACCAAAACAAGGAGGTGACTAAGAGACCTTAATTGTAATAAAATACCCAAAATAATCCAATTCGTTTTTGAGTGAGACTCAAAAAAAAGTCTCACTTGTTTGGGGTTTCTTTTTTTTATTTTTTTATTTTCAATTTCTGTTTCAATGTAAGCTGTGACTGGTGGTCCAAAAGTTTATAGCATCTAAACAATCCCATTTGAACAGAACATTTTATTGCAAATGAAAGCAACCCAAACAGAAACCATGAATAAATTTCACTGTCTGTTTCTGGTTTCAGTCAGTGAACTCCTTCAGTGCCCCTTTGCTGTCCCATCAAGCAGGGAGTCCAGCTCACACACTTCTGGAGTCCTCTTAACAGTAATTGGTGGCATGTGTAAGTAAATGCTCCCATTTTACATTAAGGCCCACTTTAATGAGCAAAAGGAAAGAAAAGGGTTCATCTTAAGAGGAGTGCTGGGTGAACCAGAGAAGCCAGTAATTGAACCAGTGACCTTTATAAGCATTTACTTCAGGGGTTTGTTCTCCTGAAGCGTGGTCACTCAGGACTGGGAGCAGTCCTCTGAAAAAATCAATACGGGGTTCAGCCAGTGGGTCAGTTAATGTGGGTCTCTTTGAAATGCATCTTTGGGTTTTAAATATCCGCTGAGGGGGAAACGGGATGAAACTGATCCTTCGTGATCAGAGGACCAATTTTCTCTTTTTTACCACTTTACTGCAGAAGGTCCCGGGTTCCAGAGCCAGAGGCACCAGAAAGTGGATATGTGAGTATTTGTTTGACCACTTTGGCATTTTACAGATTTAAAGTTTTGCTCTCTATTTTTGTGTTAATAAAAAACTTCAGGTTGATATGTGTCTCTTGCATGCTAAAAAAAATCTATTGCACACTTTTGGAAAAGAACAGATAGTGCGAGTGTCACATTTTGGATTAGATAAATGTTAGCAACTTTTCCCCAGGAAAGAATAACCTACATGCAGAAAGGGAAGCAAGAAAAAATTGAGGAGGTTTGGTCTTCACTTTATTCATTTGTTAAAGATGCAAAACTTGTAGAAATTAAATATAGGATTTGTGTGACCCTGGCAAATAAGATTAAAGAAACGTAATTTGTTTCTATTGCCTGAGAGCCTTTTTTCTTTTTTCTTCTTAAGGTGTGTTGTTTTAGTTGTTTGGTCAAATGTTTTTGACCGACATGTTTGAACTATGTTTATTCATGTAAAAATGTGTCATTGTAACCTATACAAACTTGGACTATATAAATGTGCATCGTATGTTTACTGCTATTAAAAATATAAGAAATGTATGAATGGTTTCTATGAACATTCAAATACAAAATAATGTTAAAAAAAAAAACATACGCTGCCTGTTTTTCTATACACACCATCATTATTTTGTCATATCTGCTTTGTCAAGAGACGTCTTAAAATAATCTGTATTTTGTTTTTACTTCTCTAAATTTGTTATTTATTTGATGAGCAGAAACATTCCCATTTTTTCACAGTGCTGCATGCAATACTGTAATATCTAGCCTAATGTATTCTGATGTACAGGAAACCAGGTAAAAACTAAATGTAGGATCTACAATTCATTCCAGATGCTGAAGCTCCTTCTGGATGGAGCGTCACGTGTCTCTAGGTGGAGGTAGAATCCAGTAAATGGGACTGAGGCCAAGTGTCTGCATCACTTACTGAATAATTCAACTCAAGATAACAAAGGGCTACTAGGAAATATAAATTATAAAGATGTTTATTTTTGCTAAACCAATTAAAGCCAAAAAAGAGTCTAAATTATATGTTTATGTAAAATGGTAAAGATTTTAAGGATAGATCACGCAAAACAAAGTTTAGAGATTTATGGAACCTGGATAGCCTTAGATGAATTAATCACGCATGCTTTAAAAATATTGATTTAAATAATTGTTTTCTTAGAGTGCAGCTGGAAAATCACAAATATATAACAAAATGACTTGTGATGGAAAACTTTCATTATCAGTCAGCAAAATGTAAGTAAACTGACGCTTCCTTTTCCTTTTTGCACAATAATGACCCTATTTGTATTGTAGAGCTTTAAAACACTGAAACCGAGGAGAGCCAGCTGTGTTTCAATTACAATTTATGCCCTTTAGAGCTTTAGGGCCTGGAAAGGTAAACAGAGCTAATGTAACCTACAAGCAGTCCACCCAGCTGTAACAGTAAACACTGGAGATCTCCATTAAGGATGAACAAAATAATAATAATAAAAAGTACAGCAATGGAAATCAAGCGTGGAATGCAAATCAAAACCTGACTTGAATAAAATGAATTATATGCATCAGTGGGTAATACAAATAAAATAGCAAACTATTAACCTGCAGACTGTATATATTGCACCCCGGCCGCCTGATCCACCCTACTGTCCTCTCTGCGCGTCTCTGCATGTGCTCTCTGTGTGTGCATTAATGCCACAGCATGGAAGTATTAAATGAAATTCACTTTTTTTGCTTTCATAGTTGCACACGAGAAGCAACAGCTCCTGTAAATGTTTGTTGTTCCAACAAACAAGAAATATTGGCAACGGATTAATGAAAGCTCTGATCATGCTCACAGTTGCCAATGGTTCTCTTGATGTCCTCGGTGTTTCTCTGCAGGTCACCGACCACTGGTGAGGTATAAATCAATGTAATTTAGGTGCAGCACACACACATTCCCAGCTCTCACAGTTGTCCTCTCAGTGTGTCCATATTAGCAGTTGAGAACACCCACAGCTTATGTTATGAGACCAGCTCGTACTACTCCACATGCCTCTCAGTGGAGGAAGCCTCTTAAGTCCTCTTACCTTCGGAGAGGCTGATTCGCACTCATGGCTGGCCTCTTCATGGCACTTAAAAGACGAGGGGGAAGGGAGACTGAAAAGTCTCATAGTAGGTGCAGAAAACCAACACAGGAGCAGATAATCACATATCTGGTGATAAATTAGGGCCATAGCTTAAAGACAGACTTTTTAAAGCTGAAGACCTTCAGGAACTTTTATTGTGTATTGTTTAAGGTCCCGTTGGGGATAAATAATTTGATGTTTTCCTCGCAGACATGCACACACATGAACTTATGTACAAACATAAGGTTAAAGAAATTACAGGGGACCGCGCTCTATCGGGCGTAGCTTCTTGATGAGATAAAGGAAGTGGAAATGTTTCCCATAAGGAAGCATGGTGATGGAGCAGCGCTGTAATAGTAAACTATTGTTCCAAAACAATGTTGTCACTTATTTTGTCTTAATACATTGGACTGATGACTTCAACTCGCTGACTTTTCTTGAACCTCTTACAAACCAGAGCTGGAGAAGGGAAAATCTCCAGCAGTCCCCATTATCTCACCTTTACACCGAGTTACTCTTCATAAAAATCATACCACAGAAATGAGTTAAATTCAAGGCAGATACAAACATCTTTTTGGTTAAATTTAAATTGACATTAAGTTAAAAAGAGAAAATCTCCATTATGCGTTTTTTTTAAAAGCTAGAGCAGACAGTGCCCTTTGTCAGAATAACTTGTAATGAATACATTTTCTAATTAAACTGCCTTTCAAAGTGAGCATAAAGCATCAATATAAGCTTTGTGCTGAAAAGTAAAAAAAAAAGGATGTGAAAGTAAAGATAATGAAGCAGATGCCCAGTGCTCAGCACTACACCAAGGTTTCTTCTCTGTTGTTCTGAAAAGAACTGCCTGACCTGATTCATTGAACACTAAAATATATATAAAAACATTTTCAGAATGAGCCATTAGTGGGACTTATTTAATTGTGTATTTTTTCTACAATTGTGCAAATGCAAATGGGGAACATATTTCTGGACACCTCTTTGCTGTATTAAAAGTCCATCTCTGACTCAGCAGAAGAGGGAAATGATTTTTCCACAATAGGTCCACGATTTCACACATAGCTGTTGCCTTTCAGAGTGGAACATTACAGTGTTTACTTGAGAAATACGTATCCGAGGAAAATGATTTGTTTTGACACAGATTGATCAATTATATGAGAGGTGAAGAAAGGATGTATGTAAAAGCTGCAGGACTGGAGCTCACTGGAGTTGCAGACTTCTGAAATAATGGGTAGTAATGTTTTGAGCATTTCCAGGAAGTTTAATCAAGATCTTGTTTATAGAGAGAAATGTGTTATTAATGGAAATATTTAAAAAGGAGTTTGAACTTCCTGTTTGTAATTCTTTTTATTATGATGATGATGACACTTTACTGACATGGTTTTATCACTCTTGATGCATTAACTCTCCATTTTGAGCAACCTGCGTTTTTTTGGTGTTGCAGTTTGTACAAATTATTTTGAGAGATACAGACAGATGAGAAATACCAATAATGATGTGAGAAATGTGCCAAAGGAAAAAAGACAAACTAAAATTGAGGCAAAAGAACAATCTCACCTAATTACAGTTATTATTAACAACTCTTTTATGGAAAGTGTTATGCTGTTGCTTGAATAGGACAAAAATGGCAAAACATGGCAAAGGTTTCCAACTCATAACAATGATAAAGAATTGCTTTTTAATTGTTTTATCAGATTTTTTACTGCCTGCATCCTATCTAAGATTTACATAAAATAGTAACTTTCATTGATCGTAATGAGTTTGACAGCGTTTTTTTCCCCAAGTAAAGCGAAATTTAAAGTTTTTACACGACTGTCTACATGCATTCTCTGCATCTACTTGATTTTCTTTAACATCTTCTGATATCCAGTTTCTCTCTGCTGCATAACGCTCTCCATCTGTTCCTCTCTGCCACTCTCCATCTCCTACAGTATGGCATCTCAGCCGCGTCTGCTTGGTTTGTCGTCTCTGAAAATATCAATGCCATCTGCTGGAGGTACCATCACAGAGTGATTCATGGTACTGTAACAAAAGAGCATTGAGCCTTGCCATGAGAGGACCCTGCAGGAGCCAAAGGTTCTGATCCTGACATTGTTTTCTCGCTGTGTTTTCTGGTCATTACTGTCACAAACGGATACTGCATGAAGATCAAGCCATTGTGCACATCACGACATATCTGTCTGAAACCCAGATGGTCATATTAAACAAATTAGGATATGCATTTTGGAAACAACCTTTCAGCATATATTTGACTTTTTATCTATCAGTATGGTCAGAGAAAGGAGTTTAAAGCTGCAGCTTCCTTGTGTGTTTTTGCTTCACCACCAGGAAACAAAAATCTCCCTCTATGCAACCTAATCATTTTAAGGTTTAGATGTTGAGCCTTCAGTTAATATCCTTATGAAGTGATGCTGAAGTTTAAATTGAAAGGAGATACAAAAGTTGGTGCAAACGGGCATTCAGTAGAAAATGAGTGAGCGTCGTGAGGGAAAAATACCACCACTCTTTGCTGTAAAATGCCCAAAGTTTGGCCCTAAAAAATAAGTTTAATTTTCTTCATTCAACTCCCAACAGGAAGGAGAAGTTAAGATAAACTGTGTTAAATTGATGTTCAATACTTAAAAAAATGGCTTAATCCATTCAAGGTTCTTAAAAATGTGATCTCTACTTAGGAAGATTTGTTATTGTTGTTGTGATGTTGCAAAAAACAGCAGCTGTTGATGTTTTGTTTGGTGCTTATGTAGCTGCTGAATAAGTGCAAGGGGCTACCAGATAAGTTGGCAACTGAAGGGATTTTAATATGCTCATCTACTTTTATGTGGTCTAGTCATGCCTGACCTCCAGAGTCAACTGCGTCCCCCCATTAAGTCTGTGTTGACCACTTTGCCATTGTTCAATGGCAACCTTGTAGCTGTGGCTAGAAAGTGAACTTACAGCTAATTATTTATATATATAGATATAAATTTGTTAAAGCTGTCACTACAGTATGACAGTGTGGTATGAGACAGATAATTGTGAAAAAAATCAAGCTCCTCCTACTATTGCCCTCTGAAGAAATGCACTGCTTCTGACCAAAAACAACCAATCAGAACCAGGAGGTGGGCCTTAGCGCTGCCAATCAATCTCATGTACTTGGTGATAAATGTGCTAATGGAGAAACAACTTAGCGTTAGAGGAAAATCGTTTATCTGCCGACACTGGTGGCTATGCTAACTAGCCTTAGCTCTCACAACAGGCTATGCTAGTTGCAGCATATCAGAGAGCAAAAGGAGCAGGGGAGGATGAGCAGCGCCACAACAGATAGTGATTGACTGCGCTAAGCCCCTCCTCCTGGCTCTAATTGTTGTAATTTTTTTTCTAGTTAGTAGTGGGAGCACTGGGATTGTTTCCCACAGATTATTTGTCTCATGCTATACCGTCACAACATAGTGACAGATCCAACAAATATGTAAAAATAATAATTTCTTTTTACAAGTTTCAGACTACAGTTTGGTATATATTTGTCTATTTCATGTAAAACAAATATGTTTCACTCTACAACAATACTAAGCCATACATTCAAATATTACATGTTGCTTCTGATAATTGTACCAATTAAAACAATCAAGTGATCAATTGTGAAATAACTTTTTAAATATTTGTTTCTGGCAAAGTTTAATTTCAAGCATGTTAAAAAGTTACAGTCTACCTTATTTTGAGCTGTGAGGTTGTTTATAAAACCTTTAATATTTTCTCTGCAAGCTTGTTAAACCAGAGTGACATTGTTTTTTCTTAATTCAAAAACTAAATGGTTGAATGATAAATGATGTGCTCACATTTTTGAAGTCAAGCAAATTAACAAGCAATTTCTTGGTTAATTTTTTCACTTGTGTTCTAGTTTCGGGCTGCGTGGAAAAGTCAGAATTCAATGCAGCAGTCGTGTCAGGGAGACGTGATAAATATAAATATATATTTCCCTGTGGAATACAGTAAGTGCTGTTATTCAATCAACCATCAGTTAAGTAATCTTACATGTCCGCATGTCCTATTCATTCTTAACATTTTAATTACCGCGTATATCAAATAGCTCAGAAGTACGGCGTTTCATATTCCGTTGTGACAGGAGCACAGAGACACGGTAGAAATGTGCTGAGCTGCACATCAGATAGATGCAGATTTTTCTGCAGCTCATTCAAGTTTTAATGAATTGACCTTTTTTTTTTTAATTGGGCTGCATTTTGTCAGCCTTCCTTTCCATGCTGGTTCTGTTGTTACCCTCTCTCGTTGCTTCGACACGTCGACAGGCCTGATGTACTTCAGAAAACCTGCTTTATCAGCCAGCTCAATTAAATGCAGATTTTCACAAAACGTTTTAATTAGTGCCGTTTTCTTCTTTACCTTGGAGCCTTTTGTCAAAGTCATCAGACAGATTGGGAGAGATAGAGGAGCTTATGATTTTCTCCTGCCCTTCGCTTCCTCTTCCTCCTCGTCTCGCGTGTGTTTCGATGAGTCATCATCATGCGACTGTGCCAGATTCTCATCAGTTCTCTGCACCTGCTGCTAGTTTCCACACTGTCAGTCTGACAAACACTAAACTTAATCAACGTTGAAAGGTAGACATTGCTTTGTATCATCCAAAATAACAGCAAGGGTGCACACTCCTGTGGGGCATTTAGGGTGACAACACGTAGCCTCATAATTAATACGGTGTTTGGATAAGATTTAACAAGCTCCCAGATCCTTTCAGATTTATTCACCAAGGCTCAAGCAAATTCAGCTATTTATACAGTTTATTATTTTTAAGTTATGTTTTTTCAAAAATAGACTCCATGTATAGCAAAAAGCTTATTGGAGCATGTGTTATACATAACCTGGGTTGAACCGGGAACTGGTGACAATATTAGTTAAAATGAGTTGAAATAATGGAAAAATCTAACTGGGAAGCTGCACAAAGAATCTGAAAAAAATAAAGTTTGACATTCGTAACCAATCCAGATTTTAAAGCATTATAAGGAATACATTAAGGATTAAGAAATCTTGGCTGTGCAGCCAATCAGCCCTATGAAAACTGAATGGTACTTCTGCATTGGCCGCTTTGCAAATACCAGCAAATAGTGTTTGATATATACATCATATTTATGACGACTGAAGGTATTGATTGCAACTAAGTGTCTGTAAAAGACACAATACCACATATTAATGCAAAAATAGCCGACTTTAATCACAGTAAAGAAAGCAAATATTTATTTTTATTCCTGAAGCTTGTCTACAACAGTAAATGTAATATTTTAATATATTTTTTACATTCTAACAAGGAAGTTTTACCTTCAGAACAAAAGTTTTCTTTGTCACTTCTGTGCCTGTTCTCTCTTTTGAAAATCATATTTGATTATATGATTTTCAAAAGATTTTCCATTATATGATGGACACCAACAATTGGACCCAAAACAACAACAAATTGCTCACATCTGTTGGACTGGAGTGATTGGTGTGTTTGCCTTGTTAAATATTTAAAGCACTCTGTTTGGTGCATAAACTGCAGAGACTGATGATATTAATTCAGTCCATATTGGTGAACAATTTTCTACATTTAAAATTCAGCATAAGATGTTATCTACTAGGCTAAAAAAAGTTATTTTTCTCACTGCAGCTGGAACAAAGTGTAGATTTACTCCAGTTTAAAATGAAAATTAAACCCAGAATAGATGCTGAAAGTGAAATATTTATGCTTAAGAAACATCTCTCAACTACATTTATTTACTTTCCTTCTTTATTTTTGATCAACATTGGAAATTGGGAGAAAAAGCCAGGAAAAGATGTAGAGCATATATATTTTTTAAATTTCAGGCAGAGGGACAATCAAGTTGGTGAGTTCAAAGTGAACTGCAACCAAACTATGTATTTTTTTTTACCAAAACCCCAGCAGTTATAACTGAGAAGCAGAGACATAAAAATAATAAAATTTCTCATTTTTTGATGATGATGAGCAGGTCTTATCAAACCAAGCTGCGAGTTCATTTTAATTTAACATCCAGCACAAAGAGAAACCTCCCACAAACGACGGCCAGCTTTAATTCGGACCAAGAGTGGAGATGTAATTGGAAAGCTTAATTGAGAAGATGGCATCTTGTTAATTGAATTAACAGGCAAAAGAAAAAAGGGAACTATGAAGTTGGGACAATGACATTGACGGATGGAGTGGAGACGAGAAGCGTAAGGCGAAACACGCTGACAGACAAACAGGAAAGAAACATAGAGAGGAAACATGAGCGTCCATAAGATGAAGAGAGGAGAAAAGAGGAGGACCAGAGCGCTTCAAAGAGAAAACCACTTTTCTGAGAGTAGGGGTGAGGCATAAAGAAATGTGACGTGCAGGACAAAGGAGGAAGAATCTTTAGGGAAGAGGCAACTACTGTTATAAAACACAGCTGTTAAAACTGAATGAGTCTTATACAGAAATGCACCTATTGTATAAACATTGCATGTACAATCAGTTTAAGGCCTTCCTTAGTTTCTTTACTACAGCAAGTAGAGCATTATTAAAGGGTGAATAAAAAACTCTGCAAGGTTTTGTTCCTCTATTACTGGGGAGAATGTACCAGCTTTTTCCAAACAAAGCCTGACATGGCAATAGGAAAGAGAGATCAATTTCTACTTATAATAATAGTTCAGTTTGGACTGTTGGCTTTATCAGTTGCTCTGTAGCCACCAAACTTCAAAGACTTAGAACATGTTGCAAAAATAACTTAATCAAAATGTTCAAAGATGTCCTCAAAACTACAGAAAGGATTAGGGCCACTGGATCCTGACTTCAATCTCACAATTCTCAGAAAAAAGTCAGAATTCTGAGATTAAATTCAGAATTTTGAGATAAATATCAGAATTTTTTCTTTCAGTGGCCCTAATCCTCTTCTGACAAAACAGTCTAAGTGAGAAAGTCTCAAAGTTTCTGCAGAAAGCAGATAAACAGACAGAAAAATGATTTCATTTGAGAGGATTTATCATTCTAGTAACATTTTTTGCACTTCAACACAATAGCAAAGCTTGGAATGAAGAACCTGAAGTAAAGTTCTCAAGATCTCAAGTTCAAGCTGCAGAGTAGCAAACACATTCAAACTCTTAAGTGTTATTGCCACTGAAAACACTTTAAAGTGTCTTGAAAGGTTTGCACAGGGTAATGCACACTGAACACCAATTTGAGGCGACATAGCACATGAACGATGACACAGTTAGTACTACTGCTGCCTTGCAGAAAGAAGAGCAAATAAGTATTTTTATTTGTTTGTAAATGGGAACATTCCATGCACCTGTAAGTGCCACTTTATCAGTTTTTAATTTCAAAGACTAATTTAAATCTAATCGAAATCTAATCCTAATGAGAAAAAAAACCATGTGAGGTTACTTTTTTCCTTTCTGCTTTACCGGTTTCTCACAGTGCAAGCAAATAAGGTGTAAATCCTCAACATGGCAGTGGTTTAAATTTGTTTCTCTGAAGTCAGACGCCTGACAGAAAGCAAACTGGACTTTCCTTCTTGGTTCAATTACCTTGTCCTGTTGAGTTTTACTTAAGGATTTAGGATTACCATGACCTGGATGACTGAGAACACTCAAGACTCAGAAAAAGACAAGCTTTCTGATTTAGTTTTTCTGAGACTGTGTGCTGTTCTGCAGATGAAAAGCGACAAGTCTCTCGACATTACATTGAAGGCAAATTCTACTGCTGTCTTATAACACAAAAAACCCTCAGGGGACGATAAACAATGTGGATATTTTTTTAGACAGTGAATGGAAAGGAGAGAAAAAAAGAATAATTAGCAGAGTCAATTTGATTTACCATGCTTGATCCGAGTGTTTCCATCTTAGTCATGATGCTACCTTGGAGGTCAGCTGCTTTTGTTCCCATCTGAGTTGCACTTAATCTATGTGTAATTAGTAAACAGTTTAAATGGTAGATCGACCATTTATACTCTGTCTGATTCTGATGGACTGCTTAGTTATTTTCAAAAGGGTTACACAAACGCTTTATAAAATACTCTCCTTTGTTTCTGTGTCCATTTTGATCTTTATATTTTTTTTTCTTTAATCTGACTCTTCTCCTCCTCTCCTTCTTTCTCCTTCCTCTGAAGTTTCTCATCATTCTCACTCCTCTTTCATCCATCGCTGAAGTTTGAGAGTTTTGTGTAGTGCAGGCCTGTAAGTGTGTGACAGCTGGATGGATTGGTCTGTATTTAGAGAAGCGGAATATCAATAAACTGAGGAGGAAATCGCTCTCATGCTTTTTCTGTCACCCTCTTCCTCAAACACGGACTAGCACAAACAGTCGGCGCTTTCCGGAGGCGCTGGCAGCTGGAGGAAGGGTCATTCAGTAACACGTTGCGTTCTGCGTGAAGTGCCACAGGTTGCTGAACAAGGGGTTGAAAAATCGGTTGCTCCTGTGAGCAGCCGAGGATTGATTGGCCAAACACCTCTTTTATCTTGTTCGCTCCTCTCGGTCTCTCGTGCTATCAGGAGTTTTCATTCTAACCCTTTAACCTGCCTGTCAGAGTTGTGGTAATAAAGTATATAAAGTTGTTGGTATTTAATGAACAAAACACATACACAATGAACAAAACAAGTTTTATTGCATAAATAAAATCTACTGATAAACCGAGGTGAACTGATGCAAAAGCTCTGCAAGGAAGTAATAGATTATTATTTGAACGATTTGATCAGATGAAACAAAACTGGCGCATTCTTCAGATTTTTTATTTAAACTCTTAAGCCTTTTTTAAACACTAGGAATACATTAAAATATGCTAAAAACAAGTAGTTAAATTCCTTTTTAAATGTGAAAATAAGTAATTTATTGCCTAAAATGTAATACCATAGCGTTCCTTTAGTACACACTTAATAATTGGATAACAAAAGGTGCTTAATAAGAGATTTAGTTTTTTTTTATAGGGGTTTTGTTTTTATCCTAACTGCAAATATATACATTGTTTGTACAGTTTTGGATTAATTACTGGTATTTTTTTGAGTGTATATTCTCCAGTTCATGATTCATTGATTACTAAATTATTTATTTCAATAAACAATTAGGATGAATTTTACTGAGCATAACAATGAGGGGTGAATCCAGAACTATTGAAACTGTCTGAACTTTTCTATGTTTTGTCACATAAAGACCAAAAAAATCAATTAATCTCTATTAGCATTTCACATGATAAACCAAGAGAAAGTAGCACATAATTGTGAAATAGATGGCAAATTGCTAAGATCTTCTCTTTTTTTCCAAAATTCAAAAATGCAGTGAATTTGTATTTTGACTCTTTAACTCTGATATTCCTAATTATAATCCAACCAACTATTTAGTAAATACCTGTTTCTAATTTAATACATTCCTGATTCAGGAATAAATGAAAAGTTTTTGCATTTTGTGCTTGTGGATTAACTGGATTGTTATTGGAGCTTAAATATACAAAAGGCAAACATGAACATGATCAGGAGACAAAGAGAAATAAAGCAGGTAGATTATAGAAAAGTTAATTTAATCTCAAATTGGATGTTTACTAGATAAATGCCTTAAATGTCTTCATATGGGTCTAAATCTGGCTTTTTGTGCCATTCATCAGACAAAATCCTTTCTGTTTTTGAAAGTGGCAGGAATGTTGAGCTGTACATGAATCTCTGCAGAGATTGGAAGCAGTCATTTTACATTTCTTCTAAGTTTTAGGCACCAAAAAATGTAAGTTGTGCTCAGTTGGAGGATCAGAAGGGCTGTCCAAAAATGCCACGTCTTGACCCAAATTGGTGATGCTAAGTGCAGCCCCAGAACCAGCAGTATGACTTGTATTCACTGTTTTATATTCTTCACCCAAACTCCTCGTCTCTCTTTTTCCTTTCGTTCTTTTCTTTTTTCTCCGTGCTCTTTATCCAGTTTAGTGCCCCTTATTTAGATCATTTCATATCCCATTTTTCCTTCTTCATCTGTTTCCACTTCTATCATCTCCTCCCTCCCTCCAGTCTCCTTTTTCCTCTTTCCCCACTCTTGACAGCAATAGAGGCTGTCCAATAAAACAGGCATAAAAACGCAATCCCTGCCTGGGCTCAATTTTCTCCCCTCACACACTCACACTCTCTCACATACAATCAGCGGAAACATAAATCAGACATAAAAAGCCAATCCCTGTCTGGAGTCAATTTTCATAAGGATACAAGAGAGGATGCGCCCAGGAAGTGATGAGATTGGATGTACGTGATGTGTGATGTGAAATGCGTGTGCATGTGTGTTTTTGTTTACTTGAATTGCAAAATAAGTGACTGTGGATTATTTTCCAGGTGAATAATTTCCTTATGACTGTGTGTGTGTTTATCTGCTCCCAGGTGGTGTCGACACAGTGTGAATGCTGGTGGCTAATGATCCCTGTTTACATCACACATCACACCATGGGCCTCGTCACATTATCCCCACGGGACAATTGCACAAAAACACACACGCATGCACCCCCCCCACCCACCTTCTCACACTCATACCGAGTGTCTCATTCACACATACACCTATGCAAAGGTTTTTAATTCACAGTCATCTATCTTAAATAATCAGGCGCAGACACACACTCAGTCTTTGTTCACGCATTCCCCAAGTTTTAGATTTCTAAACACAAACTCAAATATGTGCCGAGGCAGCGGAACTGTCAAACACAGAGCCGCGCACATGTACAAACGCAAATACGCACACGTTGAGGTTACCTCTCCTAATGAGGCAGGCGTCTTCACGGAGCTGTCACAAACCACACAGTTTGATCAGTTTATAACTCCAGAGTTAGGACTGCACTGTTTGCGTGTGTGTGTGTGTGTGCGGCTCAGACAATATTCCTGAAGCAGCGTATTTAAATAAGCATGCGGAAAATCATCCCTTTTCCCAGTTTTATAGCTGTGAGTCTTGATTAGGTCTATCGTTGGTTAATATATCTCTAAATGGGATATGAATGCAGCAAAGACATACCTAATGTATTCAGTAAAGTACAATATGCGTTTTGTGACTTTCCACAGACGAAAATAGGAGAATTTCTTACACACAATCCAACAGCGAAGTACAAAACTCTGAGAATAACTTCACTTAATGGATGCACTTTTTAGCAGTTTCATTATATCATAATGCATATTTAACATGGTTCATTAAATAAAGTAGGGAAATATGTCACAACCAACCTGTTTGTGTGACAAAAAATGTAAAATTTCCACTAAGTTCATGACATTTGACTTCACTATCATAGATCAGATCATAAAACTGCATTTTTAAAAAATAAATTCAGAATGTCGTAGGTGAAGAAAATTAAATGAGATCAGGACCTTTGCAGCTGCAGACTTTGAAGAAGCAGCAGGAGAGGGAGGTTCAGTTTTAAGACATTCATATCCTGAACCAGAAAGGGCCAGGTAGGTATGAGTGATGAAGAGAGTAAGGATCAGGAATGCAGGAGGTAGAGATGAAGGTTGAATTAGGTAGAGATGAGGGATGAAGGAGGTAGGGCTGAGATCTGAAGGTAGAAATGATGGAAAAAGAGTTATGGTAGAGGAGTGGATGGGGGTATTGTTAAGCGAGGAAGGAGTTACTGTTGAGGAATAAAGGAGACGGGAATGAAGACAGAGTTACGGTTGATTGATGAAGGAGTTACTGGTGATGGATTAAAGAGGCAAATATGACAAATGATGGAGAGAAACAGGAACAGATTGAGGAAAGTTATGGGTAGGGCCGGATTTGGTGCCCTATACAGAGAAAAACGAATAAAAAAACAAGCATTTTAATCATGATAATAGTGTATAAATAGGTAAGCCTACACATCAGCAGGTTTAAAAAGTCCCACATGAAATGGTCAGTGTTGCGTTCCCAAAGAGATGTGCTACAAGTTCAGAATTTTGGAGTATTTGAGTTTTGTATGCATTAATAAAAATGTAATAACACACTTCATAAAACATGCATCCATTAAAAAAAACATTCAAAGTCTTTGGGGGCCTAGCATCCGGCCCAGTATTGAGGGAAAGAAACAATCCTGAACACCAGTTTAAATAAAGATTAATAAAAAGAAAAGTTGTTTTGATATTTTTCCTTAATTGACATTAATACTTAAATTATGTTGCATTATCTGTGGAAAATAACAGAAACCCAATTGAGTAAAAAAGGCTTCTAGTAATCAGGGAGCTGAAAAGAGGAAACTGTCCTTGCTAGTTCTGGCAGTAGTTGGGAAAATCTCTATTTTTACATGGCAGGAATAGAGAAGAAATCATCAACACTGAAAAAAGATGCTAGAAGAATTAGAAATGTTGGCCAGAAAATTGGAAGGAGTCTTCATCGCCTTTTTAAATTGTTTAAAACTTTAAAACACAACAAGCAGAGAAATTAATTCCTCAGGTGATCACACAGGTGAACAAAGTGTTTGGTTTATAAAACAGTTAGATTAGTTGCAAACTGTGTTAACTGAAAGATATGAAAAGGGGGTGGAGGATATAGGTGTCTTTTTGGAGGATTTTTTAATAGAAAAATTATTTTAGTATTACTTAAATGACAACAAAAAATTTAAAAAAAATTTCAGGTGATCACACATCTGAACAATGTCTTCGATTTAAAAAGCAGATATATTAATTTTAAATTGTATTCTCTGTCGGACAGAAAAGGGGAAAAAAATCAACTTTTTTTTGTTGACAATTTTAAATAGAAATATTATTTCAGTTTTACCAAAAATAATCTAAAAAAATAATTACAAACCTAAATCATTACACATTTGGTCAGTCATACTTCCTGTGGTTATAAACTGTAAATCTGAGCATGTACGTACTAACGACCCACTTGTGGTAGCTGCTGTGAGATTTTCATCAGAACATGAAGTTTAATGTACTCAGCATGCAAAGTGCAGACACACACAGACATGTTTCTGTCTCGCCTTCTCTTCCACAAACACACAGATTCACACACACGACATGTCAGAGAGGACAGTGTGACCTAAGCGCAACACACCACTTTCCTGTAATAACTAGTGCAACATATAATCCTATTTCCATTAGGTGTTTGTGCCAGAAGGGTGTATGTGCAGTTTCTCTTAGAGTGTTGTGTGTATGTGTGCAGTGAATATAATCATGTGTATCAAGGTGTGTGTGAAGTGTGGGAGATAGTGTCCGTGTAAGTGTGGACGCTTTGCTTCAGGGTAAGTTGGCAGCAGAAATACGGTGTGTGTGTGTGTGTGGAAGTGAATGTGTCCACTCCTTAATTCTCTCCTGTGCTGTGGACTGCTGAATCAGCTCAGCCCTGATAGATCTGCTCTGCCCTGGCCGGCGCTTCAATTGGCCAATAACACCACCAACACACTTGCATGCTGAGTCACAAGTACGGACTCACACAGACACATTTTTCAAAAGATAATCACACAAAAACTGCAGCCTACTCTCAGAAAACACTTGAACTTAACTTTCCAATTATGACTATTTAAGTCTTTAATTAAGACTCTTTAAAAGCCAGGAACTATTTTTCCTGTATTGTTTTGGTCCAAAATCAAGTTTTACAATACCATAAATATTTTTGGATAATAAAAGTGTGATAGTAAAAACTAAGAAAAATATTTTGTCCTAAAAATTTGTATTTTAAATTCCTCATGAGATTCTTTTATTAAATCTCCTATGACTTTAAGTCAGTGCTTCTCAATTATTTTCTGTTACGCCCCCCCTAGCAAGAAGAAAACTATTCGCGCCCCCCACTACCCACCGTGACTATCCATCTCTGCATAACATTTTATCCTTATTGACATTAAAGAAAAGAAAAAAAGAAAGACATATGGTCAAACTTACAAAGAATAACTTTATTAAATCGTGTTTAAAGTCTGTTTTAAGACGTGTTTTAAACATGTTTAAACTGTAAACATGTTTGACCAACTAATTACAACATTGCAAAATTAAATCAAATCAATAAATAATATTTAATAATTATAATAACTAATAAAAAAAAAAAAGCAGCCTGTTCCCCAGGCGCCCCACTATTTGAGAACCACTGCTTTAAGTGAAGTTGTTTTTTTTATGTGGGTTATATGGATTAGTTATAGGCAGTCAGTGTCTTACCCACAGCATACTAAATGTCAAAAGAAGGAATGATTCATTATAAAGAAGTTGAACTTGATGTTACTAAGAACAGATACAACTAAATAGCAAATTTAAAAGTTCTTAAATGGGTTAAATCAAATATATATATTTTTAAAAAAATTCTAAATGGTCCACATCTATATTGCTGATGAGTGTAACAATAACAAAATTATTCACAATCATCACAAGATTTCAACAATGCATCTACAATAACTAAGAATTAAAATTTTTACACAAATGTTTAACAAATCACAAACTGTATTTTAGTTCATTTATAATTACTATAACACAGTCTAGTCCAGATTTGACCTATCCATATATTACCATTTTTATCAACCTCTAAGATCGTCCCAATGCTGGAAAATAACTGTAAATATAAAGATTTAAGTTCTTACAAACAGAATAAGTGTAATATATCTAAAATTGTGCATTAGAGACATTTAATTCAGTGTAGAATAGTCCAGTTCTGTCAGCTTGTGGGATGTTTGGGCTAATTATTTCCTTCTCCTAAATTGTCCTGCAAGTGATTTAGATTTTCTTTATGAAGTCATGCCAGGCTCTTGTGTGCACTTCGATGCACCACTCACTTCAGAACTCATGACAAGTTAAAGTTTTACAAGTCTTAATATTTTAAATTTCTAATTAAAGATGATCACATACAATTTAGACAGAAAAAAATTACTTTCATGGTTACAAATAAGTTTTCCACTGAAGCAATGCTTCTTTATATTTTTAAATTAGTATCCAAAATCCTGCCTTGGAAAAAAAAGTTATTAAAAGTATTGAAGATTTTTGCTTTTCAGTGATTTTGGTGTTATTTCAGACATAATCAATAAAAAGTAATGTTTCACACCACCATCAAATCCAAAAACCCCCATAAAAACTCAAATTTAATTCACCAGAGTCAGGCTGATAACATGTTATGAGACAAACTTCACTTTAACGATAAATATGAAGTGTTTTTGTCTTGTAGGAGTTAAATGTTGCTTGACTTCTAACTGTGTTCACTTTGGCAGCGGAAATACTGCTGACTCAACCAACCAGTCCACTAGTGGAATAAACTCTTCCTCTGTTAAACTTCTTTACAGAAAAAAATATAATCACCTTTGCTGTCTATTGATTTTTTTTATACCCATCTGTAACGAATCTATTGGAAATTAGAACCTGGCCTTTAAGAAAACTCAAAAATATGAAGAGGTAAAATTGAGAAAATGTACACATTTTGTAATTAAAATAATGTTCTCACACTGCAATATAATCTTGGAGACTAATTTCTTTTAAAGAAGATTTACTCTGTTCAATAGGTGTAAGTGTGAATCCTTCAAAAAGATTTTCTTTCTTATTCTTCAAACTCCGATTGACTTGAGTAAAGAGATGGATCCCTTTCCAGAACGGACAGATAAATTGCAGTTTCTAATAAATACAATCTTATGCCGTTCTTTGCTTCTGACCTCACAGGGCCTCCATTCTTTCACTCAGTTCACCATTTCATTTTTTTCACATCATGAGAGCAATGTTGGCGAGGTCCAGTCATCCGATTATCCAATCAGTGCACTCACTGTTGGGTATATCAGTCACTATGCACCTCTTAACCTCACTCAATCACCTTCACAGTCAATTTACCACACATGCCTCTCATATCCTTTTGCCTTCCTTCATTTTTCCCAAGTCACATCTCATATAACCTCTTCATTCTCCCCCACAGGATCAAGCACAATGCTAGGCCTCTGGAGCTGGACAGCTCACTGATTCATTTCATTTCACGTTAGTTCATTTTATTCTAAACTTAAGAAAGGCGTGTTTAATGGTTTTGTTGTTTGTTGGAAGCTACCCCAGCTTTTTATCCCCATACAAGTAAAATTAAAAAAATGTTCACAATGTAAATCACGAGCCTGTTGTCCCATGATTACAGCTGTAACTAAACTCTTTGTTGCATTTTCATTTTTGAGGTATTCTAACAATTTCAACATTAGTAGACCTTGAAACACCCACCCAGGAAAAACAAACACCAAACATGGACTGCTAAGTTTGGCCCTGCTATGTATTTACATCTTTATTTGGCTTTCTTGCGTGGGGGTGTGTGTGTGTGTGTGTGTGTATGCATGCCCTTACATCAACATTGATGCTTATGAAGCACCATGTATGTGCCTATTATATTGTACTATGAATGTGTGCGCGTGCGCGCGTGTGTGTGTCTCCAACCTTAATTTGATGTCTAAATAACTGGTTTCTGCCCCAAGGGATTTCCCTGCAATACATCATCACAACAATGGAAGCGCGTTGTCATCTTCCTTGGGGAAAAAGCGTTATCCAGCTCATGCACAGCCTTGTGGGAAATATGGACCTGCGAACAATGTGGAGACACTAAATGGTGTGTGCACCCCTACATAGACACAGTCATTTTAATCTCTCAAACATTGTGCACTCAGTCAGAACTCAACCTCCCCATTTTTAAGTTTCTCTTACATTTTACCTTAGTGTTTGTCCTCTTTCCATTTTTTATCATTTAACTTCACAACACTTTCATTTTTACAAATTGAGATGTTTGAAAATTGATTTTATTAAAAAGCTGAATTTTATGAAATGATTTATAAAACATTTATTCAAAAGGCCCGATCAAACCAAATGAATGGCTAATGACTTACACTATTTTAATGGTAATTGTGTGTAATTCTCCTTACAAGGTCAATGTCCCTAACAGTAACATGTTTCACACTCCTAGACTGAGCTCACAGTGAAAAAGAAATTGAATGGAAATCTGCAGTTAACCCAAAACAAAGCGATGCAGAAAGTCACTGAAACATTAATCAATGAATTTTAGGATGTTTAAAGGTTCTGGACTAATTAAGCTGGAGGAAATCTTTTTCTGGAAGATTTGTCTACGTAAAGTTAACTGGGATGCCATATCCTGTAGAAGCAGAATTATCAACAACTCATATAAAAGCTTTAAAAAATATATGGTTTTTACGTATTTGTTCAAACTGCCACGATAACGTGAAACACAAAATCTGCGAAAAATAAAATCAAGCTGCTTTGCCTTTTCCCTGTGGTCCTACTGCCATCTGCAGAAATACATCACACCCAGTCAGAAACAACGAATCAGAACAAGGAGGGCCTTTGCGCTGTCAATCTAGCTAATGTATGTGCTTACTCACACAGCTCTCCACTCACAGTGCGTACAACCTCAAGATTACCGATTCACTGCAGCTGCTAACAGTAGAGAAAGACCCTAATGTTACAAGAAAACTATTTATCGGCCATCATTGGTGGCTACGCTAACTAGCTTGTGCATCCAAGGCAGACTTGGCAAAGCAGCAAGATTTGAGCAGCACGTACATGAGCGTATTTGACTCCTCCTGGAGTCAAATACATCTTCAGTGTATTTCTGAAGATGGCAGTAGAACCACAGAGGGAAGACAGAGAAGCTGTCTCATATTATACTGCTGTCAAGACATACAGCAGTTTTAACAAATATGCAAACATATTTTCAAAAAAGTTTCCCACTGCAGCTTTAAAACGGAGTAAACATGCTACTGTTAGCCTTCCACTGTAACCAACTGCTCCACTTCAGCCTGATCAGCAACAATAAGATGCTCATTTATTGTAGTCTGGCTGCTTTTGTTGAGTACAACACAGATTGTCAGCCTAGGAGCTGCTGTAATTCATTGTTCACAGAGAGCAGGGCACCAGTTGTTTTTAATAAAGTAGGTTAAAATCTTATGGTCCTATTAAAATTGCCACAGTGCTAAACTCTAAAATAAAAGCACAATTTTTCATTTTAAACATTTCCAATATCACTGCTTTTATGAGATGGTGAAATATATAGTGAATCATTATTAACTGAACTTCCAGACCTATTTTGCTGTACTTGCACATAGTGTGCCATGTTTCAAATATGAGAAGAGGGAGATAGATGAATACACATTTATGCAATACATAACTTATTTTCAAAGAACAATCCAAATACTTTTAAATTTAGGTTAATGTGCTTGGTACACAAGACAAAGTGCGCCCCTAGGAAGCAAAACTTGTCACAGTCTGAGGTCAGACTCTCAGTCTTAATTACCAAGGTGAAGAAATAACATTCTCTTTCTCTCTCTTTTGTTTATCTCTGTTGTTAATCTCTCAGCCAATCATCTGGATTTACTTTCCAAAACAAATCTCCTTGTTGCCTTGCAATCAATTAGCTCACAAGGAAATCAATTAAGCTCATTGCCAAACAAGCTATTAATAGTAAACTCACAAACAATTGGGAACTATACATCAGGAAGGCAGCAGCAGATACTTCAGTGTAGCATAGTTTTGAAACGTAATGAAGAGATATGAGTGAAAAGCGCACAGCAGCTCAGTCTATTGTTAAGCTTAAGGAGACGAGCTTTTTGTTTGTTTTACACCAAATTATTCATGCTGCGCCAGATGTTTATCGACAAGTTCTCTGAGGGCTTTAAATGAATGTTTGGTGTGCAAAGACATTAATATGTGATAACATTGTTGTATTTTTATTACTAGTGCTTATGTTGATTGAACTTTGGCTCTGAACTAATGATTTTACCACTGGGTGGTAAAAGTTGTATTCCTAAACTGCGACTGTGGGTTAGAAATGTTACATCATAAAGTTGAAATGCATTGTGCATTTCAACTTGACCTGAAGTGTAAGGTCAATTTAAAGGTTTTAAAAATTTGCCAAAAAAAATCAGTGAAGTGGTGTGTGGCAATAACATTTTTTGGTGACAGTGAAACAGTTACAGATTAATACAGCAGAACCACAGAAAGCTGGACATTATGTCCTTTTCTATAAGTCAGAAAACCTGAAACAGTCTTGAAAATGTAAAAAATAAATTATAACCCAAAGAGTTGATAAGAGTTTCACTTCTTTCAAGAAAGTCACAAACGCTTATGGATTACAATGTTTTGCCATTATAGGAAATGTTTAAGTGTTAAGTTTGACAAAAAAAAGGTTAATTGTCACCAAAACAACAGTATGTCAAATAGATCTGAAGCAACTGTTTTTCAACAAAGAAAAGGGACAAAGTGCAGAATTCCTCTCATCCAACTAACAACCATTGTTTGAAACAACTTTTGCCCCATGATAATGAAACAACTGCAATATTGGCTCAAGGAAAAAAAATTTAATTGGCGGATATGGATGCAATATAATTTATGCAACAGCAAAGAAAGATGATCCTAGTGGAGTCAGCAGTCGGACCAACAAAGAAGCTGTAGATTTTGTTTTTGAGCATAAAGTTTTGCAGGGAAGACATTTTTTTTTGTTTTCGGTGGTTTTAACTTTTCATGTCCTTTACTGATGCAACAATTAATTGAAGGACTAACTAAGCAATGTATGGGTTCTCTGGTTGAATGTAAACAACAGAGAAATCAGTATTTTTAGTAACAGCATGTCAAATTACATATTTCTTTGTTTCTTTGACTGGCGAAAAGATTTGCATTTCATTTATGTAGCTTTGTTTATTGTTTAATGTTATGCATCTAAGTCATCAGGTAACCAGAAAGAAAAAACTAAAAGTAAAATTAAGCTTTGGTAGGAATTAGAACTAATGAGACTAATTAAAAGTTGTTGTTGTGAGTTTCCTATGCAGATTTACTTGGATTAACCCTTAGAAATAGATAAGGAGCTCAGCTTTTGCTGCACCTCTGCACTGAACGGCTAGTTTTGTGATATTTTAATAACGGCGTCTGGATTGATTCCTGGGTGTTTCATGCACAATGCTCTAGGGGGAGGCCTCAGGCACACCCATTAACTGAAGATTATATTTTACTACAGGCTTGGGAAAGCTTTAGAGTCCCCATGAGTTCCTAGTTAAGGTAGTTGTGGAGATGGATGTGTAGAGATCAGCAGCAAAAAGTGAAGATAAAGGTAAAATTAACATAAGGAAAGATTTAACTTCTCTATTGTTGGGTTATGATATTAAATATATCATTGTAAAATAATTACCTGTATAAAAAGTCTCAAGGTGAATCAGTCTGGAAACACATTATCCTCATCAAAAAACGTTCAACGCTGCATTTCTTTTCTTTCTATTGCAGTCGCAGTATTTATGTGGTGTGTTGTGTGAATGAGAGAGGAAGAGGGAGCTGCTGGCAGAGACAAAGCAACAAACAAGAGGAAAAAAGGGTAAAGACACAAAAATGGAGGTGACAGTGGTGTAAATATGTCAGTGTGGATGAGCCAGGTAGCGGGGGAGTTGACCTTGGTCATAGTTTAAGACCTGTCTCTTATCCAGCCAGTGAGCAGTGCTGTGTGCCTTTTGTCTGCACACAGTGATATACTAGTCCTCTCCCTTTTTTCAGCCAGCCCAGCTTTCCTTTTAGTCTCTTTGTGCCTTTTTTAATTAAATTAATTATTCTAGTTTTATCTCTTTTAAGTTTATTTTTACAATCTTGTTCTATTTAAATCACTGTAAATCCTTTGGCAGAAGGGTTGCATCGTTAGCCTTGGCCTGAGTAAACTGTATATTTTTTTGTGTATGTTGCTGAAATGGTGGTAAATGGGGCAAAATTTACACATGTTCATTGGTAAAAACAGAGTAAAAGATTTTTTTTTCATGTTCATAAGGCCAATTCCACGTGGACACAATTTTAAGTGTGCCTGCAATTTTTTTGTTGCTTAGGCATCCTGTCAGACCAGGAATGGTCATTTTTGAAATCAGATTCCAGAGTGGATCAGTTTCAGAACGCAGGTTACATGTTTCTGCGTTGCCATGCCATCCATGTCTTTTTAAAAATGAAGTTGTACCTACATCTCTCACTTTGTCCTGTGTGCCTGTCATTCTCACAAATAAACATGTTTTTTGTATCATTCTTGGCGGTGTTACAGTGCCACTGATAGCACACCGAAGGCTCTGTCGAGTGGATGCACATTTGTAAAAATCATTTTCAAACATATACCTTGCTCTTCTCCATGTGCACACGACCTAAGATTTTAGGGGTTTTTTGAGTCCAGTGCAATATTTGAAGCCTTCTGGGTAACCTGAGCAGTTAATATCTGCACCAGTTACTCCAGCTTTAAATTTTCTTGGTCTGATGGGACCTTAATCCCAATGAAACTATGTACACTATACACTGTCACCTCCATTTTTTTTGGAGGCTTTGGATTATCATGTCTGGGTTGTGCACTTGTACCACGGACAGTACATAGGAAAATATTTAATCTTTCTAAGGTATTAATACATAGAAGTCATTCTTATAGATTTTGCAACAGATGCATGTCTGCTCCTTTATAGTTTATATTTTTTCTCATTCAGGTCCCCTGAGGGTAAATCACTGAATGTAGATCCATAGCTTCTTGTGTTTTTTTTCTCTCTGAAGTCACAGTTCGGGCTACAAACCCTTTCCTGCACTGATACAGTTTTTTTTATTTTTACATGTATAGAGTGCTTGTGGATTTTTGCATTATGGGAGAGGAAGGGGCAGAGAGATTAAGGTCTGACATTCAACAAAGGGCCAGACTGGGAATATATAAGCTTTAAAAAAAATAATAACTGTTGTGATAAAGCTAAGCTTTTGTAGTACAGTAGAATGCATATATTTATACCTAAAGGTATTATTGAGAAAAAAAAACTTTTACAGGGGAGGTCATCAATCACAAGGGCTTGCCTACACAACCTCTGCACTGACAGCAACATTTCCATGGGTAGGAATTGTGAAAGCTCTCCCTGTATGGTAGCAGCTTTGACTCTTAAGCCTCTTTTGCTAATTGCTTTTGCTCGAGGGCACAGTGATTGTTGAATTGGTGGAGGAGTTTAATGTTCTTTTGCTTCTCTGGTTTCCTGGAAACATTGTTTCATAATCCTTTGAGTTCCTAAAATTCAGTTTGATGGCAAACAATGTGCATGATCTGCATAAGGCGGTTTATGTTTATAACTGTTTTGCTCAACTGTCTGCAATGTTTGTTGGAATTCGACTGCTGTTTTATTAAGAAATTAGGTTGAAAAACACTCCTGCTTTTATAATATCTCCTACTAATTGTAGCAAATATTGTTAACGCTGTGGAAAAATGGTAAAGGGATGAATCTGATCCAAGTGGAAGCTTTGACTTGTAGGACTTTTCTTTTCTCAATTCTCAGTCAGGGGATGTAATAATAGATTTGGGGTCATTGTCATGTTGCACGGTCTACTTCTGCTTCAACTTTAACTTGTTTTACAGATGGCCTCACATTTCCTCAAGCACCTGCTGATACACTGAAAATGATGATGGATTCTGTTCAGGCGAGCTGGCCTGATTCTGCAACAGCAAAGCATCCACAACCATCACACTTCCAGATGTTTCACAGCTTGTACAAGGCTCTTTTTCAGGAATGCTGCATGTCTTTCATGCCAGACATATCCTTTTTTTCTCTTTGTAGACTTCTACAAAGGAAAGAGGAGAGAAACCCTGGACTTTATCTGTGTTCTCTCTGGCTAAATTTAGTCTGGCTTCCTATTTTCCACATAAGGTAGAGCTTTATTCATTGGAAAAACAAACAAAAAACATCCATAAAAACTGGAACTAAAAAGTTGTGGATGCATGTCTGCACAAAGTGCACTGTAGAGACATGGACTCTTATATCAACAAAGGACTGTTTCATATGCTTTCCAGGCACATGGTGCCATTTTATAGCACGATCAAATAACTATGTTACCACCATCAGTTGTTATATGGCTTTAAAAAGTTTGACTTTGTAATGAGCCTGTGCCTTTGAAAAACTCCTGCTCTTTCTGAAACTCACTCCTATATTAACCCTTTAACAGCTAGTATAATAAGCTCAGCAGATGCACAGTTCCTCCAGGTTTTTGCTAATTGCTACTTGCTAGTCTGAAGGAACTGCTGGGGTACTCATGGGGGAGGTTTGCTCTGTGAGGCGGAAACTAGGAACTTTGGAAACTGCAGTTTTGAGGAGAACCAAGCTTTGTCCACCCAGGCATTTTACACATCTGAATGGTTGCTATGGAGATGAAAGGATTTCTCAAACATGCATGAGAATCAAGGCAACACATTGGGTACATTTTAACTTGATGTAAAACTAAAAAAAAAAAAGAGGCAATTTTGCATAATACTGACATTTGAGGACTGAGGTGACTTCTTTTAGGATTTTGCAGTCTGCTTCTCAGGTGATTAGCATATTAGCTCATTTAAATTTATGTTTACCCAAAAAGATTGAACAGAGCACCAACAAGTGTAAAATTACAAAACAAAACTGAGGGAATGTTCTGTCGTTTTTTTTAAGTTGACAACCGAAACAAGATTTCATGGATTTTTCTCTTTTTCTTGTCACTAAAAACAAGTTTTTATTGTGCCAAAAAAGTGTGAAATACCCTAACATGAACAGAAATCTCTGCATATCATTATATATTACTGTGAACTTATTGGCTGCTCATTTTGATAGATAGAACAGACTGTTTTGATTTTTATTCATTGCTGCTCTGAAGTTTGTATAATGTTGTAAATGTCAGGGCTGTTTTTCATAAAAATTTTTTTTCGTTACCCTTCCTTCTGTGCTGCATAACAATAAATGATCATAAAATACAGTAAAGATGAAGAGGGATTGGATCTTTTTCCAAATCTGTCGTGTTCACGAAGGTTGCATTGTGTGTCTGTGCATTTTCTGTTTGAGAGCATGTGGTTTTGGAGCATCCGTGCACATATGGGCATTTGTGTTCATATCTATGTATCTGCAATGCTCCATGTGACGGAGGAGCCAGGATTAATGCTTCGCTGTCACGACGCCCCACATGATGAAGTACTCAAATTTCTGGAGGATGGAAACAAGCAAATCAGAAAAGTGAGAGGAAAAGACACATGGAAATGAGCAAGACAATAAGGAGAAGAGAATTTATGTCTTGGAAAAAAAATCTTTGTAAATAAACCTCATTGTCAGCTTTTTCTGCTAGCTATTATTACTCTATTTTTTAAATCATAATTTAAAATCTGGTATGATTTTACTTTTATGTCTTCTTCAATTGCTTGTTAAAATCTTTCTTGTCCTCCTATATTTTTAAAAGTCTTTCTGTCTCAGTGGTCCTTTATTCCATTCATTGGTGTGTTTTCAGTTTTTTTAATGAATTGAAGAAGAGCCAGCGATGTGGGCTTGGTACTGCCCCCTATCAGTTTGGCATGGTACTTTCTGCCAAACCTAAAATCTAAAGTTTATGTTTACATTTTCCCTTAATATTTATGGGCAATCAGAAAGACTAAATAAGTCACGCATTCATTAAGTATTTTATATAGATTGTGGAATATCAGCATGTGTAATCGCAATATAAAGAGAGACAGCAAGTGCCTACATTAGTTAGTTACTGTTTTTTCTTTTATGACCATATGGGCTCTGTTGGTTATAGTCACCAACAGAGACCCTTATTGCAGTTAGAAGAGGAGATGCACGTCATGTATGATTGTCCAAGTTAGTCTGTATTGAAGTTAAAAAGATAAAGAAATGATTTTAGAACCTATTTCTGTTTTTCTTCTCCAAATGCAACAACAGCAACAACTGCAACAACAGATCATTATGCTCTGTTTGACTAGTAATCACTCCTAATGAGGCAGTAATGATAGTGGGAGTAAATCATTGACTTCAGAATTTACACAAACAACACTGACCTCAAAAAGTGTTACGCATAATTACTATAAAATTATTGAACTTAACCCTGTCAAGTCAAGTTAGAGAGCTTTGCTAAACACATATTGTAACCTGAAAAGTGCAGAAGTGGCAGATAGTTTAATCGCTACTCTGAGGTGTGACAGGTTGTCTAAAGGTCCAGCTCATTGCAGGGTAATGAGGGGAAAAGTGTGACTATGAGTTCATGCCTGAGTAAGCGAGGTTGTGTGAGAGAGAGAGGGAGAGATTTTCATCCTTACAGGAAGCAGATCATCGGTGCAGCTGGTAAACCTCTGGGTTGCCGACGGAAATGCCAATCAGACCGGATGAAGCAATCCTACTTCCTGATGCGAGTCCAGATTAAACCTGTAGGAGTGACCTCTGCTGTCATTGACACACACATCTACAACGGCCTCATGCAAACACACACACTTATTCTCAGTGTCACACACACACTGGGATGCTAATTAAACTCAGCGTAAAAGTGGCAGACATGCACAGACTGTTGTGTTTCTGTTACCCCAGAAGGGCATTAAACTTTCTTACACCTTCAATTCCTGTAAATCTCCTCTGGCTTTATAACTGGGACTATAACTCACCTAATTCTGACTGTAACCTAAAAAAATAACATTATCTAATGAATCCGAAACCTGATGATTTATGTTATGGGGACTGACTTGGTGTCCCCAAAGAGAAAGCAAATTCCCTCAGTGAAACTATGTAAACAGATTTATGTCCTCACAGCAGAAGTAATACAAAAACACACACACAACCCGCACACAAACACACAAAGGTGTTAATTAAACAATGTGACAGGTGATGTCATTCCCCTGTGCCAACTCTGACAGAATAACCATCCTGTTGCCCACTGTGACAACCAGCTGCCACCTCTCCTATGTCTGTCTCACACACACAAAGGAACACACTCCAGCACCATTTCATTAACATGAGAGAATCCATCTTGCTGGGCTGCGAGCCACGATTTGGGCCCAGGGACTCCAGGAAAAATAAGTACAAGATTTCCAACGTTGACCGTGGAGAAATTCAGATCAGATGTTTTGTACAGTACAGATTTGTAAAGGTTACTCACAGTGTGCGCTTTAATTTATACAACTTTGCCATCTTGTGAACACTGGCAGCAACTGACTCACTTCAAAAGTGTCTTAAAATATGGATGTAAATCCAGATTTCTCATTAAGGATCCAAGCATACTGAGCCACAAAAATAAAAAAAATCAACATTCAAAATCTTGAGTAGCAATAAATACAATTTAGGACCTAGGATAAGGGGCGGTTGTATGTATTTTCAAGGCACACAGTGTTATTTTAAAGCACAATCAAGTACCTGTTATCTTTGCTTGTTTATGGTACAAAATTCAGACTCAGGTCAAAGATTAAGAAATTTAAAACACACACACAAAAAAAAGATAAAGTATTTTATGTGATGCATAGATATATATTTAAAAAGGTGTGTGGGTAAATAATTTATGAGATTAAGCTGAATTAGGTGCAGCTTAAGTTCAGCAGCCTAACTTGTCTGCTGGTCTTGCTCCGGATAAATACATTTGTATTGCCTGCAGTTAAATGCAAACAAAACGGAAACTCTTATTGTTTTCTGATAAACATCTGATGTCTTTAGCTGTTTTGACAATCATTGTGAAAATTCTTGTTCTGAACTGTTTTTATCATTTAAGGAACATCTCTGGGTTGAGACCATTCATGTCACAGATGGAGCTAGAGATGGTTATTCATGCTTTCATAAGCTGAGACTCCACAGACTTAAGAAACTAAAGACATTTTATTCACACAGGCTTTTGCTTGATTGAATGTTTGTTTTTTGTTTTAATTGTTTAGCCTTTGTGAAGCACTTTGTGATCTATATTTCTATGATTTCTACGAAATAGAAATAAAACTGCACTTATTTACTTTTTAAGAAGCTCCTGCTCTTTTTTTCACTATCAGTATGTCAACACAACAATGCTCATCCATTATGCCATTTACAACCGTTCTAAATTGGACTGAGTTGTAGTTGGTATGGAAGTGCCCTGTTTGCCATGAACTTTATCTGTTAAGTTCAGCACCAATGTGCAGCCTTTACTAGTATCTACTGTCATAAGTTGGTGTACAATGAACTATATGAGAGCAGGAGAGTGATTCTTCTCTGAACTTTTCATGGCTGTCTTCCCACTGTGACTGACAAGAACCAGGTTTTTCATCAACCTCTCGCTGCAGAAGGCTTCACTTATGTTGCTGGTAAAAGACAGGCTCAAATGGTTGTTTTGTTTGCCAGAATGTCTTTGAAAGCACCTGCCATTTCTCAGTCACTTTCCAACGACAACGTCCAGATGGTTCTGTGCAACGAACCATCTGGAAAGTTAGGTTTACATTCGTGTGAGGGCCCAGTCTGCTTAAAACCATCCATCGCCTTCGATTTGGGTGGCGTGCTACTTTCTATGATGGTGGTTCGAGTCAGTTATGCGTCAACCTAAAATCTAAAGTTTACTTTCTATATCTTTGATAACTCTTTCAGGGCAATTGTTCTATGCCAAATGCTTTTAGAGTAGGTTTTCCACTTCATGATGAATTTCTCAATTGTTACGGGTTTAATGTGACAATAGTAGTTATTTAGATTGTGAGGCTAAAATATTCCCTCTTCTTTTTCCCTTGTCTAAGTGGGTGTGTTTTTATACATTGGAGAATTGATGCACACATGGATTTGTGCCTCCCATGTTAATAAAGCCCACAGATATAGCTGTCAGCTTGCAGTGTTTATACAGGCTCAGGGCCAAATGCTCAGATATCCTCCCTGACTTGCTGTCTCAATCTATCTACATCTTTCCATCTGTCTCCCTCTTCCCTCATCATCGCTTCCTGTCCACATCTGCTTTCTTTTCTTCACTGCCAAGCTACATGCGTGTCTTGTCATCTGTTGAAGTGTCTTCTTTGACACAGCCCTGTCTGTGGGCATTAAATCTTTTATAACGGGTGTTTTGGGTTTTTACAAAGTGATCATAAAGGATAAGGAATAGTCACGCGATAAATGACTGATCTTTACTTATAATTTCAATGACTAAAATTTGACAGTTTTACTCGTCAATAGCAACAATTTTAAACTATTTATGGTTTTTAGGTATTTGTGGATGGCTGTGTTCCTGAACCCAGGAGTCCACTGCATGTTCTTATCCACAGTAGAAACGAAATCCCATTAAAAATGTATTTTAAAACTTTGGTTTGTTTATTTAAAAAAAAAAAAAAGCAAAATACTCATACAAGGTTGGAGCTTTTAGCATGTCACAAGCTTTTTCTCTAATATCTCAGCAAGATCTCCCATTCTGTAACGTGGCATGTTGCTGAAAATGTTTAAATCTGTGGCAGGCCTGGTAAAGAAACTTGAACAGCCAAAATCCATTTGAGTTTTAATGCAGACATGCAGCTCAATGGGATAAGTGAGTCTCAGCAACAGTTGATCGAGTTACAAGAGTGTTTCAGTAAGACAGGCACTGTGAAAGAGAAGTAAAAGACTATATTATGGGAAATTGCTCTTTCAAATATGAACAAATAGTCTCACGGATTTTGTTTCAGCAAAACATATGATCTATGCAGCTTTATTAACTTTTTATCTTTTGTTCTGCCTTTTTTAAGCTCTGTTCAGAATGAGCTGTTTTAGTGACTTTTGTGGTCACTTTAAATCAGGGGTGGGCAACTCCAGGCCTGGAGGGCCGGTCTCCTGCAACTTTTAGATGTGTCTCTACTTCAACACACCTGAGTGAAATAATGAGGTCATTAGCAGGACTCTGGAGAACTTGATTGCACTTAAATCCAAATAAGCTGCTGGCCCCCAATTCAACATTTACACTCACAGAAAGTGGCTACAATTATACAACCCATTTTCTATTTGAAAAGCAGAAGTTGAGTCTCCTGCACAGCCAACAAGAATGCAGCAAGTGGTCTCTGGATGGCAAGTCAACAAAAAAAAAACACTTGTTTTTTCCAGCAGCCATTGCATGTCGCATACTGTGGTAAAATCTGCTGGCCAAACGAGCTGGAGCTCCGCTTAAGTTGCTGGGTGATGGGCAGAGGTCCAGGCTGCTTGGTAACAGGCTGGGATGTCCTCGGGTTGCTAGGTGAGGGGTTTGGATTCTCTATGGTTGCTAAATGAGGGGCAGTGCCAGCAGATTTGTGACATTACATTCGGAAGGTTTTGGAAACGGGTCACTTTCCAGAAACCAGAAAGCATTAACTTATGAACAAAACACGACTATGTGTTTTTATTAAAACACTTGCTTTTAGAAACAGAAGAGATCCAAATAAAAGTACAAAAACATGCAAAATGTGAATTTTGCTCAATAGGTACGCCCTTTAATGCTGTTACTTTAGCAAGCACTTTTACAGATCATCTGAATTTAACAATATTTTGGGAATAAACAATGTTGTTCCAAACAATTTGCCACTTGGTGTCTTCTGTGTATTTGCATTTGAGTCCCTTCTGCTATTTACTTCAGATATATTTGTTCATAAATCAAAAGTCTTGCTATAAGGCGGCACGACCTTGCACTTGTTGATGGAGGGAATGTGAGACAAAGTGGTTTGTAGGGTTGCTTCGTCTCCTTTAACACCTCCACTGACTCAGTCTTTCATCATTTGACTAAGAGAATGACAACCTTTGCCATCTCAGTATATCTTCATCTGCTCTATGTCTATCTTCACTTCTTATTTTGTGACAAACTCTATTGAGGCTTCACAATTCCCTCGTATTTCTGCCTATTTCCATTTTCTCTGGTCCAGCCTCGTGGATTCGTCTTTGTCTTTCTGATTGTTTCTTTTTTATTCAACACCCTCCTTCTTCAGCTCTCACATTATAAGTTGTTGTCTCTTGATTCTACCACCACATCTTTTTTTTTTCCATCACCCTGTCCTCATCTTTACTGCCTGTCTTTTGGTGGCTGTCTCTCTCAGTTTTTCAATTTCACCTCCTCCCTTTTTCACTCGCTGTGTAAATCCCCTCTTATCCACTCCCAGTAGCAACTCACCACATCCGGCTTTCTTGTTCTGTCACTATGGATATTTGTTCTAGATTAACCTGTCAGGCTCCCTTCCACTTCTCCTCTCTCTTCCCTTTTCACTCATATTTCACTTTTTTCCCCCTTTTTGTCTTTCAATCTGCCTTCCTTGCTTCCTTCGCCGTTTTTTTCTTTGCATGTTTTGGTACATCGTCTCCGCCCTCCAGAGAGCGGCAACATCAGTTTAAGAGGGCATCAGAGCATCTTGTCCAATAAAATATAAATGTCTGTCTCTCTTTTTCTCATCTTGCCCTCCACCTCTCTCCCATTTGCACAGAAAAAGAAAAAAAGGAACCTGATGAGCCACCAACTGCAAGCCAATTCCCAGGGATGACATGCATGTTTGTGCCGTACCAATTGCAGTTTGCTTTTCATCTGTGGGATAGATTGATCTCTTGACCCACTCCTTCTCTTTCTCCTTTTATTATTTTCCCCTTATTCAACAGCTTTCCTCCTCTATTTGTCACAAGCCTGTCCATGGATTTTCACAAAGAGTTAAAAAAACTATCTATTTAGTTAATTCTGACTTTTTCTCATGTTTCTATCAATTTTGACCTCATTCAGTTCATGTGTTCTACATGCTGTCTTCATATCTCCTAAGCCTAAGATCGTTCCATATCAGTTCCATTAAATTTTAGATTTATTTTAATGAAAAACTTGGAATTTCAATATGCATACTCATATATTTCAGAAATTGCACATTAAAAAAGTAAGTAACAGCCACTTGTACTTCAGCAGTGAGTCAAATTATAGAGCATGTTTGGTCAACTAGGCAATTTGTCATGTTGGTTATCAGAATAAATTAGTCTGCAAGGTTTTTTTTCTTAATGCATCACAATTTATCTGAGTGCCTTCTCGATATTTTAAATTGTGAAATACCTTTATTGTAATTTTGAATTTATTAAATCTATTCTTGAAAATCTCATGTGGTTGATATTTTGAGTCGGCGTATATGTTTGCATTCGTAATGTGGACTTCAGTGTTTATGTGCGCATCTGACTGCATGGGCCTGAGGAATTTGTACATTTGTGGGTTTTCTTTACATGCATTTGTGTGTCAGTGCGGTTGTGTTTGTTAGCATCATTATGTGTGCTTCTACAGTAAGATGTCTTTGTGTGTTTGCTTCACTGGATAATTAAAGCAGAGTGTGCCAAGCCAGCGACAATGTAATACCACTCTAATCATCTTCAGCTATCCCATCTGTGTGCCCAACATGAATCTCTTTTTCAAACAAACACACAGATACTCGGAGCCAACACTCAGATTTTGTTTTTGGAATAGCGCAATACACAGCGGGACAAAGAGAAATGGTGTCATTCAGTTAAAGGAGAAGGGAACAAAATATTTTATATAGACATTAAATAATTATTAGCATGAAAACATTGGCCGATTACATTAGAGTCCATATGTGTGAGCTTAGTTTTCCATATTTTTTCTTTAAAAAAATTGACTTTTAAAGCAAACTGCTGCTAAAACTGTACATAATTTAAATAATTTTGTCCATGAAAAACAGCAGCACAGGTAATAAAGGTTTCTACACCCTGCACCTAGTTTACATCACATGCATAATTAGACCATCATTACTCAGCATTTTGAAGGAACAATGCCAATTACAATCATGATATATTAAACTGAAGTAATTTAGAAACTTTAAATTTCAAAAGCTCAGAGTTCAGTGGCGGTTATGGAGGTTTATTTAACGAACTTTTCAGGTAAGCTGTCCAATAAGGATGTGACCTTATCTATATGTGTTTTAGAGGAAAGTGGTGGGCAGCAAAGCAAACCAGAACTAAATGTTTGTTTGCACCAGACTGAAAAATGTGAAGCACAGAGTTGTAAACACACAATATACTGGTGGGGTTCCCAATAAGTCCTGATCCGAGATGAAGCTGTCAATCTAAATGTGTCTTTATATATTGAAGTATTTTTGCGAGGCTAGATTCTGCATTCTCAGTTTTATCTTCATTTTTTCTAAGTATAGTAGATAGATGCAAAAGAGAAGGTGAAAATATTAGTTGTTTGACATTAAAGTTTAAAAAGCACGTTGTTAATGTTATTTTTTCATGACAATTTTACTAAAAATAAACATATTTACTAAAAGCACAAAACCAGAGAGAGAAATGTTTAGAAAATGATCTTAAATTATGTGTCCTTGCTTCTCGCACTCGGCCCTACAATCTTCTGCTACCATTTCTGAACTCTGCCTCTTAGAAATTGGATTGAAATATTTCTGTCCGCCCACAGCTCACTGCTGTGTCCAACAGGCTGAACACGACACTGACAGCCCGTTGGACACAGACTGTCAATAATATGTTGATTTTTAGACACAGTTTAAAACGCTGGTGGATACTTTGATTGGTCCCCAGTGTTGTGCACATTTACCCTTTTAAGGAACAAGTGCAAAGTTCAGTTCATATTGATTAAAATGAAATAATTTGGGTTCAGCCTCCAACTAAAATGACAGATTACCTGTTATGATTAAATTCAGTTGCAGTCTTCATAATGTGAAGTGTAAGGAACACAACATGATGACTATCGTTATATTTGGAGAAAAAGGGGGGAAATGAAGATGAAGTCTTTTTGCTCCAAATAGAAAACATCCCTAAACATACAGCTAAAGTGATTATAACATAGTTTAAAGACAATTAAGTCAAGGTTTGTCACAAATCCTTGATCTCAATTCTGTTGATATTTTGTGGGCACGTCGGAAAATGAGGCAGCTACAAGCCTCACTGAGTTATTCTGGTTTTGTCAGGAGGGATGGGCCAGAACTCAAAAATAATTATTGTGACCAGCTTGTGGAAAAAAACCCCAACATAACATTTGACCTAAGTCATATGGTTTAAAGACAGTGCTACCAAACAATGAGGAAATAAATACACATTCCTAAAGGCGAAAAATGTAATAAATAAATCTCCAATATATTCTTTCATTCTTTCATTATTGTGGTATTTAGCAAATAGATATAATTTAGGTAATTCTACCTGATCTAAAACAAAAGACGTTTGGTCTCATTTAACTTCAGACAGTCAGAAAAAAAAATGTATATGCTTTTCTGATTTCAGCTGTAATTTAAATCACCACTCCTACCATCTAATTGTTAAGGCAAAATGATCTGCAACAGGAACCTGACCTGGTTTTGATTTCACTGCTTAAAATGCAGAAAATTATGACAACCCAGCATCATTCACCTGTTCTGTCCGGGCTCCTGGTCTCCTGATCAGCAGCCGACAGCAGAGCTCATTTAAAAATCTAATTCACAATCACATGGACAATGACTTACACTGACCCTGAAGACTCAGCTACACTCACGCCCACTAAACTCTTCCTTCTGTGTCACACGCAGACACGCGTTCTGTGCTCAGACGGTGCACTCCCGTGTGATTTTTACACTGAAAGGTTAATTTGAATGAAAGGAGCCCAAGGCTGCGACTGAGAATCGGGGGTTAGTGAGATTGGGAGACCGAAAACGCGGAGAAAGAATGAGATATGAGTGGTAATGCAGTTCAAAAGAGGCACCTACTTTAACGAAGACAGCAAGAGCTGGGAAACAAGGAGCGAGAGAGACCGAGGCTCTCTGAAGTGATATTTAATTAGCCCTGGATGACTAGCTTACTCGGTAGAAAAAGGCCACTCTCTCTGCTCACTTCTCTCCTGTCAAGTACCCTGTTAGCAAAACGTCCTCGAAGGCAGATGGAGAGGGTGGAGGCAAGAAGAAAAAGCAGCAGATGGAGAGACGGAGAACGAAAGAAACTGACAAAATGATGGAAATGGGTATAAAAAGTAGATAATGCTGTGAAATTAAAAGGGAAATATAACCAATAGAACATGTAATGTAGAATTGTAAAGTCGTTTCATTAATTATTCCGTAGTCTAAAAAAGTTTTCCATCACAAAAAACAGCAAATATTTTTCTTGATTTTGTTTAAAATAGATTTAAGACATAAAGACTAAAAACATGGGGGGTAACTGATATAAATGCACATATCTATATATGGCTGAATTTGACTTATTGATATGTCTGTAACATAAAAATACATGTAAGATAATGCTTATATTCTGGACTTTTACCAAGAGATCAGTCCACAACAGTTTAGGGTTGAAGTGCAAGCAACGCTAAAGTTACAATATGCTCAGGCACACCTCTGCAGTGTAAACAGAACCGGCAGTCATGCACTGAGGCACTCATCTTTAGGGATGAGCCTTTTCACTGCTCCGCTCTAAAACAGAAACTTGTGTCAGAACTGAGCATGCATAGAGGTTTGCCATCCCTATTGTAAATAGATTCAGTGCATTTACTTTTACAACCCTGAAATTCAACACTTTGTGTCAGATTTTCTTATTTATGGTCTGCAGCCTATAAATATATATATTCACACAGAAAAGACACAGGAGTGGAGACAATGTTGTGACATATGGGGAAACATTTAGTTTACTGCCAGAAATTCAGAAAGTTAGATCATTTTCTTTACCGGCTTGCTTGACAAGCTTAAGAATGGTAAATAAATATGTAAATAACAAAAGGTTTTAAGGTGGAATATATAAAACAAATAGCGATACAATCTATTTTTAGGTTCTAGATTTGTTTTAAAATTGACCAAAATGACAAGTGATACTTTACAAACTAATAAAAGTAATATTTTATCTTTTTAATACTTTTATTTTTGAACATACAAACCCCGACGTCCTGTCATTTTGCTGCTTTTCTCTTCTATTCTATTTAGAAACAAATCAGGAAACAATTTGCATCAAGTTGTAATTGCTGCAACTGTCTGGTCTAACTTGACTCACAAGTACATTGTAATTGTTCTACATTGCTCTAGATTGTATTTTACATTGTTTTCCTTCCACCACTAAATCTGAAAATGTGGTTTTCAGGTGTAGTTTACGCCTGGTAAAAGCAGTCGTGGTTTTCTGAGCTCTATTACAGCTTAGAAGCTTCCTTGCTTGAAACTATCCATGCTGGAAGTCCATGTTCTCATTTTCTCTTTAATTTACTGTCTTGATTGGCCAACTGTGTGGAGATGATTACACTGTTGGTTCTGCTTTTTAAATGCTTCATGGATTGAAATACAACATAAAGCCCAGTATGAGCGATAAAACAAGAAACTTTAATGTTCTTCCAACAGTGAAATGCAGGTTTACGGCTTTGAAACATCTAAGCAAAAAACTGTAAACAATGTAAAACCTTTTGCACACCTAGAGAGAGAAAATAAACTTCTCTTACTTGATTTACTCCATTGGATTTGGGTCTGGCTTTGACTAGACCATTGACTGTGAGTTCAGCCGCTACCACAGTGGCATCAGTCCTAATGGGTTGCTTTCCTGCACATTGTAGGTGTTCCACTATTCAACACAGCTCAATCAAATGAATGTTTAATTACCAGGCCTCTGTAGACTGTGATGACATGAGAAGATAATCAGCTGTGTTACAGTCAAGATTCATCTTCAGGGTTCTGTTTGTAGACTAATGTTCTCTAAAAAAAATCTCTTGAGGTCTTCCAAGAACAGCTACAATCATATTGTTATTCATTTATTCACATTTACTCACAGATTATCTCTAATTAGGAATTTGGTGATTTTATATGGGAATTTGTTTTAGCTAGAGACATTAGAATAAGATGGGCTGAACACAAATGTCTTCACCACAAAGTTGCTTTTACAATTTCGTCTTTTCCAGCAGTCACTTTAAATCTGACTGAAATAATTTTCGATGATTTATTTTCACTTGCAAGTCCATTCTATCTGTAGTGACAGTTGTAGCAACGTCTTGCACAGTTTTCTATCCACGCTTCTGTCAGCGTACTTGCCAAATTTGCTGCAACCTGCGACAAACATCCGAAGCTTTAAACCTTTCTGAACTGTTGAATAAGGAGCCGACAAAGAAGAAAACACATCAAGAAGATTTCAAGTGAGCTTTACATTCTGCCTCAAAGGAAGCAAGCAATTCCAGTTTCAAATGCCTTTTCGATCAAGCAGCTCTTTCTAGTTTCCTTGTTGTTCCTCTAAAGAACTATCACACAACAAAAGTTTGTAAGCATCTTATGAGGTTTTGGAAAACCTCATAAGGTGTTACTTCAAATACACATCCATATCCATTTGGCATCTTTGTGTCAGAGCTGTACTAATGATGAGAAACATGACTCCATTGTCAAGTGATCTCTGTAAGTGTCAGAAAATGTTTTCAGCAAGGTTTTCATAGTATCATAACTGAATTTATAATGAAACTATTTCACAGTATTTAAACAATAAAATCAATCTTAAAAGTGACCTACTATGTTTTCTTGAGCAGGTTAGGATAGCTTTTATACTTGCATGCGAAAATGGCTGCAAACAATTTTACAACCGAACATCTATGAAAAGCATTAGTAGAGTCTCCTGCACGACCACAAAAGAGTGCAGCAAGTGATTTCTGAATGATAAATCAACAACAACATGTGTTTTCCAGCAGTCATTGCAGAGCGCACACAGCTGAAAAACAGCTGACCAAATGTGCCGGAGTTGCTGGGTGATGTTTTGGGATCGTTCTTTGGTTGCTAGGTTACAGTGTAGTATCCACAAAATGTGACTTAACAAGCAAAAGTTGTGCCCCTGCAAACTTTAAAAGAAAGCATATTGCAAAAAGCTTTGTGCTTTGTTCTAAAATGTATGACTATCATTAAGGAGCTAATATTTTGCCAGCCATTTAAAATTAAATGAATCATCTGGCACGTTGGGTTACAGTGGCATTCCTCTTTGCAGACATGCTGTATTATTATCGTAGCATGTCATTTTTATTCATTAAATTCATGTGTAGGATGCGTCTGACATTTTTGCTGTGCTGGAATTGGAGAAGTGCAAGCTCTCGTCTCTAATTTGTGTCAGTAATTACAGCAAGCTGTTACCTTATGCAAATCAAAGCATTGCAGATGTCCCCTGCAAACAGTTACTTAAAAACCGTCCTTCCATCCAAATTGTGCATATTTGCATCCCGAGTTTCTGTTTCTATCAGCTTCACAGCCACGCCCTCTTCCTCCCTGTCTGCCTCGCAAACTGCAGATGGCTGTAGATGCAAATCCACAGAGGAAATAACACATATCCATAGAGAGTGGATTTACAATCTTTAAACATCAAGCTAAAAGACAGCTCTCACCCCCAAGGAAACACTTCAGCTCTATTTCTCCCTCATTTTTCTTTGTTTGTGTCTTTCTTCCCACTATTTTTTTCTTCTGTTCTGTCCACACTCATTTCTTACATTCACCACCCACAGGATATACAGAGCGCTCTCCTGACTTTCTCATCACTCTTGGTCCTAAAAGCCAATTTGGAGGTCTCGCCTCCCAGACTGCCATGGGTCCTCTGAGTTAGACCAGCAAAATGAACACTCAGCCTTTCCTATACAAGTAAGAACCTGATCACAATTGTGCTTCTTGTTCATTAGGCTTCATTGATTTGTAAGCAGTTCAATAAATTATTCATGAATCTCATCATTACCGATGCACAGACTCATAACAAGCTAAAGCTTAAAAGCTTTTTCTGATGTTCTTTGTCATGTTGCTGGACTTTCACTGTTCCTCAATTTTTTTTGCAGTCCAAATAAGGGACGTTTGCAAAACGGTTGGTTCTGTGGATCCATTTTCTTAGGTTGGGTGAACAAACTACGGCCTAAGATCAGTATGCTGTTAGCGATCAATCTGACAGATATTTAGTAGCCACACAGGCACACCCACCAGAAGGAAACAAACGCACCCAGTATAACACTTTAATTCTATTGGCTGAGAGGTTACTAGGCGACAGTAGAGTTTGGTTTTAAGTGCAAGCAGAAAAAGATTTGCAAGCAAGCAGAGAGGTTTGCAAGCAGAGATTTGATCCAAACAGTGACAGGTTTTGTACATGAGGAGAAAGGTTTGAGAAAGCACAGTGAATATTTCAAAGAGAGCAGAAGTTTTTAGTACAAGCATTACAAGTTTTGATCAGAAAGACACAAAGTCCTGCTTTCAAACTGAAAATGTAGTTTTGTAGCTGAAAATGTAGCTAAAACCTTTAGCACAAGTGTTAAAAGTTTTGAGAGTAAAAGATGTGAAATCCTGCTTTCAGACTAAAAATGTGTTCTCTCCAATTATGGCAGAAAAATTCACTCATATCCAAACAAAACCAGTTCACCAAAGGGATGTAAAATCCTAAATGGTGGCTAATAGGGGAGTAAAACCTCAGATAAAAAATATATATATTGCATAAGGCTTGTAAAAACAAACATTGTCGAGTGAAACTTTTGAAATTTGAACATGCCTAGTATTGAAGCCAGTGCTGCACAATGGCATCTGGTGGTTTGCAATATTATCTCACAGCAAAAAAAGCGACTGGTTCAAATCTACACCAAGGTTTTCTGTGGGAAGATATCATGTTTTCATGTGCATGCATCTCAAAGCCACCAGTACTAACCCACCGGATCAGCAGAAAGTGTGTCTGCAGGGTAATTTCCAACCAACCTGAAGAATCTGAAAAAGCTCATGAATGCATCATGTGAGAGCAGAACGACGAGTTCCAGCTGATTGGGTGGATCGATTCATCTGAAGGTCAAACACCAAAAGTTTTCCATAATAACAAAGGAGCTGTGCAGAGAAAACAGAAACTCTCATTTATCTTGTGAAAGTGTTGACAAATATCTACTAATATTGCATTCTCTCCTGCAGTTTCAGTAACTAAAATAACTACTATAGGACGGTGTGTCTAATGTGCTGCTAACTGTTAGATCTGACGATTTATTCACTTCTCAACAATCAATTTAATATCTGTCTGCTACAGGCAAGAAAACTATTTCTGAAATTAACTTTATAAAGCTTCTAAAACTCCAAACTGGTAATTTATGGAAGTATTAAAATAGATACATGGTTTTAAATCCTTGCATTTTTATTTTATGCTGTTTCCGTTTAATTTTGCTAAACAGTTTCCATGTTCTGATAGAGCAAATACATGTGTCAACCCTTCTTGCCATCATGTTTATCTCTTAAATGGATTCAAGGACTAATACATCAATCCTACTTACATGCAGTGCAGCTCTTATGCATCTAAACCTTTCAAAAACATCACAGTCGGTGTGACACACAAGTTGTTGAAACAGATATTGTCTTAATATATGTCTTAATAAGCGTTACTGGATGTATAAAGTCAAAACATGCCACCATTTATTATTAAGAGATTAATTTTTATGCAATCAAATGTAACAAAGTTTTTTCCTAGGAGTGTAATCAAGCAACAGACATACAATGTAAATCTTATAAAAGTGTTTCTAGTCTACAAAATGTATCTGATTTATATAGTCAAAGTGTTGACTCATTTATCAAAAGAAAAGGGTTTTTAAATCTTTAAATAAGAAAATTATTAACCATGGAGGCAGAAAAATTAGACTTTTTGGTTAGTAACAGCAGCCTTAAAAGTAGGAGAAAAAGACAATGGTTAAGCGGAAACTTCCTAAAGGAAAGGAGAAAAAACACTTCAAGATGTGGTCATTAAGGCTAATCTGTATTATGTTTTTAATTTGATCCACAAGTCTACATAAATAAAATGTATTTTACTTATTTTGTTGATTTGCCACAGCTCATTTTTTGATCTGTAAAAGTTGAGCAAACTGGTTTGGGAACATTTAGGACTTATCTGAGAAGGTTTAAGGCTTTCCAGTCAGATGATTGACAATGTAACAGGTAACAGAAAAAAACAGCTAAAATAATTTCACTCGAAATCCCCAAATTGTCCAAACCAGCTAACTTTATTAATCATCAATCTGAATTGAATTAATTATTAGCGATTCTACCAATTAATTTGGCAATTTGGTAAAGAGAAGACAAAGTAGGAGGAAACAAAAATGAAATGTTTGTAAATGCGAGAAAGAAAGACAACAATAATCCATGCTTTGCCTGCATACAGTCAGCAGTCAAGTAATTATATTTGAGCAGCCAACTGATTTTCTTTAGATGTCTTAGTGTGTGAGAATGCTCACTCTGTGTGCTACTCGTCTCATCTCTGGGGATATGAATATTAACGACCCCATTAGCAGACGCAGATGCCAGGCGATGCTTTGGTTGGAGTAACTTGGGGTGAGAAAGGAAGTGACATAATATAAAATACTGTCTGTGTGAGATCGAATTTTTTACTTTTGTTCTGTCTGCGGGAGCCGCTGCCGAGGTCACAACGCTGAGGTGGAGCTTCACATAAAGGACATTACTATCAGCTGGTGATAATTTCAGAGCCAGAGTGTCAATCCACATGAGACAGCCTAATTGGATGTTAAGTTCTTCAAAGAGACACTATTAGTGGTGCTTCCAGGTTCAAGTCAGATATTACCACGTTCACATGCTGTTATGAACTTTTGACGATATCTAACTTACTGAATTGCTGCTGAACTTTAGTTATTTACTTTTTTCTTTGTTAAAGACGACAAATACAGAATTTGTGCATACAAGTGCATAAAAGCGAATACAGAATCTGAGTAACAAAAAAAAGAAAAACTAGAATATATTATAATTATTTAAGAAGATGATGGGATTACTAGGAAGTTTTGTGAGAAAGTGGATTAGAATAATTTGCACTGAAATTGTTGATCATAAAAAATGCTTGGACCAAAAAAATGTAGTTTTTTTGCTGGACCACAACCTGCACAGAAAACTCAAAACCATCGCTGATGCTGAGAGGGAGAAATTTGCAGGTAATTCAATTCATTGGAGTTGTTAATGTGCCAGACTTTTCGGAGTCTGGCACATTAACATCTTCTCAAACTCCATTTTACAGCATTTTCTGTGATCAAGCCATGACTCATCTATAACCAAGACCAGAAAAAAGTTTCTTTGAGTATTTTCTCTAATAATTAACTTTGTCTGTTTAGCATTTGTATTTCAATTTTTATCATATTTTTCTCATTTGATTTTGTTTTATTACAGATAAGGTCAATACAACACCAACAGGGAGAGCATCCACAAACAACAGAAATGAATTCACTTTGTTAGATTCTCAGGAAACACTTTGACCAAAACACATTAGTTACATGGCCAAGTTGTCATCAGATCATCCAGATTTACACAAAGACACACAGAAAAGAGAGAATTGTGCGGACACTGCAACAAAGTGCACACAACTATTTCAAGACCCGTCGCCGCAACTTAAAGTGGACTAAGACTGAGATAATGTTCTTTAATTATCAGATGACGTAAGTAAGAAACTCGGTTCCATATATTCAAAGTGAACACTGTAAATAGTTTTCTAGAACAAAATATTTATCTAGATTTCAGTTCAGCAAAGAGGGAAAAAGAACAAAAAACGCCGCAGTGGTTATATTATGAAAAATGCAAAAAGTTTTATTTTTCGTGTGTATTCTGACAAACAGAAAATATTAACTTTTTAATTACACCTTTGCATGTATTTATTTCAAGAAAGTATACAGTAATGTTGAGGCTGCTTTAATCAATATCTTTAAAGTGACACAAATAACTACGTACACAGCTGGCGTCACTCACCTGCCATAAGCACATAATTACCTTTTGAACGCACTCCCCCTCAGACACTTCACATGTTTCAAGCTATTGCTTGGGTCAATAGCGCAACATTGACATACTTTCCAATTTATTGATATAATGATGTCATCAAGCGCAGCGAACAGTTTCACCTCATAAACTTTTCACATGTAATCAATTAAATCTGAGAAATGAATACAAACATGTCTATGTGCACATTAATATCCAATCATTTCAAAATATACACCAAAAATGAAGAGTTCTCTGCACTGAACTGCACTGAAAACCTCCTGATTTTTCCACCAAATATTTATTTCTGAACTCTTCCTGAGTTAAAACGTTGTTGTTTCTGAATGAATATAAGCTTGTTTTCTTTGCATTATTTGCACTGCATCTTTTTCGTTATTTTGACCATTTCTCATTTTCTGCAAATAACTGCTACATTTTTGTTTTGAACTTCTAGGCAGTAGTTAATAGAATAAAAGAATAATATTGATTTTACTAAAACATATGACTTATGACAAGTAAAATCAGAGAAACTGATCATTTTATGTTGTCTCAAATTTTTCCAGAGCTGCATACTTCATTCAAATAAACGGCATGCAAACTACACTGTTACTCAATAGTATGACACGATCTACTTTAATATTGTGACTGTTTAGCATTAATTTAACTCACAAATCATTCTGGAGGCTGAAATTTCTACTCTCAGCTCACTCTGACAGCAGTAGATATTTTATCCCACAATAATGATTTTACACTACATTATGTAAAAACAGGAAACCGGATACATTCTTGAGCCTGTCTCCAGTAAATTAACACATTAAACAAACAAAAAAATTAATCAACGCTTAACAGTTCTTATTTTTGACCTGATTCACTATTTTCGTGTTACATTCTAAAGCGAATCACCTCCTGCGAGATCTACAGTCTCCCAAAGTTTGAAGGTTAAGTGCTGCACCGTTTCTGCCTCCCTGCAGAGCAGAAAACACTTCTGAATGCATTGCAAAAGGTGAGCCTCTTTTTTTTAAGGTTTTAAAATCCTGGGACTCTTGTTCAGATTAGCAACAAACTTTCAGTTGAAAGGTTTTACAAGATCCATACAGCACCGTGAGGCTCAAAGCTCCATGAACATCCAAAAGGCACGACCTCCATCAGAGCAGTTTGGCAGCTCATAGACGGTGATACTGCACAGGGCACGTTGCTCTCAACTTTGCCTGAACTCTCCAACTGTGGGCTGTTCATACATTCCCTGAGCCAGAATCCATGTTGCGAATGCCATCCGCAGCCTGCTGAGCCAAAAGACGTGGCCTTGGACTGATCTCCGCTTTGACTCCTGGAGTTTTTCAGCCCTGTGCCCTGGCTGGGTCACAAACTGAAGTCACCTTTGCTTGAGAAGGTTGGATTGCAAGTTGGAACAAATGAAAAGACTGAGGCTGTACCAAACTATTCGTAAATTGATTATTTGTATCTGCTCTGAAAACATTAGAGAGGTAAAGTGTGAATGGCATAATATTTAGTGAGCGGAAATGTATTGTAAAGAAAGAGAAAAAGAAGCAAGACTTCTAAAGATTCCTGCATTAATTGTAAATTTCAAATTTCAACATGCCCGCTGAAATGGTTTCTACAATTTTTTATTTTTACAATTCATGAACTTTTTCTGAAATAGATATTTTAATCCAAACTCAATCTTGAAAAGGCATTATTAAAACATTCTTTGCTGCTTTTACATATAAATCTTAAAAAGTACTTCTGTGATAAAACTGCTAATGATAAAGCGATTTTGTGCAAATTAGCATAAGATAATAGGTTTCCAGGGGCAGCCCCAGTACCAGTGAATACTTTCATCTGATGCATACTGGTGGAGGGCTGTGGCTTTAGCTCAGCTGTAGGCAGGAGATGGTGCAGTGGATAAGGAGAAGGTACCAGGTGAGGGTGATTGGAACAAGCTGCGATGTGTTTCTGATAAGCCTCCCTGTCCTTAATCACAGCAGTGTGCTGAGGTTCGGAGGGAGCAAACTATGCATTACATTGTTGCAGCGTAATGTGAACGTGCCCCTGAGTTACCAGTTTAAATACAAGAATATGGTTCAGTTGCTTTAGGACTGCAGAGCAACTGTCCATGTGACGATAGCAACGCTCTGCTTCTCTTCCGCGATGATAAAGTAATCCAGTAAGTATTATTATTTTTAAATCTCTACAATATTCAGAAGTTTAACTGGGACAACTCACGCAAAAAATCAATCAATCAATAAAACATGAAACCCTTAAACAAAGTAAAACTAAACCATTAGAATCAAGCCTCGGTGGACTGGGAGAAACTCTAACTAATGGGTGGATCCATTTGTAGACATGAAGATGGTACTGAGTGCTTAGGTGGATTTTTAATTTACAACTTGAAAAACTAATCCCCAGAGCAGTCAGGGCTGCAGTGGCAGAGTGGCTGGCAGATGGGTGAGCATGTGACTGCAATGAGTCAAGACAGGATTCCTGGGAGAGAGCAGAGGAAACTCGAGCTAAAGCAGGGTGCTTCGGTTTGAGCAAACAAAGGTTTAAAACTAGATTGGAGCCAAGTGTTGCTGTTTACCAACTGGTCTTAAACAGAAATCTGGCAAGTTAAAACCATTAAAGACATTCTGGCAGCTTGATGATTTGAAGCTTTGCAGGTGTGAAGCCTCATATTCGAAACCAAACAAAGTTTGCACCAAGTCAAAATGTTATCTAAATATCTAAATGCAGACGACTGACTTTTTATTTTACTTTATTTTAAGCAGTTGTGGAAGTGGAAAAAAGCTGTAATAAATTATATCTAAAGACTATCCTTATGGTTGGCTGAAGATATTTCATGGATTGATAAACATGAGGTGTAAAATGTTTTACAGTTAAAACTTTAGTGTCATTTTATCTCATGGAAAGTTTATTTTTCTTAGTTGGCTACACTCAAAGTAACTGTGAAACTTCTTCTATGGCCAGTGTCAACAACATGAACGTTTTATAACATAATCATATTAAATCTGTGTTGTTACACAAAATGCATCTTAACATAGACAGCAATCAACCACCCAGCAATGCTACATGATGCCCATTTTAGATTCCTTAGCATTTCTGACAATGGAAATAACATATTAGCTACAAATAACAAATTTATCAAATTTTTGTCATTTTTCTTCTGTGTTGCACAGAAGGCAGCAGGGGAAGCTGATTTTCACACCTTTCTTGAAGAAGGGGCTTTCATTCCGGTTCTCTGGACCAGGTATTAATTGGAGTATACCTAAAAGTGTTTGGTTATCTAGTTTATTATTTTGCAGACTTAAAGAAGGTCTTTTACTAAGTCATTGGTGGCTTTTTATTGGGAGTACTTCAGCAGTACTGACTGCAGGTTTAGCTATCTGGACCAAAACAAGGGCAGCCTCTTCTTTCACTAAACAAAGTCCAGTTTGTTTGCTATTGCTGTCACTGTTAGGCTACGTTTACACAGCAGGCAAACGCAACCTACGCTTTCTAAACTGCCAGGAAAAACATAGCAAGCAAAGTAATGGCTTGTTTGTTGCTTCTCATTGGCTGTGTGAACACTGTGGCATTTAATCACATTATGTGGGTGTGGCTATACAATATATTTTTTTAAATTCTTGTTTATTTAATATCTAGCACTTAAAAGCAGGCAGAACTGGTTATCTTTTAAATATTCACATTTAAATATTCACATTACAGAAGCACTTTCCCTCAGAACTCCCCCACTCCACTCCTTCAGACTAGCGGCAGCAGCAAATAGCAAAAGCCTGGCGGACCTTCACGTCTGCTGAGTCCAGCGCTCCTAAGAACGTAGTAAATGGCTCGATGGAGAGCGTTTCCAATTGCCTTAAAATTGCCAAATAGGAATAAAATAAATGTGTTTCTTATTTGCTAATGTTTTTCAACAAAAAGCTTTTGTGTTACGATGAGGTGGTTTATTTGACTGTATTGTAATTAGTGTATTTCACAAAACTGAATCTTAAAATACTTTTTTCGCATTACATGAGTCATGTGGTCAACAACTGGATGTTAGTAGTGGTGGAAAAAGACAGACGACGAGAGGACGTGGCGGGAGGATGGCGACTCGGCACAATTTTCTTGTTTTATTGGTTGAACAAACTTATTCACATGTGACTTTAACTGCATTCATCATTCAATGAAAACATTACAATTGAAAATTGTGTTTGTTCAACATTAGTGGAGTGTCGACAAAATTTTACATACATTTCTAAAGGAAACGCAGGTGTAGTGACACCATCATGAACTGACACAGCTCTGCATCTTCATAGTGATATAAAGAGATGCAGTTTTTCTCTTTAGCCATTTTCAAACCCGTTTAGAGTTGCAGGGCTGTGGGGGCCGCAGTACAGCCTCTCCAGCTTGGGCGAGAGGCTGTGTATCCCTGGAATGGTCGCCAGTTCACCAAAGAACAACACAGACATGCACTCACTGCAAGGAAATTTAGAAAGACCAGTTAACCTAACATGCATATCTTTAAACTGTGGGAATAAGTCAAAGTACCTGGAAAGAACAAAGATCCCAACTTCTTTCTGAAAGCCAATGTGACACTGTGCAGTGCATGAGAAAGTTTTATTTAAACTCAAAACTACTTTTTTTTTAGAAAAGGAATCTTATCTTTCAGTCTTTTATTGGTTTGTATGAAAAAAATTAAAACCTGCCTATCCACAGAGGAGAGCCAACTAATTGTTTTAATTGTCTAGTGTGATTTTAACCATATTAGGTTTGGGTTATTTTGGCTCAACTAATACCAAACAGTACATCCTTCAGTCAAACAATTTTGTGTTTTCATTTGAAGTAGGAGTTGACTGTGTAATTGGATTGTGATGGAGTCCAACAGGAACATGAAAGCTCAGTTGTTTTTGGAAAGAAGCTGTAATTACCTGCGGGCTTCTCTCTTACTTGATTAGAGAGGAAAACTAATCCTGGAGAGCTGATACTGGAGCACATGCCGCTGAAGATTCAAAGAGAACGAACATGTCCACACTCATTTCAGGTCATGCACATACACACATTCACCACGAATAAAAGAAGCATGCACAGACACAGTCACACAGGTGTGCACACAATAAAATACACATTATCGCACCAACACAAAAGCCCAGAGGCCTACAGCTTAATTGAACTTTCCCACCGATCTACCAACAGTTTTTTTCTCTTTTCTTAATCAGTAGAGGGTTGGAGGTGGCAAAAAAAGAGACAGGGAAACCAAAAAAAAGTAAAATGCTGGGAAAAGGAAAGTAGAGGAAAAAGAACAAAGTGAAAGGAAGCTCAGCTGAAGATCCAGAGAGAACAAAAAACAGAGGGATGAAAAAATGGAGATGTTGGGCGGGTAATTGAATCTTCTGGAGGCTGGGAGGGAAATGAAATTCTACATACACAATTTTATCCAAAGGTAAATTGGAGCCGAGGACCAGTGCATGAAAACTTCATCAGAAAAGCATCTTCTGAAACGCAGCTTTGATGCAATTTAGAAAACAATTATCTTATGCTCAGGAAGTTGCCATCAGCTTTAGGCCGGTTTCACTGCTTCATGGTACTTACAGAAAACTGAACATTATTGAATTAGGTTTCTGTAAAATGAAAGCATTATTGCTGCTGGAACTAAAAAAGTGAACATATGCTGTCACTCTTAAAAGAATATTATCTGTAAAATTGGTTCAGTGTTATTCAGAGTCTGATAAAAAGCAAAATCAGAGCAAATAATCTGATTTGTTTTTACTCGCTTTGTGTGGAGAATATTGCTCTGCTCAGATTTACTTAAATAGGCCTAAATAGGATATTCCACTAATGTAAAAAAAAAAAAATGTTTTAATTTAAGAATTAAATTCAAACTTTATTATGTTGGTGACATTCTCTTAAAAAACACGCTGCTTAGTAATCCTCCTACCACTTCCGGTCGTCTTCTTCGTTGTTTCTCCCAGTAGTAAGACCCGGTTGTGGATCACGACTTGTGAAGTGAAAACAGCATCTCCGCTGCAGTTTTGTGAAATACAGTTATTTCAATGCAGCTAAAAACATAACCTCATCCTAGTGCAAAATCTTTTTATACAAAAACACAAGTTTTTTCTAAGTTGATGTGTTTCTGTTAAACAAATTGATTTTCATAATTTGCACAATTAAACCGTCAATTATATACGAGCACAGTCATGGCAGCACCTCTTAAGTTTCTACAGAATGAATATCTGGATTTTTGGCAAGGAGAAATATTTCCAAAACTGTCAAATTTGTAATTTTTGTTTTTGAATGAAAAAAAAAATTCTTTTTAATTACTGTTGTCCCCAACAGCTTAGCTGTAATCTCTATGAAAATGATCTTAAATCATATGGACATTGTTAAAGGAAGAAGTTTTTACTTTTACCTCTGAGATCTTGTCATGCCTTGATGTCAGAGGATGACCTGAGCTTAATCAATTAATTAATCCAATCATTATCTTCCGCTTATCCAAGATCAGCTCACAGATGTAGGTCCAGCAAAAAAACTCAGACACCTCTCTTGCTTGTAATACCCTCATCTAACCGTAGGTAAGATGTTGCTTACATATAAACACTTAGCAGAACCTCAATATAAAACTAATTAAATCCCTTTAAGGGGATATTTCCACTGCAGTGACAGTCAAAAAAACAACGACAGCTGCAGTGTAGGAGCATCTTAATGTTGAACTGCTCATCTGTGCTGCAACATTCAGAAAATCTATTTGTTCGCAAACAACAAAACACTCCAGGACTAAAAGGCAAGTAAATTGATGTAATCCCTTTTTTCTCTTCAGGAATAGGTGATGTGCCAAAAAGATAAAACTAATTTAGTGTTTTTTTTTTTCTTTACTTTTTTTGCATTGTTTTATCACTGACTTTTGGTGGAAACTGTTTTGCAGTTTTGTGTATCTTGTGTTGCTGACACCAAGCGAAGCATCGTTGTGTGTGCGCAAGTGAAAGAGAATTGAAGTATTCACATGCAGTATCGCTCTGACAGGTGAAGCTTTTTGCCTCCTTTTTCCCCTCTTCCTCTGCTATAATTGCAAGCATATTTATTCCAACTTTGCGTCTGGCTTATGTGCAGCTGTGTCTAGATAGCAAGAGGCAGTTTTAGACACTTATTCTTTATTCCACAAATTGAGAAATGTACTTATCAATGCAAATGAAATGAGTTCTGTGGCATGAGGAGGAAAACGAGCTTCTGGAAGAATAGCAGAAACTGAGGGAGAGTTAAAATCCACAGTAAAACCGAAAGCTTGTTCAAGCATCTGGGGAAGTAAAAGGGAAACAGAAATCTTACGCAGTTACAATTTTTGTCACTTAATTTAGTTTCAGTTGTGTACCACACAATGCAGCTCTGTATGACAGGGAGAGTGTGAAGGTAATCCACTTAGTAACGAGACAGCCTCACTTCGGCTCGGCTCTGCTCACAGACTGGCTCTTTGTTCCGATTGGCTGTGTGCTGACCAGGCTAAAAGCTTCTGAAGTGAAGGTGAAGAGCAATTAAATTCACTGTCATACACACACCCAAAACATCCACATAATTGTGCCTCGGCTATGCCATGGGACAATAATTTATTACACTTACACGCACACATTTCCATACTTTCCTTCTTTCTGTCATTGCTTTGCTTCATTTTCAGTGTTGTGTAAATCCAGGCAGTTTTTTACATTATTTTCTTTAAAATTTCACACTATGGAAAACATCCATGCCATTTCTTTAAACTGCCTGTGAACAAAAAGTTTATCTTGAAGTTAACGTTTCACTGAACCCATATGTTTTTATGTTGCATGATTCATATTTTGCACAAATAATGTGTGAACTGTCCTGTGAAATTTAACTGAAAACTAAAACAAAAACTGTTGCAAGGTGCAATAAAGCAACAATAACTCTTAAACTTAAACTGCACACTCTTAAACTAAAACTTTATTGAATGATGTTTTGATTCCATCTCAAAATGTTCTGTTTCTATAGTACACCACAACTTCACTTGCACTCAGATGGTGTGAATTTTGTTCAAGTAGTTTTTTAAAAAAAAACATTAAAAACTTGGATCCATTTGAGTGCATTTACTGCAATTTTCACAGTGAATTGCAGTAAAACAAATTCCAATTGTTAATCATCCCAGTAAAAAGCTGACACACAGATGTAATAATCTCCTTTTCCCCTCCTGATTTAGCATTCAGACAGAAACACAGCAGCATCAGAAGGTACCTGTGCAGTAGGGTTTTGACATGTCCGTCGAATTTTGTGCAATTGTGAATGAACAAACAAAAACAAACTCATTTACAGTTGATGTGTTGTTTCTTTGTGCGCTCGGTTTGGAGACACGGCCTGCAGAAAAAGCTCCATTTTGAGAGTTTAGTCCTAAATCTCTGGCACTCAGACTTTTATGGCGGGGTCTCTTTGCTCACTGAAGCTCCAAAACGGCTTTTACTTTTGTCAAGAGACCCACTAACAAACTAAAATTCCTGCCTTAATGGCTCTGCCAAGATTGTAGGCTGTAGCTTACACTGTTCCTGAGATGACAAGTTGGAAAATGGCTTGGTGCTCCTTCACAGTGCAGATGAATGTTATATTTAATTTATCATTTTACTGAATTTGATTTGTGTATCTTCATGATTAGCATATTGGTTAGTTATTTCTACTAAAAAGTCACATTTACCTTCAACGTTTTTAAACTAACTTATAAGTGTTAGAGAATATTTAGGCAACAATATAAAAAAATTCCTCTGAAGTATGTCTTATTCTGAAACTTATTGATTTAAACGTTTGTAACGTCATTCAAACACACAAAAGGAGCACGAAAATATAAATGATGTAAAAATTAAAAAACTTAATTGTCACTTCTGATTATTTGTTTATGATTTCAAAAAATTTACATTTTCAATTTGTTGAGTCTGGAATAAAAAAAAAAGCATGCTATATTTTCCAATGTAACATTTGATGTGATCTTATGGATTTGTCTTTTTTTTTTATTTAAAGGCCATTATTTGATGTATCTAAGACTTGAATTTAATCTTTCCATATTAGGCTCTTTTTAACAAATGTTTTACAATCCATAGATTCTGAGTTATTAAAGGTCACAGGCCAATTCTACATTAATAAGTTTGGGTTGACACCACAGTCAATTCCATGCTAATAAAAATGTATTTTATAAACACTGATCTATGTTATTCTGCACCTTGCACTGTTTGCTAGCCATTCCAGGTCTAAAATGTTCTGTAATACTGTGGTAATAAATGTTTAATTCTCTGTTAAATGACTATGAATGTATTTGTGGAGTAAGAACATGGAGTAAGGATTAAATCAGATCAAACTCTACAACATCTAGGATGCTTGTAGAAAAATCTTTTTTCTGAGCATGTATGTGGTTTAACATTACTAAATCTCACTAACCAGCATTTACACAGGTGATTTGAGAGTTCTCGTTTAAGATTCCTTAAGCAGTTGTGGTTTTACAAATAGTAGAATTATGAAATAATTGCATTTTGGAGTAATTACCATGCCAAACAAAATCCCCGTTACACCCCATGCCACAGTTTAACCTTTTACTGCTTTAATTTGTTTGCAATAATATACAAATTACTGTTTGTATTTTACAAGTTTGTTAATTTGAATATTTAGCACATGAGAAACAAACTAAAATGTGAGCATGAGGTGTTGTCAGAGGCTGTTGTGACATTGCATATGGTACTGAAATTAAATCAAACTGTGATGCAACAAGGTGGGTTACCAAACCTGCCCTCTGCAGTGAGATGTCGCCCCCCAGATAGCGCCTCATTTTTTGGCCCTAAATTTATACTTGTAAAAACTAAACTAATGTAAAAACTAATCTCCTATTTGACTAGTTAGTTTAGTTTACAATAAACACCAGAACATTGCAAGTACAGTTGTTGTTTCAGGGGTTAAAGTTTCTACAAGATCAAAATCACAGCAGAACCAGTTCCATCAGAAAGAAAATAACATTAAACAAAACTTTCATTTAAAAATATGTCTCACTTTAACATATACTCTACTGCAGTTTCCTGTTAGAACATGATTGTTCTTCATTAAACAAAGCTACTCGTGGTAAATTTAACTCGCAATAGCAGCAATACGTCATATTAATATTACAAAATTAAATGTAAAAAATATGCTGTAAAAATCAGTTTCTCAAATAAATGAGTAAATGTGACTAGTTACTCTGCAGGCAGCGTGTGAGTACGATGCAGCGCATAGTGACTGCAAATGATATAAAGTGTCACATTTGGAAAGGCATCTCTGTCTGTTTGTTATTGTGTTAAATCTTTAAGAGAAAGAATGTTAGACATGATAAGACAAAAGGCAGCAACATGTGTTGAATGAATGACATCAGAAGGTAAATATTTTTGGTCTCTTTAGACAGATTTAGGTATTTATGTGGAAACACAGAAGAGATTGAAGTTGGTGTGTATTCTTCATTGATATTATGATGTGGTTCATGCATTTATGTTATTGTGAACAGACTGTTTAAACTGCTGCAAAGCGTAAAGTTTTATGTCTGCATTCTTCCGAGTCGTCCTCACTCCCATTGCTTGAAAATAGTTTGGAGAATTGAACATGCTTTTATTTGATGTGAGGGGTTTTATGTTTCAATATGCAACCCATTCTTTTTTCTTATGTTGCTTTTTTTTAAAAGTAGATTCTTGTTATTCTCATTTTCTTTCATTGCTGGCAAGAAAACTGACTTCAGATAAACAGTAAAGTTTACACCACAAAGGATAATGGAATGGCAGAACGCTGTCAGGTTACTTGAAAATCTATTAGGAAGAAACTTTAGAGACAATAAATGATTGTAACAGCTTTCTGAAAGAAAAAAATGCTCTAATAAATTAGAAAGCTAAAAAGTACATGTTGAAATTATAGATGGAGAACTAAAAAAAAACTCTTCTCCTGGGACAGTATCAGAAATAAAACTGGAGCTGATCTGACCATATCACAGGTTCACAATGCTATGCACCATCTGCCATTCACTCTTGCACAAACACTCATACCATGCTGTCAAAATATACTCTAAAACCAATTTTTTTCCCTTTGTACCATGTCCATGTTTCTCTTGCAGACACACACACAACAAACACACCTTTATTCCTCCCACAGTAGGGGACATTTATTCTGATTATGTTGGGCTCCGGAGATCGAAGATTGTAGTAATCAGAAAACTGGCCGGGCATCTATCACTGCAGCAACCAATCAAACAGCCTGTTTCACCGGCAGCGAATGGGAAAAATTACACAGAAATGATTCCCACCAGTGCACGTGTGTGTGTACTTTTGGACTTCTATCCTTGTAAGGGCCAATTTTAGACGCATTAAATGTGATTAAAATAAAGTGCTTATCGGTATTCACTCTAACACACATGACAGCCCTGAGACACGTCTGCCTGAATGAAGGTTATGCTGAAGTAATTAATGTGCTTTGGGGTATAGAGGTTAGAGAATAAATCTTGGTCAGAGTTTAGTCCTCACAAAGATTACTTACAGTCAGTGTGTTTCTGTCTGTCTGTCTGGGGAGTGTGAGGCTATTTGTTTTAGCTGATGATGAAGGCAGCATTGTATTTGGAGAGACAGAAGGGGGAATTAGGAGAAAGTGTATAAAAAAGGGTTGAGTAGCAGCATTGCTCAAAATAAAGATTTTTACACAAACACACACACGCACACACACCCAAACGCTACGGATTGTACCAACAATCAAGCACAGAAACTTTTTTTTCTACTGTTCATTGATACACACTTCCATATATTAGAAACATCCAGTTATTGACCCTGGTTAAATAACAAAGGCATTCATTCATAAATTGTCACATTCCTAAAATAATGACACAAGTCATTTTTAGCCAAAGGTGATATTTTTTTGACTAAGACATCTTTTGGAAAGATCCTTTAGTCTTAAATAAATATTTATTTTTAGTAAATATTTATTTTTTGGTAAAATAACGATTTAGGCCATTATTTTAAGAAGGTGATGATATGTGATATGTGATTTTTCATCAAGGTTTAACTATTTTCTGGTTGACATGCACAAATAAACACAGTGAGAGGTAAGAGATGGTAAACAGGAGAAACCTGATCCACTAACTCTATTAAAGTATCCTTTACCATTTATTCAAAATGGCCACTTTTTATGCAGTGAAGAAAAAGGGAACATGAAACATAAAAATTACACAGAAAAAGTAAACATTATTTCATAACAGAAAACAAAAATAAAATACCTTAAATTAGATAAGATCAAATATGTAAATAATAGGTCAAAACATAAGTGTAAATTTACCAAGAGGCTGTTTTGCTTAAATTAAAAGCAAAAGAACTGCAAGCGACACTCCAGAATATTTGGTCAGCTGGAGAAGACTGAACAAATGTGAGCATTTGTTGTTGATTTACCATCCAAAAATCACTTGCTGCATTCTTGTTATGTACAGATGTACAGGAGGCCCTGTAGATGTTTCGAAGATGTACAATTGCATGATTGCACATCTGTTTGCAGCCATTCTCATTTGCGATGTGTAAACTTTGAATTTGGGGGCATGGCCAGCAGCAGCTTATTTGGATTTAAAGTGACAAGAGACCCTGAAGTAGCTTATTGATTTGCACACAGCCTATAAGATTTGATGGGATGCACTTAGACATTTGAACATTTAGAAGTTTATCGTTTTGTGGATTTTGTTTCGATGAGTAATTAATCCATTCTGGAAAACGAGCAATAAAATGCATCATTAAAACCACCCAAAATAGTTCATCGTTAGTGCAAGGAACCAACATACATTTACAGTTTATAGATCTGTTGCATCTTTTCCTTAGGCAAAAATGGTTTCCTTTACTATCAAAAAATAATAAAAAAAATATGATCATGACTAAATGTTATTCATGACACAGAGGAGGGAAACACTTTCAACAGGAACAAGGCTGAGGCGCTTCCACTCGAATGGATGAGGGCTAATCAGGTGTAGTGGGTTTGTGCAGTGAACTGTGAGCCCAGATCTGCAGTAATACATTCTTATTCACATTCTCAGTGAGAGCAACAAATAGCACATCAGTAAAGAGACCAACAGGACTGATGAGAACTTTATGGATTTTAGAATGGTCCACTGGCACATTGATGCAAAACCCTACTGGAGTTTGTCAGGCTCTGCACATAAAGGCCAGGAAACAATTGACTGAGAAGACTTGAAAGATCATCACTGGCATTGGCACACATGCTGTAAAACATTGGCAGAGTTGAACAAAGCTTGAAGCAGATATTGCAGTTCCTATCTAACATATGTCAGAAAAACATCTACTTTCCTTGCCTGCAAAGAATGTATTTGAAGATGAGAAATCAGATCTTTTTGCTGAATTGGATGCTTGATGTTACTCTATGCACAGTCACAACAGAGGAAAGCAAGTTTCTCTGCCTCTCTCTCTAAAAAAAAAAGAGGAAATTATCAGACTTGATGGATGCTTCTGCTTGCAGGCTGTTTACTTTTCAATTTAAAATCTGAAGAAAAGCTCATCTTGGTTCGAACATTTCTCTCATTAAAAAAAAGTGCAATATGTCAAACTGTTTGAGGAGAGGTATTATCCATACCTTTCTACGGACTGACAATTTTTAAAATCAGATTTCTTTTAAGATAGTAAGGGAATGCAGACGCCCCTGTTTTCTCTGAACTACATAGAGAGCCAAGAATAACTGCCTCTATAATCCAGCTCCTTGGGGTAGGATGCCCTGTGTGTTTTGGAGTGTCAGTGCTTTTTACACCTCTCCAACCTCCACACATTTTGGCACATTAGAACTACAAACTTCAATGTTTTCTATAAGGAGTTTGTGTGATAAAGGCAACACAAAGCACATAAATGAAGGGGAAGGAAATTGTATCTCACAAATAAGAAAATTGTTTTCAAATTTCACCTAATTGGTCATTAGAGTTTGGCTTGTGTTCTCCTAAAGGTCTTAGAGTTTTATTTGAGAACAAGCAACATCACAAAAGACTGAAAAATACAGCAGACACTTCAGGAGTAAGTGAAGAAGTCGTTTAGAGCAGAATATGACAACTGCAAACCTACCAAAACATCCAGCTAAACTGATTGCTACACTCAGTGGCGCCCCAAAATATAAGTCATGCATTCTATAATTAAAAGTTTGGCACAAGTCATAGAGTTTATCTCACTTCACAATTTGCATTACTTTGTGTTGGTCAATCCTAAAATTTCAGTAAAGTATTTATACTGTGATAGGGATTTTGAATGCTTTTGAAAAACAGTGTTCCTTCAGTAACACTGATTCAAATGAAATTGCTTCAACAGCGTGTTATTGGTTTTTGCAAAGGATTTGTAATAAAAAATCAATATAAGCCAAGTGTGTCCAGCAGGAAAAAACATTCCAAACCTGCAGAAACATATACGAAATGAATCATGACTAGAATAGTGTTCAATTCACATGAATAGTGAAGATTAGGCAGGGCCTCTTCAGTAATATGAAGAGAAAAGGCCGTAATTTAGTTCCATTGGAGCTAAATTTACCAGTCATCCCACACTGCAAAATACTGAGTTCAGTTCAACCCACATATGACAAAGATATGAGATTTATGATTTCTTGCATAAGTTGCCTTTGTAACCTGCAGAAAGAAAGAAAGAAAGCACACAAAACCACCCTGATACGTGCTCTGAAGATGGATGTCATTATAAGTTAAAAGCAGTGAAGAGGCAGCAAGCGAGGGAATCAGAAGGGGGTCCGTAGGTGTGACTGGATTTTGTTTGGGACTGAATGGGTGAAGCTGTATGAGAGTGCATACCTAATTTATGGTGAGTGTGCTTATCGGTGCATTTCAGTCACTGTTATTTTGTGAGTGCATGCGTACGACGTGCATGTGAAATCATTCTCCCCATCTGCTCCCTCTTCCAGCTTTAGATGCCGGTTATGTTTTCCCACTGTGATCCTGCTGTTGTTAGCTGTGCATCTGAGCAACAGTGGGACTCTTCTGCACTTCCTACTTGCAAACCTTATCCCTTCCTGTCTCCTCAGGTCGACAAAGCCTCATTAATCTGCTCCCCTCCCTTCACATCCCTAGCACACACTGCTTGATGCAAAACTCACATACACTCCAGCAAGTGCTACGAGCATCTGGTTCTTGTGTACAGTGCCAGTGATTTCCTGTCCTGCATATGTACTTGTCTGTCTGTGTTTTAGCAAAAGGTAAATCAAAATCAAAGCTATCATCACAGCTGGAGGCTTCCTGTGCGTTCTACTTTCCTTCCTGATGATAAACAGTTGGGGAGAAAAAGCGGAGAAAAAGCCAACCTGCCAGTTCAAGTCATCAAAAAAAGCAAAAAAATAAAAAAACATCTTGCACATAAATGCCACTTCAATAAAGCAAATAAGAAAATGACAAATGTGACGGAAAAAAAGTTTTGAAAACTTAAGTTTTCAATTTGAATTCAAATTTCTTTGGATGTTGAGAATATTATAAGAAACCCACATAACAATATCAAAGGAAACAGTTCAGTCCCCTGTGTTTTGCACAGGGAACTGAATTAAACATATTGACTGTAATCTAACAGGGACGACAGCCACCCATTAAAATCCATAAATACTGGAGACAACTTCTAAAAATGCTTATAACTTCTTGTTTTTAATCACACACTCACCAAATAGCTTAATATGTATAAATATGCGCAGTGGAAACCAATTTGTCACAACCTCAGAAACTAACACACACAGTCTTTCTTATTTCTGCTCTTAGAAATAAGAAGAGCAGGGCCAATCAGGGCCAAGGAAGATAAATGGCACTCTTTCATTGGCTGTCCTGCAAGACACTTGCCAATAAATATTTCAGCTTTCCAAGCTATTGTGTTCTGTCATTTTCTTCTCGCCTTCAGACGTTTACGACTCTGTTCCTTTTATTGATTTGTTTCTCTCATTTTTTCATCTCTGATATTTCAGAATAAATACTTTTTCAGAATAATATTTTAATATGCTTTCAAAAAAATCCAAGAAGTGGCAGGTTTTCTGCAACTAATTTGGAGTTACATTCCACAAAAAATTTAATTCATTAATAAGTAATTGGTGAAGGTGAATCCAAAAACAGGTGAATGTGTGAATACTGGTGCTTATAGTGGCTATAGATGAAGTGAAAAATGGTCAACTGTCTACAACAACATAATTATCACAGGAAAAGTACCGAATCAATCAGGAATAACTTTGCAGCAAATGCTTTTATCACAAACCCTTCTGTAAAGATTCACAATCAAAGACATGACTGTAAAAATAACAAGCAGGGAGAATCATTAAGTGGTGATTAGCTTATAATTAAACACTCCCACATAAGTTGTCCCTTATTATCAAACTAACAAACACTGAACGGCTCTAAACGGTCACTGATTATTCATTACAGGCTACTTCAAAATCCTTCTGTCTTGTGACACTTCCAAGTGAATCTTTGTTAAAAAATTAAAAGAAACAGAAGGCAGTTCGAACTATTTTTTTATTAATTTTTCATTGTAGCCGTGTTTTTAATAATGAGCCTGCTCATGTCTTCTAATTACTCACATATTTTTTAAAAATCAAATGTTTAATCACTTTCTGTTAATATAAGAATGATCAAAATAATTTCTTTATAGAGCCTTTGTACAGTGTGACTCAAACCAAATTCAGTCTTTCCTCAGTGAAAATAGAACATTACAATTTTTGAATCTTAGAAAAAATGTAATTAGAAGATTTATGAATTTCTCCCTGGAAAATTATCTTTTGTCAAGCCACAATAAACTAAAGCAAATTTTAAAAATTGCTGAACATACTGGAAGCATTACTTCTGTGGTCAAAACATATCTGCATTATAAATATTGTCCAGGCAGTTACATTGTACCTGCTAAGTGAAAAACCCATTTCAAACCTGGTGTTGTTAGGCTTCTAACCTAAAAAGAATAGGTTAGTAAACTATGTCTTTAATATTAGATCTGCGTGGATTAATAACAATTTAGTTATTAGTTTGTTTCCACATTGAAATTAACACATAAAAAGAAGAAAAAACCTTTTAAGTGTCTAGACAAACACCTCTTTTTAACAATATGAATTTAAACGACTTTATGCTTAATACATCACATAACTCAATCTTTATTCCTCCTGTCAGTGCAATTCTCAATACATTTTAAAAATTTATTCTGAAATTAAAACTGTCTTAAAGGTGTAATAAAATTGTTGTAACACAATTGTAATTAAATCTAAATTATACATTAATATGTATATATAGATTAATGTTTAGTTCAATTCTGTGGTAAAATGTGAATGTTGAACATGGTTAGCACTTTGACCCCAGCAGCGTAATCCCAGCAAAGCTGGGATCCTGCAGCTTTAAGGACACATTGCTAGCAGTTTAGTGGTTTAAATAAATGTTGACCTTTTATTTGAAAAGAAAACATTTCCTTGTCTATTCAAATGTTTCAAACATTGCTGAGTTCTTGAATGAGGACTTCCTTTCAACAGGAGATTGGGAATTTACTTGCCATTTCTGCCCAGCTGAATCTTAATTTTTACTCTTCCCCATTTTCCCATAAATGCCTCTCTGACTTGTTTTCTTTCTACTGCCAGGCTTTTAGTAGTGTTCATAAAATTGGCCCAGATTGCTCCTTGTATTTCCACCAGCTAGAGAGAGCTAGGCTATTGGCATTTGTGTATATTAGCTAGCAGGCTACAGTATAAATCTGTATTGATGGTATGGCAGCCCCTATGGGACAAGGTAGATGAGAGCCAATCCTGGAAACTATTGACTGGTGTGGAATTGCTTTTGTAATATTGTTTGGGAAGACAGACGACTGCGAGGGAAACAAAAATCGAGGGAGGGAAAAATAACTTAGTAGCCTAGGTGTAGTTTTTCTGCTTCTTTTATTGTACTTTACTGCTGAAAAAAAGTACAAAAAAGGCCTGAAGAGAGGAAAAATAACAGAGACAAAAAATGTGAGAAACAAATCAATAAAAGGAACAGAGTTGTAAACGTCTGAAGGCGAGAAGAAAATGACAGAACACAATGTAAAAAAGACGTAGGACGATTTAACATTCCCAGTGAGAAGGAGGGCAACAGATGCAAAATTTGTAATAACAATTTTTGCAAAATTGCTTCAAACTATTATTTAAATACAGCAGCTATCGTTAGTTTATGTTTGTTTATGTATAATTCCTCTTTTTGTTTAGTAGGAGGCTGAAAAATATGGCAAAAATATCAATTATGACTTTCATCCTTTTAAAATGTGTTGGAAAACAAACTGCTAGATATTTTGGAGAAAACCAGGTAAAAGGTTCACAGAGTCAGTGACTGAATGTTTAGCTTTAATTTTCATGGCTATTAGAATTGTTATTGCAACGCTTAAACTGCAATCTAAAATATTTTTTACTTAGCTGTGGTGACAAAAATCTGTTTTAGTAAGTTTGTCTGCAGTCACCAGTTACCCGACTGTTTTTTTTTGTGTGACGGCGCTCAGATATGCCAATCACACTCCAACTTGGCGTCTCATCTCCTGGTTTGTTCCCACATCAGACTCTCAGCATGCTTTCTTTATTCTGCGATCTTCTCTGGGCCCCTCTCTAGCTTTCCTGCTTTTGATGTCTCCTTTTTAATTTATTCGGCTGATCTACATGCAGGTAAAGTTCACGCAGAGAACAGGCTTTTCCACTAAACAGTCCCTTGAATTACTGCTGAAAGCAAGAAAAAGCATAAAAACTAATACGGTGTTCAGGATCATCTAGCAAAATTGCTACGTAGGTTTAGGAACATCAAAGCAAATGTGAAGATCTGCTCGTTTTCACTAACCTGTAAAAAGCAGATGATTATTGATAAGTAGCTTCAAGCTTTAAGAGGTAAAATTTTAAGGACGTCATTTTATCTTATAATTTGTGTTTGTGAGAGTGATTTAGGTAATATTATGAGGCTATTCTAGGTATGAAAATGTGTTATCTGTGAGTTTATCAATGAGATCAGCTGAATAGCAGGCAAAATAATTTTATGTTGAACCTCTAAAATATTTAGCATATACAGATATTGTTTTATATTTTGAGAAATAGCTTCTTTTGTGTTTTTTACCTAATTTTTTCTATGGCAGTCATCAATATATAGATCTATTTATATACAGCTCCTGTTTATTCCACCAAATATTGATTGTCAATTGAATATTGAAGTGTCAATTTGAATACTGAGAAAGGTTCAGCACAACAAAATAACAGATGTGTGGTTGGAGATTAAGAGGATCATACGCTTCAAGCAGAAGGAGGATCAGATCGATAAAAGTCTGGATAAAGCCAATGAACTGAACACATTCTTCAATAGGTGCAGTTCAGGAACGAGCTCAGCCTCCTCCTCCAAGCAGACCTCCATCCGCTCTCGACCCGCTGGCTTTCTGTCACATCTCAAGCGTTTTATCTTCCACCCCAGTCACGGATCTGGTTACTGCTCTATCACTGTCCTTAACCACATCAAGAGATGAAGGCGCGGCCTTCATCTTACACTCTGTCTGTTTCTAGAAGTCAGGTGGATAAGAAGAGACTGAACAGGAACAGGGCCGCCGGTCCAGATGGCGCCGGCCCCAGAGTCCTGCAGGCCTGCGATGTGGAGTTCTGCAGCAGCTCTTCAACCTTAGCCTGACCCGGTAGAAGGTTCCAGAGCTGCAGAAGACATCCTGCTTTGTTCCAGCGCCACAGACAGCTCATCCATCAGTCCTTAATGACTATTGACCCGCTGCCCTGACATCACACACAGAGGTGGAAATTAAAACTTTCTTCTTACCAGCCACTCGGAAATTTTACAAGGCACATTTAAAAAAAACAAAAGAAACATGTTTGCATAATATTGATCTTGATTTTAAGAGACATGCAGAGGCAGGTTTTTCAAATTTGTCACTTATTTTTAATTACTACACTATACATGTGTTCTTTATGTCCTGATTAGGCGAGTTTTTGCCAAATAAATAGAGGCATGTTATTCAAATGAAACAATCTTTCACAGAAAAGTTTCTATAAGCATGAGTTTGTAGTTCTGCTCGTAATTTGTTTTCTTTGTGAATCCAGCTATTCAAACAGGCCGACTTCTTCTCTCGTGTTATTCCTGGAATGTTTCTTAGCCAATCAAAGTAAATGCTTTCAGATAATGTCCCAATAGAGTAAACTACACACATGTAGATTTGTGAACGCAATGAAGAAAATACTTTTTTATTATTATGGTTTCCAAACAATCATTTGGGATATAAATATCTAATGGTTGTTATGGTAATTAAAACATACAAACAAATATCATCCTAAGATTGTATTTTTGCTCCCCTGAATTACTCATATTAAATGTTGAATTGTTAAAGTGTATTTGGTCAGTTGTTGCACATGTAAAACACATTCACAACTCTGCTTTTAGACAGATACACACAGACTTGTTTAGCAACTGAAGGACTTTTAGGGGACATCATGACAGTCCTTTTGACAAATGATTCCATCCTTTCAATTCACAACGGCTCTGACTTGTAATTCCAAACATTTCAGAGGGCATTTTACATCCAGTTTTCATTTCAGGAATGCAAAGTGGACAAGATTTAAAGTCCGAGTCCACACAAAGCATTATTAACATGAAAAAGGGGAGCCTTTCCAACAGTCTGAAATAGGGAGAGCTGAGACCTATGTCCAATTATCACCAGCAGCAAAAAATTCAGTAACAAGGAAGAATCGGGATTGGCTGGGATGGGAGGTACCCTGGCAACACAGAGACACACAGGACTTTTTTATGCATGCATACATTCACACCTAAGCTCTGTCTTTTTGGACTTAGGAGGAAGTGTCTAAAACTTTTCTTTCTTATCAAAAAAATACAACAAGAAGTATCTGATGGTGTGCTGAATAGCAACCAGCCCATCTCAAGGCTCCTCCCCAGCCAGCATACCTGGGTGGGCCCCATATGGGAAAAAAGAGGGCAGACAATATGGGTCCCAAAAGGGTTTGTCTGCAGTCTCCAGTATGATCCTGGGCTGTTGGAAGACAGAGCAATCAGAGAACCCATGCATGCAAAAGGATGATGTACAAACTCCAACAGAAACTTGTGAAAAAATTGTAACATCTGATTTTCAAAAAATAAAAATATGGAAAATGTGGTATGTATCATTGAGCAACGCCTGGTTACCCTAATCCAGGGTAACTAATTGCTTTGCTAATCACATAATCAGCTCATGCAGAATGTTGTGCCCAGTAGAAAAATATCACTTTAAATTACCCTCATTGGTTTTTCTAACCATAGTTGATGAAACAATGGTCAGAAAAACTAGCCACTTGAGACTAATCATCTTCCAGGAAATATAAAACCAGCACTACAATAAAAGGTTTAGATTTATGGTTCTTGTGTTGCGGTAAAAGTGCCAGTGATGATACTTGTGTTGGTATTCAGAATATTGACTATAGACAGCTGATAAACAGTTGAGCATAAACAGCACAACCAGCATAGCCACTAGCATAAGAACAAATGCTAGTGGCCACCTTGTTACCTCTGAAGTTGAAACATGGATCTGTGAATAATGTCAAACCCAACTTAGCGTTTTTCCAGTCACTGGTAAGACAACTAGGAGGTTATGCTAACTGCAGTGCTGCTCAGTGAAAAGCTAACTATTGTCAGCCAAGTATTGCTACAAGATGTTTAACTCTATACTTTTTCGACTTCATTTTGAAACATTTATCCTTTCTGGCCTATCCACAAAAATGCCAATATAATAAACTGAAACTTGCTGATTTAAAAAGACACAATAAAAAAAGTTAAAGCAGAATGAATACTTTTGCAAGTACTGTCATCTATTTAAAGTTACAGAGTAGCAGCCGCTTTTCTGCGTGGTACAGACAGAGTATTTGTTATTTGGACCTTGGCACACTTCATTTTTTAAATGATCAAAATATTGCTGAAGGTTTTGTTTGTCCACTTGGTGACATAGCCAACATGAAGCAGCAGAAAAAAAAAACAAAAAACGAGGACTTCTCCGCATGGTGGCATCTGTACCAGGCAGGTTAGATGCCCTGTGGGAGAAATCTGCAGTGGCTGCAAATATAAGGTCAAGAGTTCACTAAAAAAGCAGCTATTGCAACAGTTTCTCCAATGTGACACAAGCTGCCTACCCAATAATGTTCTGAGACTCGCTCACCAACAGTAAGTCTCTAATGATGGGCAGAAGCAGTTTGCCCTGATGTCACACTCACATCGCCTGTCCCATAAACACACACACATCTTTTTGTTTAGTGCGTGGCCCTCATACACACCAAAAAAACACACTTACTGTTGCTGCTGCTCTCCAGCCCTTTATCTAAACACACACCTACACACACTCAGGATGTCTCAGTTGCTGCCATTGCAGCCCTCCAGGGACCCTTGTAGGGCAGCACAATGTAAATTGTACTCCCTGCCATTGTCTCTGTTTGCCCATTTTTCTTCCAGCTTGTAGAAGACACACAAACACACAGGGGTGCACCGAACCCACTTCTCCACCAGTGCTGCAGGAAAGCCAGCGGTATTGTTGTTATTGTTGTACTTGTTAGAGATTGCACTGTCAGCAGAAAATACTGCTGGTTTCTACATGGCATGTGTATAAAACACAGGGGGGGAGCGTGTTTGTGTCAATGCGAGTGTGGGTGTGTTCACCGGCCTTGCTCTGTCTCTGTGCTGTCATGTGGATTCATAACCCAATCCAGCATGGAAGTTTTTTTTTCTTCTGCTTTTTTTGAGGCTCACTGAAAAACACGCTGTTACTCTGCCAGAAAACATTTTAACAGGGCAGCATTTGTAATGTAAACAGACGTCCATGACTGTCAACAGTCATCATACCTAAAAAAAATTCTGTCATTTATCATGAAAATCTGAAACAAAAAAGGCTTTTAAGTCACACTTACCATAACAGGAAGGCCCAACCATATATGGTAGACACAGAACAGATCAATGACTTGACAAAAATGATCCACTAAATAAGCTGAAGTAAATTCAAGATGTTTTTTTAATGCAATTGGCTGTTGTTTTGTCTCATTGCCAGCTAGATGTGATTAAGTGCTAGAATAAAAAACACAAAATCACACTACAGAATAAGAAATGCATAAAACAACCTTAAAATCCATACATGTTTGCACATAATCAATGCATATGAATCAAACCCAGCTGGTTTTCTTGATTTTTACAAGTCACTAAAAACCCAACAAAACCCAATGCAGGTGGTGATCATTTCCACCACCTGCATTAAATCAATAACTGCCTTGACTTGCACAATCATTGCGTCTTTTCCAAATGTACAGTAAAATATTCTGGTGACACAGCTGAGGATGAATGTCAGTGCGGATAGAAGTAAAAATGCTGGTCAGAAAATATTAAACGTCTCTGAATGCTGTCAGGACTTTATGTTTACAAAACTACTTTTTGTCATATTGAAAATATAAAATCACACACTCTTTGGCAACTTCTGTCTTCTCTGCTGCCTTGTGCTTACATTTTTCTTTCATTCTTTGTGATCTACAAAAGCAAAATGTAAATGTTTTTAATATTATGATGCACGCCTTCTAAATGTAAATAGACAGACAGAGGAAGTTGTATTTATTAGCCGCAGATCTTCAGTTTTCTAAGTGTGATTACTTCCAAAAGCGTAAAAGTCACCAGAAAGAAAATAAAGAGACGTGGAGGGTTAGAAATGAAAAATTTCCAACATGAGGGCAACAAACAAAAGCAAAAACAGAAGCAAACCCTTTGTAATCTGCCATTAATTTGGGTTGAGCCAAACCACAAGGGATTCTGGGAAATCGATGCAAGCTGATTGCTAGTTCTACAGGGCTGCAAAAAGGCAGAAACCAACCTGGACTTTTTTCTCATCATGTAGCTGTTTTTCTCAGTCTCTCTCCTTCTGTCACACACATTCCTGCTTGGGTCAGTTTATTGGGAAAATATTAGACAACTGGAACTGGAGCTCACCAAGTGGATAGCAATGTTCCATTTGTTTTCCCATTTGATTGCAATGTGCCTGTGTGAAACAAGAAACAAAGTGCAGCCTTGATACCTGAGCTTTTTAAACTGCAGAACTACATTTTTTTTTTTACTGGACGTGATACACATGACAATTTTACCTTCACTTCTTTTCCAGCAAAAACTGGCAAAAAAAAAAAAGAATGTCAATGGTTGCCTGGAGGAGAAGTGACAAGTAGTGACATTGAATGCTTACAGGCAAACCGGTTATCAGCTTATAAATTTGATCCAGATATGTCCAAAATATTAAGTAGGACAAGTTCCATAAGTTCAAACAACATTCTAAATGCCACTGAAAAAATATACCTAGAAGTAAAGTTTTACCATTTGCCTGACTGCCACCAAATAGTCCAGTAAAGAGACACGATTATTTATGATACATGAAAGAACATGACACATCAGAGGATGTCAAAAAAACTGCCAGAAAGTCTTCTCGGCATTTCATGAACTGTTTATACAAATACAAAGCTATGTCCATAATATGGCCATATATTAATATAAAATTAAGATCTCTTTTAAGTATGGAAACAGAGAGAATTTCACTAGTGTTATTCCTCTGGTTACCAAGGAGAAATCATCCGTTTCAAGCAAAGCTTACGCCAACAGTACATCGCAGTGATCTTGTAAAAGAAAAAGTCAGCAAATCTTTTTATACATTTTAGGCATGTTTACTCAGAGAAAATGGCTTTGTCCTTATACCAAACATACTTCAATAATTTGTCTAAAATGTGAGAAAAGATTGAGAAGAATAAAAAAATTTGAGCAAATGTATTGTTTCGTGCTTGTTATTTCATGTTTTCATCATGTAAAGTGTCTTGACTTGCCTTGTTGCTGAAATATGCTAGTCTTGCTACTCAGGACTGTTTTTGGACTTTTGGGGAACACTCCCTCCCCTCATTATCCTCAACATCGCTGTGGGTCACTTCCAGTTCTTAAAAATCATCTTTTTCAGGATCATAGATGGTCTGCACATAGACACTATTCTGAAGAAGGCATATAAGAAACCCAAGTTGTACCCATGAAGTACAACTTGGCAAAACGGCTAGTAGTCATCTTTAATCCTGCCATTACTCAATCTGTCTTGTGCACATTCATCACGGTGTGGTTTGGCTCATCCACAAAACAGGACAGCAACAAACAGCAACGAACAATTAGGTCTACAGAGAGGATCATCAGGGCTGACCTTCCCTCCTTCCAGGACTTGTACAGGTCTAGGATCAGAAATGGGTCACCAGTATCTCTGCAGAGCCGACACATTCTGCAAACAATCCGTTTAGACTTTTACTGTACCTTCATCTCGGTGCTACGTACTATTTGCAAAAACCAGCTGCGAGAGGCAGTATATCACAGCAGCTACTCTTCTGCATTTTGCATAATTTCAACCTATTTTAAAAAGTTGAATATTAGGTGTGCATACACATATATGGACTGTAAATACTATTCTTCTTAGCTTTTATTTTTCTAGTAAAGTTATTCATAATGACTGTACCTTATGAAAATTAAATCAAATTTATTGTTTGTGTGCACACTTACAAACTTGGACAATACGGTTGATTCTGATTTGAAAAGTTACATTTAAGTTTATATTCAGTGTTAAGTCTGAGCATCTGTCTGCCAGGTTTTTTTTAGGGTATAGTGGCTTTTACTGAACAGTTAACAGAAAACAGAGAGGAAAGAAAAGGGGAGGAAGGACATGTAGCAAATGATCCAAGAGAGAAAGAAACCCTGGACAACCACATCGTGGACTGTAACCTCAGAGCAGAAAATCTTGTGTTATGCAGAAGTAAACCCATATCTTTCTTCTCTATTGTATTTATCTTTAGTTGCACTGATTACTGCAAAAGTGTCTTCACCGGTCTGCCTAAATCCAGAACGCTGCTGCTCGCATTCTGATAAAATGAGGAAACCAGAGCACATCACTCCAGTTCTAAATTTCCTGAACTGGCTGCCTGTAACTCAGAGAAAAGACTTAACATACTTTTGGTTTATAAATCACTCAGCAGCTTAGCATCGCAATACATTAAAGATCTGCTGTTTGTGTATCAACCTTCCAGATCTTCTGGTTCTGCCCTGCATCCCCAGAACCAGAACCAAACATTTAGCTTCACCACAAATCTGAAACAAACTTCCAGAAAACTGCAAAACAGCTGAAACACTGAGTTCCTATAAATCAATACTAAAAAATGTAATGTATGATGTTTTTGTGGTGTAAAGCCTTGATGCTAAAACATGCAAATGTCAACCACAACATGACATTTTGTCATGTCTGTAATCCTTGTGGTATTCTCGAAATTATACAATTGCATTAAATCCACACAAACTCTGCAATTTGGCATTCAAAAAGTATTTGTTTTTTTTTTCTAGATGCTTGAAGAAATTACACAATAAATTAGTTGTGAAGTTTAACTTTATTATCACACCATCCAGGACCATTTCTTTAGAGCTGCATGATGAACAGAGCCACAGAGCATGTAAAATGATACTTTAAATCAAAAATTGTTGTGGGCTATTAGTTTAACTCAAGCAGTTATCAAATCACATCACGGAACTTCCTGATGCTCCACAGAGACGTAAAGCTGATTTGTTTCTTCCCTCTACTTATTCCTTCTGGGGCTGGAAGCAGAAGTTCAACCAGCGTGCAGCGAAAAACTGGAAATTTCATTGCTTCATTTTTAAAGTAGCTGCAATAACTGAGCAGCGGGGACCGATCTTATGATGGAAGACGAATATCACAGTGAGTTTTTCACAGTTCTCATCAGGATGTGCCTCACATGGGGTTAGCTGAGGCAGCTGGAAAAATTAGACCCAAACACATCCATCATATTTACATATATTCATAGACAGTTTTTGGTGTGCATGTCTCATCCAGTCAACCACAACACCGGTCCCCATCTCTCTCTCTCTCCTGCTCTCTCTTTTCCTCTTTCCTTTCCCCATTTCCTACTATCTTACCTAAACACACACACACACATGCACTGTCCTCTCCCTTGGTATCATTAATTCTGGGCAGTAGGTATAGCTGGCTACCAAGCATAATATAAGCAGATGAGATTGAGAGAGGGCCAGTTTCCTTTAACAAAGAGTCAAAAGGACAAAGCTTGGCCATTGTGAGTCAGGACCATAATGAAAGCATTAAGATAACTCTTCAATATTTATGAAAGTGTGCTGCTCTAAGGCCATACACACACACACACACACCCCCACCCCCACATAGGGCAGCAGTCTGTTTGGCCATTCATTATATGAATTGATTTAGCTGAGTTTTCCCTGGTGGTCTCTCAGGGATAGAAAGTTTCATCCTTTCATCCGGACCTCCATGCGTGGGTATGTCCCCTTTTCCACTAAAGATTTGGTGCAATTTTGAAAAAAGAAAATGAAAGAGATACTTAGGTCTGCGCTGCCACACTAATTCATTTGTCCATGCTGAAGGAGGAGTGAACTTATTGTGTAAGCATAATGTGTGTATGATAGGAGGCAAATTGCTCTGTTCTCGTCAGGATTCATGTACATTTAGGAGGCAAATACCAAAAAGAATGAGAAAAAAAGGGAAAGTGTTTTTGTAATGGCTTTTGGTAATTAAACTTTCACAATGTGGCGTTACCTAGCAACCCAAGTTGAACTCCAGCATGTTTGATCAGCTGGTTTTACTGCTGTATGTGCTGCACAGAAACTGATGGGGAAGACAAGTGTTTTGGTGTTCACTTACAATCCACAAACCACTTGCTGCACTCTTGTTGACTGTGCATGAGGCTCTACTTCTGCTTTTCAAAGATGTATGGTTTTATAATTGCCATTTTCAGCTGCAAGTTTAAACAATGAGTTTGTGGGAGTTGCCAGCAGCAGCTTATTTGGATTTAGAGACAAGACGTCCTGAAACAGCCGATTCTGAAAGGAGTTTAAAACAGGCAGACCTGGCCAGACTAAAATCTCATCACATAAAAATAATTTTGTGTAAAAAATGAGATGAAAATGTGTTGTAAAGCCCATAGAGCTATCCTAATGTGTTCAGTGCAGAATTATAGGTCACTACTAACCAGGCTTTTTCTGAAAAATGTATCAAACACAGTTTAGACATGCCTTGTGCCATACAGAACAGAAAGTCTTACTGAGCCCAATCTTAGCAGTTAGCGCCACCATGTTGCAGCTGCAGTGTAGCTTATACAGTCGCCACCATATGATAACAATCCCATCACTTGGTAATCAGACAGAAACGTTGTATGGATAAGCTATAGCACTGTGAGCTCATACTGCATTCAGTGCCACTGCTCTAGCAAATCACATAACTGTTTAAGATTATACAAGCAGAATATAGCATTTACTCATTTTATGACTGGCGAATATGCTCTTAGACAATCAGATGGAAAAACTCAATCAGGAAAATTTCTGAAAACAATCGTTATTATCATCAACATTTACTTCAGCCTTCACATCTATGGGTGTATCAGTCATGACACATCAGCGTCCAGTTCCAGCTCAAACATGCAAGGACGAACTCCCTGCAGCTCAAATGAGACTTGAATACTTGATGCTAAAAAGGGTCAAAGTTGAGTATTTTGCTGTTTTGTTTACAGATGCCAGCACATCTGTTTGGTTCTTTGTCATTATCCCAAACATATACATAGCATAGTCAGTGTTTATCTTCTTCTGTGCAAATAAATATTTTAATTCAAATTAACACTTGATAAAAGGGATGTCATCATGTATTTTCCAGGCAAATAATGCCATTTTATAGTACAATCAAGTAACTTTGCTATCTTAAGTTGTTATAAAAATGCTGAATATATCAAACATCAGTTAAAGAAATCTGTTCACAATTTGACACTTTGAAACTGGTGTCTGTCTCTTTAAGAAGCTCGTGCTCTTGCTGACTCTCAGGATGATACGACGACAGCGCTCGTCCATTTACGGTTTATAACTGTTCTTAGTTGCGCTGAACTGAGACATACTTCCTGTAATGAGCTTGGTAGATGTGAAATTCCCGCAGGTGTTTGCTGCTGCTAGTCTAGAGGAACTGAGAAGGAGAGGCGCAGGGTAGAGGTGCTGTGTGGGGCGAAAGTTTGGCTGGAAACTGCAGCTCCAGAGAGGAGCTTGGGGTAAATATGAGGAAGCCTCTAGGCACCCTGATGCCACAGTAGAGTCAAGGATTCCCTAAGCATGCATGAAATAATCAAAGCAACACTCAAGGTATGTTTTTAATGAGGGAATAACATAACATGATATAAAAAGTTGATTTTACTTAATGCGCCTTCTTTTATGTTGAGCGTTTTTGCTACAGCACAATAGATGCTTTAATCACTGTGGCAATTAAATAAATATATCTCGCCAAAAGATTACATAACATGAAAAGAGCTAAATAGAAGCCAAAAAGAAAAATACTCATTAATCATGATGCTGATTGTTAAATAATTTTCTCTAACAGATCTGAGGCCTTTACAGAAACTTTATTGATGTTAAATTAGGTAGAGGAGATCTCTGTCTAACAATTAAGTTGCAGTAGATAATATAGGGATATTTCTATTGCTATGGTCTGTATATAAACAGAACTAAATTTAACATAAAAACTTAAAAATGATAAAGTTGGTTTGCTGCATTCAGCAGGAATTGTGGATTCTAGTTCAATGATCCGATTCAAGTTTCCATGAAGACATACATTTTTACTACATGGTTCAAAAACTTCTTACAACTTTTGACTTTTCCTGTGCTCACTCATTCAGGCTATTCATTTATCCCCAGATCCATATGCGCCCTGACGTTTCCATTTAATCACTCATCCTGAAGCGTCTCCATCTTTAAGAATCTCCACCCTCCTCTCTCGCTCATTAAGTCCTCCTTCTTTCCATCAATCCATCCGTCTCTGCACCCCACTCATCTCCTCTCCTCCCCACTAAGTGCCAATCATTAAGCTGTCAGTCAGAGAGCTTGCATGTTGACAGAGTCTCAGCAATCAATTTACGATTTATGGTGAATAGAAGTAAATGCTCAGGTTTCCTACCAACTTCTCTTTTCCTCAGTCTTTTTAACCTAAATAGATTTAATTTCTTCCTCTGCTTCTCATCTCTGACCACCATCTTCCTCTGTTCCCTGCTGTGACTTTACTTCTTTCATTTTTTTTTACACTGCAAAACTGTAATCGTTCCCCTTTCTCCTCCAAACACTCTGGGTGTCAGTCCTGTAGTTCCCTCATTCGTTCAGGTATTTTTATTATTTTTTACAGCCATATCTGTTAAAGTACTATCTGACTCCATTCCCGTTTCACAAAGCCACTTTCAATTTACACCCCTATTCATGTCAAGGCTGCAACGATGGATGGTTGAAGGTGGTTGTGGGAGGCGCTGCACGTTTCAGATAAGCCATCAAAGATCAGATTTACAAGTGTCCCTTGGACTATCCCTCCTCTGCGTAACCTTTTAAAATCTCCAAGGTTTTCCATTTAGAGCCTATTTAGTAACTGTACATCCTCTCAGTTAAAAAAGGTAAGGAATACACAAGCATGATTAAGATATATTTTGTATGTAGCTGCTACAGGGAATGGACAAGAAGACAAAAACAAGAAAAAAAGAAAGCATCGCATACGTGTTTTAAACAAGGGAGAATCAAGAAAGCGACACTAGAGCAGAATAAAAAAAAGGGAAACGTACAGGCCATGAAAGAGGATTGGACAGATTTCAAAAAGGCTCGATACAGAAAGCCAGAGGGTCGAATGGCCATCAATCAAGTAGCTGATCAATGAATTGATTTGTAAATCAGGCACTATACAGTATGTCAAGGATGAGGCTCCATTAGAGAAGAGCTATGTCGTCATTACACACAAGAACCCGAAAGCTTCGGCTAAAAACTTAGTCATTTTCACAAAGGCTGTGAGGAAGAGGTCAATAACACAAGCTTTCTTTTTCCTGCTACATCAGGTTTTTGTTGCTGAAACTTTGGACAAATGCTCAGCTTTCCACTGAATATACTTTGGATTTATAATTAAGACCCTATGTTTAATTACATCGATTATGCAAAATCATATCGAATACATAAAACGCACAATAGGGTAAGACTATTCATCTAACATGGCTGTCACCAACATTATTTTGCACACATGAATGAGAAATGCCAGGAGGCAAAATGATACATTTTGCTTAGTGTTTTTTCACTAAGGTGAGAAAAAAGTGTTTTCTCACTGCATTAGATAATCAGGAGGTTTTACAGTTTGGTCCCTTATCTGTAGGCTGTTCTGTACTAACATGGCGTAAATCTACGTGCTGAACAAGCCTCCAGTTTATTGTAGTCCAAGTACAGGAGAACAAAGGAAAACTGTTCTCTATGCATTTGTTGACATGCGAGGCTTATTTAGAATTACAAATGACTCTCAGAGGCATATTGTCAAATAGGGCTGCCACAACGAGTTGACATAATCAATGACATCAAGTATAAAAAAAGTGTTAATCCCAATTGTTAATGTTCATACACCATTCAGAATCACTTCACTGTTTTGTTTTCTAAACCTGCAGTGCTCTACAGGACGAGATAGGGGCAGATCTGTCTCTATTGTCTGTCAGGACGCTAAATATTTATTAAATTTAATTCAGTTCAGCTTTTTTATGTAGTGCCAATTCAGAACAAATGTCATCTCAAGACACTTTACAAAACATTTAATTTCAAGGACATACATTCTAGTTAGTACTTGTTATGAAGCAGTGCTTTAAGATCAGTGTATTATTCAAATTAGCTTAAAAATCAATGCGAGCACACTAAAGCTACATGCTTGATCTGGATGGCTATGAATAAAACCTGGACCACTGGAGTGTCATAAGTAGATTTCCACCCATCATAGCAGATGCACTTTCCCCTTTCTTAGATTAAGTTTCTGACTTATGCTGCAAAACTTTAATATTGTTATTTGTACAATATTCATGTAGGGTTGGATAATAAATCAATAACAATATCATAACAGACACATGATCAATATCAGTAGATAATATGCATGATAGAAAATTTGATATTCATTATATAGGATATTGACTGAACTGCAATACAGAATCACACAGCATTCTGGGAAATGTAGGCAGAGGAAAAACTTAAGCTGCTCATCTCTCCATCTATGCAAGGTTGCTGACATCGACTCACTCACTCGCTCTTTGGTTCCTTAGCAACAACTTGTCTAGTAACTTGTGGTTACCTAGCAACAACCAATTGAGTATCAGCAGCTGCTTAAGGTTCTGCCACCGTGCCTCAAAACTGCTTAATAATAAACAACAGTGTGAAAACTGTGGCTAATAAAGGAAAAGTCACACCACCAGTTTGGTAGTATTTCAGATGTTTTTAAACGTAGAGTGAATCAATAATTATCAATATTGATTCAGGATTCATTTTGTAAAAATTTTAAATGATTTCTCAGGATATGAGCTGCATTCTTTATTCTTTTTTGGGTTGAGTATAAAATAATATCATAATGTACAAAGTTTTGTGTTGCTTAAGCAAATAGGAAGTTGCTGCAACAGCTTTGGCAAGGCAGCTGATGTAGAACCACTGTATGATATGCAGGCATACTGCTGAAGAGACATCTGTAGTTCCTGCAGACAAGTCTATGTTTCCTAAGGGACTGCTTAACTCAACACTAGCCCAGTGATAATGTGCCATTTTCCTTTATCCATTAAAAGCTGTTTGGCATGATTTATAACCTTGTAACCTGCTTGAGAAGAAGCACAGCAATGTTAATATCCTCCTGACGCTCCTCCGGAGGGATAGCCTTGTCTGTTTATGCTGGTTTTTAATACAGCCTGCTAAAATGCTAATGTTGCTATATCTATTTTATTGTACCACAAGAACAGTGGATATTTAGACACTGACATTTCTATACCATCCCTGCAGTTACAAAAACATAGTATTGATAAAAAAAAATGCATGACTTCATTTTTGCTTTTAATCAGGAATACTACAAAGTCTATAATATATATATATATATATATATATTCACTGCCCCATAGAAACTTACAAAAATCATATGGGGCTAATGTTTTCAAATGTTTGTAGATAGATGTACATATTTCTAAAATCACTTTAATTCAGTTTTCATTGCCGTAAGATAGGTTAACACGAGCAAACATTTTCTTTTTTAAGAAAAATAAAAATGCCCAATATTGTGTATGGTCTCCTTCTTATGAGCTGGATGGATTGCTATACTTTTATTAATGCAATAAAATACCAGGAAACAAATTATAGGCAAAAACTCATTGCCAAAACAGTTTTCTTCAGGTGTTAGGGAAGTTACTAATAATGTACCAACTTATTTCTGACTTTATCATTCATCAGAATTAAATTAGCCATCTAATTAACATTTAGAGAGCTATTGTCGATAATTGTGGTTGTTAAATGTCAATGCATCAAATAAAATGGACATCAAGAACTTTTATTGCATTTTTAACAGGGAAAATGTCTGGGAAAAGGTATTTTATAAACAGAATCATGACTAGTCATGGTCACTGGGAACTGGGAACGACCATTGTGCCATTCTAGCTAAACGAAACCCTTTAGGCACAGTAACTGTGGTTACATGACGCTCATCCAAAACACACTGGAAATTCTATATGAATTAATTTTTCAGTTTCTAAAATAGCACATTTTTCTATTGATGATGATTTTGTAATATAATGTTGTAATAAAGAAATACAATAAATTTACTTATTTTCTTTCAATAACAATTTTCTTTTTAAGCAAAAAGAAAAATATACAGAAACCACAGTTTTTGTGGTTTTTAAATCAGAATAAACCAGAAATATATTTTAAATCAACTACAGTCTATTAGGTTCTATTATTCTTCAGCCTGGTTTTGACACATTTTCTCAATGTATTTGTTAAAATGTGTGTGATTCAGTTTTGAGTTTTTATATTGTTGATGGAAAATAGTCGATGCCTGTAGCTTTTATTCAGCGTCAGAATGAACTGTAAGGTATTTTACTCAAAGCAGATTTCAGGTCAATAAATAGTGCAATAAGATTATTACATGAGGCCACAATGTTTTGTAGTCTTAGTTGATATGAGTTTGCCTTTCTAAATGAACAAAACATACTGTTTGATTTACAACCCTCCCTTTTCAGATTACTTGATAGGTTTTTGCTTTTTTTTTGCATCTCAGTCCACTTGCTTACTGTAAGCCAATGTTGTTTTTGTTCCTTTTTTCAGAGCGTTTGGCCATCTGTCATTAGAATGGACTTCAGAGGAGTTGGGGGGGAAAACCAGGAAGTGGAGGCATCTAATTGGTCCACAGAGTATAAGGGCCTGTTCAGAGGAACGCTCCTTAGATGAGTACTGATTATAGGAAACAGCAGGTGCTTGTGCTGGCAGGATCCTAGCATTAAAACAGAAGTTCAAGCCCTCTCAGTGGGTCCTGAGTGAGTTTTTTATTTGTCAAATTATTTAGTATTATTTTGTGGTATTCTTCCAGGACATGGCAGATACAGGCTATACTATGAAAATAGAGAAAATTAAATTATACTTTAACAGCATGCAAGCTTAATAGGCCAGTATAAACCAAAAATAAATTTAGCAGCTCCTTTGACTTACTGGACCTAGAAGCCAAGATGTCCTAGACTAAAATTTTCACAGCTACCTTTATCTTCAAATTTCTTACTTGGCCCAAGAATTTGTAATTTGCCAAATCTTTTCCTTTTATGTCCTCTTTTTCTGCGTGTTGCACTGTTTTAATGTGTGTTAGGATTGTACTACTTTACTTGTTTAGCATTCTTCAGATATCAGACTTCCTTTTATGATGAAAGAGGTCACCAAAGATCCTGTTTTGGAAACAAAATCTAAAAGAGAGAATTTATGGTTCCCAGTCAAACTCTGTACTTTTCCAAAACTACTCATTTGCAAAGTAGTTTTCCAAAAAATTTAAAACAGATTAAATACTATTTTAAGACTGTTTCATGCAAGAGGCATGTAATTTTGTATGAAGAAGGTGGATGGCCATATCATGGAACCCATAGATTAGTGCCAATAACGTCATGAAAACTGAATTGATTTGCATCCAGAGATACTTTTCTCAACTTTTGTTTGATGAAAGAAATAACACAAAGGAAATCTGTGATGTCATCTAGTTTTGTGATATAGTTATAAGAAAATTACATTGCATTGAAAAAAAGACAGTGGAAATCTGTATTTCCAGTACAGATTTTGTAGTGGAAATACTCATATTTCATCATTCATCATGACGTCGAACCTCCAGAAAACCGGCGCCTGCAGTGTTTCCACTCTGAGAAACATTTTTAAAAAAAAGACAGTTTCAGGTGGGTCAAAACACCTGATCTGTGTGGGTGCACAGCCGAAACAACAAAAAACCTTTTCAGGTATATCTTATGAATTGACGTATTTTCCTCATTTTTCACAATTGTAAAAAATAAATATTTTGTGTTTACATCTGCTATAAAAACACAAAATGTGGTGCAGTGTCCACCTTTTCTTCACAGGACTGCAGGAAAAATCCTGTAAAACTGCTTATTTTGGTGACAAACCTGAATTTTCCGCAACTCAAACAGGTCTGTCATCTGTTAGACCTGAAGCTGCAGGTCTGGAACAGACATGGACAATTCTAGGTCAGTGTGTCCTGTATGTTTTGATGTTTCTCTGCTTGAACATCTCTGATTTAGGTGACTGGCTCATTTGCAAATTCCTGTTGAATAAAGCTATAATTTGCTTCCAAAATGTAACAATATGAAACTATAATCATTTTTGTTTAGATGCAACATTCTGACCATGCTATATGAGCGTTGTATGAAAAGTGTCTCTGAATACAAACTCTCTGCAACCACATGGCTGCAAGTCGACCTTTCAGTTGCAGAAAGTCGACTGCAGCTGACCTCCCTCCTGGCTCTCTCGTCAATACGTTTCTCTGTCACTCTAAGAGAACTCCACTTTTGGACAAATGCATTAGGACTGGTTCAAGCAAAAATACAGAAATGTGCATTTGCAAAAGAAATTCACACAAATCATCATTAAAAAGTGAGTAAAAGCAACAACAAAAATGTGTTTTGCATGTGGATGGGTAAATGTAAACACAACAACCAGGACAAAAAAAGCCTGAAAAGTTCTGACCATGTTTATTTATTATTACAATTTACTTTTGCTGATTGTCCAGCATCGCCTTTTTATCTAAACTGTAATTTGGCACAAAGAGTTGGCATGATGCTAAACAACACGAGGGTTAAGTGAAGTGAAGCCAAAGTACTGCAGTGACAATAATTTAAAATATGTATGCTACTAAAATAAACATCAATTTTATAACAAAACAGATGTCATGGCTATAGATATAAGTTTAAATTACCCCCAAAACAAACAGTGCTGCATCACCAAGACACAGCCACTGTGCTTCATCTACAATTCATTACATGTTATTTGTGATTTCCTCTGATAGTAACACAATACCCCACAAAGACCAATAAATTCTCTCCTGTAACTCCTCTGTTCCTCTGTCTTCCGCTTGAATGAACTTGTAAAAAACATAAAAAGGTACTGAGACATTGTTCTACTGATAATTGAACATTGCATGACTGTAAATTACGTCTTGGTCTGATGGATAGTCTCACAGGAATAAGAGGGAGAACTAGGGGAGGGATTACTTGGTTGTTTGTTTGAGAGATAATTTACCGAAGCATTCAATCTATATAATCGTATTATCTCTGCAAGTGCATAAAGCAAAGGTCCACAGGGAGGGAAATGGATCAAGCCTTTAATCGGACTATTTGGTTCAATCTGTGATACGACAATAACCCAGTGATTATAGGAAATAGTCTGAAATGAAGGAGGTGCAGCAGATTTCTTTGTGAGGATGTGGAAATGAGGTCTTGTTTTCTTAAAATTGTTGCCCATGAAGAAAAAAGCATTAGAAAAAAATAAGCAATTATATTTTTTAGAGATGTTGATGCATTGTAAATGTTACGATAGTAACCACTTCACAACACCAATGTTTCTTACATTCCATGTGGTTATTAGCTTTAAAAAATATATTCCCATTAGGAAACAGCGGCTATGAATGCCTTGTTCATACCAAAAAAGACTAGGTCGAAAGACAAGAGTATCTCAGATACAATTCATTACAAGCCAGGTGTGTAAAATACCTGTTCAGCTAGCAGCAGGCGTCAACACTAGGTGCCAGTCTTGTTTTCCAAACACATGAAGCTAAGGCTATAATTTGCTTCTAAAATGTAACAATATGAAATTACAATCATTTATGTTTTAGATGCAACATTCTGACGGTACGGTCAAATATTCGACTATGCTATATGACCTCTCTCCAACCACATGGCTGCAAGTCGACCTTTCAGCTACAGAAAGTCGACTGCAGTTGACCTCCCTCCTGGCTCTGATTGGTTGTTTCTGATCAGGAGCGGTGCATTTCTGCACTGACAATGCACCGCTCCTGCATTGTCAGTGCAATCCCTGAAAGGATTGAGGGATGAGCTCCAACCTTTCACAGATTTCTCATATAATACTGTCACAACATGGCGAAAGCTTCAACAAATATAAAAAACATATTTTTGTGTAAGTTAAATGCTGCAGCTTTAAAGCAGGTGAGAATAACCCAAATTAGTTTGGTCTGAAAAGAAAATATTTCCATCTAATTTATAGTTGTATGATCCAAAATACTACAAAACAGCACACATATGATAAAAAAAAATACACACATCTACATCCTATTTTGTTAGTACAGATGTTAGCAAAGTTTTTAATAAACTGTAAAGCCTGACAGATACATGCAACCTGAGTGTTTTTATCCCTTACAGTTGCTTTTGAGCGATGCCTGAGTCAAATTGTTGAAATCTCAAATGTCCTTGCTAAATGATGGAAAAATTTTCATTCTTTCTCCAATTTCTCACTCCATTGCCCTTCTCTTACTTCTTTCCTTTTTTCTTTTCCGTTGATCTCACCCCCCCTTTCCTTTAGTTTTCTGCTAAGACCTGGATAATCCTGCCATCACTTAGGCTGTTAACTCTCTCATTACAGAGTATATTAGCCATTGCAGCCCTCTAATCCTGCGTTCTCTTTCACTTCTGCCCATTAGGGATCCTGATGGATTACCGTAACAATCACACCTCTTTTCTGTGACGGTATGTAGGGATTAGTATTAAAATAAATAGTTTGCATGTCACAATGATAGCAGAGCTGTTATTCAAAGATAATAAAAGACTCAAAAAATAGAAGTTGGGTCCCCAAAAACAAATGAATAGCAGCATTACACCAGTAATGCTGGAGTCTCACTATTTAGCAGCGGATTATAAAATATTATATGTTTACTTGTCACAATAGTTAAAGGTAAAATTTTATGTTATTAATAAAAAATGATCTGAGAAGTCTGTCAAACCTGCTGCACAGAGTGGTGGGTATATAAATGAGAGGGTGAAATTTATGAATGAACAGAATGGGAATCTGATATTTTCAGCTGAAAGTGATCTTTTAATGTAGCTTAGCTGTGACAGAACACCAGAGCTACATTTATTTAAGGCGACCAAACTTCCTTTTTTTATCCCAAAATGTCAAGTTTTCCTTTCCGTCCAGGTCATCCGAGGGGATTTCATTAATTGATGAAAATATCTGGGTTTTTATAGCTTTCAGGGGACCGATAGGTAATATTTAAATTCTCTGGAAGTTGGTGCCTGGCGGGTGGTTTGGAGCAAACAGCGGCGAAGTGAGTAAAGACGAAAGTGCGCTCCAGCCTTGCCGGTAATGTTTACAAAGCAAAGCACAGCTTTTTGGACGAACTGGAAACTAAATGTCCTTCCGGCTGCAACAAATGGTTGGCGGAGTGCAACGTGCACATAGTTGCATATGTGTTTCTGTGTTAACACTCCATAATCCCGTAAAGCATCACTAGTACTATCCACATAACCACACAAATACAAACAAATACAACTAATCATCCTGAAACGCATGCAACTGTTCATATTAGCCGAGTTTCACTTATTGAACCAATACTGATGCCTTAAAAACTGATACCAGTGTTGACGCCGATATATAGTGTCAAATATTTGTTTCTAGAGATTTTATTGTAATTTTTCTACTTGATGACTTGAAAATGAAATGTGTTACTTAACTATTCTTTCTAATCGCATGGAGAAGGAACACTTTAAAATGTTAAGATCAAAATTATTCCTTAAGTAAAGCAAGTATAATAGAAGTATTTCAGGACTCAGCTGAGCGTCCTCTTTTTTTTTTTTTGCTGTTCAAAATATGTTCACCCTAGTTTATTTGTTTCCTAATCAATTAATACACCCAGAACCGCAGGAGTCCAAGTCAAGTTCCAAGTCTTTTAAGTACAAGTAAATATCGTATATTTGTACATTTTTACTGTCAGAATCTCATTCTGATCCAATCATAGCTCTGAACTATGATTGCTACAACTTATTTTAATATTACAAAAACAAAATATTAATCCCTAAAACATTAAGCAATAATGTTTTAGGGTATTTATTAAGTCAATCAACATGTCAGTTATGTTGATTGACATGTTGACCATTTTGCTCAGCAGCTTCTTGCCTTCAGCATTATTGGAACAGGGTAACCAAAAGAAAAAAGAGGGAGAAAAATGATAAACCAGCATATGTTTTACTATTTCACAGATGGGAGAGTTTTGTTATTACATGTGTTTGCCTCCCCCACTCTTGTCTTCCCATTTTTCCCTTCTTATAAATACAAAGGGATGTTGCACGGTTTTTATCATTTTCCTTTCCAGCCACCTGTTCTCTCTCTCACCTCTCTGGGCTTTTCTTCTCCCTGCTTTGTTTGAGTCATTCTGCAGACTTGATGCTTTCATCCTGCTATAATCACAATGAACATGACGAGTTTGTTAACAAGTTGTTTTAATTCTGCTGCGCCAGGAGCTTGATCTCTGTCTCACCTCTGCATAATGTGTTAAACTGATTTTACATAAGAAAATAACACCTCTCTGATATTTGTTAGCAAATTTCAGGCTTCAGCACTTTTCACACAAAGAACAGGAGCACACATATCTTTGTCTAATTTCCATATTTTCACACAACACTCTTTGTTCTATAACACATTAGATCGTGATTATCCACAATAATGCAGTCAGTCAGCAAGCTGCAGACTTCAAAATCACGTCTGTTATTTGTCTAAGCATGGAAAAACTGGACACAATTTTAGGACATTTGGTGTTAAATTTATAAATAAAATATATTAATTTTTAACATACCTTGTAGTCACCTTGAACCTTAGCTGTAGGCAAAAAGCAGGCGATTTTATGATCTTTTGTATAAAAACTTTTGTTCACAAAAATCCTTTAATTTGTCAGTGTTTTGGAGGTTCTAAAGATGCCACCTTTTTATCTTTTATTTCAAAAACTGATCTATGTCTTTTTATATATATATATTAAAGGTTGCTTTTGGCTGTAAAATGTTAATTTGAGGAGAGCAACTCAAAGGTTGCTTTTGGCTGTAAAATGTTAATTTGAGGAGAGCAACTCAGAGGGGATGGAAGATTAAAGCAATCATGTTAAAAATGAATGAAAAGATTTATGAATGTATTTTCAACATTCTTGCTGTTTATTTTCTGCAGAACTTTTTTAAAACCAAAACTGCATCTATTTAATATTTTCCATAAATGCAGATGTAGTTGCTCTTGAATAAATAAGAGCAGGATGTAAATTGACAGCTAAAAAACAGTTAAAACAGTGATATAAGATTGTCATTCTGTTAATTTTCTCTAGTCAGATATTCCTGCGTGGACATTGTTCCCAACCTTTCATGCTTATACTTGGGTTTAGTACTTATTTTTATTTTTAACTAACTTGTCTCTTTTACCTATTTTCTGTTTTTATTAGTTACATTGCAGAGTTTGTGGTTTATTACATGTTAAATAATTACAAGTCTTGATAAAGAAAAGATCATGTCTATATGTCAGTTCCCTATTATTTATGTAGAGGTTACTTTGTTGTCCACGTTAAACTAGTGTGCAGTTTCCCTGCAAATGGTGTGGATACAAATAAAAAGAAGTTTGAGATGGGCGAAAAGTAGCACTCAACAACTGCCAAAGCACAAATAAAAAACTGTTACACCAGTTAGCTTAATGGTGAAATTAACCATTTATTTACAATGCATAATCTTAAAAAACCTGAACTTTAACACCACAAAGCCCAAAAATAAATCTAAAAACATTTGAAAACATTACAATCCAGCTACCTCAAGCAGAAATATCAAAAGAAATATCAAAAACGGAAATATGATTAATTAGAAACTGTGATAAAACACAATAAAGTCAACATTTGCTAATAAGCAAGAGCTTCTTGCAGCTCTGTAGTGCAACACAGGCTGAAGCTGCTTCACTTCAACGTCGTCCTCAGTTTACAGCCATGACAGAGAAGATAAAATGAAATTTTAAATGTAGCATTTCTCTCACTCACTTTTAATTAGATAAAATACAGTAGAAAACTTTCCACAGCGTTGTTGTTTTCAGGTGTCAGCTGCAGATTTTTCTGTAGCTAGTGTTATTCCTTCGTATGTTGCTTCTTAAAGTCATTAAATATGTGCGTTAAGTCGACATAAAACAGACAGCTAAACTGTCATCAAGGTTTGAACTCGAGCGCTGCTGAGTTCAGGTTTAGTTCCAGGTGTTATTGACGCTTTTGGTGCATGAATGTTGAGTTGTTGTTTCACTCTGAGCCTTCTCCGCTGCTCCCCCAACAAAAATAATATTCTTAGCTGAAAACTCAGCACTTCTCTATTTATGACTAAAAAAGTGTGTGGCCCTTTGTTCACCCGAATGTTATATTTACCTAATTTTACTAGCTGTTGCAGTCACCGTAAAGTGATCCTACTTTCTCAGACACGGTGACAGAAAGCAGATAAGATCTGATCTGAAGTCGAGCTATTTTTGCATGCAAATCATGAGGAGTGTAGCCATGACAGCCAAGTTTCCTGTTTCATTCATCCCAGCAGGAAATGAATGGACCTGGAACGATTTGCTGATTGTGTTGGTGTCAGAGTAGATTAACTGTAGCTCTAGCAGTATGCCATTACAAAGTGGCACTTTACCTCTGTAGCTGTGTTTGTGCTGAGCTGGATGCGGCTGCAGAAGCTCCACTTGTTGCTTTTCTGCTAAAGTACAGCTGCACTCTGACTTGGCCATTGTAATGCACAAATGACTCTAATGGTTCCTGCTCAGAAGCTAGAAGTGTTTCGGACACAATAACCTCCACTAAAACCCCGCCGCCCTTTGCATGCTTCCATCAACCATTCCCTTCTTTTCGTGGGTAAAAGCAAGATGCAACATCTATTTGTAAGGTGAAAGTGGAAGGCAAGTTCTCCACACAGCATTTATTGAAAGCTTGAATACACACCCATACAAAAAACACTAAATAAAAACACTGTCACTGCATTAAAACTAACATCAGGAAGCCTATAATTTTCAGAAACTTCTTAAGTTGTCAAAAGGTTAAGAGAGGACACATAAAACAGCTGACAACTCAGACCAACGTGCACCCTACAACTTCATACACAAATACTCATAACAGAAGCAACAAAAATTACACTATCCCACACAAGCATTAAACACAACAAGAGCCTTTTTTCTTTTAATTAGCACCAAAAAATGCATACCAGTGGCCGCCGAAAGGAAAATTGGGTTGGAAAAGACGGTAATGAAAGAAAATGGGAGTAAGAGAGAAATAAAGGAGGACGTGAAAGACAAAAAAGATGGATAAGGGGAGTAAGAGGAGGAGAGTGGGTGTTATGGCTTCTTAGCTCTCTGGAGTGTATGAAATAAAGAATCACTTGTGTTCCTAATGACTGTGATGTGTGACAGTATTTAAAGCCATTAGGGGGGATATGAGCCAAAGGATACGCACTACCCACACACTCTCTGCTCCTGCAGAAGAAATGGACGAGATCAAGAAGTGGGGGAGATAAGGTTGGTGGCAAATAGGGGAATCGGGGAAGTATGGCAAATAAAGCAGGGAAACCATGAAGAATGCAAAAGGGAAATGAGAAAAAGAGGGGAAAGATGAGAGAGAGTGGGAAAAGTGGAGGAGCGAGTGGAATAAAGAGTTGGATCGTGAACCAGAGTGTGAGAGGATGCGATGAAGGGAGGTCTGGTGTCTACAGGCTCTCTGGTGTCTTCTATCTTTGATCTAAATGTACTTTGGCATTTCTCCTCTCCTCTCCTCAGATGCAATTAGAATTCTCGCTAGCCAAGCAGACGCAGATGAAATGGCTGCTTAATGACTTCCTCGGCAACTCGCCCCAGCAACGCAAACCTTCCATCTGGAACCTCCTGTTTCTCTCTCTCCCTCTCTCATCTTTTCCTTTTTGCCTAATCCACCCATATTTTCCATTTTGATTCAGAGATAGTTTCTGGTCTGTTTTTTTATTATTATTATTTGTTCACTCTGTTTTTCACTGTCATGTCTTAGTTTAAAACACATTTCTATGTTTGCTTCTTTGCTGTTTTGCAGAACTTTGGCACTCCTGCTATGCCAGCTATTACTCATTGAATATTAGTTGTTTTCATGCCTTTCACAGGGTTTGTGCATATTTTAAGAGCTGTATACTGCATATTTTTGCAATATTACAATAAACAAATATGATTAGTGCAAAGTATTTGACTTAAAGCATATTATTAAGCCAGTGTATGTGAAGTGCTTATGATTAGTCAGTACATTACTTCAATCTCACAATAAACAGTGGGAGATTCTAATAAAATACTCAAGTTTATGCATTTTCAGACAATTGTTTTTCTAGTTTAAAGCCATTTAAAATTTAAACAAAGTCATTAATTGAACATGTTTGAGTTATTCGTCCTAGAAACTTTGTCACTGTAGAACAGCCGTTTACATTAGTTTTGCATACGAAATCATCCATGTGGTTTTGGGTCATACTTGCATCTGATCAGCTGGATTCTTCCACCTTTCAACAGTGCCTCCTCTATACAATCTGGTTTATGATTTTTGTCTCTTTTTGCCCATAAAGTAGATTTTAAAGGAGTTATTTTTACCCTTTCATTGTTTTGGGACTAGTCTGGCAGAACTTTGAGTAGGACCTTGTCTGAAGGATGTATTGAATTACCCACTTTGTATTAATGCTCTATTTGGTATCACATCAAGAAACAAATCTAGAAAGACATGAAGGTATGAGAAAAATTTAAAACATGCATTATATTGATGTGGAAAACTGCATCTACTACAACTCTGACACTTCCAAACATTATTCATTACCCACCCTTGTTAAGTTGAAAAGAATAATGTTAAAGATTGCTTGTTTAGGCTTCAGCAGGCTGCTTTTCCCATTTTTCAACTTCCACTGTGATTTGTTTCTGCCTCAGATATTTTGGTGCTCAACTCATCTTTTCATTACTCAACAGGAGGGAGGGCTAATTTCCTAATTGGGCTGAGTAATGCAAATTTAACGAATTTGGCAGTGGAGTTGCATAGAGCATGCACATTACTGAACATACATGACTGTGTGAGTGCCAGGATTCTCAGCAAAGACACAAAAGCATTCGTCCTTCCTGTCACAACTGGAGTCCGACATTCAGACATACAAAAGGCACAAACTTAAAAAGTGACTCTATGAAATGCAGATTTATCTTTCAGGTGGAAAGAACAGCTTAACCCAAATCATGAAAGCTAAAATTCATTGTAATTTGTGTCATGTTCAGTTAGCAAGATAGCAACAGGCTGCAGAGACAACAATTGATGGAAACTCAGCACTATGTGTTGGACAGGACTGCACACTTTGGAATATGAAGCATGCTCATTCTACTTTAACAAAACTAGTTTGGATCAATTTGTTTCTTTACAGACGTTAAAACAAAATTTCCCTTTTCCCTTTTGTATTTTCAAAAGAGAGTTACCAAATGTAACTCTCAAAAACATAAATGACATTTCAGGCTAAATGGAATACAGATTTTGCAACAAAATTAGGTGAAACTAGTGTTAACATTTTAGGTAAGCTCAATTTTCTATCTACTGCAATTTTTACGATTATGCATGACTGCTGCCTTCTCCTTGCCATGTCGAACTATTTTTAAGAAAATGCCAGTTATAGATTTTGTCACTTAATTTGGATACCAAGGTTAGAATGTGGACTGCACAGTGGCACAGTTGGTAGAGCTGTTATCTTGCATCAAGAAGGTTCTGGGTTCGATTCCTGGCCCGGGTCTTTCTGCATGGAGTTTGCATGTTCTCCCTGTATGTATGTGAGTTCTCTCTGGGTACTCTGGTTTCCTCCCGCAGTCCAAAAACATGTCTGTCAGGTTATCTGGTCTAAATTCTCTCTAGGTGTGTGTGGGTGTATGGTTGCTTGTCCTGTGTGCCTCCGTGTTGCCCTGCAACAGACTGGCGACCTGTCCAGGGTGTACCCGCCTCTCGCCCGAAACGATAGCTGGAGATAGGCACCAGCAACCCTCCCAAGGGACCCATCTATCCATACAGAAAATGGATGGATGGATGGAGGTTTAGAACATGACCATTTTAGAGTGCCTTTCAAAATTTGTTCTGTAGATACATTTTTTTAAAAATGTTTCTTTCCCTTCACAAATGTTATTTTTTCTACTTAAGCATTTTTTAAATTAAAAAATGTTCACATTTCTTAGTGTGTAGTTGTGGACATGAACAAGAATATTACAGTAAATCTGGATAAGGGACACAAGATACATGACTAAGTGCGGTTTCTCTGCTAAGCTTCATGTAGCATGCCTGGCATGCAAACCAGTGAAAATGAAACACCTTCATTGTGACAAAGCAAGACTGAGCAACACAGCATGAATATCCTAATACTTCCCACTTATTGTCACAAACATATACATGGAAATATAGCAATTGAAAACAGTTTTTCTTGATTGCTTTTGTGCAGTTGTTGACTCAGAAAAATACACAAAAGCTTTCTTTTAGAGCAGTGTTTGTACTTACATTTTTTTGTCATGATAATGGTTACTACAAAAACCAGGCTCCTGTTAAAATTTCATGGTTTTAAAATTCAAAAATGTTTTTTATGATGAATCATTTCTGAAACCTTTTACATAATTTGACATTTATATTGTAAAATTAATCAGAATGCAAACCAGGATGAAAAGAATAAATCAAAGGTGCATAAGTGTGATTGTTGAAGTTTTTTTATTTCAATTAAGCTTATGCTCACTTATGCATCAAGGGTATTATACCACCTTTTTTTATGCTTCGACATATGTCACACTGTCCATGTTTGTTTGTTTGAATTAAACTTTACAGGACATGTCACATTAAAGGTGGAACAAGATCTCAGCTTTTTAGAACCATAAACTGAGCACAAAGCAGTATTCTAAATATTTATGCAACAGAACAACAATTGCAAAAAAACAGACAGGCTCCAATTCAACCATCTTTGGAATCAGATTAAATTAAGTGCTTATTTAGATTCTGACTCTTTATTTCTAGCCGGATCACTTTTCGTATCTTAGTTTGAAGCAGCTGTGATTAATTACGAGAATCATTGCCAGATCCAAAGACCTTGATTAGTTCAGTTAAATTGATTCTATCAATTACAGCTTTGATTGACTCTGACACATAAACTGAAGAGTGATATATTATCTATGTCAAGAGTTGTCACAGTCTCTGTTTCTCAAGATTTGCAGGCTTTTTTCCCTCTACTGTCTTATAACTCTAGATATCAGGTTGGGAAGACAAGATGGAAGAGGAGGAAAAAAGCAGAACAGAGTTCAGGCATTTGCAGAAAGTCAGGAAAAAATGTCTGAATCCTCTTTACAGTGACCTGCATACGTCTCGAAACCTCATTCCTTACAACAAATGTGACCTTTGAAACATTTGTCTCTGATAGGTGAAGTAGCAGGAGAAAGAAGAAATTCAAAGTTAGTGACAGCAGATAAATTTCCATTCAGCAGTTTTATATGATTTTATAACCTTAGCAGAAATGTCAAACATTTCTAGGCAACTTTGTGGAAAGTTTCAAGGTTGTTTCAAGAACTGGGTGGAATAGAGCAGGCTCAGATATTCTCACAATGACCTTAGACTAAAGAGTATTCACACTGGAAAAAAAGGAACTTAATTTCCTTAAAGATTAATAAACGGACCCTTACTAAATAAAGAAGTGAACTAATGAATCTTTCCAAATACCTGAAATTTATTGTTGTATTACAGTAAAGTAAGATAAAACACATCAATCTCACATCCTTCTCCACTGGGACACTGCAGAAACTAAATATACTTTCCAAAACGCAACATATATTTTGCCAACACATACAGTTCACGGCTCCGATGGACTAGTGACCTGTCCAGCGTCACTCCGCCTCTCGCCGTTGACTTTCCTTTGCAGCTTCCTCCCAACACCAACATCGATCATGTGACAAATCTTTTGCCAAATTTGCACTCATTGGTCAGTCAGAGGTAGAAAGCTGCTTCGACTCCTGAATAAATCTGTTAAATCCTGCATTTGTAGATCAGAACAGCTTTCTCATTTCCAACCACTAACCTGAAAACTCCTTCTAGCGCCGTCTCTGACTTGCATCCAGGCTAAAATATTCAGATAGTAACTCTGCTACCTCGTTATTTTTACACATAGCAAAAGATGGAAATCAGTGTGTGTTTGTGTGTGTTCCCGAGTTTTTGCTCAGGAAAATGACCCTGACATACAGAGAGCTCGCTGGTAAATGTGATGGATGGATGTTGTTTCTCACACATAGTGACGCATGTTTTTGTCACCCTCACACACAAATACAGTCTAAGTTTAAAGTATTCTCTGTCACCACATATCAGCTCAGACACAGAAACCCAAAATCATATTTATTCAGACTCCGTTCTCCGACTCTGAGCCAACTACTTTGAGCTATTTTCAGATTTTTTTTTTGCCGAAACTCAGACCTTTATTTAATTCATATAGTTTTCTCCCGTCCGTTGATCGTGTTTAGTGAAATCTAAGATTATTGAATAGGTTTGAAAAAGGATCTACCTTAGCAATTTGATTAGTCTTATGATTTGATTCCAGTTTACAAATGCTTTCTTTTGGTATTTGTTCCAGGAATTGTTGTTTCCTGGTCTGCTGGGTGCAAATTATAGCTCCCTGTTTCCAGTCTCCCAAAAAATATATTGTAATACCTATCCTGCACATTAACAAATCTGCAGTTTATAATGCACATATTGTCGATCCATGAACACATTTTATATTACCAAAGTTTCACATAGCAAAATAGATTAATATTTACATGCACACACTTGATGTAAATATTAGTCTATTTACATCAAGTGAAATGTATAGCCTTTTATACTGATGCGTAAAAGGCAATCTCACACCTTTTACGCATCAGTATTTACCAACAGAAGAAGCACTCACAAAGGTGTTATTATATACTATACATTATTCTGAGTGATGAAAGCCTGGAATCAGAGACAGCAGAAACATGAGGGAACAAATGGAGAAAAACATTATTGACATCCACGTGAGAAGATATTTGAATAGTAGAAGTGTTTTTCATTTGTACCTTATTTTTTGGTAAGCTGTACACTGCATAAGTCTTACTAGTTTGTCAGAATTGTATAAGGTGTATATTAAAATGCAAGTTCAATTCCACATGGTCATAATAGTTTTGCTTTTCTTTCAATTGAAGCTGATTTGTGGTTATCTGGGTCAAATAAGATGAACTACGATTATGTCATGAAACGATAGTTGTAGGTGGTGAGGTAGACGCGGTGGACTCAGGTATGAGGAGTGAATGGTGGTTTAATGATGAATTGTACAAAAACCCAGGTAGCACAGGTGAGTAGAGGCAAGGAGCTCAGACACCAATAGCAATCGGTAACACAGCTAGAGACAATAACATGAGACACGACTAGACCAGGATCCGAAAGGGAACAAGAGACCCAGGTGGGTCTAAATACACATGGAAGATAAAAAAAAAAAACAAGGGGCAGCTGGGGAAAATCAAACGGTAGACGGGAAAACACAGTGACTCAATTTACTGAAAAGACAAAATCCAAATCCTCACAGATTAATTTGAGTAACCAGGCGGAATGGGATTGTGGCCAGGATACTTCAAAGACCTCCTCATTCCCTCCAGCAGATCTTCCACTGAGGAAGCAGAGCCTGGGGACAGTGTCAGACTCTCCTCAGTGTCATTACCCACTGGAGAGTGTCAGACACACTGGGGAGTGTCAGACACTGGAGAGTGTCAGACACACTGGGGAGTGTCAGACACACTGGGGAGTGTCAGACACACTGGGGAGTGTCAGACACACTGGGGAGTGTCAGACACTCGCCACTCTCTGGTTGGAGAACTGAATTCCTGGAGGCTCTGAATGTTGTGGGGTTGTGTTGGTTGACACGACTCTGCAATATTGCATGAACATCAGTCTGCAAATACAGATTCTATGGATTGGACCACCAGGCTGGAGTGTCCAAGGGAGTTCACTCAACCAGCCTACACACGTGTTTTGTGGACTTGGAGAAGACAATTGATCGAATCCTGGCCTGTCAGGTTCCTGTACAACAGTGTTTAATAGGCGTCTGCAGTACTTGATGGTCATGCAATCATTTGAATCACCTGTTCTGGAATAGAGGCACATCTAAAACATGCAGAGCAGGGGGGCCTGAGGACTGGAATTGAGAAGCACTGCTGTACAAGCAGTGTCAGAGATTGGTCTGCATTGCTAAAAGCAGGTTTCTGCTTGTGTTCAGTGAGAGTTGGACTCTCACCTTTTTGTTAGCAATATGTTCCCATTGACCAACAGTCAACTATGAATCTTCAATGTTGCATTAGGGTAAGAAGAGAGGGAAGCTTAAAGTTAACTCCATCCATGTGAAGAGTGAGGGGATTGCATTGTCAATTTGTGGGTTGGTTTTCCTGAAGGAGGGACTAGTGCACTTCATAAAATAGATGACACCATGATGAAACAACATGATGTGGGAATGCAGGAGCATCCTCTTAGGACTCCAGCCAGTTAAACCTTAATGCTTCTAACTGACAATTACCCTAAGCATAATGCCATATTTCTTACCAAGTGGCATAAAAACAACAAACTCAATGGCTTGGAGAGGGAATCGCAATGCCTTGGATTTACACCATACAAAATTGGAGGATATGGAATGCATTATATTGAATTTTTACAGCTTAAAAGGCTTTTCTGCCAAAGTAGGAAACATCTACTTTGGCAGAAAAGCCAAAGTTTTAATATCTTTGACAAGATTTTTAATATTGTCAGAGATATTAAAAATGTCTGACAATTTCATTAGGGTAGAAGAGAATCTAAATCATTTTGGTAATTCTAGCCAACTTAAAGCAGAAAAAGTTTAATTTGATTTAATGCTGTGGTCTGTTTTTGCACATTATGTAAACATCTGATATTAGCTGCATAACAGAGAAGTGTTAAGAAGCATGACTGGCTGCATCATCTCTGAATGTTAATGACCCCAATTTATTTAAATATGATTTGCATTGTCGCCTAAGGGAGAGAAATACTATGTTGCTTATAAATTCAAGCATTACCTTTAGTATTGTTTGCGCCAGTGGTAACTGAATCCCTATACATTAGTGCTGCATAAACAGTGCTGCGTTTTATTCTCCTAGTGTAGCTTATTAGCCACTTTTTCACCTGTAAAACAAACTTTTGGCATTCCTTTTCACTCAGAAAAACAATTCTGTCTTATGAGATAGATTGCATTGCAATGTAATAAATGAGAATGTAACTTTAGATTGGTCTTCAGAAATTATTTTCAACCATAAAACATTTGACATTTTATTTTGACATATTATTTACATTGCTTTGACCATTTCTATTCTCCAGAAGCACAAACCAATTCACAGTTCCCATGAAGGGTCATTTTAGGGAAATATTTATTTCAGAAAATCCCCACACTGTTGGTTGTGTTATTTTTCTTAAGTTCAGAACAATTGTCTTCAAAATATCAAGTTCGTTTAGATGTGCTAGTGATAGCTGATATTGCGAAATTTGAAAGAAAATATTTGCAATCTCATGAAGGTTTTTTTTATATTTACTTCAGAGATTTATGCATGAGGGAGGATGGAATTGTCTAATATCAAAGAAGAAAAAGCACTTTGAATAAAAGAATCTATAAGAGTTGGAGTGAGGGTTGGAAATAAGAATCTCATTTTGTTGCTTCTTTTAACATTTTCCTGTCTTTAAACTTGAAATAGATCCAAAATAGTACCGGCACTGTCAGCTGCAGACACATACAGACCTATGTGGGTGAAAATACAGTAGTTCGGTGTGTGCAAAGTGCAACTGTCTTGAACTGCATTGAAAGTATTAAAACTTAAGTGCATATTCATATGTATGCAGGCATAGTTGTGCATGCAATAGGCCATGAGAGTAGTTCCTCAATCATTCTAATTGCAAATATCTTAACATTCTCCTTTCCAATTTCTCTCTCTCTATTTCTCTGCATTTCTGTTTCTTTTTTCTTCTCTTGTGCTTCCTCTTTTTCGCCTCTCCTTCCCGTATGTTAACAGCCTGATTAGGGATTTGTTGGCCTCTCGGCAGTTTGAACCAATCAAGGGCTGGTTTAAGTGAGAGCGTTCACACCTGTCCTGACAGGAATGATAACGACTATGACCAATCTCCGCCAATCTGCCCCGTTTCCACTGTTATGAGCCGTTTTTGGAATGCTCATGTAGTGCACGGGGAGACGTGTTGCATTCAAATGGCTCTGTGAGTCCCAGTCAAATGAGAAGAAAATAGATCCGACTTTGTGCCGGAGCTACAATCAGATTACTGGCTCAACATTACGCCTTCGGAGAGCTTAAAATATGTATGTCACCTTGTCTTTCTTCATCTATTATCCATCTACATAAAGTGGGATAATACACAAATCTTTGCTAGTGTAAAAATGCACACCTTATACATTGTTTACCCGGTATCTTCTCAGAAAATTGAGTAAGGGCTGATAAAGTTACACTGAGAATGATCTAAAACATCTGAAGAAAGGGCTACAGAAAAAGATACAGACACGAAAATACCAAGGCTGTCTACTTACCCACATACCTTACCTTTCATCAGAGCTGTAAGCGTAGGCGATGGTGTCGTTTGTTGCTTTCTAGTCATCAGATACCTCTGACTCGTTCTTATTTATACATGCGCCACTTTATTTATTCATTATTGTGCTCATATTTTATTCATCTCTTGTTTCATTTTATTTTTATTTACCACTTTCTGCTGAAACTATCATCAACCGAATGTCAGCACTTGATCAAATAGTGATGGGTATAGAATGAGGGGAAGAGGAAGTAGAACAAAAGTAGAAATTGTAGAAGGAGAAAGTGAGATTTATGCAGTATGACCATGTGGAGAAGTATGAACACATAAAGTTGAAAAACTGCTCCAAACCTCATGATTAAAAGCTACATAAAAAAGAGAATGTACTTTGTAAGCTAGTGACAAATCAACATGTTTTCTATAACTCTGATTATGTTCTTACATTGGGGAATAACACCTGCATGTAGAACGTGGGGCAAATGCCAAATCTCTATCACAGAGAAACAGCATCATCATTTAAATTCCCCAAAGAGAGATAGACAAGTTTTCAATTTTTGACACAAATATACTGCCTCAAAACACATCCCCGCATAAATAATATCAATAACACATACACATATGACATAGAACAGACAGAAAAACTGAGCAGTCTTGGCATCATTCAGGAGATATCTTTGCTGACATGACAGCCACTGGCAATTGTAAATTCCTGTCTAAATCTTTGTAATGAAATGCTTGTGATAATTCACCCAAAAAAAAAAGTTTAATATGTAAAATTCACCCTTTGCACATTTTTGTATTTCCATTTGGGTCTTTTCTACTTCTAAAAATAACCCAAAAGCTTAAAAAAGCAGTCAGCCAGTTTTTGGAAATATGTGACTATTTTTTGGTGTCTGGAAAAGGAGTTGTTTCAAAAACCTCTGGAATGTAAGGTCACAAATCAGGAGTCACTGCCCCTTCACCTAGCAACCCCAATTGAACTCCAGGATGTTTACTCAACTGGATTAATGTGCTATATTCTCTGTGATATATGTGCTATGAAATGGCTGCTGGAAAAGACAAGCGTTTTGTTGTCGACTCAAACCACTTGTTGCGTTCTTGTTATTTGTGCAGGAGGCCCTACTTCTGATTTTCATAGATATACAGTTTTATAATTGCGGATCTGTTTGCAGCCATTTTCAAGTGTGAGTGTAAATTTGGGTTGGGGCTGGCCAGCAGCGGCTTATTTGGACTTAAACTAATAAGAGGCCGTAAACAGGTCACTCTAAAAAGAGCTCAAAAATAGGCAGAACTGACTAGACTAAAATTATTTGCTTTGTATATCCAATTGGCCTGTTCAAGTAACATAATAGGTCACCTTTAATATATGAAAAGCAACAAAGTCTAACCTGAATCATGTTGCATCTCCAGTCCAAAGGACCATTTGAAAATAAGTGCAGCTTTGCTCTAGAAGGATGGATGGCACTTTTGTGATATAAAATCACAAATAAAGTGACATAAACGACTTACCATTCTGCTGGGGATTCCTCACCTGTTGAAATCTTCATCACCAGTGAATAATGAACCCCTCCTGCAAATAATACAATTCCAGGTAAACAGACATACTCCTTTCAACATTTAAACATCATAGAATTAAAGTCTGTTGAGCTCCGAGTCTCTGAAGAAGGTCTTCTGGGAAGAAACCTCTCAAAGTATCAAACTAGTAGTCCTTCAGATTATTCAACCCAGCTGTAAAAACGTTTGGTTCCCTTAAGTCTTTATGCCAAGTCGAGCTTGGGCTGTCCTGCTGTGAAAGCAGCTGTAGTCAAACCCTCAAATGAAGAAGTGAATGCATAACTACAGGTGTCTATCCAGGTTGCTGACCCTGCTCTGTCAATATTTTCATTCAACTAATCCTGCACTCAGATTTGCAGCCTGCAATAATAGAGCAGCTTCTGCTCTAGTTTTCTCTAATTCTTTACTTTTCCCAAACACATCTGCTTTTAAATCTGCATCTGTCATGCTGTGTATCTGGCCTTTACATTTACACTTGCTGCATGCAAAGCTTCTTTTCCATCTTTCTCGTAAATTGGAAAACTTTTGCAAGGCAGTGTGGGTGAATATCAAGAAGTCAAGATGAGGGATGCTTATAGATTCATACCAAAGACTAGATGCTGAAATTAACACAAATTGGGCTTCAACAAACCAGCTTAAACATGTGGAGTCTTGCAAAAATGTTACTGTTTTTTTAGATTTTTTTAACTGAATTATGTTTGCTCACAGTAATTTATTTTTAATTTAAGTTTTAGAGGATTTTTAATTTAAACTTTTAAAATTAATTTTTTACATTTACTGAATTTAAACTAAATTCAGTAAATGTTATAACATGATGTTTATTTGAAATGTTTATGCGTGTCACAAAATCATGACATTTAAAAAAAGGTGTGCAGATTTTGGGAATACACTCCAGATCTCCCTTAAATGGTTGTTTTAATTTTGCAGACTTGATTTGTTCACAGACTTTCCAAAAGTCAGTTTTTTCACCACAACACATTTTTGTGAGTTAATATTATGCTCTAGAAAACAACAGCAACAAAAACCAAACAAAGACTTTAATGACAGGTATAAAAAGTAGCACATATGGTAATTCAGGGAATCGGCATGGAAACATAAACTTATTTAGCACTTTTCCACTTGTACTCAAAATGCTTTTACACACTAATATGCAGATTGGTAGACAGCTTGGGGTTTAATGCCCTTGCCCAAGGGTACACTGGCATGAGGCAGGGGATGAAGCTGAAACTAAAACAACCACTTTCTGATTGTAAAACAACCACTCAGTCAATTGAGCAGAAGTTGCTCAAAATAACAACACAAACATTTCTACATACCAACCATTGACAATAAATGACATTTTAGAACTAAAAATTCTACTTAATGCTTCATATTTGTTTCTTAGGAAAGTTGGTACACATCCAGCATTCTGATTGCTTTTGCTTCATTATTCAGTACATTACAAGCTTCTGTATTTTCAAGCCGTTTTGGATGCAACCAATCACTCAATGAAACAACTAATAGCTTTGCCGATAAAACACGAGCATTGATTTGGAAACGTACACACGAGCATGCACGCACCCACTCAAACACACAGTTGGATCAATTTAGCATGAGCTAATTGGCTGTCATGACCTCTTCATCGAGCTGAGACCATGAAAGCCTTGATCTTGAAAAAGGGCCTGAGGGGTACACTGGGATATACAAGCAGATCAACACAGTCACACACCGAAAAACACAAAGTTACTCAAACACACACGGCCACACAAGGACTCAGAGGGGATGAAAAGTGGAAAAGTACTCCAGCAAGATCAAATGCAACTCACTAATCTACCTTGTTGAACATCAGAGCTGTTTCTGATGCGTATATGTACTCTAACTGTCTCACACTTTGAATAGGCTGCTCTCAGTTTTGTAGCTCAAGGAGGTGGATGTTTTTGCAAAAACTCCTCATCATCTTGAGAAGAAAAAGATTGAAATACTTGCAGCTGCTTCTTGGCCTAAAGGTTTGTTTGTAACCTTGCTATGAGGTATGCGCTCACAATGAAAGAAAAATAAATGCAACAAAAAAAGAGAAGTCAAACGACTAACCGTAAGAACTAAAGGGATTATGCACTTATGAAAACAAATCTATAGATCAAAATTAGCACCTTATTGCTGATTTTATGAATTTAGTTATACTTTGAAGAACATATAACTAAAATTTAAATAATGTGTTCTTTATTGTGTTGCATTCTTGTAACAGCTTTCCTTAATTGTAAAGCAACGTCTATCAAGCTGAAAGGTGCATTGATTTCCTACATTAAAGCACAAGTTTAAAATGTGCAAAGATTTACAACAGTTTTTTTAATGTTAGAAAAGGTTAAAGGCACTAAAATAATGAGAATTAATCCTTCACCTGAAGAAACATTGGCACCCAGCTGCCTGTGAGGTCATGGAGTAAGCCACACCACGTAACAGAACTGGGGAGTTTGTTTTTCTTGTCATGTCTAATTTATCAAAATGCCTTGATACATTTGTTGTGCTACATACATAAACTGGGCAGAATTGAATTGGTGTGCAATTTAGCAGTGAAATATTACACTGCTCCTCTTGATGTCAGATTAAGAGTACAGGTTGGTAGCCTCAGACGTAGAAATACTGTTAACATTTGGAAATTAGATTCAGTCTGAACTCTTGTGTCCTCAGCTTGTACCCTAATCCATTTATTTCATTTTGTGCTGTCCTCCAAGCAACAGTTAAAACGCTGAACACTAAAAAAGATAAATTAATTAAAGAATTTTAAAAAACAGCACCTTTCTTACATTCTATCAAACTTCTCTGCCACTTTACAATCCTCTCAGCGGTTTCACGTCCAAATTCAGTTGAGCTTGTCTTTCCTTTCCCCTCTCTCTTTCGCCCCTCTCCCATCTCTTTCATTTTACTTCCTGTGCCTTTCTTCACCTATTATGTTTTTCTCTCCTCCCTCACCATCCCTGGTTCATTTCCCCACTACATCTCACGCTTTCGTCCTACCTCCATTCCGCTCCCCACCTCTTCGCCTCCCTCCTGTCCCTCCCTCTATCTCTCTCGGTGGCAACATGAAAGGCTACCTGTGTGCCGATAGCCAGGGGAAAAGGAGGGCAGAGAGTTAATTAACTTGCTATCTAGGACTGACTGTTAATAGGAATTGGAACTACTAATAGGAATACACTGTTGTGAGCCATGTTAGCCAAAATATAGATTTAGACAGCATACACAAGAAAAGGGAATGTATAGGTAAGTGTGTGTGGGTGGAAAATAGTGCACAATGCTCAGGTGCTTGTGTGTCGGTGTGCACATAAACAACTAGAGGAGTGTGATTGTGTGCACTCAAACACACACTTATAGAGAAAGGTGGCAGGTGTAATTTCACGCATTAGGAGGACTCAAGAAAAAAAAATGCACGCCCCAGCTAAAACCCTCAACCCTCTCCACGCGCACACACTTCGTCTACCATCCCCCTGGCTGCCTCTTCTCTCGCCACCCGAACCCTTTGAAGATAACTTTTTCTTATTAGCCTAACAATGGCGACACGGAATGCAACTTTAATTCAAGCTTGGCAAACGAGACGGGGAGGAACGGGACACTGCGCCTCTCGCTTGTTCCTCCTGCGGGGGGAGAAAAAGCAAGCGAGGAGGGGGAAGGAAAGAACAGTAAAGAAAAAAATAGGGAAAAAGTTCAAATAGAAATCGCAAGGTAAAGGTTTTTTTTTTGTGTGTGGAAATGGTCCTGAGCACCTTTTCTTTTTTTCACTTCCCTGTTTTTTTCCTCCAACTCTGAGATTGGTAAAGTGCTGACGTGATCTCTTCTAGTTGTGAAAAAGCAGATACTTTTGACACACACTTAACAAAAACGCACCTCCCTGCTGATGTGATTCATCTGGTTAAGTGCCACCCACAGCAGTAACACAACTTCTACGTGTCTCATGGATTTTTTTTTTACTCCTGTTCTACTGCTTTTTTTTTTTCTTTTGTAAAATCCTTTGCCTCCGTCTTCCATCCAGTGCTGCTCTCCCGTTGCGGTAGGTAGGCATGCAGGCAGGGTTGACAGGTCCTTTCACAGACAAGGAGGAGATGCTTGGCCTTTGAAGTGAAATTGGGGCCCGTGGAACTGTCTGGAGCATGATTAGCATGAAGCTTGGAGTGGTGAAAAAAACAGACAGCAAGCAGGTTAAATGCAGGGTAAAATAAGATATTGAGGAAGAGAGATGACTGGAGAAGAAAATGAAACTATATAGAAAGAAAAAAAAGGATGATACCACATGAAATATCAAGAAGGTTTTTTTCAGAAAGTGGGATTTATTAAATAAATGAACTGGTCATTCTAAAAGCATTATTTATGTAACCCAAATTTTCTATCTTAGCACCAAAATAACGTAAGAAGATAAAATTTTAAGTAGTTTAAAGCTCATCTCTGCTTTTTTTATTACTTTGGGTTCTGGGCTTTACACTCGTTTGCAAAACCGTTTAAGTTCACCATAAAGGTCACAGCTTGAGGACCCAAATTAAGTTCAGCGATTCCACAGAGGTAAAAAAAAAATGGTTCATTGTTTCATGACCAAGATGCATTTTTAAAAAAAATCTCACCGAAAATGTAATTGCTATAAACAAATTAACTAGTGACAGGAAGTTGAATGATAGGAAAATTGCAGGTTTAGCCAAAATTCTGGTTAATAGAACTACTTTTTTCACTACTTTCATGTTTTCTGTTTTTATACTATACAGCCTATATATTGTTTTTTGTTGACAACCCTATTTTAGGTTCCTATATTTTTTTTTCTCAGTTGGGCCTAATAGTAGGTTTCATAGTCTTTTCAAGTGTTTCACAAAGAAGAGCTTCCTTCTGCCTCTCAGAGCACAGCTCCTCCAGACTAGCGGCAGCAGCAATTAGCTGCACATGGTGCTATATAATGGCTCTATGTGTCTGGAAAATACATAAGAACCCCATAAAGAAAACTATCAAAAAAAGTTTTGCATGTTTTAAGTACTTGACGTAACTCTAAGCAGAAGTAAATATAGCTAAGATACTACATTTAAGCTTAATTTAGGTTTTCTTGATGTTTTGGTGTCAACATAATGGTTTTTAGCTGTAATAATTTATAAAAGTGTGTAGTTAAACAAAAAAGGCATAAAGAAGAGTGACTGTAAACTTTAGATAGAGTTATGTATAAAGTATATTTTTTTATTATTTGTCAATTGGTATAAGTTGACAGACATAAAGGTTCTCTTTCTTGAAATAACTTTGAAATGTAGCATTAGAAAAAATAAACACTGAATTTTTCTATTACTTTCTCAGTAGTACAGGTAACATTCTTTTCAACCCATATTTCTGTAAATTTAAGGACAGACATCAATCACATTTGCCCATTTTTTGATTTGGAGATCCTAACCCAGTATGCTGCATTACACCTGTAACTTAGTCGTGTCAAACTGGGTTAGCGAAAAATAGAAACAAATAAACAAGGGTCGTTTTAACTTTAATTTTTAGAGTGGACATCTCTGCAACTTTGCCAAGTTACTTCTGTTGGTGGCCGATCAATTGACTGACCAAAGAAATCAGTGGTTATTGTTAAAGATATGAGATTTTATATTATCCATATAAACAGTCGATAATATAGCCAAGAACAATATCCACACCAGCAAATTCAAGGAGAGTAAAAAGAATGAAGCAACAGCAACACATGACCTTTAGATTTTGTTTGGAAGGTAAGAAAAGAGCATTGAATGCATTTTTAAACAAGGTTGAGCAAAAGCATTTGAATAGAGTTCTTATAGCCTAACGCTGCACTGCTTATGATGTTGATCACTTTAAAACAAAGTGGTGGTAGCGCCAGGTTATGGTTGTGTTTTTAAATAATAAAAATGTAATATGTCTGTCTAAATTAAATGTAATCGTGATGTAACAGCTAGAAGAGGAGGACACAGAGAGGGCGAGCTGAAAAGCAAAGACATGCAATGCAGTGGAAGAAAAGACCACTGGTGACAGCGTGATACATTTCCATTTAGATGGGAGGGCAAAGTCTTTCTTCTGTGGAGAGGGACATCGTTTTGATGTGAATGGCTCAGCACTGTCATCTCAGAAACACTATGCTTGTATTTTGCATCTTCATGAGTTTGAATTCCAACTTCCAAAGAGTACATCATATAAAAAAACTTTCCCAGAGCACTGGACTCAACCTCCCGGGCACACTTCAAAAAGAGGATGTAATGTAATCTTATTCTGAGAGACAGAGATGTGAAATTGAAATGATTATTTCATCTTTTGTGTTTTCAACGAGTGTGTGAGTGTGATTGTCTTGAGCTGCCTTAAGGCTTTGAGGTTACCCAGCAATTTCCTCATTTCTGAAAATCTCGTTATTAGCTTTCTTTGTGATTTTAGTCTTGAAAAAAACTGAAAAAGTTATTTTATTTTGTTTAAAGTTTCAAGTCTTAGCTCATTCAAACTGATGATACAGTGGCTCACCTTACACTGCGTCTTACAAAAATAATCAAGACACAAATGCATACAAAGCTCTATGTCAGAAGCAATAATTCAGTTTTATTTTCGCTTTAAAGTAAAACACATCTGAATGAAATTGGGGAATTAAACTCAGCTTACAAGGACAGTAATGGATGCGGTGTGTGTGTGAGTGTGTGTCTCTCTTTCCTCCATCAGCAGTCCAGGGATCCTCAGGGTGACTAAGGTTTCTCTCAGCAGCAACGTCATCACCTTATTGATACACAGATCAATATTCTCGCATATTCATCAACATGAAGATTTAGTCACCCGAAGCAAAAATTTAGTTTAAGCTTTATCTTAAAGATCCTAAATGTTTTCTATTAAAAGTAAGTTCAAACAGGTTGTGACCTGCTCATTATCCATACTGCCATTTAATAAAACTACAAGGCCTCATTTTTTGGTGTCATTAATATTAAACATTTTGATACATCAGCTATTTTAAAGACAGCCAATAGATTTGCTTTAGGATCCTCTTTTGGCAAACTAAGGACATATGTTCACCAAAGCTTTTTTAAGACACAAAAAATAAAACACATATGTATTTTAGCTTTGAAATTTACTTATTGTACATTGTACAATAATGTTAAGTAACTTAAATGAATAAATCTCTAATGTTAGGACTTCACTCAGTTTTGTCTCATTTTGGGTCTAACATTTCAAGTCAACTTGACCCAAACATGGACCAGAGCCAAAAACCAGTAGAAACACATCAACATACACAAATAAGTCCAATTAGGACATTTGAGCACTTATGCGACTTATCTTCGTAGTGTATCGAAATACTTAAAGAGCCATTAGAGCCAACATAATTAAACTGACACTATAGTCAAATAGGATTACTCAAGTGGGAAACTGATTTTAAACACTGTCTTTTCAAGCAGCAGTAACTGAGATTACAAGTCTTGATCACTTCTTTTCGTGGGTAAGAAGACAAAAAGTTTGGACATTGCTGTGGCAGATATAAGACAAAGCAGACAGAACACAAAGATTGGAAGAAAAAAAAAGGCAACATTACAAATCAACCTGCTACGTCAGCATGGCCGCCAGATCTGTGAATTTATCAGCGCACAGAACATTCAGGCTCCTGATATTTCAGAGCCACGGTCAGGGCCATAGATTCCAACTTGCACAAATGTCAGAGAGATAAATGATGACTGAATCGGTCAGGCAGATGAGACTAACATATTCTGTTATAAATCCTTTGGCCTCATCTTATCCTGTACAACAAGAGGGTGAGGAAAGGCTGAAGAAGGTAAAGTAAGCATTTACTTTACTCAGATATTGGCATTTCTCTCAGAATGCTCGTTTGTGTCATTGAGTCATTGTGTGATAATGATTGTGAAACTGTGCACAGTCTTCATCAACAAGACAATATAAAATTTTATTCACAAACTATATTGTTTTTGACAACCAATGTAATAAAACATTGTAATTTTGCTTAATTAATTTTTACTGAGCTGCAGTGAAGTTTGATCTGCCATGTTTCAAGGTGGCTCTGTCATTACCTGCTGCTTGTCTTTATACGTAAAAGTCTATTATGCATTCAATTCAATCTTCCACTTTACTTTTAGAGACAAAATGACAAGGTGATGTCTTTGATAGTGGCTGACAATCTCTGTCTTCTAATTGTTCCTTTGTAAAAACGCAATGCTCAAATTCTCCACCCTTGAATAAAACATCAGCCGCCTTTGTCTTCTGTATGTCTTTCCCAAACTACTGCCAGAAAAGTAATTACTATTTCAAGAGATTCAAAAAAAGAAAAAGGAATGTGGAGAGAGATTAATGCATCAAATGATAAAAATCTCCATACAGTAAAGGACTCGTTTGCTGTCATTAATCAGTTAAGTGTGCAGCAGGGGGGCTAAATCTCTTTCACATAATGATGAAATAATTTCTTCTATTCGTGTTGGGAAGTAGTAGGGAGCTGAGATGGAAAACATAAAGGACACTTGAATAAAAAATACGGTAGTTGAAGACCTGTGCAGTGAAGGGAAAGCTGAACCATGGAAGGAAGGATTATTAAGACATTAAAGAAACAACAAATAACTAAAATTTAACACCTGTATTCAAAAATATCATGTCCATTATTCCACCTCTGAAAAAAACAACCAATATCTGAAGGCTGGTGTCATCTGCACAACTGGAAGTGTAATGTTATCACTAAATATTAATGTTATGTCCCAAATGTAATTGTAAGCATCCTTTCATTGTCTACAACAGTTATTCCTGCCAGGTTGTGAGGTGCTAGTGCCTGTCTCCAGTAATCCTTTGGCAGGATGAGGGGTACAGTCCTAACAGGTCACCCACTCATACTTTAAGCTGATTGAGAGACACTGATTAGCCTAACAAGCCGGAGTACCCAGAGAGTACCCATTCACATGCACAGAGAACATAAAATTCCATTCAGAAAGAGTCCAGGTTGGGATTTTAACCCAGAACCGTCTTGCTGAGATCTTTTTGTGGTTCTCCACAGCTCCTCTGTGCAACTTCCTTAGAGGCAGTCACGTAAAAAAATTTATAAATACTATTTTCCAGTGAGGGTCCAATTACTGAATAAAAATTCAGGTAAAAAGTTCACAGTTTTTAATTACTTTCTTTATAGATATAAAGAAATTGATAAGGAAACAAATTGAGTTTTACTTGCCTTTAGCCAAAGAGCAACTAGAACCTCCAACATCACCACCAAAAGAGGCCCAATTATTAATATGGTGGATTATAACAAACCTACAATTCTCTTATCATTCATCAGAAGGCTGCAATTTTTGATTGTGTGTGTGTTATGAAGAATACAATTACTAGCAGACAAAAATCCCTTGCTGTCTACCTTATTTCAGGCTGTGTTATTGTAGGATTCATAATATCAGCAGCTTCAGATATGACTGGTGCAGTAAATTACTTTGCCTTGTAACATAATCTTATATAACATACTTTAATTTTAAGTAACTGGTTTGGAGTTTAGCCTTTTTCTTTTCTTTATCTGTTTCAGTAAGCAGGACGTGTCTACAAGACATGATTACATACTGCTTAGGACTTCATCATTAACCAGGCTAAGTTAAACTTGTAATTTCAGTAGATGCATAACATGCCTAAAATGTGAAACGAGATTGTTTTGCTCAATATCAAATTAAATATCAAATTAAACTAAGTTTTTACTTAAGTTCTCAATCCTTAACAGTGGAGTTGACAAGAAAGACAATTATAGGCTATTTTTCAGAGCATCTCCATAGTTCCTAAAGTGTCAAAATTTATATTCCTGCATTTTATTCCATATTTTGATTGGTGAGAGACCATTTGTTTCATTTCTAGTCCAGAAATTGTGAATCAAATTCATGTAAAGTATCATGTAAAGGTCATAAGAATAAGGTTAATATTAAAATAGGAAAATATCAAAGGATTTTGTCTAATTCCAGCTAAGATAATGCCTATCTTAAAATCTTTTAAAAGCTTTATTATGTTATATTTCAGTCCTTAAAAATGCAATATTACATTAAATTTAGGTTCAAGCTTTGATGTGGAAGAAGATGGAAAATGGAGATGACATTTTTGCACTGAGTAGTTTTTAAACATTGAAGAAAAGCTTAGCCGAGATCAGATAAACAATAGATGATATCTGAGGCAACGAGATGATGACTGAAAAGCAGACTGGAGCAAAAAGAGACAGTGTCTGGTGGGTGGGACGGCTGTGATGAAGGAACTGTTTTGATGTTGGCCTTAGAGACTCCTCCTGCTTCCGTGGCAATACCACTTTTCACTTTAGAGATAACTTTGTATCTATATATATATATATATATATATATATATATATATATATATATATATATATAAAAAGCCCCTCCTTTTGTCATCCTTTGGGGGAATGCATCCCCTTAACGGCTGACTGACGGGGATGAAATCAGGAGCAGGAAGGAGAGATAGCATGAGAAGGATTCAAACGCTGCCTCTTTACCACTCTTTGCAGGCCCCCAGGCATTCTTATCACACCTATCCAAACTCACTGCTGCAATCTCCTAAACTTCTTTATCTCTATGCTAACCTGATCTGCCATACCACTTTATGTAAACATTCCCTCATTAAAAAAAGTGTATGATTAAATAATACATTTCAGTCAGGTACAGTTCATACTTTTGCGACGCAGAAAAATATTCCTTGCAATTTCCCTTACAGCTTTCTTTTGATGTTTTTTACTGCCTCTCAGTCATATTCAATAATTTCTGGTGAGTTTTTTTTGTCTAGTGCAGCAGGCTGGATGCTAATATGTTGTTAGCTGTTGCACCGCTTTAGAAAAAAACAGCAATTCAACAGCCAAAATCCAATAATCCCTTTTTCTTGCATACATGCAAGCTGGTGGTACCACTGCATGCTAAAGCTAGCTGCTACACTCAAAGCAGACTCACGTTTGTGCAAAGGTGCACTTTTGTGACTGTGCACACATACTCAGTGTCACACCTTAAACTGCTCAGCAGGAAGTGGTACCAAGTTGATATGGTTGAGATGGCGAAACCAGTCACATGAGCCAGACTGCCACTTTGTGTCACACTACCAGGAGTGAGACAGGACTTGGTGCCCAACTAATTAATTGTTAATATCAGATTGTGGAAAATGAACAAATATTTCACAAGAAATGTGTCCAATCGCAATTCTCAGCTATCGAAATCTCAACCATCCACGGACAGTGTGTGCAAAGTCCACGAGGTTTGCAGAATACACACAGTATGCCAGAGAAGATTGGGGCCACATTCAGACACTGCTTGAAAAGAATTAAGAGCAGAATGATGGCACTGTGAAGATGTGTAATGAATAGGTGGTTCTTGGTAGAAGTTATCAGTTTCAAACTCAAGTATTGTTTACAATCCATTTATTACGTTTTGCCTTGAAGAAACCATTTTGTCTTATTATAAATGTGGTATGTGTACTTATAGTTTTTAGAGTAAGTGTTATGCTGAATAATTTTATTTATTTAGGATCTATGAAAAAAAATACAGAGCCTTTAGGAAATACATTATAACAAGATACAATTTGTTTTAGCAGTTCAGGGACCAGCGAGAGGCTAAAATGCTCGTTTCAAAAAACTATGCTGGAAATACCTCTTTTCTTATAAGCATAAAGATATCGCTTCTCTCGAAACACACACCTTCCATACTTTCAGGTTATATTGTTCTTGTCTTCAAAGCTCAGGAGAAGTTGATTTTTATTAGTCCAATCTTTTTAGAAATCTGTGTACTGAAGTCAACGTCAGTTCACATTAGGGATAAGGTTAATGTTTTAACAACAAACAGACACACCTCAGACATCTCCAAGTGCCTATAGGACAGGCTTTGATGATGAATGGAGCCAAGATTGATTTTGGCATGGCCACAGAATGTCCTTTGGGTATTTTGACATTGAAAAGATCTTCAAGGGTCCTGACACCTTTGATTCTTCTAGATCCAGCATTGGCTCTGAATCCAGCTGCAATCAGAGCTACTTTAAGAAAGTGACTGATTGCTGGGGAGGGGCAGTGAGGGAACGCAGGGGAAAGCAAAGAGACTGCGAGGCACAGGAATGAAACAATGAAGAAGGTATCTATAAATGTTTAAGAGTTTCTGAAAGTAAAGGATCATATGAGAAAAATATATTTTTTTAAATAATAAAATATGTCCGTATGCATACACACATATCAACATATAAGGTGGAATTCTAACTTTCTTATTTTCACTGTTTTATCACAGCTTATAACAACCTGCTATCAAAAAGGCTTCCCAGAAGAAAACAGAAGAAGCCTTTTTGATGAGAAACAAGTGTAACTGTTTTTCATCCATGCACAAAAAAATCTAGCAATTAATCGTGAATTGCATTCATTTTACAGCCCAGCATTACTCAGCATTATTCTGTTGTGTCTGATACTGATGACTTTGGCCCTAAGCCTCAACAACTCTTAAAGCCTTTAATCTGTTGTTGGCTCTTATGCCACCTTATATTGGCCTGGATTAAACCAGGAGGTTTGCGTCGGGTCCCAGTCACACAATTCTTCTGCTTTTTTTCCTAATAAAAGAAACTTATCTGTTTATATGGTCTTCAGGATGTTTATAAAAAATAAAACAATGTCATTCTAACACTGCACCAGCAGGTGGTGATAATTTTACAAACTACTTAAAAATGTAATATATTCTAGCAAAACAGTTGTAGCTCACATTTTCTTGTCAGTGGTTAACTGCATCAGCTAACATTTGTGGTTTAATGGAAATACATCCAGGAAAAAGTATGAGAGATGCAGAATAACCAATAAATACAGCTCCATAAAGCTCCAATAAATACCATACAACACACCGTGTGTGCAGACAAAAACATTGTGTTACTGATTTACTACAGCATTTTAGTCAAGAAGTGTGGCTCTTGCCTTTAAATCTTTGAAACTTTTTTTCAGGTTTCATTGTTTGAGAATGCCATTGCGGTGCTTCGTAATAGTTCCAACAAAGTTGGAGTACTTGACCTCAGGATCTTTAGAAGCTCTCCAATTCCCACGGGCTTTAGGCATCAAGAGTAATGATCCAATGGGAGCGCCCTTTCTAAAAATAAAAAAGCACTCAATGAGGTACCTTGAGTCGTTCCGGTCTAAGTGTCTGCAAAATACCATTTAGTATATTGTATTACTTCCATTAATGGCATATAGACCTTAGAAGTCTTACTGCCCATTGACTGCATCTATTCCCAGTGGGCTATATGTCTGTCCATTGACTGCCATTTAGTGTCAGCGGGAACATAAGTTGTTATGTGAATGACGTTTGAACACTCAGCAGCTCATTTCGGTGGTCAGGGGTTACATATCTGTAAAACAGATGCCGTCTTCCCTCCTACAGCTCTCTAAGTGTATCCACCTTGTTCTCATTTACTGCAGGTTAAAGTCTCGTTTTAGTTAGAGATTCCTCATGGTTTTATTCTACTGACTAATGTTTGGGATAATGTAAACTTGGTAAAGCGCCTGACCTACTTACACGACTGTGAAACATTCTGAACAGTATAAAGGTTTTTTTGTGATTGTGTCTTTCTGCCATTCCTCCTACTTTCTAATTATTTTCTTTCTTTTTGCAAGTTAAGGTCAGTTCCAGTATTTCTATAAGGTAGCGCCATGGAAAGGTTACTTGCTCTCTTACAATTAACCTCTGTTGTGCTTTGCTACCCTTTAAAGTCCAACAATGTGATCTCTTGATTCTATAGATCAGACAGCAACAAGATGTGGGTAAACTTGAACTCAGTTTTCCTCAAAATGTGTGTAATCAGAGCTATCACATGATTTAACATGGGTGCAATAACTTTTTGTGAAGAGCATTTTTCCCTTACAAATTAAATCCTCATTTGAAAACGGCTTTCCTATTTACTCAAGCTGGCTTTGTTTTATTTGAACATTTCTTTGAGAGTCTGCAGCATTTTACTGACAAAAAAAAGTAAATATAGAAAATCTATAGAAATCTATAAAGAGAAAAATATGTATTCACACCAGTATATGCCAGTTCATATAATATGTTAAACTTTTAAATAGCCCTCCTTGGAAAAGTAAGTTCATGAATCTGAAAGATGTAAAAACTTATGTTAGACTAACAATTTGAATAAGTCAAACTAAACAATATTTTTACTGAGTAATATTAAAAGCCTTTTCTAACACTGTCTACTCTTTAATGTGTAAGAAGATTATCTCTATTTTTTTTATTTTCCACTCCTATTTCATCCTATAATACACTAATGTTATAAAAATATTCCCATTATTTCCTTCAGTAGGCTATTCAAGTAACCATTTATATGACAGAACAAAGATTTGGAAAGTAAAAATCAGGAAAAGAAGATCTGTAGATGAAATAAATGTTTGTTATTAGATAAGAGAAAAGCATCTTTGTAAATGTTTTTGTTAAACTAACAGAAAGAACAGGATAAAATGAGAAAGTGGAGATTTTACAAAAATAGGCCGAGGGAGACCATTGGAAATCTTTTTGCTTCGTGTTGGTTTTCTTACTTCACTCTATATTCACCACATTTTCCCCATTTCTTTTTAGAGTATTGGTTGATCTTTTATACACACATTCCCAATATGTGACTTCCTTCTAGTTCTGGGACATGTTTCCTCTGTAACAACAAATTAAACATTTTTGTTTGTACTGCCTCCATTGTCTCACAATTAACTTCTAATTACAAAGCAAGGACATGTGTATATGTGCCCAAGTATAACACTGGTTCACTTTAAAAGATGCTGTTTAAAATGCAAAACACTTGGCAAATAAGCAAATTCAAGCAATCAAGCATTAAGTAAAACTTGATTAGGTTTCAGAATATAAAACAGGTCTAAACTCACAATAAATACTCAAAAAAAAATGAATTTACCTTTTAAAACATATCATAGCCAGGTTTAATATTCTTTTTGTAAAACACTACCATAATTGCAATCATTTTCATGTTTTTAAAAAAGTCTAAAACTAAAGCAGGAGCTAATTACAAAAACATATAGCAAAAGGAATATGCCAGGTGTTATTTTCTAACATTTCAATGCCATGAGATGCTATTGAGAAACATTCATCCAATATAATAAATTAGTTTAAACTATTTCCAATTTTAACAGTTTGATTTGCCACCTGGCTACCTTGGCAGCTTCAACAGTTCAGTTCCATATGAGCCCATAGGACACAGAGACACGGACAGATCAAATAAAGCAGAAACGCTTCAGTAATATTCAGCAAAGCACTTTGCTGAATATTAAATCAGACATTTGTTCAGCTAAGTATTGCTTTTTTTCTATTGTAATAAGTTTCTCTTATACGTAAGGGAAATCACAGCATGCAGAGCAAAAGCTCATACACCTGACAAATTTCTTTCAATATTACCAATATTTTCAATGCTCAGCATGTTTCTTCTTACTGAAAGTAACATTAATGTTTTGGAGTGACCCAGCCTCATGTCAAAAACTTAAAACTTACCATCACCAAGGATAAATCTTGAAAATACCAGTGGCAAACAAAATGGTTTGATTACCCTAATGTTGTCAAGCAAGTTGTAAATTAATTCATTTTTGAGAAAATGTGAGTTCTATAATGATTCCATAGCTCTTTTAATTAATAATTATCTGCAAGAAGTAAATTAACATTGTTGAAACACATTCTAATCAGTGATGGGAATATTGTGCATTCTGGAAAAAACACAGAACTTCACACAGCTAACACATGTAGAGCCACAAGTCTGCTTATGTTTCAGTTTAAAGCTTAGTCCTCACTTCATGAGAAGTGTGCTGCTTATATTAAAATATGGATTTTACCCTTCATGCACTGTGCAATATTAATCTGTGTTTCTAACTTGCTGCTTATGAACAAATATCAAACTTGTACAGAGTGCAGATAAAATACACTGAAAAGATTGCATTATTTGAGGCAGCAAGTGTGAGCTTATCTAAACAAAGCAAGAATAATTCCTATTTCAATCAGTATTACAGACCATTCTGACCTGCACAGGTCTGGATGGATCCCTGCACACCATTACATTACAGTTATGTGCTCAGAGTGCAGCAACAGTGAGGAGCAGCTATAGTTTCTACTGGTCCTGTTCTCTCTGTTATTGTAAGGAATAAGATGTACCCAAATGAGCAGCGACTTATCTCATCTGACTCCCTGGAAGGCACCAGTGGTGCGTAATCCATGGATTGTTTCAGATAAGACCTTGAGTATAATAATCCAAGCTTTATTAAATATCAAGTCCCTATAGCTGCCAAATCCCTCGTAATTATTTTATGAACCTTGAAATATAATAAAGAATCTAAGCAAAAAGTTAAATAGTTACTACTCTTCCATATGAAATCAATTATCACAATTATCAGATGCAGTAGGAGTTAATATTTTAATAAATGTATAATTCTTGAGTTTAAGCCTTCCTTTCTCTCACTACTGTACATCCTAAAATATCTTGTCTTTAGATGGCAGTACTAATATTCTTCCTGGTAATACTGCATGCCCCCTAAGTATTCATAATCCTTGAACTTTTCAATATGTTGTGACATTAAAACTATAAAGTGCAATAATTTTTTTTCTTCAACAATTTACTTTAGTGATTTAGTTTGATGGTTTAATCCAAGAAATTAATTAAAATGAAATCGTTCTCAACTTTTCTTTGACAAAGAAAAGGTTAAAAAATATGGTTTGCTTTCCTTGTCATACTGGCCACAATCCTAAAGTAAAACAAGAAAAATGTATTGTACAACACACACACAAACATGGATAAATACATAAAATGTATTTTGCTTTTGTTAAGAAGACAATAAGTTAACAGAATCATGCTATTCAGATTACTGATATCCTGAAGCCTTTTTATCTTTAGATATTGAAAGGATTTGCTGTTCTGGCTTTTATCACACAGTTAGAAAATAACAGAAGCAAATTCTGTCATTATAAAGCTGATCACAAAAGTTAACAGTTAACAAAAGCTGTTAACTTTATCAACAGCTTTTGTTTTTAAACCATTCATAGAAGACCAAGTAAAACGATTGCTCAGTTATTTGTTTTCTTGATTATGCTAGTCACCAAAGGAGGTTTAATTTCAATAAGATATAAGTGAATTGCCACGCCCACTCTCTGGTAGTTTCTTTATAAATGTAGTTTGTCTAACATTTAAAACATATCTGTAGCATCGCATATCTGACATTTTATAAAACTTTTCCCATGGCTGTGCTTAGGAACACAACATGAAAGTAAGTTCTATTTTGTTTTATTAGGACCAAAAAAAGAAAGAGTACTAAAATTAATTCTGCATAACCTTTTCTTGATACTAAAAGGTTATCTGTGCTAAAAGTGACACATGGTGGCGTCTTGGTGAAACAAAAATAATGGGATCACAGAGCTTTGCACCCTGAAGGACCTTGGATGCATGCTTCATCTGCTTAACCAAACATTCAGAATACATCAAGCATGCAATTTAAATATGACATACTAGATAATGTAATTATCCATATCTATTTACATTTGAACGGCATGCATACATGCACAAATTCATAAAGTAGTTAAATATCATCTACTTGTTCATATTTGCATTCATATGTGCAGAGAAAAACTGGCATTATAAGTGCAGAAAACTGGCATTCAATCTAGTGCACACCACAACCCACACAGAGCTCCACTTTTTAAGTCAGAGTGCAATTTAACAAAGATTGTTATCTTTTCAGTTAATCCGACAAGTATGGTTTGCTTCTGGTGGTTTTCAATTTTTGTTACACAGACAGGACCTGAAAAACGTCTTCCTGAAAATGGTTTGAAAGACGCTGGAAGGAAAGAAAAATAATAAAAAGTCCCCTATTCATGCCTAAAGACTGAAATTTGGGAAGGTTTTTGGGCCTTACATCCAATCCAAATTCTTCCAGAATAATTTTGAAAGTCAGGTTTGAAGATATCGTTTGAAAAACCTTTATCACCTTTCACCTGAATTTAGGCCATGTTCACACTGCAGCCTGAAGTGACTGAAATCTGATTTTTTTTTTTGCCCGTGAGCGAATTGTGTGTGATCTTTTCATGACAGTCTGAACAACGTAGATCAAATCTTTACAAATGGAACTTAGGCCGCTTGGATATGTGGTCCTAAATGCGATACGCATCCGATCTGTACGTCAGTGATACTCGACAAACATCGCTATTGTCTATGCTAATGCACAGGGAGGAAAACAACAACTGTGGCGGACGATAATGTTAATGTGCTGGCTCCAGTTGGACAACTATGAATGTGCTTACAGGCCTTTGTCATTATCGAAAATATTGTGGAAATTTCTTTACCCACTCTTTATCATTTATTAGGTTTGGTGACATTTTTTCTGCACAGCTCTCTGGAGTTTTCACAACAGGATTTTAATCAAACCAAAATCTGGACTTTGATTAGTCAGCTTCAACATCTTGATGTTTTCTTTTTTTTTTCTGGAAACAATTAAGTTTTCTGGCAGATAGCCCCACATTGGATTCTAGAATATAGATTGAGGTGTAATCTTATTAAAATAAAGTTAAATGCACAAAATAGCTGCAAAGCCAATGCAACACTAGTTTAAATAAAATCAACAAGTTTATTCAGCTCTCATGATTATACTGAACTGAAAAACATAATAATAATATAAGTCTGCAACACATTGTAAAGAGAAAGATGTATCATATCTGAATGGTCTTGCATTATAGACAAAGATAAAAACTTGAGTAAAACTAACAATTAATTTCATAGTGACCATTAGTACATTAAAAATCCCTCCTGTTGAAGACAGACTACTTCATGCCATAAGTACCACTATTAGGTTTTGCTTAATGTAGTCGGCAGCTAACACTTCCTTTTACCATTTCGGCAAAATGCCAGTTTAATTTCCATCTTCAAACTGTCCTCTCCCTCTCTCTTGTTCCAATAAACTTCAACATGTTTTGCAGATAGAGTGACTTATCTTGTTGCAGATTCAGTGCCCAGGGTCAATTTCCCTCCAAATGAGAGCATTATCTGCAACAAGCTGTCCCCTGATCTAAGCTTGCGCTCCTGCCGGCTTCGTTTGTTCCAGGCAGACGAACTGAAGACTAAAAACTCCTCTTGTGCTTTGTTGTCGCTGCCTGATTGTTCTGTCAGACTCAGTGTTTCTGTGTTTGGTCTGAGGCATGATAAAGAACAACCAGCGGACTGTAGCAAATGTCTTTGCGCACGCTTACGAGAGAAGATTACATGAAGTGGGAAGCCTGACCGAGGAAGAAGCAGGAGTCAAAACAGTGATAAGAAAAAAGTACAAAATAAGTTCAATATAAAGAAAAAATCATAGCTAAAAACGAGGGGACTGAATTTTATTTTTTGCAACATTTCTTTTTGCTGGTACCTGTTAGAAGAAAGAAGTTTATTTCTATTGCTTCCAGCAGTTTTGAGCCGTTAAGGGGTGGGGTGATAATTCAGCAACTATCCCTTCAACTGCATCCATTTTTTTGTTTGTCACTTCCATTTACTCTTATGAGTGTGATTAGACAAATTGTTCCCTGTTTGTTTTTGTACTGTAAATCAAAACTGACTGTAAAAGGTTAGAAGACGCATGATATAAGTGACATTATAGTGTTGGTTTTGAAACAAGGGAATTTTCTCTGCCTTTTAATAAAAAAAGAAACTAAAATTAACTTGCTAAATTCAACTACAAAGTGTCAGAAAATCATAAATATATGCAATAACAATTTGAACTACACAAGAACAATTTGGGATACTTTTGGTTGTTGTGACTCAGTGAAAATACAAATTTAAAAATAGAGTTTTTGATTTAAAAAGCTTTTTTTTTTTTTTTAAAGGTTTTTATTGGCTCTAGTGGCCTTTATTTAACAGTTAGTGGACAGGAATGAGGGAAACGAGAGAGGGGGAAGACATGCAGCAAAGGTCGCCAGGCCGGGATTCAAACCTGGGACGGCCGCGTCGAGGACTAAGGCCTCTGTATGTGGGTGTGCTAAACCTCTGCGCCACCAAAGCACCCGATTTAAAAAGCTTTTAAAGATCCCTACCTCCCTTACCATTTTCTTCACTGTATCTGACGGAAAAATAAAAGTTATACAGTTATTTTAAATGCTTTATTCATTACTCTTATTCTAGATACAGGCAAGCTTGAAGAAGTAGTCATTTGTGTAGCCATTTTCTTGTCCATATCTGTGTTATTGAAGGGCATGTCCTTTTATTACATTTTAGAGTTGAGGGATTTTTGGCAATTGTTCAATTTCATTTCATTCATCTCTGATCATTTAAATTTAGAAACCGTTCTAACTCTGAAAGCTGAACTAAGTCTGTACCTGTTCATTAAAAAACATATTTGTAAATAAAGCTGCTGTGAATGAGTCATACGATGCACATGGAGACATATACAGCCCCTTTTGAAAACAAGCTACCTCTGTAACTATTAAAGATGAAAAAAGTATTAAAGTCCCAAATTTGCAGAATGATACAAGTAGGTGTTGGAGAAAGCTGTGATCAGAAAATGAATGAATGAGTTTCAATTGAATATTTACTAAAATAGCTGGAGGTTCACAGTGACAGTCCATTACTCTTTAGAATTTGTTATATTGGTATTGGATTATAGATCTTGTCACCTCAGTCAACTCAGTTAATTAGTTCAAACAGGCATCATGGTATGCTACCTGCATAAAGAGAGGCAAAGCAAATATTAACCCTGATCATTCTCCCTTTTTCTCTGCACACACTTTAGCACACATGGCTGGAATCCACTTTCAGTCAAATGTGCTTGAAATAAAACATTCCAAATGTTTGACACCTGACTTTTATATTTGCATACGGATTAAAATATAAAGAGGTCAAATAAATGAGGTAAGGAAGCAAAACAGAACGAACCTAAAGCTTATTAGAGAAACATTAAGCAAGCTGCACAAAACACTCATTTTATATGAAAAACTGTTTTCATGACTTGGTATTTGATCAATATTGTAAGATTTTATCAATGTATTTCAGTGACCTCCCTTAAAATGTTTCAAATGGATCAAATTAAAAGGTGTACATGAATCCTTTTGGAGGAGATTACACAACACAAACTTCCACCCAACCTTCCATCCCCCCCAAAGGGCCAAGGAGGCCAGGAAAGATGACAAGAAGAACAAAAGGAAAGAGGACGGTGAAAAATGGACAAGTTTCCTTTAGAAATAAAGCAAAAGCCTTGGGAAGAAGAACCATTTTAGTATGTACTCTAAATCTCAAGGCGAAAGTAGAAAAAGGTTGAGAAAAAGAGAAGACAAGGATTTGGGGAAAACGTAATGAAAAGATGAGGCAGCAGAAAACGTAATGCGGAGAGGGAGACTGGATAGATTGTGTGAAAAACGGGGAGAAGCAGAAAACAGGAGAAAGGGAGTAACAGAAAAGAGTGAAAAGGACTGGTGAAAGACTGGTAATATACAGCAAAATGACACAAGCCCTTTGGAAAAAGAGGCGAGGATAAAGGCAAAACAACCAGTCAATTACTAAGCAAGGAAATACAAGATCAGATAAGTGTGGTACATATTAAGGAAACAAATATACATTTAAATATGAGCATCAGACAAGCAAGTAGACAATTTAAAGAAGGAAAACAGTTAGGATTGGATGTATACCAGCACCATTTGGACGAGTTAAGAGGGGAGGCTGGTGGTGCATGTGAAAGATGGTAAGAAAAGAGAGGGGGAGAGTAAGGTATATTGCAGGACTAAGTGGCCACAGTGCAGTCTGCCAAATATAAAATCAATAGACACTATCTCAGTCCGACCTCCTACTGCTGAATCCATCAAAAAAATTTAACGATTCTTCAGTAAAAGATGCAGCATGGCAACACCGGAGAACTTGTGTGTGTGTGCAGATTTCTTTGCATGCAGTGTATGTAGTGTGTGTATGCATAGCTCAGGGAAGTCCATCTAACAAAAAAGTGCATGTAAATGTCAAAACACAGAAAGGATGGTTCCTCTGTGATGATGAGGCTGTTGGGCTCAGTGTCAACATGTTAGGGCAGTGTCACTATATCTCTGAATGAATATCCAGGACACCGTTGGAGTGTGTGTGTCTGTGTGTGCTGACACGAGTTTATGCCAGAAGTAATTTCCAGGTACATGAGCTAAAATGTCGTTGCCGTTTTATGGACTTGCAATTGTGTTGATATTGTCAAGGTCTCTTGGTTCAACTGACACATTCACACACATACTTTTTCTGAGAACTAACTCAAATCGAGACTTTAATGAACACTTGGTCCTTTAGTATATGCAAGCTATTACTTAAAGTAAGCATGCCGTCACAGAGAAAGAAAGTTTTGAGGGATAAGAAAGAGACGAAAGAATTATCAAAGGGAAGAATAGATGACGAAGGACAATGAGGAAGAAGGAATTGATGGGACGAAGAGGAAATGTAGTTGGATGGGGTGAGTGGGACAGATGGATAGAGGGGCAGGGTGAGTGAGGGGAAAAGAAAGTGATAGAGAGACACAGAGGAGTGTAAATTTGCATAGGGGTGAAATTGAAGTAGCTTTGAAAGGCAATTCAGCTAAATCAATTTAAAGTCCTCTATTGAAGGACTAGGGGGATATCTAAATAACTCAGCCAGGGGTTCACACACATCCACAAACTCATACATACACACCCCATCTAAATAGATCAACCAGACCATCTGCTTTACATATAGATTCCACTTTCATGTGGGACTGGTGAGTTTTGGGTAAAGTACTTCTAAATATTAAATATCAAAATGCAGATTTTCCAAGTCAAAAACTTCCATGGACTGTTTCAGCTAACCTGAAAGTTTTACAAAGGTACCTATGCACAAAAAAACTTGTAATGCAAAGGATTTACCACTGAAATTTGAAAGAACCATATGAAGAAAATGCATCATCTAAAAATAATATTTCTCCTTATTACAGTTCTTGCTTCTAATATTCAATGACACTAAGTCTGCCTGACAGTTCTTTGGTTTATACGCAGCTCTACGGAAATGACAATTTTGCATCACCATCTTACTCACTGTAGCAAAAGGGATCTCCAGCTGTACCGCCAATTTCTTCAAAAAACAGCACATGTATCACACATAGGCTACAACATTTAGAAAAGAACAATAGAAATATTTAAGCAACAAGTCAATACTCAAGCTACTCTATGCAAGATTCCAGGGTTTCCCCTAGTGAATTATAAGCCTGGCAACACCAGATACATTGGCAGAGAAAATTGACTTTAGATAAAGCAACTTACATTGCAAGATCAGAAAGAAAGGCAAGCGCATATTCTGCCATTCAAATTTTCGTTTTTTAAACTCTTCTATATAATTTCCTGTACAAAATACTTTAGGCATGTTCTATAAACCTTTTCAGGTTTAAATGAAGGCTGTAATAATTCAACAACCTTACATTGGTCTTAGGGCTAAGACTGAGCTCTGTATTCACTTGCTACCAATATGTCAACATGATAACCTACTATGGAAAACAAATATGCAACGCAACTCTAAAATATATATCTCTAGAAGATATACCTAACCCAATTCAACAGCCTGCTCCGGATGCAGCACTTTCTTTGAACCAGATAAAAGGTGTGTGTAACTGAACTGTTTCCAGAGATTATTATTGGTTAATTTCCCTTTTTCAGGTTTTTATGATGGAAGTAACAGGTACAGGATGAGACAGTAGATATCTCTGTCCAGCAACACTCTGAGGCTCAATGTCTGTGGAATTCCCAATAACAAAGGAATACAAAGAACCAAGCTTGGAATCAGCTTGTATTTGCTTAATCATTAAGTAGACATCTCCACATATTAACCCAAACTGCTGACACATTGCAAATGTAAACAACATTCAAGTGTCCAATACCCAGATATGACCATGTCTGACCCATAATGAACACATTTCAATCTATCAGAGTCATGTGACTACAGACTAAATGTAGCACAGCGCAGAGGAACATGAGCATTGCCTGTCAATATACAGCCAAAAAAACAAACAAAAAAACCCCCCTTTTTTTTAACATTGAAAATACAGACATGGGGGAGATGTGGTTGGGAAGGGGTTAAGCACAACCTACATATGGAGGCCTTAGTCCTTGACATGGCTGTCGCAGGTTTGATTCCTGGCCTGGTGACCTTTGTCACATGTCTTCCCGTTTCTCTCATTACCCACTTTCCTGTCAATTCACTATCAAATAAAGGCCACTAGAGACAATAAAACCTTGTTAAAAAAATGCAGACATGGGCAAAATTACATCTGTCATTGTCATAAATTTCCATGTTATTACCAATGCCTATTGAGGAGTGACTTCTTATGATTCAAATGGTTATAGTTGAGAACACAAAAGGACTCATAAAACATGGATTGAAAAAAAAGTTGGAAAAACAATCTTAAGACTTGAGACAAAATCCCTGATCCATCTCGTACTATTTTGAGTTCTCATTTAAAAACTAGATACAGAATAGTGAAGAGGCTCATCCCCAACTGGCATATTTACATTAGCTTTTGCTTGAATATTTGATTGATTTTGTATATAAATAAGGCACAACAAAATAAAGCTTCTGAATTGTAAAATAAAAGTGGACGGTTATCAGACCTATGAGTTTTAAAACAAGGCACTCATTATTTGCACAAGCAATCCTTTTCTGATCCAATATTCCTCATTGGCTGATGAGTTGTAGAAATTAATGACATCAAAACTGCTACAGTTTCCATTTAGCGATCCTTACATCACAAGCACGAATACACATTCTCACATTCATTTTAATACTACTGGCGTAATTTGATTGTCAGTCAGTGCCCCTGGGAAAATAAATCATCCAATTAACACTGAGCTAATGGGCGGGATTTTAATTAGAGCTGTCTAGATTCCCTCTCTTGCTCTGCATGTTATTTCCACAGCTATTCATCTTTTTTCCAAACACTTGTTTTGTCGTGCTGATTGCCGTTCCGTGGGGGCTTTTTTGCGCCTTCCCAAAACAGGGACAGACAGAAAACATACAGCTGCATCGGTGTGTTCAGTTCTAAACACACACACACACACACACACACAAAAATTCATGCCAGTACTCATCAAATTGATGTTTCCCGAGATTAATGTTGAAGAATGAGAGACTTGGGGATGGGGGTTTGGGATGATAATGGGCAGAGGTTGGAACAGTGAGATGCATGTGAATATATTGTATTAGACTCAATGTTTGCTGTCTTAGGACAAATTTCTGTGAGATTTAAATGCTAAAGAAAACTTTAGCATTTAAACTTCCAAAGTCTGGTACAAATGATGGCCTATTCTACTAACATTTATGAGCTAAACTCAATTGAAAAGGGATATTTTGAAATCAATCAATGATTACACATGCTTTTAAGTTATCCCTTAAACAACAGTTGCTTAAAAGTGCTGTATTAAAGATTTTGCAAATAAAGTATTTTGAATTTCAGGAAAATACACCTACAAGGAAAGATTGTGGAACAGGACAGCAGTTCTAGCAAATACGGTTTGTTTTCACTTTGCAATGACTACTCATTGGAACTTAATGAGTAGTCAAAGAAAAATTCTAGGCAAGTGAATTTGAGAGAGTAAGCGGGCTGTTTTCAGGATTTTTCTGCTGTTTTGACTTAGCTCTCTATCTGACTGGTGTGTTCAAAAATGCAGGTTTAAGATTTAAAACTAGACAAGTGCCAAACAAGACATTTAGCTTGCAAATTCTAATTTTCCCAAGATTTGTAAGTAACACAATTAACCCATAATACAGAACAGCAGATATCCTGCAACATTCTGCAGTTGTTTCCTTCCAGCTGCATTAATACAATGTTTTTGGTTTGTGTTTTATCAAAGTGTGTCCTGGGAAGCTTACATTTCTGTGATGTTTAGAAATGCCCAAGACCTTTGAAATCAGTTTCAATAATGAATGGGACACTGAGCACAAGGAGGTGGTGGACTGTTTTGAGGAAGACAATTGACATAATTGTAGGCAGTAGATGTGGCAAGGCAATGCCAAACATTACTTAAATCCTTAATTGGGAAATGTTGTTGACATATCAGAGTATTTATTCAGCCACATGCAATTCCTATAATGGGACTCCTTAGAAGATAGAACATGAAGGGTGTGCGCAAAAATTATTTGCCTTGAAAAGGGAACTTTTTGAGTCATCATAAAAGCATTGCATTACATGTGATGTCTAACTGGCATATGTTCCCTTTGCCAGTTAGAAGCAGGAAACATGAGTCTACGTCGCAAAGTCTGGATTTAAACTGGCCCTTCATGCTCAAAAGCTCTACAATGTGACTAAATTTAGGAAAAAAAAAATATATATAGAAAAGTGAGCGAAAATTCCTCAAAATTTATTTCCTCAAAATAAACAGAGGGAAATGTATCTTGTATTTATTTAGGTCATCACTGTTTTATAAAAATTTAAATAAAATTGTAAATAAAAACAGCTATGTTGTTCTCCACTGATATCATGATTTTGTAAAAATAACCCTAAAATTTTAAATTTATCTTTACAGGTATTCCTGTGCAATATGTAATCTAAATTTAATGCTTACTTGGATTATTTATGCTTATTGGAAAACTTACAAATGACTGTATGCAATAATTTCATAAGATTAGAGACCCACAGCAGCAGAGTTTAAAGATTTACACATTCCTTTCCATCACATTAATTCCCTGAGTTTCCTGGCTCTAGATGTAAACCCAAATAAAGAGCCTAAGTTAGATCTTTTTCAACTGAGACTCAATCAGCATGATTGGAGGCAACTTCAGTTACATCCAATTATGATGGATTGGTCCATGCATTAAATGCCATGCACCAAAAAAGGCAGCTAAGGCTCATCCTATAATTTGCTGTATAATTTTAACTTGATAATGATCCTCAAAATCAACTTCTTCATCAATGGTTAATGCAGCAGTTACTGCCACTTAATGCGAAACATAACACATTCCCACCAGCGCTTTTTTTATGAGTTTGACATGCATTATTCGACAACACTCTTTATAGCATGTTGTGTATTCTTTTCTTTTAATTGGATTTACATGCTTCAAATCTGTGCAGCATCCCGATGTTGCATTTCACAGCTTCCTTAGAAATCTGCTGTGACAAGTGTCAAAATAGACTCTTAGATCCTGCTGATCAGAGCAGCGTGGGAAGGTACAAATTTTAGACACAAACATCAAAGTTTCCAAAGGTTGTTGCTTTAGTGCACAATGAAGAGAAAGAAGTTAACATACTGTTGAAGTTATTGAAAAGATAATAATCTTCAGGTTGATTTGAGACAAATGTTTTAAAAATATGCCTCATATTGTTATGCGTCTGACTTTTTAATCACATGGTCAAATTCCAATCAAATCAGCAGGAGTTAACCAATTCAAGTAAAAGCTTTGAGCTAGAAAAAAACATTGCATTTCAATTATGAAATATCTGAAATAAAATATTAATTACATTTTGTTCAATATTAAAATTTTAATAATAAATTGATTACATATTGGGTGCATATTGAACTTACTTCACTTCATAAATAAAGCAACGAGTTTGCACAGAAGAATTTGGTAAAATCATTTTATATTAATCATTGGTTAATTACATTGCATTTCTGAATATTGAGATCAAATTAAAATTAAAATATACAATTTGATTGCTTTCCCATGATGGTGAAATTCCAGCCTCTCAAGTATCTATACACAAATCTAAAAACTTCTAAATCAAAATAGTGTTTTAGCCCATTCATGTAAATTTTAAATGGCTCATTCGAAACTATGTGAAATCAGTCACTTCTCCTGTCCTGGGACACTTGTGTCAGATGTGTTTGATTTAGAAAAAAATATATACATCCCAACACCATAACACAGTTTAGTGGTAACCTTTCCCATACAGAAGAGTAAGATTTTGCTGGACACTGAATGTTAATACAAAGGAAGATGTAAAACATGGGTGTGATTTGTGGACTTTTCATGCAACCATTTATGCAAATATTGAACATTTTTATAATATAGGATTATTTAATCTAGGTTCTAAATTTCACTAACAAGATTTCAGACTTAAGGAAACCAAATATTTAATCTATGGCTCTTAGACACTGATATATGCATATATATAGAGGGATAAAAATACCAATCTTCAAGCAGTAAGATAAACATCTTATTACTGAGCAAAAGCAGCTCCATGGTAGTGTGTATCCCATCAATGCCTGTGTGGGTGCGTGTACATGTTTGATCAGGATTGTGTTTGTTGCCTTTGTAACCTCTGTGTTAAAGGAGAGATGTACTACCAGCTTTTAAATTAGTTATGCATCACTGCAGGTATTCACCAACACCCCAAGATGAGAGGCACACACATTAAGATGATGCACAGACACCAGCATGCCACATCTACACACCCTATTGAATAATAACAGAGAAAGGCATAAAAAAAGCACGGCCAGAACGTCCTGCCCTCGATGGTTACAGTTGTAGATAAGGGAAAGGGACAACTGCGGAGCAGCAAAACAAAGGTTATGACATAAAAAACAAGAAAATAAATCCAGATAAGGGGTAGAAGGAGCCAAAAAGAAAGTGTTTTGATCATAGAAGAAACACCAGAAAACTCAAACCAAGGCAAGAGACTGGCCGAGTTTTATTTGACTCTAAAATAGTCATGGGTTCATCTCAAGACTTTTAATATTCAGAAAAATATTTGTCTGGCTGATGCTGTTGCTCTCCTTGTTAAAGATATATTTTTGGGTGTCCAGATTTATTCTGTGATTGACATTTTCTTAAAGTAGTAATTCAAAAATTATTTCATCTCACATAGCAACAGCTTTCAGATTGCTGCAGTGTCTCTTTTTCTTTTTTTACGTCCTTGCGTGAGTTTCTGTTGGTCGGCCTCTACAGGCCTTTGTTGCTACAACATATCACATCGCTGAGAAATCTACTAAAATCTTCTGATGTCACCTAAAATGTGACTAAATATATAGCTAGTTTTAAATGATATCTGACTTGAAGCCTTAAAAACAAGCATTTTTTGCTTTTACTCAAGTATTGCTTTTGCAAATAATGTTTACATAGAGACCAGTGTACTGAAGTGCTATGCTAATAATACTATTTTTATTCTGTACAGTGGACTCCTGGTATTCATGGGGGTGAGGAACCACAAGCTCCTGAAAACAGCTAAAATCTGCAAAGGATTTGGGACCACCCTCTAAAAATGCTTATTACCGATCATTATAATAGTTCAAACAGCAATATACTTTAATAATAAGCTTTGGTACTAGAGGTGTAACTTGATTAAAATTTTCAATTTGCATTTGGGAATGAAAAGGGGAAAAGCAACATGAGTCTAAAAAGGCTCTAATCCAAATTTAAAAAATCCAAAACACATAGAGATTAATTGAACAGACACAACAGATAAACTAGGACAGCAAGACAAAAAAAAGAGATCAAAATATGGACATAGGTGGAACTAAAAGTTCAAACACCAATGGATCATAACAGCATTCTAATGTGGAGCTCTGTAGTCATTGCCACTATTCTAAAAAATGCTATAAAACAAACCAAAGAGTTTTATCACTCACCAAAAAATAAATAAATAATTGTAAAATAGTCATGGGTTCATCCATTTCTCTTGTACCCATCAAACCATTACTTTTTCTGTCTGGGTCTGTCAACCCTCTAATTTTAAATCAATCTACCATTCCTTATGAACTTCTCCAATCTAGCAAAAAATTGGGTATTCTTTCTTGCATCTACAAAAATCCCCATCTATTTCAAATCTAAGGACTCAACTGCTGGATTGTTCTGCATGAAAGAGAGCCACTCCTGAAACATAAACTGTAGTAACCTTGACTGTATGTGGCTGCACCTATTAATTCACAGTATCCTTGTTTGGACTTATAAAGGCTATAAACTATTAGGGAGCAGTGATTCAGGGAAGAATTTTCAGAATAATGGCAGAAGCTGAACTAGAATGTCAAGACAAATACAGTAGCTGGAAAATATAGAGACTACGCCAAAGGGTAGTCTGCTCTTTGACCACTGACAGATTGAGAGAAGAGATAGTTGGATGCAGGTGCTGGATTTTATGAGGGCCGTTTGAATGAATTACATGGAGGGTCATCCATCTATTGCAACTTCACTTTCTGAGCACTCAGCTCATGTTCTCTTTCTTCTCATTTACTATTCCTCCTTCTTTTCTCTTGCCAATCTGCTTCTCCAAAAAGTTCCTAGTAACCCGTGTCACTCCTGGTTGCTCACACTGAAGCTTTGTTTTAACAAAGACTCTAGTAATATCTGTGCACATATTCTTTCTACTGCCTTATATTGCTGTGGTAAATTTTCTTAGTGCAGAGAACAGAAAGATGAGATATAGTTTGCAGCAGCAGCACAAGCCTCCATATCACCATGCAGCCATCTTTAATTCAGTATGCTTTCTGTAGGCAGAAGTAATAAGAGAAATATTTGCTACTGTGATTTGTCATATTTTTTCCAATAAGAGATCAGTAATGATTACAAAGGATGAGGAATTACGTATATTTCTACCAAACTTCACTGAACAATTGCAATAATGATAAGATTGACAAACTCCTGAATGGAAATTGCAACGTCGTCGCTTATCGAAGAGACTGTCTACAGAAAAGCGTGACGCTACCTCTGTGACCGTCATGTAAAACCAAAACAGAGGATGCTAGTGGCATGGCATAGACTGACACAGGTCGTCTGCGTCATTGTATAAAAAATGCAGAACGAACAGTTCAAAACCATGTAACTGCGCGACAATAGTTCAGCTTCGGATCAAGTATGCTGGGCCCTTTAGATGCAACTGATTGGCATGAAAACCCATTTTCATCAAGCTCTATATATGGTTCTTGAGCTAATGAGCATAGTCGGTAGGAACTCTGCAGCTACTGACTCTGAAGAAAGTTCTCAGCCTCTGCATATTACACACCTCAGATCTGTCACACCAACTCAAAAATATTATATGGCCTACAGACTTTTCACGGTATAAAAAATTCTAAATTGATACCAAGAAAAATCCTTGATACTGGACACAATTTTTGATATCATGGTAAAGTTATTAACAGGCATAGGGTTGTTTTTAGCCAAGTAAAAAAATATGATTAGTTACAATATGACAACAATAAATAATAATAATAACAATAATAATAATAATAATAATAATAATAATAATAAAGAAAGAAAATATATTGTTTTATGGCCATTTACTTGATTTCGAATTTTGAGAATTTATCAGAAAATGATTCAGAAATAGACAATACAAATTAAACTAATCTAAAAAGTTGTTTAGATTACAAATATGCTAATAGTATGTATAAAAGGAAAAAATAAACCCTAAATGGTCTATAGGAGTCGTCAGTGTTGTTCTTGGATTTTTTTTTTTTACGGGTGTTTTCACATCATAGTCTCCTTCATGATGCAGCTGAGGCTGCTCAGACCACAGCTTGTGTCCAGATGGTCAACCGTTCAGTTCCCTTTGGTGTTGTTCTCTTGAGTCATAGCCATCGTCAGGCTCATTCTGCCACTTCTGTGAGATAGCAGTGCCCCTAATCCTTCCATCAAATGGCCAAACAGCTCAGATCTAACTGCAAGTTCTTTCTGGCACCATAGCGCATAACTTTGTTTCTTAATATTTATTAAACTCTGCTCCCTTTCCCAGAAGATTTATTTCTGTGTCAGTATCAACATTACCTAAGTGTTTTCAGGCACAACTTGGTGAAATAAAACAAGTAAATATTGGTCTTCAGGTGGAACATACAAAGGGAGATAAAAGCAAATTTCTAGCATATATACTTAGTAGTTAAAAATATCATGTGTGTTCAGTTTCATCTTAGCTACACAGAGGAGCTGGGAGGAAGTATTCTAATTAAGACCCTCTGCTTCAGTTTACATTTTTGCTGTGAGTTTAAAGGTGCATTCACACTAGCAATGCTTAGTCCACTTTAATTGAACTCGGTTCGTTTGGGAAGGTGTGAATACACAATCAAACTGATATGGACCAAAACGCAGGACATTTATTTAATACACACAAGGACTCAAATATAAGTAAATTAGGTCATTTTTTATGCGTTTGTGCAGTATTTATTTAAGTGTTTGATCCAAGTTTCATATTGTTTTGAAGGTTTTTGTGAAATATATCTTGTGGATGAATGCTAAGAAAGATACAGTGCAGAGACAGGGTGACAGGAGATTATAAATGAGAAAAGTATTCATCTTTTCAAATCATAAAAGAAATATGGTCTGTTTATAAGTTTAAATTAAACAATGTCTAGCTGTGCGCTGCTTTGTATTGGGCTGTTGTCGCTGAATCCTTTGGAGTCATAATTATGATTAAGTGCTGGCTGATTCACATTCAGTGTTAAGCTTTTTTCAGTAGTGTAAGCTATAGAAAACGGTTGCTACACATTCTTCAGTCTGTACTCTAACATTTCCAGACCTAAATTGGCTGAGTTCTTAGACTATTATTGTGGACAATAAATTAGTTTGGCTTTGAGTAAACATTAATAAGAGCCCAAAAGGAATTAATAACAAAGCTAGTAATTCTAATAAACATTAACAAGACGGGAGCCACCTACATTTAACAAATTAACATCAAAACAGTTCTCAGTCTTAAATTCAAACCTCATATTTCACTAGAAACTTTCTACAGTCGTTTCTAATACAATACTGGTAAAAACCACAACATTTATGGCTGGCTGGAAGGATATTTGGATGGTTGGCTTATTAACTTCATACACCAGGGAGAACGTCAACATGGATAGATGGAAATACAAATATTCTTTCTACCACTTTTTCTTGTTTATGCTTAGCCAGACATGGAAAATACTTATTCTTTTCAAACCTTTAGAGTTTTACAATAGAAAGACGGAACCATCTGAATTCAAGAGGATAACAAAAACCTAAAATATGGAACAACACTTCAAAAAGACTCCACTTTGAACTGTAGTAACATACAGAATATACAACACTCAACTGCATCACTTTTGCTTACACAAGCAGCATAATTTCCTAACAGGTTGGACTGAACAAACCCACATGTACATTAAAATTATATTAGCATGTGAACAGCACAAGATTGTCTCCTCTCTATTCATCAGGAAAACTAACCACCAAGTAGAGCCCTGGTGTTTTCTTTGAAGCTTGTTTTGTATTTTCTGTTATTGCTGACATACTAAGACTGAAGGAGAAAGCGAACAAAGGCATGGTAAAATACGTATACAAACAAACAGTAATCATACTTTAATGTGTGTTCTCCATTTATCAATGAAACACTTGTGAAGAACTTTGAAAAAAAAGTGAGATGTTTACATAACTGGGAACAGCTTTATCAAACAATAGGAGACATTTTTAAAAAACCTGACTTCAAAGTACCTGCTTGTTTTTTAACAGTAACAATAGCTCAGTTATACACCACACACCATTATATGCTCTTACTCCCCCAGAAAATTAATTTATTCGAACAAGCTGGTATGTGTTGAATAAATCCTTTCATGCCACATATAATTTTAAAAAATGTCAGAAGAACAGTCAAGGAAACAAAAGGAAAGAACAAAGTTCAAAGAGCTGAAAAACATGACCCCATCACAGGCCCTAAAAAAGTGTGCACACATTTTATTTGTGATGAGGCAAACACTCATGCAGATGCTATTATATTCTACTTTCATGTAAGGATAGTGCAATAAAAGAAAACATTTGAAGCAGCTAAATTGTAAATAAAGGTGTTCAAGATAGGTACTAAAAAGAGCAGTGATGGAAAGAACTCAACTGAAACAGATCCACAGATAGTCTGCAGAAAAGGTTGAAGTTGCGTATGAAGTGTATGGGTGTTTGTGGAGGCCATCCTAAAGTACAGTAGTACATTAATATTCATTCCAAAAGTCAAGCGAGATAAGAAAACATTAACAAATGTAGGACAGTCATAAAAAGACCTTTAACCAGTTGAAAAAATTGTGACAAAAGATTTTAATTTAAACAATTTGTATACTTTAGATTTCAAAAGTATCTGTACTGTGTTCACATTTATATGGAGAAATATTATATCAGAAGGGGAGCAAACACTTTACTGGAAACAATAATTCAGAATGGTGTCACTAAATTCGTACAAATAAATAACGTTGACAATAATATAACAATATTATTCTCTTACAATTCAAGGTACCGTCAACATTAACTTTAAACTTCCGGTAATTAACTCTTATTTTGAAAGTCCAAACGGGAGACATCCTGTGCCGAATTATTGTCAAATGTAGTTAAATGCAAAATAAACTACTCACGCAGCTTTGCAGGTCAGCTATTCCACTCTTTATACATCTCCCGAACCATGCAGCAAACACATCAGTATAATTGAACCGGAATATGCTGCATTTAGCCAAACAGCGGGAGTCGGTTAGCCAGGTGGGTAATCAACAGGCCTGCAAGCAGACGCCATCAGCAGGTAGGCCTTAAGTAAACAAATATAAAAATATCATCAGTGGTGGTACTTCAGTACAATTTTCATGTACCTGTACTTTACTTAAGTCGATTTAATCCTGGATACTTAACATTTTTACTTCACTACATTTCTATAAAGCGTTGCGTTACTCGCTACATCCAAGTCGCATTGCACTTTTTGGATTCGTTCGTTAAAATGTGAAATTCAGGGACTTAACGTGGCGCTGTAAAATCCAAGCAATAACGTGACTTACTAATTACGTGTCTCTTGTCACCCATCGCCTCCCAGTTTCACTCGCATGCGGCGCTCCAAGACCTGGGCAGTGTGGCAGATGTCTGTCTAATCGTCAGTAACAAAATCCCGCTACATAAGGCGACATGTAAACTCAGCAGCGTTTCGCTTTCACAGACTGTGGACTGTGTTGGACTAAGTCCAACTTTTAATGTCACTTGGAAAGGAAGCTCAAAGAAAGATAAGCTATATGGAAGTGATGTTAGCAAAGCTAGATGGAAAGGGACAGATACGCTATGAACAAAAAGTTGTCACTCACTGCACTGAATTAATGTGCGCAGGTGTTGAATGACGTGTCGTGAATATGGGACGACGCTGTGACCAAAGTCTGTGATATAATGATGTGACATTCACGAACAATCCGATTCTTCTGAAGGGCTATTTATTGAGACCGATAGGCCTGGAGCCTCACTGAGAGCCGTTCTTTGTTCTTGTAATGCTCTGTACAATCAGCGAATAAATAAAACACAAGAACATAAGAGCACACATTAAGTTTTGAACTAAAGTTTTAACAAACAAGTTATGTTGTTTGTTAAAAGCAATCAACATAACTGTAGTTATACATATATACAAAAGGTCTTTTTCAATAATTAATTTTCCTCACAATCTATTTCTTCGTTCCAATGTTTTTTCTTTATAATCTCAGTTGTTTCTGATCAAACAATTGCACCACATCATTAAGTTTTATGCAGTCGTCTTTTTGTTACGTTTTGTAAATGTGCTGGCAATTTATTTAGAAATTTAAATCCCAAAGTTATTTCCCGTTTTATTTTGCTTGAGCTATGTTTTGCAGCCGTACAGTATTCATCTTGTAATTTTATGAATCAGTAATGTGGCTCTTCCCACAAGAGTTTGACAAAACCTAGCAACAATTACTTAATTTGACTGCTTCTGACCATTGCTGGCATGGTTACAGAAGTATTGCATATCATAGATTAGCAAATAGTCTTTTGCTTCCTCAAATATGACTGAAAAAGAACATTTCAAAACCAGAGCAAAGGTAATTGTCAAGTTTTACTTCAGTAGACTGAGGTACAGCATGTACTGTCCTTTCAAACATGGGTAACAGGTTTGACTTTAAAATATCAGTTACTTTCCCATTTCTGAATAATATGATGAAATTGAAAGACACACTGTTAAAAAAGTTCAATAGCTAAAATACTTGTTTATATTTCAATGGAGCTCAATCAGCAAAATGTTGCAGATAATGTATAATGCTGTCATGTAGCAGTATTAAGTTGTAAAACAATTAAAGCTTAATGACCAAAAAGACATCACAGGTAGTTAAAACAAGCATTTTTTTAATATGACATTTTGTTATTATACCTGTTATCTCCTGTTTGGTGTTAATTCCATCACATTTCAGAGCTGTAAATTAATTCCCCCACCAAAATAATTTTGAGGACCACAGAATGAATCCAACATTCAAGAGATATTCATGTTCTAGTAGTAATTGGTCTGGTCTTCTTTATCTGTTTCTGAAAGGTGTAAAAATAAAACTTAGGTAAAGATAATTGGTACATTTATTTATGAATACATATTAGAATGCCAGTGGATTTTTTTTATACTTCTGCACAAACTGAAGCTCACTTTTTAGCTGCAAAGTTCTGACCCATGGTTTGTTTTCCGTTGAACGAACTTTCCTATAATTGCATCTTATATTCCTTGTCACCATCTTATTTTTCCATTTTGCTTATATTGATTACATCAACACCGCTGAAGGATGAGTGGATGCATAAAGATTTTTAGTTGCATAGATTGAAACATGAAGACTAAATAATTTATATTATTTAAAATGTTAACATTTTCATAAATTCCATGCATCTTGTTACAGCTTCTAAATGTCACACAGTAAGCCAAAAATATATATTTTTTCCATTTTAGTTTTTCACTTGACATTTAGATCTCCAGAAACTAAACACTGGATTTTGTGTACATGAGTAAAATGGAAGTGAAAATTACTCTGGCAGTGCACGTCCTGATAGGTGGAGAAGTTTATATGACTTCTCCACATTTGCATGGGTATTCTTAGGATAATCAGGTTTTCTTTTTTTAAAAATAAGAATGCCTAAATTTTGTAAATCTTAAAAGACTTCTGTATTTGACTGTTAGATTTGTTCACAAAAGTAAAATTGTGTTAATGTCTAAGACCTATATTCACTTGATGGTTTTATTCTCAGTTCTTTACTTCTGGTTTCTCTGAACCCGACTTTATCTTTGTCTCTACGTGGAAAAATGAGATCAGATTTACGACCACCCTGCACATAAAATGCATCAAATTTTACTTGCACTTGTAAAAGTTGTATGAATTCAGTTTTGGTCAGAAGATTCTCACTGCTTAACTCAATATCACTGTGACAATAACCCTTAAATCAAAACATCCACTACTAGTGTTTGTGTAGAAAGTATGCAAGTTATCAAAATTGGCTTGTTTTTCTTGTAATGTTTTTTTGTTTGTTTTGTTTTCAGTGAAAACCATTCCACCGTCCTTGCAGTCTGCTGGAAAATCACTACTTTCATTTAAAGGTAAACTTTTTCTAAAATGTTTTTAACTGAAAACATGAATGTGCAAAATATTTAGAGAAAGTGTTGCATAACAAGACTGTTTTAAAGGATTATTTTTCCTTCTTTTCAGTAGGTGGAATACTATATTGTTACACAAACAGTTAAATCTTTACTAGTTACATTTCAAGTAAAGCAGACCAAAATTTTAATTTGAATATAAATTTTAATAGTTTTAGGTCTAAGTTGCAACAAATTAAAATATATTTACTTTAATTAGCGGTGGTCTTTCAGTTCCAGTGTTCTGCATGTTTGAGATGCTGCTTCTATTCAACACAATCAAATAAATGCGTCATTATCAGGCCTCTGCAGAGGTATTTCAGTGCTTTGAATCAGCTGTGTTGGAGAACACTTGCACTTTTGGGAGCCCTTTTATTAAAAAATAAATAAAAGTGCTCCCTAAAATGTTACTATTTTATTTCAATAGTAGCATTTATGTTTCTTATAATTGTGAGTAATATAAATTAATATTAACATTTTGGCATGGCTCAGCCAGAACACTGACTTTATTTAGTCAGAGAATGAATAAAGGTAAGCAAGTAGGCTTCCCAACCTAAAATCCTTGGTTAAGCCACAAAAGATGAAGGGTTAGAAATACCTTTAGAGGTAAAGACACAGAAAAGCACGTTTTGCAGTAAATAGCACTCTGTACAGGAAACACATCTGTCTTCTCATAGTGCTGATGATAGAAATATTGATGGTGTTTGCTCCTTCAGGGAGTGCAAAAACTGAATGTAGAGGCACAGAAACCTCTCATACAGATAAAAATATAAATATACTAAGGCTGAAACGATTCCTCGAATGATTCGCGTACCTCGATTATTAAAAAATTAATTAATCTGACTCGAAGTTTTGTTGAATTATGTTTTATCAATAAGTGCACCATGTTCCGCCCGGATGATTATTTGTGGTGGGCAGCACTCTTACTTCTGCCTATGAGTTGTTGTGAATTGCTAGCAGCATGGTGTGGAATTGCACGGCGTTTTGGGGAGAAATGAGGGCTGTTGCTGTGCGGTGGGTGGATTACGACACAAAACAAGCAAAACAAGTGAATCACCACTGTAAAAAGTGAAGTTCAAACCTTTAGAAAACCTCACACTCGTTCTCCTTCCACTCCACACGGTAAAAATACAACTACCTTAGAATATTGAACTAAAAGAGCCAACATGTGTTGCTCAAATTAAAGAGGCATTATGCCAAGAATAATTCGTTTCTGCAGGAACGACAGATAACACAAAACAGAGGAGAGTAATGCATCTTTAGAAATATGCACATTCATACACACCCATGAAGGCAGAAATTCTCCCATAAGACCCACACACATACAACTATATTAAAATTATGTTCTGGCATGGTGCACTCCTCTCCATCTTGCTGATGGTTTCATTTTTATCTCTCTTTCTGTGATTTATAGGGCCAACGGTCTGCTATTAGTTAGCTTAAAAAATGGCAGTGCTCTGAGCAATACCAGATTTCATTGGACCAGACATTTCCCCCCACCTTCCCACTTCCTGTAGCTTGAAAAAACCAAACACAGATACAGATATTTGTGAGCCCTGGAAAGGCATTTTGTCTGTGCTATTTTCTCACACGAGGAGAAAATAGCACAGGTATGGTATTTGCAAATATATTTTAGAAAATATATTAGAATATGGTATCAAAAACTGCAATTATGATATAACAGCCAGGTTTTATATGTTTGGTTTTTTTTTTATGTTATTTTAACCCTGTGCAATGTCTCTGCTCTGGAAGGTTGGTGCTACACCTGAAATGGATACACAAACAAAATAAAACCCACATAATTACCAGTTAAAAGACAGACAGGGTTAAAGGGCATATTGAAGTTATTCAGTAATTGTACTCAAAATAATAATTTTTTCAGCCCTTTTCTGTTTTTTATTAGATATTAAAGCTTGATCATCCAACCTTGACCAAAGTGTTGCAGATTAATGCTAAAAATCTGCAGAGAGCTTTTAGGTCAGCTTTCGGTGATACACAAAGAGAGGTTGAAATGTGGATGACACAAGATTGAGAAAACAGTTGGTGAAGAATCCAGGTCACTGGATCTAAATCAGCTTTTTTCTCTTATGATCATGCAGTCAGGAAACCCGCTTCACAGCTCATTTTGTTATTCACATCACACAAGTCACTCCGGTGAGCTCATGGGCTGAGAGTGCTTTTAGAACATGCAGCTGGGATTGTAAACTCAAAAGATTGTGGCCATCAGCTCAGAAGCACTGACATGGGAACATCCAAAAAAGAAGTGTCAGCCATTTCCTCTATACTAAATAATATCTCACAGAACTCTGTGTCGCCTTACTCACATTCAGGGTTTCCAAACCATACACCATTATGACTTTGTGACAACCCCCCAAGGTGGCTCATAGGCGTAACAGGGTTGAGTCGACTTAAACCCTGCATTTCAAGTCAGCTTCAAAAATGTACAATGTTTTAAGGAGTCTATAGGAGTTTAGATTGAAAGTATGATCTACAAGGGGGCTCTAGGCACAAAGGAACAACACATAAGCATTCTCAAACTATCACATAATGAGCCTAACAACCAAAAATGAACAAAACTTGAACAAACTTGAATGAAAGACATATTACTGTTTGCAGATGCTTTTGATAGAATTTGACTTATCTTATTTTGCAAAAATTTCAGCTTCTAAATGTTCAAAGTTGATAAAGACAGCCAAATACCCTTTTTATACAGAAAATTGTAAACTACTTAGATTTTTCCTCCCATTTCAACTATGTGGGGCTTTTTGGTGCTTTATAAAACAAGGCTATAACAAAGGGCTGCTAAAGTGACAAAGACCTTTGTAGCATCATAAAACGTGGAAAGATTCAAGGTGCTTGCAAGACATGTTACATGAGAGGACATGTGCATAGTGAGGAAACTTTGCCCTTTCTATGACTTTCTTGTCAGACCAAAAACCTTATTTCAGGTTTCTATAACTGTTCAGACATTTTTATGTTTAATTTTTTTATCTTTACTTTTACTATGTCAAAGTGGATCAGAAAAGTTGATTTGATTTTTAGGTGTTCATTTTTTTAAACCATTCATAAATTGATTTGTGACAGGAATAAAAAAATGACAGAAACCTGTCATTTTTCTGTCAAAAATGACAGAAACTTTATCCCGGAACTGTGTAAAGAAGCCTCGTCTTTATTTCTGTACATGTTTATAAGCCTAAAATGCAGATGACTTCTCAAGGTTTTGAAAGATCATACACAACGTCAGCACAAAGGATGCATGAATGATTCTGCATGTATTCATGAAGAAAAGAAGCCACCAAGGGAAAACCTGTGTATGTGTGTTGCTATGTGAGCACGCCCTTGGTGCCCTGTCCCCAATCAATCTCAGCAGGAAGTGATAGGGTTAGCCCCGCCCTCTGCTACGGCTAAACAAATTAATATTAATCAAGCATTGATTAAGGCCTTAACACTGACCAGCCATTACTCACATCACCATTGTTTTTTTTTCCAGCAAACCTTTTCCGTTTATATCTCGAGCCTCTCTCTTTTAATCTTTTACTGTTAATGTATCATGCTTTTTTTCTTTAAGAGGAAGGCGTTTCTTGAATGCTTATTTTCAAGTTTACTGTTTAACCTACAAACCACTAATAGCATTGAGACCACCTGGCTAATGTTGAGAGATTTCACCCTTTACGGCAAGAATTTGTGAGTGCCTGGCGGTGTGTGGTTTGAAGATCTTGGTAATAAACTCGCTCATTGTTCTTTCATGGTTTCCCTTTTCTGTCTTTTGATAATTTGTCCTATTAAACCATTTATTTGTATTTCATACTCTCCTTTCTACCTGATGTTCCCATCACACTGCTGGGATTTCTCATCTTTCTTCTTCCCGTTTTATTTACTCTATAGGTATCCAACCATCCCTGATATTATTTATCTATTCATTCTTTATCACAGTCCCCTGGAGATTTGATGGAGGAGTTCTGACAAAGAGCTAGTTTGAACAATCAAAAGGGGATAATAAAATGAAAAAAAAGAGTGAGGAAAAAAAGATTAAGGCATACCGAAGCAGAGAGAAATGAAGAGAGAGACTAAGAACTGGATGTGGTGAGGTCAATAAAACACAATAGGCCATTGTTCTGACACAGCATTAGTCACCTGGGCAGGGAACAGCTTGAACAGGGAGTTTGGGAGTGAAATGGAACGAAGACAAGGATTAAGAAAGATAGGTGGAAGAAGAGGACAAAGGCTGGGCTGAAGGAAAAATAGTTAAAGACCATCTGCCTTCAGGAAAGAAACACTTTTTTGTTGTTCATCTGGTGTACTGCCTAGCCTAAAATGTATTCACCGCAAGTCAGGCCCAGTTTGACTGGTCTGTACTATTTATAGGAGGAGACGTCAGGAGCCGACCCAGTACCCGCTAGAGAGACTTTATTTACCTTCGGGCCTGGGAACACTTTGGGATCTCAGTAGCATATATAATTGACCATATAATTGTGCAATTTGACATTTTAAAAATAAATTTGCCTAATGGAAACACCAATTAAGAAAATAGTCAGTTTTTAATAAAAAGTTTTGGAGCGAGGAAGGAAGTGTCCAATGTTGATCTGATGTACCTAGGACCAGATCTGAGTAAAACAGAAGACACTGGATTCAGTCAAATTGGTGAAAAGTGCTGAAGAGGCAGATTTCTTTTTTTTTTTTAACTCCATTTTGCCACTAAATCCTTTAGTGGCAAAATGTTGCTTTGTTTGTTACCAGTTGTCATCCATTTACTCTTGTGGTGCGGTCTGAGTGTTTAAACTTCAACCTCAGTGCTTTATTGTTAATATCAATGCTCCTGTAAAAAAAACGAAATGGCTTCTTCTGAGAGGCCAAGTAGACCAAGTTTTTACAGATTTTCTTTCCTTTGGAGTTTGCCAAAACCCCAATGGTAGAGGTCTACCTCCCTCTTTAGTTTGGAATGAACAGGAAATGTGGGGGATTTAAAATGGCAGACCTAAATCGTAGGCAAGTGCACTGGGTTTTATTGCATTTGCTCATGCGGTGCCTAGTTGACCAGGAAAAGAGCACAAAGGAGATTCATGCACATAATTCGAAGTCCCTGTCACACACATGCTGAGTTTCAGTAATAGATATTATCCTTTTATTCAAGCACGGCTTTGAAGCTAAACTAAATAAGCCTCCACACATACACACAAAACATTCTTTAAACACTATATACATCTGAATGATTTTCTACTCTCTGATGTGGCCCTTCTACACTTTAATTAGCACAGAGCAGTGGTGATAGAGCTATAAACATACTTTATGCCTTATTCAATAGAAACCTACAAACTGAAAAATCAAATCTAAAACGTGGAGTGAACTTAGCCTCACAAAAAATCTAAAGTAAATCAGTTTCAGTGGTTGCTTCCTGAAAACTACTTTGGTCATTGGCCAAAAACAGGCCACATAGCAATTACTGCATAATAATTCTACCGTCATTGTAGTTTCCACAATTTAGATTTTTCAAGAGCTGGAATCAGATGGATAAATTCAAACAATCTGGAATAACAAACCGCTTATACCACAACAACCATTGTTTTTTTTTTTTTTTCTTTGGAAGTTGCCATTATAGAAAACAAATTTTCCCACATATACATAACGGGATCTTGACAAGATTTACTGCGTTTTGTGTATGCTTGATAAAGCTTTTGTTGTGGCTTTGATCTGTGTGAGAGCGCTCCAGGAAGCAGACTCTTTTGCCACAGACTGAGCTGAACAAAAGAGGATTTTATTTAATCCAAGCCCACATCATAAAATTACACATCTGTGCACCAGTCTCGAGGGATCTTGGTGTCAACTGTAGAAGAATCCCCAAGTACTATTATCACAAACCGTCTTTCAAATAAATGTCTCTAATCTGATACCCAGGAGAGCATGTATGCTTGACAAATCTATTTATCTAATTAGCATACTCATGTTTACCTTATGTTCTCTTGATGATGGTGGTCATGCTTTGCAATTTGTTCTGAAATGGCCAAAAAATCCCATCTTGTGTCAGTGATCAGATTCTCAAAGGTCTTGTCATTTGTAGACAGCCTAATTTTTCTAGCGTGGAAGATGTCGTACCACACCTTAACACCTCACCTACCAGGGTTGGCATTGGAAGAGAACATTTTTTGTGAGTGCAATGCACAAATGCAATTTCCTTGCAAATTTGGCACTATCCAGGGGTAAATAGAAATACTTTATCACCAATAACCACTATTAAAACAAAGTAAAAAAGTATACCGTATTTTCCTCACTATAAGCCGCTCCCACAAAGTTTAAAAAAAAAGCAACAAAAAACTGGAAACGTACTTCTTTGTGTTGTTTCCATGATGAGGGGGTATGTATGGAGTGAAAATAGTCTCAAAAGATTTGTAACTCATAAAAAGGATTTGTAACTCATGTGAAAATGCGGGTCGTCATTCTGGAATGTTTGACTGAACGCTTCTCCCAGCCAGAGCAGAATAAACTTCCGCCAAGTAGTGGTCGAATCTTTTACCCATGTAATTACAGTTGTACAGGACACAAACGAGGAATATATATATATATATATATATATTTTTATATATAAACAATATTAAAAATTAGATGTGGGTCTAATGACATATATATTTTTCACAAAAATATGTCTTAGCCACGAGACGAGACAAGCAGAGAGGGAAATACGTGTTGAACTATGGAAAAAAAACCTTCCAAAATAAACTCAGATGACCGAGCTTTTACTAGCATGCGAACGCACCATCTACAACACAAATCAGGGAGGCGTGAAATGAGTCTCAAAAGTAGTTGTGGCCTCGTAACTGGATCTGTACGTAACTGCAGTTTTGTGTGTGTGTATCTGGTGACTCGTGCGTACTTTTTCAACATTTGTAGGCATAGGAAAAGGTTTGATGCTTACACGAGTTACAAATCTATTTTTCACACGAGTTACAAATCCTTTTTACGAGTTACAAATCTTTTTCACACAAGTTACAAATCCTTTTTACGAGTTACAAATTCTTTTTGCGAGTTACAAATCTTTTGAGACTATTTTCACTCCATAGGGATGAGTTTGAAAACATTTCTCCGGCTTAGCGCTTTCTTCTTTGATTTCCAATTTTGGCTTCCAATCATTCACTTTCTGCTAGAGAGCCCCCTGGTGGTTGAAGAAAAATCCACAGAAAAGCCTCACCAGGCCAAAAGCCGCATGGTTCAAAGCGTGGGGAAAATGTAGCGGTTTATAGTCCGAAAAATACGGTATATATATTTTTTCCCATGTTTATGTAACATTTTGAAAATGTATCATATAGTGTCAAAACAAGCAAAATGTATTTTATGTTATTAAGTAGACAAAACATTACTCAATGTATTACATGAAAACTTAGTGAAACACTGTCAGGAAAAGGAATAGAGGACAAACTGAGTCAGTCCACAAAGAGAACTAAGACAGGCCAAGTACACCCATTACTTGTCTGTGTCGAGGCAACACGCTGGGCAACTTTGTGAATCCTAGGGGTTTCAGCCTTGCTTTGAATATAAGAAGACTTACAGTATCAAGGAACAGAGCACAGGGGAAACCTGAAGAGAGAATAAAAAAGAAAAATAATCATGCAGAGAAATGTCAAGTGCATCAAATAAAAGTAATTTTCACCAAGAATGCTCATGTGGGGAACACACACACTAACACACATATTTGCAAAAGCATAGAGCTGGATATGACTTGTTTTGGCTATATCTGGAACCACCAGAGATACACAAGTTCCAACTTGCAAAAAACAAATTTGAACACAGGAAGACACATACTTAAGTTTCAACACACAAAAAAGGAGCATCACTAATTCAAAAACATACATCAGCAGCACATAATGCTCAGAAAGACAAAGTCAACTTCCTAGGAGAAATTAGCTACTTTCTGGCCAACACAGATGTATGCATACTTTAAAATAAAAAAGGAAGATGGTAGTAAGGTAAGCTCGCAAAGGAGGACGCGACAAAAAAAAGACTATAATGAAAATAAATTTTTTGGAAGAGAATGGTTCCAAAGAACCTGTATGAAATATTGCTTGACATACACACTTTTTGACAAATTAAGATCCTCTCAGTATATATTCCACACAATTAAGGAAAACAATCCTTAACAGTTCCACACTTCCTCGTGCCTTTCTCTGTTGCATATTAGTGATACTATTCCTGAGTCAGATCACATATGACCTGACTAGAAATAGTGACATGTGGGAGGAGTTTCTTCCTAAACATAAGGGCAAATTATTTGTCAATCAGTGGAGGTGTGATTTAGATCAGGGACAAATTACTAAAGTAATCCGAGTTTATAATGTCATTATAAACTACCGGATACCAGAGGCCTACCGAATGGTTAATGGACAGCATGCATTTCATGACATTCAGCCAATTTGCTTACTTTATTTATTTGTTTCAGCCTGTGTTGTGTTATCTAGCCCTCTCTATCCTGTTATAGTTCAGTTACCCCATGTTCATGATCAGTTACTCCTTGGTGTTTCTTTAAGGTTTCTATGAACTCTTACTCCTAAGACAACTTGCCAAAAGTGATGTTTGCATGGTGTTGGATTGTATAACATATGACAGACTTTATATAATTAAAAGACGGATGAAAGGAGAAATGTACTAAGACATTCTCCATGAGAATCCAGCAGTGTAAACAACTATGATCTAATCAAATAAGTAAATGAACAATAATCCTCTAATGAATGTTACTTAATTTGTTTTGGACGAACTATTAAAATTGTTTTGATCTTAATCTGTCAACCAGAGATCATGAGATAAAAAGTTATAGTATCATGTGAGTCTCAGACCAGGAATCCAAGACAAGTCTCAAGACTTTAAGGTACAAATCTAGGTCAAGTCTTTTTTTATGTGACTTAAGTGTGACCTGAGACTTGAGAGTCTCAAACTTGAATCTCCATCTTTGGTTTATATCAAAGAAAAACAATTGTCAATACTAAAATTTTAATCATTTTTAAACTATTCCATTATGGTTTTTTAGGTAATTTTGGGGAAAAGATTTTACACACAAGCTCAAACATCTTTCTATGCCAACTTATATTTTTCTTTCTTTATTTACTGGTGTTCTCTCAGTGGAAGACATATGTGAATGATTAATCAAATGGAATATGGCTAGCTATTGCAATACCTGGAAAATGTGGGAGTATATTAAACTGACTTAGTTCCGCATCCATTTAATGGCATGAGCTGAGTAAACCCCTGATGGACAACCTTAAAATTACATTTAGCATATCAAAACAGAGATTTACTGTTTTGTTTTTTTCATGCAGCGTAATCTGTTTCTATAATTGGCTACCTGACCTTTTCTTCTAAATTCTAAACCTCTGTAATGAGCAGTTATTTCTCTTATGCTACATATCCACAAATGTGTTTCAAAGTATTGTTTTTTAACTCTTCACTTATTTCTGTCCTGTCTTTTAAGCCCTGCAGTTGTTTGATAGGTTTTGAATGGCAAAGCACAAGTGAAGTGTTTTGGATGTTGGCATTATATCACTTGTGTGAAGCCAGTGCTACGGGTTTGCTCATTATGTTTATAATTGGGAATGCATGAAATCTAATACACATTATGTAATATGATCCAAAAGTCAAAATAGTGATGTGTAAAGTAGATATAAAAAAAATCAAATATTCTACATTGTAGATATGTCACTGTAAAACCACAGAAAGTATATCACACATATAAAATTGATCAATAAAAAACTAAGCTGAATTGCTCCTCAAATTTTTACAAAAAAATCTAGACCTTTTCATAATTATGTAGAACCAAATTAATCATTTACTGGTTTTCTGAAAGACACTAGTTTATTTGCTTCAAACTTTGTTGGTAATCATGCACATATTTGCTTGTAGAAGTAGCTAGCATCTAATGTGGCCAGATGTAAAACAGATGCAAGCCACACGTAGCTTTTCACTTTGCACCCATAAATGGGGAAAGATGTTCCAGAGTATCTCACAGTATTGAGGTTCTTGGTATAGAAAAACATTAAGCGGAGCATAAAAGTATCTAAAAAAGGAAAACACCCCTCGCCAACGTACTTAAAAAAACAAAAAAAAAACTGGCACAATTATCAGTAATGTTCAAAGCTTCATTTACCAACTCAGTCAAAAGACAGATTGATTTAAAGTGCTTACTTGCAACCAGATTTTCTAATCTTAAGATTAGTGGTTTGCAAATTATTTTTAACATTAGGTCAAGCATTATGTCAGCAGCATTGTCCATCCGCTTAGTTTGTTTATAAATGTAATGGAAGTCTCTGTTCAGCATAATGCAGCAAGGTTTAGAAAATCTTGCAAAAGATATTCCTTTTTCTCCATTTATACATTGCAAACTGATTTAGCCACAAAAATACTGCAGTAGTCAATAAACTATAAGCATCTGCACGTTTTTAAGGAGAAACTACTGTGGTGGATGTGGCGCATACAAATGTATTGATTTATACAAAATCAATACTACATACATCCCATTTTGCATCAGCTATAGCAGGCAGTCTCTTGGGATACAGTACGTCTCCATCAGCTTGTCAAATTCATCCTCTGGGATTTATGCCCATTTCTTAAGGCAAAACTGCCCTCACTCATTTCAAGACCCTCTGCAGGTTCCTCTGGTATATAATAGCATTAAAGCTGTGTAACATATTTAAACACTGTTTAAAAGCAGTCTCAGAACATTTACATTACTCTCCTGAAATTAATTGCTTGTTTCTTTAGTAGTGTTTTCAATGATGAAATAATTTGTCGATACTCCAATCAAACGTTCTTTCCATATTGTCTGACTACACATGGTTAACTACAGCACCATGATGCTTCATGTTTGTTAGATGTTAATTTGTTCTTTTGTGACCCAAAAGTTCAGTATGTTGGCCATGTGAGAATAGGAACTTCTTCCTCGTATAGTGAGTAAGCTTCTAATAACTTCTATTTTATGACCTTCTACTTTAATTTTTTGGCCTTTTCCATAAATAGAACATATATAGAATTGCTTATGGATGGTTTGTAGAACCGACTAAATTTATGAAGCTAAACAGAAATATGTCAAACAATTTGAATATATATTCTCAATGCATTGCTTCTGTCTTGAATGTCAGTAATCTCTGACTCAATCACAGAAACAATGCATAAATATATGATTGAATGAATAATTTCCATAGGATTCTGTCTATCTTGGTCAGTTTACATCATGGTGTGATGTGTATTCACATTTGTTTGTTTGTATGTATATGTGTATGATATCTGCACACAATAATGCTAATGCAAATATACAGAAGTATATTAAACGTAAGACATCACAGCACAGTCAATAACAGCAATGTAAGAGTCAGACTTTTTTATAGATAAAATGCAAAGTATTTTTGTCTCCTTGTTTCAAGATACACCACAGGACCAACATGCACCTGGAGTTATTAATAAAAAACATGCTCCTCACTGCTTTGTTGCAAAGCTTAAAATTCAAACACTTAGTGAAAGTGTATTTCTCTACGTTCGAGGGGTTTTTCATCCCTTCTCAAACCTACACTTCTCTAACACACTCCCTTAAACACACACATACACGCACATAGGGTCTTGGCATGCATAGCAGCAGCTATTTTTCTTGTTAATGTAGCATGTCGAATTTGCAGGGCGCTGGCGTGCAAATGAAAGGTTGCACGTCTCACTCGCTTGGCAATATGTATTTGATAAGAGCTGTAAATCAAGTAGTGTAGCCGAGCAGAGCCTGCAGGGACAGACAAAACATGTGTTAATGGAGAGAAGCTCTAAATTTCTGTGAATTACTGTTTTGGCACGAAGAATTAAGAGATAGACTGACCAAAACAGAAGATCACAAAGACATGAACAATTAAAATGAGGTTGACTATGAATCTGTAAATTCAGGCAAACAAAGTCCGGATAGACGAGGCAAAAACTTAAACAAAAGTCTGCTGTCCTAATTTCCTCAATCCCACTGCCAAATACAAAGCTTTAACCCCTTTCAGTAATTTAAAACAAAAATACCAGTAGTGCATGGGAATCATAATTTATCAACAAATCAAAAAGTAAATAAAACAAAACAAATTGATTATCCTTTGAATTTTCTAACAATAAATAATAGGTCCCTTTTATACATGCATGTATGGGAAATAGTAATAGGTTTTGTGTGAGGAAGGGAGTGTGGGTGTCATTTCACTAGACAAAATGAGACTGTATCTGAAGTGCACTAATGGTGTGTGTGACTTCACAGTAAAATGAAAGAAGTGTTTACCAGTATGGTTGGCTTCATTTTTGGTGTGTACGGGTCCTCTACAGGCACAGAAGGAGCATGTAGAAGGCGTATTGTAGAAGGTGTATTTACCCAAATGGGCAAAAGCACTAGGGGCCTATTTTGACAAGGTGAAGGTAATACTATCATTACTGTGCTCTGTCCAAAATAACTCTGTAATATCACAAAAACACTGGCAACCACTAGAGCCTAGAGATAAGATTTTACCAAGCACATTTACATGTTAGCCCTGTGATTGACCCAAATGTTCAAGTTTAATCTTAATGAATCTTGCATCATGAATCAAACACCGATAAGAACAACACAGAAAAAAATACGTTTGGACATCATCGCAGTGGTAGAGGAAAATAGACTGATATTTGGAGAAACGGCATGAGAGGCTCTATGCAACCCTTATTTCTCATGAACAGTAATAAAGTGTCCAGATTGGGGCTGCTGCTCTTGTTTACCCCCCATGATTGTTCTCGGTGGAGGGTAAAATAGTGCACAGAGTTTTTAAAACATACTTTAAAAATACTGTTCTTAACCAAGATTCTGCTGTTTGAATGTTGCATTTTTGATTTGCCTGATGTACCAAGGCTGTTTTTTGACTTTGTAGGACTAATCACTTATATAGAATGCACAGAGCACAATTATCACCAAAACAAAAAAAAAGACACATTGAACTAACTTATCAAATTACCTATATTCTTAAAAAACATAATTTATTTTGAAGCAACAATTTATTTGTAAATACAAATAATTTAAAGCACAGCAAACTCAAAGTGTCTGAGTGTGAATTTACAAGGCAAAGATAAAGCCAGAGATGGAGAACAGTTCTTGTTATGTAGTAAATATAGCTATTACGGGTGTGAATGTGTTGGGAGTAAAGGTTTTGTTATCAAGTCGAGTCAGTTATGTTGTGCTGTCTTGCTGAGTCCTGGTCAAAACCAATTCCAGAAAATTGCTCTTTATATCACTTGTCGCTACATAGTGCTTAAGAAAAATGAAGGTTTTTTTAGTAGTGATGTAAAGATATGAATGTACTCTTCTTATAGATTTAGCTTATCAGAGTCTTGTGTTTCTACAATCATCTCTGACTGTCTTCGCAGGGAGGTCAATTTTCTGGGAGCTGTTTGGATCCATTTAAGATATAAGGGTCAGACTGGGGGCAGCCGTTTGTTTCTTAGAGGACAGAAAGTCTCAAGTAATAACAGAACAGGATCACTGACAGCAATTCCTGATATGCAATTGTTCTTTAAGTTAATAATGTACCAGAAAATTAAACATACCTTACATTTTGAGTTGCTCTGTAGTGTTGACAGAAGTGATTTATAAATACATTTTGTCTCAGAATTGCATTTTACTGGCTTTACCTAAATGCATTCTTGAATTGATGAAAGGTGTCAGGAATTGAGAGATTGGCAGTTTTTGTCCCTATCGACGGTTTTCTTCAGAACAATATATTTCAATGGGAATCGGAGTTTACAAGAATTGAACTATACCTCTTTATCTGCAGTGAAGCCCTCACAATTCCCATAATCTTTGTTTTTTCAGACAGATCTCCAGGGCTAAATGTCCAAGAGTCAGCCAAAAGAATTTCCCTTTGGAGTCACCGTCAGGTCAAAAATCTGGAATCTAAATTCCAGAAGTCAAGCTACCACTAATAACATTCAATCCAGACTATATTGACTTCTAGCTCATTTAGGTTGTCAGCTGTTTTCCTCAGTGTTAACTGAGCATGCTTTTTCCATCCTCAGATTCACAAGGACTGGAGGCTGAGACACTGATTTCTGTCCATATCGATCACATCTTCCCCACAGGCCCTGCTTAATGCATAACATCTTCACTCAACACACTTTGAAAAATAGTGGGGAATGTACCATGTAATTTGGGATTTAATGTAAACTTTATCACAGATCTCTAATTTTATACATATTTGTTAAAATCCTGTGAGATACAAAACGTTATCTTAATTAACTTTAAATGCAAGTGCTTTTTTAAATCAAGAAAACTGCTTCGGTCTCCCAGGGGGCAGCTCATAGATACAGTAGTATGTAATATAGAGCCCACAACACTAGTTATGCCTGTAATATCAAGTTTTCTGTGAAGTACTGTCTTAAAAACACAATCATTCAATCAAAAATTCAAAAAATTATGTTGAACTTTAAAACCTTACATTGCTAAAGTAAGAAAACGTCAGTGCCATTAGACTTCAGAGCTGTAAAACTTAAAAACCTCTGGTCTTCTTTTTTTCTTGTTGCTAGTGGGCTTTTAATTTCTTACCCTTGGCAGACCCACAACTTGATGCAGGGACTCTTATCTCCTTGTTTTGTAGGAGGCCCTGCTTGGGTTTCCCTATAATGACCAGAGGAGAGTTAATCACGAGTAGACCACCAGTTTTCACTTGTCTCGTCCACAGAACTTGTTTTTATATTTTAAGTGATAGTGTTCAGACATCTACTTGCTAGAAAAGGTAACTCAGATTTCACTCCAAGGTTCAAGTTGCTCTTAAGATACAAAATACGTTTAAACTTGACTGAGACTTATTGTGTTCTTGGGTTTAATCTGTCACTATATGTTGTAATGTAATCAGTGAAACGAGCCAATGTGCAAGGTACAAACCTCAGCTCTGACAAGTGATGCGACATATAAGTGGTGCATATTCTCTTAAGAATGAGTGATTTATTAGCTTCTGACGTTCACAGACTGCGAGTCGTTCATGGTTTGTATTATAAGGTTAAGCTTTATAATGATGGCCATACTGATGTCTTTTCCAGTAATCTCTGGATTAATTACATTGGGTGATGTCATAACAAAATAAATCAACTTACATGTGAAATCTTTTTTTCATATTAAATAACCAAGCAATCTTCTGAAAGACCTTTATGATTAATCTAATTCCAACGGAGAGTTTCACTCTCAGATTACAAGTTTAATTGTGGCCTACTTTCAAACAAGGAGGTAGATCCTTTGGTTAAAGAGCATCTCTGTTGTAGAACATCATCAAATTTTCTTTTACTAATTCAGTGAGGTACTGATATAGCTAGCTTTGGTTATTCTGTTCATATCTTATCTAAGGGCTGGTAAAGGACATCACCTTACTCTGCTCTCTTTTTTTCCATCTTCTTTCCATAATTGTGTTTTTCTTTTCCGATTGCATGCTGGTATTTTTTTGGTGATTTTATCCCATGTTCCTTCACTTTCTGGAGTTAAAAAGTGTCTTGTTGTTTAATGGGGGTTCTCCTCTCTGCAGTCATCAACTGTCCTGGATGTGTGCTTAGCATGGGTGAATTAATCAAAAATAATTATTGATTATGCACGCTTTCTTAGATAAAGCACCTTGAATAACAGTTTATTATTACACGAAACTGATTTCTGACTATACTTGGGCTCAAACTCTTTAATTAATTAAAGACTGTTAAATAAGAAATCAAAAAGCTTTCAGTTTTCAGTTGTGTCTTTATTGGTTGCTATAAACCATATTTAAATTAGGACAATTATCATAAATAAATAAAAAGAAGGAAAACCTTCCACTGGCGCATTCTCCATATGTGCACTTAATTGCTGCCCGCGGGTTTCGCTAGTTGCAAATACAAAGCAAAAAAATCTAAAAGTATTCAGCGGCTTTTTGCTTTACTCTGATACCAGATGGGAACCCTTTTACAAATGTATCTTTTTAAAAACATACTAAGGTGTGAAATAATTCAATTCTGAATAAGCCTGCTTATTTTAATGACCAATTTAAAGCAAAATTTACTTTAAAAAGTAAAAAAAAAGTAATTAAACCCAGCTAATATTTTTTGGTAGGACAATGTGGCATCATAAATTAATACCATCAATGAACGTACCCGTCCTAATGGGTACCTGGACTTAAGAGACTTTATGTAATATTAAAAAAAAAGCTTTAACTTATTTTAGTTTGAAACGGCATTGTAAGGGTAAGAAAACTAACAATGTGTTCGGATACTAAGGCATTGTAAGGCATTTATCAATCTGAATATACCGTTAATTATCACTTGTGGGTTCCAATAAGGTTTTCTTAAAATGTTAAAATCCCCCGAACCATTTTTAATGACAAGCTGTACTGTACTTGAAAATTTCAAAATCCCCTTTTCGATAGATACAGCTAGCAGTAGTAAATCCCCTTCACACCAGAGTAAAAGAACAATTAAAATCAAAAGACGATGGACTTAACAGGGTCTTGGACAGGGTGCGAGCAAAATAAAACAATAGTAATGAGCATGTGATGTGATATCTTGGTCCTGGTGCTTTATGGAGATGATTGGTGGGAACTTATCAACTCTGGGAGTTTATCAATTAACAATGATCAATAATTGATTCTTTGATTAGAGTAATTCATCAAATAAGATCTTCTTTATTGATGGTGCTGTGCTCCAAAATGACTGTTTCCGTTTTTTTCCCACCACTTCTGGCTAATCTGTTGTCTGTCCACCATTTTGGAAGCCTTTTCATTTTCAAAGTCCCATTAGCAGTCACTGCTGATTATCCACCTGGTACAGAGATCAGACCTCTGCAATTACAGTGTCGTCTGTAGCTTCGGTAACGGATGTGACACCTGTAAAAACAAGGCTGTTTCCACAAAGTGCAGAAGGCTGTGGCGCTGTCCAGTTTGAAGATGGGTCAGTACAATGCTAGTGTGCATGAAGAGGTCTTGGTGAGGGTTTATGTTGTGATTCAGCACAAAGACTGGTAACAGCCACCATGTTGTTTAATCTATAGAGTATTTTGTGTGTTAAACTGAGAAATAACCTGACTGTGAGTGAGTGACCACTGCCAACTAGGTGCTGTACTTCTAAGCAGCGTGTTATGGCGTCAGCAATAATCTCATGGTATATTTAAATGCACCTCATAGATCTATCCTGAAATACATCTAAAAATATGATTACATAATCACATACCCCAGTCTTCTTCCTAAATAACATCCTTGACTGTTTTTTTTTTGCTGTATCAAATCCCCCTTTACCACTGGTCACATTTTAAAATGCTATAAAATAACAGTCTTGATAAATAGCTAGTCAAGCATATTGTTTCATTGTGAGAATATTGTGACAGAATATTTGAATTTTTATTTTTAATACCAAGGTCAATCTCCCCGTCCAGTATCCTTGATAGCAGCACCCTAGAGCTCATATTTAAATTAGACCGTAAACGTCACATGTTCTTCTTTACTCTGCCCTGCTCACTTACAACTTAGAACAGACAGACAATAAAACACATAAATGGAAATACCTATGGAGCAAGAAAATACATTTAAAAACATAATGACAGTAATAGTTACCAATGCTTCAAAGTGATTTCGTCCTTAGATTTACAGATCAACTATTTTGGCATTTTCTTATAATTTGATTTTATTACATGGTGGCATTTCAAAAGTCAAGAAATCACTGATGTTTTGGTCAGAATAATTGGACAAAGCCAATATACAAACAACTAATTATTTAAAAATGATCAAGTCTGCTATATATGTAGCGCTAAATAAGACCATGGTGACTTTTGATACTACAAAATGTGCACTTCAATTAAAAGTTATTTCAATATAGAAAATCTAGTGTACAATTTAACTATAGTACAAAACATCCTTAATGAAAGGAGTTAGCTTTAGTTGGAATCAGCTCAGATGGGGAACAAATTAATTTGATGTACTGTAAAAACAATAAAAAGGTCAATACATTATTATTTTACACATAAGAACACTGTTGATGGAAAACATTGAGAATCTTGAACAGACATATTATTTGCGCACTGTATGTTTATGTATTTCACCTAGTAAAGATGCTGTATTACTAATCAAGAGGCCCCTGAGTTTGAGACCAACACACAATCACTTTTCAACCTCAGATACCCAAAAGACATTAAAACACATGATTACAAATCACTTGTAGATGGAGAAAGTAATGCCAGTTTTAGCCTAAATACATTTGAAAACACAAATCTGGGTATTATATTTATTGAAGAGGTAAAAGATGAGAACATGGAAAAGGAGAGCAAGAAAAAGTTGTTTTGCAAGTACAAAAGAGTGAAGTAGTGTCATGATTGCCTTCACACTGGAATGGTTACGGAGGATCCACAGACTGTTCAGCAGTCTTCATCTAATATAAACGAGGCCTAAGCAAATCATCAATCTTTATTCCTCCCCCGACTTTTCAAGCTACATACATTTTATCTGCATTTTTGCAATTTAAACAAACAACCTCAAAATATGATCTAAAAAATTCCCACGAATTTTTGTTGATTACATCCAAACAATTTTAGAGCTCAAAACAGAAGGAGGCTGGAAAGTGTTATTACTCTCACAACATGTTTGTAGTCAAAAAGGTCTTAAATTCTGAAAATGTGGATACGCCTAAACTATTAGCAACCGTCAAACAACTTTGTTTAGACTTGTTGGACTTCTCACTTTTTATTACAACAAACTTGTATTTATTTTAGCATTTTTTTTGATACAGTAATGAGATGAGATCCAGAAGATAGTGATGAGTCAAAAATATTTATTGCTTTGAAAAGGCTTCCCAGCCCATTCCAGTTCTTTTTTGATTAAGTTTACTTTTTTCAGAGTTGTTGCTGTTTTAAAATCCAATAGTTTAGGCTGTGATTTCAGTGACTAACGTTTCGGTATGATTCCCCATGAAATTAATAAAATGGAGACTCTCTGTGCCCACTGATGAACATCGTAACATTTGGTTTGGTTTTCTTCATGAAATGGACTCCTTAGACTCTAAGAGACACTAAGTATAACATTTGATGGATTGCCTCCATTTTTACATCTCATTATAGGAGAAAACTGATTTCTATCCTGTACAAAGGCAAGAATTAATTCAATACTTCAAACAAAGACAGGTACAACTTTAGAAAAGAACCAGTAGGATCACTTTCACATTGTGGTGAAACTGTAGGTAGTATTCTGTACTGTCATTTGCACCATAAAATGTGCAAAAACAAAAAAATCACCATGTTGTTGGCTAGTGACCTCCAATCTTATTCACAAGCACTTTGAAGCATGTTTATTTATTTACAACATACAGTGTACTCTGAAACAATAACATGTTTATAAATAAATATTGCAATCTGAACAATCTTACAGTTCTCCTTTTTGTAGTCGAATTCTTGACGACTGGTCACCTGAGCTTAACGAAGGTGAGGCAACCTCTGCCTGCTCCGTCTTCCAATCTCTGCCACTTATTCTTTTATATGTGCTATCATTCACCAGCAGACTATCCATTGTTCGCTGTCTCTGTCCTTGGTATTCCTTTTCTTCCTCACCCTCCAGATGTCAATTTTAAATAAATAGAAACAGTGTCTAAGACAAAAGAATCATATATTCTCAAAATCTGAATAAACTTTTAAAATTAAAAGCTACAATTTAAAATACTTCTTAACTTAAAAAAAATAAAGAAAACATAAAAACATATTTATCAAAAAGTAGAAACGGAAGGAAAAATATTTTTATGGTAACATGGAAAGGATGTTCCCTATATATATATGTGTACATATATATATATATTTCAAGCCATTTCTATTACTCATTCCTTTTCAGTCATACTGTAATGTCATTTAGCACTTCCTGGTAACTCAGTGTAATGCACAAACTTCTTCCAGCCTGGCTAGATGTCTTCATTCAGAGTTCTCATTAAGTTTTTAGCCAGGTTTTGCAAAGTCCAAGCCATTTTCTTGTTACTTCACCCCCCTTTTGGTTTGCAGAATGTATCTGACTATGTTCCACAGTTTGTTCTAGTTCTGTTTAATCACAGACGAGGAGAGAAGCAAGGGGATGTCACCATTGTTTCTGAAGGGGAGAGAGCAGTCATTGGCTGCAGGGTTCACGAAATGAACTGGCTATTAAAAATGGCCAGTATCCTTTCTTATTTTTAATTGTGCAAGAATAAAAACGTATGTCTTGGATCCAAGGATGAAACAGTCTTTCTCGTGACTTGTCCTTTTCACTCTGAGTTGTTGTTTGTAGAAAGAATGTGATTTCCTGAAAAAAGATCAGATTTATCTGGATTGCTGACTAAAAAATTAGTGAATTTTCTGTTGAATACTTGCAATATATTTATATATGTTTTTTAACTTGCATTATACTCATAGGCAATACTAAAAGGAAATCGGGGAAGTGATAAGTCAACATCTGTTTTGCGATATCAGTGAATCGTTGGTTAACCATTCAGGAGTCCTGGCAGGTAAATTGCTTGTATTTTAAAACAGAATATTTACTCAACAGCCTTAGCCACCAATGGCAATAAATAAGTAAAAAAAAAAAACCAAAAACCCCCCCAGAGACTTGTGACGTCATTACAAGATCAAAGTTTGTCAACATCTGTGTTCAAATGTATAGTGGCTTACAAAAGTTTGTCCATTAACATACCCTGAATCGATAACATATGAATACAGTTGTTTACTGGTTTTCTGAAAGTAAACACTCATAACCAATAGTGACCATTGCTGATTTTTACACTATGATTTTCACAATAAGTAGCACAAAACGAACTCTGAATGTTACTTATTGTTTGCTACCGTCACTTTTAGTGTAAGCTAGTGATGACTTTCTACTCTGCTTTGCTTTAGGGGAGCCAAAGGTTAGGAACCCTTAAAGTGTGTGTCCAAAACCTTCAAGTTACCAGTATTTTTCATTTTACTGCTCTCACGTTTTTTGCTTCACTTGACCCTTTATTAATCCACTGCAAAGGCATCACAGGTGAATTGTACTCTTTGTCCATCGTTTCTCCAGCCCACATCCTCTGCCTCTCTCTATTGCTCAGTTTCTCTCCCGGTCAGTCACAGATTGTCTTGTAGCCTCTCCATGTAGGTTCTGATTTCAGACTGACCCAGGTCCATATCCTGGCACACCCACTTAATGTCATCCTCATTACCATTGGTCACAAGAACTGAGGAGTTGACATACGGGCCACCACTACCCGAATTATCGTTGGGCAAAACGGTGGCAAAGGATGTAAATTTGACCCGTTTGCGCTTGGCAGCAGCAACTGCAGCTGCAGCTGCGGCTCTGGGGGAATTATTCAGATGCTCTGTTTGCCCAGTGGCATCTTTCCCACCAGTGATCGCAGAAAGGCACTGATGGGGTTCTGGGATAGACCTAGGCAAGGTCTGTCCATGGGCCATTCCCCGCAGTCCACCTGTGCTGCCACCACCACCACTTATTGTGCCCATGCCAGAACCCACACCCATCACCAAAGTGTTCCCAGCACCATTCAGAAGGTACTTGCTTTCCTCATATCCTCCTTCGTTTCTATCAATGATGGTAGTGCATTCATCAGGTAGGCCCTGGCATTGGTCAGCATGGTCAGCTAAGAGGTCAGCCTCAGTGCCAAGCCACACCCAGTCATGGGCATGGTTCATGTTACCGCCTGCTTCCAGTACAGGAACCTGCTTGTGACGGTACCTAAAGAAAAAGATAATTTGGCTTCAGTGAAGGTTAAATGAAGAAACAAGAAATGAATCCTATGTCTTCTCCTATGTCTTCTGATGATTGTCAGAAATTTAACTTGATTTTTTTATGTGGTAAGACTTTGTCCTTTCAGTTTCTCAACAGATTTGTGTCAAAATATAGAAGCTCTGACTAATAACCTAAAAACTTAAATGGTAAAATATAAGTAAGAGTATACCCATAGCTATCAAGGTTAAGATATTGTGGTCTTAACCTTGAAAAGTTCACAATATTTCAATTATATTTCTCTTCAAAGGGAGCTCTGTCTCGCTCTCTGCATGAAACTTGAATTTGTCTGGTAAACTCTGTAAATTTGATAGAGCTTGACTACTTTTAGTATTTTGTATTTCCGTTTGAGATTCTTAAAAGTTGAAAGGCTTTAAATCCTAAATTTAATTAAAAGCTCGACAGTTTATTACCTGAATGCAAAGCTGACACAGTTGATGAGGAAGACCAATATGGCCAGACAGAATACTCCTAGAAGAGCATACATCCCAATCTCCAGGTCTGACAGGCCTCTTGTGGTCTGGGTCAGCTCACCGTTCCCAGTTCCTGGAACTTCCACTTGTACTGGGTTTTTACTATAGTCCCCGCCTTGACCTGACCCTCCCCGACCGCTGTTGCCACCACCAGCGGCTCTTCCACCTGAAGCACGTTGGGTAACTGTGCTTTTAGTTGTTGTGCTAACCTGACAAATGGAAATTGACACATTACAATGTTTCAGTTTTAGTTTCAGTTGCAAAAAAAACAATAAATTAGTTAAAAATTATCTGATGTAAAGGAGAGAACTGTTATTCCAGTATAAATCTTTTTCTTTTTTTTAAAGCAGAAATTTTGACAGCATTAGGTAAAACTAGTATAATGTCAATTAAAGCTGCAGTATGCAACTTTCATAAAAGTATGTTTTGTAAGTATTTGTTAAAAATGTCACTATGTTGTGACCTTGTATTATGAAACAAGTAAAAAGATTGATCTCCTCTACCTCCTTCCTGAGCTGCTATTCTGAAGTAATGCTCCCTTCTCAACCAAAAGCAGCCAATCAGAGCCAGGAGGAGGTTCTCAGCGCTGTCAATCAATGTTGTGTACATGCCCCACGATGTGTTATTGGCATGGAAACAACTTATCATTATGGGAAAACCATTTATCAATCATTGGTGGCTATGCTAACGAGCCTGAGTTCACAACAGCCTCTGCTGGCTGCAGCGTCCCTAGCAAAGGTGAGAACAAGAGGTGGGATGCCACACGGCTTGTGATTGACAGAAAAAAGACCCTCCTCCTGGCTCTGATTGTTTCTAATTAGCATGAGGGGAAGGCAGATTTTTTTTTCACAGATTATAATACCACGCTGTCCCAACATAGTAACAGTTTCAACAATTATGTAAAAAACTATGCTTTATTAAAGTTGCGTACTGACGCTTTAATAGATAAAGACAGTAATTTCAGGAAAATATCCAAATCTTCCCACCTTCCTCATGGCTCCTTCCTCTCGGTCCACAGCCACACTCTTAGAATTCCATTCCCCTCCATTATTTGCCCGTTGCTCACTGGTGCTGTTTTCTAACGCTCCACCATCCTCCGCTCCACCTCTCTCATTGCTGTTTGCTCCAAACTTAACGACCACATTACCAACTCCAGATGCCAGCACACTCTTCCTCTTGGACTTCTGGCAAGTTTCAGAAATGACCATTTCCACATGAAACAGTGGACCCTGTCCATCTCCTTCAGCCACTATAATTGGCCAGTGCTGCTCCTGTTTGACAATCCAATAAGGGGAAGATGAACAGACATGTTATTTTTGAAGGAAGCGCCATACATGCTGTTTTAGATTTTTAAAGAGAAAGTGTTTTAACCTGATTGGTTACAGAGATGACGTTCTCATCCAGTGAGACAGCTGAGAGGAGGAAGTCCTTGGGATCATATATATCAAGAGGTGTCACTGAGCCATCACTGTAATGAATCCACGCACTGACCACAGCTTCCTGAATGTGAAAACAAAAACAGGATAGGTTAAGTTTCAGGGTTTGCACAGACTAAATAAAGCAAATTGTTTTCAAGGCATTATAGCCACTCGTCGAAGAATAATACACCAATAAATTTGCAGGATGTGAACCTTAAATGGCAATTGCTTGAGACTTTGGTGACCTAATAGTGTTGTCATCAATATATCTGAAATAAATAATATTTTTTTACTATGTGGACCAGATACAGAAAGACATATCTACTCTTCCACTTACTAACATGCAAAGCAGCTGTATGCTGTTTGACTCTGGGTCAAAACCCCATCTCATAATACATATCTTCATTAATTCATGCCAGCATGTTGCCATCTCATCCCTACCTGCTTCAGTTTCTGACATAGGGACACAAACCATTTTAAACCCATGGAGATACCTGCTGTATGCAGTATTTTTGATAAATCTGGTAAAGTGATTTGGCCACTAACCCTAACTATAGTTCTATGGCCAAAGTATTACAGATCATAAATAAAATTGGGAGAAATTATGGTAAAAGCTTTCATTTCCACCTTTAAAAAAAAAAGACTGTGTATTAGTAACACAAATAAAATAGTTTAATCAAGTCATCAGACAGTCAGTATATGTGAATACATAAATGTATTTATAGAAGTAATTATTACCTGTTTAGGTGTGTGAAGCAGATCTGTAGCTGTAGTTGTTAGCTGTATTGCTTGGTAATTTCCAGGACTTGCTGTCATACTGAGAGACAAGGAGGCAACCAGCTGGACTCCCAGGTCTGTTATTGTTACCTGCAGGAACAAATATAAGTTATTAAACCATCCATAAAGGCCAGCAAAAAATCCTGGATTTCCACATGTTCACAATACAAATTATTTCTGCATTTATGACAAAAGAACAGTGACATTATGTCCAACTTGAACTAAAACTAGAATCACAAATACATTTTTTATCTTCACTTTTTCAGTGTTATTTTTCATGTCCACGTTAACCCTGTGACTTAATAAAAATGACACTTTGAACTGGTTTTGTTCCTTTATTCCTTGACCTTGTCATTTTTGAAAAATAAAACTGCTTGATTGACAGATCTGTATAAAAATATAATGTTTCTGTTCTATGTTTCTGCAGTATGTCATCATGGGGAGTGCCAGCACCTGTTTTATTCACCTTAAATCACTTCTAAAAAGAAAAATGTAATAATAATCCAGTAACATAACAAAAAAAACATTAAATTGAACGAAGCAGCTAAATTATTTAAATGTTACTCTACCTTGTCATCCAGGACTGTCACAGTCTTCTCTGCCAGGATAGAATCAGACAAAGGGGACAAAACCTGCAACGCATAGTAAAATGAACATAAATTTTAAAGTAAAGTGTGAAAACATAAAACAAAACCTACATTTACATTGTTTTAAAGAAGGCTCTGGTGGCCTTTATTGAGCAGTAAATCTGCACAAACTAGAGAAGAGAGTCGGAGAAGGGAGGAGACTTGCAGCAAATGGTCCAAAATCAGGAATGAAACCCAGGATTGCTATGCTTTAGGTTAAAATATGAAATACTGAAGATCACTTTGAAACCTTGGTGGGTATTTTTACAGTGGGCAGATTTAAATATTGAACCTGGAACAAATAAGGAAGGACAGATAGGAAAGAAGAAAGGACACCATGCTAACTATCATTTTTCCTACTTATTTAGACTTTGAAAATACTGTAATTTAATACCATTCTTTTTCAGACTGTGTAGGGAAGCAGGTTGAAATAACTTCTTATACTTTTGCTATCAGCATGGACAAGATGCTTTATAGTCGGTTATTACTAACCATGTCCAAAACAAGCATGCAAACAGACATGATTCTTTCATAACTGATTACATTATCTGTGTAAAGACTGGAATGTGTTACATTCAAATTTAGCTGGCATTTGAATCTCACAGTTGTTTTCAATTCATATTACAAAGACAAACTTATAGAGAGAAAAATGTGCACACAGCATTTGACACAAACACACATCAGCTGTGTTCCCGCGGGTTAGCATTCAACTAAGTCAACAAGGCCAAAAGCAAAACAAGCAAAAGAAAAGTGGGTGGATGAAAAGAGAATAAAAATAAGCAGTGAGCAAGAGAGGGTAATATATAGAGCAGGTGTCAGAGCAAGAAAGACAATGACAAATAGCGGTGGACAGAATATGAGAGAGGGCAAAGGCAAGGAGCATGAAAGATTGGGATACAAGAGGAGAGGGGAAGCAGAAGATGGACAGTGACAGAGATTAGGAGCCTCGTGCTGGAGTGTACTCCTCCGCCTGAGGACAGGCAGATCTGATTGGTGTACAAAGAAAATCTCTCACTGAACGTTTTGATGTGTCAAATTCAATCCTACCCTCGGTGAGGTGAAGAAAAAAAAATTAATGATTGACATGTATGGGATTGCACCTCAAGACTGAGAATGAGCCTGTGAGAGGCAGAAACTGGGGGAGGGGACTAAGGAAAGAGAGATGGGCAATAGAGGAAGAATTGGGGCTCAGGGAGTCTTAGCTGGGGAGGTAAAATTGAAATGTCAAACTATCAAATGGTGGCTGTCAACACCGGCATGTAGAAAGAGGGAGTGCTAGGTAAATTCTCTCTCCTGGCTCCGAAATCGCACACAGCTGCCTATAAATGTGCATTTGTATGTGTGTGTGTTTGCGTCCCAAGCTGGCTTGATGGAAACATACGCTCAGCTGTTTCCAGAAAGTCCCCTGTGTTTCCTCTAAACTCAGTGCCAACCTATTTAACAAACACACAGACCACTTGTTTAAGAGCTTCCATGCATGCGAATGCACTTGGAAATATTTAAAAACAAATATTTAAAGAAAAAGAAATATGTTCTTACATACAATGCCTTGCAGAAGTATTCTTGACCTCATATTTTGCTGTTACATTATAAACTTTGATACATTTTTATTTTTATTTTACTGACTGACACAAAGGAATTCATATTTATAAAACTGAAGGAACCCTAGAGGAGCTGCAAAAATTCACAGCTCATGTGAGATAACTGATCAAAGGACAAAATACATAAGTTGACAAGTCTGGCTTCTACAGATGAAGGGTAAGAATATAGCTATTATTGAATGAAAACAAAAAATGTGTCCTCCATTATTTTGCAAGTTGGGAATAACAAGCATTGGTAAAAAGGGGATCTAGTCAGTTATGACCAAAGCTGAGCTTAAGGCTGGCTTTCATGAACCTACAACAAAAGTTTTACAAAGAAGAATAGTGTAAGTGTCTGCCTCAAGACGGGCCAATATCTGGTAGAAATAGTCCCTTCCAGCTGTAATCACAGCAATAGATTTTTTCACAAAGTTGATGATTCAAATGGGCTGAATGAAAAGGATAGCACCTTTTTCACATTTGTGCTTTAATATTTTTGGAAACAATGTATCATTTTCCTTCAATGTCAAAATTATGGATTACTTTGTGTCAGTGTATTACATAAAATCTCAATACATCATAGTTTGTGGTTGTGAAAAATTTCAAAGGTTATGAACGGTCTTGTAGGCAATACTCTCTCATACTCAGAGACTGGATGGACTATCAAACAGCCTATTGGACTGTATTATATGTGGTTTTACAGTGGCATAAAGCCTATAAAGGCCAGACTGTTCAAATACAGCCGATGCACAAATGTTTCCAATGTCTGCAAATGTACAACTACAAAATATCACACCAAGATGTCAAGGCTAAATCCACAATAGTTAATTATGGCTAATTGTGTAGTAAGCAAGCAAAGAGGCTTGCTGTTAGATATGAAACAGAGAGAAAGGGGAGTGTGTTTACTGCATAAGAGTGCTTTGCACTACAAGGTGAAGGGCTAAATTACAATGTGGTTGACAAAATCAGAAATGCTCAGCTGGCTGTTCCTGGACTTTGTGATAAATTCACTGATTTTTAAGTATATTTCAAAACCATTGTCCAATAAGCAGAGACTAAAGGAGAAAGCTCAATTTCAGGAAATGTATATTGCAAGACATTGTATAAAATGTTACTCACTTGTATAGTGGTAATACCGAGGTCACGTCCCATTAAAATATGGCCATCTACAAGCCTGGCAATGCGTGGCTCTTCTACCTGTTTGATATAAACAGAAAGCCTAGGTGTAACCTTCATTCTCACCTATGTGCTAGGCCCTCTTTTTCACTGTAATATTATGTACAGCAAAACATATTTCATATCATTATGATCATTTAATTTGACACATATGCTTCTTCTGATTGGAAGTAAGCCCAACTAGCTGTAGCCCAACTACAGCCCTAACTATTAGGAAGAAGGCCTTATATTTACTTAGAGGTATGAATACATTTTGTCTTAACTATTAATGTTCATTTTTCACACTTACCTTCAATTGTTCCAAGACCAACGGAGTGATATCAGCTTGCCAGTCAGTACCCAACATGTAAACCATCTCCCCTCCAGGGTCAGACGGTTCGGCGACAAAATGAGTGAGAACTCGCACCAAAGCATACTGGTACTGGAAGGTGGAGAAGGAGGGTGGGGGTTAGTGGACATGGGTTGAGGTCATTTGCCCCAACCCCTGCCTGACCTCAACTCATTGATGACTGACGAGTTGGGGTCTAATCAGCAAAGTTCCAAGTTAACACACAAGAAAACTAATATTTTAAAGCATCTGTATTACATAAATTCAGAATCAGATTTTTAGGCGTCATTTACAAGCATTATTGTAAAAAATAAAAATCCCCTTTACCTCCTCCACTGCACAAGTGAATTCATGACATTTTCCTAATCTTTAAAGGTAAATAAACAAAAAAACCACCACATTAAATTAAATACAGCTAATTGTAGATTATATTCCACAATACTCTATTAAGCAAAATAAAAAAAAACACACAAAAACTGCCTTTAAGAGCATGTCTCAATAAAATTAAATCAAATGATACCTGCAGGGTGCAGCCTTTACCCTTTCTATCATCATCTTCATCATCCTCGCTGTCCCTGGTGGGTCTGTAAGAACAGAAGAAGATAAATGAGATTGAAAATTGAAAGAGGATGAGATAATCTGGTAATTAAAAGCCCTTCCAATACTCTAAATGCAGCTTCAGCTAATCCATACCAAACACTCTCCTTATAATAAGACTTTCAGTCAACAGAAAGCTAATTTAATTTCTAATTATTAATTACATTTATACATACGACCTGAAGTATATGTTTCTTGGTATGGCTGGTCTTTGTGTGTCCAATGTAACCCAAAATAGGAGGGTGTGTCTTTACTGTTTTCTTAAGTTGGAAACTTCTTAGGTTTTAGGTTAGACACGTGTCTGCCAACAACATAAAAACATACTTAAAGAAAACTTTGACAATGAGCATTTATTAAAGATAAGGTTGAAATGTTTCCTGTGCACCACTACACCAATTGTTGCTAGTAGAACAGATTTAGTTGAACGATAATTAACTGTAGTTCTGAATATTTATGTTTGTTCATTCAACAAATGGAAAAAAGTTAACTAGTGTACACCTTATGCATTTATTAAACCATCCAGCAAACACTTTTATTTCTGGAACCAGAATCCAGTCGTGCACTCGTGCTCTTGCAGACAGGATTAATGGGTTATAAATTTCCGAATGCCCAGTTTTGTTTTGGTTTTCCACACCACTTCCAATAATATATTTGAAGGGACCCATAACAATTTGTAGTGGGGAAGAAGTGCAGTATAGGTAGTAAATCCTCAGCTAAGAGTTTTGAGAATATTCTATTAAGTGTTGGAAAATTTGTAGTCTTTCCTCCAGATTCTCTTATAGAGTTTCAACTCCCAAATAGGGACAAATAAATACACAATCTTCCTTCTCCGCCTCCCTCTGTGAAATATCTAGCCAGCACTCAGAACTGCGTCTGAGTCTCATAACTGTCCTTGCTGCAGTGTTGCTCCGGTAATATTACACAAATTCTTATTCCATTTCCCAGAGCCCCAGTCACACATGTGTTTGCAAGAATGTCCCTAATAGTTCTTGTGTTTTACTCAGAGAGATTGTGGCGAGGGATTGCGTGCGTGTGTGTGAAACAGACTGCGCACATTGGTTGGTGGCCACCTGAACAAAAATTGGCAAATTGAAAAATAGGCCTAGGCGAGGAGAGTGGAAAGATGGTGATATGGGAATAACACAAAGCGCATCAGTGATGGAGCTCATAGATACATATGTGTATATACAAATGCCTAAAATATATACTGTGCAGGCAGAGATGGACAATAGAAAAGGAAATTTGACCCAGTGAGAACCGTAGATTTTTACCCAGAGGTTCAGGTATGTGAGACATAGTTTTCACAAACTGAAAACTATAATATACATAAACAATAAAAAGTTGTATAAAATGTGATGGCGTACCAATCCTCTAGATGTTTCTGTTTCAAAATTTTCTGATCTATTTGAGTAATGCAGGGTGCTGATCAAAACATTTTAGCTGCATATATTAACTGATATATAAAACTATTATACTTGTATATAGTTTTATTTGACTCAGCTGTGTTGGAGCAGTAACACAACTAAAAAATGCAGGACACTGCAAAACAGATAATTAAAAAATAACAAACGTTTAGCCTAGCCTTTTTGACCTACATTTCCAGATGGGAAATGGTTTAGAATAATGGACAAATAGATGGTTGAAGTGAAAGCTGACGGTATGTGAAAAGGTTAAGGTTTATGGGTAGTTCCCAGTCTCGAGGTGAAGCCTGGGTGCTGAAGATAAGAATGCATTGTCTTGGGGTTTTTGCAGAGCTGAAGAGGCCTCTGCCCACTGTTTGTGTAAATGTGTGTGAAGAAGCATAAATAGTGAGACATTTCTGAGTCAGAAGCTTGATGATTTAAGCATCGCACCTCACTGTCTTCTTAATAATAAAGCCTTGACATGAACACTTGAGTATGCCTCTGATTTGATTCTGCCTTGAATTTTTCTTTAACGGTAATTTTCCTTTCAGAATTGTTCAATTATCTGCAATTTTTTTCTTTCTTTCTTAATTAACAAATGTTTAAGTAAGTCTAATAAGAGCAAAAAGCATGGCAAAAAAATCTTCAAACTACCAATTCCCATTACTGGCCTTACCCGTTCAGAGAAATGTTTATAAAAACTTTTTTTTATCCATGATAAAATGAATGACAAACTGAGGAAGCAGAATGCCATCAAACAGAGCAATTGCTTTTGCAGCCTGAATGTGAGGACTTTATGTGAAATGTATTGCATTTTGAGGACCTAACAGATCCAAATGCTTTCTTCCTCCACAATGGGATCCTCCCCCCCACATCACTCACTCCCTGAGGTCAGACAGGTAAATTACCTCTTGTTGGTGGTGATCGGCACCCTCCAGCCTTTGACCTGGCTCAGCTCAGTATCTGACACATCTATCTGCAGGGGTAGCTTGGGAACCCAGACCGTGAGCAGCAGCTGAGCAGACAGGTGGAGGTAGGTGAAGTTTACTGCCAGGGACTGTCTACCCCGCATTTCTTTGCCGTTCACCAGAACTTGGTCGCAGTTTAAGGAAACCTGAAAGGAGGGAAGCGGAGAAAAGAAGATGAGAAATGAGTTTCCCTGATGTGTGAAGCAGCATGGGTGAAGGATCTTACATTTTACACTGAGATCGGTGATTTTCATTAAGCTGTAGCGAAGTAGACAGAAAACCTTTCCCTTACAGTACATCTTTGTTCTAAAGACAAATTCAAAATTTATCACATTTATTGCTTCATCTTTTTATTCACCATTCCCAAAACTGACCATTACTATCTAATAAAGCAGCATTTTGAGTTAAATTTCACACAATTTTCAACTCAGTGTTACAAATCAACTGTTTTCCATTACTGACACAAGTATCATTTAAATACATATTTTTGATTATGATTGTGGTTTTGTTGTTGGGATTAACCTAGAAAAGTATTTTTGGGGAGTAAATATAAACCAATGCTCTTTCTGTACAGTGCAATGTTTCTGTGCTGGGGTCCTTACGTTTGATCTCTAAAGAGGTTAGCATTTTGTTCATCAAAGCCAAACCATTTCTCCTCTATAGGCTCGCACCTCTGAATATTTTTCAATTTAACTTTGCCTCTGTGTGCTCACGCTCGGCCAACATAAAAGGAAACGTGGCCAACTTATCTCCTTCCTGCTCGGTCTTTTTAGTTTCCCCTTTTCTTCTCCTATTTTTAACCTTATTTCTATCTATTCTAACATCCACAATTTTCCTCTCCTGATCCTCTTTTACTTTTGTCTTCGCTGCTCCCTCCCCCATCTTTTCACAGTCTCCCACTTCATCTTCCTCCCTTTCTAAAACCTGATTTACCGCTTGTTAACATCAAAGGGAGGTTTGACTGTTGGTGCCCCAAACCATTTCTTCAAATCAATTTTTTTTTTATTTCAGGTATAAATGAGTGTAAAAAAAAAAAAAAAAAAGCTATGCTACTGTAATAAGGTTTGGCTTTCAATGAAGGCTTAGGGTGGCAGAAGTCATGGTAGAGGACCTGCTTTTTAACTGGTGGTCAGGTGTGTAATTTAGTTCATAGGTTTGCTGAATTTGTTCAGTGAAATTAGAAAAGTTTGAGGAAATATTTCCATAGCTTTTTGTAGGAGAGGCAAACCAAAAACACAAAACATACCATACAGTATACTGAAGGATGGATGCTGATACAACACATTTTCTCTTACACATTTCCAGATTTGTCTGTTTTTTATGTTTTATTTTCAAAATCTAAAACAAAAAATCACTTGCTCAAGGAACCACAGAATTTCTAACTCAATATTTGCAGTAATTTACTTGACTTTTTGTGCCTTTTTGAATGCAGCAACTACTTGCAAAAACTGCTGAGCATCCAACAAAATAAAAGCCAGTTCTTGTTTTGATCATAAATTACTGGAAGCCCAAAGGTGACGGAGAACCTGCAACAGCTGCCAGACATTTAATATTGCACATACTTAATGCTAGCTGATCTAAAAGCCGGCTTTGTACAAGTAAAAGTATGAAGAAATGATGCTAATTCTGTGAAACATCAAGTTCTGCCATGTCAGTGGAGTCTTTGATGAACCCCTGTTTTGTATTGCCTGTTATAGGAAAAGTGGATGTAAATGTACCTTGTGCTACATTGTCAGTACAGAGCAGTGCTGGGCAGATTACTGTGAAAATGTAACTAGCCTCAATTGCAAGTTATTCTATTTAAAAAGTAAAGTAACATAGCAATCACATTTAATTTATTAAAGTAATGTAACTAATAACATTTGGTTACCATCGAAGTAATTATATAAAATGTGACTAAATAGCGCTAATAACTGTGATTAATTACTTTTAAATTTTTAAACCTGTCAGTGTGTTAAAGCGGTTTTCAAACAACTCCTTCTGAAATCATTTCAACACATTAAACAAGATAATTGTCGGCTTAACAACTGTACAATAACAGATAAAAGGCTATTTGAGACATATAAAGTGATTTTGAGGTAACATTCAGATCAAAACTTAAATCAACTGCTTAACCTGGTTGTCTGGTTTTATTTTTAAAATCCTCTGATTCAGTGGGAATTCATCTTTCACCTCCATATAAACTGATTAATAGGCTTGTTGTCACAATACAAGAAGCAACATTGGGCTTCACAGTGGGAGCTCCAGGTTAGGAAAAGGTGTAATAAACTGTAAAATATAACAAATTAGCATACGTCCTCACTCAGTTTTATTACGTAATTAAATTACAGAACACTGGTGCATATTGAGTTTCTCCCCAACTCTAGGAGTTGGGAAGTTGAGTTTTATTTCCACCATTTCATTTTGTGTGATATGTAAATTGTGAAGCATTTTGGACAACTGTTGTTCTTAAATATGATATTCAAATACTTTTGACATTGACATTGAAATAGGACAGGGTAAGTAAACTTTGCTGACACATCCTTTGTGTTTGTAATAATCTTTGGGACTTGGTTTTGCGTTTTGCTTTATTTTAGGATTTGTCAGTCTGTTTTGTTTGTTTCGCTTTTCCCTACATCAATGATTGCTTGACTGTCTTGGGATAAAAGTTCATTGCACCAAACAGTCTATGGAGTTTCCCCATGTGGTCTTATAAATCAGAAGGTAATCTATCTCAGTAAATCTTCATTAGTGTCATCTGAGCTTTTGCATAGCATAGGATGAGGTAAAGTATAATTATCAGGTAATTTCACTGACATCTAAATAGAGCTTGTCTATATTGTGGTGATGTGGCTCGTGTATTAGAGGAAGTATGGTGTCTCTGAGTTGCAACATGACTAAAAGAATCCTTGGCCACCTAACTTAAGTGGCGATCATATTATGCTGTGCTGCAGTATCAGATATGTGTACACAGCACTGGAGATATCAACTGATACCCTTTTAAGATGCATGTTAATGCTTTGCTGTTTATGTGCAACTCGGCAGAGTTATAGAGCAAAGAGCCAAAATGTGCTCTGAGGCTATGCCAGTTTCATGAAGTTGAAACGTTGACACTCACTGAAAAAAATTAATGCACTTATTTCCCCATACACATTAATGTCACACAGGAACGACTGCATGAGTGACAGTATTAAACATAAGCTTTGAACCTTTTCTTGCTTCTAATTATTGAAATGTTTTCACTCTTTAAAAATCCATCTTTTTTACAAGTCAATGCATGAAGAACACTAAAATGTTTCAAATTTTCAGTAATTTTCCATTTCATCATTGCATCTGTTTAAAGCACATTTCCTCTGAGCTTAATGCTGTGGTAAATGGTTTCTGTTTAATAAACTATTATCACTTTTTCTGCTGCAGAAAACATAGCTTAAAGAAAAGCTGTTGGTGACACTTGATAAGAAACATTGCACATTGATTGACAAGTATAAAATACAGATTGGCAAGTGAAAGATGAAGTCAGAGAGAGAACACCTAACCTGTTATGTGCTGCACTTTATGGCAGCATTCGAAATTATTTTAATCAAATCTAACTTAAAAAAATACTCCTACAGTTTCAATGCAACCCCTTTGCACTGCTGATGCAATCTATTGCATAATGCTTCTTCAATTCCAGAATGCAATTAAATTGGCAAGAGTTAACTTTATTCTGTGTGTTGTTCTGTGACTGCTTATTTTAGCCATGAAAGCTAGAACAATTAGTGATCTGTGTTTTTATTTTATTTTAGGTTAAACAAAAGACAAGGTTTGTTTACTCCTCTGTGATTTATACATGCATTGTCCCAAATTCACTCAGACTTTGCTAGATATATTTGGATAGTTTCCCTCAAACTTCTCTATGACTTTGGATGATTGTGCAAACATGTGAGTGGTGTTTAGAGACTAAGTACTGAATTTCTGGCAAGATGGGATTGAAAAAGCACTAAACAGCAGAACTTCTGAGAATTTTGACACTTATGAATTACTTCATATTTCAATTTTCTCCACTGAATAAAAGAAGTCAAATAAAGGTTAGGTTTTCTAAAATGTTCAGTTGGAATATGTGTCACTGCAATAAAAGATTAATGTCATTTGAGGCTTTTCACACATCTTCACCAGCGGAAACAACAAATTTGTATATATATATATATAAACAGCGTGTTATGTTTTTGCCACCCTCAAGCTGAGCTGCAGTTTTTAGGACACTAAAGAATGGATTTAAACTCAGAAAGAACATACAAAAAGCAAAGGGATAAAGCACAGCAAAAAATAAATTAGCAGAAGGAGACAATGGCAAAGAATGGAAATGAAAAAACAACTCAGAGAAAAAAGTTGCAGAGAATGAGCAAAAGTGTAGATCTCAGCATTCAGGACTTGTTGAAAGAACAAGTCTGAAAAACTCTCTTCACCCTCATCAAATACCACAAACAACTGAACAACAACTGCAGAACAAACAATTGCTGAAAAGTTGTTCAACATATCAGCAGTTCAAGAGATTGGAGAGAACCTAAATTTTAAAGTTTCTTCGCAGTTACTCCTAGAAATGTTCACAGTTTCTTTTTTCTTAAACCAATGAAAAACAAACAGATGTGTGATCAATAAGATGTTACACTAGCACAAAAAGTACTAAGGTGTTTTCACTATTTATGTCTAAAAATGCAATTTAGTCCCCCTCTTTGTTGACTGAAAGTGTTGGAATTGCTTCAACTGCAACAAAAGTTGGTCATTTGAAGAAAAAAAACGGTAAACTATTCTTTTTTTTGTAGAACTGCAAGGACAAATGAAATGTAGCAGGCCCGTGTCTGTATAAATCTTTCTGGACTTGTTATTTAAGCTGTCAGTGAATGGATTTATTCTACATATATGCTTAAATACTGTCATCGGTTAAGTACAAGATTATGTAGGCAGAAAGCTTGTTGTTGGTGTTGAGGTTAATTGATGGTCATGTCTCAATTTATAATGCCAGAGGCAACATGAAGGTTTCCCTGAAAGTGCACTTTTCTAACCAGCTGTCACTGTTTTATAGGCATAATGCATGACTTTGACAGACAGCATTACTTTTTTACCTGACAGAACTCTGACATTAATATTAAACATAACTTGCCTTGCAATTAACATTTTCAAATAAGTATCATTGGTAAGTAACTACAGGCTAACAAGTTTAATTGATTACCACACACTTTTATATAAAAAAAAAGCTGTTGCTAAAGTAACAGCAGTATAAAAGTTGTCATACTAGTGGTTAATGATTGTTTCAAAAAGGATCTGATGGGACACTGGGAAAGACTATTGTTGTGTGCAAGTTGTCCAAACGTAGCTTGCCTGCTTCAAGCGAAGACGCCTCAAATGCTAATGTCAGTGTCCACAGATCATATTTCTAAAGAAGTATATATATTTTTTAAAGTTACTTGATTGATCAGGGATTCCTAAAACACTTGGAAGCTGAATGAGTATAGCAGCATTTTGCACATCTGGTGGTTGAATAACCTAAACAACATTTGAAAAACAAATATCTGTTATTAAAGTCATATGTCTATTTATTCAATAGTTTGGTGGCGAAAGGGGGTTTTGAATTGAAAATGTTGCTTATTTTGTCAATTTCTAATTTTTGAATAAAATGTATTTAATTGTGACTAATTACAGACTCTGCAGTTAACTCAATAAAAAAAACCAAGTTCCACCATTAATTATGTGGAGAAACTACATCAGATTTTGTTCTAACCTATTAAATCTATGTTCTCCAGTATGAAGGGAAAAAATATCAGTGAACCTCTAATGCAATGTCCCCAAGCTTGACTTTTATTCATCCAATGAATTTCTGCAGCAGTCTGAACAACAAAGAAGTTAAGCTAAAGATAGCAAGAAAACAATCCTTAAAATATTTATATACGTTGGATTTTCTCATTTGTTTTAGTACGTTTAGCACCTAATACCCAAACCACAGAATGTGTTAACTGTGCCCATCCTTCACTTAACTTTTCTTCCCATCCTTAAAATCTTCCCAGAAGTCCCAAAACGCAGCCGCCCACTCAAACCCATTGCCAACAACCTCCTGAGGCCAAGTCATTTATTTACATCGGTATTCATTTCCCTTTAAGCTAAGTGATCTGTCTGAATTTACAGTTACTGCTTGCTCTCTTCCTTCTGCCAATCTCTGTGTGAAATTTTCTCAGTTAGTCTGCATCAGATATACATTTTCTCAGTATAAAGCCCTTCATCCATCTCCCGCACTCTCATGTTCCATTTCAAACTTTTCTTTGTATCCCCCTTCGTCATCCTCCACCTCTCCTCTCCACTTCTTTCCCCACTCATATCAGTGCCTTAAGCAATCCAATCCATCTAACTTTAGGAACGTATCATCCAATTGGAGCCCACACAGAGGAAAGAGGAAGACTCTGGGGGACAGACAAACCAACTATCTGATGGTATTGAGCCCCATGTGTCTGTCGTTTCAGAAACCCACATAGGCCAATTGCCTCTTCACGTAGTTTCATATGGCAGTAATTTAGGCACGTTTTATTTTCCTACCCACACATTCACACAGGCACTCTCAAGCACTGGAGTACTGTCATTAGCAGGCTATAGCCACATATATTATTCTGTGGCAGCTTAGATAATAGCAACTTGATGGAGAGAGCGGATGGCAGGTGCCGGGACACGCAAACGCTCACAAGTTAGTGTCTTATCTCTGGGCCTGTCATTTTGAATTTGTAAAAGTGTGGAGTCAAACATTCTCTAATGGCCATTTACACTCTGCTTTTCTTCAGCATGAAAGTCTGTAATTAAGAGATGGAGAGTGACAGTTGGAAAGTGAGCTAAATAGTGAAACAGGAGGACATGTGAAAAATAAAAGATACATAAAAAATGGCACAAAGTAACTAACATTGACTTAGTAACTGCTGACATTTTAGAAATATATATTTCGCATGGAAAGTATGATTGGTTGTAGGGTTAATTAAGTCACTATTTGAATTGTCCTACTTCAGATTGAGATTCAGATTGAGATGTCCTACTTCAGATTGCCATTGAGTTATGGCCTGTGTTTACTGTAGGCTTTAAAGTAAGTTATCCAAAAAACAGCAGAAAGTTAAATTATGGTATCCCTTCTTTTTACTTTGAAATCTTTCTAACTTTGACTCTCCTGTCTGTTGGAGAGGTCTTAAGGGTTTAAAAAGAGAAGTAGTGAATGGACTGGGGTGTAAGTTGTTTTTTTTTAAGTTCCATGGCCCTATGCAAATTAGTATGGTTATTAGCATAGGGATATAAGTCAAAGCTGCCCCCAATATGTCTGTTTGTAGGGTCCTATTGTTGCCTAGGTGTGTGTGTGTGTCTGTCTGCATGCATGTGTGTTTGGCTTATATTAGTATAAGAGATGCTTAAATATTTGGGTGTATTTGTTGATTTTTTTCACAAGCTTCAGGAAAACTGTAACTTTTCCCAAAGTTAAATGAATTTATGTCTAATTATCCTCTCCAACATTTGTCATATTCTGTCCTTACAATTAGAGATTTGAAATGGTTTCAATAGATTTTCAGTGTTTCCAAGAAACTTTTAAGATTGTCTCAGACAGGATATTTTTGAAATAAGTACATTGGTGCAGGACCCAGAACCATAATTTGGTTGTTTTTCCTGCTTTGGTTGTAGATTGTAAATAAAGAACTTTAGTTAGGAATGCTACATTAACAGCTTATGTCTCTAAAGTAAAAGCTCCTCTGGATTGAGTCTAAAATTAGTAGTTGAACTATTTCAGCTGTTTGAGTAGATGGCAGAAATTAAACAGAGCATGAACCTGACTATACTCCATCACCAGTAATGAGTCATCATAGCAGAAGCTTATAGCTATTGAAGAAACCAACAAAAAGAAAGAAAAATCGACAGTGTTGTACTAATACACAGATGAAAACCAAAATGACATTGCTTTGTAGGACGGCTTGGCTCCGTATCAAATATGTTCTTATGAGTTCAGCTGCCCAAACTGGGATGAGAAAAGAGTTGCCTCTTCTGAAGTCAAGGGCAACAATCTGAGGTGGTTCAGATCCCTGATTAGAGAGCCTCTTGGCCGCCTCTCATTCAAGGATTTGCAGGCGTGTCCTCCAGAGGGGAGTCTGGGGTAGGACACTGGAGGGATTAAATATCTGATAAATATCCAAGACAAGTGGAACATACTGAAGGTTTTATTTATTATAACTACTTCAACAACATATGTATGCATGCATATTAATGCATCTATGAATACTTGCTTACAATATTAAAATATATATAACATAGAAAATCAGTTAAATGAAATAGTTTTGTGCTTTTACTTAGTATGTTAGATACAAAATGTGAAAGTGAGCCTGTAACATATTTTTTATATTTTGTACTTTATCAATTTAAATTTAAAAAGCTGTTCAATATCAGTTCAAGTGACATTAATGTGTTAGAACAAAAATAAATAAATTCTCCCAACTTTCATTAAAGAAGCTCAACATACTTTCCCCATAGTAATACCAGCACAACTGCTTTAACTTTTAACTTCATTGTGAGAGTAATAATATGCATTTTGAGTGTTCAGTTCATCCAAGGACAAATTAGTGTGAACCTGTAAGTGGGTTCTGTCCAGCCTATTTGTTCAACGCAGCACTAATCAGGCTTTTGATTACCTGCTTGTACCATGTCAGCGTCTGCCCTCTCAATTTTACAGTACATGATTTCATAACATTTAGTTAGGGATGCTTAAGTGGATGTAAACATTAGAAGCGTAGCATGAGAAAGAGTAGATGCCTGACCTCTGCAAAGGCAGTTCCACTGCTTGGCCTTTCCCGTGATAATAAACCCTGCAGCAGATGCCAAACACTGGCTGCTAACAAGAATATAGTAATAAAGGCAGAAATACTGCAGCTGATTAGGGCAGTGCACTTCTTTTTTCCCCCATTCCTTCTTGTTTTCAAAGTCAAATTTCTAGGCTGAACATGAAGAAAAATAATACAAATATTAACAAAAGACAGAATAGGTGCAGAATGAATCGATTACAGAATAATGTAGATTTGGACTGCGAGATCTGACTAAAATCTCCTGGCTCTCCTGTGTAGAGCTTTTGAGGACACGTCTGATGAAATCCCAGTGGTAGACCTCACAGATATTATAGATCCAAACCAGAAACAGGGTCCACAGCTCCCCTAGGAAGAGCTGCTAGGTGGGAGGATGGGGCTCTGTATTGCTTTATACTCTGAAACCTTAAACTGGATAAAGGGTCAATATTTTAAAACTTACTTAACACCGTGAACAGCAAAATGCCAAATTGAAACTTGGATTTTTAAAAATTTATAAATGAAGAATGGGAGAATTGTGTTTATTTTAAAGTGCTCAAAATTGTCTCAACTTAGAAGTAGAAAACATATCTAAGAATGAAACAAATAAATCAATCAGCACTTCAAATGTTTTCAAGCAAATGAGTAACTTTAAAATGCAATTTTGTGTCAAAAAGAGCATTTAAATCTATCTGCTCTCCCAAACAATCTTCATCTATGTTTTCCATGATGAATCTTAAGCTGCACCCTTTTTTCTGTGTCTGAGCTAAATGAAGGAAAATGTTTTTTGACATTTGCAGGTGATATTATTTTATACAGTGTAACTCTCCTTCCATCTACTATGTGTAGCAGTAACTTACACGTATGTTCTTAACCAAATGTTGAGAACACAAACTTTAGAGGTTGATTGACCCTGACGGACATCATCAGATTTACAGCTTTACTGCTACATTGTAACCAAATGAAAACACAGAAAAGTAAGACCCACACTTTCACTGTCTGGATTTCTAGTGTAAAAGCTGATTGGGGAAATGGGTGTGCCGACATTTGCACATATTAGAGTAAGACTGCTGGTCAGAATCACAGTTTAAATGTGTTTTGAATCAACCATTTGAAGGCACCCTGGCTTTCCACATACAACTTTTAAATACTTGTGTAGGATGCTGGTCTATTAAGTCTCCAAGCCTCTGAACTTTGACAACATTTCTCTTGAACTGAAATTAAGATTGAACTTTGAGTTTTATTCAACAGTCATTAAAAGGTTCTCTAAAAAGTTCCTTGAGATGTGACCATTTGTAAGGTGAAAACCATGAGCAATGGCTTGTGTGTGCAGTTAGGCTGATAAGACATGATGAGGTGTAACACAGGACAATATTGTATTGAAATTATCAATAGGAGGACGTTGGCTTTGTTGGATTTGAACATGGTAATTAGCCGTTAATTAGCTATTGATTGAGGCCAGTATGTTTCATGGAGGTAAGCAGAAAAGTGTGACATAGATGCTTCAGAACACAGAAAACATAAATTCAGTCTGTCCTGCACAACACATGCGCAAAGATACACTTAAAACATGAACACGTCCACTCAATGTATCTTTTATATCTCTTCCATTTTACTTCATGTTTCTTTTATATTTATTAATCCTTTATCTGTTTCCTCCTTTTTTATATCTAAGTTACATTTTATGTTTTTTTTAGTTTCAGTGATTAAACCTTTTGGACTTACTGATTACGAAATTAGACAAACAAGCTATTACTATCCAAAACTATAGATCAATAAATGAATAATTTTCTAATTGACCTAAAAGATAGCTTAGCTTCATGGTTCAGTACTGCAGTTGATTGTTCAGGATTGGCACTACATAAATAAACTGAACTGAATCCTATTTGGTAATAGCCTTATAGGGTAATAAGGATAGCTTCGTTTATGAATACACATAGTGTAAAATAAAAACAAAAGCTTCTTGCCAGCTGAGCAGAAATGCAGCATTAAAGTGTGAAGCATGGGTTAAAAGGACATTTGTGTGATACTTCAGGATTTTCCTTGTGTGAAAATTGCCACGTTTTACTCTCTGGTAGTTTTTGTCACTACAGGCAAGTGTTGAACAGTTTATGGGGACCCACTGTGGGGCATTCACGGCTTTGCTGATTTAACAACAAAACCTCTTTCTACATCATAAGAAGTGAATTGCCGGGGAGTTAAAAAATAGCTTCAGACACCTTCAAGGTCGCAGCTCACACAGATAAATGTTGTGTGTTGCCAATGGTCTGTTTAAATGTTGTGTGCATCAAATTGCAGGCTATATCCTAAGCCTGTTACCGCTAAATGGAAAATGTGAGTTTACAGAGTGTTGTATGGTGTATTCGTGTGTGTGTGTGAGTGTGCATCTGTGTATGTCCTCTGTCTTTAATCCATTTTAGTTTTCATTTCCTTTCCAGGCCTTTCATATGATCCAAGTCACCAAGACAGAACCTCATCCTTCTCAATATTTTTATGTAATTTTTGTAAGTTATTTTCTTGCTTCCTTTTTTTCCTCTAATTATTTAACTCACTGCAGTAGACTTCATTAAATGTGGCATGACAATACTTTAAATCCTAAAATACTTCAAGGAGAATGGTTAGTGCATACAACTCCAGAGTCCAAGCAAAATTAGGCCTGCACGTTTCATTGAAAAATTAATAACCAGCTCTGAATGGTAATCTGTCTCCTCTGTGGAAAAATGTGAGAATTTAATGTGAGGAAAGTTTTAATGTTACCCACATTACAATGTGAAGTAAGATTAACTAAGAGCTGGTTATTTTTGGACATTTTAAAAATCTGCCTAATAGTCTCAACATTTGGTTACACAAGACAAAGCTATGTTACATAACTATTTGATAAAAAAAATCTGAAATCTGAAATGACTGTACATTTTAATCCAATGAATTCAAAATGCCTCCACTAGACATTTATCTTGAATGTCGCAAGAAATACTTGCAAGTTCTTATAGAAAGTGTATAAAGTGACATATTAGTTGCAAAAAGATAATTGTGTATTCATTGTTTTTTTTAATCTCTATATTTTTTTATTAGGAGATGGGGAGAAGCTCCAGCAAAATGTGTAATTTATTTTCATAAAGTCAAATCAGAAAAAGAGGAAAAGGAGAAAAGAAATAAAATGAAAAGAAGGAAAAAAAGGACAAGAAATAAAGAGAAGACATGCACTAACTATAAAGAATGGACAATCATAAGAAAACATGGCACAGCATTGGTCCTGCTGGATTGCCTACATTCTGGATTAGCATTAGCTAAGTTTAAATATTTGACTATATCTGAACTTAAACATTAATTGTGAATCTAGTGCATTCATTGGTGATTTAGATTTTGTGATTTTTAATTGATGGATTTAACAGTTAAACTATTTATAAATTAAACATTAAATCATTTAAACTAGGCAACATAATAACTTGAAAGTATTTATATATTTGTAAAATAAATATTCATAATTAATCTCAAAAACTTTGTGGTTGATTCACGATTGTTTGCTTTTTTTTTTTTTTTTTGCAATTTAGGTACAATTAATTTACATAAATTTAAATAATACGGGTTGTAATTGTATTTGTTTTTTCTTCTTTTGGGGTTGTTTAATGCTTCTTATCTGCTGCTGGATCAACTGTAAGATAAATGTCCTGACACTGATAAGTAAATGGAGGATAAATGAAGAAAACTGCTTGGTTCATCAACTTTCAAGTGGGAAAACTGCACAAATTAAAGGAGAGCTACACAGTTTCTAAGAACAATGGGTTTGCCAGCAATAAAAGATGCAGCAACATGAGGAGATAAAAAGGAAGCAATTATTTGATGGATATTTTAATTTTTAAGTGTCCTTCTTGTGATATTCAATGTCTTACAATCGAAGCAATGTCAGTAACAAGAAATAACTCTAAGCCCAAACGGGGACAGTGCGTCCATGTCAATAAGATCTCCTTATCATTTTTGTTTATTCTTCAGCAAAACTTGATATGCCACCTTTGCTGACTTAGACACAAAGGATTACTGTAAATGCACATACATTAGTTCAAAAAAGGAGGAAACAGCTTTATCAGCACAGATGTAAACGATTTTATTTTGCTTAACTCTATATTTTAATGCAGCATGTCATCTTAAAAAGGACATACACTTGCAAACTCAGCTGTCACTTTGCTTTTTTAATGTGAGTGGACACCTAATATATACATTGGCACAAACCCCAAAAGACATAGTTGTCACCTGTGAGAATATGAGAATACCTGAAGACATAGAGATGATACTGAGCAGAATTTAGTTTGATGAGGGTTTTTTAACTGAACAAATGGAGAAATGGACATAGCAAAGTTCTTGCACTGGCCTCTCAAAGGTTCAGTCTGTATAGTGTTAAGCCATAAGACTGTTAAGCCATAAGACTGCACTGGACCTATTTGCTATACAAATAAGTCCAGATACAAGACAGTTCAAAATGCTTTACATAATAAAAAACATATTACAATAAACAAGCAAAAAAAGAAGGATTACATTACATTGTCAAAATAAAGTAATGAAAAATTGAAGTCTAGTCTAAAAGTAATCTATTTTTACCTTATTTATCAAAGGTCAGACTAAGCAAGGAGGTTTTTATAGCCTTGGTTTAAATGAATGCAGTGCTTTGACTATCTTGCAGTTTTCAGAAGTTTGTTCCAGATTAGTGGAGCATAAAAACTGAATGCTAGTTTTCAATGTTTGGTTCTGGAGATGCAGAGCAGACCAGAACCAGAAGACCTGAGAGGTTCTGGAAGGTTGGTACAATCACAACAGGTCTTTAATATATGTTGGTGCTAATTAGCCACCTAGTGATTTATAAACTAACAGAACTATTTTAAAGACAAATGTCTGAACTACAGTGAGCCAATGTAAGAAAATTATTAGATCATTTTATACGTGTGTGTATGTCAGAGAGTAGCTTCATGTTTACGACAAGGCATAAGCAAATTAGGAATCGATGCATCAGCTGTTTAATAAAGCAGCTGTAGAGTTTGATACAAACATGACTATAGTCAGATACTGCCTTTGTCCTTAAAGGATGAGTTTCAATTCAAGAAACCCATTTCTCCAGCAATAAAGGATATTTAATATTTGTTTTAAATGGTAATCAGAACAACAAACCATTTAATTTTATATTTTAACTCTAGTAAATGCTGCCCTTGTGATTCAGTTTCAGTGTAAACTGCAGGATGCAGACGGCATTGCGATCACCAACCTACAGTTCAGATGCCCATGACTTACAGTTTCTTATGGTGTAGTTTTGATGGGTGAGGTGTGGGTTTGAATTTAGAGCAACTGCTCCTACATGCAGTAAAAACTGCCGTTAAAGAAAGTGCTACATCAGAGTTTGAAGAAACAAAGCAGACATCAATCAATTTGATGCTGGTTTCTGAAGGTTATACACATTTTCCTGTCAACAAAGGTGGAAGAGCATATCGATGTTAAAACTCAAGGAAGGACAGTTTTTAGAGAGGTGAGACGATACACTGTCACTGTACCTGAATACAAAAGAGAAGGAGTCGTTTGAAGTAGGCTGGTCAAGGAAAACCGTTCTGTCTAAAATCTGTCATTTTTTCTACAGCTATATTTGTTGAATGCATAATCTCAAGAAATCAAAATGGATTAACATTTAATGGCAGATTTTTACGGCTGTAACGGTGTGCATAAACCATGGTTTGGTACAGACCCGGGTTATAAGGTCACGCTTCTGCAGGAGGTATTTTTTTCTTTTCTCTCTCGTTTTAGGGAAACAAAATCATCTCAAAACCAAAGTCATTTTAATAGTTGTATCTAACTTGAATCAAATATTGCCCTGAAAACAACACAAGTTCTTCATATCATAAAACAATAATAAATAAAAGTAAAATCAACATTTGAGTTAATTTTACCTCAACTTGCCATAAATGTGAAGCAAAACAAAAATGAATAATTTGATAGGAGAACTCCAAGCAGTGCATGATTGGGCTACTGGGATAACTAAATAACTGGTGGTTTGTTCTACTGAGTTAATTGGTAATTACAAGACATTACAGAACTCAAAATTAAAAGACATAATGGCTTGCCATAATTCCACCACTTGGATCCTACTGCAATTATTGTATCATTTGAAGCTCAAATACTTGGTAAGATTTTGTGTTTTTGCAGTTAAGAAAAGGTTATCAGCAGAATAAGGCCTAATTCTGTCCTGACTGCTAAGCCACAAACTCTGTGTGATGTAATTCCTCCTCTGGCATTTCTCTCTATAGATGTCAAAGTGCAGTCTATATTTTTTTAGAATCTTCTATGATGTTGATAATAGTAAACCTCATTCAAAGCATGGGGCCAGAGTTTTAAAATCTTATTACATGACAGATTTTGTGAATGAACAATAAAAAGTGTTTGAACTTGAGTCCAAGTAGCAGCACTTAGCTGTTTAGCATCTTTCTGCATTCAGTTTCATGACACGCAGTCCTTAAAGGGAAGGCGTTCATGTGATGTGTGGCTGTCCATCTAAATTCACTTGTCCTTTTTTATTTCCCCTGGTTCTCAGATCTATCTTCTCGTCCCCCTTCTCCTCTCCTCATTGATCAATTTGTCATCTTCTCTCCACCTCATCCTATCTTCCCTCCTTTCACCTCTCCGGCTTTGCGTGAGGTCAGGATAATGGTACTAATTTGTGTGTATGCGTGCGCTCGTCCTCTATCTGTCCCCTACTGGCAGTGACACTGCTGACCTGCGCATACTGCTGTGTCAACAGCAGCAGCTCATACTCAGATCACAGATGACAAAAACCTCAAGAGGTCTTAACAAGATAGTTTACACTTACAGAGAATGTGACAAGAAGGAAGTTAATATCCATGCCGTACTTTGCTGTTGCTTATGTTGCTGTCAGGGATGAATGGGTTAAACTGACAAACAAGCGGTGCATGGGGGGGGGGGGCGCACCAGTTTATTGCAGCGCAGTGACAGGTTTAGCCAGTCATTTCCATCCGTTTCATTATCTGGGAGGGAAGCTGTGCTACTCCCTGCGCCAACATTTATCTACTGTGAGTAATTACACAAAAGGTTAGCTGATGGAGGTGATTTGAAACCAAATGAAAATCTCATCTCCTTCAGATTATTGATTACAATTAGCTAATTCCAAAAGCAGAGAACGTTGTTTTTCTTCTCTTAGGAGGTATTTTCTTCATATGAGATAAAGAATAAAGTGAGTAGAATAAAAGCTATACAAGTGAAGTTGGGTGTAATAGCTAAAAAGAATTGATTCCTATTATTTCCTTTTCTTTTTGGCTTTTTTCATCACAGCAGCCAAAAATCATGAGAGATTCATATAGCTCTATGAAGGTGCAGATTTTCAGTTAGTGTGGTTAATCTTCAGTATTATGCCTCAGTGTTTATAAGTTAGACTAATGTAGTGTGTCCCATTTCTGCTGCTACCAGCAGTTCAACTGGATTTTAAGATTAGCTACATCCAGAGGCATCGTTGTCTTAAAACATTTGCAGCATTCATTTGGACATGCTGGCTTTTATGACATCAAATAAAACAAGATGAATGCAATTAAAGGTCTCATTTATTTTGGTCAGTATGCTGTTTTATTTGTCGAAGTAAAACAATAAAATTAAATCCCTGCTCTTATGTTTTTTTTTTTTTTCATGAGCATATGTTATAGCCTGCACCTTTTTTTAATTGCATCAACTCACATAGTTTTGACTGCACTTATATGTCACGATTTGCATTAAATTTTGACAAACTGAGTTTCATTTATCCGATACCGTCATCTTTCTTTCCTGTCCAGATCCAATCAGGCACCATCTGTCTCTTCTCTTTAATTATTTTTCTCTTTTCAGTCTTCCATATAAAAAGATGCATCATCTTGTGCCATAAAACAACTTGAAGTCTGATGATCTGCTTTATCCTCAATCATTTATAAATAAATGAGAGAATGTATTTTGCTTTTTATTTTCCATTCATCTTTGTGATAATATTTAGTCTTAGATAAAGTGTTTTATTGTTACTAAACCAGCTGAATGAAGACCTTTACTTTCCACTGACTTTTACTTCACTAATGGAAACGACTGTTCCACCTACTTTTGAATCACATGCTTGTTACTACAAAATAAGGAGAAGAAAGAAAACTCCCCTCAGCTAAAGCCATTTAGTGTCAAAAGACCCAAGATACAATATGCATTCTCTCTTTAAGGTTTTCCCCCAGAATTTCACTTTTGAGCCAGGTATGTATTTTGGGGAGAATTATAGTTTTGCATAATTTTTTTCTTCAAGTCTTAAACATATGGTTTGGACAAAATTAATTTTTTAGGAACATTTTTTAAAGTTTTTAGCTCATTTGGCCAAAATCTTTTTGAAAATGTTTTTAAAAATTGTAATCTTTAACAACAAGAAACTTTTTCATATGCTAGAAATCTATAGTGAATGTCGTTTTGGACATTTTTTAAAAACTACACAGAAACAGATCAGCAGGTGTCAAATTTTGAAACTCCCAATTTGTGTGTATTTATTGTAGAAAAAGCAACCTTTCAAGTTTAAAAAAAAATTAACAAGAAATATATTGTATGCTAAAACTGTCTATGGGGTTAGAAAGTGTCTGAGAATTCAAAAATATTTATTTTAAAGTCACTATGGAAAGCATGTTTGAGGTCCAATGAACTCAAGTAAAAATTTATTTATAAAAAAAATAATATTAATTACTTCTGCAGTTCTAAGTCAAATAATTTCTACTTTTTATTTTCTTTCCCACTCAAACTTTCCATTAAAATGTTAAAATTCATGAATATTTATTGTGCATTGTAAGGTCTGAATTTAAATTTTTGAAAGATCTTGTATGTTGATCCATAATATTACTGATATTCTTTTAAATTACTTGTTGTATCTAATAGACAGATGGAGTTTAAAAAGTCCTGACCTTAGTTAGATTGGGTGACTATGTTTAAGAGATGGGCTGCCCAGTGGCGCAGCTGGTAGAGCTGTTGCCTTGCAGCAAGAAGGTTCTGGGTTTGATTCCCGGCCCCGGTCTTTCTGCATGGAGTTTGCATGTTCTCCCTGTGCATGCGTGGGTTCTCTCTGGGTACTCCGGCTTCCTCCCACAGTCCAAAAACATGACTGTCAGGTTAATTGGTCTCTCCAAATTGCCCCTAGGTGTGAGTGTGTGTGTGCATGTTTGTTTGTCCTGTTTGTCTCTGTGTTGCCCTGCGACAGACTGGCGACCTGTCCAGGGTGACCCCGCCTCTCGCCCGGAACGATAGCTGGGGATAGATACCAGCAACCCTCCTGACCCCAGTAAGGGACAAGGGTGTAGGAAAATGGATGGATGTTTAAAAGATGAAACAGAATCTGCTTATAGAAAACTTTGAGTCAACTTGTGTTTTTTAGCAAGTGCATTATGTTGCTATACTGCTGCTTTTAATGCACAAATATTCAGAACAGGGACTCCAACAAACACATACTGTAACACCCCTTCTGGAAATGCTGGAAATTGTTGATTACTGTCCTGTTTTTGATGCACAACAAATATGAAATAAGATTTACCTCATTCTATTGATTTACAAAATACCCTTTACTTGTATTAACTCCAAGGGAGATGTCTGGGAATATTATACTCAATAAATGCAAACCTGCTGTCAGCAGCTGTCTTGCTTTGCTTCGCATGAAAACAAGAAACCGCTGACGACGTGCGCACTAAGAAGTTCGAGTCCAGGAGTTCTCAGTAAGCTAAAAAGCCTCCCTGCTCAAGCAAAGAAGCAGGTAAAGTTGGAGCAAAGTCAGAAATGTGACGCTGTGTTAGAGATCATGGACCCAGTAGGAAAATGCAATTACACCATTTCAGATAGAATTGCAGAGAACAATTTAGAAAATATCACCTCTTTGTGTCAGTGTAGATGTAAGTATTTCATTCTTCCTCTCTTTAATCTGACTTTTTGAGCCGGATCCCAGCACAGCAGACTGTTTAAATGCACAAATCATAGTATTTATCTCAGTATCCCTAAAAGCAGACACCCTAATTTCACCAAATGATGTTGTTTTAAATAAAATGCTTTACAGAGGAAGCTGGGTGTGTTAATACTTCATAATCCCAATCAACTGATTGGCTCTAGCAGAGCTGAAAAACAGAAATCAAACACAAATTGGAGAGAGTGCAGCTTTATAACTTTTATGATGGGACATAATTTCATGTATGACAATTTTCACTGTGAATAAATCCAGGTAAAGTGTAACTTCATCTCTTCAACCCAACATGTAACGGTTACAAAGTGGGATTTTCAAATAAAAGTCAAGACTGTGGACTTACAAGGCAGCTGAGTACTTTCTCCTTTTCATGTTTTGTATATCCTACACTAAGATGAGCACAGAAGGTGCACTCCTGAACACTTTGTAGGGAACATAAAGATGGTGTTTCTGTCATTATAAAAATGTTTTCTCAGTGAAAAATAACAATCAGCAACTTTTCAGTTTTATCTTTTGCAAAAAGGAGATTTTCAGTCTTTACTGAGTCAGTTGAAACGTGACAGACTTCAGTCGTGACTTTACAGACTAACTTTTCTCTAAATAGTTAAATAAAATATTTTAAAGAAAAGCAAGCTTCTTCCTAGTTTACTGTGATTTTAGAGGATGTTGAAAATGGCCACAATCTCTGCAGACACTTGCAACATAAATGCAGATGTTTTCAGTGAACTAAATGTCATTTTCCAGACAATGTTATTTTTTATAATTTGCCAGGTATCTCTAACATTACTCAAAATTTATAAAACTGTTGAAAAGAAGCAAAAAGTAGTCATTGATAATTATAATAATTAGGTTTGTTCTTGAAGACAAACAAAAATAACCACTTACTGACATCTCACATCCAAACAATCCACTTACAAACAGAAAGCAGATATTACATTCTCAGCGAATGACTTCCTTCCATTTTCACCAAGCTGTTATTGATTGTTCCTTAAATGCTAGTACTACTGTCGGCTTGTACCAGGAAATTGGCATCATATTGAAACTGTCACAGCAAGGGTGTGTTTCATTTTAGGCCCAGAGGGCATACGGAGTGATGCACAGGAGGAATCAATTTCCAGCTGCAGGTATTGACTGGTTTCTGTGAAAGTGTTAAAGGTATTTCTGCCTCATCAATTAGTAAAGTAGTTTGTAGTTAGTCTCCTTGGCAGAGCGGCTTAGGTATAAAGCTTTTTTCTTACAACAGGAATACTTCCGAGAGATGGAGAACAATGACAAAAGTCTGGATCAAAGAATTTTTTTCAATTATAAAGACTTTTAGCTGACTGAGTACCAAAGATTTTTAAGTAACGTTTTTAAGTCAATTCAAATCTAAAATCTTTTGTCCAACATCAAAGTAACATTCAAACCATGCAAAAGGTTCTTAATAGAAATGAGCAACTATTTATTCAATTATAAGACAATTTTCTGTTTAACACATAGAGAGACTGGTGTTGTTCTTACTTCTACTAGCAGATACCAAACCATTGTATTACCTATTGCACGATTTCAATCTGACATTTAAAACTCAAAAACCACAACGTTTGACAGTTGACTTGTACACTCCTCCACCAAACCTTTCTGGTTGACTGCCAGTCTGCTACATGTTGTTTTTGTGTATAAAACAGAAGTTGGCATTTTAGAAAGTCGTGGGTTGGAAACTAAAGGGCTGCTGCTGATTACTCTTAATAAGGAAATCCTTTAATAAGAGTACATTTGGCATGCTATGAGAAGAGAGCAGCAGGTATGTTAGGCAGCAGATTGCAGGCTAGATAACCCAGACAATATTAGCTTTAGATAGTTGCCTTGCAAAGTGTGCATTAAAGTATTTTGTATAATATGCATGCTTACTTTATTTTTAATTCATATCAGTTTGGCTACTTGTGCCTGAAGCCAAACTGCATTTGTGACTTTCCTAAATATCTTTAGCTGAATAAAATATTTGGTCACTTGTCCTGCATTTTACTTTTTTTGCCTTTTGTAAATCACTGAGTTTTGATGGTCTTAAGAAATAGTTTCTTTACAATATCAAACTGTTGTGAAAGGTGTATTCCTCTGGCTTCCCATACACATCCCTCCTGGAAATGTCCTGTGGAAAATGAAGTTTATTTTTACCAAAGGTTGCAACGATTGACAGTGACATTGTGTACCAGCAGGTTAACGAGAAGTGAAGAAGCAAAAGAAAAGAAGGCTTGGGTAGGATAACAATTTAGAAGTGCCAGTGAGAACTCACTTTCTTCTGGTAGGGCCAGTAAAGCATTAAATCTGAACAATGTTTGGTGTGAGCCCACTTATTCTGGAAAACCATGACAGGAACAACAAAAAGAGTTTTACCCATAACATTTGTACTTTAAAATAATCTTTACTAAAACAAACTGAATTTGTTCATGTGTTGTTAAATGTTAAATGTGTTGTTAAATGTTAAATTTAGTTAATTTGTTAATTTAGTTTTTCCCTCAATGTGCAGGGTTCACAGAGGACGTAGTTATGAAGTAAGAATATTACAGATCTATGAGTAAACTGTGAACACGTACCTTAACCACATCCACATCTGTGGAGGTGCAGGTGATCGGCTCGTCCACCTCCGTCACCTGCCCATCGGTTTCCACTGTGACCACTTTAATGGGCACTGCTACACGTCTACCTGTGAGAATGGCTGTGTTCACCACCTCTGTGTCCTACAGAAGGAGAAAAGATGAACACAATTTTACCATACTATTTAATCAAGGAGTCATTTCTACCTCATCTTACATCACATACAGGTTTTTTTTTGTTTGTTTATTGCAGTTGTAAATTATTTAAACCAAATAATATTCCCAAAACAATTTTGTCAAACTATAATTTTGACAAACGTGAAGCCTAATTATATGTTTAACTTTCTTTTATGGCAAACTGCATGACACGTCTCCAAAAACTGCAATCTATTTCCAGTTAAAATTCAGCATCAAGTGGGTGGGCAGCAAGGCATGATTGATGAGGATGACAAATCCAGAAGAGGAGACATGAATGAACAAGTGACATGGAGCAGGGGACAGGTTTAAAGGAAGAGAAAAATCTGAGGGAGGGGGGAGAAGTGATTATAAACCTCACAATTATTGTAATCAGCATGATTACATTTGATTAGATCCTTACAACAAAAATAGCACAAACAAACGGGCGCATACATGCAACTCAGAACACCGAGTGCCAGTGTCAATCTTGATTATTTGGCATTGCATCTCCAAGGGGGCCTTCATCCCCGCCAACACAAACGCCAGCCTGATTATGGGGTATTTTGCTTGTCCTGTTTCTCTGGATGGTATATATAAATCAATGTGTGCATTTGCAAGTGTGCATCACATTTTACGTCAGAGGAGTGAGAAACACAAAATAACAGAGAAAGGTGCTATTAAGAATGAGAAATTAGAAAGTCACAAAAATGCCGTATCATTTGCGAGAGCAAAAAAAGGAAATTAATCGGATCATTGTTAACAATTTAAGCAGGAAGTTATGCTGACTCGTCAGAATCAATAACCCCCCTCCCTCGATACTGTTATTGATAGGGTCACAATAATACAAGATGAAGTCCAGAGTCTCATCGTTCTTCTTTTCTTTCTTAATATCCTCCGTGTCACTTAGGATGGAGTTGAGGCTCAGTGAAGTCAGCATGATGCTGTCAGTCCCTGTTTCTGCAACTGGTGGTGAGTGTCTGTCCAAATATCTGTGTTCAGAAACTCACTAGGATGTAGTAAATATTTGTTTCATTCAGTCTTAATTCCAGGAAAAACTTTACACATAGGAGACAGTCAAAGCAAATCCCTCGAACCAAGAGGAGAGAAAGGAAAGTCTGGCATTTGCAGTAGTTTCAGTTGTAAAATGAGGAACACTCTACAGAATTAGATGGACAGATTTAATTTTGTTTGATGAAGAAAGTTGGGACAAAATATATGAAATTAATTAATTGTCTTAAGTTTATCTTAAAAAGAATTGTTTAAATGACCGTATGCAACAGTTTGCTTTGCAGGAACTAGATGACTTTTGCTTCTACATTTATCAGCTGCTGTATTCGGCTCTAGTACAGAGTAGCATTATCCTCTGAGATTTTGAATCACATTGACACAATAGCGTCATACAGCTAGAACACAAATGTCCTGCTCCACCACATTGCAAATCTGATTGGAACTTGTTGACATGATCCATAGAAGAAGCCATCAGAAGGGAACAATGTGCTCATAAAGGGATGATAAATTATCTGAATTTATGTTGTGCTTTTTGTGTCATAGTGAGCACTTAAAGAGCTTTACATTAGAGCCACATTTATCTAGTCACTCTCATTTTTTTATGCCAATCCACAGATCTTTAGGCAACTTGGGGTTAAGTGCCTTGCCCAGCGGCACATCGACATGTGACAGGAGGAAGCTGGAATCGACCCACAATTTTCCGACTCACTCACTACTCAACCTACTGAGCAGCAGTCATCCCAAAATGTAGTTCTGTGCAGAAAAACTTTTCTTCACATTCTGCCAATGACATGCGGTCAAAGACACAGAGACGCCATTTCAGGGCACAACGAAAAAAATCTAGAAAAAATAAAAACACGACAAAGTCAGCAGTGAATACACACTCACCCTTGACACACACACACAAAAGTTTAAGCACATGTGACCAGTAACAACCTGTCTAATGCCCGATCCTTCTCTGCCACACACGGAGCTCTGTGACCTTTTCATAATGAGATCTCTCGCTCGTTCTCTCTCAAGCAGACATGCACACACACTTTCTTTATCAGTAATTCTTAGTTTTCTCTCCGCTTCATACACTCTGCTCAGTCTTGCTTGAAATCAAAATTAAAGTGCTGTCCAAACATGGGCACAGTTACATAGGTTGCTGTTGAGAAAGAGGTGAGAAGAAAGACAGAGAGGGTTTAATGGGTGTATACAGATTAAAGATGGAGCAGAGCTGAGGACAAAAGAGTCAGGAAATATAGACACAGGGAAGAATCTTCACAATAATTACATCATTGTGAAGATTTTTTCCAATTCAAGCTGAAATGAGCAGGAGAGATAATTAAGCAGAATTTTTTTAAAAATGTATTTTTATCTATTTAACTGTTTCTATTTTAAAGCATGCACATGTTAAAACACCAGCAAAAAAAGATTTGCATACATTTTAAAATTTTCTTGCTTTAATTTTTACTGTCAGTGAAAGAGATATTAACTTTTTTCCTTTTAGAGCATTGGTTGTCTCGGTTGGATGTTTTAAACTTTCCTAAACAATTTTGACAAATACCTAAGAGTAGAAGTTTTCGTTTCCACACTGTAATTATCTGCCGTAATGAAGGCATATTTTCCTAGTAATTTTCTCTGTATCATAATATTTTTCCGTTGGGGAAACCAGATGATAACACTTTGATTAATTGAAAAACATAAAAATCTAAATTTAAAAATGCTAAAGTTACATTGACTTTTTTTTTTTAGGAATTGTTATAGACAGTTTAATAACTGAGACAGAAATTCTTGTTGAACAAAACAAAACGTTTTGTATTTTGGAGATACAGGTGTGCCTGGAAGCAGCCTGACCTCTCTGGTGACCTGTGTACCCTGCCTCTCACCAGTAATTGCTGGAGATGGACACCAGATCTCCCTTCACCCTGCAATAGTAAACAGGTGAAGACGGTGGATGGATGGGATTTTAAACACCACTGAGAAGGAAAATCAAAATTCTTTCTTAGGTTTAAATGATTATTTATGTATTTTGTTGAGTCATGAAATAAAATGTTAAGCAAAATGTGACATTAGCAGTATCATGCTAGTGTTCATCAAAATTTTGGTTATGAATTTTACACAGAAATATTTGCAGGGGACTTGTTAAGTTTGATGCAAACCCCTAAGCTTAGATAATAATGGTTTTAATAAAGTGAAGAAAGAACAATTAATAAAAATAATCTATATCCTCTCTTATTTTATTAATTTATTTGAATTTATTTATAAATCAAAAGTTTTTTTATTATAAACACAATTTCTGACAAATTAAAGTATATTTTATTGGAAAGATATTTTTGTATATAAAAAAAAAACTTCTTTGCAACTACATCTTGAAATTGAAAATGTAATTTGTTGAGTAAATACGCCGATGTGCTCAACCAAGAGTCAGAGTTTTTGACCAAATGTAAATAGAAGACCGAACTGAAATTAACATTTGACTTTACTTAGTAATTATGAAAATTACAGCGTGTAGATTTGTTGTTGCACACTCACTCTTGCTAATGGTGACAGCCAGACATTAACCTATGACAGCTGCCTCATTTGAATTTCCCCCAATCTTTGAACATGGGGTTGAAAAAACCAACATTATAAGACATTTTAAGTTCCTTATTAACACCAAATGATGACTGATCTCATAGAACTGCATACATATATGTGTATACAGTGTGTATATTTATATATATTCAGTATAAAGCGATGCATTTTTGTCTGAGTTTATGCTTTTTCTGCATACCTGTGCATGGTTGGGTGCAACATGCGGGAGATTTTGCAAAACGGATGACACCAGAGAGGGGAGCACACAAATGGGTGTGCATTAAAAATAAATTGACAAAAATGTGTGTGATACAGGAAAAGTCTAGAAAACATTGTTCTTCCCTGTGATGTTTACTCATGCATGTTTCTGCTTTATAAGGTGTGTGTGCAACTCGAAGTGAAGCAACTAGAGCGAGACCACCTACCGCATGCATGCATGCGCGCACACACATAAAAGGTTTGACACTGTAAAAAAAATGTAGCCTTTTGCTTTTCTGCAAAATTAGATTTCATGTTAGTACAGGAGCATGTAAGCACTTTTCTATCTTTTCCTTTTTATTTTTCCATTAGGCTATCAGCAAATTTCTCCCTTCTCTTTCTCTTTTGAACACTTGCAGAGACACACACATTCAGAGATATTCTTTTCAGTCAAAATGGCAGTAGTGACATCAACTCTGTGGTTTTGTTTCTTGTAAAGGCACAGACACATTAAGTCGCTTTCTCTCTCTTTCTCTCTCTCTCTCTATCACACACACACACACACACGCACCCACACACACACACAGGGATGCGTATCTGCCTTATCTACTTTTCTGTTCATTCCTTAAACTGTCAGGTTTCTCATTTGGAGGAAATTGCTTGGAACATATACAACTCAGAATCTTCCTTTGTTCACACTGTGACCTTTTCACTTCAGTCTAATAAGCCAAACAATGGGACACTGGCCACACAAAGCCTACTGCTGTATAACGTAAGTAAAATAAAGTGATTTGAGAAGAAAGGAAAACAAGACCAATTATTCTCCAACAGAGAAGCAAAGACTGTTTTTCAGAGAATTTGCAATACCTGTCATCTGGAAATGAACAATTTCTGCACCACACATTTATGGAAACCATAGTCCTAAATATATTACTTTTAGAATATGCACTGCTTCTTTCATGTCATAATAAAGGACTTTATTGTATTTTATTTGAATTTTATGTAACAGACTAATACAAGTTTGTGCATAACTCTGAAGTGAAAGTTGTAACAGTGTAGTGACTCTTTAAGATACTCCAGTATCGCTAGTGATGTCACAAGTATTCGCCTCATCACATGGACTGAGACGGACATGTATGTTTTATCTCCGTAACCTCAAAACTGTTAAGGGTTGTTAGGACTCTGCTTATTTTCATGTGCGATAATATAGCAGCTGTTCAGGCGGGCTTTGCAAGGTTGGTGAAGAGCGTGCTTATTAAAGGACAAGTACCAGTGTGGCTGTGAGTTTTTGACTGTCCTGATGAGTCTACCGCCTCCTCTACTCCCTTGAACACAACCCAAGCATTGCAAAGTGAAAGACAGTTTTCAAAAATCTTTTATGGATAAGCATCTGAATGTTTGCCTTTGTTTTCAGCTCACCTAAACATAAGGCAATATCTCTTATAAAACAATCCTACGTTTTGAATGATTAGTCCATCTAAACTGGAAAAAGAATGGCACTATTGCAAAATATGACTATTAACATAGACTGGTAATATTAATAGGAGAAGCAGTAGAGCATGGTTACTCATGGTCCCATGGTGACTGTAGAAGAGTTGCAGAAATTCAAGGCTGAGTTTGGAAAATCTGTTCATAGAGCAACTATTTATCATGCACTCCAGAGATCTGACCTGTACGGAAGGGTGAGGAAAATAAAAGCCATTGCCAAATTAAAACATTAGAAAGTCCTGTTTGTGGTTTGCCTCAGGTCATGCAGGGAAATATTAAATATGGAGTATCAGTTTGGCATCAACATAAAACACTGGATGTGGAAAAAAACTAACACTGCATATCCCCAGAACACAATATCTCCTTGGTAGCACATGGTGGCGGGAGCATCATGCTGTGTTTCTTTAGCTTAGACTGGGTAAATAGAGTTGACTGAAAGATGGATGGAGCTAAATTCAGGATAAACCTCACAGAAAACCTGGAGCAGTGGTTTACTCTTAAGCAGGGTAGCAGCTCTAAAACCACTGGCAAAAAATACAAAAGTTTTAGACCAAAGCATAATCCTCTATTAGAATGGCCCAGTCAAAGCGTAGACATATATGTGGTCATTAATCTGAGGGAAAAACCAATGTCTATACATATTAGCAACATATTCTGGCTAAACCTAAGATGGTTTGTAAACAATGAGGCAAAATGTAATAGGCAAAGCATAAAACCATGTAAACAACAAAGTTTGTGGCTGTATGAGAAAATCTGAAGACGTTCAGATTTATCACTGCATATGACAGATGATGCATCCCTGAATGCAGCAACACACAAAAGCCTATAATGTTGATGTGTTTCCCACAGTAAGATGACTCTCCTAAACATCATTTAATTGGCCTTTGTAATACAAGAACTATACATACCTTGTAAAAACTAGAACAACAAACGGCTGAAAAAATCCACTAAACCCACCACATTTATTGATAGACTTAGCAATTAAGTAATTAGGCAAACTGCTAATGGAGAAATTGACTCATACCACTTTTAGCAGGAAATTAACAAATTGCCTGCAGGAAGAGAAGAGCGATTTGATCCAGACACAACCTTTGATTCATTATGTAATAATTGTTTACAAAACATTTCTCTTTAATGAATGTTTGCCTTATGAATGGCAGCAATCATCCCATCATTTAGTGTGGAAGTTTAACTTATTTCAGTTTAAAAATATGACATTTATTATATTGGGTAAAATGTGACAGTAATGGCATCTTTTCATAGTATTAAAGCCTAATTCCTTAAGTTTTATGAGAAGCACAGAGAAGTCCAAGATACAGCTGTTCTTAAGATAAAGTCCTGTTGAAGTAAATGAACTGTGACTTGAAGTGATATTGTAATTTACCAGAATGACAGGCCAGTGAAATAAAAGCCAGTTGTGTTCACTGCAATAAGCAGTGACTGACTTTCTCATGTCTGACTTTTTCCATCATCAATATCCATTTAATTCCCCCTATCCATCCCTTCAAATACAGTACAGATCACACATGTCTATTGCCAGAGGTTGCTTCAGATGGTTTGGCTAAAAATGTGGAAAAAAAAAAGTTTATTGAATATGTTTGATGCAAGAAAAAGAAGAAAAGAGGTGCAGGAAAATAGAATCAAAATGAATAGAAAATGTATTTCTTTCCTATTTATTAAATAAGGCAAAGTTTTACATTGTGAACTTTTGAAAATGTCTTTCTCAAGTCTTTTACTTTCTTTGAAAGCAACCATTTACTTCCTTTTAGAGTCCTGCCGTTTTATCCCATAAACCATGACTCGGGAACCCCCTTAGCAACCTAAGCAAAAATTAGTCTTGCTCTTCTCCTACTGTCTACCTTTCTCTCCCAGCACTACATTTCAACATTCCTGAAAACTGTTTGCTTGTAGAAATCATATGTCCTGATTTCCAGTGCTTATTTGCGTTTCGTTTATTTAGATCTCCATATAGTTGCTGCAGACTGTATTATTTAAGGTCTACTGGCACTCCACAGTTTGCTTATTTCACCTCAGATGAGGCTGCTGAATTTGCATTTATTGTGTTTATGTTGCCAACACCTTCAGGCGATCAGCAGCACCAAACCATAAAAGGAATCGTAAAATGAGACAGATTGCAGCAAGGCAAAGAGAGTGAAGGAAAGATGTGAACAAGAAGTATAATAGGGTTTGGATATTGAAAAGGAAGTGAAAACTGACAGGATAAGTAAAGAGCTAAATATATAAAAGAAGCCAAGTGCAAATATTTAAGACGAGATTGAAGGAGGTTTAATGAGAGAAAGAGAAAAAGTAGAAACAGGAAAAAAAGGTTGTGGAGTGACAGAAACAGATGATGGTGCTGACACCTGGGCGTGCTGCCGAGACTAGAAAGAAGTTCTGTGTGTGCGTGCATGTGTGTGTATGATTTGTCAGGGATAAATGGCTATTATCACTATGACAATGTTAATTACAGCCAGACTATTAGGCTCGAGGAGTGCCGCCTCATTTATTTGGTCGTAGAGTCTCAGTGTGTAGATGTGTGCATTTCTTAGAGCATGTCTATGCAGATTTTCTTTTGTTGAGTGTTTCTGCTAGCGGGTGTGTGTTTTTGTGTGAAACAAAAAAAATCTAGTCTATGTTAGACAGAATAATTACTCAAAATAAAGTGGCGGTGTAATGTTGAAATATTTATTGTGATTTATCTGACTTCTGACTTATTGTGTAAACTGAGTAGGAGACATTTCAGCTCTTCCATTCGGAGCTATTTTTGGACCGTGCTTTCAAAGTCAGAAATTATTAGCAAATACGAAGAGGAAATTTTATCCCAACTCATCTTAAAAACATTTTTAAAATCAGGAATGCAAATAAAGTAGAATAAAAAGTAGGGTTTCCAATATGGGATCAGATTTTAGTTTAAGGACGTTTCGGAACCACACAAAGCGGAAAAACCACGTGAACTTTTTTGGATACTCTTTAAAAGATTGTAATACAGTGCATCTAAATGTGACAAAATTGTGTTTATTGAATGTTTCTCCTCCTAGGAAAACAATTTAGACATAGTCAAATACCTCACTTTCCTATTGCACATTTCTCTGAGTCCATTTCTGGTGACTCAAGTGAATTCTTAGCCTCTTCACCTCTGTGACCAATTTCAGGCCGTCTCCTCCTGCTCCACCTGCCTGTCGGACATGACACTAATTGGAGCTCCTAATGAAGTACTAACAAGTCAGTGGGGTATCTGAGAGTCAATTGCTCCATTCCTGGGTCAATCAGGGCACACCTAACCGTTGTCATTCCTCTGCGATTACAAACAGGGCGAGCAAAGGTTGCATCCGCACAGAAACACAAGTAACATGCAAACAGCCTTCACACCCACAAAGTGCTATCAGGCCTAATGTTTTTCTTAGAGACAGCTGAGATTAGCATGTGTCAGTGCTGCACACAAGTAATTACAGGCAATTTGCAAGAGTGTGTTAAGACTTTTATGCAACACGGTCAAGGAAGATGCAGGTCAAACAATGTTACTGTTACACACTTCTGTTTGTTTGCATAACCATATAGACTCCCATTCAGGAGAGGAGCTTTTGTCTTTTAAAATGCTGTGCGGGAGAAAAGGGCTCAAAAAGAAACTGCATCTATTTCAGGAAAGGTTATATGCTTGATGAACCGTAACATTTAAAAGTAAATATTTTTTACTTTTTAAAAAATAAAAAGTTCATTGCCCTGGAACTTTTTGATATTTTGTGATGATACAACCACAAATGTCTTTTTTTTTTTATGTGACAGGCACAAAAATAATTGCAAAGTAGAAGGAAAATAGTCATGGCCTTCAAATCTGCCTTCAGAAGTCACCTAGTCTTTAGGTAGATTCCTTTTGTATAAATACATTTCTGTAAAGACCTCAGGGGTTTAAAGAACCCCTAAGGTCTGTAAACCTCCCTGTACATGTCCAGGGAACATTCAGGAAAAGAAATGCCAAAAGAACGACAAAGGTCAGGCATAACTTTTGGAAAAGTTTAAAATGGAGTTTTTGTTAAAAACCAATATTCCAACGTCTGAAAACTTATAAATGGGTCATTTTCAATTTGTTTACAACAGAAGGAATCCGATAAATTTTTCTCTTGCCATGGTGATACTTTACAGTTCTAATACATAAAAATCTCCCAGTGTGACGTAGATCAGTATTCAGATAATTTTGGTCAATAACTTGTGAAGCCAACTTTTTCTGCGATCACAGCTCCAAATGTTTTGGTGTATTTATCTACCAGCATTACACATCTGCAGATTGAAACGCTTGGCTATTTTAATTTGGAAAATGCTTAAGTCATATTTGATGGAAAACATCTGTTGGTAATTATTTTTTTGTTCAAGCGAATGTACAATTGTTTTTGACTCTGGACTCAAAAAGAATCACTCATACTTTCATCTTAACCCTTCCATTTTAGTTCTGGATTAATTTTTAATGTTTGTATCCAGCTCAAAGCATGATGCTGCCACCACTGAGTTGGCAGCATCATTGGACCACTGAAAGGTCCATCTGACCTTTCAGACATTTGATGCCACTTATGTCACTTGTTGCAAACTGAAAACAAGAAATTCAATCCATTTAAAAGATGAAATGTCTGGACTCTACCGTGAGCTGTCTCATTGACAAATATCATAGAAATATAACTTAACAGATAACTTAACAGCAGACATTTTACTTTCCTTTTCATAAATTGCCAAGACAAGGCAGCACAGAGAGACGGAAGAGAAGGTTGAGACAGAAATAGATGGAGAAAGATCAACGTGGGAAGTGAAGAGTCAAACAGAGAAAGAAAAGTGGGAGAAGCAAAAAAAGCAGAAATTAAAATGAGAGTAATTTTGAATAATCAAACTGAGAGAGGGAAGAATAAAAAGATAGAGGAAAAGAGAGGAGTGATGAAGACAGTTGGTAGATATGAAAACTAACCAACCATGCACACACACATGGGGTGCATTCACGTTAGTAACTGGGTTTATGCCAGACCCAGACATTTGACTCTATACTTTACAAAAATTCAATTCACACCTGAGACCTGAACCTGGTGCCTAATGCAAGAAGAGGACTTCTTCTGATGGGAACCAGGCTTTGGGCCCCAAAGGAGCATTGAGTCGTTAAAATGCAAGTATCTGATGAAAAAATTGGCTGCACAAGGTTAAAAATGCTAAAACACACACGCTTGTGTAAAATCCTTGGGAGAATTGTACTTTCAATTTCCAGAGCCCAAATTTAATTAGAGCTGCCCTGCTCTTGTCTCCTCCACCATCGTTTATGTTTGTCTCCCTCTTTTCTCTCTTCCTCTTTGCTTCTGTTCAGTTGAAGGACTGACACACATCCACTGGACCTCTTGTTTATTCTGATACACTAAATATGAAAAAGATTACAAACCCTAGTTTATTTCTTCACTGTCACAGTTTTTCCATGTCCTAGACTATAAATAGATGGAAAAACAGTCACTGTATTTTGTAAAACAGTTGTGAAAAGAGTTCTGCATCTGACTTGAAAAGCAAACAGGTCCGAGAAGTGGCAGGATGGTGCAGTGCAAAAAGACTTATTCATGCACACATTCCAATTTGAACCTAGTTATAAAACGGTGCAGTTATGTTGATGTGTTAAGCCGTCAAGAGAAACTCAGGCTTTACTGAGTGAATCTCTCTTTGTGGAGTCAGTCGACAGCTGATTGCATCAAGCTTATTTACTCAACTTATTTTTGGATATTTTATTTAAAATAGTTTTATCATGTTAACATTTTGTTGTGACAAAGAAGTAAGAACAGAATTCAAGGGGAAAATAATTATTAACAATATTGTCATTGATGTTAAATGTTAAAAAATGACAGGCAGACAAAAACACAAAAACATTGATTTTGTTTTCACAAGCTTAAATAAAAATTACTAGTATGATTGCTTGTGTTTTGTTGTTTGATCAGTCTGTTCATTAGCCTCCTGTGATCTCTCTTAAATAGTCTTGTTGAATTCCCTGTTTTCCCTTTAAAATCTTGCTTTCTGCTTCTAACAAAATGCTAATTTTTGTTTGTTCTCTGTGATAAATCTTACTTTTCCCTCTCTTCTTTCTCTTTTCCCCAGCCCCTCATTTTGCTTTCCCATTACATCTCTTTCATTTCCAAATTCATTATTTTAATTTAGTAATTTTATTTATTTATTTTGTATCTGAATAATTAGTGTTGTAAAATAGCAGGTCTAATAATGGTTAGCCATAATCCAGAGTTAGAAGTCGGGTGATTTCCATTTAGACTGCATCACACCTCTATCTGCTCCGATTCTGCTGCTTTAGTGGTCCATGAAGAACCGGTTGACAGACTGAGCACTTCCCAGATGTGATTATGTAACTAAGTATGAAGGAGTTTGTTTTAGATTTGGTTCAGGAGGGAAAAATCTAATCAGTCAGTCATGGTAAAATTGATAGCTTTGAATATCCTTCTGTTTCTCATTTTCTTTGAAAGTTTCTCTCTGCAGCCCTGGATACATCTTAGACTTCCTATATTACTTCATCTTACAGCAGATAATTCAGACTTTTTCATACTTCTTCAATAAGGAAGTTACTGATTAAAACAAATGCAAAATGTAGCTCCTGAATGTTTAAATTTGACTAACCCTTGGTAAGAACTGTAAAAGATATAGTCAGAAAGATGCTTAGAAAAAACTCAAGAAGTAAAGGAATAGATGAAAGATGATGAAAACTTTAATTCTTGTAATGAGTTGGGTATGTGTATGAGCATAGTTTCATTAACAGATATTAGATTTTCCAGTTTCTTTTTCTACACTGACTAACCTCTTTCTGCACACAGCCAATCAGAAGAGGGAAATTAAAAACCCACTTAGTGCAACTGCTCTTCTAAAAGATCTGGAAATGAACTCATATACACACAGGCATCTTTAAGAAACAAAGATAAACAAGTGTCCTAATTAAGAATTAATTACATAGAAAAGCCTCAGAGAGAGGTGAAACTCTTTGGAGAAATGAAGGAGGATGAAGATGAGACAAGGGCAAATGGAGTAGCAACAGGACGGGTGGGAATTTAAAAAAGAGGAGCGGACGTGAGGTTAGGGACTAGATAGACAGAAGGGAAGAGAAAAAAGTGCTTAAACCTAAAAAAAATAATCATAATGAGAGACTATAAGGAGCCTGAAATACTGGAGTTCCTCAAAGCCATACAATTACTATCAGGCACAAGCAAGACAATAAAAATACATTTTGAGTTTTTATTTTCTTCCAGCATGAGTAACAAAATGACAGATCTGCATAAATTAGTGTATGTATAAATAATAGTTATTAAAGACCATGACAAATTTGAGGAACGAAGATACAAAAAAGGGCAATTTGGTTTGCCATAGCGAAAATGTGTAACTTTTAGCTTTTATTTTTGAATCAAGTCAGTTTTTCCAAAAATAATAAGTTCAACAATGTTATAAAAAACAAATATTAGTAACGACACCGGGAGGAAACATAAAGCAAACTGTTGGACTAAAGACAACATAGAAAGTAAATTTTAGATCCTATTTTCCCACTGGCTAAGATACAAGTTTGTCTCTTGTGGTTTCTTGCATTTCCATTAGTTATATAAGACAGATATTAACAGAAAAACATCCACTTAAAAAAAGCCAAAAAAACAGCTAGGCACATTTTGAGTGAACATTTACTACGGCATTGTCCTTGGTGATAAAAACTTTAGACGCTCAAACACAAATTTTTGTTCTTCTCTACCCTGTTTTCATATATTATGCCGGGAAAGATTGAATGTGATTTGCAATGACAAACAACAAATGACAAATACACACAACACTTAATTACTGCCATTTTAAGAATGATTCATTTATGTGGGAGTCTAACTGGGTAATGTAACACAAATATTAATTATTAAGATGAATGAAACTTAATTTAACCTGAGTAAAGTCTCTTTTTTACTCTCAAATAGGATGGCGTGAGTCAGAACATGAAAACAAACATACATTTGACCCCAAGCATGTCAGATGTTACCAAGGCAATCCAAAGTAAACTCCTCCATTTTATTGGTGTATTTCAGTGTATGTAGAAAATGATGCAGTGTTTATGAAAAGTCTAAAATGAGCAGATGCATAAATGTGTTTGAATGTGGTCAAAAATTGAAAGTGTTGACGTTGTGCCAAGACTTGTTGCTATTCTATAATTAAAAAAATTTTTTTTTTGGAAGAACTGATGCTGTTTATGTCAATGTGTATGTAATAATTTTTGTACCTACTCCTATTACATGTTTCAGCATCTACAGGAGTTTGTTTTTGTTTGTAAAATTAATTTTTTTTTCCATCTTTTGCCAGGTAGTTGCTTCACTCACTGACGCTAGATTGGCAGCCAATTCTTAAAAAAAAGGACATAACACAAATAACACTGAATACAACACGATATCATAAGCTTTTATTTTGATGGTGAGTTTAGGAGGAACTAAAATTGCTTCAGGATTCTTTTTGACAGCAGAAATCTTTAGCTAGTCTTAACCACGTTGAATTGAGTCAGTTTATTTTATCCAGTCTGTTAATGTCTGTGTTTCTTTCTCTCTTTGGCTCCCCTCTCGCCTCCACGTTCAGCTCTCCCTAACAACTCTCCCTCGAACCCCTCATCTCGAGATGAAACCAATTTTTTCGGCCCCACAGGAGACAAATTACTCCTAATAATCCCTCGTTTCTTGGAGAGGGATTCTTTCGTCCCAGCTCAGCCAAGAGACCAGAGCCTTAATGGATATATGGAATTAGGGGGAAAATGTTGGAGATGGATCAGTGATGACAGACAGTATTCTGATTCTCATTTTTGCTTCCAAAAAAAAAGGGAGCCATTCTGTACCTACACATCAGCCCAGTTGATGAGCTGACTCTTGACATGCGAGCTCGTAGCTGATGGCTGATGTAGATTTTGAATCATATAAACAGTTGAAGCAGAAATAATGTTTCAAAGCCAGCATACAAAGCCTCTGATGCAATTATGTGTGATGCACAGCTTTCAGGTACTTTAAACAGCTGTGAGCAAGATTTCATATTTTACTGTAGTTGTATTTCAGATGCTTCCCAAATTGTGATCCTCTGATGTGAAATTGGCTAAACTGAAAGATGTAAAACTGTTTGAAAGCTTCCACATCTAACTCACTTTGAAGTTACACCTCTAGCTCTTAATTCTATTCCTTTACTCTTCCTTCTCTCAAAGACCTGGGAAAAAATGAAGCTTTCATCTTGGCGACCTATCACAATGACCCCTCTCAGTGACAGACACCTTAAACAACCAACCGATAATCAGCACCTGGTCAGGCAGCTCTAGTAAACAAATCAGGAAGCCCAAATGGCTTGTAATAACAGCCATTTTGATGCTTTTACCGAAGGGGAAAGGCAAAAGATAGATGAAGGGAGAGAAAGTAAAATTGGATGTGTAGATATGTGTATACAAAGATAAGTGAGGCTGTTCTTGCAATCTTGCTGGAGATGAAACGGTCTTTCAGTATATTAAGTCTGAAGAAAGTCTGTATGGAAGTCAGTTTTCATCAGTATTGTCTTAAAGCCATCTTTGCATGATTGGTATTTTGTCTTCTACTGAATGCAACAAATTATTAACCTTAAAGAAGTTGGGTAAATTATGTCGGAAACATCAAAAAAAAAAGTTGCCTTTCAAGTTTTTGGTCAGTATTATGTAATAGCTTTAAACTAGATGCAACCAGTGTGAAAGTCAAAACCTTTCAATTCAATTACAGCTGCAAATAATTCAGGGTATATCTCCACATTTCACCTCTCTGTATCTGCTAGCAAAAGAATCCCAAATGCATGTTGCTGCCCACACCATAGTTGTGAGGGTATTCTTGCACCACAAATGCCATTCTCTATGTTGGTCCAAAAGCAAAATGTTAGTCCATCTCACCAGCAGACATTATTTCCAATATTTGCCCCTTTACATGGCTTGTTGCCATCTTTAAAACTGACTTGCAGGATGTTTTTTTCAGTATGTTTCTATATGCATATTCATAGACATCTGATTTATGACATGTACAACTAACAGTTGTCCTACAGATGGCCTGTCCTACCTAAACCATCTCAATAGTTACCATAAACCTGCTTTTCTGATTACTGCTTTTCTTATCTGACCTGTACATTTACAAGGATAGCCATCTGTTATTGTGTCCGAAATACTGAAAAGCAACACTTACTGACTGTCTCTATCTTTAGTTTAATGAAAGAAATATGGTACTTTTTCAATAAGTGCTACTGAAAAAATACCATAGGCTTCTAATTGTGCCCAATATCCCACAAAAAAACAAAAAAACAGCTTTACAGTGAAGGTTTGCATTCATAGCATAGGAATATTTCCCTGAAATCCTGACACATGGCTTAGGCTCCGGATTGATTTATTCAGATTGACAGGTGTAAAACGGCAGACAATTTAGTCTGAAAACGGGACTCTGTCAGCTATCAAAGTATATTATTGTGTGTTTTTATGGCTCTATTTTTATTATTAAAACGTTGGTGGGCTGAAACCATTTGTGTGGGAGAATTCAGAAGACTTGCGTCAAGTGCACAATAAACAAAGTGAACTTTAATCTTAGGCTAACCTGAAAGAAAGGAAAGGACTGGGGTGTCGCCACAAAGGTTAGGAGGAGGAGCAAAGAGGAGATGAAAAATGGAAACCATTCAGGAATGAGAAATATGTGCAGTGTGATCGTAGATCTGCATCTGCGCTCATCTGGGAGCAAATCTCTTACCTCTGCCAGCGGCACAATGCCCTGGATGTCGGAGTTGCTAATGTAGAGGTGGGAAACTTGTTCTGTTTGCTTCAAAGCCGTCGGTGTGTTAGCGGAGTATTCCACAGTCCAGCGCAAAGTCTGGGTTGGCTTCAGATTAATCATGTTGTCAACCTCAAAGTCCAGCTGCATTACCTCATACGAGTGACTGTCCAATCTATAAACACAGAGAGAGGATATCAGTTATTCGACATGTTTATTGAAGACTCATTCTGACTTTGCCAGGGAGAAGTGTTTCCTTTTTGACTGCTGATGTGCAGCATGTAGAATTGTGACCAAGCTTGGATGCTTTATAAACTGCTAATGCAATACATTAATGGATTTTATTCCTTTCCAAATATTTGAAAATAACATTATTGTACTCTAACACAGAAGGGAATTTGCTGGGAACCAAAGAATTATTTAACATGTATCCACATTTTCTGTAGGATTGCTGTTGTATCCTATGTCTTGGAGGGTTCTTTCACACCAGATTAAGAGCCTTTGGTCTCCACAACCTGTCTAAATTTTGGAAAACTTCCTTACTCTGAGGGTAAACGGGTTTTTCCTAATCGTCCTAAACATTGCTACCACAAGGAGTATCAAACCTGCGCAAGGATGGTAAAGATCTGACACCCGTCATGCAACAATCAGCGGAAATACAGCCGTATTCCTCAGTATGTGTTAGAGGTATACCGATCTCCTTCATCAATTTTTGTCTTGCTAAGAAGTAATATTTCATTGTTGGATCAATAGCATGAGAAGATGTGAATGAGAGGAGAGGTTTCCGTACAGTGCTGCACACCACTGCCACCCTGGGAAGTAATTATATAGTTCTGCAACACAATGTGAGAACATCCTGGCAGGTGCAGTCAGAGGTATTGATGCAAATCAAATCTAAAATTAGATGTTAGGATATCAAAAAAAAAATATTTAATAAGCCCCCACAACAACCCTATGAAAGTTTTGTGTCTCACATGCAGTTTTGAGTAACATACTGGATGGTTTTTAATGTTACAATAACCATGTCTTTTGTTTGGATTTAAGTTGCTCTGTGAATTTTGTATTAAATCTGCCACTGCCAGTGGCTCACCATCTCTGCTGCTGCTGATTGGACTGATGTTCCAGCCCTGTGAACCAGTCAGCTCTGCCTTCTGCTCACCTGGCTGATCATCTGCAGCTGCTTAAATATCGAAACACACTTCTAGGCGACTGTGATTTGATTTGAGCAGCTTACGCTTGTGTCTTTTGTTTTCGGGGCTTAAATGAATGTATGTTTTGGAGACTGCGCTTGATTAGACACCAATTTAATTTGTCTTGGACCAACACGTTGTGTAATGACCCAGCTGGTTCAATTGTGTACTTAGAGGCAGGTCAGCTCTGGTTCTTTTCTCTGTTACCTCCGCCACTTCAACTATTTAGATTACATTGTTTATCACCGGTAATCTCAGAGGTGCTGCCTCACATGTACTTATGCTTGGTTGGTTAATGTCTTTTTTGTTTTATTCTTAATGAGGGAAGATTTGGGTAGTTTTAAGTACCTCAAATTAGAAAAGTTTTATTTCAATTATTTATTGATTTGAGAAACATCCATGGAGCCACAGCTCCTTTGTAGTTTTACGTCTCCTGACGAGACTCTGGTTTTACCTTTCTTTGTTCATAATATCTTAAAACACTGATTGAACCTGTTAGGCCTGGTTCACCATACCATCTGTTTTATAATATTACTCTCATAATGTCTTTCTGAGCCTGATTGTAACACATAATATGGTCTCAATTATTATTTAAGGAACAAAGTTATTTCCTAAAATTAAGTTTATTTTGTTCAGGGATTCTAGTTTCTTTTCTAGAACTTATTACATAGCAAAAGGTTTGAGATGTGAAGAACATTATTAGATCAGAAAGGCAGAAATCCAGACACAAAGGTTGGGCTTTTGTTTGGCTTTCATACATGCTGTCTGCATGACTTCAGTCGCCTATTACAATTGAAAAGAAATTTATTTTTAAAATAAGCTTATTCTTAGACTCCAAGGCATTTTTACACAGCTAACACATAAAAAAGTTGTTTACATTTCTGAAGAAAAAAAAATCAAACTGTACATGTGTAAGAATCCGACGTAATTCTTAATACTCCCACTGTTTCCTGAAACTTAAAAGTTATATTCCCGAAATTAGCAGTTAGTTATGGGAATAACTGGGTACCTCCTAGAAGTTACTGTGTACTTTCCTAAAACCAGTCAGGTACTTTGGTATGAATTAAAATGGCTACATTATGGAGCCTAGCAACTCTTCAAACTAGATTTTTGTTTTGTTGTGCAGAAAAAGGTATGCAGTTCACACTAAGTGCAACACAAAAAGCAATACAGGCAAAGGTTCAATGTGCACAATGTTACTGTATTTTTATGATTGCATAAAGAGACATAATTCAGATACATTTCAGATAAACAGAAATTATTGTCACTGATTTGTCAATTCCCTAAAGGAATCTTCTGTTACATTCACACACAATCACCTACAGACACACCCCAGAGATGGTGAATCCTGGATGAAAGGTTTTAGTGTTTAACCTGTTCCAAGACTTATGCATTACATATATATTAAGGTCACGGCAAAAGAAGCCACAGAGGGTTTGCAGTAAATGGTGTCTGCGTGAGAATCAAGGCATTTTTCTGAAGAGATGGCTGGATGATAAGTGAAAGTAGTAGATCAAGGAGGTAAAGCTGATGGAGTGTCAGTTTGCCTTGACCTCTTTTACTTCACTGTCATGCCTGATTCTCAATCATTTGTCTTCACCTGCCCTCATGTCCAGTCTTCCATCATATCCAACCATCACTTATTGCTGTTGTTTACAAGTTGAAGAGACAAATGCTACATCTTGGTATATATGCTATTTTCTGTTCTTCAATTACCTTCAAGCAAGATAGAAATAGAAAATTCAACATTGCTTATAGATTTGAATAATATTTGTGTTAAATTGGCCATTCTATAATATAATTAATCCAAATCATTTAGAGGAAACTTGGTGGTGAAAACAGCAAAATAAACTGACAAGAAAACTTTCTTTTTTAAAATTTGGTAAACATCTTTTCACTCAAACGTGTTACTTTTTAATTTATCTGACCTTTTTGCTGCACATCTATTCATCTTTATCAATTTATCCTTTTCTGTTCTTTGTTTATGTTTCCTAAACACAAAGGACACATTAGCACCAGCCCAGTTTAAAATTTTCATAGGACAAAAACTCAAAACCTGGATAAGCCTCGACACATACACACCGAGACACGATGATCCGTCACTCTCACTCTCCGTTTCTGTCTTTCTCACTCTCATAGATACATGCACACAGGCGATACACAAGAAACACACTTCACCCGTTTCTCCGCCTTGCGCACAAGTCGATAGCACACATGTGCTGAGACCTATCCAAAAATTGTTGAGTGTGTTTCGGTGCAGTGTAATCACTGGAGCAGAAAAAGAAATGTGTCTGCAGTGACGGGTTCATTCAGGTGTTAGCTCCGTCACAACCACTAGGATCTGGAACAATATTACACTGTCCTCTAGTGCATACACACACGCAAGCCTAAACACACACAAGAGGAACTCTCCAGAACTCAAAACTGACCAAAAAATAAAAAATTGTAGAAATCTATGCTTTTCACAACTTTTCGGCTCGTTTTCCTTCAGACAAAGCGAATACTAATTAATGCTTTGTAAACACTAGTCTTTGTGTAATTATTCTTATAATTTATTTCAATTAGTGAATTGAGTTGCTGAAATGTTACTAAATTAACTTTTCAATAATATTCTAATTTGATGAATACAATTGTATCCTCACACATTTTTGTGGTAAACATTTTCCCTGACTTGGTGAAGCAAAGTTATTAAAGACTCTGAATTGTTAGGCTTTAATACATGGAACCAGGAAAAAATTGCCTTTAAATAAAAAAAATTATTAAATTTGAACAGCTGACATAGAGCAGTAATTTAAGTTGTAGAAAAAAAGTCAAGCAAGTTTTTTTTTTGCAAATGTTTGCAAAAGTGAAAATTTCTGTTATTTCAGCTGACTTCTAATATCTGTGCACTTTAGGGTGGGATGAAAAATGGCTGGACATTTTGGCAAATACAGAAGAAATACCATCAAATCTTTGAGGCAGAAAATTCAACAGCATTTACAGCATTAAACATTAAAGAATTTCAAAATGTTTAAAGTAGCCAGGCAACTTGAAAATAAACTTTTTCTGTCATGAGAAAATCTTTTCTAGCCCCTTTTAAAATGGAAACAAACTAGCATATATGAATAATGATGTGCTGCTGGAACCACAGACCGTGACTCTCTGTTGCTGTAAACTGTATTTTGTGCATCCGTGCATCACTCTTACTATTGACTTCTAGTCCTTTTGCTATCAATATTTGACATGTTTCACAATTTCTGATTTGGAAGGGAAGAAAAAGTGCAATCAGCAACAATTCAGATCAAACTACAAAGGATAAATTGTGAAACTACTAACATGTATGTAAAACAAATATTTTTGAAAATAGACATCTTATTTGACTCACTATAACAATTTATTTCAGTTTAATATGATGTTATGCTGATTCCAACTGTAGTTTCATTGCAGCATAAAACTGGAATAAACAAAATAAATCTGAAAAAATGCTACAATAATTTATTGCATCTATTAAATTAATTTCAAAGATTTAATGAGAATCAAGCATTTTAACAATGCACACTTCAAAAAGGTTTGAATGCAGTTTAAAAAAATGTCCCTGTCTATTTGTCACTTGATAGCTGACCATAAAATAAGAAGGACAGGCAGATATCTATCATTTTTATATTAAATTGCTCCAGGAACTACTTGGGGAAGTTGGGATGGCTTAGCCTATAAACCCAGATAAACGGAGACACTTCTGGCAGCAGCGAGTGATTTCTGAGATGTGACGGTTGGACTCACTTTGGTGTCTAACTTGTTTGGTACTTATGGGACACTTCAAGCTGATTAGAAGAAGTTATTGACCCTCCCTACCCCCACTTCCTGTTTAGCCATCAATTAAACAACTTAGTCTGGACCAGTGCAGATAAAATCCTGATTGCAGTCACAGAAAGATCACCTCTTGTTCTGAAAGGTGGGTTGAGATATATATTTTTTTAAATATATCTGGAAATGTGTAGTTGTGTGTGCAGGTGCGTCTTTAAATGTATTTGTCATATGTGGCATGTGAGTATGAAAGGTCTTGGCTCAAATACCCAGGGGGAAGCACAAGGACACACACAGATCCTGCAACACTTCCAGTGGACTAAGCGCCAAGGACCCGTCCATCTTTCTGTCAAAACCGTAACTACAATACACACCAACCTGCACTGGATCGAAACACAGCAGTTTGCATCAGACTGCTTCATTTCATTGAGAGTTAGAGTTGGCTCATGTGTATATTCTTAGAAATAGAAATATTAGAAATATCCATTAAAATTTTAAGGTTGAGCAGGTTAAGTTCAAAACTGCTCATACTTTTTCCAGATTCAGATTTACCAATGCATTTCTTCTAGCTGGAAGTAATTTTATGCTTTCAAAAGAACCAGCATGGATCCTGACTGGAATTTATTTCATTTTTTGAAAGTTGTAATAAAATATTATAGGGTTTATGTGTAAATGGCATAATTTGTTTCCAATTGAAATTTTGTAAACCATTTTTAGACCGCCTTTTATTTACATTTAAGTGGGCAATTTTTTACAGAACCACCAATAAAGTGATTCCCACTTCATTGTAGTGGCAGGTACCACATACATAACTTAAATTGTTACAGAAAAGTAAACAATTTCTCTAAAGTGTTTTCCTTAAGGAGACTCCACTTATGGCTCTTCTGTAATTAAAACTTGACTGCTGACCCCTTGCTGGTTTCTCTCCCTGAAGACAGGCAGGTGGTGAAGTAAAAAATAAAATCTCCTGCAAAGAGGCAAAAGCCACATATATAATCCATAAACATACACAGAGTCCCTCACACCATGTCGTGAGGACAGGAGTGTCTTATCAAAGAGTACCATAGGAAAGTGGTGGTCTCAGGGGAAATTCAAAGGACAATGGAGAACAAACACACGCACACATGAGCTAAAAGACATTCACCGCTGGCAAGAAAAAGAGAAAACATCCCCTGGGAGCAAACAAGGTGTAGCAAAAGGGGGGGATGGAAATGGGAGAAGAACAAGAAAACAACACGGAGGAACAATTCTCCACACTTTGCTCAGAGGAAGTTGTCACTTACAGCATTTCCCCCTCAGCATCTTCACAGCCGGTGGCTCACTGCATGTTTGCGCGTATGCTTCTGTGTATTTGTCAGGGAAAAATAAACTCCTGAAATTCTTGAGACAGACAAATAACTTTTGTGTATTCTGGACTCAGAGCTGCAACACATGGACATAGAAGATCCCTGGATTTGGCGTCTCACTGACCCCAAAGCCCAGTGTGTAAATATGCTCACCATGTTTTGAGTATTTGTGACTTTATTCACTCAAATCGCACACATGTGAAGGCCAGCTCTTAACCCAGGTTATCAAAGACAATTTATGAGCATTTTTTTGTTTCTACAATAAGATTATCAGCTTCTAATTATGTGAAATGAATCATTGTTGGTAATATACAACCCAAGGAACTATTCATTTATGCAATTCATAAACAGATTATCTGGAACTCCTTTAATTAGTCTTGCAGCTTTCAAGACTCAGATGCACTACTACACTTTCATTATTTGAAGTACAAAAGACAGCAAAATCAGAGATTATAATTGTAAAGTATGGGCGGTTTTTTAAAGATAAAGTGTATTTTTCTTGTTTAATAGGACTCAGCTGGGTTAACAATACTGATGATATTTCAGCCGAAGTTATAACAATGACTTTACATTAACCAACACAAAAAATGTGACTTTATTCTCTGTATTCACTACAAACCCAAAGAGATAAAAAAAAAAAACATCAAATATCCACAGTAAAGTACCAACAATCACTGACATGGCAATAATAAGTGCACTTCTTTTTTAAATTATCTATAGTGTCAGTTTCATTTTTCGCTGCACACTTTAAGACTAACAAAAAAGTGTGTGTGTGTGTGTGTGTGTTTGTGTAATAGAAGGAGTGAGTGTGTTTCTGCTGTCAAGAATACAGTGAGGTTGTCACCAAGAGGACAGGGGGCGGGGGGGACTCTGGGGAAATGAGCCTGCAGAAACAAAGGACAAACACAGAATAACTCTCACATACGAACCAACGCAAACCGTGGCTCACTTATGTTGAGCTGCGGATTACTACAAGTTTAGTGCTAGGAAAAAATTAATTAATAACAGAACGTGGATACACTGCACTTCTTAAATATTCATTAGAATATGGGCATGACATACCAGCATATGCTCTCAAGGTGAAAACTGATAGATGACTGTAGGATAGATTGATAGTACAGAACCAGTGAAGAAAGACACGCAAAGTGTTCTTGTTACTTAGTCTTTCTAACTTCCTTTTGTCTTTAAAAGTACTTAAACACTATTTCACTTAAAAAAGTCAAGTTAATGCAAAAATTAGGCTTGGAACTGTCTAGTTTTAAAATATAAACAGACTCTCCTTAAATCTGCAAGATGCTATTTTTCTAAAAAAAAACAACATTGCGTTTTACAGATTTGTTGAAACTTTCACCATCTCATGACAGTGTGGTATGAGACAGATGATCTGTGAAAAGATCGATCTGCGTCTGAAGAAACGCACCAGTCCCAGTTAAAAACAACTAATCAGAGCCAGGGGCGGCTATCCTATTGTCATGACATAACACTTTTAATAAATATGTAAAAACTTTATAATAGTTACAAACTGTAACTTTAATAGAACCACCAGGAGTCTAGAACATGTTACTCCTAAATATACAACCCAGTTTCTCTAGAACTTTTCTACAAACACATTTTCTGAGCATTGTAGATAAAGTGACCACATAATCTAGTTTGTGCAGGACTTTGCTGCATTGTAGCCTCTTCCTCAAGGGCTTTGAAGGCGTCATGTGGGGCTGCCCCCCTTTGCTGTGGGAATGATATCGTGGGTGCTTGGGCTACGTCACAGAGTAGTGGGCTCCTGATAGGTGGGCAATCACTGCTGGGTGGGCGTATGTTGGGATGGCTGCAGGGATCTAGGCTGAGCTCTGGAGGGCATCCTTCCCATTCGACCTCCCAGATGCCCTCCCCACCTTGGTTCTTCTTAATTCCAGCTGCTGTGGTGGTTTGGTTCCCACTATGCTGAGGGGCCTTCCCTCCTTGGTGTTAAAAGAGACTGGATCCCAGTGTGGCTGGGTCAGGGGGCTCAGTGGCCTCCGTCTCACCTTTAGTCTCTTTTTCCTGGAGGCTGCTGCTCCTGTGCTGCGCTGGCGACCTGCCTCTGTGTGTATGGCTATCCTGAGGCGATGCCTAGTGTGTCGCTGCCTTGGGGTGCTTCCACCTCTCGGAGGCAAGTCCACCTGTCCTTTACGTCTCTTGACTGCTGTGTGCTGCAGGCTTTCTGTTGTTCTCACTATTCTAACAGCCATGCGCCTCCAGGTGACTAACCCGCTCACACACAGACATCCAACACTAACACTTCATCTTCATCGCCCACCCATACACACAAATACCAAACGGTTGAAGGTCACGCAAACACGGGTTACTATCACAGCATGTGGCCGACCTGCTTTGATGCTGGATGGAGTCATGATTTAATAAAGTCAATCACTCAAGTAGGATACCATCCTTAGATTGTTCTTGTAGAGCAAAACTTCTGAAATGCTGACAGGACATGTGAAAAAAAGGAAGCATGAAGCATAAGCTAATTATTTTTTTTACTGGTAATGTTTGATTTTTTGGAATGTCAAACCTAATTTCAAAAAAGTAATTAAATAATTAGTTGTAAACATTCTATATTTTGCTACATGCATAATTTATTCATATATTGAAGAAATGTGCCATAGATGAATTGTTTCATTTTTGGTGTTAGCATACATGCTAGCTTTTTTCTTGTATGATTGCACATTGTATCTGGAACCCCTGTCAAGCACCTGTAAACACAAATATAGGCCCATGCCATCTCTTTTTCGTGTTCAGTCTTCCTTGCTCATAGATACCCCCTACCCAGACAGCAAAATATTCCCCCCTTTCATTTCTAACATACACAGGCAGCAAATGCACACCTTTGCACACATACTGCTTGCTTTTATCATTAAAGTACCTCCTCATATTCTAGTTGTCTTTCCTCATTTTAACACATGTTCTCTCTTTTCATCACATACACACAAGGGGACAAACACAAGCCCCCTCGTGTCCCTACACCAGCAAAAAACATGCAAATCCTTTTAAGAGAGGCCCAAAAAAAGTCTACTACACTGCAGGTCTGCACCTCTGTAGGAAGATGGGTGGATAGAATAACAGCTTCCTTGACATTGTGTTTTGTTGCTTTTAGCTTGTCTGAGTAGTTTTGAGGATAATTTCAGTCTCTAGTTTTAAGGATGCATTTCATGGAATGATGAGGAAAAAAAGAGTGGTAAAAGAGTTTGGTAAATTGAGCCAGAAAAAGGTGCAGCGACATATTTGTAGTTACGTAAATCTTAATGCCTAACATGAAAGTACTTTGTTACAAAAAGCCTTTTGTTACCTCGCTCTGAAACCTGCTTCAAATGTTTTACATTTCTCCAATAACATGATTATTTAATCTCTTTTATGACCCAAGTAGTAAATCTATATTGCATAAAATTGTTCAATATCAGGGCTTCCCAGTGGCGCAGCTGGTAGAGCTGTTGCCTTGCAGCAAGAAGGTTCTGGGTTCGATTCCCGGCCCCGGTCTTTCTGCATGGAGTTTGCATGTTCTCCCTGTGCATGCGTGGGTTCTCTCCGGGTACTCCGGCTTCCTCCCACAGTCCAAAAACATGACTGTCAGGTTAATTGGCTTCTCTAAATTGTCCCTAGGTGTGAGTGTGTGTGTGCATGGTTGTTTGTTCTGTGTGTCTCTGTGTTGCCCTGCGACAGACTGGCGACCTGTCCAGGGTGACGCCGCCTCTCGCCTGAAATGACAGCTGGAGATAGGCACCAGCAACCCTCCCGACCCCAGTATGGGAAAAGGGTGCAGGAAAATGGATGGATGGATGTTCAATATCAAATAAATTATACATTTTTTGAGGTGTTCTCTTAAAATAAATATTATGAATCCAATTTAGTTAAAATTTTAAACAAGCAGTTTTACATAGCTTGATTGTTCAATAAAATTGAGAACTGAAGGTTATCACCTACACCATAAAAACACAATTTTGCAACATTAATAAAACTAAATTTTTAATGCTTTTGAATAATGAACCATTTTTCACTTGTTGATTTTCTCCTAAATTGACTAATGCATCATAAAGGAGAGATCACATTTCTCCTGTTTCAGCTTCTTTTCACTGGTTGCCTGATAAATCATGAATAGAATTTCAGATTCCTTTGCAAATATAAAACTGTAAATAATAAAGCTTCATCTCATGTCAGAGATCTGACTGGTCAGGTTACCAGTGATTATAATAGAGAAATGGGTGGCAAGTCTTTTGTGTATCTCTTCTCTGGGACAAGCTCTCAGTTTTAGTCCATGAGGCAGAAACTCTGTCTACTTTAAGATTAGGTTTTGATAAAATCTATAATTAGACTTGCTTAGGTTATTCTGAGCTATCTATGTGCTGCCATGGGCTTAGGCTACTGGAGGACATCCTGACCACTTTTCTGCACTTTGCTACTTTCTCCCACTACTCTACAATTTTGTATATTTTGCTGTTGACCTTTTAACTTTATATCCTCTCTTTGTTTTTTTTTCTTTTCATATAAGTTACATCTTTGTAATCTGCCATTCAGTTGTGGCAGATCACACTAAGACGTTTTCCTTTCTGCTGTCACTACATGCAATATTTAGTCTGATTGATCGGTTCGCAGCTGAGTGTGAAGCGGCCGGAATGGGAATCAGTGCCTCCAAATCCAAGGCCATCGTCTTGAGCCGGAAAAGGGTGGAGTGCCTTCTCCGGGTCGGGGTGGGGGGTGTCCTGCCCCAAGTGGAGGAGTTTAAGTATCTTGGGATCTTGTTCACGAATGAGGGAAGGGAAGAAGGGAGATCGACAGGCGGATTGGTGCAGCCTCTGCAGTGAAGCGGGCGCTGTACCGGTCCGTCGTGGTGAAGAGAGAGCTGAGCCAAAAAGCGAAGCTCTCAATTTACGTCAATCTACGTTCCTACCCTCATCTATGGTGATGAGCTTTGGGTCATGACCGAAAGAACGAGGTCCCGGATACAAGCGGCTGAAATGGGTTTTCTCCGCAGGGTGGCTGGGCTCTCCCTTAGAGATAGTGTGAGAAGCTCGGCCATCCGGGAGGGACTCAGAGTAGAGCCGCTGCTGCTCCGCATCGAGAGGAGCCAGTTGAGGTGGCTCGGGCATCTGGTCAGGATGCCTCCTGGACGCCTCCCAGACCCAGGACACGCTGGAGGGACTATGTTTCTCGGCTGGCCTGGGAACGCCTCGGGATTCCTCCGGAGCAGCTGGAACAAGTGGCTGGGGAGAGGGAAGTCTGGGCCTCCCTCCTTAAGCTGCTACCCCCGCGACCCGACCCCGGATAAGCAGAAGAAGATGGCTGGATGGATGATCGCTACAAAGTCATTGTCACAATGCAATTAACTGCGTACTGTTTCTATTTGCTCATCCAGGAGAAGTGAATGCTGCAAATCACTGATTCTATGTGATCTGCTGGGTTTACATCTGTATGTATGATTGGTATGAGATTAATTGAATCTGAATGGAAATGTTTGTTTTTCTAATAATTGATTTCACTGGATAAATGTCAGCAATTTTTTACTATTAAATTATGCCATTTTAATGAAAGACACATATTTTATTGGTTTTTATGAAGTGGAGGCTGATATGACAAATCATGTTTTGTTGAGAGAAACTTAACTTGACTGACAGGTACACCATTCTGTCTAATACAATGAAATTGTTTGACAGTATTTTTTCTTTTAAATATACATAAACATTTTCAGTAAAGGAAAATCAATCTTTAAGTATAGCAGGAGGCAATATAACAATAAAAGTAATCAGAAAATAAGTTTTATAGATCAAAGAGGAGAGATTAGACAAGGGAAGAACTGGTCAAACCAAAGAGGAATAAAATATGAAACTGAATTCCAATGCAGAAACTATACTTAAATATTATTTTTTTTAACAATAAATGCTGCTTCATGATGAGGAAATTGTTCAAGAATTCTAACATTTCTATGCACAGCTTTCTGTACACCACCAAATTACAAAATAACTGAGTTTCTTGGCTTGTCTTTCAGATAACATAAGATACTGGAAGGTTCAGGTTTAATGGAGCAAATGACCACAGTACTCTACCCTTTGATGCTACTGATGACATTCAAACCACCCAAAGTCCTGCAGCCTTATTTTAGCTCAGATGAATATTGCAAATAGTGTAGAAAAATATTTTTGTTGAAATTTCAGTGATAGAAAAAAATGTAAATGTCTTCAGGTATTCTAGGTATTTATTAGACTTCCAAACCATTTTGCTCTTTTCCTGCACTATAATTTGTCAAAACTTTGCTTTCGGTCTAATAACCTTTCATTTTGAGATGGTAATTCTGGTGTTCTTTCAAAACCGTCTACTTGCTTTGTAAGAGCTGAACTTGGTATACCATAACAACTTGAAAGCAAGAAAACCTTTAAAAGAACAAGGAAAATGTTGAGACTTTTTCTTCTTTTTAGGTTTTGTGTAAACATTCTGATTGTCAAAGTAAAAAGAACAAAACATAGGCATCAGTCTCAAAGAAGTAAAAATGTTGGCTCAAAACTAATTTTAAAACAAACTCAAAACTTTTGTGTCATTGCTGTTAGTCAGTGTGCTTACTGATGTCCAAATAGGACGTAACATGGCCGTGAGATTCTGGTCCAAGAGACAGAAATCACATGGCTGTACAGCATGTCTGCTCTGATATACACTTTATTGGATCCTGTTGCACTTAAATTCCCTTTTGCCAGTCTCAACCACTCAGACACAGTGACATGTTCTCGATCTACAGGGGCAATGGAAAAAAACCCGGGTAAAAAGGAGATTGATAGTTACAAGCAACACACACACATACATCTGTTGTAAACTCTGAAACTTGCACAAGTACAGTCAAACATTTAATATTTTAATTCAACCACTTTATCAATATCCTAAATTTGATCTAAGTAGGTCATCCTACAGACTGGAAAGGACACAGGAAAACATTCACCTCAACATTGCCTCTAATCAAATTTAGATTTAATGCAAAATCAAACTTTCCTCAGTGTTGCAGATTTTTTTCTTTTTGTGAAATTTGTTAATGGGGTTCAAAACATAATCTTGGATTTTTTGCTCAAGATACAAAGTCAATGCAATATTGCATCTTTAATTTTGTTTTCTAAATACACAAAAATTTTCCACTGCCAAAATTTAAGTTCTTGAGAACAGATAGATGGATGGACAGATGGATGAATTCTTATGCCATCACATTAAACATGGTTGCAATAGTATTTACTGAGAACATTCTTTAGCAAAAATTACATATTTCAATTTCAAGCGTCATAAATGGGAAACAAGTCAAATTCCTTGTATAAACAAGGTGAATAAAAATGATTTTGATTCAATTAGTCTAACTGAATGTACCGATGACTGCAGATCAGGAAGTGAATTAGTTGTCCAAAAGCTACTTATTCAATTCAACTTTGTTTCTTTAAATGTTAAGTTCAAATGCCAAGAACAATAATGCCCACACATACGTTCTTGGTTCCCCTAACTCTTTTGAAAAAACAAACAAACAAAAGATTTCTTAATGTGATAGTGGTTTAAAAATAATTTAGAAAAAATTCTAATCAAATAGGAAGAAAATCAATAAGGACAAAAAAAATGGATGAAAATACATCTATAACAAGACTCTGAAACACTTTCTTTGTCCTTATAACAGAACAGTTTTTTGTAAAATGGAAAAGACATGCCAGAGTAAATGAAATTCATTCAAATTAGCATTTTACCACTTATAAAGTGTACCAATAAATCAACTAATTTGAACCAATAGCATATCAATTTCATGTGAAAATTCAGCAAAAACAAAAATAAAGAGACTGTCTAAAAATCGTCAAACTGAATTCACCATGAACAGGAAGTACTAGTCTTTTCTGCAGAATGAGCAGCTGGTCATGAGAGATTCTCCCCTTCAGGCACAAATGCAGATACTCGTACTCCCACATACTCTTACAAGAACTAATTTTCTGCTTCTCCTGTTGGATAATATAGGACGGACATGTCTGCGTTGCATAGGTACATGCAAGTGCCACATGTTGTAGATTCATGAGTGTTTATGCAACAAAGCATTGTGTGTTTCCATGGGAAACTTCTGCTTTTAATACTGTCAATGTTTCTACATTTTCTTGATTTCTCTTTGATTGTGTAAACTCTTTGTCTCCTGGGTGAACTCGTTTTCATCATAAGTTCTTCATTGTTTTAGCCTCTGAATGGAAAACGACTCCATCTCCGGCATTATACCATGTGATAGATTCCTGCGCGCCCACACACATACTCACATTTGCACATACGCACTCTGACAGAGACTCCGACGGAGAAAAAAAGAGAAGAATGAATTATTAATCTTGCCGTCTAATTATGGCGTGAGGCCCAGAGAGAGATATGATCTTGGGGAAATCACATCTAACAGTCATTTATCACAACAAATAGAGTGAAAAACACTGGGTAGAGGAGAAGAAAAAGGAATGGAAACAAGAGAGAAGAAGAGAAGGCAAAAGAGGAGCAGCAGTAAAGACCAACTCACTCTGCTGTCAGATAGTGCTATTAAAATATGCTAAGGAGATGCAGGGACAGAGAGTCAAGAGGAAGGGTAAAAGGGGAGTCTAAAGTAGCAAATTAAGAGGTGCTCAAGGGAAACTGGGGCCCCACAAGAGCCTCTAAATACAACTGAAATTGGGTTTACAGGGCAACACATTTCGAAAATAAAGTTTGAATATGTGAAGATAAAACAAAACTATGCCTACACAATAGAGGAAAATATATGAACCTAAAGACATTGTACAACATCAGTTGTTTTCCTCATTGTATCTCTTTAACCTTTTTAAAGGTAATAACTAGCAACATTAATTTTGAAGCAAATATTTGATGCAAATTATGAAATGTGTATTGAGTCCACTTCATGTACGTTTAAGCTGAACTGGTTATAACATCACTAATGCCAGGATAAAGACAAACACACATCATGTAAGATCTATTAGTTGCTGTTAATATTGTTTATCTCTTCATGTTGACGCACATAACAAGGATCTTAAATTTGTTAAGACCGTAATCAACCTCCTTTTGTCCATTTGTGGGATGTCACTTCATGCACCTGTTTCGATTTTACTATGATGTTCACTCTGTTAGTAAAAAAGCAGAAGCACACATAACTGTCTAAGGATTAAACAAAGTAAAGCTGCGTCAAAGCACAATGTTCTAACCAGGTGCACCCATGTACTATTTGTCATTTTAAGCAAGAAACAAATGTGTGTATTCTCATAAAATTCTTTTTATATAAATCTTTAAGACTTTTCTTCATATACAGCTGTTGATTTAATTTTCAGCATTATTAAAAGTGCTACTATATTTTTTTTATTTCCAGTTATGTAAGAGGAATTATACAGTTTTTGGAAAGGCGAAGGTGATTTTCATTTATGGCTTTAAGCGTTTGGACCATTTAGATGGAATCACTGTGACGGTCATTGTCCACAAATGGAAAAGAAATCAGGGTTTTATTGATTAACCATCCCCAGGAGCAGTATTTGATTTGGTTAGACTGAATCTGGGCAAAAAAGGCATTTATGGTAGAGGTCCAAAACCAAAACCATTATAGGCCAAAAAATCCCCACAAAGATCTCTATCATGTTAGCAAAAGAACATCTTAATGACAACAAAATACTTCTGGGGAAATATTTTGAGGACCAACTAAACAAAAGTGTAACTTTATGACAGTGAGAGTCCATTTATTTCTGGAATAAAGGCAATAAAATTAAACCACAGGTACAGTCAAATGTGGTGGATGTAATGTATTTAACTGGAAATGTTTTGTATTTTCATAATATGGACAACTGACATGTCCAAAACTTATTTATCATCTTAAGTCCAATCACAAATGAACAAAGCATTAAATCAAAAGGAACCAGGACGTCCAATTATATAATAAAGTTTTTAGAGAGGTGTCATGAAATTACTTAAAAACTTAAATCTGAGAGATTTGCTGATTTAAGTTTGTTAAAATGTGAAAATCAGGGCCTGATTATTGAATATCATTACCCGTGAAAAAATATCTATATCATTTAAAAATTGTTTATTTATAATCAATTAGTTTATGTTTGTCTGACATGATCTGATCTGAAATTTGGTGTGACCAGTGTGAGCAAGATGGACATCTGCAAACTTTGATGCTGCAAACTCAGGAAGAGAAACACCATGCAAAGACTAGTTTTCTGTACTTCTGGTACAAGGTCACATTATTTCCTCATGTTCCGCTTAGTCAAAAGATTTCCTCCGTACAAATGTGTTTCTGTGCAAGCTTGTGTGACCCAATATACAGGCTAAGCATTCATCCATTGCTGATAAATCAAAGGTAATGCTGATGATCCTCCTAAAGCCCTGATGCTGTACTTGTGGGAGGTGATGTGGTTTTTGGCCTCTCATTTGTAATCTGACCAGCTGTTTACTCGCTCTGCAGGGTTCTTTGCTTTTAACTGACACAGCCAAGAGCTTCTTTTACTTTCCCCCCATCAGCGATTCTTTTTCTGCTTGTGTTTACAAACCCTTTCTCTCATGTGTCAGTATTTTGCCTTCTTGCTGTTTCTGTCATTATCTTCGATCAATATATCATATTTCAGCTACTAGTTGTATATTTATGATGGACTGGTGGCCTGTCCAGGGTATACCCCCGTTTCTCGTCCAATGGCCCCTGGACATAGACACCAGGCCCCCCGAGACTCTGGAAGGACAGTCAGGAATCTGTGGATCAGTGGACCAGATCTTTAACCTCCTGAAGTTGCTAAAAGAGTCACAGGAGTTTTGATTGTCCAGTTCAGATATATTTTGTGGAGTAGATGATTTGTCACTTTGTCCCTGTGAACCATTTTGTCAGGGTCCTGAGGAACAATGGTGCTAGAGGTTAGCAAACCAGAAGCTGTGTTTGCCATATTAAAGTTGGGCTTATTTTCCGTAACCGCATGGTCTTTTGCAGGGCAACCCTTTGTCTTTCAGTCTGGTATGTGGTGCTAAAGGACAGGATTTCAAGGCATTTAATGGAGAGTGGAGCTGGTTTGGGAACCTCAGGATCCCATTTTGTTTTTTTGCAGAAGAAGGGGGCTCTGTATGCATCTTGAAGCCATGAAATAATACACAGGCACATGTGAACCAAGACGAGAATCAGCTCTTTCAAATTAAAGGCCCTGATTTTCAACAGGGACAACAGGGATTATTCTGTCCAGCTGGTGTCAGATTTTGGCTCAGGTGGATACGTTGAAGTACATCAATATCTTGTCCACATGTACATGAAGAATGGTTAAGCCTCTCCTGCACTAATACTGGTGTTGCTCTGGTCTATGATAGAAAGAGGAAAGCCAAAAAGACATTCCAACCTTCACCTATGATTATTACATATGGATTACGACTAAATTAAGGCTGCAACTAATTAATTTTAGTTATAAATTAGTCTATTTTTATCCGATTATTCTAATAATTAATCAGATTAAAAAATTGCCACACTTTAGTCTTTTTTTTTTACTCAATCCTGGAAATACGTTAAAAATACAGATAAATAATAGATTTTGATAAAGATGCCTTCTGGGAGCAACGCTGTGGAGGTTCTCACATGTTCTAACATGTCCTACTGGGAGGAGGCCCAGGGGAAACGGAGAACATGCTAAAGCGACTGCAGTTACCTTTTGGCCCAAGAATGCCTTGGGACCGCCCAGAAAGAGCTGGAGAGTGTCACTAGGGAGAGGGATCTCAAGGTTTCCCTGCTGGACCTGTTATCCCTTTGACCGGAGGACGGAGGACATGTGCAGGACAAAGGATGAATAGATTAATGGTGCATATATGGTGACTGGAAAATATTTGCAATATTACTGTGTGTCATACTAGGCTTAAAATTAAATGAAGAAAAGTTGGTCAGACTTCTAAATAGGATACATTTTTTCCACATGGTTTATTCTATTGAAACACAAACATTTGTTCATTAAAGGTTCAAACTGAGAACCTATTACATTTTCCACATGTATTTTGCTATTTTTCAGTTTAATCATACTACCAGTATATGATATCTAGTAGCTTCTGCTGGATAATTTAAATCACATACATTTCATCTCTTTAGAAATGTAGAGATGATTATTGTTTCTTTTATTGTTGCAAAGTAACAATAAACGAGACAGAATATGTTAGATTTTACCCAGTGGAAATTACAGATAACATGCATTCATCAGTATTCAGTCTGTTGTCAGCTACAGATGTTTTTGTCTGGCACAGAGCTAAGTGAAGTTAAATCAGAGCCTAAAGGTAACACTAGATGCATCTGTTTGTCACACTGTGCAGTGCTTATCAAATATGAGTCAACAACAAGTTGCAAATGATGAATTGCGAAATCAGCTCCATAGAATCTTCTGTGAGAGTTAAAACATTTTTATGATAAACCAGTAAACCTCTCTTAAGACCTTTTTATCACGCGGCCCCTCCACAGTCCAAAATCCACCTCTTTTGGGACTGTGCCATGCGTAAATTTAGCTGCTAATAAAATACACAGGGGGCATCTGGGCTGTGCCGTGACGAGCTGTGGTGGGCCAAGCCGAGAGTGACTGAATCAGGCCAGGTATCAAATCCAGCCTGTCAGCCATGCAAACCAAGGACCCACTCAGGCCTTAAGAAATAAAAAAAAAAATAAAACACCACCTCCCAGAAGGCCAAGCTCTTGCATTTTTACTTCCTGTCTCTGACAGCTCTGAGGGAGACGTGTGTGATTGCATGTTAAAGGAAGCAAGTAGAAAAAAGACATTATGCTTTTGTTGGAGTCATTATTTACAATATTCCACTAAAAGTGGGTTCCAGCACTGTGGAGTCACAAACAGAAGTCACTCTGACCAAAGGTTAAGTTTGTTTATGTATGTTTGAAGGATGAGAGAGGGAGGAAAAAAGACAGCAACACATGAGAGTTGAAAAAATAACACTGATTACATTTGGTTGTTTCTTTTGCTTTTGCCAAAATGTCACATTATGAGGCGACTGGTTTGAGGTTTTGCCTGACAAATAACCACCCACAGATCTGCCTCCATTTAACTCAAATGTAAATCTAGTTTTTTGTCAAATTGTGTGAAACAAAAGATTAAACCATGACCACCTATGATTAGCTTTCCCAAATTGCTTAATACACATTTAATTATTTTTGAAAGGTTTCTTTACAACCTCCATTTACAAAATTGTACTAATTTTGGTATTTTGAACTGACCAAAGTTTAATTTGATTTCATTTCAGTAAAATAAATGGCTGTGGATTTTATTACAGTGCATGTATGTATTTGATTTTACCTGCATGAGACTATTCTTGAGTAGCAGGAGTTGTTTTTTTACTGCTTAGGGATGCAATACATGAAGACACACTTAAAAGACTTAACTGTCAGAAAGCTCTCTGTACACAAATACACATATTACAGGCACACACTGTTCTCTTTGCTCTTGGAGTAAATTGGCAAGTAAATGCTAGGACACTTTGCACATGTTGACATCTCTGGCATTAAAACACTTACTGTCGATTACAGTGGCGGACATCCAGGTCACCTAATGGAGGTGAAAGTGAGAGACAGAGACGGAAAGTGTCAGAAGGAGGTTTGGGCTTTTGATTCCTTCAGCGAAAAAGAGAGAGAGAAAAACATCAGGCTCATGCTTTTAATGCCTTTTCCATCTCTAACAAAGACGCACACCAGCAGGAACATATTATAAGTGGTAGTTGTTGATATCAATGTCTTGTCAATTATGATTTTCACACCTACACCTTGCCTTAACTGATTCCAAGGTGTAACTTCTTAAGTTATTTAGGGAACTATGAAATGAAGCTATTAAAATCATTTCCTGGAAAGCTGAATCTCAAAAGGGGAACAGCTGTTTTTCCATCACGTATTATTGTCCCTCTGGTTGTTTGCAGTCAAGCATGAAAAATATAGTGTTATTGTCATAGGGACAAAAAGAAAATAAGCAATGGTCTAAGACCCAAAATGCATAATTGCATGTCTAATTGCTTTAAAAAACTAACTTATTAGCATGCTAAAGAAAAATACTGTGACCTTACTAGATAGTGTTATAATGAAATATCATGTCTGCTATTAAATTTTATTACCCCAGAAACCTCCTGATTTCTATAAAACCATGAAAAAAAGAGAATAAATGAAATTGGTTTTATCTGCTTATCAGGTTTTCTTTATTTTGCTTAGGTTACCAGTCTGCTTCTTATCCTTATTTGGCATCAGTTTCTGTTATGTGTAACTTTTTATGGAAAAATGTGAAACTGCATAATAATATTCTTAATCAGCGATTTCTGCTGGTTAAACATTGTGTATAAAATATTTTACATAAAACTTGCTGAGGCTTTCCCTGTGGTAATGTTTAATAAACATCAACTGTTAGGTTATAACCAATTGTTTGCCCTAAAATATATTTACACAACCTTCCATTTCCCATGGCAAAGGTGGATTTTAAATATTTAAATATTTACTTCTTAACTACTTTCAAGAAGAACTTTTCTCAACCAACATGAAAGTTGGGGATAAAACCAAATACAATGTATATGGACAGAAACTCCCCTTTGAATGTGATCCTTGGCTAGAAGGTCATGATGCCTGTAATAGAAACAACTGGAGGAGCCGATGTGTACAACAAAAGGCCTCCAAACAATTTTTGTTGCACCACAACACAAATATATATGAACTCGAGCAAAAGAAATGAGCTCCTCAAAATCTCAAAGCTTGATTACTCTGGACAAAGTTAGAGTTAAGTCCAAAATTATTTGTACCTTAGCAAATTTGGGTTGAATTTTTCCCATCTGCTTTCCTTTTTTTTTTTTTCAAAAGCAGTACATTAACTGTTCCGCACGTGTCGAAGTTATATTCACATTGATAATGGTTGATGGTAGTAAGGTCAGGCCATCAAGGCTTCACTGTCCCTGCAGATTCCTGAAACAGATGGCAGGTACCAAGTCTCTATCCTGAGATCTACGGGCTTTGCGGCTCCGCAGGAAACAGGAAGAAGCATAAAGTTATTTAAACATGTCAGGACAAAGAAATGTTAAAGGTACTTCAATCATATGGCTGAATTACCTCTTCAGCTTGCCATCAGGTTTGGCAAAAGCCTGGTAACAAGCCATTCATTTTGTTCAGGTTTGTTGGACACGCCTGAACTTTGAGCGTCTAAAAGGAGAAATGGAAGTCAAGGATTTCCCTTCTGGTCCAGTTACAACTGCAAACTGATCTCATGTAAGCTGAAAATAATGGATAGATTATTTGATAGCTCCCTCAAAAGTTTTTATAAATGGCACAAAGAAATTGGTCTCCAAGTTGTTATGGTTAGGATATCTCCAGCGCACTCAGAAACGGTGCAGATAACATCAGAGCATTAAATTCATAGGTGTAAAAGAAGCACTGAAGCAAGGTGGTATTTGGTGATGGAAAGCATAAATGGGAAGGTAAGAAAAGATGGAGGAAAAAGTAAAGAATGGGAAAGCTTGAGACAGTGATTGAACGTTATTGTGGTTGCAGGGAAGAAAGAGAAAGCAGTGAGGCGTTTCCTTATCCAATAGTGGATACGTGTGTGAGTGAAAGACAAAGAGAATCATAGAAAGAAGAAGACAGAGATAAATCTTCCTAATACTTTTCTCTCACCTTTGGAAAAATCCAAGTTTTTACATTTTTGCACATGTAAACAGAACAATTACTGTGTGACAGTGTGTCACACGGCTGAAGACCTAAGGTTGAAAAATAACAGATATTTCTATGCATAGAGCTCTGGTGATGTTGTAACGCTGCATATCATTTCACTTTGCAACACATAAGGCTTCTCATGTTATCGCATAATTTTTCTAGTCCTTGCAAACTATTTATGCTGTTAAACAAACTTTCCCCCAAGAGCAAAAAGGTAAATATTTCACAACCTTCCAAGTTCGGGATGTAAAAGCCACCACATGTTGGCGTGCTCCATAACAATGCATTCAGATGCTGTAAGACAAAAAACAAAAGTAACAAATCACAGACATACAAAGCCAGACAGAAAATCAAAAGTTGGTGTGCAGCAGAAAGCCAGGGATAGCGTGGAATACAGAGTGGAAGAAAGACAAAAATGAATGGGCTATCTCCATAAAGTAGCCATGCTTCTCAAGGTGGGAGCTGGGCAGCTAAATGTCAGTGGCCAGAGAATGGATGGGTCTGATTGAATTTATAGGAGCTGCTTCCTAAGATCAATGCAACACACACAAGCACAGCAACAAACACAGAAAAAGGGAGAGCGAACAAGAGACTTAGAAAGTACAGGGATGTTGAAAATAGATTTATTGTCTATCAATGCCTCAATTCTTCCTGACTTTTGAAGAATTCCTGTTCCAGTCCTGTTTTTTTTTTTATCAAACTTGTACAGAAAAACTCCAAATTACTCATAACTCAGGAAGGTTTAGATTCAAAACAATCTGTTAATTTTACCTCCATGTTTCTTCTGACTGGAAGTAAGATTATAGCTTTATGAGGCCCAATTTAAATCTAATAGAAACCTATGGATGGAGTATTATTATATTAGGGAGATGGAGTGAAAACACTGAAAACACAAATCAGCAGAAAGATTTTTATAATAAAGACTGGAAATTGATAAATAATGTTTTGACATATCATTTCTAAGTATTTTAATTTAGACATTTTTTAACAATTATCCTAATTTTACATTAGATTTTTTTTGATATCCTGTCAAAATTATGAGTTAAATATAAGTATTTTAAATCTAATCATTTCAATTTTACGCATAATTTGGGATTAACTATATTTAATAATTGCTAAATAATAATAAGAATAAACAGTTGTTCAATTATGATGTTAAAATTAAACAAAAATGAGTCCATGTTTTTCAAATTATCTAAATATTAATTATATTTGATAAAACATATAACTGTATTAAGATGAGTAAACTGAATAAAAATGTAAATCTGTGGCTTTTCTCCACTTTCAACAATTTTTAATCTTCTTTAACTCTTTTCTATTTGTAATAGACACACACAAAGTAGAAAGTGTGTTTGCATTACACCTGAACATTTGAGAAAGGCCTTGAAAAGCATTATTCCCTTAGAAAGGAATGAAGAAACAAATCTGGCACACACACCTACACGTGCACACACTCAAGCTTCTGCTTAGCCTAATGGGAGAGTCCATCACTATTAGACAAGTGATGAAAAATTATAGCAGGCAAGAAGTCAGCGAGGGACGAGTGAAAGAGAGGAGAGCACAGAGCAAGTGACAAGAGCAAAAGGGTAAAAAGGGAAGAAAATTACAACAGAGAGCTCTTTACAAATATATGTAAGAAAGAAGACGACAGGAAGACGTGAGCAAGTCAAGATGAGTGAGTGCAGGGAAGAGTAGTGGCTATTGGAGCCTGAGAGAAACAGTGCAGTGATAAAGAAAGAACGAGATTGAGAAATTATAGTTTGCAAATTAATTACAAAGAGAACAGAAGCACAAAACATTTAGCCAAGAACAGATGTAAGATGTAAGACATAGACCTGCTGTAATTGGTAAAACAAAAAAACAATCTGCAATGTACAGCAGGCGTCTCTATATGTGTCTCCTCAACAGGAAATTCATTTTCATTCCATTTATAGTTTACCTTTGAATTCTCAGAAGACTTTTCTTAAAGAAAAAAATCCCAAACTCATTCTTGCACATTTTGAGCATCATCACTAAATAAGTGAACACTGCAGTTGTATCCAAATCCGTACATGAGATTTCAAGACAATTATCATAAAATATAAAATGACTCAGCAATTTGTTTGTCTGATCAATATTTCAAAAATAAAACAAAGTGCAGTAACTTTCTTTGTAGTTAGAAGTACTTAGAAGTGAAATTCGGCAGGATATTTAGAAAAGAAATGACAAAAATGAGGATTTAAGAAACAAACTATCTACAATGTGTGAAAAAATTATTTACAAACAAGAGGTATGTCTAAATATGAGCAGAAATGCTATTTAAAATAAGGAAAAGTATGCAAATACCAGCAGAGTCTTAAACAATTACTGAGTTTGTTTGGATCAATGATAGTTAAAGAGGAGGACGGATCACCAACAACGCTCCTTTTTGCACTTAGGATGCAGTCTATTGATTTGATCATCTATCAAGACTCTTACTGTCAGATGTGAGACATTTTAATCATGTGTGATGGATTCAAAGTTTTTTTGCAATCTTGACTATTTCACATGACCCTCTGTGTTTCCTAAAAGCACATTATCAACCACTTACCTCTTTTTAGCACTGCATTGGTTATCAATAAGTTTAGATAAAATGGAACCAAATGCCCTAGTTGTGCCCTTTCTGTTACTGTAGCCTCCATGCTAATGTCCCTGGCCATTTGATGTGAGTTTTCAATGTGCTAATTAGAGCAGAAGAATTGCTTAGCTTTAGGGAGGGAAGTCTAGCTCTACTTTTGCCCTCTGTCAGCTTGTTCAAATCACAATCAAGTCTCTAGAAGAAATATATTAATTTGACGCCTAAGAGCTGTGAAGTCATAAAGTCATATTGTGAGTTCATATAACTCAACTGAAATATTGTTGTTTGTCAAATATTTCAGATAGTAGTATTAACACTAATAAATCCCAGTCCTAATGTAACAAAGCTTCATGCTTACTAATTATAACCAGAGGATAGTGGAACTGGAGAGTTTGTACAGCAGGATGTTACATGGACCACGGCGGTTCTAATTCTGCATCCATTCAGACACATGACTGATCTGAATAATAGGAGCCAGTGGTGCTTTAGTATCTTGCTCAAGAAAATTCTGAAATGTGGATATGGAACAAACACATGCAAAGTTCGCAAACTATTAGCAGACTTTCTTGTTTCAGTTTTACTCTTGCTCTTCCCACTGTTGTCTTTACATGAGGTCACCATATTCTAACCCCGTTTTAGTTGGCATGATAAATTGACAGCTTTAAGGGTGAGCATTTTGATGTCTCATTGATTTTTCTTAGCTCAACTTGCCTTCCCAGAATTTAATTAGCAGCATGAAGAGCTTTTAACCAGTGAGGTAGCTTGCTTGGTCACAAAAGCTTCACAAAATTACAGAAGTGAGAAAATATAGAAAGTCTTTCAATTTGTTTGATTTACACAGAAAGCATGAATAAATTTGCATCATGTTGCGATACTGGAACATTTCCTGAGCAAGAATCAAGAACGGCGGGTCTTTCTTTAGCTGATTATCACCTATTGTAAAGCTTGAATCATTTTGATCAGAGGATTTATTTAGAAATGATGCATAGATGCTTTAATCATCTTATAATAATGATCAAGGTTACCAAGTCCACTCAAAATAAGTTTTATAGATATGTTATGTATTCTTATTTCTTTGCATATGAACACAGATGCATGCATAGTTAAGCTTATCCAAATGTCTCTACTAAAATCTGTTTTTAGTCTTGCTAAACAATGTATTTGAAACATGAATACAAATTAGTTGGTAAAGCTAATAATTTTAGTCAAAATTTCCATGGTACAAATCTGAAGAAAAAGTTACACACAAGTCACATGAATGACATTTAGAAAAGTGATTCTATACACATTATACATCTGAGTGCTTCCTCTTTGATTTCTCAGATAGTGCAACCACTAAGCTTTGACTGACAGCTACAAATGTCGAGCCAGGCCTTAAACTCATGAGTGCAGAGCCAAGAAAGATTCTTGCAAGATTAAACCCAGTTAAGATAAGTAAGTAGCTGCTGCTGATCATTATCGCAGTCACTTTTCAGTAATACTGGAAGAAGAAGGATGGAAGAATGATTAAATAGTTTGCCGAGCAAAAGCTGTATGTGCTTAGTTAATCCAAAGAACATCAACACTGAAACCACAATCAGAGCTTCAAGTTGAGAAGCTTTTAGAAGTGAACCAACTTTGTGAAAAATCAGCATCCAGTTTTTTTTCTTTGATTCAGGTATAAACTTATCTGTTTTTTGGTAATTGCTGTATGTTTGTTGCTTGCCTTGTGGGAACCACCAAGTGCTGGCTTCACACCAGCTGCTTTATTTACCCAAACATCAGAAAAACTGTGGCCTGGATGCAGAAACCATTTTCAGTTAATCTAAAATTGCAGCAGTTGGATGACACCAAGGTGCACCTTTGTTTCTGTCTGATTTTAATGCAGACCGGTGCTTCTTTCCACCTCGGTGTCTGCCAGTTTTTCATTGGTTCTGACACTGAGCATAACCAGTAAAACCCCTATCAGCAGGAGTAGAGAGGAAGGAAGACAGCAGGACACAGCAGAAACTGCTAAAGTGAATTAGCAAAAAAAATAAACACCACAAAAGAAAAGCATATGCTTCTTAGCACTTCATTGGCCAAAATAAAAACAAGATGCCACACCTGATTGGTAATTAGTCTCGAGAGCATTAGTGCCTAAGTGTGTAAGAGAGTGCGATAAAGTGAGTGGGTCTGTGGGCATGTTTTTGCATTAAAGTGAACGTGTGTGTTTGTAATAGAAAGGGGGGCATGAGCCTTTGCATAAGCCAAGCTAATGGCTATCCTGGCACACATAATCAGGATCATTAATTACAGAGAGAGCAAAGCAATATAGACTGGGAGGAAAGAAGAGGGGTTTCCACCGATGCTAAAATGAAGTGGCAATAATTGAGCAAAAGAGGTTCAGAAGTCAATAGTGTTAGAGAGGCACGGTGTAAAAGGGTGAAATGAGACAGGGCTGTCATTTCATTTAGAAGGTGAACATTGTATCTATAATGTGTTGTTTTTTTCCCTGGCAGTAAGCACTTCTGTACCCCCTAATACAATTTTAAATTTAATTATGCAGAGGATAGGCACAAGAGATTGAAAAGGTCGTGAGAAAATGAGAGTGGAAAATGGTAACAAAAGGATGGAAATGAATTTCATTTTAACTAACTTACAGCATATAATTAGACAGAATTCAATGGAAGTTGTAGATGTTTCCTGTTGTATGGAAAATCTAAGACCAACTTTTCCCTTTATTAAAAAAACAAAACAAAAATCAGCCACATTTGGTGAATTTTGACAGAACATGTGCTTGTGCTGACTTTAAAGGTTTACATCCTGGTCAAGGTTTAATGGTCTTCGGTTTCAGTTAGTTTTCATAAGGGACATATCTCCAGCCAATCTTTATGTTGCTTCAAAGATATAGTAATTTTTATTTATTTTTTTTTAAACCAGAAAGGTGTTACATTCACCACATACACAATCAAATTTTTTATGTTTTGTAACATAAAAAATGTTAAGAAATAGTAAAATTTTTTATCATTTTTCGGGGGGGGGGTTACTTACAATATGCTAAATTGAGGCAATATTAGAAAAATATGCAACATGTGCTGAAGTTGTTGAGTGATGATGTAACAAGTTTACTTCTGATCAATTGAAAAAGGGTTAGTGGCTTTCTGGTTCATAAAACCACACCTACTGGTGGAAAATAAATATTTAATTTCATCAATGTACTTTTTTACCTCCTAAAACATTTTTATGCTCCATTAAACAACCATTTTTCACTACATATGTAGTCTGTGAGTCCATGGCACTTAAATCATTAGCACATTGCAGGAACAGCCATTCCTAAACTCAACTAAAACAAATTTGCTATAAGTTTTGCAACTCTATTCTGATCACTGACAATTTTTTTAGATCTGTCTTATTAGTTATTACAGTTATTAAAACGTTTATCTAGGCATGAATGTTTGTTTATTTAATAAAAAAAGAAGCATTGACACCTGACTCAACTATTTGCCAAAGACAATAATGAGGTCCTCTTACCATGTGCAGTTTCTTGCACTGAAAAGCTGGGCAGACTAAAAACTAGGACATTTTCACACACAGATAAATACAACTGATGATTCACACGCACAACAATCAATTTGTTTTTTTTCCATGACAAAAAGTTTGTGTAAAATCTTTAATATTGACTTGAATCAATAGCTTAATCCTCAGAAGTATTTTCCTTTGTGCGTATATGAATGTGGGGTAAAAATTGTGTGTGTGTGTGTGCTTTATGTGTTTTTGTGTGTGAGAAGCAAGGTAATTAGGTAATCAACAGCTGTGCCAGACAGACAGGAAGCAGCTTGTTAAGAAACCGAAATGGAGATGGAAACAGATAATGAGAGAAAAGGGGAGGCAGGGTGGGCTGTGTATAAACAGAAAGGTGCAGCAGAAACTGTGGACAGAAAGGATCAGAGCAGGAAAATGAGAAAAGGTGATAGAAGACGGGAGTCACTCAGTAAACACCATCAGATGGAGAACAGCTGCTGTTGTCAGCAATGAAACGTCTATATTCTTCATTGACAAAAGGAACCAATGTTAGGTTTGACAGGAACTTTTTCATGATCACATCAAGAAGCAAAACTAACCTAAGAACGTAAAACATCATTTTTTTCTCTGATTTGGATCAGATGATTTAATGTGATCTGTAAGCAGACACTGTTTTCTTGAAGCTATGCAGAAAACATATCTTAATCTTTCTTGACAAGCATGTTATGTCTTTCCATTATCAATTATGTTGCTCTCTGTTTAAACAATCGTGACAATAATCTGCCATCAGTCATGTTGATGTTCAGAGATAATCTCAAGAATCCACTCTTTGCTTTTCAGGACCTTAAGAGGCAACCCAATTTAGGAAACTTTAATTTTATTATGTACCAAAGAAATGATTTAAATGCATCTCCCAATTTGTATTCACTCAATCCATGAAGATAAATATAATTTTTCAGGAACTTTTACTATTTTTTGGGAAAAAAACCCCAAACATTTCCCAACTTTAACCTGAAGATAAATTTCTATTTATTTCAAGGAGTTTTCCAAATCCTAAACTGGAGAGAGAACATTTGTAGCTGTATTTTCTTCTGTTTTCACCATCAGCAATGACTCCATGACAAAGGAAAACCACAAAAGAACCAGAGCTTGGAGGAATACTGAGATAGATGGAAGAAAAACAAGACCAGAAATGCAGAATACAAGGGGATGAGATGATATTTAACTAAAAGAGAAGGTCTTAGTAATCCAATCACCTGGTTCTATCACCTGGATGTTGAAAACCAAACACAATTTTTGCTGATGTCCTCAAATATACTGCAAACTGAATGAAGTTTAAGTCTTTGGTGGCATCTTCAGAAATGAACACTTGTTCAAGTTATCTCAACAAAGAATCCTGGCATTTGCCTGCAATGTCCCTATGAATACATTTGCTGTTCTGGTTGAGGCTGTCTGGCTCTGGAAATTGTTTTGGATCTATAAGTAACTGCAGTTTTGCAGATCACAAGATGTGTGATATGTAGGACATGGAACAGAGGAGTATGCATAAGTGTGTATATTCTTAAACAAACAACATAAAGTGGATGCATATATAAAGTCTGAAATGCATCTTCCCAGTTTTTTATGTATTTATTTTTAAGAAATGAAGTAACTATTTTGCATGACATGGTGCATTGTTTAGGACGATGGGACATTTAAAGGCAAACACTACACTAACAATCTTGGCCAGTACACTCACTACGAAGATTATAAATCTGGAGGGTGTTTCTTAATGAATGAAAGTATAATGCTTGATGCATATGAGTTATGAATGTCAGTGTATCAAAAGAAAAACCTTTTATAAAACTGGAGTTCATTGGATGAAAATAGTTGCAGAAAACTGTCTTTCTGAATCTAATTGTCTAAAGTAGAATTGAGTTGTATAAAAAACTCTTTGGAAAATGCACAAACAAAAGTTGTCGATGTGTTATTGGGCAGCAGTTGAAGAAGGCTCAATAAGAACAACAAAGAAAAAAAAACTGGGTCATCAAAGCCTTGGAAGAACAAGGAAGTAACCAGAAACATGAGATGTTATCAACATAAACCCCATGGGACAGGTGCCATAAACCAGTGATGACAGTTTGATTGACACGTCTTCTCCTGGGACCATTATATAAATGGGTTTTAAGATGCAACCTTGAAGCTGGTTCTGTCTCATTTCCACTCCTAGCAGCTCTAAAAGCAAGCCAGGATCCACCATCTCTCAACCTTTGTGGCTCATTCTCTACGCCTCCTTTTCTCTCTCGGTCTGAATGTTAAGACGACAAGTGTTCACAGGAGCCTCAAAGCAAAGAGTACTCTCTCATCAACCAGCTCATTTCTTTGCCAATCCTCATTTTCTCCTCCCTCTGTCTTTCTTACCCTTTCCTTCCTTCTTAGCCAGCAAAAGAACCCAGGAACAGATACAGCTGATCAACTTTCCTTTCGTTCTTATTATACTCTTCTGTTGCGCTCAGCTCTCCTTTTCCATAGATAATAATGGAGGGTTTCTCCAGAGCCCAGTCAAAACTGGATGGAAAATTGTTTTCATCACTTTTGTTTCAGCTCCTTGTTGAGCTCTTTTTTATTTCTTTTTACTTTGTACTACAACCTATGCATTTCCCAAACACTCCAGCAAGAGGCCTTGTTTAATACTGAGATGCAGAATAATTCAAAGTTCCATAAATTTTGACCCTAACATTTGTGAATTATTCTTTAATCATTACTGCAGACACGTTTCAAGTAACAACTGATTTAACATTACCAATGCTGCAACATTTACCATCTCGCTCCAAAGTTATAACCCAATGAAAGAGATGCAGACCAGATTTGAACTGATGTGTTCACTCAGTTCAGCTCTTATTTTTAACTAAAGCTAAACTGTCAGCCTGGAGGGAAAGACCAAGACGCATTGAAGAGTGCTGATTTAAGGTTTATTATTATTACTAATAGTGCTAAAAGCATGCATCTTTATTTGTTGAGGCATGAAAAGTAAATAAGTTATTCAAGTTTATGTTAATATGTCAAAAATCAAAGTGGCTCAAGGTCACAAACATACAGCTCTTCCTGTTTCATTTGCTTGAAAGTTGAAAGCAAATTTTAGAAAAATAATTCGCTCTTTCGTGTTTTTCCAGATCACTTAAAATCAGATTTGAACCTTTAAAATAAAGTTTGAGATTCTTGCTTCTCATTTTTCTCTGTAACTATTTGACCAGGCCAAGAACAAGAACACAAAACTCCTTCTACAACTTTTTTACACCCTTTCTGAACGCCACTCTCTCTTCCCCGCCCATCGCAGCGATCTTCTGTCCTACATTCAAGTAACGTAGAACAACTTTTCATCTTCTGTCTTTCCTCTTCCTCTTTCAGCAGATCCTTTTAGTCTCCTCCTGGGAGACTGAGGCTCTTGGTCCCCTTAGTCTGTTTGTGTCATTCATTCAGTTGTGCATGCTCAAGAGCTCTCAAGTCAAGGACACAAGCTGAGTTTTTTTATTTTTTATTTTATTTATATGATGAAAAGAACAGCAGCAGCGGGACCCTGGAGTTACTGTCACCTAAGGAGAGGGAGAGGTGAAAGCAGTAGGGCAAGAAGACTGAACAGAACTGAAAAAAGAAGGGAAAAGTTGTCGGAGAGTGAAAAATAATGGGTGGCAATGAGACACAACCGGGGGAAAGAAAGAGTTGAGGGGCTAACTAATGGAAGGAATGGGAGTAGGAATGCAAACAAAGAAGAAATCTGAAGAACTGAAAAGAAAGAAAGGGACTGGGACACATCTAATGTTTGACACTGCATCTTCAACACACAAACACGTCCCGCTGCACAAGGGACAGAGAGTTAGTGTTAGCATCGGCACTGCCGTTCGCTCTATGACACTGAACATCTCTTAGGAGAGGAATTTGAACATGCTGGGTCCACGCAGGTCGCCTTAATTAGCCACACATCCTGCTACGCAGGCTCCCAAGGGAGTTTATCAGGGGCATTGAGGGTGAGGAACCGAAAAAAGGGGGAGACTAAAGGGAGGGTGAGAGGGACTGAGTAGTAGAGCAAGGGGAATAAGCCAATAGGATTGAAGGTTATTTAAAGCTTGGCCTACAAAAACATTCAGAAAAATAGAATATGTGTGTGTTTGTATGGCCAGATTAGTACATCCATAAAGAATGACATATCATTCATGCTGATTTGCATAGCAGGCAAGCTGCTCCTGGTTTTCCATATACTTAGAGAATCTGTGTCAGAATGCATGTGTGTATGCAGATGAATCTGGCCTGATGACTGGATGCATTTAGGTGGTCAGGGTCATTTTACTGAGTGACAGAATGATGCTAGGAAGTGCTGTGCACTCACGCCCCATCCGCATCTCCACGTTCCAATTAGCCAGCACATTCAACAATGATACTCAAGAAATAGCAACATTCTAACTGGACATCACAAAGGTGCATATCAAGTGTTTGAGCTGAAGAAAAAGCTGCCACATGAATGAAATGTCCTACTGCAATAAATAAGAGGCACTTGCATTGTCCATTAAGCTCGGGTGTAGTTTGCCAAGATTAATTTTACTAATGTACAAAAAATACTAAGACATTATTTAAACTCATTCCTTTGAGTTGTTAGTGTTTACATATTTATATTACGCAGCATCTAGTGGCCTTTAAAACAATTGCATCTCAGGTGTGAAAATGAACACACCTGGTTTGAGTTGTATTTTATGCCATTGCATATATATTAACATGATGGAGTTTTGGAGAAGAATGTTTTCAGCTAAAAGTGTCCAAGTCTGGGACTTTTGTAAGCTTGAGCCAGTCAAGATGTACAAACCTAAGTATCTGCCTTCAGATTCAGCTCTTTAACTTGGACATTTTGTTTGGTTAAAGTATCTTCAATTGTACTTGTGTTACAACCTGCCACTGACATTTTTAAATACTCAGGGGATGTATAGGTTAAAAATTCAAAAAAATAAAAAGCAAAATGTTTTGTGTTCCACTTTACTTTCCTTTGTCTGCTTGTTCCTCATCACACTCCTGAAAAGTTTCAAAGTTTTCTTATTGTTATTACTGGAACAATAGAGAAACACACATCTTCTATTTTAACACAACAAAATGTTAAAATACAGCAAAATGTTACGAGAGTCTTAAAAAACAGCTTTTGATGTGCTTAATTTTTTAAATATTATTATTATGATTATTGCTTTTATTACAGTAAATGTTTTACTGTATACATTTTATAATTAATGTGTGCAACAGTTTTAGTAAAATATAATTTGGTGCAACACTGAGCAGCTGAGTCTGGACTGACAGCCTCAGCCATCCTACGATGACGTCAGCATCTTGTCACACACCGAACTTGGCTTGGATTAGATTCCAAATGAGTTCAAGCCCATGGTAAACCAAGATCAGTTTTACCCTTAATGAAGCAATGCTGGTGTCATTAAATTAATTGGAAAGTTTCATTAATTTCTTTAAATAAGTTTAAACTGGCATGGACTCATTCCAGATTTTATAAAACATTTTTTTCTTCTTTGACCACCATAAATGTCTTTTTCCTCCCTTGCACTCTCCCCTGTCATAATGATTTCTTCTGCCGTGTTTGCCTCATTTTTTTGGCCCACATTCAGTTTTAGAAATATTATCTCCTCTCAGTTAAATGTTTTCAAATTGCTTTGTCTTATGTAATGTTCCCCAAACATAAACTAAAAACTGTAAACCCCCCCCCAAAAAAACACAATAAATCTGTCCTTTAAAACCTCTTCTTTAGGAACAAACTGCAATAACCTGTCAAACATGGTACCTTGCTGCCCAAAATTTAGCAACCATAAATAAAAAAACTGAAATAGAAATTAAGTTCTAAAAAATCCGCAGAAGTCAACCTTTGAGCTGAGGACACACAGGACACAGAGGCCAGAGGCGACAGAAAAATTGCACATTGGAGGAAAAAAAATTGCAAATACAGAAAAGAAAGGGGAAAAAGCCATCAGAAATGCCTCGATGCACCACAAAGCAAGCAAAAACACATGTTGTTTGAGAATATATATGTGTGTGTGTGTGCACACTTTGCCCTCTGTTTTGTATTCTGCAATCAAGAGAAGAGAGGAGAAAGGAAGGAAGAGAGGGTGATAAAGACGGACTATTACCTCTGGGGTGGTCATTTTCTCTGCTCCCGTGTTAAAGGAACCCCACAGACTGTGTGTGTACATGCTTGTGTGTGTTCATGGCTTTCAGGAACAAATTTAAACTCTGTGCTGGGTTTGTTCAAGAATAGAGCACATGATTCTGTTGTAAAATACTGGAAGTCAACAGTTTTGAAGGGCAAAATTGTAGCAAAATGTAATTGCTAAATAGTTGCTATTGTGGATTTTTCTCTTTGGTTTTCATTTCCAGAAAATAAATGAAAGGTAAGCCACAAAGACATGGGATCATACAGACTGGGAAATTTAAGTTTCTCTCAAGATATGAGATTAAATATGGAAAAAATGTACTGCTAAGAAGTTTGCTTTGCAATATGATCCACTCCAGTTGTCACAATTTGGAATAGAAAGCATAATTACTATATAAGACCAGTTGTATGCATTATGAAGGAGAGTTGCCCTACAAAAGATGTATAAATGAAACTCCCTAAATATAAAAAAATGTCTATGCACAAACAAGTCCGGCTACATGAAACAGTACGAGACTCAATGCACATATACTTTCTTATTAAGATGAACTTGGATAAGGGACTTGGACAACTTCTTTTACGTCTCTATTTAAATATGGAAACATGGATGTAAATATGACTTGATATAACTCAGAATCGTTATGTTCAATCAGAAATTATAAACCCAGTGTTTGCATTGACCTGGATTCTTTGTATTAATGCTGCAAGTGCATATGGTTAATCAGTTGAACCCTGTAAACAGTCTGGAACCAGCTGATTTGATTAATTCGGTTAACTCAGTAACCAAATGTTTCAGGTTGAAGGCTAAATTTATCTGAAAACAGAGTCCAACATCAGGGAGGTGTTTATATAAATTGTAACTAAAAGTGAGATATAGATTGGGTTACGTGGACACATGTTACACTGAAGAGAATAGAAACAGAAAATGCTGACAACCATCGATGCAAATTTCCTCCCAAACTGTAATTTACAGGGTATGTTTCCAGGAATGTTTATTTTATTCTTGACAACCTCTCTCACTTTATGTCTTATATTCTTCTCATTCAATTGTTGGCAGACATCTTCGTCTTGATCCCTCTTCAACAGCCTGTTTTTGTGGTTTTAATTCCAAAGTGTGCCAAGTAGGACTACAGACTTCTTGGCCCGGTCTTTGTTGTCTTAAGTGTGGCAGCGGGTTCAGTACAGACTGCTGGCATTCAAACAAAAGCTCACTGTTGAGTTATTTTGTCTTTACAAATGAGAAAAAGCATCACACCTAACCTCGTGCACTGCTTCTGTTCCTCGCATGTGTGGATTTCAGTCGGTTCAAACCGAAGAAAACAATCATCCAAACATGTAGATATATGAGGCACTGGATATGTGATTGCTGTTGTCTGCATGTATATGTCAAAACTAAAATATCACATGTCATAATAAGTACAGTAAAATATCTGTTGGACTCGTTTTAATCAATACAAATATAGTGTAATAGCACTAGGATACATGTTTAACAGGATATTGTGGCAGTGGATCTTTTGGGCTTTTCAGAGGATTGCTGCCACAAACGGCACAATTCAGCTACAGTCAACATGACTTTATTAAAATAAATGTGTATTAAAAAGCCCTGAAAAATGGTAGATTATTTATGTGGCAACTTTTTTGTTCTTTGTGAAAAATAATAGTAAAGGAGTGAATAGATGTCTGGTTAAAACACAGATTTAGTTTTGGACTCTGTGATCCTCTTCATCTCTTTGCGAAAACCCCCTCCAAAAAATAATTTATACAGTAATAGGAGAATCATGATAGTAAATGATCAGGCTTTATATACTGCCCACAGTATTACAGTTACTAAATTGTCCACTCTTATTTCTGATGGTCACACTGAGAATCTGAGGATGAGAAATAAAATCTGTGCCACAGAGACGAGAGGATGGAATCCAAAAAGTAATCAGCACCACACAACTAATTATAATAGACCTCATATTAAAATATGCCACAAGATAAACATCTTGAGGGAATAGATTAAAGCACACTGAATGGACATGGCTGTAAAATGTTAATTACAAAATGAAACATGTTTTACCCTGAAAGCAACTGCTGCCTGGCGGTTGCATCAAAGCATGTAGAGTCCTCCAGGTATTTGATCCTGCTTAATGTGGGCCACCTGGGATTTTTGATTTGACAAATAAAACCGACAATTACTAATTTATGTCAAAGATAATTATTGCATCGATTTCTGTGATAAGTACGGTTTTGCTTTGAACTGAAGTAGAGGCTATGGACAAAACAAAAGTTTGTCTAAAAGGTTTTGAAAGACTAGTTTAGGGTAGAAAACAAAGGTAAGTGCAAAGGTTAAACACTAAGCTTCCTGTAGATATAAAGGGCTGCTTTCATCTCTGTGTGAGCTCTAAATTAGGATTCCATCCATCAAGACACAGATTAAAGTTTACATCAGTGAAGAAAATAAATGAATGAATTTAAAAGGAAATAGTGAATGAAAGCACCTGTGTTATAAATTTGACTGCATTAACACACAAACACAAGAAAAAGGAACAATGGAAATTGGTGGGTGAGAGAACATGCAGCTAAATTCTGATTATTATGTTAATTGACTAATAATTTGACCTCTAAACATTTGACAGCTTGCAGCAGAAATTCTACATTTATTACCTTAATGAGCAAAATGAGACACTTCATGAACTGTAAACTTGAATTAGTTTCTATTCAGTTTGGGTTCGCTAAATTAAGAGCCCGATTTTTATTTGTTATAAAAAAAAACTAGTGTTTGCTGGGGAATTGCACCTTAAAATTGTAACTCGGTGTCTTTTACAATTGGTCAATGTCATTTTTAGTGTACATTGCAGGTTTAATAAAAACAGAGTCATCACAACGCAGGTCAAGTGAGGGGAAAACAAAACAAAGATAAAAATGGCCCTGTTGTGTTTTTTTGCACAGAAAGCAAAAGTGGATTGTGTTCATTCGGGCTTTGCAACTTTCAGCACTGTTGGTAAAGAAAGTTAAATGAAACAGTCTTCAGCTATTAACTACCAACAGCCAGCTCATTTTACATGCAACAGTGCTTTTACAGATTTCCAGGAAATTACTGCATATTTTATGAGTTTGCCTACAAAACAAATCCATTTTAATTTTCATATAATGTCAAAAACTGCAAAGGATAGCCTGGGAATTGCTTCCTGAAATAATTTGTTTATTTAATTCAACTGAGTGAGTCGTCTAATATGTTCAAAGATGATTCAGCGGCTGCAGGAAATACTGTATAATCATTAAATGGAACTTTTTCCCTGAGGCTGCCACTGGAAGCAAATAGCTCTTGATGATGGAAAAACTTCAAGCCCTCCTACACACACACTCACTCACACACAAACAGAGGCACACAGGCAGATAAATAGCAATCCATGTGTGGAGTGTGGATGGTGCATTACCCCAGTTTTAACATTGAGCAGAGACCATTAACACTGTTAATCTATAGATCCTATCATTATCATGAAATAGAGCTTTGCTCCCATTCTCAGAGCATAATCATAAACCATGGCATATTTTCCCTATTTAACCCACCATTCAAAATTAAGGTCACCCTAAGCATGCTCTACTTTTTGCCAATATTAAGAAAACAGAGCAGGGAAAAAAACATGACATATTTTACAAATTATATATTACTCCAGAGAAAAAGAAAAATGACTATTGACATTCTCAGAAAAGTCCCCAAGGATAACTCTATGATAATGAAGAAAAAAGAGAGATTGGAAGACACAAAGATTGATGGGACAAAAAGATAAACTCTTGCTATGGTATTGTAAAGTAAAATTGATTAGACATAAATCTTAATATATGTATTTTTTTGTTGAGAGAATCTATTTGCAAATACTAATAACAAAGGAGGCTTTATTAGGTGGGGTGTTAATGACAGTATACTTATTTATAGCATAAACGCAGAGCCGGTTATTGTCATTTTGCATGGTACAGATCATGGTGCCTTTTCAATGACATGCTGAAAATAGATTTTTAGAGGCTTCATGTGTAGTCCAACATGTCCTGATAGCCTCCATTCAGGACTGAACTGATGAGTTCAGCAATTTATTTAGTTGAGATTATGGATTTCAAAATGAAATGAAGTTACAACATAACTATAGAGTTATACAGACATTATTCTAACCACAACAGCGTTTTAAGGCAAAACTACTTTTACATAGCCTAAGAAAATTACACCCTTCAAAAAAACAAAAGCAGATCTGCAACATGAACTACATCCAGTAAACACAAATAACCTGAAAAAGACAGATGTTCCTAAGCACAGCACCTCTGTTCACCAAGAATAAAACCGTGATCTAAAAGCATAATTTGTTGACTATTTTCTGCAGGATATTTACTTCGTTAGAGAAAATAATATTATTTACTATTTCATTCAAAGATTTGTTTTCAAATACTTTTAGAACTGAGAATGTGTCAAACAGAAAAGCTTCATCTGAAGGATCTTTTAAAAAGATCTGAAGGATATATTCAATCCTTCAGATATATTCAAGAATATCTCATTGAAAATTTTAATGAGTACTATTTACATACTCAGGAATATTCTGCTGTAGAGTGATACCCAGGGGTGTAAAAATGAGTTTGACATGTCTCCTGTAGAGTGTTGGGACATCTGCATCAGACAGTATACCTATTTTATTTGAAATAGGTATACTGTCTATACATGGTGTTCAAGATGCGCCTGTAATAAATCTCACACTAAATCTTTACTAAAGCAGCTGGTGGTTCCTTGTGCTGCACAAAGTGCCCTTTTGTCCCACTTGAGCACCTGCCTTTCAAGATGTCTATACATGCCACTGATCCAAACTTATGCAAAGCTGTTGTCACTTTCAGGAGGAAAACCTAAAAGCAAAGCAGCTTCATCAGAAGCTACAAATCATATACCAGCTTCAGCTCGTGAAACAAAAACAAAACCTGGTTGCTAACATGGAGCTCAATTGTAACTTCAAGGAACATGCTAGAAAGGTTAGCATTCGCACTCAGACAAAATCTTTAAATACATTTAAACATTTCTTAATGTATCAGTTGTCAGTTTTAAAAAATATATATAAATCTGTTTTTATTTATAATAAAAAATGTCATGTCGAAAAATTACTCTCTTCCCAAAAATCATTTAAGAAAGTCATTGAAGGCATCACACCAGTAAATTTCTATTTGAGAAGTTCAAAATATTAGTGTGAAAGCATCAGAGCCTTGTATAATATACAAATAATACAACAATAATATATTTCATTCTCAAATACCATTGCAGATAAATGTCCAAAGGGACTACTGTAAAGCAGCATGTAAACAATCAAAACAATCCCTACAGCAAGCTTATTTTCCTGTTCTAATTGTTGGACCATTAATCACAAATTGTGTGCTTTAAAGAAACAATTGTTGCATAATCTCTTCTATTAGATCTAGGAATAACAAAACGTTCACCAAATTAGTTCACAATATTAATTCTGAGGGATGCTAATCAACAGCACTCTTTTCATTTATTATGAGGCTCACTCACAATACATTGTGTCAACGTAAAACATCTAATTAGAGATTAATACAGATAAGCTCAACAAACACTCCCACACATTCACTGATCTAAAGGCTGTGATTCTCCCTGTCAGGCAGGAGACGCTGCTTGCATATTCTCTACAATCCTTTACTGAGGTTAAAAATGGTCTAGAGTTGAAAACGTTTGCTTCATTTCTTCCTGCAGACTTTTTTCTTTTGATGTGCTTCTTTGAAAGTGGTGCCGCATCATGCATGTACACTGTGAATGTTTATACAGAACCTATGCTTATAGGCACAGGCTAGTACAAAAAACTTAAAGTATTTAGATTTACTGGATTCAAAACCCAGGCTGCCCAGTGGCGCAGCTGGTAAAGCTGTTGCCTTGCAGCAAGAAGGTTCTGGGTTCGATTCCTGGCCCCGGTCTTTCTGCATGGAGTTTGCATGTTCTCCCTGGGCATGCGTGGGTTCTCTCTGGGTACTCCGGCTTCCTCCCACAGTCCAAAAACATGACTGTCAGGTTAATTGGTCTCTCTAAATTGTCCCTAGGTGTGAGTGTGTGTGTGGATGGTTGTTTGTCCTGTATGTCTCTGTGTTGCCCTGCGACAGACTGGCGACCTGTCCAGGGTGACCCCGCCTCTCGCCCGAAATGACAGCTGGAGATAGGCACCAGCAACCCTCCCGACCCCAGTAAGGGACAAGGGTGTAGGAAAATGGATGGATGGATGGATGGATTCAAACCCCGACTTCTTAGGTGACACTTTGTGTTGCTTTGAAGAAGTAAATTTTTTCACCTCACCTCTGGACTTAAATGAATATAACTTCATGTTTTTTGACACTTTTTATAGATTTTTTGAAATGCAAACATTGCAGTTCCAGACTCTTTATGTTTTAAATATGTTTATATACAAGATTTTTTTAGTGTGAATAGTTTTTTTTCTGATCTTGTCAGGTTGAAGTTTCCCTCTGCTTTCATCCTGGATTCACCGACAAGTGCAGGATTTTTCATTTGTTCTAAATAAAAATATCTTCTTTATACATACCTGTGTCATAACTTGGTCTGAATTTACATCCCCAGACCATTATTTCACAACATATACACTGATCAGACATAACATTATTTGGACACTGACTCAAACACCCCGCAGGTCTTATGGAGCAGCGTGCTGTAGAGTTGTTTGTCAAGCACATCGAAAAGATTGTGATTAGACTGAGATCAGGGCAAGTCATTGGATTCAAACTCATTGTTGTACTCCTCAAATCATTCTTGACCTATTTTTGCCCTGTGGGGGAGCGCATTGTCCTTCTGAAAGAGGCTACAGACACCAGGGAATTCTGCTTCTATTTATGGATGTACATCGTCTGCAACAGTGCTTGGGTTGGTGGTACATCTCACCTTACCATTCACATGAGTGACAGGGCATGGTGCACCCCTGTGCCATGAGATCCTCAGAAAATCATTGCACATCCATGTGGTGCAGAGATAAAACATGTTTCTGAACAGACCACCTTCCGCTGTTCTGTGAACCAGTTGCAATTCTCACTTGTCTATAGTACATTATTTTGGACGGGAGTCAGAGTACCCGACTAACTAGCTGCATACACAACAAACTTAGATGCACTGTGTAGTCTGAGACTTTACAGTCAGAACTAGAAATAACTTTTTCAGCAAATTAAGCTACAGAAGTTATTCTATTGGATCAAACCACATAGGCCAACCTTGCACTCCCTACCTCCAAGACTTCCATTCATGACACAAGTAGTTTATTTGTCACATGCTTACTTATACATATACGACTGACAGTGAAAGGCTTTCCTAGAACAATCTACATCTTTTCCAAAATTGCTCATTTATTTATGCTTGCTCATTTTTTATTTATTTTTTTTGCGTCTGACATTAACTTGAGCCCCACCTATCAGTGCTCATAATGTTTTTATCTGATTGATATACAAGCCTGCTTAAAGTCTCAGTTTTTTTTCCATCTCTGCCTCTTTTAGATCGCTTGTTGCTGCTGGTGCTTTTCATCACTGAAGGACAGACGTGGCTAAAGGCTAGCCAAGTCGTGGTAATTGAGCTGGAGTCTAACAACGACCGCTTCGTGGAGAGGAAAGTCATTAAACGAATGAATAAAAGAAACTGACGAAACAGAAATTATGGCAATGAAACAGACATGAAGGACGGCTAAAATGATAGGACAAATGCACTGAACAAAAAGTTAAATGACGACCAGCATGCAGAAAGAAACAAACTTCTTTAGCACCATATATCTTCAGATACAAAAATATGGTCATTTCATAGTGTAAAGTCTGTTTTTTATTGTGGAATATTAGTAGGAAAAGCACTAAAAATATTGAAGGAAATGTGATTTTATTTTAATATAACTTTTCAAAAGTAAAAGTAAAACTACCAGCAAAAATTTCAGGTGAAGTAAATTCAAAGTTACTAAAATAAAATGTGCCTCATCATAACTTAACCTGAATTTAGGTATACTATCATTTTAAATGTATAAAAAGTGTGATTTACATAAATCATTATGTTAAAACATAAAATAGATACACAACTTTAACAGGTGCATATAAACCAATTGAGCAACACATTAAGACCATTTAATTTACCAAAGTTATTTCAGAACAAGATGCTCTCCTTCTGTCTCCAACTGTTTCACAGCTCATGATTTATTTAAAATTTGCATTTGGAATTTTCAAAAACTCTTTGAAGTTTCAACAAAACCCTTTATTTCTCAACCAGATAAAAACTTTGAAGAATCAATTGTTTGTAGTATTTAGAATTTTTGCATCTTCTTTTCATGTCATTAAAGTGTAACTGAGTGCAACGACTCAATTATATGAATACTAGTAAATGCCAGCTGCAATGGTCAAAGTAAAGATCACTCATAACTCCTTTGAAACTCAAACCCAGGCTCCGTTATGTCATTGACTCTCAAGTTCTGTTTGATTTTGCACCCTGAGCATTTTATCATTCCCTCTTTTCCTTCAGTTTCAAAGAATGTTTATTTAAATACACCGACCCCATAAAACAGCTGAGACGTGATATTATTATGTGCTGGCCCGTATGATTCTCATGGCCTCCAAGTGGAATATTCAAATGCCCTTTTCAAGTATTCTCTGCACCACAAATGCTTTTCGAAGCAATAGACACAGGAGGGGCTGCTTGACAGGAAGCTGTTGGAAAAAAGGAATCGTTAGGAGAGCCTCAGTTCTACCTCTCAGCTGTGGAGGAGGCCTTTCTTTGACAATCCACTGCCAACGAACTGCTTCCCGGTGCCATTTCCTGTTTGATCTCCCACGCGACGAGGTTGCTGGGTTTCACAGCGAGGAAGTTGATGCCTGGCTGGAACCTCACCCTACAGAGAGAAAGACAAGGAAAAGAAACAGAACAGGAGAAGAAATAGAAAGCAAGGTTAATCTAAAGTTCACATAAGCACATTATAAACAAAGGAACCGCAGTATTACTGTGACAGTTTAAAGCGGGGATTGGTTAAAAATTCAATCTGCTTTGCTTGGAGTTTCCTCGCCCTGCTTTTCGCTCTGATTTTCTTTGATCTCCAATATGTGCCAGACTTTCTTGGTATAAAATGTCTTTTCAAATTGATTCTCACAACATGGATCTGCCTCCCACGGAGCTCTTTGTTGGGAAAAGAAAAAGGTGTGACAGGAGGAAGGCAATGGAGTGACAGGAGATGCTCTTATGAAAGTAAATATTTGTTTATTTTTTTAACAGAATAATGCCTGAACCGAATTAGAGCTAGCGATTAGTTTATCTCTAAATGTAGGGTTAATATGTTTTTTTTTTCTTGTTTTTGGTGTGAAGGACTTTTAAAAAGTGTTCCCATGTTAATCTACATTAATATATGTTTTATTCGTCCCTTTTCATATTTTTAATTATGGCCCCTCTTCTTACTTTATTTCCCATTCTTCTTTCTCTCGGTTACATTATGTCCCTGCTTTTAATCTCATTTTCTTCCAAACTTATTCTCCTTTATTTTTTAACCTCCTTTTGTTCCAGTTGTCCTCCTTCCACATGATTCCCTTGCTAATCTCACTACTTTATTTTCTTTACCAGGTCTCCTCTTTCATCTATTCTTTTCTCTGCCTTTTTCTTCTCCTCTTTCTCTTCAAGTGTCTCTTCAGTCTTATCTTTTCCTCTGTGACTTCCTTCTTTTCCTTACCCAAATACTTCCCTTAATTCCTGCATGTGCCCCTCCTGGACCCTTGGAGTATCCGGTTGTTCATATCTCAATTTGCTTTCTCTCTTTCATTCAATCAAAACTCATTTCTAATCTGTCCTGGTGTGTTTTGCTCTATTTATCACCTTGACAAGACCCTCCCTCAGTTTACTAACACAGTTTCCAACTATGCACAGAGACACACATTCCTGCTCTTCTCATTAGCAGAAATGCAAAACAATATCATTGCTAACATAATAAGGAATAAAGGCTTTTTTTTTTCAAATGGGCAAAACACATGACAACTGAAAAAGTTCAGAATTTACCTCGACAATTTTCCAAGTTTGGATTTGTATAGAGAATGCTAAACAAATGCAGTAATGTTCGAACCGACTTATGGTAACAATGCTTTTTTTTATTGCCAAATCACATGTTAACATTTTAGCCATCTGGACTTTGGTTGTAAAAAAAAGTTGCAAAACACTACTACCAATAATTGCACAATTTTAGGAAAACAATTGTTGTTGCTAATGTCTTTGTGCTTTGAGTTCAGAGCAAACACTGACCAGATAATCAATACTTTGTTGAAAAAGTCAATTACCATTTCAACTTAAAAAGTTGGTTCTGGGTAATATCTGCAGCTTTTGCAAGGACGTAATTAATTTCTTAAATTTACCACTTTACCAGACCCTTACATTCTGAAATGCTACTTGTTTAATGTTATACTGCATTAAACAAATAAGTATTGTGACAGAAATGTGTGATATGTGAAGGAGCAATCCTACCAACATTCACAAACTGTATTGTAAAATAATTTATTTAGTCTGTAGAGCAGACCATTCTTTTTTCGTCAAACCAGAGTTAATACAGAAACAGATCTGGTCCAAGTTTGTCCAAATGGCACTAAAGCTGTGAAATAGTCCATCACATGTGGGAAGCTAATTTTAGTAATGTGTTTTTAATGTGGTTTATAAGATCCAAATGCTACTAGTAGTTAATAGTTTTACTTCAAAATGTTATAAAAACTCAAATTGTTATAAAAAAATAAGTCTGGATTAAGTCTGGAAAGATATCGAGGTTATAATAAAACAATGTGTAGAAACCCTGAAAGAACACAAAGTTATAGGTCTTGTAAACCACTAACAATACAGATGTTGCACATGTGTCATAAAAGGTTTCTATGCTTGTACCTTTGAGTGTGTGTGTAAGTTGATTATAATCAGAATGCTTTTTTGACAGCAGAACAATGTGTGAATGTAAATAAGATGAAAAGTTAGATGGTTCAAAAATATATTTGTTTTTAAGAGTCATGCTTTGGTAAAAACAGATAAAAAAAGAGGAAGAGGAAAAATGAACGTGGTTGTCTTTTTTCATTGTAGCAGCAGAGTTGAAAACCGCAAAAGACTCCTTTAAGTATGCAAGAGCTTTTTTATAATTTAACAGCCAAATCTTAGAGAATTTCCACAAACCTCTTTGGGATTGTTCCAAGACGTTCATCTTTGTCTCCTGAATTCGCTCTCATTTAACCTCCCCAGAATTTAATATTCATCCCTCTTTCTTTTCAGTTCTCTGTTTTTTGTTCATGTGTCTGTCCTCCCGATCAAACACAGAATTTGAGAACATTTTACTTCAAAGGTGAGTTATAACATCAGTACAATGTGAATAACAATGTGTATGCAAAGCTATTTTCTTTAAATGGAAGATGCACTGAAAGCAATACAAATCATATACATAAATTATATCTATATAAAACAAGAAAATAGAGGAGAAAATGTATTAATTGAATCAGGTACTGCTAAAATAAGTGCTACATTAGTTAAACATGTAACAAGAACTAACTGGATAGTGTTTTAGCATGTGTCCCATTTTGATAAACCTATGAAACCACATCTTGTTTTCTCATCCTCATCTCCAAACCCATTAAACAGAACAAAAAAAGAGAAAGTCTGTCAGTTCAAACTGCATTCTGACACAAAATACTGAAAAATGTCTAAAAATCAATACAGATTCCACTCAACAGAACAGAATCATAGTTTGCATAATCTAAATAATTAGATTGCCATTTTCATATTCTGACCTCTGAACTCTAATGCAGAAATATGTCAGATATTATGTGTGCAAAAGGAGAAAATCAATCAGTGTTTGCAGATAATAACAATGCAGAGTTATCCTTATTTAACAGTTAACAACACTCGTTAATGCGTACATGCGCATTGTGTAGAAAATGTCAGACTACTAAGTAGCAAAGATACATTTGTAAATTTAGGGGGAAAAGTGAAAAGCAGAAAGAGTAATATGACTGTCCTGCAGTCTTTGAGTCAGGTTTAGACGGTACAGTATATCTATCCCTTAGTGTGTATGTGTGTGTCATTCAGCAGACTAAATGATGGACAGGGCTGAATCCCTAAGCTGCCTCTGTCAGATCTGTGTACAGCAAGAGAGCCTGACAAGTGAGTGAGTGTTTTTTACTCTATCAGTTTTTTGGTAATACAGGAAGACAAGTTAACTTCTCCCTGTTCTCTCTTTCTCTCCCTCTCACAGTGCCTTGTTCACCCCCCTCTGTATTTACCAGCCTCTGTTGCATTTTTCCTGACAGCAATGCTCCTCTGTCTGCGAACTGTATGGTAGATTCCTAACACACTGTGTCTGGCAAATTAACAGTTCCTAGCAGCTCATATTTACAGGCATCAGTTCTGTCATTCTTACTCACAAAATCAACATAAAACACTATTTTTCTCTAAGAGAGAATATTAACAAGCCTTATATTTTGCTCTGATCAGATAGTCCGTTTTTTCTGTCTTTGTAGATGAGTAGCAACTCAGACAACGAATAAAATAAATAAATAAATACATTAAAAAAATCCAGTGTGACGTTTTCACAATTAGTGAAGATTAAGTAAATGTAACTGAATACAATAACTTTTATTTTGTAATGTATTTATGCAGCATTGCTACCCATAAGGATTTTACTCATATGAGAGAAAAGGCTATGCAACATACTTCATAGAAAATAAACTTCACTGGCTTTGTTGAGTACAAGATCAAATTGTTTTGGTAAAAAATGTTTCCAGCTCAGTAACATGAGAAAAAAATTGGGTCTGCAGAGACAAGTTGAATGTGAATATTGAGCTCAGTATTTAAACTGACAGGAAACCAAATAATTTGTGCGAGGACAGAGAAAAAAAAGGTTTGGCTAAAATAGAAAGTTGTTCATATCAAATTATTCCCCCCAATCCTTGAAATGCACTTTAAATACATGTTCTAGTCTAATAAAATAGTCCAGAAAAAAAATTACAATTATAGGAACTAAAAAAAGAGCTTACGTAATCACCCACACGCATATTTGTTCTTCGGATACACACAATCAGGAATCTGTAGATGATTTGAACTTATAAATCACATACATGAGTATGAAAAAATTAATTCAGTGATAATTCACTTTCTATGAGGAAAAGCTGATGTTAAAGGAAGAAATTTATATTCTAAAAAAACAGACAGATTGGAAAAGGTTGAGAGAAAAGACTATGAAAATATGTTGTAATTAAATTGGGATTTAACAACAGTTTATTGAAACTCAGATTATGTTTAAAATTATATGATTGTTGTAAAAAATAAATCCGGTTGAGCTCTGAGCGGTGCATATTTGAAATCAAAGATGGTCAGATGCAATCCAGATGCCTTAAAATGCCTAAACAAATGGTATTTTGTAATGCATGGTGTAAGTGACTACCCCCACAGTGAAACATTGTTCTTGGCCCTTTGGACAGAGTCATATTGACAATATCAAAAACCTCCACAGAACAAAGAAAAAACAGGAAGCAGAAGCACTCAGACACTTATCACAAACTACAGGCTGATGTGAAATCAGGCACCTTATTCAGAGGAGTCAATATGTTCAGTCAGTGCCTCTGCTGTTAAATTTTCATTAATCAGTTGAGATTTATGCTTTACATCTTGAAAGGTGTTAAAAGGTCAGAAAGCTGAGCATTTAACAAATGTACCAGTAACATTTTTTCTCATTATTTCTGTTGATTTAAATACAAGCAGAATTTAAAACTCATGTTCTGCCAAACTGCTTTTTGCATGTAACGTATAGTTGCAGTTTTCCCTCTTAACGTTTGACCTGAAACTTGTCTGCCCCTTTGCCTCGTCTGTCTGCCAGACTTTAACTCTTTAGAATAAACAGCTGATATCTTGTTTTTGTGCCAGTTACGTTTTTAATAGACAACCTTCAGCTCTAGACTGATAATCAGATACTCCTCTTACTTTGTTCGAATGCACTATATTATAAGAATCCCTTGACTTCACAATAAAGTGAAAAAAATCCCACTGTGTGACAAACTCAAATACTCGAGTAAATCTCTCATCAAACCATAAATCCTTATTGCCTTAAAACTCTGTTTAAGGCCTGTGGGCTTAAAGAGGCTAAAAACTGACAGAGTGGCTCTGCAAGAATAACTGGAAAGGCTTAGTAAGAAAATCAAGTCATTTGAATCATTTCACAAGCTGGTAAACAAATTTACAGGTAAAGCAGCCTGGCTTAAGCTCTGTAAATTAATTTTTCTAATCACTAAACGGCAGATTGAAAGCAATGATGTGTATTTTGTGGGGATATTTGTATATTTTAGTTTTGTTGTGGATTTAAAATAATGTTAACACACTAATGCACTATCCTCAATAATGTAAAAATTATTAGCAAAATTACTTATTCTACATTATTATTATTATGATACATGTGTATGAATTGAAAAAGCTAGCAACAGAATAATTTAGATAACAGATGCATCCTGTACTTCTTTAGAAGTAAAACATTTCTATTTTTAGTTTACATCCATCCATCCATCCATCCATCCATCCATCCATCCATCTTCTACCGCTTATCCGGGGTCGGGTCGCGGGGGCAGCAGCTTAAGGAGGGAGTTTACATTGGTCTGAATTTTCTTTTTCATATTCCTTTCCTCTGTTCTTTAATTTGCCTTGGTCCAAAACTTTCTGTTTACACATTATGACTGAAGATTATTAATTAGACCACACTCCAATGTTAGCACAGACTGACACTTTATTAATAACAATTATGTTCTTCATATGGCCTTCTCTGCCAATGACTAATACCTTGGATTCATAACAAGCAAGAGCAGAAAAAGAAAATTATAAAAGATCAAACAGTTTCTAATGTTGAGTGATTTAAAAATGAACCTTTACTGCTATAACGGTTTAACACTGAGATTTACCACTTCAGTTGGATTTATCTGTACATCCATTCAATGACATGAACAGGTAGATCATTCGATCTCCATTTAAAACATAACATAATGATAAAATGAAAAAGATTTTCCAATCATGACGTTTTGTAATCTTTACACATAACTTTTCTTCTCTTGTTTCTGTCAAAGCTGTTCTACTATTCTTACCTGAAGGATCAACGTCCATATTGTCTACATAGCTTCAATATCTGCAAACATTTTCTCAGAAAATGCATAAGTACATTGTAATATGTTCATACAGCTTTCTCTTAAGAGTTTAGCAACCTTGAAGTCTCTCTTTCTGCAGAACAAACATTTTCAGACATTTCTGCTGGCTCAGAAAACACTGTGTATAATTTTAGCTGATGAAATGTGATAAAAGCTCAGAGGTGGCAACATCTAAATATAACACAATGAAAGCAACAAATATGACTCCACATGAACAATTTTCATTATTTCAGTGAAGAAAATGTCAAGAATGCCCAGCAATTAAATTACCACAACTGATGGCAATTCCTAGCTTAACGTGTCGGCTGAAGCTAGAGTAACTGGAATGGCAAAAGGACAAAAGCAAATTCAACAAAACAGCTGCTCAGTCCTCAGCAGAAGCTACCTTCACTCAACACGAGTGGCATTTAAATGAGTCAACTGTCAAATCATTAAATCTTGTTTTCAGCTTTTCCTGGTTTTTGAAAGACAGAAGGAAAACAATCTGTTGTTGTGATCAGGACAATAAAAAGTCTCAGGGTTACTTTTTTATGTGACAAGCTGTCAAGACAATACAAAACACATTGGACAATGTGTTTTCTATGTTATGTTTAACGAACCTTTTGAAAAATGAAGTTGGTAAATCAAACATAATTTTGCATTTCTGGTTACTGTTGCGTGAAATATGTTAAATCAAATTGAGTTTTTATTTAGTAAAAGAATTTTAAAAACTAAATATTCATTCGTGTTAAATTATTTTGTTCCAGGTTATGCATACAGATCAAAAAGAAGCTTTTTAATATGATTTTTGTATGGATTACCATTAGGCATTATTGTCCTGGTATTATATGGCATTTAAATGTTATTATGTTTAAATGCATTTACATTTACTTTACGTTTAAATGCTTTGATTTGGACTCCTTCCTTTTCTTTTGCTTTTTAAACTTTTTATTGTTTCCTGTTTTCAATTCACTTTCTGCTTGATTTTGGAATTATTTATGCCCATCTCCAAACCTTCCTCTTCAAATAAATATATCAAAGAAAAATAAATGAAAAATAAAACTAAACTTAAATTGTATTTCTTGATTAGGTTTGAAAAAGTATAAATTACCACGCATCTTTTTTGATAAGTTTGAAAAGAAAAGGAAAAAATTAAAAGGCTGATCTGTTGATGAAGACTGTTTCCCTAAAAAAGCTAAAAGGTTGACAAAGTAGAAAAAACATATTTTGGAAGAGACTTAACACGTGACATCACTGGAAAGACTTTAATTTTATGGTTTCTTTTTTTTTTTCAAAAACATCACCTATAAGAGAAGGTAAACTTTTTGAAGAGAGTTTGCATAGAGTACTTGTGATCTTTGTGTAGTCAAAACAAAACATTGATAGTTTGGATAATTAGGAAGAGGTTCTCATTTGAGCCTCAAGTTCTCATCAAAAGAAACTGTTTTAAGAGTCAATTTCTGCTTTCCGAAATAATTACCAGTTTAAAAATGTTACATGACAAAAAACCCAGTTCGCCTGACTTTATTCTGTTCCTAAATTTTATATTTCTCTCAGATTTCCCCACTTAAACTGTGTTTTCTTTGTATCTCTGAGCACTTTGACCCAGTGTTTCTGTGTTTTTCCTGTGTCTGATTTTTGTCCTCTCAACCCTTTAGCTGGTCACAGCTCATGGTTACTCAGACTGACCCTGTTTCTGCTGGAGCAGTACGAGCGTTGCGTTTCATTTTTACTGTCACCACATTTCTGCTCAGATCAAATGCACTGACTCAGTGCAACCGACTAGGCTTCTGTAGATATTTTTTCAACTGTGTGAGAAAATGCCTTTTGTTGCAAGTTAGTGCAATTAGGATCAAATTGTACCATATCTGTATCCAAATAGGATCAAAATTGAATTAGATTTGAATGAAAAAGGACCATATTGGCTTCTAAATAACGACATATCGATTGGAATTCATTGTCTTATAAAACGCCTTATGCTGACATTTGTTTGTAAATTTTTGTTGTAGAATTAAGATGTTTAAAAATGTTAAACATTTGCACCACAGTGCAGCTCTACCAACTGAACAGTGGCGCAGCTGGTAGAGCTGTTGCCTTGCAGGTTCTGGGTTCGATTCCCAGCCCTGGGTCTTTCTGCATGGAGTTTGCATGTTCTCCCTGTGCATGCATGGGTTCTCTCCGGGTACTCCGGCTTCCTCCCACAGTCCAAAAACATGACTGTCAGGTTAATTGGCCTCTCTAAATTGTCCCTAGGTGTGAGTGTGTGTGTGTGCATGGTTGTGTGTCCTGTCTGTCTCTGTGTTGCCCTGCGACAGACTGGTGACCTGTCCAGGGTGACCCCGCCTCTCGCCCGGAACGTTAGCTGGAGATAGGCACCAGCAACCCTCCCGACCCGAGTAAGGGACAAAGGTGTATAGAAAACGGGTGGATGGATGGAAATTAAGATGAATGCTTACAACAAACCACAAACAATTCAAGATCAGACTTTCTCAACCATCTCTTCTTTAAAAACTTTAACCCTTGTAAACACCAAACTAAACTCTACTGGTACACGAGAGAAAGTTGGCAAATTATTGCATATTATTCACAATCTTTAACCCATATCCTTACTGGACAAATGTAAATGCCATAAAGACATTCTTTACATTGTTAATCTCAACAAACAGAATCTATTTGCTCTCACATAGTTAGCACCTATTGGCTTTCACAGACACCTGGTAATTAATCTGATATATGGCAGATGTGCAGCATCTGGAAGACAGAGATACATGCTAATTGTTAAAATGCCAAATGAAAAAGAAAGATTTAAACATCTTATATGTAATGTCTTCTTTACTTCTTAGAAGATCTATGGCTGCTTTTTAATAGAGTGTCAAAGTATGACTTACAATGCAATTGTTAAATGCTAAAATGTAGTAAATACATTTTATATGCGTCAGGCACTGAATGGGATCTTCTTTACAATTAGATAAAACAAAACTGGATTGTTTTTTTTAATTTAATTGTATTAATTGTATTCTCATGTGTAAAAAAGTATATCATTTCTGCACTTTGTATCCCACACTACAGATTTTTTTCTAATCCCAATTGTCATTACCAGGGATGGCAGCATCATGTTTCGTTTGGTCAGAATGTTTGACCCAAGTCATGTCTGTTTATGGCCAAAAAGGAAATGTGTGTAAACTTCTACATTTAAAAAAAAAAAACATCTTGAAAATCTCTTGTTCTGGCATTTTGGAAACATATGTAGGTTTGGTAATCCTGACTGACCTAAAACGAAAAGAAAGAAACAGGCAGTGTGAAAAAGAGATTACTTCTTTAATTATGTGCCTGTAAATATCAAACTTCCTACTGGATATATTTATGGTCACATCCCCTATTTTTTTAATTAAGTGCTTATGCATTACTGTGAAAAAATGATTGCCTGCTGTTCAAGGTGTATTTATTCTACACTTTGATTCTGCACTGTATTCTCATCCCCTGAAACGAAGCCACAGAAACTTCCTTTGTATGCATCCCTCCCACCTCTGTCCTGGAAAGAAATAAAGACTTCTAATTACGCAGGTTAGATCGTTAAAAAAGCAAAATCAAGTGTGCAAAATGTTATAAAAGGGCCATTATAAATAGAGTTTCAATGCAAATGTTACAATTCTCCCTGATTAGGTTAGGACTGCATGCAGCCTGAGGGTGCTGCCATGGAAATGAAAATCAGCAGGGACTGATTAGCAAATTGACATAAAGCTGCAAACTGGGTTTGTAAGCATAGCTGGATGTATTTAATAAATTATTGCAATTGATGTACATTCTAAAATCCCATTTTATTCTTACAAGAGCACAGTGGGAACACTTATTCACTTTTAAATACCTGGCAGCTGACACACAGGTCTCTGTGACGGCATCACTAAAAGAGGACAAGCTTTGTACTGACCGCTTATTTGTAGAAATCACAATTTTTCCTGATGGATGGCAGTAAATGCAGCTGCATTTCACCATACATGTAATTCTGTGTGAGAACTGAAAATGCTACGTCTGACTATTTAATTTGGAGGTCTTGATGTTTGAGTATTGGATGTCTTCCCTCAAAAATAACCAAATAATCAAAAAATAAAAATAAAAAGACGCTCTCACGTGGAACCTGATCGCCCACTCCTACTTCCCACCACACATGGGATTAGAACAACATATTTTCCAGTAAAGAAATACAGATAATATTGGTAGGCTGCTGGCTGTTGTAGTAGCTTCAGGCTTGTCCTTTGGGCTGCTGTCATAGATTAGCAACAAGGCAAGTTGAGCTACTAATCACTTTTAGCAAGTATAAGGAGGAGGGTGAGAACAGCCTGTCAGAATTTCCTCATTTGACCAAAAATAAACGTTAAATGCCTCATCTCTTTGCTATGCACCTTATTTTAAAGAGTAGCATAGTAGCCAAAGTAAATGATTTTGACACCAGCTCAGCAGTTATTGCACTGCGTTATTCAAAACAAAGCAGCTGGAAAAATGTGTACAGGCAGGCTTTTAATTAAAACTACTGTGTTTTTCTTATGCTTTTTGTGAAGCACTTTGTGATTTTATCTGTGAAAGGTGCAATTCAAAAACAGGAGCAGCTAAGATAAGATTAATACCGTTGTGTGGATACACCAGCTGGTATGCATGAGTCACAACAACTGGAAGATTTTGCTGACTGAACAGTCAACCTCCTGGGAAAACCAGATTCGTATGTTGTTTCATTTGTAATAATGTAGGTTAAGTAAGACTGCTGTTTAGGAAATGTTTTTGATTTCTTTTTTTAGGTGGCTTTATGTTTTGGAACTTCAACATGTAGCCATTTTAATTGATTGATTTTGCCAATAAAAGGATGTGGTGACTGGCATTTGCCCCATGCTGCTAGACTCTGTCCTTTATGAGAGTCAATCTAATGGGATGAGAATAATTCTTGTCCTCATACATATGACTAAATAATACAATTGTAAACATTTACTGGTTTACAGTAAGGACTTTACTAAATTATATTAGCTTGTCACTTGTCACTTCTTCATATGTTCAATTCAACTGTTCAATTATGATATATAACTGAATTTGCTTAAAGTCTATTTCAATGTTTAACACTTATTTACAAGTTAAAGCATGTTAAACTAACATTAATGTTAACATTTAGAAATATATTCTGAAAGAAGCACTGAAAATAATTCTTAAAATAAGTTACTTGAGGGTTGAGGTTGCTTTTGATACATTCAGTGTGAATGGTAGCTCACAAAACATGCTACTATTTCAACCTGGTTGAAATATGATCTTTATGATCTATACAGATCATAAAGAAAATCTGTATAGATGTTCGTAAGAGAGAAGAGTAGATGAAATCTCAACAGGTTGGCAACAATTCCCAAAACCACTAAGGCCCAAACCTGCCACTGTACAGACAAACAGAAAAGAAACACTTTGCTTGACATCCACTGTTTGGATTTGAAGTACTTTATTTCAGGAGGGAATGATACCCAGTAGAAGAACAATATCAAACCAACACTGAAACGGGATTGGGGGATATCAATTGAGCACAAGCTGTTTTCCTTGAATTGTGTTTTCGGTAAAACCAAATCTCCCATTGTTATTAACAATTGTTTTCAAAATAATAACTTATTTTATATGTTGTTAGATGTGTACTTTTGTGCTATTTGATACTCAACAAAAATGTTCCCATCTTTCTATAATGAAGCGGAAAAATTTACTAAAACCTGAACTGCATGATGCAAGTGCTTTGGGAAAAAAAATTCAGAAATAACTCAGAGGATTGTTTTTTAATTATGTAATGTATTTATTTTTCAAAATAACCCACTGATGCTTCAATTTATAGAACATCTAGTATTTCCTCGTAATCTAATGTCACAGAAGCTTTTATGTTTTCATTACTTTGAAAAAAATAATTTGAAAGAAAAAATGTTATTTTGAGAGTATCTGGTAATGATCAACTTCACCACAAACAAAACATAACTTCTTATCTACATCCACACTTAAGCAAACAGTTCTGTGCATCTTCACATCCAGTCAGACCAGCTCTGGTGCATTTTCACAATAACCCTGGCAAATATTGCACACAAATGCACAGGCTCACAAAAGAAAGTCACAGGTCGCAGAGGACTGCAGCAATAGAGACTGAGGTAGCAGTTGGCAGAAAAAACAAACATAAGCAGATCAACAAAGCCAGCAAACAACAGGTTCCATCCAGAAACATAACTGGGAGCAAGGACTGGATAATGGAAGGGCAGCTGGAGCTTGAAGTGTGTTTCTGGAAGTGACTGAAACAGCAGTACGTGTCATATCAGCCTGTCGTCCAGAGAGGGGTGCTGTCAGGGAGACTCACAAACCTACTCTTTCTAACTCGGATCAACAGAAAGAGGAGGACTGGGTGAAGGCGCTCATTGGAGGACTGGTTTCAGCTGGTCTGGGAGATGTCAGGACACTTTCAGGGAAGAGAAAAGGCTTAACAAGGGGAGGCTAAGAGGTAGGTAGGAAGATATTTTGTGCTGAAGAATGGCAAAATACTTACAGAGCATAAAATCTATGAAATTTTCAAACTAGAAGGTATATATATATATATATAAAATTATAGTTTTTGAATTTTTTTGTGTGTCTCAATTTTTATTTATAGATATGCAGGTTGTTTTATTGAAACCTCAAATAATATTTATAAACACATCAATAAGCTGCATGCTTTTTTATGCCCCTTCATTGAATTCAATAAAAATCAGATTAAGGTTATGGTCATACAGGTACCCTAGACTAAAGTTTGAGAACATATTTCAGTGATTTGATGTGAAAACGCATTGTACATCTTCACCACATGTCTAGAAATTGATTTGAAGTGCTTCAGTTATTTTTTTCCACCCAAAACAAGTAGGATAAGCTAGAAAAGTTGATTGCTGATGGTTCATTATGGAGTGAAAATAGTCTCAAAACTCGTGTGAAAAAGATTTGTGTGTGAGAAATAGATTTGTAACTCGTGTAAGCATCTTTGTGTGTAAGTTTGTATAGTTGTATCTGTGAAATATGATTTGTAAGCCGTAAAAAGAAAATAAACCTTTTCCTATGCCTACAAATGTTGAAAAAGTACGCACGAGTCGCCAGATACTCACACACAAAACTGCAGTTACGTACAGATCCAGTTACGAGGCCACAACTACTTTCGGGACTCATTTCCCGCCTCCAAGATTTGTGTGTACATGGTGCGTTCACATGCTAGTAAAAGCTCGGTCATCTGAGTTTACTTCGGAAGTTGTTTTTCCATAGTTTAACACGTATTTCCCTTTCTGCTCGTCTCGTGGCTAAGACATATTTTTGTGAAAAATATATATGTCATTAGACCCACATCTACTTTTTAATATCGTAATATTGTTTATATCTGAATCCACGTTTGTGACCTGTATAACTGTAATTACATGGCTAAAAGATTCCACCACTAGGTGGCGGAAGTTTATTCTGCTCTGGCTGGGAGAAGCTTTCAGTCAAACACTCCATAATGGCGGGTCGGGTCGGCCCAGTGATCGTCACACGAGTTACAAATCTTTTGAGACTATTTTCACTCCAAAGTTCATTTAGTCCAACAATATTAATGGGAAGTTGGATGGAAACAGGGACGACTCAGAAGCAACAGATGTAGATCAACCTTGAGAAAACTATGATTGTGACTCTCGAAAATTTAGGTAAAAAAGTTTACTGATGTACTGTTAAGGTGACACTATCTCCATGAAAATCCTCTTAAATTGATCTTATAGTAGGAAATATTCTTATTTTCTGATAAACTGAATTTGAGATTTTCAGTAGCAGATATAAATAATCAAAGTTAGATGCATCAATATAAAATGTGTTCCACTTTTTGATTTGAATAAATTTGAATAATTTTTCATTTTATTCAGCCCTATTGGGGATGCACATTCATGTTTTAATACAATAAGTAATTCATTCATTTTTTGCTACATTCAAAACTACTGGTCCTACCACAAACAAGTTTTTCTCTTTGTGTTAAATTCCTTAGAATAAAAATATTAATTATTAATGTACTGAATCAGAATTTTAATCTGCAGAAATCAGAAATCAGTACAAGCCAGATAAAGTCAGATTGGTACATATCTATTTATTCATTTATATTTTATATATCTTTCCAACAAGGAAATTAAATGAATTGCCAGTAGGCACTCAGACATGAATTGGTCTAACGGACACGTCCTCTAGTAAACCCCTGCAAATACTAAAAACATCACAAAGACAAAAAAGTAAAACATTAACACGTTGAGACAGGAAATAAAACCAATGGGATAATGCAGTAGAAAATTTTTTTATTGCAACAACAGTGAATGTGGAAAAAAGAAATGTGCAGAAAAAAAACAGGAAGCCTGTGTGATAACAGGAAGAGAATGAAATAGATCAATTAGGAGAGAAAAGGAAATGACAAAAAAAGCAACACTGACCTTTAGGAGCTGAGGAGAAATTAATAAACAAATGGTTTGCATCACGCCGGCGAATGTGTTGCACGGCCTCAGCTTGGCTCCATGCATATGTACGTCTCTACTTTAGTTTCTGTATTTGACAGGTGTCTCTGTGCCACCCTGTCTTCTTTGGTCCAGGTGTTGTGGTGCGATAAGAGTGCCACCCCGACACCTCTTCTCATTCCTCAGCCTCAATCCCCTCCATCCTGGCCTGACTGAATCTGCCAAGGCCTCACAGACAAAAAGCTTGTTTCCGCTTCGACAGTCAACTATTTGGAGCTCATTCAACAAAACACATCCAGTGACCGTTAGAGCGACATTAACTGAAGTTATTAGCAGTGCTGAATCATTTACGCCGCTGTATGGACTAAACATCAAAATGACAAATAGCCATGGTGAAGGCCTAATAGAGAGAGGGAACTGAGGTGCTGGTTCATGCTCTTGATGACTCCTAGGAGGGAAAACCCAGGAAGGAAAAAGTGATCCATAGTTTACTTCATGCAATTAGAGGTAAACTACTAAAACTGATCAGAACAGTAAAACCATGCTGAGTTTAATTGAACTCAGCATGGTTCTGATCACTTTCAGAGTCTAGGCAATGTATAGCTCAGCTTTGCAGTCAGTCTTTATGTTTTGGTGTCCGCACTAATAATTTAACCATCAAGACCATTCATAACACTGCTTTACATGACACAAAACTACAATGAGCAGAGCGACAGGAACATTGATCCCATAAGCTTACACCGTTGAGCTCTACACCCATTTTCTTCTTGAGTTAGGGACAAGTTACCAAATTATTTGTCTTTTTGGTCATTTTAATTAACCTATGTTTGTTCCAAAGCTGTCCAAACTTATACTTCATGCCTGAAACATTAAACTACGTTTGGTCTTAGGCAACAAATAGTGCAATTTTGACAATGCCATGGGGTCTCTAAAAAACTCACCAAGTGTCCTTTTGACATTGCATTATTGGATGCCAACAGCAAAAGCCCCATATTCTATTTTGGACAGAAAAAGTCAGAAGTTCTTCATTACAGCTTAAGGGAACGACTTTTATATATTTAAGTTTATAGAAAGGCAACATTTCTTTGTAGCAAAGGAGAAAAAATGTTTTCTTATTCACACAAACACAAGTTGGGACTCGACATGTCATTCTTTACCTAAAGGCTGGTTTATTTCACCTTTGTATTCCACTTTCAGATCAGATCAGAAAAGTTCCTGCAACAGATAACTTTTAAACGTCCCAGATGTTATCTGTTCAAACATAAGCAACATGCTGCTATCATCAATTATGACACTGTTTGTTTCTTTGATGAAGATCCCAACTAAAGGTGATCAAAAACCGACCATAAGCTTTACTGTTTCTACTGTTTGTTTTTTTACAGGAAGTCTTTTTTTGTTTCTAAATGACAGCGGTCTCAATTACTACCTATTGGTTTTTCACAAATTAGGAAAATAAGAGAACAGAACTGCTATCATTCATCACTCAATTCCTGTGGCTCACACACTTTTTCCCCATACTTCCAAAAATGGTACAGAATATATTTTTGATATTGGTATGGAGTTTGAAATTTTAGATTCACATCAACACTAGTTTGTGTTGAAGTGATCACACACTTTATAATTTATTCTTTTTCAACTGCTCTTTCTGGCATCTTTCACATTTTGCATAACAGTGACTTATTAGTTCTAAGATTAACAACAAAGGATGATTGCTTCCTTATTTAGAGCAAATTGTGCTTGGCGATAAACTTACTTCATAAAAAATTCTGATATATAGAGTTTAACGTTTATTAAGCTTATCATATTTTTATTAGTTTCCATCTACGGCATGGCAACATAAAATGGAATTGCAATGATGTGATAAAACTTGAACTAAATGCTAACTTTTGTGACTTATTTCACATCTCAACCCATGGTTCACTGTCGATTGTTGTGTGTAAAAAAAGTGTCTTAGTGGTACAGACCAAAGTTGTCCATGTCTACAAAAATAGGAGGACTAATACTGTCCAGAGCCACACGCAGGTGGGACCGTTAAAAAAAAGGAAATGAAATAAATAGTGTGGAAAATGCTAGTTCCTAAATTTTGTGCTCAGCAATTTCTTGAATAAATAAGTTTAGGGGAGATGTATTACAGATTTAAAACACCAATAAAGCAAAACAAATAAAAAGTGGAAAAAAACAATGTCAGCGTTTTACACCAGGCCTGTCAGAGACCAGGTTTTTTTTCCCCACAGTGTTCTTCCTGTCAGCTGCTTCCCTGTGAGTGTTGTGTCTTGGCTTGTGTTTCTCTGTCTGGGGAAGGAGTTTTATTCCATCTACTGCTCCCAATTAAACTATACAAACTGTTTGCTGGTCAAGGTGATATGTAGGCACATGTTTATACACATAACTTGTATCTGTTCTATGCTTTTCCCCCCCAATAGTTCAATTTATAATGGTGAAAGTATGGTGACAGAAAAATCAAGATCTAGTTTTCCTGTTATTTAACTGTCCTAAACTTTCTCCAGTGTTTCATTACATCCACTCAGCCTCCTCCTTACAATCTCACCCTTGAATGAAAATGTTTGTTCACCTCTTATGCTTTCTGGTCTATTCATCCAAACCTGCTTTGCTTTCTTGGTCCAAACCAATACTAGTAAAAACCTTGAATACTGTGTGAAAGTGTAATATTTCTTGCCAGCCATCTCAGAAAGTGAAACTCATAATACTGGACCATCAAACATAGAGTTATATAATCAAAGTATATAAATACTGTTGCATTGTTGATGATTGTGGCTCACAGAAAATGAAAATCCAAAATTCAGTGTCTCAGAAAATTATAATACTGTGAAAAAGGCCATTAGTGAAAACTTAAGGTGCCATACCCTAATCATCTAATTTACTCATTTTTAATTTACAGTTTGTTTCTTTTTATTTGATTTAAAAAAACAAAAAACAAAAACAAAACTCTTTAAACCAATCAAACCAAGTGCAATTTCTATGCCGTTACTTCAAGTTGTCTACCCGGTTCAGCTTTTTAAAAGGACATGAACATATTGCAACAAGTCATGAGGTCTGCAGAGAAAATCATTGATGTGGACCTTCCCTCAATTTAGGGCTCGTACAGAGAGTCAGGCAGCAGAAATCTCTGCAGAACCCACACATTCTGGACATGATCTGTTTAAATGTCCCTCTGATAAACACAATGAACACTTACCATCTACTAGACAACAATACAGACATTTACATTATTCTAACCTGTCTTGTTTTTAACATAATTTAACACCAAAGTTTGTAAAACCTCAGTCAAATTAATGTTTTGAATGTGAAATTGATTCAACACTTATTCACACAAACACAAGTTTGGACTCAACTTATCATTCTTTACCTAAAGGCTGGTTTAGTAGTTGATTCACTACTTGTAGTAGTGAACTATGAGTAGAGAGAAGCCCATAAATTTAATTTTTGATGTAATTGACAATGGTTGATAGACAACATCTTTATTTGTCTATAAAGATGCCATCCCCTACTGGGGATGGCTTCTGTCACATCTCTAAGCTTCCATGCAAAACAGTGAATGCTCCATTATGGCCGACTTATACAAGTTAGCTGTATGCGTCGTCCAGCCCTCGTCCCACATCGGTCAAGTTCTGGATGAGAGGTTAAGCCCAGAAAAGTTCTGGACATATGAAGTACTGTAAAGAGCATAGGTGAATCGCTGCTCTTTAAAGAAAGAAAAAAGTATTAAACTGAAATTGTGATTTGTTTTGTATTGTGCAATAAGTCTAAGTAATATCTGTGTTTCATATTACATCCTTCATGTCAGGAAATTGAGACTGGTATTTGTTTGGAAGCAGTATTAAAACCTTACCATTCATCATAATCTTAAAAGAAAGGGGATTTTGTATGCTTAGCATTGCTTAGCAACCCGTCTCAGCAACAAGCAAACCTATTGGTTGCTGTGAATATAAATACTGGCCATAGATTGTATTTCTGTGAGAGATAACTTATGAAGCTATGGAAAGCACATGTGCTCAAGATTAAATAAACGTCAAGCTATTTGAAGCAGTTCTCTCATGTTGTCATTCACCTCCTCCAAAATGAAGAATACTACAAAGTTGAGAGTGTGATGTGGTGATGACAGCCAGCAGACTGAGGGCAAAAAAACACCAAGATCACCTCTTAGCAATGCATTACGCATATAATTTCTTGCCGACAACACACAGCGGACAGACAGAAGGGAAGTAACATCTAGACTCCAGCCAAAAGAAAATTCTTCAGTATTTGTAATGATTCAAATTAGAAACTGGTAAACCAACAATATGCCTCTAATCTGTGTGACTCATTTTCTTTGTAATGCTTTACATAATAAGAGGTCTCAAACTTTCGTCCATAGGGACTAAAATCATGCAACATTTAGATGAGTATCTGCTTCAACAAACCCTAACCAAGTTATCAGGACTATATCAGACCAGACTGTATGCAAAGGACATAAATTGACTACCTCAGGTACGTTGGACCTGGGACACAGCTACATGTTGCAGGCTGCAGACCCTGAGGACTGGAATGTGACACCACTGCTTTAAATCTACCTTCAATATCTCCGCAGAGCCCAAGATTAAGGCTTGATTTCTGACAGCTCACATGTGACATTCCCTTTCTGGCTTGGTTGGCGAATTTGAACAAGTACAGCTTAACGAGAGGCTCATCTTTCCATGATTAACTTGTTGGGTAAAATTGACAACTTATTGTTATCTACTACCTGTCAATATTAATGTGAACTGATTTGTGATGAGCTTCAAAACATAAAATACAGTCTTAGTTTGGAATATATTCTAAGCCAGTTTACCAATAGTATATTTAAGTTTTAATAAGTGTTTGAGTTAGCAAAATTCACTGTCTTCAATCCCATCAGGAAGAAAAATTTAGCGGGAACTGAGAATAATAAAGGGCTAAAGAAACAAACATATGTATCTATAGTTGCTGAAAAATTACTAAATAATTACTTTTTTAAAGCATTGCTTCAATGACTTGTTGGCCATTGAAGGGAGTTACAATGCAAAGACGTGTAATGATATTTTAATTTAGTCAGATCCAATAGCAATCGTGCCTTCTTTTGAGATGTGATTGAAAGCTTTAGACCAGAAAGAGATCTTTTTAGTCATGAACAACATTTTTTAAAATCAGAACTGAAAAACACGACACCCTGTCAATTAACAAGATTGCACACAATGACAGACTGCAGAATGCTTTTAAATCCCTCTGCATGTCTGCATATTGTTTTTTGTTTTATCATTTCCAATTTTACTGCTATGGTTGACTGTCACTGCTGTAAAAAGAGAATGAGTATTGGTTGTAAATTTGTCAGCTGGCCAGAAACACAGAAATGAATAAAAGCTTGTGTTATTCTGTCTTTGCTATGCAGTCTCTGTAAATAGGCAGCCTCATGCCATACAAGATTGTTGCGTCAAATTAAAATGAGACACCAAGTCAGCAATCTATTTACAAGTTTTCTTCTGCCCTCCAAGAGAATTTTCCATATAGAGAACAAGCATCCGTTGATTAACACCAGCTTCTATTTACCCTATTGCTGAATCACTGGCAACAAATCATTCCTGAGTCTAAACAAAAAGTATTTCCTCTCTTCACCTTATATTTTAACTTTCAGTGCTCTCTTTTCAACCCAGCCTCCTGATTTCTATCTTGCCTGCCTCAACTTTTTGCTTTTAATTCCAATCAACGCCTACTCTTTCCTGTTATTCTTCACACTTTCCCTTTCCCCATGCTTCAAACTTCTTTTTCAAACCACACACTCTGTATTCCTGCTTGCTTTGCTATACCTCTTTCCATTTCTTCTCCTAACCATTAGACTCTACGTTTGAAGCTCTTATGCAACTCTATATCGAATTCTCTAGGTGTTTTCTGCTTTAATCCCCCATGTCTCTGTCGCAGAATCAGTGTAATCCTTTTGTGTCTCCTTGCTGTTTGATTAGTCAGAAATTGACAAAAATACAGCCCATGTCTCTATTGCATGTATTAAAGTTTCAATTGTTTCTTTGTTAAAGACAAAAAGTAAATCACTAGATGTAGAAAGCAAGGTGAAAAGGGCAGACCTTTCCTGTAGATCACTGGAAAGCTGAAAAACAAACCGTTTTTCAGCTTTCCAGTGACAATTGGACAATTGTCACAATACTAAATAAATCAGATTTTGTTCTTAAGTGACTACAAATTCAGAAAAACATGTGTGAGACATCTATTATCTTTAGTGAAATTGTATGATAATTTGTATGTGAAACTGCTGAGAAAATGATATAATTTTGTCTAGTAGTGATGTGATATAATTTTGATTGCAGGGTTAGAATAAATGCAGGAAGCCGATTACCTGACAGCTAAAAGCTGATGTTAGATTTAATTTAGAGGGCAAAGGGTTGTTGCTTTTGAAAGTAAATATATAAATCTACATGAATCTATATTATATTATTACAGAAGAATATATGAATATATCTGTGTCATTATGTTCAGATTGACTTAATATACACAAGTATGTCTCAATATGTTACTCACTATCAAGTCTGTATGTGTAACATTTCAGCAAATCAAACTGCTTTACATGATAAAAACGACACGAGAAACAATGATCCTTATATATCCACATTTTTAGCTCCTACAGAGTAAATGTGTGAATGTTGGTACATTGGCGTTCATTTTTCATTCCATGTCTTTCTTGTTAGAATATCTTCATGCTGCTTTCTTCAATCATTTTATGTTTCTTCTAAAACCGTGTTGCTTAAACAGAGAAGAAAAGAGCTAGCTGGTAAATTCGGAATGCTTATGCAGAAAAAGTGTGCATATATTCTTGGAGTCTTGTGTTTTGCTTTTTGTGCTTCCCATTCTTCAATTATTTGCATATATACCTATACAGTGTCTGTAGACATGTTTCCTCCTCTGATGCCACCCACTGCTGATCATATTATGACAGCTTCTGGGAACCAACACCACGACAGCACATGGCATTGTACCCCGCAATGCATTTCTTAAAGCAATGCTATCCTGGCAGAATGGAGCTGTGTTTCAGCTAAAACTTTCCAGTACAACATTTGAAAAGGGGAGAAAAGTGTGAATATTTATGCTTTCTGCACATTAGTTACACATAAACTGGAGTTAAGTGAAAATCCAGATTGACACACAAACAAGAAGAATATAGCATGCATAGATTTACTCATTCTGAGAATGACTGTAAGCCTCTCAGCCTTACAAAGAGCCTACTGAGGTGTTTGAGGTCTTTGATGCTGCATGATTTTATCTGCCACTTAAAACTGGGACGAGATTCAGTGTCAGGATATAGACTTAGCTGTAGGACTATATTTTAAACATACATATATGAATAAATGTATGATTTTCCTTTTAAACTTGAATTGACCTAAGAATTACACATAACTTGATAGAAAGTGTCTCTGGGAAAGTAGACCTGATTTCATAAGTGGTAGAAAACAGAATGAAACTGTAGAATTTAATTATGCGTCAATAGATTTCTTTTTAATATAGAAACTGCACTGGGTGCCACACAAGTACTAGGACTGTACTGACCTGGGAACAGAGTGAAGCCCAAAAGCTCAAACTGAACTGAATGATTGAAGAATTGTCTGGTAATTGTGTGATAATGAGTAGTTTGGATTATTTTAGAGAAGAGATGCTGTCAAGATATTTAACTTCTGCAAGACGTTTTTCTTTTGTCGCTTGCTCCTCGTTTTTAGTTCAGACTTTCCCATTTTCTGTATCGTGTTAATCTTTTGTGTCTTCTTCCTTACTAAATGTCCCCAGGATTACTCATTATACAGGCCATTCTCTGTGATTTCAGCCATCTCTACTGTTTTCTCTAGTCTCCTCCAGAACAGTTTGGTTCATCCCTCCCTACTTCTTTCTCTCCATCCCTCCCACATGCCACCTCCATGCTGGAGGACTCATTATGCAGACCGACTCTCCCTCTGTCTCTCTTATCACTCTCTACTGGAGTACTCATTACTGTTTCCCTGTCCCCCGTTTTTCTGTTTCTCACACTCATTTCTTTCCTTTATATCTTAATCTTTTTGCAGTAACACACACTCATACACACAGAGAGATACATATGCACAATATGTTTCTTTTTTTTATTAAAAACTAACAAAATGGAGCTTTTTGTAATTCAATTTGTGCCATAAGGTGATTTTGTGAAGGTACAGAATTTTTTTAATGGCAGCAGGATAGAACAGGATAAAATAGTTCAGTATTCATTTTGTGTTACAGGGACACACTAATAGGAAGGAGCAGGAATTGGACAGTTTACAACCTAATAGGATTACCTGGTGACTGGTTCTTGTTTTCCTATGTCAGTCTATACACACAAGTGAAGTAGTTCGCATGAGCAATGACAATTCTGTACTTTAAGTTTTTGAGAGAGGAGGTCTACAAAAAATAATAGAGAGATCTTTGAAGAATAAGGATGAATTTGTGATGGACAAAAAAAAATCATATTAAGAAGAGAATGACTGATGATTAATGCACAAAGTGGTTATTTGTAGGATGGTAGAAAACCTTTGATAAATCCACCAGGGAGGGAATGATTAGAATTTTTTTTGTCCCAGTTTGAGTTCCAGTCTGATCCATCAATAAAAGACTTGTATGTGCGATTCAGTGCTGTAAAATGGCACTGCTCAAGCTTCAGTGACATTCTGTATGCTGAGGTATCCGTTTTTCTGCACACTGAGATCATTTGTAAATAAACATCAAGCTACAGCCTTCAATAAACTGATGTTTTATTTATGTTGATAAGAATGTTATGCTACAGAGAAGAGGAGGTCACTTGGCACACACAAACAGGAAATGAATGCCATTGTAAAGGGTGAATAATAAAGCTTTGTTAGATCAACAAGAATACCTCCAATCTATAATGCAGTTTTGAAAGCTGTACCTAAACATAGCCTTTAATTTTTTTTAATTCTCTGCCTAAATTGTGGCTGACAAACAGTTAACAGGTGTTAGACTAGATTTCAATACTGATTGAACAGCTGGCATGTGGAAAAGACAAAAAAAGAACTAAAAAGAAAAAGAAAATCTTGACAAAAATGTCAGTGCTGCTGTGAAACAAAGCTAATCTACCTACGATGGGAAAACAGTAAATCTCTCCTGATTTATGTTAAGGCAATGCAAGTAATGGTATGGAGCCCCTAAGGGGACATGGAGAAAAAAAAGGAAAGAAATCCCGATTTACTTTCTCGAGATCCCGAGAAACTAAGTCGAGATCTCGAGATCCCGACTTATTATCTCGTGGTCCCGCGAAAAGAAAAAAAAGTCGGGATCTCGAGAAAGTAAGTCGGGATTTCTTCCCTCTTTTTTTCTCCATGTCCCCTTAGGGGCTCCGTATAATGGTAGTTCTAACCGTTAAAGATTATTTACTGGTAAAGAGAATAGTAACGTCTCCTGGCAAGAAGTGTTCTGCAGAAACAAACATTTTATGCGTGTGTGTGTGTGTATCTAGTAATGCATAAGTGCATAAAAGGAAGTGTGCGTGAGTAATGTATCCTTCCAGATCGTGTTGCGTGGACTTAGATAAAGATGGTCCCTCCATTCGGCTGTTAGGCAAGTAATCACAAGATGACTACTTAAATTAATTAGTTGACTGTAGAGCACACATAATAAATACTAATGAGGAGAAACAGCAGGAGCAAGTGAGGCTCAGTGAGAGACAACAGATAAGATTAGAGTTATGAAAATTTAGAGGAAGTTGTTGTAGAGCTCAGATTATCTTATTCTCTTTTACCTATCCTTTTATTGTCCATATACCCTTTGTGCCACCTTGGTGCTTCTTCCCATTCCGATTTGTTTTTTTCCGACCTACAAGGGACTTTAACGAAACAGCGTTCACACAGCTGGAGTTAGTTGTTTACCTCCAAAATAAATAGATTTTAGAATAGGAGCAAGAGTCTGAACCAAATATCACATTTTAAAATGAAAACTGAACTGTAAAGAAAAAACGACCACAGGAAAATCAGGACGTTTTTGTTATTTCCGTCCCAGATGTGTCAACTAACACACGTTAGTTTCAATGTTACTTTAGGATATATGTATGATTTTTTTAAATACAAAAATATAGTGATATTTATAGCATCTTCTTTTTTTACACCTTTTGTAACAATTCTCTTTTTTTAAATGTGGCACAAGTTCCTGTATTAAGATTTATTTATGTCTTAAAATAGCTTCAGCATGCTTCAGTATGTTAGGAACAAAAGAGTGTAAATATTGATGGAAAGAAATGTACAATAAAGATAAGGATGAAGAATTTAGAGAGGGAGAGAGGGGACAGAAAAAATGGTGAAGTGGGGTTTTTACTATGCATAATAGCCCATTCATCAGTTCTAATTTGCTCGGCTAATGTTCTCACTGAGCCTAATGGGGAGATTAACTGGCAAATTAGCACTGATAAACGAGCAAACATGAAGAACGGTGGTCAATCATGTGGGTAGCCATGTATTTGTACTGCACCGTATTAATGGAAAGCATCTGTTTTAAATGCAACTTTAGTTCTAGTTCATGATCTAACTGCTCCCTGAAAACAACAACAAACAAACTTTGGGATGACAGCATAAAAAGCACAAACCAAAGATTTGAACAGGAAAAGACTTTGAAACTGTCAGACATGAAATAATGATAGTTATAACCTTTAGCTATGTTTTATTAAATATCTTCATTTCACTCAAAATACATTGTTAACACATTTTTGAATATAGAAAAGTTATTATTGCAAATCACTTTTATCAAAAGTGTAAAAACAGAAAGAGCCCTGAGAGAAAGAACTTTCAATATTACCATAAACCTTTAGGGTGGCACTTAGGGAGAGATTGCACTAAGAATTTTGAATTGAATGAATATTCTCAGCACTTAACCCAGTCTAAGCCTGTCCATCGGTTATATTTCCATATTTCCTGCATTTCCAGCATCAGATTATTGATGACTTGGATTTTTTTTAAATTACCAACTTCTGTTAGCAGTCTTTTAAAATAAATTTAAGTCTAACTATTGTTTTTAGCAATTTAGATGTTTTACGCAATCTATATTTAAAAACAAATACAATCCATAATAAAAACCTAATCCTAAGAAAATATTTATTTTTACAAAATCCCATTCTAATTTGTTTTCTAATTCCAATTGTAAATGTGAAAAAGAAAAGCCTTGGTGCTTGATGCATGTATGTGTGAAATTATCTTTCAGGTTTTGTGTCCTTACATTTTTACTCACCTTTTATTCCCTTTTAGTCTGAGTTTTATTTGTTTTTCAGAGATTTTGTTTTACTGTTAAAGTCTGTTTAGAACCTGATTGCAATCACAGATTTCTCATCTGTCACAAATGTGAGTGAATGCAGAAGTATGTCTGTAAATTGCATTTAAAACTTACTATAATTACACTTTTGTTTGGAAATTACATATTTTAATAAAGTATAAAATATTGTTACTGTGACAAATATTTATTGTACGTCTATGGTCAAAACTCAACTTTGTATGTAAAACAAAATATATATTTCCACAAATTCTATCAGCTTTTTCAAATTGTAATCTTAGATTAATGTTTTATTTCGCTGTTTTGCCACATTTTGGGGTTGTTAGGCAAATTTTTGTCCCAATTAAAAAGTTTAATTAAAGTTTAAATGATGCATTTCCCCCCCTAAAAGGTAAGCCCTTCCTCCTTAATAACTGTAAGGTAATTGATCCACATTTTACAGATGCCACAGAGGGCTAATAGTAACTGCAGCGTAAATACCGTTCTGTATCTTGATGGCAAGATATGGCCAGTAGGAGTTGTGATCCTTTCAGACGGCTTTGAATAAAACTGGCCTGCAGCGTAAATATGCACTGCAAATAACTGTAGGGGAGATTAAGGGCTCTGGGTAAGGTTGATTTCATGTGATGCATTATGAAAACACACCTTGTGGTTTGAATTGTGATACGGTTCCCTGTGGAATAAATGTACTGTCGTCCTTAAACGGAGTTTGAGAGTTTTTTTAGTTTCTTCCTTAACAAATTCAATAAAACAGTTCATGTTTAATGCTTTAAGGTAAAGCTCTTGCTCAGTTATTTCACACTGAGTTCAATAGTCAAGTAAACTCAGCTTTCCAAGATCACAACATGACAAGCAGCCACTGGATTATAAGGGTCAGTGAAACAGTTCTCTGTGACAGATCATCCCTGTGAGCTTACAAAGGTCACACAGCTCAAACAAAACACAGAATGACTGCTACTGGTGTTGAACTGGAGGAGCTTCTTGGAGGATTAGGTCAAAATTTGCTTTAGTCTGGGTCCATCAAACTGTGTCTAATCTGTAGGTGTCAAACATGCTCTGAATTAAGAACGGACGAGGCATCTACAGCTGTTAGGAAGTTTAGAGTCAAACTCTTACACACCATTGAACAGGTTTGATGGGAAATCTTGAGCACAAATTGTTGTAACTTTAGGCAGCCATCCATTGAATTATTCCTTGATCTGCTGACTGATATAATAGCTTCTTCTTTGAAAACCAATTTGAGGAACAGTTGTCACTAAAACTGAGACTATACATTTCAGCAAGTTGATTTTTGTCGAAACTGTGCTTTGAGAAGAAAAAGTTTAAAAAAAACAGGCCATTACTGTCACAGAAGGTAAGCCATGTGAAGGGAAAAAAATCTGTCGTTTTGATGGTAGCTCGCTGGTTCAGTGGGTAAATGTGACAGCCATTCAGCAGCTGATTTGCAATTGAAAAGGGGAGAAGGGAAAAGTCACACTTGACTGAGATCAAATAAGGTTATAAAAAAATAGCAAAAACTTGTCACTATTTTCAAAGTGTATGTTTTGGACTTTGAAGATTCAGTTATTTAAGGGCAAGGCACTTAAGAATGAAAAGTAAAGCATGTCTGCATACCAGTAACCACCATCGGTGTAAGAAATATGACAATAAGTTAAGGCACCAATTATCAGTGGAATTAGTATTTTTTTTTACATAATCTCTAATCTATTATCTACTTTCTTCAGTATGAAGTCGTAAAGTACCAAAGATTTAAATAAGTCAAAACTAGTTAATCAGAAATAATTACAAAGGCCATTACTAATGGTATCTCCTCAGACTCCATACTCCGCTGAGAAATGAAGAGAAATGAAGTGAACTCTGTCATCTGCGCCTTTTTTGAACTCCATTTTTTTTTCAGTTAGTAAACCCGCAGACTTTCATTGGATTCTTCAGCTTTGAAAGTCAGAGCGTAAGCTCTGCTTAAATTATGTGCCAGGTCTGCTTTTCCTAAAGCAACCATCAAGTATGAGTTCCTTGGTTCACTTTAAACATTTGAACCAGAAACTTTGACTTCATAGAAAACTTAAAAAACCCCTCAGAGAATTTAAGCTTTTGGATTTTGATCAGTCAGTTTAAATTAAAATTTCAACAGCCTATTTCACCTACATACAATCACAATTCAGTTTTAAATGAAATTATTTATTTTTCTCTTTAAAAAGATACACACAAACAAACAAAAACAAAATCATTGTATGATGTTTTAAACATTTCTTGTAAAGCAAACTTATCTTTATTAAAACTTCTTGTTTTTATTGCTATAATTACATATTGTGGTTTTGATCTCCATTTGGTGGGACAGTGTCACTTGAGAAAGCAAAAAACAAGATTTAACAGTGTTTCACTCAAATCATGTTCCATTAATATCTAGATCTACATAAATTAGACAAAAGTAGTGATTTTCATATATTCAAAGTCTAATCAAATATAATTTTATTCAGGCAACAATTACAGCTCATTTTATTAATTTTATTTTTGTTTGTTTGCTTCACTATCAACACTACATTATAGCATAGGATATTTTAAGATATTTTAAATTTTACACTACTAAAAAAAGGCAGATGACAAAGAATACAGATATTTCCCTGTTTACCTAAATCATCACAGGAGAGTTTTTCAGCTGCTGGATCTGTGGTGGGTAAACTTACAGTAGATGTAAACAGAAAACAAGCAATTGTCTTAAATCATTTACCGGTGAGAAGCACTTGTTAAAAAACTGCTCTTAATTTTACAGCAGCTTGTTGTTTTATATATATTTTTTAAACCTGTTGGTGTTGTGTTGACACTCTTTGTGCTATGTTAATTAGATTCAAGTTGATCTTTTGTAAGTGTGGTGCAGAGAGTGCTTAGTGGGCAGGATGGAGGGCTACAATAAGCAAATCATTTATTGCCCAGTCGCAGGGAAAACAGAAATTGGTGCTCAGGCACTGCCAGGCCTAAGCAGGAGCCATTATGACCACTGATCAGCACTGTGTCTAAGAGTGCTCCAGTTGGAGACATTTGCAATCATGCATTCCTTTAAATAAAGTCATAAATGCAATAATTAAGAAGCAAAAGCCCAAAGAGGACAACAAACAAGGCCAATGAAGACAATTCTGTCTCAAGGTGATGAGTTATTTGCAAAACTCATTTGCTACGCCACGTACTACCTTGTTTGGTCATTTGTGTTATTGTCTGCTTTCGTGCCTTTTAGTGAATGCATGTAAGCTGTACCACACTGCCCTTACAACTACCAATGGTATTGCTCTGCTTGGATATGTATCTACAAGGCAGAAGATGGTCATTTGATTCGCAAAAGGCTCCGTCTTCTTATTTAATCTTCAGCGTTGGTCTTAGTCCTGATTTATACTTCTATAAGACCGATGTTTGCCTTTATAAAGGCAAGTAAACATGTCTTCCAGGTACTTGGTTTCTTGTTTGTTTTTTGTCTTTTTACAGTGGGCACTCTTTCTTTCAGCTAGTTAAAACTGGTAAATGAAGTGATGGCTAGAGGAAATACTCGTAATATTCACATGGTTCTGTGATCTCTTCCTGAGATGCATCAGAAGTGTAATCCTGGTGAGTTGACTTCAACCCCCATGTCCAAGGCCTTTAAGCTGAGCATAAGCCATAAGAACATGTGTAAATTGTAAATTGAACACAGGATTTGAATGGAGCTCATGAGCACAGAGAAACAAACCGTTGTCAAGGTATGAACACACAATATATGTTGATGAGTCAGGGGAATAAAAAAGCTTCAATAAAAAAATAAAATAAACAGCGACTTTCAGATAGGAATTCCTTTCCATTAGCAAATATCAATTGTTTCGCTACCCAATTTAAATGAAAATCAATTTCTTCCCAGGCTCATGTTTTTAAATTCCTCAGTTAAATGCTTGAACCAAGACAAATTCAACATTAAGTCTGGAAGAGGAGCATCACCAAGCAACTGGTGCATGTTCAGCTTAGAGGAATGCAGGTGCTGTCTGTAGGAGCCCAGTTTCTAAATGGGGCTCTTCTATCCAGCAACAGCGAGTGGTGAGAACAATGCGCACAGCAAAAAAACGGCCAGCAATTTGCATATCAACACCTCCTAAATTGGTAATAGCAGACCCGGACGCAAAGAGCGATAGATGAACACAAAAGACAGATGAAAAGGGGCCGAGGAGTGCCGGAAGTTGACAAAGGGAAAAGATGAGGAATTTTGTATTTGGAGACAGTTAAATGAGCGTGTGACATGAGACTTGAAACTGTGGTGCATGTGCAAAGAGGATCACTGTCAGTATCAGTAGCTGAAGTTCAAAGCAAACAAAAAACTTAAAATTCATTTTCAAACACACTCTGGAAGTTGGTAATTGCAATTTCAGAGATAATGTCAATTATTAGGCAGAACAGACTGCCAAAATAGTACCTCTGTCTTTTCTGACTCCGTTCTCTCTTCTTTGTCCTCATTTCATTTTCTCCTCCTCTGTGTTTACCCCTGTCTATTTTCCTCACCCTCACACAAATGCGACGCCCCAAAATGCACAAACACTGACGCTATCTCGAGGCTGATGGCTGTCACCTTTGTGTACTCAGCCTCTTTCAGGAGCCAGCAATGCAAACACCCTCATGAATATTCAGGGACGATTTGAGATTGAAAGAACGAGACAGAGGTAGCAAAAGACGGGAGGGGAAAAAAGGAAGGGGTGACAGGGAAACTGAAGGGATACAGTGGAGAGAAAGTAAAGGAGGACTGCTGCAGGCGGAACAGATAGAACAGGGTGGATTACGAGAATAAACAGAAACCCAGTGACAGTTTGGGTTAAACAGACAAAAGAGAGCAGAGTTTGTTTGTGCTGCATGTTTCTGATCAATTTACCATGGTCTGCTTAAAACGGTGTGGCTTTCCCAATTTGAAAGAGAGCGGCGCAGAATGAGAAAGTAACAACAACCATTGAGATCATAGCTGTGACGTTAAGGATGAGATATTTTGTGCTAAACGGTTAAAGCTAAAAATCTTGATGTGCATTCATTTTGCATTTAATCACTTTGAGAGCAGCAGCACTTACAACTGGAGGAATAAATTAACCACACTGGACCCAACATTCTGTTTTTCTTCATGTTTCAGCTATTTTACTTACTATTTCTCATATTTGGACATTCAAATGTATAGTTAGGAGAATTAATGCTTAATTTATAACAAATTGCCTGCTTGTTGGTAGAAAATGTAATTTAATTTACCAGGGAAGATATTTAAACTCTTAAGTTAATCTGCTATTGCTCAATATCATGTATGTCATGTTCAGCAAAGTATAACCAAACAAATTACAAGGCTACAACTGTGCAACTGAATACCAGATCATTCAAACAACTCCACATGCATTTGTTCTAGATAGGCCTCAGCATCTATGGCTTTATGTCCATACAGTGATTCTTCTCAGAGTTATAATTAGGCCAATATCAGTGTCCAATGTATTAGCATAGTACACTAACAATAGTGAGACCAAAATAAGTTACATTTTAGAGTGATTTTAATATATTTTATGTGATGTAAAGAGATCACTATCCAGACAGAAAAACATGGATAAATATCAAATATGTATGTCTAAGAATCGTTTAACTTTATAATGTTTGAAATGTGGAAAAGATCAAAACTGAAAAATATGTATAACCACATTTTGAAAAGTTCAAAACCTTTAAATGATACTCTCCACTGCATTTTTTGCAAGACGAAATGGCAACAGATTGCAGGTCAAAGTGATTAGTATCTGCTTCATTACAGGGCTCTAACTGTGCTGTCATTTAGTCGACTAATTATGAAGATTATGTGTGTCAAAATGTAGAGACAAATTGAAAATGTATTTACTACTTGTAAGGCTTGGCCTTCTGTGCTTTTGCTTATGCTGTTCTTTCATACACTCAGTCATTAACTCAAATGGTGAAATGTTTTCAGTCTAAGTTAAATTAAATCCTTTTATCTTTAGTGTAATAAACTACTTGAATGCCAAAAGCAACTGTACTTAAATACAATATATGTTTATCACTCTTTTTTTTCCCAAAGTATGTCTTGAACCCATTCTTTTCTTCCACCTATCATATTCCTGAAAGGTAATCTCTGATATCCATTGAAACAGGATTACTTCTGTGTCCAGTCTCTGTTTCAGGCTCTTTAGAAGCAGCACTCTAAATAATCACCTTATCCATTAAATTGATCTCACAACAGCATGTCCTGGTGCCTATATTGGTCTTTGCATCCCTGTGTGCTCTTGCAACTCATATTCTCTCACAAGTAACACTTGTTGCTTTATCAATGCTCAAATTGTTTTTAATACGTAGTAAAAACTATTGCATAATTGATATTTTTAGAACCTTTTACAGTTCTAAAAATATGAAAATGGGTCTCTTTTTAAACTCCTTTCTGTGATCACTTTTGGTGAGACATTTGGTAATTTCTTTACTTTTCAGCAATAGTTAAGTCTTGACTGTATTTTTTTGCTCCATTTTGCCAACAAACAGAAGCTGCCTAATTATGCACATCTTGATATAAGGTGTTGATCTCCTTGGGCCACTCTGCTTCATTACACAGCTCCTTCATTACACAGATACACATCACCTGCTCTGCTTAAAGCCACTAAGCATTCAAGTTTATCCAGCTTGAATGCTTAGAAAATGTGCCTAAAATGACATGGTCAAAATACCTAGTTGCCTTATAATTGTGCAAAGTCTATTGGTATGCAACAAGCAATATCTAAAGCAAGATCTAAAGAGATTGTAGGAATAATTAAAATTGGGGTAATTGTCAATTGCATTATTAAAAACAGTACAGAAAGTGTGGAATAACTTTTGAGGAAGAAATGTGGTCATAATGATCCTGAATGATTGTGATTGAAGATCACTTAAGCATTTTGGTGGAAGTCAGGACTACGTTTAATAGTTAAAGTAAGAGCATTTGCACGCAACAAAAACAGTTCAAGAGATTGGGACAGCACAGCTATGTAGTCACAAGAAAACCACCAATCAGCGATACTAACCAGAGAAGAGCTTACATTTTCAAGGAAGCATAAAAATGACTTTGAAGCAATGGCAGCAGGTCATGAGGTCTGTTGAGTCTAGATTTACCCTTTTCCGAAGTGATGAGTGATGGGTACATGAGGGTAAGAAGAGGGGTGGTGAAATGATGTACCCATCATGTCTAACCATCATGTTTTGATCCAGTGTTGCTGCAGTAAGTCAGGTCTTGGTACAGCCACATTATGTGGTCAAAGACACATATTCAGGACACAACCTGAATATACTGAATGAACAGATTATTCCAGTAATGTCTTTTTTCTTCCTTGATGAAGATGAGAATACCAGGATTTATTGGGCTGGAATTGGGTAAAAGTGGTTCAGGGAGCGTTGGGCATCATTTTTTGACATCGATTAGCAGCTGTGGAGTCCAAATCTTAACCCCACAAATAATCTGTAGGATGTGCTGGAGAAGGCTTTGGACAGTGGTTGGACTTGATCATCTTGGTGAAAAATGAAAGGTACTCTTGATGGATTAAATCTTTTAACACTGCAGAAGCTTATCAAATCAGTCCAACAGTGAATGTGTACCATAAACAAGGTTACTGTGCCCCCCCAAAAAATACCAGAGTGTGAAATGTTTGGGCAGGCAGTGTCAACGCCTCTCTTGTAAGTAACACAGAACCGACACCCTATGCAATAGATAAAATGTGAGCTACTCATCTGTCTGTTGCTTTAAGCAATAAGGGCAAATCATTGTAACATGTTTTGTTCTGTTTCCCTTCCCTATCAATCTTTTGCATTCATATATTGAGTTGTTAAAATATTGTTCCTCATTCTTGCTCTTTCTACCTTTCTATTTAACCTTTGTCTGTCTTCTTCGCTCAATCCTCTCTTCGTGTCCCTCCATCTCCTCAGCAGTTTATCATAATCACATCACCTCAGTGTAATGGAGCACACTTAAGGCTTATTATGTCTCACACATAAATATATGCATGCACAAAACTAACGCACACAAATGAGATCCACTTAAGCCTTATTACATGTCTGACTGTGCTTCTGACACAGAAGATTATCCGTCAGGTTGCATTCACAGTCAGGGGGCAAGAATTGCAGGTAAGAAACGCACACATGTGCTGACAAAGCTTAACTCACAATAAATATTTAGAACTTGTCAAAATGAGCCTTTACACTGTTATTTAATGCACAAAAATGGAAACGGGTATAAAAGACAATTTGTCAGATTAGAAATATATTTTCCACCAGTGATAAATATATTTTGGTACGGAATGTACAGACTGACCCCAGAACTAAAGCCAGAGACCTTGTGAAGATGCTAGCTGAGGCTGGTAAGATGAGAAGTGTCGTTATTCACAGTGAGAAAATGTTCTCCTTTCAGCAAAGGAGAAACCTTTACTTCTAAAGAAATATAAAAAGTCACATTGCAGTTTGAAAATGCACACAGGGACAAATATCTTCATTTCTGGGGACATGTCATATGTCCCTGTTATCATATGGTGTGATTAAAGAAAAACTAAAGTAAAAAAAATGTTCTAGCTCCATTTTTTTGGCTATTAGCAAATAGAAACTGGTCATTCAAACTGACCAAAAACAGGAGAGGAGATTTGATTTCTGGTTTCAGACATTTAAACAAAGAAATATCAGAAGTGTACAATGAAGATGAAGCATTTGTAAGGCAATGAAAGAGGCGATCTCTTAATTTATATATGTGCATGCGTCCATTTAAGTATGTGCAGAATATATGTGCGTGTTCAGCTGTTTTATGCTTGCATACAGGACTTTTAAATATAGCAAACATGCATGTGCAATATTGATGTGTGTGTGTGTGTGTGTGTGCAGGGAAAGAACATGTGTACAAAGAAAGTATGCTGAATGCTAGAGAATTTATTTCCCTCTCTTTGTCTGTGGGTGTATTTGTATATGTCAACAAATAGTAAAACATTGTGCACCAAAGTGTAGTCACTCTCTTTTCCTTCACTTTCCCCAAATGACCTGAAGAGTTGTTGAACAAAAGGAAATGCAGATTAATCCCCATTTGTCATCGATTTGATTTCATCATTCATTCAAAAATAATGCACTTTTAAATGGTTTAATCGCATTGAGAAAGATGCTTCCTTTATCTTGAATAATGCACCGAGTCTATTGAAACTTGTCATTGTTTTAATTGTTCTCAAATTTCCAATCAAGACAATAATAACAGACAACAATGCGTAACCAAATTCTTAATTAATTAGAAAAATGTCACTGTCACTCAGTGATTTTCATTATGGTGACCTACTTTCTCTGCTCCATTAATCACATTTCACCTGGCAGAAATGACAGAGCTGCTGAATGAAAGGTTGTTGGCTCCATATATTTAGCCTTAAGTCACTAAAAACGTACCAAATATACCATAGAGGTGCAGCCCTTGTAAGACATTTAAAGAAGAAATACGTTGTCCAACTTCCAAAACATTTTGTATAGGAAAGCCGTAAGACGTCACAAGTCATGTAGGGACACAGTAAACATGAAATAAATGATTCTGATAATTATTATAGCTTGAACAAGTAGTTCAATGTGGTGTAAAAGCCTGTACAATCATCAATAAATAACTAACTTACCATGGTAGTCTTCATTTAAATTGTATAAAGCACCAACAAAACCCCAGTCATCTCCATTAAATGGGGAAAACTATATATTCAGGTGCAACAACATCAAGAGGTGTAAAAAAAAGTAAAACACTTGATCAATACTCTGATTCACAACTTTGTTTACTGCCAGTCTCAGGCCTCTTATCCATATTAGCACATTCAGTTAATGCTTAGTGAACACTTTACTGGGCCCAGCCTGTTTTTGATTTCTTTGAGTGTGTGTAATCAGTATCCTATTGATTCATGTTAGGTTTGTCACAGCTGTTGAGGTGTGACTTCACTTAAGTTAATGAAAATCCACTTTCAGCCTCCCACTTTCAAATGAAGTTCCTGCACTTCTGTGGTGTTTGGTATTGTTAAATTATATAACAAGAAATAGGTTAAGAAAACGAGAAAATATGGGGCCATGTGTCAGAATTTTTCTTAATATTTTCCAAGTTTAGGTATGGCAAAAATGAGCAAGAAAACAAAAGTCAGTCTTGAAAAAATGTGTAGCTAAACTTTAACAGTTTGAGCAACTGGGGTACAATTAACTTGAGGAGATACTGCGGGTGCACACCACCTCCACCCAAAATGTGCAATGATCTCCCCTTAGCAAACTGGTAGAGAAAGTAAAAGTATAAATGCATGCAAATTATAGGAATAGAATAACAGGTATTTGATGTTACTGCCTTACATTTTGTTGCTATAACTTACTGCATGAAAAGTATTGTTATCTCTACTGTATGATGGATCCAGGCACTCAGCTATTTGCTGGGTAGAATGATGCATTTGCACATCTGTCACTTGACAGCCTAAAATCCCTGAAGTCATTGAAATGAGGCAGAATAGATAGAATAAGATATGCATGCTTACTCTAGATCAGTGGTTGTGAACTTATTGTCTCAGAGAACAAAAGAGCTGTCTAAAGGGATAAGGCAAATACAGATATTCGGCCTCTTTCAAAACCTCATGTACTATGGCTTTTTAAAGCACACCGGAGACCCATTAAGAGTACTGCCCTTCGGTTTCTGTAACCCATATTCTCTAATTTTATACTCACTCTTTTCTTTTTTTCATCTTTTCAGTTTTCATTCAGTCCCAGTTGCACTTTTCCTGTTCTATATTTGATTTCTGTTTTTCTGTTTCTGTTGGATCTGCCATAAATACTTGCAAAGTTACTATTTGTGTTGCTGACTTGTGGAAAACGTTGAGCAAACAAAGGTGACAGCCATCAACTTTGGGAGATGGCAGCATTGAGAAATTATACATGGCACATATGCAGGAGATGAGTAGGTTGAGATAGTGAAGCCACACTATCAGAAACAAACAGAAACAAATAGCCAAAAATAGATGGAAATTTTAACCAGTTTAAGCAAAAATGTTCTACAAAAGATTTATGGTCTTACCTCAATGTGAAGCGTTCCAGGTATGAATCTGTCTTCATGTATATGCCAAATGCCATCGTTTTGCCAAGTCGAATCGGACTTGGTGGGACAAGAACCTCCAGGTTCTCATCTAATTGCAGTCTTTCTCCTTTAGCAGAAACTGGGCCAATGCTCAGCTCCACAGTACCAGCTTTCATCATGTCCTGAAGGCCTCCATCATCCAAAGTACCCCACTGTCCTCCAATCCCCAGGCCTCCAAGAGGTCCGACATTTGAACTCTGAGCTTTCCATGGCTCATTTACAATGGATGGACAGTCTTGACCACCCCCGTCCACTGGTATGATTGAGTAGTACACATCCACTGATGGTAGAGACACTTCAGGAGGTCTTTTTCTCACTTGTGATGGTGTAAACCAAGCTGGTGGAATCTCCAGGCGGACCACACAGATGCCAGATGGTCCCATGAGACGGCAGCCTGCTGAAGGCGCTGGTTCGTTGGTGTCACGTACAGCCAAGGCGCGGACACATGGGAGAATGGATCTAGGAAGTTGGTCAGGCTCTTCCCAGCGCCGTCCAATAAGATAAAATAGAACCTAAAGAAAAAATAAATGCATGTAACATTACAGTAAGTAGATTAAGATAGTAAAAGTAAATACATCAATACCAGAATACAAAAAAACAACACCCCAAAAATGTAGTAGATACCCTCTCTCTTCAGCCGGAGTCTTTTAAAAATAAAAACTTTGTCATCATAAATATGAAATGTGAAAAATGCAAAAACCAAACAAGTAATCAAACAAATTATGATGTACCTGAATCCATGGTCTTGTTGACCCCACTTTAGGGACCACCACTTGACCTTTGATCCTCCAGTTCATCGTCACCTGGCTGACCGAAGTCAGCAAATGCGGCTGAGGACCTTGAAGAAGCTCCGTTGGGATCATTTGCTCGATGCTCAGATTTCCGTAGCTGCAATTGACACTCGGCTGGGACTGCGGAGCAACGCCTGGCTCCAGTTGGTGAACAAAGAATGGCTCAGTCCGCGATGACAGGCTGCCATTTCGCATGACCTCCTGATTAGCTTCCCGCAGAAAGAAGGCAGAGTCAGTGCCGCTTAGCTGGCATTGGACTGGGAGATAGGTCGGGAGGGAAGAGGAGAAACGAGGCTGGGAAAAGTCCGGCCCTGCACCCAGTCCACCCCCTGCTGCTCCTAACGAGCTGTCAGACACTGAAGAGAAAAATTGACAAAGGACGAAAGTTAAAAAAACAGCAAAGAGTAACAGCATAAAAAGGTCAAACAATAATTTGACCATTATTAGACTTAAGGTTTTGGTGAAACCTGGTTTTGTGTGTTTTTTGTTCACCAGAGCAGAAAATCATTTATTCACATAAAATTGACATTGCATAAATCCATCCTTAATGACCATTGCAATGAATTCTTAGTTTATTCACACTCCGATATAAACACATGCACTCAGCGTTTTTCACACAAGCATCTCCACTCACAGACAGACACAAAGGCCATAATGTATGGAGCGTCTTTAACACTTTTTCCATCACAGAGACATTTTGATGCAAACACAAGCTCACAGTTATGTCCATGAGGTATTTACTAAACATCGCAGCTTGGATTAAAGCATCACCATTTTTAACACCAATTCTATATATGGCAATATCCCATACATAAAAATGCCTGTTTGTAGTGTTTTTTTTAATTATACTGAAATCTGATTTTTGCACATTTCACTGTGTATTCAGTCTTTTTCCATGTTAATCATGTTGAAAAAAGGAATTAAATGCAATTTTTAGGAAATGTTTCCATCAAAGTACATTCACTAGAACTGCAAAATAAGCCCATAATACATGAGGGTCTGTTTTAATTTGAGGGCCAAGAATAATTGTAGTTTTGTCTGTTTTCCTTTGTATTATAGAAAGCTTAGCAAACTCCAGGCTGAGTCTGGCTGTTTAGCCATGGCAGCTTTGCTCTACAAAAGGACAATTGGATACTCCTCCCGTAGTATAAAATTGAGGTGCCTTCAAGCTAGTTCAGGCAACTCCAGCTGTGCCGATGTTTCACATGTGATCTTCACAGATGTGCTTTATCAATTTTTGTGGCTTATTTAATCTGTATGTTCCCTTTGTCATTTAGTCCCACTGCTACTTCTCTCTGCCTGCCATCAGCCCCTTCACTACTCCAGGATTCGTTTCCTGTTTCAATGGCAATGCTAGAAGACATATTCAGGGACCAAAGATTTGCATCAAACAAGTAAATCCTTTAGCTCCACCGAGTTACTCAATGGTACAAAAGAGAAAATGTAGGTGTGAAAAACTGAGTAAAAGGTGCAATGAGCTTTATTACTGTTCTCTAAAATGTTAAAAGTAAACTATTTTATAAATGGTTTATGGGCAGTTATGATAATAATATGAAACCGATGGCAAAGAATAGGTTACATGATTGTGATGCAGTACTGTGATTTATCTACACCTGTGTCTGTCAACTGTGACAGACACAAACCACTTGTTAAGTATTAGACTTGCTACAGCTACATCAAGCACAGGTGATTAAAACAGAAGAAATAAGTTAGGGGGCTGCCCAGTGGTGCAGCTGGTATAGCTGTTGCCTTGCAGCAAGAAGGTTCTGGGTTCGATTCCCGGCCCCGGTCTTTCTGCATGGAGTTTGCATGTTCTCCCTGTGCATGCTGGGTTCTCTCCAGGTACTCCAGCTTCCTCCGACAGTCCAAAAACATGACTGTCAGGTTAGTTGGTGTTCCTAGGTGTGAGTGTGCATGGTTGTTTGTCCTGTCTGTCTCTGTGTTGCCCTGCAACAGGCTGGCGACCTGTCCAGGGTGACCCCGCCTCTCGCCCGAAACGATAGCTGGAGATAGGCACCCGCAACCCTCCCGACCCCAGTAAAGAACAAGGGTGTAGGAAAATGGATGGATGGATGAAATGAGTTAGGTTCAGTAAATGTAGGAAGTTGTATTAAAATGAATGGCCAACACATTCATTTTAATACAGATAAGATCATTGTAAGGTGATTCTTTGGCACATTGAAGATTTGTAATACTTCAATTTACTGTAAAAAGTCATTTAAATGTTTTCAACACTTATTAGAAATTGTAAATCTGTTATCTTCTTAGACGATGAACAGAAAAAGAAGTCTCTACTCCAGTTGTAGTGAAACAAAGAAAATGCACATGCAGAATGAGAAGTTTGTGAGGGAAATTGCATGACTGTATTTTTGTGTCCTTGGGAAGCAGAGTGTGAAAATATAATGAGGGTGGGACAGAGTAGCACTGTCTGGGGCAATTCATACTGAGGCGACTTCACAAAAAACAAGAGCAGCGGAATAAACCACTACCTCTCTGTAAAAATGAGTAAGCAGGTTTTTTGGTTATGGTGCCTGGGCACGTAGGGATAAGTTTAAAGTTGAGGAGACAAGCAGAAGGAACATCAGACAGCAAGCAAGTAACAGAATAGGGGAAAGAAGACAGACCCGGAATAAGTAGGAAACAAGTGCAGGGTGAGACAGAGAAAAAGACGGTAAGATGTCTGCAAAAATTTGCACAAAGATGTCAATTTGGATAACTGGTGGTGGTTTTGGCATTTCTATCTTACAGTAGGTGGCTGCACATTACCAAAAATTACAGTCCACAGTCTAAGTAAATGGATTTGAAGCACTGAATAAAACTTTTGACTGAATGTTAAGATGACTGGTGTAAAAAAAAAAAAAAAGAAAATGAGTACAGCCTAGGGAGCTAAAAAATTAAAAGTTTCAGTTAAACACACTTACTAAAGTGTTTTTGTAATGTGATAAGCATTTGAAAAAATCTAAAAGAACAATTTTCAAGTTTCAACATCATACATATTTGTCATGTTACAAAAACCAGAGATAACCCCAATATTACTTGTAGCCCTGTCAGATTAAGCTTCTTAATTTTACCAATTGTTTTTTTTTTTACTAGAAGTATGGAATGGCCAGAGTCCCAACTCAAATCTTCTTTTTTCCTGATCTTTTCCTGATGTAGCATGGACAAAGTAATCACAGCAGCTTCTCTCTGCTTTATCAATAATCACAATGTGTAGTTGGTTGGACATTACCATTTTGTTGGTTTGTATCCTGAAGTTCATCATCATCTTAGCTGAGATAAGATCCTGGTAAGGTGATTCTTTGGCACGTTGACCTGAGATCTACAGATGCTTCTGTACAGTCTATCACCTAATTTGTGTCCCATGTATCCCTTTCACACCAAAACTTTGACGAGAAACTGATACATTGGTTTTGAGATTTTCCTACAAGGATTGTTCCTCTCTTCCAGCTTCCAAATATTACACATTCACTGAGCACTTTATCCTTTCGGGCCATCTTCCCAATATTTTCTTGTTTTTTATTCCTGTGGTCTGAATTTCCTCATTTGGGCACCTAATTATCCCAGCAGGATGTCTGATTGCTAGTGAGGCAGGCTGTTGATTGCCTGAACCTTGTTCTTCCCATTGAGCTGATTTCTCACAACAGGTCTTAGTCACTGCTGGTATTTGGCTGTTGCTGCTTGCCTCATGATCTGTTCATGGTTGTCATTTGCCTGTGATCTTCCACGTCACTTATAGCTCTCCTAAACGTCTGTTACTCTCCCATCTGGGAGTGAAATTCCCATCATGTCAAGTAACTTCCCTCTCTTAGAGAGGCCTATGATGCGCCTTCAACCCTGTTCAGGTAGTGAGGACACCTCCTCCTGTCTCCGCACATGCGTGAAGGTGTTGTAGAACAGGAGTGATCTTTCAGTGACAGACTGTTGCATACTAGGTGCAAAAAGGAGCATCGTCATAGATCCTTCTTCACAGCAGCTATTAGACATTAAAACCAGCACTCTTTCTAATAAGTTGAAACTTGGTACGTTTACATTCCTGCTGTTACTTGCTCAGTTTTTCCATTTCTTGTAGATAATCTGCTTTTATGCACAAATATAAATGCATATTGGGAAAAGTCTTAAGTCATCCCGGTCAGTTGCATATTTATTTAGATCTTAACTGTACAAATTTTTCTTACGCTGGAAATTTGGTCTTACTGTATATATTCTACTGTTATTTTTGTTTTTATATTTTCATCATTGTGTGAATATGCATGCTTCTACTTGCCTGTCACTCTCCTGAAATCCCAACCGAGTGACAAAGGACATTTCTATTTTTTTTTGTATTCTTTTTTTATATATGAAAGAGATTTTCATAATATATACTTCTTCTGTTATCATGGGATATGACTTTATTTTATTCTTTGGAAACACAGCAGCTCAATGCTTCCAAAACTTTGGAGACTAGTGTTGCATCTTTTTGAAGTCACTGTTATACAGACGCATACCTGCTGCTATTTTTGGTTGAAGAGAACATTATCCCTAGAGGCTGAAAACTTTCATGTGAGGCTTAAAATAATCACAGGCCATAGATCATATGGTCACAACACATCAGCACATTAGGTTTTGCAAGCTCTGTGTTTTCTTCCCTCATTCATTTTACATCATTATGGGTGTCCTTGAGGTGTCTGCATGGATGTTTCTGTATCCACAGGAATCCTATGAAGCATATGTCAGAGTCCTGTACAGGGACCTTGAGCACCTGACACAGACATGCAGAGCTTTTTCATGCGGGCACAACTTGACCCGTGGATAAAGTCTAAAACAGGATGGAGTACTAGGCATTGTTTTTATTTATTAATGTTTTATTAATGTTTATTCATTTTCATCCGTTTTTGTCTGAAAAAAAAAAGAAGGATTTTTTATGTGATTATTGATTGCAATATTATTCTTTCACAAATGCAAGAGAAAGCATTAATTCATAAAACATAAGTGTTACTTTTTAACTCTGCATTTATTAATCTACATTGAAGGAAACTGACATGTTCCTGGTCACTACAGCCATTGGCTCAATAGGGGGCGCTGTGTTACTAGTCAGGGTTGGCACTCTATCATTCTTACAATCGTATGTCTTTGGCTACAATTAAAACTGGCAAAGTCCAGTTTCTCTGGCATCATTACTTTGGCAACCAGAAAACACAACAGGAGTCCATACCCGCTGTGCCCTGCTGCACACCCAAACTCACTGACTGTGTGTGTCCAAGTGGATTTCTGAGCACTCCAGTCCTCCTGAACATGCATGCATAAAAATGCGTCTGTTAGACATTTAAAAGTCTGAAAGCGCGCATATGTGTTCTTTTGGAAGGATGCTCACAATCAAGAAAGATTACTGAACATAAACCTGAAAGTGTGTGCGAGGGGGTGGGCGAGGGCGTGTGTGTGTGTGTGAGGTGGAAATTGGACAGGAATAAAGCCAGATGTACAGAGATTTGACAAGGCCCATCTGTGATCCTTCTTTCCCCCCCAAAAATGCCCATCCTGCTCTATTTCCAAGTGCAGACACGCTCACACACGGCCAGTAATCAAAACACACTGAAGCGTGCAGGACAGGAAGAGAAAGAAAGAAAGACAGCAAGAGCAAAGCCAGATGGGTCTTAGTCGGGAGGAAAGATACCAACATGTGATGATAGCATCACTGTTGCTTGATATTGTGTTGGTAAAATATAAGATCATATTAATATATTTCATTAAAGTGATACACACATGTGCACGCATTCAGGGTTGCTTGTTCAAATGTGTCTGATTCAAATGTCTGTAATCAGCATTTTGTATAGAGGAACGTAACAAAATGTTTCTGGAACAATACATTATAAGCTCACACACAAACAAATTCTGCAAGGTAGAAATGTCTCAGGTTATATATATATTGAAATCAGTGAGCTAGCATTCAGACAGGCTAACATATTCATATCAGCTCTAAAATACCAGACTTTAAAGATGTAAATGACATGAACTTGTTTGATGATTTTGTGCAACATAGAATCATTTTGAATGTTTTGAAATTTGAGTTTCATTTTCAGTTTCTTCTTTTTTTAACCCTAAATTTGCAATATAAAAAGGACTGTTTTATAGTCCAATTTGTCTACATGCATATAAAATATACTTTGTTCATACAGTATTTCTTCCCAGTCATTGGTCTTTCCTTTATTTATTTATTGTTCTACAGCAAATTGCAGTTAAAAAACTGCAATGTTTTACTGCATCAGTTACTTTCAAGACACTTTGTCAAATCTCTTGTTACAGTTCTATATGCCAGCCCTAAAATATTTTTGCCATTTTTTTTGTTCTATCCCCTGTAAATTATTTTTATCGAGTGAAAGTACCCTAAGCATGTGAAACAGGGCAACAACAGCAAAAAAAGAGTTGATCTACACTTAAAATGTTCAGATTTTAAAAGTATTTGACAAGGAAACGTCAAAGCAGCAGTTTGGTTTTGCATGCTGTGACAATCTAGAAAGTAAATCCATCACAGATGAAGTTTTGGTGAGGTATGAACACTATTGATTTCAAAGATGGCAGTCTGTCTGAGAAAAGGGGAGAGCTGCAGAGAGAAACAACAAGACAGAGATGGTTTTTTGAGTTACGGAACAAAGAAGGAGAGAAAGAAGGATAGAAGGAAAGAAAGGAAAAACTAGTGAGAAAAGATAAGAAGAAAGAGGGATGAGGTTTCTATTTCTGAGCAGTGCATTCATCATTAGTTTATTTTGGTGGGCTCTCATTCTTCCATTGTCTGGCTTGCTATAATTCTGCCCTGGCTTTTCTTTCAGGTGCTAATTGTAATTTTTTCAGCATTGAAGGGGAAAGCTAATATTTCAAATGTGAACTGTCTTTGTTCCACACCCACTGAGTTGGGCTTTAGTTCCTCCAGAGTAATATCAAAAATGCATGTAATGAAAAGTGACTTTGATGTTGTCAAAATGTGCTCCCAGGCTGAACAGCATGAGACACAAATTAATCTAAAATATGTTTGAAATGTAATAAAAAGGTATCATACCAGAATAAGAAATAAATTCTTTCAGATTTGGTGGACATAACATTACAGATAAACTATTGGCTGGAGGTTCAAAATAAAATGAAGATGGATTTTTTTTGATGAAAACATAATTTAAATGAAAAATAAAAATTTGAACAGCTAATTAAAATGTAAAGTTCTAACATATTGTTTGAAATTTCACACATATTTTATCTCTTGTTGCAGAAAAATGAAGGTTGTTTTTTTTATGTTCCACTTATGATTTTTAAGAAAACTCTTAATAAGCACAGCTGTTGTGGAAGAGTTGTGCAGTAAAGGTGGTATTATCAGACCTATGGTTACCATTCTTTAATCCATAAGACAAAGCTGTGGGTCTTCTGCCAGATATTATGATCAATGTCTACTTCAGCACCCAAAAAACAAACTGGTGGAGGCTGCCATGAGCTCTTGAGCAATTCAACAGCTGGTTAATGTGGAGATGCTGACTAAGGAGTTTCAATGAGTTCTTAAGACAATTCCTCCATTGCTTCTTCTGTTTCCCTTCCAAGTACTGTTAGATTTTCTACATCTGAAAGAAAAGACTGTTTCATCTGCATCCCCCAGGTAGGAGAAACAGGACTAATTCATTATTTTTACTGTCACATCAAATATTGTATATATTAATCAGACAGAAGACACAACTAAGTGTGCAAAAAAGGTAACTAATCTCTTGGTACATGGAGAACTTAAACATATTTGTATTTATTTACATGTTAGCTGGTTTAAAAATCAACCTCCACTTCAATGGAATGATAATTTTTTTGCATCACTGTTTGAGTAAATCAGAGCTCAGCGGTTTGAGGATGTCTCAGGTTTTCAAACTTAAATTAGATGTTGAATAATGGTCTTCTGAAAAAATGTTTTCTTACAGTGATTGATTTTGTTTTCGTTTTTTGTCTAAGTTACCTACTGGATTTTGCCTACCCTATGTTTCAAAATTCCCAATACTGCCACACACGTTTACACCAAGTTTTGATTTATGTCCTTGTCATTGGGTCAAAGAATTCACATCTCCCAAGCTATGCTCTGACCAACACTTTGCTCCTCTGTTCCTAAACCCATCACTGCTTTTCCAACATGCTGGGTTGGATCCAATATCTCCCTTTTCATATTATATCAAAAAGAGTTTTTTCTTATATTTTTCTGCACACCTTTATATATGTTTTCACAGTCCTTAGTTTGTCTTTAAACCCTCCCAGTTATTTCCCTTTGGTCTGCAGAATGATATTTTTTCAAAAGGAGTGCCTAACGACCAGAAATGATGCCATGCCACTGCTACAGATATTTCCTTGATATAAAACAAATCAACCGACTCTGTTTGCGAGTCTCTTTTTAAGAATATGGAGAAAAGTCACAGGATGTAAAAGAAGACAGGCATCTGGAAAATGTCATATTTATTTAAAAGTTTACCTTTGTCATTTCCTGAAGGATCAAAGCAGATACACAGAAGAAAAGTTCAAAAAATAAAACTTTTTGTTGAAATAAAGAGGAAGATTAATTTAATGTTTTCCTTTTCTTTCACAGATAACGTAACGATTTATTTATCAGTCGTGGATGTTATGTTCCTAGTAATTTCAGAAAACAGTTGTTTTTCAGTGTGACTTCTTTGTGTATTCCAATAGTGTTGCGTATGACTGAAGTAGAAGAAAAAGAGTTTTTTGTGACAAAAATCAAAAGAGTGTCATGCAAATATATTCAAATCTCTGTATGCAAGAAATCAACTCCACAGGTCACCCTAGTGACAAGAACAAAGTCACTGATAAAAAACCCCAAAAAACTAATAGGGACCCATTTACAGTTTGCAGCAAGTCATGTAGGGGACACAGAAAACATGTGGAACAAAGGTCAGACAACACCAAAACAAAACAAAACAAAACGTTTTGACTTAATTTTAGTCTTGTTTCAGCAACAGCAATAAAATAAACATGGTAAGATTAAACAGTCTGCATATAATCAATGCAGAATTAGAAATGAATTCAGGCATTAAGGTGTTAAGATGACAAAGTCAGTGAGTATTTAAACCTCTGCAAGGTTCTGTGACATTTCTGATGAGCAAAATTAATATGAAACATCCAGTAAGAAAATATTATGATGTTGGAATGGAAACTATGAAAATTGTTTGAATTCTGTAGCTGTGATTCATGAAACTCCAGACAGAAGGTCTTTTTGTGTGCAACTGGTACAATATGTACAAGCAGAGAAGTGTGAAGAGCAATTTCAAATGGTCATCCTACAACTGAGGGAGAAGTTGGAACAAATAAAGGAAAGGGCTCTCAGAGAGGAAGTCGAGCAGCACATGCAGAAACAGAGGAGCACAGTGCCGGAGGTGCAAAACTCTTGGCAGCTTACTGACATTCTCTGACTCCAGTGAGCTGGATGCTGAATGCTTTGAATCATTTTGGGCATGTTGCAAATAATGCCCAGACTTCAAAAGTTTTGGATCTTAAAAAATAAAACAAAACACACACCTCTGACCAACACTTCATGTAAACGCTAGGACTAATTGTAAACCTTATATGAAAATAAAATGATTATTCTCAAAGCATGAAGAACATTATCTTGATGAAGTGACCTGCACTACTTTGAAAGGATTTATCGCATCACGCTCTATAGATTGTCGCCAATCAGAGTTGTTAATGATAATTGAGGTCTGAAGAAACATATTTCAACTATAACTCCCTTAAGTGTGAATTTGGTCCAGTAATAAATCCACTGGCTGTTGCCATCGTTCAATTCTATCCTTCAGTGATCCACATCCAGTCGACCAACTTACAAAAGCTGCTTATAAAGCTGAAAGACTTCCTGCTTCAATCGACTTAGAGGAGGAGAAACAAAGCAGTGCGCTTTGTAGCATGCAGGACAAAAGATTATTTGCAAAGAAATAATTTATCCTGCAATATTGATGATCTCCAGAAGTTAAGTTTAAATGGGAGGAAGAGTAAAAATAGAGACAGACATTGAAAAGTAAAGGGGAGAAAAAGGGCAGGAAAATAAAAGATGGAAAAAGTAAGACTGAACATGACAGGGACAGACAAAGAGTGAGGAAGGGCTTAAGGACAAAGAACTAGAAGAGTGGGTAGGAAAGGGAATATGAGTACTGAGAGCAAGTAAGGCAGAAGGACAAGGCAAGACTTAATGGAGATAAATGTTGAAAGGAGCTGTGCAAAAAGAAATGGATAGAGGTGGATAGGACAGTGAAGGAGTGGAAAGAAAAGAGGACAAAATCTGAACCAAAAAGTGAAGGAGCCCACAGAAGAGAATGTCCGTTGAAGGTATAATTTTATTAGCTCAAATTGAAAGTGATAAAAAGATAATTGTGTCGTCAACCTAGCATGCCTTACCAAAAAGGTTAACATCAAGTTTTAAATCGGTCATTATCAAGTTTTAAATCGGTCATTAGACACCTTCTCTTCAAACTAAAAAAAAAAAAAAAAAAAAAAAAGAAACATGCACACAAGCAATCTGCAGTAAGGAAAGGGCATAGAACATTTGAGGTACTAACAAGGCAGACAGAGCAGGATGATTTTTTTTACTATAAATATGGCAAAAAAAAAAGGAGTAGTGTGAGCGAAAACCATTCTGGCTCCAACACACCAGACTAAAAATACCAATGAGTGAGAAACTTAAATTTTTACTTGTAGAATTGTTCATCTTATAATAAACAATTTTTAAACTAATGACCTTGTGTAATTTTTTCTTTCATTTCATAATTATGTACTGCTTTGTTTTGGTTTATTACATACAAAATGGGGAAAAGTTTGATCTCATTAAAATGACTAATTTCCAGAACCAAAATATAAGCTGACGTTGCAAAAAATCAATACCCCTATGTTCACATTTTTCAAGATCCAGGTGTCCATGTGGTGCATACCTTGAATTCATTACATTATTATATTTTATTATAATTATTGATCTTTTCCCCCTTAGAAAAAATTGCTGAATTATTTTTAAATGAACTTTTTAGTTTATAAGCCAACAAGCTAAATCTGACTGTAAATGTGAATAACTACAAATGAGTTAACTAATTTTTAAACAGTGAAGTCTTGTCTAGAGATTCGTCAAAAAGAGTAGAAATGAAGCAATTCACTTTTTCTCTGGATGTCACAGACCTGAGCTGTGGAAGTTAAGCGTATAAATAAATTCCTACTTGATGTGATGCACAGAGTGAGATGTGCTCAGAAACTTCATTTGCACCAAAACCCTCACAGGTTAATTTTAAAATAAATATCTCTGTAATGCTACATTGTGTTGTACTGTGGCACATTCTCCATTGACAACATCTAATTGCAGACTATTGATTTCCACTTGAACAAAATGCCACCACTCCTTCGTGCTGCTGTAATAGAACTTTATTTAAAAGGTTAAGGATCACTTAAATGTTACGTTAACATGGCTGCTGGCTTACAAGAACAAAACCAATTTTCTTCCGTCTCCACTGGAGACACCTTGTATTTTTTTTCCTGTTGTCACACATGGAGAAATTGTGAGCTAGGTTTAAGACTGGATGGAAATGAAATTCAATATTTATAATTTCCTTTGTAAAATACAAGATTTCAATTCATTTGTGCTTGTGTTAAAGATAAATACGGGTTATAAATCTTTGTTTACACTGAAAAAATATGGCAAGAAAATGATTCCTTTTTATTTTAATCAATTTTATTTCATTACAAATTTGTCAATAGGAATTTTTTAAGATTGTGGCCAACAAAAATACAACTTACCGACTATACACAGACAAACATTTCCCTTTATGTCTTTTGATTCCTTTCTTTATTAAAAGTAAGAGAGCTTGATGGAAGCTTGACAGATATTGTACCTCATCATATGAAAAAAATGACTTTTTAGCACAGCATGCTCTTGTAATCCTTCATTAATCTGTTTACAGCTCTAATCTGATTAGTCCAATCTGATTAATGTTCAACAGTTAATTACAGGAATCTAGTGCAAGCAATCTGATTCTCTGATCAGAGAAGGATTATTACACATTTGACAATCTCCTCCCTCCTTGCTTTTCCCCCCAGTTTCCTGAGTCTTTATCAGTATCAGGTTTTTCACATTTCTCCTCAGTGTAGCTTGCATCTTTTAGCTCTGTTGCCCTGGGACTCTTTATCTGGCTTTCTTTTCCTTGTCAACATACCCCTCTCTCATCCCTTTCCATCATCTGGCTGTCATTCCTGTTTATCCTTCATTTAATGTCTTTTTGCCATTGATTTCTACAGCAGAAATACAAATTAAACTTAAGGCCTGACGAGAGAAGATATTTTTTATCACTCCTTCCATAAAGCATCAACTACTTTAATCTAAAGAATTACTTTTAAACATTTTGGGGGAAACATGATGAATGGTAATCATCACTTTGCTTAACTTGGCAGAGTTAAGGAAAGTGATAATGTTTGTTTAGTTCATCCAATTTCTTTATTTGCCTTCTATTATGGTCAAAACTACATCCCTCAAACTTATCCTAAACAGGATTGATGCTTGACTCTCCAATAATTAGGGACTAAAATGCCTCAAAATGTTTTTACTGAGCTTTTATATTTCTTTAATCCAACATCTGTATCGGTATGTGTTCATTATTCATGAGGTAAACAAACATTTCTCCGCCTGTTGCATTTCAAAATTAAAGTTTTATGCATTCAAGCTTCAAAAGTAAGATTAATCTGGTTTAATATTTCTTTTTATGTCATTTACTCCTGGTATAGTTATTACCAATTATACATAACATCACCTCTGAGCAGATTTATTAATCAGGGTTTAAAATAATGTCTGGCTAATTCAACATTAATGTTAACATAATAGTAATTTCTACCTACAGACCATATACACTTTCCCAGGTATTACATACACACAGAGATATCAACTAAGATTTGATTTATTTTCTTTTTTTTAACTTGCATTTGACAGACAAATTATATTTAAAAGGTATTGTCCCAGACTTAGCTAAAGACTATGGTCCATCATTGTTTTGACATCCAATCAGAAACAACCATTCTTCCAACAGGACAGATTACTAAGTTTTGTGTTTTGACTCGAGTTGGACTTCAATCTTACGTTGTGACTTGGAATCGTAGTCTAGGACTCAGGTCTCATTAATAATAATCATCTGATAATCAGGAGTGAAAGCAGGCCAGTATATAAGCTGCAGACTGCAGCTCTGACAGATGATGCACTGCTGCACGTATTTCACTGTGACAACATGTCCTTGATTTATTAGCCCAGGATGTTCACAGACCTCGGGCCATTAAACCTTCATAACAATCTGTTTATCTTTGCTGTAGCTTTATAATTATGGCCAGATGTTTCTCCAACTAAACATGCCATGTATGTGTTCTCCTGATCAAATGGTTTGATTTGAAATTGGACATGTGTTAATCTCCATTATTTCTCACTGAACACAAATCTGCACTTGCATAATTAGCAATTCACAATTTTCAAAATAATTTAAAGCTGCTCAAAATAGTTTTTGCAAGTTGAATTAAATAGATTAAAAAGCAACTGTAAACAGTACATGACTTCATGTAAAACATTGCAGACTAGATGGGAAATTGTTTATTTCTATCAGAGACTTGCAATGCGTTAAAGACTTGAGCCTTTACTTGAAGTTTCTCTTATACTTGAGTAAAATGACTTGTGACCATCTTTGGCCCGCTATTAAGAAAAGATCATGACTTAGGCAATTCTATGTTACACACTCACAACGACAACAAAAATACTTTTCAAAGAAAAGGCTCGTTCCTCACAGAAGAATCATAAAGAAAGGACACTTTCTAGGCTGATGTCACGACAACATTGTCCATAAATGATCAACTTATACTTGATTCTAACAATGTGATCTTAAAATATTGCACACCTCTTTTCCAATACATCCTCTCAATGTATTAATTGAAAATACATGAAATGTATTTCATGTATTTTCATGTAATTTCATTTCATGTAATTGAAAATACATGAAATCTATTTTCAATTAAATCTGCAAAGAGACCCTGTAATATTGAACATTTTTGTCCATTAAATCACAACTGACAGTCATAGTTGTCTTTTTATCCTTGACCTTGAATTTCCCAGTCACTTTCTGAAAGAACTTGTAAAGACCTGAATTTAACACCAATATAAAATAAAAGTGAATAAAAACCATCAAAACCAGAGATAAGGTCATTCATTTAAGGATAAGATATTCATTTTACGACGAACATGATTATGAATATCGCTGTGAAATTATATTTTGGATAAAATTCAGATATAGAGTTTCAACATCACTCTTAAGGTTTTTCAAACAACTATGATCAAATATTCACTGAATAAGACCATCCATATAATATTTTTTAGTCCAGTCTTTGTTTGAAAGAGAAAAGGCAAGAAAAGGCACAAAGAAAGCATCAAATTTAAACTACAGGTCCAAAGTTTTTGTTTGCACTTTTGATATTTCTCATTTCTATTACAAAAATTGTTGGTCAATCTTTTTACACAGCTTGAGACCTACAGACAAACATTATGCATTTTTAATTCTGGCAGGAAAAATAAACATTTTTGCTGATAATTTGTTAGATAAACCGTCTATATTTTATTTTTAACTGCCCTACTTCTTTGTTTTCTGAAATTAGCCGTTGTCTCCTTTGCCCTCTTTTTTTCCCTTTAGTCAACAAGCCTTTACAAAAAGTTAAATTGAGCTAAAAGTAAACATTGTATGAGATTGTGGAAACATACAGTTATACATGTTATTTCAAGTCAGTTTCTTTTAAAGTTATTCTATTCTGTTAGCTTAGACATTGGTAAGGTTCTGAAATACATTTTTAAGGTATAAGAATTTAAAGGGCATGCATTATGTAAATCCAACTTTGAGCATTATGTAATATTCTAGTGTTTATTCTGGATCAAAAACATAACTGAAGTGTTGCTTTGATTATTACATGTATGCTTGAGAAATCCTTAAATTAAAGAAAATATTCTCACTTTCCTTTGCAATGTTTCTGTTCACATACTTGTCATTTCGTTTATTGCCATTTATAAATTCCTACTAATTGTTTGCTCCATTTTTCATACCTGTAGTTGAAACAAAACCAACTTATTAAACATCTGATTTTGTGGTCATGTTAAGAATCTGATCCCGAGTCCAAAGAGAGAAACCTCTGAGATGCTAAGATGCTGCACTGAAGACCCAAAAGCCTCAGGTTCAGTATAACCTCTGCGAATAGAAAGAGGAGCAGTGGCTCAGGCTGAAAATCCTTCCTGTCTAGGCAGGTAAGGAGCTGGCTGAACTCAGAGGAGAAACTTAGTTCAGAGAAAGGAAACTGCTTTATCCAAACATTGCAATTTTCTCAGACAAAAGTCAATGATTAGGGAAATTATTCCACCATTCCAAACTCACTTTATCTATTTCAAACAGGTTTAAAAGATAAACAGACAAGAGAACAAGCAATCAGTGGGACAGAGATTGCTTAGTCCACTGCATCCGGTATCAAACGGATCTTTTTCTGCATTCATATTAACTAAGAACAAAATTATTTGTTTATTGCTACTACTAGTTTTATAGTACAATTCATGAAACTCGCGCTATAATACAGAAATGTACATAAATTTAGCCATTGTTATTACAATGTACTATGATGAAAAAGGCAGATAAACATCCATTTTTGATTAAAAATAATATTCCTCTTTTCTATCAACTGATGCATCCTCATACTTTGTTACATACTTCTAAAGCAGCATTTGTGGTTCATTTATTTCCTTTCAAGTATTATTACATCTCTATGCATAAAAGGCTTAGAAATAATGATGCGAAACAGAAAAATCATGTGTGAATGAAATGTTAGAAAACATTACTTCATTTCTTCTTAATACACTTAATAAACATTACTTCAACACTTCTTAATAATACAGGTTGTAATGCTTGTTCCACTTTGTGATGCTAAACAACCATTGAGGTTGAGAGCTAACACCCACCAGATGTTGGGAAGCGGCTGTAAATAAGTCTGCCTAGCAACTTTGGCCGGCAGCCAGACATAATTTAAAGTCGGTGTATGTGTGGAGATGAAAGAGTGTAAGTGGCTGGTTAACAACTGGGCTTGGCCAGCCATTGCAGCCTGAGGACAAAAACATGAATTTGCTTCTGGAGAAGTGACAGATGTAAAATAAGATAGATGGAGACGGAAGTGATAGAGGAACGAGGGGAAATGGCAGCAAGGTAAAATGATGAATAATGTTTGTCACTGAGCCACATTTCCTGCCTTTTTACAAAGTAAAAAGGGGAGCCTGTGTAGCATAAAGAAAGGAATAAATTATAGGGAAAACGAAAGTTCTGCTTGAACTGGTGAGAGGAGTGAGGTGTGCATAGAACAGACTGCTTTTAAAACACCCACATTTTTTCCATTGGGGCTCGGTTTCAAATGGATCTTTTTCTGAAGGTTAAAGACAAGAAACCGACTACCAAGACCGGAGAAAGTAGCAAAGAAGAGACCAAAAAAAAGGAAAATTTCTCATCTGTGTTTTCCCCATAAATATTTGTCTCCATCTTCCACTTTTGTTTATAACTTATAGAAGCAAAATCCGACATGACAGAACAATAAAATAGCATTAGAATGAAAAGAACAGAATTCAATCAAATCCACTAGTACCTGTTGTTCCCTCTGTGTCATTTGAAGGATTTAAGTTATTCATAAACATAAATGCACAAACATTCATAATACGGTCAAATTTATCCACAAACTCAAGACGACACTGACTAGAATACAAATGATGACCTCTTGTCTGCAGCAAATCAACAAGAAATAAATGCAGTCTTTTTTCAGGAGAGAAATACTTGAGTTCCAATCTAAACTAAGAATAGTTTGAAAAACCTATAAATGGTTTAAATCTTGAAAAGTAGATAAATGCTGAATCATAGATTTTTTTTATTTCCATTTTTTGTTGCTTATCTATCTTGGCAATTAACATTGTTAAAGCTTAGACTAAGTGACTCAAATGTTTAAACTAATCATTTAGAATGATGATGTTATATATTTAAACTCTACAGAGTCCATCCACGGAAACTGAGGATGTGTGTGTGCTCTCACACACACTTCCTAGGTCTCTTTTGTTTTCTCTCTCAGTAACACGTTTGGCTCGGTCTCGGGTTTGTGCTGTCCTCTTCCTCACGCACCAGTTAAGCCTTTCAAAACTCATTAAAAAGTCAGGTATTAGCAGCACATTGCAGTGTTTAAAGTGACAAAAGTGCTACTTTATAATTACAATATCTGATCTGGATATTGTCAAGATTGAAGGAATTTGCTCCTAAAGTTCAGGAAGGTGAAATATAAGGAAATACTTCACCAGTAGACTAAACACCATCATACAAAAACTTTGCTCAGCATTTTATAGTTCTTTCTGAGGACTGGATTTTTTTTACCATGAATGAAAACATCACATTTTCAGAGGTCGTGAGTTTTATTGTGAGATATCTCCACAAATAGCGTTTTTTCCCCAATTAAATTTTTTGTCTAAGAATAAAGCACTGCCTGTGCTACAAATTTTTCATCGGACATGAAAGCATAAACATTTTGTTCTAAGATCGCAATTTGGCCTTCAGTCAAACGTTGTTTTTTTGTTATTTTTAACTAATTTTCTGAAGGTAGATATACCTTTGACCACAATATTCCTCTATACAGCATTTTAACCTTGGGTCATATTATGCTCAGCTGTTTTGGCTGAGAATCACTCAAGTTGTACTTGCTATTTTAGGAAGGTAAAACCTGTGATGATGTAAGTAAAATAATTAAGTAATTACAAGTGTATTAGGTTCACAATGTTATGCATTATTCTGAGTAATTCTTTTGTTTTTCTTTAGCTCTTTATCTGCAGTTTATAACCAGGCTCTTCTAATTTTCTTCGGCACAAGGTACTGAGGCTGTTGCATCAGCTGTTGTGGTTTGCCAATCTTGTTATTTCTCATGTACAGTAACCATTACGGACTTTAAGAGAGGTAATATAGTTTCAGGTAATATAACTGTGCCTTTTCCACCCCTCCCATTCTATTTTGGCACAGTGTTACAGTCATTAAACTTCATTACAGGGACAGGGTTTGCTCACACGGAGGCGTGTGCATGGATGTGTGCGTATTGCGAGGGACCAGAGTAAAAGATGGGGTGCCACCTGCAACTTCACTGTGGTCAGCACACACACACACATTCGCATTAATGTATTTAAAAGGGGCATAAAACCAGCCTAGAGACACAAAAAGCTTTGGAGCATGTCTGCAACATTACACCACTGCTGAGATGTGTGCTTACTGAGCCACATCTATTTTCCTTAACCTCAATATGGTTTAAATCTTTAAGCATTTTCTGCAGAACAGCATTTTAATTCTCTTTTTTTCCCCCATGATAGGCTCTTTGTTAATGGATGCACTACAACCATGTTGTAAATCTTGAGCAGGAACTATGTATAAAGGTATTGGCAAAAGAGCTAACTGTGCAATTAATTGATAAATCTATCAAATCATGAGTCAATTATTGAAAATAAGATGATTCATGTTTAACCTACCAGTGAATATGAACAAATTAGAAAATTGTCCATTTACCTGTTAAAAATGTGTTTATTTAAAAATGTCACTGGTCTTGGTGACTCCAAAATGAAACATGTTGTAGATTAGTTACACAGACTAATTGGTCTTTATTTCTGTTGGTGATTGTTTACTTAAAGTTATAGATAATGCAAAATTTAGCATGAAGATATTACAAGAGCATTTTAACACCAATATGTAAAGAATTATGTGCTTCAATATTGCTATTGCCAAAAGGTAATTTTAATCTGCAAGCCAGCCTCATTGGAACATAAATTACAGCTGCTCGTATTCTAACTTAATGACACAGACGAGAACACACCTCTCTGGTGCCAACTGCTCTGCACTTATTTTTTCATATGTCTTAATGACCTTGCTCCAGCCCAAGTCTCAGAAATGTTTCACCCATATTCTTCCTGATCTCTAAGGTGACCTGACCAGCTGCTCTTGCATGTTCCAAAGACAAGAGTGCAGCTCAGAGGTGTTCAGGCTGCCTCTAGTTCTGGAACGGGTTGCACCTACATGTTATCCAGACTGCTTCACTGTCTTCTTTTAAATGCTTTTAGAAAAATCTTTTTCCTCTGGCATTCAACACTTCACTGTTTGTACTTTTGCACAAGTTGCTGTGTTGTTTTATGCCTGTTTTTACTTTGACTGTTTCTGCTGAATACTTTTATAAAAGTAAGTTTTTTACATATCGTATAAAAATGATATGTAAATTTACATGTATATGTAAAATGAAACAGACTGTGAAAAAATAAATATTCACACTTCTCAAGTGGGAGGGTGAGAGCAGTGCATACACCAGATTGATTTACAGTGCTAAGACCCTCCTGGCATTAAGCCTTTGATAAAATATGAATAGGGGACTGTAAATATGCGAGTGTTAAAAATGTAACTTAATGCTTAATGTTGCTCTGAACTGATTGCATCATTAACTCACAATTGAAAAAAGGAAGACAGCTATACACACACCTTCACAGCAACACATCCACACTCGGAGCACACTTTTTCTGTCACACTTTGCTCTTTCTAAGTTCTCAACTTTTTCAGTACGTGACAGAAGAAAAGGTCCCTCTCACTTGTCACCAAAGTGTCTCACCTGCAGGGGTGATGTCACAGACAAGCAACAGCTGTATAGCTATTAAGTGCTAATTCAGTGCACCACCGTGTGCGACAACCTGGCTGGTTATGTGTGCCCATCTACATGTTGTCCTGCGTGTTTGCATGTGTGTGTGTCAACACTTCTTTTACCTAAATTGCCAGATGGTGCACTATAATTATTCAAAGCCAGACTTTGTAGAAGTTGCAAAGACTTTAAATCTCTCTATTTCATATGTACTTATGTACCAATATGTCTAATTTTGCTCTGAATCAAGCTTCATTCTTTGAATATTATTACACACATCATTAACACATTTCATTATGAGTCACCCAAGGCTATAAGTCTATATTAAAACAATATCCACATTTTCTTTACCTAACGTAAATGCCAATTTAAGTAATTGCAAAATGCAGAATTCACTGTCAATTGTAACAAATATTTCATTGTTTGATTATTCCCAAATGATATATTTAAAAAATTGTTTAAGAGGGACATTTCTGGAAATCAGTGTTATTTGTTTTCCTACAGAGAAGCAAAACAGTCAATAAGATGGCATGTTATTGTAATTCAACATTGACAATCTTCTACTCTATAAAACTTAAATTAAGGTTTTGTATCCAAATCAACAGCTGAGTTGATAAATGTTCTTGTGTGAAATTATATCTGGGTTACAGAAGGTCTGATACACATCTTCCAAATCTTAATATAAGGGTCTTAAATTTGGGATTTGACACAATATTTCATTGTTTCATGTCAATGGGACCAGCATTTCCCACAAATGTTTGATATGTTTAGGGATCTAAAGTATGTCAAAAAGAATAATAGGAGTTCTTAAAGTATAAAATCCTCCAACTTGGTTTTAGCAAAAAACACTAAATAAAATCTCCAGTGTGTACATTAAAGAATGACTAAACAGCCAAAGCATTGCATTTTTTTTTATAATTTAGCAAAATCAACTGTTACATAAATTGGTTAATTTTGTTAACATGTTAAAAATGCATATTGAAAATGGCAACATGATATAAAAATAACTAATATGGAAATGATCAGATTGATAGAGGAAGGAATTGGCATGTCCCTAAAGTTGTGTTTCTTCTAACTGTCTGTGTGACAACAACAGGCTCTGGCAGTGAAGAGAAAGTATAAGTGATGGATGATTAGCATAAAGCTCAGGAAAGCAGCCATCTCCACCTTTATTGCTTCCCTCTTCCTTCATTTCAATCCAACACAGCCAGTTTGCAACTAGAAATAAACATTAATAACTCAACGGCTCTTCACACCTGCTTTTAATAATGCCACACTCTTATTATTGCCAACATATTTATTCTTGAACACAATCATCTGGATGTTTGAAGTTGCCACTTCCCAATTTCAATCTGCAAGAGAGTGGGATGAACCATTAAAGTATCTAAAATGTACATAGGGAAACATATCAAAAATGTTAAATCTTTTGAACATAAAGATAAAAAATGCTTAATTTGTTATCATTACAATTTAATTAGAGTACAAACAGTTTGCGACAGATTGGCGACCTGTTCAAGGTGACCCCGCCTCCATCTCACCAGGAGGTACTGGTGAGATAGGTATCAGCACCTCCTGACCCCAATAAGGGACAAGGGTGTTAGAAAATGGGTGGATGAATGGACAATGACAAACTGTTCTAAGCTGCACATAATCTTTGCCATCTATGTGAGATTGGAGAACATTTAGTCTTTTTGAGGCTTCAGTCATGGGCATGGATGAACATATAAGTGTTCATGTAGAGCTTTTCTATGCAAGCCAATGAGAAGAAAATGATCTCATTTGATCACATTTGCCAACTGAAATCAGATGATAGTTTACTTTCAACAATAGCTGTCCTCATACCACAAAGTATACAAGCCAGCTTTATAAAGACCACAAATTATAATTCTTTCACATTGGTTAGGGCTGCACAGTGGCGCAGCTGGTAGAGCTGTTGCCTTGCAGCAAGAAGGTCCTGGGTTCAATTCGCGGCCCCGGTCTTTCTGCATGGAGTTTGCATGTTCTCCCTGTGCATGTGTAGATGTGTCTCTCCGGGTACTCCAGCTTCCTCCCACAATCCAAAAACAATGACTGTCAGGTTAATTGACCTCTCTAAATTGTCCCTAGGTGTGTGTGTGTGTGTGTGTATGGTTGTTTGTCCTGTGTTGCCCTGCGACAGACTGGCGATCTGTCCCGGGTGTACCCCGCCTCTCGTCTGGAACGTTAGCTGGAGATAGGCGCCAGCACCTCCCGACTCCAGTACGGGACAAAGGTGTATAGAAAAAGGATGGATGGATGGATGGATGAATTATGGATCTCTATTGACATCTTCATTCACAAATAGGCAGTGCATTGTGTTGTTCATTGTTGGCATGTAAATATAAATAAAATCTCAGTAAAATTCAATAAAGTTTATTGTTGCACCTCAATAAAATCTGAAGAATTTTAAATACTCAATTATGCAAATGTTGCCATTTTTTTCAACTTTTGTTGCATTTTTTTTAAGCACAATCACATTTGTTTGTGATCAGACTTTTCCAATAAGGGCTCACCTGTAAGCAGCTTATACTTCTAGGAAACTAAACTCTGAAGCTAACAATGGCTTACATTAAATGTGCAGGAGCAGTTTTGCTTATCTGTCACTTGGTGTACTTCCTTTTGTTTAATTTCAGAACGAACCAGAAGGCAGTAACGCTACACTGGCCATTTTGTTCTCCCTAATTAAAGTGGGTATAAGTGTGACTTTAAAAGTGCTGGATACATGATCTGTAATCACTGATAATCTAATCCAAAGCCACAGCTCAGTGTCAGTTACGTTGACCTCATTAAATAAGAGCTACGCTTTAAACAACCCACGAAGATCATATCGCCTGAAAGATAACAAGAGAAGCTCTTCCCTATGTTACAGCTGTGAAATATTATACAATTTAAACACTTTTGATAAACAACAATTGTAGAGAACTCAATGTGCCTGGTATCTCCGATAGGTTCGCTGCCGATCTGGATTTTTTTATATAGATTTCATCAGAATATGACACCAAGGGATGGAATCATGTTTACATATATTCTATGTATTATATTATTGTTTCTACATACAGCATGGAGCCACAATGTTAGTAAAATAAGAATTTATATTTTTTGTTACTTCTAACATGTACACCTTAATGTGCAAACTCCTGATACCAACATATTTCTGCAAACATCAAGTTGGTGTTTCAGAGAAACAAATAAAAAAATTAAGAAAATAAATCAATACGCCAGTATAAATTAGTTAAATTAGTAAATTTCAATCTCATAAATTGATAAAAATAATGAACATGTATTAACAGCAAAATAAAAACAGGATCTGGAGAGTAAGTGAACAAGTACATTGATTTGTGATTTTAAATATATACAGTATTTAAAGTTCAAAAGTTGGAACTACTTCAAAAGGTTGAGCACAAATACGATCAGTTTAAGGTGTTTTTTAAACCTGTGGTGTTGGTAATGGCAGGGGGAACAGGACTGTCTGAAATAGTCAACTAAAGGTTGTTTTTTTTCTAATTTGCTTCTAATTTATATATGTACCAACTATCAAGTACTTTGCTTCTTTGTTTTTTGTGATGTTACAGAAAAAATTACAGTTGCTTCAACTCGGGTTGTTAATAAAAGCAGCAATTTATCTAATTAGATAAGTAATACTTGTGCATCTTAATATCCAAACTACTTGTATATCTAACTCAAGTCCAAATGCACAATATTGTAGTGTTTTAGCTCAAGAAGATGAAAAGAAATAAGGAATTTAAACAAAATTTCTGCCAAAGTTACCCTCTTCCTTTGCCAAAAAGTGGACCAAACTGGCAAAGACACTCGCTGGTTAGAAAAATAGACGCCATTTCAAAACATGCTAGATAATAATGAGAAACAATCATTTTAAATTTGACCTCAAAATGGAGCTCATGCTGATTTACTGTTTGCATACAACATGGTCAATAGACTATCTACTGTAAATGAAATTGAACTGTATTTTGATTAAGTCCAACAGAAACAGGCCTTAAAGACACTTAGGAAAACACTGAATACCATCTTTCAAAAAGAGATCAAACATATTGCAGGTAGGTGATTGTTTAGTAGATTAGCATTGGCTCATGCTGAATGCTAATCAGTAATAATTACTGGCTCTTTTTAGGCAAATGTCCCCTTTATCTATTTGTTTCCCCCTCGCTAGCGTTTGTATTCTTTTTCTCATTTTAAACGGCCGTCCCAGCTTGATCTTTTTTAGTGTTTTTCCTCCCACTGACTGTCACCCATCTATCTCTTTGTTTCTCTATCTTAGCTCCTGTCACACCCCTGCCTTTGTTCTCCCCCATCCGCCATCTCTTCCTCACGTAATCCTACCCTATCTCACAACAGCAAGCTGGTAATCCTACATTTCCTTTCATGAACGCATACTCACTTGCGTACTAAAGGACAAGACACACACACAGGTGACAGAGTATGCATTTGCTTTAACAAAGAAGTAAAAGTGCTCTAATATATTTGTCTGAGCAGAAAATCAGAATGCTTTTTTCAGTCAGATATTACTTTAACTTCCTTTGTATACAGGAAGTTCAGAGTCTTTAGATGCAAAAGACAACATGATTTAACACTAGAATAGCTCGTATAACAAATACCTGAAAGCTTTTGACGGCACAATTTATCTCAATGGAATATGTAATTCCACAAACAATGTGGCCACTAGATCATTTCTGAGTTCATACACTACATTTGTATTTAAATACAGATACCAAATACACATCCAGATTAATATATACACAAACATTGCAAATGCAACATAGCAGTATTTTTATTTTTTTTTGTACATTTTTATGCTCTTTCTTTCTCTCCGAGAGAAAAGGTGCAAAAATGTTTTTTTCTCCAATGTACGACAGACTTCTTTGGTTGTGAACTTGCATTCTGTCTGTGGAACCAGACACAATGATTCATTTTAGGCTTAAAGAAAATAGAAATATTATATGTGACAGACCTTTGCTATGAGCAAAGGACAGTCCGTAGTTCAGTTTTTTCACAAGTTTCAGAGAAAGCCAACACATCCCTATGACTCATGTCACAGTCTTATTTCATGCCAGACATGTCAGAAAGTTGTACCCCGAAGGTTATTGTTTTCTAAATTAGGCCAAAAGCATGTTGATCATTTTGATTTGCTTCAAGCATTTAGCATGTGGCGGTGAGGGAATGTGTCTGCTAATTAGCTTGTTTGTATAATATAGCATAATAAAAACAATATTTAGTCATAGGTGCCACATTTGAATATTACTTTCATAAAATCTATAGTAGTGAGGAATTTATTGTCTTATAACTGCAACTTTAAACAAAAAAAAATGCAATGCAAAAACATTATTTAGATATCCTACTATCCAATTGGAATATCAGGGGGATGTATACATTTTGATGTGGGTATACATAATTTCATGATTGATTTTGACATTTTAAGAGAAAATGTCAGTGAAATAACTTTGCTTTTATGTCCAAATGTTACTCCACTTTTAAATGTTTACATGCAAATTTAAGATAAAGTATCTGCAAATGTGACAGCATTCTTTTAGTATTTTGAGGGTATTGTGAATGTACTATTTTAGTGGAAAGACTGAGTTGCAGTGTCACAGTAATGAGCAGGTTTTCTGTCAATAACTAATGTAACATTTGGCTTATAGCAGTGTATTGCAAATAAGCAGCTTTCAGTCAGTCACTACACAACAAACACAAAGCTAAGTCCAATGGCTTTAAACTTGGCAGAAATCCCATTACTATTCATCTATCCATTTCCATCCCTCCTATGGCAATGTAAGCCGTGGTTTTGAACTATGGGAAAAAAAAAACATTATCATCTATCCATGTCCCTTTCTATTTTCATGTCAGCCTCATTTCATTTTTTTCTTTTACGTCTTGCCCCAACATTCCCATGGCTTGGAACCAAACTGAAATCCCATTTATTCATACATCCATCTCTTCTTTTTCCCATTCATGTTCCACATATCTGCATTGCCTCATCTGATGGCTGGAAGCCAACCGATCTATTTATCTTTATGTCCATCCATCTTCTCATTCCTTTGTTCTTCTTTCATAGATTCCAGATCAGTGAAAAAAGGATTTTAAGGGGTTTATTTAGGAGACTTAACATGGAAATATTTTGTAAGGTTGTGCAGGGCATTTGAATAGTTTCACAGCAGCCATCCAGTCCCCTTATTTTTGTTCTGTACATTACTTTGTTAATGCATATCAGTCTATACTGATACAGTCTCTAAACTGATATCCAGTTTATTATAGTGCTTATTATTTTGCAGGTTGCAAAGCCGTTTATTGCTTAATCGCTACTAATTAATAAAAAACAGTTAATCTTTTTTTAAACAGATCCAAGTCTTTCAATGTTTAAATAAAACTATATTTTATAGAGTACAGTTATCTTCAGCTGAGACAGAACTTGAACATTTATCTGCAGCCTCCTCCACACTTATTAGTACTCCTGGTGTAAAACATCATAAAACTGAAAAAGCAAAATAACTGAGGAAAATACAACTCAGAGTTCATTTATGTAGTAGAAGTAGAAGAGACAGTCTTTGACTTTCTTTGACTGATTTTGTTTTGGATCATTATTTTCTTAAAAGACACAATTCACTGGCAGTTTTTATATTCAGAAATAAAAATCAATATTTTTATTTCAAATATCCTGGTTTTCCAGAGTTTACAACATTGTGCATGCAGCAAAGGTCCCAGAATCTTTGGAAGAGAAACAGGTACATACTAGCCATATGTTATTATTAAACGGTTTCATGAAAATCCTCCTGGAGCATTTGTTGCCAAATCTCAGTGTTCACATTATCAAGCAAACTCCTCATGTTTACATCTACAATGATAAAACAAATAGTACTTTTTTCTGGCATACCTTCTAAACTATTTTGGACATTTTGTAATCCCAAGATGCTACTCTTTGCTATAGTGATCCAACAGTGACCTTTGAAGATCTTTTTTCATCTTACCGTCCTGTTACTGTGTGGTGGAAAGATAAATGTGGATTCTTATGCAGCTTAGAGGCCATTAAAGGTTTGTAATAGAAATCGACCACTGAGTTAAATCAAATGTACACCCAGTGAAATAAGGAATAGCAGGTTCAAGGTACAAGATGAACTTATCAAAAAAAGGAAGAAATTGGGGATTGGACATTTTCACTATACATTTGATGTTACTGCAATAAAAGCTTAATTAATGTTGAGGTTTTTGTAAATGTTGGGTGCAGAGGTTGCCCCAAGTCCCAATTTGTGCACAGCGTTTGTTAGATTTTATCATCTCTACTAGATCCTAGACTGGAAGTATTTTCTGCAGATGTCTGTGTGACTAACCAACAATGACCTCAAATCTCACCTTCAATTAATTAATTTTTTGCCAAAAAGTTGAAAAGTAGTGCTGTGATATGATTGTCATTTTGGTGAAGGCAATTAAAGATGACTAATAAACAGTTTTTGCTTTGTTTTAAAATATTTCATTTAAACTAAAACATCAAGACATTACATTGACAAAAGTTGATTACATTTATGTCCATGTTAGATGTGTGATTTCAGTGTTTTTCCTACGTATCAAACAAACACTTTCTGTTTTAAGCCAGAAATTAACCCACATTTTCCAAAAACTTTTTGTTTTTCAGTTAATGAAATGAAAAACTGGGACCCAATATGCAACTCTACATTTGAACTTTATATTAGGATGGTAAACGGCTCTTTAGAGAAACATTCCAGTTCGACTATTGCAGCTTTTGAAAGAGATAGTAAGATGTTTTTTTCTGTAATGACTAAAATCATGACAATATTGCATTGCTTGTTTTACCTACGTAACCAAATGACTTGCTTTACAGTGTTAAAATGCCACAATAGCATTGTAACACTTCTCCTCTTTATAAATGTTAACACAAGACTGTGTGTGATCTCTTCTTCCAAAGCATTGTTTAAATAATTCACATGCTTTTTGACTTTTTTAAACCGAAGGCAGCGTACACTGCATCTGCTCTCATTCAACAGTTTGTACATTTGTTTGCTTCTGCACGCATGTGTGTGTCGTCCATTGGGGTGCTCACAAGTGTGTGTACAACTCAAAATGAGATGTGTATGAGTCCCTAAAGTGTGCTTTGCAGCAATGTGTTACATAACCCTTGATTATAACTGGAGAAGAAATGTGACAGCTTGTGACCTAATCCTTAATACATGAATTACATTTATACAATTCTTATGTGATTGTGAGTGCATGTGCATATCTGTGTGTATGTGTAGCAGGGTGTGTAATCTTAACATACCAATTAAAAAAAATGTGACAGTGATGCAAACATGCCTCAATTTGGAAGTGTGACAGCTTGGTAATGTTACAAAGGGGCTTTCGACTGCGTGTGAATTTATGTGCGTTTATTTGCAAGTCAATGATAAAGTAAGATTCTTGAAAATTTGCACAAATGTGTGTGTGATCCAATATTTTTGTGGTGAATGACAGATCTATTACTGTGGAAGAGTAAGCTATTAGAGGCCTTGGAAAAGCATGTGCACACACACCATCAGGCTGTGTGATTAAAGCTGAGTAACATCCTTTATGTGCTTGGGTTTATCTGGAATATGTGTGGCGCGACTAACAGAATATGAAAAGCTGACACTTGGCTTTTAAGACACTTGCTACTGTGGCCTTTGAAGGTTTCTCATTTCTGAGCGTGCACACTTGAATCGCACCTTTTCGTTTCAACATGCCCAGTGCAAACACTTATCACCATATTCACACGTTCACCTACACGTTTGTGCGCTAATAAGTCCATATAATAAAATATTATATCATAGCGACCTTTCCCACACAAGTATCATCCTGTAATGGTTTTTAAATTATCCCTATCATCACACAGCGCTTCCTCACCTTCAGAGCCACACAGAGCGGGTGAACCGGTGTTATGCTATTGGAATTTGAGCTTTCAGACTCAGAGCCAGCATTCCTAAGTTAGAGGCTTGAGAACAACTCCAGTGCTATGCCAATTCCCTCATTCATACAGAAGGGGGTTAAGCTTCAGCTATGATGATCTGCACAGTTTTACAAAAAAAAAGAACTGCGAAGCATAATAGAGGGGCAGTCCTGCAATGGACAGGTTTGTGTGGAAGGGGCATATGTTTACTTATACTAATGCCCAGCTAGATCTATTTATAACTGTCTGAAACTTCAGAAATCACAGCATACAAACGTTAAAGGCTTACTCTCCGTTTTCCTGTGTTTTACTGGCTGTTGCCTCATTTTCCTTTATTTCCTAACTCTACACCTCTCCGTTTTTCTGTATTTTTCCGTTAATACTTCCGCCCATTATAGCCCATTAATCCCAGGTTCACAGAACGTCAAAATGTGCACCTTAATGTTTTTCTCAACTACTGCGTCTTTTCTTTGGGATAGATGGGTGAAAACATAAGAGAGAATGATGCAAACCAAAAAATACCAGAAGTGTTACAGAAGAGTTATGAGAACTTGATCTTGAGGAGGAAAGCAAAACGTGCGAGACGGAATGAAAGAAAAAAGAAAAAAGTGTTACGGTTGTGATTTCCCAGCACTCTCTTATTGGACAGAAGGCTTGATGTCTCCCTTTTGGAGAGCAAAAAATAAGCTGATTAACACACAGCAACCAGGGACACAATGGACAGTGGCCCATTTTCTGTAGGAAAAACAACTATCACATTTTAAGTGGAAGGAGGAGATGTTTGAAAAGAGGCAAGTAATTCATTACCTGATTTACAGAAATCATTTTTTGGTCCCTGCTATTAATCTCAGCTAATATACACAAACTCTGTTGTTTATTCCTGAAGCACATAGCCTTAAGACATCATTTATTCCTGTTTGCACTAAGCTGCTATTCTGCTGTATCTTACCCCCTCTGCATCGTCGAATAATTGGAAGTGAAGTAAATCAAGAGCTTGCAGTCAGCTACACCGATTAGATGTAAGACTTGCTTCCAGCTTATTGCCAGTCATGTCAGTCACAACTAGGACTGAAAAGCCCAACAGACAGAAATAATGTACACAAAAGCCTTTCAAATTTACACAGTGTTTGTGGAAAGTTTGTATAATTACAAAAAATATAAAAGAATAATCAAATAATGTCATTAAATCTAAATTCGATAAGATGTAGAGGTACAACACTTTGGAATAACCGTGGAACAAAAACCATTTGAATGGCTGTTTCAAGAGTACTAAGCATATTGCTGTCACAGGAAAATAAGTTTTTGAACACCAATATTGTTATAACGTGTTAATTATATTGTATAAACAATGATTTTATAGTACAAACATGATAATTATATTGCATAAATGTGATCATTTCTTCCAGATGATGGCGGTAATATGCTAGGAAGAAGTTGGCATAATAAGTTACTTTGTAATACATGTGGAGAGAAACAAAAGGTTAAACGTACAGATGGCACGTGTTGTGATTTCTATGGAAACTATGTCATGGGAATCTAAATGCCACATGAAATTAGGTCTAAGACTTAAGAATCAGCTCTATCCTTTGTTCTACAACATAGAAGTCAACAAATCCAAGCAGACAGAACACGTTCACCTCATCGTACATTTTTATGGGGAATATCTAAAACCAGCTTAGAGAAGCATAGATGCTGAGTCTCCTGCATATGTGATTTTGGACAAACTCGATGAGAAAACTTTATTATTGTCAGTGGTGTAATCTGACAAGTTGTTCCCTTCTTGCAAGATATGGAAATGATCCATTTGACACATCAAGCCTCAAGCCACATTTTACTTCAGGGAAGATAAACTGCGGCACATGATGTTTTTTTTTAATAGCATCATTCTTAAAGGATATTCTTTTTGCTTTTGCAGTTATTTTCTTGACATTTTAGAGAAAACTTTTGTCCCTCAACTTCCAATCTTTTCCGTAATGGCCTGCCTCCAGCCAAGTATTAAAGACTGTGTGTTGGCCATTTCCGCTTTATTTTTGGCAAGTTCCACTCAGTTTTTCCTTATTTTAAAAAATCTGTTTTAAAGTAATGTCTGGGGTTTTAACCAAGTGATCCAATTGTTTCTACTTTGAATATTGTCTCCAGACTTATTTAGGGGTTTCTTTTGTTTTCTCATCACTAAGGTAGGTGAGCTTTCTCAATTACAATTTTATTGTGATTCTTTTATTTCCCAGACATTAAGTGTTGTTATTTATTTTTGCTTATAATGGATTTAATTTCAGTCCAGTTCCTCCTCTGTCCAATGAAGCTTTTCTTGAAAAATGTATTTGTTCAGAATTGCCTCCCTTTTTTCAGCTCAGTGTTGCTGCTTCCCACTGTCCATCAGTCTCTCACCGCCGTACTCAGTTTTTGTCATGGTGCCTTCAAATAGTGTGAAAGAAATTCAGTGGCAACTGAAAGAGTAATTACTTCTAGGACTAATTTTTTGCAAACACTTGTATGATGTGTAATAAAATTATAAGGCTCAGCATCACAATCTTGTACGATGCATATGTCTGTTTTGTTACATCAATCCAAAGTTTGAAAGAACAAGCTGGGATTAAACTGGACAAGAGGTATTTTACCTTTCATACTGCCAATAAAGACATTATTCATAAAATTAAGATCTACATTTTCTGGATTTGAACTTAATTAACTAGAAAATAGAGCAATAACCTCGAGTTTTACATCATATTTAATTTATCGTGGCAGTCATGACCTGGATGTGGCAATTATAATCTTCTATTATCTTCAGTTTCAAAAACTCAAGTTCAGTGAAATAGACTAGAATTAATAATACAAGCCTGTAATGTTTGAATTTTATGTATTGAAACAGTAAAGAACAATTTTGACTTCTTGAGATTGCAAAGCACCACTGATTTAATGAGTTATAAGCAGTAAAAAATAAAAAAAAACATCAGGGAATGTTCTGTTAAGACTTTTCCAGCTTAAAGTTCAGAAACTCCCACTTCGAAGAACAGATGAAATGCATTAATATTTCAATTAATCTCAAATCTTGCTTTAACTTCTTCTTGTTCTCCCTGTAAATTTTAGAACATCTTTCTTCTTTGAGACATTTTTTTTGCTTTGTGTAGCTAAAAATCAACAGTTCCTCCTGTTTCAAAATGTTCCTACTGTAACAAGTGGAAATTGTGCAATGATCCAGAGCATAACCTTCTGTGTAGATTATGTTGACAGTAAATATACCATTTCTGTCATTTGATTTAACCTAAGTGAGATATTTGTGCTTTTGCCAGCATGAAAAATCTTGCCTGTATGACTTAGAAATAGATTTGGTAGAGTGCTTGTTGAAAAGGAAGCAGTTCTACTTTATTCTTAAGGTGGCCAATTTGAAAAAAAAAATATCATAGCTGTTTCATAAGTTTTATGCTAGGCCAGGGGTGCCCAAAGTCGGTCCTCGTGGGCCGGCATCCTGCATGTTTTAGTCCTCTTCCTGATGGTAGTAACAACCTTTTCAGCTTGTCAATGTTCTTTTTTGGCCTTTTAATGAGCCATCATTTGATCAAGGTGCGTTAAACCAGGGAGAGAACTAAAACATGCAGGATGCTGGCCTTCCAGGTCCAACTTTGGGCCACCCTGCGCGAGGCATAGCAAGCAAAAAAGAAAACATTTGCTATTTTGTTTATTTCCTTTAGGTGACATGAAAAGTAAGAGGAGAAATATGTCTCTTTGGGGAATCTGCAAATAAAATTTAAATGGTAAACAAGTGAAAACTATCCGTTGTAACAGCTAAAAGTCTCTAGTACAATAGTACTAGTAAGTGGTAGTATTCAGAAGTCAATGTGTAAAGCAGGGGAAATATAGTCCCATCAGCAATATCTGATGAAAAATCTATGAAAAAATTGTGTGTGCAACTTTAAAAAACATCATTAGAAAGAATGACTAAACTTAAAAAGTCTTCTGAGAAGTTCATTCAGCATCTAACAGATAAAGTCAATGGAAGACTTGAGTAGTGTCTGTGAGAGGAGTGTAAAAGAGACAACAGCTTCAGACAAGGACAGTGAGGAAGAGCAGAGGATGAGAGGTTAAGCGACATTATCGCAGCTGTGTAAAGTGGAGGAGAACGAGATGAACAGAAGGATGAGAGTAGGGTGAGAGCGGAAGAGGCAAAAGAGGGAAGAGAGTCTGAGTGGAACAGAGATGGAGTAAGGCATGGTGAGAGGTGGAGAGAAGGTCACGAGGTTTGTGGTTGCAGAATGTTCCCTCTCATCGCCTGCTTTAATGAAAGAGTTCGGCCACTTAATGTTCCAGGAGAGGAGATGACCAGGACAGGATGATGAAAATTATGAACCATGAAGCTTCAATATGTATGATAATCCTGCATTTCAGACCAACATGGAGGACAACTGGGCTTTAAAGAGCAACACAATTCATATTTATCACACAAGGTATTAATTAATTTCCTGAAACTAGCACAATCCACAACATTTCCTCAGGATATGACCAGCAGCTGTTCATTATGTTAAAAAATGGGGCTACTGTGCCTAAAATAGAAGCTGATGTTCAATGCATTGGTATTCCATAGAATTAGAAGGGCATCCTTCCCCAGAGTTTCTCTTGTCGACAACCTTATTCTGCTTTGTTACTTTTCCCGCCAGTTATGTAAAACATAATTATGTGTTTTAAATTATGAACTGGAAAGATTACATCCTTCAAGTTTAACGTCAAATATGTTGCTCAGTTTGAATACATATTTTCTAAACTATGGTTTAAGCATGTAAAAAAAAAAAAAAGAATAAACATTAATCTTCTGGTTTACATTAGCAACATATGCTACTTCAATTTTTTCTCTATTCTACATTCTAAGTGTCTTTCAAAGGCTGCATTTGATGTTTTATCTTTGTGTGTCCTTTGAAAGCTGTTTATGTCTTGAATATTCATTCCAATCTGCAACTTCAGAGACATTACCCCTGTCTTCCACGTGACATTAAGGAGACATGCTGAGCAAGGTTTCTACAGTATCAGCCACTGATTTTAGGAAAAGAATTATCAAAGTTATTACATTCCCCAAAAGTATGCAAACAAGCGACCATAACACCAAAAGAATAGTGAACACTTCAATACTGACTTGAAAGCTGAAATTTTCATTCCCTTGCAGATCAAGTGACTTTGGTCACTTCTTCAAAAGAGCCGTCGTTGTGCATTGCCTGTAGCATTGCTTTATAAGTTCAAAGTTACCTGAGTGTTATGGCATCAGCTATAGTACAGTAAAATTTTGTTACATATTTGGAGTTCTTACTTCAAGAACTGTTGAGGACAACAGACCTGCTAATTGAGAAAGTTTTCAAATTTTTGATGTTTTATATGGGAGCTATATTTTCATGATTATCATGTTCACATCACTGCATAGGATGAATTTTCTCCACTTCCAGCAGACCTTTGGGGAAAGAGTAAAGTGAGTACAGGTACAGTGCAAGAGATGAAGAGATCCACAAAGAGAAAAAACAAACAAACAAAAAAAAGATTTAAGTTAATTTCCTCCTAAAAAAAAAAAAAAAAAAAAAAGTACCAATTTTTTTTCCTCCTTACTCTGTGATAGTGCCAAGCTCTGCATGAGTTCAAGTTGCTATGGCAATCCTGACAAAAAACATTCGTTATACTGACATACAAGGCACCAAGGGGAACATCTTCTAGCATAAACACACTGCTGAAGTATAACTTGTGTATAACAAAGGCTGACTGCACACGTGCTCCACAGTAACGGGCAGAAGTTGTCACCTACAAACTCACGAATATGGTTACTATGCGTTTTATACATTTCAGAGCATCACTGAAAACTAAAATCAGGAATATTAAATGCATACAGTATGGTTCATATCTTGTATTAGATGCTCTAATAGTGCTTCACAACTCTGGTTGTTAGGGCGCACTGACCTGCATCAGTGTGCCCCAACACTGATGCCGTATTAGGGCACTGCATCAGTTGTGACCTCATTGCTTGTCACCAACTATCAATGTACAAGTAATTTCCTAATTGTTTTAAATGTGGCTTAAGTATTTCTGTCCCACACATGCTTACCTGAGGTAATATAAAAGAAAAAGTATGAACTTTGCATAAAGCAAGGATGTTAAAAAATCCAGAAAAGTAATAAAAATACACCTTGATGTGTGAAATATTTTAACGTTACTTATATATTGATATAAGTAACGTTATATCAATATATAAGTATTGATATAACTTATATATCAATACAAGTTATATCAATACTTGTATTGATATAATACAAGTTATATCAATACTTGTATTGATATAATACAAGTTATAAATAGCTATAAATAGCTGTTTATATTTAGCTGAAATATAAACAGCTAAACTCATGCATAAATATGTGTCACTTCACAAGAGTGAAGCCCTTGTGTCAAGTGAAAAGTGCATCTTAGAAAGTTTTCCAACATGAGAGAAGGAGGAGGAAACAGTGGGAAGCAAGATAAGAGTCACTTGATAGCACAATCCTGACTTCACTCCGTTTGAAAAGCTAAACCTGCAGCTAGGAAAATCTCAAAGCTATTTTCCTTCCCTGTGTGCATCCGTTTATAAGTCAGCCGTCATGTTAAAGGATGCATTGATTAGGTGTGGTAAAATAAAAGTCAGATTCGGCAAAGCTGAAAATCGAAGCTGTAGCTATTTTTTCTTCCTAAAAAAGGAAGAAAACTGTGATTTCTTTCGGTCAGTGGGATGCCAGAATGCAGAAAAAGATGTGTTGGCAAGCAAATATTTTAACATAATCCAAAGATGCAAAGACATGCATAGAAAACATACATACTGACATAACACAAAGACATCCACTGGAATGCAAACACAAACAGCTACTTGAAAACAAGTAGACTCAGCGCGATCACCAAAACTCAACCGTACACAACTCAATAATCAAGGTAATTCAGACACACACACAAACAGAAAACACAACCACAGTAAGTGCAGAAAGCAAATTAAAAGCGATACACGCATCCAAGGGGCCACACAAAAAGACATGCAGATAGGCAAGCTGCAAAGAAAGAGACGGAGGTGGTGGAACGAGAGGAGGCACGAATAAGAAGATATAAAAGAAAAAAAACAAGAGAACGAGACAATAAAAGAGTAGGGATGTGTTAGATGAGCGATGAAATGATGAAAGGGATTTCCTCTGAAACATGTAGCAACCGTGAGTCAAACACTCTGTCCAATTATAGCGCTTCCTCAACAAATCAAACAGCGCATCAATCCAGAACATAAATAAACACAGAGATTGCCAGTGTTCCTGCACATTATTTCAACTTTAACTGCCTGTCTACATACAAGACTGTCACTGCATAAGCAACGATGCACAACTTCCATCTTATCACACACAAATCACAAAAATATGTAAATGTCCATGGTATCCACAGTCCAACATAGCCAATGAAAAACACAGTTTTAACCAGCGTCTTGCAATTATCTCTATAAATAGTGAAGATTATGATCTGAAAAATAGCACCATGTTATGAGCACTTAGAGTCCGCCAATGAAGGAACCAAAATAAATAAGTTTAATGGCACTAGTCTCTCAGCATTGCAACTAAACTGTCTCATTCCTTACAGCAATATCCCTAAATCTACATCCCAACTGTTCACATGAGTGTTTTACTGCACTCCAGATACATCTTAGAATCACCTCATTGGAGCCATATTTGAGCTTCCCGAGGAAAGGAAATATTTTTGGTTGAAATTACAGCTCTGTTTTTTAGCTCAGTAAATATGCTTGCTAGATGGGAAGATAGATGATTGCATGAGAAGAAACAATAACAGACTCAACTTTCCAAATTAGAAACCACAACAAAAGTGCAGCAAAGGATTTCCAACGTCTGTCTCACTTTCTACTAAATTTGTTTCTATTAAACATGACAGGTTACAGAATATCCAACTATTTGAATAAAATAGTTGGCTATTTTATTCAAATACAAAACAAGCAGAACACATTGGCCACCAAGGACCAAAACTGCTAACTTGGATGTTTTCTACTCTGAATAAATCTGCATCCACATCAGAAACAGTGTGGCTGTGGCCTAAACAGTAAGATGCAACACAATATGGAGAATTATTGGTTTAGGTTTTCATTATTTATACTGTTCCATTTCCCTTCAGTCATGTTTGGTTTTAGATGTTTTAAAAATTCGATATTTTCAATAAAATCAGAAATGTGTGCAGATGTGTATACATGCCTGTTGAATTATTCTGACAAAAAGACAAGCATTTAATATCCCCATAAATCCATGTAACTAGATGACAAGCTGTTTAGCTACTAATTATTATTTTTTTATCACTAAGTAAAATTACAGGAGTGAACTTAAATATCCTCCACGTCATTACTAACAAATGCAAATACACAAATGTTTTTCTTTGATAAGAAGCAACCATGACACGTTAAAATAGTTGGAAGAACCGTGTTTTTAAATTTTTTACAAAGAACTCTGCATGGCGCATCCCCCTGGTATTCCTTTTTTTTAAAAAGCCTGGGCTCTGACATCTTCTCCATGACTCGTTTAGACATATTTGCCCCATATGAACTTCCAAAGACCCCCCCCTGTGGAAACATTAGCTTTTAAAGTGTATTGCTGAATTGAAACGCACAAGATGTATTATGAAGATACATAATAATCCACTATAATTTCAAACAGTGGTTGCACAATGAACTCAGCATCTGCTCCTGTGAGTTAACTGAGCTTGTTGGTCCATGGTACTATCCTTATTTGTGTTTTTTTTCTTATTAAAAGAGGCAAGTCTTGTACCGAGAACGTCTTTTTAAAAAGACCCTCTTTGCTGCAGCCAAAACTGGCTCTGAGCCTCTCAGTTTGTCCTCCCACTTCCTTCTATCTTCATGCACACACACCATGAGGTCCAGGCACTCCTCCCAGAGCTGATGCAATGCACTGTTAGTAAGAAGGTACACTGGGATGAAGGAGGTGGAGCTCAGAAAGTGGAAATTGCATTTGAAATGGCTAAAGTCGAGCTCAGCAAATATGTGCGTATGCTAAGCGTGTGTGCAAGCTTTTGTGCAAGGATTCCCCAGACTCCTCTATGAACGGGATAAAGCTCATGCTTTTTACTCTTTAGCATCTTGTTTATTTAGAAGCTCTGAACGTCTATGTACTTTGTTTTTGCCAGCTTTGTTTGCATGCAAATCACCCTTTAGTTGGCACAAAATGGCATTTATTTTTTATATTCTGGAAAATATACCATCATTTAATCTTTACGATTAGCACTTGTGTTTCTATGTTGTAGATACAGCAGGAATTCTCTACATCTATTATCCATAGATCCCCATTTAGTTCAGAGAAGATTGTTTTCTTACATTTTAAAAAGAAATCCTTGCATATTTCAGGAAACATGTTTCTCAATGTTTCGCATGATTTCTGACAACCAAGAGGAAGCAGAATTATTTTTCTTAGTATAATCTCTGATGGATCAAACCAAAATAAAGCAAGAGCTGAGTAGTCACAGAGGAAAAGCTATGATTGAGTTCAAAATAATAATAATCATAAAAACTTCAGCAGTGTTGGTTTTTGTAGGTGACATACGCTTGTATAATTTAGGAGCATACATTGCATAAAGTTTGAATTGTCTCCGTTAGAACAAAAACACTCGCAAAAATAATTCAATGTTTGACTTAATGTTTAAAAGACATTTTTTTCCGTCTCCCCTCCATGCCACCATTCCCCCTTCTGTCAAAACGAGCGGAGTCCTGTCTGAGTTATGTGTGATGTTGCTCTGCTTCACCAGCTGAGACATCCATCCAAACAGGCAGACTGACAACCCCAAACATACAGAGACATGGAGGAATACACAGAAAAACTAGATCACTGCGTAAACACACGAGGCAAATGCACAACAAATGCACATGGAAATATTTCATGATTTATGTGTAGTGCATGATAAATTACAGTGCATGTGAATCACACTTTACTTATAACTCATGCGCATTTCAAACAAGTTTATTAAATACCATGTAAAATTATCAATATGTTATGACTCAGTTTAAAATGTACAGTCAGTTTACACTCTATGACACAAAGCTATCACACCAGAATGTGTGCAAACATTTTTGAACACAAATAAATGGCGACACTATTAAACAAGCACTTGCACCAATAAATAAGGCATCTATTTAGAAGTTTATAAGCCAAAAGAGAACTGGTTGTTTGTTGCATGAAACAGAGCTGCCCTGCTGAGTTAATTTTGTGCCACAGAACTGAGAGCATTTAATGAGCTAGAATTGCCAGACCACAGTCTGTAGGTGGTTTGTTGGCTTAGAAACAAATTGTACATCAGTGAAAATAATAAGTGGATCACTGAAGCCCTACAGACTGAAGGTTTGTATGTGCCAGCACTGTTCAGTGGGTGTATGGATGGATACAGCAGTGCTACAGGTCTCAAATGCGCTGGCATACTTGACGTATCCCCAATAAGAATTTGGCTTCATTATCTGATTTTGCATCAACATCATCAATAACAAACACAGCTTTCAGTAGATTGGGTCTCAATGCAGAATGCCTTGTAAAAGTTTTTTGCTCAAATCCCTTTCCAGTTAACTCTGACCAGATTCTGTCACTTCTAAAGAAATAATACCATAGCATGATGCTGCCATCACCATGTTTTATGGAGGAGATGGTTTAGATTTTTAGGATGATGCATATTTTTTTCTAACCACACATTAAAGTACACTCAGATGGACTCTATTTACTAAATAGTTGAGTTCTGAAGTCAGTCAATTAGACTGGATATCATTTTTGAGGTCAGAGAAAAAGAGGGGAATAAAAACGTGTACCATATTTTTCATTTTTAACAGATACATTTTGAAAAAACATGCTTCCACTACACACTTTTTTATCGTTGCTTTATCACAAAAATTTCTAATATACATCAATCTTTTTGGTTGTAGCATGTTAATATGTCAAAAATATCAACAAGTATAAACACTTTTGCAGAATACTGTATGAACAAGTCTAGTGTATTCAAACGTTTTGCTTAAATTCTATAGCATTAAAAACATATTGCTCATATCAACTAGCTGAGGTTTGAAGGTCACATCTCCATTCAAAGTCCAAGAAGATCCACACTGAAAAAAGTGTAATAAGCATACTTACGCAGTCATCACTGTGTGTTGGGGAATGTTCGCTTTTCACACTAACACCCTTCATCCCACCCCGCCTTCCATCTCTCTCTCAGTCTCCCCTTTGGGATGACACTAACAGCTAAAACTCTGAAGCAGAGATGAAGTTTAGACAGCTTGGGACATTCGGGTTGAGGATGATTGGATAGAAAGGGGGAACAGAGGTGGCATTTTAGCTTTGCTTTTTTTCTGGTGAATGCTAAAACGTGCCATAAGTAGAGTGCTCTTCCTCATCACTGTCAGTTAGAGCTTTCTATTCAATATTATAACTTCAAAACTTCTCTTTTTGCCCAGTTCTTGTGAAATGTGGTCTTGTCATTCCAATTTAAACTCATTGCCAGAATATTTAAATTACTATAAACCAGGGATGCCTATAAGCTCAGGGTTTCTTAACAACATGCTGAGTCACGGGAGAAAAGGAGTGAACGTCTGAGTTTGAGTCAAGGTTTACCCTTTGACACATGCTGAAGCGTTCTGCGGTAAAATATTGAACGCCACATTGCCTACCAGTCTGAGACTTGAATAGAGAGCATAGTATTATTTGTATTATCTTATTTCTCTCAATTTGTTTAAGTTCTTGGCAACCTAGAAAACTAAAGTTAAATAAAAAGGAACTATCTTGACAAAGGTAAGCAGTAACTAAAGACAAACTCTGAAAGCACAAATGTGCAATATCAACACAGAGTGGGTCACAGTTTGATACTGCAGGCCTGTCAGATCTTCACTCACTGTTTCTCTTCATTGTAAAAGATGAAAATATAAAGATTTGAAAGATTTTTCTTTTCAATAACAACTATATGCAGAGTACCTAGAGAGCTAAACTGCAATCATTTCTTTAGCATATGCACCTTCTCAGAAGATGTGTAATCAACGCTACATTTTAAGAATATGTGACTGAAATGATTGAATGCAGAGCTAAATACTAAGAGCAGAACTACATTTCTTAGGACTAAAAATAAAAGCACTACATTGTTTCTTTATCTAGAAGACAAATATGCTGGGTTCCTGCTCTTTTTGTTTGATTCAGGGATGGCTCAAATGGTGAATTTGACCTTCAGGTGTAGTGTTGTCTTTTACATATTTTCTCAGCAACACAGAGACGACACTCATGACAGGCAGAAAGGAATAACAGCAGCACCAACCAGAGTGAAAGAGAGAAACAATAAATTTGTTTTTCCACCTTTACAGGGCTTTGTCACGACAAAGCTGTGACACAGTGCGCGCGAGTATTCCTATTCTCCATGTGAAAACTAGAACATGTCTTGTTTTGTCATGCATGCCGCTCCTAAGTGATTGTGTTACATGGGTGATTGTATCCATCACAGTGTGTGCTCTACCTCTAGGCGACAGATCGGTCAGTGTATGTATGTGTGGGAGTGTGACAGGAGAAAGTGTGTTTGAAATATGGTAAGAATTTCTGGGAGTATGTCTGTGTGTGGCTACTTTGGTATCCCCAGGGCTCGGGGTACCAGATGCACTAAGCTTCATCATCAGAGCTAAAAATATGCGGGTGCACACATGCATGCAAGCACTCCGGCACACACACTCCTATATGAACACAACCACACAATGCTGAAACACAGGAGACATTAACAACATGCCTCACTGATCAACTTTCCCTTCTTCTTTATTTCTTCCTAGTTCCACCTTTTGAAACTGTTTTATAGCTCTTGCTTCTATCCCGCATTTTTCTTTTCACCTATCTGATTCTGTCTCTCACCAACTGCCCGTCTTCCATCCTTTATCTTTGTTTCTTGAGGAGATAAGTTGCTTGGTGTTTGCATTCACATATCTATCCCTCTCAAGACTTCATTCTCTTTGCAATCTCTTTCTGGCATCACTTTGAGTTTATCAGTGGGGTTATTCTGCAGTTTCTCTACTTCCTGTTTATCTAAAGTATCACGACTGGTCACAATCTCAGGCTGTTTGGATTTTGGTTTTGATCAATTCATTGTTTATTTGTGTTTGATAGATCACGCCATATTCGGTTCGTTCACTCTGTTCATTATTGCTACAAATATAGTTGATTCCTTTGTGTTTCACTTTATAGTTTATACTTGTGTTCTGGTCCTTGTACATTAAAATGTATTTATCTTTCAGTATTGACAAGCCTTTTCTGTTTTGGTTTGTAAATCCTTTGACTCTTAGTTTAACTGCTTTGTTCATTAGTATTACTGCTTCAGTTCAGCCACAGCTGTTCCACATTGCTTCTGATTAGTTAATCACATCCTTTTGTCATTTTCCACCCTCACCTCAAGATGAAAGCTCCTGGTTTTACACAGTTTCTTTTTCTGGATTGTTCATTGCCCATTATTCTGCCCACAATCCTAGTCCTGTTAACTTTGTTCAAGGCCTGTAAAGTTTTTGCATTAAACCTTTAATATGTCTTTCTTGTGTAGCTGTGTTGTCCTGCTTCAACCATCCAACTTGGCTCTCATGTTTAAAGTACAGTGCAAGTGAAGTTTTAGCACAACTACGAACTTTATTTTAAAAAATGGGTTTGATAATCTCTAAACTGACAGAAGTCTGGGTAGAACGAAGACTAAAGTTTCCAATAATTTTTAAAATGCCCTTCGTATATTCCGTCTTATCTTATGCTCAGCCGAGGGAGATAAATGACCAGGCTACTCAAATAACATTGTGAGGAGATGCACAAAAAACTGTAAGCCTTTACTACTTTTTCCACAAATTGTTAGGCAAAGCTTTCTCATAATTTCTTGAAATCATGTGCTCCTACATTTAGTAGGACGTAGAAAGCAGTTACTAAAATCTGCTTTCTACTTCTCATCTGAGAATCTCGTCAGATGAGACCAAATTTACTAAAAACCTTTAAGGTTAATTGCAACATTGCCTGTGTGGCATAAAAGTACCACAGCATAGCAACACTTTCTTGGTCAGATCTTTAATATAAATGAGAATCAGTTTCCAAATGAGCCATCTGAATATACAAGTTCAATATAAAATCTAAATTAACCACCAACATGCCATATTCATGACAAAACATAGCGGTTAATGCATCATGCTGTGGCATTACTTTTCAGCAAGAGCCATTGAACTGGTCAGTGTTGATGGGAAGATGAAAACAACTATAATACAGGGCAACCTTGGAAGAAAAGGTGTGACTGATTTAGTTTAAAAATCCAGCAGCAAGTCAATTCTTAACACATGACAAGCAGAAAAAGAAAAGAACTGATAAAGTGAGGTCAGAAGAACAGAAGGGAGAGAAATGGAAGAAGAAACATGGCAGCAAAGGAGAATAAAACAAGAGTGAAAGGAAGGAGGCAAGAAGGTGAGCTCTGAGAAAACAGCAGGAATCCAGCAGTGATATACTATTTTCAATGTTATCTAATCATCTTTTACTCTCCTCACAGTTGCCTCCCTACTTTCGTTACCATACTGAAACTTTTAAACATTGAGAGGCAATGAAGTAACAAATAGGAGTAATGAGAGAAACATGCAGCATAAACAGTAAAACAGCAGGTCATGTCCATATATGAAGGAAATTAGGAGGGATGTTTGTCTTCCACAATCAGGTAACTAGAAAACCCTCACAGGCATGTAAATGTGTTGTTGGGGTCGTTTTCCCCAAAATGTTTAATTATCTACTCAACATTTCTATTACAGATGTCAGTTAGAATGACATACTTTATTATTTTGAGTCTTTATAACGTGTTTGACAAAGTTACATCATGTAAGCAGTTTACTTATTTGGTAAAATTACTTTACTCTCCTCGCAGTAAAAAGGCCGGTATGGTCATCTTGACCATTTTGTAGTGTGTTAAATTGTTTGACTTTGTCAAATAAAAACACACCATTAATGGTCTCTGACTTTTCCTAAAATTTTATGAAGAACTGAGTTTACATTTAGTGTGTAAAGAACAGAAGAAATATAATGATTCATTTGCATTTCAGGCACAGGTGGTACTTTTGACTACTGGGGATTTTGAACTGGTCCATTTAATTTTAAGATAACAAAAAATAAAATGGCCAGGAAATCTGACAACTACCTGCCAACTAGCATCTCTAGCATGGCTGTTCCCCACCAAGGCAAGTTGCAAATTCACTAAATATATGGCAAATATGTCTTATGAATTTGGAATCAAAATTGGCTGGCAGCATCCATGTGAAGACACTCTGTTTTCCTATGACATGAAGAGCATATGCATGGCTGTCCATAATCTCTTTGATTTTATGTAAAATCCTTCCATGCACCATAATCTCCAGATGTGCCCAAATAACAGCAAAACATTTGTTTTAAGGTTGCTCGAAATATAATCAACAGGAAGAACTTCACATAAAAGATATAACCAAATTAGAATCTAAACTTATTCACATGCTTAAAGTTCATTTTGCCTCCTGAGGATGTATCTTTGACTGAGTCTGTGTGTTGGATTAGAAAGTGTGTTTTGATGCTCTGTTTCACTTCAGTATGCTCAAGGACCACATATTACATCTTGGGATTTCATATTTGTGTGGCTATAGGAACCTGTTCACACTTGAGAAAGATTCCAAGCTCACTGTTAATACAAAAAGAAAATACTGTACCTATTTCTCTCAGGACAGAAAACATGGAAAGTAAAAAGTAATACATTTACACAGGCATGCATTTGTTTGTTTTTCCTCTTAGAAATACAAGTTTTATCTCTGAGTTGCAGAAATTTGGCTAAAGAAATACATAATCCTCATTAAATGGCCCTGCCTGTAACCACCATCTCTTCAACACAGTGTAGACTTATTTAGAGTGCCTCTTCATAATGCAGCTTGGCAGAAGAATGAAGTTAAAACTAAAAGCTTCAAAAATAGAAGCTCAAATGTCACCAATTCATATGAAAAGAAAGTAGTAAAAGCAAGCTCAAGAGATGAGTACTTAACAAACATACTGTTTATTTTATTTATGAGCATCCATCCAATCAGTTGAGGAGGAGGTAACAAGTCTTGGAAGAAAACCACTGGGGTTTCCAGAAGGAAATTACAAAGCCTCCTTTGCAATCATTGAATGGAACCTGATCTGTTTGAGCTGGCTGGAAAAAAAAATAATTTTATGATCTTCATAAACAAAGATTTTTTTAATTTTCCAAGCAATTTTTTAAAAATTTGCTGCAGATAAACAGAGGACTGTCAAATAATTTTGATATTTGACTACGAAGTTGCCACGGTGACATAGAAATGAGATAACCATTTGTAAGAAATAATTTCAAAGAGCCAAACAATTTTAAATGAGAACTTAAATTTTCTTGCAGGATAAACAAGTGTCCAATCAAGACATTTAAATGCCTAGTTCAGCTTTAGTCGTAATTATTAAAAACATTCCTCTGATCCTGAAAGTATTCTAACATCTCTTAATGTGAGGCCATGCTGCTGCACTAGAAGATCCATTTATTTTTAAGGCTTTTCCTCCATCTTTACCAGAGGTGGCGATGAACTTGGTCAGCACTGTAGATTAGTATGAAGGGTCTGCAAGAGCACAGATTTAATTTCAAGTTGTACCAAATAAAAAAAAAATGTGATGGTAGCATTTTCCTTAGCTGGATACCAGTGCCCACTTAAGACTGCATATCTACTGTAACACATGGCAGGTTGGATTCTTATGACTGGCTGTGTGAGTCAGGACTGACAGCTTGGGGAGCATGTTAAGTCAGAAACCAGTAGCCTGTCAGGCACCGTCTCTTTGCGACTGGAACAATGTGACTGGGCATGTGAATAGGCTCGATGTCTCATAGTATGCAAAATGTTTCTGTCTGTTTCAGCATGAGTGAGTGTATGCTACAAAGCAGCTGTGCGCGTGTGTGTGTGTGTGAGTAAATCTGTCTCCCGGTTCTCCCCACAGGCTGCAGAGAGGATGAAAAAGATTTAATACCTCTGCCAAGGTGATGCCCTACAGTGCTGCCTCTTTGAGACACACACACCCCAACACACCCCAACACCAACACACACCAACTTAGAGGTTTAGCTTTCTTCTTCCGGTGGCAATATACAACAGCCTACTGGCATGTCCAGCAGTTCTGTTGGAATAAAGCAAACGCCATAGACATATTCTAATGTGTAATATCCTTTTCCATTACTGACTTGACAAGTAACTGGCTCAAATCCCTACCACACACTGGAAAAGTAAGACCTTTTGACTGACATTTTAGGTCAAACTGGTCAGCACACACATTTCTCTCCCTGCTCAACCTCGGGGCTTTCTGTCTTATACTGAAATCAACACATTTTCCTCCCATTGCTTCCTTTTTTCTTCTGTACTCCATTTCTTTCTTGCTCAAATCTTTCTTTACTTTTTCTTACCACATTAGCCTTTCATACTACACTGCTCTGTGTGATCCTCCATTCTGATGTAAACACTTTTTGGCCACCAAAAGAGCTCATTATTTTCAAGACCTGCCACAGATTCACAGTTCGATTTAGGTCTGAACTTTTACTGAGGCATTCCAACACAAATATACTGTATTTTGATCGATGCTATTTGACCAAGCTCTGGCTGTGTGTTTATCATCCTTGTCCTGCTAGGAGTTGGATTTTAGTCACTTATATTGTATTTACCACATTGTATTTAGTGTCAATATTTTCATTAAATCTGACCAACTTCACTGCCCTGCTAAAGGAAAGAAAGCATAAGAACAGCACCAGTGATCCTCCAATATGACCACTTTTTCAGTAAAGCATAATCTAACTAATATTACCATTTCCATTTTTACTATTTTTATCATTTTCCTTTGTAAAAAAGATAACTGTTATCTTTTTGCATTGTGGTGAGTGGTGCCATATATGCGAGAGTCCTGCTTTCCACATGAGGATGACTTGAATAAATTACATACCAAGTAGCCAACAACACAAAGGTAAACGACAATGAAGGAGAGAGCGAGATGTGCTGTTTCTCACTGGAATACTGTCACTATTTTGAGTTTGCGTTATCTGTTAAAGATAACGATATTAAGGTTTACTGTCTACTCCGTGCTACTGTAGCAGTTTGTAGCTAGTTTTATCTAGCTACCAACACAACGCCAAATTTAACAAAACATTTTGAGTCACAGCACTGCACAGTCAGACTCACAGAAAAAATTCCACCGGTGAAGCAGAGATCTGCAACGAGCTGCAGCAGGTTGGAGGGCGGATAGCAATGCAAAACCTTCCTTTATTTATTAAAAATAAGTATTTTTTAAAAAAAAAAACGATCTCTGCTTTTTCTTCTTAAAACGTGAAAAACACATCATCTTTAGGAAACTAATTTTAATTCAACGTAGAAATGTCAGGAGAAACATTGTTGATGTGATGTTCACAAGCAATCCTGAACGACTCTTTTCCCTGAATGATTGGACTCGAGTCCCTGTTGTTTGTATTTTCACAAATCTTTGCACAAACCTTTTCTGCTAAGATTATTTTAGCAGAATAAAATAATCTTAGCATCCATTTTGGTCTGATGGATCCAAAATGTATTTCGGGGTATCAGAGTAAACAGGACTTACTGCACATCGACACCATAGTTTTGAAGTTGTCATTTATACAAAGATTGTTAAAACGAAGCTTGGCTGTTCTTCGTCAAAATTATGAGGTACTTTGCATTAGTCTGTCATACAAATACCTGTTAAGATACACTGAAGCCAAAGGTTTCAATTAGAAAAATGTCAGAATTTGGTTGGAGCTGCTTCAGTGATATTTACATGTTATGAGTTCAATGTAGTACAAACAGCTAATCCCCCTTCCCTGCTATACTGCTATTAAGTGGAGTCTTAAGGAAGCTTTAAATAGGCTGTTTCTTGGATAGAAATTAAATCATGCAATTAAAATTATTAGACTGAAAGGAAGAACAATTTCCCCTGTCTTATTGCTTAATCCATCAGCTGTCACGGTTGCGATGAAAACTGTTATTAATGAGGCAAATTATCCAGAATTACAAGCACAATGGTTCTATCAAGACACTGCAACTAATTTTCAGCACACCATTTTTCATGGTAGCTGTGCACGATAAACTACCATTCCTTTTTCTTTGCAGAGTGAAAGTCTCTTTTATATCAGGAAACTGATAGAGCTGCGTAAAACATTGTACATTTCATTACCTTGCATTAAGAATTGTGAGTTTATACAACATTGGAAAAACCTGAAGTTCCCACTGTGCTAACTTTACAGTAACTCCTCCATAAACATCTCTGTCGTCAGCTTCCTCCCATGCCAAAGGATGAGTAACTCTCCTGCAAGGGAACCCTTTAATCTTGACCCATGCTGACCCTTAGACACAAAGCGACTCTGTGCAACAGTGAGCTCATGGATGTGCTCATGTGTCCGTGCAATGGATGCACTTTCTTTTTTAGGAAGAACACGAAGAATGCGACTGTGTCAATTCTGTTCACATTGCTCCCACCGTTGTATTAACATTCGGATCAGAGTATGCACACATGCATAAAACATGACGAAAATACATGGATAAACACAAAAAGGCAGAAAAGTCTCTATGAACGAGCACCAAATACACAGACCACAAGCAGACATGAATGCATAAACACGCAAACAAAGAAAGGCCTGTAACACTGTGGTGGAAGAGGAATAAAGGAACAAATCACTGAAATGGAAGGTGGCAGGACAAAAGAGGAAAAGAAAGAGATGGAAACAGTCTTTTCCTTCTTTGGACTGCCAGACTGCCAGCACAGATTAACACACTTTCCTTCCTTGTGCATCCTATTATTTCCCCTTTCTTCATTTTTCATTTCTTTCTGTTTCTTGATCTTTATTCCAACCCCCACAAGTCATCCACCATGTTCTACATCTTTCAGTCTTAGCTGATTTCTCTCTAATTTTCACTGTTTCTCTCCTCCTTTCTCCATATTTCATTTCTGCATAAAATGAAATATATTCTTTCCAAGTTAAATTTTTCTCTTGACTTTTTGTATATGATGCAATTTTATCAGTTAGTGTGCAGTAACAGATTGTCATCTGTTCTTTGAATCACTACATCCTTTTTCTTGATTTTCTTTGTATTCCATTATTTCCTCCTGGTTTTAATTGTAAAGTTTTTTCTTTGTCAAAGTCAGTCTCATTCTGTCTTTTTTTTACAACTTTTTAACCAATTCCTTATTCCCTTCTCCTATTGACAGTTCCTGTGGATGGGCAGGAAAAGAAACCTCCAGAAAAATGATCAATAAATTCTCATTTACATACATATAGCATGCTTACATAACTCGGTTACCTCATACACCAGTGGGTTGTTTGATAACAGCTACGAAACCTGCCAAATCACCTAACCTATTTGTGTGTGTGCATGCGGGTGAGCTTGTAGGGGTGTGTGTGTCAGTGTCAGTTTCTCAGTGTGTACAAGGTGAATGATATATTAGGCTGACACCGGCCTGCCATCTTTTAACCACAATTAGAAAGCTTTTCTGACAGACTGTCAGACTCAAGGCAACAGCAGCAAACACACATGTACAAGCAGCGCACACATGTCTACAGGCTCGCAGAAGAATGACGCAGGAGCAGAAGCTCTTTCCAAACCGTCACACACTTATGTTGGCATGGGCGCTCACACACACAGGAAGGCAGACACAGTGATGCATGGCCATCATTACCCACACCCTTCTCTTGACAGCTGCTCCCTCTGCAGAGCTCACTGCAATTGTATTCTGCTACACATTTAAACAAAAAAAAAAATCTCACTGCCCATCAGACAGTACAAGAGCAACACGTTGATCACCAGAGAAGTCAAGAGTAGACTCACTTCTGTGGAGAAGCTTTATATGAAAGCGCCCAAAATACATTCAGAACACCAGCCTCACTGACCTCAGGAAATTTTTTTTTTGTTTGTTTTTATTTTGCCTAATTTTTTCAAATGAATTTTCATGGTACTTATACTGGATACTTTATTGGATTTCATCCAAATTTTATAAAAATTATTTCTGGGTCTTATAGTATGAACACAATTCACATAGCCTAACTCTGAAAGGGTGGCGTGTTTTTGGTGGAATTATCTTTCTCCCTGTTTAAACATAATAATGAAGATGGCTTTATTATGCTTTATCTAGATGTAAAGTCTAAAACTGCAGAAAGCCGCGTTTCATGATTTTGGAGATTACTTTGAAGAATAAGTTGTTCTATTTTGCGGGACAGTTCAGATATCTAGTCATTTAGTTCATTTTTATTTATTTTTTTCTGAATTGCATGACTTGGCTAAGAGTAATTGTGATAAATGAGGCCTTTCATTCCTAAAGGGTTTATCAAACAGAGGAGATGAGCTGCTTCCTTGTCATAAAAAAAAGAAAGTCTCATAAAAAATACTCAAAAGTTTCACATCAATGGCATAAATAATCTCAAAATTTGAGAACTACAATCTTCTTAAGTGTAAAATCAATAAATTTTGATATGAACAAATAACTAATCCAACAGCGGTTGTGGTGTGAAGATTTTCAAATTTAAGATTGGGCTTGTTTTCAGATTACAGGAATCCACTTTGGCTTAGTGCTCAAACCTGTTTTCAGTTCCAAACATTTTCCTGGTCTAGTTTTCAAGCAGGGTTGTTTCCGGGTTGTGGCGCAGCAGGAGGAAGTCAAATGACGACGTGGTGATGTCATCAAAACGTACTGAGTGTTTTCTATTAAGTTAAGTATTCTATTTTTTTGATCACAACTTTATTTTGTTTTATATATTTATATATATAAAAGCAGGACTTTAAAAGCAGGACTCTACACCACAGGCAGGCGGCCTGTGACTGAGAAGTCAGACTGAAGGTGATGGACTCTTGCATTGAAGGCACTGCTGTTTGTCTGATTTTAACCTGCCTTGCATGTCTGTTGTATCTATTCTGCACTTCTTCTCTCTGATCACCTGAAGAAAAGTTTCATAAATTTCACTACACTCTAGCCTTGGCCAATCATTTATGTTTGACCAAATCATAATATAACATCGTCACAGTAGCTCATACTACATGCAAACTAATCAGCAAGTAACTCCTGATAATGCTAGGCATGCAGCAAACTGTATGTAAAATACAGGACATTTTATAATGTATGTTAAAAGGTGCTGAGCCTCATTTTTAGTCAAAAGGTAGATGCAGTGATCTGAGAAATGAAAAGTGTTTTTTAGAAGATAAAGCTGAATTTAGAGGAGATCATGCTGCAGCTAGAGATTTTCTTAGTCTTGGATTTTTTTCTCACTGGATAAAAACTATTGAAGACTATTCTTGAAAAATGTTTCTTTCTCTCCCCTCTTACAAAAACTAAGATCAAATGGTCACACTTCCTTTCTAAAAATTGAATTTGTCACAAAGAAATGTCAGTGTCCCACATGCAAATGATTCCAAGTTATCGCATCAATGGAGTCCAGCAATTTTAAAAAATATTTAGGCTTTACATTGCAGAGTTTATAGCCATGTCTGTTTTGGTGCTTTTATGGAGCCTTTGTGACTCATACTATTTCCTGGGAGTGCAGGAGGGAACGACTTAGACAGTAGGAGATAAAGAAGAGGATAAAGTAAGGGGGAATGAAGGGAGAATGAGATTAGGTGAGAGGGAGAAGGGGGGGGAAAAAAATCAGAGATACACTCAAGAATAGTCCGGTTGATATTAGCCGAGGTGAAAGTGAGGACAAGCACTTTTTCTTTCTACCATTCTGTCGTTTACTTGGCAGAAAAGCTTCTGTGGTTGTTCCAGTTTGGCAGTATCACTTTGTACTCAAGTTCTCTTTTCGCTTCCTCTAAGTTAATGTGAAAAAATAAAAGAGCACTTAGTGGCTGATATATGGAACAAGAGAAGGTTTTTTTTTTGTAGTGGAATTCTGTTTTTGTGCACAAAAAAGACAGATGTCAGCAGAAATAATGTACTTTAATATAATAAATGTTGGGTGACACAAGTGTTTCATTATGTTGATTTCTTTAAAAGCACAGCTTAGGTTTTACTGGAATTACCTTTAGTGCAGATATTTTTGGCACACATGCAGTTACCAGCATGTGACAGTTTTTAGGGTTTTTCAGTTTGGAAAATAAAAGGTTTGTTCTTAGAATTAGGCTAACAACAGGAAATCACCATGGAAAGTGTTTCTTTTTTTAAACCATGAACAACAGACCAAATCATGTTCATCTTTCTTTGAAAGCTGTTGTGTATATTATTTTGGTTTGAAACATGATTATTTTGATTGCTCTTCTTGGCGTAATATCTAACGTCCTTCTGACAGAGTTTTTCCACAAAGCACCAGCCGTGACTTAGAGGTCCTATTGACCTCTGCTTGTTTCTGAAGTGACCGAGGGAGCGTTGAGTCATCACACCACTGTTACACCTCTGAGTCACCAAGCGAGGCATTCAAAGACCCATAATGTATGGGTTAGATGGTTTTATAGCTTGAGAGTGATGTAGCAATGACAGACTACATGTGACTGCAACAAACATCATTTATGCCATTAAAGCACAATGAATGACTTGTGTGGAAATATGGAGAGACAGATCACAGGACATCAACCTGTGGTATTTTCTTTAGTAGTGGTAATTATATGTCCTTAACATGATTGCCATTTTAGAATAAGAGATTTGTGTTAAATATCAATCCACGACTCCTTTAGCTCCACAATGTGGGCTTTACTTTTGAAATGTGCAGGTTCACTTGATTTATAGTTTATAAACAGCCAGAGATATTTATTTAAAAAAAAAAAGAAAATACACATTTTAGCTTTAATATATTTTATTATTTCTTTATTTTGCCAACTTTATAGCAAAAAATTAATTTCCACTGTAATTTTGTTTGATAACTGAAACAGTTTAGTGAGTTTCGTCACTCTCCATGGTGCTGAACCTGGATGCAGGAACTCTCCATGGTTACTTACACACCCAAAGAAAAAACTTCTGCTTTTAAACTTTTATAAAACATTTTTTTACACATTTGTTAAAACTAACTATATTCTCTCAAGATAATATGAGACAAATAATCTGTGGAAAAACAAACGTCAGTTCCTCTGGATGCTCCCTGTGCTCCTACTGTCATCTACACAAATACTCAGAAACAACCAGTCAGAGCCAAGAGGACAGTCTTAGCGCAGTTATTCACTCTCTTATACACACTGCTCACCCCCTTTGTCTGTACAGTTGTTTAAGCTCAAGATTCCCTGTATGTTGCAGAGGGCTAACGACAGAAACAACCTAAAGCTACAGGAAAACAATTAAATTCGGCAGGTTCAAGGAGCAAGGAGTTACAGGGACCTGTAAGGTTTGCTTATTCTAATATTCAGGCTAAGTTTATGGTTTTCTCAGAACTCCCTACTGCAACTTTAAGGAAGGATTCATGACCACTGTTTGCTTTTCGTGAAGTCCAAATACAGTCAGCTGATTTTTGTTTCCAGTTTAATATTCTGTTTGGGCCTTCCAATCCTCCAAATGTTGGCAACAAGTGCAAGAAATGTCAGTCTTTACAACTGTCGTTTTTACAACTGTCGTTTTTGCTTTTTGTTTTCTCTTCTTGTTTCCTGTGTCCTAAACCCACTCAATCTTATTTTCACTTTGCATTCACATAAACATTATATGCCATTTTGTTCTCATCTTTTTTTACCTGTCTTTTTTACCTCTTCTCCCGGCTCGATGCCTGAAAATGGCTGCTTATGTCAAAACTGATGCTTGCTTGGGACTTAAAAAATTGCCAATGACTCTGTTGCCATTTTTTGGCACACCTTTAAATATTTTATTCTTAAATCTCACAACAATATTGAACATTTCTTTCTAAAGTATAATGCTTTTGCTCTGCAGAGAGCAAATGCCTCAAACAGCAATGTTGTCATCCTCATGCCTTCTCAAAGCCCAATCAAAATGTTGCAATCGAAGTGCAATATGCTCACTTCAAACCTTTTTCTTCCAAGCGCCCTTTCTGCACGACCTAAACTCTTCCTGTGCACTATTATTTTACTTTTTTTGGTTGTTTCCTGAGGCCTCCAGCACAGAAAAAAAGACATAGGCTGTGTATTTTGCTAAAAAAAAAAAAAGAGAATTGCACTGTGATGTGTGAGTACTATGATTTTTGTCATACAATTTGTGCCGAAATTACACAAACTGTGTGATAACTAATTATTGGTGAATATTTGTCTTCTGTTTATGGATAAAGTAAACATTTCCAAGAGACATAGAAACCAAATATCCACAGGGATGCATATATTTGACTGTTAGTAAATTAACAGCTATGCACTGCATGATAAAGCCACTGCAAAAAGCAAACAATCAAAAAAAATTTTAACTGAGGCTGAAATAGTCCATGTTGATTTTAGGTATACCTTCTAACAGAATATTCAATTTATCATCTGTCCACAAGAATTATAAGTTTAGCTTAGGGGTATGTTGAAAAGGTAATCTCACTTTCATTCTTCATTTGCCAACAAACATAAAAATATTTCCATTTCCTATGCTGAGTAAAATGTAATGTTCAATATTCCCCAAATCCCTAATGAGAAATTGTATCATTTGGTTTGATAAGATTAGGGGCAAGCTAAAAAGTTTAAACATTAATTCATAAGCAAGTGCAAATCCCTGAACAGGAAAAGTTTAATATAAAGAATAAATAGTCTTCTGGTTGAGCTGCTCTTTGGGAACTGTACTGGGCACCTCCCAGGTGTGAATATGTGTAATTGTGTTAAAGTAAAGTGCAGCATTGCTTAACTGCCTATTCAACCATTACATCATGAATTAAGAATGAGAACATGAGTGTAAATGAGTCATTAATGATCTTGTTAACAGTGTTGAACTTGTTCATACTTGTTGAAAAATGCAATAATTTTACATCTGAGGCCTATCAGCCCAGCTTGTGGGGAACCCACATTTCACACGCCTTTTTTTCCTCACTAAATCTCATCTTGAAGTAAACATAAAACACCCATCAAGCTGATGGAACACAAAAGACAACAGCCACACAAAGTCTCACTTTATCTCTCCCCTGGCCCGCCGTATCTCACACACAAACACACACAGTGAGGGAGAAAAGAAAAGAAAAAATATCACAGAGCTGATAGTGATGGATGAGGAGAGCAGCTATGTGGGTGTGGCTGAAATGAAACTAAAGACAGAAAACCGAGGGAGAAAGCAAGAAAACAAGTGCAAAGGTTATGGGGATGAACTGGATTTGAAAATATTAAGAAAGACAGGCAGAGATAAATAGCAATAACCAGACAAAAAAAGAATAAGTGACAGCAATAAGATTAAATGACAACATAAGAAATAGATATAGCTTCTGTTATTTATTCCTTAAGCACAGACTAAAGGCAATTTTCATAACTATGGCTGAGCAACAGAGCTACTGGAGCCATCATGTTGTTCGCGTCTGCTGCATGTGTTGCGTTATATCTGTGGCTTGGAGCCACCTATCCCACTTGTCAATAATCTACTGAAAAAAGAGGCAATAATGTTTTTTAGGTATGTGCATAAATAAGGTTGATGGTGGTTTGGGGGGTTTGTCCAGTAACTGGTGTGCTGCCTGTTCAAAAACCCAGTAACTGCACAGCAGCTTCATTATAACAGTAGCTTACACAGTGAGTATGAATGAGTGAATGACGGATGGTTGTAAAGTGCTATGTAGTCCTCTGACTTGACAAAACATTCTACAAGTACAGAACTTTTACTTAAAGCTTAAATACTTATCAAAGCAGATAAGTATTTTTAAAATGCATTTATGACAATATTTTCACTAAAACCACTGAGTGGATGATCAAGGTGACAGCTTTGTAAGGGCAACATTTATCAGATTACAAAATGTTGTTTCCATTTTAATTAGTTATACATCAATGAACTAAGTGCTTACCACAGCATTCTGCAATTGACTCATTTTCATTCCTTTTTCTGAGCCAAATTAACAACAGCTTGTATATGTATATTTTGACTTCCCTTCAATCACAGTTTGGGTATTGTTTGCTTGATTAAGGGCCAAACAATATGCAGTAGAGACATTTTAAGTAATGAGACATTCTGTGTGCTTGGAACAATGCTTAGACACACAAAATTTAGACCAGGGAAGCTGTAATGGTCAAAAGTTGGAACAAAAATGTAGAACGCAGACTTATAGCAGCTTCCATTCTCTGGTTCGTTTTATGGTGCTGAAGAAATTTAAACTTTTCTGAATTATAACTCTGTGATAAGAACTTGCCACTGAAAATTTACAAGCATAAAGTGCTTTTAAAAATCCAGGTACGGGGGTCCTGCAGTGGCACTGGGGTGAAGGCACAACCCATGTATGCTGCATGTCTTCCCCCCTTTCATTTCTTACTTTCCTGTCTAACCACTTTGAAATAAAAGCCATATGGGCCAAAAGATCCTTTAAAAAAAATCCAAGTAGGGTAAGAGTTTATTAAGTTTGCACCTTACTCCAAATAGACGGCCTTTCTCAAACTTCCTACTTATTAAATATAGATCTTTGCTCTATGAACCTACAGTTGAGCTGGACACTTTGCTATTACTTATCTTTTTGGACCAATTCCTGGGCTAGAAAGATGAAATCATCAAACTTCTTAGTGCTCTTGTGCAAGGTCTCTTCCTTTTCCATTTATTTGCATCTTCCAACTGGGAAGCGCTACACTACTATTGTTTGCTAAAGATTTAAATTAATACGGAAAGCTTGTAGAAAAATGCATATCAATAAAGCAGCAATATGTAACTTTTGTATATAAAAAAGAATGCAACCTATTTTAAATAGCTAAGTTATGACGCAACGCCTGCAGACTCAGTGATGAGAAGGTAGGGAGTTACCCAATGCCCTTTGGGCGCAGTTTGTCCCAAACGTTTTACAAACCAAGCCTTGAGAAAGTCTGTATGAGATTAATTCAAATTTACCCACGAACACACACATGCAATCTGTGACTCAGACTTTAATTACCTCTCATAGGAACATCAGATGGCAAACAGCTTTTAAACAGCCAGCTGGGAGAAAAGACAGATCCAAGAAGGGATGGCGGAATATTAACAAGAAAGAGATAACAAAAGCAACACAGAAAGTAGAAAGAGTGTAGAGAAGGGAAGGCAATGGGCAGGGATAAAGTAAAAATAAGTGGGCAAACTGAGGCAGAAGAAAAATGATTCAGTATGTAGGGCAAGAGACAGAGGAGGGAAGGTACAGATGGAGGGATCCTCCTTTCCTCCAGCAAAGCTGAACGAACAGATGCCCAACAGAGAAAAGGGGAGAAAGATGTATGGTGACACAAACAGAAGAGGCAACGAACTATTAGTGTGTTGGTGAGGCTGAGTGGGAGAAGGCGAGATATTTATAAAATGCGTTTCAATTACAACAACTCATGGCTGAGAACAGACCTATCCCAACAAGCAAATGTGTTTCCTTCTTGGCTACAACACTTAAAAGTAACAGGAAGCGTTTGTGGTGTGAAAGAGGATATTATAGAAGGAGTGAGATCAGAGCATTGAACCACGGGCGATGTCTGGTTTCCCGCCGACAACCACTTTCAAGATAATCCTTTACTGGTTCATCTATATGTATGCCAGACTTACAGTCATTAAGCGTGTGGAAGGGTGAGCGAGAAAACCTTTTCCAAAGCGAATGGCTGGAGTTCAAACGCACCTGCTTCGCTGGGATCGCTGACTGAATCCCCATCAGCATAACTGACCGCTGGGAAAGAGGAAAAGGAAATATTGTCCTTGTAAAGATTAGCAAAGTGTAACAATGTTGTAATTAGAAACATTTTCTGTATTTTAAACAGCAGAGGAAGCCAGATGGTGAGGCACTTAACCATGGCAGGTGCATTCGAAGACAATCAACACTTGAATAGTTTGAGTTGCTAAAACTGGCTGGCTCTGCCTTTTATTAGTATTATTTCATTCCTTATTAAGCAGCATTCTCCTGATGTATTAATCTACATTTATATTTGGGAATGATGTACTTTTCTCCTTAAAGAGACAGTACACACCTGTATTAAGAAAGGGATTTGTTGGATTTCTTTCTAGATGTAAAAACCAAATGTTCCACTTTGTATGAGTCACAAGCTATACTTTATAGATGAATACAATAAATAAATGTACTTCTTCTTTGATCATAGCCAGACCAGTTACTGTTATTATGAGGTCAGGGCACTTCAGGGTCAATCCAGGCAAATTCATTTTGTCATAAAAGGAAATTTGCTTTTCAATTTTTTGATGGTGGCCATTTAATTCCAGGTAAAAATGATATAAATCTGCAGATTTCCAAAACTGCATGGAGGCATAATAGTAAAATTTGTCCCTTGAAATCGATTTGAGTGGCACAGGAGTTTTAAACTTCCAGCAGTAGCTCATTGTTTTGATTTTGATTCGCTGTTTTCAATCATTAAATGAGCTGCTGCAAGAGACGGGAGTCACTAAGTGGTTGTCTGACTGCAGTGCAGTTGAGTGAAGTTAAAACAATAAGCAGAAAAAATCTATTCTTAAAGAGTCTCTTGGATGTTGAATTTTTTATTTCACTTTTTTTTTTTGACTGGGACGTACCTACAGGCAAATGGGAAGCAGAATTAGCAAAACAAGTAGTGATTACACACAAAATCATCCAGAAAATAAAATTTAGAATCAAATAGTCAATTTCTTTAATCAAGTGAAGTTCACTGTATTAAAATATTCATTAAGAATTGTCCATAGAAAACACGAATGCAATTTTATTTATGCAATATTTATAGACTTTTAAAAGCAAAGTCTACTCCTTTAGGTTCTAGCCTTTTAGATATCTTATAAGTATTTGGGGTTTGTGGTTGTACTTAATGTTTCATTAACTTATTTCCTTATTTTAGCCGCACATTTCTTTAGTAAATTATTACCTGGTAGAATCTGTTTAGATTAGATTTAAATAATTTTACCACCTGGTGAAGAATAGATGATTTACTTATTAAAATGGTAAAATTGATATTATGTACCTTATGACAATGGAAACCAAATGTAGTTTGTTTTTGCTGTCACAAAAGCATCTCTCAACAAATTGATCATCTTTTATTTACATATTATTATATTGTGATAATATTTTCATCATTTTTAAGATGTAGGGGAGTTACTACTAAAGCAAAAATACATTTTATAAAGGGTAAAACAGACAAAAAATATTGTTTATATTGTGTATTTCAGGATGCCTCATTGTTTTATTCTGATGTTTATAAAATCAAATCCATTTATTGATCAATTTACTTAAGTTTTCTACCCCATTGTCTGCTTAAATATGCTCCACTGTTCAAACTGGCCAAAGGCAAATGTATCTTTATTTTCTCCAGGACAACAACACCAAAAGTGCTGAATAAAAGAAGACAAGCAGGAGGAACTGTTTGAAAAGGGTACACAAAGAGAAAGCGAGACAGTGTTGTTGCAACAGAGTAGAAATTGTGGACGGATGGAGAGGGGAGAGGTAGAACAGTAGAGTGATAGAGAGGTGGAGGTGGGAGTCCTTATCAGAAAAAAGCAGGCACCTTTATCTCTTTGCCCTCCAGATGCACATACCTACCTACCCACCCACACACACAAAAAAACCCACACATGCAAGGATGGTGGACCACTGACAGCCCACTCAGACACACAACACACCCAAAGAACATCTGAGAAGGTAGGAGCAGACACTTCCCTGCCAAAACACATATCATCAACAAACGCAATTGTGCCTCCCTCCACTGTGCTCATGTGTCACCGTTACCTCCCCTTCCTGGTCAATAAACGCACACACTCCAACAGGTGAGGGACAGGCGCCATTTCTGCCCAGACAGCCGCACCCGCCTCCCCTCCAGCTGCCACATAGATGAATGCCATTAGCATCCAATAAAATGTCAGTGGGGCATGCCCAAGTAACTCATCACGCACGTACACATGCATACACACGGAGGGAGATGCACATTGTCAGAAATGTCAGAGGCCCATGCCCAGTAATGTATCTGATGGAGAGAGAAGGCAAATGTCAGCTGTTCTTCAAAATGGCAGCCAGCAGATGTGTGGCCAATGAGACAATGACTCCAAGACTGATACGGGCAGACACACTGACAGCAAATCAGTTTGAGCTGGCCTAATGCATATGTAGCATTACGTCGTTACATCAATAAATTGCATCCATGATAAAACATCACCAAGATTCTCCCTTTCAGTGAGCAACGGTTATTCTATGTGGAGAAGTTTGATAAAACAGACAAACAGCAGAAACTTAGAGTATTTTTCTTAATATAAGCATCTTAAAAATAAGACCAATGATGATGTTAATAAGGAGAGATTTAGACTAGGCTCTCTTTGGTTAGACCACACAGACAATCCACAACTTGATAGAAGTAATAAATTCCCTTGACATAAATTGTTTGTACTCGGTGGAAGTGATAGAAAAGATTCATTCTTAAGCGACATTCAGACGCTGGGTAAATCTGATTTGTTTCACAAATACAATCACTAAGACAGACTGTCCACACTGTTATTTTCAAATGATCAAATCATATTTGTGTGCTCATGCATCACCAACCTATCTGGATTGGTTGCTGTGGTAACTTCGTAGGACACTAGCGAATGGTCTCCCAGGTTTTTTTCTTGCTTTCCTTTTTCAGAAAGTCACACTGCTTTACAGTCTTTTTAATTAATGTTGTTCTTCCTGTATGACATTCTACAGTGTTGCATTTTTCTTTAGTTTGCTTTTAGGTTTGCTAATCATTCTGCCCATTTTTCAGGCAACAAAGTCACTAAAACCACATCAGTTCAAACCCCTCACTTGGTTTGAAACTGAAAGAGAAAGAAAACCACTATCAAAAACAGACATTTTTCCAAGAAACCATGTTTAGACATAAATGACTTCTGGCATGTGTACTAGCACATAGTGTTCAGGATTATTAAATGGTTTACTGTGACTGGCAGAGGTATTTACAATTATGAAACTTCTATAATTCTGAAAAACATGAAATGTTTTCATGTTGCAAGTGGAAATCAAAAAAAAATTGCAAGCATTTTCACTGAAAGCTTCCCGACAAGCTTTTCACATCAAGAGGCTAACATTTGTGTTGTAAAGTGAAACTAGATTATTCCATCAGCAGTGTTTCTCAATCCTCAGAGAATACTGCTCTGCATGTTTAAGGTGTTTTCCTTCAGTCACGCACCTGGCCTGAATAAATGGGTGATTAACAGTTACGGCAGCATTTGATGGCTTGCAAGAGCTAATGCTATCATTTGAATCAGGTAGCGCAGTGGATCCCTGGGGACCAGGATTAAGAGACTCTGCATTATACAATTGCACAGGATTTTATTTATGGTCACAGAAAATTGTATTCCACATATTCAGATTTTTTTTAAATAATAGATCAAATGAAAACTAGGTGCCCTTCTTTCTACTTCACCACATGTGACTAAATGTAAATTGGTGGACTGAAATGCCATATGTACTTCTTAATGGGTATAAATATGTCAACTGTGACTTTGGATATTTTAGATGTAGACTGGAACATTTTTAATATTTCGGTCGCTTCCTTATTTCTCCCCATCAGACTTCAGATTTGCATGCAGAGATGACAAATTCAGATTGTTTTCATTATCAAAAAGCAAAACCGAGAGAGACGTTTTTCATTGTTCTTCCAGACGCAGCTAAAAGCACAACAGCAACTCAGCTGGCATAAGCTAAAAATTGGAAGTCTGACAACTGCTTTCTTTGTCATCAGTCATCACTGAAAACCGCATTTACACACAATTTGAAAATAATTTGTATTGTTGATGAGGCTGGATATCTAAGGAAGCTCTTCATTATAAATGAACTCATGAAAACTCCACAGCCATCTGTCAGCAGAGGGGGAAACTTTTCTCCCATTCATCAGCCGGACGAATGGATGGATAGAGGGATGAAAGTTGTGTGATGCCCAGCCAAGCGTTTTTTCATCCGCCCTCCAACCCCCTACGCAGAAATCTCAGCAGCAGCCACTGGCAGCACTTGCCCAAGGTCACCGGGACAAAGTCAGGGGTAGAGGAGAAACGGAGACAGCCAGTTTGTGTGAATGTGTGTGAGAACGTCTGACTGAAGAAAGAGCATAGTTGTATTTGCAGCAGGTGAAAAATGAAAAATTGTTCATTCCACAATTTTTGCGTTGGAGAATAAGAAGTTTAAGAAAAGGCAAGAAGGTGTGTGTGTCCACATGTGTGTGTGTGGACAAGGCACGGGGGGATTTGTAATAACTTCTACAGCTCCTGTAGCTCGCAGTGTGTGTGTGCATTTATTTGTTCGGGAGTGTGGACTAAAGATGGCTGCTGACTGTGCCACAACTCAGCAGGCTGAGCAACATGACGACAACTAATCGCCTCTGAACCATTGCACTAATGAAGCAAACACACACAAAAACCGACACTCAACAACTTGCAATTGCGGACTTATACACAGAGCTATCATGCAACCATGGTCCTTAAAAAGATCTTTATTCTTCTACCTAAGAGAGTAGTCTGAGAGGCTCTGCAAAACACCAGAAACACTCCAATTGTTAGTGCAGAAATACAAACATGGTCAGGTGATTCAAACTCAGGAAACTTTACCTCACACAAGCAGATGGCAGCTCTCAGAAAACATTACGTACAGTATCGATATCTGCAGCAGTCAGAGTGTGGGCTGGCAGCAGCAGGTGATCCATCAGAAACCCTGCCGTCAAGCAGAGGTCAAACCCATCAACCCCAGAGCTCCACTGCCAGCCCAATACACACTTTACCCTAAAAAAAAAACAAAAAAAAACAAACTTGCACAACACCGTGTAGGTCATGAGAGCACAAGACAGGATGATAACCGAACTGTTAGTTTCATTCTAACCTTGAGAATGACAATAATTTGTGTGGACTCTCTTACCAAATGTTCAACTGAACAACTTCAATTATTTTAGCTTGAATGGTCCAAAGGAAGCCAAGTAAAACCAAACCTGTTTTGTTCTCAAACAAACCCGAGTAAGGTTTTGTTGCGAACCGCAGCAAAAAGTACAATTCATTGCGATCAGCCGAAGAGACGTCATCCAGGAGATAATCATATGTTGACGGTAAGAACATTTTGTTTTTGTAAGCTGCTAACTCTGTCTACAAAGCAGAATTGTTCTCTTTCAAATACATTTAATTGTTTAAAATAACTGTTGATGAACTCTGTCCCTACATAATCTCAATAATTAACAAAATGTAAAAATTAGACAAAGTTATAATATATTGTACATGCATAACAAAGAGCTTTATGCTGGAATTAAGTACCTACTGTATATTTCATATCTGAAAATGCCAATCTTCAGTTGTGAATGTTGTTGTACAGACACTAAAATAAAAGTAATTTGAATGAATTTGAAAATGAGTCTATGTGTTGATCAAATCAATAGCTTAAATTGGCAGAACTTAAGATTCATTCTTCTTTTCTACATGTATTTATTGCAGCTTTGGTGGTTTCATAAATATCATCTTCTGGTTTAATCTCAATCACTACTCCCAAATCATTCAGCACTGAAAACTGACCTGGCTCAACTTCTTGATGTTGAACAGCACCCAATCATTACTTTTCGTCCTCCTTCATTCTCTCTTGTTTCTGTGCTTCTCTAATTCCTCTTTTCCTCTTCAGTGCCTTTGGGTAAACATTTGTCAGTGTTACGCTGGTGTCTCAGGTAAAAATATGCAGATTAACTTTAACTCCTTTGCATAACGAGCTCTTATTTGCCAGTCTAATTACGGCAGTATACCGAGGCCATCCCAGAGCTGCCCTCAGGTTTCATTAGTGGGGTTCGTTAAGAGGTTTGTTAACGGGCAGCTAATCGCTTCCTCCCTCCTCAACAAACAGTGGATCCTGAAAGTCCTGAAAAGGCTCCCACTGCAGCAATGTTGTTTTAAATAAGACACATAAATGCAGCAAGAGAGGGACACACAAAGGTTTTGTAAGAAAATACATCTCACACACATACAGAGAGATAAAACCAAACACAATCACATTACACACACACAGAGATGCTTTCAGAAGGTCAACAAGGCTTTGACCATTGAAGACTGAAGGGCTGCAGTACCAAACACCATGTCCATTCATTGCTGGACGCAGAAAAATTATTGCAGGAAATCCAGAAAAAAAGGAATTCAAGTTTCTAAAATAAGCTTGATTTTACCCAAATATTCCATCGCTTTATATTTAGCAGCAATACTAAGAGCAAAGCTCTGTTGAATAACTTTTGTAATGCAGGATATTTTGGGCTAACAATGTTATCTCAGCTGCTTTAGGTTTTTTTCCACACGTAATAGTTTGGTAGACTTATGTGTCTACAACTATGGTCTGCTTTGTGTCAAGGACACATTTTCTGTTGTTGCAGTAATGTGTCAAGTGAAACAAACGCTTTGAGCAACACATTTACCCCCTCGCCTGTGGGGGGCGCTGCACGATGAACCACTGAAGAAAATCAAGACACTGATTGCAACTTCCTTTTTCACAAAATGTAAACAGAAATGTAGTGTCAGACTTTAGCATTTATAGGATTTCCCTTTTATCTTTGACAAAAGACGACAGGCTGTTTCTCCCGCTGGAGTTAGACATGTACATTTGTTTTGATTGTGTTTACCCAGAATGCCTTGCGCTATAATCCACTTCCTGCTTTTGGACCAGTCTCCAGTCTGCTTAGCATTCACATATGCATCTAAACCACACCAGAGTTCACGTCAACCGACCAGAGATCACAGTTTGTTTTTTGGCTTGCATCATTGATTACATATTCACACCTCCCCAAACGAACAAATTAGAGTTCGATTAAGGCAGACTAAACAGGGCCGGTTGTTAATGCACACTTCAACATTCATGTAAAGATTTAGCTTTCTGTGCCAGTTTTCAGTTCCATCAATCAATCTATCCAGCTTAACCTCTCACCTATCCTGCATTATAAACCAAAAGTAATATTCCTACAAAAGTTAGTGCATAGCTATTTTTCTTGTAAACTTTCAGTTTTATTACAGAATAAACTAATAGAAATGGCATCCTTATGATTCACAAGAAAATATGCAATATGCAAAATTTCTATGTGATGTCACCCTTCTCTTCAGTCATTTTCATGTTTCTGAGCAACATCAAAAAGCATGATGTATAAAGGTCATATTTGGCATCTTCCATTAAACACAGGCTGCCTTGTAAGTCATAAAATCACAGATATTCTATCGTTTTCCTTAGTAATAAAAAAATGGAAGAGAAATTTAGCTGTTCTTCAATGCAAACGGTAAAAAACAGAGGAAGATTAAACGATTCTACCAAATAAAATTTAGGACAGAGGTCAGTGTAATTTAAGCAGGTCTTTAAATCAATTGCTCTGTTGAATCTTGCCACTACAACCTCTCTTTCCCTCTCTCTAGCTGACCTCTTAGCAGGCCTCAGGGAATGATGCCCAAAATCCTTACACTGTCTCTCTTTGACGGGCAGAGTGCAGCCGAGCTGAGCATGTTAAACATTATGTAGATGAGATCCTGATGCCACTTGGAGGTTTGTAAACAGTCAGAATCTCAGCTGTAATGCCAGGCTACAGCCTGAGAGCAACACAGAATGAAATATGAAATCTCTTGTTGGTGCCCCAGCTTTTTTCCCCTCTCCAAATACTAGTCTCCTCCCATGCCTTTGTTTGCCAGATCTGTTTACCTTGTTCTTTCTCTTTCCTCCTTTGTGCTCTTTCCTTCTGAAACTTGTAATTTATTTTTCTGTTTTGCTCTTCCTCTCATCTCTGTCCAATTTTCCCTCCTACTCTGCCTCTGCTACCTAAAGTCTTATTTCCCACAGCTCCTTTTTTTCCTTCTCCCACCTCCATCTCCGTAACTCCTATTCTATATTCCTTTGTCCCTTTTTATTTCACCGTGCACAGACCATGGCCCAGGCCTGGCCTTTTAACATTTCCCCATGCTTCTCTTTTCATTCTCTCTCCTTTGCACTCCCTCACTCTGCAGTTCATTTAGTGTTTGCAGCACTTCTGAGTCAAGCAGTCCCTGAACTTTATGTACCCAGATAAGAATAATAAGGTAATTAAAAGCACCTGGATATGTGAAGAAAAAAAATTACACATAAAACATCTGTTGAATCGTAGTTAATAGTATTTCAAAATAAAGATAAAATGCAAAACAAATAGTGTAAATAATAGCTTGATGGGCTTTTTATATCAAATATTAAGTTCAAATACCAAAACATGGTTGATACAAGATATAGGCTTTAAATTTGGTCACTTCTGGAAAAGCATATGTTTGAATATTCTGAAAGTATCAGAAACTTTCCATGCCCATCCAGTTGATTGAGAAAACAAAAAATCTTGTTTTTTCTTCATACCAAGCATTTTTAAAAGATCAATGATAACTCTACTGTAGGTGCCTGTAAAAATTGAAAAATATATCAAGGCCTTGCAAAGTATAAATTGTTTTTTATTAGGACTAAATCTGTGTAGTTTTGTTGCCATAAAGTCAAAATGTAAAAGTTTTGATCCCACAGTCACTTTTACTTTGTGACACATGTTCTGTTGGGCTGGAAAATGCATCGTCAATACCAAATTACAAAACAAAAATCTCTGTTACTGCCATTCCTTAAGAAGCTCAGCATTTCTTGGTTCATGGGTCTCAAACTTCAGTACTGAAGGGTCTGTCCTGCAGCTTTTAGATGCGTCCTTGATCTAGAAATCATAGGCACTCCCAATAAGTTTAATGTAACACTGTAGTGGGAAAAGTACGGAAGAGGATTAGGGCCGCCGAGAAAAAAAAAAAAAAAAAAGAATTCTGACTTTAATCTCGGAATTCTTTTTCTTTTTTTTTGTGGCCCTAATCCTCTTCTGTAGAAAAGGCTAAATCTCAAGCAAGAAAACCTAACAGGGTTGCTTGCTACTCTCCCATTTCTGTAGTTTTGTTTAGAATAATACTAAATAATCCAACGCATGGATTAAAGGAATGTCAGTACCATATTTAGCAAAATAGAAGGGAATGTAAAGATCCACAATGTAACTAAATAAAGTTCCTTTATAGCTTTTCAAACAGAGGGGTGCAAGAGCCAGGAGGATTTTATTGTTGCCTTTATTCAAGTTTATCTGTCAAACGAGCCTCCAGTCACTAGGTGGCAGTAGTACTCAAACTAATCAACAGCCTGCCTATTCACCCAGTAGAAGAAGAAAAAATATTAAACTTTTTTAACAATATTCCAATATTTTAAAATGCATCAATAGCTCAGCTTTTTGGAAATATTTGATCCCACATCTTAGTCTCTGCCAGTTATGTTGCACACAATAATCCATGTTCTCTGCACACCAAATGATTTCAAGTAGCCTTGCACTCAGACAAATAATACAGCTTTGGATCGTTCTGTTTCACAAGGACAAAAGTTAAAAGATAGGCTGGCTAATAGATTTCTGTATGATTGTAAAGTGCATGTCATGCTCCACCAACTCGATGCTCTTTGGCTTCTTGTTTTTCTTTTTTTCTTTCCTCCCCTCTGTCCGCATGTGGTTTCAGGTTTGAAATCAATTTGGCTTAGATGAAAGTTTTCAATTTCATTAGCTTGATCAAATCGAGCCCTGTTAACAGGCGGCGGTAATAGAAAATCATTTAGGCCGAGCAGCTCGCACACTCTCAAAGGGCTGGTTAAGAGGTGCTTAGAGAAGGAGAGATGGAAAGAGAAGGAAGAAAGACACAAAAAGAAAATAATACATGGGAAAAAAACATCTGTGAGGGGCATACGAGAATGAGGCAGAACAAATGGAGAAAAGGTGCAGGAAATGAATGAGGCTTTGAAATGAGAAGATGACGAGAACACAGCAGAAAAGACGAAATGATAAAGTGAAAAAGTCAAGAACATTAGGATTAGTGTTAAAAAAGAAAGGGGAAAATGAGTTTGTGAAAACTTCGCTGCATGAATCACATTATGTTCATGTCAGTAAAAGAACAAGTAGAGGAAGACGGTAGTGCGGCAACATCGTTGCCTCCCAAGTTCCCATCTCAAAAGTTCAGGTTTTTTCAGTACCCATTATTCATATGTGCCATGTTTGTGGCTTTTCTTCCAAAGTGAAAAGTAATTCATGTTAGGTTGATCACTGACAGTAAACAGAGTTTGTGCTGATGACACAAAGTCTACACGGCTGATAACACAAACCCGTCTAGGTTTGCACCGACAGAAATTATCAGCCTGCCAAAAATATCTCACCTTTTAACGAGACTTTGCCAACTCTGAATGAGAAACTGGGTTTAGAAAAAGAACTTTATGAAAAGTAGTCAAATTATTTTTAGAGCATAACAATGTCAAGAAAGCATTTAATTGGGATACTACTGCTGAAATTTGTAAACACGGCATCAGTTTTGATTAACTATGTAGCTGCCACTAGAAACTATGTTCAAACATGTGGGTAGAATAGATTTGAAATGAATCCAACTTAAAACTCCAGGCTGCAGAAAGACTGAAAAAGCACAACTCAGAATTTACAATCTGCCAATATAGAAATATAATCCATTATATGATACCGGATTAAACGAGCCTTACATCATAAGAAGTTTGTAATAATGTGTAGATCTTTCATAATTAAAAACTACAAGATAAGTTTGGAAAGAGAAAAAAAAAATTACCACACGTGCCTCAGAAGCAGCATCTCTTTGCCAACAACCAGGGTAGTTATCACTGCTTTAATTTTTATCTTAGAACATCAAGGTGTGATGTCTGTAGGAATGCTAAAAGTTTGGGGTTCCTTTAAAGATTTCCACTGAGGTTGTTGCATTTTATCAGAGTCTTTAATTGGAAACTCTGTAAAAAAACACCTGATAATTATCACGGGTTGCTGGGTTTATGTCACTTGCAAATAGACATAAAGAACTGCTTCTCATGTAATCTTAAAGGTAACAGAAATTAACTGCACAGCTGGATGAACTGGAAGATGACTGAAATGAAGTGATAGTGACATAATAATCATAGTAATAACTTAGTCTGCAGATAAAATCAAAACCATTATTGTTAGATTATGGTGTACTGCACATGTGGAACTGCTTCACTGACTTGTTATTTATAAACATAGTTTTTAATAACGTCAGTTATAAAATGCACAATGCCAGCTAAAAAAAAGTAACAAGTAAAAAGTCAAATTTTTAAAATACATCTTCTAAACAAACATGAAATAGGGAAGATTAATTTACTAACCATATAATTTTGAGTAAATCATATCCTGTAAAATTCAAGAAAAATGAAGCCCCAATGGTAATCTATTGTTGCTTTCCTCTGAGGCACTGAGTCATAATGATAATGATCAGCCTGTCTCCCTTTTTCTCCCACAAACATACACACACGCACGTTCGCACTGCGAGTGTGCAGCTAATCAACTAAGTGAAACTAATGCAGGGGGAAATGTGTTGCTGATTAGCTCAACCTTAAACTCCAAGACATGGCTCCCAGATCCACGCTGGCATTCACACACATACACACTAGTGCACTCGCGCACCGGCATTTGCACAGAAAATTAGTCTGGCTATTCATGCTAATCTGAGGGAAAATGACTTGTTCATTAGCAAGACCCTTAAACCTCTCGACAGCGCTTTAAAAGCCACGTCGTCTCATGGTCAAAGAGTATACCCAGATATGCAGCTCATACTGGCACACACACACAGGCTTGAGCAGAGGAATCTTTGAACTATTCACAACTACTCAGTATCATAAGTGACTTTCAGAAACGGCAAATTCTATAAATAGCACAACATAAAAATGAGACTGGACTATGCTAATAAGGACAAAAAGTGCAGGCTGAATATGTGTGGACCGGAGATCAAGCACAAATGCATCAATTGGCCACAGTTTCTTCCTAAAGTTCTGCTAAACTGAGATCAGGTCCTGCTCCTAGCTCATTACCAATATTATATATAGACTTTTAAATGTGCAAATGGCCACTTTGGTGTCAGTTTTAAAAATTTACAGGATAGTACAGTAACTGTGCTCTTTTTAAAAGTCAGTGTCTAAAGTGGATTGCAGAGAATATAAATATTTGGTTATGTCACTGGTAATGCTAAATCCAACTGTTACAAAACATAGAAGTGATCTGATTAGCTTAACCTTAAACTCCAAGTTTGAGTTCAAGGAATGAGCCACAATATGGCTAATATTGGGATAATGTATATTTTTGCAGCCAAAACAAAATCAAAAGTAGCCAAAAACTTGCAAAGCAATTGGTACTCCTTAAACTATCACAACTACCACTAACTTTAGTTTGATTGTGACTTCAGCTTTTAATTGAGAAGTGGAATTTAGAAAAATAGTTTGTAAATCTTTTCAATAAAGATCTAAAACGTCTGCTGTGCATCTGCATAGAGTGCACTCCAAATGTATGATTTATGACTGAAGAAAATAATTGTAGAAAGAACAAGAATTTATCTACTCATGTAGAGATTAAATCATGCGAAATGTGGTGCTCTTGTCTTACAAAACCAAATTTGATCTGTTGAGCCCTGCATGGTGGATAACCAGCAAATATCACCCCCAATGTTAGACATTCAATGATTTGATTTGTTTTTATTCTTTAACTCGCACGAAGAGCTGGTCAGACTAAACTGGAAGATAGTTGGTACAAAACAGAGGAGAAGTCAGAAGTTGAAAAAATATTTGGAATGAAGCAACCAAAGCCACTTTGGAATAAAACTAGAACAAACAATAGTCTGGTCCAGTCAAAGACCTAGATGAAACTGTAGCAGACACTCTCCATATAGTCTGAGCTTGAGCCATTTTAAAATAATCCTGATTTTAATATTTTCATTTGTTAACAATTTTGAAAGCTATGTAACATTTTCCTTTAACTTTATAATTATGAGCCACTCTGTTGGTTTATCAAATGAAACTCCAATTTTTCGGGGCGCAGGGTTAAAATTTTAACCATCACCACTTGACAAATGACAACTTGAAGGCGATTATCTTTCAGGAGCTGAAACTCCATGAAATATCCACCTCCCCTTTTTCCACTTTACTCACAGCTACATATTTCTATCAATTAAACGTTGAAACACCTTATGAGTCAGCTATTTCATGAGATATTACACTGAAACCATAATGACCAGATTAAAATGGAAGCGGTCAAGTCTGGATAAAGTATTTTGACTCCACAACAGGTTTAAAGCCAGAATAATTCAATTCTGACAAAAGCATTGGGTCATATTTTATCATTTTAGATGGCTAACAGAGAAGAGCATAAGAGAATGTAGTGAAAAAAACATAAGAGAAATCTCTGCTTTGTTGTTGTAGTGAGGCTGACCAATAGCTCAATTAAAATGAAGCAAAGTAGTGGGCATTTGTTGCTCCACTTATACATATCTTTTGTTTCTGTCAGTTTATTTCTGTTTTGTAGATTTTTGTTAATCCTTTGGACTTTTCAACATTTGACCCAATGTGCAATGATTACAGTGGAGGAATCTTTTATTGATGAAGGCATTTATTGCAACTGCTCTATTCCACTTACAGAAGCAGCTGATTGTGTCTCCCAAAGCCAAACTACTGCCTGGGATAAGACTCGAAATCCCCGCTGAGTTGGACAACAGGCTGCACAGATGTAGGGCAGGACCAAAATGGAGAGTTTCAAAATGGAAGTTTAAAACCATTTCTTCCCTTGATTGTTATGGAAAATTTAAGATCCCTGGCATATACAAAGAGGATGAGAATGTAGGGCTAACAAGGACTCAGTGGGAATATTGCAAATACAGCATTATGTCTTTCACAAAGACATGGCTGCAGGAAGATATGGCTGGATCCAAAGCCTCTCTTCTCTGGCTTTACGCAGCCCCACGGAGGAAGCGGCCAAACCAGCAGATGCACACCGCCTATTTTAGCTTCTGACTTCTCAGCTTTGCTGCTATAAGCAGTGGTAGATGATTTGATTCTTATAGGAAAGAATGTATTATTTCTAGTACCCCTTTTCATTTTACCTGAAGTAGGAGTTTGTTTATTTTTAATTATAGCAAAAAGTGGTTATTCTTTTGCCGTTCGTGTACAATCCAACAATATAACCAGATTGTTGGGGATTGAGACAACTTTAAACGAGGAAACACTGAAAGCTCATCAATCTCCAATAAGGAATAAAGTCAAATGTTTCCTTTTTTTAAGATTGCTGATAAATAGTGGCCTTTATCAAGCTGTACATTGTCAGGAAATAAGGTGGAGAGAAGGTGGGGGAACATGCAACTAAGACTAAGAATCGAACCCAAGAAAATGTGGAGTACACCCTCTGTACATGCTCTACCAACTGACTCATCAATACTGCCAAAAGGTTTTGTATAAAAAAAGAGGAAGATTCATTATTTTGACCAAGTACAATCACAGCAAATCCTTAAAGAATGCAGAACAGAAGGCTTTAAAACAAATAAAGCCTGAATATGCATAAAAAGCATGAATATGCCTTTTAAATATTGTTTCTGTAGTTATGCCACAATTCATGCCCTTGGCATATGCAGATTTAAAATTTGGTTCAGCCAACCAAGAAGTTTGTTTGATAGGTAATGAGACTGGCATCAAACTCTTATAATTGCTAACCAGCTTTTTTTCTCTAGTGGTAAATGAGATTGGAAAGCCTCCTTGCCATTATCCTAATCTTGACATCTTTTTAAAAACAAAACGCGTCTTCACGATTAAGCGTAGTAAGTTTGTATTTTCACAACAAACACGATTTTTGTAGATTAAATTCACTGATAGACGGAGGAGAGACAGAATACTTATCCTCTCCCTCTCGAGGAAAGATAAAATCTTCCTTTCTATCACAGTCTACAATCTCTTCACTCCCGTCACTTCCTGCTCCTCTGAGTGATGAAAGAAAGAACGGATTTGTTGCTTGCAATCTTCATATATGTATGTTTTCCACTATTTTTAATTCTCTTATGCCTTAAGGAATATATTGGGGCTGTGATAGACTGTAGACCTGTTCACTGCATACCCCACTGACGGTTGGAGATAGAAACCATACCAAACTCCCCATGCAACACCAAGATTAAGGAGATGTAGACATTTTATTTTACTTAGCATTATAGACGCATCTCAAACCATAAAACTAGGCTCCGTCTATTTAAGAACCTCATACCCTTTCCAATATGCCCCCTTCAGCACGTCATCAACGTTTCTCTATGCCATCCATGGATGCCGTTTACAACCGTTCAGAGCATTGTATCTTGTACATGAACCCAGTAGACATGCAGGTCCATTAAGAAAGATTTTTGGATTCCTAAACGTAAATAAATGAATCAAAGCAACATTTCGGGTACGTATATGAATAATATAAAGCTCGAAAATTCTGATTCCAAGACAATTGATCAAAGAATTATCAGGAACTTCATGTGGTTAGATATTTTATATAAGCCTCATATAACCACATTTACAGTGGTGTAATTACATCAAACCTTCAGTCGTCAAATCTTCTCCATTTCAGTAAAAACCAATTTACATGTGATCAATACCAAATGTCTCATGAGAGATTGCTTCTCATTGGGCACAAAATGACGGGAACCGTCTGAGTGTGAAGGGACGAAATTACCATGGGGAGAGATTCTCCAATTATACCCATGTGCTTCATAACTCAGTATTAACTCAGTCAATAAAAAGGTCCAAAAATTAAAAATATTCAATTCATTTGAAAGTATAAGCTTATATTTAACATCCACAAAATGTACATAGGTAGCCTGGAAATCCTCTCCGCTTGTTTTTCAGGGAAGAGAACCCTGTCCTGTCTTTGGATGCGTTTCAGCAAGCTGTGTGTGTAATTGTATGCATGAAGTATACAAGTGTGGATGAATGACTCAGTCAGTGAATGAAACCAACAATGAGACACAATAAAAGTGGTAAAAAAGAGCAACTTCTAGAAAGGACAGGGTAAAAGACTGCCATTGTGTGTGCAGGGGTGCATTTGTGTGAGTATCACTGATTTAACATCAGTAATTATTAATGCCCCGCAACGCATGAGTAATGTTGCAGTGAGCTGACATTCTGCTACAGGTTAATAGTGTAGTGTGAAACACTCAAGCAGACACAAACACAACATAAATGGAGCTTTTTTTGCCCTGCATTTGACGCATACAATACAAACTCTGCTGTATGGTATTTCCAGGTACGCAAGAGGAAAGAAAGCAGTTTTTTAAAGATGTAAATACATTTAAACAGAACATTTTCACAAAAGGTAAAGAAAAGCAACTTCAAGAAGAGCAAAGAACACAAGGGTAATATTTTTAAAATTATCTAAGTGCTAACGCACATGCTGGAGAAACTGGAGACCGAGACTGATGAGATCTCCTGCTAAAAGTATTTTAAATGGCCCCAGACAGACGAGTAAAAATAAGTATTTTCTTTTGGCTTTTCTTATGAGGAATGCCCTGGGCCCAAACAAGTATTGCTTCGGTATTTAAGAGTTTGAGAACCACAGAAGGGAATGTTTTACTGTTGAAAACTATATCAACTCAATCCTCCCTTGTGGACAATTTGTAAATAAAACTGCAGGCCACATTATTTAAAAATGAATAGATACTATTCAGCAGCATATCAGAAGAGACATTACTGATGTAAGGCCTAAACAGAACCAGATTATGACTGTGGAATAAGTTTTTTGCCAACTTTCTGTAAAATACATAAAAAGTCAGTAGAAAAAGTGGAACAATTACTCTCAATATATTTTTCATATGGGGAAAACCTAATGTTAAAAATATTTTTGGATTCATTCTCTGGCAGCTCTGTAACTGTTTATTTGTTTAATATTTATTTTCTACTTTTTTAGGTGGATTTGAGTTTCTAGCAACTTCCAATTAGGAATCTGTGACTTTCCTTGAGGTAAAGAGTATGAGATGACACCGGAGTGTTTGTTTTTGTCACTGGCTGCTAAGCTAGACACGACCCGTATTTATCTTGCCACCAAAGCACAGAAAGAAAGATGGAAAGGAGAAGAAGGCCAAAAGCTCACTGATGCAGTACTACAGCAAAAAGTGGCATCTTGGGGGTCACCAACAACAGCAAACTTGAAATATAACTGTTTGTTTGGAAAAATGCCACAAAAAACTGTCAAACCATCACAAACGTAAACTTGGAATTATGCAAAACTTTACTGGGACTTCAACTCATGCAATGTTCTTTCGTCAGATAAAAGTAAGTTGAGCTTTTCTGCAATAAACATTCCAGGTGACTTGTATGAAGCAAAGGTTAAATATGGTGGAACGCCATTAAGTGTGATGGAGAATCTGTAATTTTGTATCCAAGTCTTCCTTCCAAAGGCATTAGGCAACTTGTAAGACTGAATTTGTGAGCTCTATGAAATACCTGGTTAATTTAAATGAATACCTTGGGGCCTTCACTAGTACAGTAAAAATGGTCATTTTAGGATCTTATTTTGGCTAATTTTCAAAAGCATAAAACCAAACCAAAGTAGAAAGAGTTCAAGTAAATTGTTGAATTCCTTCATGAAACATATTATTCTCATTTATTTTAAGGCTCTACACTTTTTTTAAATATATTTTTTGGACTTTATTAAATAGTAGCCTACATAGACAGGAAATAGAGAGGAGAGAAAAAGGGAAGACATGCAGAAAATAGTCCAAGATTAGGTATTGAACCCAGGACAACCGTGTTAGTGGCTACTTTCTCTGCCACCCAGTGAGTCACACATCTTTCCCAGTCCCAGTGCCAATAAATATGGCACTGAAACTCCTGGTGAAGTAAAAAGGCACTGATGCAAATTTTGATGCTAAACCCAATCTGATACAGTAATCACAACAGCTGGTGAACACATTATACAACCAACATAATGGTTTAGCATAAATGTGGCCTAAAGTCACATTTATGCTAAATCATAAACCCCATTGCCATCCTATTTCACACCATTACATGTCTGCTTAGTGGTGAATTTATTTAAAGTTAAGAGAGATAGCAGTTACAAATTAAGCTGTTTTGTTTGGTATTTGTCACTGAAGTGGTTGGAGGAGACATCTCCAACTTGTTGATGCAAAAAAGGATTTATGGATGGAGCCATCATTCTGCAAACAGGTTATTTCCTGCTCTGTTCATACTGAGATCATACAACTCTTTTTGACAATGCTTTAGCTGTTCACCTTCTCAATTCTTAAAGGGGAGGGAGAAATATGTGATATCAATTCATTTTGAGGTTTATGCCATTTTATGATGTTATTCCCTCATCAAAAACATACCTGGAGTGTTGATTTGATTATTTTATGCATGTTTGAAAAATCCTAGACTCTGCCATGGCAACAAACTGGGGTGACAAACGCTCGCTCCCACACTGCACTGCATACTTTCACAAAATTCCAACTTGGGGCTTTGGTCTCCAACTGAGCTTCCGCCTCACAGAGCACCTTTTTCATGTGCCGTCCCCACTAAACTCTTGGTAGATCTGTGAGTCTGTAGAGCTTCAATAAAAACTATGTTTCAGTCCAACACTCCTAAAAATGGTTAACGGCATAATAAGGTAGTGTTTTTGTGGTGACGTGCTGAAAAGGGGGTGTTGAAAACAGTAGGAGCTTCAATTTCAAGATGTCAAATTTGTTTAAGCTGTGTTTGATATGCACAGAATTTTTATAACAACTCAAGTTGGTATAGTTACTTGATTCTGCTATAAAATGCCACTATGTGCTTGGCTTCACAACAGGCACATCGTAGAAGCTTGGCTTTTGAACAAAACTCATAATGACATCCTGGAGAAGATCTAGATGATGAAACAACAGAATGATGTAAATAGAATGTAACAGTCATATTGAAATACGGATGCCACTTAAGTTTGTGAGAGTGACAAATACCATCAGTTTGGGAGACACTAAAGCGCAATAAATTTTGTTGCAATGATGTGATGTTTATTACAAAATTTGACAAATTAGCACGACAGCCTTACAAATCACATCACATCTCCACATTAAGGAGGGAAGCTGTGAAAGGGAAAAAGGAGGAAAGCAGGGAAATGTGGCTTATTTTTCTTTTTTATAAACACTACATGATTAGGTACTTGCAGACCCTAAATAAAAACACAGCTGAGTACAGAATATGGATTTTCACTGCAGGATTTTATTTTAAAAAAAAACGGAAAAACTGATTGTACTTTTTGCACGTTTGAAACGATGTCAGAATCTAGCTTGCATTAGTATCGCCCCAGATCAAAGCTTCTGAGGATCTAAGGTGCATTTAAGTTGCAAGCAGGTCAAACTTTGTGTCTGAGCCAAACTTTCATTCTAAAACCATCTTTAAATCTTCAACTGTCAATTTGCTTAAAGTTTTCTATGCATCTGATTGACTTTGTCTGTATATCTTGTAAAATATGTCACAGTGACTCTGTGGCAATAATAATTATTTTTAGTAATTTAATGTGTGTTTATGACTTATTTAAATTCAACCTAAAGGAACACAAATAAAGGCACATGCCAGATTCTCACAATATGAACATTTTAAATAAAAATTTCACATTCTAATATGTTTATCCAAAAATGAACAACAGAGAAAACTATCCTTCATGTAAGCCAGCTGGCAGAGAGTGCACAGCAACAAGTGTGGGAGGGGAAACCACAGCACTATTCTAAGCCCATAGTAGAATATTTTCTGGCATCACAAAGGAAGGACTTTGAGTCATGGAAACAATTGGATCCAACATTTTGACAATTTAAAATCAGAACTTTTATAAACCTTGCCGTACCCTGAAACCACTGACCGATACATGTGCCTTTGAAGATCAGGCCTTGCTAGACAGTTTGATCAACTCCAAGAAACTTTAAGGCACTTTTAGGTATCGTTATATGTCCCACTTTGGATCTCTTTTGATGTTTAAACTTTTAGTCACATTTTCACTGTAATTAGACATAAGCCAATGTACTAAAATGTACTGAAAAGCTGTATTGTGCCTTTCTGTGATGGCAAGATTAAGCTTTTCTGGAACGAAGATTCCAGAAAACAAAGATTTATTGTTATAAATCTTTATAAATAAAGATTTATAACAATGCAACCTGTTATTCTGCATGTAACAAATTATACTTAAAGTGAAATTGACTGCTTTCAGAGAGAAGTTTGACTGGAAGCTTTAACAGTGTTTGGTATTCATTATACCAGTAAAGCTGCGGTGTACCAGTGTCCAATAAAAGCAGTTTAACCAGAGCCAAGATGTAAGGGAACTCTCCATGAGCATGAGAGAAAGACACCAAGACAGAAAAAAAAGAGCAATGCAACCGGCCTACTTGCCACCAAGGGAGCGACTAAACAGCAGTCAGAAAGCTGCATTCACTGTGATACAGAAAGGTACAGACAGTCCCTGCACGCAGAGAAAACACTTAAGTATTTCATCATACGCGGAGAACGCAAGAGAGCAGAAAGGTCACCGGGGGAGAGGAGAAGCAGGGAAAATGTTTGGACGATTTTGGTTGCTCAGATGTGTTTCTGCCGGCCACAGCTGTTTTCAGGCGCGACGTTCACTGGCTGTCAGAGTGCACGGAGACCACCGCGCTCCGGAGCGCACAACGCAGCCTCTGTTAACTGCTCAGTGGGCCATGACTGATCCGAGCTGATTAAAGCCACGCACACTAACGCTCGCACAAAGGAAGAAAAAGAAAACACTCGCGGGATTATGATACTGATGCCGAAGGACTGTCATTTGGACTGAAAACGGAGGCGTGCGAACCCACTCAGAGAGCTTTATATCAGCCAGCGCGCTTTACACTTGATTATCTATTTATTGCGCTTTTTCACAGCGGGTGGTGCAAGTCGACTGGTATTTAAAACATCCCAGGATATTTATTTTTGGTTCTGCTGCTTTGATCAAAGACATGTTTTATGGTCCCTGAGTTCTATGAAGGAAGAAACATTAAACTGTTGATCTGATTTAAATGAAAGGAAAATGTGTATTAGATTTACAAAGCCAAATTATCCCGACTTGGGTTCACTTTTTTGATAGGATGTGTCTCATCTTCCACACCCCATCACCTAGAAGAAAGGTGAAAGGACCGCTGACCTCCGCTTTAAAGCGCTCACTACCATTTAAGATACTCCATGCAATAATTTGCGTCAAAATGTACTTTTTATTCTTACGAACTGGGAAAAAACAGGTGGATTTGGGCAACAGCGTAGGTTCCTCAGGAGCGTGTCAGCCCCGGAGATGGCGCGTCTCAGATGGCACCAGTTAGAAGGCATCTGTCATTTGATGCTTCGGCAGTCAATTACTCATTATTGTCTCACACGAGAAAATGCATGATGTGTTGCGTGAATTGAGCTTTTTTTATTATTATCATTTCATTCTATAAAGACCCTAACCTCCTGACTTTATATTTTTGATAAGATGAAAATTTTCTACAAACATGTTTTCTTTAACAGAACAAATGGATTAAGTTAGTTGCTGAAAACTTCCTTTTTGTCAGAGCAGACTCTATGCACAAGAAAAAAATACAACACAGACTGAACAAGTATGACTTTTTCTCCCCTCGAGTGGGGATAAAACGTAATTGAAACCAATTCCGTCACAAGAACAAAGTAATTACAGAAACATTTAAGAGTTTTATCATATTTCCAGTAACAAGTCTTACCTTTCCACAGGACGAGAATTAAAACGGTCTTCCAGAGGCAACATCCCACCGGCGTGCCTGTCCCTCTCCAGACCGTCTCCATACCTTCCTGACTGGTGAAAGCCAATGGGAATGTTCACAAAACAGACAAACGGGGATTCTCGGTTTTTTTTTTTTTTCTCGGCTTGTACTATTTCTGTCTTGTTCCAACTTTCGGATCACTGTCGCGTCGGTGCCATGAACGCTCTCATCCTGACGGAACTGCGCTCTCCACTTCTGATTGACCGAGCAAACAGCACACTGCTGAGGTTTGGGAGACAAACTATAAATCCTTTTTAAGTTGGAAATAAAAAGAAATTCCCGAATGGTACTTCCTGTGCATAGTGTTCGCTCGTTTAATCATCTCTTGCAAACAAAAAAAAGAAAAAAAAAAGAGCAAAAACACTGTAGTGACTCAAAACAGTTTTTTCCAAACGCGGGGCTTTTCAACCGGTGCGCTCTTATGCTTCATGTATCCAAACCGGACGGTTAAAGCTTGGGTAAACTGTCACTGACTTCATCGCACTTTTTCTTGCAAACTTTAAAGCCAAACCCGAACCAAATATTTATTTTTAAAAAAGTCCACGTCCGAAACGATTTTCAAACTACAAGTGAAGGCAAAACTCTGACACTTGAAATCGAATGTCTTCAAGAAAATCCAAACAGAGCTCCATCCTCTCTCCTTGTTTTCTCTCTTCCTCCTGTCTATCCATTGACCGCTTCACTCCGCTTGCTGCGCGAGTGACGCGTCTCTGGGCTCAACTTGAGAGAATGTGCGCACACTATCAGCGAGATGGAGCGAGGAGAGGAGAGGACGGGAGAAGAGAGAAGGTCTGTCGCTTTCAGCAGCCGCTTGAGAAGGAGGAGGCTGAGGGGCTGGTGGGGTTCTAGCGACGGCTGTGGGGCTGGAGAGGCTGCGGGAGGGAGGGATTTGGGGATGTGAGTGGCAGTCAGCGAACCAATCAAGTGTAAAGGATATTAGTAGGATTTTTTTTTTTTTATATTAGTCGTTGGTCTTCTCGAGGTAATTTACTTGTTTTTATCTGTATGGAATTACCACACCCAGATCTGATGCACAAAAACATTTGCCTACAATTTAAAGAAAAACTGAACTAAAACATAAAAAGTAACTCGCTGTAACCAGTGTGTGAGAATGAAACAGACTGTTGATTTTTTTATGATAAGGAGAAATGAAAAACTTAATTATTAAAGCTTATAGGAAACTGGACGTGCTTATGTTTGAGCTACTTTTAGATAAGCTGGAGCGCGCGTCCACGTCTTGTTTACATCTCAAAGCTCAGTTCTGCATTATTCATCCAAAGACACACGCTACACCTGTTCTCTCTGTAATCGATAGACACCAACTTCGCCACCAGCCCGCACGTGGGCGCGCAACCTCCAGGGCACCTCGCGCACGAAACTCGCTCACTTTCTATTGGTGTCCACGTGCGCGTGCGAGAAGGAGCGAGCGGACCAAGGGGACGGAGGGTGATGGTGGAAGGGGGAGAGGGCATGGGGAGTTGAACAAGTCAGAAGAGAGAGAACATTAAGGTCCTCTTCAAGTCCGAGACGATATTTCATAAACCGGCGTGTCTGCTTCCCTTCGTCAGCTAAATGTGTAAAAGCTAAATAGATGACATTGTGACTTATTGAATTGCAAATCAGCCGGGGGAGGGATAGGAGGATTTCCGGAGAGGGAGATAGTGTGAGCCTCGATGCCTCTCTGTGCATCCGACTCCACTCCATCAGAGGGACTAAGGAGGAACGACAGCACCCCCTAGTGACAGTTTTAAAGCAGATTGAACAAGCAGGGGCAATTTACTAACATGATCCTTTTGTGTACAGGCCAGGTGCATCTTTAAGTTGTCTTTTTTATTTCATAGATTAAGTTCCGAACGTGAAGTCAATTCTAGGCAACAACTGGTTCCATGATTGTTTCATGAAACCACTAAAATCTATTTTTAAAAAAACAAAAACAAAAAAAACACTATGTCCACATACAGATATCAATCAATACAGGGATTCTTTTGCATGAATTATTACATCAGTGCTGACTGACATGGAGGTGATCAGCCAGTGGACTGCTGAGGTGTTGTGGAAGCCCAGAGTCCGTTAGCTGTGGCCTCTGAGGGCTGTGGCTTCCAGACCCTGGAGCCTTAGACTCTGTTTGGGGCTTCCAAACTCTATAGTAACTCTATACTAGAGTTACTAAATCAAGTGTTGATACTTTCAGCAGTGTGGTTTGGTGGCAAATCCCTTCTGGAAAATTAAGTCTGTCATGATCCTATGAACTTTGTGTTTGGTCTTGTCTGAGGGTTTTGGTATTTTTTTTGTTCACGTTCTTTAATATTCATCTCAGTTTCCACACTAATTATAATTATTTGCGCTTCACTGTTTTTTTTTTTTGGGTTTTTTTACAATTCATCTCTCACTTGTGTCTTCTTGCATTTTTTATACCTCTGTTACTGAACTTTTACGGTACACCCAAAGGTTTCTGTTCATCTTTGGGTTTCCCTCTGTTTGATTTGTGAATCTATACATTTTGGGCATTTTATTTTTCATTAAATATACCTGGAGCTACTTACACTTTCTGATTAACGGTTCTGCTGACTTGTAACTCAATAAACCACAGAGAGCAACACCAGCAGACAGCATGGCCTCCAAAATCCTCACGGATTGGGGAAATGTCACACTGCTCCTGCAGCTTTCCACTCTTCCACCAGAATGTGCAACACTGATTCCCAACTGAAATGTAAAGCCCACTTTAATCTGAAAACAATATTTTTATTTTTTTTAACTGACCCACAGTGTAATTTTTTTCCTCCTCAACCCCGATTAGACACATCTGACGCCTCTGGGGCACGAATATCTTAACACAAAGAATGGAACTTGTCCTTCAGCTGCACTTTCCAATAAATTGTTGAATTTATCACTTCAAACACCTCTTATCTTTTAATAAGAGCTGTTTTACTTACATAATTTTTGTGAAGGTTGCTACACAAGTCAAAATGACCTGATTACTTTTGAAATATCTTAAGAGTTTTATTAAATAAAAAAATAAAAATAAATAAATAATAAATAAAAATATTGGCAATGCTCAATAGTTAATTTTACTTTGTTTTATTGTTACAGTCAATGAGACCCAATATTGTCACATCATCTGCAAATTTAAAAATCCTGACTGATGGTGGATGACTAAATCATTTGTGCAAAAGAAGTACAAGAGACACCACTGGTGGTCCCCAGTGCTTGTGGACACCAGCTTTATATAATCAATTATCAGATATATGTGATTGTCATTATGGAGGCTTTTGGCTCATTGCTTCTAATCAACCTTTGATGTTCCCAAAATTATTCTTCTCTCTCTTCTTTCTGCTCTTTTCACTCCGATTCCATCAGGCAGTCATCACGCTTCGTTTCATTGCTCCCTCACTTGTCCCCAAACACATTTTTCTCTCCTCCCACTCACAAGCCAACTACTTCGCTGCAAGTAGGGAACCAGCATCCATCCAACTACATAAGTGCATTTTACTCTAATATATTATTTCATTTCCACTCTGTGACTTCCCTTTCAACAAGCTAGACATTTGCCACGACTTAAGTGTGAAAGATCTATTTTTAACTGATCTATTCTTCTTGGGCTGCAGCCGAGGGAAAGCATTAGTTCAGCAAGCATGCAGTATAGAGTAATGTTTGTACAAATAACATGTCTGTATACCAAGATACCAAGGCTATGTAGGGGATTTTTGAGATTGTATACAAAGAACTGTTCAATATTAAACATATTTCTTGTAAAATGAGAACATTCCCACTTGCAAAAGCATTCATATCCTTTGAAAGTTATACATTTTGTCAGTTTGCAGCCAGAAACAGTGTGCATTATATTGGAACTTTGGGTAACACACCAGGACACAGCAGTGAGTCATTCACTTGTATTTAGCCTCAAATGCCCTCAGTGGCATTTGCACTTTAACACGGACCTACACCATGTTGCAACAGGATGTTTAAATACAAACAAATTGTTATATCATATTTCACTGCACTGCAATATGCTTCAGCATAAGTTTGGAAATAAAATTCCAATAAAATACTTAAGAGTTTTTCAGAGAAAATGTGCAAAACTGAGGGAGTTTAGACACCTTCAAAAGCCACTCGCTGTACACAGAGATAAAGCTTGCTCATTAAAAAGTATATTATGTATTTTCCAAGCACATAGTGCCATTTTATAGCATAATCAACTATATTACCCTTAGATGTTATGTAAATGTGGTATATATTGGACATATCCCTTTGCAGATGCCTTGGAGTGGCCTCTGTCTCTTTTAGAAGCTCCTACTCTTGCCGACTCTCAGCCTTCAGCACGCAGTACTGGGCTGTCGCTCCAAGGGTGAACGCCACAGGAAGTTCAAGGATTTCTCAAAAATGCATAAAAGAATTATAAGAACACTCCAGGTATATTTTTGATAAGGGAACAACATCATAACATAATAGAGCTGAAAGAAGTCCATTTTAAAAAAATACTCTTCCTTTACCATATTAATCATATTTGTATATGGCGGCAGCTGTCATCAAAATAAATAGAAAACCATACTTTCCTAATGCTCTTTACTATAGGCATAAATTAACTGAGTAGGTTCATTGCAGTTTCCTTTTTCTTGTTAAAAAAAAATTACTTGTCACTATTAGAGGAGGCCTAGAGGCACCAAATGTTCATTATATCAAAGCAGGAAGACATTCATCATAAAGATTGGATTGTCAGTTTGGGGTGTAAGTCCTCAGACAACTCTTAATAGATGTTATTCCGTAAATGAAGAAAAATGTGCCCTCAAAAAACCGATCTTCAGTGTCATACTTTAGCTGTTGTGCTTATTCGCCGCCACACTGACCACAGATCCTACCCTGTTCTATTTTTGAACTTCAATCACAATCATGCAGCCAAACTCGAGCCACAATGCAGAAGTCCTACTTTTTACTGAAAACGTGCCAGATTTTGCACTTTGTCTACATTCCTAAGACAAAGGATTGTACTCATTTTGTTGGTTACAAGTAGAAACATTGTTACTACTTGTAACAATGTTTTAAGTAGAAACATTGTTGAAACAATTAAGTTTCAACAATGTTGTTTCATTGTTTCAACGTTAAGTTGAAACAATGTCCAGAGGCATCGTTGGACATCATTTTCCTTTGGTCACTGTTCCTGTGGCACATCCCAGATATTTGGGCTTGGTGGAAATCTTTTGGCAAGCATTAAACTGAAACCTGTTTAAATGGGCAGCAATGGGGGAATTACTGTGGTCTTTAAAATTTGTTTTTCCGACAGTTCTTACCACTCTCAAAATAATTTATTGGAAACAAAAAAATATGCTTATCAATATGCATGTTTGTAAACCCAAAACATAAATCAGTTTTAGGCCGACAGATGGTGTATATCAGTGCTGGCATATTCTACATGGCCGTCAACATAAGGCACAACTGCGGTGCAGAAATGTGTGAAAATATGTTTTGATGCCACTTCACAGCTCATACATAAAACTATAGGTTTCTTTCTTTAATATACATTTTTCTAGTCCTGTTTAATATCGTGACTACAATGCTTTTCTTTTACCCCAAACCTTCAACAATTAGTGCATTAGAATAAATGATGTGATGTTCATGGATGGTGAGCCACAAACTCCAGACTGAAATGTACAAATCCAGTATTATACTGTATATCCACCAGCAAAATGACAGCTAATATTAGCTTTAGTACCGGGGTTCAGCCCCTGTTATGAAAAAATTTGTGAATGAAACCTACTGTGGGGTTTCAGGAGTGGCATAGACTGGCATAGGCTAGGGTCCGTCTCCAGGTGGTGTTGGCTGAAGTCCAACATGTGTTAAAGAATGTTCCCCTTAATGAGATTCTTTACAGAAATAGTTCATAAATCCTCCCTTCTGTTGTCTTCCCATTCACTGAGAAAAGATCAGGAGGAAAATCCAGACATTACTTTTGGGGATTCAGTGGCAAGTAGATAAATCCAGTCTCTCTTGTGGGTTCTGGTGAGCGTGCATCAAGGTCTCTGTAGACATGCTCAGAAAATCTCCAATGAGAGGCGTGCAGATGGAGCTCTTGCAAAATAATTAGAGCCCCTCACCTTACTCTTTTTTTTAATGTGGAGATTTTTAATGCTGAGTCAGTCTAACTCTTTCATGGTCGTGAAAATGCTCTTAAGAACTGATTAAATATTTCAAATGATAACTGTATGGAATGTTTTTGAATGTTATACATAAAGCTGACTATTTTGATGATGAGGAGCATGGAAAGACAGTTACCATCGTGGTTCTCCTAGGTGCTAATGTTGAGTTAAAATAATTTTGTTTGTAGTAGATTTGTTTGCTGGACGCTTCCTGGAGTACATAAAAACTCCATCCTTCTATTGAAGAGTTGAAAAAGACACACTTGGAAGTGGCAAAGACTTTGATAGCGCTCCTCTCTCTCAGGTCAAATGGCTGTTGTAGAAATTCTGTTGACGGCTTGTTCTGATGATAGATTCCTCTCACCGGGTGGGAAAAGATGAGTGCATCTGAAGAACCTTCCCATTTACTTCCTATTCCCTCCCACTCTCCCTTCCCAGCATTCTTCTCTTTTTGCTCTCTTCAGTCAGTCAGAGTACCATTGACATCTATTTGCCCACTGGAGCAAACTGAATACATTAGAATTCAATTAAAACTGGAGGATAGAACTGTTCAGGCTTAAAGTGTGCATCCATGTGGATGTCCACATGCGTCTGTGTGAGTGGATGCATGGTGTGGGAAAGGTTCTGCTCGACAAGTGGGTAGGGACGACTGTTGGGAAGGTTTTGCTTGTTTCTTTTGTTTCCATTACCATTAAATCCAACAGAACACATACGGTGACAACTACAGAAAGTTTTGTTACTTTGAATTGGTGACTGGAGGTCTTTTCAAACACACAAACAATCTTCTGTGTCTTTTAAATTGGAAAACACAGAAGAAGTCCCATTGACTTCTTCTGTCAGACCTACTAATGTTCAACTGAGAGGATTAATTGTTCTTAATATTTTCACTTATTATGTTGTGTGACAAACAATTTCATAATTCCTTCAAACTGTTTCTGAGCTTTAAATCGTCCATATAAATAGGTCAGTCAAATCTGTAAACAGGTATGCAATAGTCTGTTAAGCAATGCAATAAAACCGCCACAGAATGAATGATGCAAGGATTTATGAATTATATTTCTGGAAAGCTTTGGACTAGAACAACATTTCTAATGCAGTTAAAGACAAACCACGACTACATCAGATAGACTGCTGCTCATTAGCCTTGACAAACTAAAGTCTTTGACATCTGGAAACAATTTGTCAGTTGTGAAAAAGGACCAGAAATGTAATTACTCAAGACTGCAATATATTAATATTATGCAAAATTACAACATGTTTCCTTTATAATTGGTTTTAAAGCCAAGATGAAGTCATTTACCATGTGGCATTTAGTGCCACTTTGTATAAAAGGGGATGCATTATGCAATGGCTGCTGGAAAAAAACAAATGTTTAGTTGATGCCTTACCATCCAGAAACCACTTGCTGCAATCTTATAGGTTTTGCTAGAGGCTCTACATCTGCTTTCTAAAGATGGATGGGTGTATAATTGATACATAATAAATGCATCTGTCTGCTGCCATTTTCACCTGGGAGTGTAAATGCTGAGGTGGGGTGTGTCAAGCAGCTGCTTATTTGAAAGAGGCCCTAAAACAGTTCATTCTGAAAAGAGCTAAAATAGGCAGAAATGAGCAAATTAAATCTTATTATCTAGGAATTAGCTTGTGTAAAAATGTAATGGACATGTTTTGTATAGCCCATAATCTATCCTAACCTGTTCAAGGACACATAATGGATCACCTTTAAATGTTCTTTATTTGCTTTGTTAGCTCAATACGTTTTACATATTTAATATCTGCAGTATCTTTTTATTGCCTATATTGTTTAGTTTATCCTTGGTTCAAAGTGTATTTACAAGAGGAGTCTAAAGGCAAATTCACACTGCTTGACCTGTAAGAGCATGAGCTGCTAAACCCATCCGAGATCATGCAGGGGGCTGGAGAGTTAACAGGTGCAGCAGAGAAATCCCAACATCCCACTTTCCTTGCACAACTCTCCAGCTCATTCTGAGCAATCCCAAGGCATTCCCAGGCCAGAGGGAATATATAATCCCTTCAGCAAGCTCAGGGTCAGCCCAAGAGTCTCCTCCCAATGGAAAACCTCCCAAAGGTTCAAATGCTTGAACAGCTCATCTGATTTCTTTTAATGTGGAGAGGCAGAGGCGCTACATCCAGCTCCAAGGCAGAAGATTCAAGTAACCTATACTGAGGAAGCTCATTTCAGTTGATTTGATTTAGATGCGTTGTTGATGGACTTTGAAATCAAGAGCTCTATTTTGTCTTTTTCTTTTAATGACAAACCAAAGCAGTGTCCACATTAATGGACACTGCTCGGTGTCTGTCCATCTACCTCAGCTACTTCTGTCAGTACAATAACGTAAAATAGTTGATCAGTCAAACATCTAACATCTTCTTCCACAGTCCACATCGCAAAGTTGATTAACAGAATAACCCATTAATAACCATAAACATCAGATGTCAAACTGAATAGTTCAGTTTTTGTAGGGATCTTTTATTTTTCCAACTACAGCTATATTAAAATAGCCTGCATGATCTCATACTTCTACTTATTCAGTAAAAAAAATATAATTGTAATCAGGATAATTGTTGGTAGAATGAACACAACCCTTTTACTGAACTCGAAGAAGACAGGTGGCAGGATTCCTCCAAAGCGTATGATTCATCAGATAATGCTTTATTTCATTTTGCCACATTATCCTTATGAACTACTGGAGTGCAGATAGATGAGAAGCCAATGTAGATTAGGATTACTTTTTATGCCAGTAATGCAGACAAATCAAAGCCAGGGCAGACTCTGGTACACATTTGCAATAGTATCTCAGTAAATGTTGAGAAGGCAGCACCTTCTTACAAATTTCAGGGAATAAGAGATTAAAAAAAAGTATTTAATTTTTTTTACATGAATAATAAAACAATTTCTCTGATTATATAAAGGCGACATTGTTGCATAGTGAACTGTGCAACAAGATAGCAGTTCAAGCAGAAAATGGTTTGTATTCTTTGGGGACTTTCTTAGTTATGCAGTGTTTTTGAGAAAATTATCAATCAGGATACTTAAAGCATTAATCCTATTTTTTGTGAATTCTTATCTCAGTGAAGTGTGTAGCTTACTACCAAAAAAAAAAAAAATTAAAACAAATCACACATTTATAAAGTTAAAGTTTATTTGAAATTTGTGCAAAAAGGCCGTCTGACAAGAGTACAACATAAGTTTATAACCTCAGAATTTTCGTTCTCTGAAGTCAGTTTTAATAAAGATGTTGTAGGCGAGAAAGGCTTCTGACTTTTGCTAGCTGCTGGTGAGTGAGGACGCTTTTCCCCTCCATTACACTCGTAACACTGCTGAGGTCAGAGACCCATTATTTTCAATGGCTTGGGCCATGTAAATCCGCTACATGCGGTGATGAATCCTCACACACTCGATAGATGGAAGGCATCCATCTACACACAGATGGCAAAGTTGAACAGCGTGTGTGGAAATTCCCTCCCTGACAGGAACGCCATCTTAGACTTGCACTACAGTGATGGTCAGAAATAACATCAAGTACGCATGCAAGATATCTGGTTTCTCTGTTTTCACTTTCTATTCCCTGATCCACTTGCAGAAGAGACTTTTCAGTGGCACTGGACCTGCAACAATGATCACAAGAGCTGATATGAGGCTGTGATTATCTAAATGAATCACAGCTTTAACAGCAATCGGTTGACTTGTTATAGGAGCTCATTGCATTTCTTTTCTAGTTCTGGGGAACAAAATAAAAGTATAACTCTACACTTACCAACCATGTGGTTGGATTCATTTCTCTCTTCAGTTTTTTCAGCTAAGTTTACCTCTTCAGTTTATAACAATCACTTTGTATTTTAATAAGAAAACATTTTTTGGCATGTTTCAATTTGGATTTGTGGAAATTTCCCACCTCTTCCCTAAAATTAAATTTAAAATTAGATGCAGGATTTTGTTTGGTTTTGTTACTAATTCACTTGCTTGATTTGTTTTCAATTACATTGACAAAAAACATTAGGTCTGTAGCACATTAGAGAAGGGGGTTTATTTTACATACATGTATATAGATTGTCCAAAAATTTCTTCCATCAGTTTCTACACCCAACCTTTTCTTTCAACCTCAAGGAAAAAGTTCAAAGTTTTCGGCCTTTACTTTTCTTTAATGTTAAGCACCTCAGCAGCACATTTTGTCTCAGAAACTTATCAAATTAAATTAACATTAATCTTTGTCTAATGTGTGTACACAACCTGCCAGGGGTTTGATGTGAGAGTTGCTGCCATGATGACAACTTTTACTTCTTGTGGCTCCTGTACAGCTTGTCAGCATTTACGTGAACAGAGATCAATTACAAAGAAACCTCGACCCCCTTCCTGCTTCCTCTCCGCTGCTCCAGATGCAATTTACTTACCTACCGTAAATCAATGGAGACAAGTGGGGCTAATTTAGACCATTTTATGTCAATTTGGCCTTGACCCCTCCCCATCCTACTCACAAAGCTACACACTTGCATGCCACTTAATGACCAGCCGCAGTAGAGTTTATTACGCAGAACTGAGCGACACCCTGTAGTCTCACTGGCAAGACGTGCACAGAAACACACTGCTTGCCTATTTGTGCACCCTCAAACGCACGCACGAACCATGACGTAGGCCATAACTCGTGGACCCACCGCCTGAGATTTCCATATTGCTTCTGTCAGAGACGATTTTGTTTACAGGGCCCTTTGGATGAAATAACTCTACAAGGGACCATCAATTACTAAGAGAAGAGAGTGCAGCACAGGAAAAGGAGGATAGTGAGCAAAAAGGGCAAGGAAAAGATAGAGAAGGTAAAAGTTCAAGAAGCACTGGAGAGTAAAAGAATAAGGAAGACAGAGGTGAGACAGAAAAAGTGGAAAACTGTAAGGAAGCAAGAGATTGGTGATAGAATAAAAGGAGAATATATTGAGTCTATTACTTGTAAGTGGGCAAAACTAAATCACAGTAATCCATGATCTGTCAAAGGAATGAAAAAAAAGACAAAACAATTGTTTTACAAGGTCAGGCAAGTTTACTTGAACAGCAGATTTCAGCAACAAAGCAATTTAAGGTGATTTGCATAATGAAATTAATCAAAAATAAACAAGACATTTTCTCCAATGTCAAATTCAAGTGATACAGTATTGGAATAAAAACTCAAATTAATCTAGTCATTATGAATCAAGGGCAAATTTAATATGAGTTTCTAGCCCTGTTTTAAAAACAGAAACTCCAAAAGTAGCCTTTTTGCAGCTTTTTGGAAGTTTGTTCCAGATTAGGAGCAAAAACATGCAATAAAAAAATAATGCTACTTTCCGTTTGGTTCTGATTATAGGGATGCAGAGTTGATTAGAATCAAACCTTAGAGGCCTGGAAGACTTATACAACAAATACTTTATGTATTTTCGTTGCAAATCAGAGATTTATAAACTTGAAGATGGGTCATGTGTACTCCAAATTTTCTGCGACACAGCTTTGTAGAAACAAAAGTGATATTTTAATCTAGCAAACTACCAGACATTCATTCGGTTTTCATTCAACATAGGCTTTCTTCTCATTACTCTTCTATGAAGGACATACTTGTAGAGTGCACTAATAATGGTTGAACTGCCTACCGGTTCACTTGAGCTGTAGATCCTCCCTGCTCCTCCGGTGTTACCGTCCCTTTTCCCTTTGCTTTAGTCAGTTGCATAAAAATTGTTTTTGTTAAAAAAAAAAAAAGTAGATGCTGAAGTTTGTGGTTGTATTGGGAGAACATAGTTTAAGCTTACAAGTTCAAGGTACATGAAAACTTTATAATACAATGCAGTTCAAGAAATGAGACATTTGTCAGAAATATTCCCATCACTGAGTTTTTGTCAGCAAGGTCCTAAATTCTCCAACAACTTAGAAAGCATATGCTTCTGCTGGGCACTGAAAAAGGGCTCCAATATAACGAAACCTGAATACCAATGCTGTACAAGTATGTAGGAATAATAGAATTTCTCATAAAGACCTGATGAATTGATCTGTCACTGCAAGCCACAACACCAACTTTTTAAAACGGACGTCTCGAGCCGCCAGGTCACCCGTCCGATTTAAATGCCACAGCAGTTCACTTCACATGCATCGGGGTTCCTTCCACAATTTCTGTTATAGTTTCACACCAGACTTTGACAGCACCACAGAGAGGCGAAGCAACATGAGACTGAGGCACAGCTTTTGTCCACTTGAGTGAACAATACTTTCAGATTCATAATGAGAAGAGTTTCATTCTTCGTGCTTGAAGTGTTTGGAAATGCTCACAGATGACGCTTTCTGCAAATGTTGATGGTCACCGCTGGGGTTTATTGGACTTTAATCTGTGTGTGGCACTGTTTACTGTGTTTCTGCAGGCCTGTGCATTTTCATTTGTGAGTGTGTCTGTTTGTATGAGTGGATGTGTACCCATGGCAACCAGGAAGCTCCAAACAATAGATGTTTTATCAATGTTGGATGCATATTACCTTGGACTTGCTAAATGGGGAAAAAAAAAAAAGTTAGGCTTGCATTTTAATAAATTTGAATATTGATAATCAGTAATTACTCTCTTGATTCCTTCAGATTACAAGATTGATTTTAATATTTTATTTAATGTGTTTAAAGGTTTTTAATGGTGTAGCAAAATCTTGTTGCAGAATTTTTTGTATCTTTATGTTTGATCCAGAAGACTTTGGTTGAACAACCTGGTGCTCCTCAATGAGCCAAGATTTTAACTTGAAAGAGGTGATAGAGCATTCGGTTATAGTTCTAACTTTGTGAAATAAAATGCATGCAGTTTAGAAACTTTCTAGGAGTTTTCAAAAGCAAACTTTGATTCAGTTTTATTTGACTAAGAGCTTCTCTCCTCTGGTTTTCAAATATATTTTATTGTATTTCATGGAATATTTTTACTTATTCAGCTGCCAAGTTGTTCATTTTTACTAATTCCATTTTTCTCCTATGAATCTGTTTTGTTGTGCTCTGGGTTGCTTTTATTCAAGGTTTTGCAATACTTCATTGAAATGTGTCATTTAGATAAAAAAAATACCTGAAAAATGACTTGCTAGCAAGCATGCCACACTGCATCTATTCCATCATAAATTAATATGATTTTGTTTATGTTTTGTGGGATACAGTGATCTGTGAGGGGTAATCATTTGAAGAAAGTCACCCAACAATGTCACATAATTACAAAACATTTTCAAAATGGGGAACAGAGACAATGGCTTTGAGAAATACATCACATATTTCAACAAATCACAGGTGCACACATTTCTCTGGGATAACTTTCAGTCATCTGAACAGGTAAACACACTCTCAGTGTCCTGAGCTGGATAGCGATTCAAACAAACATCCAATTTGCTGGGCAAATTACCCAGGGGGGCTTCAATGTTTGCCACCTGAGGGGGGTTGGGTGTGAGGTGACTCATTGGGAAGATGCTAATCAGTTTTTACACATACACACACACACCGCCAGTAAATATTAATTCTTGACAGAAGCGCACCGCAACTGGCAACTTAATTACACTCATTTCACTCTGATCGTCTCCCGCAGGAGCGCAGAAAGATATATACACACACACACACACAATCAGCTAAGACAATTTGGCCCCAACACTTTGAATTAAGGATATTGTCATATTGGATCATTTCCCCAGTGAGGGAAACTGTGTGTTTGAATGTGATGGTGTGTTTGGATCTGTGCTCTTGTTTGTGATGAACAACAAAGGATAGAATCAATCTCTGCAGCGACAGCATTATACTGAGATATGTTTTTGCTTTCCTTTGGCATTGATTAATTTCACATTTTAAGTGTTTAATTTAGGCTTACTTTCACAATGATGTACATTGTTTCCCTGCCGACAATAGTCTGGAAACAGACGAGTCACATTACCACAACAATTACAGAATGATTATGTTGTACACAGCCGAAAAGCCCTGGAAATATGATTTTACTTCCTGAGCAAACAACCTTTTTACCATAAATTACCGGTAATAAAGTAAGCAAGTGTAGAATACTTGTAAGGAAATAGGTTTCCTCGGCTTGTAATATTTAGATTTCCAGTTATTCATGTCTCTTGTTAGCAGTAAAACTCCCAGTAAAACCCAAAATGTTTTCTACAAGAGACTGTAAAGACACAGACCATGTGAAAATGGTACTCTTGATAGCAAACAGCTGTGTGTTTACACATTAAGCAGTGATACAGCCCAATTTTCATTCTTTTATTTACCTTTACTAATCAGTGGGGAAAATATGCAATTCTTCAGCTCCCAAATGTTCCTCAATAGCTGTGTTCCCACTACAAATGTGTACAAAACTGTCAGTATCCCCATAATGCAATTGCTGAGTTTCTATTAAATTAAAGTCACACTGGAATAAACTTTGTTCACACAATAAGTCAAAAAACATGCTGCACCACTTCATCTTTGCATCAAATCCTACGTTACATTGGACATCCGTGCAGTAACACAGTTGCCAGTGTATTGGAGCAAGTTAGCATGCGACCACTCTAAATATGGGAGTCCATCTTTGCCATCAATCCCAGTAAAAATGCACAAAAAGCCTACAAAACTAATTTATTGCATAGACATACACTGGAAATAAAATTGCCAGTAGCAAAAATTTGCATTGTTAACATTTCCAACAAAATAAATGCAAGTAAGAAAAAATTTGCAACTTGTAAAATGCTTCTACACTTAGTGTGTAACATGACAGCCCCAATTCTCTTAACTTCAAAATGACAAGAAAACATACTGATGGGAGTCTATCGATCATTCTAAACCAGGTGGCTAAGAGAAAAATGGATGCACAACTAAATTTGTACATATTTATAAAAAGTAAAAAAACAACAAAGAAAAAACATTTGAAATAAACTGGAACTGCAACAAACAAGCTTGGATAAGAACCCAAGTTCCTGCCACAATTGAGGTGGGATCAAAGCAAAGACTTGTGTAAAAGTCATATGGTCTCTATAAACAATTTTTTAGGCTTTTGTACAAAAGTTTATAATGATGCCAATAAGTATGAAGCATGCTGTATGTATATGATGCAACAGCTTGTGTGTAAAAGTACAGTGTTCTTAAATGGCTCAGGACATTGATCACTCAGGCTTACTGCTTATAACCTTGCAACTGTACTCAACATTACAACACAAGCCACTCTAATGTAGAGAAATGTTTGGACAATACAGTGTCTGCATAAGTTATTTAAGGAGTCAAAGTATTTTTTTTCCCCCATATCTGCCATTTTAAATAAAAGTGTCTTCTAATTGTATAAACCACTGAGCAACTTAGCACTGAGCTTTGTCTTGTACACAATAGGAAAACTTTAAAAATTATGACAGCAATTTTCTCTTAAGGGTGAGAAACTTGTAGGCAATAGCATTGAAATGTCCAGACACTTACTTTCTAGGCTGCCCTACCACTCTACATCTATTATCTGAGCGTAATTGGACAGGAGTAGCTTCATGAATGCTATTCCTTGGACACTTGGCTAGGTCTTGACCAAAACAGCACTGCATCATGCAAACACTGGGGAGCTGAAGGCACAAAAGAGTAGTCCAATGGGCTAAGAAGATGGTAGTTTTGACTAAACCAAGACATAGGAAGCTCCAAATGAGCAAAAAATGCTCAAGTGCAGTAAAAGAAAGAAAAACTGGTGCTTGCAATTCACATTGAAAAACAGAACTGCTGACAGCATTTTCTGAAACATCTTAATACTTTTTATTCCAGTTTCTTGCTTATACACCTGTTGGGTTTTAATAAGTTTTGTGAACATGAAAATTGGATGTCGTTGCTAAAGCTATTCACTTGCCTGCATTCATACACAGAAACTTTAATCTTCTCCCATTCTTAATCTTTAAGTGATTTATATGAGGGTCGGTCACCCCCCACCCCCTCCCCCGGCAACCGCAAAGCTTCAACTCTTAGGTTTCCATGAGGTTTAGGAGTTTATGAGATTTCAGCTTGGCCATTAAATTAAGCTCCCCATATACTGCTCACAAACTAATCTGTAAATAAAAAAAATACATTTAAAAAAATGCTCTTACAGTGTCTCATATTCAAGTACAAATTTTGACCATACTGATCAAAAATCAGTATGTTCAAATCAACGGTTGATCCTGGCTCTGTGTCCAACATAAATTTGTCAGATCGTAAAAGGAAAAGTAGAAAATCAAAAAAAAGAAAAAAAAAAACTTGAGAAACACAGATGGAAAGTAAGCAAACAAAAACAAAGTAGAGGGACAAGGAATGAAAGTAGAGGCAGACAGACAGATGGAACAAAAAGTGAACAAATAAGAGAGTTAGCGATGGATGGCTGCTGTGATAGCAGCAAAAGTAAGCACGACAGGGATTGTTTAGAGCTGGCTGTTTGGACAGATGGTTGCCTGTGTGCTAATTACAGACTGAGTGCTTGACACTGTGAACACAATCAAAGTGGAAACTAGCTTTATTTGTTCAGCTTCACCCACACATAGGCATGCACACAGAAAAAAAAATGACTATTAGATACACATTAAACACAGCTTGCTGCTGATGTAGCAGAGGTGGACAACCCAGCAGACACAAATACACATCAGGCATAGAGAACTCCGAGTGTAATCTGAAATCCTGGATCAGCAGCCCACATACACATGGCCCTTGAGCTACCTTGTTAAAAGGTCTAAAAACTGGGATTAAGAACCCCGACACCCGACCTTCGCTTTAAGTAATGTAGCTGTTAAAGTTTGGATGCATTGAGATCAGATAACTTGCAGCATTACATTGAAAAACTCCTATTGCTTGAGAAACTGTACATTCATTGTTACAGGTGATTTTATTTCCATTAAAGTTTTTGAAACTTCTGTCAAAAAAAAAAAAAAAAAAATCCTCAGAAAAATAATTATGTAAAGTTATTTCTAGTCTTAATGCCTTAAAAAAAAAACCTACAACTTATTTCACATTTTGTTGCATTTTAATCCTCAATGTATTGTCGCCACCATCATGTTTCACAGTGTTAATGAAGAGTCCATTATAATGTACAGCCAAACAAGTCTAAACAATTATATGTTTCCATTTTTAGATGATGGATCGAACAGCTCAAGAACTGTCGCCACAGCTTTATTAATGACCTTTCTCCTGGTCTTCATGGTGCCGTTTGTTTAATACTTTATACAGAGATTCAAATTACACAGGTGGATTCTCTTTACTGAACTGGAGAGTTCAGAAGATGATTTGTTGCTCTGTATTTTATTAAGAGGCATCAGTTATGAAGGCTGAATACAAATGCCACAGATTTTTTTTTGTTGTAAATTATGTTGCATAACATTTCGCTGCCACTTCAAAATAATGCATTACTTGAGGCTATTTGTGAAATACATTATAGTAATGTGACAAAATGAAAAAGTTCAAGGGGTAGGATGACTAAGTAAATGTCGCTGCACCCACTATCAACATTTCCAGTCAGGGTAGAGATTATTACTACTTGGTGGCAGGTACATGGATTTGAGAAAAAAAAAAGAAAATTCCACCATCCTCTAGAGGTGATGATGCATTTATTGCTTCACATAGGGGCCTACTGGATCTCCACCCCCAACATGGTGCAACCATTTAGCAATATTGAAAAGCTGTATTTTTATGTTTTCTGTAATTTTGTGCATCAGAGTTTTAGGGTGTTTTGTTTTATTGTTCTAGATGGATTGATCGTTCAAAATGTGTTTATCTGTTCTTGTCCAAGTTGGTTTAAATTCTGAAAGGAGCTTACATTTAATCAAATATTTTGTTGTTGCTTTATAGAATATTGCTTTAGGTTCTTTCAGACAATAGACATGGTTTGTCTAATGTTTGTTTTTTATATGTGATCAATACATTTTAAATTACATGCAACATTTGTACAGAAATGTTTAAAGTGTTCTGCTCACCACAAACTGGTTGCATCTGAAAACACATTGAGTTATAGTAATGCCAACATATCTAAATGACAAAACCCTTTTTAAAAAAGTCCTCTTTTAAAGTTTTTCTTTTCAGTTGAGGTGCCAACAACTTCTGTATGGACAGAAAATAGTGTTCTGATTAATAGGGCTTAATCATTTCAACTCCAAGTGTTTACCTTGTATTGCTCTCCTTTCATCAGGCTCCTTCTGTAAGAGCTGTTTTGTTTTTGAGGAGGTTGCTAAAGAGTTTTATTTTACTGTGCAGTGAATTAGGTACTGTGAAATTTAAATAAGGAATTCATGAAGAAAGGGTCCTTTATATTTCTTAGAATTACATCACTGTAAGGAACTCCTCGTACGGAAAAGCATTATCAAAACATTTAGTGATTTACACAACCTGCCTTCAAGGGAACAGTAAGAGACTAAAGCCTTTGTTACTTTCCTCGAATTACTTTTTTCAGTTTAATGTATTCAAAGACAGTATGAACACCGCTTTCCCACGCTACTCTTTCAACTTTTATTTTATTTATTAATTTGTTTGCCGTGTTCTAGGGAATTATTTATGGGCTCTGAACTGCTCCCGCACTCAGTTTCTTCATTTTCAGTGAGTCCTTTGTGGATTTACTCATGTGTTCAATGTCATTCTCATTGAACACAGATAGCCTCCCATTTTTCTGATGCACAGTAAAATCCATGTCACATTCACATTGATGTCTTAGACAAGTCCTGCTGCAGCAAAGAATCCCCAAACCATGGCAAACCCAGCATACTAAGAAGTTGATATATGAATTTGATTTTTAGCAATGTTATGTTTTTTCTTCTGTGCTATAAATATCTTAGTAGTTAAACACAGTTTGCTAAAATAGAACTCCATTGAAAATTTCTGAACTTTACTAATTGGTTAAATAGGTGAATCTGTGTATTGTATAATGTCTTTGCATTGTAATCACTTTTGGGATTCAAAATAATGGAGAGAAAGTTAAATTTTACAGGCATTGTTGTTGTGTGACATCAATATTGATGGACATTGATGTCATAGTATTGCCCCTAGCGATTAATATAAAATACCTTCCCTGGAAAAGAAAAATGGGTTGTAGGAAGTTTATTCAGTTTTGTATTTTATGTGCATAAACAGAAGAAACAGTGGTTTGTCTGTTAGACAACATGCAAACATTAAATCAAGCAGAATATTCAAGTAACAACGCAAAGACAACATGGATTTAACCTTAAACAAAATTAATTCCTGGAAGACGCCACTTGTTCTGCCTGCAAAGTCATAAAACATGAATGTTAAATTATTAGCCAATGAAACTTTCAAAAATAGGAATGACAACTTACAAAAGAATAAAGGTGGCATTTTCTACGGTGGAGAAAATATTCATGTCAACAAATTAACTTTTCTTAGACCTTGACCAGGAGAACCGGAGATGAATTTTGCGTCGGTGACCGTCCTCAGGGCTTTCTCCTCTGGGTTCAAAGGGTCATATGTAAGCAAGTGATACTTAGCTGCCTCATCCCCTCACTCAGTCACCTCCAAGCAGCCTCATTATCGGGAAACATAACAAGCAGGGACTTAACGAGGTGCTGGTGTCTGCTGTTACCGTGGCATCTGGTCACAACTCATCAGGCAGTTGAAGAAAACAAGGTACAATCTACCAGATGTTCCCTTAATTTCAGTTTTTATTGTGTTTTTGTCCATTTCATCAAATGGACCTCTTGCATTGGAGAGAATTTTGATTAGAATTTAAAAGTCCTTTAGAAAAGGTGTTTCATTTTTATAGTATAAACGTCCAACATATTTTACACGCCATCATGCAGCTGCAAAATGCGCAGCTAATATCCAATATCTGAAATTCCCCCCCAAAAACTACAATTTAGATGCATGTAGTTTGCATGAACAGACAACAAGGGCTTTTGCCATATGAATCCCTATAACCAATTCACGTCAAAGAGGGACATTTTTCTTTGTTTCCAATACAATATTACATCTTCATGCAAGTAAAACATGCTGCTCTTTAGCACTCCTTGAAATCAAACCACATTTAGGAAAATCAACAATTAAAAATGTGTGCATGTTGGGAATGTGGGACAACGTTCGCTTATTCAATGAGCTCTAGTAGTTAGTGATGTCTTAAAATTATTGCTTTGTTTTGTACCTTCTCTTTAATTTAATCCATCTAGTTGAGGCAGAAAGTGTCCCTATCAGATTTGGTGCCTTTCAAGTGGTAAAGAATTTCTAACCACTCATTAAATTGTGATTGTAACCTGCAATATAAGCTCAAGCAAATTATGTTTTGCAATATAAAAAAAATAAATAAATGCGTTGAAACAAAAATCATGATTGTTTAACAAAAATGGGAAAAAACACAGAACAAGAGACAAAGAACAGCCTGACTGCCAGTAAGACAAAGCATTGGCACATGTTGGTCGTTCTTGGTCTGATGAAGCAATGTCTTATTCCAGATGGTAAAAGATTAAAAAGTCCACAAGAGGGATTTCTTGTGATACTGAGAGATTAAGTTTTGCATTTCTCCTTAAAATTGGAAAGAAACAAGGAGCTTTTCTTTGATTAGTTGTAAAAAAAAAAAATTAAACTTTTGAAATTTGTTTAAAGTATTAGAAAGATTTTCATCACAGCAGTTCACCATGTAAGCTAATTCTGGACAATTTTTACTTAATCCAATCGAGGTTGCTTCACCCCCTGACTTTATTTGCTGCCATTTGACAAATTTAGAAATATAAAAAGAAAAGGCTAAACACACAACCCTGAGGGGCTCCTGTGGTCAGTTTGTCAGTGTTATGTCTTGCTGCAGACCAATGGCTGTTCTTAATACTTTCCAAAGTAGGAAGAACAATCTAAGATGTGCAATAAGGCCAAAAATAAGTTTGGAAAATTAATTTAAAAACTCGTACTTGAATTTAACTTGAGTTGCCAGAAGTTAAATTCAGCACAGCAGTGTGCCATAAAATACAAAGTTGGTGTGAAAACATACTAGAATATAAATAGAGATTATGCTGCAAGTTTTTAGTGTTTGAGAGAAACTGTGGCTATATTCAAATTTAGGGATCAGAACTGTTAAATAAACATAAATAAGTAAGTGTATTGTATCATATGATAAAATGAAATTGACAAAATACTTCACGTAAGAAAGACAGCAAGTTGTGGAGAATGTTTAACAGACTGAAGTCCGGAAGGATATGTGAAGCACAGACATTTCCTGCCTCGTTTCACCCAGTTTTATCCTGTTTTCATAAATTTCAGCATCTGTTGCCCTGGCACCAGCCCTGGTAGCCGATACAAAACCAACCTGTGAGTTGGCTGATGATGCTGAAGTTTGGATCAGATTCTCAGCTTGTGATCCAGTACCATTTCTGCTGCAAAATCATTTAAACTGGTCAGTCCACAACTTATTATTCTACACTGAACAGGCACTCACAATTTAAGATTTATGAAATTAACTGAAATCAAAATTTTAAAGATCTTCCTTTCATCAGAGGACTACCTTGGATAGAGGGGTGAGTAAAATTAACAATTGGATTTGCCAAATTATTCTACAGGGACTGCATATGATTTAAGACACCATCTGCAGCTTTTAACTTATTCTTTTTTTCTTGAATGGGCTTAATTGGAAAAGTACATGTTTGTATGTTGGGTTAGAAAAACTATGCAAGACGCAACACCGCTAAAGATGCATACCATCCGTTTTCAATCAGAGGAAAATCCAAAGACGGTTAAAGAACTTTAACCAGATAGACTAAAAACACACAGCAACGAGAGAATAAAAATTGTGTCACATGCAGATAAAATGCAATACTGGCTTGAATTGTTCACAAAATAGGATAACGTTGTGATAACATATTGTATATATTTTTCACAAGCACTGTGCAATTGTTGACTCCTTGCCTGCAGTCGCTGCCCTAAAGCTGACCATAAGTCCAGACCATTTATTCATTTAAATATATTTTTTAAAATCTTTTCTTGAATGACTGCAAAATTCTGAATACTTAAGTTACTGCATTTTAACATTTCACTAAAATATTGAGCACCTGTCAACTTTTGTTTTTAGCGAAGTCCCATCTTCACTAAAAAGAAGATTTATTTTTACCATGAGGTTAAAGAAACAAGTTCAAGAAATTATTAGTCATTGTTTTTTGTTTTCAAAACATTTGCTGGAGTAAAAACTCTCCACTCTTTGTAGTGTGTAGACACAACAAGTTTCCTCTGACAAGGCTTCTAGCCAGGCTTAGATTGAGCTGCTAATCCTTCGGTAAAAGTTGGTAAACCACTACAGCTGACGTAGGCAAGCTGCCAGCTGAAGCCAACTGGATGGCCTTTTCATGACACATATGAACAGTCTCTCTCTCACACACACACGCACAAATATTGATAATATAAAATGACAAACTGTGATTTGTCTCCCTTTAAATTCTTCAGAGATGCATCAATATGCAGACAGTAGCAAGACGGACACATTGGTGTCCAGATATATAAGAGCTAATATGAAGCAAATGTGGATGAAATATACCAACACAGAATTGGTGTTCTTGAGTGCATTTTGTCATTTTGAGAATAAAAAAAGTCATTAAAATTTCTTAATTTGATCAGAATCAAGAGAAATGGATGAGGTAAAAGCGTGGGAATTTAGGATTTATAGGTTTACCAGTTGATTTATACATATATTCTAAACACATAACACACCCTGATGTGATGCTAAGATTTGGACTCAAACCAGGAGTGCAACAGCTTGCAATGAATATTCAGTGAACATTAATGTGTGTAAGGGGGAAACATTTGTATAGAAGTCTGGTTGCTGCCTTGTGTAAGCCTACTCCACAGGAAACACACACTCCTGGGACAGGACATTTTGTCTAGAGTGGGACTGCGGGTGTGTACTCCTTGTGAAGTACCTCAGGGACATGCAGGGTACTTGTGTTTCAGAGTATAGCAGGAAATCAGCACAGTAGAAGAAAAACAACTAAAGGTTAAGCTTCACAGAAAACAGCACAACCCATTGGCTTGAGGTGGCCTTTATTTTTAAGACATGCCATTGTACTGCTTACTCTGTAACCCTTAAAAAGTCAGTACAGACAATTGCCTTTACAAGTCTCCTTAATTAGTAAAACAGAATCCAATTGTGCAATTTAATTGCTGTAAAGGACTAAACTCTAAATAAATATCTAGTCAGAGCCAAAATGACTATAATAATTGAAAACAAACCCCAGTTGTACTGTAACTACAATAAAATCAACTTCTATAATATTTGACTCAAGATGGCTAAATTCAATTGCAAGCTGCTCTTTGCAGATTTATATTGAGAAAATTTGAAATGCCAAATTGTAATCAATTTCCTTCGCAATGATGCTCTACTTTGTTTAGGACCATCACATAAATCTCATGAAAAATGGAAATAAATGGCAAGATTGTCTGTGCTGCAAGGTAGCATTTAACAGATAATTAGAGACATCAAGTAAAAGATTTCCTACTTTTTTTTTTTCCTAGATCATTTTTCCCCCTTCTCAACAAAATTTAACTCACAATCATTTATGTAACTTTTTCCAACACATCCTTCCACAAACAACACAGAAATGAATTAGATATACAAATCGGCTTCACGGGTGCATGGGGCTGTATGCACGAACATCAATCTTTGTTAGGAGACTTCAGGAAGCATTTGCCACACTAATTAGATGCATGTAGTTTCAGAGCTTGTTTGTTGCAGAAAACAATTTAGTTGATTAATGAGCTGATGAGATGTGATTGGATAAATTGACAGCAAGATCATTTCATCATCTAGTTCTTCCAGTCTCTTAGTTCAGTCTGTTAGTCAGAGCCAGGATTCAGTAAATTAATCAATAAGTAGAGAGTTGGCAGAATTTTATCAAACAATTTATAAAAGTCGCATCATATGATAAACCACTATATCTAGAAAGTTTTACCAAAACATAATCTTGGGCTTCAATTCCAGGTGCAAAAATTTTAGGATCATGACTTTGAATTCAAGTAAAAATGACCAACTTACATTGTTGATGGGAAATCTAAGGAAAAACAGTACAGCTAAAGCCAGCAGTGACAAAAAGCCTAATTAGAGAATGCAGAACTGCACCGATCATCTTGTTGTAATGGAGTCAGACAGCAGGTTGGTACTGAAGCCTCATTTGAATAAATGTGTTTAAAGTGTATAAGTGGACCTACCTTAAAACTCTCTCAGGGTTTCATCCATTCACCAAGCCACCATTTTGAAGAATAGATGTAATCTGTTGATAAAACACAATTGTAGTTCTTGATTTTTATATTAAAGTAACAGTGGGTAATTTTCTGGATTATGTTACTTTTAAATCCAAGTAATCCAATAATCCAAATATTTTTTCTTTCAGTAAGAAAGAAAATGTTTGATTAAACACTAAGCAAAAAACATAAACTTACTTTGCAACAAAAACACTGAAGTGATATTGACTCCAAAATCCAGTAGACATGTAGATGAAAGCAAGAAAGACACAGAATCAACAAATGTCCCAGAAAACAAAATGAGAGATGAGCATAGCAGAAAAAACAGGTGATAATTAGCAAACACAGACCAGGTGTGGCAGAACCAAAAAGAAGTGAAGTGAGGTTAGGGCTTTTCAAAATAAGACAGGAAGTCTTGATAACCAGAACACAAAATATGAATGAAATAAATAAAATTAATAGAAATGATGTTTAAATGATGATAATGTGATACGCCAGACAAGATGAGTACTCAACATCATCAGTATCAACAATGAGGCAGTTCACAGGAGTCTGTAGATTCAGTTGTTTACTTCCTGATGTGATGGATACGTCTGCAGATGTTTTCCTGTTCCTGCTCCTGTACACAGGGAATAAAAAACAAATGATTCTACAATACTGCTTCAGAACCCTCCTGTGTAGTGTTAGTTATTATGAACTGAAGTGGCAATGGTTATTGTCACAACATGAGATGACATGACGTGTTGACAGTTTCATCCCATAGTTACAGCTACAATACCATCAGCTTCTCAAATGCTGGCAAGAGGGCAGGAGGAAAATTTAGTAAATCACTTGGTTGTCCATCAAACTGCAACAACTGCTGCTGAACAGCCACTGGAGCAGTTGTGTTTAGAAGCATCGGGGATTTGAAACAATCCACAACACCATATGATGGATTGGCAATTAAAAAATGCTATTGTGGAAAAACATAAAATCAAGCCAGACCTAAAATCACTGCCAGGTTTTTGTGGAAGGCAAAGAAAAGAGAGACTGTTTTGTTTTCTGTCGCTGCATTCATATATTTTGAACACCAAGCTATTTTCTACAGAGCTCTATGTTTTATCAATGAGTCATTTCTAAAAAAAAGCGGCAAAGAAACGAGATGAAGTTGACAAAAATGAGGTAAATCACTCTGCAGTGGCTGAAAGGTGATGATATAAAAAAAAAAAAAACAAGTGCAATTTAAAACCAACAAATCATCATATCATATCAAACAAAAGAGCTCTTTATAACTACAAGGATTAGACCTGGGGAAAAAAATTTATGAGAAAAGGTTAGTTTAAATATATTAATTTGTTTTCTGTAGGCTCTGAAGTCCAGTTTATTGCTAGTTTTAATGCTTGAAAGGTAGCATTACATTTTAATGATAACAGCTACACATTTGTCTTTTCCTATTTGCCTATTTTTGCACATCTACAGTCCAGCATTAAGAAAATACAATCTATGGCACTGAGCAAAGGAGGACAGACATAACACCCTTTCCCTCAGGCTTGGAAACACTGGAGTTGAACATTAAAATCCTGTAAAAACCTTAAACTTTCTCTAAAGGCTCTTGTTAGCGCCCCTCTGCCATTCTCTTTTTTTTTGCCCATCTATATCCAACCTAGTCCCTTTGGCTATTTTTGGGCCAATTAGGCCCATTTCTATGCCCAGGTTTTGGAAAGAGGGTGGAGTGAATGGCCTTGAGTGAAATCCCAGCCATGGGAGGGTGAGGATAAATTCACAGCAGGTCATTGAAGATATGAACTCAAGATGTGTGAGGTAGATGGCTTAAGTGAGGTAACTAGTGACAAAATGAAAAAAAATCTCTTTCCCCTTTTGCTTCCTCTAAGTAAACTTTAGCTGTTTTGTAATAATTGGACGTCTTGAAAAGTTTGAGTATACACAGAAACAAGAAAACAGCTATCATAGATTTGACGGTAATCTGTTGTAATTCCTGAATCCAATTTTGGGTTTTTTTATGCTTAAAATATAAGAAAACATTACATCAGGACTTTATGGATATGGAACCTTTTTTTTTTACAAAGATTTAAATAATTCTCTTTTTGCAGTAGCAGTTGATAAATATGTTTATTGGACTTACTGAGACAGGAAAAGCCTTTCTTAACCCGCTTTAATCTCTCATATAGAGTTTGACATTGATCCTCCATTCAAGGTGAGACTCTTCCCACAGCAATGCCTTAAATAAATGCATCCATCATACTCAAAGCTCTAATCATCCTATAGTTTCTCTGCCTATTGCAAAAAGTCTCAAAGCATTAAATGTACTGGATTTTCTCCAGTGATGGGGATCATGTTTTTGTGTTAGTGAGATCAATAAAACACCAAGAGGAAAAAAGGCTGTTCTGAAGCAAAAAAAACCTGTAGCAAGAAGCAAAGTGCAGACGTATGATATAATAAATATACGGAATACACCAGTGGTCCAGGAAATTTGATTTTAGCCTCCCATTGCGCTAACTGTACGGACAGACATGCACAAGCCAGAGGTGAGCAAGATGTAGCACATTTAAGCAAAACTCCAAAGTTAATTGAGTTTAACAGAACACATGATAAAAACATTTGATGGCACTTCAACTGGGAATATTTAGCCATAAGAAATGCTGATGATTTTTGAAAGCCATGTATTGTTTTTCTTTCATATCACACTCATACCCCACATGTGTGTCTGTCACAGAAATCCCCCTAACATATCTTAACATTTACGGCTGTAACGTCACAAAATGTGAATATTCATATTCTTTCTAGATCACACGACACATTGCGTACATTTTGTTGGCAGCTAAAGCATTTTCACACTCAAACCAACGGTCGAATATGGATAGAAAACATGTAGATCCACTTGTAAAGCAGCAGTTCCAGAAATAATGGGAAGGAAAAGAAGGAGATGTTAGACTAGGATGCCATTGACCCAAGAATTGTCTCCAACTGTGCGATTTGAACTTGCATAGTTCAAACTATGCAAGTTTCTACCTTGAGACGTAGATGTGCCATTTAGACAGGAATGAGTAAGCTTAAGACCAGAAAGCATAATTCCTGATATTCCTTGACAGATTCAACTGCTTCTCATGTCACAAAGCAACATTATTCTGCAAACGGATGACAACACAACTAGAAACAGACCTATTGTTGGTATTCACCCTGAAAAAGAATTGAGCAGTCACAAATTAAAAAGGGCAGATAAGAGCAGACATACCTGTCGCGTTACTGAACGAGTAAACTGGTGGGTTTGTGTTTGTGCAGGTGGGTGGATATAAAGTGTGGGTGTGTGTGTGTGTGTTTAGTCTCTGGGTCAATATCAAGTGTCAAGCCTTATGCCTGTGTAATCCAGTTCTCCTGATAATGCTTTTTCCTTCTTTGCTTGTGTGTATGAATGTGAAAACGTGAAGCACACACACACTTTATCCTCATGTAATCCACTGACCCGGATCAACAGGAATAGAAAGGGAAACTACAAGTGAGCCTGTGTGCATCAGATGTTTATTTTCACTTCTTGTATTTTCTGTGAATATGTTTCTGCAGCCAAGGACACAAATCAATCCAGATAAAAGTCCGGACCGTGGGAAAAAATATTATGATACAATTAATGGACAGAAATCACAGACTCACTGGATCATTTGTAAATAGTGGAAGGTATCTTGATTGGCTTAGTTTTTTTTTCTCAGAAACCTAGGTAAGAAGAATCTCTCTCTTTGGTTTTAATCTTTTTTGTTTATTTTCGTAAGTGGGATATTGAGCTCAGCAGAGCAGATTAAACTTTAATTCTCTTTCTTGCTTCATTTACTCCACTCTAATATGCTTTAAAATACAGCTGAATATCTTCTGCATTCACAGCAGAACAATCAAAAGTTCCCACTTTAAACTTCCCATGCTATCTCGTTCTGTCTTCTCTCTCTTTTTCTTTTAACAATTCTTTTATTATTTAAATAGTTTTAGTCGTTTTGCATGGAGCACTTTCACTTTATTATGTTGGACTCACCATTTTAAGATTCTTCCCAACATGCCCAGCATCAAATCTGATCATATCTGGGTTTCTTTAGTGACATATTTAAGTCTTTATCTCAGCTTTGAGCTTTTTTTATTGTGATTTGATCCACTTTGTTGTGACTTTCTTAAATTAAAATGCAAGTAAATCAAGTAACAGGTTATATGCTTAAGGAATTCTTGTGTCTTTTTATTAGACACAACTTTCTAATAAAAGGCTACACTGACAATTTCAAATCAAAGATTTTAGTCCATATTATAAGATACCATCACGTTGTCTCTAATGTGCCTCCTCTGCCTCTGTGATGATCATCTCTGTCTACATACCATAAAGATGATCTATCTGATTGAGATCTGACTGTGAGGTGAACTAGAGTACTGTGAGCTCAATGTCACATTCAAGAAGTTGGAGATGATCTGAGCTTTGGGACATTGCATCGTCCTACTGGAAATAGCCAGAAGACGGGCGGATTAAAGGCTGGATGTGGCTTTTAAAAGATGCTTAATTTGTACCTAGAGGTCCAAACTGTGCCAAGACAATATTCTCGACAACATTATGACACCAACATCATCCTGACATGTTGATATCCATATGTTCATGTTGTTTATGCCAAACTCTGAGCCTCCTAGTGACAACAAAGACTCATCAGAACAGGCAAAGTTTTTTTTCTTAATTTGTCATTGTCCAATTTCACAGATCCTGTGTGAATTACAGCATCAGTTTCCTGTCCTGAGCTGGTATGAAGGGCATCCAGTGCCCTTTATCTGCCTCATAACAGCTTCTCACTGGATATTTTCTCGTTTTCAAATAATTTTCTGTAAACCCAAAAGATGTTTGTTCATGACAATCCCAGCAGATTAGTAGTTTGTGGAATATTCATACACCCCATCTGGCACCATGTCTTGTTGAAAGTCACTTAAATCCTCCGTCTTCCATGTCCTAATGTTCAATTTAAAACCCAGTCATGCCTGGATGCCAAATGCATTTAGTTGCTGCCATCTGATTGGCTGATTTCTTTATCAGCCACATGCCTGTTAACATCAACATGTCAATGCATCTAACAATTAAACAGGTGGAGCTAACTAAGTGGCCTGTGAGTGTTTAATTTCTTCAGTGAAATTAAACACTGAAGAAATTAAACACACCGGAACAATCAAAAGTTCCCACTTTAAACTTCTTATGCTATAAGAAGTTCTGCCTTCTCTCTCTCTCTTTTTTTTTAAACAATTCCTTTATTATTTAAAGCAATTGTCATATTATAAGACATGATGCTGTCTTATAATATGGACTAAATGTCCCTTATTGTACATTTTCATGTTATATATATTTTTTCATTGACCAGAAGTTCAAAATGACAATTTAGGCAAGCTGAATACACAATAAAATAATATTGTTCTGCAGTTTTCATTAACATTTTATGTCAGCTGACACAATATCCAGTTCAGCAGTTTACACAAGATATCTTGAAAAAAAATTATTACCATTATTAAATTTCAAGAAACCTTTGTAAAAGATGAAAAACTGTACTTAATGGCTTTTCTTTACATTTAGTTTCATCCTAGTTGCTTACAAGGAACTTTGATGTCAACAGAGCTCAATTTTTCCACCTTTCTGTAGCAGTTAGCTCAGAAAGCCATTTCAGTGGTGAGTTTCTGCAACACTGCCTTCTGTCCTTCCCCACCCTGCCAGTTTTTTTCCCATCTCATGTTCCTCTCAATCATCGATCCATCCGTGTTTCCATCTGTTTGCGTCAAACGCATCCAGCTGTATCTGTCTCACAATCAAACAGTAAATCTCTGAAGCCAGTGATCCGATTCTGACAAAACTCAGACTTCACCATATTTCTGTGCTGAAATTTCAGGTGTACAAACTCAAAGCAGCTGTTGAGATACAAAGCTCTGTTTATCACCTGAATCACAAGGATTAAAAACTTCTTCAGAAAGTACAGTTAAGAGGTGTTTCTTGTGAAGGTTGATGTTTTCTGTATCGATTAGCCATTTTATGCTTTAATAACTCTGATCTTTTATAGTATGTATGTCTAAAAGCAGCTTTAAGCCTGCTATTTGCATTCACTTCCTAAAGATTTGTTTTATTTCTTTGCAGCATCCTTCTAAAAATTTGGAGCAAGTTCCTCTTTCAGTAACATTCATACAGTTGAATTGTATGAAATATGGCAGATTTTGGCCCCCCTGATCCAACCAAATTAGGTCTGAACAACCTCCTGCTGGTAGATATTATTACAGTCATTTAATCACACTGCCTTGTGTTAAATTATGAGTAGATTGTGGGAAACAGGTGGGAAATGAGCACAAATGAGCAAATGCAGAATCTTCTACCTGAAAAAGGTATGAACTAATCAAAACACCAAAGACAGGAAATAGCAAAGGAACAAAACGAGCAGGTAGCTTGACATAGCACAACAAGCTAAAATAAATAGCCAACTACAGTTCAATTTTTTAAAATAGTTTAAAGATACCAGACTTACTAAGATATTAAGTTTGAGAATCATGTTTGTATGAATCATATATACAATAACAAAAGCTTCCACTTTAAATGATCCCTTAAAAATGTTGAGGTAATTCTTTAGCTTTACTTGAACCTAACTCCATTAATGACTGATGCCACTTCCATGAGCAAGAAGGAAATTACACGTTTGTGGCTGACTTGTTCATGTGCAATTCTGCAAGCAATGATTTTGCTTTTTCCAAACAGACATATTTTACTTTCAGAGCTAATCCCAGCATGTGATGAAACTGCACGACAGCTTCTCCAGCACCTTTCAACTGATGCATCTCCTGGCTTTCTTCTGCGAAAGGCTAAATGCCTCAAGCGATTTAATTGGAAACATTAGAAAGTCAATAATGTCTCCTGGAGCTGAACCAGAGAATTTGTGCAAAGACACATATTTTACTCAAGTAATCAAAATCATGCGTCAGTAGTGGAGAGGGAGAGAATTGGTTGTGTGGACAAAGAAGGAAGCCACCTACATTTGAGTAATCCTACAGAAAAAAACAGCAGAGCAAAGAGAACGAGACTGATTGACAGGTGGAATTAGAGGACTATAAAAATGTTCATGGCATTCAGCCAGGGTGGCTTACATGTGTGACTTCAGAAAAAAGCTTTATCTCTGTCAGTTTCAATTCCCTCTCTCTTCTTTTTCCCTTCTGTTTGGTTAGACTTCTAGTTTCTAAGCTCCTTGCCTTACCTGTCTCTAGCTGATTATTAGGAGTCCTTTCTTCCTCCATTGTGCCTAATTTTCTTTTTCTTTCCCCCTTCGAAGTTTTCTGTTGCCCTCTTTTTTCTCTCTGTGGCAATTTGATAAAGGGAGACAATCGTGGAGGTGTTTGCTTGTATTTGTTTATTTTTAGCTTTTAAAGTTGCATTCCTTCTGTTTCAGGCTGCAAATAGTGACACCCAACTTCCTGAGAACAGTTTCATTAAGAAGAAAATTATATTTTATGTATATTTGGGGTATCAACATTGTCTTCCACAAGACATAAAAACTACAATGATGTCTTTATGAAGGCCCAAAGGACAATTTTTCATTATTTTTAGGTTCCTAAATCCAATTGTCTTTGGCGAGGCTTTTAGCATTACTACTGGCAGTAAATCTTTATTCAGTCTCAGCTTAAGCTTTTTTGCAGCTCGTTTACTCCTCCGGATGACTCAGACATTTAAATCATTTATTTTTGCAACGTTGACTTCCCGAATCATTTTATGCAATTAAAGGCAAAACGGTGTGTAGAGGAAACAACTGGCCATTTTGCCAGGCCACATCTTTGCAAAGTGGATTTTTTTGAAATCCTCCAAGATATTGCTCTGCGATTGATTTCAGGGTCAAGGGTTGAATGAAAAAGAGAGAAGAGAAGAGGAGGCAAAAAACAGGGTTTTAAGAAAGGCCTCAGGAGCAAACACAAAGGCTGCAGAGAAGAGACAAAAGGTAATGATGCTAGGAGCTGGGGAGCGAGGAGTAAAGGCATAGGATGCAGACAGTCTAGAACATAACCAACAAGCAAAACTTGGTGTGAATCATTAAAACAGAAAGTCGTGTCTTTAATCTGAGATTAGTGCCATCTACACTGAATGATCAGTCAAGTACAAAATGAAGCCATTATTGCATTTTTCTGCTTTGTTATGCCCTCTGGTTTAACCAATGAATATGACTAGGAGAAAAACAACTAAGAAGCTTCTTACCACTGATGGTTATTTGTGAATTTGGCAAACACTTTAGCTTGTCACCAGTCACTTTTGCAAAGCGCTCAACTCTGCATCCAGACTCCCTGTCATTCTCTCTTTCTTCACTCCTTTTTTTTCACAAAATGATAGCAACCAAGACTTCCAGATCCTTTCTATTTTTCTCTTTTTCTTTCCAAATCAGATTGACTGACAGGTCTGAGCGTTCACACTTACCCTATAAAGGTTACAGGGATCTTCAAAACTGCCTAGTTTACTTTTTAAAGAGCCTTCGATCAAAATGAGTGGCTTCCACGTGAAAGGACTCAAACACTCACGCAGAGAAAACTTTTCCTGGATCAATCCATCTGTCTTTTATCTTCATCCCAAAGTTTCATCATGGACCGCAAACTTGAAAAACACCAATCAGTCGGTATCAGTATGATGAACACTGATTTGCTGATGTGACCAAGGGATACTCCATTTACCATAAACTGGAACCAAACTGAAAATATTGACACAAACAGTTAAGAAAGTCTTGGTTAAAACTTCAAAACTAGCATTAATTAGCAAAATCACAGGGAAGCAACTCTTAGGTCAGACCAGGCCTCTAGAGACACAGCAGTCACAGAAAAATGTGTGTTTGGGGTTAGCTTAAGGTGCAAAAGCAAGAAGACAGTTCCTCATGCCTTCCTCTTCCTTTTTTGTCCTTGACATCTTAGCAAGAAGTCGTTTAGAGCTCCTTCAAAGTCAGCATAGAAATCAAATCTAATTTCAAATTTCTGTTGTAATGTCGAAAATGGTTTTATTTCTTCTCTTATTGTACAGCCCTTTGCTCAGTCCCTCCCTTTTTTAGTATCCTTTATAAATACACGTGATTTGATTGGGCTAAAACAAATTATTAATATTCTCATCCCGTTTATTTTCATTTAACCCAGAAAACTGTCGCCAGTAAAATAACTAAAGGTGAGCTTACAATGGAAAATAAGTAATATAAAGAACAATAATTATAATCTTTTTGCTTTCAGTTTTACAGGTTTTGACTTAAACACCAATGCTGTACAGCCTCTGGTCATTTTCTTCATGAAAGAACCAAAATGTATTTATTTAAACAGAGCAAAATAACATTACACACACTGTCAATGAAACACTGGTATTTTTTTCACAAAAATCCTGTTTCATTTTACAGGATTTTTATGAAAAATTAAATTAATTTGAAAAATATGTTAGTGATGAAGAGCAGAAAATCCCAAAATGCTTGCATTCAAGCCACCTACTACAGAGTATTCTGACAATCAGAAACCATGTCAATGTTATAAAATGTTGCCTGTATGTGAAATAAAAAATGCACATTTAAGTCAGGCACATTTCCAGTGGCTGTCACTTTTTTCTCTTTTATACTGACCAACAATGCTGCACATATGCAAACCTGTTTCAGTTCATTCACCGAATCTCCAGCACATACCAAAAAAAAGGTTTTGAATAAATACATTTTCCCTTTGTAAAAAAAATAAACATCTATTAAAGAGAAAAAACACTTTGTGATGTTGTAGACAATCACTAACAAATAAATTTACATGTACAGAAACGCAGATCAATTTTGATCAAAGCCATAGTGCCTTCCAAAAGTAGTCGTACCCATTAAAGTTTCACATTTGGTCACATTATGACCACATCTTGATTCAGATGTGCTAAATCAAGAGAAAGTACTTTATCATTCTGAAGTTCAAAAGAATACAGATGGCTTAAGTTATAAGACGATTCCCAAACCCACAAGGGGGACAAGAAACAGGATGGAGCTAAAAACCAAACAATTCTGGAAGAAAAGAGTGGCTCAGTCAAAGCACCAGACCTACATCCATTTGAGAATATGACAAGATTTCCTTCGATTCTGGCCAAGCTTGGGCTACTTTGTACACAACTGGCAATGAAGGTGCCAAGTTGGGAGAAATGCTCAACAAAAAGCTTCCAGATTCAGTTCCAACAAAAAGTAGTGCTACAAAGTTTCATCTCAAACATTCATCTATAACATTCGCTTGTAAAACATTTTTAAAATCATGTATCATTTTGTCCACTTTATCCACTACTTTGCATGGATTTTTAACACAGTCCCAATAAAATACATGTAGGTTTGTGATGATATTGAGACAAATGGAGAAAAAAACTGAATGCTTTTACAACGGGCATAAGAGATGAAGATCAAATGGACAGACAGAAAGTTCCCTTAAGCAAAACTTCCATATCAACATTGTAAAACAGAACAGCATTCAAGTAGGAAGAAACACTGAACCAACCGAGGTTAGAAAAGATTTCAATGTAACCATATAAAGAGATGTGAAAAACAGGCAGTGCTGTGAGTGCATCCAGGATTCCTAATTATTTTGAGTAAACTTTGACATTTTCATGCAAGATCCAAACAGAATCCCAACCTTTGGTTATGTTTTGACGGTTATATTTGAATACATAATTATAAACACAAGTTCATCTTCCAAAAATATACATTAGTTGTCTTATTAATATGCATATATACACACACACACACATCAATAAAGCAATGCACACCATATAACAAAGATCTGCTGGCATGAAATGAAGCTTTGAGTATTTTTCTGCACGCCTTCCCAGGTTTTATTCCTAAAGCTTCTCTGAAGCAGCATGAGAACTGCAGAGAGATGTGATTCTTTAAAGGATGATGAAAATCAAACTGTGAAGCAAACACTTAATGCCGCGCTTAAAGTTTTCATAGCAAGCTTTACAGGATAAGCCTACTCACAAGCACTGCTGTGCACATCGCATTACACCCAGAGTTTAATTCAGTTAACATTTATTTAAACAGCTTGACACACTATGAGCAGCAGCATAAAGACAGTATTAAAAGCTTGCCAATGGACCAGTGTACCTCATGGTGTAAAGTCTCTTTGCATTGTACCATCAGCTTATTATGCGTTGATGTAATTCCCTATTATTTTAAAAACACTTGTTCCCATTTCTGCTAACCATTAATCCCAGAGTATCTCCATTTTCCACCATTCCTCCCTCTACCCAAGTCAGTCTTATTAAAATTGAGGTTTTTTAATAAGACGTCATGGAATTTTAATAGTTTTGCAGCTCCAGAATGTTCTTGTAGAGGTCCAGTGAGTCAGGGTTGGAGAACGCTCCTCTCTGTGAAACCTCCCGACCAGCAATGATCTGCTTCACAGCAACCTCCACCTTCTTCCCACTGATGGTGTACTGCCAAAAGGGGAAACAAAGGCTGTCATTCGTGCGGCAGCTGACTCCTGCTGTCTTTAAGACGATCTGATAGTTTTATACATATCTCACGGATATTCAAGATCTCTTACGGGAATGTCTTTTGTCTCCAGGAGCAAGGCAGGAATGTGTCGGGCAGACAAAGCTTTTCTGATGGCTCCTTTAATCTTTGTCACCAGCTCCGGATGGAAGGGCTTTCCAGGAGCCATCTTTAAGAACAGAATAACTCTTTCCTCTCCGTCTGCATTGTACTGGGGCACACAAAGACTGTCTGACACTTCCTCGAAAGCCTCCACTGCAAGAACGGAAAGCAAAGGAGAAGACGGAAAAACAAAATGAGAAGAGCATATGAGAGACACGAGGTGGGAAGAATTTCATTTTTAGACAATTGTTTTCTTTTGCTCCTAAGAACTAAAAGAGGATGTAAGCTTAAATTATTATCATAACAATGATTTTGCCTCCTTCTTTAAAACTCACCGATGTTGTAGATCTCTGAGCTCCCAAAGCGAACTCCGTTGGGATTCAGTGTGCCATCGCTGCAGTACAATCACAGGTTCAATATGTGTGCTATACATATACCACTACCAGAAAGAGCAAAAAAGTGAAATATGCTAAACTAAGAGGTTTTTTTTCCCTGTAGTTCCTTCCATATATAATTCAAAATAGTGCATATTTCTAGTAATTTCCATAGCTGTAATGTCTCATGCATAGTTAGAAATGTATAATTACAGTGTTGATTATTATTAGGGAAAAACAATTTATGGTAAAAATTTTATTTATTGAGATAACAAAAAACTGTAATTGAAGTTTTTTTTAAAACTTTGTAGTTTGACATTTTTTCTGACTGCTGGTTCCATGTGAACCAGCAGTTCACATGAACTATAGTATTATATAGTTCATGTACATTCAGTACTATGTTTATAGTACTGAATGTGATTACAGGGGTGTTGCACCAAATATGTCCTTCAATATGAATTAGAAATGTTTGCCTTGTATTTGCTGTGAATTGTTTCTATTTAAATACAAACTGTAGTTGGAAAAGCATCAAAAACTGACTTTTTTCTCTGTAATAATAACTGAGATAATACAAATAAAAACCTCTTCAGCTGCATTGCTTAAAAAAGAACTTAAGTAAAACTACAATAATTTAAAAAAAAAATAAAATAAATAAATACTATTACTGATCTTCTGTGAGCAAAATGGTGAAAAGACTGACCTTCTTCCAAGCATGACGACGCCTCCTGTCTTTGGGTTGATTTTGCAATAATCTCCATGGGCCCACACACCTAAAGCACAACAACCATCAAATCCATTACTTCTACTATTACTTACTCTAATTCATCACATTAAAATTCATTATTTGACATGTTTATTTGTGTGTTTACCAGGAAATGTAGAAAAGTAAGCTTTGTGGTATTTGCTCCCATTCTCATCATTCCAGAAGTGAGTGGGTTGGCAGGGGATTGGCTTCAGGCAGACAAGTTCACCGCTCTCGCCCCAAACTGGCTTACCTGGTGATAACCAACACACACAAAGTCACATTTTTCATCAATAACATTTTACACATTGTACTGCAGCAGATGCTAAAGATAAATTGAACTGAGCAGTGATTAATAGTCATGCACAGGAGCAGAATATGTCAAACACTCAGCCTAGACCACTGTGTGATTTTACACAGCCCTAACCGCCCTGCAGGAAAGGGTTAAAGCCTTAAACACTGACTGAAAAAATCCCAGGCTGAACGGCTTCAAATGATCCCTCAGTCCACTTTCCTTTGAGGTGGCAGAAACAGGCTGCAGAAGGGAGGTGGGGAATGATGGGCTAAAATCAATGAAGAAATATAAAGGACTTTTCAAACTCCCAACAAACTACTACAAGAAAAAACAACTTGTTTTTGATGCATTGCTATTAGAAATACTGTTTCCCAGTTATTTGTAATGGCATTTCTCCAGGGAAAGTTGATTTCACACTGCCTTATCTTTTATTAGTTGACATATACTTTCACAACTTATTAATCTATAATGCACAAATTAAATCTTCTTAAAAATTTTGTTTGTTGTTGGGCTTCAAAAGCAAATTAGAAGTCCAAGGGCATCTCATGGGTAATAAATGTGCTTACTATTAATTGTTATCAAAATTGCAGCTTTCCTACAATTTAATAGCTGCCAAACTTAGACTGAAGACTAGAAGAAAGGCCTTCATTTAGTGGGAGATTCTCCCACACCAAACACATCCACATGGTCTTACCCTCAGTGCTCCAGGCCTCCACAGCCATGCCGAGGTTTCTTGACTGGATTTCACCCCGGTGCACTGGAACCGTTGGGTTTTGCCCCATGAAACACGAAACTATATCAGTTCCACCTGAGGAGAGGTATAAAGACAAACAGCTGTTAATGAAAATTGCCCCAATTTGTGTTTTAAGGGGTTTATTTTGTATTAGTAGATTGATTTCACTGATCTTCTCAGTTTACACAGAATATTCTTCATATGCGTTTTCTGACTCAACACAACTGTTTTATTGACGTTCGGTTTTAGGAAAGTCAAACTCTTGACCTTTCTCTTTCGAAAGTTTTATCAGAGTTATTTCAAATGCAGCTCAAGGAGGCATGGGAGTGTATAAGATGCTAATGGTCTGGAAACAGTAACAATCATATAGTTTCACAGGTTTGAAGTGTTTACTGTGCAATTTTTATCTAATATGTGTACTGTGATCAAATAACTTTGACTTAAAACAAGAGGTTATTCCTGGATCTACAACACAGATTACTAAACTATTAACAGTGTTAGTGATAACATTACTAATTGCTATTTAGATTTAAATCATTAAATCATACATTTTCCGTTTTGCTGGTGCTTTCAAGTGTATTCCACAGTAAATGATACCTTCTGCTCATCAAAGAGAAACAGAAGTCTAACAAGCTGATGGTAGCTGGTTAATTAGCTAAGCTTTCTGTAAGCCTGCCATCAGCTGCTGGATGTGCTGCTTGTAGCTTAGAGGCTGCTTTAAAACAGGTTTACCTTTAGTTGCTATTTTATGATGGTATTTTTGGAAATATTTTTTTTTTCTAATTTTTGCAAACAAGAAAAAAAAGCTTTCGTTCGGCCAGCTGACCGGCAATGTGTAGCAAGAGGTTGCATTGCTGTGTCACTATATGCCCCAAGCAGGAATCAAAAAAAAAAAAAAAACTTTCTCTGACATCACCTCCCAGCAGGAACAGAGTGACAATTTTTTATCACTTTTAAAACCAACTTTTTTTTTTAGATCTTGATTTAACTTGACTCCAGTGACCATCCCACACCAAACATCAAGTTAGATTAGTAATTTCTTGAACTTTTGCTCCTGTTTGCTGCTCTGTTTCACACCAGCTACTGTACCTGAAACGCTCAGTGCTGCAGCTTACGGCAGCATCCCTTTGTCTCCAGAGACCACTGGGCCGGGGACATTACTTCAATTTGTCGTAGCATCTGTCTGGAACTGCTACCGCAAACTGGCGGTGTTAGTGCACTGCTCCACCTCCGCTGACCTATTTAGGAGTTCTCCTTTCCAACACCTTCCTAAAACTGTCACGATGACACACACACTCACGTACACACACACACCTATTTATCTCTTTCTACCCTCCAATCATCAACTATTCCTGACACACTCTATTCATCTCCCCTCCCATTGTTCGCTCTCTACCTCCCTGTGTCGCTCCTCTCTGTATCACAGGCTACATCCATCCATCTTGTACCCTCACTCCCTGCCCTTCTACTGCTCCTCCCTCTCTTTCTCTTCCTTTTCTATCTGTTCTTTACACTCAGTCTCTGTGTCTGTCTGCCAGGTTCCTTATTGAGCTTTAATTGGCTCCCTGGAGAAAGAGGAAACATTGTCTTCTGATTACACACAAACACACTTATAGTGGGAAAATAGACAATTATCTTATTGTTACTCTCATCTGCATAGGTGGGCACAAACATGCAAGCAAATACACAGAGAAGTATATTTAAAAGCAAAATTCGCTGTGGCTTTCTTGGGATGCTTTCCATGCCGTTCCTTCTGCAAAGATTGTGTGTATAAACAAGAAGCTAACTTGTCACATTGATCTTATGCTCCGAGCAGCACTCTTCAGTTGGTGTTTTTTCACTATGAATGTGTGTGTATGTGGAGGTGTAAAGGCTTTGAACATCCCCTGGGACATTTCAGGGCCAGACAAAGCTGCCAACTGCCACAGACCAACGTATCAACCACCATATTTAATCTTCGGCTGCATTCATGTTTTTTTTTTTATAAAAATAGTAGATTGTACAAAGAAAGCATATTGTGAAAGTCACAGATTCAAACAGCTTGCAGAAACACGCAGTCCCTGAAGGAGATGGAGTAAAAGGGGAGCAGAGAGGCGACATATGGGCAGTCAGACGGAGGTACATTAGAATCCAGGGAATCAAGCAGTGACAGTGTTAATACCGCCTGGTGAGGAGAAAGCCACATTCATGCTGTCAGGGACACACAGAAACACACGCAAACACCCTAAAATATACAGCATCTTTGAGAAAATGGTTCGTAATGCAAACAAAATCTCCACAAACTTTAAACAACTGCTTGCAAAGTCTGTATGTATATTCCGGAGTCGACAATCAGTGGCACAGGGTGAAATCTACGCGGCGGCCCTTCGCATATGCCACCAGGCAGTGGTCACAGTGGCACATATGCTGTGATAAGTCCTATCACACATGCGCGCGCACACACACACCAACGGGGTTGTTGACCTCAGGGGTCAAGGTTAGGGCGGTTGGCAGCCAAGAGGGCTGCAGCCTGCTGATGCCCTTGGCGACAAGGGGACCAGCTTTTCCTATTAACAAACACAGAGAACAAAATCTCACTCTAAAATGATGAATCTACAATATTAATCATCAGCATAACAACCCAGGTTGTGAAAAGATATTAAAACACTCTGATAAAAGTGGAAGTTTAGTCAAGCAGGTCATTTTTCTAAGATAGCTTCAGGTTAAAAGACTGAAATACAAGCAGTTTAATTTCAGTTTAACCCTTTGTGTTTTAAATGATTATGCATAATCAGACCTTGAAAGTCCTTTTTCAAGAAGGTTATCATCACATTTTGCTATGTTACAATGTCAAACAACAATAGACATGTTTTGGTTTTTATGTGGTAGATCAACAGAAAGTTATAAATAATAGTTAAGCGGAAAGAAAGTCACTGTTTTTAAATAAAATGTTGTGTGGATTCAACCTTTTTTTTACTGTAAATACCTACAATTGAAACAAACTGTCTTTAGAAGCTGCTTAATTAGTAACATAAGGTTCATCATGAAGGCCAGTATTCACAAACACATACTCTCATATTATTTACTGTGAAATGGAGCAGGAAGTAGAAAAATAATCCTTGTATAAACATGCTCCTTTCTCAATAATTACAAAATAAATATCATGGTCTAATGCGTTAAATTAACTTACAATAAGTTTATTAACAATATTATTCTCCTCATTATTAACTCATAGGTGTCTAAGAGTTTTGGTATTCCTTCTTATATAGTATTTTGAAATGACTCAGGTTTTTTATCTGGACTAGAGCACTTTATTGACAGTCACTAGACAGGAAATGGGCAGATAGAGAAGTGGGAAAGTCATGCAGCAAAGGTCTATCACTTTATGTAACTTTTGTAAATGACTTAGTTAGATTTCAAACAAGCCTGTATCAAAAAAACTTTCAACATCTCTTAGAGCACTTTTCAAATAATCAAGATAAAATGGAAAGAGCATGGCACTACTTGCAAACCTACCATAACTTGGCTGTCCATCTAAAATGACAGCAAAAGGAGCATTATTCAGAAAAAAAGCAGCCAAAAATCCCATTGCAACTTTAGAGAGGCTGATCCGCTCCTAATCTATTATTTGTGAATTCCACGAATCTGGTCTTCATGCAAGAGTGGTGAGACTGCTGGAAAGCTATAATAAATCTCATTTGCAGTTTGGCACAAGCCACGTCAAACGAGGTGCTCTGGTTAGACAAGAACAAATGTGAACTTTTTGTCTTAAAGGCAAAACAGCATGTGCTGCAGTGACACCATGAACACACCATGCTGTGCGGATGCTTTTCTTTAAACAGAACAGCACATTGTAAATGGTCAGATAAATACGTAGGCATACCAACAATTTTTTTTTCTCAAATCTAAAAAAAATATCCTTTACCTCTTACATGTCAGCTACACTTTTTTGTTTATCTTATTGAAATAGTTAAAGGAACCAAACCATAAAGTTTGCAAACCCAGCTTTAAGAAAGTGCCATTTCACTTTCTTAAAGCTGAGTTTTAGAGAAGTCCAAAGGTTTTTCCTCAAAAACAGCTAATTTAGCAAACTTTATGCCTCAAAATTTTCCATAACTGAAGCATATATGCAGTTTTTTTTTTTATTTTAATGCAATTTGATTCAATTATAAGCAAGCTTGTGTAATGTATACTATATAACAAATGTGAATGTGAACAGTACATAAACAAGCATGACGAAAGTTGTGAAAAATAACTCCAATTATTCTTGTTGTGTACAGTTTTGCTCTTTGCCTTTCAACATTTCCATTTAGTGATTGGCACTCAGGTCCACCCGTGTTGACCTGAGTAAGCTAAAACTCTCTTGCCTTGCATGTCAACGGGAGTGTGTGTGTTCGTCCGGATGCATGTGAATATGCGGGTGCATAAGTGTGGGTGTATATGCTGATGTGCATTCGACGTCAGTCACCCAGCCCCTGCTAAATGTTAAACATTTCAGGACTCACTGAAATAGACAGATAGCATTCTATTGACCTGTCAAAATCACAAAGGAGGCTGAGAGAGGCTGTGTGTGAGTTTTTCGGTGCATGACTGTGCTGTGACGTAGACGTAGTTATATATATATTATCTCGCTGAAATTGTCTTTCTTTGCGCCAGCCCTTTGTGTTTGTGTCACATATGCTTTGTTGCTAATTTTGCATCACACAAGAATGTTGAGCAGTGCTACAAACCAGTTTTTAGTTTGAAACTGAGTTTATAAGTTGAGATCAATCATCTTCTTAAAGAAGGCAAAACTAGCCCACATTTAACCTGACCGTCCTTCCTATTTAACAGATCTTTAGAAGAATGGCACATTTTATTCTGACTACTTGCTTTGTTGTAGCTTTACAACTCACTTGAAAGAAAGTGGTGAATAAGTCGTATCCAACTCTGGGGTATCAGCTTAATAAATTCTGATCGTGGAGGTTTCACAAAAGCCCAAATTACTGAACATTAGAAATCTTTCAAGTGGAAGGTTTAAAATTAGTGAATGTTTTAACTCAACTTTTTGACATTTTTCATTTCTGCTTAATGTTGGTTCTCGTCCAATGACTCGGCAACTCTTATTGAGACTCCACACCCAAAGTCTAGCTCCTTATTTTCTGCTCGACAAGGCAGAAAAGGGAGTGAACCGGCAGCCGCCTTTTGTGAGATTTTCACCTGCAATATACCTAAATCTTTGAATATTTGGCTGCAGTTATTAGAACTTGATAAGCATTTCTTCTGTAGATCCTCAGAAGTTAATTTCTAATTTTCTTTCAGAGGCTTACAAATTATTGCCTATTACTCTTGTCAAATTGTATTTCAGTGCATGTTTGTCATATAAATGGCTGTTTAGAGATTCTAAACCAGAAGAATTCATAACTCTTTTTTTCTCTTCCAGTTCAGCTTTTACTCATTACTGAAAGATACCCACATCTTTATGTGGTAACATACAGCTAGAATATTTATAAACTGTATTTCAGCTACTTCAGTATCAGTGCCAGCTGTGCCTTTTTGTTTTTCTCTAGAGATCCTTTCCAGATACTCTGACCATAAAGAAGAATTTAACTGAATATGAAAGAATCTGGCCCCATATGGAGACAGAAAGAGAAGAAGAGAGATGAGAAAAAGTAAAGAGGAGATGATTGAAAGACCAAAAATATAGCTTCTTGTGGGAAACTCAAATCTTCATCTGTCTAAAGTTAACACAGTTTGTTTACCTGAGATGGAGCCCAGCAGGACGGTGCTCTTGATGCAGCGATAGACATAGTCGTAGCTCTGAGGTTTGAGTGGCGATCCAGTGGACAGTATGGTATGAAGAGACTGAAGGTCGTGCGATTCCGCTGAGAGGAAGGTTAAATAAAAGATAAGAAAACATTTCCAAAATAGTTGCTCTTTTAACTTTCAAACAGAATCAACACAGTTTAGTACATTGTTTCTGAAATTAATCAAATTTGTCAGGTAATTTTACAGCATGTTAAGTAATGTGCAAAAGTTTTAAACAACACCTCATTTCTTCTCTTTCCAAAGACCCAAACTTTTGGTAACCTTTTAAAGTGGTGGTAATCAATATATGTCCATACTTTCTGAAGGTCTTCTAAAACTTTCTGAATAACCCTTCTCAAGTTTTGTACCTGAATTGTACAGGATATTCTTTGCTGCTGATACACAGATATTTCCCAACTGAGAAATGAAGGCGTATTCTATTCTGTTGAAAAGTAAGTCGACCAAAGGAGAAAAGACCTAAACAAGTATCTACATGAGATGAACAGTATCTGAAAGCCTCACTAACAACCGAAGAAATGCATCACCATTCAAATGAGTATATATATGGCAGGTTTCAACTAAGTTATTTGTGAATCTCCTTGGAACAAAAACACATTTTTTGCAGTCTTCTGTAGTGTGGTGACAGAAGATTAAAAGGTCAGACTTGGGAGGTTTAGCAAAAAATAAATACATAAATAAAAAAATTGTAAGATCAATTTACTAAAAAAAGGAAGAAACATCAAAGATTAACTGATTTCCAAGGAAACATTGCTTACTATTGGAAGTACTGTGAACCAATATACACTCACTGGTCAATTTTTCAAATCGGTTGTCTTCCAATTTTGCTGATCCAATGTGAATTGTAGGCTTAGTTTCACAGATTATATACTCCTAGACAGGAGACACACCTCAGTGTGGTTCACTGCTTCAAGGTTCAATATGCTGTGATTTTACAGATGGTACTCTACATATCTTGGTTGTGACTATTGTTGTCCTTCTATCATCTTATCTATGTTAAAAAGGTAGAACAACCTAATGTTAGTCATCTTTAAACAATAACTTGTCTGTAATTTATGCAATTAGCTGTTCTGAAGTTTAAATCTCAGCATCAATCACACAACACCCTTCATCAGTTGGTCACTAAAAGATCACAAGTAAAATATTCAACCTTATAATCGTGCTGCTGTAAATGGGATTATATTAGCAACTTCAATTATGATCACAGTAAAATGTGTTTAGGTATGTAATAATCTTAATTTCCAAAATAACTTGTATGCAGGTTTGTGAAATTTCTTCTTTTTCACCCATTACATTAAACCCCACCTACAGACTAATTTTTGTTTTTGCAAAAAAAAATTGGAAATAAAAATACTATTGTTGTGATGACAAAACAACTCCCAACTTCTGCTAGCAATTTTCTGAAACAATTCCATGCTTTGTCATGTGATCACTGCTGTAATTCACTTATCACAGTAGCAGCTGTATCAAAAAAGCAGATACAGTTGCAGGCGGCAATAATTTCAACCAAATTAGGAATCAACACACAAAAAAGTGGGCAAGCACCTGCGAACAGCTGTGGCTGCTGGCACCCCAACATGTTGTGTTATTGCAGTTAGCCACCCTGCTGTGACAGAGCCTACAAGCCACTATTTACTGAAACACACATGCACACACACTTAAGGTGTGATCCCCAGGATCTATGCACATGCCCTATGTCAGCCACAGATGCCCAAACCACATGCCAATAACACCCTGTGAACCGAGAGGCTTCCAGCAACCGACCCTCACCCCATAAGTGCACACACACACATACACACGCATAGACACAGTTGGAACTTCTGCAACCCCCCACCATGCCTCCAGGTGTCCAGTTCAAATGTCAGCTCAAGGAAAAGGGCTTCTCCATTGGGGCAGTCAGTGAAGACGCTTCCTAAATCGAGCCCAGTCGAGTCATGCTTGCATGCTTCACAGACATACACACATTCTTAAACTCACACAGTTAGAAACATCTCCCTTTGCTTCAGTCTCTTACTAATAAGAATCCAAATACACACACTTGCATACACAAACCACACACATACACAATGCCAGCTGGATCAAGTAGCTTGGGAAGGGGAAGGCAAAAAAAGAAAAGAAAGATGATGTCTTTAACATTAAAGTGCAAAACCATTTCTGCAGCTCCTGCTACTTTAACTGATTCCATTCGAAAGGATCTGATGCTCCCTGTTTTTTGTCTCAGTTTTCTTCATTAGTCTGAAGTGCAGGGAGGCAGATTATCTACACAAATGACAGAGTTTGTTTCATGGATCAAAGAAAAGACTAATTTATAAACACTATTTTTAACAAAAGAAGCTATTTTTGAATACTTATAATCCTGACTAGAAATAAAAAAAAGCCACAAAGATCAGTCACATTCTGAACTCTGAACATTTAAATGAAAGGAATTGAACTTCCCTGTTTTATTGAGGATTTATAAATATCAACTGCTGATATTAAAATCCCAGCTAATGTTGTGTCAGAAATTTTCAAATTGTGTTTTTCCGTCCAGTTAAATATCTGTGAATGCAACACCATTCGACACTGCACCATTAAAACAAAATTTAATTCGATGAATTTATATTCTTCTAATATTATTATTTGCTCATATATTTCACAAATATCAAACTCCAGTAAAATTCTATTGGGGGTTCATGTATGGAGATCACTACTTCACAGACAAATCTGTGTTTGCATTTGTCTGTAACATAAATCCAAATTATTCCTGGAAATTCACCTATGTGCAGATTCAGGATGGATATTAAGTGTTTATTTTTCCACAACACATAAAGCTTCCCATGGCCTACGTGGTAAAAAATAGCCTGATCTGACCACAGTATTGCTTTTTTCCATGTTTGCCAGATGCCCTACACCCATCAGGTGATTTCTGAAAACAATTTATTGTGATGGATTTTATTTAAAGGTGTCAGACAGGGTTGCATTCAAATGCACAGCACATTAGTCACATTAAATTCCAAGAAAATACACCAGCGTGATTTAATGACTGAGAAAATGTGTAAAAGCTCTAAGGAATTCATATTTTTCTAAGCCACTCTAGATAACTACAGCACCTTAACTATTTTGGTCGGCAAAAATAAACATAATTTTTTCACAATCAATTCATATTTCATCCTCTAATAGTACAAGAGTGGGTTTTCTTAGAAGCTCCTTGTTATATCTATGTTTGAGTTTGTCCTTCAAAGTTAATGCTTGTCTGTGTGCTGGGGATGGATTACTCACAAGGTTTGAGGTTCTTCTCCTGCACCAAAGATAGCCACTTAGCCCCAGTGCCAAAAATGGTGATGCTAGAAATAAGAAAAGTGGACACAGGCATGAATTGTTTGGAACAAAAGAAAGAAAAATGAATAATTCCTCAATAGGTCATTCTAAAGACAGAATATTAGTTTTCTGGGAAAATAATATATTTGCCTCAGAGGTTTTAAGAATCTTAGTCACCATTTCTAGCCTCCTACATACATGTATTGTACTCTACATTGTGACGCACACATTGCTGAATAAATGAACATTCCAGATGTTTTCCTGGAACTTTCTGTAAGAAAAAAAAAAAGCACACTCTCCTTTTATGGCCCATGCAATAACATGCCCAAAAAATGTAACACTCTCATATTATTATCTATTAACACCATTGAAGACTAAAAAAAACATGAGTAAAAAAATTTAAGAATTTGCACAAATTCTGGTTACAGATTATTTAATGGTAAATAAATGAATAAATGAACCATTTTAAAAATAAAAGGAGGTGATGCCAAACCGCTGGAGTGACTGTGACATTGCTGCTTAGCCAGAACCGTGATATTGCTCCATTTATTGCTTCACTGAATCTGAGCTGAATGTAAATAAAAGCCTAAAAGGGGCACAAGTTACTGAGCAGCCTTTGCCCTTAATCCCATCTGCTCCAATGGAGCTGCTCAGTTGCCTGTTGTACTTGGAAGCTCCCAGTGGAGAAGAATGAGTCACAGTGTAAATGTAAAGCAAGGTGATGCAGAAACACAGCCCATGTGCTCAGTTAAGCCTTGATAAAAAATGAGGAAAAGGGTGAGTGGGAATTGACTTTCACCTGAACAAACACAAAAAGACTTGCAGAGTGTTGGCCAGACAAGGAGGACAAAATGTCTCGATTCTAGATGCTCCGCTAAAAAAGTATTGACAAAATGTTTGCACTTAACAATCGTGAAATTGAATGATTTCAGAAGTTTCCTTCTCGGTGAATGGAAGTCACCCTGGCAGCTGACAACAGTAGCACAACATGTGGAAGGCATGAAGGGACAAAACGGCACTTTTCATTGCGGGCAGTTTTAATTTTGGAAGCAAACAAAAGGGTCTTTTAATGTCTCTGTGAATGGGAATATCTGCATTCTCATCCTTTCAAGTTATTTTTGTTGACATCTTAATCAATCAGCTTTCCTCTTATCATTGTAATAGACAATCCTTCCAATGAAAAAATCTATCTGTATGTGGAAGACACAGTCCTTTGATGCTTTATTGATCAAATGGGCAAGAATCAGTTTGTGATGAAAGCTGTTATTTGTTCCATTTGTGGTTAATGGATGTGGCTGATGGGGTGAATGACCGGGGCGGGGGTCAGATGGGGTGAAGTGGTAAAGGTCCCAAGAAGAAGCGTGTTGGATGGAACAAAGCCAGTGATGCGTCCACGTGTCTGACGCATTTACTCCTTGTTCATGTTGCTTCTGATCAACTTCTCTATTGACCACAGCCACAGAATGCCATTTTGAGCAATAAGGCAGAAAATCTACAGTAAAGCTCTTAAAAAGTGAGAATTTGGAGACATTTTGACAATTTTCTATAATACCACATACATGAAAGTTGGTAAATTTGCATAGTATTAACCCCTTTGATATTTGTTTTCTTCTTTCAAGAGAACAAGAGGTTGTATGGCCAGGTTTCTGTTTGCTGTAAGCAGTTATCTGAACTTCATTACAGTTTTAATACATCTGAGTTTAAATAAAATAATTTTAAATAAAATAATAGTGCATTATTTTATTATACACATTAGAAAAGTATGACAATTACCAGCTTTAACTAATGGATTTGAACAATTTTGGGTGGAGGGATTTTATAACTTATTGAGAATGTATGTTGTATAAATAAAAACTGGGTGAACAAACTTGAATTTACTGAGTATTAATTATACATACTGGTAAAAATGTAACCATACACATACATATTTTTGGTTTAAACTTTATGAAATGAATCAAATGAATATGGCATGATCCTTTTAGAACAGTTAATACCTGATCTGCACATTTAGTTGCACCCATCTGATTCCACAGATGACACTCCTCGCTCAAATCTGTTTGTCATCTGCACACAAAGTCCCTCTCTCTTTTATCCATCATCCCTGACCCCCTATCTTCATCTGGATTTGTTCGTTGCTTGCTGCCATGGAAACAGCCCCGCCGCTCTGATTGGAGGCAGGTGGCCAGGTGCGGCTGCTAATTGGGTGTTTAAGATGGAGGGAGGAAGAGAAGCTGTGAGTCTTTGCCTCTGAGGGTTGTGTGACAGCATGACCCGACGTGTGCGTTTCAAGGGGGACGTGTAACTGGAAGCTGCTAAATCAATAAGAGATGCTCAAAAGCAATCAGACACAAAAACACCTCAGAGCAATTATTGCATTATGCGTCCCCGCGCCATGCCGTGATGCAGCAGCTGAAGCTCTACTTTTCATTGCGTCTATTCTAGACTACCTTTCTATTTGTTCTCTGGCAAGTAAGTCACTGGGGAGTAAGTAAGAGCCTTTGCTCTCTTCACAGGTGTCCCGGACAAAAAGGAACCACGCAAAACTGCTGCTTGAAGGAATACAGTTTTAAGATTAGCAAATATATAAGCTGTTCTGAAAGCTAGGGAAGGTGGAACTTTTCGTAAATTTAACACATGCTGTCACCAAAGGACTTCAGCCATGTTTGATTAAGAAACTGAAAGCTTCACATAACTCTTTAACTCAGATTTTGAATTAAAAATGTTAATTATGTTTGTTCTGTATGTCTCTGTTTTGTGATGGACTGGCAACCTGTTTAAGATGAACATGGGAGACAGACACCTGCCCCCGATTACCTGTTTTTCTATCCAGAGTCTAACTAGTATCTAAATTAATACATTAATTTTAACCTAGTGGCAAATAGGCCAAATAGAGCCTTGCAATTATAATATGCTTTTTTTGTTTTAAGAAATAAGACGTTTCATTTAGATATTTCATACATTTGTTTTTCCATTTTCTTTCCAGTGTGGGTATGCTGAGCTCTACGACACAATAACTTAAACTTTACTAGTTCTTTGTCCTAAAGAAGAACCACTGAACAATGAATAAACTGTCTTGTTAAAAATAATCTACTGCCACATCAGGATTTGACACAAATGGACAAGAGATTGAAGAGACAAGAAGATCCTCTGAGAACACAGGAGCTTCAGGAGTCACATTCACACATGGAGCCTGTTAGAAATTAAATGCTGTAACCTTTTCTTTGCTACACGCAGGAATACCTTGAATTCTGTTTCTACTTTGGTCCGGCGGGACAGTTTCACTAAAATCTTTCCTATGTACACCTTGCTCATGGGAAGTTGTCAGTGCATTCAGATGTTCTATGCTTCACACTGTATCAAGAGATTGCAGTTTCTGTCAGAGCACGGAGCGCCCTTCAAAATTACTGGCATCCCTGGACAAGGTGTGTAAAACTCCCTTAAAAATGCTTTTTCATTGAAGTGTTCCTAAAAATGTGAAACACGCCATTCAAGTAACGTTTTTTTTTTTTTTTTTTATCTTCCGGAATGGTAAGAAAATCTCCAAAGCTCACTGTTAGAAAATTGCAGTACAATGTGGTACTAAGGTCTAGAAGACTTTTCTGTCCAACTAGGACAAATGGAAACATGTAAATATGTTAATTAATAGGGCCTTATGAGGCGCTGTATGTTTTAGCTTGATGAGACAAAAGTTGCAACAGATATTCAATAACAAATTATTAAATGTTTAAGATGGCTTATGGTTGTTTTATGTTTCCGGGTTAAAGAGACCGAGGCTCATGATGTTGTGAGCCTGCATGGCATTGTAACCACTTTGAAATGTCTCAAACATTTGAAATAAAAACATGATGAACTCTTGTTGTCAAGAAATTTTGGATAGTCACTGGGTCTTTTCGTAGGATAATAATCGACACAGAAATCACCATAAAAATCTTTTATGGTTGCAAATAACTGTGGATGTTGCTGTAGTTTTGACAGTGGCACAGGTGGAAAAAATTATAATTTGTTTTCTTAATTTAAAAAGTAAAATTATTTCAACCAGAAGTTTGTAAAAAAAAAATCTACGAGAAAAAACTGGAGATTACCAGGAATTTATTTAACTTGAACTTTATAGCGTTCCTTGGTTAGCCTCTTTAAATTTTCATTTCATGCAGTGATCAAAAATGCTACCACTATCAGCCTTTCACACTAGGATTATTTTTTAACATTCTAACACAATACTTCATGAATCTTTTTCAGTTTTTACTTCAAAAAATATTTTAAAAGTACCATTAAAGGTCAATAGCTCAAAAAACTGAGGCATGTGAGCAATTGAATTATTAGCATCACAGAAATGACTAACAAAATTCAAGGTGAGAGGCAAAGACTAACGGAAGGTTTTACATTTTCCAGGTCTCTGACAGTTTCAGTTCCAATTAAAAAGTCCGACGTCAGTTCAGAAGGAAAAACTGCAAAATTTATGGCAGTCTTCCCTGAGGGTTTTATTTCCCCCCACTACCTTCAGGTTCAAAAGCATATGTCTAAGGTAGCAATATCAGCTCCTAATTGGTTCAGGTTTCTCACAATGTAAGGTATTATCCATCTTTTTGTCATATGAGTTGTTTTTTATTAAGCACTTCCGTATGGGCAGTTTTGCTTAGTATATCCCAATCCTGTTCATTCAAGTTTCCCCATTAAAAAAAAATTAATGACATCATATAATAAATGCTCAACTCAATAAGAACATTTAAACAGACATCAGTAACTTTGGAATCTACTAATAGTTCCTGTCAAAGATTTTTGCAGGAGCAGTCTTTCTTTGCAGTTTTGAAACTTCCAGGGTGTCAAAATGTCCTTTCTATTATTCCCTTCCTTGCTGAAGGCAATGTGTCATCTGTAAAGATGTTTCACACAGGTATCACTGCATTTAAGACTCACTTTTGCTGACCGTGGTACTTTTTTGTAGCATCTGCCAGACAGAGTGTGGAGAGTAATGCACAGTCACAGTCATGGACTAAAATGACAAATTTCTGAACTGATATAGTTGCTGAAGGACAAACCAAGTGCAGAAAGGAGTTAGGGCTTATTAAATATTGGTTTGTTTTTTTCAGTTATTATTACCTCTTACCAACTTTGTTCTTAAATATTGAATCTTTGGTTTTTCATTACTTGAAGGAGCTGTTTTTTTTATTGTGGAATGAATTGAAAACTTTAAAAATTAGGCTATTTTATTTTTTTTAAATTGCACAAACAAATCAATCCATAACCCTTTTTTCACATTCCAACCAAATCTCATTGTACTTTATTGAGATTTTAAATGATAGACTCACACAATTGTAAAGTGGAAGGGAAACATTAACATTCTTTTCCTTGATATCCCAAAATCCCTAAACTGAATGCCTTCAGCTGTAACTAAATTACTAAAGTGAGTCCACCTGTACATTATTCAGTCTTATAATAAATACAGTTACTCTATTATGACCTGCTACCTGTTAGAAAATAAGGATTGTAACATTTTGGGAAAATGTCTAAGTTTGCTTTAGCTGAAAATTGCAAGAATCAGAAAAATAATTTTCTGATTCTTTTCTTTCTTTACAAATCCACAATTTCCCACTCTCTGGTGTTTGGTATCTCAGCTACTCAAAAGCAACATCAGGTGTTGGCATAAAGAGCATCTGGAATCCGTAAAACAGGCCATATTTATTACCAAAATATATGTTGAAATATATGACCTACCAAATATTGAATCCAAACTCTTATTTGCAACTGGAACATTGTGCACACAACCAAAAACATACAACCAGAGCAAAACAGAAGGACTTAACCAAAAGCATATTCATGTAATAGGATGATCCAGTCAAAGTCTATACCTCATTTAATTTGAAAATCTATTAAAAAAAAAATTCTGCTTATGAATGCCATCAATCCAATCAGAATAAGCTTGAGACATTTTGCAAGAAAAAAACATGAGTTGTCACATTACTTTGTAATTATTTGCTGATTTGTGTTGGAGTTTGACATAAAACTGTAATAAAATACATTGAGGTTTATGAAAGTAGTGTGATAAAATGAGAAAAAGTTACAGGGCTACGAACAATTCTGCAAGGCGCTATATTTAGGCAGTTAGATAACTGTGTCCCTAAGAAGCTTGAAGGAACAAGATACAACATAATCAGGCTGACAATTTCACTAAATAAAAAAAACAAGAAGTTATCTTAAAAACTGCTCAGGGGCTTCATTTCACAAAGACAATTAAGAACACGGCTGCTAAAAGTACTGGAACATTGTATTTTGGCAGCATTCATCCAACTCCTTTACGACTCACATAAACCTTTCTAAAGTTTTAATTGGAAATGCTTAGAATTTACTCTGACAAAGCACACGATCTTAAAAACCCATAGTGAAGGAAAAATATGTTCATATTATTCGTCTTGTACAAATTAAACCCATCCAGCTCACACATCTACACACTTTAATACTTTTGCTCTTACAGATTCATCAATAGGGATGATAAAGTAGTGTTTATGGTATTGAAAGTGGGAACGGGAACAGCAAAAGGACATTTAGCCAAGATAAAATCTGTTGTAAATATTGTGTGTGTTTTATTAAGGAAGGTGGTGTGTGAGTATATTTCTTCAGGAATGGAAAGAAAGAGGGGTTGTAAAGAAACTAGACTTATTAAAAATATTTTTATACTGATCAGCAGAAGCTTTGGCAACCAAACTTACAGCCACATCTATTTTAAAAGTGGATCAAATCCATAATACATGACGCTGAGCTCACTTAACTGAAGTGCAGACATGATTTGGTTGTTATGGTGTAGTCTGGGTGCTTTAAACTGCTAAACATCAAACTGTTCTTCCAAGAGCTTAAGGACTCTTTAATGACAGAGCAGATGACTGGGGTTATCTGCAGCTGTATGAAGCTAACGCAGCACTGCTCTCCCTCACCTGTTGCTGTGCAGTGATGCTCAGCTGTCTGAATAAATTTAACAAGACACAAATTTGGCTCTTTGGAAAGATTTTTCAGTTGTGGAAAGCATGAACAGTCACAGTATGAAAGCAAAGTGATCACTGCTATAAAAGGATCACTGCTTTAAAGGTAGAGTTGACAAAATGTGATTTGCATGTCTGTTAAGCAGCAGCCTGTAGACTAGCTTTAGAGAAGATTTACTAACTAAAAGGCTATTTGCTTGCTATTGTATCACTCTGGAAGACTAGAGTAGCAAAGGAGGAAAAATTCTGCACAGAATAAAAAGTACTACTAAATTCAGAAACTGTTTTATCTATGTTTTTGATGTCTATATTTCAAAAACAAACTAATTGTGCCTAAACTTTCGCTGTCCTGTTCTTTACATTTACCTCTTTTCTCCCTTGATCTTTTCCAATAAATGCTGAGTCAGCAAATGGAAAACAAAAGCTTACCAAGTAATTTTGATCTGCCCGTTAAAAACACGTTAAACCCTGAACAAATCTTTATTCATGGCCATCCTTCTGCATGCATGTGTGTACAAGTCCTCAATTAGATAAGCAGTTGATTGATTCTGTGTTGTTTTTAATGCTTACAGGAATAACTCTCACTTTTCCCTCTCTCTTTTTATATATCCACCTTTTCCTGCATCTCATTAATCAATAAACAGACACATTAATGCTTCAGACACTCTTTTCTTAATCTTCACTTTCAACTTTTAGACATTACAGTGTTTTTAAAATGCAGAAAACAAATTAATCACAATTAGGTACTTATACCATCAAACAAAATTGGTATTACATTTACTTTGTTGAATTTTCTCTTAAACAGTAAAATGTTAATTTTGAATCTGTTTGAAGAATTCAAGATTTGAACTGACAAATGAAATCTAGCTTAAATGAACAATAACAGATTGTTATAGGACTATTTGATCAACTTGAGAACATATATTTATATTTTAATTATATAGAGCTGAAATTTAGGTATTAAGGAGTTTTATTTGTCACAGCGCTTCAACACACATTTGTCTCTCTTGAATGCCATGGTCTCTTCTCTTTCCCATTTTGAAGAGTGACTAAAGGAGAGAAATGGATCTGTGTGTGTTGAAAGAAGTACATCACAGGAAGTCCAGGATATAAGATTTGTTGACTCTCCAGCTTTAAAATATAAAGAATAACTTAAATGTCAAACTTTTTCCATTTTTATAGGAATGTCCATTTCAATGTACTGACCATTTTGACACAGTAGAGTTTATTCCCCCCTCTGAAATAATGCACATAAATTAGAGGTTGCATTTTTTTCAACTATTTATATTGGTAAGAATACGGAAAATAACTCCTGTTTCCTCATTTTAAATCCATTTGCTTAATATTTTTACCAATAACATTCCCAAACCTTGTAGGGCACTGAAAACATTCAAATTATAATTTCAAAAGGAAACTTCATTTCTTTTCAATGCCAAACTCCCCTGTGTCCCCAAATTAAAAGGATTTGGAGAAAATCTGTAATAAAAAAAAGCTCTTATCACTCCTAGGATGATTTCCTTCCCAGAAACAACACAACATTCCTGTGACTTTGTTTTTCCTGAAGTCGCTCTTTCCAGTTTGCATGTTTTTGTGAATGTGTGCGTTGCTAACTCACCCCAGCTTGTCCGTCAGGTCCCACAGCACATTGGCTGTTGGCATTAGCGGTGAACCATCGTATAAAACCACTGAGGCCCCCACTGCCAGAGCAGACACCAGCCAGTTCCACATCATCCAGCCAGTCTAAGAAAACACACATAGACACAGATCCATCCACACTGATAAGTTATCTGAAATAAACACTCCTTTTGTCATCAACATGGATAAATGGACGACTCCAGCAGACAGCGATTCGCATGATTGCGTTTCTCATTTGGCAGCATGCTGCGGTGCAGCTTTGGCGGCGCTCTCCATTGGTACTAATAATGCGAATATTGATTCCACTTTGTGAAAAACATCTGCAGGGCTAAAACAGCGGCTTTAACAATACCAAGTAGTGGCCACACTTTTGGTCAGACAGTTGATCTCTCTGTTGAAAGTAGACTAATCGTCAACCTCAAGCAGAAATCAAAGTTTTGCAGTGATTTGGGACTAGTAGACAAAATGAATTCAAAGTATGGAGACTCAGTAATAGAGTTAATTGCTTCTAAAACTCAATAAAACAGAAGTTTATCATATGAAAACTTGTTTTTTTTTTTAAAAGGGAGGATGAAAAGTTTTCATATTTTAAACTTGTACATTTTATGGGCTGTGGGCCAAACATTGAAATGAGAAACCAAATAATCCTCTACCAAAATCCAAATGTTATGCTTTTAATTTTACGAAAACTTTTTTTTTAAAGTTGACATCTTTTGTTTTCTGATTTTGTTGAAAGGCACTAGTTTTCACAAGACATGGAGTGATGCATTTCCACACAGAAGATAAAATTGAGTGCTGAGTTTGTGGAAAATATTGGGAACTTTATTCTCAGGAATTACATCTTGAATTTAACTGACCCAAATAAAACATAACTATTATAAAATCTAAAGTTTGACATTTTTTCATCAACATATTAAATCAGTGGTGTCCAGGCTTGCTTATTTGGCTGGTAATCTCAAGTCCCAATGCCACATACAACAAATATACAAAATAGTTTTAACAGTTTCAGAAGAACTTGTGAAATGTGACTGCTGTATTATTACTTTCTCTATTTTTTTGCACATAAGCAGTTCCACATCTTCCTCCTTCTCATCATCTTCCTCTGCTTCTTTTCAGAGTCCCACTCTAATATTGGAAGCAAAAACCTCCACTTACATCCCATGCATTGTTGGACAGATTTGTCAGAGTTCTCTGGTATGATTCTGCTGCAGAAATAAATCATGAAGTCTTGCATCTGGTGTCATATGGCGTGACATGATAGAATCAAGACTTTATATCAAGTCTGCTCAGGATGATTTTTATCACAAAGTGTGTGCCAGGCCTAAAGTCTAGCTCAATTATTTATTTATTTATTTATTTTTTTAAAGAATTGAATGATTTCCTGAAGACGTATTCTCAGCTCCCCTGTCTGCTGAACACTGCAGGGAAGTTCCTTCTGTTAAAAAGGAGGAAGAGATGACTGGCTACACATTTACTTTCTCAACAGTGCGCCAACGCTGACGGCACACATCAGGATTCAAAGGGGTGTACAACATGACAAGTTCATAAACCACAACGAATGATTTTCAGTAATTATCCAGTTATTTATACTCATACCAATTTGTGTGCATCCTGTTTTCATTCTGGGTTCGTTCATATTGTCTGTGTGCTGATTACTTTAGATGGTAAAATTTAAAGCCGAACCACTGATGCAATGGTAATTATGAAGGTGATAAAGTTATGCTGGTTTTTTTTTAATGAAATTTAAACATTCATATTGGAGGAAATGAAAATATAGTTTTAGCACTAGATTAGGCTTAGATATCAAATTATTTTTCTAGACATATATGGACATTATCGGTCAAAATAAGAGATAAGTTCTTCAGGTGGGTGGTTGGTGGTTCTCTAAGCAGTTTGTAGTAATTCAGTTTGTTGTGTCTGAAGCTTAAAGAAAGGAAAGGAAACGTGTGACACCACAAGATCAATACATGAAGCTTTGCTCTGCTCAACAACTAAATTGGATTAAAAAAAGACAACGAGGCTCCATTAGCAACAATGCCGAGAAAGGAGCTTCTGGATGTCGTTAGGCTTCATGTGCACATCAATTCTGAATAAGGAAAGTGTGGAAATGATTGTCTGGGCTAGCAGCATGAATCCTCCTCACAGTTCTGCTGCAGTGAAAGGGGAGCGAAGTGTGTCGAGATGTTATCATAAACTTTTGAAGCCTTCAGATATAAAAATATTTTTATAGTACAGAAAATAAATGTCTTCAAAGTTGGCTTTAAAATGTTGGGGGATTTTAAGTGTATTAATTTCGATACAACTTACAGTAGTGTAGTAGATGATGACATCACTGGAGGTCATGTTGCCATGGAGAATGTGTTCTTTCAAGTGCTGGATCAGAGTTCCCTGAGGAGACAAGGAAATGAGTTAGTTTGCTAAAGAACATCATGTTTTCTTTGATCATGAGTTACCATTACCAATTTATTTATAAGACACTTTTAAAACAACAGGGTTAGATTTACTGTAGGGAAAGAGAAAAAGATGCAGGAACAAAGATCAGAAATGTTATGGCTTTACAAACAGAACTGAAGATTAAAACAAAGTACAAATAAAGTTGGATCAAATAACAGAACTCCATATTTGTTAAACACAAGAAACTTTAATCTACATACTGAATATGCAGAACCCTACAATATTATTGGGACCCCCTGCAAAGATGTGTACAGATGTGGTACAAAAGTGAGATTTTAAGGTTTTTTAACCTCCTTTACCATCATTCTGCAAAGTGGTGGCAAAAAAAACAAAACAGGGTGGTGTTGGGGCTGCAAAGCAGCGCAGTTGGTAGTAATGCAGCCTTGCAGCAAAAGCGCCCCGGTTTGAATTCCAGCTCGAGTCTTTCTGAATGGATTTTCCATATTCTCCCCATGCATGCTTGGGTTCTCTCTGGGTACTACAGCTTCCCCCGAAAGCTTGAGTGTTATGAACATTTTTCTCTCTAATTTGTGTGCCTGTATAATTAAGTAGGCTTTTAACACAACTTAATAACACTGTACTTATTACGGGTGCTGCCTTTTCTGACAGTTTTAATTAAATCTGTTAAAAATCATTTAAAAAAAATAAAGATTTTCAGTAAAATTTGTGAATAATATTTTTCCTGTGTATACTGTTTGTCCAAATAGCATAAACCACAAAATCAGTGCTTGAAGCCTCAGCCTACAATCTATGCTTTGTTTAACAAACCAAACTATTTGTGGAAGGGTTCGGGTCTCCAACTCTTCACAGCCGGTTAGGTCATTATTGCTGGAGGAGAGTGTAAACTGTTGTGAGAATTGTGCATTTTGGGTCCATGCTTCACACTTTTTTAACAGGTGCTTCACCTACAAGTGTGTGAGTGTGTGTGCAATTTTGCACAGAAACTTTGGCGAAGCTCAGCTGCCATTCCCGCCGTTTGGTCTGTGCCATTTTGCCACTGACAGGATGTTAACAGAGCCGTAACAAAGCAGAAAGCAGAACAGTAGCATGGCTAATTGGCTGAGGCAGTGAGGACTGCTATTGTCACAATACGACACGTTTCCGGCAGCGCATTACGGTCCAATTATCGTCCGGATGCAAAGAGGGAGGAAGCACAAAAGAAAGAGACGGGAGATGGGGACAAAGAGAGGGAAAAAATGAGGGAAGGGAAAATGTGTGGATAGGGAAGGAGAAAAATATCTAAAAAGTGAAGAGGTTTAGATAAAAAATAATATAATAAGATCAATGACAAAGTTGGAAAGACTGAAACAAGAAAGATTATTTTTTTTAAATGCTGTACTTTCATTAAATATGAACAGTTTTATTTTCATGCAATACTGTCCTTTTAAAATCTCATTTATCTGCCTCTTACAGGGAATATTGTCATTCAACCATTCAACGCTGGGGAACAAAGAACAATTGCTGCGCTCATGGAACTCTGCTGCCATCTAGTGGAGATAGAAAGTATGATAGAAAATTGTTTCGTTTTAATCACGGTTGCTCTGTGGATACAAAGTGTTATCGGTTCAGCAAATCACAAAAATTTGGAGAACTTAACTTCCTTCAGTTTAGGAAAAACTGTGTAGATAGAAGCAGAAACCTCCTTGAATCTTAACACACAAAGTACTGAAGTAGATACTAATTAACTAAATAAAATGTTCTTTAGCATTCAAAAACACAACCCTAATGTGTCAATTGTGTGTTGTGTGAAGTCAGTGTAGAAACATCGACTTCAAAAAGACTGAATGAAAGTAAAAATATGTAGTGCTGTGAGCAAATATGTGCCTACTTTTGGATTTCTTACAACATGTTTCACCCACCTATCCGTTATCTAAACCTTGCAGAGGAGATTGCTGCCAATCTCCAGCAATCACTGAACAGAGGCAGGTCTGCAGTTCATCACAAGGCAGAGATGTTTCACTTAAAATTAATTATTAAATCGGACAATACACTCTGATAATTTTTTATTACATTTTTGTTTGTTAGGCTGAGAAAAAGTCACCTGAGGAATCCATATCAACATGGCCATATGTTAAACAGTAATCATCTTCTCGCCTCGCCTAACAGTCTAATAAGTTCCTGGGTGTTGGCCTCAACACAAAGGGTCAGAGCAGATTCCAGAGATCTTTTGGAGTGAAGAGGAAACTCCTAAAGACCATTTTTTTGACTCTGTGGAGGCATCGGCAGGCTTCTACAGTGCAGTCTGTGAGGACAGTAGCTTATCTACAGCTGAGAGGATTAGATAAGCTCATCAGGAAGGCCAGCTTTGTGCTAGGATGCCTCCTGGATCCTACACCAGTGGAGGGAGTCAGAGCAACTGAAATGACATCAGTGTAGGACAAAGTGTCACTGCTATGGATGAAGCTGTTGCTGAACTGGAGACCTCCTTCAGTAACAGACTGCTGCATCCCAGCAGCTGGAAGACTTTTCAACCATCACTGCTCCCAAGAAACTCAAACTCAGTACGTATTCACATTCCTGCTGTTATTTTCACAGTACTTGTTTACAATGTCTTAATTGTCTGTTGTTGCTTTCTATACTGTTTAAATAACTAGTTGCACATTTCTTTTGATTTGAATATACTATTTTTAATTTATCAAATATTGTAATATTTATAATTTTCTATATAGTGTCAGAATTTTCAGAAAAAAATATTATTTGCAGTCTTTTATATTATCATGAAGCAACTTTGATCCACTCTGATGTTCATGCTTTACTGAAGGGTTTTAGAAAAGCATGAATTGTGTGTTTAAGTTCATACAAAGTGATCTCTATAAGATTTTCATACAGACCTTTAAAAAAGTTAAGAGTCAGAAATGTTTTTTCTCATTTGCTCTTGAATTTCTTTAGACTGGGGAATGATGATGTGTTTTTGTCTTGTTTGTTTTAGATGCCTTTAGCCTACTTCATGTTGACATTTTCTTTTTACAGAATTTCTTGATACTCCATGTCTGGCAATAATCAGGCCCTGGTGTGGTTGTTGAAATTCAACCCAGCTTCCCAAAAGCCTTGGAGTAATTATAGGTGACAAAGGATTTGATAGTTTTCATCTGAAAACTGCATTTTATATTTACTCGGATTATCTTTGTCCGATTTTGATCATTTAAATTTGACTAAAAAACAAAAGAAGAAATTTGTACATAAAAGGGAAAAAGCTCTAAAGTAAAAACATCATATTCAAAACTTTTTAAGAACATCCCTCTGAAAGCAGTTGTCTTGTTTTGGCATGAAGAGCCTCACTGGACTGTGGAGAAACACAAAATGAGGCACCATGCATGTCTTTTTGCTAATTTACCATTTCCACAGGAGGTCACATGTCGTCTGCGTTACCACTGGCACAGGCAGCGTTTTTTCCATCTTTCAATACTGGTTTGTTTGGCAAGATTAAGTCTGACATTTGAAAAACCACAACGATTACATGTGATAGTGGGTTCGGCGCTGCATCGCCATGACAATAGTTAATTGTTCCCAGTCAGCGGTCGACCGTAGTTAGTCAAATTAAGGTTTAGTTAGTCAAATTAAGGTTAGCAGGGGACGGGTTAATTCTAAAAACGATTTCAGACCCGAAGACTAGAGTGCTGCTGACATTGTTTTCAAAACAAATAACCAGTAGAGAACAGGTAGCCGGTTATTTGCCAGTTATTAAATCAGCAGAAGGAGACAGAAATACATAACAAAGGCCTTTCCAAGAGTCTAATTCAACGAACACATCAAATAAAAAAAGAAGAAGAAGCTATTATTGTACTGCTGTAGAAAAAACATTACATTGTGGTTAAAAGTTATGTTTATTTTCTGGAATAGACCAAACTGTTGTAGTTATTATCAACACAAATCAATTAAGATAGAAAATTATGCTCCAACAGCTGAGGTAATAATAAACAAATACTAAAAATCATTAGTATTTTAAACTGAAATTCAGACATTGCAGGTTCCTGGGAGAGACTCTAAAAGCACAACAGTGTTTCAGCAAACAAGACAAATAAAAACAGCCTGAGACATTGACCAGTCAATCAAAGCATGATGAATATGATGAACAGTTGTTTTTGTTCCATTCAGAGATTCTTACCCCAGCTGAGTGGACCATGCATTTAGGAGCTCCAGTAGTTCCAGAAGAGTACATGATAAACAGAGGATGGTTGAAAGGAAGCTGCTCAAACTCCAGCTGGGGGAACTGGTCGCTGTCGCCACGACAAGATGCCAAAAAGTCATCGAGGAATTCACTGTACAAATAAAAAAACAAGACAAATTTTAAATTACCACCTGACATCATAGGCACAAAAATATTACAAGCATCCTTTTTTTAAAACTTCCAGAAAACTTTTTCACACACACCTGTTGGGAATTTTGGAGAGGTCAGTCTCTTCCTTGGACAAAACGTAGGGAATTACAACAACTTTATTCAGGTCAGGCAAACCTGAGATGGCAAGAAAGAGGAGCAGATATTGATGCTTTTGTGTTCTCTACAATACAAATATTTCTCTAAAAAACAAAAAGGCTAATGGATTTCCAAGAGGGACGCATTTGTTGTTGTCATGTGATCTTCAATGGATAGAAAATAACTGCTTAGAAATTAGAAATGTTAAATTCTGACCATTGACAAACCTCAGTTAAATAAATGTACTCAAATCTGTTGGCTTTAATATGATTCTAAGTTTCTTTTACCAAAATGAAAAAAACAAAAACACTGGATGACATGAAAACATACCTTTCACAACGTTTCTCAGCTTTTCCATGTGGTCGTGTGTTTTGCCATTGTACACCACAGCAGCAACTGAGAAGATCAATTTGGGCTGAATTTGAGAAAATCTGTCAAGGACACCCTAGATGGAAAAAAAGAAAGTTAAAAATTGAGACCAGTGAGTAAGGACAAATATTGAACTAAAATAACTTGATTCTACGGAAATATTCATGAAAGAAAAAATGTGTTAGAAACAACATGTTTGGCCTAAGTTTAAGAACAATATTATCAGTAAGCAACACGGTAAACACAGAATCACACAATAGGTGCATGAAAGCAGTAATATTCATCAGGATCGTAAAATGTAATTATGAGACCAGCCTTAGGGGGCAGCAGATCAGACACTATAAGTGACTGTTTTACCACTGAAATGACATTGTTTCATAACAAATCTGTTTTCTACTGTAAATTAAGAAAACACAAACTGCTTTTTCAGGTGGCAAGACGAGTGAGTTAGATTTTCAGAAGTACTGACTAAACCACAAAACTGTGACTAAACATAATAATTATATATATATATATATATACATATCTATATCTATCTATATATATATATGTTGGCGCCGAGCCCGCCAACGTGCTGACGGAGGAGACGGATGAGGACCTGCTGTTCGAAACCCCCCTGCAGTCCGACACTCATCATCATGCTATTTATTCTGTGCCTCTCTGGCTGTGTTTATGTCTTCTCAGACATATACATGTAAGATATATACATATATATATACGTATATATATGTACATACAAAATATATACATATATACATATATATACATATATACATATATATATATATATATATATACATATATACATATATATATATACATATATATATATATATATACATACATATATATATATATATATGACAAAAGATGTTTAATATTTTTATATATCATTTCTTAAATTTGATGACAAATACTGTATAAGTAACGACCAATTCTTGTTTCTGCCTTGCTGGGAAACAACGTTACTGATGAGTGTGGGGATGCAGTACGGAGCCCCTAAGGGGACATGGAGAACAAAAAAAAAACGAGAAATCCCGACTTATTTTCCCGAGATCCCGACTTTTTTTTCATTTCGCGGGATCTCGAGAAACTAAGTTAGAATCTCGAAAACATAAGTCGGGATCTCGACTTAGTTTCTCAGCATCTCGAGTCGGGATTTCTTTTTTTTTTTTTTCTCCATGTCCCCTTTGGGGCTCCGTATAAACTATATTAACAACCATTGTTAAAATACTTTCACTCTATGGAGATGCATAACAGTATTACTTTTCAAGTATTACTCTAATCAATATCCAATAGTGTAACATGACAAGCTACTGGATTGTAACTACAGCAGTCTGACAGAAGCAAATCTGCAGCTTTGTGCCATTGGCCTTTCTGACCAACAATTAGTAGGCAAAGTGGGAAAAGTTTCTTGTCCTTGGACACTATTTTGAAAACTATATTAACTCTTTTTACACAAACACTGCAAACCTTAGGGGAGCATTTTACACTCACTGTTTTTGAATTGACTCTTAAATGTTTTGACCCAGTCACTTGACACTTTTATATTTATATTTGACTCTTATTATATTTGCTTACCTATGATTGAACATTTTCTCATCTTTGGTCAGTTTTGTATAAACCACAGTGTGTTAAAATCCCAGAAGATCAGTAGCTTTAATACTCACATCATTTAGAGGCATTTTAATCCCCTTTTCCTCCACATCCAGATTCTCAGTTTGAACTTCAGTAAGTTCAAAGTTCAAGCAGCAAGTCATCTCCATCTTGTCTACATGCCTAAGAACTTTGTTGCTGACAGATAGCTGGCTGATTTACCATATCTGTTAAAAATACCATTTAATGTGTATATGTAGTAAAGTGTTCAGTGAGTATTTAAAATAGATTAAATGCTTTTATTTGATCTGGTATCAGTCTGCAGTAATTACAGAATGATCCTAGTATGCATCTTATTTGCCTGACTGAAAAACCAATACTTTTATAAAGAAGATTCACTTTTAAATTGAGCATGTTTTAAATATATAACTAAATTAACTCTAATAACACTTGATTTCTGTATCCTAATAAAGGCCAGATTTCTGCACACACTGGATTAATCTTTGTTGGTATGCATTACTGTGTATGCACTGCATCTATAATAATATAAAGTTGTACTTTCTGAAAGTAGGTTACTGCTGCTTTGTCTCAGGGTGCAACCGAAATGTGTTTCTATATTACAGGTCTTCTTTTCATCAAGCTTGGATGATCATACACAATCGTTTCAAAATATCCATGCCGGTACCCAGTACTTGAGGGTTCCGGACTTGTACATGTCTACAAATATATAGCCAACTTTTTTGAGCATTGTTTGTGCTTTGCTCTTTTCCAGGCTGTCTTTGCTTTGACGGACAAGTCCGTCAGTGTTCGTCGATGCATCCTTCTTCAGTTTATTTGCCGCTTCATGTATTTGTTTATGGTTCTTCCCCTCCTTCTCAAGCTGAGTAATCGTTTCTTCCATCTTAGAATATTCAATTTTTAAAAAAGAGAGCTCTTCACAGATTGTTCCATTTTCTGATTTCATTATTTCTAGTTCTTCGGACTTGTTCCTGAAAGTCTCCTCTGCTTCTTCCATATTTATTTGATATTTCTGTTTCAGGAGCATGTATGTCTTTTCCAGTTCTCTATATTTGGCGACCCACTCTTCTACTCCCGCCCTGGTTTCAACCAAATCCTTTTGAAGAAACATTGCAAGGCTTTTAAGATGATTATTCTCATCGATGATCATTTCATTTTCCGCCTGCCAATTTCTTGTCTTGTTCTTGGGACCAATGAGTTGCTCAATTTTGGTCCTGAGGAACTGCACTGTTTCTCGAAGCTGCTTGTTCTCAGCAGTCAGCTTCCTGCAGTTGTTTTCTAGTTCTTCCATCTTTTGCAAAAACAAACCTACCTCTGCCATTGAACTACCTGTTTTGTCAAATTTGAATCTGCAAATGAATTTCTCTTTAGAATCTGGAAATACAGAGACAGTCACCAGTGATGTCACAGACAGGATGAGTGACATCACAGTTCACATCAAAGCCAGAAAAGTAGAGGCAAAACATGCTTCATCTAATTTTAGGGCTGATTCAAGCCACACTTATTGTGATGAATGACATGATTAACTAAATTTGACAATGAGGAGAAAATACTGGCCCTGTAAATACAACCAAAATTGATTCTCTATCCAGTCACAATCCTGTCGACTTTGCTTGACAGCAACTTCTTAACATTTACATTATTTTTAATCAATTGTTTTCTGTCATTTCCACAGATGCTCATTGACAGGGAGAGAAAAGAAATGTGTCAATACTCTTCAAAAATGTTTAATTAATTATGGTTTTAACAAATAGTAACTGAAGTTCTGTTTACTGCTCTGTTTTTACTTCCAGTTTTAAATTAATCCTAAACAAATTAAATTTGAGTTCATTTTAGAAAAAATAACCAGTTAAGTTTTTATTTTACATATATTGCCAGGTCTAATGTTATTCATATCACTGGCAACAAAATGTTTCTTCTGACTGCAAGTAACATTGTTGCTTTGCAGGGGCCCAGCAAGAATCAACTTGAATCTGATAGAGAACAGAGAACCTGAGCTAAAGATTATGGTAATGGAAAGGAGTCCATCCAACCTCAGAAATTTGTAAGTCAGTAAAACAAATACTCAAAATACGAGTATGAACTGTTTTTCAGAATCATTACTCTTTTTGTTGCATTGTTTTTTTATGTCTTTGCTATCTATAGCAACAGTGTTTTGGTTATATCTATAAAACAATAAATATTAAGTATCTTAATTGATTAAAAATGATATAATGTCATGCTTTCAGTCTCAGTGGTGACAGTCAGAGGGAGGGAACCTTTCTTATAACTGGAAGAAATACACAGAGAAACAAACGTCATGATTGAAATGAAGCCAAAACATGAAAACTAGTGAGCAAAAAATAATAACAGATGTGTTAATAAAACAGTAACACAGACTCAGAGATCTCTCAACATAAATAGTGCCAAAACTACACATATAATCGAAAGAACAATTGGAGGACTACTTTGTCAAATTACTTCTCAATTTTCTCCAGCAATTTAATATATACATTTTAATTTAATTCTCATAAGGAGAAATTCCCTTTTATTTGTCTTACAGTGTTTCTTTGCTGTCTGGTAGCATTGACCCGAGCTACTATCTGTCATGGATCGACTGGTATGATTGTAAACGGATATAATCCCTTAATTTAATTTAATTGTTTAATATGATTGGCAATAATTTGTAACTACCCTTGTTTAATAAGTAATGTATTTATTTAAAACAAGTTTATTATTATCTTTTTACTTTTAGTCAGTGAACTTGAAGCACATTATGTGTTTATATATTTTCATTTTATCCACTTTTCTCTAGATTCTACGACACATGACTGCTTTACCTGCAGGGACAAAAGCAGATGCCCAAACATAGTGAGGATTTTTGGACCTCATGACTCCCTTCTCTTTGTAAAAGAACCTAAAGAAAACTTTCCAAATTGTTCTGGATTTCGTCCAGTAGGAAAGAACTGCTCGGTGTGCCATTCCAACTCCAGCATCAAAATCTACTGTCCAAAAATCATCCAGAAATTTGAGGCAGAGATGAACGGACTGCAAATTACCAACATACCTGAAGGGTGTAAGTAAGGCATTGCAAAACATTAATCATAGATGATGCAGACTAAAAACTTTAATGCAGCACTTTAAAATATTTTTTAAATCTACAGCCATAGTTTATACACCATGATAGAGAGTTTTATAAATCTATCAACAATATAAATAAATCCATCCAATCCTCACATTAACTCCAAAATCGACTGACGTGGAGCTCCAAATAGCGCCGATGCTGGCTGCTGCTAGCATGGCTTCCACTGCATGGATGCCATTGGGCAGGTAACCTGAAGAAAGAGAGGATGGGGGAAAAGGAGAGCAAATTAAGAAAAGTAAAAAAAAATCACAGGAGCACTCGTTGCATCCAACATATTTTAGCAGACAAAAACATTCAACCAATGGATAAATTTATTTTCTGAATGGGTGTGTTTTGAACCAAAAGATAATCACAGACAATTGAGTTTTAATGTATCTCACTTACCTTCCACTTGATTGTGGTATTGACAAGCTAAGCTTATATCATAGGAGACAGTAAATGTGTACGCCTACTAACACTACTAACGTCAAGATTTTTTCATTTATTTATTTTGATTATGATAGAACTATAAAATCACACACATGAAGAGAGAATGCAAAAGACACTTATTTTTGTACAATAATTTTAGAATACTAAAAAGGAGTAGGAAGAAGTAAGAAATTTATTAATTCCTACCCTATAAGGATTATTAGAAAAACTCAAGACTACAGAACTTAAGAGGAAAATAGAGACAAGAAGATGAGGCTTGAGGGATGAGTAAGAAAGTATGAGAGGTACAATTATTTATTTTTAATGATGAAGTCAGCATCATGATTTCTTAATTAGGGCTTACAGAGTTTTAGTTAGTCTTAGTTTGGTGTATTTCAAAGATAATCGGAAAATAAAACAAAATGTAAAAAATCCTGACCTGGGGTAACATTTCTATTTTTTTTTTCCATTAGCAAAAACAATAAGACAACAGCTTCCTAACGGAAAACAAAGAACAGTAATGAAAAATTCAGGTTGTGAACAAAGTTTATTTTCCATTTCAGCACAGCTCTATCATGCCTCTGCAAGATACTCAATCACATTATATAAGTAATACTGAAGCATTCAGACTGTTGCACACACATTTGATCTGAAGTTTTATTTCACCGGAAGAGAGTCTAAACTTTATGATGTCATAAAAAGAATTCGACTCAACATGGAAGCTCTAGAGCCACCTTTAAACAGAGGGCTGTCTCACTGATAACGTATATCTAATCTGACTGACTAATCCTATAACACAGCCAGTAGTTGCAATCTGAATGGTCAAAGGCAAACAGAAACTGCAGTGTGACGTCTGATGAATCGTGACTTATCAGCCACGTCTGCTTGCTGCGCCGACTCCTGCTACGAGCAGGAAGCTCATTGAGGCAGGATGACACATTCGGCTGACAGATCACCGCCCTGCCACACTGGCTCCTATGGCTCATCTCATAAATTACTCTCTTACTGTTGAGCAGGAAAAATTGCATCATGAATCCTGATCTCACTACAACAACATGCCTTCGTGGCTAATGTGATGAATCACTGTCTTGCTATGCTGTAACAACAATGTTATATACGTTTGATGGGAAACCCTGGTTTAATTATTTACACATGCAGAATTTTCTAAAATCTCACATCTTTTAACAACTAGTGTTGTAGTAATGCTTGTATTAATAGATGTATTTTTTTCCCGTGACAAAACTGTGAGAAATATTATAATTTAGGGACACATTCAGATCCCAACAGCACAGAAAAACTTTAGCAGCATTTGACTTTACCCTTTGTACACTGAAAGTCCATGGACATCACTCTTATTACAAGTTTGGTAAGTCTGTGTTTTAATTTTGCCAATAAAAAAACAAAATTAAATTAAATACTTTTTAGCCCCTACCATCTGTTTAGATCTAACCTAAACAAAGACAATATAAGACAGACTTCAGCCTCTTATCAATCATTCTTTTGCTCTGTGATCTAAAAGTTACTTATGTCTCACAATCAACTGAAAAGTCACAAACAGGATGGGGTTGAAATTGAACCACCAATGCAAAGCCCCTGGTTCACCTCAGGAGATTGTCACAAATTAGTAACCACTTTGAATTGTAACAGCCCCGTCACACTATTATGTGTCAGTCTTTTGTTTGAATGGAATTGGAAGACAAAATATCTTTCCAACATTGCGTCTTACGCATTTGACCCTGTAGCTACACAATTTTATCACCTGACATACCAGTATGACACAGACTTTTAGAAATGTTGAAAATGTCCATATAACTTGAATAATTCATTTGTCTAGCTTTGTTACAGAATCAAAACAACTGTGATTTGAGCATCATAGCAAAGACCAAATATTTCAAATACCTAAATTTGTGCAGAGAAAAAGAAGTGGTTGTGTGTTGAAATAGTTCTTAAACACTGTGTGGAGTTATATTAGGCATGAGAATGACAGGAGGAGATCAATATATCTAAACGCTGCATGAATGAAAAATATCTATCGGTGTGTGCATGCGTTTGGCTAGCTTCTGTTATAAAGCAAAGCTGATTTCATCAGCTAAGTGCTTATATATCTTCTAGACTGCAGACAAGACATCGAAGATGCAATCAGGGGACAAGGACATCTCTCTGTCCAACACACATGCACCAAAGTGAGGGAAAATATGGAGATGGGGGGAAAAAGATAGTGTAACCTTGGGTCTTTTCATCTCCTTCTTTGTTTGTTGCTACAGTCCCACCAACCTTTCCATTTGTATAATAAAAACCAACACACAGCTGACCAGGTCGCATGATAACAACAGCTTCATAGGTTTTTAACATTTCAGAAGGTACATGTCAAATATCTAACTTTAATATTTTTAAATGTTTAGTTCAACTCTGTCTATAGTACAACCAGCCACCCATGGGTTCAAGTGTGGCTGGTTTTGACCACTTGGTCAAAATTGTTGACCAAGATTTTTTGGGCAACAATTTTGTAAAGATGTTGTATTGCTTCGTGTTAAAGCTTGCAAATCTGTTTTCTAGAGTCTGTTCATTATTTTGTTGACAAAAGTAATTAGGCTTTTACTAAACGATCTATTTTTATACTTTGCAAAGATATTTACAAGGAAAGAGAGTTGTTTTGGCTGCAGTTTCCTGTCTGCCTGTGTGAGGTCACCTCCACTGATGACTCAGCAGAGAGCAGCTGAAACACTTTGGCACACTTTAATATATAAGTAATAAATTTTACTAAGCTATGCAAAATACTAGGTTCATGTAGCACAACAATTTTTAATCTACGTGTTGTCTTCACCCAACTAACTGCAGCCAGTTTGAAATATATTACAACCAAATTTTTAACAAGTCACACCAAAATGAAAAGTAAACATTCTAGTTTAGCTTTGCACTTAATACCAACTGCTTTGCATAAAAATATTGTCAGGAAAACCAGGATACAAGTTATTTTTAGACTGCAGAAGGCAAGTTATACTTTCAAAAAGAATACTGTAGAGAGTCCTGTTGGGACAGAATAACTATACCTGTCATAAAAAAGGATGCTGCAGTGTTCAGAAGGAGTTAGATGGGATTCAATAACACTAATGTGCCCTGAATATTACTGATGAAACTTCTGTTCAATCTACTTTAATCCTAAAGTAGAATTGCATGTTTTAAAACATACAATTTTGCAACATAAACCTATTGCACATTATTCAGATTAGTAAGAGAGACCAAAAATCCCAAATGGGTTTTTCTTGATTGCTGGAAAGTCATTATATGCCTTAGAACTTGACTCCTTTACATATCTAAAAAGTTAAGAGTTGAGAAAAATAATTGATTTGAAATCTTTCTTTATGGCACAACTTAAACAGAGCAATACACATTCCTCCACTGCCGACATATGAAAGATACCAGTTGATGTTTGTTGTATGACGCGTCTACTATTGGTGCAGATTAGTTAAAAGTTTAATTCTTTCTCAAGTTAAAACTGAACTTAACTCATTTTAAATTTATTTACAACGTTTTATTCAGGAAGCAGATATCAGGAAAAAAAACTGTCAGTTGGCCAGAGAACCACATGTGAGTAATCAGGCTGAAAATCAACTTAATGTAAAAAGTTGTACCGTACTGAACATTTAAATTATACCACACTAGGGAAGGCTGACACAGATAATATGGACTAAAACATAGTGGGTGGTTTGAGTTGTTTAGGAATCCACTGTCTCCAAGGCATGCTCAAATTTTATGGCAACATAAATTTTGATTTCATCATAATTTCTTCATTGCACCTAAACTAAGCATTTAGTGGAAAACGCTTCCTGACCAAATAAAATCTAGATCTACAGAGTAGATATTCCATGTGTGAAATATATATTAGACACATTAATAGACCTATGCTGTTCCTATTACTACTGATAAGTCCTAAAATGCAGAAATGGATCTATGTCCCAACTTTTTGCAAATTAAAATAATGATTTCCATTTTAATACTGGAGCATATTGAAGTGTTAAGTTTCTTGTCATAAATGTGTGCTTCTGTATGAATGTAGTTTAACAGGATGTGCTGAAGTAAAAGACACAGCCTCAGCCATCCCTCCTTGCACAAATATGAACTTTGAATAAATAAATAGTGGCATTCATGGAGAGCTGCAACCAGTGCCAAAAAAACCCACCCTCATTACAGGGAGTACACGGACACATATTGAACATTTCAGAAAAAAATACCTAACTCTTTCTGCAATGTGCAACAAAGGCATAAGGAGGGAATGTCAGCAGAGAAGTAACAATTTATATGACCCAAAAAGTGCAAGTCACACACAGTGCCCAGCAATCCTTATCACTTCAACAACTACAAAGTTCAATAAGTATGATTGTGATTTTATATGATAAATCAATATGTGTAATGGTGGCAACTGGCAAAAAGTAAAGTTTCAATTAATGATTTCTGTGTTTTATGAAGTAAAGCACTTTGAACTGCCTTGTTGCTGAAATGTCCTAATCAAATAAACCTGATTGGTTGAGCTTAATAAAGTAGAGAATAAGTGCAGGAAATAAAATTATTAATGTTTTCAAATTGAATTAGAAAACCAAAAATGTCCATATGCACTTGTATTTAGTGCTTTTATAGTAAATATTTTCCATAAAAACCTTTCACTGCATAGCTTTGCAGACCTGTGCAAAAACAATTTGCTGATTGAATGCAGAAGATCTGTGAACATCAATTTGATTATGTGTTTTCTGGTTAATGTGCAAAGCTGTTGTATTTTTGACACAAATAGCATTGAGTGCATAAACCAGTAGCTTGGCCTCAACTGATGAGTACAATACAAATTACAAACCAGATCTTTCAAATTCATATTTGCAAACTAAAAATATAAAAACTATATATAGTAGTGCAGTTTGCTTCACAACTGTGCACTACTGTGAGTTGATAAAAAAAATCTCAAAATAAAACATTGAAGTGGTTACGAAAGCAATAAAAAACTTTAAAAATACGTCACAGTTAAGAACACTGTTACAAACAACAACAAACCAGTTCTAGAAGTTCTTATTTTCTTTCCAACTAAAAGACAGATGGTTACACTGAGACTCACCAACAACTCTGTCTCCAGTCTGAATGCCCATCTTCCTCATAGCTGCAGCAAACATTGCCACGTCACGCCTCAGCTCCCCAAAGGTTACCTTTACAATCTCCTCTTTCCCTTCCCCTGTTACACAGACACAGAATTAAAACATGAACCAAGAGACAGAAAAGTGCATGCTTTACAAATACCTTCAAGACAAATTATCAATCTGATTGGATTTATTTGGGTTTTTAAAGTTGTTGTGAATAAGGGATTGCTAAATATTGTTATCCTGCAAGACATCTAAATGTCAAGACAGACAAGACAGATAGCACCAACACAGGAAAATATCACAGCAAATAAAATTGCAGGTGAGTGATTATCTGGTAAGAACATCACAGCAGACAAGAAAACAGACCCCGTCCCTCTATGTAATACCTTACTGACATTTAAAGAGGCTCCACAGCATCCTGACCTATGGATATTTCTACAATTACATTACAGCTCCTCAGGAAGGCTGGGCATGCCACAAAACACTCTCCAGAGAACACACACACACAAATAAAGAGAGACCTATCCATTAGTAAGTGACATTGAGAAGCAGGGAAAGGAGCAGCAGTTAATCTAATAACGAAATGACGTCAGAAGCACACCACCATACTGACTCAAGTGTTCCAGTGCACCCTCAACTCACTTCTTTCAAATCCAGCCTTCTTTCTTTCACATGTAACATGATGCAATGTTATTCAGCTCTGCTTTATACATCTACCTACTTGCAGCATAGAGAGCCACTTTGTCCTGGTTGGCATGCTTAAGCAGGTTCTCGGCGAAGTTGAGTCGCGCTCCTTTAAACCACTCTGGAACATCTGAGATCCGCTTGGATACCTCCACCACCTGGTACGACCGGTGCAAAAAACACAGGGGAAGAAAGAGTCAAAAACCGAATCATTTCAGTCTGTTCCATCACTCTTCTCTGACTCAGTAGACTCCGATGTCAATATTCCAATTCTGCATATTTAATACTGTTCCAAAAAAGGAAGCTAATTTAGTTTAAATGTCCAAACAAGCTGCCAGTGAGAGAACAGCCCCACCCACAGCGCATCACTGCTCCAAAATGACTCATTCACTGTCGTCCAGTCTGGTCTTCCACGACGAATATCAGAAGGACTATGTCGGGTAAAAAATGTTTATTGTAGGGCGATATAAAATCGATGTTTACAAAATCGGTGTGTTAGTTTATTGCCTTACAGTCGTGTCAGCATCCTGAAACTACACATTACTGAGATAACTAACAGCAGTAGAGGGTAATAATGGGCATGACTACTCTCACTATTAAGTGCTGCATCAGAGGTGTATGATGACTTCATTTTAATGTAGATTCATATCTTATTATATGAAATAAGAGGAAAGTCTGCAAAATGAAAATTGATTGCAGCTGTAATCAAGAACCAAGCAGAATCTGATATAATTTGCCCCTTGCCTTATATTTGACTGCTTTTCGGTTGTGCTTACCTCTTCATATGGTTTGGAGCTGACAACTCCACAGAAGCGCCACACCTCCGCCCAGAACTCTGGATATGAGTCCACAGACCACTGGTAAAGATCATTGTAGTTTGCTAGAAGACACACAATTTGAACATAAGATTCTTCTTGGAAACATACCACCCATCTGAATGCAGTTACTTCTGAACGCAGTTACTTATCAAATACTATTTCCTGTAACAGTCCTCAATGAAGTCAATGCTTGCAATAGAACCTAAAGATCATGGGAGGAGTACAACAAAAATAGGTGGCAAAATTTTATGGAAATATTTATACTACTGACGAAACTATAACGGAAATGACTAACTCTCCTTTTATGACACCTTTTCACAATTGAAAATTAAAGCCTCACTCTGTTATTGGGTAGATTAGAGTAAAAAATAATAATAATAATTTTAAAAAGTCCAGCGCCTCATTGAAACTGTTAATGGTTCTAGACTGCCTTTAGTACAGACCTGAGTCTAAAAGAAATACAGATTTTTGTTACAACCATTGGTAAGGTAAATAAAAACGAATTAAATGTCACGTAGAGCTGATATGCACCAACAGCTAGTAAATGAATTATTTAAGACAAGTACATCAATATTTACTTGAAACAAACAGCTGAGAAGGAAGTAGAGTGGAAAAACTTCAGAACTCCCTCTACAAACTGGAGCGGATGAGCAAGAACAGGAACAAGTGCCAACTTACTTTGTGTTCCTTTTATCTCTGAAGCAGGAACTTTGATCTGGGTCTGATATCAGACCCAATGTAGACGTGTTCCAGTTCCAAGTTTGAAAACAGTGAGAGAGGGATTTGATCATTTATGTCCTCAGTAACCAGGCTAACTAGGGTCACGTTTTTCTCTGCATTTTGTCCTTTCAAAGGCTGAAGTAACATGTTAACTAAAACAAATTGTACGTGTTTGTCCAAGACTTAATAAGATGTAAATTTGAAGGATTTCAATGGTGTTTAACTGTAGCTAGCTGCATACTAGCTAGCATTGTGCTTTGCTTCAAGAAGGTTCAAAGTCTGGCCTTGGCTGCTTTTTGCTTGGAGTTTACATTTCCTACATGAGAATGCATGGGTTCTCTCTGGGTGCTCTGGCTGCCTCACATAGTTGAAAATATGACTTTTTTTTTTTTTTTTAGGTGGAGTTGCAACTTTAAAGAAATCATGTAGCACCAATTTAGATACGTTTTTTGTCAATTTTCTTTTTTTAGCCACTTGGAAGTGTCACTACCAGAGGTTTGGGTACTAATTGTTTAGAGACATGCAATGCCACAGCTTCAAGTTATGAAAAGTTAGCAAACATCACATGAATTTTATAAATTACAAAGCGTTTAATAGCTTCTTCTTGTTTAATGTTTATCATTTTCACCAATATTTGTGTCATCGATAAGCATTAAGACTTCTTTCAGCATCTCTCCTCTTTCAATTCATCGTCTTCATCGCGTTTTTCTGCATTCCACGGAGTAGTGTCAGTTCTCACATAAACAATTGAAGCTGTCTTTCCTCGCCTGGCTTCTTCAGCCTTGACAATCAGGCCAAGCTACTGTTGTAAACAGCTAACTACAACTAAAAAGGGGCGCGGCGAAGAGATCGGAAGTCCTGCTTAGCAACAGTCCTCTGATGCTGATTCTTCCAACTCATCTGGATTTGGCAACGTTGCACAGTCACGTAGGTCTAGATGTAGGATGAAACAATGCTAACAAGTAGACAACGCCACTAACTATTTCTATTTTCTGCAGCTCAGTCTGCAGCTCAATGAAATCCGACTTAGACTGTCTCCGACACACCTACTATGAGTCTGGACCTTCGCCTCCCTCCCTCCTCCCCACTCACCCAGATTAAGTCCGTACTCCGAGTTGACCTGTATCCTAAACTTGTCCATCTCTGTGTTCCTCTTGGAGTCCGGGTACCAGAGCACCTTGCTCTCCGTATCCATGATTTTGTCGCCCTTTCCTTCCATGTCTTTGGACATCTTTGTTGCGTCCCTCTTCACAGAAGTCAAAACACCACGTAGTCCCGAGCTCCTCACAAACTGCTGACAGTTCCAGGAAGTGCCGTGAGGTATTTAATGGGCTCACCAGCTAGCTGCTTCGTTTGAATGGCTCCAGACTGCGGGACTCAGCTAGATAACGTACAGTCAAAGGCAAAGCGTGAGGGGATGTCAATGTAGCTTCAAGACCACGCCCCCAGCGTCATGACGTAGCCTGGCGTGCTGGGTGTTCAATATCGAAAGTGTTTGAAACTGTTGCGTGTGATTTCATAAGGATCTTCAGAAATTCTTAAAGCGACTGTTTTACAAAGTAAGAAAAGGTGAATGATGAAATATAACAGTTGCTATGCTTAAGGTTCGAAATTGACCAAATAAAATGGTCTCTCATCCATTACTGCTAGACCAATTAATGGAGCAAACTTCAACAAAATAAAAAAATATATACATCTTAAACTAGAATTTCATGACACTTCAATTTAATTAATTCAATTTAGTAGTTTCCCCTGCACTATGCTTGTTAATTTTATTTGAGTAATATTATTTGACGTGACGCGAGTCATTCTGATCTGAAAACTTTATCCACTTCAAGTTACTTCACTGAATGACAAAAAAGCATGTTTTAATAGAAAATGCACCACACTTCTGGTTTGTGAACAGGTTTCATTATTCTACTATTGTTTTATTTTGTATTTATTTTATTTACTGAGCCTGATATGCTACGTGGAAGTCTAGTAAATACGAGGGGAAAGTACTGCAAGCTTATTGTTCTAATGTAAAATCATATTTAGTAAATTAGAACATGTTCATTAAATATTAGTTTCAAAAGTTTAATGTAGAAAAGATCTGGACATTTAATCTGCCAGATTAGTTATTTTATAATAATGTGATTGATTAATGTTTTTATTATTTTTATTATAAAAGTACCAAAAAGTTCACATAGTTTTATATTTCCACAAATTAGAACAGATTAAACATACCAGTTAAGTACCCAAAGTTGCCTGTTTTGCATTAACAATATTGCGTACTGGTTGACTAAATAAAGATCAGCAATTAAGGAAGTGACAGACATCGACCACATGTGCGTGAATATATTAATATAGACACACACACCGACTCACCCCTTCAGAACATACACACATGCTCACACAGAACAACGAGTACCAAAGGCTTGTTAACTCTTCCTTGAATAAGAAAGGCGGGTGTAGAGATCTTGAATGTCACCCGCACGTGAACGCGCAGTGGTGATGATGTTGGTGTGCGCGCGGGAAACTTCCCCGGGTCATTGATTGGTCCTTAGCAAGCTGGTTCCACATCAGCCGACAGATCGCTCTATGCGTGGGGGCGTACCTCCTGCGTTAAACTGCTGTCTTTGCTGAAAGAGGTGTTTGAACTGCAGCTTGTCAATCAGAGACCTGGGACGAGGGATGAGCTTATGGGTGTGACCAGTCAGAAAGCGTAAAAAATACCCTCCTCAATGCCTGTTCTTCATTTATCCCTGTAATCAGGTTTTTAAGAGTTACATAAGGGATGTTTCATTGGAACTCCTAAACAACTGATGGCTTTGTTTGTATTGCACACATGCCTCGACATGTGCATTCTTCCTAGTGAAAAGAAATGACTGAAATATTTTAAGCATTTGCATTTTTCTGACAGATGAACATGCTTTGATCTAAACCAAACATCTGGTCACATGTTTCTACTCTCACTTCTCAAGTCTTTTACAACGTCCAACAAGTTTTGTTTTAGGAATTGCTTTCATCCAGCTTGCCAAAGAAAACCATCCTGATCGCATTATTTTGCAACCACCTGTTCTCTGAACTCTGACCAGCTTAAGTGTAGCATTTCCACATCATAGTATTTTCACCATCATCTCCCAAAATGCTCATGATGATGTGTGGTATTAGTTTTCCGACACACATAACATTTTGTAGGCTAGAAATGTCAATTTTCTTCATGTTCATGGCAGACCAGAGCAACTTCTTCATCCTTGTTCCCTTCAAAGCTTTTGGAAAATTCCTAAATGGATGATGCTTTCTATTACAGATGGTTTTCTTCTTGCCACTCTTTTATCAAGGCCAGGCAAAAATAATTATCAACGGATTCTTCTAACCAAACTGTGGCTCCCTGCATTTTTATGTTTTAAGGTGCAGTACACTTATTGACGAAAACAAGGTTCATTGCGTCCGTTGAGTCCACAACATAACCTAATGCATTGATACATTCATGTAGCAAATTTATTTTGTAAAGTTCTGTTCTTTGTGAGCAGCTTGTTCTTTTAAATCTTTTGGGGTGTTTTTGTCATTCTTTGTTGTTGCTGTCAGCCCAAATGCAGAGATGAGGACACCAGGAGGATTGTGAAAAAAGAAAAAAAAAAGATTTAATGAACAGAATTGTCTGGAGAAAAGAAAGAGTGAGGGACAACAGAAGATCTGTCATTTACTCTGGGAACTTTGATTACAGCATGCTACAGTTGAGTGAATTATGCAAATGAGAAACAATAGTCAAAGACTGAAGCAGTGAGGTTACCTTCAATGGAATAAGCACAGCAATAAAATGATGCTACATTGAAAGCAAAGCCATGAAACTAAACTCAAAGTCCAACAGATAAAAACATAGGTTTAACTAATCTAATTAAAATAATTTCAATAATCTCATTTTTGTCAGTGTAAAATGTTTTATGCTGTGGTGATGTTATGTTGGTTTTTTTTTGCTAAAGGGACAAATGGTTTTTTGTCCCTTTAGCAGGGACAAAAAAACATAACTGCACAGGATTGTTATCTTAAAAACAAGTTTGCCAAAAAAGTAACTTGCCTCCTTATTTCTGCTGACTGTACATGGATTCAGGCATTTGCAATTATATTTCTATTTGTCTCTAAGTGCAATTTGAGTAAGATTTCTTGGCTCTAGTTTCTAACTGGCTCAACCGGAGGGACCAGATAGGAATAACCAGAATAACTTGTTGACTGATCCTCATACCTCTGCTGTTTCACAGACAATGACAAAGCCTTTCCAACTTGTTGAAAAAAGAACACAATATGCAAAGAGAAAAGAAATCATTGAAATGCTAAATACTAACATTGTATATGCTATAATGCTGATGTAGGACTTCTTATTTATCCATCCATCCATCCATTTTCTAATCCCCCTTGTCCCTGGTGGGGTCAGGAGGGGTGCTGGTGCCTATATCCAAGGAACATTTTGGGCGAGAGGCAGGGTACACCCTGGACAGGTTGCCAGTCTGTCGCAGACTTCTTATTTGTCATTGGAAAATAAATTCAGTGCTCACAGACATACTGTGAGGAAAACTGCATTCACTAAAGCAACAATGTAAATAAACTAATTAACTAAACTAATGCAACCCCTTGCATGTGTTGGCCTTACTAAAACTTGCTGCCTTTGCTGTTGCACTTCAGGTTTCGGCTCTTGGTGTACTCCACCTTTAAGTACTCCATAAATAGTACACAACAGTACACCAGTGTTTATTGTCTGTCTGGGTAATGCTCTATCATACCAGTAACACAGGTATTCTGTCATCAAGCCCACATTCCTCCTTTACAAACCTTTCGATACATACTCAACAGAAGAGTTGTCATTACTTTTTCAATGTTGCCCCCTCAAGGAAGCCACGACTTCAGTAGATACTGAAGTGGGAGGGTGAGGTTGTACCGTGTCCATCCTGTAGATGGCAGCATTGTACATTATATTGTGTGTTACGCACTCCGATACATTGCAATCCAAATGCATCCTAAATATATTGAACAGACAGCAGAAAACCAGTCACCAAGCAGAACATAACATAACACAGAACTAATTCAAAATAGCAAACCAAAATGTGTCAAATAAAACTTTTTCAAAGTGTGATTTGATTACTTCACAATTTTTTCCAAAGTGTGGCAAAGTCTTTGGATTAACAATGGATTTTAATTTAGGTTCAATCGGTTGCTCATTGTGGTTTTATCGTAATCTTTAACTGAAGTGTAAATCATATCTGATTGATAATAGACTGCAGCACTAAGAAATATCAAGAAAACATCTAAAAATGTTCCCTGGGAAGAAGTAAAAGCATATTGATAAATATTTATTGAGTGATAAAAATACAGAAATGTAACCGACTAAACTCTTAAGCAGATGCTTTTTATGGAGAACATACCTCAATTAATAAGTATATATTTACTCATTTATTTATGTATTGAATTTTGCGGGTCTCCAAATCACATCTAACTGATTGTTTATTTTTCCCCATTGTGTCTGAAATTAGTTTAATCATATTTACGATTTGCAATTTTCTTGGTTTATTTATTAGCTGTTACGAATTTAATTGAAACGAAGCACCTGATCTCACGCTGGCAAAGCTCCTGGTCAGGTTTTTAAGTCACATGATCGAATCGTGTTTGACGTCATTTTCACTCTTCACGGAAGCAGTCGGCGCCGATATGATGGCTGCTTCGTCAGTTTAGCAGTAGGAAGAGGATGTCTGCATTAGATGAAGGACTTGTATCGCCTGGGTATAACACCTTCTACTAACTGAATAGGCCACTGGAGAGTGTTTCTGATTAGCCAGCAGGGATTTCGGACGCTCATTTCCTGCTCAAGGGGCGGCCTGAAGACGGACGCCGGATAAAAAATGTCCCTGTTTCAGTCGGCACTGGATTTCTTAGCCGGGCCCGGCTCGTCCGGAGGGGCCAGCCGGGACCAGAATGACTTCGTCGGACAAGTCGTTGAGCTCGGTGACATGAAGCTGAGGATAAAACGGGTGATCGCTGAAGGTGAGAACTTGCTCCACAGCCACGGACGTGGCTGTCACGGCTTGCAAACAGGCATGCTAGGTAGCCGAAGCTAGCTATCAAGCTAACAACGTCAGTTGAGTTGGTTAGCAAATGAAGCACCGTACCTCAAATAGCAAACACCAGGAGATCATTTGGTTTCCATCAACTTTGTATTGATTGTTGAAATGTGGATATCGAAGGAAAGCACATCTTAGTTTGATTTGTTCGTTTTTCGTCTTTTGTATGTCGCTGGATGACTTCGAGTCATGAACCTTGACAGCTATTTACATGTTTTGGCAACACACTATAAGTGTAGATGTGGCAGCAATAAAATAACAGATAACACTAGGTTTGGCACACTTCCTAAACCTAGTTTGCACAATAACTAAAGCAATTTCCGATATTTGCTGGATTGTCTCCCCTAACCTTAAATGTTGACAACGACTGTTGGGTTGCATTTGAAACAGGGGTTAAAACGCCAAAAAAGTCACGCAAAATGTAACACTTTTATTTATCTCTAAGCTATTTTTTCTAAGCTTAGCACAGATCCATTTTATCCCCGTTTTAATTTGTAGACTCAAGATAGGAGACATGTTGAAGCGTGGAGAAAAGTGTGTTTAGATGTAAACAAATGTTTTCTGCAGTCTATCAGGAGGCCTAGCAGTCTAGAAAAGTGGCGTTTTATGAACATACATTTTTTTTTTCTTGCCACTCTGACCTTTTAAGATTTTTAGAAATGTAACAACCTGATATTAACTGCCAGTGAGACATGCTTTTAAACAGCAGTTTGTAAGGTGAAGCTTGCAAACTGTTGTTTATAAGCAGTGTTATATTAATAAAAAGAAATGCTGGCTCACATTTAGTTTCTGGAGTTGTCTTCTCTGTTGGTAGTATTTCCAAACAGTCATATTTGTTATTTTTTTGTAAGTGAGGTGCAGCATTTTTTCAGTCAGCTAATCAACTGGGCTGCTGCCCTTCATAGGAATGAAGCTACAATGCAGAACATGCTGCGGCTTTTGAACCCATGCATTTTTAAAAGTTTTGGAATACTTTGATTCCACTAACTTGCCTATCACTTTCCTGAATGCAGTTGTTGACATAAAGTATAAATAGAACTAAATAAATTGCTTAAATGCATTGGAATGTGCACCTTCCAGTGTGACACACCTGATTTAGCAATAAATGACTGGTTTATTTTGTGTTTTAACAAATGCACATTTAAATTTTTTCTTTTTACGCAACATTTTTATCCTCACCTGTAATATAAGAAGTTAAGTCTGTTAATCCTTCTCATGCTTTCTCAGGTTCAATTAGTCCCACTTGAACTTTTGTAGAAAAGACTAACTTTACTGATATTTTTTGTATGCTCTTATTGTTGTCTAAAATTAATGAAAAAACACAGAATAAAGTTATTTAACATGTTGATATGACAACATAGACACCAATAAAACGCGAGGATCAGTCAATGTATCCGACAGTTACATGACAACAATGTTGTACTAATGTTATCAGACAGTGCAGTGCATTAACTGAGCCGGTCCTGGACGGCCCATCACAGGTTAAACTGGTTGAAGTGGAGATCACTTGACATTAAAACTCCCCCCTCCCTTTTCAGACTCGCGTCCTGTTGTCTGAAAGGTTTCTTTGTTGCTCTGCACCAAGAGCTTTGAATGCTTATACAATAAATGGCTCCAACCAGATGTTCTTTTATTTTATTTTCACCTATATATTTATTTATTTGCAAATCTACAAAAGATTTAATTCAATTAATTTTAAAAGATAAGTGAACAGAGAAGTCTTGTGGCTTAAATTGGAAAAAGAGGCAAAATAGATTTTCCAAATTTCTGCCTTCTGTTGTTCAGGTAAGCATTCCCACCGTGAAGCTGCTACTTTCATTCCTGCTACTAACAAATTGAAAAAAATAAATAAATACAATAGCTGACTGTTGCTCTTTATGCCAAGTATCAACTACATTTGAATGCTTTGTTAGTCCTGAGCTCAGAAACCAAATGAGCTTGTTCTGTCCCGCTCATGAGAAAGAAGTCAGTGTGACTATCGGGTTACTGGGTTGAATCCCAAACAAGGTCACTGAATCAGGACTGGGATAATGAATCCGTCTTACAAACACCTGAGCAGCCATCCTTGGGCAAATAAATCGTTAAAGATTAGAGACGGGCAGCTGTTCCTTTAGTTTTTCTGCTGAGGAACGCAAAGCGGGTTGTTGATTTACTCATCGCTAAGGCAACCATACACTTCACTTGTTGGGATTATTGAGATTTTCTTTTTTTTTTGTGTCTTCCAGCAGTATAGGCTTTTATGTTTGGAATAAGAATTTAACTGTTATTAAATTAAGCTATTGTAATTATGATGTTTATGAAATTAAATAATTTAAAGACAAATTAAACAAAGAAACAAAAAAAAACATAGTAGTAATTTCAGTTAGAAGTAATTTTTATGATTTATTAATTATTTTTTTTCCAGTGTAAACTCTTGATCTTTGTCGAATCCTATATGCCTCCCAGCACGCACTAAAATTAATTCAAACATTTTTTTCTGGTTGCTGAACTCTTAAATGTCCCACAGATTATTCCATGCAACACATAATGTCCTGCTGCAGCCATTGGTGACAGACACAATACAGTTAGTAAAATATGATTCTTCTTGCTGTTTGAATATATCCTCTGACTTAGAGCTAACCACTCCCGCTATGAGTGGTTAGCTCTAAATAAATTAAGCTGCTAAACAGTTTAATTATGTTTAGCAGGCCTTATTGTAGGCACTTGAGGTTTAAGAATTAAGCTGGTGCCAGAAAGTTTCCTGTGTTTGTTTTTCAGCGATTTGCTTCATTTCAAACTAGTCTGGTGCAGCAGCTCAGCAATATACAGATAAGACTGTGGTCGTACCATTCTAGACTAGACTATTGTTTGTGGGAGGATCAGTCGAGCAGATCTTCAGCCGAAGTTCAGAGTACTTTTGCTGATCATGAACTGCAAGGAACTGAACTCAGTCCACTGTGTGTAGAAACACTGTGCTGGATGAGCTTTCTTCTTTGATCTGTCAACATTTTAACTCTGGGAATAATCCAGTCAGAGCAAGTTAAACTTAAACACATAAAGTTTATTTTTGGACAGCGATTATGTTTGATTGCATCAAGCATTATAGTTGCAATACACAAAACATTTCAGGTGTAAGTTTTTTGTTTTTTTTTCTTCTTTTAGGTGGATTTGCTTTTGTGTATGAAGCCCAGGACATGAGCGGTGGAAAGGACTACGCTCTGAAGGTAAGACGCGTTGGCTACAGGACTGAATATTTCAAACTGATTTGTTTCTAAATATCGCTAACATGTACATAGAAATACCTGTTTGAATTCAGCGATTCTGTAAGGCTCTCACCGGCTGATAGCGGCAGCTTTTATGATCTTCAGTTGTTTACATCTGGAGATGATGATCAGTTCCTTAGACAAAGAACTCACTTTTTAGCCTTTATTTTCCCTTTCTGTTTTGAACTTTTCCACTTTTAAATCCCTTGGATGTTTAAAAAAGCTCAACCTGTTTTTCATGATGTTAAAGAGAGTTCAGTGGTTTAAACTTCTTTTTCATATTATATTCTGTTAAATCTGCGCTGTAGACACTCTCATTCCTCCTCATTTAAGAGAATGTTGAAAATTTATTTTGAAGTGTTCATATGGGGAAAAAGCATCAAGTTCAAAGTTTTAGCCCACTGCTTGATCATTTTGCAACACACTTTTAATACTAATGTCAAAACATTGAGCTAATGGAGCTGTGAGAGATTTTGTGGTCGATCTGAAATCAGTGATTTTGTAAATCCTGGCAGCTCAAATGATCTTCAGCTGTTTATATCTGGAGATGTGATGATGTTACAGTGTGTGTGAGAGGATTACGATACACAGCACTGTAGTTAAACAGGTTTCTCTGTTATTTATATGAAGACAAAATTATTGCATAATTGATTTGCTAAGCTTTTACAGTGGCATCCAGCACTCCTACTCTGGTTAGTGTTACTAATAACCCTGTGTTTTCTCTCAAGATGTAGCAAAACCATGCCTCAGAGGTTGGGATTTCAAAAAGACAGTCATATAAAATGATAAAAGAAAACATTTTGTCTGAACTTTCTGAAAAGTATCATTACAATTTTTGTGTGTGTGTTTTTGTTTCAGAGGCTGCTGTCCAATGAGGAGGAAAAGAACAAGGAAATTATACAGGAAGTCTGCTTCATGGTATGATTGACCATACTCTATTTCTTTTAAGTTTGCATTGGAAATTTCTGCCTCAGTCTAGAGCAGATGTTGTCATGTGAAACAGCCAAGTTAAAATCAAACCCACATGTTTGAGGTTTGGGGAACAAGCCTTGGGTTTGTAAGGTGTAATTGTACAGAATGATCTGCTTATTTTATAGGCAGGCATTACATTTGAAATTCAAGAGTCAATACGCACTAGTAATAGTAGTTGGTGGTAATTCTACAGGTGTTTTTTTTTTCTTTTCTTTTCATGTGTGAGGAAAAACCTCTCAACACAGTAAAAAGTCTGAAATGTCTTCAATTATCTCATTATTTGCATATTTAAAGTAAAAAGCTATTCCATCATATTTTGTTGCAGTTGGACACAAACCCATTGACCAAAATTTCAGTTATTATTAAGCAACAGCTTACTAGTGAAGGTAAACTGTCATTGCAGTCCTTAAGGCACACGACTATGCATGTTTTAGATGTTCCCCTGCTTTGGCTGATTTCAGCTGATGGCTGATCGACAGACTGTCACCGAACTGCAATCATCTGAGTCTGGTGTGTTAAAAGAGGGAAACATCTGAAACATGCAGAGTAGTTCGCCATATGGACCAAGGTTAGAAAACGACGTAATTAGATGGTGCTTGAGATGCAGCTGGAACATAATAATTAGCATAGAAAGATACTGTGTTTTTTCACCTCTCTGACATTAAATTTGTCTACGTCTTTTCTATTTATTTATTTTCACTAATGCCAGGATAATGTAACTCAGACCCCAGGAGGTTACTGGTTAACATTTGAACCAAATGGAGGCACAGCTGTGGATATATTTTAAGGCATCAGCTCACATACATACTTCCTCATGCGACTTTCTGTAAAAATAATATGTAAAAAAAGAAAAGGTATCAGAAAGAGAACCTCTCTCAGACTCCAAATCTGGTTCATCTTTGGGTCTGACTGCCCGCTGCCTGAATGTGCCATGTTCATCTGGTAAAACAAATACAGGTATTAAGAGCATGGGAAAGCCCAGTCATCATGCCATTCACAAGACAGAGATAAGTGTGTTTTGTGAAATGTGTGTATGAACTCCAGAATAAAAGAAAACCCATTGTAAAGCTGCTGGCTGTAGAAGAGTATTGTTCTCCACAGCGAAACAAATAAAGACTACCGAGGTTTTTAAATGTTCTCAAGGACAGAGACCTTAGTGTTCAGAGTCATGTCCTGTGGTGTGATGAAATCAGAACTGTGTGGCCACACTGACTGCTGTTTACATTTGGAGAAATAAAAGAGGGAAGCTTGCCTTCTTCAGAGCTCTGCCCCAATTGGGTAGTATGGGGGGGTAGTGCAGTAATTTGTGGGGGTGTTTCTTTGAAGCAACATCTTACGACATCAGCCAGGAAGTTAAATTTTCATCCTGCCAAAGTAGTTGTGAATGGTTGTGTAATATTAATCACAAAGCCCTCATTTCAGTTCCATACATAATTTTTCTCAGAAATATTAAGGTGTTTGTGAGAAACGTGGTCTGACCCGACTGTTACTAAAATTTTGTCGGAGGAATGGACTAAAATTTTGACAAACTACTGGGATAATCTTATTGATATCCAAAATGTTTATTCCAAATCATACAGATAAAAAAAAAAGTTTTCCAAATATTAAGAGAGTTTACAAACTTCTGAATTTGAAGACCATTAAAATGTAATTTGTAAAACTCTCACTGACATTTAACCAAAACAGTGCTTTTGGTGACTGACTTAAAACAAGGGAAGTTTAGTCTGATTTAATGTCAAGCCTGGAAGAAATAAACACGTCTCTTTATCTAGTGTGCTTTAAGATTTAGTTTCAACAGTTTAAAAAGTCAAATGTGAGAGCAGGACTGACGTCACAGCTCTGTTTTTCTGTTCCTTCACTCTCTGGCTTCTTCTAGAAAAAGTTATCAGGTCATCCAAACATGGTTCAGTTCTGCTCAGCTGCATCAATCAGTAAGGAGGAGTCGGACACCGGGCAGGCAGAGTTTCTGATCCTCACCGAGTTGTGTAAAGGTAAATGCCGACTCCCACTTCTACACACAGACATTTTCCAAAGTGTTGGTACATCTTCCTCTGTCTGCTTCGTCATGTCGGACTCCGGGTTACTCATTCATCCAGCGTAGTTTTGTTAATTTGGGGGACGTTGCACTTTCTCAGGAACTCGGAAGGAACTTGTGATGACAGACTCCCTTTTTTGTGGCTTTTTCATTTCCTGTTCTGCTTCCTTTTCTTCCGTTACAAATGCCCTAGTTTTATTCAGCAGTTTTTACAAATTTATTAGCCTGCACCTTCCTCATTAAACGAAGAGTATGCATTAATATTCAGTTGTCTTTTTTTTTTCCATAAAGTTTTCATAATAAACAAAGCAGAGAATTGTATCCAATATGATTGGGTTAGAAATGTACAAAAGAAGCCAAAGTAAACTAAATTCGGTTTGGGTATTGTGTAGCTATTCAGATTTCTTTATTCATTGGCTCGTTTAAATCCTTCAAAACAGATCAACTTCTTGATCAGCTGAAAATCAGAAAGAATTTCAGAATTTTTTAACCCAAGCTCTGATTTGAACATTTCTCTGAACCGTTAGTGTTAATAAACGGCTTGGTTTAAATTTGGTAATCATCAGTCATATAAATATGTTTTCTCTTCAGGTCAGCTGGTGGACTTCATAAAGCGTGTAGAGCAGCGAGCTCCCATGTCATGTGACACTGTGCTGAAAATCTTCTACCAGGCGTGTCGAGCCGTGCAGCACATGCACAAACAGAAACCTCCGGTCATCCACAGAGACCTTAAGGTTGGTCGGCTCTGATGGCTGAAGGAAGAATGATTCTTTAAACGGGCGTAGAATGATGAGCCTGTTACTGTGCGGTGGAGCTGAATGAGACGGCCTCTGATGTGTTGCAGATTGAGAACCTCTTGATTAGTAACCAGGGCACCATCAAGCTGTGTGACTTTGGCAGCGCCACCACAGTGTCACATTATCCCGACTACAGCTGGTCTGCACAGAAGAGGTCCATGGTGGAGGATGAGGTACACACACACACACACACACACCCCTTTCTAAATAAAAAAGAAAGACTGACCCATTGGATACAAACAGGAGTTACTGATGTTCTGTTCCTCCTCATTTCCACAATCTGCTCCTGTTTTCCTTTTCTCTTCAAGCTGTCAAAGGTTCTGTTTGCATAATGTGACAAAACTGCCCACTGCATGTCCAAATTCCTCAAATTTTTGTTTCACAAGGATCATTTTATGTTTCCCAAGTATTGTGCTGTTATCACTGAACTAGTTTAAATTCCTGAAACACCACTATGTGCATGTCATTTACATTTTTACTCTTACAAGTTTGTTTTTTTATAACATGATGTAATCTGATTTATTCTGGGGTGCAGTAATTCAGACTACTGTTGTTTTTTTATATTGGCCTCTTTGAAGGAGCAATAATTGAAAAATAATAACAATACTATACTTTAACATGTATTTGTTAATCATATTAAGCAGCCATGCAAGATCTCATACATTTTTTTTATTCCTCCTCAAAAACAAATAATAATTTGCTAACCCATATTTTAATTCCTTAAAAATATACCAAAGTAACAATTTTAATACATGTTTTCTATGTAGACAAAAAAAACAAACCCTGAATTAGGCAAAGCCTCAATTTATCTCACTGAATCCAGCATATCTGGTATCACACTGAAACTCTAGTAATGACATCTTGGTGTTAGATAGGAACCAGAAATGTCTGATTGAATTCGCCAGAGGAAGCACAGATTTATTACATTATTGCTATTAATTACCATAACCACACAGAAACATGCACAGAGACAAGAAGTTGTAAATCTAATATTCTCTGTTAATGTTTCCATGTTACCAATGGTGGTAAATATATGCTAGAGTAAACAAGTTGCATAATGCTGTTGAAAATTACCTAATTTTTTCCTTTTCAAAAGTAAACAGGCAATAAGAAAATCTTGATGAATTGGATAAAAAAAGTGTTTTTTACTAATTTATTGGAAAATATCTAAAAACACCATGGCTGGATTATATATCTGGCTGTCTGAAATATAAAAAAAAAAAAGTTTTTTTCCTCTGCAGATTACAAGAAACACCACTCCGGCGTACAGAACACCAGAGATGATCGATCTGTACTCCAACTTTCCCATCAACGAGAAACAGGACATCTGGGTCAGGACCTGGAAACTTCTCACTTTGTCTTTTTTTTGCTTCACTTTTCATTTGAAAGCAAATTGAATTCTGAATTTCCACTTTGACCATTTGTTCTCCCATGCAGGCTCTTGGGTGCATCCTCTATCTGTTGTGTTTTAAGCAGCATCCTTTTGAGGATGGAGCCAAACTGCAGATAGTCAATGGCAAATACTCCATCCCACAGAACGATGCCAAATACACTGTGTTTCATGACCTTATACGTATGTACTGCTACTTCTTTGTTATTCTCAGTCTGTGCTACATTTACAGACTAGAAATTTTGTTTTCTTTTTTTTTAGTATGTTTAGTATAATTTTGCCTGCTCTATTTTTATATTTCCCTTTTAATCCTTCTTTTTAGGTTCCATGTTGAAGGTGAACCCTGATGAGAGGCTGTCCATTACAGAGTTGGTCAACCAGCTGCAGGAGATTTCAGCCGCCCGCAACGTCAACCCCAAGTCTCCAGTTACAGAAGTGAGTGTTCAAGAAGAAAACTGATATCAATTAGAGTATTTTTGATAAATCGTCTTGATTGGCTAAGACTGCTTGTCTGTCTGTAAGCCTGTGAGAAGCACACGGCCCCTTCCACTGTGTGCCTCTCAAATTGCTGATGCGGTTCCTTTTACTAAGTCTCTCATGCAACACACGCACTCTGTGGAGGCACAAAGGAGTCCGTTTTCTCCTTTTCTGGCTTCTTTCTTACTTGCGCCCACAGCTTCAAACAGGCAGATACTTGGAGGTTTCCATGAGCAAAATTTTATCAAAATGATTGTAGTTTGTTTAGTGGCATTGTTATTGTCCAGACAGAAAACATTTCTAATACTGGGAGCAGAATCGCTTTAAAATTTCTGTTTAATCTAATGATTTTCAAGTCAAATCCTTGGGCTTACTGTGAAAGCTGATTTCAGTTTGAAATCTGCAGGTTTTACTGGGACTCATTCCTCCAACTTTTTGATCTGCAGTAATTCCCACATTGGTCTTCAGTGTCCTTTACTAAATCTTTGCTACAAAATAAATTACTTGTTTGGTTTTGGCCAGCAGCAAAGTAATTCACCAAAAGTTCACCTGAATCTTCCTCAAGGCAAAAATCAGAATCCAGGCCAGACTGATGAGTGTGTTCATGGGAGGTGAACACAGTTATCAGTGGGCGTCGGTGGATTTGGCGATCGCTGATCTGATTAGGGCTAAGAAACGGTTTCCCTGCTGGACATAAGGAGATTACAGTCCTCCTCCACTCTTCGCTGCAGTTCAGTGGAGACATATGGAGCAGCAGACTGAGACGTAGCAGAGAGGAGACAATTAAGGAATGGAAGAGAGATGGAAAGACAGCGCTGTCGACTAACAGTGAAGAAAGGCGTGAATTCAAACTGCTTGCATTTTTAATTCGGTCAACATCTTTTTGTTGATACTTTTCAAGGGTTCTTATTTTTCATGACATCTTCAACTTTTTCTTCTCATTAAGCAGTTTTGGTTGCCAGTTTTGCAGTATTTTTATTTTTATTTTTTTACAACAATGTTGAGTACATATTACTGTTGGCGTCCAGTTTATGATGGCTATGAATGTCTGCAGCTGCTGGAGCAGAACGGAGGATTTGGAAACAACGGAGCGCAGCCACCCATGCAGATCCCGAGTGTCCATAACAATGCAGGTGAGTCTGGTTAGTAATGTTGGGATCTCTGAAGATTGCAGGTTTTTATGCTTTCACAGACTAGAAGAATATCCCTAAATCTCCAGGGTTGCATGCAAACAAAGTGACAGATTACATATCACTTTGCAAAGAGGGAGATGTTTAGGAAGCAGGTTACCAAGGCTTTAAGTGATGGTTTCTAGCTTTGTGTCCCTGTATTTCTGGTAATCTACTGAATGGGTTGACGTTTCAGTGCATCTTCCAATGGGCGGTGAAAGCTGGCAGCTTTAGCTCAACTTTTTTAAAGGAAATGAACAAAAACACAGACAAGAAAACAAAATGGATCAATTCAAAGCAATGTTGCAACCCACGTTAAGATATTAAAATGTAGAACTCGGCATTGCCAATTTAGTTTTATTTTTCTTCAGCTGCTGGTCAGCTGGCTGAAAGGAGGCAGTCATACAACTGGGCCATTTGTAAATATTTCTTGTTGCTAAAGATAAGTCATGGTGCAAAAACTGACAACCATTACTTTTACTGACAGCAGTTCAACTACCCCAGCAAATGTGTAGTTATTACAATATCTGTAATAATCTATTTTATTGTTCTATACATTGTAGGAATATTAAGGAAAACATATTTTATGTTTTGTGTAAACAAGGCAATGATGTAAAATTGATTTAAATCTACTTACCTTGAATGCTAAAATATATATATTTTTGCCATTAAGGCAGCTCTCAAGTTTGAAAATCTTTTTGATGTTTGCATTTGAAATTATATAATTAAAACGTAAGTAAGGAAAAAATCTCCATGGCAAAAATAATTTTCCCGTTTCTCTACAGGAGGAACTCTGTGAAAATCCAAGCCCTGTTGTTCTGTCTTTGTGTGTACATTTGCCAAAACTAGTGTAATGAGCTTATCTTTTTCAGCAAACACACACACTTACACACACATGCAACCTCCTTGATGCCTAATAAGAGGATTTCTGTGCCGCCCATCAACCATCTGTTGAAAAGCAGAGCGTGTTTGTTCTTACTTTTGACGATTAGCTCCATCTGCATCTCACTGAAAAAACATCAAGAACCTGATTTATCGGGGTGCTTTGGTGGCACAGGGGTTTAGCACACCCACATACGGAGGCCTTAGTCCTCGACGCGGCCGTCCCAGGCTCGAATCCCGGTCTGGCGACCCTTGCCGCATGTCTTCCCCCTCTCTCATTTCCCTCATTCCTGTCCACTAACTATTAAATAAAGGCCACTAGAGCCAATAAAAACTTAAAAAAAAAAAAAAAAGAACCTGAATGATCACATTATAAAGCCAACAAATTTGTCCAAGCTGTTTTCTGCCTCTCCTCTTTTTTTGGACCATTCAGTGCTGTTAAAGGGACATGTGCGGCGTTGTCTGTTACTCTACAAAAATCACATTCACTTCTCTTCTTTCCCATGATGCCCAGGTGTGTATGATCCCGATCAAGCAGGAAGTGGCTTCCTGGACATCTTGAGGGGAGGAACGGAGCGCTTCCTGACCAACATTAAAGACACATCATCTAAAGTCATCCAATCAGTAGCCAGGTAAGGGGCTCCAGGTTTGTTGCTGTGAGTGTCTTTAGATTTTCTATTTGATTACGTTTCATGAAGAGCTTTCTATGCTTTTCATGACTGTAACATGCTACATGTACAGTTCTTGCACTGTCTGGGATTATATCAATAAAAATATAAATAAAACTATTTCCTGGAGGGGAAAGGGAATTCCAGGCTTTATTCTACATCCCATTGTTTAAAAATGGCATCCATCTATTTGTCTATCAGCATCCATCCCACCTCCTGCTCATTCTTCTATGTACCCACCCATCTCTGTTTTATATGTACTTGTTGTATACTCTATATATACACAGTTAACACTAGATATTTGCCTAGACTGTATATTTTTTCCTCTTTCTTTCTGACATTAAATGAGACTAAACATTTCCAGATTTAGGTCAGTTAGTGCATCGTTAGCAATGATCATCATGGCCAAACGATCCATTTTAGTTTCATTGGACCACCGGATGCATCGCACAGAATTAAGGCATTTGTCTTGTACATTTTCATACCATAAACAAGTCTGGCATTTTATTTTGCCATTATCCATTTCCTAAACACTTTTATCCTTGAGGAGTTGCGAGAGGGGCTACAGCTTATCTCCAGTGGTCATCATTTGTATATTTCCCATTTGACGTAATGACATCTTCCTTCCTGAGTGGCTTCCCATATAAGGAAAGAACATTTAGTCGCTCAGCTGTCCACATTTTTGTTTTCATATTTAGGATTGACGGAAGAAGTAACAGATGACCTTGGCAGTGGTTGTGCATATTACAACCTCTGCCAAAAAAAAAAAAGCATATGGCTAAATTTCACACTTGTTGCACAGCTTTGATCCTTCTTTCAGTTATTTTTCCTCATCTGTTTGATCCATTCGTGTGGTTGTTTTTGTTTATTTTTATTTTATGTTGTTTCTTTTCTCTGTCCCAATCCCTCATGGTTCCACTTTGTGTACATCTCCTAGCAACCCGAGGTAAATATGGCTCGGTGAAGTTTGTCATCTCACGCGTTGCCGTTTGTGTCCCGTAGCATGTGTTTGATCTAGAGGATAAAACCTTTTACTAAAGCTTCTGCTGCTCTGTGTTCATCACAGCTTCATGATCCCTAACATCACACACTCAATAATTCAGCTGAGTGTGATGTTGCTGAACGGACGGGTATTAATTTGGGGTGAAATGATTGGAAAATAAACATATATTTCAGCCATCTGCATTTTGTATGATGAGATGTTGTTGCTTGATTAATTTTCCATGCTGTGCTGTAACTTAAAAGGTTTTTACCTTATGGTATTTTTTAAACATAATGTTTTCTCATTGTTGCATCAGTACTCACTAGGGCTGTTGTAAAATAACATTTTAGTAATCGAGTACTCTATAGAATATTTTTACGATTATCCGAGGAATCAGATCTCTCTCTCTATTACCTCATTTATAGTTTCTGTAAATGAGGGAGCTTTGTTTTATATGAAGATATTAAAACTGCATTTCAAATATTTTTTTCCTGCCTTCTAGCTGTGAGCGTTTAATTGTTGATTTGATGACACACCGAGCAGTTTCTGTAAACCAGATTTTATTATTATTCTAATATTGACAAACTGTTGTTAGCATTTTACTATAGGGTTTAATGCAGTGGGTTTTTTATTAAAATAGCATTTATATCTGTACTTTTTTAAATAATGCAAGCCCTTACCATAACTGAGATTTCCAAAAGGTTACTCTTTTGAAAATCCAGCTTTTTCCAGAAGATAAAAGCTCAAAATAATAAAACATGGCAGCCTTACCTTACTCTGATCAGAAGCTTTAAAAATGAACAAGTTTAGTTTTAAAGCTTCTCTGATACTGAACATGACTCACTTCGAGCCTCTTCCTTGCAGTAACAACTTGTTTGTTAACAAGACCTTGTAATTCATGGGTGTGGTGTGTTCACTGTTTGGAAAAAGATTGGAATTTTGAGTTTCCAAATGGCCAGTGACCAGCGGGAGCCATTCGAGATGAAAGTGATCTGATATTGATCATCGATTGACTTCACGGTTCCTGCTGTGTCATCGGTTTTTCAGGCTTGTGAACAAACCAGAGTTTTTATTATTATTATTATTATTATTATTAAGGATAAATAATGGCTAACATAATGATTAGTTTATACAATGACAATGCCAATGCTACATTGTTGTCCATCTTTACAGCAGCTGAATGACTCAAAAGGAAAATAAAGAAGTATTTTAGAGCTGGCATTCAGAAGGAACTATGAAATGAGGACAAGTTTTCAGTGAAAGAGGAAAATGTCAGGATATAACCAGACTGATGGAAAAGAAAGTTAAAATATAGTGAAACTATCAATGAGTAAGAGAACCATCTATCATTAATAGTTTATCAAATGTAGTAAAGTTAAATTACATTCCATGTGTCACTAACCTCCTAGTTCTGTTCCCTTGAAAAACCTTTAAAGATGTTTCCCTCTTTTAAAGAGTGATTTAACTCAGAATGTCCAAACGTATAAACTGTAATAATTAGCTTTTTTCCCACTCCACTACTTACAAAGTAACGTTTTCACCTTTCATGCGTCTTTAACCAGCATCCCGCTGTCCGTCCTGACGCCATCCCATAATATTTACTTTAGTTGGAGTTGTTGGCTTTGATACTTTTGCTTTCCAAACTATGATGCATTGCTTTTAATATGTTGCAGTGTGTTTGTACATGCTGTCAGAGTGTCTTAAAGCCTGGTGTGTCGTATAATAACTCACTTATTCTGTTTGTGGTATTGAATATTTTGGTAAATGTTTGTGGTGCCTGGAAAATTCAGTTTATACATGAACGAGGAATGCACCAATCAAACTGCTTTAATATGTTAGAAGCCATTAGAAACCAGAGTCATAGTTGGATGTTACAAAAGAATAGTCTCCAATTCTTGATTTTCTTTATTTTTTTCTTAGCCTTTAGTTTACCTACTAAATGATTGTGCTTTTACCAGGCTTTAGTCAAGCAACTTTGTCTTTGTTTGAAGTATTTCCTAACATGGATTTGTCCCTCCATATGCTCTGCCTCTCTTTTTAAGTCTGCTTTTTGTTTTTCAGCTATGCCAAAGGAGACCTGGATATTTCTTACATCACCTCCAGAATAGCAGGTAGATCGAGTTCCCGCCATAAAATACTTTTTTCAAGTTCTTTTGTTCTTGTGAAAGTGATTCTGTTGTTTAAGTAGATGTGATTCAGTTGAAGTGAACACACATCCTAGTGTCTCATGTTAAGACAAGTAAACCTTTAATTTTGGGGTTACTGATCAGTTTGTTTGTGTGTGTAGTGATGTCTTTTCCAGCAGAAGGGGTGGAGTCTGCGATAAAGAACAACATCGAAGACGTTCGTCTGTTTCTGGATTCACGTCACGCCGGCCACTACGCTGTGTATAACCTCTCTAGACGATCCTACAGGCCTTCACGGTTCCACAACAGGGTAAGAAGTTTGTGTTCATGATCCTACATAATTGGTGCAGGAGATTGTAGCTGATTTCTTCAGCCAGTAGAACTGCATCTAAAAACTTCATTGTCTCTCTTTGTCCCTTGTGTCCAGGTTTCAGAGTGTAACTGGCAGGTGCGCCGGGCTCCCAACCTCCGCAATCTCTACAGCGTCTGCAAGAACATGCATGTGTGGCTCAAACAGGACCAGAGGAACATCTGCATAGTGCACTGTCTGGTTAGTAAGCCAGTCCTCCAGTCATGCTCAAACATGGAGGAGATCATTTCATGTCGGTCAATAAATTAAGCTATTATTTCTAAGGTTATGTACACATTGATTATTTGTGTTTGTGCATAACTGCATCCTAAAAACTCGCTACTCATACAATTATCAGTTAATTCTAAAAGTTCTGTAAAATTGCTTTACCTTTCCTCAACATCAACCCCAACTATGTTTGAGGTGAAACATGCCAAGCGTGTGATTGATCTGCTTTACTGGTAAAACTGCCGTCAGCTGCTGTTCTTTTAATTGTTTTGATCGTTTTTTTGTTTTTTTTTGTAGGACGGCCGAGCAGCATCAGCAGTGGCAGTTTGCTCTTTCCTGTGTTTCTGTCGCCTCTTCACTACAGCTGAGGCTGCCGTCTACATGTTCTCTATGAAACGCTGCCCGCCTGGCATATCCCCATCACACAAAAGGTACGAAACCCAGTGTGCAGAAAATATTGCGTTGTTTTGTTGGTTTTCCTCTCAAATTGTGAAATTTATCTAGGTTGATTTTTATATACTGACATTTTTTTTTTCTCGACTATCTGAGGAATCAGATCTCGGATAATCTGATTATCGAAATCTGATGGAGTGCTCTTGAATGTTGCTTTTTGATTTTAGGTACATAGAGTATATGTGCGACATGATGGCAGAGGAGCCCATAATCCCTCACAGCAAGCCTGTAGTTATTCACTCCATCGTCATGACACCGGTGCCGCTGTTCAACAAGCAGCGCAACGGGTGCAGGCCGTTCTGCGAAGTCTACGTCGGAGACGAGAGAGTCCTCACCACTTCACAGGAGTACGACAGGATGAAGTATGATTGGCTTGTCATGTGTTTTAGTGTTTAACCAATATAAAGCGGCACAGCTCTTGTATTCAGTTATTCTCTCTTTGTTTTAGGGATTTTAAGATGGAAGATGGCAGAGCAGAGATTCCCCTCAATGTTACAGTTCAAGGAGATGTACTTGTGGTGATCTATCATGCTAGATCTACACTGGGTGGGCGTCTCCAGGCAAAGGTACAGGCACAAACGATTGTTACCAGGATTTTGACTTTCATGCTATCAATGCTTTCATATCTAATTAAAAAACAATCTGTTCTGCCCAAAAGACTGACTTTCTGATGTCAAAAAATCTTTTCCAGATGGCATCAATGAAAATGTTTCAGATCCAGTTTCACACAGGCTTTATCCCAAGAAACGCTACTACTGTCAAGTTTGCTAAGTATGTACCCTGTCTGCTAACTAATTAAGTGCAAACTTTAATATTGATGATCACTTTTTGCTATTTACAGGAGAGCTAAAACTGAAGGGTGTTAGTTTTTATAAAACATTTTCCTCCATGTTTCTGTCAGGTACGATTTGGACGCCTGTGACATCCAGGAGAAATACCCAGACTTATTCCAAGTTAATCTGGACATAGAGGTGGAACCCAGAGACAGACCCAGCAACAAGACCCCTCCATGGGACGGCTTCCAGACCAAGGGCCTCAACCCCAAAATACTCTTCTCGTCTCGCGATGAGCAGCAGGAAATCCTCAGCAAGTTTGGTAGGTTCTGATTTACTTACTGTACCTCCTGTAGAGCCTTCAAAAATTATAACATACCTTTAACAATAGTTTGTCCTTTACACCTCAGACTTTGTTGTCTGAAGGACAGTGCAACACAAAAGAGCATATGATTCAGAAGTGGGAAGAAAATAATAGGAAAAAATGTTTGGTTGGTTTTCTATTCAGCTCCCTTTGATTTAATAGAAAATGCAGCATAATGTGAGTGTTTAGCTCGGTCTGGGGTGAATGTCAGTGTAAATACATCAGGAAACATTCCCAGGTGTTTTGAGTTAATAAGCTGATTAGTTTATTTAGCTTTTTCCTAATATTATATTATTGGATTTTGAGATCTTCTTATTTATAAGCAATAAGCATAAAAAAGTACAAGAAATGAAGCCTTGAAATATTTATCTCTGTGTAATGAATCTAAGTTAATCAAACTTTCACCTTCTGGAATGTCAGAAAATATTGAACTTTTCCATGATAATTCTTTATTTTTTTATAGTTGCTTTTATATGCAAAGTGAAAACCTCTGCTCACTGTGCTCAAATAGTCTCTTTTTGCTTGTTCTTCATGCATATTATAACCTATTGGTGTGTACTTGGCAGGACAATAAAATGTATTTAAAAAATTTTTTTAACTATTTTTGTTACAGTAAAAGTACAGATGAGTCTCTCGTGTAGTGTGAAGTGAAACACAGAATTAGAACCAGTTTCATTTCTATAAACTGGATATGTGTGACCACCACAGGTAAGCCAGAGCTTCCTCGTCAGCCTGGTTCCTCTGCGTTTTACGAGTCGGAGTCGCCTCCACCAGCTCAGACCCCAGATGGCGCCAACGCCACCGAATCAGAGTCTCCTGTCAGCAACGACGCCAACTCTAGCAACTTCTTCCAGACACTAGATTGGGAAGGTAAATTTACTCTTTTATAATTCGCTGAAGTTAAAATGTTAATATTTTCAATCAGCTTTTTTTTTTTTTAAAGAGGGAAAAGCTTCTGATTTTTGTTTTCTCTCTTAGCTATGAACCATTTCAAACACTCATTACCAAACTTTTTCCATGAATTAAAAGCACTTTGATACTTCTTTACATTTGCACTCATTTCTTCCTTGTGCACTCAGACATTCAGAGCCCTCATGATGCCACAGACAGCATAGGAGGAGGATCCATGAACGACCAGGATGATCTGAGTGATCAGTCCGAGGGGGAGTCTTACTCGGCTCCCAGTGGGGAGGCTTTATCCCGTGACCTCAGTGAACAACTGTTTGATGCTGATTTTCAGGTGCTTTACTTACTTTACTAAAATAACACGGCTTAATGTCAGTGTGTTCTGACAGTGCTGTTAAATATCCAACAATTTAATTTCCTCCTTCCCACCAGAACCCTGCTCCAGCACCCCAGGACTCTGGTCGAAGCGACACCGCTGACCTCCTGGGGTTGAACTCTGACCCCGAACCGCCTGCCTCATCTGCGGTTTCCTCCGGTGCTTCTGACCAGGGCGGACTGAAAGCTGCCTCCAGCAACAGCGATCTCCTCAATGACTTGTTTGCACCCCCTGCTGGTCAGACAGGAGCAGTGCAGGAAGATCTGTTCTTTAGCGAGCCAACCAGGGGAGCCACACCTGACGCAAAACGTGAGGAGTGGGACTTTGTAATGCTGGATGCATTGTTCCAAAACACGCTCTTTAACTTTAATGGGATTTTCATCTGATCATGAATGTCTTGCAGCCATGGGCGACCTGTTTGATCCGTTCGGGATGGGGTCCGGCTCTGGTGTTGGTTCCAGCGTGGGCTCTTCTCGCCAACCGTCTGGGCCGGACCTGTTTGGAGACTTGTTGGGCTCTGACAGTTCAGCGACCAGCGGGTTCAGCTCTGGTCACAGTACCACCACCCCTGCATCTAACACCAGCCTCTTCAACCTCAGTGAGTTCACTATCAACGGAGTCTTCAAACCGCTTCAACTTTTTCACATTTTGTCACATTGCAACCTCAAACGTCAGTATTTTAGTGAGGTTTTCAGTGATGGGTCAAGACTAAAGTTGTGCATAACTATGAAGAACTGGGAAATAATACGTGGTCTGTGTCATGTCAACCATGGTAGGAGCCTACTACCAGAGCGCTGCAAAGTTACCATGGGCCTGCTTCTGTTTAATGAACTCTTTTTATTTTTGTTTTATCAGATAATTTTTGTAAAAACGTTAAGCCGTGTATTTTCCTTTGATTTCATAATTTGGTACCTCAGTGTCAATCAGTGACATAAAACTCTCATGCAATAAACTTATATTTGTAATTGTGATTTGTGTTCAAAATGGGGGTGGATTAGAATTTTATCGTTATTTTGTGCTACTATTGCAAAATCAATGTAAATGATCATAAAAAAATTACTTACTACTTCATCAGTAAGTAACATTATGAGTGTGTCTTCATGGCACAACGTTCATAGTGCCACAAACTCAAATAGGCTTCCTCGGGACAACATTTAACTGCGCATAGTAACTAAAATTAATTACATTCCCGAATATACAGAAATGCTCTCGTGAAACAAAAAAATTGATAAAATAGTACAAATAACATATTTTTTGTTTTTATTTTACATTAAAATTGATCAAGTCAACAAAATCAAAGAAATTTCCTACTATATTTTGGTACGGTAGTAACTAGAGACACCTGGTCTTCACAGATAAGCTAGCGAAAGACGGCCCTAAGATGACGTCCTCAGCCAGCCAACCAGACCTGCTGGGTGGGTGGGACAGCTGGGCAGCTAAGACCACACCTGGCATCACCACTGGCACAAACAAACCCAGTTATACCAACACTGGTGGGTAGAGGAATATTACTTAGCAAATTGTACAATGCTTGTGTTGCTTGTTAATGACTTTACCAAATGTAAGTCTGACTCATATTCTAACTGTTATTGCAGCTTCTGGGGTGTCGTCCATGTCGAAGGCCAAGTCTCAGACCTTTGATCCTTTTGCAGACCTTGGATCCCTGGGTTCCAACTTACAAGGTGAGTTTTTGTCTTTTACAGTGAATCTCTTAACTTCCCAGAATGAGTGTGATAATTGTTCTTTTTCTTGCAGGCTCTTCCAGTAGTAACTTTTCAGGGGCTTCATTCAGCACAAAGACTCCGTCTTCCTCCACCCCTTCCTCTGCGAAGCCTCAAGCCCAAGCCTGGCAGTCGGGACGACCGGCGGCAGCGCAGACCAAAGCGTGGATGTCTGCACCTGGGTCAACACCGAAAGCATCTTCAGCATCTCAGCCTGCAAGCACACAGCCCTCTAAACCCAACTACAACCTCAATTTCTCTAGTGTCATTGGTGGGAGGGAGGAAAGAGGGGTTCGTGGGCCTGGATTTGGTAAGAGAAGCTCGGTGAAAGGATTTGAGGTTTAGCTGCTACAAAAATGTTTCTCATTGATAAGTTTTTATTTCAGATTTAGCCTTTAATTGGTGTTGTTGTTTTACCGTAGGCCCCAAACCAAAGGTGAAAGAGGATGATTTTGAGGAGCTTCTGTCTACTCAGGGTTTTGCTTCTAAGCCTGATAAAAAGGGACCAAGGACCATCGCTGAAATGAGGAAGCAAGAGATAGCGAAAGACATGGATCCCCTGAAGTTACAGGTAACAAGCTAAATTAAAGCCGCGAAATGTGCAACTCAAAAACACTGCAAATGTTCTTGAGCTTATAATGCCTCAGAAAACTATTTATATTCCCTGAATTTGTTGACAACTTGTTAAGATTACAGCAACACGTGTTTAAAGTGACTGCATTATGTAAAAATTTATTTTTTGAGCTTTACATCATGTTATAATGTCATTCCCTCATCAAAAACATTCCTGGAGTTTTGCTTTGACTCTTCCATGCTGTTTTGAGAAATCCTTGAATTCCTGTGGCAGCCATTCTGGGTTGCTTGTTCTCACCAGACGTCGCCTTCCAGGCAGCTCTTCCAGACCAGCAGCAGTTAGCAAACACTTGGTCAGATTTTACACATGCAGAGCTTATTATATGAACTATTTCTCAGTCCAATGAACTGAGGAAGTTTTGAAAACAGCTGAACGGAGAACTGATGTTGCGATGACGTGTTGAAGGCAGCATGTCGGAAAGCATGAGCTTCTTAAAGAGTCAAAAGCCCAATTTCAAGTCATATTTCTTTTATATTATTTGATATATTCAGCATCTTCATAACAACTGAAGGCGACAGTTACTTGACTTTATGAAATGGCATTACTTGCCTGGAAAATACTGCCCCTTTAAGGTTAAAGATCAACAAAAGATGGCGCATAGCTGAATAGTGAGACACATTTTCAACATCTTTTTGCAAATGAAAATCTCTAAATATTGAGGGGGTTTTAATTAGCTCTCCTGAATCTATACTTTTCTGTCTTTTGCAGTAAATCTCTACAACCTTTACACATCTAAAAAATAATAGTTTTTACATTCCTCTGTGCAAAGTAGCTCAAATTCAGCCAGATTATTATTGGTTATTATTATTACTCTTCCCAGATCAATGCTCTTTTTTTCCCCCCTCGCCTTTACGTTTCGGTCGTGTGTTTTTACATTTCAGTTCTTTTCTTCATAACGCTCTTTGTTCTCTTGCAAACCTCTGAATTGCTGACGTTTTCATTTATTTTCCACTTTCCAGATTTTGGAATGGATCGAAGGGAAAGAGCGAAACATCAGAGCACTGCTTTCAACTCTGCATACAGTGTTGTGGGAGGGGGAAACGCGCTGGAAGCCTGTGGGCATGGCTGACCTCGTGACCCCTGACCAGGTCAAGAAGTTCTACAGGAAGGCAGTGTTGGTCGTCCATCCAGATAAGGTACAGCTTTAAGACCGTGCACATGTTGTAGTCTGGCGCTCAGGTCTTCAGTCATTAATGTGGCCTCTGTCCACGCAGGCTACCGGTCAGCCGTACGAACAGTACGCCAAGATGATCTTCATGGAACTGAATGACGCCTGGTCAGAGTTTGAAAACCAGGGATCCAAAGCTCTTTTCTGAATCACCGCCTGGACCACTACTAAACCAGACCAGATGTGCACTGGGCTGGATTTGGCCCAACCAAAAGAGGTTTTGACTGGGCCAGATTGGACAGGGCTGAGCCCACATTGGGCCATAAAGGGTGCCGAGCCTCTGAGAGGTGTCCTCTCTACAATTCCCCTTCTTCCTTCCTTACTTTCTTGTGTTTCTACAGCTACAAGAAAAGACCTTCTTGCCTCACTGTAATGAAAATACTTCTAATTCTTGTTCTTACACAGAGGGTTTAATAAACATCGAGATGGTTTTTAAACTCACTGCCTACCTGTGTGACTGCCTGAGTGGTGCTGCAAACATTGAGTCGAGGGAATAACGGACAATCGGGCCAAAAACTAAAGATATCGTTTAATTTGGGGGATCGACACTTAAGAAAAAAAAAAAAAAAGGCCTATTTTGGTTATTGGTGACGCAAATTTTCCTTTGTGCTTTGCACGTTTGCAGCCAGTCTTGTAGTTACTGGAAAATAAAAGTGACTGTGGCTGTAAATTGTTAAGCACGGCAGCCGACTTGTAAGTTTGCAAAATATCATTCGTGATGTTGAGACTTGCTTCTTCAAAAAATGCGAACATTTCCGAACAGAAATTGACAGAGATAATGGAAACAGACTTTATGAATACCTTTGCTGCTCTGTCACAACTTGAATTTTTTTCGAGCCAGTAAGTCAAGACAATTTACCTGCTGAACACTACTTGTGCTGCTGTTATTGCTGCAGCAGATCAAAGTAAAAAAAAAAACTCAATGATAAAAATGAAAAAAAGAGCAGCCCTCCAACTTGTTTTGGAGTTCCTGCATTAATCCAGTCAGGCAGTCTGTTTTTTTTAAGTGCTCTTTGACTTCCACCTTGTCAGTGTACACTGTGTAGCAAACTGCATGCTATCCTCCATCAAACCTCTAAGCATCAGCAGGTGGATGTCTTTGAAACCTAACCACGGATGTCTGGGTGAGCAGTTTTCTTCATTGAAGTGCTTTTTTTTTTTTCTTGTAGCAGCAACAGGAAAGACACTCCCAGCGTGATTGTACCTGGTGACAGACCTCTCAATCCATGATTTGAAGCTCCTCTCCATTTTTGTCATTCACCCTCCACCCATCTTTAACACACAGTTTACAGAAAAGTAAAGCTCAGAAAATTGAAGGATTGAAAAGAAAATGTGATGGTATATTCTGGTTTTATAGGGTGGGGTGTTTGTTTTCTCACTCTTTGTATTACACTGTTTGTTAGTTAAAATATCCTTTCTATGTAAATATGAGGCTATTATCATCCATCAAGTGGCTTTGTAAAGATTCCAGCTGGGGGTTTGTCTTGATGATCCTCAGGCTGGACTGCGTGAATGTTTCTGTGTGTGTGCTGACAAATAATGCAGCTTTACAGGGCATCAAGCTCTTTTGCTGATAATCACTTTTTTTTTCTTTAAAACTTTTCTCTGAAATCTTTCCAACTATTTTTCCATTCACATCTTACCTCATGGACCAATCAAATCTCCTCTTTTTCTTATTTATTATAGTGTTTTATGACAGCATTCTGAGAACTCAATATACAGAATAATGGCACAAGTGGAAAATTCAAACGAATGGAAAGTTTTGAACTCAAATGGGACAGTTGTTGTTTTGGTCACAGTACGCCGCTGTTTTCATTCCAAAGCATCACATGTTAATATGAATGTGCTTTTATACATGTACATCCTGTCTGTTATTTCTCTAGATCTGTAACTCTATACTTTTGGGTATTCAGTCCTTTTATGTCACAAACACATTTTCCCCTTTAAATTCAGGGGTGAAAGTGTTGCTTCTGTTTTGTTTCTAATATTTTGTAAAAAAGAAAATGGAGAAAAAAGTCGCCACACAAAGGACCTGCAAACCTAAATAAAAAAAAATGACTGATGCTTGAAATTCAGTTTTATTTTTGTTTTGTTTTGACACTCTGACAACATAAAGCTGAAAAATGGCAACAAAAAAAAATACACTCACTGGCAGTGTTTACTGTACCAAATTACATCATGCTAATATGAATGTAAATTTAAGTGTAAAAAAGAGGAAATTAAAAAAAATCGTTCAATCTGGGACATTTATGCTTCGTGTCTTTCTTTTAATAGAAATATGCCTTCAAATTCACACCCAATATTCTTCTTTAAATCAAATCTGTAAACATCTGTTACATCTCCAGTTGCAGAGATAACAATGACGTATCAGTGCCGTCATCCATCCATCCATCCATTTTCCTGCACCCTTGTCCCTTACTGGGGTCGGGAGGGTTGCTGGTGCCTCTCCAGCTGTCATTTCAGGCGAGAGGTGGGGTCACCCTGGACAGGTCGCCAGTCTGTCGCAGGGCAACACAGAGACACACAGGACAAACAAACATGCACACACACACTCACACCTAGGGACAATTTAGAGAAGCCAATTAACCTAACAGTCATGGTTTTGGACTGTGGGAGGAACAGTGCAGTCATCTTTTCTTAAAATAAGTAGGTGGGGAAAAGTTTTAGGGAACCAAATATCAGCATCTTATCTGCTGGTAACACTTGTCCTGGTGACCTGTTGTTGGACAGAAAGCAGCACATTAAAGTTTCAAATGAGAGTAGAATACAAGTCCCATTCAATGTTTTGATTCAGAGGCGTGTTTCTTAAATGGTTGGTTGAGGTTAAACTAGCAGGCCAAAATCACATCACTGAGTTATAACTTTATTTCACAGGTCAAGACAGCCCAACAATAACTCATAATGTACCAATTTTAACACAATCGTTTATGCATTACTCTGCGTATACAAAATGAATTATGAAAGTGGGGGGAAAACAAAAAAATAACTTTCTCAAAGCTTCTGTTGAATAAATATCAAAGCTTTCTCTTTGCAATGCAGCTTTGCAACATTAGCAGTGGCATTTCGTCAACACGGTGAACAATGGCAGACAGAAAAGGAAATGGATTTGTGCATTTTTGAAGTGTTAGGATATGAGCAGCAAATGAACTGCCCACAGAAGACGATTCTCTTGCCATCTTTGTTTAGTGCAAACCCAAATTAGTTGATCTCCTGGCTAAAGCTAACAGCTAGTTCAATTGTGGCCCAGACCAAGGTGAAGTTCTGCTTTAAACCAGTGACTTGGTTCACATTTGGCAGTTGTTTACACAGGACCTGCTGTAAACAACTGCAAAAAAGTGAGGCGGCACATACTTTTTGCACATACATGGTGCTTCACCAAATCCTTGGTAAAGCACCATGTATGTGCAGTCATGAAATGACTATAAAAATGTTTTAGTTAAGAACAAATCTTAAAACATTACTGTTTTTTTCACACATTATCTGTCTCATTCTATACTGTCATAGCAGTTCTGTACTGTTGTACTGTTATACTGAATGTTATTGTATCATAACAGTTCTATACTGTTATGACTGTATAGAATGAGACAAATATGTAAAAAATATGTTTTCAATAAAAGTTACCTCAGTTTTAATGTTATTGGAAGATTTATGTTTTGAAAAGAGAGTGGTAAGCTGAACGAGTGACTTTCAAAAACAGCAAAAAACAACACATCTCTGTCCAATAAACAATCTACAGACCCAGTTATCAATGCTACAAGTCTACTGAAATGCATAAAGTCTATGCACTGTGGAGAAAGATATTCTGAGAAGACAGAAGATGCAAAAATATTTCTGTTCTTCCTGATTGTCGTGCCTTTGGCACCTTCTCCTGAACTACTATAATCAAACTCATTTATATGTGATTTTGTTGCATAGCAAAGTCTTTAAAAGAATCAAAGATGCTTGATTTCATAGGTTGCAGCTGCTGTCGTGAGAGAAGCCGTTTCTTCACATCTGGTTTGATGTTTCAGCAGAGTACAGGACAGGAAAAGGCACTTCAAAGTGTGGATGCCCACTTCGATTTCCTGCCTGTTCTGCCCTAAGCCTTAAAAAATGAAAAGGTCTGGTTGACTCCCTGGAAGGGTTTGAGTCCTCCTACGGGAATCTGAAAGAGACAAAAGTTACAGGATCATTACTGAATAACTACAAATAAAGACAGAAAGGTTTTTTTAAAATATTTATTTCATACTTTTAGTGTCTTACACTTAGAAAAAGGTCTTCTGAACTGTGTGGCTTGGCTTTAACCCTCAATGGAGACCTCAGGAACAATGTTCCCATTCTGTGTTATTCCCACTGAAAGCTCCTGTACCACAGAGAATAAATAAATTTTAGTGAGTGTGCTGTAAAACACAAATACAGTTGAAACCAGAAGAGTAAGGAGAAATAGACCCTTTTCCTCACTGTCTGAAGTTAAATCAGATTTTGTTTTAGATCAGTTAGAATTACCGGTAACACTTTATTTGACGGGTTGAGCATAAGACCGACATGGCATTGTCATAAACATGAAGGAGCATTTATGAAAGTCTATGAGTGTTTTCATATTGTGTCATTCTGAAATAATGACATTTTTAATACAAAGTTGCTCTAAAAGTTGCCTTAAACTTCCATTAAAAGTTGCCAACTTTACATTAAAGTGTCATTATTTACAAAATAATGCAAAGTGGCACTTTTAATGTACTTTCAAGGCAACTTTTAGAGCAACTTTGCATTATTTACCGAAATACACTTCATGACAACCGATGAAGAAGGCACTTTCAAGTATCTGGAAACCGTTAGCAAGGAGGAATCAGAATTAAAATGTATTTACCACTGCACCAAGTTGCACAGCCTCGGCAGGAAGCTGACCCTTCGCTTCCTCTGATAACACATCCAGACACTTTTGGTTGGCAGCAGCAATCTGGAAAAGAAAGGAAACATGAAGGACAAAGTGAGAACTTGAACATTTACACCAATTCTTCATATTTACCCCCTTAAACATGTGTTCTGTTTTTGTTCCACTAAATGTGGAACAAAACATTCAGCAAACAAATTTTTATTTTTGAAAAAGAGTAAATACAAGAAAAATTTCTTAAGTGATGATTTAATTTTTAAAGTTAAACAATCTTATCCAATGTAATAAAATATAAATAAAATAATTGCTGCCTGGTTTTAGTAACTGGCTGTGACACTAAGTTGCAGTGCCCACCTCCCCTACAGGAGCAGCAGAATCAGTTTCAGGATCTGCAGGAGTAGCATCCATTGATTCGGTTTGGGTGAGAAAAGTGTCCCCTGCTCCCTCAGGTTCCTGAATGTCAGAAAAGAGAAAAATGCATTTAAAAAAGAAGAAAGAACAGGTCACAAAATGTCTAACTGGCAAGTTAACCTTGACATAAAAGCAATGATCTACTGAGCAAGAAGCTCACTGTTTTTGTCTTTTTTTATTTTTAGATGATTTTTAGACTCTTTTTGCTTTGCTCTTGTTTGCTGCAGTTATTATTTAACCATAAAAAACAATAAGAAGTTCCCCAGAAATCAGACGATGAATGGCTGAAATTGTAAATAATAGTAAAATAAACAAGGTTGTAAATGTTCTACTGCAGTTTTCCCAACATATTTTTTATAAATATAACACTCAAGAAAATTATTCCAGTTCCATTCCATTGCAAAATTATTCCAGTTATTTATGACCAACAAGTATAAAGTGGAGAGGATTTTGTACAAATATCACCTGCTGCACAACAGCAGATGTTGAAACATCCTTCGCTGTTGACACAGATTCAGTAACAGATAATTGTTGGAGCAGCAGGACAGCAGTTCCCTGAGTGACAGAAGGAAAACATGAGAAGGGATTGTTTCCCATCTGCAAACCTGGACAGCAATAAAAAACAGTTGATCACAATTTCATTGATTACCAAATAGAATAGAACAAAATGAAATGGTGTTTCTATAATCTAACACATGTTAGCTGAAAAATAAATACAAAAATAACAGTAAATAGAGTGAAAACAAAAGTGTTAGTGCATTTCATTATTTTAACAGTTTGAGGCTGTCTGCATGCAGCAGTCTGATTCTTCAGGTTATGTTGCTTTGGATGTGATAGTATGAATGTAGTTTTTTCTAATATTGTAAGCCTCAATTGTGCAAGCTCACAACCTTTAAAGAGATGCGGTGGCCAAGGTGATGGAAATGCTAGTTCAGATATTGACTGATTGTAGTCTTTAAAAGTCGGGAGGTCAGAAGCCAAGCTGAGTGATGCCACAAGATTAGCAGCTCAGACATAAAAATAATATAATTACAATCAAATTAACATTTCTTGACATGTGTTAATAAACTCTGGGTTATACCTCTGTATGTTCGACAACAGGAGGGTCAGCTTCATCCAGAGGAGTTTCAGTGATAGTATTTAGCACCTGAGGAGATAAAAGGCTTTTTACAATTGAACAAAGCAACTTGATTCAGTAAAGTGTGATTATTAATAGCTACATAATGTTGTTGTTGTTTTCTTACTGCTGGGATTTCCACAGGTGGGCCCAAAGCTTCCTGATGTAGTCAGACAAAAACAGAGAAATCTATTGCTGACTTTGAGGAAGTAGTTACAGTGGCACAAAGAAACACCAAACAGTGGATTAATTATATGAGATTTAAATAAAGTTATTAACCTCTGTGGCTGCAACAGACTGGACACTGAGTGCAGCTGAGTCTTCCAGTTTTCCCTCCCCATCCTCAAGTGGCTCTGCAGGCTCCAGTGTTTCTATGACAACCTCCACCTCTGATCCAGTATCAGATTCAGTTTTTTCTGCAGCATGTTCTACTTCAGCAGGACTTTGGTCACCGGTAACAACTTCTACCACTGGTTCTTCAGCTTGTTCCTTTACTGACTCTGATAAGGTTACTTCTTCAGTGATGAACACTTCTAGTGCCTCCTTGGTCTCAGTGTCTTCTCCTGCCAGGGTCACATCTTTCTCAGAGTCTTCCTCGCAGACATCCCGTGTCTGCAAATACCACAACACAAAGCATGCAACATTAATCAAGAGAACAAAAAGGGTCCAGAGGACTTTTCTTTATAGAGATAAGTGATTTATGACTTAGTAGAAATGTAGTCATTTGGACTACATTGCATTACCAGAACATCTGAGGTCATAAAAGAACATATCCGACCCGTCTCCGTCTGTGTGTCTTCATTGTCTTCTGTCTAGATAAAATACAAAGTGCATTTTAGTTAACCTTTTTATAATAAGATAGCTGCAAGCTATATGAATAAATCCATAAATAGATTCACAGATGAACAAACAAACACACAATTTAAAACAATTGAATATGTGCTCAGTAAGATCCAACTAAACAGATAAATATTAAAAACTTAATGAATTTACACCACCTTCACAGCTCTTTTGCAATAATAGAGACTTTTTAGTAGTACTTCTAATGCTATTAAGTTTATTGGTAACCTTGTAAAAGAATAGAGCCAGATAAAATCATGCAACCTTTGAACCAGATAGAAGATTGTGCTGATTTTTAATGCAACATCTTGTCTTGTTTTTCAGCCATTCTGTTGTATACTTACTGCTGTGTTTTTCAATAATCTTTGTTATTCTATTTCTGTTTCTGTCATGCTTGCTCTACATTAGATTAGTCTTTCCATAGCTGTTTATTTACTGATGTTTAGATCTCAATGCATTTAGTTTATTCTTTAATTGTCAGACATATGTTTAGCTCTTTCCTGGATATTATTTCTCTTCCTCTGCTCCTCTTGTGCTACAGCTCTCTCCCTCAACTTGCCTCTCTTGTCTCCACCCTCAGCTGCACCCATTTACTAATCAGTCACCTTTCACTTGTCATTAGTCAAACTCCTCAGTATTTAAGCTTCTTTCTCGCCTTCATTTATTCATGGTTTCTTTTGTTTAGTCTCCTGTCTTCTAACTTGTTCCTGTCGTGCCTGATCGCGGTGGGACTCTTTGTAAACTTATATTAATACTAAAAGATTTTATCTTCCATCTCCTTTTCTGCGTAAACTACAATATCACTACAACTTTAGCTTCTACTCTTATAATCTCACACTTGACTCTAATACACTTTGCAAATCAGAGGACTTCATAATCGTCATAGTGACTGCGGGTGTCCATGTTCTGTAGATCGTAACCAAGCAGATATCCATTCTAGCATTATGCTCTACACTTGGCATGTGCTTTTCCAGAGGTCTTGTTGCTTGTTTACTTTCAACTTACTTTGTTGCCATATTCCTTGTAGAGAAAAGGTTTTCCTGTAATAATATTTCCAAACAGGATATATTTACTAAGTCTTTTTCTGAATATAAAGCCCTGAAATTCAAAATGAAGCATGCTGCACAGGCAACACTAAACCAGTTAGAGTATTTGATTTGATTTCTTTGAGAAATTAAAGGCGAATTTGCTTAGAGAGCAAAATAAAAAGTCTGTCTATCATGTTAATTGGCAGCAACAATTGGTTCCCTACAGTTACTGCTGACGTCTTTCCTCCTTGGCATTGAGTTAAAACACACCTGTTTGCTCTAGCGCAGTGAACTGCCAAAACTCCTACTCTTGAAAAGGTCCTTACATGTACTGATGATAAATGTAAAAATAGTTTCTCTAGGCAGCACCCAGTTGCTACTTTCACTCTAAAGTGAAAGCAGCAAAGAGTGTTTTGCATGACATAAGTTGTTGCAAACGCTGTGTGATTTGAGATTGGCTTTACAAAGTTTACTTAAAACAAAAGGAAATGCATCAGGCCAAATAATAAAATGTAAAATGTAGAACACAGTATTTTAAACCATTAAGGAATGTGTGGCTCTTTAGGAGGAGCTGATTTATAAAAAGCCTCAGGTTGGCGTCAGTTTAAAGGTGTCAAAACCTGATTCACTCAGACGCTCACCTGCCTAATCTGCCTCTGGCTTAAAACAAGAAGACATGTGGTTGATTCAATTTACTGTCAGGGGCAAAGCAAAGTGTTTTAGGTAAAAATTAAAGTTTAAATTAGATTTACTTCAGCTTCTACCGCAACCACCACTGGAGCCTCATCTGGGGTTGTAACCTGTGAAGAAGAAGAGGTTAAAAACATTAATCTTACTTCAACAATACACAGAACACCTAAAGATAAAGAGTGTTTCTTAACAAGCAGGTCAAGCTGTTCAGCAAAACTGCCTCATTCTCTGGAGCTTAACTTAAAGGTCAAGCTTTATGAGGTACACACACTCGTCCTTTAAAACTCAGCCCAAAGCGAAACGAGCTTTGAAACAACATTTTGTCAGCCTGGAGGCATTTAACAAAATAAATATCCCAGTGAGAGCCTGATCAGGTTTTCTGTGGCCATACCAGGAAATGCGTGCCAGAAGTAGCTTGTAAACTTGGGCTCACAGTTCTGCACTCATGCAAACAGCCAGTGAACTTTTTCTTTAGATGCTTTGTGTGTGATCAGCGCAACAGTTTGGAAAAAGGGGAGGAACGTCCTACAGCCTACATGAAAATCTTGCAACCAACTGGATTATTGGAAGCAGTTACTCCCTCTTTTCACTCCTCAGTATTTTTCAAGTCAGATCTTTAAAATTGTCTTTGCCATCAACTCAGTTCTTCCATTTCAATATTCTTAACAGCATATCATCACTTTGCATGATCATATGACGATCTAGATATCCTGTAATGTACAATTTTTAAGACTTTTTAAAAGTGTGAAATGCAGAAATCCAAAACATTTCTGGCACAATTTACTGAGAGGGTTGGTCTACTAATAAAGTTATTTTTCTGCACTTTAAATGCCTGTTAAATTTTCTTCAGGACATGTAAATATTTCAATATGAATATTTTCCATTTTTATATATATAAATATAAAAAAAGATGTTTAACAATATAGGGTGTGCATTTAATTTACAGACTCAATCTGTAAATTACTTTTAATTAGGTGTCAAATGTGAACATTTGTTCATTAATTGCTTCCCCCCTCACTGCTTTTATTTGAAGACTACTACTCTCTGTTAAAACACAAGCCTCATTGACTCGCAAGAAACTACAATAAACCAGCTGCAGCTGAGGTACAGCTGAGGACCACAAAGACCTTAAGCCGGGTTAGGAAACAACTCTGTCGGAAACATTTAAAATCAGAAAAAGCGTCCGATCCAAATCTCAGAAAATAAATTTTCTTCTAAAGCTAGTCTACTGTAGTTGCTTTGGGGGATTGAACATAAATTATTTGTGTTAGTTAATTACTTCCAGCTCAGTTGTCATGAACAATATACAAGTTGCCTTAAAAACAGCGGTATTTGAAGTTTGCTAATAAAAGTTATTGTAAAGAGTGATTGAAAGCCTTAAAGGTAAGGAACCCAAGAGTGGAAAAGAAGAATAGTCACGAGTCACAGCTAATAAAAAAAGAGCAAAAAGATAAACTTTCATTTTAAATATTATATAATATAATATAATATAATATATAAACTATATTACTGACTAACCAACTTCTAAAATTGCATCAATAGTGACCTTAAGAGGGAATTAGAAATCCTTAGATTTAACTTTTTTTAATTGCAGAATTGACCTCTATAGAACAAAAATAAATTCAATGTCCTTAAATTCTCTGCATTTTTACAAGAATATGAAAAATGTTTAATATTAGGATAATTGATAACTTACAGTCTGGAGAATGCAGCCCACTGAGGTACCTGGTATTTTTTTAGAGAGTAATAACTAAAAATTGCCAGATGAGAAGAAAAGCCAGCCAGGCCTTTCAATTTCCTAATAGCCGTTGCCTAAATGATCACTGGGGCGGCATCCAGTGTGCAGCCAAGTGTGTTGAGCCATACTGGCAATCACAGAGAGATGCTCATGAATATTGAAAACCTTCATACTCTGATGATAAATAATTTAGCTTTACCTTGTGCCAGTTCTTTCTCTAAATGTAGGACAAGTTTACTGTATGAAATATCCTCCAAGTTGTCATGTATGTAGACCAGCTTTCATCAAAACTTTTAATCTGCAAGTAAAGAACTTCTCCAGAAAAAAAGGGGCTAGAGAGCAAAAATGTACTTTCATTAAGATAAAGAGAACTCCAGCTAAAATGTGGAAGTCAAGTTATAGGTAATATGATAAACAGAGAGCAAGAGGGAAGGAAGAAAGTGATAAGGTGCTCTTTAAGTCAGTTTTAGATAGGCTGCTAAACATGGACTCATGCAGAGCTACAGCTGAGTACAGTTCACACTCCCTCCATCTACTATAACTAGAAGAACACCATGTTCTGATATACAGTAGATACACATGCAGACTCTGTGAAATTTGTTTCAAACTGAAACTGTCAGGAGTAGCTTTAGACAAAGTTTGAAAAGAGAGGGAAGAATTATTTTAACTTTAAGACGGATGTAAAACTGATGTCGAATATGGGAGTGAAGGATGCATGCAAATACCAGTGAGAGACCAAACTAGGGAGGAGTGGCAGACAGAAGCATGATAGGAAAAAGAGGTACAAAATGTTCAGCTCTAGCAGAAGCTCCATCTTTAGCTGCTTCAGGCAGCAGCGAACGGAAACACCCGACTCAGCAGCTGTGTTTAATCAAGAAGAGGTGTATGCTCACCTGAAACTCAGCAGCTTCTAGGTAGAGCCAGTTTTGTGTCACTAATTCACGTCTGCACTGTTTCTGCGTTAAGCTTGTTCACTGACTCAACTTTGGTAAAGCACCACACTCTTATGGGGATACTTTTGTCAACAAAATAGGTCAAATTGGAATTACCCTCTGGAATAATAAAGTTTTCGTAAATGGAGTCTGAAAATCTGTGAAAACTTCTGCAATTGGAAAGATGATTTGTGTGTAGAAATTATTTGAATTTGTGATTCGTCTTTGTGCTGCTTGTGACAATACAAAGTAGCATCTGTATTTGAAGCATCTCCCTTCTGCATCTTATTATCGAGTTTGGGATTTTTAAATAATTTTAAGCTGATCGGACAGAAATACTGATTGTTTGGTTTCATTGAAAGAAATAAGGGTTCTACTATAGTTCTGTTTTAAACTGTTGTATGTGGCAATATCAACAAGTTTGCTAAGTTTTTCCATACCAAACATAAATGATGTCAAACATACCTTTACTGGCCACATCATTAGGTACACCATCTTGTTGACACAAATAGCAACTCAGCCAATCACAACAGTAACTACATCCTACAACTACTCCTTCCTGAAGCCTACATTTAAAATTGGAATGGGGAAAGAAAAGGGATTTAGCTAATCTCTTGGATTTACAGAAAATGGTTCTGCAAATAAAATCTAATCAGCAAGCAGCAGTTCTGTTGACATGAGAGGTTACCGTCGCTTCGATACAGCAAAACAGAACAGAAATGATAGCTCAAACAAAGTTACAGCCATGCTGAACTAAATACCAACTTTGAACACAAAGAATCGCATTATTTAAAATAAAAGAAAAGAAAACAGATTGGCAGTAAGGTTGTTTTCAAAATGCCTAAACTCTGCAAACCCCCTTTTTACAAGATGACAGAAGTTTACTGTATCTATTGGCAGCAGTGATTTAAATTTTTATAGAAAACCTGCAGGTATGACTTAGTAGATAAATCTGGACTAAGCTTCATGCAAGTGAGTAAAAGACCAAAACATTTCATCACATTTGACATATTTTGCTTTATGTCAAAAAGCAAAATATGCATCTGTCTCTCATTCACTCATGAAACATTTTCATTTTAAAGTTACTGATCCTGCATATTATATGGTGGAAACACCGTTCAGTGCTTCAGGCTCCAAACCTCTCCTTTATTTTCCCCCTGTTTCCTAAATGGAACATGTTGTTCTCCCTGCTTCACAGCCTCCATCATCTGCTTCCCTCCTCCACTGACCCTGCTGCTGCACGTTTGCCCTCTAATGTTCTATAAACACCAAAATTTATGAAAACAATACATAAATAAACAAATGCATTTATGTGATAAAGCTTGTGTGCAATAGATGTCACAAAAGCCCCAAAAGATACAGATGCATGTTAAATCTTTTAGTCCATTAGTTTCTTTCCAGTGTTTTGTTGTTTACCAACCATTTTCTTTTCTGCCTTCACATTCACTGCATAAAAATGAAAATGTGAAAATCATATCTTCACCCATCCAACAAATGAAAAACAGAAAAACAAGTCAAGCTTCTTTCCAAGCAAATACATTAAATGCCAAAGCAAAACAGTACATAAAGCAACTAAGTACATTGACAGAAAACTGGCCTGAGTATAATGCACCAGAAGCATAATAACTACCTGTCTATGTGTTAACACAAAGCATCTGACATTCAGTCAAAAATAACAAAGGTCACCACACAGGAAGGATGACAAAAGTGTGCGAATGCATGTCTGTCCTGACTGGTTCCAAAATTTGGCTGCTATTACCACTTGATGCCAACCACCAGGCACGCAACACTCAGAAAGAATTTCTTATCAAGCTGTCAGGTGCTGCTAACGTTTCTAATGCATCTTCATCGTCTGTTGGATGCTCCAGTAACTGCATGAAACACCCTTAGAGAGTTCCCTCTAGATGTAAAAGTTTCTTGCAAACCAAATCACTTCAATGAATAGAACTGCTCTACATTTGCACCAAGTTATGTGCAAATCAGACCATTCCTTCAGAACTTGTAAATGATAAAGAGATGATTTAATTACCTCAGAAACAGCAACCTCAGCCTCTTTCGTCAGATCAGCTTCAACCGTAGAGGGCTCTGCTGGAGGAATACTTTCAACTGGAAGAATACTTTCAACTGGTGCTTCTTTGGCGACACGTGCTGGACCTTCAACTTCATCCGCCACTCTGGATTCCACCTCCACAGCAGCCTGCTCTAACAGCACACCATCAGCTGCTGCAGCTACCTCAACCATGAAGGCCTCTGCTGCTTCTTCTTTCACAACAGGCTGTGGTTCAAATTTTGGAGGTTCCACTGCAGGGGCAGAGATGGGAATGACCTGTGGGGGCTTTTCTCGTGTGGGTGGTGAAATTTTAAATGCTTTTTTGGGAGTTGCTGTAGGGGGCGCACTAATGGCAATCCCTGAGCTGGCTTTGATTGGTGGATTAGCTGCATGCTGATCCTCAAGTGCTCTCCTCTGGGCTTGCTGCAAGAAGGAAAAACAGAAAAAACAAAATGCACATCCATGTTAACCTCTAATGACTCAATACTGAACAAGATTAGTTTTGCTCTTTATCGGCACAGATAGATTCATTTTTATGCATTTGATAATGATGCAGCCATATACCTATCCTTATATACTTAACTAACTATTAAACTATTTCATATTGTGTCATGTTATAACCACAAAATCCAGTCCATTCATTGGGCTTTTAGGTGATGAAGTAATACGAAGAAAAAGTAAAATTGCGATACAGAAACAAAATTATGCTTTTCAGCAATTTAGCATCATAATAAATCAGAGAACATTAATGATCAAAAAGAGCCTTGAATGCCAAGGAACAGACAGGTCAGGAAAATATGTACAAGTTTAAAACAGAGTCGGTTAGAAAACCATTTCCAAAGAATTATTTGAAGCCTTTATCAATAATTTGTGTGACAATAGAAAGAGTGTAACTGCAACTATACCAAGACTTAGCTGTCCACCTAAAAAGCAATAATAACATTCATTAAAATGGCATCCAAGAGGTTCACAGTAAATACTGAGGATCTGCAAACTGCCAACAGCTCAACTATGAATCTGTCACACATTATCCCAATAAAACCCAGTAAAGTTTACAGTTGTAATGTAATAATACGGAAAACATTTCCAGGTGGTATTATTGTTTCTGCAAGGTGTTTCTAATGACATAAAGCCTAATACAATTTTAACTGGTTTTAACTTTTAAATACCCTTAAAGAGCTTGATGTTATTGGCAAACTGTAGCTCATTCTATCCTACAGAAACACCAGACATGCCAAACTTGCCAGGTTCAACATATTTTTCAGCTTTGGACAAAACCCCCTCAGGCTTTGGTGGAGATTTTAGGAGGGTAGACCACTGGAGGGAGGGGCAACTGGGATTGGACCCAACCAGGCTAGTTAGATAATGGGAGCTAATTAGTTGAATCAGAATGGTCTTGACAGGTCTGGTGAAGCGGGAAGAGAAACCGTGTGAGTCAGCAGGACTGATGGGTGCCCCGCGGGCCAGACAGTGGGTCTAATCACTTCATAATCAGGTTATAATCACTCCCCAAAAATGCTTTTGTTAGGCCAACAGCCAGCTCGGCATTGCTAGACCTGTGGTGCAAGCCAAAAGGGCCTGTGTGTGCGGGGGTGTGTATGTCCTGTCCGTCCAACCACCGTCAAAACACGGCCTCTGTTGCTGATCTCCATACAAAGCTTGATACTTAGCCGCCCATGCTGGACTGGGAGCAGGAGAAAGATCAGTTATAAAGAACCATATTTACAGAACAGAAATATATACACAAATCAGTCAGGGTTCTGATTTCTCTAAGGTGATAACACAGAACTGAAGATGACTTAAGTAGACAGTTTTATCACAGTGTCCATAGTGGACTCTGAAAACCAGCGAGATTGTGCAAATTCCAACCTGCAAAACCTTTGCAGGCCATTCCTACAGCGAACACATCATCAGGGCTGCTCCTCTCAGCCCTGTGGTGCTGAGAGGAGCAGATTCCAGCTAAAGATGGTGGATTTGGGCAACAACTGAGCTAACCTAGGTTGTCTCACCTGCTGGAAAACCGAGTAGGTGAGACAACCTCTCACCTACTCTCTGTTTAGTACCTCACATAAAGAATGCACATTGATAAGAATTAAAAACATGTCCTAGAGTTAGCTAGAGGTTATTCTTTGTCAGTTGTCCATAGACAGATTTCACAGGCGCTAATTGGTGATTGGCAAAGACAATTAAATGAATGAAAGCAAAGAACTGTAAACCAAACATCAACAAACAGCAGGGACATGTTTTGGGTTTATTAACAGTCCGGTACGACTGCTTTGAAGCATACGTAAGGATAATCTTTTAATTTCTTCATTTTCCTCTAGTATCCAAATGACCTCTATGAAGTAAGCTGCAACACATTTGTTTACTGTTACCTGCAAGTGTAATAGTTCCCAAGAAAACAACAAAGGGAAAACCATACTGCCACCCCAAAAAAGCTAGATTAGTGCATGTCTAGTACAAATTCCAAAAATCTAATTCTGGCATTTAAAAGGCTTCTAAATCAAGTGTGAAACACTGTAATTAGTTAAAGAAATATCCTTACAGTTACTTTACAGACAGGACAAACTGCAAAAATCGTAAAAATGTTCCAATAGCCAAAAAACCAGTTGGTACAAACAAAACCGGTTGTGTTTTTATGCAAAATTGCAAAATTGTTTAATTTGCTAATAAACATCCGAGTGGATTCCAATCCACTGCTGCTTTTACAAAAAAATATTATGTATACATAAACTTTTCCTTTGGGTAATAACACTCTCTTCTCTCTTTTCATTAGATGATAAAAAGTTATTTTGTTGGTTATATGAGTAGCAAATATTTGCATAACAATGAACAATGGTGAAGGTAAAAGAAAATGCTAAATGTTTGCATATAAAAAGATTTGCATGGTTTCAAAGTAAACCTTTGAAGAAAATGGAGCTTCTGTGTTACTTTCTCACTCACACAGATCTCCTCTCTGCCACACCCACTCATTTCCTTTGAGTACTCGGTGTTCAAAAATAGTTCTGCCCCAGACACAAGAGAAATAGAAAAGGAGATGGAATAGTATAAATTAGTGAGTTACTTATATTAAGACAAAGATATGGGCTCTGTTTTGGGTTGTTACAGATTTTTCTGCAATTTATTTTTTTCTCAGGTGCTTTAGAAAGTCTGGTTGGAAAATAAACCAAAATATATAATAATTGAATTATGTTAATCTCTCTCATTACTTTGAAAATGTCAAGAAGTAATTCCCCTGTCATGAAGTGGGTTTTGGTGCGGTGAGAAATTGCAGGCGGGACCAGGACGAGCAGTGAAAAAGATGGATTTAATGAAGGAAAACACGATGAGACCAGGGAACACGACGAGATGGCAGGGTAACACGATGATGACGACAACAACAACTACAACGACAACAACGACAACAACGACAACAAGGATCCGACACTAGACAAAGACAACAGGTGGACTTAAATACACAGGGAGGGCAATCAGGGAACAGGACACAGCTGGGATTAATCAGGACAACACAGAGACTCAGACACCGAAAACCTAAACTAAATACACAGAAAAACTCAAATCACGACATCCCCATCTTAAACAAAATGGCTGAATAGGGCTATATTAGATTCTGAAAAATAAAATCTACTCAGGTTAAGTTTGATTATCTTCTGTGGTTCAGTGGAACCAGAAGATAATAATCTGGTTCCACTGAACCACATTTTAGTTTTTTCCACCTCTACCTTCTTTCGGCAGCTTTATGTTAAACCTGAAGACTATTTTCACCTCAAAGTAAGCCGTCAGCATTGTTTGTGTGAAGAAAAATGAAGAAGCTGTTACTATTCTTGCAGAGTAAATCTGTTTTGCTAACAATAAAAAGTGCGCCTGTCACCACTCACCACCCTCCTCATGCGACGCTTGTTCTTCTTCCTCTTGCTTGGCATTTTGGGCGCTGCTGGAAAAACTCAAAAACGCTGAAAGGAGTGAAACGGGCAGCAAGGCAGCGAGAGCACTGTGGATGTTTATAAAGCCTCCTATTTTCCCCCTTTTACCTTTGCGCCGAACCTATAGGCGGACTGGGATGGAAGATGGGAAGGGGGCGTGTAGAGGCAGAGAGCGACAGCAAAGAGACGCGCGCATGCGCCCTGCCGCTGTGTTACATGGCTGGATGAGCGCTGGACGACCTACCTACATTTTGGACGGTAAGTTGCGTTATGTAAGAGCTCCATCAAGGCACAGAGAGAAAGACAGAGAGGTCTTCAGGCTTGGGACCCTTTTTGGCTCACAGTTGAGGTTTTCTGCTGCATTTGATGTTTTTTCAGCCAGATCATAAAAACTGCCACGCTCAGTCAAACTCATGAGAAGACATTAACGAAACGCATTCCTACAGAGGAATTAGAATGTGCAACTGCAAAGAGAGTTTCGAAAGGATTGAAATCATAAAGCAAAAGAATAGATGGCATTGTTTGGTGCTGGGAACACAAAGAGAGAAAACTCGCCTGCTGGGCTGCAGAAGCTGTGAGGACCCATTGTCAGAAACTTCTTGGGCAGCAGGGAATGTATGTTTATTACATGAAATAAATACGCTTTTGTGTTGGCCGCATTTATTGGCTTTTACTTAAAAACGTGTCTTGTATTGCAGTTATAATCTTTCACTTAAAAACAACCAAAATCTGACTTTTAATCAAAATATAGGGCACAAAGTGTGTGCAATTGTTAGAACAACCCTATAAATTAATACAATAAAAGCTTATTTTATTTTATTTTTTTATGGATTGCTTCACCAAGCCTTTCTCATTTGGATAAGGGCCCAATTTTCTACCAGTACAATGAAACTTGGTCATCAGCAGGATAAAAGTCTGATTATGGCCAAATCAACACAGATGTAAACCGGCAGAGCCAAAAAGGTTTGATAGCTTGAATTTCCACTCTGACATTATGCAAATGCAACAGAAAACTACTTTATCTGAAAGTCTTTTTAAGAGCATAGATAGACAATACATTTGTCTTTATTTCCCAGGTGTTGTTGGACAGTCACTTGACATTTATACCATGTGGCGGTTTTGCCTGTGGGCTGGAAATGTAATTTTCTCCTTCAGTGTCATTGAATGCATATCAGTTTGTGCAGTGATTCCAACCTTAAGCTCAAGTTCAAGATGAACATTATGATCACTGGCTAATAGACGAACAAAGACATTTTTGCCCTTTCTATTTCAATGCCAGCTATCTCTGTTTATCATAAAGATTATAATAAAGCTGGGCCTATTATTCTGGCTTATATTTTAAGTTTTACTTTATGTTGTAAATGCGTAAAATGTTACCTATACAAATTTAGAGGCTGCCCAGTGGCGCAGCTGGTAGAGCTGTTGCCTTACAGCAAGAAGGTTCTGGGTTCGATTCCCGGCCCCGGTCTTTCTGCATGGAGTTTGCATGTTCTCCCTGTGCATGCGTGGGTTCTCTCCGGGTACTCCGGCTTCCTCCCACAGTCCAAAAACATGACTGTCAGGTTAATTGGGCTCTCTGAATTGTCCCTAGGTGTGAGTGTGTGTGTGCATATTTGTTTGTCTCTGTGTTGCCCTGCGACAGACTGGCGACCTGTCCAGAGTGACCCTGCCTCTCGCCCGAAACGATAGCTGGAGATAGGCACCAGCAACCCTCCCGACCCCAGTAAGGAACAAGGGTGTAGGAAAATGGATGGATACAAATTCAGTCAATGTTTTGAAACATGCACCAAGTTTTTGTGGATTTCCTCTTTTTTATTGATTCAGAAATGCATATATGGCCTTTGCAGATTCACATACAGTTTCTTACAGCTTATATTTTGCAAAGCAGTTACATGTTTTCGTGTCATTTAAAGTATGCAAATGTAACCGGTCTGCAGTTCACCTCCAAATGCTGACGTGGATTGTTTTTTTTTAAATGTGATCAATCATCGTTGTTGGCTGTATTTTACTCAGCAGATGAAATGTCAACTTTGAAAACAGAAGAGCAGCACAACAAAAGGCTTCAACAACCATTAAATAAGGTGCTATAGCAATAAAAGTTTAATGTACTTCTAAAACTTAACTGTCTAGGATTATTTGTGATGGTAATTTACAAAATTGTGATATAAACATGTCATGAGTGAACGCTTTAGTTCAGAAATTTGCTTGAACCTTGTCTTGTTCATTAGTAGATAGATCATAAAATATATACGTGCTTGGTAGAGCCAGTGCCGAGTGATTTATCATTTTATTTATGCATAAACAGTGAAATGGTAAGACTGCTGTCATATCAGAAACTTTTCAGCGTTTAGAGGACATTTAAAATAAAACAAACAGTTTCTACAAATAACTGGATGGCTCTGGCAGGCGGTAGGCATCCAACCTGCCTGATAGAATGTGCACTGAAGCTGTCATAAGGTTAAAAGTTATTAATTTAAACAGAAGGAATGTTGTCTGTCGAATAACACCCATCCATGGTGACTTCCTCTGTCACATCAATCAGACACATCCTGGGACAAAGCCACCACTATAAACTGGGATGTTTAAACTTACAAATCCTTTCATAACCTCCTTGAACCTTTTCACGTCTTGTCATGTTACAACCTCAAATGTATCTCACAGACATTTTACATCATGGAGTTGTTTTAAATAATATCATAAATGGAGATTTTTTTTATTTGGGAGCAGTAAAAAACTGTTTAGCAACATCAGTGAGTGCTACTCTCTAAAGCTATGCTTTTCTGTGCTATTTGTTCCTTTACTTGCAGTTTTTATGCTGTTGCTCTTGGAAATATTAATTTAAATATGATGCAAATATACTGTGTCTAATGTAAAGAGCCAACTTTTATTCAATATTTTATCATCAACAAGGATGTTTAATAATAGCAAGATAATATGAATCCAGTCAACTACCACAGGTCATTATTTTAATGTTTATAGTTATTTTTATTGTTGGCACAGGAACCGTCCACATACAGTATTGCATGCATGTGTAAGGAGTCACAGCTCTTTGGTGATACAAGCCAGACAAATATCACGGAGCAGTGAAAGCACGTCATCTTCTGGAGTAAAACCAGGCATTAATATCACCAGCCATGGATAAAGTTTGCAGCGCCACCAGCTGTCAAACTACAGATTAACACACTTAAACATAATACTCCCTGAATATTTTCAGAAACTCTCTTGACCTCTTCTTCTCTATAACTTTACACACTGTACACAGACAAAAGTCAAATCCCATTCATTCCTTTTTATATTATCCTGTCTCTGTTTGCCGACTCGGCCTCAGGCTTATTTCTGCCTCTAAATCTGTTCCAGGATCCGGCATGTGAAGTTCAGACCATCTGAGTGAGAATAGGTTAGGGATTCAGCAAGACTTAAATACCTTAAAGGAGAAATTAATTTCAAACTTTGTTTATGATGTATATTCCTAAAATATTAACTTTACACCATTAAATCATTTGTAATGATGTAATAATGACTTTAAAACCACAAATTTGCAAAAATGTTAATGTTATGTATAAAGTTCAGAACCATGCATGATATTCTGAATGTTTTACAAATAAAATCTGAAGTTTGTCTTTCTTCAACGTGTTTGCAGTGCCTCCTACAGGCTATGTGGCAAACTGCATGTAATGTCTTATAGGTTTCTTTCAAAAAGTGAAAGATCTTGTTATTTTTGCTCTAAGACCAAATTTGGAGTGGCCAAGATATTCTCCCACCTGAGTTGTGGATCCCTGCAGGTCCTCCAGAGTTTCCATGGGCCTCTTTATTTTTTTTTCTGACTAAGGTTCTCCTGGTCTGTCAGTTTATGTAACTGAAAATCTCTTTTTGATATATTTAAAGCGTTGTGGAACTGTTTAATAAATAATTGCTGCTTTAGACTTCTTCACAGTCGTTCCTAAACTTTTTACTGTGTTCTTTGGTCTTCATGATTCTGTTTGTTCTCTGATATTTTGTAACGAACCTCTGAGGGGCTCAATACACCCGCACACCTTAATTGCAAAACTTTTTTAATCTGTGCCTCGATCTATCTAATAAAATCCTGTTGAAATAAAGTTTGTGTTTGGAATGTGACAAAATGTGGAAAATTTCAAGGTGTATTTGAACATTCGAACTTTTATATTGTAATTTTTTTTTTTTTACCATACATATAAAGCCAGACTGTTACCCAACCTTACAGGAAGTATATAAGACAGCTGCTCCAAATAGTGTTACCAGGTTTAATTTGTTAAATTGGTACAGGCTGATTTACTCTAAAATGGGGTAATAAATAATCCTAACAAATTAAAAGTGTAAGGCGAAAGCAAGAAAGAGAGAAATGGAACTGAAAGGAGCTTAGAAGGAGATACATTTTTTAAGTAAAAATATGATCTTTAACTTAAGGCCCACAGAAAAATTATGATGATGTCTCCACATTAACAGTTGTCTTGTGTTCTTATAGCCAAGAACAACTAAAAAAAAGGAAAATAAATCTTGATGAAGGCAAGCTTTACAGGGTAAGGATCTTGTTTCCAGACCTCGGATCTTGCAGTTATCAGGCTCTTCTCCTGTGGAGACATTTTTCAATTTTTAAAACCAGCCTTAAAACGTTCCTTTCTAAAAAAGCTCACAGTTAAAAACAGAGGAATGTTTGCCTGTTAGTTGGTGGGGAGGCAGAGTGTAAGGCCTGATCTGGGGGGTGAGAATGCTGCTCTCATGCTTCATCGTGAGGGGGTAGGTTATCCTGAGCTGCCTCTGTAGATATGCTACTGGGCTTAGGCCAATGAAGAATACAGTTATTACATTTCCTCTCTCTTCCACTTTCTCATTCAACTACTCTAAATTTGCAATATTTTCTGTTAACTCAACTGTTAACTTTATGTTTTTCACTCCGTAGTAGCTACATCTACTGTGGTGTTTTGTTGGGCACCAGCTGAGATAATGCAGCCAAAAACTAAACCCTCTTTCTCTCCTGCTGTTCACTTTTTCACTTCTCTTTACAGTACTCTAACACCAGCTCTTCTGCTAGTATTTTTATACATCTTTTCCAGAGATCCCAATAAATGTGGAGGTGCTGTAGATAAATTTCTGCTCTTTAGCTCATCCGATGTTATAATGTTCTGTACAGATTATTGTGTATGGTTCATTTGAGTGGTTTATTTGAACTTTCAAACCCCATTATTCAAGCAGATTACAAAATCAAAATATATAATGAAATCATTATATAATAATCAGTCAGACGGTTGAAGCTTAATGCCATTTTCAACCAAGTCGTTGCAACAGCCTCCATTCTATCACCTTTCTGAATCACATTTTCCTCCTGATAACCTCTGGCACATTTCAGCAATAAGCGCTTAATAGTACGGAACCAAATGTCCATACAAGGCCGGGTTTGGTCCAATCACGTGTTCTTGCTAGGATCATGTTCCCTGTGCAGAGGGTGACTCACAGCAGCCATAAAAACAATTTAAATGCAAAAGCTATATTTATCCTTATCATACAGAGGTCTGTGCCCATTCAAGAGATAAGACCGTCATATAGTGACAGATTTCAAATGAGGATTGTTGAGAAAGGCAGGTCAAAATATGAAGTAAAGAGCTGCCTGAAATGTTTTTAGAAAGTTGATGATTTTAACAAAGAGAGATTTTAAACTTTCTTTTTGGTGTCAATGATGTGATTCAATAAAAAATTGGTTTGCATGTGCATGCACTGCCATCTGGTGTTCAGTTTGAACAAACAAACACACCTCTGTGCATATAGAAAGCTTCATATGTGGAAAGAGAAGTTCAGTTACACTCAATTTTTTTTTACTCTTTTTTTTTTGTTATTTAAAAGTGTCTAGACACACTATGCTGCAATCCAAAACCCTTTGAGATTTTAGAGCTTAAAAAAACTAATGACCTTTTCTGGTAATCAGAATAGAAATTAAGAAGCTCTTTGAATTTGATTCACACAATATGTTCTGGATCTAGTGGAGCTCCAGGTAACATTACTCACCTTCCAAAAGATAAGCAATTTTTCTGAGTAAAACAAAAGCTGCACGTCCAAAACATATCAACATGTATTTGCAAAATAAAGATGTGTATGTATTTGCAATACTGTATATTTAAATGCTGGTGAGGAATTTACGTGGTAACATCATGATTAACATTTATTCATATAGAAAAAAGACATTGGAAATACTGAAAGATTTGCAACTTTTATCTTATGGAAATATTTTTTATAATAGACAAAAATCTATGCGCATCAGAGGATTTAAGTAGACCAGCTACAATAAATATTATTTATGTTTTTATCCTGTGGTACATTTCTTGCCATATTTTCAGTTTTGCCATACAATTCTTCAACACAGAAACAGTTTGTTTTACTCAAAGACTTTTTCACATTTTCTTAAGCTTAAAGTACAAACTTTAACATTATATTGGGGTTGTACATAACAGAGCAGGATAAAGTTGTTCATTATTAAGAATTATAAGGAACAATAATTCCTTTACATTTTTTTACAAGTAGCAACGACATGCACCTCCTCATTTTGAGACAACCAGAGACAAACATTTAGCAGTCTCTTAATTTGTAGTTACATTTTATACGTGTGGGATTTTATCACAGTACAGAGGCGGAATGGCCCAATCAAAGTCCACACCCTAACCCCAATAGAAGATTTGTGGAAAACCCTGGAAATTGATATTTGCAATCAGTCAGATTGGAGCGTCTACGTCTAGTTTGGCTGAGATTCACCGAGTATCCAAAAACATACGTACAAAAATGTCAAGCTGGAAATCAGAAAGACCGGCAGCTGTAACTTTAGCAAAAGATGGTTCTGCAAAGAGTCATCTCAGCTTGACTGAATAGAGAAATACACACCAGTCATTTTAAAATCTTATTTGTCACAAATGTTGAAAACCATGAGCCCATTTCCAAGTCACTATTGTGCACCACTTTGTGTTAATCCATCAATCCATTGGGTAGAAGTAGATTTTTCTGCAAAGCACGATATATCCTTTTGAAAGTCCACTTTCATGTGAACAGCCTGCCACCAGGATAACATTAAATTAATGCCCAAAAATGTAGCTTAAATGACCTGTGCACATATTTGTGAATTGAACAAGATGAATGAGCATTTCACTCATGAAAACCAAATGACATAATCTTCAGTTTATCACAGTGTTTTTGTTACATACAAGCAAACTGAAACAATATTTTTGTTCAAAATCTATCAATAAAATATCACAATGCCAAGAAGAAGTGTGTCACTTTGGGAAAACAGGCCTTTGATTGCAGGAAGAAACACCTTTTTAGTCCAAAATGTTGGGCACAAACTAAAACAAAGTCTTGAAAAGATTATGAACTCCATCAATACTTATAATATTTAGTTTTCCTATAGAGCGCTGGGCTGTTACTTTATTAAATAAATTCAAAATAATAAGGTAAACCAAAGGTATAATGAGAAAATGTTTCACAATGACACAAAAATAAAACAAAAACTAAAACGGAAACATTATAAACTGAAGGAAGGCAGCACAGGATTGTCCATGATCATCAGGGTGAAGCTTCTGCCTTACTCTGTCCATGCAGAGGCGGTCCTAGCCTGTTTGGCACCCTGAGCGAACCACCCTATCAGTGCATTCACCCCCCACACTGAGGTTGTTGACTGGTGTTTGACATTCAGATCCTCTGGTTGACAGCGGGGTGGGAGTGAGAAGAAACAGGATTACTCGCAAGTGGTGGAGCTGGCGGGGGCGGGGGACGCCCAAGCTGCTCCCTCACCAGATGCAGCCCTGGGCTGTTGCCAATGTCGCCCATATCCACGTTTGTATGAGTTGATGGTTGTGTGATTAAAAAGTCCGGAATGTTTTGTTCTGTGTAAGGAGGTGGGAGGTCATCTGGTTTAAATCCCAACTGTAACAGAAAAATTCAGAAAAACAAAGAGTTTACAAATTAAATCTGGAAACGAATCAAAGAAAGCTGGCATTTGCAGTTAAAACATGTCATTAACTAATGCATTGTTAGAATCACCTCATTATAAGATGGCGGGGGCTCATAGCGGACGGTGGTACTGTATCTTGGCAGAGAGAGCCCGTCGCTCCCATCACTGTCCCGCCGTGAGTTATTTCGAGGGAAGGGGATGAAGTATATAGAGCGCGTCTGGCTCCTCTGCTCCCTGTGAAGTTGTACTTCCCTCTCTATCTGCTCCTCTCTTAAACGGGCGCACGATCTGCAGAAGCTGGTGCAGAACAGGATGCATAGACCAAAGCCCAGGAAGCCGAGGAAGACCCTTAAGAGAAAGATGAAGAAACAACCAAAAAAAACAGAAGATTATGACTGGGGAACTATTTTGATAGCAGCTATCAGACTCTCCTCCCTCCATGTTTGTATTTGAACCCAGGCTTCTTGTTTTTTCTGCTGAACAGGTTTCCTCCTCCCCTGCACTGGAGAAGAAGCTACAGAATCCTGAAGATATTACTTACAGTAGTTCATATGGATGCCTTGATAGGAAATAGTGAAGTACTGTCAAGTGCTGCACACTGTCCTAAATGAACACTTTCTGACAGTGTAAGAAGTCCAATATCTGTCTGTCTCTCCAAGAGGACAGGAACTGCTTTTCTGTTTACCACACAGGCCCAAAACACCTGGATAGTTTAATATGTAGGAGACAACGCAACTAAAACTGAGAGGAAAAAGGCTCAGAAGTGTTTGTAGATATTCAGTATAGTAGTTCATATTTGCAATGGATGATGACATTCATTGCAAGGCTGTAATATAATTTTGGGGCTCTCAGTCATTCATTTGACCCTTTTTCTACAATAGTTTGATAAAGTAAATCCTAAAAAACAAAATAATTGAGTGCAAAAAATATTGAATTAATGACGATGGGCTGAAACTGCCAGTGTCAGATCATGATGTGATTTTTATTGTGGTTATTTTTTAACCAGAGCTTATAAGAGCTGGCAAACTTAAACAATTATTAGTAATTTCATGTATTTATTTCTGCCTGTGGGAATAGTCTTGATGCTGTGTGGACTAAATACAATTCTTATACCCATTTCTTTTTTTATATTCATTGCAGCTCTTTGCTGCACAATGTTACAGCTCTTTAAAAAAAGAGTGGTTCAAATAAGTCTTTAAAATTATTCTATCATTTATGCACATAATGCCTGTTTTTTGCACAAACAACCCAAATTAGAGATGAATGGAGATGATTCTTACTCTAGGTAAGGAAAGGAGTTCATCATTCTCTAGGTGGGTGGATCTCACAGTATGGGTCAGAATGGAAATGGAGCCACGAACAACAGAATGAACCTAAAGAGCAAACATGATTTCATACAGTTTATTACAAATGACATGAAGTGATTACATAACACTGACAATCAGCCACAGATTTCTACACAGAGCAGATCTTCATCTTCTACCGAGAACATTAAAAACACACTTTGTACTCACAAACCCATAAATGGTTTGTCCTCGACACACTGATGCAAGAGGTTTTATTGCCCGTCGATACCGTAAAAAAAGATATGGCCTATGTACGTGATTTCTTTCCAGAAACAGCCTGCCCTATGGTGACCACAAACTGTCACTTATTCAATATGGCGGCACTGGTTGGTATTACGTAAAAATACAGTGATGATAAGAGATTACCATCACTGTATTCCTGCATGTTCCATGTCTGCACTGAGAAAACTGACATCATAACTTGAAAGGAGGTCAGGTAGTGTCAAGGAAACAGAATCGAAACTGTCTTACAGCAATTTACATTTGGCAGAACCTCTGCTTGCTTAGATGATTCTCTAATACAAAATAAACAATCTTTGAAGACTGAAATCATTTCAACCAACTTTTGAGGCAAAGTTGAAAGGTCTACATTGTTGTTTTTTTTTTTTTTAAAAAGAAATGATTGTATACATTTATTTCCCTTCACATAATCTATAAGCCATAGTAACTTCAAAAGATCTGCAGACACCCACAGGTCTGAGGGGACAGTCTGCTGACAGGAACTCAAAAACTCTGGCCTTTAAGAAAGAGTGGCAAGAGCAGCAATGCTTTTTTGCAATAATAATTCTAGAAGTTTTCCAATGAACCATCTAGTGAAGATACTGAAGAAGGTAATTTTGCCTTGCACCATTCTAAACTAAATACAGGACAATCCTGGACGGAGCGTGCAGATGAGATGAATTTCAATCTCTAGATGTGCAAAGCTGGTAGAAACATACTGTAAAAGACTTGGCACCAAAAGAGGGCTGCTACATGTTTTTTTCTCACTGTGAGAAAATTGTACATCATCACAATTTTTACTTTCTTTCTTTTATTGTTATTTTCTTTCCACTTCACTATGCAACACCTTGGTGGAGCCTGTGACATAAAGTCTCATTCATTGAAGCTAATGTCAGGTACTGCTAGCTTTACAAAGCAATAATCCTGATTTTAGTTGTCATTAAAATGTAACTTAAAGGAGAAAGAGCCGAATCTTTTTTATTCAATAAAATGCCTTGTTTTCAAATGAGATCTTATCAGCTCTGGAGGTTAGTTTTGTAGTTCTGACTAATTTTGACTAAACTTTAGTTTTCTTGACAACTTCAAAAAATGGCAGAGAAAAAAAACACACAGAAACTTCTTAGTTTGAGACACCATTATCAGTGGTTTCTACAAGCTATTATGTTTTAAGAAACACATAATTTTAACCAACTGAGAATGCATCTAACCAAAGTGGGCATACAAATCAGAAAAAAATCACATAAAGGATAGGTGAGGTCAAAATTCCCAGTCCTGGATCATTGAGCACATAGAAACCGCAGCAAAGTCAGTAAATACTCACTAAACAAACAGACTTCTATGATACGGCCCATTTGACAACAATTCAGGTTAAATTTGATAAAATTCTTGTCATGAAAGACATTTTGAGTTTAGAAAAATTGGCAAAAAAGGTGAGGGTCAGGCTCTTACCTTTACGTGATGTGTCTTTCCCAGGTGTGGAGCTGAAAGGACAAAATCACTGGAGCAGAGTGCAGTTTTTATTGTGGGTGTGCTGACAAGGGGTTTATGTGTGTGTGCGGGCGCGCACGTGTGTGTGTGCTGTGTGCTGTGTGTGCTCATGCATGGGAGCAAGGGCAAAGCCCACAATGTTTATCTGCCACTAAAATGCATTCAGAAATCACTCTCCATAGCTGGTCAACCACCAAAAGCCTCACCAAAGGCCTAAATATAGGTTATTTTGTAAAACCTGCAAACATTATGTGTGATCTGTGTGAGGTTAACGTTGTGTTTTATTACTGTGAGAGAATTTATGACAGCGTTATGAGATTTATAGGAACGGCCGTGCTTTTCCAGTCACACTGATTGCTAAAGTAGTTTAGAAAGAGTTCAGGCTAACAGTTAGCTTCCCGCCACGCAGTTTGAGTTCTGAGCGCCAACATTTCATTCTCCCTCTGTGTTCACAAAAGGTCATTATCTAACCTGCAAAGAAACAGTCGCTTCATTCTGTATCTCTCACAGCAAACAAAGTTTGAGTTATTTATGGAAATCACACTGACGCTAAACTCAGTTAAAATAAGCTGAAGTACGAAGCTATAAAGAGAATTTAGACTTTCTTTAAATATACAGATGGCAGTAACCTGAGTAAATTTAAGTTTAATAATAAAAAACAACAATAAATAAATCATTTTATTTATTATTGTAAAGGAAGAATCCAAATCCATCTGACCTTGAGGGAATGAGGAGTTATCCTCCTACCTAAAGTGGCGCTGCAATTCAACAAGCTGTTGCAAAGTAGCAGACAATGCGAGTTTTACATTGTTTTGGTGAAATTTTGCCCCTCTCATTTTTGCACAATTGTTTTCATATAACCACACTGGAATATTTTTAAAATAGAATTGGTTTATTCAATGTTATATCACAGATTTAAGTGTGGCCTTGACCAATACTTCCCAAAATATTTATGCATCTTTGAATCAAACAGAGCTGGACCTTATGGTTTTCAGAATTTTCTGTAAGTGACAATAATTCATGGTTCCATCAGAGGGCAAGTCGCTGCAGTTGTTCAGCTTCTGCAGCAACAAAGCAATGTGAAAAAAAATTTATTTTATCAGGTACTGTTTGTCTGACATTACAATTAGTTTGATTATCTGGAGCAAATCATTTCTCAGAGCACTATGTTACACCACTGCCAAAAGGGTGCAAAAGACAAAAATATCCTTGAGAGAGCATCTTTGGTAAGAATGCAAATGTAAATTCATTCTTATTTTCTTCACACAGAAGTGCATCGTTTTGCATGAGCCCAGCACACCCAGCAGTGATAGGAATGACATTATTTTTTCCCCGTGTCTGTTTGTTCTTCACTGAGCTGCAGAGGACATTAAGTCATTGTGATCAGAGCAGCAGTCCGAAAGAAAAACAAATCAAAACAGCAGTGAAGAGTGCAAATGTGAACAAGTTACTGGCATATAAAAAAGAAAGCTGTAATGATTAAAGATTGACCTGGTAGACCAGTAAACTGTCTCGCAGTTTACAAGAAGGGAAAAACTCCTTTCTGTTTAGAGAAGTGCAAGGATACAAAGGTTGCATCCATGCAACTGTCTGGAAGAGAACACACAAAGTTTAAGTAATTACTAATAATAAAAGAGCTCTTTGCTGTTCGGCTGCAGGTTAATCATGGCTCATGGCTTTCAATTAGATAAAATAGTTTGGAAAAGGCTGAGTCATCTCCATAATTACTGTGCCGTACATTCAATATACTTTTTATTGTGGTTTTATGTGGAAAAACTCAGAAGACATGGCTGAGTAGTGGAAGGAAAAAGATGCATGGCTCTCTATTTTTTACAGAGAAATGTAAGATTAGATCAGGTTGTAAAACAATATACCTACTATCGAAAAAAGGAAAAGATTGTGCCACAGCTGCAAACTTACTAAGATATGACTATCAACCAAAGTAGAAAGGCCAAGTATTGAGAGGTTGGCCTGTCAAGGACATGCTACAGATTTAAAGCTCATGGTAGATGTGGGGTGAGAGACTCATAGGTCACATGGGAGAACATATTGGAAGAAAATCATTCGTTTTTCATAAATCAAAAGAATTCCCGTTAGCAGTGAAAGAGGATAGGAAGACAGATGATGCTACATTCATGGGGAAACAGACACAAAAAGGGACCTGATGCTCAGATAAAAGCTTGTCTGTCATCAGGAAGTCCAAATATACAGCGATAAAACAGTTTACATCAAACTCTATTTATGTTTGATTAGCATAGTCAAAGTCCAGACTTAAGTCATTATGAATCTGTAAACTAAATTGAAATGAATAAAGGAGGACAGCGCAAAGGACAACCAAAGATGAAACAAACTTTATTTTTCCCAAATTTCTTTCAATAAACATTTGAAAGAAATTTCAAATGTTTATTGACATGTCAGGTGGAGAACCTGACAAAACAAAATATGAACATTATGAAGCTGAAGTGAACTTCACAGTCTTTCTCCTAAACCAGAGCATTTTCTACAACACATCTGCCAAGAGTGACTTCACCTCTTCCCATTTAAAACAAAAAAAAAACTCAAACTGCCATTTATTTTCTCCATTCTATTTAATAAAAAAAAAAAAACAACAACACAATTTTAGTCTGTCCTAAAAATCATATACAATCTTTATCCTTTTCTCTTTTCTTTTCTGTTGGGCTGCAAGTGAAAAACTATCTGGTAGTAAAATACCTGACAATAATAAAAGATTTGTTGAACAGTGCATTTCTTACAACATGTCATCAGAGTTCTCTGGAAAATGTATCTTCAATCCAAATTTACTTTACAAAAGCACAGCTTTACAGCAGTTAAAAACAAATCCCACAAAAAACCTGACATACGCTCACACTAATACACCAAAACACACTCAAAACCAATTCAGGCAAATCAGAGAAGAAATATTCAGGCACAGTGTTTACAGCTCCAAACAATCAAAGCACCTTTAATTGTTAAGTTATAAACTGTTTTTTCTTAAGTATGGTGAATGTTTTAAGAAACATTTTTCTTCCTTAAAGTATGGAACTTTATATTTGGTGGGTCTGGAATAAAATGCTACTTGTGCATTTTTTGTTGTGCTGTAGAGAAGCTTAAAACAAACTTATTGTGGAATTTCAGGAAGAAGAAAAACTTTCTTAATATAGTTGATTAATCACTAATCACATTTTCAAAAATAAAGAATTTTGTCAGCATTTTAGTGCAAAATGTTTAGAGGTTGTTACTGACATGAAACTGATTTAATGTCAGTAACGGCATTAAATCGTCGTTACGATTTCATGTCGTAATGACATGAAAACATGTCGTGCTCCAATCACAACCGGTTAGTTGTGCACCATCTGGTTAGTGCACAACTTTCCAGTAGAAAAGCACCTTTAGTCTACTACTTAATCTGGACTACTCTTTACAAATCCAGATAAAGAAAAAGCTCCAGTCAGAATCTGTTGATGGAGGTTTGAAGAACCAACTGAGCTCCCTGAAACATCTTAATAAAAAATCTAATCTGGTTTCACCACTGGAAAGAGAAACTAGAATCTGCTTGAACAATAGAGTAAAACAAACAAAAACCATTCCCCTAGCTCTATAAGTCTTCATGACGTGGTTTGTGTTGGTGCTTGTTCAGCCAGGCCTCTAGCAGAGGAAAGTTGGTGTCTGTCCAGCGGATGTTGTCCTCAATGGTCTCATAGGCCTGTTGGATGCACCTCATCTTTGACCCAGTTTCCTCTGTCAGCGAGTCGAAGAAGCTCCGTATCTGAGGGAAAGGAACAGGTGAGAGACTTACAGGAAGTACACATTTCTAAAAATACTAACTTTCCTCTCATTAATAAAAAAAGAAAAAATCTCGACAGAAAAAGGTTAATAAATATGTTTCTTAAAAATCAACTGAAATAAATATTTACCTCCTGAAGCATCTCCCTAGTAGAGTATTGGTTGGTCACGCCATGCACCATGTATGATACAGAGTGAGAGCCAAGGTCAAACCTGTTTCAAAAAGGAATTTATATATAACCATATTAAAAATTTAGAAGCTCTGTTTAAATTAACCAGCAATAAAAAAACAATGTTGTTATTATCTAAAATCACGAGTAGTGAAGAGTAAAGCGCTCTGACTTCTTGATCATTGTGTGCCAGTTGGCTCGGAGAAAGTCCCAGGCCAGTTTGTAACCATGAGGATTCCTTCCAACAGAGAAAACCACATCTGGGAGGTCCTGGGTCTTCATCACCTCTCCTATCAAACTCTGCTCCATCATCCTTCAGATGGAAAACAAGGAAAAGATTCTGTAGAATAGCAAGGTAAATTCTTCTTTTGCTTTAACAAAAATGAACTGCTGCTCACCACTGGAGCTTGTCCTTCAGATAGGTGACGGTCATGGCAGACTTCAGGCGGCTCTTGACAGACATCTGTAGAGAAGTGCGGTATTTCTCAAAGAGGAAGTCCCACCCCTCTGGCGTTCGTGCTCCAATCACAAACACAGCCATAGTGATGTCAACAGGGAGGCTGCGAGAAGAGGGATGGATTTTACTATAGAAAACATTGTTTGGTAGTGTTCATTCTTTCCCTTCAAATGCTTAATTACTCTGAAAAAATACCTCATGGTGCCATCTGAATCCTTCCACTGGTTAAAGATCTTGGTGGCTTTGGCTACACATGGAGGATGATTCCTGACGCAAGCAAACAGCAGCAGGTAACTCCTCAGCACTCGCTCAGACACCGAACCAGAGTCACTCCATTCTTGACGATCAATCAGATCCCGGAAAAGATCCACAATGTAACCCTGAGGCACAATAATCAGAGTGTGAAATGCTGATGTGCCATGCAGTCTGCTAGGCCATGTTCACATCGGACGGACCTCCTGATCTCCAGGATCACTGCAAATATAGAAAACCTAATATTTGTGTGACAGATTGGCTACTCAGCACACTGGATTTTCCGCTGCTTTTTTCTACTCCTTTCTAGCCCATCCAAAACAATGGCTGGCCAAACACATCGATAGTTGCTTGTGTTGGTTAAGACACTAACACAAGTACCTTAACTGCTCTGGGATGTTTTCCTCAAAATCTGCACAAATTTCCAATATAAATTTGTGGTTTTGCGCCTCAACCATCAGTTTCAGACTTTCTTTAGGGGAACACACCATGTGTATATTTATCAGTCTATCACATGCAATTGAAAGCATTTTCTCATTGTGCTTTTTTTTTAAAATGCTGCACACAGTTGTGCATGCTATTCGGTGCAATGACTTTACCACGGCCACTGCACTCTGGAAGAACAGTGCTTATGAATCCAAAATCTGCATGCTTATTTTAAGTCTGAAGGTTTTTTTTTACTACATTCAAAATATATTTATTTTTAACAAGCTTGTTTACAGCAATGGTTTAGTTATTTTACAGACCCTGTGATGTTCCTTGCACTTTTTTTCTCCTCTCTATTCATTGTGAATATGATGCCAGAGCTTCTTTTTGACATAATGATGGATGTATTTCACGTTTTATGAGCAGCCAGAAACACTCAAAATCCCTCCGTCTCCCAGTGACCTGAATGTATGCACAATTTGGAGGTGTGTGTACCTTTCCCTTTCTAGGAATTCTACTTGGCAGGGTGTGATGTACATACCAATCTCTATGTCTAAAGTTCCTATTGTTTAGCTGTGAGTTGTTTCTTCAGCTACTAGGTCGTTTTGTTGAAACTAGACTGGTGGACCCTCACACCCAAGGCATCCAAATGCCAAAGGTTAGAAAAAATTATGTAACTTGGAGGGATGTCAGTGGTGTCAGAGACCTGGCAGGAGGCCAGCATGGCCACTCCTTCAAATTCTCTGGTGATCAACCCATACAGGTGCAGTGGGCCACACGTCATGGATAAGAAACCAGTGCTGCTATCAGACTCCTTTACATTGAGGAACTCATTCACCTTAGGGTGTGCACTGCATTCTTGGTACACCTTAAAAGACCACATGGCTTTTGAGGACTAGCTGATTTTTAGTGCCATGGTGCGGTCTTAGTCTGATGCAAACTGGTCCTTAGATACATCTCAACATTTTATGCAATTGTTTTTTTATTCAAGCTGCCACAAAAATACGTTTGGTTCCAGGAAAATTATAAAAGTCGTCTTACTTTCATCTGATTTTCCAGAACTGTCATGTCTCTCTTCTCCATCAGTTTGTACAGAGGCACAAGCTCTCCAAAGCCCTGGGTCACAGCCATGATCTGAGTCTCTTTGGAAAGATAGAGAGACAGATCCAGAGCCGTATCCAGCCTCACCTTCCCAACACTGAAACACGTACAGGAGAACGAGGTTCATACATTCCCACTGAGCTGACATACAAATCTACAACCGTTTTGTGGTATTTCACCAATAAGCTTATGTTTCAGAAGTGCATGCATGATTAAAATATAACCAATTTTTCCTTTGCATTATTAGACTCAGGTGTTCTAACACCATACTGAATTGTTCCAGAGAGAGACAGACCTGACCAGCTGGAAGACGTTCTGGATGAGGCTGGCCCGGTCGTTCCCAGAGAGAGCCGTGTGGTTGTACTGCAGCAGTTTGGTGATGGAGTTCCAACCTTCACCAGCATAGTGGACCATGTAATAGCCACTCATGTCGACATTAAACTTCACCCAGTCCACTTCCTCTGGCAGGTAGAGCACATCTATGGCAAGGAGCACAACCACAGTTTAACTGATGTGAAGGTCTTTGCACATGGATGATGTGTATAAATTTAAACCTCACCAGTCTTTGTCTTGAGAAGGAAACGATGAACTGTGCTGGAAGCACTGGTCATGTAGGTTAGTGGAATCTGCCATAGGAATCTGTAACGAAAACGAAAACAAGAACCATGATATAAAAAACAATGAATTCTGAGGATTTACTAAAATATAATAGTGTTAAACCGTGATTTAAAGAAGGAATGTCAGCAATCTGTAATAATGCATATTTATGTGTTTCATGTCTATTACCCTTCAGTGAGCGAGGGATCATCTGTCCTCAGGAAACGCTCCTGACTGAGTCTGACCTCCAGACCTTTGACCTCTACTGTGACCAGTGGGAAGCCCTCCTGCAGTGTCCAGGTGTCCATAATAGTCTTGACATCAAGCTCATCATCAGAGTACCACTTCTAAACATGGGTGACAACATATCACATTTAGATGCCTAACAAATTACTTATATTTTTTAATGTAGTCATAGTATTTTTGTGAGGTGACATAAGAATGATTAAATGAAAAAAAAATCCTTCATTTTACATTCAAATCAGTACTTAAAATGTTTATAATAACTGGAATTATGAGAAATAAGGCTTGATAAGAGCCAAGTATATCTATCTGATATGAATGTTAATAGGAAAAGCTGGGTGTTTTCTCAACACGTTTACCCGACAGAGTAAATATTTTCAAATTTTTCAGAATGAGAATCAGCATCTGCAGTTAAATATTAACCAATTTGAGGCTTTCTTAGCATTTTTACCAGGAAAACCAGTAATGGTGGATTTATTCTGTTGCTCTGTAGAACCAAGCAGCAAAACTCACAGAGGATCCAGACTGGAGTTTCCGTTTCGAGCAGAATTCTGTGTGTTTCAGTCGACCTTCATCCAGAGCATCTGAGCTGCAAATCTGGTGGACGTTTAGTAGAGAATTAAAACAGATATCAGAAAAAACGACATCAAAATAATAGCAAAAAGAAAAAAGAAATCAAAAAGACATGTCTCTGGCTGCATGGAGAACGACAACTAATGCTAGAGTGTTCAACTCATCCACTGGTTGATGCACAGGTTGCCAAATTTTAATGTGGTATTTATATAGTAACAAAGTTTACTTAGATGTTAATTAAAGATAACAAACGCAGTCAGGATCTGATTTTAACTCACATCAGTCAGGCTGTCCCATAGGTGGCTGTTCACAGTGTTCTGGTAGCTGTAGCGCTTCAGGTATCGGATGATGCCGATCTCAAATGCTTCAGGACTCAGGAAGTCCCGCAGCATGTTCAGAATGCATGCCCCCTGAAAACATGCAAGCACAAACACAGTTAGCAAGAAAATAAACCATTCAAAGCGTATAATGTCAAGTTAAGTTATTTTACGTTTCCTTAAATTAGAGACGTAACGACCGAAGTTATGTGGCATATTTCTGATCTCTGGTTTTTGCAATAATTTGATCACCCAGGACATATTTGGATTGCTTTTTAATATTTTAAAGACAATGTAATGGAGAGTTATTGATACTTTTTAAAACAAAGACAAATTATTACAGAGCTGAAATTTAAACTGGCTTTAATAACTTATATTTGGGTTTGACATGGTTAGAACACCTAGCATTACAAAAACAAGATTCTAGTAAATGTGGATCCTATCCTGAACTCTGAGGTTTCCATAATACCGTCAGCCTTTTTCAAGACAAACATGACAGACAAGGGCGGGAATCTCAAAAAGATAAAACAAAGTAACTCTACAATACTACTTTCAACCTGCTTATTCTGAAAGTTTTTTTCTCTTGCAGCCTTTATTTTCCTCAGACATGTCTTGACACATTGTTGAAAATACAGTTTTCTTACCTCATTAAAGCATTCACTGATCGGGTAAAATTGGAGACAGTTAAATAAACAGACTAGTCTAAATTAGGTTAAAAAAAATGAATCAGCTAATCTGTCCAGATCTTCATTAATAAAGTTCTAGCACTGTGTATAATCACAATCCACAATATCTAATGCTTAAATCTTTCAGAATACACCACTGACCTTGTCATAAGATACATCGTCAAACATCTCCTGGATCTGCGTGGGGTTTTCCACTGGTGTGGAAACTGGATGAGATGAGCTCAGGGAGTCTACCTCCATCGCCTCAAAACACTTGCCTAAGAAGAAGTCATCCTAAGATAAAGACAGCATAGAGGAAGTTAGTTTGAATTAAACTTGAATAAACAGCAACACAAGAAGGTGAAAGATACAGTAAGTTTTCTAAGTTGGGATCTCACCACATGAAGCTCTGGGTAGGTGATGTCGAGGGAAATGAACTCCATGAACTTGGCAAAACCCTCATTGAGCCACAAGTCATTCCACCACTCCATTGTCACCAGGTTTCCAAACCACTGGATAAATCAGTGAAAAGGTTAAAACCAAATTCATTCACCCGTAACCTCTTGAGGAGCAATAAAGACTCAAAGTTAACAAGTACCTGATGAGCAAGCTCATGGGCAATGACCTTGGTGATGCCCAGTTTGTCGGAGGCAGAGGACCTGTCAGGATCAAAGAGAAGGCCAGTCTCTCTGTAGGTGGTCAGACCCCAGTTCTCCATTGCGCCCGATTGGAAGTCTGGGATAGCAGCCAGGTCTGCAGGGAACCACATAAAACAGGAATCAAATGTGGAACATTCCCCTGTTGACAAATTGATACTTAATTCTATCTAAATTAGTTTTAAAATTTATAATGATGCTTCCTGGCAACATGGGTACATTCTAAAGATGGATTCATCAGCTGACATGCTCCAGAGACCAAATAACAACGTACAACATATTTTCACAAACCCTGTTTGGGAAGTGGATATGGGATATCAAAGTAATCATCATAGAAGTCTAACAACTTCACTGCAGCATCCAAAGCAAAGGTGGTCTGATCGATCTTCTCTGGTACAGCATAGACAGAGATCTGAAGGCAATCAAAGTAAAATAAACTATTAAAAAACTGTTTATGAGTGCAATGAAACATGAAACAATTTGGCCACCACCTTGAGTGAAGTCTCACCTTAACTCCATGCTTAGTTGTTTTGCTCACAGACAGGAAGTCAGAGACGATGTATGCCACCAGGTAAGTGCTCATCTTTACTGTTGTGTCGAAGTGATCCTCAAGCAAACCGCCTGGCAACTCCACTGTTTTAACCTGCAAATAGAAAAAAATCTCTGCTCTTATTTTACAGTTGGTCATGTTACAGACACATAATTTCATGCATTTCCTTTGTAACCTTTCTAACTTAGAAATACATTTTTAATAAGTAAAAATCTGAAAAGTGTGACATGCATTTGTATTTGAGTCAATACTTATACACATCTAAACAACTCAATTATATCTCTGGCTGTGTGTTATGATTTGTCGCTGATAGCTGGACCTCCAAACCCCAATGTCAAGATTCAGAGTAGCCGGTTATTTAATTCCATCAATCTTCCAGTTAACTCAGAAAAACGTCACTGTTGCTGCACATATTGTTTGTGGAAAACAGAAAATTAGACTTAAAGATTTTTTTTTGTTCATACTCGCCTTGGGCATGTTGGAAATGGCTATGTGACGTGGCTCACGGATGATCCGTATGGTGAAGTTGGCTTTGAAGGCAGGCTCATCAAAACAGGGGAAGGCCCCACGAGCGAAGGTTGCCTCAAACTGCGTAGATGCTATGGCCCTGAGAGATAGAAGGGTAGAATATACACAACCTTTTTATTTTCAATTTCAGAGTTTTCGTTCAGAAATTCAAAGATTGGGATGAGCCAACTTGAAGTGTCAGTATTGGTTGAAGATCATATTTTGTGACCTTACCTGATCTCCCCGCTGCTCGTACGGTAGCTGCCTTTGTAGAAACCATGAAAGCTGTCAGATAAGTTTGCAGCAAACTCCAGCTGGACCTCATACTTTCTGCCCTTGGTCAGAACTGAATCGGACAGCAAAGCAAGCTGATGGAATCGAGGGTACTCCAGCACCCGTAGAGGCCGGACGCCCTCAGGAGCCAGGAGAACCACTTTGGATATGTGCATTTGCTTGGCATGGAGGATAACGACGCTGGTGTCTTCTTTCACATCCAGACTGATGCGAACCACCCCGGTGAAGTCCAGGGAGGTGAGGTTTGGGTGTATGGTCAAGTCATAGTGCAAGGGGCTGATGGCTAAAGGAAGCCTCATGCGGTCCCAGGGGAAGGGTTCACCATTGGTGGCTACAGGAAGCTCTTTGGCTTGACCTTGATTTGGGATTTGAGCTCCAGATGAGGGTTGGATAGAAACAAAGAGCACCAGCAGGAGGGGAAACATGGTGGCAAGGACAACAGGAAATCCTTTCACCTAGAATATTATTTAAAAGAGCAAACATGCAGAATTTTGCTTAGATTCATAATTATATCACAAAATAAATTACCACAAGGAGCAGTTTAGTCAAATAATCGCAACACAAACACATTCACGGACAATAGCCGGGAAGACGTGAGCACAACAGTTTCGATTTTACCAAAACCTTCATTCATTTATAGACGCCACACAACTACATAAAGCAAGAACTTGTATGATCTTACAGCTCCAATATTGCTCTATATTAAATTTAAAAATGTAACATTCTTCCACCTCACCGTTTCGCCTACACCTCGCAGTTTGTCAAGAGTGAAAGTGAAACAAAAGCTGGAGGAGGAAATGAAGGAGAGTTGTCAGCAGTTAGTTCCGTGTCACAACCTGAGAAGCATCCTCGGTTTTTAAAATGCAATGCTTTCCCACCTCTGTATTTCAAACCAACACAGCCCAGAAACTGCAGGGCATGACAACAACCCGCCTGGTTTTATCCCAATAAAACCTTCACTGTAAATAAATGTTGGCTAAAATTTAGTGAGCCATTGCGTTAAAGTCCCTAAAGGTACCAAAGAAAACACGAGCATAATTTTCACAGGGACACTCTGGGAAAGGACCAGGAAGTCCAACGTATTTATGACTAAGCTAATCCAGTCAGTTACTCCAGACCACTAGAGGGAGACATTGCTTAGTTTTAGAAGGAGTCAAGCGGTGTAAATTTTTCTTGCCAAAAAAAATCTACAAATAAGTGAAAACTAAAAAGTATCTTATAGCTTAAAACCATTTAAATAAGCAAACCTAAACATGACTAAAATACCCTTTTAAAATAAAACGTAAGACTATTGTTTAGAAAATACTTCATTACAACCTGTCCTGGGTCACTAATGAAATGTAGTTTTCAAAAGTCCAGCAGGTGGCAGTAAATGTACATGTGAGGTGGTTTGCCAACCGTCAATAACAAACGAAGAAGACGTCAACCGCAGGATATTCCGAGAGGGCCAATATGAAATAAAACGATACATTAGGAGGTTTTTGACTTTAACTTTCAATAATTGCTGGGAATATTACACAGGGACTAAATGGGTGCATATTATTGCGCCATATGTAATCAAACAACATTCTGCGGGAAGAAGAAACACATCTTTGGAAAAAATCACCAAAGCAGACTCAGGGTTGTTCTACTTAAATTTACTGAAAAGGTGAGGAGCTTAAATTAGCACAGTTTGTGCAAAAATTTTGTTTGCAATGTGTTGTGTGTTTTTCTATCCTTTTGCATCGCCGAATACTGCAATAATAGTGCTGTGACATGCCAGACCAGTTGCTAATGATGTTAGCTGCTAACCGTGGGATTGTTTATTATTCCGCCGTTTCTCCCCAAGTTTAAGCTATTATTTAACCCCAAACGTGTCATAACATTCAGCACAATAAACTATATAACTGTAATGGAGCTACATTCACTCCTATCTTTAAGACTGGGGTCATTTCAAATGTCCATTACTATTAATTTGGATGATTATAGCTTGCAGCTATTGCAGATCTGTTAACATAAATAGATGCTCGATATATATCACTCTGTTTAAACTGAGTTTCACTCTTTATTTGAAAAACACCATACCAGTAGCATTTATTCAGATATTAACTGTGTAATAATGGCATGAGATTTATTTGTGTTGTCAATAGGTAACAGATACCCATCATAATGAGAGAATTAGTTGCTATATAATGGGTTGTTTCTAGATTTGAAGTTCCTAATAGGCTTAAATTCCTATTATTATTATTATTTTTATACATCTTAAAAATCATATTTTCCTTATACATATTTTTGCTGCATTACATTTCCTATCAAATCAAATATGCTGGGTTTTGAAAAATAAAGTCTCAAAGTCATCAAAATATGATTCTTTCTTTTTCATAATTCAAGCATAAGCCGTCGGTGAAAAAGGCATCGAGCTTTAATCAGTGCTCTTACCAATTAAACACTTTCAAAATTTTTCATGTTTCAATAAATGGATTAACTTGTTGTTTTTTGACAGTAATCTTAATTTCCTTCTGGTCCATGACTGTCCCATGATGGTTGTCTCAGGTGAAAGAAGCTCGACGAACCCTTAAAAAGCCACAAGTTGAAAAGTTTGATTGCACGCAGCACAAGCAGAAGTTCTGGTGCTACTGCTGTGGTCTTGATGTTGAATGGAACGTCACAGATGACAACATGACAGTGATGTATGGAGGCTTATTGGAGCACATGGCCACGTACGACTTTTATGGTTAACTTTTGTATTCAAATTGATTTGTTATTTTCCTCTGGCTTTCTTATTTGTAAAGGAGCAAGTAGATTTTTAGTCTGCCCAAATATTTAATCATTTTTAGCATTTTGGGGTTTGTAATGGAGAAAATTAACATTTAAAATACATGTAGAGGACTTAAATTAACTTCTTTCAAATGTAGAAGTCAGGACATACGTAATTTTAAACTGTAACTTGATCTGGGGATGACAAATTGTTAATTAGAAACACAGGGTATTAAAAATCTCAAATACTTTTCATTCCAGACGAGAACACAGAAACAGCACTTATAAGTTTTGGTGGGACAACAAGGTTGACCTCAAGCTTAGAGACAGAGTCCTAATCACAGAGGAAGAAACTGAAAGGTAAGACAACACGTTTGTATGAAAGAAATATGGAGTTAAAATCAATTACATTGTTTGGTTCTTTTATAGGTTTAAGGCTGAAGTGGCAAAAGTTTTGGAGTCATTTGTGGAAAAGGAAGACGAGTATATTAAACAGGTAATGAAAAAACACCTTGAGTTGTACTTTTGCTGTCTTTCTTGAGATTAAACCAAAAAACACCAACTGTGTACTTACGTAATTTAATTTGCACATTTTCTTTTTAAATTGATCTTTCTTGAATTAACTTTTGCTCTAGAGTTATTTCAGTCTGGACTATGTTGATAGGCAATGAGGCATGACAGTGTGCAGTGAATGCTAACGAGCGGTATTGTTTTCCTGCTTATCTTTCCATGACTGCAGCAAGCTGATGTTATCCGGACCCAGGAAAAGCATCGCCAAGAGGTCTTCCAGTGTCTTTTAGAGGTTTGTTTTCCAAAGATGCAGTGGCAGTATCCATCACTGTGGCCTTGGCTGGTATTTTATTATGTAAGAAGAAAAATCCCTTTATGTTCCAGTTGAATGTTTAGTTATCACAAGAGGTAAATAACATTCACCCAGAGATTATTTCTGAGATTTCTGCTGCACAGAATTAACTAGTAAGGATCTTAACTTATGTAAGTTATATAAAGCTTTTTGGAAATTCAAGTCAAGCGGTGTAATGATGTTGCAGAGTAATTTACCAACTGATCGACAAGAGTTGGAAAGAAATGTTGAGTACAACCTGCAGGACAGAAAAAAAAGATTAGAAATGATGTTTGTAGCAAAATCGGTTATGAGTTTTAACAGTTTCAAGGCTAAATGTAGTAAAGACATTTTTTTAAATGGATCTAGTCTTTTATTTATTAACTTGACTATATATGTTAATGCATCTGAACAGGAACATGAAATCATTGTAAAGTTTGTTAAATATTTGAAGCAGCTTCAAATATATTCCCGGTAAAAATCACTCATCATTTCTCATCAATCTTTGCACAAATATTTTTAATAACTTCTAAAGTTTCTTCACTGTACCTTCTATCACTTTTCCTATCATGCATAAAGCCATGTTTTAATTATTTTTTCCTCTTTCTTTAAATCAGCCTTTTTCACCTTGCTTCATATTTTATGTTTGGGTTGTATTTTATTTTTGTTTTAGATTTCTTTTCACTCTTTGTGAGTTAACTATACATATAGACATAAAGACAATATTAGTTGATGATTTATTCAAATATATGTGGCCCAAAATTGTTTAATGATAACATGAAGCTGAAGTTAAGCATTATTAGATGTAAGATATCCTCTGTGAATCCATGTTGGCTTTTCCTGAATCAATATCAGCCCAATGAAGAGCGGGAGTTATCAAATGGACCCAGCAGCACCGATCCATCGGTGGAGGGTTCCGTCAGGTAACGCTGAGTCGGCATAAAACAGTAAAGCATTTTATGTTGTCATTGATTTCACTATGAGTGATATTTCTGTGTGGGGCTCATCGTATTGTCTGGGAACCAGTTCTCAGTTTCAGTCTCGAGTATCGGAGCACCAGGCTGGGAGCAGGTTTGACCCGATGATTGAGGCTCCCTGGACACTAGCAGGACAAAGCCTGACCTTTATTGGTTATCAGGTAAACTCCCAGCCCTCTTCTGAAACTCAGAATGCTGATATGTTTGTATTATTTTTTCACTAATTTGGTACAATTCAATAATCAGTCTTTTTTTTTCTTTTGAAGGATTCATCAAGCAGTGGAAATGTGCATACAGGTAACATTTTGTTATTCATCTTCTTTTGCTGACTTCATAGTGACTGACCTCCGAGATCTGCCTCCACGCTATGCTGTCAAGCACAGTTTTGGAGGAATGGATATATTGACCTCTATTTTCTTCCGTTTTCCCCCCTATATTCTATTCTGGTGTTTGACGGCTGTAGCTTGATTAGAATCGGGCCATCAACAGAAAAATTATTCAAAACAAAGCAGGACAACTATAGCAACTCGGCAGAAAATAGTTGACATTGAAATGTCTTAACCTGAATATTTACAAATTCCTGTAAAGCTCACTAATCTGAAGAAATGTTGTAAAGAAAAGTGACTCAAAATTCCTGCACAGAAGCTGATTAACCCATACAAAAACTGCAGCTTTAAATTGGGTGGGCGCACAAGCTATTGAATCATTGATTTTAATATGTTTCCATGACTGCATTGACAGTCAGAAAAACATTATTTTTCTTTTGACTTATCTTTTTTTTTAATTCAATGTTTTGCCCTTCTCACCTGGTGTGTTGTTTCTCTAATAGGTTTGAGTTTAGCTCAGCATTGTGTTGTGTGTGTTGCAGGAGCCGTTCCACCTTGGCTCCAAGATGATCCACTAGAGGGGACGTCTGGAGCAGCGGCACAGGCAGAGATCGGCCCGTCACTCCAGGACTTCCTCAAGCAAAGTATTAGCCATGTTATGCTTTAGCACTTGCATTGTTTGTTATACAAAGACCAACTAGTCATTAACTCAGATTTATGAGCTACTTTTGTTGTCTAGAAAGTCCTGAAGTTCACATTATCTAAACAGTTTAACTGCGTACTCCAGACACATCAAACTACTGTAACAGGTTAATTATCTGTCTTTTTTCCAGAGGAGCAAGAGAAACTAAGGAAGCTTCCTCCAAATAGAGTGGGAGCCAACTTTGATCACAGTTCTCATACAGACGCCAACTGGCTTCCCTCTTTTGGTAGAGTGTGGAACAGTGGCCGGCGCTGGCAGTCCAGGTAAGATCCACAATGGTAAAAAGAATTGCCACTTCTAAAGAAAACTGGAGATATTTTTTGGGAAAAGAAGAAACTATTTGGCAAAGCTGCATTAGTTATAAGTAAGAAGCTTTAGTTGCTTCTAATAATAAAAATAAAGAAAAACAATTGGAGATCCAGACAATTTTCACAAAGGACAACTGAAAGCAACACAGTTATGTTCATAATAATATCAGTTTAAGAAGGCGAGTAAGCCTCAAAAGTTTTCAAATACATTGTATTTTAATAAACACAAATGCACTGGAGACACTTCAAAGCAAAAAAGTGGAAAAGTAATTGAATATTACAATATTTTACAGAAAGTTAAGAAATACAATGTAAAAAAAAAATTGCAGTTTTGACATCTTTCTTTACAATCTCAAAAATAAGCTAAGAAATGCTAGAAGATTCATCTTTCCTGAGAATCATAAACTAATATTTAGTTGCATAATCAAGGTAACTGCTTCACATCTGTGGTACATGGAGTCAACCATGGTTTTACAAATAGATACTGTATCGCTGGTGAGTCTTTTGCTGTCATCAGTTGTCATTTGGCTCTTCATAAATAAGCACAGACTGTTATATTTTGTAATATGGTTATATAGTGGCTGTGTTATAACATTGCTTAGTGATTAAAACAAATAATTATTTATTTCTTTTCTTTAATTCCTGTTCAGTTGATATATAATAATCAATTATCATTTTAAGCTGTGGTTCTAATGGTTCATTTGTTACTTTTCACGTTCAAGCGTTGAATATGTCATATTTCTAATTTACATTTCACCCATGATGTTTGATGTCAGTGTTATTCGATACAATAACCTCTTAGCTCCGCCTCTTAGCTCTGTGAGATGGATACATAGGCAACATGTTTTTGAATAGATAATGAGGAACCCTGCATTACGTTGTTCTGCAATAGCTTAATGTTTTACTCAGAATTTGCTGGTCTTACCTAAATCAGCTGGTGAGCTGTTGAAAACTTGATTCTTACAGTCTTAGGAAGAGTTCAACTTTACCTTGTCTAATCCAGTCACGCTTTGTCTCAGCTTAAGGAACCTTAAAGTCTAAACTGTTATGAATTTATTTATTTTTTTTGTTCCCAACAGACACCAATTCAGACAAGAGGAAGGTCAGAAGAATAAACAGAAGAGGGAGCGGGAACATGCCACAGGCGGATCAAAAAAAACAAAATCAGTCGAACAGCCGCCCAGTTCTGACATTTAAAACTTGATTCCATGCATTAGTACAGTACTAAAGTTTGGAATGATGTTGATTTTGTGTTAAATTGGGTTTTATGCAACATTTTTGTGAAGTTTTCTTGCAGTGTTGAAACCAATAAAACACCCCACCTATAAAGAGGACATGTGCCCTCTTGTGCTGTGTAATTATAATTTACATAATGAAAAACCTGAGGAAGGGTAATTTTGTTAGTAAGTCACATTTGAAATAGCATTTTATATTGACAGAAGTTGTGCCTCGTGCTGCTTTGTTAGGCTCTTGCTTTGCTCTACATTTAGCAGAAAGCATCGTTTTAAGGCATTTTTATTCCAGTGAACAGCAGGGGGCGTGAACAACCCAAATGAGACTGCATGTTAAAAAGTTAACAAGATATCAACCCTGTTTTATTATGAATGCAGCTTTACCTTTTTTTTAGCATATGTCTTCTATTTGGCCAGGCTGTAACCCTATAAATGATGAGCTTTCACCTCTGTTTTCAGATCATGTTACGGAAAGAATTACCAGAAAAATGGAGCAAAGGCAAACGGGGTCACTTGTAGATGAATGGCTGCGTTTGAATATGCAGCACGTGGTGTTCTACTTCCCTATGCTAGAAAAATATAGCATGCAGCCTTTTAAAGTCACCTTAACTTGTCAAGAAGAAAGCTGGTTTTGTATCATATTTTTAATAAAGTTAAAACACATTTTATATCCAAATGTAAAAAGAGACAGATTGGGCTTTCGTAAGAGTTTCGTAAGCATCGGATTTATACATGTAGTCTGATTTTCTGTCTAGAAATAAAAGTAATTTTATCACAGTGACATTTCAAATGTGGTTCCACTTCAAGCTTGAATCTTCAACTGGGTAGTTTGGAGCAGGAGGGGTCTATTCAGTACTTTGTTTCTTGACCTGCACTCTTCTGGTCAGAGATCTCAGATGAATAATCATGTTTTCAGGCCTTGTCTTTTCATAACTTCTCTTAACCTTCTCATATTCCTTTTTTATGTTGCTGCTGTTTTGCAGCACTATGTCTCACAACTGCCCTTTTTTCTACTTTGTCCACAACCACAATGTCCAATGGGTGAGCCATTACCTATTAGTGTAGGTTTGGACTTCAGGGATCATTCGATGCTAGTCTAGACAGTATATCCCACTTTGATTGCATTTGACACAGGTACACCTGTTAAATTCTGTTACCAACTCAATACATTTAAGCATGCAAATGTGGTAAAGGTGACTTACTGAATTTACAGCCGACCATCATTAAATTTTATGACCATAGAAACAGCTGGCTTTGAATATGTCATGGTTGTTAGTTTTAGATGGGCTGGTCTAGGTATTTCAGAAACTGCAGATTTCCTGAGATTGCTCCATCCAACCAAGTATCAACTCAGACTGGCAGTAGTGTGGTAAGAGCCACTGCCAGTGGAGAAATGTTTTCTTGACACACTTTTAATATCAATCATAGTCTAAACATCACAGCCAACCAAGGTTTGTTGTAAGCCATACCAAAACCCTTTACAAACACAGTACCTATCTTTAATTGGTACCTCCAGCCAGCTACTCTGACATAAAGTGCTAAATTCCATCCATCCATCCATCTTCTACCGCTTATCCGGGGTCGGGTCGCGGGGGTAGCAGCTTAAGGAGGGAGGCCCAGACTTCCCTCTCCCCAGCCACTTGGGCCAGCTCCTCCGGGGGAATCCCGAGGCATTCCCAGGCCAGCCGAGGACATAGTCCCTCCAGCGTGTCCTGGGTCTTCCCGGTCTCTCCCGGTGGGACGTGCCGGAACACCTCACCAGGGAGGCGTCCAGGAGGCATCCTGACCAGATGCCCGAGCCACCTCAACTGGCTCCTCTCGATGCGGAGAAGCAGCGGCTCTACTCTGAGTCCCTCCTGGATGGCCGAGCTTCTCACACTATCTCTAAGGGAGAGCCCAGCCACCCTGCGGAGAAAACCCATTTCGGCCGCTTGTATCCGGGACCTCGTTCTTTCGGTCATGACCCAAAGCTCATGACCATAGATGAGGGTAGGAACGTAGATCGACCGGTAAATCGAGAGCTTCGCTTTTTGGCTCAGCTCTCTCTTCACCACGACGGACCGGTACAGCGCCCGCTTCACTGCAGAGGCTGCACCAAGTGCTAAATTATTGAACTCATTTGTTAAGAACAGTGAGTTCACCATAATCCAGTGGCCTATGCAGTTACCAGAATGGAAATCCTCGGAGGATTCTGTGGTCTTTGGGTGTTTCAGAGATGAATATAAATACATATGTGTACCTGGAAAACAGTCTGGACTAGAGATACAACACTAAAGTTGTCTACAAGAAGGGACAGAGCAAAGTTTACTTCTTGAGTAAGCTTAGGAATTTCAGTATTTGCAGTAAAATGCAGTATATGAGTGTCTTCAGAGGCTGCTTTAGACTCACTGTGTTACAGACTGTTACAGGAGTTCTTTCCTGCCCAGAACCATCAGCATTTACAATTGTTTGAAGAAAGTTGTATGAGGAGTTACAACATTTAAATTCCCTCTGGGAATAATAAAAGTGTCTTATCATAGGGCACCTTTAGGATTTGGCAAATGTGCAACTGAAAAACGTGCCAGGAATATTTGGGACACCTTGCTGAATCTATGTCACTAATAGTTAAGGAAGTTATGAAAGCAAAATGGAGTCTAACATGATACCAGCAAGATATACCTAATAAAGTGGTCACGTCTGGTTGAGATATTTGGCAGCTGTAGCTAGGCATTTGCCACCAGGTTGTTTGTAAATAATGGCAATAAAAATTGGCTTTCGAGCAGAAAACATAGAGGCTTCTATTTCACTTCGTGCTTACAGGCCTTTCTCTTTTATCTTTTTTTTCATGGCAGAAGAAAAAAAAGCCCCAGTGTGCTAACATGGGCGTGGAATCACTGCAGCTGCAAGGCACTATAGGGATACATGTAGCTGATCTATTCTTAGCTCTGTGAAAACATGGCTCTCCCTAATTCAGTACAAATGGAAGGAAAAGAAGGGGATTACCTCTCAGTTTGATACAGTAAACGGTAACTGTCACAATGGCTGGAAGATATGTGTACGTTTCAGCCACGTACCGTTGCCGATTAACTATCTCGTCATTCTTTATATGCAGTAGGTAAATGTTAAATATCAAAAGATTTAGTGTGTACGGAGGGTTCAGCACAAAAGCCCTCCTGGCTTTAAAGACTGGGAGGGGAGAAAAGCACGTGTAGTGGGTGGAGGTTTAACTAATCCACAAGCCAATCAAAGAGCAGTATTTTTGAATAAATCTGCATGTTTTAAAAAATTGGCAGTGGCTGAATGTTGATTGGGTAAAGGGACCACAAGCAGCCAATCGGATAAATGGCAAAAGCCCAGCTGGCCGCTAAGTCCCGCCTTCCGCGTAGTTGTCAGCGAAACCCGGAAATGTACCTTAAAGAGACAGGAGAAATTTCAGGCTAAGGTTACAACAAGGAAAACAGCTGCGAATACACACACAAAACAAGAAGACACGGATATAGAGGTATGGACGTAGCTTCGTAAGGCAGTAAGCGAGTTGTGAGAAAGGACGAGGCTGAACGTATCCGAGTATTTTGAGCCGTCACCTCCGCTGCTCAGACGGCTAACTTCTGGCTTCGATTTTCAAGTGGCAACGTTGACGCTGCAGCCAGCAGGGCAGAGATAACAAAAAGGCCAAACTCCGAGACGACAGGAATGCGTCAGTCTTGACTGTCTGGGTTGTGTTTGGTTTCCTGCGTCCACCTTTATTTGGGAGGTTTGTAACCCTAGAATCATCTTCTTCTTCTTCTTTTTTTTTTTGGTAGTCATTTAGAACTGCATTATATGAAGCTTTTAGAGTGTCTGTTGGGAAATAAGACAAAAGCTTTACTTTTAATATAGCTAATTCCGGCTGAAATTCTTCCCCGGTTTATCATCCATGTTGTGACAGACATCATTCTTAAGAATCAGGTGAAAGAATGACTGGTATCCAGCCTTAGACAGCTGATAACCTAAGAGTAGTTTGCAGGATTAAGAAAGGGGGCGTTCCCCTGCTTTGTCTGTTTTCTCTGCACTTTTTTTTATTCGTCTGCATGCACCCTGTGCTGCTATTCATAAAGAAGTGTTAATCAAAATGCCATTATCATTCTCAAGGGTTGTGCATTTGTCATAGGAACGCTTGTGTTGATTCATATGCTTAATTTTAATCTTTATACACTCTTGGGTTGTGCATCTGGAGACTAAGCAAATAGGGAAATGCCAACAAGCCATGCAAAGTAACTGTAAGACAATGCCTCAGGCTAAGCAAGGGAGTTGATGATGGTGATGAATGTAAAGCATGCAGGTGACTAGCACAGCAGTGGATGTATTGTTCCCTTTGATTGCACTTGGGAGCTGTGTTGCATCATGCACTGCCAGGCTACTGATGCTGGCACCGAAAGCCTTATAGCATTGTTTCTAAAAAAAAAAATATCTATCATTTGCTAGCCTTTTATTGCATTATTGTAGGTCTTATCTACAATGCACTGCCTCTATTTATACTGATAAGCATGGTGGATGGCCCTTACTTATACATTATGCACACGTGCTTGCAGACTCACACTGCCTCACCGTTATTGCACACATGCATGTGGGAATCCTGCAGCTGCCTCACATTCATGCAACTGTAGAGCTATTCATATTTCACATGCATATTAACATAGTGTACACATCCACATTGCAGCAGCAAAGTCCACGCTTTGCACTAAGAGCCCACCCCCACCTCATTCTCCCTCTCTCTGTCTGGGAGAAAGCAGTGGGCTTTGTCCTCAGCTGAGCGTGACGTCATGCAGATATTTGCTGTAACCAACCCTGAAGGCTTTGTACATGTTGTTCAGCAGGCCTGGGCCTGGGCTTGTCCTGTGCAAAAACACACACTCAGGAAAGAAACCATAGTTGATTATTGGACGATGTTGCCGGGGAAGATAGTGGAATTTAAAAAATGCAGTAATTTTAAACTGGTAGAAAGGACAGAAGGTCAATCACTGTAAGAGTGATCGTGGGACTCTGTTGGATGAAAAGCAACAACTGCTGTGTTTGTGTACTTTAATGTTCAGCCTGAAGGAGCTGAATTGTATGCTTTTATACAAACAAACCAGAAAAGAACACTGGGTTATGCAATAAACTGTTCATGAGGGACCTACTGTGTGCCTTTTCATTTTCATATATGGAACCACCAGTGTCTAGTTAGGCTGTTTAGAGGATTAATGTAATATGATTAGCATGGAACTTACTTGAGGCTAGTAGCAATAAAAGCTTAGTTTTTTCCTTGATTCTACCTAAACACATCAACAGCCTGCCGATGCATTATGTACCTGGCCTGCAGCTCAGTTACAGTTTCCAGTTTTATTCATGGGCAGGTCAACTGATAATCTGAGACACTTAAGGGACACCATTCGTCTTGTCATCTGTGCATTCACCCTGTCTTTCAGCAAACATGTGTGATGGTGTTCAGACTGCATGGTTACAGTTCATGGCTGTAGCATTCTTTTTCCTAACTGGTGGTGTTTTGTGAAGTGGTGGACACTAAACGCTTTGAGCTGATGAGTGCTTGTCGTCAGCCCTCCAATGAATGTCTACAGGATTTTATGTCAGAGATTACAGATGATTATGTCGGTTGGACCCAATACTCGGCAAGCCTCTGGGGCTATATTGATCTCTAATACTGTATGTGTGGCTGCATCTGAATGCTGCTATTATAGAATCAAAATTACTTTTGTCAGGTTTGACTAAAAAATATTATTTTAAAGGTACAAGAAGTGGAAAAAGAATAAATATGGTTAAGTAAGAACATTATTCTTTCAGAACTAATTACTTTGGATAGACAAATGTAGAACAGTAAATAGCATCCTACTCTGTTTTTTGACATCCAAGTAAATGTATGAATGAGCAGGCATTCATCCATGAAAATACATAAACTACAAAATTAAAGCCAGTTCTTTTCTCTATCTCTTTTTAAAACAAATGTCAGAAAACTGTAGATTTATGTTGAGTACTGAGGTCAGTATGTCATAAAATAGCAATATTCTTTGCTGAAACATCTAAGATTTAGAGTAAATAGATCTCTGAAAATGCACACTATAGTTTAATTTCCTTAACTCAACTTATCTTTTTTAGCATTTTAAATAAACTGGTACATACGAAGCTTTAATTATCGTAAATGTGTATGGTTAGCTTAATTTTTTTTCTCTCTGGCTTATTATTTAATCTCTGGCAGCTTATTTAAAAGCAGAATATGTCCTCAAAACCGACAGTTGTCCTAAATCTGTAACTCAATTCTCAGTAGTGTTTGATTTTTTTTTTCATATAACAAGGAGCTGGAAATACTCTAAAGATATTTAAATTAAAGAAATGTCATTGGTGTTTCCCTGTGTTTTTGAACCCATGTATTGAAGGAATATTCATAGCCAGACATTCCTGCATCTAATGTTATTTATCAGCCATTTTCTTTACAACATATGTTAAGTATTGCAGATGTTTTAATTTGAGATTTCCAAGGCAGCTCCTCCTCAGTTGCCTTTATCATGTTTAGTAAAGCCATTTTGACATGTTTTCATGTGCTGCTTTTTATTGATCTCGACTGATCTAAAGGTACTTGTTCGCTGTTAGATTCTGGGACCAAAGTCAATGATCGAAGATCTTTACTGTAGGAGGGAAAATATATTAATGTTGTATATTTGGCTGATTATCTTTCTACAAAAAAAATATGACTGAAACTATTCCAGTCTATGCAACATGAATACATCAGCTTCCACTGTTTAACAGGATATTTTTTTTTTCTTCTTTTAAGCTCTTCATCTCTGCTCAGTCTCCAGTGGCTAGATGTCTTTTTTTTTTATTAATTGGACTTAAATCTCAACTGACATTAAGAGGAGGTAGCAAGATGACAGCATCATTTGCTGAATTAATCAGCATGGTCTGACATTACAGCCTTTACATTACAGGCATTACGTTTCTCGTAGGTCTACGATCTCCAGCTATCCATGGCTGTCTTCTTAGACTAGAAGAACATGGGCATGCTTGTTCTGCAAAGTTGAAAAGCATTTTCAGAAACAATACAAAAAAGGTTCATGATATGCAATTTTACAGAAAAAAAAATCCATATTAGATTATATTCACTTTTTAAATTCTCATAACGACTTCTACCTTCCAAAGAAAGAAACACCTTGACTGCGTTCGAATTGTCTGGATCTCTTGCTTTGCAATGCCAAAGTCTCGTATAAGAACAGTAGCTGCTTGTGGCCTAAAAAAACACATTTTATTTCTGCTTTAAAGCTGTAGCATCAAGACTCTGGAATGTCAGTACTGTTGTTGTATTTAAGAAGCAGTTAAATACTTTACTTTTTAGGCAGACATTTAGTTTAACATTGGGTTTTATTGATTTTGTAATTAGTTTGCCTTTTATATTTTGTATATTTCATATGCATTGCTCTGTAAGGCACCATAAGACTCCATATGTACTGCATAGGAATACAGTTTATTCTTGAAGATTTTATTTACTTGATCAAATCTTACAAATGTTGTGCCATGTTAAGTTTATAGCCTTTAATTTTTTGCCCGTCAGCCACTTAATAAAACAGAATGATGATATCTTATTACGAAATGTTAAAGGTCAATCTAATTGTGAGATAATCATGCTGTTATTCAGAGCTTTTACTAAAAAGTGACGAGCAGATAACACACAGCTGACCTGCAAGTTGCTAAGAAAATATAACTGTAAAGTGGTTATTTACTTTCCTGGCTAATTGTTAATCATAAAATATTAAGATTCACAGTTTTAGCAGAATTAGGTGGTGGTGATGATTCTAATTTTTTTGTAAGCTCCATGAAATCTACTGCAATTTTTGGTCAATTATAGTCATGTTTTCAGGTCTTCAGTTTATTATGATGGAATAGGAAAATCTGTGGTTCACTGTTCAGTGTGGAAACATCTTGTGAAGGTTTTCTCACACTATTCCTAATTGCCCATTTGCATGTTTGAACCACTACTTAGAGGATTCTGTGGTCAGTTGTTTTGGTAATTCATTTGGTAACTCATTACTGCATAGTCTGTGTTCGCTCTTCATTGCAAGATAAACTCATAAGTTTCAGTCTTTCATCTTGTTTCCTTTTGTTTGCGTCACTACTTAGTGCTGCTTACGTTGAAGAATGTAAATGAAGTAGCTCATATTGTTCCTGCACGGTGGACACAAACAGAGCTGCTGTTTCCTGATCAGATGGAACCCTATGGAAATGCTGACTCTGCACTTAGTTTAGTAAAATTACCTTTAGTAAAATTACCTTTAGTCAATCTTTTGTCATTGTATTTTCCATTATGCTCACAGCTTTACTGGATATAAACTCATAAGTTGGATTTATGTAGGTCCTATTGAAGAACACATGCGGATGTGGTGCGTTAACTTCTGTAGAGCCTTTAATATTTTTAAATAGCTTCTCCATATGTGCCATAATAAATGAGTAGTTATTGGAAGGCACAAATCTCTATATTATGTAGGTCAGCAGAGAGCTCATCATACTAAACCTGTTCCCTCTCAGCCTCTTTCCTGTCACCGTTTTGCTCTCTATACATGTTGACTTGTTTCTGTTATGTTGTCACATGCTCCATTTTTCTGTGTTGTATGTTTCTGCTTCTCACTGTGGTAAACATTGGCTTAATGGAAAAGCTTGACTCTTTGCATAAATGGCTTGTTACTGCATGTATTTTGAATTAAAACACATGTGTGGCCTTAAAATAAGAGAACTGAAACTGTGTATACAAATGTTTGCAGAGTAACTGCAGTTCGACTGTCTGTGGAGACTTTGCTGCCAGATCAAACACTGATATTTTTAACCAAAACACACAGCGAGAACTGGAAGAAGCACTTATGGTGGCTGACATAGTGTTTCATTTCTGTACCTCTGATTCTATAATTTGGATCTGTGCATGATGTCCGATCCAACTAAGCTATGATTCAAGGACAAAAACTAATTGGATTTGCAAATTAGCATGGCCAGATTAACTACTATTAGGAATACAAGCTTTTATCAAAACAAATCTCAGATGAACTTTTGTAGCAAGATGTTCACTAACTAAGGTTGTACAGAGAACCACCCACCTATTCGCGGTTCAGTAATTGAAGATTCACCTACTTGTGGATTTTTCCGTGGGACATAACTCCATATTTCATAAGAGCATATCCAAAATATTCAAAGAAAAACACAGATGGAAATGGAGATACCTAGGCACATTGCTACTTGGCATGCCATTGACTGTCATTTGAAAAGCAGTCAAGGAACACCATTCATTTTCCTTGCTGCTGATTGGCTCAACCCCCAAGAGCAGAGTTAAGGAAGACTGTTGATGTTAGCTCCTGCAGTTTTGCATAATGGAGCATATTTGTTGTTTTGACTATTAAAATAGACATTTTCATATTGGCATTTTCAGATGGGGATCACTAAGCCCTGTGATCTTAATAGCAATATGTGTGTGAAAGACATAATGAAAAATTGTTGCAGCAAATGTACTAAACTCTTATTTTCTGATACCATCACCAAGGTTTACATGAAAGGTAATCATGGTTGATTACACATTATGTGAGATACCGCTCATTTTCCAGCTCAAAATTCATACTTTTATGGACCTTTAAGTAAATTTTTCCAACTTGAAACATTTCTTATTAAAAAAGAAATGCTTTATTAACCCATTAAGCTTTACTAAGGGATAAGAACTTTCTTTTTTGAATTCCTCTTGTACGTTTTTAAAATGTATTCTAGTATGACGGTACATCGAAGTATTGGTATTTTAGCAGTTTCTCAAACTGACATAGGCTTTAAGCTGTGAATACACTGGTCTCCCTGATTCACTTTAACTGACTACTGACAGTTGAAGTGAATCAGACTGATTATCTGTTCTTTGTAGTGTCTGTGATTGTGTTGGATATAAAAAACTCAATTTGATATCGATGGGAAAAAATGTGAGAGCCAAATTGTGATGGCTGGATGGTTTTGCATCTACCTTTCAGAATTCACAAATGCTGCTTATTTTTATATGAGGCTGAACAATCTCAGATTAGATAAGGTGGCAATACTGATTGTAATGAAGTAGTCAGACTCAACCTGAATTTATGTCTGTTGAGTATGCCTATGGAAGCATGGAAAGTCCTGAAAGATCTACAGGGTATTTCTCTCTCTTCATTTGCATGCTAATAACTGCACTACATCAATGTGTTGCATTGTAAAGGCTGTTGTGTGTATGTGACGTGTTTCCCCAGTGCGTGTCATCAGAGACAGGAAACCGCTTTGTTGTTCTGCTGATGTTTAAGATGTGATGTAAGGTGCAGGGGACATGAGGACAACTATTGAGGGGTGAAGAAGAAACTGGCAGGGAATGTGGCGAAACTATGTGAGGGAATTGTAGGAATCACAGGTGCAGACAGGTGTGAGTCAAACAAATTTGGCTCAATTTTGGTTTCCACAATCCTGTCTTGTTGTCTCTACAGTATATATGTCTATTTTAGTGTACAAGACTCATATGGCATTACGTTGTTTACCACCAAAGTGAACAGTAGCATTGAGTAATAGCTCAATACCAGCTTCACATTTAAAGCAGTTGGTTTCTTGCAAAGCTTCCTGCATTAAAGTATTTAGTTCTTTATTCACATTAGCTCCATATGCATTTTGAGTTTGGTATTTGTCTCCTTTATCATTCACGCTGACATTGTACTCACTATGGACTTTTATGATGCATTTCTTTGCAACATTATCCTTTTAAATATACAGACATTCATATGACTACAGCTGCTATTTGACCTTTCATCTCACACCCTAAAAGATAAACTTAGGAACAACTGGCACTTGCACTGCTAATTAGCAGAGTAAGTTTGTTTTTCCAACAGACATAAATGACTCAACAAGAAAAAGGTACACATCAGAAAGTTAAACACCTGAAAGTAATAATATAATATGCCTCCAATGGGTTTATTTCATGTACTGATGACAAATGCTCACAAAATAGTTTATCCAAAGCAACTCTCTTGCATTAAAGACTCTAATGACTGATCGCTGTCTCACTTTCCAGGCTCAAATTAGGGCCAAATTAAGCAAAAAAATTATGCCCTGTTTTCCTGGATGGAGTGCAAAGTAGGTGTAGGTTCAATATGGATTGTCTTTGGTGAAGATTAGAAGTTAGTGTTTGGGTTAGATGTGAATGGACATCTCCTTCAGTGATCTAATGGGATTGCTGAGTAACCTTCTCATTGTAAGTTAAACTGAGTTTAGGATTAACCCCAGTCAGACCTTTTGTTGACCTTCATTTTTAAATACTCTTTCCAAAATGGATCAGAGGCCCTGCATGGAGTCTACAGTTACACAATTATAAGGAAATATTAGGAAAAACTACAATATGCAACTTGTTAAGTTCCACATTTAATTCACTCTTCTGTATGTGTCAGTACAATGCTCAGGACACTTTCAATGTGACTCACCATTTTTTCTACTCCTCGCACACTTGGGTGTAGAAAACTAATCTGGAGAAAAGGGAACTCATCTGGTTAGAGAAACATGTTATTGTCATGCAGTTTGAATCCATTAGTCTGTGTAATTGCCCAGAGTTCACTGTAGACTCAACATTTCACTCTATAGCCCTCCCAGAAATTTAGTTGTTAATAAGCTTTAACTTTTCTTGTAATATTTTTGACCACTTTAATTGGCAATTCCTCTCTCCTGTCCACTTTTGTTGGTGAAACGGTGACTGTGTTGTTGGCAAGACATGGAGCAAGTGCTTAAGACTTAGTTTTTTTGTCCCTTCTCTATCTAAATTTCCATTTGGAACACAAGCAATTATATGGCACAATCATATAATGCAAGAGTTCCACTAGCATGAAATTAAAGAGCATGAGAGATGGGTGGAAAGAGGTGTAGCTGAATGCAAAGTGAAGGAAAGAGATGCAGCTGAATGTAAAGTGAAGGATTGAGGACTGAGAGGGAAAAGAGATGAGGTGCAGGGAGAGGGAGAGCTTTATTTCCTGTCCTCCATGAATAGGCAGCATATTTTTCTGGAACATTCCTCTGAGCTGGCCGGGCCTGTCACCAAGAATCGGGCTGCCACACTTTTTCCCCGTCTCCACATTTCCTCTAATTGCAATTTTTGTGTTACTGGATATTGCACATAAGTCACTTCTTCTTTATTTTTCTTCTACACCGTTTGGTTCCTTTAATTGTTTTAAAGAGCTCTTATCAGAAAGGAAAGTGGGGAAAAAATAGACTTGCAAATGTCTTTCTTTTAATTAGTGTTAAATGTCGGCTGTGAAAGTCGCTTAACTCTTACGGTAAATAGTTACTAATTACAAATTAGATTTAAGAAAAATAAGATCAAGTGGATTGCGTAATTAAAAAAAAAGTTAGGTAGGGAATTTATTCATAGCAGCACCTTGGACATACAGAAGACAAGTTTCCAAGTTTGCAAAATCAAAACTGTCTTGTAGTATCACATCATTGGGAATTATGGGCCTTATTGTAGTGTGTTTATAATATCGATCAAAATTTGGAATACACTCATCATGGTTATATGTTGTATTGTGATCATTATTATTATTATTTGTTCTTATTAATTTAATTTATTAGTTTAATTTAAATATAGCATCTGCAATATGCTGATTTGCTTTAATATTCAAATCAGCATATTAAAGCTGGCTAAGCTTAATTAGATTTCTGACTGCCGGGTGGTAGCAAAATGCTTCCAGTGGGTTCTTGGTATGTGTGGAATATGCTACATTAAAATTTATTTCATGACAACAGTTGAGGGTTTAGGCTTAGTCCACAAACTTTAGTTTGGATTGACTGGGGGAAGCCAGTACAGCAACTTTTCTGTACTGGTTTCATACAGATATTTCATCATTTGGTTTGGAAATATATCTATGGTTATGAAACCATAGATATGTTTTCAAGTTTATTTTTTTCAGGATTACTTTCTTGTTGTAGCCCAAAATTAATTTGACAGTGAAAAGAAACACTTGTGTTAAATACAATCCTGAGCTTTGATGGTTCTTGGGTTGTTCTTGAACGACCTAATCATTTTTTGGAAGGTCAATTTTTGGCTCTACTTCTACCAGGAGTCTTCAAATACATGCTTTGAGCCTCTGTGTCTCCTTTAGATGTCTCTGTTCCAATACACCAGAATCCAAAAGCTGGAGATTGAGCCTTTGGACCTCCACACACAAAGTGTTGAATCAGACACACATCCAAAAGTTGCAGGACATTGGCCCTCGAGGGCTGGATTTGAAGACCTCTGTTTTTATGCAAGGGTTTAAGGTGCAGTTGTTTCAAAAGACTTTCCCAAATTGTATAAATCTAAAATTGCCTTCCTAGATATTTACTGATTACTTCAGACCTCTACAAATGTTGTTATAAAAGATTACACTGGGTGAATAACAGCATGCAGGAACTTGCTATCCAACAACAGTAAAATTTGATTATGGTATGATGGTAGTTTATAGATCTTGTTCTGTTCTTAACACAGCTGCCCCACAACTGTAAATTAAATATCTATAACTTCAAGGCCTAGAAAAAAAAAGTTTGTTTCTTGTAAGATATGAAATGGATATTTATTAATACTTACTTCACTTTTTTTTTTAAAGATAAGTCATGAAAATTGTTTTGACACTGAAATACCGAATATCTTTTGTCAAATTTATAGTTTAGTGCACTACATAGAGCTCAATCCACACAGGAGTACACACACATCTTCAAATATGCTGACATGGGCGTTCACCCCTCCACCCTCATACACATATGCACATTATTATACTGTCATTCCAATCGTCTCTCTCATCACCTCACTCTCTTCTTTTTGTTCTTTCCTTCTTCCTAACATGGAGCGTTTGACCTTTCAGTCAAAACTGTGACTAACTGATTTTCTTAGAGTTATCACGTGGGTTAAATTTCTACTTCTTTTTGTTTTTAAGGATGTAACTGGAGAAGAAGATACAATTTCTTAAACACTGAAAGTGTCACTTTGAAGTCTGGAATATGCAAGAGATGGCAAAAAATATTTTCATGCTTAAAAGTTTAACTATTATAAAACTTTACTCTCCTTCAGCAGCATTGTTCAATACTCAAAACACAACACCCAAACACATTCTCATGTTCCAGACAACATTACAGGAATGTGGTTATTTGATAGAATATGAGTCTGCATTTTCAGCCTGTCTTTCTTGTCTGGTGGATTGACTGTGCCTTCGTATAGGGGGAGGGTCTCCACAGAGAAAACACACCCTTTTCCCCCAGATATAGAAGCAACCTCGACTCTAAAATCAACAGAAGATTGAAGGTGTTTGTTTACGTTTGTGCATCGTGCAGCATAGGAGTTTTCAGATCTGGTTTGGATAAAAAAAAATTCATTTTATTATGAAACTTTACTATATGAAGATTCAGTTGAGCCTATTTGAAAACTTGCCTCAACTCAACCTTTGGCTGTCGGTTTATCTTGCTGTCTCTTAAAGTTCCTCCTCCACCTTCTGTCTCCTCCCTTTCCTCTCTCTCCTATCCCCACATCTCTATATTTGGAGGTTCATAGTTAAACACGTGTCTTGTGTTTTTTTTAAACCGCTTGTCTGCGCACATATATGTTTGCACACACTTACAAAAAACATGCTCAGTGCATCAAGCTGCAGCAAGAGGGGCCTGCATTCTTCCTTTATGAAAGAGTGCATTTAGTCTGCAAGCATTTACTGTTACTGGAATAGAGTTATAAAACTCTATTCCAGTAACTTCAGAGATTGGGCACATTCAATCTTGTTTAATAAAATTGCAAACTAGATTGCCAACAGTAAGACAAGCAACTATTAACATTATCATTATGTGTCTTTCTCCTTCTCCTTCCTGCCATCTTGACATACAGTTAATTTGACTTTTTTTTAGCTAACTGTTGGTACTTTACAGTACAAAACAAAACAAAACAAAAGAAAGCTCCTTTAATACTCGTCCAAGTTATCCGCTTTGGAAATGGAAAGGCCTCGATCCTTAAGGACCTGCATTGTTGTTGATCATATTTCTTTCTGTCTGTTTTCTAGTTGTTTGTTGCTAGTCTTTTGTGTAGATTTCGGTATATCTGATATTCTCTCATGTTGTTTCATCTATTTTTATCCAGGATTTCATGTAAAAGACAACCATTCATTGGAGATGTTTGCCTACTGTTTTCATTATGTAGTATCCCTGAGATTTTAACAAGTTGATATTGGCTACTTAATTTGTTAGGCTATTTGCCCCTGTAGAAACATTCATTACTTTATTTCTGAAAGCTTGTTCACTATAGTTTTAAAACAGCAATGTGTTGATAAAAATAATGAGTGGAATTCCTTTAGATTTACAGCATGACTTGCTGTTTTTTTTATAACCATAAATATTTCCAAGCACTTTTCTCTTGGCTGTTTTCCTGTGAACAACATAAGTGTACCAAGCCTCTTTGAGGCAGCTTCCAGCAGTGCACAGCAACCTGTGTAAGCAGTTCAATGCTACTCTTCTCTATGCTGCATGTCGACTCAGAAAACTGGTCATTTTGATACTTTTTCAGAAAATGTTTGTGTTAGGAAAATGGGACTTTTCAAAAGCTTGTTATACCTTGACTGTTAATTGTCTGTTGCTTTATTTGGAGGTTTGAAAATTTCGCACAATGGAGTATGAAACCTTTGCACACAAAGTATTAAGTGCTTGATAACAATTTTAATGCTGTATGTGTATAAAAACAGTCCTATAAATTTGTATTGTATAAAACAAGTACATATAATTTTTTTTGCAGAGTAATTTAATCATTTATATCTTACTGCACTAAGAGATTCTGGCAAGTTGTTTGGCCCCACATTTATTTACGGTAATGGCAGGAAAGTGCCAAAAGAGTGCAGGTTGGTGGGATTTTTATTATGGTTTTAAACCTAAACACATTTAATATGTAGAAGTTGTTTTTTGTCTAACATCTTGTATAAATGTTTGGTTATTCAAAAACAAAACACTTTCTTCTGCCCTCTGTGTAACAGAAATAACATGACAACTAAGCAGCAACAGGCAGGAATATATTTTCCATCTGGGTAGAAGCAGATGCAGTGTGTCACAGTTGGAAGCTGACCAGGAGGGAGATGTAAATCAGCAGTCATAGCAGGATGGTGACACTTACTAACTAAAAGATGAAGAAGCACAGAGCTGCCTTTAGATTTGTCTTGTGTGTCCCAACCAACAGACCTATATTAATGAGCAAACCACAGCTTCCTTATAAAGATAAAGCAGCACACTGCAGGGAGGTGTGTTTTTGTCTGCAACAAGCATGCAGAACTTAAGAAGTGTGCTAAATGCGCGAGCCTAATATTCTTTGACGTATAGTTTCGCCTCCTGTTTTTGAGCGAGAGGTGAGAGAGTGCTCTCCAATGTGAGATGCATTTTTTTTGTGTAGTGCATACTTTAACTCCACTCTTTTCCTCTGTGACATTCATTGCGTAATCAAAGTGCTGTTCCTTATTAGCTCTCAGATGCTAGAATTAGTCACACATGTGCACAGCTGATTGCTGCTTCTGTTGCTCTGCTGATAAACTTTTTTGTGTGTGTGCTCCACTCCCTATCTGTCCTCTGGCTGCTGTTATTCTGCTTTTCCTGCTTGAAGCCATCGTGCTGCACAGCCTGCAGCTTGTGTATGACTCCAAAGAAAGGGGGAGGGTGAATTGCATAGATAGGTGGATCTTTAATCTCCCTTATTATTAAAAGTTGTTCTTTTGAAAGTTGCATTCAGCTAAATATGTATTGCTTTGCACGAAAAGATCAAAAGTAATCACAGAAGTAAAAATATGTTTAAAGTTTGTGAACTTTGAATGCATGGTTTCAGAAAATCTTTTTTTTTATTTTTTTTATTTTGCAGAACAGGCTCAGTAGGAGCAGGTGGGCGGGCTTCTGGCTCCCTGCACTTCCTCTCCTCTGTCACTCTTTTCCTCTCAACCAATCAGAACTTTGCTCATTACAGCTGACCCCCCTCTTAACTCACCAATCGGCTTGCAGCATCCAATCCCCCCTCCTTTATTTCCTCTGTATGCCTTCACTGCTGAGTGAGCAAAGCATGCCTCACTCTATCAGCTGAGAGGAAAGCAACAGAAAGAAAACAGAGAGAGAGGACAGTGAGAAAGTGTTGAAAAGAATGACAGGAAAGAGTGTGAGAAAAGAGGAAAAAGAATGAGAGAGACAAGTGGAAACTGCTTCAGATACTTTACAGGAGTACATAAACAGGAGAAAGAAGGAAAAAAGTGGGGGTGGCTTAAAACAGAAAAGGAGAAGGAGGGCACAGGCGAGGCAAATGGGGGCTGGGAGTTGTTGATAGGTTTTTGATTTGTGCATGTGTGTGTGTGAAATGAGGGTGGAGAGAGGTAGACAGGAAGAAAACAGAGAAAACTCGCATTATTGCAAGTTGCTGAACAAAACAAGGAGAGGAAGGCAGAACTCTCTTTCACACTACAAACTGTTCAGGACAGAGGAAACGAAGAAGAAACCAGTGAGTCAAGAGAAGGAGGGAGAAGGCAGCCTGACCAAGCAGGGGAGAACAGTGTCACCTACTCTGACCTGAAATAAAAGGAGGAAGGAGACTAACCTCATCTTTCTGACAGGGTGAGTGTGACAACTTCTCCTGCTCTCATGACAAGTTGCTCCTGTTGATCTCTGTCATATTGTCAGCTGAGCTGAGATGACTAAAATGGCCACATGAAAGGCAGATAGACTGAGGGAGGGGAGAGCAGGAAGGACAGAGGGGGGACCCTGAGTCAAACAGCATTTTCAGCAAAAATGTCACTTCGTCTGCCCAGTTCAGAATGTCATGACACCACAGCCTCGCTGCTGCGTTTGCTGCAACTCTGTGACTTATCTACCCTGTTCATCTTACATCCAACCCGGTCACTTTTGTCTTTTCTTTCCTACTTCCTGTCATGTGTTTCTGTTAAACTCAGATACATTCAGTTGCTTTTCAAACCATTTGTTTTTAGACAGGGGTTCATGTACTCAACTCAATCAGTTGATTATTTTGCAGGCATAAACTTTTTTTATGTTTAGAAATGTTCTCAAGCAAGTGTGTGAGTGTGCCTGTGCATTTATTTATGTGTATATTTTTTTTATCAGCCCCCAGGCACATAACAGACCTGGGAGTAGTCCAGGCGCTGATCTGCAAAAGGTCGATGAGACATTCTGTTATTGAATAGACTCAAAACGCAAGCAGTGCAGAGTCAGTGAGAAGCCAGAGATGAAACTTCATTTTCCCAAAAGGCTCATTCAAGATAACAGCCTAGGCCACAGACTAATAAATACACCATTTCACATTTATACAGGGTAGGGAATTGTCAAAAAGTCAAACCAATGTGGCTGATATTTGTTTTCTGAAGAGGTAGCTACTTTTCCAGCAAAAGTCATTTTATTATTTACCGTATTCCCTGTACTATAAATACCACATTTTTTTCATAGTTTGGCTAGTCCTGTGACTTATAGTTGTGTACAACTTATATATGATTTTTGTACTCTTTATGACTGTTTTTAACAGATGCATTAAATAATGATGGATTTAAACCAGGGACTAAACATTGCTATCTGCTGCCATGATGAAAGCTAACTTGGTCTGAAAGTTAGTGCGCCAGAGCTGGCGGAACGACGCCACAGTTCAGTACATAAAGAATGTTTTGCCTGTGTTTTGACGTTCTGTGCTACTTTGTCAGATTTTCACCGTAGTGTATCTAGATAGCTATGCCAATCTATTGGTGCTACCTTTCCAAACTGCAAGAACACCTTGTGAGACTTGCGATCGATGCAGTTACGTCTCTACAGCCTGGTTGTTACCATGGTGATGAAAGTGATTGACTGTGTTAGCGCTATAGTCAGTGCAACTGTTTCTCTGCAATTTGCAAAGAAAGCAACTAAACACAATGTGTCATGAGGTCTGAGACTTCTTCTCCAGTGCCATTTATTTGTAGGTCTTCTCCCTGCCCTCTTTTCCATTATGCATTTTTTGACTACAACAACTTTTAATACGGAAAATATATTATTCAAAGAAGAAGCCAAGAAAGACTGATTGCAACTCTGGAGGAGATACATTTCCTTAGCTGGGATAAGGAAGCTGATAGGAGTTGATGGGAATTTGCTTACAGCTTGATACAGGTTAACTTGTTAAAGGCTTCAATAGACTTAAGACTAGGCTTGGGCTTCACCTTCCGGCAGGATAATGACACTCAACATAGAGCTACAGCTGCAATGAAATAGATTGAAAAATGGGAAAAACCTTCAACTCCTAGAAGTGCAAAGTTTTTGGAGACATATCCTAGAGGACTTGCAGTTGCAAATGCAATGAAAGATGGTTTTAGAAAGTTGAACATATATGTATGTCTTACTTTAAGCTGCTTTTTAATGTTAATACCCCCGTGTCATTTTCTATAAAAGATATGGCTCCATCATTCACAAAATGTAAGCTAAACAAAGAGAAAAGCAACCTTCAGTCAGTGAGCTGTCCAATCTAAATCCAGAATCCTGCAAGTGCAGCAGCTGTGTTTCTTTCAAATAGAGCATCTTTAAAGTGGGGTACAGTGAATGTTAAACAGAAGGTGGTATAGAAGAATCTTTATCAAGACGTGTATTATCTGTGCTGCTGAAAGACAGAAAGTGATGGTGCTTTGAATGCTTGGCTTTGTCTGTGTGTGTGTGCTTAGGTATGTGGCGTTTGTGTGTCGTGATTAATATATACACAGGCCAAATGTCAGGCTATTTTTTCGACAAGGCGGTAACTTTTATCTCTGTCTCTGACACCTTCCTAGGTTTTACTGGGAGATGGTTTCTAGGTCAGCCCCATCAATATATGATGTGTTTCTGTGTGTTGTCAGAGTGACTTCCAAACGCATTTATACCACATTTAAGTTTTCCACATCTAACAAGCTTCAGTGTATTTTATTGGGATTTTGAACTCCCACAAATCAGCTTTGTTTATGCTGAGATTACATCACACATTAGTTAACTGGGTCTGATTAATTGACTTCTGAAGGCAATTGGATTGAACTTTACTTAAGGGCTTGAATAAGAATGCATGCCATACTCTTAGAAGATCTTATATTTAATAATAAAAAAAGAAGATATGCACTTAAAATACCATTAACATACAGTGATGTTTGTGGTTTTAATGTGACAAAATGTGAAAAAGTTCAAGATCTCTTTATATTTCAGTCTTGTTCAAGTGTTCAAAGCTAATCACTGATGCATATTTCTAAGTGTGAATCTGTGAAACTGATGTTTTTGCTGAGTATTCAGACACTGTAGTTGCTACTCAAACTACTGATCGCATTTGATTTGGTTTGACTTAAATTAACTAGAGGCAAGTCTGACACAGCCTTCCCCATGATGATGAGGAGTCAACTGACTCAGGACATCTGACCTTTGACCTCATGACCACTGTCTCCTTGGCCTCAACACACAATGGTGCTTATGTGTTGACAATTTTATCCACTCCTGTGAACAAACATATTTACATTCCACCCCACCACTGCAACTGTATGACTTTATTAATAATGTTCTCAAAGAATATGTTTAGAAATTAATGATGAACAACGACCCAATGGTGAAAGATTTTGTGCAATATAAGACCTTATGGCTGTGGAGGTTTCAATCCAAAATTCTGTATTAAAGGCCTTCTGTTGATTTCAGAAGAAACAAAACTTAACTTACTCCAGCATTGTGTTTTATTGCTAATAAGACATAACACTTCCTGTTAAATTCAATAAAAAAGATAAATAAATTAACCTTTACATTTTTGTGCTACGTTACTCTTTCCTCATCATGATTAAATTTGGAATATTTTTACCCTTTAACTTGACAACAAAGGTTTAAATGTTCCAAAATATTACACTGATATTCAGGATGAAAAGTGGCCTCGATGCTATACAAGCAGCACTTTATAGGGAATGACTGATAGACGAGCAAAGAAGCATGTTTTAAATTCATCATCTGATCAGGTATAGTTTTAGAGATAGACTAGATAGCACCATCTTTGAGAGAACATTGATCATAGTCATTAAAGGCCCAACTAGCGTAGTGCTAGTGTTGCCTTTGATAAACGGACTTGTGAACACTGTCACATGAAATAGATCCACTGGAGGCATATTATGTTACTTACCTGCTTGTCAATGATTACACACTTCCAGTCTTTAACTTTGTATCTCCTTTAGTTGAGTCATTCTTATCTGTTGGAAAAATGTGTAAGAGGAGGATTCTGCTTACTTTGCTAATTACCAGAGCGAGGCTGAGTTGTTTTGAATTTATCTTGTAGTATGTGAGCCAACATGTCGCGTAGCAGCCATGAACACCATAGGTTGGCCCTGATGTTGGAGAGGGAGCCCCTCATGGTCCTGGTCTATTTATACATTTATCAAGGTCTTTAGCCAGGGTGAAGTTTCACTGCATGTCCATCATCTCTCATTCTGTTTTGAATGGTAGTTACTATTAGGTTCTTGTCCTATCTTTCTTTATCATCAATTTCCAAGAGGAAAATTTTCTTGCTAAAGAAACAATGCTCTTAAGTGTTTTAAAAATTGCATACTTATGTTACCTTGTTTATGGAGCACAACTGCAGTCAAATAGAAGATATCGGCAAACACGAGATCCTATCTAAAAATAATTTTAATAGGATAATACCAAATACCTACTATTATGCATTTATAGACTCAGTGGAAAACATCGTGTCACTTCTGCAGAAGCTAACATCCACCCAAGAAGGGGATCCACTGTATTTAACTTATGCCCCATATGCTTGAACTTTGTAGGTTTATTTCTCTTGCTGGTAGTGGTTTGATGAATTTTAGAAATCAATATTAAAAATAAAAATGCTTTAAGCTCCTGCATAATTTAATTTGTGACTGATTGTCTGAAGGCTTTGTATTGTAATGTATTTGTATTAATTGTGTTTCTGATCCATATTTCAGCCAGATGGTCTTTTAACTTGGTCTTTAATCTAACGAAATTAAGCAAAGCTGATCTCCAGTAGAAAGAAAGCCTCTTACTTATTATATGTACAGAACCACATTTACCTACAGTAGACAATTTGTAGATTAAATAAAACTACTTTAGATTGTGAGTAGTCAGAGCAGGAATAAAATGTACAAGGTATAGACAAATTGATAAATGGTGAGCATAAACTATTCCATGGAGGAAAGAACAGGAACAGAATGAACAAAGTGCAAAATTATGAAACAGCAAAAGGGTCCAAAGGAAAAGTACCCAGAGAAAACAATGCAATCTGCTGGCAGGTTGTCATTTTCTTCATTTTCCCCATTGTCTTTGAGTGCAGAGCATAAGTCAGTCTCAGCTAGAGGCAAGGACACATTGACATAATTTTTTTCCCCCCAAATAGCATATCAGCTGCTATTTGATCCTGGTCTATAAAAAACTAATATAGGAGGTTCTATATCTTTAAGAAGAATGTAGCATTTATTTTCCAACTAATAAATGTTTTTTTTCATATGACAATGAAAAAAGACAGATGTCCTAAGGACATCTGACATGTGCTTAGGACTTACAATTTAAGTGAAGATAAACGTTTTGTATGATTTGTAAATTACAGTTTTCAGATAATAACTTGTATTGTTTCCAACTGCTTGGAAATTACCAATACCTGTTGACATGTAGTTCCTGAAATAAGTGATTGAAGATTGTAGATCAAATATATAGGACCACACCTAGAGAACTGAACACTCCCTCTGGCTGTTTTTTAATATGCAAACTATTACTAATTTAAAACACCTCAATAACAATTATGTAATGTATTTGGGCAAAAATCTTTTGGAGCACAAAGTAGTTTGGCACTATATCTTTGTGCCAGATTACACAAGGTTAAAATGCAAATATTAGAACATAGTCACAATGTTCAGTGATGCAGCTGTAAATTTCCTGCACCCACTCAGCAACCTGAAGTATTTCTTGGGGTGAAGCCAGAGTATTTCCTATCCACTACTGGCAGCTACATCGAGCCATAGAAGGGCTGGGCAGCTTCTACCAGCTGTACGCCACTTAAAACTATGGCCAGAAATTTAACAGCACCTAAAACTTAATGAACAGTAGCTATAAATACTAGTAGCAGTTACACTTCCTCCCTTTTGCACTGATTCATGTTAACCTTTTTTTTTGTCTGTTTTCTCTGTAATGACATAAACCAGAGATCCCTGTCTGACCTTTAACAGGTCTATTTGGGAACTGCTCCATCTGAGTATATCAGATGTCACTACTGACAATATTTTAAATGTGAATACTCAAATTTTTTCAGAAACTTCTGTTAAAGTCCTAAACATTTTGCGTCCATTTTGACCCATCATATGAAGCAGTGATGACATTGCTTTGCAGTAGCGTTACAATATTTAGCTGCAAGTATAAACATGTCGTCTAGGTTTTTTGTAAATGTTTTAATCGGTAGCCTTAGTAGCTGTTAAGAGTCTTATACTCGTACTTTGGAATAGTTTTTGTCACATTAGTGAAAAAGGAATGTATATGCAGTTGTAAGATTTCCCCATGGTGGTGTGTGACTGCAAAGAAACCATATGTTGGGTAGCTAATTATAGGTGATGGAAACGTCACTCCTAACTATGTGATCCTTTGTGTGCAGCAGTTGGAGAACACAAATACCTTATGGTAAGCCATTGTGTACACGTTGATATAACATTACGAGGGCTGAGAGTAAAACTAAATAATACTGATTATCTCTTCATCATGACACCTGTTAGTTTATGTGCTATACTAGGCAGCAAGTAAAAATCTTGATGTTTGTCTGCGACACAGCACCTTCAAACCTTCATCTCTTGTGGGGTGTTCCTGGTCTGCGGTGGTCAGATTGCTAGTCTGAGAGACGGGTACCAGAATACGTACAAAGTGCATTGTAATTTGTTGTGTTTTGGACCTATGTAGTCATAGTCTGGGTGACCTGTCCACTGCCAAAAGCGGCAGTGGACAATGGGTAATTAAGCAATGGGTAATGGAGCATCAGAACTAGACTATGGAGCAATGGAAGGAAGTAACTTGGTCTAGCACGGGAGCACATGACACAAAATGCAAAATGGGAAGCAGGCAAGACTCTGGAGGATTACGTCACTTTTGGTAATTTTCTGCTGTGAAACATTGTGACCTCCGATCTACGTGGATGTTATTTTGACACAAAATGCCTTCCCTCGCACTACTGGTGACAATGTACATCTTTTAATGGAAACTGAAGATCCTGATGATTGTCGTGTCTTTCAGCAGAGTAGTGAGTTTGCCACAACAGACAAACTCAATTTTCTCAAGATCTTAGTCCATTTAAGAATCTTGGGTTAAGCTGAACCAACAAGTCTTATCCAATGAGACCACACCACACAATTTACAAGACATAAAGGATTTGCTGCTAGCTGATTGGTGTTTGATCCCATAGCATGAAACCCATGCTTTAACAGGTCTATGCTGTTTGACAGAAAAGGGGGAACTAATACAGTAGTTCCCCCTGATTGCATTATGACTGCAATCATGCAGTCATAATGTTCTGCATGATTGGTATAAGCAGCGTTTTGTATGCAAAAACAGAGATTTAGAATGTCTCACTTTTTCTTTGTGTTCTTGCTTAGCTCTTCTTCCTGGAGAAGATGCACAGACTTTAGAGTTTTGTCTAAGACATACAAAAAACCCAGATGTCTTATGACTTGATTTACTGAAACACTATTTGTCAGTAAGATAATTTGAATACCAACTGCAGGTCACCTAGAGTGCATCTAGTCTGATCATTTCTTATCTGAACAACAACTTAGACATGTGGATGAATTGTATCTTTTAAGAATTTATGCATTTTAATGGTAGTTTTTTTTCACTGATGTCTAGAAATTGGATGTCTGAGTTATTAGCAGACATCTAATAACTCAGAGTTAGCAGCAGAGTTATTACTTGTAAAGGGGAGAAAAGAGACTAACTCTTTAAGTGAAAGTGAGCAGGCATCTGCTTGTTTTTGTATCTGTAAAAGCTTATTGAAATTCTTCTTTTGGCACGTTCACCTCACAGGGAGACCACCAAATTGCTATGTGTATTTATTTATGTGCTCATATTCTAAAGAAGCTTTTTCATTGCCCCCCCAAACATGATCCATACCACCATCAACCTCCTCAAACACTCTGTAGCTCTGCTTCTCTTTCTCCCTCTTTGTGGCCAAGTACAAAGGAGTCGTTATCCTTGGGCTACGTGTCGCCATGGTGATGGCTCATTGCGACCCTTCCCGCCTCCCTCCCTTCACCCAACATTCCCAAATTCAGGTCCAAGTAGGATGGGACACAACCCACTTCTTTTGGCTTAGCACCGTGTGGTGCCAAGTTAACTCCATGAAGTGACTCCTTCATGTGTGATTATCAGCTCAAAGAGTTTGGGGCCTTTGCGTTTAAAATGGGAGATTCTTTCATGGAGAGGATAGAAAAAAAACAGTTCAGCATAAGATGTTTTTTACGATATTTAGAGAGTGCTTTAAGTTATTTTTTTCATAGGGAAGGGGTTATTGTTTCTCTAGTTGTCATTCTTTTTGTTATTTTTAAGGGTTTTGATGTATATTTTCTTCTTCAGGGACACTGGGTGGAATGACCCAGCCATGATGCCACAGCCGTGTCCCACCTCACACCCAGGTAACCAAGGACGGTTCACCTGGCTGTCAGCCAATCACAGAGGGAGTGGCAACAGAATTACTGCCAACTTGGATTCAGAGACCTTTTCTCTTAGGAGCCCTCTGCCGTACTGACACTGCAACACTTGCTGGTAATGACTCAAATTCTGTGCAGAGAATTTAGAAATTGTATGGGTTTTTTTTATCTTTGCTTTTACCAAAGCAGGTTTTTTTTTATGATATGTGACATTTCTTGGTAGTAGTTGACATACCTTCTGATTTTCATAGGTGTGAGTGCTTGTGCCATTCACCTTTGATCCTGTTTCCTGATTATCTGCTCTGTGATGTTGGCATAAATTCATGCCAGCTTCCAGAAACATGGATGAATTGCATGAATCGCTCTTTTAGACACATCTTTCTGATGTTGTTCCAGAGACGACCCATCAACACAGTTGCACAAAGGTGAGGTGTTGATCTTTGCATTGTTCTCAAAATCTTTTAGACATGCAATGAAGGAAATAATAACAATAATGTTTAGAATTTTTGTTTTATCAGTTGAATCTGTGTGCTTGCCTTGTCTTGTTTTTGTTTCTTGTTGTAATTGTTCAGATCACACAATAACATAGTAAAGGCAGGAGATATCAAACTAGGTATAGACTGATGAAGACTCAGTTTTGTCTTAATCAAGGTCAATCCAAGTTATCATATATTGCAAATGTTTTCTTTTACATCTTTGTACTCCCATTTAATTTTAAAGGCTTTACTGATTCAATTAGGCAACATTGCGTTTTCTTGCCTTACAAGTAGATTCCACACCAAAGAGTCTTGTTAGGGATAAATATCGGCATGTAACATACTATGTTTGTTGATTGTTTTTAAAAGCTGCTTTTAAAATTTTCCACAGCTATAGTATATCAAACTATAGAATGGGCAGATTACAGTCCCAATCAGCACTCAATTCGTTGGTGTATCTCTACAGAATACCTTCTTGGTTTTCATCTTTATGGGACTCACATTTAGGTTTTTTCCCACTTTCACTGTTTGCTAGTATTGCTTTCATAAACTACATAAACTAATGCAGCATTTTGTTCCTCTCAGGTTGTGTGTGGCTCCTCGTCTTGTTTCACACACTTTGATGTCCTCCTAGTCATACCTATAGGCCAAAGCCTTTCCTGTGGGACATCTGGGTCTGCCTCCTGGTATTTGTGAGGATCTGTTTGATCTTGTTGAAAGTCAAAACTTGCAGCAGCAGAACCATGCGGCACATTCACGTGGAGTTGGCCCAGAAAAAGGCTCAATTAGAGCTTCCAGCACAGGAGGGGGACCTGCCTCCATCTGCGTCCCCAATGGTGGGACTAGATCCTGGTGTTAGAGCTGAGGGACCCAGGCGCTTTGACCAAGAAGAGCTGCGACTCCAAAAGGTTTACCAGCTCTCTATTTTCTCTCAGTTGGGAGGATTTTCAGCCTCAACTGGATCCCATGCTGATCCCCAACAAAGACCGTGTCGAGCGGGTTATAAAAGAGTGATAGAAGAGCCTCAGCTGACTAATAAGCGCTCCCACCTGGAGGACACATCAGACAATGAGGTGATTGAGGGGGGGGTGTTATGTGGGTCCACCCCAGCTCAAGCTAATGGGAATGGATCTATAAGTGGGCCTGGCGGGCCTGTTTCTCCATACTCTTGCATGCATTTGGAGCATAGAGACTCTGAAGGTGGACTGTCACCTAGGTCACCGCCGCTCTCCCCAAGCCAAACTCCCTCCCGACGACCGGCTCAGCACAATCATGATAGGCCCATCCCTGATGCATTTGCGCCACTGTCCTCAAAATCGCCCCCAATGTGCGACCCACATGGGCATATCTGTGACCAGGGACACTCCAATGGAAGCTTAGCAAGGACAGAAACGGCTAATGGCATCCGCACATCAACCCATTTGTTAGGTAGCCCTGGACATGATGGTTGTAGTAATGGCTCATCTGGAGGACAGCTTAGCCCCCTCTTATATGAACTATCCACATATGATACTCCTAATCCTGCCAGTCCCACAAGCCCTCCTGGCCCTTTCTCCCCTCCACACCACACAGAGATGCAGGAACCAGGGGAAGCTACTGAATGGGACATTGGCCTTGAATCCTCACCACCTGAGAGAAGTGCTACCCAACAGGCCACTTTGTCAAATGGCCTGGCTTCCTGGGAGAAAACTCCAAGCAGTAACAGTCACCGTCTATTGTCTGGAGGCCATTGGCCGGCCAAAAAGAGACTGCTTTCCCCAAGTGACACAGCAGACTCGTGCTCTGAAGATGAAGGGCCCTCCACATCTAAAAGAAGCAGACTGTCCTTGCTAACTTCAGGAGTAACTTCATGTCGTAGCACTGATGCTAAAGCTGCTCCATACTGGAACCACCTGCTGCCCTCTACACGAGACCATCCTAAGGTTAGCACTCACACACACACTATGTCCTCATTTTATGTTTCTGTTTAACTAACAGAAGAATGAACAGAGGAAAGGACATTTTTATAATGACTCTACCTCACAAAGGCCCCAGCTCTTTTCTGTTTATAACTGTGCCTTTTGGTTGGCTTCTGATATAACTAACCACTAACCTGAAGTCCAGTTTTAATTTTTTTTGTTTGTTTTTGAATACTAAATCATAATCCTTTCATTAGCTATTGAAAGTACCAAATAGGGTATAATACAAAGCCTTTAGAAAACAATTTATGCCATTAAATCATACAAGAAATAGGAATTTTATGATTATTTGATTTCTCTGTTAAATGGCACACTTGGCTAACAAGATAAATAATGTTCTGTGGTTAGGAGCAATGGTGGTTTGTTTAGAAGAAATCTCAACAACTTGATATGAATTGTCTGTAGGCCCCATTAATTCAAAGAAAACTAATGGAGCATCAATGAAAACAAAACACAAACTATGAGAACAAGTAAAACCTTTAAAGCATGAAGTAACGCTGGCTCATTATCACTGCGTGCTGGAACAGAGCAGAGCAGCTCCAGAATAAAACCTATTGAGGAAAAGGCTATTGTTCCCTAACATCAGTGTGGGGTGTCCCTCATGCTGATGCAGGAGCATAAACACACACGCATAAACGCATTTTGTTTAAAATCTTTCTGGAAGTGAACTAGACATTTTTTAACTCAGGAAGGCTAGAAAGAACTAAAGCAGTCAGTTTTTACGGGGACAGGCTAACAGTGTTCTCTGGTCAATTTTTAGAAACTGTTGAGCATATGAGGAAGGAAAGAAAAGGGAGGAGTAGATATCTAACTAAAATTAATTAAAAAGGAGAGGAATATACATGCTACATAGTGTAGTAAAGCACAATAAGTTAAAAACAGTGATGAAAAATTTAAAAAGCTAATGTTTCCCTAAATAAAAGCTAGACTAGCTGAAACACACATATAGGAAGCACATATCTACCAAAGAATAACAGGAAGAGTTTGTTTATTGGTACTGACGGGAGCATCAGAACTTCAGAACTCCATTCTAACTACAGAGCATGCTAGTGAGGTGGCAGATTAAGATGTAATCAGATTAAAAGCAAACAATTCTCTAAATGTTTTTTTTTTTTTTCAGACTGCCATAGGCTGCACCAGATCAGGGAGACGACTAAAGACTGGGTTGCGCTTAAAAAGGTGAGTCATCCATCATTTCTGTAGGCCTCTAATTACAACATTTATCATCAAGAAAGTACACAGAGTACAAAAACAGGATGAGGCCATTACAATTAATATTTTACTAGGGATGCTAGATAATAGTTTCCATGTCATAGTGGAAGTATGATTTTGTGATGGTTGTCAGATTTTAGTCAAATCATCACAGGGAACAGGTGTGGGTGTTTAAATTATGCTTCCTCTTTTTCTAAATTAAAGGGTTTGTTGTCTGGACTTTAGTTTGCACACACACTCACAGCCGCGTGACATGTTGGTTAAGGCAAGATTATTGTGATCTCAGCCACTCACCACTGGTGTTTTTGTGTGTGTTTGTGGCCATATCCAGCCGGCAACTGCGCAGCGGCAGGCAGACCGACAGCGGCCGGGCCACACGTTGGTCCTCGTCTTCCATCAGTAGATCATTGCTGGGCAACTTTGAGGTACTCAAGTTTAACACTTATTTTTATGAACTCTGATTCTTTTACCAGTAAAATGACTCACTTAAAATGAGTGACTTAAACCATGTTCTCCTTTTACTTGTGCTGCAGGAGTCCATACTGAAGGGCAGATTCTCCCCATCTGGGCAGATTGAAGGATTCACAGCAGAGATCGGCGCTAGCGGCTCGTACTGTCCGCAGCATGTCACGCTCCCTGTGCAGGTTACGTACTACGACATCTCGGAGCACAGTGCTCCCTCACCCTTCCTGGTCAGTTTGTGTTCATCTGTGGTTGTTTACCTTTTCAAACTGTATCCTCTCTAAAGCCAGAGATTTGAACAGCCACCTAAACCACTGTAGGTTGGTATTGTGGTTGCTGAGTTTGGTTTTTGTATTGGTATAAATAAGTTTTTGCTTTCATACGTCTATTTTTAGCTAAAAATTAGCGACACATCAGGGATGACTTATCTCTGATCTCTGGTTTTAATAAAACCTTTTCCTGCTGGTGCCAATTGTAATGGATTCTGATTTCTCCATAAAGAAAATCTGAAATATAAAACAAAGACAAAATAATTATGGAGTCCACATTATAACATCTTTTAAACACCTTGCATTAGTGATTAACATGGTTAGAAATTTGGTGTGTATTATTTAACAGAATGGCCCTTAAACGAGGAAATTAAGTCTAACCTTGTGAACTCTGGTTTTTCTGATATGATTTCTGAAGCCACTAAAATAAAAAGGGGAGTTTTTAGTTATTGTTTGTTGTTGTTTTTTCTACTTTTGAGTTGTAAATATTTCCATCTTTCCATCAGGGTGTGATATCACTCGAGCCTCTTGGAAAAAAAGGATACAGCATACCCAAAGCAGGGACCATTCAAGTGGTGAGTTCATCCTAAAAAAAAGAAAATAGGCTTATTCTGCATTGACCTTCTAAACATTTCTATGTGCATCTCCTCAGACCTTATTTAATCCCAATAAAACTGTGGTGAAGATGTTCCTGGCGACATACAACTTTGGAGACATGCCAGTCAATCACATGACCTTCCTGCGTCACCGTATCTTCCTGGTGCCAGTGGAGGAAGGCTCAGAGGGGAAAGATGAGGTGTCTCCAGGTGGCGGCGCGCTCGACAGGAAGAGAATTCTTTGCTACTTGATACATCTCAGGCACGATTGAACTTTTCTTTGTTTTGTTATTATTGCACCTTCATATTCTGCTCACTGACCTACAACTTACTCTAGAGATGCCTGGTACAATCAAATGTTAAAAAGGAATATTGGCAGACTGTCCTAGTGCTTTTCTTAAAAAATATATATATATATTTGACTTACATGCTATTTTTCTTTCTTTTTTAGATTCCAGAGCTCCAAATCTGGAAAAATTTACTTGCACAATGATATCCGGCTGCTATTTTCCCGTAAATCCATTGAAGTGGATACAGGGATCCCATATGAGCTGAAATCTTTCACCGAGGTGCCAAGAAACCCCAAATACTCTCCCCGTATGTGACCCTCATCCTGACTTTTTGAGGCTTCCCTGATTTAAAAACGAAGTCCCTTCATTGTTTCCTTAAAAATGACTGACTGACTGCAAGAATGATGGACACAAAACTTGATGAGGACGGGATAAAATGCTCCGCAGGCACACTAGCACACAGACAGTGTTGCTCTTTGGAAAAATCTCCCATTTCTTTATGTCCTGCAATATTCCTTCACTGTAGATTGAGAGACAGTTTGAAAATGTCACCCAAATCAACATGGCAGTTCTCCAAGTAATTGGGTCACTTGACAATATTTAAAACATTGCAGTTCAGTTCACTGATGATCAAGCATATAAACAAAAGCAGGATTTTTTTCAATGCCTTCGTCTGTTGAACGACAGAAATGCACAGATCCTGATACACACACCAAAACAGACTGATGCATATCACAGACTAAACACTTTTGGTGGAACTCTCTGAGTTAAGTGTTAACATGCATGCCTTGTGACTTAAAAACCTGAATTTTCCTTTAGTGCCGTTTCACACTGTCCTTCACTCTGCCTGCAACGTCGGCTTCCTCATTGGACCAACTATCGTAGCTCTGCAACTTTAGATTGGAATAAAATAAAAATCCCTCAATGATTAACACATCTCTATCTGTTTGATGTGAAGCTCTTTTATGCCTCTTTGATGGGATCAGATGGTAGAGAGACAAACACTATTGAAGACATAAGCTGTAACAGAAATGGGTCACTTTGATCAAGGTTTAAATTGATTTAAAAAAACCACATTAGCTTAATTTGTTCAAACTCAGGGTTTCTTTAAAAAAAAAGAGCACTCTTTGCTGTTTAACCTGTCAAGGTACAGACCACTGTGCGACTCGCTGTCATTGAAAAAATGGAATCCATTTCTTATATGTAGCCAGACTGAGGGACATTGTGTTGTTTTCTTTTACTTTCTAGATTCTGTTGAGAACATCTGGATGTTAGCGCAGATAATGAGGGGAAGCGGTCTTGGGATGTTTTGATAACGGGATATTCTCATCAGAAGTCAGTGAATGAAAAAACAAACAGAAAACACACATTGTGACTTGTGGGCAAAGATGTTATGTCTTTATATTTTAAATAGGAAAAGGAAATCAAACCAATTTAAAACTTGTTGTCATCCATTTTTGACCACAAAAGAAGGAATAAGTACTAGTATTTCAACTTAGAATACTGTATTGTAAAACAAATCCAAATGTCTTTAAATTTTTCATTACTGATTTCTGAAGAAAGACCTTTTACATAAACATCCTCAAACTGAAAAAAAATAAAAAATAAAAAAACACAAGCTGTAGTATTTATAATTTATGTTTTCAAATATGTCTTAATGAGCAATATGCTGCACAAAATAAAGCGTGTTTTACAGCCTGAAGAAGGTTTTTGTTGGAGGGGTAAAATATGACAAAGAATTGAGCGAGGAGAGGGACGCTGAGGACGAAGAGGGGTGTATGTAAGATGGAGGGGAAAGTCTATGTATATTTAAAATAATAAACTCTGAGACTGGTGTGTAAAACCCATATTTCTGCTTTTGTGTTTTTCTTTTTCTGCATGATTGAGAGTCATTGTGAAAATTTGACTCTGGCCATCCTACATTAGCATTGTGAAATAATTTAGAGATTTATTTTTATAAATGCATCCAGTCATTTACATCTCACTCCAAATATACATTTAGCTTTTGCAGTCCAACTAAGGTTTTATGATTAAGCTTGAAAATGTATAAAATTTGATTTCACAATTTTACAACTTAATTGTTTGGTCAATTTGAAATGTTTGCACAGATAGATTTTTATTGTTTTTTACTTTGATCTCCATAAATTATTAACATAAAATATGTGAATTTTAATCCCAGAATGTTAAAACTTGAACAGAAACTGATCTTGTAATAGCTTGAGCTCCACTTAGTTGTTCTTCCAGTGTTTTATTTGATATCACCATTTTATTGGTGCAAACCCCTGAGTATCAAATTCTCCATACAGTCCATATATAAGCAATCACATGAATCAATAGACATAATGTCCAGCATTTACAAGTCTGAAAGGAGCTACAGTGGGCTTTCCCTCTTGTGTAGACCCCACATATTGGCTGAAAGAAGATCCATGGACTATACAAATATTATTCACAAACTGCTCAAATGTAAATTATTTAATCAGAGTCGCTGAGGGAAAGAATCATGGTGGTTTATTTATCTGCCCAAACAGCTCAGATTAATGAAATGTAGCTCTTAAGGGTTTAAATAATACCAGGTATTACTGATTATAAAACAGTCCACAGTAAATTGCTTTTTTATATAAAATATAGATGTCTCCATCTCTTAGCAATGGAATGAATAAAAACTAAAATGTTTATTTCCAAATGGAAACATAGGTGTTTGCAAACCAGTGCTTCTATTGCAGCTCTGAGGATTCACTTGAGTTTGTTCAGCAGAGTAAACTTTGACCAGGATAGAAGAGGCCACTGTTTTACCTTTCTTGTTGCTCTGCTATTCCATAGTCTTAAAGCATTTTCTGCCCCCTGGAGGCGTGTAGTAGTATTACAGCTTCTCATGTTGGCCTAGTTTTTTTCACCTGGCCAAAGCAAATGCCATTTATACCACTAAATATTTATACAAATATTATATTTAATATATAAGTATACATTAAATATTTATACAAAAATTTAGTGAGATGCATTCTTTTCATGATAGGCTGTAAAAAAGCTAAATTTCTATTTTTCCTTTAAAAATTTGTTTGCTTATTCAGAGGGAAGATAATAAACTATTTGTAGCCTTAGAGTAGCTCCATATATCTTTAAAGAAAGTATGCTGCTAATGAGTATTTACCACCAGAGTATAGTATTTATGAAATTTTCAAAGTATACCACCATACTGCTTAATGCTTTAAAACAGTATTATATCAGAAAAGCATTATAAGGAAGACAAAAATGTTTTTATTAACTAGCACTATTCTAGCTATATTCCATCATCACTCAGAAGTTGAGATGTTCAAGTGTGAAACTGACATGGAGAAGATCCAAAAGGTTTGAATTCCACCTGGAAATGTCAGTCGTTCTTAGTAAGTCTGATTTCGGAATCCAACATGGCCTCTTGGTAGCTTTCAGCCAGAACATTGGTGCCTTTCTATGAATAAAACATTAAGAATCACAACTATCAACACAAGCTTATTAAAAGGTTAAGAGAAAAAAACGTAAATTAAACATAAACAGAAGAAAACTTTGCCTCCTTGAAAAATCAAATACAACAAATGTGGGAAGTTTAACTGAATCTTTATTAAAAACAAATTCTTTCATTTGTCCTATGAATATGTTATGTTTATGTTTCACATCACTTTAATCATTTGATGAATTTCAGGGAGGCTGACGGCCTTCCTTTGTCTAAAACACAACAGCATTGATTAAGGCACAAGATGCTGACAGAAGATACTCTTGAAATACACACCATTAAAAAAGAGCACTTAGAAGGGAAAAATGACATGTTCATTTGCATAACTTTGAATAGTTACATCACATGTGCCTCTATATAACCCTTCTGCTCTGATTTTAACATTTCTGCATGTAGTATTATTTATAAGTAGCTACCCACGGAGCATTGAAGTTTATACAAGGAGTTTTTGCCTATATAACTTCATTCAGCATGTCGGCAGCCCCTTCGATGGCTTGGACCACTACTGACAGGTGGTAGTGCACTTTTCTCCAGTCGCTGGGCAAACCTGACGAAGTAGCTTGAGCAACAGCATCTGCTATCCCTGGGAAGGTTGGCTTGCCAGAACTGCTTGAAGCCCAGATTACATGTCTGTGGAATATTGAAACAAAGAGTGCAAAATCCCAAAGAAGGGGAACATCAATGAAACCTTGCACCTCCTGAAAACAATGTTTGATGAAAAATGAGAAGTAAAAAGATATCAGCACCACCCTTCTGAACCACCTTTGCTACCTATCATTATGCAGCATTTATGAGTCATACTTGTTAAAGAAACAGTTAGATTTTTAATTTTGCATCACCCAAATGCTAGCTTAATTCAAGGCACCATGCAAATGAAACATATTTGCCTTACCTGAATCCATATTCATTTGGGAAGGCCAGAGGATTCAAGAAGGCTCGGTCCATCAACATGAGCTGATCGTTGATCTTTCTGACCTTTAGCGGGCTGAAAAAGAAAGAGAGACGGAGAGCCATGCAGACTAAAAAGGTTTTGGCATCATAATAACATATCTACATCTGTATGTGAGCCCTTACGTTTCATTTGCCAGGTCTGAGTTCTGAATGACTTTGTCCAGCTGCTCTGCTGCTTTGCGGAAGTTGGCCACAGCTTTTTTGAGAGGGTCTGAAATGAAGCACAAATCACTTCAGTCATTTACAGAAGCACTTTGTAAAAAACAACAACAAAAAAAAGACAAGCAAACAGATATAGCATTTTTACATCAACTGAAGGCAACTTGATTACTTGATTGTGCTATAAAATGCCGCTATGTGCCTGGAAAATACATCATACATTTATCATTTTATTATTATGGACTGAATGCCTAATTTAGGCTGTGGTCCATATGTCATACGCAGCACAAAATTAATAATCTGGTATTGATGCCATTGGGAAAATTTGACTGAAGAGGAGAAAGCCAAATATTCCTGCAGGTTATTTCGGTGTTGTTTACTATATTCCATACTGACCCATTGAGATTGCGTTAGCTTCAAGGTCTTCTTGGTATAAAGTCACTGCTGTTTTCAGGTAATCCTCCAGACTCTCAGCGTAGTCCTTGCAGTTAAAAGGCAACAACAGACTGTCAGCCAATCGGATGAGGATGTTTCCTGCAGTCCTGCCAACGGCTTGGTGAGCGACAAATCCTACAAGAGGAAAAAAAAGAGGAAATGTAATAGCTTTTCTCATTTATTGAATCTGACAGTAGAATTAATGGAAGGATCATCTTCGCCATCATAAAAAAAGTATAAACGCAATAATTTTGCATTAAAGTGAAAGACATTGCAACACTCACCAGGATCAATGAACCTCGATGCATAGTCGAAAGTGTCGTATGCTGTGTGGTAGGCAGGGTAAATCCGAGCATTTGTTTTACTCTGTAAAAGGAAGAACAAATGCTGAACTGTGCAGGTGACTGACAAAAATGAGGCTGCAATAGTTTGTAAATATTATATTTCCTGGAATTAAAAACTCATCCCTGCCATTTACGATTTCAGGTTTATTATTGCTCTATTATGTTTTCTCTTTGTCTTCCTACTCTCCAAATAGTGTAGCTCAGGTATTTTGTTTTTTGTACATATATTTTTGTGTTGTACGTAAATTTAATAAACAATTATTCTTACCACTAGTAAATGTAGGTATAGAGGCGTTTTAAGTTTACAAACATATCTCTACTGAATCTCAAGAATGACAAGAATTTCATAGACAGTTTGTGTTGGGAGATTAAAATTAGGGTGATGGCAAAGAGGCCTTTCAACCCTAAAGACCTGGAGCTTTTCACCAAAGGTAGATCATCTAGTGGAAATATGTAAGAAATCAGCAACTATAAGATAATTTGATTGCTATAATGACAATTGAGATTTTTCCATTGATTATTGCAATTAGTATAAGCAGTTTTCAATATGCCATTGTTTATGTAATATAATTAAAAACAGTAAAATATTTATTTGCTCCTTTCAAATTGTTTTATCTTGTGAGAGACAAATTTCCATTTTCCAAATCAGAAAGAAATCAGTTCCACATGTTTTACATAAGTACATAGAGTAAGTTCATTAGAATAAAATAGAATAGAATAGAATATACTTTATTGATCCCCAAGGGGAAATTGCTTATTTGTTGAAAGCTACTCCATCTAAGGTAATAAATACAAAGTTTGTAAAATATATATATATATATATACCCAAGAGCGTTAAGTTCAAAATGACTAGATATAAACAAATAAATAAATAACAAGCAATCACACACAATATATTAATCAATAAAAAACCTATAATATATTAATCAATAAAAAACCTATAAATGAGTGCAGAAAAAATTACATGTTTTCACATTTTTGTTTTATATTGAAAATCTATTGACATTTTGATTCTTCTTGCAGTTTTATTCTAACATTTATCCATCTGTCTGCTGCCCCTTTGTGCGGCATTTCTCACTGAAAACCTAAAAAAATAAAAACTAATTCCCCTTGAAATAATATATAAAGAAAACATTTTTTCTTACCCTGTCATATGTGTAAGACATATCTATGGAAGCAATTCCCAGGTAATGGACAAAGGCAGCATAATCACTCCCGGCTCCATTCAAATATCCCACCCTGTGGAAAGAAGAAGCACAAATCAACTCTTACATAATAAATGTATGACTAAATGTTAGTGGAATTTTGGGAAATAACTTCTGATATTTTCTTTATAAGACCCTAAAAGTCATTTACTTTGTCTCTTCGATTTGCAGCCAGATTTTTGTGAGACCCATTGTGTTTTCACAGGAACCTATGGAGGGTTTAGATAAAGAATAGACACATTTTTAATAGTCAAGTCTGTACCTCGGAATGACTCCATGCGTCGGGCTGGTTCTGTTAGTGTAACGAATCCAGTTGTCATACACAGATGTGGAATCAAATCCAGGAGCATTGACCTGGAGAGAACATTTCAAAATCAATCATTCTTAAATATGATTGATTTTGGATGTAAATTAGTTTCATCCAAATCTGAGTACTTTTAATAAACACCTGAAAAGATATGATTTGAAAAGCTAACCTGTTTTGCAGCTCTGAAGATGACACTTTGCATTGACGGCATTGCTGAAGCTCTTAGTGTGGCATTTGCTGCAGAATCAAATGTACATGAATGAACAAGATTGGTATTTCACTGTATCTCAGCAAGATTCTTTTAAGAACTAAAAAAAAACTAAAAATAAACATGGTACACATTTAAATTTATTTATGCAAACAGAACAGCTAAGTTAAATTCTGCCAGTCCCCCGAAAACGTACATCTTTAAAATCCTTCAGGTATTGGTGCACTAAATGAGAATGTTGTAAGTGAGTGTGTAATTGTAAAATACTATCTGCAAGGAATTATGCCACTAACAGCTTAATCTAAAAAGTACAATTTCTTACCAAAAACAGAAATGTCCACATTTATGTAACCAACAGTACGCTCACTGAGTTTGGTGAAGTATTCCTGCACAAAAAAAATACGTAAAATTTCTCTTATATGCAATTAGTAATGCAAAATTATATTCCTTACTTTAAAATATACCACAAGACAAAAATATATTACTTATTTGACTCATTCAAGTACTTTTTGTTACTCCATTGAGAAAGTCAAGGCCATATCTATTTGTGAATGGATTTATTTTTTCTTGCTTTACTCATATTTGGAACAGACTTTACCTCTGTGTACTCAGCAGACCCAATAAGGCCAAACTCTTCAGCTCCCCAGCTGCCAAAGATAATGGATCTCCTTGGTCTCCATTTTCCTGTCACAAAGAGGCTCAGAAATTATAATTATCAATCAAAACCATTAGACGGCCATTTCTCTTCTCTCCTAAATAATTCTTCTCACCCTGTTTGACCATTCTGCCCAGCACTCTGGTAATTTCCAGCATGACCGCCGTGCCGCTGCTTGGGTCGATGGCGCCATGTACCCAGCTGTCCCTGTGATTCCCATAGATCACATACCTGTCTGTGGACATTCGTGTGAAATGGTTACAGAGAAAACATGCAATGCAAATATCAGACAAAAGTCTGATTGGTGTTAAGTTGCCAGTCTCACCTGGCTCAACACTTCCTCTGATAACTCCCATCACATTGGAGGAGTTTACAATCTTTTCTTCATTAAAGATTTCCAGTTTTACTTCACTGTAAAATAGATACAGATTGATGTTAGCAGTTTACCCATCTTAAAATAGCTACTTCCAATGGGATTGTGCCTCGACTCAAAGTTCAAATCATTAGCAGGTTTCTTGAGTGCAAATTAAGATTTCACAGCACTTTAAGCTTGATTTGTAGATTGGGATAATTTTTCCATTGAATTTCAGTGTATGTACTGTTCATATTCAGTCCAATCATCAAGAGACACTTTAGTTGTAAGTGGAACCAGTGATAAACTCTTCTTTCCACTCCAATCATTTCCCAATAGCTTTATCTGTTTTTTTCTGCTTCATACTGCATTAATATAATGTTCTTATCTTAATGTTCTTATTAATATAATTTTAATAATGCAGCTGCTTATTTCTATAAGCAGCTGCATTATTAAACTGCAATAATACCCATTATTGTGTGTTATGCACAAGATAAATTCATTTATAATTTATTTGATCAAAAATAATGATAATTTTAGTTTTTGTTGAGATGCTAATCGTTTCAGTATATTGTGAAATGCTGACAACCTGTCGTTGAAGGTAGATGTAGGCTTAAATCCTGGACCACCTAAGTTGTAGATACAGTTGAATCCTCCCTGCCAGTCCTTTGGAGCTGCCTCTCCTGCCAATTCACTGAAAGAACCAAAATAAAAATAATGACGTTATTATGACTCTGTTTGAGGCCTAACTATTCCACAAGCAAATTTCCACAGACCATATTAGTGTGCGTGCATCCTCAAATCCAATTGGTTGTGTTGGGATGGGAGGGATCCCAGTGATGTTTTCACGTGGGATCCTGTAGGTGTCCTCTGGAGATAAAATAAAAATAAAGTCATTATTGAGAGGCATATGAGAGTTACATATTTTTATGTTGTGGCAGAGAGTTTGTTTGAAGCGATGGCAAAACCAAATCTTCCTTTTGACAAAATCACTTATTACCTTTGGCAGCCAAATACGGTGTGAGCAAATCTCCAAAGTCTCTGCTATAGGCACCTCTTTCCACACCAGTGGGTGGCAGGTACCAGGAGTGTGGGTACGTCTCATTGATGTCTGACATGAGGCCATCATTCATGTCCAGAGGGTCCGTATACACCAGCAACCCAATAACTCCGTAGGCTGCTGCATTGATAGCCTGCATCAAACACACCACAACATCTGGTGAGCAAATTATCTGCATACTTAAATTCAGTCTGTTTGGCAAAAGTACTTACATCCCTGGAACATTTCCAACTTTTGTCACATAACAACATACTTCAACATAATTTAATGGGTGGTCTTCATTAGAGAAACAGTGAAGAGGTTCATGGTAACTTTGGAGGAGCTGCAAAGAGCCACAGCTCCAAATGAAAAATCCTTCCATGGGACAACATTAACTAGTCATGCAGTCAATAAATCTGCCTTCTATTGAAGAATGCAAACAATAGGGCCATTTTTGAAAGAAAACAATATGAAGTCCAATTTTAACTCTGCAATATGCAGAAGGAAGCTCTCTGGCCAGATAAGACTGAAACTAAACTCTGATCTGCAAGAAATGTTAGATTGGAGAAGAACTAACACTGCACATCATTCTGAACACTAAAAAAATAAGTGACACATTTTTATGTTACCCTACATTGTGCATTATAGATTATCAGATATCTCTAGATAACTAGTAATGCACCAAAAACAATGGAAATGAGAACATATGTAACGCAAAACTAACATTGCCCTGAACACACGGTGAAACATGGCAGTGGCAGTAACATGCTGTGGGGATACTTTTTTTCACCATGGTTCATGGAAAGTTCAGTCTATTGCATAGATAAACTGATGATTGAGTCAGTTTCATCAGCATCTTTCCTTATATTTTGTTTATGGACTAATGAGGAAGCAAGTTTACACTAACTTTTATAGGAACATTGTTACTCTGTAATGTGAAAAAAAAAACAATAAATGCATTCCACTAACAAGTAAAACTGACCTTTTGTCCTCTCCCCTCCCCACCATATCTGGTGATTGCGATGGTTCCTCGTAGGTCAATGGTTTTGTTCAGAAGTTGAAAGTCACTTGGTTTTCCCTGATTGGCAAAAACCAGTTTTCCCTAAAGCCATAAAAAAATAAATCAGCCAAATGTTACGATCAGTCATACAAGTTGGACCCAAATAGTTTTGCAGAAGGGTTCTAATTACTATGAGTCATTACAGATAATCTCTTGGTGGTTCAATCTCCCTATCTTTATAATGAATTGTAGCTAGAGTTCTAAAAGTTCTTGGTGGCCTTGAAGATGCTTATCTGCTTCCAAATGTACGTCTGTGGTTCCAATAAAACAACAATTGTACCACTATATGACAAGCAAACTGTAAATAATTAAGCAACATCTGCCTTTTTTTTCTCTTTTCTCTCCTCACACAGTGCTCAGTTTACTGTGGGTGATTAGGTCATGTCCACAATAATGATGTTTTTTAATTTTATCCATTTTGGTACATAATCAACTATGTACATTTGCAGATTTTTGTCTGGGAATATGGAAGTTATGCAGCTTATAATTAAACAATCACATCAGTGAATGTGCTGCAGAGAATCTTCTGCCTAAATAGAAAAAAATAAATAAAAGGCAGAAAAAACAACATGCCATTACTAAATTGAGGGGAAAATGGCTTTCAGGCATTAATCTTATTTACTAATTTTATGAATAGTCAATCTAAATCACCAGTAGTTGTCAGCGATCTTATGATTCAGTGACAGATGCCACTTTTATCTACAGTCCTTATCTAGTTTATGATGAGAAGATTGATAAAATAAGTTAAAGGATGAACTTGAAACCTTATAAACTAACAAAAAGAAACCAGATCGAGTCGAGTAATATAAAAAAATCCTTGTATTTTTTCAGCATTTAGCTGATAACTGCAGTATCTTGAGCATATAAAGATATGTTCTGCTCTGATAATATTCTTAAAAAGATATACTGGTATGAAGTCAGAAAATGTTAGACATCTTCAGGTTTCTGACAGGTCAAATTTTAATCTGTTTCCAGTCAAAGTTATAAACATTATGTGAGCTTTGCTATTTTGTTAAGTTACTTTTAGAGTGATTATTTTATTTTAAATTTGAATGTGTGGCTATTTATTCAATTCTTGCGTTATCTCCAGGCTAGTCTTAAACAGCGTTGTTTACTTGGAATTGTTTCCTTTTTACTTGCAGGGATCATTCTTAATTCTATTTGTGATGGAAATAATAAATAAATACTTTTAATTGACAGTAAATATTGCACATTGCATTAATCTTCAGGTCTTTTTACCTTTGCTTCTCCTGGAGGAGAGTATGCAGCAAACGGCTGAACCACCTCAGGATCATTCTGATCAGCAGTGTAGCTCACTTCTCTTTCTCTCACAGTAAATAGCACAGAATCCGACTTTACTGAAATAAACACATTGCGATCATCTGTATTGTGTAACTCATTGCAAAGTAGCAAATAAAAACTAAATAACAAGCCAAAATAAAGAAATGTTCACAGAGGATGGACACAGTGTGTGACTGTTTCACTCACCCACAGTGACTTTGTTGGGGGTTTTAGGATTGGGGAACGAAAGGTAGACCTTATATTCCTGTCTCCAGGCTTCATCCAGACCAGTTTCTGGATCTTGCCATCTTTTTAGCACATACTGCACCGTCTGCTCATCGCCAGGTGATGTGGCCATATGAGGCACTTTTGTCAATTCCCTACACAGAAACGTGAATAAAGAAAGTGTGACTTGATCAAATTTGTCTTAAAAAGCCAGAAACGTGATAATATCTTGACTGACCCCCAAACGTGTCAAACTTTTTTTTTCTCCAATTTGGGCTGCAGTGCTTCTTTCAGCGCTAATGTTTATTGTTTGCAGTGTAATGCCTTTTCTAATGGCATATAAAATAAAAGACACAAAAATAACCTCAAAGAAGTAATTAGTGATTAGTAAAAAGTGATCAAAGAATCACATTACCTAAGGTTCTCCTGAAGTTGAACCGTCTCCACCTCAGACAAGAACTGTTGGATGAGGGCCTCATCCACATCCTTCGCCACATCATTCACCCACGATGGTGCAGAGTTCTTTTGGATACCAAAGTGACCGATTAGGATACCAATAGTCAATGCGACAACCCCACACAGAGTCCCGATCAGTGCCTCCTTTAACATCTTCCACAGCTGAAGTCCTCTGTGGATCTTCTAGAAAAGTTCCCAAAATGATGGGTTATTTGGCTCTGAGTGCAGCTGATTAATCCAGTTATGTCACCCCTTATATCTCAGTACAATAAGCGTGCTGTTGCTAGAGCCACTTTTCATAAGGCACAGTCATTGTAAAGTTTACTCATTAATGTTTGGATGGACTTTATCCCTTCTCTTGTGATTGGATGATTGTACGGGAGGGCAGTGAACATCCTTTTCATCCATGTTCCAATTGATCTTTTTTGTGTAATCATTTGATTCCTATTCTATTTGGTTTATTCTTATTACATCAGTTTCCTGCAAAAATCATCTCTTGATAACATTCAAAAAGGTTAAGACCAAAGTAGATGTTGCTAAAATTCTCCAAAAATTAAAGAATGAAATGAGTTTCTTCTTTTTAACATGAGTAAACATTTGATTGGATAAGCTGATAAAACTATTAAATACACTAGTGAAACAGCTGTGGATTTTATGATGAAACATGCTTATTTTCATCCAATAAAATGAAAAACAGAAAAAAACTTAACTTGATTCAAATAGATAAACCCAATCAATTCTACAACTGATGTGCTTTTGACCTTTTTCTGGGTTCAGTCAGTTCATTCTGATAACCTGGCAAGAGAAACAACGATAAAAGAAAATACATAAATAGCATAAATGTTTTTCAAGTTTGTTTGTTTTTGTTCAAAATTCTTCTGAACTTCATTTATCTTTTGTTTAAGTAACAGTTTTATTTCTTGCTATAAGACATCAATGTACAAAAAGAGCTCCATATCCAAAAATTGCTGTCAGCACCAAAACTTTAGAATAAAAAAAACCAATGTACCTATAATACAGTGTACCTTGCTGCACCAGAGAGAATGTCAAACATCCATCCATCTTTCTGGTGAACCACAGGAATGATGTTCGGCCATCAATTCAAATCTATCTATAGATAGATATCAATGGATATGTATCATGCATAGAAAGACTTTTCTATACATCTATTGATAAGTGCCTACACTTCATGTTTAAGAGAGATTTTACCCTTCTGTAGTGAGCAGTAGCTTTACAATGTACATAGATTGCTTTTGGTTTACACAAAGACCTTATTCTGTTTTTTCTATTCTTTTTTTGCAGGTATTTTTTTCAATTGATGTGTTTATTAATTTTGAAGTTAATAATTTATTTTTATATGATTTAATTATTTACATGTTATATTATTAGCTTGTGTTATCTGGCAACATGAGCATACAAATGATTTAATATCATTCCATAAGAACTGTCCATATGATAAACTTTAAAGCTTTGAAGGAAATCACATTATTTAACCTACAGGTTAGTAACCATGTTCCAGTTGCCCTGGAAACTGCTGTAAATAAAAAAAAAACAAAAAACTTGAGTCCACCCATTCTATAGAAATTGCAATAATAGTTCAGTTTATATGAGCTATCTTATTTTTATGACTTAGACTTTAGAATTACACATGAATTCAGTCACTTCGAGTTAAATGCAGAAAAAGAAGCAAAAATAACTTGGTGTTTTTGAGAAAAATCACTGAAAAAATAGTTCATAAAGCTTGTTGAAGAGAATCCGTTAAACACGTGGAACGGTACTGCTGCCAAACCCGGACCGTTAGAGTGTGACACACGCCGGAAGTAAACAAGAAAAGCATTCTCGTTAACGGATCGCATAAAAATATGGTGCATCTTTAATTAAACAACAATGTCTTCGGTTGAGTGTTTGAGGCAGTTCGTTAACGAGCGACTGACGGCCGCGGCGCAGGAGATCTTCAGCGTGTTTGAAAAAACTATCTCCGACTACGAAGAAGAGATCAGCCGTCAACGCAGACTGCTCACCATCGCCTGGAAACCTGAAGTTAAGTTGCACAGGACAGGTTTGTATTGAAATGCAATAGCGCATGGCTGCAGCAAATGAAAGATTGTAGCGTATAACTTACGATTAATTTGCAGAGATTTCATTTCGGGGTTTGTGTCGGTATGTTGTACCTTAAGAAAACTCCTTTGCAATTTAGTCTTCAGCTATAGTCCTTATGTAGAATTAGGCAATGTGTTGTAAAATAAAGATTGATCAACAAGACTTGATGAAGCAACAAGGCTGATGGCAGAAAATTATTTTTATTACATTACACCAAAATAGGGGAACCATTCTTTGAGGATGAAATGTGGTCAGGGGAAAATATTCTAAATGATGGTGTTTGACAAAGATTGGTGGAATCATATTTCAAATTTGGTGAAAAATGAGTGCACTTAATAAAAATGAATAGAAATCGTGTGATATATAAGAAGCTTTGTTAAGCAAATACATGCTAAGCTAAAGACTACTGAAATATATTAGTGTGACAGCTTTTTGTGATTTTTATTTTACATATGGTCAGATAAAATTTAAACTGATTAGCTGTCAATCCAATCTTACTGAGCTATTTTTCAAAGAAGAATCAGCCAAAATGTAATTTTCCAGACATGTAGCTAAAAGATGATTCAATAAAGTATTGATTTTGGGAGAATTAACAAATACCTGCCAGACTAAAACCTAAAAAAAATAAAATAAATCTGTAAATCAACTTAGCTGAAGTCACAAAGCAATAGGCTGCACTAGATTTTTATTTAAGAGTATCAGCCTATAAATGTGTACTGTATAATTTAAATTTCTATTTTTCAAACTTTTTGATAGTACTTTGTCTTTTTTTTATTATTTAAAATATGTGTTACTTTTTGTAATTTTTTGAAAGATTAATAGATCATCAAATTAGTGGTTTTAGGATAAGCATATCCTTAGTTCTTTTTTCCCATCATCTGTTTCTGTTCGTTTTCTATCCAGAGCTCCCACAAGATTTCATTAATGTGGAGGACATTCCAACGGAGCTGCAGCTCAAGACAGGACAGGACAGGAAGTCTATTTTGGAAAAAGAAGACAGAGAGCAGATTCCAGAGAGTCATGAAGAAATCCTCACCAGACCCGAGGAAGGAGAAGTTGAGCTGAAAGAGGAAGTTGAAGCTCTTTTCCCAAGTATTACCTGTGATGAAAGTGACAATGTTGTCTTGTCAAATCCTGTGGATGAGGAGTTCAAAGACACAGTATCTGTTAAAGGTGTAACAGAACACCATAGTGATGATCAGCTTGTCGCTAGATATTCTCAAGATGTGAGCAAAGGACAGAATGAAGGCATTCCTAGCGGTTCAGTAATAACCAAACGCATGGAGACAAGACTGCAGAAGAGACATCACAGAATCAGTGGACATAATCCCATCACATTCAAGACTCCTATTTTCACTCACAAAGGGAAAATCTGCGAGTTTGTGTGTGAATACTGCGGCAAAGCGTTTCCGACTAAATCCAAATGATGCGGCACCAGTCACCACACTGGCGTAAGCCACGTTCATAAGAAAATCCACTCAATCGAGAGGCCGTATTCCTGCGATTTCTGCGGCCGAAGGTTCAAGCAGAAATCAAAACTGGAATCTCATGTCATATGGCATTCAGGTGAGATCCCTTGTCCTAATGTTTAGATGGAGATTGTAAAGTTACGTGGGATTCTTTCTTGTTTTAAATTTGTCATATTTTATACACTTAAAAATAGTTATGGATCACCCCGTTATCTGGATCATATCCAAGGTTTTTGTCTTATGAAATGCTTCCTCAGAAAGCAAGTTGGGTCGACTGCTCCTGTTTTTTGCAAGTCATTCATAAAATTATTGTCTCTATCAATGGACTGAAATAGATTGATTTACATTGATTTTGACTGTAGCTAATTGATAAATTGTGATCTGGTGCAGCATTTTTGGCTTCAATTTGAACCATTTTAAGAGTTAAGCTCAAGGATTCAGAAATGACATCAATCAAAGAAACTTCATTTGTGGAGCACTTTTTGTACAAATGCATGTAAGTAAAGTTATTCGTACAGATTAAAGGCAAACATGCATAAAAATCATAGTAATTACACAGCAATAATAAGATAATTATAAGAAATAAAATTCCTAAATATATCAAACTACTATAGAGGATGATGAGATGAAGAAGTAAGACATAAGAGAGTGAAATCCTAAAACTTTAAACAATGCAAAGAAATACACGAATGAATGAAAATATGCTTGGTACTTTTAAAATAATAGTACAGATAGTGTACAGTCAAATAAATAAAGTTTGTTACCATTTTGAAATTCAAATTATATTTTAATGACCTTCTTTTCTTTGCTTTTTTTCTTTCAGACATACCACAGCCACTTTTCTTGAAGGAGGAAAACTTTCTCTCTGACCAGCAGCTCTTTAGCCACGACAGTCACTCTGCGTTGGAGTTGGGGTTTCTAAAAGTCAAAGAGGAACAGGAAGACTTCTGCTTGGCCCAGAGGGAGCAGTTTGTGTTGAAGCAGGAGACAGAGACGTTCACAATCACTGTTCCTCATGATGAAGGTGACGATAACGATGTGGCCCAAACTCTCAACAGGAACTCAGCAGAGGAAGAGTCGGATGAGATCATATCAGATGACAAAGGTGGAAAAGAACCGGAGAAGACGCATCCCAGAATCTGTAACGTCTATAATCCTATCCTGTTCAAAACTTCTTGCAACTCTTTTGTCGATAGAAAGTGTGAGTTTAAATGCAATACGTGTGGGAAAGTGTTTCAGTTTAAGTCCAGACTGATAAGACATTTTCGCATACACACGGGCGTGAGGCCGTTCTGTTGTCACATCTGTGGCAAGAGGTTCAACCAGAAATCCATCCTGGACGGCCACGTCAGGACGCACACGGGCGAGAGGCCGTATTCCTGCAAGACATGCGGCAAAAGCTTCAAAAGTCAGTCCAGCCTGCTGGTTCACATGAAGATGCACACGGACAAGAAGACCTACTCCTGTGAAATGTGGGAGAGACTTCAGTCTTAAACACACACAGGTCAGCACATATAGTTTTAGCAAACATGGTGGGAGCATTGTGATATCAAATAAATAGTAAAAGAAATATATAGATATCTTTGCATGTAGTCGAAATCTTTCGTGTTTGTAGTAGAGCAGATGATCGTTGTGAGCATGCATGTTCAGGGCCTTTGCTGCTTTCTCTTTGATTTTTGTTGTTTCTGTTTTTGCTGTGTAGGCCTGAATCTTAAGTTCTTAAATATTGCAAAAAATATTATGTTAGCACATTAGCATCGCTTGCAGTTTTCAGTCTGCTGCAAAGAAAGAATTGCTACTTCTGCGAAGTAGATACATAATTGCTACCCTGATGATCTAAAATCCTGACTCTTAGTTCCAACTAAACTAGCGTGTTGTATGCTTTAGACAGAAATAGACTGATAAGTGGTTGCCGTGGTTATTATTATCATAGGTAAGTGCTCTTATTGTCTTGCTATTTGTTTGCATTTTATTGTATGTAGGCTATATTTATACAGCATATATACATATTATTCTTGTATGAAATAAGTATATTAAGGGAGGACATGGTCCAACCTAACAGTGGCGTTGTGTCTGATTTGGGGCTGGTGTCTAACCTTAAACCGGTTCTTCATGTCTTTGACCTCTTAGCACCTTTTTGGAACTAATTGAACAGTAGTGAAACATTCTTATCTCTCGTTTTGGGTAAGAATATCAACTCTGACAGATCGTTTGACACAAGTCTGTTTGACTTGTTTGAAATTCCCAAAACAATCGTAGAACATATATAGAGTTTGAACATAAATGTTCAACTTTAGCAGTAAATTCCATGTAGTTCTTTTGAGTTAATCAGACAGAAATGTCATTTTCTTAATATTTCACTCAAACATATTGTTGGTATCTGCATGGGACCTATTTGAAAGAGGTGGCCACAGTAACTAATAATTGGGCCACAAGTTATCTAGTTAAAAAATAATTATTTCTGGATGTCAGATTTTTTTCCCGCTCCACTTTGTAAATGATTAGACTTTCCTAAAATTTTCTTTGACATTTTTCCATCGCAGCAAAAGATTAGTATTTTCTTTTTTTTTAGACGTTTTGCACATCTCTACAGAAGTGGAAGGTAATTACTGTTTAGGATAACCAGCTGTGATTTGTAACTATGCGTTAGGATGTATCAAAGGTCTTTGAAAATGCTACTAACAAAATAGAAATAACACCACTGAAACCTTTATTTGTGCAAGTGGTGTCCTGTGATAATAAGATACAAAATGTCAGCTTTGGATGTCTCCTATAAAGGTGTATGGACATTGTTGTCATGCAGAGTTCAAGACTGACTGGCCCTTTTGTATTGTGCCAAAATAAAGAGAATGTAGGATGTCTGAGGAACAAGGAAGATGAAATATTTATAGTTCAAAGTTTCCAAAGTAGAATAAAGCAAAGTTACTGTGGTTACCTTGATGGTGTAGATTACGTTTGTTTAGAAACATTTAGATTATAATTTTTTTATCTGTTCAAATTTCTTTTCATATAAACTTCATGTTTATTTCAAATATGGAAGTTTTTTTTTAATATGTACGTTTAGTATTTGTTTGCACCAACAGATGTTTATTTTAATTATTTTGTTTGCAGCTTTAGATGCAGTTCTGCATTTGACTTTCATTTGTGATGAATTGTCATTCAGATGATAATTTCTAAAATGATAACCTTACTATCATTAAATGTTACTACAAACCAAATGGACTAAAGTGTTAAAAGAATATACCTGGGCTAGTGCCTGAATAAAACTTGAGGATTATTTGATTTTTTCCCTTTCTTTTATATCATGTACCTTATAACTCATAATTATTGTCTTTACTGATTTATTCTCATCCCTCTATTATTTCACTTAGGCACAATGCCCAGCAACATTTAGCTAAAAATTGCTGCTGCAGCAATTGTACACTGGTAAATTTGTTGTACAGCACTTTGCATGTTGTTTTTAAAGTGCTTTATGAATAAACTGACATTACTGTATTACTCTGAAAGCATCATCTGGACAATGACAGAGTGGTGGCACTATGCTGCTTTGAGGCTGCAGTTTTTTCAGCTACAGGAAGCTGGCAGGAATCTAAATACAGAGTGATCTGAGAAGAAACCCTGTTGACCCTGGCCTAGTTAGATTTTCAAGACTGCTCAAATTCAGACTTACAGTATCTTACTGTGTTTCTACAACATAGTCAGACTCCAGGGAGCTGAATAAAACATGAGGCATATAGCTCACTGTTCAGTAGAGGTGCTGTTAGGATCCTGAAACATTTAGAGCTTAGCCTTGCCCAGAAACGGTTCAATTTAAAGTAATCTAATTTAAAGATAATATAGGCTGGGTTTTAAGCAAACATGAATTAAACAAATACACATCTGCATTTTTGTCAGTATTGCTATCATTGACTCAGAAAGTGTACATCATCCTCAAAAACCTACTTTAAAAAGGGAAACACATTTTAGATCCAAGTTCTAATTTTTCAAATAACTTGACACATGTTTTCTATTTAAACCTCTACTGTGACCTCATGGTTCCCTGATTTAAGATGTGATATGTAGGCAAATTCTTCCACCCACTGGCTACTAAAATATTTTTTCACCACACAGTGAGCAGGGAGGAAAGGGAAGTGGAAAAATACAACTCTTACTGTGAAAGAACCCTGGCTAATGCAGCAAAGAGCTGCAGCTTGGGGTTACCAGGTCTCCACATTAGACACAATTTACTGTCCAACTTATTTTTTGGGTTTAATGCCAAACCATGCGTTTCCCATTCTACCTAAAACTGTGGAATATGGAGGCTGAAGTGAAGCAAAAATAAATAAATAAAAACTATTTCTCAGCAGTGCAATTAGTCCTTTTGTGTGTTAGTGAACATCACTCTGACTGCCTTCTCACTGACTGAATATAAAAAATAAAATAAAAAATGTTTACAGCATAGTGTAGGAGGATATTGACTCTGTGTAATTAAAGTTTAACAAAAGGAATTAACTAAGACTTTTATTATTAAGTGTGTTACATTATGATTATCAGGTAAAAGAGTTAGGGTACAAAACATTCTCAGGAATATTGATTTCACATAAAAGAACCCCGTTGGTAAACTAAAATTATGTTTTTATACTTTCATTAAAGTTTCTGCGTCAGGGTAAAATCTGTTCCAAAGGAAAAATAATCAGTTATTCCCAAGGTAATAAAGAAAAAAAAAATATTGCTGAAGACCCTCCATACTTGCGTCATTAAAATTGTTATTCAATTAATCAGTTAGTGCTGAGAGACACTTCAGCGATTACTTAGATATCAATTAAGCTGTTGTTTTTTTTTTTAAAAATAAAATCATCGTTTTCGTAGTAAAATTACAGCTAAACAAACTTTTTGGGGTGAACAAGGAAAATGCAGGCAACCATTGTATTGTATTGTAAGTTCCATTCCTTGACGGCAGGTGGCGCTCCGAGCTCAAGCATGTTTTTTCTGCATCACTGAAAGTCCAACGCGGAAGTAAACAGTAGACTCCAACCAAGTTGGACCAACCGTTCGGGTTGCCGATTATTTTCTTATGTGAAGTGCATTTATGCCAGTTTTGACCATGTATCCAGTTCAAAGTATGCGCAAGTTTGTCTGCGATCGCCTGACTGCGGCAGCTCAGGAGATCCTGGGAGCGTTTGAGAAGAGAGTAGAAGATTATGAAGCGGAGCTCGCTCGGCAGCGCAGGATGTTGGACATGGCGTTTTCCCCAGAGATAAAGTTACAGAGGGCAGGTTAGTCGCCGGTTTCTAAACTAACGAGAGGAACTACGCTGTAAGAAATGTAGTGGTCATTAACGTGACGCGTACTCGGTCTGTTTTCTTCTTCAGTTAATTTTTGTGTGTGCTCGTGAACACCGGTTGATCGTTAGACCCGTTTGACAGGTCTGACACGTCATGTGGGTTGGAAACAGTTTCAGAGAAAATTCTAGCTAATTATGAATATATTGAGTGTGGTGCCTCCTGATAAAGTAAGGAAATTTCGACATGAACATCAAGTAACGCAATAACTAATTGTATAGTAAATGCGGAAGTGGTGGGTGATGAATCCTCGTGCAATTATAGTGTAATGTTGCACAGAATTTCCTGCGCACTTTATATCCCTAAGCTCAGTTTTTTTTAAATTAAACTGGAATCCTTAACATTTTGTAGGTATTAGACATCGAACAAATAGTCAATATTTATTTTTATGTTATTATTTTATCAATGAGAATTAAATTTAACCTTCAGGAATTTGGCGTGCGATGCAAACAATATTTAAAGACCTGTTCGAGTAGAAAGAGGCCCTAAATCAGCATGGACTAATGGTACCTGCATACATTTTTTAAATGGTGTTTTACTTTAATATTTTTTTAGTTACCTTGGCATGTATATTGCCTTTCAAAAGTACTCACATCCCTTTGAAGGACTGTGTTTCTCAATTTTGTTTTTAATTGCGGAAGTCAAGTGATGGGTGATGAATCCTCCTGCAATTCATCATCCATGAATTGTGAGAACTCCAATAACTCTTGTTGCATCAAGAAAGCAATATTTTTAAGTGTTTATTGTGGCCTGAATAGACTTTCGTCCCTCTCCTGGCACTGTATATGACAATTTCCCAGAAATATCTGGGCTTTAAATGTTGATTAAAATCTGAAAAGGGCATATGAATTCAGCTCCTCTAAGTCAATACTTTGTACAACCACCTTTTTTACTGCAGTTAGAGATGAAGTTTTGGATATTTCTCTTGTGTCATTTTTGTCCATTGTTCTTTTTAAAATATCTTTAGCTCTGTCAGATTTGATGGAGAACATCTGGAAACAACAAGAGTCGTGCCACAAATTCTCCATTAGATTCTAGTCGGCTGATCTTTAAAATAATAGAGTGATTAAATTAATAACTCCTAGTAGAAAGTACTAGTGATATTTTTCCAACATGTTTTCTTTATTTTAGATCTCTGTGTATTTATCTTTTCTTGATATGTGGTAATACATCGTACTTTGTAATTTTATAGGTTCATTTTCATTAATGTAATACAGTCAGACTTGCACTACCTTTTATATAAAATATGAAGATAAACTTTTTATTAAAAGTAACTTGCAGCAATAAGTCAATATTACAATAAATAATAATAATTCAGTCTTAGATTCACCTATGAGATTCTTCTTTAAGAAGTTGGTGAAATATAAACATCACAAAGGAACTATTAAGACAAATAAGCTCATAGCCTTTTTAAAAAAGCTGTACATTCATATAAAAAAGTGGATGCTTTAATCTTAGAGCTGGAAACATTATGCAGCCATAAGAATATTAATTTAACAAAGTAAGTCCTAATTTTGTGTGCTATAGTTTTGGTTAGCAAGGAGTACTATTAAGCATTAAGAGCTCAAAGAAATAAAACTTTTTAAAACAAAATTTGGTAAAAGGTTTTATGAAGTTTTATCTGGCCAATTGGTTTTCATTCTTTGCTTAAAGGAAATTAATTTTGTTGTAATTAGCCTTCAATATTTTACTGTATATTTTTCCTAAGTATTAAACATTTTCAGTTTTTCTTAATTTTTATGTGTGATTTTTTTTTGTCTTTTTAGAGATGAAGGCTCTCCTAAATCAGCAACAGCATGGCAATAATTACGACGTGTCCAGATTTCTAACAGATACTTTGCAGATTAAAGATGAGCATGAGGAAATAAGCATAAGCCAAGAACGGCCGCAGCCTTCGCAGCATCAAGAACGGCCGCAGCCTTTGCAGCAACAAGAACGGCCGCAGCCTTTGCAGCAACAAGAACGGCCGCAGCCTTTGCAGCAACAAGAACGGCCGCAGCCTTTGCAGCAACAAGAACGGCCGCAGCCTTTGCAGCAACAAGAACGGCCGCAGCCTTTGCAGCAACAAGAACGACCGCAGCCTTTGCAGCAACAAGAACAGTCACATCCTTTGCAACCGCAAGTATCCCCAGGCTCCATACTGACTCCAGCTTCTTGTCTGAATATCACTAGTGGTCATTCCCTGCCATTAGGTGCTGAAAAGGAGAGTGGAGAAAATACAGATCTTGCGTCTAAGAGCGTAAACAAAGTCACAGAGACTGGATGGAAGAAGGGGACACCATCAGTGAATGAGCAACATCTTTCTCAAGGTTCACGTGGAGCCGAAATCCAACATGACAATAGAGGGGCATTACCAACTGAACCTGCAGCACCAACTTCAGCTGAGAGGAGCCCAGCAATAGCTACAAACTCAGAGGAAGTATTTGATGATGCATTTTATGAAGACATCTTAAATGAAATTGATGACAACACCTTTGCACTCTCCAGTATGAGTCCTGAGCAATCATTAAATATGAACTTTGACGATTTAAATGAAACATCAACAAGCATTATAGAACAGACACAGTTGGGGAAAGATCATGTTGGAACCTCAGTGTTGATAGGCAGCACTGATCTAACACAAAATAGTAATACTGAGTTCACAACCCCAGCTTCAAGCAATGATGCCGCACCAACTAAGATGTGCACAGGTAATAAAAACAGCTCGACACCTGGAAAAAACTGTAAACCGGAAGCAAGTAAGGTTCAAGATGAAAATCAAGTTTTAACTACAAGTGTTGTGCCATTTCAACCTGAGGTGAATCAAGGTTGGAGGCCAGTGCCTTCCATCCTGACTGTGCCAACACCAGTTGATGAATATCAAAATGAGACACAAGTCAGAACTGAGATGGCAGAAGGTCAAGGCAGGGGAGCCTTTAGTACAAGCAACCAAGATAAGAGCACAACATCAATTACATCTGCTGATCTGACACGAAGTGAGAAAATTCGAGAAGGAGGAGTAGCAGCAATGGAAAATGTTGATCAAACATCACAGGATGAAAACCGTGATATGAGTGCACTGTCAGCCAAAGGTACAGAGCAAACATCAAGCCAGGAAGGTATCAAAGAGTCTGTGACATCGACTGATATAACAGAACACACCTCAAAGAAAAAACATAAACAAGAGAGGACAGCGTTGCATGAAAGTACACATCCGCCCTCAAAAACAAAGTCAAAAGATGGGAGAACACCGACGTCAACAAGATCGCTCAAGAAACCCAGACAAGAAAGTGCAAGATCAACTTCAGATAAAACTCTCAGTGAGAAGACTGCCGCCAATCAACATACAGATTATAATATAAAACCTCAAGAGGAGGAAGACACTTCCAACCTAATTTCAAATTCTGCACAAAATGATGAACATGGCGGCAACAAAGCATCTTCTACTGGAGATATTGAGGTGACACAGAGTGACAACAGTCAGAAAACAGAAGTAGTGCCAAGTAAAACATCAAGTGATAGGAAAAAGGCAGCCCCACATTCTAAGTCCAAAAATAAATCAAGAAATCAAAACAAGGAAGTAACTAATGTTGAAAAATCTCACAATGAAGATGCACAAAGCATGGAAGCAACATCAACCAGGAGGCTGAGAGATGATCAGGGTACTGAGTCGCCGCAAAAAAGGATGCGTAGAGACCGAGGTTCCACATTAACTAGAAGCAAAGAAGTAAAACAGCATGACACACGTAGCAAAGAAAGCACAACATCAAATCAAGATACCGACCCACCTCTATCCAATACCGATGACAGCGAATCAAGCGAAGGAGAGGAGAAGGTGGAAAACCCCTACAAGTGCGACAGATGTGGCAAAGTAATGTCCAACTTCAAGAACTACAAATTCCACATGAAGACTCACACAGTCGCAAAGACCTACAAGTGTGAAACTTGTGGGAAAATGTTTAGAGAGAGCTGGGACCTTAACAAGCATTTGGTCATCCACTCCGCTGAGAAGCCTTACAAATGTGACGTCTGCGGAAACGGTTTCAACCGCCGCTATAATCTGGACCTGCACCTCCGGGTCCACACGGGGGAAAAGCCGTACATTTGCAACACGTGCGGAAAGACTTTCAGCTCGTGCGTCAATATGAAGAAGCACATGAGGAAAAGCCCTACACCTGCAAGGAGTGTGGCAAAGAGTTCGCCGACTCTTCCGCCTTCAAAAACCACCTGCGAGTGCACACGGGGGAGAAGCCCTTCAAGTGTTCCTACTGCAAGAAGAAGTTCGCCACCAGGACGACTTTGAAGAGACATATCAGGACGCACACGGGTGAGAAGCCGTACAAGTGTACGGTTTGTGGTCGAAACTTCGGCCACAGAACTGACTTGAAGGGCCACATGAGGATGCACACAGGCGAGAAGCCTTATAAATGTACTACTTGTGGAGAGGACTTCTCCACCTGGTCAAAACTTAACAAACACAAGCGGATCCACTCAGGTGAAGCACAAGACTCCACTGAATAAGGTTACATTTATTGTAAGGTATCTAAATAGCAAGTGAGGAAACTTGAGACAGGTCACTAGATATCAAGCGGCTATAGCTTAGCTTTGAATTAAATTTATTCAACAGTTCAGGTATAACAAGTTTTCTACTCACTCTGGAAAAAACGGTCTGAAACGGATGGAAACCTTGTTTCCATCTTCCTCCTTCCTTTTCCTTTCCCTATTTTTTTCTTGTTTGTTTTTCATTTCCTTCTTGCCTTCTTGCCTTCCTTAATTCCTTTATTCTAGGCCTATGTCCTTCATTCTATCCTTAATTCATTTGCTCCTTCATTGTTTTAACTTTCCTTTTATGTGTCTCTCTTTCCTTTCATGTATGTTTACTTTCTTTTGTGTGCCTCTTATTTTTATCCCTTCCTTTCTTCCTCTTCCTCTCTTGTTCTACTCCTTATTTTCTTCCTTTTTTTTCTAGGCTTCTTATTTAAATATTTAAAGCCAGCTGCCTGCCTGTAGAAAATCTGCTGTTTGTTCATAATGAACTTTTAGAATTTTAACATTTTGAAATTAACAAAAGATATTGAGAATTCTGAGAATTTAAGTTTAGCAATTTTTTAAAATTTTGTATGTTTAGAAATCCTGTAAAAATTGCAAACATCATCAGCTATGGTTTTTCTGAAAAATGTCACAGAATTATTTGCCGCTGACGACGCTTTTAGCTGAAAACGACAACAAAATGGAAGAAAAAAAAAAGATTGTAATGGGTTGTTATTATCTCAGCTGCTGGTGTAATAATGGTCATATTTTTTTAAAGATGTTTCCTTTTATTTTTGCCAGCTTGCTAAGGACTTAAAAATGCACATCATCGTTTTCTATTTATTGCTTTTGCTGCTTAAATACTTTAACATATCAAGGCACAGTAATGATCACATTTTAAATCTTAATTTCTCTGCTTTCTCAAGAGAATATTATCCTTTTTTGCTGTTCTGCTCTTTTTATAGAAGAGCAACTAGATTTAAGTTATTCAGGTTATCTACTCTGGTACCTAGCATGACTGATTATTACCTTATTAATAGCGCAAGTTTCCACACCATGAGTACTTCTCATGACTTGATATATTTCCAAACAGCCATATTTGTCTTTCATGTAAGCGATGGGAGGTTAGCATCAGCCCACTGACGCGTTCCTGGAGTTGCACAGTTGCATTAGTCTATGCTCCATGCAGCCTCTGGCATGCTCTCTGGTATGACAGAACATGTTAATGATGTTTTTTTTATATCTTAATTCTTTAAATGTTGGTATATTTTTATTGAAGCGACCAGGCCCAAGCCTGACTGTGCCTGACTTTGCTCAGCACTCCTTGTGAGAACATGACATCAGTGTTTTTTATTTTTGTTTTTTTTTAAAAAACGGTTCAGGGTTTCATTCCGTCCCTGCTGACATTGTGCACTTTGTTGTTAATATTCAACCAGGAATGTGAGGATGTGTTTGTTTTGTTACCCCAAAGGATTTTAATTTTGTGTGCTGCTGTTATTTTATTGCTGTTTTTCTTTGCTGGTTTATGCATGCTGTTTTATTCTTTAATAGCAGTTAAGATACAGTTTCATCACAGGCTGGTTACATGTGGCTATCTCAAAACCAATTCAGTTTCAATCATGTGACCATATTTAGCATTGGACTTTCTTTGTTGAATTTTCTTGTATGTGATGTACCAAAAATCTCAGCGCTCTCTTTGTCATTTATTGTTGTGTGGAAAAGAATGTTTGAATAAGCAACTGGAAACTAAGACACTGAATACAAGAGAAATAGGATTGAAAATTGTAGCAGTCAGTTATATTTTGTGTGCTTTTGAATTCCTATATGATATGTGAGAATACACAGAAAGTATTGTCTTAGAAAAATGTCTATTTTCAGATGTTGCTTTATTCAAATTAGAATATTAAAATATTTTTGATAATCTATCATCTAGCTATTTTTTTAAATCCTGCCCTATATGCTCCAGTATGGCTTTGTGTGAAAGCAACCTAACTTTAATGACCTGCCCTTTGTGTTTAGCTCTTTCTGTAGCAACGTTACTCATTTCTTTGTATAACCAAAATAGAGGTGCATAATGCTAAGATCTGAGTTTATAAATGGTACTTCAACAGTCAAGAGTTGACATCTCGGTACAATCGGTTACATATCATTTTATGAATGTTTTATACTGAGTCTGAATCAACCTTTCTGATGCGGTCATTTTTTTTCACACCTTTGGTAGAGTGAAAAAGAAGAAATTAGTCACTGTTCTTTTTTAAATGTGTTGCTGAAGTTTGAGGAAGTTGATGACAGAAAAGCTAGCATATGAGTACAGGAAGTTGAGAGCAAACTGGCTGACTGTCATCACAGATAACATCGGACGTGGTTTAAGACCCTAACTTTAAAAAACATACCAACTTATCAAGATTATCCTTTTAATATAATTTTGTGCTTGCAGAATAATGTAAGCATTCAATTAAATCCAAGGCATTTATTGTAAAAGAGTTCTAATATAATCAGTAAAATTAAATTAATTGGATATTTGATCAAATGATAAAGTGCAATAAAGCACAGATCTGGAAACAGATCTTTTCATTAAATGTGCTGTTCTCTGCAACCTTTTCTTTAAGCAGGAACCAACTATAAAGCAGGATGCATCAGTCATGGCCCCCTTCTGCCCTCGTGTGGTTCAATATTAATTTGCACCCTTTCTTTTTTAAACAATTTTTAAAAATTCTTAATTGGTTAGGAAGAGGAACTTGATTTTGACAGTTAACAGCCTGTGAGAATCTGATTAAACCAATAAGCAGAGGCAAATTGAAACATCTAAAAAAGTTAAACGTGAGCTGCTGGTGTGTTCTATTCAGTTAAAAAAATACTCTATTAATCCAAAACCAAAATTAAATGTTGTTATGATGTATTTAACCTAAGCTTCTCTAAGCATTTGATGGCTATGGGCAGGAAGGATCTCGTGCAGCAGTCAGTATTACTGCACATTTGAAGATGCCTCTGATTGAAACTGCTCTTGTACGGCATTCTCTAGAAGAGAATACTCAGGATTGTCAGTGATGTTCTAAATTTAATGAAATAATCCTTTGTACAGTCATCACCAGATGCTCCAGAACAGAACCGACCTTTATCAACTTGTTGAATCTTCCTAAGTAATTTCCAGTGATGCAGCCTTCAGATCCTGCAACAAACACTGAAGGAGATGACAGAAGTCTGTCTTGTTCTTGATATCTGATGTATACAGAGTAAATATGAATGGTGAGAGTGCAGTTCCCTGTGATGCCATGTGGTACAAAATATCTTTTTTGATACTTGTGGTCAAATATTTCCATTAAGTGCATGTTTGAGTGACACTATTACATATGGCAAAGATTCTGAATACATGTTCATGTGCTGTTGAGCACACTTCCAAATCAGTGTGGAGATTGGAATTGGATCTTTGTCACAAAGTGTTTCACAGTATTTAGGGTACTGTGTGTACAAAGTGATACAAACTGATAACTGGTTGTATGGAAGAAGTAGCTCAAACTGCTCAGCTATCTGTGTGAGACCACCCACCTTCCTCTCTCCTTATATTTATCAGGCCGTGCCGCAGTTTAGAGCAGCAGTGGGTTCTTTGTCAGTTTGGACTACAAGCAGCTCGCAGGTGGGTTCATGAATCACTTACATTGTGTTTGTGCAGCTGGCTGCAGGCTTCCACTCCGAATACAGCCACCATATCAATTTCCAGCAGACAAATATTAGGAATCACCTTGAATGCCCATAACCCTGTAGATTAAGGATGAGACTGATGGAGGAGATGTGTGAGTGGTTTAGACGATCGAAGATCTCGTGTGAGAATAAAAAGAAGCCTTGCAAAATTCTTTGTACATCTTGGACTTATTCAGATTGTTTAAACTGAAAACCAGAAGGGTTACAAGGCAGATAATGGTTTTATGATTTAGAAGACAAATCAAACATGTTTTTTTAATAATACAAAGAGAGAACTGTGGCAAACATTTGTATTCAGTCACCCTAAATCAACATTTTGTTGAACCTCTTTTCTCTGCTGCCTTAGCTGACCTTGTGCTGTGTTAACACCTATTAGCTACCTAGGCTCAAACTACATCAATTTTCCCATTATCTCAGACCAAATTTTCTATCTCTGCTGAAGAAAAGCCTCCCCACAACATGATGCTGCCGCCACCAGATTTCAGAGAGGTTGACTTTTTTTCAGAAAGATAAAGGGTCATGTTAACCAAATATTTTCCATCTTTGACTTCAGAAAAATCTAAAGATGATTTGTCATTTTGACAGATTACACACAACTTACCACTTGGTGCAGACGTGGAGACATTTTCAACATGCACATAGAACAATGCGAGGGTAACTAAATCAATCAAAAACCTGTACGTTGCCTTCAGAGCACCGTACTCAATCCGTCTCGATGTTCAGAAGCTGCCAGCATGTCAAAGAGTCGTGGAAGCTTTTGAGAGCGTCTGCGACCGCTACAGGTCACAGACTGGTGCAGCCGAACCACTGGTGCAGAAGGAGCGTATCCTGCGGGATTTCCTCCCACTGAAGTGTGTTTGCAGGATCAGGAAACTTCTCATTTAGAGAATCTTGTCTAAACTTTGGTTAAAGTAAGTGGTGCTTGTAATTCCAGTCTCCAATGTGGCAGCAGAGCACTGATTCAGCCTCAAGATCAGCAACAAAACCCCCAGACATCAGACACCTGTATGAGCTGAAAGTCCAAAATTTGTTGCAAATAGCCTGTGCAGGAAGCTAACATTTGATTATGCACAAGTGAATGCACAATTGATGTCCAGGAAGAAGTTGTGAGCTGGTGTGAGCCTATAATTTAAGTGCAATCATTTAATGTAATTGTTTATACGTAGTTACTTGGGGCCACAGTCAGTGGTTTTTGTCACTGCTGAGAAAAATGTGTATGCATTCAACTGCTTGCTGTGTGGCAGTATAATGCAGATTCTCTGTTCAGCTTGTTCAGAGTGAATATTAACTGAGCTGAATGAAAATTAAATGCAGTTGAATATGTCATTATTGTCATGAAAAAGATTTATGGGTAAAAGTAGATAGTACATGGGTTATTTTTGACCTTGCCACTCAACAAAGAAGTCTAGCATTCAGTTAGTATACTTCTAACTGAATGGTCCTTCTACTTCATGAAGCAATTCCAGTTTATGATGAACATTGCAAACATTGGCAACATCTTTCAATTTGGGGCAAGGTTTTACTTTTAAAAATCCTGAAAAATTAAACCTTAAAGCAGGAATTTATTCAAAGAAAACGGCTAATAGATACTGAGGAGTTCTGAAACTCTTTCATTTCTCACATATTTGTTGTTTCTATATGAATGTTGCATATGTAAGCCACTGCCCACACGGTCTTTTTACAACAGGATTCTCAGTAAAGATCTGTTTTTTTTCTTTAACACCATGGAAATTGGATTAGATTGTGGTGAGCATTGCAAGCTGAGCTGATTCTTCATTCCGATGCCAGCAGCAGGAGCCCCCCCACACATATCCTGTCCCTAAAACACACACACACACTTATTGTGGGATTGGAAGTTCATATAAAGGAGAGCACTTTAATAGAAATTTCCCCTCATATATGCATATATTATACTTTCCCACAAGTTTATTCATCCAAACTGGAGAAATAAAAAGATAAAAAGCAATATATTTAACCAAATTACATAAAAAGCTTAAGTGGATTTGTGATGTAACCCCAAGCTGAAAAGCTTGGTCTGTGAAACCCATCATGGTTTTCACAAGCTTTTCCCAATGATTAGCATTGGCTGGAACGTTGGCACGTTCTCCAAATCAAAACCACATTCCTTCTGGCTCGACGCGCTTGTGCTCTCTCATGGAGTGTCTGTTACCAACCCAGCCATTTATAAACGTTTATGCCACCACAGTGGCTTAATCAAAGGCTTTCAAAAGAGGAACAAATTAACAGAAAGGTATTGAGCTTTTCTTAGGGACCTAATTTTGAAAACCACAGTATTCATGAAGCAGTGGTGTACAGTTTTGTTTTTATAGCTGTATAAACTATGAAGTTACCTTGTAATTTCATGGCTACGAACATACCAATTTTGGTACACCAGTTTTGCTTGGGCTTTGTTTCTTTGCGTTTTCGTCAGTGAAGTTATCCATGTTTTCCAAAACTGAGCTTTAATTTTCACAGATGTGGGATATTGTTTTTGTAAATGTTACAGATGTGTGGCAGGTGCATCATGTCTGTCGATGTTGGGAACTCATGCGCCTCAAACCTTTGGTCAGAAATGGTTGGCTGCAGCTGCAGTTAATGCTGCAATAAGTGCAAGTTGTGATGTTTTTAATAAATTTTCTCTTTCTGCTAGATTCCAGTGTTGTTTTAGTGTTTACATATTCTCAGTGTTTATAATAGGGAAACACATGCAAACAGTTTAACTAAATAACTAGCTAACTGAATGAGTAAAACAAAGAGCAAAAAAGGAAAAATAAAACTTTGTTACCACATCTGTTTAAATATTAACTCTTGCAGCATTTCATCAAAAGTTATAAATCTGACATCAACAGTCAAAAATGTAATAACAAATTAAATGAATGACTAATTATTGTTGTTGTTGAGAGTAAAAATGTCTCAAAAGTGTGAAGTGTGAAACTCCTGATCAAATTGTGCTCATCTGGGTCAGAGGGATAATTCCAACAAAGTGAGTTGTTCCAGGGATCTCAGACAGATCTGTTTTTGATTTGATGTCTAAAACAAAAACTTGTTTTGTTTTGGATGAAATTGACTGACAGAAAGCTTCTAAACTGCTTACCCAAAAAACAAAACTAACTTGAATGAATTCAAGTTCTATTAAAGCACCAAACAAAAAAAGGAGCCCTTTAGACAACTCTTTTTACAGTGTTAATATGTTATTTATCTTAACTTCTTATATGTGCTATTTATGCCCAATCCAGAAAATAATTTTAAAATCTATACTACTGTCACATTTTCTGCAAGTGATGACTACAGAGAGCTGGGTTTACCAGCAGGGGGCACCAGTACACTAGTTGATTAGAATATTATACCTCAGTCTCAGGTTTCAGAGGTAGTTCCTGAAAACAAAATCTAACAATATCAGTAGATACACAGATTAAATTCAGATGTTTTGTTTAAATTAGATAAATAACTAGAAAACAAACAAGACATTTCTCTGTGCAATGTTTCTGCAAATGCACAACATTTCTATATTGATTCAAAAAGGTTTTATACTAGGCATTTCTGCCTCTCTGGTTTATATTTTCTCTGTTAGATTGTGTCAAAGCAGCTGTGGAGAAGAAAAGGTGCGTTAAAGAGCTCGTAAATATCTCTGAGCTCGCTAAAGTGTTGCCTTGCTGACCAAGTGACTCAACATCAAAGACCATCCCTGTCTTCAAATGAGCTTGTTGCCATCACTTTACACAAGATTAGTTTGACCAGCTGTTTTACGTGATGGTATTTGAGTGTGTGTGTGTTTCAGAGAGGGCTAGTTGGTTTATTTTTAGATTGATTAGTGGGCCACCAACCAGGAGAAATGACTCCTAGTAGAAGTTTTATGTGCGTGTGTTTGGGGGGTTTAAAAACAAATGAAGTCCATGTCACTTCATGCTTCTGCTTCCTGATTTGATGTTCCTATAAAAAAGCATATTCCTTGCAGCATTAATTCATGCTACATTTAGCAGTTGGTTATTCTGAAATAGCATTTTAGCATTTTGTTTTTGATTCCCACGTTGCTTTTGTAATATTTTCAACTTAAAAGCAAGCAACTTAATTCTTCAAACAAAAATTGCATTTTATATGATGTTAAGAGTAATAGAGAAAAGCTATGATTTGAGTTTTCCATTTCTCTCAGAAATAGGGCATGAGATTTTGTAGGAAATAAAGTGAGGTGCCAGGTATAAGGCTAGAAATAGATGGCTCCTTGTTTACCGCTCCGTTCCCGGCAGGGTACTGCTGCATCCCATGTGTCTTAAAAGTTGGAGTTCGGATCTGGGAATGATGTCACTCATGAGTTGAGCTTGAGCTCATAACAACTCAGAAAAGCTGGAGAATTATTACTCTTGTACTAAAACCTAGTTGTAACACAAGTCAGTAACAATACATTTCTCTCACTATCCACCATCACCTGTCCCACTTCTCTAATGAGGTGCAAATGATCAGAAGTGTTGAGAAATGATTCACTCCTGAAACTTTTAATACATTTTTATGTGCAGAAGCCATGTTGGTTGTTGAATTCTGGCTCCAAATGTGTGTGCTGCTTGTTCTCAGAACGCAGGTTTTCTTATATTCCTGCAGGGAATACACCTGAAGGACTCAGTCTGACAGAGTGAGAGGTTTCTAATCAGCCAATATGCCTCCCAGGTGTATAGAACATAGTGCAAGTTTCAGGCAACTATTCTTTAGCTTTTTCATATGGATCTAATCAAATTAATGAGACAAACTACTATACAAACACTAAAATTAGTAGTTTTCCAGTTGAATTGCTAATAGTTGAAATCTAAACAAATGGCATAGGCCACTAGTTTTCCAACTTGCTGCTTGATGACTCTCAACTGGGCTGTATTCTCAGATCCAAGCTCAAGATTCCCAGACAAATCAAATGAACCACGAGAGTTCTGACTTTTCCAGAAATTGAATCACTCACAAGGTTTGGATGATGTGCCCTCTTAGATAAAATTTTATAAAAATAATATCTTGACAAAGATGTTAGATATCACATAAGTCTCATCGGCTGCTGCTACTGCACTCTTATAAGTGCAATACTTTTTACGATTATTTCTTTTGGAAATGTAATGATACTTCATAAAGATTATGAAACTCTGAAAGGATAAAATGAGAACAAAAAATATTGATAATAAGACCTCTGTAAGTGAATACATTTTCAGTAGAAATAATTTTCTATAAAGCTCAAACAATTCTTTATCCCCAGATGGCTTATGCAGAAAGTCTATTCTTTAAAAGTAATGTCAAGAATCCAGTCATGGATGAGTAACTGGTAACACGATACACCAAGGTTTTGAGAACCCTTGGAGGTTTGAAAAGCACTAAATAAGCCTGATGTCATTTCTTTTGAAAAACTTAAAGGTTTTTAGTTTAAAGACCCTTAAATGAAATTCCAGACATAATAGTACAATCATCACAGTAAGCTCTGCGTTAAGCATTGAGTAACACAGCCAGTGATGGTTCTCACATTAACGGTGTCCTGGGTGAGCCCCTCCTGCTGCTCTATTCAACCAGTTAAAATGGGAACATACGTTTCTGGGTCCAGATACACTGCATTGCTGCGTATCACATAAACACTTTTTATGCTCACCAATGAAGGATGTCCAATTTTTAGTATGTGTACATGAAGAAAAGCAAAAGAAAACTTGCATAGGGCACAAAGAACTAAAGAATTAGGTAATGTTTTGAAACTGAAGTTGCCTAGAGAAAATACTAATTGGTAAAACTAATTAACCTATTAAATCAAGCTGAATGGAAAAAATAGCGTAAAAACCGTAACCATGAAATACTTGATTTAGCATAATTTTAATTTAATGAAATAATTAATTTTTCATTTAATGAAAGCATTTAAATAATGTTATGGCCATTATTATATGACCATAACATTTTGTTTTTACTTTAGATTAAAATACTGTGAAACTCTCTCCATGCGAAGGAGTTGTTGTTGTGAGAGTAGTTAAGGCTCATTATGTGCTGTGCAACCTGCTTGTGTGTATGTTTTCCATTCTGTGAGGAATCTAACAGACAAATAAAACTAATGTTTAGCATAAGTCTTCTATCCTCCAACTCTTTTTTTTCCACTCTCCCTGCGTCCTCTTCCCCCCTCTTTCCATCTCATGTGTTGGTTGTCTTTCCATGTCAGAGACTAAGCAAACACAGGCGTGTGTGAGCGGCCTTGTAACTTCCCGTTCCTGAGAGAGCGGGGAGCTCTGGGACGAGTGCAGCTGTCCCTTCATTTGTCGGCCATGTTCAGCATTCTCCAGATATCTTTAAGGGGGCTCTTGGGCTTTTTCTGTGTTCTGGTTTGACCTTTTGCCTTTCCAAAACCCTACGTGGAAGTTAAGCAACAGAAATGCATATAAGATGGTTTAAAATATAATTTTTTTCAAGTTAGTTGTCATTTTGTTGTTGGAAAGCAGGAGAGCTTAATGTAAGCCCTCCATGAAGAGAGAAAGTTGAGGAACCCTGTTCAGGCCAGTCTCATTGCTAAAACAGATATCACCATAACGCCAGCATGTGTTTTCTTCAGCTGGGAAAAAAAGACGCTCAGACCCCCCCATCCTCCCACTCTCCTGCCAGCAGTTCCCTTGACCTCCCGATTCCACTCCTTCACCTTTCAGGCATGAATCATCAGACATGCACACATCTCTATCCACTCCTTCGTCTCCCTTTCTTGGTTTCCTGCTCTCACTTCATCGTTCACTACCTCATCTCCTTTCTCCTTTTCTGCCTTTGTCAATCTCATCTGTTTCTGAATGCATCTGGAAAAGATGATCTATGGAAGCAACAGAAGAGTAATGGGAGAAATGTGTAGGCGATCGTGTGTGCCTGTTGCGCGGGGGCGGCCTCTCACATCTGCTCATGTGCACATGCGACTGGATGACAAAGGCAACTGTATGTCATTGTCAAAGTAATCCCTCCTGAGAATGTTTTCCTTTCGGCTTTTGGTTCTGTATCCGCTGTTCTCCGGCACTCACTAAAACCTCCGACGCTTCAGTTGCTCAATTATCAAACGACTGCTGAAATCTGTAAGTGCATCAATCCATCAAAAATATTAAGAACAAATGTCCTCTTTTAATAGCTGGCAGACATGCCAGACTGTTTCAGATATATCAGTAATGGTCACATATTTGATGCCTAGACTTTGCATTAATCGGTCTTTGTGACACATTCATAGACAGAGGTCTATTTTTTGCAGCAGTGTTGACTTAATGGCAAACATTTGCTTGATTATGATTGCCTATTTTTACTTGAGTATAACCATTAATGTGTTCTGTTGTGGATCCAACTTTAATCATGAAGGACCTGTTGCTGTAAGACCTGGTTTATTTGAAAGAATTGGTGTTTTGGAAAAACAATTATCATCCTTTGTCAGCTTCAAAGCTAGTTTTAATGTCTTTGGGATCCTTGTCCTATTGAAGAATCAAAGATTGCCTGAAGACATACAATTCAGTTTCTTAGAAAATGTAAATATTGAATAAGACCAGTGATTAATTTCTAGGATATTATGTGTTGCATATCCACTAAATAATTTGTCTGGGCTCCTTTTGCATGAATTACTGCATAGGTGTGACATAGCATGGAGACAATGAGCCTTTCATTGTCCTTTTGAATGTGCCCTATAAGCACACATCTCTGGAACTAAGGTCAGGTGAGTTTGATGGTCAGTAAAGGACAGCAATAACATGGTCCTGGTCAAAGTGCCAGTACCAGTTAGCAGATACTGGTACTTTTGGTAATTGTGCAGGTGTTAACTCCTGCTGGAAATTAAAATGATGATCCGTCTAAAGCCTGCAGAAGGAAGCAGGAAGTGCTCTGAAATGACCAGAGTTGGCTCTGGAGACTTCACAGTGGTCCTCAGGAACTGTGAAGAACTTGTAATAGCTGGACAAACGCCGGCTATTACGTGCTTCTTGGTTTATTTGCTTCTTCAATCTTCCGCCAAAGTCTTCTCCATGATGTTATAGGCCATAGCATAACATTTCTAGAGGAAAAACAAATATTTCATTGATCTTATTTAATACTCTACAATTTAATCCAAACCTACAACACTATAGCATATTAAGTTTGGATTAAACTGGTGTGAGTAAACCACTCGCCTGCTAAATTGCTCTTCTCTTGTGATACTAAATCAGACTTTGACATGCTGCTACACGTCCCCCACAGTTATGATGTGACCAGTAAATCTCCAGTCCTCAGACTCAGAAGACGGTTTATCAATATTTCATCAGAACACAGTTGATTCCTGTTTGAGATTACTGACAGATGACATGTGAGTTTGTGATGTGACTCGTAGCTTCATAAACCTGCCCCAGGCATGCCTGGTAATGAATAGTAGGTTTGTGGCTCAGACCACACAAATGCCAGGTTCTGGATGTGAAGAGCCTGCCACTGATCATCAAGCGTACAGTTTAGCTAAACTGACAGTGGTATAAATAACCCGCTAAACAAATTTGCTTAGAAACCAATCTGTCCATCTCGAAAAAAACCAAGCAAGCGAAGTTTGCAATGTAAACAGATGAATGTGTATTGGTTTCTCTTGGAGGCAGTCTGTGCGGTTTTGTACTTTCAGCACACCTACAAAGCAATGCAAACCATCGACCACATCTCCTTCATCTCTGGCCTCGTTTGCCTGAGGTTTTCTTTTCTGAAGCGCTTCTGCTAGCACCTTGCAAGCCACAAAACACACCGACTCGGTAAGTGACAAATTAAGGGGTTTTGGCAGTCTACAGGTGGGAGGATGTGTTCACATGGGCGGATCCCAGAGAACCACAGACATGTCCCAGACAACCAATGAGTGAAGAGAATGAAGGAAGAGCTACTGGAAGAATGAAGAGGAAATTTATGCTGATATCCTGTAGCTTTTTGTTCGTTAACCTTGGCCATTTTTCTGACCACTCTCCTTGCTTTGACTTTAAAATACATGAGCTATTAATAAATCTGTTTCCAAATATTTATTCTAAAGAAAGTTATGCATTTATAACTGTCTGCTTATGAAGCTATTTAAACTGGCCATGTCAATGTGAATAGCTGATGATATGAAATGTAAATGTTGACTATTAAATTAACCAAATCAAATGTATGGAAATCTGAACCTGGGGGACAAACATGGTAAGGAGGGGTTAAGGGGAGATGAAACCAATTCCCACCAGCTAAGGTGTTTTCAATCAGCTTATCTGCTTCTCTCCAGCAAATAGACTCCTTTCTGCAACAGCCCAAACAATTAATTTCCCAGAAAGAGGTCAGAGTGATATAATAAATAATAAAGGACTGTTTTTCATTTATCAGTTTAGGTTCTATTTTGGTTATACTTCCTGTTTAACTTCAATAATTTGACTCCCCTTGACACTATGTTGCATTTAGTTCCTATATTTGCTGTAAATCCTGCTCCCTTGTATTGTTTTGTAGCTGTTGTTCATTCATTTTCTGTTTAGTTATTGTTTTTAAATGGCAAATGATCTGCATTTGTACAGTGCTCCATCAATTGCAAGGACTCCAAAGAGCTTTATGCTACATTCAGTCATACACACATTCAGGCACTGATGGTGAGCTACACTGCAGCCACAGCTGCCCTGGGGCAAACTGAAAGAAGCAAAGCTGCTGTATCCGCCAAGCCCTTTAGCCACCACCTGCAGGCAAGGTGGGTGAAGTGTCACACAATGACTGAGACAGATGGTGCAGAGGTTTGAGCTGGAAACACACCGGAAACTGAGTGAAGAAATGACAAAGCACCCATAAACTAAATTTTTGTTTTTTTCACTCAGTTCCCTCCGTAAATGCTCCTCCACAGCTGTTCTCTATCCAGTTAATTAGTCCCACCTGTTTCCACTCCAGCAATCATGTCCCCTGCAAAGTTCTTTCCATGTGTATTTGGACATTTTTAGAAAACAGCTGCTGCAATATTCTTTTCTCTCCACAGGACTCGTTGGATTGGTCCTCACCAAATCATCAACCTCAACTTCACTTCAGTACTTTTGTAAGTTTATTCCATACTTGTTTCATATAAACTCAACTTCATCAAGTATCGCTCCTCCTCCTAGCTGCATTTGGTTCTTATTTGATATCAAAACAGAATGCAAGGGGAGGCTACCATATTTTTTTCCATTTTTTACAACAAATCTCCCCCTAAACTATGATTAGGGGGAGATTTGTTGTAATGTATCAGACCCACTAAGACACAATTGAGAAAAGAGGTCAGCTGAGTGAATCCCCACATTTCAATAACTCAACAAAAGAAAATGACTCAAAATGTGATCTGATTAAACTTTTTCTTTACCTCTTTTTCTTTACCTCTGATTTCTTCTCCTTCAATAAATCATTCTAAATCTCTCCTCATAAAACTGTTAAACTGAAAACAAACCAATAGGACAAATTGGTCAATTCTTGATCCAAAGTGGCTCAAAAACTTAAAAACAACTCTCAGATCTTTTAATACTGCATGAAAACACTGAGAGGATTTTGTACTTGGAAGCTTTATAAAATTTTTTCACTTTTTATTCAAGTGTTTGCAAACCTTCATAAAGATAACTCCTGCATTTTAGACTTCTCTTGCATCATATTCTTAATATTTGTAGCCAATTTGGAAACTCATCACTCAAAGTGTGATGAGTTTCCATCTGTGTGCATCAGCCTTTGTTGTGGAGCTTCTGGAAAAGCCTAAAAGAATAACAGGACCATAAATATCTCTTTCAAGACATCCTGTTCTGTTTGCCAGTCATTATGCGACTACAGACACATTTTAAACAGCCATTAATACATAAATCAAAACAGTAAATTCAGCAGATGAGCTTGAGACTGGTAAAATAACTTTCCATCTTTTCATATTTTTGTTCAAACGCCATTTGGACAGAAAATGGGAACCAGATTCATAAATTGTGTTCCTTTCTTAGCTTTTTCATTTGTAGGTATTTTAATTCATAAAGTATTCTGTATTTGACCAGAACTAGCTGCAAACTCTTATCTTTTGTTACTGAAAAATTAGCAAATGATATGTTTCCTTTCCTGTTCTAACTCGTACGATATAGAACAGTATCAAAAACACATGGGCTCAAACATACATGTAATAAAAACACAAAGAGTCTCTTATAGAAATGTGATGTTTTTCTTTAGCTAACCTTTTGGAATCAAAACAAACCAAACAACTGTAACCTCAAAATGCATCTGCCCAGAGATTTTCTATAGATCAATAAGAATCAGCTATATTTCTATTTGGGAAGAGTTTGTTGGAGATAAAAATCACATCAGCATCCCAAGGAAACAATTTGTGGCTTATCTTTACTCTTTTCTGGGATAATGGGGACAAAAAAAATGCTGACAAGGTTTTCTTTGTTGAAGAACAAACCTCCTTTGTGTGTCCCATCTCTAAAGTCTGTTTCCACAGTCATCTTCTCTCAACTCTTTAAATCATACAATATTCCCAAATTACAATGACATGTGCAGGATAAGGTTTCTCCTCTTCGAGACGTTTCTGTCAGTGTGTCTTAAAAGTTTTCTCTTGGCCGGGAAATCTGAGCTCTGCTTCGCATTCATTTCAAAAGTCTTGTGAGGACAATGCCTTTCACTAATTTGTTGGCTTCAGGACTTTTTGTGCTGCATCTGAAGCCAAATGAACAGTTGGATTTGATTTTTAAATGTTGCACATCATTTTGAGTGTTTCTTCAATGTAACCTGTCAGTACTATGAACAAGATTTAAGGACATAACTAGTAGACCAAATGACTTATATTTAGAGGTTGTATTAATCTTACTTAAATGCAATCATTATTCAAACTACTGTTAGTTAAAAGTTAAGTCACAGATATGCTTGAGCTTATTCTGCTTCTATGCAAGTAACTTCTACTGCAATTTTCTCTTTAGACAGTAGAGATCGCTAAAGAGAACTTCCCTTTTTTTGTCTAGTAGGAGAAGAAGAATCTAGACCCAAAAATGTCAAATCTAATTTGATCTTACAGGAATTACTTTTTGGTTGTTTTGATGCTGATGTGACATTTTGGTACCAATATTCATTGTGTGCATACATATTCTTTACTGCAATGCCACATAACCAAACATTTTTGTGCTTGGTGGAGGAGGATAAGATTCAGAGAGAGTTAGATAGAGTGACCTTAAACAAGAAGCTGTTCAGAGGTCTGAGCAGATGGTGTCTCATGGCTGTCAGCGAACACTGAAGAAATGCTGGGAGCAAATGGAAAAATGTATGATGGATGATCATAATTGAATAAGCCATAACCTAAAAAACAAATCTTCAACACTATTTGGTCTCACAAGATAAGATTTTGAGAAAAATAAGCATAGATCATTAGCAAAAATTAGCAAAACTGAGAAAAATATTAAAGGAGTTAAGAATAGTTTTTATGCATGAAATGCATACAGACATTTATTATTTCTTACTTTTATTTCAAAGTAAGAAATAAATATTGTTTGCCTGCGCTGGATCCGTCCTCCACTGCGAAGAGAGAAGTGCCGATCCAAACAAGGAGGCTGTTGAAGTCAATTCAATATTTGGAAGCGTGACTAACACAGACTGAACAGCTTTGTTTACTCCCATTTCTAAAACTACAGGCAGACTACAATCCTAAAACAGTGCAGAAAATTAACCCCGTCGTTCACAACTTCTCACTCTGTTCGCTGATTGGCCCAGTAAAAAGTCCACCAGTGATAATCAAAGCCAAGAGGAGAAAGCCCAGATTGTGTTGGAAGGGAGAATTGTTTTCAAGCAGGAAGGTAATGACCATGCTAGGGCTAAATTAACTTGACAAGATTTTAGCTAAGTTACAGCAGTAGCTGTTAAGAGGAAAAAAAATAGAAAACTCAATCAGATTTAACACCTTGGATTCAACTTGGTCTGCATGAAATTTTATGACAACCCAAAACCATTGTGTTATTTATCATCATTAGAGGTCTTCAGAAGTAGGACGACAGCCACACTCACCACACATACGTGCAACATCTGCACACGCTTAGCAGTTTCTTTTTGAAGGGGTGTTGCTAAGAAAACTTCATGAGATGACGGAGATTTATGACTTATCCTGCTTCATTGTTCTTTCTTGCAGTTTCGTTTGTTCACATTGCTGGTGACATGCTGGCAGGAAAAGGAGAATCCTTGAGCTTTTCTTAGCTGTAGCACAGGTTGATTCATACACCAGAGAAGCAGCTTTATCATTGTCTATCATGGGAAACTGCCAAGTTGGATCATGAATGTGTAACATTAAAAATCAAATCCATGAACGGTTTTATTACGTGACACATAATACAAGTTTGTCATTTAAAGTGTTAGTGTTTTTTGTTTTTATACTTTTACATAAAAATGATAAAAACACACTAGACTTTTAACATGTTTGCTCCTAAAAGTAAGCAGAACATGTGTATAAATACTCATCTCGGTTTTTCTTTCAAGTTTTTAAAAAATAATCTAATCATTTGCTCCAACAGAGAAGAGAGCCACTTTGAAACAACTATAGTCAAAGCATAATCAATTTGATTCCACCTAGATTAATCAGTGATATTTCAATCTGTCCCCTAATCGGCAATTAGCATGGGATGGAATACAACTTCCTTCTTAACTTCCAATCTGCTTTTAGTCCAACTTATCAGTCTGGCCCGCACACCATTTGTGGAGGCTCATTCAAGTTCGTGTGATTACCTTCGGCGTCATCTGAGCCGCTATCTCGTCTTCTCTGTAGTGGAGCCAAAAATGTGCAGGCACTGAAGGAGGGCTAATGGGCCACATCGTGAATGGCCCAGATGTCTGAGGACAAAATTGGTGTAAGCTGACAGTTTATTCAGGCATTCAACAATTACAGCCTCCAACTGAAATAAAAGGTAACATTTGGAAACTGCATCTAGATCTTGACAATATAAAGGAAATGCCCTGTTATTCCCTCCAATCTTTCCCATATGAAATCTTGCCTGACTTAGAGCAGAAACTGTTCCTCCAGAGGGTATGGGTAAAAGGAACTGTAATAACCAACTTTTATGGATTTTGCATTGGCAGTGTGTGCACACATTGGTTGTTTGTCTTGTGTGGAAAATTAGCACTTACTGTGTGCTTACTTTATCTTCTGGGATCACATTAAACAATTAGTGTGTGTTTTCCATATAAGTAGCTTGAAAAGTGTGATCATTTCTACCTCAAATTGAAGCACAGCCACAGTGCCTGCTTTTGGGGCAGTATCTGCGAGTACTGCATTCAGATATTCATTTTTGTACCTTTCAGCTAGTTTAAAACAACAGTAGGTGATATGATGAAAGCCATGTTGGAAAGTTAGGTTCACAAATCATTTTAAAGCTTCAAAGAAAACTGCTTTGTTTAATAGCTTGGAAGAATATGAATCTAAAATACGATATAATAAAACTAGCGCTCACATCAACATTATGTCTTAATTTCCTGAGAAACAAAAGGAAAACTATTTTGGCAGGCATCCTTCTCGCTTTGTGTTTTTCTGCAAAAACGAGTCACGGATCAATGAGATGTATAATTCCTTTCTTGCTGGCTCAACACTGGGTTTGTCTTTCTAGTTTTGCATATGGCTACAGATATGCACACACATGCTGTGACTATATATACAAGCTACAAAACATGTGGCCTAGGGCCCTAGAGCTACAAAACATAAAGCTAAGCACAAAGCTTACACACCCCTCATTAGTTTGGTCAACTGGCAAGTGATAAAAGATCCTACACATTAATTTCAACCGTGTTCAACTCATAGAAAACAAAACAAAGAATGGGCAAATTAATACCAGATGGTTTTGGTGTGCAATACAGAATCAACTCCCAAACATCTGCAGCAAATAAGCCAGGGAAAATAATAATGGTGCACGTAACTCAGCTGTAGATGGGATGATCAAAGCTTTGCTTTCTTTCTACAACATGCTATAATGAACTGAAATCTGAATACAGCATTTACTTTTTAAGAGTACAAGTTATTTTTAGAACTGCTGTGTTTCAATATAAACTATAATCATATTCTTGCATGTTTTTTGGCCAGTTAAAGAATCTGATAACTCTTTTATAGGTATAATGTCCACAAAACGTGAAATGCAAAGTCGAGATGCTATTTTGTAGAAATATGCACCTGGATGTAACATGTGTTAGGCAATTATGTGTCTTTTCATGCATCAGTGGAAAGCAAAAGCCCTTATCACGGACCAAAAACACTCTTGGAACCCAAAGTATGTGTCTAAATAATTACAATCATTGACAATTTAATTCCCAGTACATGCTGATCCACTGCGAGAAGAGATTTTCACGGATGAGGAGCGCAACTGCGTAAGATAATCTTCATCCCAAAGTGATCCCTCTATCTGCACCGAGAGCTCCTCAAATCCTGGGGAACGGGACTCGGCGTGAGATGAGTCCAAAGATAGAATGACAGATTTATCACACCCCAGATGTGCCTGATTTACAACCATTGTTTAATCTCCAGATTCCAACCACATGAAGGTCTTCTATTCGGGGCCATAATTTATAGGACACAGAGAAGGCTGGCTTAATGTTTTCTCTCGCTGCAGAGGATGAGCCAGCACTGTGACTTACGCTGATAAACAGATGCTTGGATTAGCATTGATGTCACAAACACATGTGGGGAAAGGTTATCTCTAAAACATTAGTTCTAGTCAGATCTTAATGGCTCTAAACCCCAAAAAACCTCTTTTGAAACTATTTCTTGATCCATATTCAAATGTCTTATTTCTTTGTGCAAAAAAATGTTAGAATGTTCCTGAAACAGCCCAGATTCTTTCAAACTGATGCTGTTTAACTAGTTTACAGAAGATCTTTATACGTTTTATTTGTATTTTGTATCCTATCTCAAATGTGTTGCCTTTGACTTGGTGGTGTATATTACGCACCATCGCCTTAAAACATATAATTGGAAGAACAGTGTCAGGCATAAAGAAAGAAAAAAAATATATATATCTACAGCTAATTATTTGATATTTTCAAGTCAGACATTCTAAAAAAAGACCAGAGGGAAGAATTTAAAGATGCAGAGTCCATTTTCTTTATCTTGAAACCTTGACAAATAACTTTGTTTTAGTGATTGGCAAAGTAAACTTAATTTATCTGCAATGACTGAATAAGATTAGTTGAACTGAATGTGAGTCTGCATATATATGATTGAATAGATTTCAATATTTGGTTTTGGAGATTATTGGTATTGTAAAGTGCCTTAATGAGATATTTGCTGTGAATTGGGTTAGGGTTAGAGAATTGGTATGAAATGATGCTGGAATGAGAGACTGTGTGACATAGTCAGCAAAAGTATTAACTTCCCTGGTGCTACAGTCTGTGTCCAGGACTTTGAGACCAAATAATTTGCTGTTAAATGTCCCTCCAACATGACTTAAGGGTAAAGTCTTGGGGTGAGAAATGAATAAGTAAATATATACAGTACATATATTTTAAGCTCCCAGGAAATGTGGAATAGTTGACCAATTTTATTTGTGGGAAAAAAAATATATATTCCTAAGACTTTTTTTTTTTTTTCAAATTAGGGCTCCCTTGAATCGAGACCATCTATGTTCCCATATATATATGGACTACCATTTAAGCAAAAACCACTATTGGTGGACAGTATGCTTTTGCTTTGACTTCATCTTCAGAGGTCATTTGTATTGCTTAAAAAAATCCCCAAAGCTTTCAGAATGATTTAAGAGAGGCAGGACTGTTAGAGAAGTAATTACTGCATACATCTTAAAATGTCTCCCATGTTCACATTCCCACCCTTCAGCGTCATAGGCAAGTTCTCATTACCAGATCAGCTGAGCTGGGAGATGCAGGCTTCTGGTTTTTCCTGCGAGCCGGAGTTCCTGTGTTGTGGTGGGAGGGTCGGCAAGAGGCGACACGAGCAAATGCTGCTGTTTATTTCTATTCTGTCATGTGTGCGAATCTGATTACAGGTCGCTAAGTCAATATTTAGTTTCTGCCGACGGCATCATCGTCAGCCGGTTTATTTTTTCTGGGCCCCACCACATCTGCTGCCAATGTCATGAGCAGTAGCCGAAGCACTGCAATACTAGGAAGGAAAGCAAACAATGAGTCTGCAGTCCTGATCAAGTGAGTCAGGCAAAACTGTGGCTCTTCAGAAGCCATGACTCGCACCTAAATTTCAGAGTTATTTGTGGACAGTGGTTCTTGGCGTGGTTTGTGGGACACCTCAATGGATTTGATGAGGGGGTCAGAAGTTCATGGTAAAATGCTCTTGCCTCTGATTGACCTCCTTCATATTTGTGAGGAACAACAAACCTCAAGGAGTTAAAAAAGCATGCTTTTTGAGGATTTAGCAAGCCCTTGCAGTTCAATTGTTTGCATTAGTAGAAACATCCCATCAGCATGGTTCCAGCTGCAGGAGCTGCAGGGACAATATTTGCATTTCATGCATTTTTCATTTCATTCCCCTTGTCTGGGAAACTTTCATGAAGGCTGCCACTTTATTAGAAGCCAAAAGGAATACAGCATCAAGGCTTCTTTTCATCTGGCCCACAGGCAAGAAGGATTTGATATTTAATAAAAATGGCGAGCAGCAAATTTCTTCCACTCATGACTTCATTACTTTGGGTTATTCCAGTGAGCAGGACCACACACAGTCAGGAGATCAGAAACACCTCCTCTGCTTGTTTGCCTGACCTACTATTTGAATTTGAAAGTTTGCAGAATCGTTGCCTTTCGGTGCCAAAATGAGCAAGTCAGGACTTCATTAAGCTTGGAACAGTCTCTCTGCTTGGTGTTTGTTGGGCTATGTTGGAAATCTCTATTTGGGTGGACCTGCTTTTGCTTTAGGACTCTTCTTGGCTCTATGAGGTGTAATATGTGCATTTGCACATTTTGTATCTTCAAACCACTCATCTGGTTTCACAGCTTTAAGTGGAGTCGCACCGCTTATTTACTGCATTAGAGACAAAACGTCTTGGTGCAGCTTTGGAGACCTGCCATGTGTAACCTTTCCACCAGCCTCTTTTATGTAGACAACATACATGCATTATGCATACAGCACAAAAAGCACAGTCCCCCCCAACAACCACCAGCGCCCCCTTAGCCCTAAATTCACTTTCGTCTGCTACACATCTGGAATTCATTGAGGGGAGGAGGTTGCAGGGAAATGAACTCCGACAAGAGTCTGTAGCTTTAGGTTCAGCCCCCTGCTTTAAGTCCCCTAAGATGTTGAAGATAGGCCCACAGACAAAAACCCACCGAACTGTCTCATAAAGATCCATATAGGCCTGTCTGGACCTGATAATAAAGGATTCCCAAAACATAATCGGTTATCAAGGTTCTTGCGCTGACACAGAACTGTAATGTTTTGGAATTCTGTAATAAAATCAAAATCTTTTGGTTTTGTTGAAACTTTAAACAAAATAAGTATGCAGCTCTTAAAGATGCAGATTAATTTTTTCCACATCAAATCTTCAGTTCACATACGACCTCAAAGAAAATGGCTGTTAATTGATGACTTGTTACCATGACTCAGTTCTTTACAGAATCAGCCCCCTATTAAAAATAATAATAGTGAAGCTTGAAGACTTGAACGCTGAGTCAGTCCTGTTACTCACGGCAACCACAAACAAACAGCTGGAAAGCTAGCTTAGGTACGTGATTGCAGATGTTACTGGCCACTTTTATGTCGGGACAAAGCAAAACGTCTTCGAAAATGTTTGTTTGTGGTTGAATAAACAAACATAAACTTGAACTTGTAATATATTTTGCAGTTAGCTCTTTGGGAGCAGGGGAAGGAAAATCATAACTCAAGAAGAGGAATGTTTGGCTTCATCAGGTGCGCTTCCACAAAGAGCTCTTTTTACTGCTCTTCAAATGAAAGACTTGGCTGTCTGCGATCTGAATGACCTTACACATATGTCACAAGTTTGTGTTTCCCATTACTTCTCCTCCCATTTCTCTCACTTTTTGCACATGTTCATTATTTTTTCATAGGAATTTTGAAAGTGTCGAACTCGGCAGAAATTTTGCAATTTCAATCCAAGTCTTCTAGGTTTTGTGCGTCATAAAAATAGGAGAAATATGTCCCCTTTTTTGAATCCCAAATGCTTTCTCGTCTTTATGTTGATGCAGAAATCAGAACACAGCCTAAGCTTGGAAATTCTTGTTAAAGAAAATATGCATGTAAGAGCGCCTGAAGCAAATAGTTTCCCAGTAATACATGAGTACAGGCTGCAGGGTGGCCTCTTTATGAACAAAATTACATCTGTTTTTTGTTGGCTTGAGACATTAATTATCCTTCTGGAGTTGTCTACTCGACTCTTTGGTGTAAATGATAGAGACAAAACATTGCAAGGAATAGTCACTGTTACTTTTATGTTCTCTTTGTGTCAAAGTCTGTTTTGTTCTCAGTTATTGTTTGTGAAGAAGAATGTTATCTCACCACTGAAACTTGCTCTCATCTAATGTTCTCCATATCTGGATGAAGACATCTGAAAGAGAAAATTAGTTCAAGGATTACATCTTTGAAAAGCAATTTGAAACAATACAAGTTATAGAATACATTTCCAGTGACTAAACGTTAACAGTTCTTCATTGTGCCTTAATAAGGCTTTTCTTGACCTGACACATTCAAACTAAGCACAGCTAATTGTGGTGGTATTAAAGCAAAACATAAAAAATTGCCAGATGTTGCAAACTCAGTTTCTTCATGCAAAAAAGAGCATACAATGCATTAATATACAACATTTCCTTTAAAACATAATCTTATCTTTTTTACTATGTAGTCATTTAGTTACATGTACACTATGTATTGTCCTGTCTGTTTTTAAAACCCTCTATCACATATATTATCAAGAGGTAATATGAAAATACATAAAATTAAAGCACTGTTTTATCAGTCCATGGTAAAACTGTGTGCCAAGATAAAACAGTCTTTTGCATCGTTTGTCTTCCAAAAGTTTAAGCTAAAAATATATGTTTAATAACTCATCTTCATTTAATAATTCAAATACATTTCATAAATGAGTTTAGAGTAAAGAGAGAAAATTGAAAAAAGCTTGAAGTAATATTTTCTGTCAGTAAATTGAACTGATTTCAAGGTTTGCACTATATTTCAGAGAAGGCTTTTGGTGCAACATTGTCTTACTTTTTTGTAAGGAATGTCTTGTCAGCAAAGCCGTGTTTGCAGAGCACAGGTGAAATCCTTTGGGCCATGGCATTCATACTTCAGTATTCATGATCCTGAAGTACAAATGCCATGCCAAAAATTCCCTCACATCCTTCCACCCTTTCATGTACCCAAACCCTCCCTCTAGACATTTCCTGTTTCAATTCCCTATCTGTAGCTCTAAACGTCCTAAATGACAGAAACAACTTCTCCAGGCTGAACAAAACCGTCACTGCTTTTCAGCTCCATTCCAGCCAGGTTCTAACTTGTAAACACTTTTTAGTCTTCAGTTCTGTTTCAGAAAAATAGCAGATGTAGTTAGAAGTTATGAAGCATTTAAGAAGCCACTGGTGTTCAGTAGCTCAGAGGATGGAAATCTTTGGATTATCATCTGAGCCCTCAAACAAAGCTGATAGCTGTGTAAACAAGCTGGTCTTTTTCACACTTGTTCTGTGTATTTGCTTTACTTTCTGGCCATGACACTGAAAATAAATAACCGCAGGACTGCAGATGCTCTGCTGAAGATTTGTGATTTGTATGTCTATGGTCTTTTGGCCCCAACACAAATGGTAAACAAGGAGCAATTTTAGTCTGGTCGGCAGCCAAGGCAAATGGTTATACTGTGATAACAGGCTTATTTCCTGTAGTTAAGACTTTTGTTTAACATTGGACACAACTATCAGTCCACAACCGGCAAGATAGGGTGGCCTAGTTTCAGATCTTTTAACCTCTGCCACAGTCCTGCGTCCAGATGTGGGTTCCCTTAAGTAAATTATTTGCAGTTCATAGTACACACAGGTTCCCTACTAAGTGTTTCCAGCTTAGATTTGGCAGCACACAGAGGAGACATTCCAATGGAGCAACATCATATTTTCCCTTCTGCATAGCGTAGCAACTAATTATTTTGTGTGTGTGAAAAAAAGACATGTACAGAGTACAATGATATGTTTTGATTGCTCATTGTTATTGGATTTCAATTAAAATAAACCTCCAACAATGCATTCATTTTAGAATAAAAATAGTGTTGAGTTTAAAAATGTGCTGCAAGTGAGAAAGTGTTTAGCATTGAGTTTGTGAGTTTACCTTGCGAGGCACAGATGAATCAGACACTCACCTAATCTCAACGGTTGTCAAAGCAATTGGACAAGAAATTCAAAAAGATGTTTTCATAACAATCTTCTCCATAGTCACATCATTTTTTTCTTATATTTTGCCTAAAATTACTGCAACTAAATAAAAAAAAACTGCTTCTTACAAAAAGCTCGTAAAATATGTTTTCCATGAATCCATTTTGACGTTTGTCTTTCACTTTTTTGTGTTAATAATGTGAAACTATGAGACCATACCTTACAAAAATATTTGCACCCTTAGAACTTTTCACATTTTGTCAAGCTACAGCCACAAAACTGAATTTATTGTTTTGGTATTAAATGTGAAAGACCAACACATTATGTTTAATGACAGGGGAATTTTTTAAATTTCTATTTGTTTGACGTTATTAGAAAATTTGGAATCAGACTTTCAGCATCTGTAAATTACTAAAACATCCCTACAGACACTTTTTCCTGGTTTTTCCACGGCCAATCACATAACCTACTTTATTTAATTGTAAATATCTAGCTTGCCAAACCTTTATTACATTGGAAAAATAACACCACCCAGAATCTAGGTCCTTCTAAACAGCAGGACCTCTTTCCACCAACCACAACAGAAACCAATGATTTTACCAATGATGATATCTTAGTTTTCTCAGTGACGTTAAGTATCCTAAAGGTAAAAATGTTCCTACAATAATCATTTGATGACTTGCAGATTTTACTCTGCTACTCGCATCCAAACATCCCTCTTTATGCTTAAACTTTAAAATTTGGCATGACATAAAATAGACATTAATGCTGTTTTTCCAAAGCAGAATCTGTGGTCTCCTCTCTGTAATTGCACTACTGATGATTACTTCCTGTGGGAACTCTGTGAAGGATGTTTGGTCCTATTGCTTCAGATGACCTCAAACCAGAAAATACTCAGCTCGTGAAGTGTTTTAGACTCAAACCACTTCCCACTGGATACTTGCAGGAAAGCACACCAAACTTGAACAAACCATAACTCCTAAGATTTTTCACTTGCTGCAAGAAGACTCCCTGTGCAGTCAATCATCGGACTCTAGCGAGTTGCCCTCCTTTGCTCCGAGAACCCAGAGGAGCCCTGGAGCTCTAAGAAACATTTTCACAGTCAGGTGATATTTACATTTGAAATTGTTCAGAGTGCAGCTTGTCTCTTAGGCAGCCAGGAGTGAACACTGTTTAATCTGCAGACACCAGATAAATCACAAGCAGTCTGGGCAACTACACTAAGTATTTTATACCTGGATGAAAATGACATCCATCACATAGCTGACTCATGACTGGGTGATAAAAGCTTCTTTATCCTCCTGTTAAAAAAAACAAAACATAAGTCCCTGGTCCATAATTACTGGCCAGTAAGAGACACAGTTTTCCTCACAAATGTGCCAAGTTGTTAATTTCTCTCTATCCTTGTTTTAAATCTGGGCTGGGTCCATCCTTTGCTCAGTTTGTATATCAGTTTGCCATGGCAGTATATTAATATGGAAATTGTGGCTATTTGATCAGGGTGACACAATCAGTAGCGCACAATGAAGAATCTGTTGTGCTTTGCTTATTTGTTAGCCCTCTGTGGGGTGTGAGCTTCATTATGTGCACATTGTAAGGACAAAGAGATTATATTATTGTACTCTGAGGGCAGCTAATGAGACTGAAGTTAGTGTTTAATTTAGAGCTTATGATTTGTTGCTAAATTAGAGGGCGATTTAGTTCATCTTTTTTTTTTTTTTTTAATAAAGTTTCCTGGAGTGCCTCCAGCCATCTTTATTCCATAATAAGAGAAATGTAATCACTAAGAAACTTGAAGTCCTGACAAGCCTGCAAAACACCCACGTTGAATAAAACTGGGCTGAATTATCCTGAACTAAATCTGTCAATCTGCTCGTCCGTCTGGGAGCTACACACTACAGTCTGAATTAAATTTATTTATGTTTATTGTCTGATCTCCTACTGCACAAACTTTTAGATTTTAATAGAACTCAGTGATTCTTTAGTTGGTTTAATAAAGAAGCAAAAATTGTCCTCCGGTTCAAAACATTCTGTTCCTGAAATAGGATTTAGGCAACAGACACCCAGTGTAGATATTCAAAGCACTCTTTCTCAGTGGAAAGAAAACCATTCTCCTCCCACCATCCATGTCGAAGCAGAAGACAAATCGCCAAACATTTATTCCTTTTTAATCAAAGAACAGCAAGAGTTATTCCAGGCTTTGGCATGGAAAGCAGTGATATATATAACAGTTTTGATAAACACAGCAGACCACCCCCTAAGTATTCAGTGGAACTGAGAGAACAAAGCATAACTTAGCATTCCAGCAGTGTGTCCGGCTGATGAGCACAGCTTTATTTAGAGAGTCGCAGGTGAATTTAATGATAAGGATTCTAAATCCAGTGTGCTGTTTGAGTTACCACACAGATAAGTTGTCTTCAGGGACTTTCAGAGGTTTTGTTATCTAAAGACATTGTACTTCTGAAGTGATAGTCAATTATTTTCTTCATTCCTTTTGGCACAAACAAGAAATGAGATCGCCTCTATTGGAAAGGTTTCTTCAGCTTTTAACAACTTTTCATATATATGTTCCTGTACTTAAGACTCGCATACTTGCTAACACACTTAATATATAGTTTAAACAAACAAATTTGTTTAGAAAGAGTTTTATGAATATAAAGATATTTGCAATAACAATTAAGTTAGAATTATGTGTAACGTTTTTGTAAAGTTAATGAATAACCATTTCTCATCGCTTGTGACTTGTTCCCTTAATTTCTAACAAAACAAAATATTTTAGCCTGGAATTTATGTCTAGTACAGTTGATGGGCTTGCTGTCTTCTTATTAAAGGCATAGCATCACAGAAATGAATCAACAATTTAACATTTAGCAAATAGGAATGACTGTTCATGAACAAGCCGTTCAAATAAATGAATCGTTTGAGTGAATGAGATGAAGCAAACCATTTCATTACCTGATTGGTTCATTTCTCGGGTCAGATGAGGTCAGCACCAGCATGCCGGTCAGGTAAACCTCCACATTGTGTGACTCATAAAATGTATCATAAAGATTAACCCAGTGAGACATGCAGTGCCACTCCAATACAGCAGCTGTTTTGTTAATCAGGATGCAAGCCTTTCATGCCGATTTTATTTTTCTTGGCAGCATGAACATTACCTGTGTTTTTATAGCTTGACATTATCTTTTAAGTGTAAATTTTTCTGCTGCTTTTATTACTCTTGGCCAGGACTGCCATGAAAAGTAGGTTTTCATTCATCCTGGTAAAATAAAATTAAACAAATAAGATAAAAATGACCACCATCACTCTTGTCTTCAAGATGTGATAATACGTATTTTTCAGGCACATAGTGTAATTTTTAAGCACAGTCATTAACTGTTGCCTTCAGTTGGTGTAAAAATGCTGTGTATCCTCCAGATCTGTTAACTTTAAAGGAATTTTACTTTGCAATTTAATGCCTTGAATTTGGCCCTTGTCTCTTTAAGAAGCTTCTGCTCTGACATGTCGCCTTCAGCACAACATAACGACAATGTTCCTCCATTGTGCCATTTACAGCTGTTTTTAGGAGTCTTGGACTGATGAGCCTTTTGCATAATAAGCTCAGCAGACCTGGAATTTCACCAGGTGTTTGCTAATTGCTGATGCCATCGCTGTGGAGGAGCTGAGTGGGCGGGGCTTGGTGAGAGGCAGAGACTAGGCTGGAGACTGCAAAGCGGTGCTTTGGGTAAATTGTCAGTGTATTATATGAGCAGGGGTTAACCCCGAATGTCTGTAGATTTAAGGATTTCTTAAACATTCTCAAATGAGTCAAAACAGGTGGGATTGTGTGATGTAGTGGTCAGTATATTGTGCTAAACAGAAGTTAGAAGCTTCATTTGAGACAAGTGCAGCTGAAAAGGAGAACCATTTAGCTGCTCAGAGTTCACAGCTTTCCGACTTGTAAGTTTGTGGAGCAAATGTCACATTTGCTTTAGACTGTCAGATAGTGATGGTGTCCTTTACAGCAAAGTCTGTTTTGGAACACAGTGAAAGTTAAGGCACTTAGTATTCATAAATACTTCACACAACCTAAAACGAACATCCTCTACATCTGTCTACTACAAAATACCTTCTCGCATTTTGCTTGATTGCATTGAACCATGGGAAACGTATTTCATATTCTTTATTCCTTTAACTCCAATCAACTGAGTCTCCTAAAATGTAAAAAAAAAAAAAAACATACTTGAATTATTAATGTAGATTATCTCCAAGTGTCATTTTTGACTTCATTTGTCTATCATAATTATGCTGAAGAACCTCAGACCACCTGGGTCCTGGCTTTCACTTTCAGGTGGTATTCTTGAGTTTCAGCTAAAGTTGAAGTGATTATTGTGTCTTGAAACAACCCTGTCCGCACACTTGCATGTCAAATAAAGATCCGAAGAGGGTGATAATAGCCAGCATTGGGGCAATGCAGCAGATCCTGCGGCCACAGCCGCCTGGCTGCCCGCCTGCTGCTTGATGTTTAACAAGCCAGTCATTTAAACAGCGCTAATAAAACATCTCCTGCTGGGGGGATAGGCTCTTCATAAACCCTCAATTCACCGTATCGGGTGTATGTTTCAGCGCATTTATCCCATCTTCTCTACTTTCTCTTTAATTATCAATCTGGTCCTATGCAAGTGTCATGGTTTCAACTATAATTGGAGTGACAAAAATCAACATCACCTTATACAGCTGCTGTATCTCACACCCAGACAGGAGAAACATAAATATATTGTTTCCAAGCAGAGCTTCTGGACAGCAAGGTGGACTTTTTTTTCTCTCCATCTTTGGTGAAACATTATAAATAACTAAGCATTGATTGTAGTTTATAATCACTGATGGTTGATTGGCAGTTGAAATCAGAAATTTACATACACCGAATAAAAATACATCTTTTTTAAAAACTTTTTTCTCTTCCGCACAAAATCATTGCACAACTCCAACTTTAGAGGCTAAAATTTAGACTTGGGAGTGGTGCTACACAAATCAGATTTTATTTGTATAAAACCTTTCAGCAACAAGGCTTTTCAAAGTGCTTTAAATCTTGAAAGCACAAAAATACAATGTCGTAGAACAACCTGTCAACAATTGAAATATTACATTTTAACTATATTCTCATCAAATATTAAATAACTGAACAGTGACCAGGCTAACACTTATTTTTGATGTGAGCAATAATGTGTGTCATTGCATTTTATAAACAGAAACAGGATCAACATGTAAACAATGCAACAATTAAAAACAATTTGACAGTTTTTAATGTAAGGTAGCCATTTGTGGGAAACCTTCAGCTTCACAAGTTAAGGAATATGGTCAAAAACAATAATCAGACAGGCTGTAGCATTTCAATGATGCTCAGTGTAGCAACAGAATATCTCCCATACCATGACACCTCCACCAGCCTGACTTGTTGATACGAGGCAGGTATGTCCATGCTTTCATGTTGTCTGTGTCACATTCTGATCTGACCAAAGTTTCCAACCAGAAATATTTTCTTCCCATGTCTGATGTTGGTTAGCTTAAGCCTGTAGCCTCAATTTTCTGTTCTCAGCAGACAGGATTGACCCCTGCTGTGATCTTCTGCTGCTGTTGCCGTTCTGCGTCAGGATTTGACATGTTGTGCTGTCAGAGATGGTTTTTTGCCAACCTTGGTTGTACTTTTTCACCTACTGTTGTCTTTTTTCCTGTCAGTTCATTCTCTTTTATCCTCTGACACCAACAAAACATTTTTCCTCACACAACTCGTTCACCATTTTCAGTTTCTCACTTCTTAGTAAAAGTGAACGATTGTCATGTATAAAAATCCCATTCAGTTGGCCAACAGGGCACACACAACCTCAACAAGAGTATATTTAAGCCTAAATGCATCACATTGCTCCCATGTGATTGGTTCATTCTCTGCATTAGCAGGCAATTGATCAGGTGTAACCAACAACAATTGCAACTAATAGGAATGTAAATGAATATATACTCCAATATCATTGTCAGGTTTACAACAATAAAATTTGAAGCACAGCATTTAGTGCTAACACTCTAGTCATAAAAATGTAATATGAAAAGGAAAATATTGCACCATATAAATCCCATTTAAAGAAACAAAAAACACTTTGAATAATACAAATTGAAACTCCACATCTCCTATGTTTCCAATCTTAATTCGTTATGCAGGTGAATTTTAATTATTGCCTTGGTATAGCAGCAATTTCTTAAGTTTTCTCCAATTTCCCTGTGAATGTTCATAAACTTATAAAACTTTGCTGTCTTGTTTAGAGTTTTTTTTTTTTTTTAATATGTCCCACAAGACAAACATGAGAAAACTCAATGCAATCAAACAGATTTGGCAGAAGACCGATAACATTTTGATGAGTTCCTGAGGCCCAGGACTCATGAGGTCGATCCACCCCCCCAAGAGACAGCAAGTCTGGGTCACATCCAGAGCAAACACAGCTCAGCTCCTCACATGGCTCAGAGGATGAATGTACTTCATCATGTAACTCCATAATAACATGGAACAAATGGAGTCACTTCTCATTGATGTCAACGTTTTCTTTATAGGACAGATTTTTGATGTATTTAAACTTTAAGTGAAGCATAATGACAGTCTTAGTAAACACACTAATTCTAACATCTACGGTAAATATTCCCATCCTATGAAGTTATTTAAATTAAGAAACTCTATCTATTAATTGACAGATGTGATCAAATAAAAAAATAAGTTTTATTTGTTATCAGTTTAATGCTCTTTTTACTGGAACTGGGATGAACTAAGATGCATAAAAGTTCCGTATTTTTCCATAATTGTTGTTGTGATTAAAGCAAGACCTTGGAACATTGCTGGTTGAAAGCCCCAAGGGCAGAAGGGTGGAGGCTGGGCAGTACAAGGAGAAGATATTCCTGATGCTAAGTTTCCTGCAATCAGATACCAAGTGTCCTTGGTTATTGTGAAGAAGAATGTTTCAAGATAAAGCTGAATATCATCAAACAAGCTCCACATTCAGGAATGTTTCATGAACTTTTCTGTTCCAACGATCCTTTTTAAGTTTAAAGGCTGTCATATGGATACAGTTTTAACTTTCAACAATAAACAATTTTTTTTAACCAAAATATCTATCACAAATTATTTTCTTTTAAATATATGTGGCTACTTTAAAATAGATATTGTGTCACAGTTTAGTCTAAAACCCCAATCTGCTTTTGAACCCCTATGATCCCAGGACCAGGCTGCAGCTGCATCCTTTTCCAGCTATCTATCACTCTCTATCACTCAATCACTCTCTCTTGCACACCGACCCCCCTCGCCCTCATTCCAACCATATGTCCCTAGCAGAAGTTAAAGTATTCTGTTTCCGCCTTCAGACTACAGCTTGGATGGTCAATGACTTCAATAACAAATGCAACTTTTTTCAGGAGAAAAAACATTTGCATTGATTCTTGTTTAGATCCCCTTTGGCCTATCATTATAACTCTATACTCCAAGTGATTTCTTGCTGGTGGATGTGAGTCATGGAGTTACATATAATCATGTTTCTATAAAAAAAACTTAAAAAAAAATGTCTGGTTATCTTTGACAAACCATATCAGAATTTGGCTATGCATCTTTTTCGGTTTTAATCATTTTTGGATTTTTTTTTTTTAAACATGCTTCCTCAAGTAGTAAAAGTCTTCCCGTCTTTAATGGTCTCTGTGGCCTCTATTTATTCAGCTTTCCACCCTGTTAAGGTGGTGTTTCTTATTCGGTGGTCTTCACACATTTTATAACAAGCACAACTTCTTCAAATGCCTAGTTTTTTAAAACATTGTGTTTTGGGTTGTATCATAGAAAAAAATAACATAAAAAATAAAACATTCTTATTCATTGTCACTAAATCATTGTGTAAGGATGCAGTTTAATGATGCTTTAAATCATTTTCACTCACATGAAGCTTCCATGTCGGTAGTTAAAAATATTTACGTAAGTCACAGAAGGCCATAAATCAAAGTGGGAGTCAGTCAAATGATTCTCACAATCCTTGACCCCAAAATCCAAAATGCAACATGGCTGCTCTGTAAGCTCAAATGTTATGATGTTGATGTAAAAAATGGTTATTTACTTACTGCATCAATATTTGAAAATACAAAATGCAGACAGAATCATTACTATTAGTTTATGTTACTTGTAGTGTTTCACCGGGTTACTGAACATTTTATTTAAACATGTTCCAACGATACATGTACATTGAATGAAGCATAAGTTTTCAATTTATTGGTATTTATGAAACAAATTCTAAAGTTTCTTCTTGATTTATGATTTACCCTTTAGACAGATTTTTCACAGGTTAAAAGAGAGGGTGCTTTAAGAGTATTAAAATTAATCTATTTTAATATTGCTACGTCAGAGACATTTTCCCCAAACTGAGAAGAAATTCTGGAGTAGCGTTTTCTGTGCCAGAGGGACTTTGCTCTCAGTGACATGTTTCTTCATGTCCTGCAACATGGATGCTGAAGTACATTTTCCCTTCAGTCTTAAATGCCAAAGATAAATAGATGCACCCCTAAAGATAACAACCCACCATTTTTTTCCTTTTTATTCCTGGTTACAGAAACCCCAGTGCCAGGCAATGAAAGCAGTATACCTGGAAGTGGATGTCTTGGTTTATCTAAAGGATCACGTAAATCTGCCCTGATTAATAATTTAATGTGAAATCTAACCTCTGGTGCATGCCAGCAACCTGCACTGCATCAATCTTTCTGTCTCCCTGATGGATGCAGGCAGCAGGGAGCTCGTGGAGGCAGTTCCATGCGGGTGTGCAGCTGTCTGTAGACTGAAGTTGCAGCTTGAAAGAAACCTGTGGAGCTGGGGGAGAGGCTACAACAAGCTTTTTCAGTGTTCAAAGAAGACACCTCCTTTAAGGTCCTCGAAACAATGAAAGCTGGAGCTTCTGCACAGATGCTTTTATTTCAGTCCTTGAAGTTTCTCAAAGGTGATGAAATGTTTGCAGGCTTTGTCACTGCCTTTCTGTGTCCAGTCGTTTGAAAGCAGTGTCAGATTTCCTACTGCAAAGCCAACTTTTTATAACATAGAACTATTGCTGTCCAAATTTTGTCGGTTTTCTTTGCTATAATAAACTCTCTGTTAATATGACCATTTAAATGTCCTTTGAGGAAAAGCTAAATCCGCCTATTTCTTGAAAAGCCACAAGATTAAAGTGCTTGCTAAGTTTGGAGGACTATTTTTCAATCTGCCAGGAAGCCACTTAAGCTTAAGGGTAGATTTGAGCCACAGAGAATTCACAAACGACTCCAGCCTCTGCTGTTTCATGTCGACTTTAAAAAGAGCAAGAAATTTTGTCTGTGCAAATGTGACGCAACATTTAATTTCTGGTGCCTTATGTCAGTAATGTCCGTACATAGTTTAGTGCTGTGTTTGGACATTACACAGCACTAAACTGTGTAATGTTTAGTGCACAGTTTAGTGCACTAAACATATAGCTGCACACAAAGCAGCAGCTATATGTAACGGTGCCAAAGTGTCTGCATGTTGCTATATGGGTGTGTGCGCTTTGTTTTCCTTGTAATTTACCAACCACTGAAGTAAATGGCGTTCTCATAGCAGCTCAGATTGTAATCTTAGACAGCAAACCAGCTGAGGGCATTGCTTTAAATCGCCCATGTTTTAAGGGCAGACTCTGAGATCTCAGATATGTTTTACTTGTCAGAGCACAGTATTATTTTAATCATTGTCCTTCATCATAATCATGTGTAATTTCACATTGTTTGTGTCTTATGTATGAAAGTTGAATTTGGCTAAATCTGCATAGCAAGGCTCTAGGGACATATTTTGGTATATATTGGTGCACATTTGATTGCAATGAGACAAACATGGTGCCAATGCACACTTGAAATAATAATAACAACAACAACAACACAAACAAATACCTCTAATTTCATCAGATGCCTTTTTTCCTTTTACTGCTTAAGTTTTGGGCTACTATCTCTCATTTATTATTTTTGAATAAAGACCACTCATGGGGTTCCTCAAATTCCTTATCTTTAGTCAGTTTCTTCATCAATTCAATAATTTTTCTTAGCTCCAACTATGGAGTATTAAAATATCTGCCTGTTTGTCAAATTGACTTCTGTTTTAGCACATATAGAAGTTGCTTACTGTAAGCAATTCCATAATACCAATTAGCGGATGGTTTAATATTTTGTCCAACTTTATGCTTCCCTATGGCACCCAAAGTGCAAAGTTAGAGATCAACATTTAACTAGATTGAATAAGCCGGAAGATCACAAGCAAGAAAATGAGGCGTCATGCAGACCTACCCATATATATGAAGTTTAACCTACTAGCTTATTCACAAACTGAACTTTTCACCATTCGACAGAACATCAGGAAACTAGTGCATGCTTTTATTTTTAGTAGGTTGGTATCATGTAACTGTGTAATATCAACAATCATCCAGCTGGAGCTCATCCAAAATGCTGCTGCTTGACTCCTGACCAACACCAGGAACATGACCTTCATTTTACCAGGCTTGAACTGGCTCTCAGTTTAAGAATAGCTCCTTAGATCCAGTTATTGTTTTATGAAGACCTGAACAGCCCTAAGCCCACATACTGCTGCTGGACATGTATGAACCGAGTAGAACCATCAGAGACGTGTTTACTGTTTCCAGGAGCAGAGCTAAACAGCTGCCTGAAAACCTGAGATATGCTCAAATTGATGGCTCCTTCTTCTGCAAGGATGGAAAACCTTGCAGTTTATTACAGCTTTCCCACACAGGAAAAACATTTAGTCACTTAACCTTTTGTTATGTTTTAGTTATTTCTTTTAATTTGCATTTTTCTTGCTTTGTTGCTGAGAAGTTAGTGCCTATCTTCAGCAGTAAAAGGCGAGGTAAACCCTGGACAGCTTGCCAGTTTTTCACAGGGCATAACAGATACACACAGGACAAACAACCATCCACATACATTCATACCTAATGGTAACTTTCAATATTCAGATATGCCAACAGTCATGTTTTTGGAGTGGGAGAGGAAGTTCACAGTCCTCTCACAGAAGACAGATGGAGAAAACACACATACAAGTGGAGATCATGCAAACTATGCAGAAAGACCTCAGGTTGGGATTCAAACCCAGAATCTTCTTGGTGCAGGGCAAAAGTACTAACAGCTAAACCTCTAGAATGAAGATAACTTTACTAAAATTTCAGTTTGCTCACCTTAAGGTCAGTAGTTCCTGAGCAGACTGGAAACTTTTTAAAAACATTAGCTGTTTTCTTTTTTGTAATAGTTGAGCCTTGCATTGTTTCCTCATTGTATTTCTCCCTAAAAAGGCCCCTGAACTAATTTGATCCAAAATGGAGAGAAAGCCAAGCACTAAAGCTCCCTGTTTGTGGGAAAAGTTTACTGTGTTAATGTAGCCCAGTTGGTTTACATTTGCTTGTTTTTAAGTAACTGAAATGCTTTGCCATTAAAGCAGCATTTTTTTATTTCGTACACATATATTTTTGACAATTCAACCTCCTTTTTATGGATCTAAAATTAAATGATTGGAAAATATGGAACAAGTCAATCCCTCACATTTTATGTTGATGTATGGAAAAATGCTATAAAAGTAATTTTACTGTGCCCATGGTTTAGGTTGAAATTTTTCCTCACAATTATGATGACGGCGTCACATTTATCTTGGAATATTTTCACATTGGCCGAACTGTGTACCATGCCTATCTGCACATCAAAAACAGGCCCCACTGGAATCAATGCCAGAAGTTCCCTTGCAAATGACTCCCAGATGGTTTCAACCAAAACAACTCCTTGCTCTTGTCTGAATTTATAAAACACTGCTGCGTCTTTGTGGACTACACAGTAGTTTGGCCACATGCTTGTTTAAATGTTTCTGCCTGAGAGTTAGCACTTCTAGCAAAGCCATATTTCACAAAATAATATTCTCTTATGCTCAATAGATTAATCAGTAATTGCTTGGGTTTCTCCATTAAATCTATTGGCTGGAGCTTAGTCCATTTCTACCAATGTTGCTTTTTACTTATAGGATACCAGCGTTTAGCATTTGCTAAAACAGTAGCGTACTTTTGCATTTGTGAATATAGCCCTGGTTTATATTTGCTGCTGATGCAACTTTTTTCAACTTTCTCAAAAACTTATAATTGACTTCGCTGCACAAACTTTCTCAAGCTCATGTTTTATGCATCAGTGCTTGTCGCCTGTCTGCTTTTGTCATTGATACTGAGCGTGGCCTGCTGCGCTCTGCCCGGAATGGCAAGAGGGCTTGAGTTTCCCTCCAGCACATCCCCAGCCCATTACCCAGAGGGCTGTGCAGCTCATTCCATGGCCTTAACAAGACCTTTGAGGGTTGTTGGTGGTTTGTGCATGGCTGGTAGATTGGAAGTTAAAAGTTACTTTCACCAAGTTACATTGAGAAGCTGACACAACAATTGTATAATGACCCTTTCAAACCATGAGACATTTTTGGCCAGCAGACACTGATGGCACAAGCACCTGCTAGCTCTTTCTTTTTCTATCTTTTACAATTTGTTTACACATTAAAATTAAATCAGTATAATAGAAACTATATTTCACGCATCTCTGGGGATTTCAAGTTTTATTTATGTCAAACTACTGGATTGTATCAGTAAAATCTTTTACTTGACATTATAGACCTAAGACATAGGTCAACGCTTTCAAAAAAAGAAATGCAAAACACACCTCTATGCCCTCAAATATGCATAAAGCAGACAAAAGGTTAAACTGCACTAAAAGTCATCTTACTCTATATATATATATGCATCTACACAGAGTGGACACAAGAGTCCCAGGGATGGTAAAATTAGGCCATCATATTGAGTGCTGACATAAAAGCTGAGAGCAGAGCAGCACTGCAGGAATTTTGGAAATGACATGGCCTATATGTCATGAGGTACAGCTGCTCCTGTCAGGTACAGGGAGATGGTGAGCAGCGGAAATGGAAGATGTGTAAATCAGGCCTTGCTTGTCGCCAAATTCTGTCCAGGCACTTGAGAGAAGCTTGATGGGAAAATCAGACCATGCAGAAAACTCATATGGACTTTGCAGTCTTTCCTCAGCAAAGTTTGTTCTTTGCATGTCCATTAAAGAAAGAATTTCAGGCAGACTGATTAACATCATAAGTTATTATTTATGTGTTTATTAAGGGTCGCAACAGAACATAAAACTCAGCGTTTTGTACGTGCAGTAGGCTTGCATAGTTTTTACTTTAGCACGAAACAAAGAAACCTTATAGAAAGCACTAATTTAAGTGCACAGGCTGAATATGAATTGGATTAGTATGACCATTAGCAAGGAGGGAACAACATAAGCTTTGGAAGAATCAGGACAATTGTAGCTTGTACTTGATCACATAAAGACTAAGTACATTATAATACTTGATGCTATAATGTACTTACCATTAGACGCCATTAGACCGGCATGAGGAAACCAATTTACCCAATTCAGGACTCTAGAAAGTGTTCGGGACTTTAGTTGAAGACCAAAAATCGGTCAAAAGTAGCATTTCTTACTTTATTATTGCACAAAATAAAGATACATTTTGTCAATACAGGTACTGTGGATTTTCTGCAGTGATCCCCATGTTCTCTAACTTTTATTTATTTTTTCCTGATCTAATTTAAGGCTGCCCAGTGGCGCAGTTGGTAGAGCCTTGCAGCAAAAAGGTTCTGGGTTCGATTCCCGGCCCCGGTCTTTCTGCATGGAGTTTGCATGTTCTCCCTGTGCATGCGTGGGTTCTCTCCGGGTACTCCGGCTTCCTCCCACAGTCTAAAAACATGACTGTCAGGTTAATTGGCCTCTCTAAATTCTCCCTAGGTGTGAGTGTGTGTGTGCATGCTTGTTTGTCCTGTCTGTCTCCGTGTTGCCCTGCAACAGACTGGCGACCTGTCCAGGGTGACCCCGCCTCTCGCCCGAAAACAATAGCTGGAGATTGGCACCAGCACCTCCCGACCCCAGTAGGGAGAAGGGTGGAGGAAAATGGATGGATGGATGATCTAATTTAAACATGTAGAGAAGATCTTAATCTACTCAGATTTTCTATAGTCTGGGAAAAACTTCAACAAATTGACCTGAGTGTGTCTGAGACAGTTCATTTATCAACTGTCATTCTGCCCAGCGAACAACAAAAAATAGTTACATTTTCCCATGTGAAGCCATTTTAAAGTTCAGTCTGAATCATCAAGATTATCCTGATTGTAGTGTTATCAGCGTCTGCATACTTTTATAAAACAAAACAATAATGAACGCCACATGCCAGATTTGTCAAAACATGTTTAAGGTTGAAGGAGTTTCAGATGTTACATTACAACACCTCTGGAAAGCACATTTGATGCCAGTTAAAGATAATATCAAATATCGCTTTAGTTTTTTCTTGTTTTTTTTTTTTTCTTGGCTTGCGCTTCACTTACAGAACTTAAAAGCATTTTTGGCCTGATGTGACCAGCCTTAAACTTACATTTATGTGAAAGAGTAGAAGATGATTAGAAGCAGAAGTACAACAAGCTGTGCTGGAAGCTTTAATTCACTTCTTCTTATAGCTCGCGTTGTCAGTCTCATAGGTTAAAGTCTGATTTCCAAATAAACTTGCTGTAATTTCCAGTTAAATTGATTTTGGACAGAATTTGATTCTATATAGCTGCACATTTGGGTCTGTTTTTAAAGTGCCTGGAAATGTGATTTGTTGTATTTTGGCATTTGGCAAAATAAACTTATTTTATTGGAAGCTCTTGAACAATCTTTACCAAAGGACCTCCTCTCACATTCTTTCCAAATGAATCCATCAACTTGCATTAGATGTTTTCACACAGCATTCTTACAGTCCCTTGTATGACCTGCTTTTGTAGAATCGCTGGAACATAATCAGTGTGCTCTAACTTTGAAGCTTCATGCTTATCATTAATGCTCTTGAATGTTCTCAGGAATGTATCTGGAGGATAAAGATAAAAGAAATCAGCCGGCGGGGGGAGAAAAGGGGTCCTCAAGTTGACATTATTCAGCCATCTGAGCAGGAGACTTTCAGATACTTGAATGTTGACTGATAAAGGAGAACACCACAGCCCGATTTATCTTCATTCGCAGCAGACAGATTGCAGCAGCGAGTGCGTCTGGACAGGAAAAGCCAAAAGAAGGAGTAGATTGTTCAGCTGCAAATGAATCCAAAGTCTTCTGTGTGCAGGATGGATGAGGGAGTGTTCCCTGTGTGTTAAAGCGCTCAATATGCCAGACTGCCAGACTCCATGTATGGAGATAGATAGGCTCAGCAATGACCATGATTATGTCAAATGTCCCCTTTTGCTTCGCTGTTCCTTGTGGTGATGGATATAGTATTCAAATCAGAAGATGCCGTGACCTCTGAGCTAAGGCATGCTGCATCTTTGGGGATTTTGGCTTTCTTCCACCAACCAAAAACATTCACTTTAGGTTAAGAAGACACTTTTAGTTGCATATAAGTGTTAGTGTGTGGATATATATATATATTTTTTCCTGTTTGTTCAATCTGGACTGGAGATCTATCTATACTTTGCCTCGTCTTTTATGAAAATGGAAATGGATATACGGAGTGTAGAGTTTCATACAGCAAGGCATTATTTTTAGATTTAGTTTTTGTTCCTTGTGATCCAAGCTGCTGTAGACACACTAAACATATACTGACCATGGTATGCTAAATACTTACCTTGGCTGACATCAGGGGAATTGAATCTATTTTCTAATTAATTCAGCTAATAATCAGAACATTAAACTTTCAACACAAGTTCATCAATTAAATGTAGAAAATTTTACAGGAGTAAAGGACTGAAATATCACGTATTTCTTCAATTTGAACCCACATCAAACATGTTTTCAGATGGGCAAACGTACTGAGGCAATAATTTCATGAATACAATGAGGAGCTAGAAGCAGACAGGAAAGAAAATGCAATGTAAAATCTCAAATGGATGTTTACTTGTTTTCTGTTTCATTCTTCTGGATTTTGAGAGAGAGAGAGAGAGAGTAAAATCGCATAAGAGAACAAAAAGATTTCCAGTTTTATACAGGTGAATGTTCAGCAGGCATCCAAAGGTCATAAAAGGCATTTGGAGCAAGCCAGTGCACATCCACAATAACATTCCTACCAGCTGAAACAACGACCATGGGCTAATGGTGTGAGTTAACACAAAATGATGGAGCAGAAGGTCATAAACCTTTGGCCACTCACTGGGACACACCTGGCCTTTTAAATGTGTAGAGCCAGGAAAAAACTGTGGGTGCACACCTGGATGAGACATGCGAGTGTCTCGTTTCAATCCAAAGGTTAAATTTAGCTGATAAGAAACAATTAGATATGATACAGATTTTGACTGAAGCCTGACGCTTTATTAAACCACACTTTCTCAACTTTTTTTTTTGTTTTTACCATCTAGTATTCAAAGACTAGAACATCATCATGTTCTAGTCATTCAATGTTTCCAATTTCTATAATTAAGTGGTAAGTTGTTGGTCGAGCACTGAATGAAACTGTGCCAGCAACATTTTTAAAATCTGATATCACACAGGGAGCATATGTTAAAGGACAAAGCATCAAATGTGGTACACGTTGGCGAAAGTGCATTCATCTCTGAAAAACTAAGTAAAATGGGTTGATCACCTTTCAAAGATAGCTGCAAACATTGTCCAATGTCACAATGTCTTACTCCACTGAATTTGAAAATGAACTTGACTTGAAGTCGCTATGGAAAGGTACACACACAAAGACTCACACTTTGGCTGGTTGGTTAGGGTAAAACATACAAAACAATACAAACAGCTTCACCAGCAATGATATGTGCAAGGTGCTCGTGAGAAGGAACATCAGAAAAACATCCGGTACCTGTGTAGAGCAAAGAAGCAAAGAGGTGTAGATGAATGTTTTCTAACATTCAAACTCATCCTCATTGTTTCACAAAGTAAAAGAGAGACTAGGTTTCACTGGCTGAGTAATGTTTGGATGATTTGTGACTGTGGTCTCAAGAAAAACTATAAAATAGCTGCACAATTCTCAGGAGACTGGGTGCGGTTGGGTAAAAGCAGACTCTTCAAAAAAGTTCCTTTGTTTAAAAACAATTGCTTGTTTTAGGCCCTTTGCACATACTTGGAATGTATGTTACATCATGGGAGTTGTCTTCCACATTATTCCCACCAAGCAGTAAACCAGCCTCTGACTGATGATGGCATACAATTAGAACAGATTTAAAATCAATTTAAAATGGTGCCATTTCTATAAGGACTGTTTTTTTTCCACTTCAGAAACGGCTAAGTTGTTTTCTTCCATGTTGCTGATTTTCTCAGTCGCTTTTGCGCATTTCTCAAAGTATTCTCTACATTTGCAAAAGGGCAAAAACCCAGGGATTACCTGAAAAAGCTTTTCTCTTTCTCAACACCCTTAGTTAATTTCTCAAAAATTAATATCTGTCAGCAAACAAACAAAAATAATATTTTTGCATATCTCTTTAATTGCTGCATTAGCACAACTGTAAATTTCAATAGATATGAAAACTAATTTTTCAGATTAGTCAAACCTGAATAATATTATTAACACACAATTTGGGACTTGTGAATTGATTTTATTTGTTAAGACAATAAAATAGATTGAGAAAAGAATGGAAATCATAATGTATGGACTAGTCAAACCTGCTCTGAAAATTCAACACACTTTGTCATTTGTGGAATCTCTACACTGTGGAAAACAAAAAGTATTGGGTTTCCTAAAAATGCTGCTAAGATCAAATTTCTTCTTGCTGTCAGTATGATGAGCCGTCTCCTCTCTTGAGCTGGATGTATTGTCACAACCCTTATTGTGCCACTTGTTTCTTTCCTGCTGCCATGAGGAACCCACAGCAAACACGCAGCTCTAGCTTGTACTGGGCTCGTGTTTCTGCCATGTTTGGAATTGCTCAGGGTGCCGAGTAAAGAAGCTGTTGACTGCTTTATGCTTATCAGTTGCTTCTGTGATTTAAGTCAAATGCAACATTATATAATGCAGTAATAGGCTAAGAGCTTTACCAAGCACAGAATAAATAGAAACCATAAGAAAACAATAAAAAGCATCTAACAGCTCTGTGCTGGCTTGTATTTTTGTATGTGTGTAAACTTTGTTACAGGCTACAGGCATTTACGTGCCAGCTCTAATTTCCATTCTGGACTTTGCTAAGGCCCTTTACTTTAGTGCACCACCAAAGCACTGGGCCACACGTTTACACTGTCAGTGAAGATGTAACCTCAGTCTGAACTAAGTGCAGGAAAGAAGCCTGATGGATTACCTGGAGCTGACCTGGGGTGTTAGTTGTGATGAATCTGTCCAAAGCCATCTGGGGCCCCACCAGAGTTATTGCTTGGCTGTTATCGGTCGAAAACTGACACTGACAGGGTATGTTGTGACAAAACATCAGCGCTGAGGTGTTTCTTGTTTAACATTAGGATTCCTACTCGGGAGGGAAAAAGTGAAATTTATGAATAAGACTTTAATGTTCAGTAATAGTCAATAAACACCAGGGTCATCATGATGAACTGGTGTTGAATCCTCTTTATCACAGATGTCTTCTTGCACGATTACTTTTAACTAAGGTGATTTTGACACATTTTAATGGATATGATTAAACACTGCTTGCCAGGAACATTACATGTGTTGCAAAGAATTTTTCTAGAATTTTTAATAAAGTAGATAAACATGTCAACTTCGGAATAGAAAAGAAAATGTATTCAGGGTTCTGGTTCAGCTAAGAAAATGCTTTTTTGTTTCAACAACTAGTGTAAATCATAGCTCAGTGTGGTTTAACTATTGTGCTTTTTTGGAAATAACTGACAGATACGTCTTCTGTCTGTAATTTGTGTAACCCCTTCACTATGCCGCCCTTGGTAGGAAGCCATATCAACAACTGAAACTGAAGCAATGCTTTTCTTATTTTAGATTTCTTCCTTCCGCAGATGTCTGAGCTGCATCACTTAGTTCAATACACTGCCGATGATAAAGCTCCGTCATTTCAGACGTATTGACATCTGAAATGACGTAAAAATAGTAAAAATCAAGAACGTAACCCAGAGTTTATAGGCTATAATACAGAAGCTGCAGCAGTTGTCCATTTCTAGATGCAGAAAAGCAACCACATATTGTGCACCATTCAGACCTGGAGCAGAGCCACAATATTGCTAGAAAACTGCTCTACTACTGCAGCTGCAAATATAAATAGGATCCAAATTAAAATATTAAAATTCTCCAAATGTACCACAAAATTGAAGTGCTTAAATTTGATGGAATGGCCCCTCGGCATATGCTCTCTGAACTGGTCACATCAGTGTTATCCGCATAATCCCCTTTTTTCAGTCAAGAGTTCACAGAGGATTGAAGTATCTCTGATACTATGTGAGACATATGTTTTTTATTTGGTCACTAGGCAGTCACGCTGCCTTATCAGCATTGCAGAACCAGCTGGGAATGCGCTTCTGCACAGCTTCATTGGGAGACCAGCAAAAAATTATCAGCGTATTCAGACTTTGAAAGATAATAGAGATCCATATGCTTCATATGTTTACTTTAATTTGGTTAAAAAACTTTTCAGTCATCTTCAAGCTCAAAGAGTATTTCTGTTTTTTATCCTTTCAAATTTCCTTTAGGAAGAGGCCAGGAAAAGATTCTCAGAGTATCATAATTTTGAGGAAAAATACCACAGTTTCACTGTATTTTCACAACATTTTAAACAAGAATAGATCATATTGATTTAAATCAGCTCACTGATTTAGTCGAGAATGCATTTTCTTTTTTTCTATGGGGCAGTGAATAATTTTTTTCCCAAGATGAATGAAGTACATGTAAACTTGAGTCAGCATAGTTCTCATTGTGCAACCTGTAGTGTCCTTGGTACTGTCATCAGTGTGGTCATTGTCTATCCAACAGACTGAATATTTCATCAAAATCCAAAGAAGATAAGAAAAATGTATTACTGATGTTGAGTTTTAATCATAAAGTTAGCTATGAAGCATTACATTACATTATCCTCAAAGTCACATATTTTTAATGGAGCTTTAGTGCTCTTTGAATTTCACAGCAATCTTTCATGAATAATTGTTCATATGGTGGGAATCTGGTGCCAGTAGGATTGTGGTGAGTTCATTTCCTCCATGTGCAGAATGGGAGGAGGAAGAGTTGGAAAGAGTGTGTGCTGAGGGAATGTATAGGGGGCAGTGGTCTTGCAGGAGTTAAGTATGACAAGCAATTAATCAGCCTGAGCAGCCTACCAGTATCACTTGACTGCAGAAAGCGGGAATAGAGGCCCGTCTGTGCAGAACAGCTGCAGAAGGAAATCGGCCCTTTCCCTTTCTTAGACATGTGCACTGAGAGCGGAGCGAGGCAAAATTAAGCATTGAGAGTGAAAGGAGAGAGAGTGAGAGTAAGTGAGTGTGGCAGCTTACAGATGGGCTGGAGGAGGGGAAGAGAAGAGGAAGAGAGAAAAAAATGAAGGTTTTAACAGCCTGCCCACATCTGTTTATTTAGAAAAGAAACCATTGTGTCATTCAGTTATTCTAACAGCCTACGCCGGGGCCAATGTTAGTCCCACAATGACGGCTTTTTAAATACACAGTTTACACTCCTATGAAGTGGCCTCATAACTGCATTGGGCCTCAGGAACGTGCCAAATGGGGAACATACTATGGTTTCATATTCCCTTGCCTCACTTTTTGACATCTCTATAGTGGACTGCAGTGCCAGAGGGAGAAGCAGGGGGGAACCTTTTTTTTTGGCACTGGTATCGGGTCTGCACTCTTAAATTCCTCTCCATTTGATCTGAAACTGCAGTATACCCAAGTCTATCCAAGCCTGAGTGCAAGAGATTTTTCTTTGAATATACTGAGGAATTATGCACCGCCAGGCTCGAAGCATAGACACGTTATGTGCTGTGCATACAGTATGTGCCACCTCGACATAAGTGCTACTCATCCATCCATCCATTTTCCTACACCCTTGTCCCTTACTGGGGTCGGGAGGGTTGCTGGTGCCTATCTCCAGCTATCATTTCGGGCGAGAGGCGGGGTCTCCAGTCTGTCGCAGGGCAACACAGAGACAGACAGGACAAACAACCATGCACACACACACTCACACCTAGGGACAATTTAGAGAGGCCAATTAATCTGACAGTCATGTTGAATGTCTTTAAATCGAGACTAAAAACCCGCCTGGTTAGAGTTGCTTTTGAACCACAATAAATGAAACATTGGCAAACTTATTTGATGTGAATCAATGATTTTAGTGATGGGCCTCATCAAAATGTAATGTTTGCTTCTGGTTTTCTCAGTTGTTGCCAGGTGTTTTTTTTTTTATGACTGGATTTTTGTGTTTTTATGACGTAAAGAACTTTGAAGTCCCTTATTGCTGAAATATCCTATCCAGATAAACTTGATTGCTTGATTGTGGTCTTAGTGCATTTATTTCCATTTTTAGATTTTCAATGTTTTGGTCTTTTTCATATCAGTGTCCAGATCGTGATTAGGTTTCTTCAATTCTACTTTCATCTTATTCTAGTTGTCCCCAAAAAAATTATTTATTTGCCTTTTTAACGTTTTTTTCTTATTTTATCTTATGTAAATTAAATTTGTGCTACATTTGTAAATTGCTCAATAAATAACATATCTTTGATTTATTGATTTGTGCTAAGTTTTGTAATAAAAAGTGGCTTTTTAAAATTTTAAACTTCATTCCAAATAACTTTTTCCAAAAGACCTAAATGATCATAAAGTCATTTCCTTTACACAGTGGTGTGAAAAACGTGCTTGCATCCTTCCTGAGGTCCTTTTTTGTTTTGCATGTTTTAAATAAAAATGTTAATTGTTATGGGAGAAAAACATTCCAAACGTACATGGTCCTGTGTGAAACATTAATTGCTTCCCTTGCTAAAACATAACCTAACTGTGGTTTATCACACCTGCTTTCCCTTTCTGTAGCCACACTGAGACCTGATTACTGCTACACCTGTTTTGAATCAAGACATCACTTAAATAGGACCTTCCTGACAAAGTGAAGTACATCAAAATCTTGACATCATGCAGAGATCCAAAGAAATTCAGGAGCAAATGAAAAATTGAGATCTATCAGTCTGGAAAGGGTTACATAGTCAGAGACCACAGCCGCACTCATTATGAGGAAATGTTGCAAAGTCAACAACACAAAGTCTCAAGACTTCATGATTACCAAATGTTTATTTTGATCATTTTTTACACATATTTTATTTTACGTCTTAAAAAGTACCATTTCCTCAGATTTAATTATGAACCACAATGCTTGTGGTTCAGTAGGTTTTGTGTGCAACATACTTTTGTCACATGTATCCATCATTCCTACAAGGCAGCTAAGCAGCAGGCAGGAAATTTTTAGCGCTTGTGGTTTTATACATTTGCTTTGTTGTTTCTTTACACTGTGACATTATTTTTTACTGCGCTGTGTTTGGAAGATTAGGGTCATGTGTCTATGTTGGAGGTTAGGTCTTTTACTGGTAGGTCCATATGTGCTGGTGTTTGTCTGCAGTGATATGAAAGGCGTTTGAGCCTGTATAAACAGCCACGTATACAGGCTCTGAGCAGCATATGTTGCAACAGCTGCGAGTGCGATATGCTGTCTGTGGAGGCTGAGTGGAAACTAACCCAGGTCTTTTCGGGTGAATACTCTTAAGCATACTTCAGTGCAATTATGGAAGTAATGTAATGAATTAGCTTTAAGACTCAGTGCCACCTTCTTCAAGGCTCTTCCATCCATTTTACATCTCCACACCAGGAGTCAAGACATCACAACAGTTTCTATGAGTAAGGAGAGGGCAAAGGGGCACAACTGTTGAAACTGAAGGGTTTTCAAAGAAATACTTCAAAAGAAACCAGATTTTTTTTTCAAATATATATTTTAAAGGTTTTATTGGCTGTAGTGGCCTTTATTTGATAATTAATTGTCAGGAAAGTGAGTAATAAGAGAAAGGGGAGACATATAGGAAATGTCACCAGGCTGGGAATTGAACCTGCAACAGCCTTGTTAAGGCCTCCTCATGTGGGTTGTGTGTAAGCCCTGCGCCGCCACAGAACTGGCACTAAAACCACTGTAGTTTAGTGTTCTGATTTATTGCATCCTTTATCATTGTTTTTTTTTTTAGACAAAAACAGCATGAAATAGTTTGTTTCTGGGGTGCTGTGGTGGCGTAGGGGTTTAGCACAACCCACATGCCTTAGTCCTCGACGTGGCTGTCCCAGGTTCGAATCCTGGCCTGGCAACCTTTGCTGCATGTCTCCCCCCTCTCTCATTTCCCTCTTTCCTGTCCATTAACTGTTAAATAAAGGCCACTAGAGCCAATGAAACCTTTAAAATAAAAAAAATAAATAGTTTGTTTCTTTGCTAAGAAATGTATTGTCAAAACAGGAACAACAATCACATAGAATTCCAGTGGTAAGAATATTTTCAAGTACAATAAAAATGGACGGGTAACAAAAACACATTTAAAATCACAATATGGCAGAATTTTATTTTTTGATGGAGAAATCTGGAATTTAATAAAACATATTATTTGCTGAAGTATCTGCTTAAATATTGTTATTAAGGTACTTTTAGTCTGACAACAAGCTTCATTAGAAAGCCTGTTTTAATTTATTGTATATCACCATATATGGTTAACATGAGTAATAGGGATTCGTCCTTATTGTGGTTTACTTGCATTCCAAAGTAAACATTGCTGTGGTCAAAATGAGTAAGCTTGTGTAGAATAGGAGATTACTGGGTCTGATATTTTTCCTAAAACCATTGGCTAAATCTTCTGAGTGACTGGGCGTAATTTTCCTAAAGTGTTGATTAAATCGTTGTTCCTACCATTTGTATTCGGAACTGAACTCAGACCTGCATTTATAGCTTTGACATGAGGTCAGTTTCTGAAGATTTCCATGGAGATTGTTATGCTGGGAGAGAGAATACAGCTGGGATTTTTAAAAATGTTTTCACATCAAAATAAATATGCAGTATTTATTTGTCAAGTTGAAAACCAAAACAAAATATATAAATATATTTTTTTACGCAAACCATTTTATTTAAAAAAATATTTTTGGCAAATCCTGTCTGAATTACAGGCAGTGAACTGTGATAAGAGGGTCAGGTGGATCTTTGCCTGTTTGACATGATGGATGACTCTAATCTCACTGATTAAAGGATCGCCCACCTCTATCCATAACACTTCATTTCACATTTTACCCTGTCTGGTGGAAGCAGGATCTATCTACTTATAGTTTCAGGTAAACCAGAAATTTTACCTTAACCAATATTAGTAAAGTATTTGGTTATTTAAAGTTAGTTTCGTCCAGAAAACTGAAGTAGAGGTAACGGGGTGTTAATTTTATGAAAAGAGAGCATGTGTTGTTGATGTTCAAGCTTGCAGGAAAAATCCCAGCTCAGCAGCACTAAAAAACAGTTCACGGCTTTTGCAACTCACTACAAATGTTAAAAATAGGCTGTGTATTTACAGGTTTCTGCCATTTGCTGCCAAGTATTAAGGTTTTAATCACTTGTGCGTCACTCTGGAGTTCCAAACCGAACAAATCAAGACAAATCCCCCGGAAGAGGACAGATGAAATGGAGGCAAATTAATAGGGCAGATATCAGGAAGGAAATGAATTCTTAAGCTTGTTTGGCTGTGTTCCAAATAACTTATCACTGGCCATTATCATGAAATCCCAAAGAGGAAGCAATTTGAATGGATAATTCCTGCCAAGTCATTTCCTGCGTTCTGATATTTCCTTTTTCAGACAGAACAGCATGGGCTCATTTCATCTTCTCTGTTCTGCTGGGATTCGGTTTACTCAACAACTGAAAAAACCTTCACATTTGAGGAATACAGAAAGTTTTTCTCATTTTTAAAATAGCAGGATGAGTAGTTGTTTCTTCAAATACATGCCAATGTGTGAAACTATATCTGCTATTTCTCTCTTCAAATTCAATTAATTTCATTTGATTTATATAGTTTCAATTGCACAGGCATTTTGCTAAAATAAAGTTAAATCAATCCAATAATAGTCAAATTCAGATTGGTTAAGTTTTATACCAAAGGAAACTCATCAGAGTGCATGAAGTCATCAACCTAAATCACTCCTTCTGCATGTAGCAACAATCTTTTG